>OX243863.1:0-2520000 GCA_945859645.1 Amphipoea oculea | reverse complement strand
ATTGGTGTATGGATACACCAATATTGTCTTCGAACATAATTATAGCAAGTAGAATTGAGAACTTGCACATACTCGTGTAATTACTCAACTAGATCCCCGTTAATCTTAATTACTCAGTGTTTCGCGTAAAGAAAGTGTAACATACCTATCAACGGTTACCGGGATTGTAACACGTTCACTCTGAATATATTGTGCTGTCACTCGACTGTCGTGTTTGAATAAGTGTGGTGCAAGGTATGAGCGGTGTCTTCAGTTTTTGTTTTGGAACCGTGCACCTAGCTTCTATCTTGCACAATTATTTTTCTAATTAAGTTTTGACAATGGCAGAATAGTCGACATAAGCTTTGCTTGCCATTTATTAAAGAAAGAACAGAAGATACGAGCGAGCAGCGGGTATTTGAGAACCAAACAGATGGCGGGACGAATTTGATTTTTTGAAACGAAGTTCTTTAATGCTTTCATGGTCTTCGAGTATGCTGAAGCCGATAGTGAGGTCAAAATGAATATCCAAGACGGTGGCTACAAAAAATTTCAAACTGTTCGTCATTTAAAAATTTTCGCAGCCGCCATCTTGAATTTTCGTTTTGAATTTCGTTTCAGCCCGGGGTTCGCTGACCCCACACGTTTCTTCTCATATGGATTGGCAAAAAAACAGCAGTGGATAGGTCAATGGCGTAGACCCATTTTTTTATACGCATTCAGTTATGTTAGCCCGTTCTTAAGTCCACCATGATCTGGCTGCTGCACCCAGGGTTTCTAGACCAGGGAGCTCCTCAACAGCACAACAGACACTCGGATATCTATGACAGACTAAATTTTCTCTACGCATTCATACACCGCGACCTGTCTGCTGATCCAAGATTGGCTAAATTTGAAAGATCTTCTCAGCGGTCAACAGCACAGGCACGAACATTTGTATACTCATTAAATTATGATAGCCCGTTCTAAAGTATGACAAAGACAAAGTATGACATGACTTGGATGGTGCAACTCGGTTGGCTTCTCACGATGACTTGTATAAAGGCGTGTTTGGGTTCGTTGGATTAGTATTTACAAAGACAAAGAGAACGGAAGAAAGAAAGAGAAATAAAGTAATAGAACGGATATTTTAACAAATTATAATGCTACAAAGTACAAAATAAAATTGAAGTAAAAAGTACTTAAACAAAACAACTTTAGTTTTATTTTTCCTTTCCATTTGATCAAAAATTTGTGCTGGAATAAAATGATGACATCATAATGAAGGCGTAGCGTTGGAAAGCCTCCCACAAGGTGGACAGACGACCTTGTGAAGGCCGCAGGAACTCGTTGGATGCGAGAAGCACAAAACCGGTCAAAGTGGAGGTGCTTGGAGGCCTATGTCCAGCAGTGGACGTCTTTCGGCTGAAATGATGATGATGATGATGATCATAATAAGAGTTTGCATATTGCTCAAGGAAATTGAATTACTTTTCGTACTGATTATTATTATTCTGCTGGTGCTGTGCCAATTTCTTCGTAAATCGCTCCGCTTATGACTCAGCCCAAACACCCACTCACAAAACCAAACAAATTTAAACGTTATGACTATTATAATAGAACTTTCTAGGCTGTTATGCCCGTATGAGCACAGCTAGACTCTGTTTGTCATTCCCTTTGTAGCACTGAGTATATTATTATGATGTAAATGAGAGTCTAAGCTAAGTTAATGAGGTTACGATTGCTGTTGAGCATGATGGGTGGCTGTTGTTCTATATTTTAATGTTCCTACTTAACCTTTTAACAGCTTACGTCGGATTAATCCGACAAATATTTTCGTGTCCATTCCGGCAGGGTTGTATAAATACGACCAAATACCACAGCTCGTTTAATCTGTATTATTATTACATCATCACAGCTCATTTAATTGCTATTCATTTATTTATTTTAATGGCTAATATTTTACATAATTATTATACCTATTTTATTATTTATTTATTTCTGTAATTGCCCGTGACATCACAGCGGGCCCTATCAGAATAGCAGCGCTGTGACATTTTTTTTTTTTTTAATGTTGCAGCATCATGCTGAGATAGGAGCCTTTTGGCCTCGTATAGGACTTTCTGTTTCATTTTTGTTTTTGTTACTTTTTATATAACTTGTTTTTTTTTCTTACTGCATTTAGTTTAGTTTGTGATCTTCCTGTACGGGTCGCAATAAATACTTTTTCTTTCTTCTTTTTTTTTCGGACGCGGAGGGCACTACAACTGATATAAAGTCAGGCGGTTAAAAGGTTAATATACAAATGCTATACTTTTACTACGCTTTATCAGGACAAATAAACAGAAGAAAAAAAAACTTCAAATGAAATAGGTATTTCCCATCATGTTAGCTTTTTAAACGAAGGTTAAGATTTACTAATTTCTGTGTAATATGGAATGTTGGTGTATGTATATATATGGATGAACGATATTGTATGAGAAACCAACCAATTTTTTTTTTTTGAAATATCCACATGTTAAATTAATTTAATTAAATAAGTGGAGGTCAGATAGGCAGTAGCTCTATGTAAAATACTGGTATTCAGCTGCGTCCGGTTAGACTAGAAGCCGACCCCAACATAGTTGGGAAAAGGCTTGACAGATGATGAAATAAATGAAGAGTAAAGAGACATAGTTGGGAAAAGGCTAGGCAGATGATGAAATAAGTGAAGAGAAAATAAAAACTTCTTAACAAAAATACAACCGACTTTCAAAGGAAACACTACAAAGTGAAAAATAACTTTAATTTCGGAAGTCGGTGTCTTTGGTTTTGTATTTACGTTTTTTGCCACCGACTTCCAGAGTCCAGAATCCAATCAGCAGATCCTGACTTGGTGACTATGGGACCACTTCAGAAGTATCTCCTTTCGAACAAAAAAATAATTTTGAAAATCGGTCCACAATTGGCGGAGTAATCGCGTAACAAACACATAAAAAAAAAAAAAAAACATACCGTCGAATTGAGGACCTACTCCTTTTTTTGAAGTCGGTTAAAAAGAAACTTAATGATTTTTTTTTACCGACTTTATTATATTCATTATAAATAAACAACATTTATGAATAAATGCTCTTTATTTTTAGCTTCTGCCCGCGTCTTCGTCCACGTAAAATTTCTTGTTCCGCCTACCCACTCAGTCGCATCGCATCGCCTAACCGTGCTAGAACAGACAGATGCACATCAACCTATTACAATCTGTCAAATTTCTTTAATACATTTTCAACTTTGTTACTAAAGCATAAGGTTCAAAATTGATTGGGAAAATTTGACAGTTTCGGGTAGGTTGATGTGCTGGCGTCTGTACTTCGTTTCCGCATAACGTCCTTTCTGACTGTTTTAGTTTTTGCTCGGTTCCTTAGGGTCTTAGCGTGATATTATAAAACTTTCCTCAAGAATTGATCTATCAAATGCAAAGTTTTCGAATGTAAATGAAAGAATTTTACAAATCGGACTGCTAGTTCCAGAGAATACCCCCTACATACAAACAAAAAAATACAAATTTTACCTCTTTATAATATTAGTATAGATTATTTGAAAATAACAACAACGCAAATGAGTCCCCATCAAACTTAATCCACCGATCATTTTAATCAAACCGAAAATTAATACAACAGCCTTACATCAATCAAAACCGAAATTAATTATAGTAGGTACACATCAAGCTACCCGAAACTGTCAAATTTTCCCAATCAACTTTGAACCTAATGCTTCATCGATAAAGTTGAAAATCTATTAAAGAAATTTGACAGATTGCAGTAGCTTGATCTGCTGGCGTCTGTACATTACAGCCTGAACAACGTTCAATTAAGCTAAAATGTTCAGATTGACCGCAACAACAAAGGAGCCGGAATGGAACTCACTGTTCGGTCCGTCGGCAATTATTGTTTGTCAGCGGTGACGTCACATCAAATGATGAGATTGGGACCAAATAATGGGAAAGCTGATATTCTGTCGTGACGTGTCGGTAATTGTACTGTAGATGTTTGATCTTCAATATAATAGGGAATAGATTACATTAGGTACTGATTCTCGATCACTGTCCTAAGCACGCCAGTAGAATATGTTCTTAGGTAATGTAACGGAATCAAGCTTGAATATAATAATATTATAACTATGTAAGTACAGTCAGCGAAATTAATTGTACATCAAATTGAAAACTACCTCAATTTGCCGCATTGTCATATCCATTTCATACAGCTGTCACAGAGTGACAGTTGTGATTTTAATATAGTTACGGACAATTTAAGTTGGTAGTCAATTTGTTGATAATTAATTTTAACTTGTATTTATATCCATGAAATGATTTCAGTGCTCAGAAATTATTTCATACTAAGAACAATATTGAAAAACTAGCTTCTACCCGCGACTTCGTCCGCGTGAAATTTCACCCTCCCCATTCACCCTCTTAGGGGTGGAAATTCGAATAAACCTTTCTTAGTTGATTCCTACTCTTCACAAAGAACACACCTTCCGAATTTCATGTCTCTAGGACTAGCGGTTTAGGCTGTGCGTTGATACTCGTATATTAGTCAGTCAGGACTATGAATTCTAAATACATATATCGCACCTTCGGTGCAACAAAGTTACAACAGCTCATTTTTTTAATTTTACAACAGAGGACTTTTAATTTTTTTTTTTTTTTTCGCATTTATTTCCTCATTTCTGGATTACTATTTATAGTAGGTTTGAAAATCTTTATAAAATTAACAGTTTATTTTGTTTGCAGTTTTACGTTAAAAATCTTATATTTCATTATCAAAAAATCCTAATAAAAGGCATAACTAAAAAAAACTGTCCTGAATTGTGACTTTGTTGCACCGAAGGTGCGATATATAGATTAAAAACATTAGTCTAACATAGTGGTATAAATTAGGTAGTACTTGCACAATCTTGTTTGAATTTTTAATAGAAAGACAATAAAAAAAAAAAACTCAACTTAAAAATAATAATATGTACAAGTATATAAAAAGGGAGGGAAAATAATCAAAGGGCATCAAAAAATTCGTCCGCATCACTGTCAACGGGAAACGTGCCCAAAAGGCTGGCAGCATTGCCACGTTGTATGGCAATGCTGATTCTTTGGCCAAAAAATAGGCCAGCCCTCTGGTCACGTGATGAGTCGACCAACCGCTTGGCGATGTCTCGGAATACTAAGTGGGCACTCGGGCCCCATGGCCCTAGTGTTTCAACCCCAAACGGCTCAAATATGTAAGTTCCAAAGAGATTGGAGTATTTGCGCCGTTTGAGGTTTTCCGCACCTGCAGCAGCCGCCCCAGCACAGCTTACCGTGCTTGGAAGATGGGATGGCGCAAGGGTGTCGACACACGTTGCATCCCACACCAAAGGCCTACCTACCTTCCAAGGCATTATGGTCATCCCGTCTGGTCTCTTACCATCGTCGCGTGCCAAACCATTGGGTTCTAAAACAGCTGGCACCCCAGCGGTGACAAGAGCACGACGGATGATGTCATTGATGCTGGCATGCCGTGCTATCCGGCCTGCGCTTTTACTGCAGGATAAGCCATGGTGTCCGAGGCAGTCGACACCTTCACCGCATTGGCAGCGATGCGGAGCCACGCAAGGGGCGCCCAGACGCAAACAAGTAGCGAGCCGGAAGGTGGTGTCACCCAGCAATGTGCCTATGTTGGGTGACGGTAGTGCCTGAAGCCAGAGACCCGACTCCCACTCACCCACAGCCAGTAGGCGGGCACGCTCAGCAGTATTGGTGGACGTATTAATAAGATTATTCCGTACCAACCTGCAGAGCGGCTCATCCCACTGCCTCTGGGAAGATAGGTTCGCGGGCCGATCTGTATCCGGGCAAGCCATTTTCCAGGCGTTCTCCGCGTCGGCCAAGCACGGCACTTCAGAGTCAACCAGGGAGGGGGCTAAAATCTTCCCGGTCAACTTTTCGGTGCTGTGGACAGAGGACAGGAACGCCGGTAAGCTAATACTGGTAATTTTGCGGACGCCGAGGCCACCAAAGCGGATGGGTAGTGTGGCTTGCAGCCACGCTCGGTCGTCCAAGGCCACATTTAGAATTGATGTTAATGTGCTGCGAATAATTTGGTCAATTTTGTCCAAGAGGTTTGGCTGCTTCCATAAAGGGGAAGAGCGTAGAAAATATATAAAATTTGGGCCAAAACAACAGTATCTAATTAGGGTGAATGCCGAATGTAGATTAATTTTGGAGAGTCTGTCCGAAATGTCGTTGAACTTTTTAATTTTTTCTGCGATGAAAGGAGGGTAAACATAGTGGTAGAATGAATCTCCGAGGGAGCAAGCATTGATGGTCACCGTGCTTGCTTGAAAAGTCCCGCACCTTAATTGCGTAAAACACGTTCAATCACAATTTACATTATTTGAAGGATATTGCTAATCCGTCGCTTCATATGTTCGAAATATTTTCCGCTCTACGACGTAAAATAACGCAATGAATGTTGTTGAACTGTCAAAATGAAATCCATTGCTACTGATAGTGTATTACGCAATTACTCCGCAAATTGTCTTAAAAACAATAGCACGAACAGTGCTGAAAAAAGAAAAAAAGAAACCTATAAAAGCAAGGAAAGTAAAATGAAGATGGGCAGGACACTTGGCTAGACGTGGCGATTGCAGGTGGAGTAGAGCCCTTACTGAATAGCGGCCAAGAGACGGTAGAAGAAATGTTGGTAGTCCAACACCCAGATGTGTGGGTGATATTTACAAAATCGTGGATAGGACCTGAATGCCAATTCTCGTAATTTAAAACGTTCAAAATCTAGTCGCAGTCTCATCTCGGCGACAAACAAATGTCAAAAACTTGTCAAAATGTAGGGGAAATTCAATGTTTTTTGACAGATTGAGACTGAGATCAGACTGTGAACGTTCTTAAAATTACGAGAATTGCCCCTCTGGTTGAACACGGCACAAAAGGGAGCCGTAAACTCAGCAGTTGGTGGAAGAAGGTTGTCAATGATGATGGTGATGATGATAATGAAAGATGAAAGAAGAAGGAGAAAAAGACTTTATACAGGGTGATACGGAAAGGGTATATCAATACAAACGGGTTGAAGAGTGTACCTGGTCTAGAATCTCTGTACAAAATTTCAGCTCAAAAGCAGTAACTTTGAAAATGCTTAATATTTTTTTATGTCGACAGTTTATTAAACTGAAATCATAACAAACGTGTCACCGCACTACGAGGGTCATTATCCATATCTGTAGTGTGTCTGTGCGCCTAGTACACGTACATCACGCCGCCGCGCGCCAGTGCAGCGCCGTGATGTGCGAAATAAAAAAAAATAAGCATTTTCAAAGTTAATGCTTTTGAGCTGAAATTTTGTACAGAGATTCTAGACCCGATACACTCTTCAACCCGTTTGTATTGATATACCCTTTCCGTAACACCCTGTATATTACGTCGGTGCTCCATGGACCAATTGGAATTTGACCAATTGGTCTATGGGGAAATAATAGCTGCCCCCCGCGGTTTCACCCGCATATGTCTTGATCCCGTGGGTATATCCGGATAAAAAGTATCCTTTGTCCTTTTCCGAGACTCAAACTATCTTCATACCAAATTTCATCTAAATCGGTTTAGCGTTTTAGGCGTGAAAAGGTAACATACACACAGACAGACAGAGTTACTATCGAATGAAATTCTAAAAATATATCGAATTACAAAAAAAAAAATTGTTAAGTAATAAAAAAAAAAAGACGGGTTGCACTCCGGGAGTGCCGGCAGAAGTGAAAACTTGAATATTAACGTTGAAATAAATCAATTATTAATTGAATTAATATAACTCATTTTTTTTCACTATTTCTGCGTCCCTTTTTTCATTAATAGATGCACTTTGTTCAATTTCCATATTTTAAACACTTTATATACACGAATGTTACGAATACACAGCAGTGTGTCCACGTCCACTTCCACTTCGACTTCGACTTCGACTTTGACTTCGACTTCGACTTCGACTTCGACTTTGACTTTGACTTTGACTTTGACTTTAACTTTGACTTCGACTTTGACTTTGACTTTGACTTTGACTTTGACTTTGACTTCGACTTCGACTTCGACTTCGACTTTGACTTTGACTTTGACTTTGACTTTGACTTTGACTTCGACTTTGACTTTGACTTTGACTTTGACTTTGACTTTGACTTCGACTTCGACTTTGACTTCGACTTTGACTTTGACTTTGACTTTGACTTTGACTTTGACTTTGACTTCGACTTCGACTTCGACTTTGACTTCGTCTTTGACTTCGACTTTGACTTTGACTTTGACTTCGACTTCGACTTCTACTTTGACTTCGACTTCGACTTTGACTTCGACTTCGACTTCGACTTCGACTTTGACTTTGACTTCGACTTCGACTCCGACTTCGACTTCGACTTTGACTTTGACTTTGACTTCGACTTTGACTTTGACTTCGACTTCCACTTCCACTTCCACTTCCATTTCCACTTCCACTTCCACTTCCACTCCATCCATCCATTGTCGTGTGTCACTAAACTTGGTTCACTTCGGTTGGCGCCGCCGTAGAAAGAGAGGCGGGGGGGGGGAATCTCTCCTGACGGTCACGTGTCCTGACGCGAGTTTAACATTTTTTACCCATTACAAAAAGTGTTCAACGCCGCTAAAGAAGTTTTCACTTCAATAAATACAACAAGGAACAAGTTGTCAATGATGATGATGATGAAAAAGAGAAACATAAACCTGAAAAGGCTTTAGTCCTCAACTTTCTGACATTAAGCGGAAAATTTTGGCCGAGCTAATTAGGTACAATGAAGGCGGTAAGCCAAAGAGCTTTAAAACTAAAATAACTGCTGCGTCGGTTAACTAAATATTTCACAGATACAGTTTGTTGCAAACTATTTCATAAAAGGTTTTGCATGCCGACCCTTGTCCAGTGACAGCAATTTTGTTAAAAGGGTCACCACTTTAGTGCCCTTACTTTTTTTTTAGATTAAAAATACGTGTCCCTAGGGGTAATACGTTAAAGGTAGTTTTTCTCGCTTCGTTAATCTAAAGATCCGACAGTGTAAGTGGTGGTAATCCGTTTTTTGTTTAACTAGCTGACCCGGCAAACTTCGTACCGCCCTCCAAGTCAGTCAATCCGTTCTCGAGATATCATCAAAAAAGCAGTGGCATAAAAAAATTATGCGACAATTATTTTTTTTTTTAGAGAATTTTTCCCACGTTTTAATAGTTATTCTACTATTCCCGGAGACAAATCCAACTAATCAAAGATCATAAAAATCAGTCCAGTCGTTCTTGAGTTATTATTAATGTAACCTAACCCCTTTGTTTTATTTATTTACTAGCTGACCCGGCAAACTTTGGACCGCCTCAGAATTAATTAGAACGAATGTATGAGAAAATGAATAATCTTTGTAATTTTTTATTTCGCGAATTTTCCCCATGTTTTAATAGATTCTGCTATACGGGGTGGAGACAAATCCAATAAATCAAAGATCACAAAAATCGGTCCAGTCGTTCTTGAGTTATAAATGGTGTAACTAACCCGACTTTTATTATTTAAGTAGATAGATATAGATTTATTATTCCTAATTAGCTACCCGTTCCTGCTTTCCAAGGGTGCAACATCGATCTTTAAGTTATATATAACGCTATATCTAAGTTTTAAATGATTATTAGCATAAACATAAACCTTTCAGAATAAACGCTCTAAATGATGATGCAAACAACATCAAAATCTATTGTGTAGTTTAGAAGATCCATATTTACCGCGTTTTTGTAAGACCGAGTCTTACAAAAACGCGGTAAATATGTATGTTTAGGTTAAGGTAAGGTATTTATATATAGGCCTGCGTCGCCTGAAACAAATAAAATACAGACAGGCATAAAACGCGATTATTATGTTATATTATCTATACAGGGTTGCTTGTAATTCGACGTATATCCGTCAGGAGCTGATGGGGGGCTAAAATGCAACAAATTAAACCCCCATATGTATGGCCGTAATTCAATAGTTTTCGAGATATTTGAAATATTTTAGAAGCGTAAAAGCGGTTTTTCGAAATTCCACACCTAGGAGAGTGAATGGGGGTAGGGTGAAATTTCACGCGGATGAAGTCGCGGGCAGAAACTTTTATTATGGGACTAAGCCTAAAATCGCGAAAAAAATCAGCTGTTTCTTGCATTTATGTTCACATAACTCGACAAAATGTATGGAAGAGCTGATTTTTTTTTGTCGCGATTTCAGTCTTGGTCCCATAGTAAAAGTTGTTCATATTGATGGTTATAATGACCCCTTAAAAGGATGCCCATGAATTCAATTTCACCCTGTATATAGAATACCATCAAGTGATGTTCATTCCAATTTCTGAAACATTTTCTTCCTAATCTCAACATTACCGTCCTGCCTTTATCCCAATATATTTCAGGTAGGCGCAACAAGTCTTCTTCATATAAACTAATATTATAAAGAGAAAATATAAGATTTTGTGTTTGTTTGTTTTTTAGGCTAAAATAGCTGAACCGACTTTGATAAAATGTGCCACATGGGTAGACCATGACTTGGATTAGGACAAAGGATACTTTTTATCCTAATATTCCTACGGGATCGAGACTTATGCGGGTGAAACCGCAGGGCGCAGCTATTCTACCGTTGTCTTTTAATAATTATTATTATCATGTCGACTCAAATGATTGGTTGCCGAGATTTGCCGATCAAAACTTGTTCAAGTTTTCAGAAACTGCGGGTAACCTTGACATAAAGAAACAAAAGACTACCAACTGCGCATTCCAAAACTACAATCGAATAGAAGTAAAGAAAACCAATCAACGGCGCGCACTCGGGGCCTGAAATAGGCGATTTATTGCCAAATTGAGGCCACAATAGGCCGGAAGAAAGGCCGAGATGAAAGGATAGTTTATCAGCCAGTCCATTATGGTTGGACATCTATTGTTAGATGGACGCTCATCTTGTTTTGTTACTTAATTTAATTTGCTGCGGAAGGGTACTTCGCGAATAAATGTACGTTTTTTTTTTCTTTCCCTGTTGTAATGTATTACGCTTTTTATATTATTGAATGGGTTACTGTAGTCTTTAAGAATGTTTTATTTTATTTGGTAAAAGGTTTCGACGTTTGGATTTTTGTTTGTTTACTTTGTAAGACTCAATCAATTAATTGATTGCAAGCGATCAATATTTGGCGAAAGGGTAATATGTTCGTAATGTGTAATTAGAAACCTGAATGTTTATTAGCTGGTCTGTGAACAAAATGTCTAGGTTGTTATTCAATGTCAAGTCGTATCAGGTAAAACTAAAAACCCACTCCAATGCGGCAGGGCTAAATATTATGTCATATTGGGTGACCTTTGTAACAAACCATAATAAACCTAACTTGGTATACAAATAATTAGCCTATACTTTTGTTCACACACCCACCTGCTTCCCACTGCTGGGACACAGGCCTCCGCTCGGTGAGAGAGAGAGTGGTAATCCACCACGTGAGCCCAGTACATTTTTGGTTCTTGGAAATGCCGGTTTAAGAATAGTAACGAAGAAATAATTTAAAAGCGCCTGACTGGGTTCGAACCTATGAACACAGGCCTCCGCTCGGTGAGAGAGAGAGTGGTAATCCACCACGTGAGCCCAGTACATTTTTGGTTCTTGGAAATGCCGGTTTAAGAATAGTAATGAAGAAATAATTTAAAAGCGCCTGACTGGGTTCGAACCTATGAACTACAACTCGTAAGTCGCGGCAGTTACCACTGGACCACTACTGTCTCTCTAACCTAAACCTTACTTGATACTACATATTATAAGTGTTTATTTTACTCGGTATTTAAACTCACGACCTCTCGATTGGCTGTCAAGACAGAAGTAAAAGATGGCCCACTGTCGCTTAGGAAATAAATGTTTACATGTACGAAAAAAATGCTTACAGTTCGAATTGAATAATAGCACCCAATAAGCGTTTGAAATTGGGTAAAAAGGGCATGCTGGGAGGGTCGAGCTACTTGACAGCTTTCGGAAGAAGAAATATATTGAAACAGATATCTTTGGACACAAAAATATGGTTTTGTTCGATATTTTTTGTTAGAAAATTGATGACTACCGATCTTTTATATCTATACTTGCTGACCCCGCAAACGTTGTTTTGCAACAAATCAAAAAAATAGCCTACGACCTTTTCTCGGGCCTACCATATATACAAAAAAAAATCATAGAAATCGATAACAAACAATGTGACACGAGATTTTTATAATTTGTTAATGCTGAATTGAAACTCTTATTTGAGTCATAGGGAATAAAGCACCAAACGTCCGTCCCGTACACTCCTACCCAAAAATATATTAGACTAGCTGCGCCTCGCGGTTTCACCCGTATTAGTGTCGATCCCGTGGGAATATCGGGGTAAAAGTAGCTTATATGTTAATCCAGGGTGTCAGCTACCTCCATACAAAATTTTATCAAAATTGGTACAGACGTTTGAGCGTGAAGAAGTAACAAACATATAAACACACACACACACTCACAAACTTTCGCATTTATAATATTAGTGTGATATATAAAATTCAAAGTCCTGACTGACTAATATATCAACGCACAGCTTAAACCTCTGGTCCAGAGACATGAAATTTAGAGGGTGTGTTCTTTCTGAATCATTTTGAAGGATATTTCTAATCCATCTATTTATATTAAATTCAACGTCCTGATTAACTGAGATATCAAGGCACAGCTTACAATGTTGCTTATGATGTTACAGTAATATTTTTAATTAGAACATGATTAAATGTGTCAGAGAATGGCATCACCTTTCAAAAACTTTGTAATAAAATCAATATTTAGATTTTCAACAAATGTTTTGTACGGTCGAACAAGCTATTTGGTATTCAGGCAGCTAACCTGCAACTGCTTTTAAACAATGGTGTGCTAGGTTAGTCAATTCTTTTATACCACTCTATTTTTTAATTATTAATTAAGGATGCCATAAGCTGAAAAAGTTATAACGCACAAAATGAAAGTAAATATTGGCAGTGTAGTGGAAAGATGAATATTTTTGCCTGTATACCAAATAGCTTGTTCGACCGTACATATTTTTAACAATCGCAAGTTTAAAAAAATATTCGATTACTCAATTATATAATCATAATGGATTGCATTTCACAGTTTTATGCAATAAAAACTTTTTTTTACAGAAAAACATCCGACTTAAAAAAAAAACACTACAGTGATAAATAACTTCAATTTCGGTAACTAGTCGGTGTTGTTGGTTCCGCATTTTCGTTTTTTGACACCGACTTCCGAAATTAAATCACTGTGTAGTGTTTTTTTTTTTGAAGTCGGTTGTTTTTTTTGTAATAAAGTTTTTATTTTTCACTTTTTAGTTGTACCTACCCCACATAAATTCAATTAACACTAGTGCTTTGAAGACTTGAAGACACGACTCGAAGAATCATCAAAATTCGCATAGAAATGTTGGAGATGCATTACATTTATGCATATAACTTCGTACATAAGAATAATTACCTAATGTATTATATACTAAAACCTTTCTGAAAGTATGTAGATCACAGTGATGAAAGAATTATCAAAATCGGTTCAGGAGGTTTTGAGATAATCGCGGACATACAAACATACATACATACGGGTCGAATACCTCCTTTTTTAAAGTCGGTTAATAAAAAAAACTTTTTTACAAAAAAAACAACCGACTTCAAAAAAAAAAAACACTACAAAGTGAAAAATAACTTTAATTTCGGAAGTCGGTGTCGTTGGTTCCGAATTTTCGTTTTTTGACACCGACTTCCGAAATTAAAGTTATTTTTTACTTTGTAGTGTTTTTTTTTTGAAGTCGGTTGTTTTTTTTGTAAAAAAAGTTTTTATTTTTCACTTTTTAGTTGTACCTACCCCACACCAATTCAATTAACGGTTCACTAATGTTTTACCAAAACTCCATTGACAAATTTTTAGTTCACAACCAACGTTTCGTATACTATTAATTTCACAAACAACTCATTCCGCAAATGTTTTATTTTATAAACACTCGCTTTACAAACATTTATTTGGCAAATGCTTTACTTTACAAATGTTGCGGATGATATTTAATCATTTATACATTTTTCATTTAATATTAAGATTCTTTTGGAAAAATAACGTTTAAACAAAATATCATTTTATAATACACTAGCGACTGCATTAAAATCCATCGCGTAGTTTAAAAGATCTAAGCTTGCAGACAGCGGGAGTGACTTTGTTTTATACTATGTAAAGATTTTCTAAACCGGTCAAAAAGTGATCATGACGGTATTCTCCATTTGGGTCAAATAATTTTCAGGCAAGTATTTTTTCTATATAATCTAGTCGTTTCTGGCACTCGCCGGCCGCTGCCGCGGCACCGCTCGCTTCGCTCGCTCGGCTCGTGCTTAGGGGGTCACAGTTTTAACCTAACCTAACCGAACCATTTTTTTTGATAATTACCCTAATTTAGCTAATTCGGTTCCGGGTAGCCTACTAAAAATAATCTCTTTTTTGTTCTTCCATTAGCGCAAGTCGTTTCTGGAACCCAAATTTTCTGTAAAAGTAATTTTTTCTAAATAATGTAGTCGTTTCTGGTACTCGCCGGCCGCTGCCGCGGCAACGCTCGCTTCGCTCGCTCGGCTCGCGCGTAGGGGTCACAGTTTTAACCTAACCTAACCCAACATTTTTTTTAAATAATTAACCTAATCTAACTAGTTCGGTTCCGGGTAGCCCACTAAAAATAATCTCTTTTTTTCTATTAGCGCAAGTCGATGAAAGAATGAGTTTCATTTTTAGAAAATTGCGTAATGATAAGTCAATATGTAAAACGTTTTTATTCCAAACGTTGTTTTATGAGATAAAACGAATAAAAAATGAATTGCTTGTTAAATAACACGTTATTAAACAAGAGTTTATGTGGTGATTATTTTGTAAAGTGAATTATTTGGCAAACTTGTTGTTGTATAATGATGAAATGACAAATCATGTTTTTGCCAATCGTTGTTTGTCAAGTAAAAATTTGTAAATTAATTTTTGGTGAGCTGACAGGGCACCTCAATTAACACTAGTGCATTGAAGAATTGTAGACACGACTCGAAGAATCATCAAAATTCCCATAGAAATGCCGGAGATGCAGTACATTTATGCATATAACTTCGTACATAAGAATAATTACCTAATGTATTATATACTAAAACCTTCCTGGAAGTATGTAGATCACACTTATGAAAGAATTATCAAAATCGGTTCAGTAGTTTTTGAGATAATCGCGGACATACAAACATACATACATACATACATACATACATACATACATACATACATACATACATACATACATACATACGGGTCGAATACAGAACCTCCTTTTTTAAAGTCGGTTAATAAAAAAATACAGATTATTTTTGTAGTAAATCATGTTGAAATTATTACTCCCTTTAAGCCGCTACGGTATGCAGGCAGAATCATAAAACCATAATACACTTATCGTACAAAAACAACATACTTAACAGACCAAATTTCGGCACTGTTTACAAGTCAAACTTCCACAAAATAATTATCAGCCAGGTACACACCGTACACAAACAGTCTGATCCAGATGAACCACTTAACCACACAATTAATAGGACATCCGACCAAATTGCTTGAATTTTTCAGGCCACAGGCCACATCGCATCGCAGAGCATTTACCCACTGATTTATGCGACGATTCACTGCTTGATAAACTGCTGTCTGATGTTCGTGAAATATGGTCGTATGTGCACATACTACCCGGTTTAAAGGGGAATTTGGTGGTGTTTTTAGGGCTTGTGGGGATGTGGCTGTCAGATCTAGTTACGTAAGTTATAGGAGGATGAACGGGGATCGCGTGTCAGTTGTCGTTCGAAGTGGCCTAGTGTGACAGTGGTGTTTGTTGGTGAAGCATTTTAGGGGCCCGGAGGTGAATAATAAAATACAGAAGTAGTGCAGGAGTCAGGGTATCTATTTTTACTTAGGTATTTTATGGAAAAAATATTGTTTTACTACTTTTATATAGTACCTTTTTTGGCCAAAATCTATACAACATTATTTTTAGTATATGCGAAACCTGAATATAGTTTGTTCAGAATAAGTAACTGAATCGATTCCAATAATTTTTACCCCATGTTATATTTTGGCCCAAAAATATTTAAAAAAGGTTAATAGTTGGACACCCCGAGTATATTATACTGTGCCCCAAGGAGCGACTAAGTAGGTAGTTATCTACCATACGCGCACAATGGCGCGGCGCGGACGCATAGCGAGCGGGGCGACCGGGGCGGGGGTGCAGCAACCTCAGTCACCCGGGTACCACTGGTTGGCGCGCATGTGTCGCGTGGGTCCAACTGCATAATCGCGAGCGCGCGGCCGCCGAGTTGTGTTTCGGTTGATCGTGTACTTACCTATCGTATGTAAAAAGTGTCGTGTAACCATGACTTTCTCATACACAAACGTCCAGTACACAGAAACAACGATAACAGTGATAACGTATTCCTGGCAGTGCGGCGGTACGAGGAGCAATCAGAGTATCGTGGAACACAATGCTTTGCCGTGATGATTAACATTTTTAAACACGCCAAGATGGTTAATTGTAGAAAGTTATTATTTGTACCTACAGCCTGCTGTGGTTAAGTAATGCGATGTTTAACACTTTTCATCCACTTTGAACAAATCGCATTGACTACATTGTATCACTTACGGCTTACGAATAAGTAATTACTTATTCGTAGCTTACGGCTGCATTTATTTACGAATAAAGTACATTATAATAACTACCTACACTTGACCATTACGACAGTCCAAAGCCTGCAAGTGTGATGGAAAATGTTATCACCCGTTAATTACAATACAATCGCCGCGCGGTACGTTTAGGCACGCGGTGGGGGAGACCATGTTTTTGGACGGACAAACAGGTAACATAACAAGCTTATAACTTGGTGATTATTCATGATACAGTTTTGAAATTTTGTACATAGATTCTTTACATAAAAATACTAGACACGTGTTTCGGGTTTCGCATATACTAAAAATAATGTTGTATATCAAATCTGCCATCACAGCAGAAACTGACTTGTCAATTTCAATCTACCTGCATAAACATTTCGATACACAGGGTTGGGCCCGGAGGTGAATGATAAAATACAGAAGTATTGTAGGAGTCAGGGTAATATCTATTTGTACTTAGGTATTTTATGGAGTAAATATCGTTTTACTACTAGTCTTTAGTACCTTATTTTGCCAAAATCTACATATGAAATTTGCCATCACAGCAGGAACTGATTTATCAAATTCAATCTACTTGCATAAAAATTTCGATATACAGGGTGTTCTGTAAGTTGACATCAAGCCGGAATCGGGTAATAGGCCAAGTCATAATTAATGAAACACACGTAGTCGTAAATCATAGACTAAACTTTTATTTTCTAAATTACATAGACAAGTAGCATAGCAGTAACAACCAGTATTATTTTGATATTAATTCTAACACCTCCACTTATCAAAATAATCTGAACTTTAGGTATTTTATTAAGCTGAATATAAATTTAATAAACTAATAGCATACAGCCATCAAACAATATTTTGAATACCTAACTTCTTTACAAAATAGTTATGTTTTACACTACTTAATCCTTTGGTCAGTAGGTCTGCTGGCATTTCAGATGTTGGCAGATAAACTATCTTTACAAGATTGTTAGCAACCGCTTCTCTAACAAAATGGTGACGCACGTCAATGTGCTTGGTTCTTTTGTGGAACAAAGGGTTTTCTGTCAACTTCTGAGCACCTTGATTATCATTGTATAAAGTTATCATATAATCATGAAAATCTGCAATTTCAGACAACAAGTTTTTTAAATAGATAGCCTCTTTACAAGCCTCCGTTATAGCCATATATTCGGCCTCTGTACTTGATAAAGCTACAGTCTGTTGTTTCTTACATTCATATGCGATAACAGTTCCTGAGAACTTAAAGTAAAAACCTGTGTAAGATTTTCTATCTAAAGTATTTGAGGCCCAGTCTGCATCAACGAAACCTTCCAAGTTACAATTATCTTTACTAAACATTAGCCCATAAGTTTTAGTTTTACATAAATATCTTAGAATTCGTTTTGCATGTTTCCAATGGGTTAAAGAAAAGCAGTTATTAAACTGACTCAAATAACTTACACTGTAAGAAATATCTGGGCGAGTTAAAACACTTAGGTAAGTACATCAGGCTTCCTATTAGTTGTTGATATGGGTATTGTTTACAAACATCTAAACTTTTCTCAAGTTTTAAATTACTCTCAATGGGCGTATCAACAACTTTACAGTTTGTCATATTGAACTTACTTAAAATATGATCTACAAACTTTTCTTGATCTAAGGAAATACAGCCATTTTTATACATTTTTACTCTCATTCCCAAACATAGTTTTAATTGCCCCAAATCCTTAATTTTAAATTCTGACATTAGCTTAGTTTTAAGCTCATTTACCATATTGCTGCTGTTGGAAAAAATGAAAAAATCATCTACAAAAATTGCTATTATGATCTGCTCCTTTTTACATTTTTTCATATACAGGCATGGTTCTAATTTAGACTTTACAAAGTTGGATTTCAATAAACAATCATTTATTCTTATATTCCAAGACCTAGCCGATTGCTTCAAACCATAAATTGCACGTCTCAATTTAAGAACGTAATTTTCTTTACAATATAAATTAGGTGGAGCTTGCATGTATACATTTTCGTTTAGGTAGCCATTTAGGAATGCTGTAGTTACATCGAAATGAGTAATTTCAAAGTTAAGTTTAACACTTAATGCAAATAAAAGTCTTAAAGTTGAGTAACGTAGCACTGGTGAGTATGTTTCAGTATAGTCCACCCCTTCTTTTTGAGTAAACCCTTTCGCTACCAGTCTTGCTCTATACCGCACTTTATTATCACTTTCGAACTTTTTCTTGAAAACCCACTTGCATTGCACTACCCTATCAGCTTCTTTCCTTTCTACGAATTCCCATGCTTGATTATCATCGAAAGCCTTCAGTTCATCTATCATCGCCTGTCCCCACTGTTCTTTCTCCGGTCCGTTCATTACTGCTTCATAACTGAGTTCTTCACCACAGGATTCCAGCTCGTCCAAAATACAGAGATTGGTTACGCCATACCTTTCTACTGGTTTTCTCTTACGCTTACTAACCTCCACCATTGGAACTTCTTCCTCTGTGATAGACTCATTTTCCGCTTCTGAAAACGTTTGATATGAATCACTTTGGGAGCTTGATGAGTCACAGATATATGTAGAATCATTTGGATCTACAACTGTATTCTCAGATGAACTATCTTCTGAGTTTTTATCTTTCTCTGACTTTTCTTCTTTTTCATTTACTACTATCTGAGCGTTGTCGGAGTCTTCTTTCTCCATAATAATTACATCCCTGCTCGTAGTAATTTTTCTTGTTCTGGGGTTAAATATTCTGTATCCTTTTATATTATCCTGATACCCCACTAGAATCAATTTTTCAGCCTTCTTATCCCATTTTTTTCTTTTTATCTTGGGAACATGTACCATTACTTTACTCCCGAATATTCTAACATGGCTCAGGTCTGGTTTCTTACCTGTCCACCTCTCGAATGGTGTCATCATGCCTAAACTGGCGGCTGGAGTTCTATTCTTTAAGTATACTGCAGTATTTACTGCTTCGGCCCAAAAACTTTTGTTCAGATCTGTTTCAAACAGTAAACATCTTGCCCGTTCAACTATAGTTCTGTTCAACCGCTCCGAGAGACCATTCTGCTCGGGAGTGTGAGGATTGGTCTTCTGATGGACGATACCAGCTTGTCTCAAGAAGCTCTCCATCTCTCCTGAACAAAACTCCCCTCCGTTGTCGGTTCTCAATATCTTTATCTTGTTTCCTGTTTGATTCTCGACCATACCACGAAATTCTCTGAAATGCTGGAATACCTGGTTCTTCTCCTTCAAGAAGTAGACAAAAGTCATTCTGCTGGCATCATCCACGAATAGAAGAAAATACTTCGACTGACCAATCGACTTGGTCTCCATCGGCCCGCATAAATCTGAGTGTACTACTTCTAGTAGTTTTTCACTTCTATGGTTAGCTGATGGGAAGGGAATACGTGTCTGTTTTCCCTCACAGCACACTTCACAATTCTGGATCTGTATATCAGCTTTCTTGTCAAAAGAAACTCCTTCTACAGCACCTTCATGCATTTTCTGCAAAGCCTTACTGTTGATATGGCCTAGCCTTCTATGCCAAATCGACATGGCCGTCATTGCCGACAACATATTCTCTGATTTTATTGTATTTAATTTGTACACGCCGTTATTCAAATTTGCTGTACCAATAAGCTCATTCACTTGATTATATATCAAACAGACATCCTTCTTGAACGCTACTCTGTTGCCGTTAGCTATCAGTTGGCTTACTGATAATAAGTTTGTCGCGAGCTTCGGTATGTACAAAACATTCTTCACAATCACATCATACTGAGAATCATTTACACTTGTCGTAATCTGTGTCTCACCGACACTTACTACAGGCACAGTCGTTTGATTTGCGACTACGATTTCTTTATTTTCGTGCACGCGTCTGGTTCGCAGTAAACATTTTTGGTTCGGTGTCATGTGAGCGCTTGCACCCGAGTCGACATACCAGTCATCTGTGCTAAAACTTCCGTTGAAAAACGCTGCACTAAAAGCATTTACAGGTTTATTTGCTTTTAATTCGGGGCACTTATTCTTAAAATGACCAATTTTCTTGCAATTGTAGCATTTTATTTGTTTACTGCCGGTTGACGCATCACTTGACGTTGACGGTTGATTTGTTTGGAATTTGGCACCACGGTTACTGTTGCCAGTTTTCGACCGCTGTTTTGACCAAAATGCAGAGTCTCTTCCAGTGCCAACCTCTTCACACATGTCAAGTAATTTTGTCTTTATGACGTCTGCGCTAATGTCTATGCCAGAGTGTTCAATTGCCATTATCATCGGAGAAAACTTATCTGGGAGTCCAGCTAATAATAATGATCCAATCCACTCATCTGTGATCTCAAAACCTGTTCCCTTCAATTTCTGCGCCGTTTCGACTACTTGAGATACGTAGGTTGTCATGGAATCGCAGTTTTCAAGGCGTATTGAAATCAATGTTCGAAGTAAACTTATTTTTCGCTGATACCCTGTGTCATCGAACAATTGTTTCAATTTCTTCCACACACCATTTACTGTAGTCTCATTCTTTATATGCGCGTATAACGAAGAATCAATAGTCATCACGAGCTTGGCTTTAGCTTTCTTCATCTCAGCTTCACTGATGGCCGCTGGCAAATTTTCAATGTCAATGCCCTCGAGTAGCAAAAAATTGCTTGTCGCGAACGCCCAATCGTCATAGTTTTCGCGACCTTTGAGCTTCGGTACATTAACAAGGTAGCCCGACGTCGACATTTTTATATTTGCACGAAATTAAACCGCAAAATTTTAAATTTTAAGGATCTGGGCCCATAACCTAATGAAACACACGTAGTCGTAAATCATAGACTAAACTTTTATTTTCTAAATTACATAGACAAGTAGCATAGCAGTAACAACCAGTATTATTTTGATATTAATTCTAACAATAATAGTTATCAGAAAAATATTTAAAACAATCTGAGTTGTGTATTTTTAAAATTATTGGCATTTATATGTCACTTTTTGACCAAACAAATATTCAAAATTAATACTTTGCCAAACTTTGACTGACTGTATTGAAACAAAAATGTACTATGCGAGTTTGGCTAGTAACATTTAAAGATGGCGCATTAAATGAGCATTCCAAAAAAATAATTCTTAATTAGTTTCTATTCCAAAGATTTTTTTAAATATTTTTCTGATAACTATTATGACTTGGTCAATTACCCAATTCGGGCTTGACGTCGACTTACAGGACACCCTGTATATATACTTTATAAATTACAAGGCATTCGTCCGATTAGATTTCCCATTGCCAAAAAAAACAAACTTCAAAAGGAAATTATTAAAGGAAATCCTTCCTTAGTTTTCAACTTCGTTTTATCCTTCTTTTGAGCACAAATTTATGGTTCTAGACAGTGGCGTGCATTGCATATAGGCATATAAGCAGTGCCTACCTCGATATATCAACATAAGCCTGTCAATTACATTTTAGTGTGTGTGACCCATTGAGAAACTCACTAAATTATCATACCTAACAAAAAACAAAATCTTCATACAAACACGCGCGGCAGTTGGCAGTCGCCGGACGGCCTACTCGGCTCCTGTACTATTCGCACATTGTCATTGGTCAGTAATTCTGAAAACCAATGCACGCCACTGGTTGTAGACATCTGGCAGCGAATGCATGAATTCACTACTATTTTCTTTTAGAGGGAAATGCCAGCTAGGTAAGCCCGCGAATCCTTCGCTCGAATATTGATTGAAATTTCATGAAATAGTCATTCAATAGGATTATATGAAGTTAGAGGGTTGTATTGACGATTTCAATGATTATAATTCTGTAAAGTCATACCTATTTGTTACGCTCGCGAACGTCTGTTCCCGTTGTCCCCATTAACGCTGTCCCCATTGAATGGGGACAACGGAAGTAAATAAAAATAATTAAAATGTATTCCCGTTGTCCCCATTGACGATTTTCTGTTAATGGGTACAACGGAACTAAATAAAAATTATTAAAATTTATTCCCGTTGAATCATATTTTGGTCAACATTCAACCTGACACTGACCTGCAATTTGCAAAAAAAAAAAAACCTAGTGTGCTTATGACCACACGACTGAAGTGAAACTTCAAACGTATTTGGCTATGAGAGGAAGAGTGAAAGAAAATTTGCGCGCGCACTGCTTTCCCTGGCTTATATCCCCCACTCAACTCCCGTTTGCCTCGCCCGGTCACACTTTACGTAACGCTTACGTCACGCGTTCGCCACCTTACCTTACCTTAAAGAAGTTTCACTTCAAAAAGGAAGATTTGAATTTCGCGGGCTACCTAGAGCATCCCCCTTAAATAGACAACATTAACGTGATTCTTTAACATCACACCCCTTAACACTTAACCTTTTTATGTATAAGTTTGTTTTTTGTTTATAAATTTTAAGTTACTCCGTTTTCTAAACTTTTTTTTTTAGCCTAAGAAGTTTTAATTAAAAAAATTTAATGTATTTTTTTAGAATTAGCATAGATACTCGTATTAGCGATTTGGTGTAAACTATTAGCTTATATCTGATGAATAAATAAATGAACATGAAGATAACAAGAAATTCATTCATCAAAAATTATGGAAGTAAACCAGAAATGCCGAAAGGAAGCATTGTGAGTTCTGTTAATATATGTGTGCACATTTATAATGTTGAGCGATAAATCTGTCATGCGGAAGCGTGGCTGATACGTCATCAACCAAGCTTGCCACACATTCGGAAATCAAAAGGACGTATGTAGGGTCTGTAAGCATTAATAATACAACCTGTAGATAGTTAAGACCGAGTTTTTTGAAGTGAAAACTTCTTTAGCGGCGTTGAACACTTTTTGTAATGGGTAAAAAATGTTAAACTCGCGTCAGGGCATCGCGTCAGGACACGTGACCGTCAGGAGAGATTTCCCCCCCCCATCTCTTTCTACGGCGGCACCAACCGAAGTGAACCAAGTGAGACACGATAATGGATGGATGGATGGTGATGGTGATGGCGATGGCGATGGCGATGGTGATGGCGATGGCGATGGCGATGGCGATGGAGATGGTGATGGTGATGGAGATGGAGATGGCGATGGTGATGGCGATGGCGATGGTGATGTGATGTGATGTGATGTGATGTGATGGTGGACGCGGACGCGGACGTGGATGGACAGCTGATGGCTCGACCGTCTGTGTAGTAGCCACACTGCTGTGTATTCGTAAAATTAGTGTTTCAAAAAATGGAAATTGAACAAAGTGCATCGATTAATGAAAAAAGTGACGCAGAAATAGTGAAAAAAACTTAGTTATATTAATTCAATTAATAATTGATTTATTTCAACGTTAATATTCAAGTTTTCACTTCTGCCGGCACTCCCGGAGTGCAACCCGTCTTTTTTTTTTTTTTACAAATTTGAGTAAAAGATAAATGATTTATTTTCTGTACGTAGGTTTCTACAAACACATTTACACGTCAATCATATTTTTTTTAGGCTAGATGAGGTCGGCGTTTCCTATCTGACTATACTGAGAAGAAAGGCCGAAACATGACCATAATAGAGCATTTATCGCTTAAAAGAAATGTGTTCGAGCTATTCAGGGAATTTCACCGGACGTATCTTGTCGACCATTATTTAAAAAACTCGGTCTGCTACCACTACCCTCACTATATGTATATCAAACATGTATGTTTGTACGGAAACACAAATACCTATTCAGAACAGCAGCAGATGTAAGCTCTAGGAATCGGTGTGACAAATTTAGACTTGTTTTGGATGAATTCCCTCGATCAACAAAATATAGTAAAAGTTGTTTAGCTATGGCTGTACGTATATACAGGGTGAATTTTTCAAATGGGCGTGGATGGCCAAATCCGAAACTATGAGGACTAGCGAAAAGTACTCAAAGGAATCGCGGGCTCGATTTTGATGAAAACTAAAACTGCATCATTGGATTTTTGGAAAATCAATATTTCTAGGGATAAGTGGAAGGAGGGAAGGGAGGCCTTTGCCCTGCAGTGGGACAGAAATGGCTGATAATAATAAAATATTTCTAGCCCCACCCTGAACCTGAACCTGTTGATTTTGAAAAAAAAAACACACCTGTATTATTACACCATTCGATAGTGTCGCTAATAAGGATCGAATTCTGAGAAGTAATGACATACGGCAAACTAAAGGAAAGAGCTAATTTTTAACAAAATACTTATTTTATTGTTCTTATGTTACCTACCTCTTCATCATCTGCCTAGCCTTTTCAGTTTTCCGAACTATGTTGGGGTCGGCTTCCAGTCTTACCGGATGCAGCTGAATACCAGCGTTTTACATATAGCGACTGCCTATCTGACCTCCAAAACCCAGTTACTGGGTAATACGATACCCCTTCCCCTCGGTAAGACTGGTTGTCAGACCTTCGAGCTTCTGACTACCCGTAACGACCGTCAAAGATCCAGGAATGACAGCCGGGACCAATGGCTTAACGTGCTTTCCGAGGTATGGAGTGGTCTCGGTATGTAAAGATGGTCACCCATCCACAGACCAACCGCGGCAAGCGTAGCGTAACCTGATTGACCTGACCGACTGTTATTATTTAGCTGGGCCCGGGTTATGTAACCTACCTACTAACCCTTAAACTGATTAATTGTTCAAAATGATGACCATTGTTTTCAATACATAGCTGGATTCGATGTCTCAAGGATTGCACTACATTCAGCATTACAATATTAATGATGCCATTAGAATATTTTCCAAAGATCGTAATAGAAATTTGAATTTAGAACATAATGTTGTGAAGGTGACTGCGCTGCGGGTGTGTTAATAAAAATATTGAGCATAATTTCGAGCAAGGTACGTACTGTAGGTAGGTATGAATACTTTAAAATAAGAAGAAGTTTATTAAAATTCAACGTTTTCCTTAAGTTTGCCGTATGTCATTACTTCCCAGAATTTGATCCTTATTAGCGACACTATCAAATGGTGTAATAATACAGTGTGTGTTTTTTTTCTTCAAAATCAACAGGTTCGATTCCTGGCTAGAAATATTGATTTTTCAAAAATCCAATGATGCAGTTTTAGTTTTCATCAAAATCGAGCCCGCGACTCCTTTGAGTACTTTTCGCTATTCCTCATAGTTTAGAATTTGGCCATCCACGCCCACTTCGAAAATTCACCCTGTATAATAAATTACCATGTAAACTTAAATTACTAAATGGCAGACTGTTTAAAATTCACTTGTTTAAATGGCTAAATGATAATAATTTTTATAGCAATAAGGAATACTTTGAACATAAGTTGTGTTAACCAATTTTCATGCTTTAGTCTTAAGCAAAACATGTATGATCTTATCCTTAACTCATGTAACACCTTTGTATACCATGTTTTACGCAAATAAATAAATATGAATATGAATGAACAAACTCAGATGTAAAATGGACGGTAAGAAGATTTAACAGCAGCGCAACTAATTACTGTCGCATGTTGCGACAATTTCATTAAGCAGTTCAGTTTTTAATTTAATGTTTAGTATTCGCTTACTCATTCCACTATTATCTTTTCTTAGCCAGTCGATATTATTGAAAAGTGTAGGGGCCAAATACTTATTGGTTCTTTTGCCATAGTAATGTTTTACTGGTGCTCGAACGAATTTACGTTCTATAACGCTTCTAGTATTGTAAGTGTTTTGCACATATACTTTAAATTGATCATTATAGAACTGCTCTAGAACCACTAAGTACTTCACCTTCTCATGCACGGGATGGACCTTACATACAACAAAAAGTTTCTCATAATTTTCTTTACACTCAACCTTTAGTTAACAAAGTATATTTTCATGATTCTAATTTGCAGTGATTTTATACTGTTCAAGTAGGTTTTGAATGTACGGCCATAAGTTCAGACACCAATCTACATGATCTGACCAAGATTTTGTCTGGGCTTTTAAAGAGACTGTGACCTCTGAGTTTGTTTCGGCCTTTCTTCTCAGAGTAGTCAGATAGGAAACGCCGACCTCATCTAGCTTGAAAAAAATATGATTGACGTGTAAAAGTGTTTGAAAAAACCTACTTACAGAAAATAAATAATTTATCACTTATCTGGAATGCAGGATGACCGCTGGGCAAAAGTTTCCACACAATGGGTACCTGAAGATGGACGGCACCGCCGAGGTCGGCCCAGAAAGCGCTGGCGAGATGACCTGGACGCATACCGCGAGGGCTGGTTTGACGTGGCGCGGGAAAAGAGTTCCTAGAAGGATTTGGGGGAGGCCTTTGTCACAGGACAGCAAACGCTAACACAAAAAAATACCACTATCCCAACCAATTATGCCCCTGTTTTTATTATCATTGTATTAGCAGCTAATTTTGACCAATAAACAGTTTTCAAATTATTGAATAGCTATTAAATTATGCAATTAAGTAATTATTTGCAATCAGGGATAGTTTGTCAAAATAATTTCCAAACATACCTATTTCATAAACAATTATCATAATTATTAAACCCTGATGAAGCCACAGAATTCCGGCTACAGACTAACAAACCATTGCTTTTATTACAAACATAACAAAATACACCAAACCACAGTGTGGTTAACAAATATTAATGTATTGGAAATATTAATGGATTGATTCGGGATTGCTATGAAGTATATACGTTAGCCTAACTCAACAAATAACTTTGATCATTGTTCGACAGCTGAAAATTCTTCGGTTTATAGGAATTTAGTATTGACAATACACAACTGTTTCGTTTAAAATTATCATTTTACCGCAAATATGAAGATGCGCTTACAAGCGTAGCCGCCTGCGTAGCACCGTCTACGACGTAGCTGCGTAGCTACGCCTCGTAGCACTTTACGTATACCAATACCGCCGCGCCGTGCCGTAGGCCAATTCTCGTAATTAAAAACGTTCAAGATTTAGTCGCAATCTCATCTGAGCGACAATCAATGTCAAAAACTTGGCTAAAATGTAGGGAAAATAGAGGTATTTTTGACAATTTGAGACAGATTAGACTGAACGTTCTTAAAATTACGGGAATTGCCTGTCTGTTTGCCGACATAGTACAGGAAATTGATGCGCCAAAATGATGTCATGTTGAAAAGTTGAAAGAAATTACAAAATTAAGTCTTTGAAGTATATTAATAAACAAATGTCAGGAAACCTTCTAAAATCATGATCTCAAGCATAATTATGTACAGTACAGTCAACAAAAGAGGTAAGTATGCAGGATCGTCGGGGATATAGTTGAAGTTTAGTCAGAAAACGATGGAGTTTGTCGACTGAAATTTAATATGATAAATGAGCTGTTTGCTTTCTATTAATAAAATTAAATTTTATTCGAGAAAATCCATCGGTTTCTTAGTAAAGTTCAACTATATCCGACGGTCCTGCATACTTATCTCTTTTGTTGACTGTACTGTACATACACTAAGCGTTTCAAGCACTAAGTATCCTCTCAAGCGGAGTGTCTTTTATGCAAAATGTCATAAGCAAAACTTAGCTTATAAGTACTTAACTTTAAAATTGCATATGCGAGGGTATTTCGAAACTTTACCAAAGCTTAGTAGCGACAGCATCCCAGTCAGCAAGATAATATTTTACGCTACGTTTGTGCTTAGTACGTGACAATGTAAGCCCGGAACTGGAGGGAATATTTCATAAAACGAGCTTACTGCGTTACGTAAGTTTCAAGTTTCACCTTAGATGCCTTTGAAAAAGTAAAAGATTTTATGAACGGTGTGTGTGATTGTGTGTTTAATAAAAGCAAAAAAGATTGCAAAATCTTTAACTTTTTTTCCTAATGTATGTAACTTCATCATCATCATCATTTCAGCCAAAAGACGTCCACTGCTGGACATAGGCCTCCCCCAAGCACCTCCACTTCGGCCGGTTTTTTGCTTCTCGCATCCAACGAGTTCTTGCGGCCTTCACAAGGTCGTCGGTCCAACTCGTGGGAGGCCTTCCAACGCTACGTCTTCCGGTACCTGGTCGCCACTCCAGAACCTTTCGGCCCCATCGGCCATCTGTTCTGCGAGCGGCACGTTGCACAGGCACCAGCAAATCAAGCTACTACAATCTGTCAAATTTCTTTAATAGATTTTCTACTTTATCCCTAAAGTATAAGGTTCAAAGTTGATTCGGAAAATTTGACAGTTTTGGGTAGCTTGATGTGCTGGCGTCTGTATATAAAAGGTAAACCATTACGAGTAAATATCACGTATGTATTCCCAAAAGGGATAGGTATAACGCGAAAATTTCGCCACTACCTAATGGAAGTCCCATTTTATGACCCAGCACAAACCTAGACTCGGAGCTGCTACTCTAATTAAAAGTTTTTGTACAGTAACAACAACATTAGGGAAGGCTTACCTAGCAGTGAGACAGGGAAGGTTTACTAAAATAAAAATAAACAACATAATTTTTAATGTCTACCAGTTCATCATCTGGTTAGCCTTTTCCCAACTATGTTAGGGTCGGATGCATCTGAATACCAGTATATATTTCGTATTAATTTGTAAATATTTTGCTACTGCAATCTTGTTCTGCTCAATCCTGAGCAGAATAAGAGGCAGTCACAATAGCATCCTGAAGGCCGTGGCGACAGATACTTCATCCGCCATAATGAGGCAATTTGTGCGAAGACTTGTTTCATAGTTTCTGAGTTGTTGGGTGGTCTTCGCACTCTTTCGTTTTTATATTTAGTTTAAGTTACTAACAATAGTATTTTAAGTGCAAAACTGGTACTAACAAGTTATGGATCTTATAGTTGTCCGAAATAAAATGATTATTATTATTAATGGACAAAAGAAGACAAAAGAGCAGTGATGGCCAGTGGTAACGGACGCGACTTACAAGTTGTAGGTCGTAGGTTCGAAGACAGGCATTTTACTTTATGTCAATTATTTCATCACCACTGCTCTCAAAACGGTGAAGGAAAACATCGTGAGGAAACCGGTATGTCCTAGAACCAAAAATTCGAAGACTTGTGACATCCACCAACCCGCACCGGGCTCGCGTGGTGGATTACGGCCCACTCCCTCTCACTGAGAGGAGGCCTGTATCCCAGCAGAAGGAACATTATAGGCTGATTTTAATGGACAAAAGAACATTTCCAAAACGAACGTAAAGAAATTCAGCTACTGTTTCAGCTATGAAAACTCTTCAATTTTCAGTTACGTTTCCTTTCGAACTTAAAAAGATTATGTATGCGAATAAATTTATTCTTGCGGCTTCAGGTGGGACGAGAAGGGATTTGAAAGTCTGATTCCCAAATGGTCACACGTTTGCTTATTCGTCGGGGATATGCTAATATTTTAAGATTTTGTTAGGGAAAATTGTGTAGGTTTGTTGGAAATTGCCTTCGTTTTCTTTCACGGAAGTTTGGATCGAATTTCGAGTTGAAATAATGTAAATTAGAGACTGGAATCAAAACCGGAATGTTATTGATCCATTGTAAGCAATAGACACCTTGCGGCACGAACATTTTTATCACCACTCTTGCTAATGAACTAAATTATTATTTACCTCTCACACGTTTGCCCGCGTACCTGTCGACACACCCTACGCGTCAAAGTACAATAACAATAGAACGGTGACTTTGTTGTAAGTAGCACTAAAATTCAACTGAAATTTTCAGAAACAGTCGGTCAGCTTTGTAGATTCCAAACTTTAAACACGTTGCATGTAACTTACCTGTTTTAAAAATGAAAAACATAAATACCTCTATAATATTTTGACAAGGCATCGCTTTATTATAGTGAATAGCTAAAAAACTCGATAAGCAAAATAAAACTTTAAGAATGCACGAATGGTTTACGTCTATGTCTGCCAACAAAATATTTTGCAGATTGGAAGAAGTTAATATTAAGTATTGTAAAATGATTATCTTTGTAAATGAAGACTTGTTCATTTTTTTTCACACCCACAAACATATTGCTACATCAATGTGGCCCTCCATTTTGTTTATCGTGAATGGACAGTCATAGTTCACGTTTACCACATGTTCGAACTATTGTAAACTGTTGTTTCCAATAGGAAGTGTCGCTTGTCAAATTCGTTCACCGAACATGACATGAGGTTGACTCTGTTGTAGGTATATGAGTTAACTGCACTATCAAACCCGCGTCCTGGGACATGCAAAAAGACTAAAACGTATCTAGTTGTGCTTTTATGTCAACGATTTGTTGTCTACGTTTAGATATTTGCAAGTACGGTGATTTTAATAATTACTGATTGACGTCTATTGTTAAAATAAAATGTGTGCGATCGCGGGACCTTTGTCAAAAACGAAGTTCCTAACGCGATACTTGCACGCACACACACATATATATTAAAAAAAAACAGCGGCACTCCGGGAGTGCCGACAGAAATGAAAACAAAACACAAACAGAATACTTTGCCATCACTCGCTGACATATCGGATATACATTAAAACTGAGTACATTCCGAGGACAGCCGAACACATCCGAAGCAGTGTCGTTACGGTAACAGTGGCGCGAATTCAATGGGTTTTTCCCATCTAAAAAAATGCTTAACGCACCTAAAGAAGTTTTCACTTCAAAAAAAAAAAAAAAAAACAGAAAGTGTGAATTTATTACGCGTTTTTAATACAGTATAAGTTTTATGAAGCTCTCGTAAAGTTGTCACTATCTTGGATTTTCATTTTGACCTCGCTATTGGCATAAGCAATCTCGAAAACTATGAAAACGACACCCATGACGAAAAATTGGAAAATTTTCGCGGTCGCCATCTTGGCTACGCCTTACGAAACGGTTTCTTTCATTGAATTAAATGGTTTGTATTGTATTTATGAGGTCCGTTTTGACAATTTGAAGTGTCAACTTTAAGAAATGAATGTATATTAATTTTTTTAACTGAAAGTAATTAATAACAAGAATCATCCAAATAATACCTAATTAATTTAAAAAAAAATAAATTCTAACTTAACTAAAACTAAAATATAGCATCGAAAATTTCATCCGCATCGCTGTCAACTGGTAATGTAACCAAGAGACTGGCGGCATAACCACGTTGTATGGCAATGCTTAGCCTGTGGCCAAGGTAAATTTATAACAAATAAATCTTACTTCGTGTCAATCGCACAAGCCGACTATTGTATTTTACTTCTTAAAATACCTAAATAAAAATCCAAACAAGCCATTAACTATAACACATTCAATACTAATATATAACAAAGCACACTCATATGATATAAGTACAATCGTGACCACATCATAAGGTGTTGGACCACTCAAGAGGTCGTGAATTCAATCCACGCCGGTTGCATTCAAGATATCCGCACCAACGCCAACGAACGCTTTGATTCCTGAAGTGTAGATAGAACTATTGGACTATAAGAAATACATTGAATTAAGATTCTATGCACAACATGGTCTATTATCACTATATTCTCTTCCTATATTCATTGTAATAATTCTTGGCGGTAGAATATGGAGGTTACCGTTATCAAAACTACTTTGAAAGTAATTTTATAAGTTTTGTAAAGTGTACTGAAACAAAAATAGATCGATATGTTTCTCTTACCCAAAGAATAGGTATAGATGAGTTTATTAAGCAGTTTAGTATCTGACTGACTGATTGATATACAACGCGCAGCCAAAGCAAAAAAATTTTAAAATAATACAACATGTACAGACGCTAGCACATCAAGCTACCCGAAACTGTCATCCCAATTAACTTTGAACTTTATTCTTTAGCGATAAAGTTTAAAATCTAGTAAAGAAATTTGACAGATTGTAGTAGTTGATGTGCTGGCGTCTGTACCAAACTCAAAAACTGACCAGGTATAAAATTGAAAACGAAATGAGAGTCACAGGCAATATCGAATACGCTAAATTAATTAAATTCTTAGCAACAAGTTCCGTTAACAAAACAGCTCTTTCACAGCATTCACACTTAGAAACATTCCGCATACAACCTTAACATACTACAAACAAACATGAGGATGTTTGTTTGTAGAACCTCTGCACATACAATAAAAACATCTACAACAACTCACACACCTACACTTCCATTCAAACACGCACACACCCCCACACTTTTCTAACTGTAACTACATACACAACACACACACAAACACACCTACATATCAGATAGCCCGCCAAGACGCAGCGTGTTCACGCGAATCGAGATTACTAGGCACGTGACATACCGGGGCTGTGCCATCGTATAAGGAATTTTATACCCGGCTTCACGTTTCGAACGAAACTCAGCTTGGTATGGCTGTGGACGTAGCTTTGAACGGGTTTATTTTAAATGAATGAATGAAAATGATGCACAGGACCGGTCAATATGGCGTTGCTTGACTACGTTCAACAACGGATTTCTTTCGGCTGAAATAATAATGATAATGGATGTATAAAAATGAATTGGTTATGAAAGCAACTATGGAGTTTCTTTCCGATTGTTCCAATAAAAACTCATCTTTTGTATTCTTGTATATTTTTTACTTTTAAAAGTGTTTAATCAGCCTATAAAAATCCGACTGCTAATTACTCAGACCTCTTTCTTGTGAGAGGGACTGGCTCGTAGTCGCCACCGCGTTTGTAGGTTAGTTGGCTCTTAATTTTTTTGGGCTCTATGACATTGCAGTTTCTTCACAACGTTGTTTTCCGCAAACATATTGATTATATAGTCTCAAGACGCTTATGAAAATGTCATCATCATAAACGTAACTACTATCATTGGATAGTTCACTTGGCACTTCGCAAAAATCTCTACTGCATTCTATCAAAATGATTATAATACTTCCTTATCAAAAATGAAACTAAGAACGCTATTACGAAACCCGAGGTGCACCTATAAGGAAATAGATAAAAGTAGAGATACGAGGCACGAGGTACATAGGTACTCGTAAGAGCCCACAACGGCGGCGTGTTCACGCGAATCGAGATTACTTCGAACGTGACAAACCGAACGGTGCAGTTGAACACAGATATTGTGTAGGACACACGTCGACACAACCAGCTGTACATTCCACTGTAAACTGACCTTGCATCCTGTAGACATTCCATAAAATGAGAGGTCTGTGTTTACTGGTTAGTAGAGCGTGATGTGCCATCGTGCGTACGACTACCTGGGTTTATTTACAGCGTTTCTTATTAGGAAAGTAAAGTGGAATATTTAATCAGTAACCTGATCTTTGTATATGGAAAATAAAATGGAGTAATTTGAAGATTACCTAGAAAATATTTTCAAAACCGAGTGTGAAGACTTTTTTATTAATAACTAGCTGCGCCCCTATGGTTTCACCCGCGTAAATGTTGATCCCGTGGGAATATCGGGATAAAAAGTAGCAAATATGTTAATCCAGAGTGTCAGCTACCTCTATGCAAAATTTTATCAAAATTGGTCGAGCCGTTTGAGCGTGAAGAAGTAACAAACATATAAACACACACACACACACAAACAAACACACAAACTTTCGCCTTTGTAATATTAGTGTTATATGATTAAACTTGTCTGTAGTTTTACTAATGTAGGATAGCGTAGACAGAAATTACTTTATGGTATATATTTCGTATTTTTAATAGATTCTTGGAAAAAGAAAATAAAATCTAATCGAGAACAAACACAAATACCACACACTTAGGCCTCATTTACGGAGACGCGGGGCGTCTCGCGTCGCGTGTGGCGTGGCGTCTCGCGGCGCGTCGGACGTTTTTTCTGTTTACGGTGGGGCGGCGCGTGAAGCGGCACGCATCATCGCACGCGTAAACACAAACTTATAGCAATATACGACCATGTTCATAGAGAAGCGAGACGGGAAGCGTGGCGGTGCCCGCCGCGGCGCCCGCGGCGGGCATCGCGGCGGCGCACGCTCGCCTCGATCAAATCGACTAGTTTTATGTTGGCGAGAGATGGGAGCGCACGTGTCGCAGCTTGCAGCATGATCATATCATACTCCATTGCGACGGTGACTCGTCTGTGTTGCGCGATTTCTAAATAAGACTGACAGAAGATTCCGCCTCGGACATAGCTTCATCGAGAATTGCCGCTGCGTGCGCCGCCGCGATAAACGCCGCGTGGGACGCGTCGGTGCCATCCGCGGGCTCGGCCGCAAAAAACACCCTAATTCAAACAAACGCGTCTAAAATCGCTTCTCCGTAAACGCATTCATACAACGCCATATATTTGAATTCAGTGCGGGCCGCGCCGCTCAACGCAACGCACGACGCCCCGCGTCTCCGTAAATGAGGCCTTAGGCCTCTTTCTGCCAAAAGGAACGCTGGCCGCAGACGGGGTTGAAACTTTGAAACCTATGGGCCGTGGGCGATAGTGTCCAAGTGCTCATGGTTTGTTCAACGAAATCTCCAAACGGCTCGTTGACACTTTCCGTGACCTAAGGGCTGGTTTGAACCTAAACATTGGCATATAAAGTGGCAATGTCGCCAGTCTCTTGGGTACATTACCAGTCGACTATAACGATGCGGAGGAATTATTTTGACGCCATATTTTAGTTTGTTAATAGTTTTAGGTAGGTTTGGTTATTATAGTTTTATTTTAATATTTTGTTAGTTATTTTAGTAGAAGAAGTTATCCATTGTATAGGTTTATGTTTTATTGAAATCATAAAAATTATTACATGTGATAGCATCACGCCTGTTTCGATTAAGGGTTAAAAGAGAGAAACAAATCACATTGAATTGGAATACCCACTTACCAGGTTAGACCCAACAACCTTTGTGAGATACCTACCAACTTCATCGAGCTATGACAAATCATGTTACAGTTTTCAATAAAGAGCCAGCTAGCATTAAACTTAAACATAAACTACTGCAAAATCTCCTTTAATTCCGTTCCAATAAAATAGTTCAATTAGCTCTCTCTTGAAAGCCGCGGCTAATTAAAATGTAAACAGCTGTGGCTCATCCGGTACGCAATGGATTAAACGTGGAGGGATCTGATTACACTATCACTTAGCATGAACTGCACTACGAGATTAGAACCTTTGTACTTTTTTTAACCGACTTTAAAAAAGGAGGTTCTGTATTCGACCCGTATGTATGTATGTATGTATGTATGCTTGTATGTCCGCGATTATCTCAAAAACTGCTAAACCGATTTTGATAATTCTTTCATTAGTGTAATCTGCATACTTTCAGGAAGGTTTTAGTATATAATACATTAGGTAATTATTCTTATGTACGAAGTTATATGCATAAATGTACTGCATCTCCGGCATTTCTATGTGAATTTTGATGATTCTTCGAGTCGTGTCTTCAATTCTTCAATGCACTAGTATTAATTGAATTTGTGTGGGGTAGGTACAACTAAAAAGTGAAAAATAAAAACTTTTTTACAAAAAAAAAACAACCGACTTCAAAAAAAAAACACTACAAAGTGAAAAATAACTTTAATTTCGGAAGTCGGTGTCAAAAAACGAAAATGCTGAACCAACGACACCGACTTCCGAAATTAAAGTTATTTTTCACTTTTTAGTGTTTTTTTTTTTTAATATACAGTTTCAAATATGGTGAGTCAACCTGCACGGTGGCGACGGGACCGTGGCTTAATAATAATAGCCGCACAGGTCTATTCATCAGTTTAAGGCGATTATAGCCCCGAATGTCCTTGAGCGTTTGGGCGGAGCATAGGCGAACCCAGTGCCTCACCCCGCGCGCCCGCTTACCTCCCCAATGTCAAAGAATGTCGTACTCGTACGTAGCGCATGCAGATGCGGCGTGAGATGTATTTTGTCTTAGGCAGTTTTATGATGCTACCTACTTACTGAGTGTAGATGGATCGAGAATACGTACAATATTTATGTTGTGAGTATGAATGCTATTGTACTTACAGTAAAAATACTGCTTTCTTAGAGACAAATAAAAAATAATAATAATATCGATAAAAAACGTTTATTCAGTATACAGTTCGTTTTTTCACGTATACAGATTATAAAAAAATACAATTATGAAAAAAAAAAACTTATGACTAATACCGCTTTTAACAGTGGTAGTTTTAGGGTTCCGTACCCAAAGGGTAAAAACGGGACCTTATTACTAAGACTCCTCTGTCCGTCTGTCGGTCTGTCACCGGGCTGTATCTCACGAACCGTGATTGCCAGAAGAATACCATTATTATAGTTACAAACTCAAATGGGTCCCGCCTGCTTCCAACTTTTATTTAATTTAAAATGGGCTTGTTTTTAGTTTTTCAGTTAGTTTTAGTATAAGGTTGCAGTCGGGTTTTTTAATTTTTTTATTTCCTGCTTTTTAGTTTACAAATGTGAAAGATTTCGCAGACGATTTAGTTGTTGGTAGGTGTTTTTTACGATTTGTCACTTTGAATTAGTTTTTACCATATTATAAGTTGTATATATTTTTGTAATCACCTTTTAAAACCTTTTATTTTGATACCCCACTCGATAGGTTATGAGAAAAAAAAAGACGGGTTGCACTCCGGGAGTGCCGGCAGAAGTGAAAACTTGAATATTAACGTTGAAATAAATCAATTATTAATTGAATTAATATAACTCATTTTTTTCACTATTTCTGCGTCACTTTTTTCATTAATAGATGCACTTTGTTCAATTTCCATATTTTAAACACTATACGAGTATACACGAATTTTACGAATACGCGGCAGTGTAGGTACTACACAGACGGTCGAGCCATCAGCTGTCCATCCATCCATCCGTACATCCACACCCACTCCCACACACACCCACACACACCCCCACACCCACACACACGCCCACACCCACACCCACAGCCACACACACACCCACACCCACACCCATACCCACACCCACATCCACACACACACCCCACACCCACACCCACACCCACACCCACACCCATCCATCCATCCATCCATCCATCCATTGTCGTGTGTCACTTGGTTCACTTCGGTTGGCACCGCCGTAGAAAGAGAGGGGGATACTTAGTAGTTAGGAGTAGTAGTTCTCCCCTTTGAAATCTCTCCTGACGGTCACGTGTCCTGACGCGACCATTGTTTTCAATACATAGCTGGATTCGACGTCTCAAGGATTGTACTGCCATTCAGCATTAGTGATTCCATTAGAATATTTTCCAAAGATCGTAATAGAAATTTGAATTTGGAACATAATGTTGTGAAGGTGACTGCGCTGCGGGTGTGTTAGTAAAATAAAAATATTGAGCATCATTTCGAACAAGGTACGTAATCTAGGTATGAATACTTTAAAATAAGAAGCAGTTTATTAAGATTCAACATTTTCCTTAAGTTTGCCGTATGTCATTACTTCCCAGAATTTGATCCTTATTAGGGACACTATCGAATGGTGTAATAATACAGTGTGTGTTTTTTTTTCAAAATCAACAGGTTCAATTCCTGGCTAGAAATATTGATTTTTCAAAAATCCAATGATTCAGTTTTAGTTTTCATCAAAATCGAGCCCGCGACTCCTTTGAGTATTTTTCGCTATTCCTCATTGTATAGAATTTGGCCATCCACGCCCACTTGAAAAATTTAACCTGTATATTATATACTCTCGAAAAACAACCCTTCTTCTGGCTATCACGGTTCGTGAGATACAGCCTGGTGACAGACAGACAGACGGAGAGAGGACTCTTAGTAATAAGGTCCCGTTTTTACCCTTTGGGTAAGGAACCCGAAAAACTACCACTGTTAAGAGCGGTATTAGTCATAAGTTAGTTTTAATTTTTTTTTGTAATTATATTTTTTTTTTTAATTGTATACGTGAATAAACGATCTGTATACTGAATAAACGTGTTTTATTGATATTATTATTATATTAGTATTCAATAGACAATAATATAGCGTCCACTCGCAAACAAACTATCACTACTACTAATACTATCAACGTCCAAGCGTAAACGAACAGTCCGAGTGTACTATCTGCGCTATTTAGTCTTTGCTACAAAAATGCAGATCGGAGCGAGCCGACATGCGACACAACCTCCCCGTGCGAACGATACAGCGAGACTGACCGGGCGGCTGCTGCCCGCGCCCGTATAGGTAAAACCATGGTGTTACTGATTTTTTCCCACTTAAATAATAATTATTAAAAAAAACAAACTTAATTTTTATAAACCATTAAATTTGCTATAATTTGGTGAAAGAATCATCAAAATCGCTTCAGGCGTTTGGAAGTAGAAAGAAAATTCTTGCGTAAAATAAGAGGATGGATATGATTTTTTATTGTTAAAACTAACAGTAATATTAAAAAAATCAAACTTAAATTATATTTGTAAACATATGTCACATATCATATATTTTTTTTAATATATTTGGGCTATCCATTTGGGAGAAGTAGGCCTTCAAAGAGAGGTCTACTTTGAAGTTTGGCGTAACCATTCGCCTTAAGCTACGCTTGCCGCGGTTGGTCTATGGATGGGTTATACTATTTTTACATACCGAGACTCCTACGTGAAAAAAAAAGGTCACTTCGTCCCGCCATCTTCGCCCGGCTTCTTCCATGGCGTTGCTTTTTGTTCTTTGGAAAACATTCAGATGTTAATTTTGCCCTGCAGTCATCTGCCATCCAGTCCTATTTTAGTTTAACGGCTTTCACCCCTACAATTTGCGTCGAGGGACGCAGTATTGTATTTCATATGCGGTTAGGCCAGTAAAGTAAAAAAAAAAAAACGTATAAATAAACTGCACATTCCTCTAGCTAGAATCGTTGCAAGGAATCCGATTACTCTGTCTATCCATAGATCTTTTCTCGGTTTAATTAGATAAATGCCTGTAGCTCTATTTTGATTTGCGTTAGGAATGTAAGGTATTTAATTTGAACCGTTAATGGACTAATGATAAGTGAATACTTAGTAGGTATACTAATAATTTAACACTTACTTATATTGGCAGTGGTATAATAATATTCAGTGATATTTTTGAACAATCAGTCTATAAGTAGGTAATGTTTCCCCTGCTGAGCCACAGGTCTTTTCTCTGTAAGGGGGCTGTAATCCACCACGCCAGCCCAATGTGTGTTTTTGGAAAAGGTCCCGACAATTCGACGCGATTACAGTTCGACACAACTTAGATGTAGCATCGGCAAAATTCGTAAAACGTTCGTAATTCGTATTCGTAAATCTTTATTACTACTTTAGAAAAAAAAAAAAGACGGGTTGCACTCCGGGAGTGCTGATGATGTGAAAACTTGAATATTAACGTTGAAATAAATCAATTATTACACTTTACGTGACCCAAGGGCTGGCTTTTACCTTGGCCAAAGGCTAAGCATTGCCATACAACGTGGCAATGCCGCCAGTCTCTTGGGTACATTACCAGTCGACAGCGATGCGGATGAATTTTTCGACGCTATATTTTAGTTTTTGTATAGTTTTAGTTAAGTTAGGTTTTAATTTTGTAATTTTTGTTAATTATTAATTGAATTAATATCTCATTTTTTTTCACTATGTCTGCGTCCCTTTTTTCATTAATAGATGCACTTTGCTCAATTTCCATATTTTAAACACTTTATATACACGAATGTTACGAATACGCAGCAGTGTGTCCACGTCCACTTCCACTTCCACTTTGACTTTGACTTCCACTTCCACTTTGACTTTGACTTTGAATTTGACTTCCACTTCCACTTTGACTTTGACTTTGACATTGACTTTCACTTTGACTTTGACTTTGACTCTGACTTCGACTTCGACTTCGACTTTGACTTTGACTTTAACTTCGACTTTGAATTCGACTTCGACTTTGACTTTGACTTCGACTCCGACTTCGACTGCGACTTCCACTTCCACTTCCACTTCCACTTCCACTCCATCCATCCATCCATCCATTGTCGTGTGTCACTAAACTTGGTTCACTTCGGTTGGCGCCGCCGTAGAAAGAGAGGGGGGGGGGGGGGGAAATCTCTCCTGACGGTCACGTGTCCTGACGCGATGCCCTGACGCGAATTTAACATTTTTTACCCATTACAAAAAGTGTTCAACGCCGCTAAAGAAGTTTTCACTTCAAAATTGATCAATTTTTCCTAAAGCAGTGATAAAGATTGATGATTTTGAAGGCGCACTTAGTTCGGATGTGATCGGTTTTACGAATTTTGCCGATGCTACATCTAAGTTGTGTTGAACTGTACGAAGGTTGATAAAAAAATGTGTAGAAAAAAATCGGTCTATCCTCTATCTTGTTAGTATCAAAAGACTAAGAAATAGGCCACATATCACTGTCTTCAAGTAACTTACCCAGAAAATAGTCAATATTTCCACAAAGAATTGCACAGTTAAGTCTTTAGTAAAAAATATTTTTTTACAAAAAGAAAAAAAAAACAACCGGCTTATAAAAAAAAACACTAGAAAGTGATTAATAACTTTCATTTGATACAGTACATTCATGCAAATAACTTCGTACATAAGGATTATTACCGAATGTATTATATGCCAAAACCTTTCTAAAAGTATGTACATCACATTAATGAAAGAATTATCAAAATTCCTTCATTAGTTTTTGAGAAAATCGTGGACATACAAACATACATACGGGTCGAATACAAAACCTTTTTTGAAGTCGTTTAAAAAAAGCCAACCCACTGAAATACTTCAAAGATATTACACCATCTTAAAAATTCATCCCAGCAGAAACCAATTACATAACACGGAAGCCATGAATATTTTATCATGTTAACATAAAAGTCTCATCTTTATTGCATAAGGATAATCAGCCAATAATGTTCACACTGCTGGGACACAGGCCTCCTTTTTGTGAAAGGGAGTGGGCCGTTATCCACCAAGCGAACCCAGTGCGGGTTGGTGGATCTCACATGTCTTCGAAATTTGAGAGTAGTGGTGATGAATTAATTTACATATAGTAAAGTGCCTGCTTTTTTTCTGGATGGGAAATCATCAAATGACCCCTCCCGCTCTGGGTGGAGCGGAAGGGAGTGTCAGACTCTTACTGACTAAAACCCATCCGTGTTTCTTCCTTAGCCCTTTATATTCCGGGGTAGCGGTAACCCTTTCGGAAAATCCCACACAAAAGTGCCTGCCTAAGTACGACCTACTCGTAAGCGCGGTCGGCCATCACTGCTCCCAAAAACGCATCTTTATTGCAAAATACTCATCTCGATTGCACCAACATATTAATATCTACTGAATAATTCAAATATCGGTATTTGGCCACTTTTCAATATGAGCGTCTCGTAATGATTCCTTCTTATTTGCTCGGTTTCTTTTACAATGTCTTTAGATGGGGAAATGAAAAATGAGTTTCGCGATTCAACATACTTTTGAAGTTATTACTTGTGTGCGACGTGAGTTTAATTTTGTCGTTCGAGGTTATGTCTGTTTGGATAAGAGGTTTATTAAGACTGCGTATGCTTATGGGAATGATAGCAGTTATTTATTACCTGCAAGGCTTTTTGTAAAATATTACATTTTGTAAATTATTTCTTGATATATAACAGAAGGGAGTGAATGATGACGTGACCGTTGACAGGGAAGGATGAAAGAAGAAAACACGTTGCGCCGGCCCCAAGTAATATAGGACAAGGGCAGAAAGATAATGATATTTGAAAAAATTTAAACATTCTATACGTACAGAATTTATGTCTTTAACGTATTTGTCCACTTTGATTTGATAAGAGTTTGTTGAGAATGAGGGGCCCGTGGCTAAATAATAACAGCCGCACAGTCATTCGATCAGGTTAAGCTACGCTTGCCGCGGATTATACTTGCAAAACTTCTGAAAAATTCTGAATAATTCCGGAATACTTCTAGGAAAGTTTCTTTAAATCAGAATTATTCAAAATGAATTTAATTAAGATTTTTATTTTTTTTTGCTGAAAAATCGTATTTTGCATCGATCGTCGATCGCCGCCGCGCTGTTCCTCTGTGCGCGCCCGACTGCACGAGTCGTGCGTGCCGCGCGCGCCCGGCTGCACGAGTCGTGCGTGCAGGCGGTGGCGGTGCGGGGTGCGGTAAGAGGGGAGATGTTCCCTGGAGAAGTTTTCCCCCCCGCGCCCCGCGAGAAACATTCGTACCCCGCAATCGAATGTTTCCGCCGAATATTTCGCCCGAATAATTCAATGGGAAATATTCCCAAAGTTTCGGAATATTTCGGAATACTTCCGAAGTATTCGACGGGAATGATTCGGAATTTTTCCCGCCAGCATCTATACCGCGGATGGTCTGTGTGATCTTTACATATCGACACCCCTCCGTGCCTCGGAAAGCACGTTAAGCTGTTGGTCCCGGCTGTCATTCATGGATCTTTGACAGTCGTTACGGGTAGTTAGAAGCCCGAAAGTCTGACAACCAGTCTTACCAAAAGGGGTATCGTATTACCCAGTAACTGAATTGTAGAGGTCAGATAGGCAGTCGCTCCATGTAAAATACTGGTATTCAGCTGCATCTGATTAGACTGGAAGCCGACCCCAACATAGTTGGGAAAAGGCTAGGCAGATGTTGAGAGTTTGTTGGGAATCGAATCCAACACAAAACCTTGCGCGCGGCCTGTATTCAGCGCGTCATCGGCAAGCTGAGGCGCGGCGCGGCGATGACACGGCTCGGCCCGATGACCTCTCGCTTCCACGGACTCCACCGCGACGGACGATACTCCTCTCTGCTTAACTTATTGTTTGTCCGGGAAAGTTCATATTGTAAATAAGAACGGCATTAAACCATTGCCCCTAAATACAGTCCACTCATTTATTATTCCCCGCGCTAACAGAGTTCGTTCAGTTTGAAGGATCTAAGTTACACAATGAAGTCCGCAACTTGACATAGGATCTATGACATAGGTCAGTATTCCCAAAAGACGGCACTGATTAACTGCTACATAAATAATGGGAACTAATTGCTAAGACTTCCATCAACCCTTTGCGGAGGTAGAGACTAAAAATGGGATTTCAAACAATTTCCTAAAAATTCGGCTTTAAACTTAACTGAGCTTGTCAACTAAAATCATTATCGCGGACGAAGTTGCGACCAAAAGTTAGTGCTTCGTGACGTGAAAACTATTTTTAGCCTAACTTTCTTAGAAAAAGGCTGGGGTAATGGATGACGGAATGGGGATCCTTTTTTCCGTCAAAGTAAATGCCTGAATTTTAGCTATAAGAAAGCAATCTCAGTCTGCAATGGATCGCAAACAATGGATGTCATATGGAGAGGCCTTTGTCCACCAGTGGGATGCCTACTAAGGCAGTAACAGTAGCCTACGACATGGTAGTAGGCTATTAAAAGTTACATACCTTTGCCTACCCCTTCGGTCCCAACAGGCGTGATGTTACAGTTAACACTCTCCCTGTTATGGGAACCGCCGGCAACCCACAAAAAATTTTGTTCAGCAGGCCAAAGCACATTGTTTTTTGGACCCGCCGGCATATCCCACGGCCTCTTGTAATAATTTTGACTTTTGATTCACGGCGTTCACAAGCAAAAACTTTGGGACCCGCCGGTGAACCTCATGGCCTCCTGAACTCAAAAAGTTTTATATATTGTCGGCAGGGAGAGTGTTAAAGACTTCATAATTTCTAAGCATAGAATTCGCAAATTGTTCATTGTCCGCATCTGAACTAATCCAGCCTCATAAAATACATCTTACTTTCACATCAGCTAACTGCAAGCCATATCCGTGACATTTGCAGCATTAGCTGTTAGCCAAATTATGGTAATGCCCGCTAATTTGCGGGCAGACTGACGGGAACGCACGGTCCGCGCTAAATAATTGCGCGAATGATGACAATTTTGCCGAGTGCTAGTTTCGACCTCCATTGTACGAATGATTTGAGTGATTGAGGGTTTGACGGGAAGGGTTTTAGTATCAACTCTTGTTAGAGCATCGGAATAAAGGTTGGTACAGATGCCAGCAGATCAAGCTACTACAATCTGTCAAATTTCGCTATCGCTTAAGCATAAGGTTCAAAGTTGCTTGGGAAAATTTGACTGTTTCGGGTAGCATGATGTGCTGGCGTCTGTACGAGGACGATGACGCAGTGCTGTGCCGGCCGGTGCGCGCCCGCAGGTCGAGCGCCCCCTCCGCGACCGCAGCTCACCGCCCGCGGTCGCCCGGCGCGGCGTGGTATTCTCGACAGTCTCATTAGCGGAGCTTGACAGATTAATAAACAGCCACACGAGTCGATCGACCAGGTTAAGCTACGCTTGCCGCGGTTGGTCCGTGGATGGGTGACCATCATTACATACCAAGACCCGTGCTCCGTGCATCGGAAAGCATGTTAAGCCGTTGGTCTCGCCTGTCATTCGTGGATCTTTGACAGTCGTTAGGGGTCGTCAGAAGCCCGAAAGTCTGACAACCAGTCTTACCAAGGGATATCGTATTGCCCAGTAACTGGGTTTTGGAGGTCAGATAGGCAGTCGCTTCATGTAAAATACTGGTATTCAGCTGCGTCCAGTTAGACTGGAAGCCGACCTCAACATACTTGAGAAAAGGCTAGGCAGATAATGTTGATGAGTTTAACTTCCTAGTGACAATTTTAATATTATTATGTTAACAGGACTGGTGGCTCTCTAATTATTTTCTTAAATTGTTTATATACTACGTTACTTTTATAAAAATAGGTAAGTACAGCGTTTTAGGCACTTTTCCTGTTGACATTAATGCGGACGAATTTTTTGATGCCCAATGATCCGTTGTCCTCCTTTTTTATATACGCGTACATATTTTTGTTTTAAGTCCTTTATAAGTATTATTAAGCTAAATATTATTATTACGTAAATATTGTAGAAAATAAATGGTAAGTACATAGCTATTGTGTGTAGCTGTAAACGTAAGGTTGATAATGTAAATTTCAGGTTTTTTTTTTCAATATGATTGATTGGTTTAAGTATATTCATTTCATAACGATTATACTAAGACTTACACACGTCTTTAATATTAGGTCCGTGACCATCAGCACGAATCGCACACGACATTTATGAGCAAGAATGTATTGTTTTGTCATACTTATTTACTCATTTTTCCCTTACAAATTATGTAACATTTTTTTTTTCCCAAGTCCAGATGGCATTAATTATCTTACTTGGTATAATTGACTCATTTTAAAGACATCATCATCTCTTTGATTGTGAACCACAAAAGTTGAACCACAAAAGTAATTGGAGTGATTTAATTTAATGACCGACTACGGACAAAAAAATGGCTAAAATTGTTTCCATTTGTTTTGGACAGTTCTTTGGTGAAGGGTTAATTTTTTTAATAAGTTATTTACTTTCGCTGTTTATAACTTGGAGATGGAATTTAACGACCTGTTTGTTAATTAAGAATGTTTTAAGAAGATTAAGTACCGTAACGGTGGGGGGGGTTCACATCGGCGTCGAGGCAACGATGAGATACCTGGGTCTCGTCCTCGACAGCCGGTGGAACTTCGTCGAACACTTCCGACGTTTGGCCCCCAAACTGGAGAGGACCGGGGCCGCCTTCAAGCGGCTCCTGCCCAACCTGGGGGGGCCAAACACCTCCTGCCGGAGGCTTTACGCGGGGGTCGTGCGGTCCATGGCCCTATACGGGGCCCCGGTGTGGGCGCGTTCTCTGCGGCGGCGAGCCGCCCACTATCTGAACGCGCCCCAAAAGGTGGTAGCTGTAAGGCTGATCCCCCCGGATCAGCCTTACAGCACGGTACCGCACGATCTCGGGCGAGGCGGCAAGCCTCCTTGCCGGACTGCCGCCATGGGATCTGGAGGCGATAGTCCTAGCGCGCCTGTATGAGTGGCGCGCGGAGGCACTGAGCCGGGGGGAAACTCCGCTTCCGCGGCAAATCGCGGCGGAGCGGACAGACCTCCGGCGCGATCTCATGGTGGCATGGAAGGAGCGACTTTCGCAACCCAGCGCAGGGCACGCCACGATAGTGGCGATAAGACCCCTCTTTGAGGAGTGGCTAGAGAGGCGTCACGGCGTCCTCACCTATCGCCTGACGCAGGTCCTCACCGGACACGGATGTTTTGGGAGGTTCCTGCACATCATCAGGCGGGAGGAGACGCCCGGGTGTCACCACTGCGAGGATCGCCCAGAGGACACGGTGGAGCATACGGTGGAGGTCTGCCCCGCATGGGCGGAGCACCGCCGTGCCCTCGTAGAGGCGATCGACAGCGGCGGCGACCTCTCACGTCCGGCCCTGGTTCAAGCCATGGTCCGGGGCGAGAGGGAGTGGGGGGCGGTCGCCTCCTTCTGCGAAGCAGTCATGCTAGCGAAGGAGGTGGCTGAACCGCTGAGGGAGAGAGCCTCACACCCCAGCCGCCGCGGGAGACGCTCCGGGCGTCGGGAGCCGCGTGACGACTCCCGGCCACCGTAGGCGCGGGCCTGCGGACGGAGAGTAATGGGTAGCTCACCGTCCGATCAGGACCAGGCCCGTGCCGGACGGCGCGTACGTGTTCCACGCGCGCCTCAAAGAGATGTCAGCATAAAGGAAGGGGCCTGCCAGGGCCGAAGCCTGCCGGGGGTGCGGGATTGTCCGAAAGGGTTACCGCTACCCCGGAACATAAAGGGCTAAGGAAGGAACACGGATGGGTTTTAGTCAGTAAGAGTCTGACACTCCCTTCGCTCCACCCAGAGCGGGAGGGGTCATTTGATGATTTCCCATCCATAAAAAAAAAAAAAAAAAAGTACCGTATACCTACCGCTAGAATATTTTTGAAGTGAAAACTTCTTCAGGCGCGTAGGGCATTTTTTGTGATGGGGAAAACCGTTGAATTCGCGCCACTGTTACCGTAACCGACACCGCTTCGGATGTGTTCGGCTGTCCTCGGGATGTACTCGGTTTAAGTGTATATCGGATACGTCAGTGAGTGATGGCAAAGTCACGGTTGCATCACAGTTCATCTTTGCCAACATCTTATATGTTAGGCAAAATATACACTTGTACACTAAAAACAGTGATACTCACAATGTTAACACTAGGAATAAGGACAAACTACGTGCTCCCTCTCACCGGCTTCATAAGGTTCATAACTCATTTGTTGGGCTTGGTATAACCTTTTATAACAAGCTACCTTCTTCCTTGCTAGATTTGCCTTTTAATAGATTTAAAGCTCAAGTAAAATCCAACCTTTGTTCAAAAGCATACTATTCCATCAACGACTACTTAAACGATAAGAATAGTTGGTCGCCCTGATTAACTCAAGACAATTATTATGTTCTTTCTCCAGAATTAGCTTACTGACAGGTTATATGCGTTTATATAATTGTTTTTATTTTATTTTTATTTTTTTGTTTTTTTTTAGTTGAGAGTTTTAGTCAATTCGGTTTAATTTTATTGTAATTTATTATTGACATAATCTGCTCATTTCAATGTCTTTTAATGAGTTGATTGCAATATGTGGTTAGCTAGCGACCTCTACGAATGATCACATTATTATTCTTGCTTGAGCAACCGGCAGCAAGTTCGTCATGCTCCCTTAGATGTCATTGCTTGCGGTAGCGTCGGGGGTCGGGTTGCCTCCTTCCCTCAAATATGGCGAGGGGGGTAATGGCTGATCTTTGCGTTATGCTCGTGAACGGGTGCTGCTTGTGGTGACTGGTCGTCTTGCTGACCATGGTTTTATTGTTGTTATTAGTAGTAATAACTTGTTTATTTATTTTACTTCGATGGTCCTAGTTTATCATTTGTGACTTCAAGTGACAGCTATGTAAACAGAACCCAGCATTGCATACATACGTAAGCTGTCACGCCCTTTATACCTGGAGGCTTTTATTTGGTCAGTAAGTTTTTTTTTGGTTATATTTTTAATTTTTTTTTGCTTGAGTACGTATAGTGTTTATTGTATTTGTTGGTATATTGGCGTGGCTAGTTAACCTATGGCAAATAATTTAATTTAAGGTTCTGTGTCCTGTAATGTTAATTACTTTGCATACATAGTATTGTATAAAATTAAGTATTTTCTAACTGAACAGACAGCTGTGCTGCTGGGGAGTTTGTTCCGCCACTTCTTCTCCCCAGCGAAAGCACTAGGAAGTGGCGAAGGGCGGGCGTTTTGGGGGACTGTCTTTTGTAATTTTGACGTTCGAAAAGTGCTGATTCTCAGCCTAGTTTGAATAAATGACTTTTGATTGATTTGATTGATTGATTGATCAAAGTATTCTGTTTGTGTTTTGTTTTTACTTCTGTCGGCACTCCCGGAGTGCCACTGTTTTTTGAAGTGTAAACTTCTTTAGCGGCGTTGCACACTTTTAGTAATGGGTAAAAAATGTTAAACTCGCGTCAGGACACGTGACCGTCAGGAGAGATTTCCCCCCCCTCTCTTTCTACGGCGGCGCCAACCGAAGTGAAGTGACACACGGACACAATGGATGGATGGATGGACGGATGGATGCCTTTGTACCTATTTTTTTCTGTTCTGTTTTTTCTTGTCTGTTTATATATGTGTGTACAGTGGCGTTCATAAGTCGATTACCAATCTCACAAAGCAATAGATTGACGTTTTGGTTTGACTTACGACCTTATTCTATAAGTTGTTTCTATACTATAGACACGCACACACACTCACTTTATCTGGAACTGATACTAGTTCATAATTTCAACTGTCTTACTATATGTTATCCTAGCGTAATGGTTAACGCGCTCTGACTTGTGCAATTTTATCTCGAGCGGAGGGTTCGAATCTCACATTTGGTTTTTATTAGATACTATAAATAATAATTAGGTAATAACTACAATATAATTTGTGTTACTTTTTAATAATTACTATTTATTTATTTTGTTATTTTTTCTAGTAGTAGTTCGATAATTACATAGATGTGACAAATTTTTATAATTACTAGTAGTAGGTAGTTTGATAAATAATCATTATTTTTTTGTCTTGTTCGTCTTGTTCACACAAATAATGAAGTTAGTAGGTAACCACAGAAAACCAACTAGTTTATTTCGATTTCTGTAAGGTAGGCAGATTAATGCTCTTCGTTACGAGCGACTAATCACCTAGAACGTTGTTGGTTCGTGGATATTGTTGGTTAGTGACAAGGTGTTTCTATTAGCGGTGTTTAAGTAGTTATTATATTCAAAATGCAGTCTAATATAAATATTAAAGCGAGGGCAGATATAATTGCGCTGCATAAAATTGGATATAACAAAACCCGAATAGCGAATGAAACCGGACTAAGTGTGAGTGTATCATTTAAATATTTCCTAGTTTACTAAACATAAATCTACTTTAATCTAAAGCATTGTTAATCGTTTTACTCAGAAGATGCCTTATTAAATAAAGTTTTAAATTAATTATGAGGTTTAAATAAAAGAAAAGAAAAATATAAATCATTTTAAAGATAATTTATTTAGATTATCAATTCACAGGGCGAGCACTGTGCGTGAGTGGTTTACCAGACATCCGGAGATAGCAGTCGTTCCATGGCCAGCGCGATCTCCTGACCTCAACCCCATAGAAAATCTATGGGGTTTGATGGTGCAAAGGTGGGAAGCCCGGAATGAGAGATGTCTTGAGCAGTTGAAGTCGCATTGTATGGAGATATGGGAAAATATAAGGGGAACAGAAATATGTTCTAATCTAGTAGGCTCCATGCGTCAACTTCTACTTGACTGTATCGAGAATAACGGCGGTTATACAAAATATTAGGTAACCGTAATAAACAACAGATTCGTTGTTGCACGAATTTTTGGTTACGTATTTTTTAAGCACGTATTCAACATGGTGTTCGTCTCTTTTCTTTTAGATAGACCGAAAATGTTTACATTACTTCAGTAGGTAATATTATTATACTCATTCTCTATATTATGCCTTAATTTGAGGTTTAGTTTCAATCTTCTTTTCGTTAAGAAAATGAATACTTAAGCTATAACCTCAATAACTTATTTATATTTAATAAAGCCAAATAAAATGTGAAATACTTAATGAACTGGCCATAGTTAACCTTAAAATCACTTATTTTGTAAGTAGGTAGTAGAATCTAATTTAATATTCTTATTTATAGCTTACTTCGATCATGAACGAAGCTTAAGTTTATGGTGAAATAAATCTATTTAAAATTTAAAACATTTCATATGTTAAAATAATACAAATTGCTTATAAGTTTCTTATGATTGATTTCACATCTAGTTACAATAAACAAATGTAGCGGTTTGTTAACTTTATGAAATAAATCGAATAAATATTTTTTTAAATTTTTGTTATGACTTAACACGCCTTTTTTTTTCTAAACCCTTTATTACAATAACAACATTAGTAAAAACGGCAGCAATTTTGTGAATATTATCAATATTGCAAACAAAAATAAATATTGCCAAAAAACCGCACTGCGCTTCGTGAGATTCGAACCTAAGCCAGTTGCATCAAAGTCCAACGCTCAACGATTACTGCTACGAGCTCATATTATAATGGTTTGAATTTTAGCACCGCTATGCGTTTGACCGTGTCTAACAAAAGGGACGGAAATATTTTTTTTTTCGTTTCTTGTGGTGCGACGAGTACACGACGATATGACAGTGTGTAAAGTAAGTAGGTGGTGTGTGTTACCGTGTTGTTTACACATACAGATATACGCTGTACCGCGTCGCGCGTGTCACAGCAATACGACTCGTAAGGTGTGAATGCACTTTTGAACCCTTACTGTACATAAATGGTAAAAAAAAAATGGTAAATGGTAAATGGATGGAAGTGGAAGTCGAAGTGGAAGTGGAAGTGGAAGTCGAAGTGGAAGTCGATGTGGAAGTCGAAGTCGAAGTCGAAGTGGAAGTCGAAGTGGAAGTCGAAGTGGATGTCGAAGTGGAAGTCGAAGTGGAAGTCGAAGTCGAAGTGGAAGTCGAAGTGGAAGTCGAAGTGGAAGTCGAAGTGGAAGTCGAAGTGGAAGTCGAAGTGGAAGTGGAAGTGGATGGATGGATGGATGGACAGCTGATGGCTCGACCGTCTGTGTAGTAGCCGCACTGCTGTGTATTCGTAAAATTCGTGTATATAAAGTGTTTAAAATATGGAAATTGAACAAAGTGCATCTATTAATGAAAAAAGTGACGCAGAAATAGTGAAAAAAAATGAGTTTTATTAATTAAATTAATAATTGATTTATTTCAACATTAATATTCAAGTTTTCACTTCTGCCGGCACTCCCGGAGTGCAACCCGTCTTCTTCGCTTATTCTGTCTCACTAATGGGCAGGCACGGAACTCTTTTCCCACGCCACCAGGTTGGTTTAGGTTGTTTCCAGGTGGCGTGGGAAAAGGTACGCGTCTAGGTCATCTTGCCACCGCTTTTTGGGCTATTTTGATACTAGCGATGATATTTTTTTCACTACACACTGAACCATAAGTAACTCACGGAATAAGCTGAAGTGGCAATGGGCCGGCCATATTAGCCATAGAACCGATGACTGTTGGAATAGACGTATTCTTGAATGGAGACCGTGAATCGGCAAACGTAACATAGGACGCCTTCAGGCTAGGTGGAGCGACGACCTTCGCAGGGTGGCTGGTAGCATCTGGATCAGATTTGCCGAGAATCGAGCTAAATGGCGTGCAATTGGAGAGGTTTATGGCCAGCGGTGGACTGCTGTAGGCTAATGATGATGATGACACAATAAGTGACCAAATCAAATGCAATTTAATTTGCGAAAACATCGCCATCATTTAAAAGTGTAAAATACTTCCAATATTTCTTGAAATTTCGTGAATAATATCACCATTTCCTCGCTCCACCGACCATAATATATTGTCAGTGCGATATAACCCCATATCTCTTAAATATTCCAAATCTATAACGTATTATGCGAACGGCTTGGTTGGGTATAAAAACATTATCTTTTTGAACAAACCTTTCTTTATCTTTTGACGGGAGACGCATAACTTTTCGACTCTATTTCGTTTACATTTTCGTCTATTGAATTGGTAACATATTTTGATGAAAAATTGAGTGTGAAAGTCGGTAGCGGTTTTGTGGGTTCTGTAATATTTTCATGTGAGTTTATTTATTTTACTTTTGATATCTAAGAGTTAGACAGGGTTAATTTTCAAAGGCCAGCCATTATTTAAGGGTGTTATACAGACCATCAAAGTGACCAACTTTCTCCATGAGACCAATATCGTAATCGCGAAAAATTTATCAACTGTCCCATATAAAACTTCAATACCTACTCGACCTAAACGTATGGGTTGGCTGAATTTTTATTCGCGATTATGATGTTGGTCCTTTGGACAAAATTGTACAGTTTGATGGTCTGTACCGCACCCTTTTTGGCTGGTCTTTGAAAACTAAGCCTGTATATTTTTTTTTTTTTGGTATGCGGTGTGTATTTGATGTGTGTGTGTTGATAAAATTGTAATTTAAATTGTAGAGCTCATGTCATGAATTAGAATCAAGTGTAAGAGATAAAAAAAAACATGTGCATACATACAGACGACAGCACATCAAGCTACTACAATCTGTCAAATTTCTTCAATAGATTTTCAACTTTATCGCTAAAACATAAGGTTCAAGGTTGATTGGGAAAAGAACAATGCTCAAAAATGTATGGGCACCGTCCCCGCCCTTGTAGCACTTTGAAACCTATGTTAAGCGAAGGGCCATAGCCATCTTATCATTTTATTGTATGACAGCGAAGCTGAAATGTCCTTTCGAAAAAAGTTATATCGACATGAAGAAACCGAAATCAGTCACAATTATATTGCCGTTTAGTGTTCTTTGTTGTTAAAAATATGGCACAAAATAATCGCACATATGTTGCTGGCTAAGTAATAACAGCTGCACAAGTTGATCGATCAGGTTAAGCTTAGCTTGCCGCGGTCGGTCCGTGGATGGGTGACCATCTTTACATACCAAGACCCCTCCGTGCCTCGGAAAGCATGTTAAGCCGTTGGGCTCGGCTGTCATTCGTGGATCTTCAACAGTCGTTACGGGTTGTCGGAAGCCCGAAAGTCTGACAACCAGTCTTACCAGGGGTATCGTATTACCCAGTAACTGGATTGTGGAGGTCAAATAGGTACTCACTCCATGTGAAATACATGGTATTCAGCTGCATCCGGTTAGACTAGAAGCCGACCCCAAGATAGTTGGGAAAAAGCGCTTCTCAACACCTTCAGGGAGCCTTTTCATGATAGCGTGTACGCCACAAACTTCGTAGAAAACAATGACTTGGGCAAATACGTTGTTACAGAAAATGTTAACAGGCAGCGTTCAGGACATTGACTGACGAGTCCATAAATATGCCGTTCCCTGAATTGTCAAACGAAGATATTATTTTGTTTAGCTTGGGGACAGATAATCTTAACTGGCAGCTTCCATGTCAGCAAACATTTACGTGGCGGCGTCTATAACATAGAGGTTTGTGCAACACCAAGCCCGACTACAAATCAATACGGTATAGATACGGAAGATTGCACTCTTCTGAGGGGTCGAATTTTGTCAAAACATAGGTCAAATGCAATCTATTACCATTTACTACTGTGAATAACGCACAGGGCATAAACGCTATTCAGGCATATTACTGCTCATGTTTGACGGGCATGAGGGCGGTTATGTTATTGGAAGGCGTATAGAGAATTTCCTTGGGCCAGCCAGTGCCTGGGGCAATATTTTAATAGACACTGGAAAAACCGAGTAATCTATTTGCTGCAATAAAAGTAAAAGGTTTTTATTTGTAACTAGCTGCGCCCCGCGGTTTCACCCGCGTAAATGTCTATCCCGTGGGAATATCGGGATAAAAACTATCCTATGTCCTTTCCCGGGACTCAAACTATCTCTATACCAAATTTTATCGAAATCGGTCCCGCCGTTTTCATGTTATGTCGTGACAACGGAAAACGGGTTTCATTTTTATATTATATAGATTAAGAAGGTAAGTATTTTTATTTGAAAACTCTTAAAAAAACGTCAATGGTTACTTCACGAAAACAGAATTCTTCATTGAATATTTTTCTAGTAGCCCCGGGAGTTGTATCCCGTGCGGAAGTCACCATTTCTATTCCAAAGAGTTGTTTAAAAACTCCGAACGAAGGTATTTAATCATCCCACAGAAATATGATTCTTGGTAAAAGAAGAAAAGAATCGTGAGCAACATCAATCATCTCCCTAGCCTTTTCCCAACTATCTTGGGGTCGGCTTCTAGTCTAACCGGATGCAGCTGAATACCATGTATTTCACATGGAGCGAGTACCTATTTGACCTCCACAATCCAGTTACTGGGTAATACGATACCCTTGGTAAGACTGGTTGTCAGACTTTCGGGCTTCCGAGAAGTGACAAATCGTTTTAATATTAAATAGGCTTTCATAAAACCTTACTAGATTATTCAGAGATGATGCGGTTGATAAATTTATACATTATGTATAAATGATAAATGATTTTATTTCTGTAAGTAGGTTTCTACTAACACTTTTACACGTCAATCATATTTTTTTTAAAGCTAGATGAGGTCGGCCTTTCCTATCTGACTACTCTGAGAAGAAAGGCCGAAACAAATTCAGAGGTCACAGTCTCTTTTAAAGTCCAGACAAAATCTTGGTCAGATCATGTGAAGACCATGTAGATTGGTGTCTGAAATGGTCTTTTGAGGAAAGAGCCACACAGATTGAGCGGACCTGTCCAGTCAGTGCATGCATTTGTCAGTAACCGTGCAGATCAAATCAGAACTTAGGGAGCTCAACGATTTGACGAACAATACCAAAGAAAGGACATTTGGGTAGGCCGCGTAAATTACTCAAACTGCCAGATCATGATTAAAACTAACTAAAAAGGAAAAACGAAATACAGAAAAAAGAAATTACCCACATAGTCCTCACATTCACAATAATTAAATAAAATAAAAATACTTTACGAAGTAAATATTCATGTCATTGTATTTTTGCACCCTTGTTAAGAATTAACCTAACAAATCAACATAAGAAAATTTTCCTTCACCCAAACCACAAAAATCGACATAATAAACCGAAAAAACCAACAACGACACTTTACAAAGAACACTTTGAAAAACAGAATGCAAAAGCAAAATTTCATTTTATTCCCTCTGCGAACTACAATTTTTAAAGGCATCCTTATATTTTGCATACGGCTCCTCTTGCCCGGTCTTTGGGATTATGCAAAATTGTTTCGCTTCCATCTGGTTCTAGGGAGGACCTCTTTTCCGGCCACGGATGTTGTTGCAGGTGACTGAGGGATTAACCGGGTTTGGGGCAAATCCTTGGTATAGGCGATAGTGAAACCCTATCGATTGGTAGGTGTCGTTTATTGGAATTGAATTTGTTTCTGTTGATGTTATGTCTAGTATTTATGGTCGGACTGGCCACTTTGATCTCAAATTTCTGGCATTTGGTTAGGAATTCTAAATTCAAATTTAGGCTTGTGTATTTCTGTTTCGAATTTAGTGATTCATTTGTTTTCACATTTTATTTTTCTTTGATATCGTTCTGTTCACAAAATGGAACATTTAAAATATCGCGTTATTTATAAATACGAATTCCACCGTGGCACCCCGTGCTACAGAAACAGCTGGAAGGATTAATAAAATTATTTTTATGGGGATGTTACTGTACGAAAAACCACCACACCAGTAATTACCTAATGTCATTTTCATTGTTCAAGTTAATATACACACTACGTTCAAGTTAATTTTACACAATATTATGTCATTTTCTTTTTATATAAAAAACGTTTTTCCTCAGATCTTTCAAGTCCTTGTCCAACACCTAGTTCTATTTTCATAGCATTTCGTTAAGAACCCTTCAGTTCATATTACACTTTAAACTCAAGGACCCCAAAAGCCGACATTCAGTTAGAATAAAATTCTATGAGAACTGTCGTAAGCCATTTTTTGTTTACTTGATAAAGTGCTCCAGTTCGATTACGTATCTTCGGCGACGGCATAGAGATGTAAAACCGTGCAGAAGTGATACTAATGTTGTACACTGTACAGTGGGCGGACAAAATGTTTACTTTGCTTAGGTAAAATAATTTTTATACTATGTTTTGTACATAAATTATGCGTGGACACAATGTTATGGAACAATGGTTGTAGACAATGAAATGGTTCTGTGTCCATCTTTTTGGGGCTCACTGTATAATCAGCGAAACTGTTTAATAAATGGAAAAGCAACCTAAATTCTCCGTACTCTATAATAATAAATATCATAATCAATTATAATATTTAATCAGTCTTATGAAAACGTAACTTAACTACTTGCGTAGTGTGTTAATTTGCTAAATCATATAATTTTCGTGACTAAGAGAACAAACGAAAAAATATACCCTAGCAGCGCCCCGCGGTTTCACCCGCATTAATTCCGATCCCGTGGAAAGATCGGGTTAAAAATTATCCTATGTCTTTTTCCGGGACTTAAACTAACTCCATACCAAATTTCATCTAAATCGGTTCAGCGGTTTAAGCGTGAAGAGGTAACAGACAGACAGACACAATTTCGCATTTATAATATTAAGCATGGATGTGTCGCCGTGCTTACTTACTGTAAAGTTCATTTAAACATTACCTACTATCAGCTACTGCTCCCTATCACCTACTGTTACAACGTTCTTGTCTATGCAATCCTGACTACCTTGGCCGGTTTACTTAAACTTTACTGTACTCACTTACTTAAACTTAGGTGAAGAGAGCTTAAAGTGAGCCGTCAATAGTGTCAACCCTTAGTATGAGGTGAAATGACAGCTTACTTCACCTAGTTTTCATGGTGAGATTCTTACAGAATTTCTTACAGAAGTGACAGGCCTGATGGTCTAGTGGTTAGTGACCCTGACTGCTATGCCGGAGGTCGTGGGTTCGATTCCCACCCAGGACAAATGTTTGTGTGATGAGCACGATCATTTGTTCTGTGTCTGGGTGTAATTTATCTATAATATGTATGTATTTAGAAATATATAAGTATGTTTATCAGTTGTCTAGTACCCATAACACAAGCTCTGCCTAGCTTGGGACTAGATGGCGTTGTGTGATAGTTGTGGAATATTATTATCATTTCGTTTATTTATTTATGTACATATTAATTTACATTTTTAAATATTTCTTAAAATATAAAAAATAAGTATAAAAAACATTTAAAAATATAAAAAATAGTATTCCGCCGGTGTCGGGAGCAGGGTCCAAGCTACCGGTGGTTAGGGCTCCAGAGACAGGAACCTCCTCACAATACGAGCCGTATCAAGGAGTACTGCCTTCTGAATCAGGCCCTTGATGCAACCGCCTAACAAGAGCCTCGACAGATGTTGATCGAGGCTTTGGGCCATAAGCCCATTGGCCGATACGACAATCGGCACAATGATAGCCGAGCTCACATTCCACATGTCAACAACCTCGTGTGCTAAGTCAAGATATTTAATTTGTTTCTCTTTCTCAGCTTTCACGAGGTTCCCGTCATGTGGACTGGTAACATCGACAATCATTGTGCGGCGCGCTAATCGTTCTATCACCACTATATCAGGCTTATTGGCGACAATAGTCCTGTCAGTAATGATAGACCGATCCCAATACAGCGTGGCATGGTCATTTTCAAGAACTGAATTATTATTATTATTATAATAACCCCCTTACTAATAAACGTATTGTATGAGATGAACAGTTACACACCGATTTCTCTCTTTCAGTCGTCAGTAATATGACTTTTGAAAGAAGAAGACAAAGTCGGCAGTTTATTGGCCCGACACTGTAGGCATTTAGCATGCGTTTGATTCGGTAGTAAGTATCGCTTCTATACATTTTATTCCATAGCGAAGGTTTCTCTTGTACGTGTGAATTTTATCAAAGTGCTTTTACATTATTTCTTTAGTGATTGTCGTTTATTTTTATTAGTAGGTGTGCTGCGTAGTTTTCTGAACGCACCTACTTTAAAAATGAATATAAAGTTCGTATGAAAAGTGTTTTTAAGATATTAGCATAGATTTTTTTTAATTATCTGTAACTGTTGACTAGAGCTGGGCCTGTGTTAGAAGTATAGTTTACTAGCTGCGCCCCGCGGTTTCACCCGCATAAGTGTCGATCCCGTGGGAATATCGGGATAAAAACTACCCTATGTCCTTCCCCGGGACTCAAACTATCTCTATACCAAATTTCATCTAAATCGGTTCAGTGGTTAAGGCGTGAAAAGGTAACATACAGACAGACAGACAGAGTTACTTTCGAATTTGTAATATTAGTAAGTATGGATGTTTTAACGGAAAATATATTGCTAATATAATATTCTTAACTTTTTTTGTGTTTGGGTTTGAAGTGCTTGTCGAATATTTTTTGCGTTTTTTTAAGGGATAATTGTCTGATTGCCTATCCCTATTTACTGAATGATACACATTATCTGTTTTCAACGACTCAACTCCAGCTTAGGCTTATTGCTCACTACTGCATGTCGCTCTGGGAATACGATAGAATAATCTTCATTTTATATAAAATTTATTTTAATATCTACAAATACCTACATCAAATTTTACTTAAGTCGAAACCTACCAAAATCACAGGGGAATAACAATATATAATATTGTATCAACATTACAATTTCATAAATTTTACAGGCGTCCGCGGTTTCTTGTAATTGATCATGAATAATGTATACACCTTCATTCATTCTCCTGTGCAAGATAAATTGATTCTGATTGTATTAATATTCCTTTGGTATTCAGGTGAGTGGGAATGCCAGTGGTTGTTTTTGTGAATAACCTAATGGCTTTATGGAGGGAGATAATAATTTGAAATGAAGTGGTTTATGTGGGTGAATTAAAGCCGACGAGAGTATTGCGGCCAGTGATGTAGCAATTGTACCACTTTCGGTAGGTACCATTCAAAGTCAAAGTCAAAGCATTTATTTCAAATAGGCACATAAAAGGCACTTTTGAACGTCAAAAATTATCTTAAAATAGAATTGATTCTAGTCGCCCATTCCAAAAGGTAGTTTTCGTATGGAGAAGAACGGGCAAGAAACTCCACCGTTACTCTTTTAAAATGTTTAGGTACAATATTTTGCATGGGTACATTAATTATATAATAACATGTGAGGACGATGCACCTACAATAAAATTACTATACCACAATAGGTAAAAGAATTAAAAACGAAACCATGACATATAAATTAATTATCTGATAGATACATGGTGCTCACATATTTACAAACATGGTACAAGCAAAACGATTTTAATTAAAAAACAAAATACAAGTAATAAGTCAGGGTGTGAGTAATAAATATAAAAAAAAGAATAAAAAAAATTACAATTAAATTAGCAACCAGTTTGATTTTGTCTAGACTCTAGATTGTCCTATGGAGCAGGACCAGCATGTTTCCAAGCGTTCTTATCTTGGATATAATCTTCTAATTTATTGTATGCTTGTTTACAAAGTGTACGTTTAATGTGAGTTTTAAATTTTCTTTCATTTAATTGCAATATATCACAAGGTATTTTATTGTAACATTTGACACAGTACCCCATAAAAGATGTATGTACTTTGGCTAATCTGAAAAATGGTTGATGTATTTTATCTTTATTTCTTGTATTAAAGTTATGTCTATCGCTTATTTTATTAAAAAGATGTAGATTTTTTCTTACATACATAATATTTTCATAAATGAATTGGCAAGGTACCGTCATAATATTAATCCTTTTAAATAGTTCCCTGAGAGATTCGCGGCGACGTAGATTATAAATGGCTCTGACAGCTCTCTTTTGCAAAATAAAGATGGATTCAATGTCAGCAGCTCGACCCCATAGTAAAATGCCGTACGACATAATGCTGTGAAAGTAGCTAAAATAGACTAAACGCGCGGTTTCTACATCTGTTAACTGTCTTATCTTCCTAACAGCATAAGCGGCCGAGCTAAGCCGCCCCGCAAGAGATGTTATGTGAGGTCCCCATTGTAATTTCTCGTCTAGCGTGATTCCCAGGAAAACCGTTTGATCAACAAATTCTAGTTTTTCTCCATTCAGTATGATGTCACATTCGCTACTTCTAACATTTGGTAATTTAAATCTAATGCATTTGGTTTTCTTTTCATTTAGTACCAAATTATTTACCGTAAACCAATCTTGGACCTGAAGAATAGAGTTATTCACGTCGTCAAGATTTTGTGCCCGTCTGTCTATCTTAAAGATCAATGATGTGTCATCTGCAAATAACACCATCTTCGGTTGATTTTGAAGTAATTGTGGTAAATCATTAATGTAAACTAAAAAGAGGAATGGACCCAATATCGAACCTTGAGGAACGCCCATTGCCATTTCAGACCCCAATGAGTTTACGCCGTTTACTTGAACTTTAAGCTTTCTATCTTTTAGATACGACTTTAGTAAATCAAGAGCTAAATTCCTAATCCCATAGTGCTCAAGTTTCAGCAGAAGTGTCTCATGGTTGACGCAATCGAACGCCTTTGAGAGGTCGCAAAAGATTCCAATGGCATCTTGCGCTTCTTCCCAGGCGTTAAAAATGTTCTTTATTAGGGTGACACCGGCGTCAGTGGTACAACGCCCTTTGGTGAAACCGTACTGTTGTTCATGAAAGATGGAATTTTTATTAAAGTGGCGTAACATTTGATTGAGCATCAACTTTTCAAACACCTTACTGAGAACTGACAGAATTGACACAGGCCTATAATTGTTGGGTTCTTTACTATCACCGGCTTTGAATAAAGGAACTACTTTACTGTGTTTCATGAGATCCGGAAAGACTCCTTGGTCTATACTGATGTTAAATATGAAAGCTAAATAGGGCGCAATCGTTTCAATGATAGATCTACAAACTTTAACAGACATTCCCCAGAGATCTTCTGTTGATTTAATTTTAAGATCTTTAAAAGCTTTTATAACAGCCTGGGGGTTCGTATGTTGAAAACTAAACTCCGAGGGGCATGCCTTAACATTCTTTCTAAGTAAATCAGCAGAACGCGCGGGTGAGGAATTTAAAGCTTCAGTAGTTTTAATGGGAATATTAGCAAAAAAGTTTTCAAATTCCTGAGCAATTTCTACATCTGAGTTTATGGGGCCATGTGCAGTTTCTAAATTAAATTCAGTATTACGCTGTTTTTTCCTACCTGTTTCATTATTTATTATTTGCCAGGTAGTTTTTATTTTATCATCGGCTGATTTTATTTTATTGCTAATATAAAGAGCTTTAGCTATTTTGCATACACTTTTAAAAGTCTTAGAATATGTAGCAACATACTGATGAAAGCTTGTGTTATTCATATGTTGCTTTAGGCCATAAAGTTCAAAAAGGTTTTCCCTGCTTTTACGAATACCTGGAGTCGCCCAATCACTAAATAAGAACTTTGTGTAAATACTTTTAGTCTTTAGTGGGAAAGTGTCATTAAATTGCGTGTTTAATAGTGAAAAGAACTCGGCGTAGAACTCATTCGGGTCACATAAATTATTAAAACTCTGAACACATAATTTACTTGCTAAAGAATTATTTAATTTCTCTAAATTTTTAGATGTAATTGGCCTAAACCTTATTAGAGTTTTTTGTAAAGGCATGTAGGAGCAAAATGTTATTGTTTGTCCGCTGTGATCAGATGGCAACTTATTTACAATTTGTTTGTGTAAATAATCACAGTTACAGAAAATATATTATTATCTATACAAGTGGCAGAGGAAGCTGTCACTCGGGTGGGTTCAATAAAAACATTTGACAAGTCAAATGACCTAAAAAGACTTAATAATCTCATAGTATTTGAGTTATTTTCTAATAAATTAATATTAAAATCGCCACATATGATTATTGACTTACTACTAGCAGAAAGTTTCTTTAGCACATCTTCCATTACAGAATCAAACACAGATAGATTCTGGTAACTTGGAGGTCTGTATACGCATACTATTACATGCTTATCGAGCTCAAACACAGGACAATTCAATGGTGTGTTCAACAGACAGCCCGACGATGTCTTTTCGTTCCTTTGATTTAACAGAATTTTTAACTAATATTAATGATCCACCATGTATCATACATGTTCGGCTGAAATGGCTAACTACACAATAATTTTCATAGTTAATTGACATTACTTGATGAGCTTTTAACCAATGTTCTGTTAAACAAATGACATCAAACTTGGTTTTTTCTAAAAACAATTCTATTTCCAGTAATTTAGAAGAGCAACCTTGAATATTTTGGTTAAATAATTTTAAAACATGTTGCCCTCCCTTTGGTTTTTTATTATTCTGAGTAATATTGCCAGAAGATACCTTTTTATTATTCTCTAATAGTAATAGGTTATTTGAAGGGGTAACTTCTGTTGTCTTACTGACTAGTTTAAAGAGTTATCCGGAGAGACCTCCACAACTACGACTGAAGTGTCTAGGAAGCCCGTATGAGTTCCAGCAGGAAGAGAATACCCTATCTGACTGGTAGTGGCCTCCAAAGATGTTGGTATTGTAGGTGGACCCTCCTTCGTACAACATGAAGATTCATAATTAGTCATCACTATGTTGTTAGTATGACTAGACAACACAGACTCGTCCCTAATACTAGAATTTGTTATATTAGCTATAACACCGTTAATATTATATGCTATCAACATAGCAATCATATGTCTACATTCCCAAGACAGAGATAAAGTTCTCTGAGTTAACTTAAAACCACTAACAAACTTATTAGTGTCAAAAAACAATAATTTGTCACTATGATAACATGTCAGCATGTGAATAGTGTTATTCAACTTATATATACAGAGTTGATATGACAGAGGGGATTTTAAATTACAGTACGTAACTATAGGTGTTTAGTATTAATTCAATACGGTCTAAAAATAAAAAGCGCCAAAAACTAGAATTTGTTTTTTTCAAACAAACTAAATAGCTTACAAATTAGAGTAAAACGCAACAGCCTTTGTAAATGAAGTTTACTGAACTTAGATACCTGGGTAACAAAACTGGCAACGTCGCGGCGGGGGTCCGACGCCGGCAGTGGCGCGGTAGGCGGCTTTTATGTTAGGTAAGGTTTTGAAGTACGCGCAAAACAACAATCACAACAAAAACACTAAATTTTTAAATTCTCGATGTGTCCTCCATTCACATTAATGCACAAATCATACCGACGGAGAAGATTGTTATTTATTTTTCTAATTAAATCACTGTCCGTCGCTAAGAATGCTAAAATAATCCTATTTTTTAGTTCAAATACTGTCTTAAACTTATAATTTAGTGTCCTATCACAATAACTAAACAAAATCACAATAATAATTGTCAGCGCGCTAATAATTCGCGATAATAATTGTCGCGAGTTCGACAAACGCACCGTACGTACCGGAAGGGTGGCGTCGGCGCACTGAAAAAACATGTTTTTTAGAGGTCGGGAAGCCCCACTTATCGATCGCAAGGATCTATCCTATAGCAACACACTGACCTATTTCTATTTCTTTTACGCGCGGGATGTTTTGCTATGATTGTCACTCTCGTAATGAAAGAGCAAGTATGTGTATTTATTGCTTCCTTGTTTGCATTGCCAACTTTTTTTGTGAAATATTTGGTTGTACTTGTGACTTGCGTCAGAGCGGCAACAACGTATTGTAGGTTATACTCAGATTTATCGTTTTAAGGTGCATGACCTATGCGTTAGACATACTCAGCTGTTACGAAAGATACATCGTGTTCAAACGGGGTAAAAACTTAAAAAATCATTTGCGACTAAACTACTGCTGCTATTTAATTGATTTTTGGTACAGAGCTTGGAAATGGTACCTAGTATAGGCAGTTTAAAGGAAAGCCCCTCTGTCGTATCAACTCTGTATATTTATTCTCATCTTCTGATAGAGTATCAGAGTAAGGTAAAGCACACAACATTAGCTTACCTATGTTTAACTTTAATAAGGTGTTGACACCATCCACTATGTCCTCTCTGGTAATACCAGTACTTTTACCTAGTAGCAAAACCATTGTAGAATAATTGTCTAGGTTTGTGTTTGCAATTCTTTTAATCATTTGTTTAAAACTTATATTATGATAGCAATGATTGGTAAAACTATGGCTAAGGTAATTAATTAATATTTTTCCAAAGCCTGAACCTACTTCGTCACTAAAAAAAATAGATTTATTATTCTGTGGACTAACACAGGACTCTGCTGGAAGAGCCAACACCGGTGGAGACAAGTCACTCTGAGGCTGAGGAGGTGGTGGTTGGTTGGCACAGCTGCATGAGAGATTATTAGTCAGAAACTCGTAACTCTCAGCATTGCACTTCACCAACTCCAGTAGTTCCCCAGCCTCAAATAATCGCTCACTTAGTTGTTGTTGTGAAGTCTCATATTTCTTAAAAATATCCTTCAGCAAGTGCTCCTTGTGTAGTATATCATTATATAGGAGCTTTGTATCAATGTCATACTTTTCCCTACATTTATCTAACTCAGCAGTACAACTATTTAAACTTTTGGATAGGGTAACACGTTCCCTTCTAAGGGAAATATTTAATTTTAAAAGATTTTGTTTTTTAATTGCTCTCTGTGACCGTTTAATTAGTTTCTTAATTTTAATGTATTTCTTTAATTTATTATGACTCATAACAATTGGACACAATGGTATGGTATCATCACCAGTCAAATCTATTGTTACAGCTGGCTGACACATTGATTCTGACTTACTACCTACCAGTCGATAAAAAAGGTTATCGGTGTTAGCCACCTGTTCACTGACCTTAACAGACTCTGAGAGAGATAGGGCCTTATGGGCGTCACATAATTGCTGTTTAAGTTCTGCAATATGGTTCAAAGCCAGTTCGTGGGTGTCACTACACTCTTGAAACATTGACACTTGATCTTGTAGTCGACTATACTGGTCGGTTAAGTCCATGTGTTGAATGTGTAGCTCAGCCAGCTCATTTTTTCAGTCAGCTCATTGCTACATCGAACCTTCATAAAACCTTTTTTTTAAATCGAATCTTCTTAGAACCTTTGTTCTGGAGCGGCGACCGCGTATCGAAAAACGTAGCGTTGGAAGGCCTCCCACAAGATGGACCGACGACCTTGTGAAAGCCGCAGGAACCTGTTGGATACGAGAAGTACAAAACCGGTCCAAGTGGAGGTGCTTGGGGGAGGCCTATGTCCAGCAGTGGACGTCTTTCGGATGAAATGAGTGATGTATCTATTCTATACAGGGCGGAAGTGACATGGACGCGCGAACTGAAACCATAAATTCAGCACAAGATTCTAGACCCCAGATAAATTTTTCTAAGTTTATGAAAAAAAAAAACTGTGTTTCACAGAAAAGTGCAAGGTCACTGTCATTTCTTTTTAATAACCTACGATAAATGCATCCAAATCAAAAATTAAAAATCATCATTCATTATTCCTTATATACTACGTATTAAACGTAAAATTTTCGGGGCTTAAACGTATTATATCAGATAAACCACCGATTTCTCTCTTTCAGTCGTCAGTAATTTGACTTTCGAAAGAAGAAGACGAAGCGTTGTGTATCTATACAGACCACAGGTATAGATACACCTAGATAACGCAAGAGCAACTACTTCGCGTGCCAAAAATTGCACCAGCTTACGTTCGAAAATCATAAGCCGCCACTTTCGCGCTCAGTCCTGCGTACTGGCTGGGTGAGCGTGAGCGAGAGAGCGCGAGCTTGTGACGTCATAGTAGGTAGTCAAAAAGTGGCACGCTTAGTTTTCATACAGTTCGTGACACTTGCGTTATTATTAGGTCTATCTATATCTGTGCTACAGACTCTATGCAACGTTTATTAGTAAGGGGGTTAGCGTTTTACAGCCTGGCCAACGTCCTTTGTGGGTTTATCAACCAAAATATTGTTCAGTCCCCAGTCAAAGCTAACGATGCCACCATTAAAAGAGACCTTATTATATCGGTAACAAGCAAATTATAAAGTTACATCTATGATGAAGGGCCGAGCCTGCATCCCTTTGATTTAAACTGAATAACGTTCGTTAATAATATTGGAAAACAAGGCGGTTTAATCATGGCTATATCTTAACGAGAGCATTGGTGGCCCAGTGGTAACGGCCGCGACTTACGCTTTGTAGGTCGTAGGTTCGAGCCCGGACAGGTGCTTTACTTTGTGTAAATTATTTCATCACCCCTGCTCTCAAAACGGTGAAGGAAAACATCGTGAGGAAACCGGCATGTCCTAGAACCAAAAATTCGAAGGTCCGGATATGGATATTCCCTGAGTCCCGGGATTTGGTTTTTAAGGCTATTCAATACATGATCTCCCAGCCACTTTATCGCTAGATGGCGGCACATTCGCACTTCGAACATTTTCAATTTTTACGCCTAACTCAGAAAGCTTTGCGAAACAACTTTATTATATGCGTCAACTAACGCATTAACATAATCTTTTTAGATATTCACTTTGCTTGTTAACTCGTCACATACAAAGATTTGTACCCCTAAACATTTAGCCGTTTCACTTTATATCTTTACTATGTCTTTACACACACATGTACAGTTACACACTACGTGTATAGTTTTACTTGCGATATAACTAGATGGCGTTGTATTCATAAACTTGGTTTGTGAACTTGTTTTCCAGAGGTGGCGTTAATTAAAATAAAATATTTTTACGAAAATATTTTTATGACTGTCCTTCATTCTCTAAAGAAAAGCGTACTTTTTATAGTAAAAACCGAAGAAAAGAATACTTGATTGCTACAAGGGTTGTCAGTTGCTTATTCAATTATTCTAAGGGTGCTTTTGTAGTGTGTTAGGGTAGGTTTAGGTTTAAAAATAATAAAATAATAATAAATCCCCTGACCGATTTCGGTCACGGTGGCCAATTTCAAAGAAGATTAGCCAGGTTTGCAGGAGATATTATAGTGCACAAGTGTGTGCGCAAATACAGGAGAGAGAACAGGCGCAGGACCAACGGCTTTACGTGCTTTCCGAGGCACGGGGGTATTACGCCACCAATTTCCAAACTCCGGGCAAAAAAAAAAAGAAAAAGAGTAAAGAAACTCCTAACGGGAAAAACCCAATTTTAATAACACTGTCCGACCTGAGAATCGAACCCAGGACCCCGAGAACGGCAGATGCACTTGTGACCACGAAACCAACGGGACAGTTAAGATTCTTTGTATAATTAAACGCTACTATAAAACAAAATATATAAAATGTTTATTTGAGTCGTGCGCGAGAGATGCAGCGGCGCGACGGAATTCCGCGAATTTCGGTCACTCGTAGGTATAATAATAATGTATCATTCAACCGCAGCCCAGCGTGCCCGCCGTCGCAGGCAGTAAGGCAGTGTACAGACGCGTGAAATTATTAGGCCGTGTACACACGGTTGTGGGTATTTAATTATTAGTGTAATTTTATTACTGTTGTGTGTATGTGTATGTATATGTATATAAGTGTTATGTGTAATATGTATTATGTGTTTACTATTTACGTGTGTTTGTATGTTTAGCCTAAAAACCAACAAATTCACATACACCAGCGTCCACTCAAACCAACAATTCCAATTTCAAATGAGAAAATGAAAAAAAATCAGCTGTTCCCTACATTTTGACGCATGATGATACCTATACGAACATAAATGTAGGGAACAGCTGATTTTTTTCGCGATTTCAGGTTTGGTCCCATAGTAAAAAAAATTGTTCATAATGATGAGTACAATGACCATGTTAGTGTTGTTCCAATAACCCTGTATATACTTATACTATATTATATCCATACTAATATTATAAATTCGAAAGTAACTCTGCCTGTCTGTCTGTATGTTACCTATTCACGCCTAAACCACTGAACCGATTTAGAAGAAATTTGGTAGGTATGGGGAAGGACATAGGATAGTTTTTATCCCGATATTCCCACGGGATCGAAACTTATGCGGGTGAAACCGCTGGGCGCAGCTAGTTGCAAATAAAGTTTATTGAACTCTTCTCTCTCTTCGATAATTGAGCTTTGTTGGTACCGACTTTGTTTTGAAGATTCTATACATCTTTTATTAGGTACTTATTTACACCCTAAGTTACATTAAAATTAGCAAGGAAAAACCGGCCAAGTCCATGTCGGACCACAATGAAGAGTTCCGTAGTCGAAATGAATTTATCCCAAGAACAAGCTTAACATTGTAGTTGAAAATCATGTCCTCCCATACATTGCAACTAAAAGTTGGTCGACTATTACTCGTAAAGTCTACTCAGCTGTGATTTTGATTTCGTGACATATAAGTACTACTGCCGTGAATTTTAGTATTTCTTCTAGTATTTCACAAACAATTTAGGGGATATGACATCCCCCTGTATCACCCCCCTGAGCAGTTGGATGGGGCTGGTTTTCTGATCCTGGATCTGGAAAGTCATCGTTGCAGCATCATACAAACATCTCAACACTTCGATTTAGCACCAGTCAATTCGACATCATTGCAGAGAGGCCAGAACTGCCCATACTTCGATGGAATCGAAGGCTTTCTCGTAGTCCACAAATGCCATACACAGTGGCTGACTGTACTCCTCGGTCTTATGTACAATTTGTCAAACAGTAGGTATGTACCTATATGGTCTACGCTCGTAACTGCGTACAAAACCATCACATCGTCCGGCGTCCGTTCGTCACTGTGGAGCATTCGAGACTGTTTGTTTACCGAGTGTAAACCGAACTCGCGGGCCGCGGCGCGTAGGTATGACTCGCATAATAATATTACCGCGGTAGTAGATTGATGTACTTGCGTCTGTACAGTATTGAATTTCATTCATTTTCACCTATTTTTTTTCGCGGAACTTATAACATCAGCTTTCTGCCAGTGGAAGTCTCGTCAAAATCAGTCTAGCCGTTTCGGAGATTAGCCGGAATAAACAGACAGAGACAAAAATTAACAACAAATGTTTTTTGTTCAAAGTAGGTACCGTAAATATAAATGACTGTATTCAGATTACTTTATTTGATCAACCGCACAAAACAGAAAGGTAATTTGGTACTTGCACTGTTCATACCTACGCTCGGCGGTCGCGCTGGGGTTGTCAACTTTGGCAAAAAACACACAAAACAAAAAACACAAAAAACTAGTGTAGTAGTGGTACTCGTATCTAGTTATTTGATTCATTGTTGAGAATGAAACAGCAAGAAAGGAAATGATCGTATTTTTTTAGCTTATAGGTACTTACTACAATAAATATCTAATATAAATTGTAAAAATATTACAACGCCACAAAGTCATGTTCGCTTTTACGGCTCGGCACCGGGGGCCGGGGCGCTTACCTACCTATCTAACTATTCGAAATACAAGCAAATGCCTACTTACCTCTCTGAAACAACTGGTAGCTTAAAAAACGATAATTCATCGTAATGTTGAATTTAAACAACCATCCACTCAACAGTTACTTATAATTACTTTTTTTTTTGTTACTCCATTTTTAGGGTTCCGTAGCCAAATGGCAAAAACGGAACCCTTATGGATTCGTCATGTCTGTCTGTCTGTCTGTCTGTCTGTCTGTCTGTCTGTCCGTCCGTCCGTATGTCACAGCCACTTTTTTCCGAAACTATAAGAACTATACTGTTGAAACTTGGTAAGTAGATGTATTCTGTGAACCGCAGTAAGATTTTCACACAAAAATAGAAAAAAAACAATAAATTTTGGGGTTCCCCATACTTACAACTGAAACTCCAAAAAATTTTTTTCATCAAACCTGTACGTGTGGGGTATCTATGGATGGTCTTCAAAAATGATATTGAGGTTTCTAATATCATTTTTTTTTAACTGAATAGTTTGCGCGAGAGACACTTCCAAAGTGGTAAAATGTGTGTCCCCCCCCCCCCTCTAACTTCTAAAATAAGAGAATGATAAAATTAAAAAAATATATATAATGTACATTACCATGTAAACTTCCACCGAAAATTGGTTTGAACGAGATCTAGTAAGTAGTTTTTTTTTTAATACGTCATAAATCGAAAACCGCAATTTACCTTTCACAAAGTTACAACGAACTACAAGAACTTTTATATTATGTTACTTGCTGCTACGGAACCCTTCATGGGCGAGTCCGACTCGCACTTGGCCGGTTTTTTGCACTTCACAGCTACGCGTGTCTCGCGCGGATGGCAGTCTGTAGGTACTCTCTATATTTTGTGCCTGTAGGTACTGCGCGGTACAAGTAGGTACTAGGTATTACATTTATATACGGTACGTACCTACATTTTATACAAGTCCGTTGCCTAATTTCAACTTCTTCAATACGTCTATTGAAGAAGTTGAGATTAGGTAACGGAACGCGGAATTAAGAATTTATTTAGGTAGGTACTGCTACTCTACTCCATAGGTAGAATAAAATTATTTACTTTTACTTTATCGTACTTTATGGAGGTACTAGATTTTTCCCGCAGCTTCGCCCGCGTGGATGTCGGAGATTATCCCACGGAATCGTACTACCGGAATAAAAAGTATCCTATGTCGTAATCCTAACCCAGCACTCTAATTACCTACGTAACACAATCATTATCAATCTCAATCTGAATCATTTTGAAGAATATTGCTAATCCATTGCTTTGCATTACCTATGTTCGAAACATATGTATATCATTTCTATGGTTCGAAAAATGTTTTTGCTCAAAAACGTAAATGATGCAATGAATGTTGTTGAACTGTCAAAATGAAAGCCATTGCTACTGATAGTGTGTTACGCAATTACCCCGCAGGTCATGGTCTACCCATGTGCCAAATTTCATCTAAGTAAATCCGTTCAGCTCAGCCGTTTTAGCGTGAAAGTGGAACAAACAAAGTCAATTGCGCATTTACAATATTAGTTAGGAACAAACATAATATGAAAAAGCTAAAGTATTTGTGTATATTATAAATAATTTCCATATAGTCAAAAATAACGCTAGTTCGGTAGGTAGGTACCTAGATTGATAAAAATTCAAACACACATCTCCCCGGCGCGGGGCCAAGTGCTTCGTCCGTACTATAGGTATGTAGTTATATGTACCTGCATGCAGAGCCATTTACAAAACTAGTGCATTTATGCGCGCGGCCAAGTAGCGAGGCGCGTGCGAGGTGCGATGCGACATCATGAATGAATGGCTAACCCACCCAAGCGCTCCAATAGTGCCGGCCGGGCCTGCCGCCCAAAGTCCATGCTGCCGCCTGCGAGTGAGCGGCGGAAGTTACCGAACCCGAACCGAACGCCAACCGAGCGTTCAGGCGCTATCTCTCTCTTTTTGCTTTGCCTCTTTTTCAAACAATGCGCTGGATTGAACAACAAAAACAAGCTTAGCTCCGCTAGGGAAAGGTAATAGTGTTCTGTGAACAAGCTTTTGACTATGCCCGCGTTGACGATAGGATAGACGGTTTGGGAACAGTGGGAACTGGGAAGGGCTCTCTCAATAGGTACTTACCAGCCTAATGCAGAAAGATTTTTAATTCAGAAAATTTTTTGAAGACAGTTCAAGTGTAAGTTAGTACTTACATTTATGTAGGTACTTAGGTACATAAACTTAGTATGTAGGTACATACATTCATTACAGTAATATCGAACCCAGGGTAGATCGCAAATACTATCAATAAGTAGGTAAAGCATTTTTTCTCACTTCATGATTCAATTGATAAATTGATTTAATATATAACTGCGCGGGCAGAGCCACCGCGCCAGCCTTGTAAGAAATATTGCATACCTACCAACGATTCGCAACTTGTCAAAAAAAACACGCATAATTCAACGATTTATTATAAAATTGGCCAACCTGTTTGACATTGACAAACAACGCCATCTAACGAGCAAGATCAATTGTTGTTGATAACCTTAGCAAAAATTTGTGTTCTGCTTCTCGATAGTTCTTTGAAATATCCTGCAGAGGGCGTGTTCCGGCCGCGCACACAGAAAAATTTATCGATTTTGTCAGGCCTAGATATCCTGGAAATAGTGTTTTTTTTATAGGTTTTTGTCGATATGCGTCAATAATAAGTCATAACAACTTAATATACGTGCTTTTATTCTGCAAAAATCGTTTATTTTTCGAGATTTGTACCCCGAAAGAATGTATGAAAAAGTGTCAGTATCCAATCACCTTAAGTAGTAAAATCATAAAAAAAACTATTCACACCTTCGGGACTAATGAAAGATTACACTTCCTTTCTGACGGGTAAATATAAAAAGGACGGGATTAAGGATAGTATAATAAATAGATAAACTTGATTCATTAAACCACGTACTTATATTTTTTCACGTAACAATGGTGCCGATTCTCTTGTCACAAATGCTTCTAAACTAGACTAAAAATCACTAAAATTTATTTTATTCCTGTCAACCGACGATTTCCCATTCTGAAATTGACGAAAGTGACACAACTTAACTATATTTTAGTTTGAGAGCACTAAGATGGCACTGAGTTATTAATCTATTGAAAATGGCAATTTTGTATTCTGAATTTCACGTTTACGGTCCACTCCCTCTCACAGAGAGGAGGCCTGCGTCCCAGCAGTGGGAACATTATAGGCTGATTATGTAATTAAAACACGATACGTAATTAAAACACACAAATTCTATAAACCTTGACGGAAAATAATAATTTAGATTTTGCATTCAAGTGTCTACGTGTCGACGTAGTTTTAAATAGTACCAACCATGAAAAACTAATCCTAGGTAGTTATTACTTTAGGTTTTAGATGAATAACTTTCAACCGTAAAACCCAAACTAGTAACAAAATGGTAGCAGTAAAAAACTTGTTACCTACACTGTTGCTCACACGTAGAACACCTGTCTCTCAGACTGGGTAATCGAAAATTGTAGTGTTTATTTGTTTTGTCACTGTATTGTTCACTAAGGATCGAATTTTTAATCGCCACATAACTTTCATCTGCGGAATAAATGTGGCGGTTTGACATATTTTCTATACATATAAAAGCTGTTAAACTGTCATATTTATTCCCAATGTATAAGTTATCTGTTGATTGATAATTCAGCCCTTAGTATTATTTTTTATTCTTGCTAATATTGCTCGTAAATATTGCTATATGATAGCAATATTTAGGTACGAAGTTTTCCTATTTTGAATCTTTTAATGTATTATACAAGTCAACAATAAATTATCAATTACAATTAACCAACACGTCTAACTTAGTCAAATAACACGCCCCTAACTGTTACAGCGTAAAGGTGCCCAAAACGCTTGCTGCATTGCCACGTTGAACCTTTGCACCAAGAACGAGCCGGAGCGGGTGTCCTTTGATAAAATTATTTTTATTCTAGTATTTTTTTTTTTATTTAATTAAAAGGTTACCATTTAAGTATTAACTGAACTAGTCCAATAACGTTACATTTACCTTCAATATTTTCAACAAATTTAACACAAAACGTTACTAACAATTCCAAAACCCTTAAAAAACAAACTTTTTTGAAAATCCATACAAATTCCGATACAATTTAAAATTCCGTATCTGTATAGTGCATCGGTAGCAGACAGGGCCCCTCAGAGGCTGCAGTCGATGGTCCAGACGCAAGGAAATGCTAAACAATTTCACTTTGACTGCGCTCTGCTTTGGCTATAGCACTGGAAGTGATTTGTGAATGCTTGTTACTACGTCTTTGGTGGTGGGAATAAAACGTATATATGATTTTGTTTGCATAAGGAGGAAAAGTTATCCCACTAATATTATAAAGGCGAAAGTTTGTGAGTGTGTGTGTGTGTGTGTGTTTATATGTTTTTTACTTCTTCACGCTCAAACGGCTGGATCAATTTTGATAAAATTATGTATGGAGGTAGCTGACACCCTGGATTAACATATAAGCTACTCTTTATCCCGATATTCCCTCGGGATCGACATTTAACCGGGGGAACCGGGGGGCGCAGCTAGTAATATTATAAATGCGAAAGTAAGTTTGTTTGTTACCTTTTCACGCCTAAACCACTGAACCGATATCATACAGAAACGGACATAGGGTACCTTTCATCCCGGAAAAAGTGCTGTTCCCGAAGAAAACAACAATAACGGTTATTATGATAATAGATGGCGCTACGTGTCTTTCGAATCATGGTTGAATTATATTAGAAACTCGAAACCTACGCGGGTGGCAGTATTTCTTGATTCAAATTTTTTTTTACGCTGCTGACTGGGCCTGCTCTTGATCTCGATAACGCCTGATATAAAGCGACACTTATCTAATCTAACTAGCCTGTTATATTGTCCCAGTGTAGGCCAAAGGCCTCCGTCTCCCTTTCTACACAATCCTGTTTTCTTTTAATGCGGGTTAGTCCTTTCTTGATTATATTTTAATATTGTGGTGGTTGCTTTAACGAGAGCAGTGTGATGGCCAATTGGTAACGGCCGCGGCTTACGAGTTTGTAGGTCGTAGGTTCGAACCCACAAAGGCGCTTTTCTTTGTGTAAATTATTTCATCACCACTGCTCTCAAAACGGTGAAGGAAAACATCGTGAGGAAACCGGCATGTCCTAGAACCAAAAATTCGAAGACAAGTGACATCTGCCAATCCGCACTGGGCCTGCGTGGAGGATTACGGCTTACTCCCTATTTTTCACGGTGACATTTTGCGAAAGTGACGTTCTCAAGACCCTCTTAATGAGAGGAGGCCTGTGTCCCAGCAGTGGGAACATTATAGGCTGATTAAAAATCACTGTTAAACCAACAGGTTTAACAGTGATTTTTTACAGCTTTATGATTATGTAAGAAAGAGTTGATGCTGGCAGAATATTATAGTCAACATCAGCTCAGTTGGCAAATAGAAAAAAAAAAAATCCCATCTTCTATCTTAAAGTTCTCGTGTCACAGTCTTTGTTATCGAACTCCTCCGAAACGACTTGACCGATTTTTATGAAAATTTTTGTGTATATTTGGTAGGTCTGAGAACAGGTTGTAGGCTATTTTTTATACTCCTACGTGATAAGGGTGGCCCCCTCCAGGACTTTTTTGGAATCGAAACTTACGCGGATGAAACCGCGGGGCGCAGCTAGTAATAATAGTAATAAAGCGTTATGTTTTTGTTTACAACTGCTTGCTAGGATAATTACATATCTCTAAAGATCCCTTTCTAAGAGAGGTTGTTATTTTACATATTACTAGCTGCACCCCGCGGTTTCACCCGCATAAGTCTCCATCCCGTAAGAATATCTGGTTAAAAAGTAGCCTATATGTTAATCGAGGGTGTCAGCTACCTCCATATAAAATTTTATCAAAATTGGTCTAGCCGTTTGAGCGTGAACAAGTAACATATAAACACACACACTCACTCACAAACTTTCGCCTTTATAATATTAGTGTGATGTGATGTGATGTGAAGTGTGATAGTGTGATACTCATCCACTATCTGCAGCATTATAGCAACAATTTCATTAGATACATCAACCAACGTTTGATTAAAGAAAATTTGCACACTCGATGGAATGTCTGCAACTAAGCTAACACAACTTGGAATTTGTACGCGAGAAATTCAGTAGCTCGGAATTGTTGCTACTTACCTAGCTTGAAACGTGGCAGAGCATGCATAGAATAATATTCTCAAGTAGCATTTGCACCAGACCACATAATGTTTTTTCATTTTCAAAATTGTCGTCTGTCTAAAGAAATCACTTCTGCTTTTGTATATACAATTTGCAATGTTGCGCTCCTCTGTGCATTTGTATTTTTGTATTTTTATCTAGATTTACATATTTTACTCTGTCGCTTTAACTCCTTCTGGGAAAACTGCAGATGTAGTCAAGACAAATCGTTTGGAGACTTCAATTTCAAAATTCAATTTTGTGAAAATATTATTTGACAATCCATTTGTGTTACAGAAAAATATAGCATTGAAAATAACAGTATAACATAGAAAGGAATGTTTATTTATAACTTGCTGCGCCCCGCGGTTTCACCCGCGTAAATGTCGATCCCGTCGGAATATCGGGATAGAAAGTAGCTTACATGTTAATCCAGGGTGTCGGCTACTTCCATGCAAAATTTTATCAAAATTGGTCCAGCCGTTTGAGCGTAAAGAATTAACAAACATATAAACACACACACACCCTCACAAACTTTCGCCTTTATAATATTAGTGTGATAGTGTGATGCACCAACACCACATGCATACATTTACACATTTTGAAAGAAATTTCAAAGAGAATCTATCACAAATATGTTTACAATTCGTACGTAATACAGCATTGTGAAGTTACTCGGGTTATTTATTGAACTGACAAAACTTACAATGGGGAAGGGTCTTCAAAGCTTTTGTAAAGACCAAGTATTCGGGAAGAATTTCTAACAAGGAACGTCGCATGTTTATTTCTATTTTCATGGGATTGTCCGCAACCGTAAAAAAATACCAAGACAGTTTTTTTTTATTGTTGAATGGGCCCGCTCTTGATATCGATTACGCTTTATGGAAAGCGCTGGATGAGATCTATGATGGAAGTGTGCCCAGAAGATGCCTGTTCACTCTTGCTTGGACGTGCTAGTCAGATAGTGAGAGGATTTGGGTGAAGCCTATGCTTAGCAGTAGGAAAATGCAGCCTAACATAAAAAAAAAATATAAAGTCCTATTAAAATAGATGGACAAACTTTTAGAAATCATACAGATCACCAAAATAAAGACGATGGTAAAAAATATATAAGAAAAACGCATTAGATACTTACAAGAAAAATAATCAGCTAGCAAAAATACACTAATGTGCCGGCAATTTATTATTTTAGGTCGAAATAAAATAACTGTAATCATTGTTTTTTTTTTTTTTGCTTGGTTAGACGTACTGAGCGCTGTGTTAAAATTTGTCCATCTATTTTAATGGGAAACTGTATACAGGGTGAAATGGAATTCACGGGCATCCTTTTAAAGGGTGATTGTAATCATCATTATGAACAACTTTTACTATGGGACGAAGCCTGAAATCGCGAAAAAAAATCAGCTCTTCCCTACATTTTGACGAGTTATGTGAACATAAATGCAAGGAACAGCTGATTTTTTTTCGCGATTTTAGGTTTAGTCCCATAGTAAAAGTTGTTCATAATGATGAGTACAATGACCCCTTAAAAGGATGCCCATGAATTTAATTTCATCCTCTATAAACACGAAGTATGCTGATGACGACCACAAACATAAAGAAAATCAAACCAATCTGCTTGAAACCAATTACTGTTAAATAAAATGTCAAATGCAAAGAATCCACACAGTGTATTATTAAAACATGACGTCACACCTCATGCAGGTACCTATTACGGACGTTTCAATTAAAACCCAATGTTAATTAATGTTCCAACTTGTTTAATTACCGCCGTTTGTTTTTCAAGAGTTTGCCTTGTGGGCTTCAAAGCCTACCCCATCTGTTTTCGTTGGTGTCGTAAGCTTATTATGGATTTTGTCTCAAAGTAGCAACAAGAATTTATGTTTGAATTTCGTTTTGTTCAAGATTGGTACTGACGCTTTTTAAATTCGATTATTAATAGGGTTACACTGGCAGCGTTTGAGTGATTGGCTTACCAAGTTTGACACACGGTTAATATTTTATTACCGTACCTTACAAAATATAAAGGTTATATACTATAGGTGATAAAATATGTATACAGGGTGTTCGGCAGAACTTACGTCGAACACACGAAAATGGCAGATAGGTGGGGTCGTCGGCTACCTACCGAACCCAAAAAAAATACCTAGGCCCCATAGTTTTTTTTTTTATAGCCGATTTTACTATTTGCACCAAACAATAATTTTAAATGAATCTACCAATAGTCGTGACAAAAACAAAAAAAAAAGTGTTGCCAGTTTCGTCTATCCTACATAAAGTTATAGGCCTTCAAAAGATTAAAACTCATGAACTTCGGTATTAAAAAAAAATAAAAAAAAACTATGGGGCCTGGGTAATTTTTTTTGGGCTAGGTAGGCAGCAGACGACCCCACCTATCTACCATTTTCGTGTGTTCAACTTTCTGCCGAATACCCTGTAGGTATACCTTTAAGTTCATTTATGGCCAATTTTAGTAACGAAACGAAACGCGATCAGCACATCAGCTAAACCGCGTTCAAGATCTGTCAGTATCAATATTTAATTCGCTAGCTCTTTTTATATGCTTGAGTACGAGGCTTTTGACTACGTTGTATGTATGTTCATATTTTATGTATTTTTTTATTTGTAATGTGCGTTTTGTTTGCGCAGAATAAACAATTTTTCTTTCTTCCCTTGAACGTGGTTAATGTGCTGAATACGCTAAGTTTCATTCGTGACATTCGTCCCCTATTGACCGCCACGTCAAAAAAGCAAAAACGTGAACTAGGCAATAAGCTACGAATTGCTTACAAAAATCTGTCATGTAGTCGTGACCGTGGTGTACTGGGCACATTTTTGACTGTGACTGTCAAAAGGTTCAATGTCCTCCTTTCCTGGATAATGTTTATTGTTTAATGTCCACAACTAGGTTCGATATAAACTCAAATGAAGAATTGAATTCATTACACAATTTGACTTCGCCACTAAAGCAATACAACGTCCATGTTACAAAATGTTTTTATGCATATATGTATACCATAGTGTAAGACAAGAAAGGTTTTATAACCATCTAAGACTGACTTTAGACCTTTACGGACTAGAAAATTAATACTGTCCAGGCCGCTCATTTGTGGAATACATTGCACACTCACTGTAGAGAAATCACTGTAAAAAAATTAAAAAATCTGTAATGTCTGTTTTTTATTTTTAAATTTAAGAAATGAAGGAATAGTTTTATCAACCTGTATGTGAAAAAGTGTCATTTTTGTAAATAAAATATATTAATATGTACAAAAAAGGAGCTACGTCTGCCAACGAACGGCTTTGCAGTTTGTAATATCTTGCGATAAATTATTTCTGTGAATAAATACTTTTTCATTCACTTAAGCGACTGCGGAACATAAGAACAAAATATATTGGCAACCGTAAAAGTTTCCCTTTTAAAAACGGAACTGAGATAAATCTTAACACAAAAAAACGAAATTGTGATTAAAATATTGTCAAACTTTTTTTTTAGATTTTTTAGGTTATGCTGCCTAAAACGAACCGGGCCTCGTTTCGTTTTAGGCAGCATACCCTAAAAAACCTAAAAAAAAGTTAGCGATATTTTTTATCGGTTCAATGAAAATTCTAAACGATGAATCTGTGTAGTAATTTGTTCTGTAGAGTGGATATCCACTTCACTGCAAACCAGTTTTTTTGAAAACAATAAAAACAAAAAATCAACTTGTTTGCTCTGAAAATAAAATGAATGGTACTATCGATATTTACATAGTCGAGTTTTGTTCAAATTATTATAAAGTCAAATGTCCCAGAAAATCCTTCTTTATTATGTAATCCTAACAGAATAATATTTCATTGCCAGACGAAAATAAATGCAAAGAATTTTTGTTCTACCCCGATAACCAGCAACCACTTAATGAGATTTGTCTATCAAGCTTCGCTAATGAGACACAATTGATTTTCTATTGTTTTGTCACCGATCGGTAACGCGCGGGGCTTGACCGGATAATTTATTAAAAAGTAAATGGACTCTGAAAATTCTTATATTATGTTCAAAAATATTAACATAATAATATTTCATCGCCAAGCGATATGCAATGACCTAAAAATTTCCATTTTAGATCAACCCAAAATATCCATCAACCACTTGCTTTTTATAACCTACCTAAAGATACCCCGTAACCCTTCTAAAATAAAAATACCGCCTTTTCTCTGACGCTCGCCTTGCCACTCCCTGTACATAGAGGTATGATTGTAGGCTCCTATGACTTACACTTTCGCACTGTTTTTCTAAAACATTGCGGTTGACAGAGTTGACGGGGGTCGCTTCTGTAAAAAAGTGGTGGAGGGTACCTCCGACATAGATGTTCCATTATACGGCGAAGAGAGGGTTGACTCTTGTCCTTTATGGCCACGGGTTTTTTGGTGTTCGTGCTAATGTAAATTTAATTTGGGTAGAAGGTCGATTTCGAATGGAGTTTTAAAGAAATATGGGAGGTGTTTATTTTTTTAGGATTTTTCATTCGTTTGGAAAATATTGTTTGTGTTTTGGTGTTAATAATTATGTATTTTATGAATCTCTCTTGAAAGTTAGGTTTAGAAAAAACATTTCTTCTAAACAGAAATGTTTATTGAATGCCCTTTGCCCTTTTTTTTCTTCTTTAATAATTTGGTGTATTCTGTAATTAAATTTTTGCACACCACATCTAATGGTATAATGTAAATTGGGCCACATTTATAATAAGATCATACTACTTTGTACACCTACATTTTGGAAAATAAAACATTATTATTATTTGGCGTTTTCACTATTCTAAATCTAAATGTATTCGTTAATTTTGGATTTGATACCTGCTAAAGTGCTCATCCCATATATCTTAAGGGAATGTTTTTGTTTAAACTGTCCTGGCACTATTTAGTAAACGCTGCTTAGAAATAAATACCTTTTAATATTTTTATTACTATCACAATAAGCTAACAACTACTTCTACAGTCACCTATGTAAAACGCTAAATACCACGCGTTACATAACCTAGATAGAAATCCCTTAAAACTTCGACACGATGACTACATTCCTCTAACAAATCCCACATATGCGCATCGCTCAAAGCCCAAACTTTACTCTAATACCTCAACGCTTTACTCCCAAAAGGCCATTAGTATTCCACGCCATTCTTTTAACAGCACTAAAAACAGTAAGTAAAGCAATTTCGTTGCAAAGTATTTACCACAAGAGAGTACACAGTTAGGGTGCTTACTGACTTGGCGTTTATTTACGTTCGTTTAACATGGATGTGTATTTTGTGAACTAGATTCCAGTCTTATCGAATTTGATTGGTCTATCGCAGTCCACTGCTAGACAGTCCTCTCCCAGGCTGCGACACAAGACCCTGTTCTCCGCCTTCCGCACCCAGTTTGCCCTAACCACCAATCAGCCGCCCACGTCACCCTGAAATGCGAGGCTGTGGCTTCTCAACTTGAGAAAATCCTTGAAACAGTGAGGTCGCTCCGTGAAGCCTGCGAAGCTGCCAGGAAGCTTCTGTGCTTCTGGATGGAGCTAGGCTGGCTTTGTTAGCCAGAATCCCCACGCACAACGGAGCAAATGGGAGTCTAAGTGCGGAAAAGGAAGCCCCATCTTCATCATCATCATTACCCTAATCACCATTTTAAGGTCGTCGGTCGATCTAGCTGTAGGGTGTTCCATACTACGCTTGTCGATACGCGGCCTTCACTCCAGGACTCGTCTGCTCCACCAGCCATATCGGTCCTTCGACAAACATGGCCAGCCCACTGCCACTTCAGTTTGCTTACTCTGTAAGCTATGTCGGTAACTTCGGTTACTTTCGATTGGTCATTATTGCGTACTAAATGGTTACCATTAATTGTCCTCTGAAGCCGCAACCTAGCTCCACAGAAATACCTAATATAATAAAGTTAGACCGGTCGTTGGACTTTCGGATTATTTGTTTATTTACATCGCTATGTACCGTCATAGCTTTATACATGTCACAACTGCCCCTTTGGTCTCGTGGTCGCAAGCGCGACTGCTGAGCGTGGGGTCCTGGTTTCGATTCCCGGGTCGGGCAGTGTTATTGAGTTTTTCCATTAGGAATTTCTTAGTAACAGCCCGGAGTTTGGAAGTTGGCGGTGTGATACCCTTGTGCCTCGGAAACCACGTTAAGCCGTTGGTCCTGCGCCAGATCTCTCTCCGGTTGTGTCGGATTGCCGTCCCATCGGACTATGAGAGTGAGGGAAGAGGGAGTGCACCTGTGTCTGCGCACGCTTGTGCACTATAATATCTCCCGCGCCGAAGGCTAGTTTCCGTTGAGATTGGCCGCCGTGGCCGAAATGCGGTCACAAGAGAAGAAAAACAAAGAATCATGTGTATAGTGCAGTCCCAAAATGTAATCATTGAGGATAGACCATGCACGTTGTTGGTATCTTTGTAAATATTAATAACTAGCTGACCCGGCGAACTTCGTAGCATGACTTACCAACTGAACATCGACAAACCGTAATACGACAAGATTTTATTTCTGCGACCATTTACTTGTCACAGCAATGCCACAGACACACCAAAATGCCTGTGACACTCAAGGCATAGACATGTAATAAGTTACGTCTGGCGCGGATTAAAAATTAATATTTTATTTGATAATATTTTACATGTTAAATCTATTTTAATATTTATTTATTTCTGTAACTACCCGTGACATCACAGCGGCAGGCCCTATCAGAATACCAGCGCTGCGACATTAATTTTTTAAATGTCGCAGCATCATGCTGAGATAGGAGCCTTTTGGCCTCGTATAGGAGTTTCCGTCTCATTTTTCTTTTTGTTACTTTTTTTTTAATATAACTTGGATTTTTAGTTTTTACTGTGTTTAGTTTAGTTTGTGATATTTCTGTATGAGTCGCAATAAATACTTTTTCTTTCTTTCTATTTCGGCAATATGGAACTCCGACACGTCTTCATTTCGACAATACTTTAGTTCGAAATACCTTAAGTCTGACACTACTGTATTCCGACAAAGCGTTTCTTCGACATTATTTAACTAGGAAACGATGCGACTTCGACGACATGCTTCTTCGACAACAATGGTATTCCGGCCGGCATGAGTCAATTTCGACGTACTCTACTCCGGCATGCTGTACTTCGACAATATCTTACTTCGAAGTGATATATTACATTCATTACTAACACCCTGACTTATTACTTGTATTTTTTTTTAAATTAAAAATCGTTTACTTGTACCATGTTTGTAAATATGTGAATGTGAGCACCATGTAGGTATCTATCAGATAATTAATTTATATGTCATGGTTTAGTTTTTTAATTATTTTACCTATTGTGGTATAGTAATTTTATTTTAGGTGCATCGTCCTCACATGTTATTATATAATTAATGTACCCATGCAAAATATTGTAAAACATTTTAAAAGAGTAACGGTGAAGTTTCTTGCCCATTAAGGAAGGGGCGACTAGAATCAATTCTATTTTAAGGTAATTTTTGACGTTCAAAAGTGCCTTTTATATGCTTATTTGAAATAAATGCTTTGACTTTGATATATCTGAGACACGATGCTGACAGAACGAAGTTATTTATCCTCAGTAAACGCACTCAAAATCCACTCAGTCAGTAAAATCCCTAATATGAACACATTAGTTAAGAACTCTCTAAGTCCTGCCCACGAGGGGCTTATAGTTAATCTGATGACTCTTATAGATCATATTATAGAGGGCTTTGACTGTGCTCATTTAATCTTTATACCTATGACGGTATTAGTTTGTGGCGGACAAAATTAATGGGCACTTCTTTCTGTCCGAGATTTATCCAAGTCGTTAACAGTCTAAAAATGTTAAATACGGTATCTCGCAGATTCAATTACGGATTTCGAGGGATTATTCATAATGTGTAATTACAGCAAATTATTCTTCTAAATTAAGCCATTATAAAACTTTTAATGTAGGAAAAGATTCGCGTCGGAGCGGTGAATGCTTATGCGAATCCCGCATCCCGGCCATAGGTAGAGGTGGAACACCGCGGTGGTTTTAGCCGGTAAGAGTCCGGCATGCCCCCCTGTCACTCCCACGATAGAGGAAGTTTATAAGGATTTCCACCGCAAAAAAAAAAAAAGGATAAGATTTGCGTATCCGATAGCAAAGTTATAAGGGGAATTTTTGCTACGTGATTTTTTTTAGGACTCATTAAAATATAAACTGGATAAGCTATGTTTCATTAAGGACCTACAAAACAAAAGTGAGTTCCGCCACTGTAGAATCCGTGAGATGGTTCCCACAGATGTGAAATGCTAGAGTACATAATCAGCCTATAATGTTCCCACTGCTGGAACACAGGCCTCCTCTTGGTGAGAGGGAATGGGCCGTAATCTACCACGCGGGCCCAGTGTGGGTTGGCAGATGTCACATGTCTTCGAATTTTTGGTTCTAGGACATGCCGGTTTCCTCACGATATTTACTTTCACCGTTTTGAGAGCAGTGGTGATGAAATAATTTACACATAGTAAAGCGTCTGTCTGGGTTTGAACCTACGACCTACAACTCGGTAAGTCGCGGCCGTTACTACTTGGCCACTACCCAATGATGCGACATATACATATATGAAATCTACATAGATTGAAAAAGGATAAGAATGTAAATATATATACATATGCTTTTATTGATTCTAAATGATTCACTTCGAAGAACAATTTCATCTCCTTTATACTCGCTCCGCAGCAACGTTAGACGTTTTTTATTCGCCTTTAATATGTTTTCAATGCGCATCTCCACGACAGTAAAGGGTACTGCACTTTAGGGTATTCACCTTAGCTATAATATTCTATCTATTTTATAAGAACTTAAGCTTCTGCCTGCGACTTCGTCCGCTTGAAGTTTCTTGATCCCTGACCCGCCCCGTCGCATCGAATTGCATTGTTCGATGCCTTTTTCAAGAGTTAGGCTATTAAATGCAAATATATTTTTTTTAAATCCGAGTAGTAGTTTCAGAGATTAGCCCGCTCAAACAAACAAACTGTTCAGCATTATTATTAGTACAGATTTGTCTACAAGTTAGACCTGTTAGAAGGTGGCCTGACGACAAAAAATACAGGTGCATTTTCATAGCACCTGTATTTTTTGTTTTGCATATGGACTAGTTGTTTTTAATCCAACGATAAAAGTTAGAGTAATAATATAATTATAGATAACGAAAAGTTGAAATTATGAAAAAACCCCCATTCAAGATCTACAGTTGTTATACACCAACAAACTCCATTATATTGTTATCTCGGCTGTACAATTTCAAAACCTAGCAACTGCCATTGTTTTATAAATCGCTGTTTTTAATATTTGACTTCCTAGATTATCTACCAAGTCAAATATGCAAAAACACAGATTAAAAAAAAAATCGTAGTTGCTAGGTTTTAAGATTGCACAGCCGATCTGGTGCTATAATTAACAATAGTCCAGAGTTCGCTTCGTTAATGATGGGCACACTCGTTCTCCATACAGTACTGTTGCACCTAGTCACATATCTGGAAGTTAGACTCGCACTTGAGACGGTGGCCGGACGCCAAACAATGGTGGTTGGTATGCAAATAGTTGCAGAAGATCCAGTGGTCCTTAGTACAAACTGGTAATAGTAGGAAACATTTAAAAGAATGATGAATTTGCGTACAGCCACATTGTCAAAATGGCAAAATATAAACAAGTTTAACAGCAAAAAACCCCGGCAAAGTGCGAGTTATACTTACGCATTAAGGGTTCCGTAGCCTAGCTTACTGATCCAGAAAATGATGTGCAAAAAATCTGAAATTGTTAGACCGTTAACAGATTAAAACTGCAACAATTATGATAAAAACTTACGGTCATAAAATGTAATCAGTGTAGACCTGCCTTTAACAAACAGAAGCTATGTATACCATCTACTTTCCTTTTTTAACTGGCAGGGCTTATTTTTAATCTTATATTTTAAATTGTTTCTTCATTTGTTTTTTTTTATTTTTACATTGTTCTCTCTTATAGAAGAAACAAGAATAATGTAGGTACCCAGGATTTTGTAAATCTTGATTTAAAAGAGCGTCTTTGGAATTTCTTGCCCGTTCTTCTCCATAGAGGTCTACGTTTTGGAATGGGCAACTAGCTTCAACTTTCTGAATAACTGACCGACTATTTCATTTTGACAATTCAAAAGTGCCTGTAAATGGTTTGAAATAAATGCTTTAAGTTTGAGTTTTCCAGTGACTATTTTCAAGTGTGTTCCCATTTTTTAACCGACTTCAAAAAAGGAGGTTCTGTATTCGACTCGTATGTAAGTATATTTGTATGTCCGCGATTTTCTCAAAAACTTATGATCCAATTTTGATAATTCTTTCACTAATGTGATCTACATACTTTTAGGAAGGTTTTAGTATATAATACATTAGGTCGGCATTTCTAATTTTGACGGATCTTCTAGCCGGTGTCTTCAATTCTTCAATGCACTAGTGTTAATTAAATTTGTGTGGAGTAGGTACAAATAAAAAGTGAACATTAAAAACTTTTTTTACAAAAAAAACAACCGACCTCAAAAAAAAATCTACAAAGTGATAAATAACTTTAATTTCGGAAGTCGATGTCAAAAAACGAAAATGCAGAACCAACGACACCGACTTCCGAAATTAAAGTTATTTATCACGTTGTAGTGTTTTTTTTTTTAAGTCGGTTGTTTTTTGCTCCTTGTGACGACTGAGCCTTCTCCTTCCCATACGTGACAGCATGCAGAGTGTCTGCCCGGAGATGTATATCGCAGGTCGGGAGATACATTAACAGTGAGAAATGTTTATGTGCACTACGATGTTCATTGAAATAAATAAACGTTTCACACTCATGGCTCTTGAATTGCATAATGGTGTGCTGTGTAGATCTGTTTACGGCTATATATTGAGATGAAATGTGTGAGGTGCCGGATATACTTAATCTGCATTCGCGATTGATTTGCTAAAAATGTAAACTAATATGATCTTATAGAAAAATAACTTTAAATCCTACACAATTCAGTTCAGTTTACGCTGCAACTTCAAACATTTTTATTTATAACTTTTTCAATAATGCTAGTCACTCTGAAATCAACTTAATTGCCATTAAAATAAAGTTGATATTTGTTTAACTTGAAATAATATTAATTTGAAACGTATGTTTGAATAGACTTTACATCACAAACTGACTATAAAAATTGTTTGAGATCTTCATCATCATTATTGGCTGCCTTGTTCCTCCCAGTAACTACTTAGTTTCGCTCTCTCTCTTTTGAACCATGCTTCCCTGGTCTAAGCAAGTCCACTTGCGTTAAAAAAATAATAATAGAATACTCAAAATCTACCTTGGTATTTTGTGATTACAGGGTGGCAACGCCATTGACGTGCAACCTTAGACCATGGATTTTCAGTACATGATTCTGAGCGGAGTTGAAATTTCTTGGGAGTTATTAAAAAAAAAATTTGCTGTTCCATACATTTTGAGCGCGTAGATTTCACTTTTCTATGAAACAGCTATTTTTTTTTATAACTGACAAAAAATGTCTACTCTAGGGGTTTAGAATCATGTGCTGAAAATCGCCCTGTGTAATGTTAAAGACCAGCGGGGCAATTGCGTAACACATTATCAATCGGAATCGGTTTCATTTTGACAGTTCATCTACATTCATTGCGTTATTTACGTGTTGAGTAGACAAATTTTTCGAACTTATGAAGCAATGGTTTAGCAATTTGCTTCAAAATGATTCAGATTCCGATTGATAGTGTGTTACGCAATTAGGGTGCACATATCTATTAACGCTTTTGATTCGATTTCCCTATCTCTAACTAAACCACGTTGTTAAGAAGTCGTTCCACCGAGTGTCTCTCAATGCAGCTGCCACTACATGAAGTTGAATGCAAAAATATTAACCCCTAGGGAGGCAGGCGGTCAGTTATGTCCTCTATTCACACAGCGTAATACTTGTCTCATACATATTCAAGCCGTAAAATTTTTGTGGTGTTGAACTAAAGTTGGATCTCATTTAATTTAATTTTTAACCGACTTCAAAAAAGGAAGTTCTGTGTTCGACCCGTATGTATGTATGCATGTTTGTTTATATGTCCGCGATTTTCTCAAAAACTAATGAACCGATTTTGATAATTATATAATACATTAGGTAATTATTTTTATGTACGAAGTTATATGCACAAATGTACTGCATCTCCGGCATTTCTATGCGAATTTTGATGATTCTTTTAGTCGGTATCTTCAATTCTTCAGTGCACTAATGTTAATTGAATTTGTGTGGTGTAGTTACAACAAAAAATTGAAAAATATAAACTTTTTTACAACCGTCTTCAAAAAAAAAAACACTAATAAGTAATAAATAACTTTAATTTCGGAAGTCGGTGTCAAAAAACGAAAATGCGGAACCAACGCCACCGACTTCCGAAATTAAAGGTATCAGTTTGTAGTGTTTTTTTTTTAAAGTCGGTTGTTTTTTTTTGTAAAAAAGTTTTTTTTATAGTCTTGTTTGGGGTTACGTAGCAGTAGGTCAGAATAGTTAAACTGCGAGGCTCAGCCGTCTTTTTTTAGTTGGATGGATGACCATATTGTACACACTTAAGATATCATCGTGCCTTAAAACGCACGTGAAATTTTCAGTACTGTAGCACCTACGCTACGGGGGAACTATTATTTAAATGACACTCCGACTGGCTTTCATAGGATAATTATTTAAGGAGTAATTTCATTAGATATATAAAATTATCTCGACTTATTCATTACACGTCAAACCTACGACTCTCTACAGGTTGAAATTGAAAACATGCGATAAATCGAAATGGGAGATGAACAACTTTTACTATGGGACCAAACCTGAAATCGCGAAAAAAAAATCAGCTGTTCCCTATATTTCGACGAGTTATGCGAACATAAATGTAGGGAACAGCTGATTTTTTTTTCGCGAAATCAGGTTCGGTCCCGTAGTAAAAGTTGTTCATAATGATGACTATAATCTCCCATTTCGATTTGTCGCATGTTTTCAATTTCACCCTGTATACAGGGTGTTACGGAAAAGGTATATCAAAACAAACAGGTTGAAGAGTGTATCTGGTCTAGAATCTCTGTACAAAATTTCAGCTCAAAAGCAGTAACTTTGAAAATGCTTAATATTTTTTTATTTCGATAGTTTATTAAATTGAAATCATAACAAACGTGTCACCGCACTACGAGGGTCATTATCCATTATCTGTAGTGTGTCTGTGCGCCTAGTACACGCACATCACGCCGCCGCGCGCCAGTGCAGCGCCGTGATGTCGAAATAAAAGAATATTAAGCATTTTCAAAGTTAATGCTTTTGAGCTGAAATTTTGAACAGAGATTCTAGACCAGATACACTCTTCAACCCGTTTGTATTGATATACCCTTTCCGTAACACCCTGTATGACGCATGCCTAAACGTTCGAATGGAATATGCCTTCAAACATTACCGGTCTGTCTCGCAAGGAGGTCAGAATCTCTTTTTTTTTTTATGGATGGGAAATCATCAAATGACCCCTCCCGCTCTGGGTGGAGCGGAAGGGAGTGTCGGACTCTTACTGACTAAAACCCATCCGTGTTCCTTCCTTAGCCCTTTATGTTCCGGGGTAGCGGTAACCCTTTCGGACAATCCCGCACCCCCGGCAGGCTGTGGCCCTGGCAGGCCCCTTCCTTTTTGCTGACATCTCTTTGAGGCGCGCGTGGAACACATACGCGCCGTCCGGTACGGGCCTGGTCTTGATCGGACGGTGAGCTACCCGTTACTCTCCGTCCGCAGGCCCGCGCCTACGGTGGTCGGGAGTCGTCGGTCAGAATCTCTACAGTACCATTCCACATTCAAATATCTATGGCTGCAGTTTTTAGTAGTCAAAAGCTCAAAACTCTCCGGTCTGAAATATCAATACAGGTTTAGCAAAGTAATTGGACTGTGGAATTCTGAAGATAGTGACTCTTTAAAAATTCATATTTTGTGGTAATCATTTTATCTTCATTAATGAAGTGACTCCAATTAAAAAGTTATTTCACGTAGAATAGACAAAGAACATGCTGTATTTATTGAATAACGTACCTTAAAATTTCGACAACTTTACTGAGATAAGTAATTTACAAATTCTCTTAAAATATTCTATCTCAGCGTTACTAAGTGCTTGTTTCAAGCACTTAGTTCTAATATTAATTCTAGGTAAAAACTTAAAGGACACTTAAAAGACATTAGACATGGTCTGATGTCGCTAACAAAGTCTTTTAAAATTTAATTTAGTCTTTGTATATATATTTTTTTAAGTGTGTTGATACAACAAAGGATATAAATGCACTGCAAAGACACTATTATCTTGCCATAAACCAGACCAGAAATATTTGTAAAATCCAAAAGTGCACGACTCATAATGCTCATTTGATCGTATAAAAAACCATAGATACAGATATTATATTAGTTAGTTTTTTGTTAATTATAATGAAAATACACTGAATAAAAGAGCAATTTTCAATAGGGTTCCTCCTACGGGTGAAACGAATCTACTTAAAAAAAATTATTCAATTAATTGATTTTTTCGCGAGCTACAATGTTTTCAGGTTTCACACTTGACGGAAACATTTTTAGAAATATTTTGATGTTTTTTTCATATCTACTGCATTAAATCAATTTTTGAAAAGTACAGAATTATTCTCCATTAAAACATCGATACAATACATACTAATATTATAAATGCGAAAGTGTGCCTCTTCACGCATAAACGGCTGAACCGATTTAAATGAAATTTGGTACAGAGATAGTTTGAGTCCCGGGAAAGGACATAGGATAGTTTTTATCCCGATTTTTCCACGGGATCGAAACTTATGCGGGAGAAACCGCGGGGCGCTGCTAGTGGCTTATACATTACGTAGGTTTTGCATAGAACCTACGTAAAACATAAACAGAAAACATAAACAGCAGAAACAGTTGCAGAAAGGAGGCAAACAAAATGTTTCGATCGTACAGCACTCTCGAATGCTTCGAATTATGAGTCGTGCAATTATTATATAACATAATATAACACCTGAAATCGTTGTGGGTTAGGTAGAGGTGTACCTATAGTACGTCCAAATTTCTCAAATCGCTATGAACAACTTTCATTAATCTTCTTCTTAACGTATCGATGGCAAAAAAGTTCAAACATCTTTGGAATCTTTTTCATAATAATTCAGCTGAGCGAACTCCTCTCACTGACGCAGTAATAAGATCATCAAGTGCACAGGTGCCGTCAACCGGGCACAAATCCCGACTCCGGGCTGCTACATTTTTGATAAAAAAACCTAATAACAGTTTGCCTGAACTGAAAATCAAACCAAGGCTATTTATCTACTACTAGGTGCGCCCCGCGGTTTCACCCGCATAAGACTCGATCCCGTTACCCGCGATCCAGGGTGTCAGCTACCTCCATACAAAATTTTATCAAAATTGGTCCAGCCGTTTGAGAGTAAAGAAGTAACAAACATATAAACACACACTCACAAACTTTCGCCTATATAATATTAGTGTGATTATTAAAGACTCAAACACATTGACACGTTGCGTTCGGACGCACAACATGTTTCTAAGTTATAACCTAACGCACAATAATCTCTACTGCATTGGACACCGTATTGTGTTTACCATATCACTTTAGAAGTTGTGGTTTCCAGCAACACACACTTTTACAACACATAACCGCATCCCAAAGAAGTATTTTCCGTGTAAACAAGCACTTCGCACGCTTTTAGCTTTTGGGATAGGGGTAGAAAGTTTATTGACCTCACAACACAAATCTAATTTCCCTGAAGCCAACAATTGCCAAATGGCAATCATTATATCTCAAAACTATAGACAGGCTATCAGCTTTTAGGTTATTGTCAATTTTAAAGAGGAAACATGTCCCCTATATTAATTGGTACGAACTTCAAAATTATTTGGAAGACGCTTTTTTTTATGGATGGGAAATCATCAAATGACTCCTCCCGCTCTGAGTGGAGCAGAAGGGAGTTTCAGACTCTTTCTGACTAAAACCCATCCGTGTTCCTTCTTTAGCCTATTATGTTCCGGGGTAGCGGTAATTTAGAAGACGCTAAAGCTGTAATTGGTTAATGAAAGCTAGCAACATAATTTGTATATGTTAATATGACCTTGCTTTCATGCTTCATTATTAAGTTTATTACCTTGACAACATAATTTATTGTGCTTATACAATTGCCTTCATGCTTCATTATTAATTTGACAATCTTAACTTAATTATCCGGTTCACAAAATTCAAAATCATTTTCAAAGTTAAGTAATCTTTGAAATCACTTAAGACTTCCAAAGACATTAAATTCAACATCATTTTCAAAATTATATTTACTCTGAAGGTAAACAAAAACAAAACACGTCACCTTTTGTTTTGCAAACAAATGAAATTGTAAAAATAACGACAATAAAAACAGATTACGCTCAAAGTCTTTGAGACATCCCAATACCAATAAATCTTGACTCAATTTGGTAGCGACTGTGTGACTGGCACACTTCAAAACTCACGGACGGCCGTTTTCCTGTTCGCTGCGGGGCCCTAAAATGTTAAGGTGTGGTTTTGCTGTTGCGACGGGCTTTAGGGCGGGTATAATATAGCTATTATCGGCTTGTTATCCTACTATCCTAATTAATATATATTAATAATACACGAAGTTTGTGAGGATTGACGGATGGATGTTTGTTACTATTTCACGCAAAAACTACTGCACGGGTTTGGATGAAATTTGGCACACAGATAGTTTATAACTAGGATTAACCCATAGGATACTTTTTATTATGGCAATTCTACGTGGTCAAAACTTATGCGCGTGAAACCGCGGGGCGCTGTTAGTCCTCCAAATCCACGGGGTTTTTGGATATATGGAATAATTTTCTGCTTAGATGGATCTACCCTTGAAAACGGGCCTAGAAAACGTAATTAGTATACCTACTATTACATATTTACACAATGCCTAGGAATTTCAGACATAGAATTGATGAATATTGCCTTGACTGTGATATTTTTGTTTTTGTAATTTTTTTATGACGAATGTCTTATTGTTCAACTAACATTGATTTAAGCCATAATACTACACGCCGTGGGCTTTCGACCTCCTTTTTTTTCTCGTGGTGGAAATCCTCATGGACTTCCTCTATCGTGGGGGTGACAGAGGGGCATGCCGGACTCTTACCGGCTAAAACCACCGCGGTGTTCCACCTCTACCTATGGCCGGGGGTGCGGGATTCGCATAAGCATTCACCGCTCCCCCGACAGGCCTCGACCCGCAGTTCCTCAGCGGCTCCCACCTCCCCGTGCGCCCATTCCTATAATGGCCGCACCCACTCTCGAGTGGCGTGCGTGGAATACTGCAACGCCAACTCGGACCTGTCTGGTCGGACGGCAGACGCCCCTAGTCCACCGACCGCAGGCCACCTCCCATAAAATAAAATAAAAGTTTTGTAATATTTTTTTGTTAGTCTTCTTAGACGCAAGTAAAACAATAAATAGTAGGTAATGAGCCATAACTAAAACAAAAACAAAAAACGGTTAAGTATCTCTTTTCTGCTTAACATCCATTTCAATGACCCGAAATCCATTTACACTAACTTTAATATACAACAAATCACCTTTGAAGTAAAACACGAATGCAACAAAACGTTTCCGACTTTCTATCGACTTCGCTTTCACCTGAACTCTTACAGAATGCAATTATTCTGTAGTGTCGCAATCGCAGAATCGAACAGGAAAAGACACAGTTTTTTACTAATAGGAACAATAAAAGGCTTGAGTGGTCATTAACGTGAAGATTTTTCCGGTACATTGAGTCAAGGGTTGTAAAAAATGTTAACGGTAGTAATGGAAGGGTGAATTGTGAAAGTTTATAGGTTATGTCAGGAGTTGTGATGTTTCATCCTTTAATTGATTTTGAGGGTTCCATACCCAAAGGGTAAAAACGGGACCCTATTACTAAGACTTCGCCGTCTGTCCGTCCGTCTGTCTGTCACCAGTCTGTATCTCAAGAACCGCGATAGCTAGACAGTTGAAATTTTCAACAAATACTAAAAACAAAATAAAATAAATATTTAAGGGGGGCTCCCAAACAACAAACGCGATTTTTTTGCCCTTTTTTGTTGGATACCAATAATGGCAACAGTTAGGCACTTGAAATATTCACAAAATACTCAGTTGTATTTTTACTTAAATAATAAATAATAAAATAAAATAAATATTTAAGGGGGCTCCCATACAAAAAACCCCATTTTTTGCCTATGTTTTTTTTTTATATTGTACGTTGGTACGGAACCCTTTGTGTGCGAGTCCGACTCGCACTTGGCCGGTTTTTTGTAGTATTGACTACTTCATGGTTCTCTAAAACAAACGATTGACCACTTAAAGTTATCCAACCAAGTTACTGTATCAGTTTTCTCAGTGTGGACTATGCTTCAGTGGCCGCTAATAGTTCCTTCTCTTTATTGGCAAACCAAATCGTCCCTACGCTGACTACTATGTATATTTTGAAGCTTCTTTAACAATCTATGTATGAATATCTGACGGAATATAAAAAAAACACAAGCTCAGTTACATAACATACATAATCAGCCTATAATATATTCCCACTGCTGGGACACAAGCCTCCTCTCGCTGAGAGGGACTGGGCCATAAGCTTGGTTAAGACGGAGGTTTCAGAAAACGGTCAAAGAGTTGGTTTTTTAAAGCAGTCTATCTCTTAAACCGTAAATAATTTTGACCAAAAAAAATATATGATATTTTCAAGTCTTAAGTATTTTAAGACAGTGATGGAACTCAAATCATAATTAAATATAAATTAATGCATCAAAAAATAATTCAAATACACCTCTTAATTGTCTTTAAAAGCAGTTTATCTCTTCATTAACAATTTTAATTATAATTAAAACTATACCATTAAATTTCTAATGCCAAACTGCATTCAGTGATGGATTATTTTTTATATTAAATAGTTTTTGTAAATAGATAATTGCTTCATATTTGCAATAAATTACCACGGTTGTGTCTACGCGCTTCTCTTTCTTTTCTATGCAGTCCGACAAAGATCGTGCTTTAGGTCATGTAGTCGCCTTAATATAACAACATTAATACGCGTGCGCAGTTAAAATGTGGAGTCATATTTTCCGTAAAAATATGATTCATCACAATCAAATAATTAGACGTCAAATGCACGTATATGTATAGAACAGCAGTAGAAGAATGATAGAAGTACTAATGAGCGCATGCCAAGTTAATTTAAGTAAAGCAAGCTCAATTACGTCAGGAAACTTAAAGACCAACCAAAATCGCACAAGTAGGTTAAACTACAAGAGAATTACAACTAGAACACATATTCACTCCCTAGAGAAATAATATTGAAAGAGTAAATAAAATGCTCTAACGCTCCCTTGGGCGTAGTTTCTCCAAGAACTCCAAACTTAGGCAGTGCAGAGACTGAGTCAAAACTATTCGCTTTATGAATGTAAACTCGCAACAACTCATAAGTAGGTAATCAAAGCACTTTTTCCCCACTGCTCAACTAGATTGCTCAACTGCATAAAGTTGAGCAGTAGGTAATACCAATGGCTCATTTGGTAATTGCTCAACTATGAATAGTTGAGCAGTGGGTAATACCCGCTGATAAACTAAAACTGCACAACTATATTTATAGACTAGAAATAAAAAATCCAAATCACCAAGACCCCGGCATGCATCGGCCCTAGGCCCTAGCAGACCCCGTCAGTTAGTGCTGACATCTGTTTTAGGCGCGCGTGGAACACAACGCGCCGTCGACCCGGGCCTGGCCCTTACCGGACAGCGAGCTGCCCATAGCTCGTCGTCCGCAAGCCCGCGCCTACGGTGGCCGGCACCCTAATTGCGTAACACACTATCAATCGGAATTTGAATCAATTGGAACCAAACGACGGAAATGATCCACAAAGTTCCATCGGCTGTCGAGGACAAGTCCTAGATACTTCATAGTCGACTCGACGCCGACATGAACCCCTTCTACCGTTATTTGGGAAACCGACAGTGGCGCGTTCCGAGGGCCATGAAAACACATGGCCTCGGACTTGTGCAGGGCCACCTCGAGTCCCAGTTGCCGGATCCTTTCAACGACTGTCGCAACCCCGCGTGTCGCTAATTCAGCTCCCTTGCGCCAGGACCAGCGTGTCGACAGCGTAGCAAACTACGCTAACGCCGCTAGGGAGGTCGGCGCGCAGCACCCAGTCGTACCCGATGTCCCATAGATGCGGCCTCAGGACTGATCCCTGTGAGACACTGCATGACATCTCTCGCCGGTTCCACTCTCCTTAATGACCGGGGTAGATGACGACCCTGTCCGTCAGATAGGCCTCGACCACGCGACAGAAGTAGGTCGGCATCCGGTGATACCGGAGTGCCTCCCTGATGCAACTCCAGGGCAGGGTATTGAAGGCATTGGCGATGTCTAAGGACACCGCCAAGACGATGCCACCCAGGGCAACAGCATCCCCCGCCGTGAGGGCTCGTTAGTGGCCAGTGTCTCAAGAGCAGTTGAGCAGTAGGTTATATTGTTCGATTTTATAACAGGGTGACCTACTGATCAACTAAGTTGAGCAAAAAATAGTTGAGCTATAGAGCATAAAATGTTCGGTAATACAAACTATGTCCTACAGCTCAACTGCTCAACTAGTTGAGCAATCGAGTTGAGCAGTGGGGAAGAAGTGAATCAAAGTTGTGAAAATGAACTGAAAACCCGTTTCGACAGAAGGCAAAAATCAAAAGGCCAATTCCCGTTTTAATAAAAAACATTCAAATCTAGACGCAATCTAATCTCAGCGACAATGTCAAAAAAATGTCAAAAATGTAGGAACATTAGAGGTATTTTTGAGGGGGACTGAAATCAGACAGTAAACGTTCCTAAAATTACAAGAATTGCCCCCCTGTTCTGTTTCCAGTGTTCGCACTGACTTAGAAACAGACCTAGACAATTCTGTCATAATAGTCAAAATGTACTTGAAAACAGTTTTTACAAGGATATAAACTGTTTTGACTAAGTGTCTCCCCACATTCATCGACGCGGAATCGGCTAAAACCGGTCAAAAAAGCCTTTATGTCTACGTAATAAGGGTGTTACTAATACCATTCGCATCGGCTCGGCCCGGACGACGCGTCGCGACGCCGACCGACGGCGAAACGAGCCGTTTGCCTATTAGCTTGGCGATAAGTCGAGTAGTTTGGTATTACGCACTGGCTTAAGCCGATTCCGCGTCGGTAAATGTGGGTACACCCTAAGTCTGCGAACAGCCTTACACCAACTCCAAAAAATTCTACCTACAAGTACGAAATTAACAAAACTATCAATCTTAGATAGCGCCATTCAATAAAGCCATTGTCAGGGGTGTCACAGTTTGCACTGAGCCGGGGGGAAACTCCGCTTCCGCGGCAAATCGCGGCGGAGCGGACAGACCTCCGGCGCGATCTCATGGTGGCATGGAAGGAGCGACTTTCGCAACCCAGCGCAGGGCACGCCACGATAGTGGCGATAAGACCCCTCTTTGAGGAGTGGCTAGAGAGGCGTCACGGCGTCCTCACCTATCGCCTGACGCAGGTCCTCACCGGACACGGATGTTTTGGGAGGTTCCTGCACATCATCAGGCGGGAGGAGACGCCCGGGTGTCGCCACTGCGAGGATCGCCCAGAGGACACGGTGGAGCATACGGTGGAGGTCTGCCCCGCATGGGCGGAGCACCGCCGTGCCCTCGTAGAGGCGATCGACAGCGGCGGCGACCTCTCGCGTCCGGCCCTGGTTCAAGCCATGGTCCGGGGCGAGAGGGAGTGGGGGGCGGTCACCTCCTTCTGCGAAGCAGTCATGCTAGCGAAGGAGGTGGCTGAACGGCTGAGGGAGAGAGCCTCACACCCCAGCCGCCGCGGGAGACGCTCCGGGCGTCGGGAGCCGCGTGACGACTCCCGGCCACCGTAGGCGCGGGCCTGCGGACGGAGAGTAATGGGTAGCTCACCGTCCGATCAGGACCAGGCCCGTGCCGGACGGCGCGTACGTGTTCCACGCGCGCCTCAAAGAGATGTCAGCATAAAGGAAGGGGCCTGCCAGGGCCGAAGCCTGCCGGGGGTGCGGGATTGTCCGAAAGGGTTACCGCTACCCCGGAACATAAAGGGCTAAGGAAGGAACACGGATGGGTTTTAGTCAGTAAGAGTCTGACACTCCCTTCGCTCCACCCAGAGCGGGAGGGGTCATTTGATGATTTCCCATCCATAAAAAAAAAAAAAAAAAAAGGGGTGTCACAGTTTGAAAAATGTGCGAATCCGACTAGGGGTGTCCCTCGGTAGACATAATCAATCAATGAGAGAAATTGAGACCGTTTCTGATATGCGCAGCCCTAAATTATAAGAGATAAATGTCTATTTATCGTGGTTTTGGGAGGGTTCAGTGATTTTGGAGGCAGGAGGAGGCACTTATCGTTTACTGAAAAATGTTATGTTTTCTTTGTGTTTCCTACGTAGTTATTGATCAAGTCTAGTCACTTGGGAAGATGGTATCTTACTTTGGGGAATATATTTTTGTAAGATCCTGGGCTTAATTTAGAAGTATTGTGTTCAAAATCATAGCAGAATTAAGTACATAACATTCCTTAAATCAAAATTTCAATTTTAAATTTTCAATTATATCTTCTTTCTCTTTTTATTATTTTTACCTATGTAGTGTATGTTTCAGTTTAGTTTATTTTTTTTTTTGTATTTTACTATACTCTATTTTCAATATAATGTAATCTGTATCGCATGTCGTTCATGTTTGTTTAACTTTTTAATATTTTGTGGAAAATGTTGTTGGTTTATACATTTATACTTCCATTTTAGTCTTAAGTTCTATACCTTACATTACAATGTGTAACTGTTTATTTTCCCTAATAAAATAAAATAAAATTAATAACAATAGTCTTCCAGGCCGAATTTCGGCCGTGGCAGCATCTACTAGTCAACTATTCGGGAGATATTGAGATATTATTGTGCACTCACTTCTCCCTCACTCTCGTAGTCCGATGGGACTGCTTTTGAGAGATCCTGGATTTATTCAAGTGTCAACACTTACTTCTGTTGCACCCTGAGAAATGACTGAACTTAACCCACTCCCTATAGTACGGGAATGAATGAATCCGTCAAAACCATAGAGATACCCAGAATAGTGTGATAAAAAACGTGTTATTTTTTCATGGATATAATTAACTACCGATATTCTAATTCAAACGAGGTAAACGAAGCAAATTAACGGAAATTCAACTTGTAAATAAATACATAATTATGTTTATTCCGACGACTTTTACTTATGATTGGCGTTAGTAAACATTTAGGTATATATTATTTATTATAAGTACATAACTGGAACATGGTTAGATCAAAGCAAAAATTCTACAGTTTATTTTTTCTGACGTGACAAGCCAAGAATTCAAATTCGTAATTTTGGAAACAAACCACTTTTGTCATAACATCATTTTACTTAACTTACTTTACTTAAGAAGGTACTTTCTTGTTTCATCCTTTTCAGTAGTCGGGTTTTAGTTTTTAAACTTATTTTTTGTAACTTTTGTCGTTTGCTAATTTATTGTTATATACATAAGGATTCTTGAAATAAAATATATAGTAGAGCGTGTTCGCTTAAAGTTGTCTTATTTTTATTTCTTAAAAAAATAAGAAAACTTTATTTTATCTAAACATATACGAACTCTTAGTAATAAGGTGAAATATCTCTTCAATCATAATCATGTTTAATCTATCTTATTTTTCATGGAAGGCCACGTCCTTTATTTAACAGAGCAACGACCTAGAAGCTTTGATCTTTGATTATGAAAATGGCGAAATGTAGGTAAAATGTATACCTCTGCTTGGGTAAGCAGAGGTGTACATTTTACCTACATTTCACATTTTTCATTTTAATCACGACGTATTTCTCAAAGGGGTCTTTGGGAAACACGTCGTGATAGAAAACAATGTCGTACGATTTGCTGCTGCGTGCTACATTTCGCGAGATCGATTTAATTTTCCGGCATGTCCTAGAACCAAAAATTCGAAGACATGTGACATCCACCAACCCGCACTGGGCCCGCGTGGTGGATTACGGCCCACTCCCTCTCACAGAGAGGAGGCCTGTGTCCCAGCAGTGGGAACGTTATAGGCTGATTATGTGTTATGTGATTTAATTTTATGTTGTTTATTTAACTGGAAAGGTTCCACCACTGTACAAAATCCCTCTACCAGTCATCCTTTTTTTGAGCCACGTTAAGGCGGTACTCCGACCAAAACCGCGTTTTTCTTCGTTATTCAGAGGCTATTAACTCAATAATTATGAGAAATAAACTACATCTGAAAGCACATTATTAATGTTCGATATCCTATCATCACATTGCCCGTTATTATTTGTTTTTATATATTACTAATACATTTAAAATCTCCTTTAAAAAAGTGACTAAAATTATTGATTGCATGCATCTTTTGCTAAAGTTGAAGTTCTATTAATTTGAGGATTTCACCAATGGATAGATAATTTAAAAATCTAAATAATCCATGCGTTAATTTATTTAAAACCATCGCTGTTCTTTTTTTTTTTGTTTTATGATAAAGGGGCGTGCGCAGGGTAAGCTGCATCCCTTTCGTACGAGGAAGTCGTGTCGCTCTCTGTCTCTGTCGCGAATGCTTAAGGTTATTTGGTCGGGGTACCGCCTTAATCCAGCCCTTGCAGTACGTACATATCTAGGTCGTCAGTTCAATATAGCTTTAGCTTGCAAAAATTCCGTTAGCCATTATTGATTATTTTTTAATTTCATACTACATAATCACAGTTTTACTCATTTACCTAATTATTACGGGTTTGTCTGGCTAGTTTTCATTTTCATTCAACATTAGTTCAGTTCAGTTCAGTTCATTTATTCATAATTATTAAAATTACATGTCAATAAAAATTTGTAACATACAATTTAAAAAAGAGCGTGGAACATTTAACATACATTATAAAGATTAATTGTGAAAAAATTACAATAACACGTCGAAACAAAAAGCAGACAAATACTCAAATGATAATTAAATCAGTTATGTAAAACCATTCTTTTAGGTTTACGTGTTTACCTGGTCGGTTAACCAGTCTTTAAGTTTTGCTTTGAAAGCGTTACTTATTAAACCGAACCTCTCAATCATAATTGATTAATCAGACGAACTTACCTTAAGTGAAGTCCGATTACAATTTCATGAAGGATGAACTGAAATATAATTGATTACAGAGTAGTTCCCAATTCGCTAGTATTTGGCATCGCAGTTTTAGAGAAAATAAAAACTTTTTCTCTGTGGATTGGCAACCCTAATTTGACACTCTTTAGAGATAGCGTTGCTCTGTTGGCCCATTCGACAAGGGACTGATCCTAAAAAGGATGGGCTGGGGGGGTAATTATATTTCAGTTCATCCTTCATGAAATTGTAATCGGACTTCACTTAAGGTAAGTTCGTCTGTTTAATCAATTTCATTTCATGATGAACTGAAATATAATTGATTACAGAGTAGCTGTTTAGAGTAAAAGTCGACATGGGCCACTATTTTGAAGAGATACATATCAAAACAGCCATATATGAATCAAATTTATTTGAGGGTAATATAATCAAACTATAGTTTGCTAGCATGTACTTAGGTACGTAATATCGATAATCTTAAGATATTCAACATGTCAGAATAAGACAAAATTATCCATTATGTGGTTTACATAAACATGGCATCATTAAAGACTTAACAAAATGACAATTGGCATATAGTATTTTCAGGACAATAAAATTGCAATGAAAATACTAGCAGCCATAACATAACATCAGTACTATTACTATCAGTCTTGTCTCTTATTCAGATACAATTAGTAACAATAAATGCTATAGTGAAACATCTTTCATCAACATCAACTAACCTTTTGCCATATAACTAATCTATAACACTAATGACAGTGTACAAATAAAATAAATATTCATTGAACACAAATTAATCTTTAAAAAAAAAAAAAAAAAAAAGGAAAAAGAAATAATAATTACATCAAGTTGCCATTAAAGACAGCATTAATAAAGCTGTCATGTGGGTCATTAACATTCACTGGTACATCATAAAACCTGGCAAATGTAAGAGAGTTATCTGACCAGCCAGCAGTTTTCCTAATCACATCTAATGATACCCCTGCCTGTTTAGCAGAGGATGTGGCTGCATGACGTGTGCTATGTGAGGTAAATATTTTGGTATCAATACCACTTTCCTTCATAACTGATTTTATCCATCTACTAATTGTTTGTTTGGATGCTCTTTTATAAGGTTTCCTACTAGTTAACAGCAAATATTGTTCATCATTCCTAAGAGTTGATGTTTGCTCAATATATGTTTTTATAGCTCTAGCTGGGCAAACAATAGGGTTCTGATCGAAAAACGGTAGTTTAATTAATGTTTCAGATTTTGATAACAGTGATGTTTTTATAACATCAGTAATGTTGATATGTATTATGTTTTGTGACACGGATATATCTTGTATTTTAATTACTGACAGAGTCTGCACCCTTTGAGCAGTAGCAAGAGCTAATAAGGTGACGAGCTTTTTACTTAATTTTTCCAAATTTAAATTCACATTATCACCCCAATTAGACAGTAATCTTAGCACTATTGAAGGATCCCAAGTGTTAACATACCTACGTAGAGCAGGTTTAATTCTGTATAGACCTTTGAAGAAACGCTTGATTTGATCATCCCTGCCAACTCTTTCGTTTAACAGAAGGGAAAGTGCAGATCTAGCTGTATTTAACGAGCTGTAGCCAACATTTGTTTTATGTATTTCAGTGAGGTATTGCATTACATCTGGTATTGAAGCTGTATAGATGTCCACACTGTGGCTTCGGCAGAATAACCACCAACTCTTATAAGTAGTACTATATTGCTTTAGCGTACCTGGTGAAATGGATGATAACATAATATTTAGTGAACCCTCTGGCAAACCTCTACGTCTGAATGCTTCCCGCAAAAGATGCTCGCTGCCAGGGTAAGCTGGTTGCTTAATGGATGTTTGGTACTGAAAGGAGATTGTAATAAATTATTATTAGGGTAGAATATGATTGGTTTTGTAACCATCAACTTTTTTGCCAAAGGGTACCATGGCTGACAAGTCCACAGTGGGTATACTAAGATTCCCTTGGCCCCATCGTTTTTAATTTTTTGCAGACATTTTGTAATTAATGCAAATGGTGGGAATGCATAAAAAAAATATGCGCTCCAGTCAAATGTGAAGGCATCTATTTCAAATGCATATGGGTCTCTATGCCATGACACATATGTTTTACATTTTGCATTGACTCTGGTAGCAAATAAATCAATACTTGGCTTGCCAAATTCTTTTTCTATTCTATTGAAAGCATCTATTGATAATCCCCACTCTGTGTCTATATTAGTATTTCTTGATTCCTCATCTGCCAAGTTATCTTTAGATTTTATGTAAGATGCCTGGACATTAATACACCTAGCTTCACACCAATCCCATATCCTTCTGCTAACATCATTTAGGTGTGGAAATTGAACACTACCCATCTTGTTAATGCAAGCAATGGCAGTAGTGTTGTCAATCCGAACAAGAATATCACAATTATTTTTTTAAATTTGCAAAGCATTTTAAACCAAAAAATGCTGCCATTAGTTCTAACTGGTTTATGTGATATTTTTGTTCTGATTGTGACCACAGGCCTCCAACACTCTCACCATTGCAATGAGCACCCCAACCTGTCAGGGAAGCATCTGTATACACTTGTAAATCAAATTGTTTTGACTTATAAGTTTTGCTGTTATGCATTATGTTATCCCTCCACCATTGAAAATCTGACTGTAGTAACATAGGTATTGTCATGGATACATCATAATTGTTATTTGATTTCAATAATGCTGAATACCTAACATGTTCCATTTGTTTAGTATGTACTATGCCATATGGTATAGCTGGACATGCTGCTACTAAAGTGCCTAACAATCTAGCAAATTCTCTTATTTTACATTTTTTTAATTTTAGGAATTTATCAATCATACTCTTAATTGTATTTCTTTTTTCTAAAGGTAACTCAAGGCACATTGATGTGGAGTTAATCATGAATCCCAGAAATTTGCAATATTTACTCGGCACTAGGTTACTTTTTTCAGAATTAATAATGAAGCCTAAGCACTTTAACATACTAATTGTTGTTTCCATGTTTTGTAAACACTCATTATATGTTTGGCCAATGCATAAAAGATCATCAATATAGATTGTGGATAGGAAGCCTGAATTTCTTAGATAACCAACCACGGGTTTTAACAATTTAGTAAATACACTAGGTGCAGTACATAACCCATATGGCAATGCTGTAAATTCATATAAGATTCCATCAAATTCAAAACGGAGGTACTTTCTGTGTTCAGATGCTATAGGTACTAATAGGTATGATTCCTTAAGGTCTATGCAACACATATAATAATGATCATCTATTAATCTTACTGCAGTGCGAATATCCTCCATTTTAAAGTGACTAACTTTTATATACTTGTTCAAAGGCTTTAGATTTAAAATAAATCTTTGTTTGCCATTAGGTTTCGGAACCAGAAAAATTTTTGAGATGAATTCTCCCTTTGAATGACAACATGGTGTTATAGCTAATAATTGTAAAAGGTTAACAATAGCTTCCTGCATATGTGGAATTTCACAATCAGGTAAATTATTTTTAGGGACTATACTTTGGTAAGGCTGAGACATGAACGGAATATGATAACCTTTAATCCACTGCAATATAATGGGGTCATTTGTTAATGACATCCAACAAGAAAAGTAGTTTTTTAAATTGCCAGCATGTACCTTGTTTATTTCCTGTTGTTGTAGTGGGCACCCCGGGTTCTCTCGGAACGCTGTGGGTTGAGGGACGTCCTGTGGTGTGATGGCTGTGGTCGAGTCCTTGGTCCACCTCGTGCCATCCCCTTGGTTGATTGACGCTGATTCAACTGTCGTGGTGGACCGTTCCTGTTTCCCATATATTTGTTATTTATGTTCTTAGCAGCAATTGCTGGCTTTGGTGCAGTCTTCTTAATAGAGTTTGAACTCTGTTGTATTATCTTATTTACCTTAATTTTTTCTGATAAATTGTCTCCATATAAAAACTCATTTCGGGTAGTATTTTGAGTCATTTTTAAGAAATGCTTGTCCAGTTGGGGAGCCACTAGTGACCTTCTTGTTTTAGTTTGTTGATGATGGAGGTCACACACCAATTTTGATGCTTCACCGAGTGATTTTAACATAGATATTTTATCTGGTGGGTTGTTTATTATATGAGACATGACTTTGCCTATTATTGTAAGCGCTGTGCCCATCTGTCTTTGCTGGTAGGCAATACACTTGTCTCTAGTTATTCCCGTTTCAGAGATCACTGCCTTTACTTCTTCATTCAAGATTGGGGCATCTAGGAGTTGGCAGTTTTCAGGCAAACTGTGACACTTTGTAATGTCATCTTTTTCAGTCTTAGACAGACCATGTGAAAGTAAGTAATTCCACCGTTTGCAAATGTCATTGTTAATTGTTCCTTCATATTTTTTTATATCGTCGTATTCTTGTCCCAGTGCCTGCACAAGTTCGGTATTCTGCTCCTCAGTAAGATGACTATCTGACACCTCCGGTGACGCTACGGATTCAACCTCGGGGATTTGGACGTCAGATAATTCTTCAGGACGCGATGTTTGAGGATAAATTTCACTCTGTTCGGTGATTTCTTCTGAAATATGAGGAAAAAACAAACCCTTAAGGTTTCTCAACAGCATTTTTATTGCACTATAAACAGTATCTCGTACTGTAAGCACATGCTGGATTGACAAAATCGGCATCACGTGCCGGTAACAGAAATCTGTTTTACATCAAAGTTGATATCTCGTATCAAAGTTGATCTTCGTGTTAAAGTATCTCGTACTAACACGGTATATTATACTCGACCATTGTAGTCAGCTAAGTTTTTTGCCTTGTTGCACCTAAAAAGCTTACCTTCGTTATCCGGGGTAATGGCGCGCAAAGGGCTCCGGTCACGGTCGACACTTTGTCGCCCGCCCCGGTTTGAACTGAGGCTGCGCCCGCGCTCACTATCGTGATTCCGTCTTTTGCTTCGTCTTCGACGCCGACGCTCCAACTTTTTACTGTATTTCTCTATTTTTCGAAGTAGTTTTTCTTCGGACAACATTTTTGTATGCGATGCCGGCAAACGCGCGAAAAAGAAGTGTCAAATTAGGGTTGCCAATCCACAGAGAAAAAGTTTTTATTTTCTCTAAAACTGCGATGCCAAATACTAGCGAATTGGGAACTACTCTGTAATCAATTATATTTCAGTTCATCATGAAATGAAATTTATAACTTACACTCAATATCTAGTCCCATCAAACACGCGTTTCCGCTCGATAGTCAGCCATTAACACGGCAAATATTTTCCCCGTTTATAATTTATTGGAAAAACATACAGCGATGTTATATTGGGCCGGAAAAATACCATTTATTTTGGCGACAACGAATAAATAGAATGTGGGTCACGCAAGCTTTGTGATACGTGTTTAGAATTATGATCAGCAACATTCGTCTGGTTTGTAACTGTCCCAATTTAGGGAAAAGGCATTTCCTCATACTGATTACTGGAAACCCAAAAAGAGTTAATCATTGATGTAGAGTCAAAAAAAGAGATAAGTATGCAGGATCGTCGGATATAGTTGAAGTTTAGTAAGAAACCGATGGATGTTCTCGAATAAAATTTAATTTTATTAATAGAAAACCAACAGCTCATTTATCAAATTAAATTTCAGTCGACAACATCCATCGGTTTCTTACTAAACTTCAACTATATCCGACGATCCTGCATACTGATCTCTTTTGTTGACTGTACCATTAAAGAAATCTAAAAAAATATACTTGCCATATCTATTAATTTTATTGAATTATAGCTGGGCTAGTCGGCATTTTTTCCTATGTTGTGGGGTGATTACATGGGTATCGATATCTAAACATGATACTTAAAACAAAAATAAATTAATTTGATGTTTTTTTTTTTTTATGGCGTCGTCGACCGCAGTTATTGTTGTCACTTGAAGTCAGTTTATAAAAACCGACTTCCAAAAAAACACTACAAAGTGAAAAGTAACTTTAATTTCGGAAGTCGGTGTCTTTGGATCTGTATTTTAGTTTTTTGCCACCGACTTCCGAAATTAAAGTTATTTTTCACTTTGTAGTGTTTTTTTGGAAGTCGGTTTTTTTTTCTTAAAAAGTTTTTATTTCACGCTTTTTATTGGGTCTGCTTATAATTTATCTAAGTTACAATTGCCTAGTGATCATCGCTTTTTACAAACAAAATATTGCTTTTCCCGATGCAGGGAAGTTAATAGTTGAGGAGTTATCCAGGTCCACCATCAGCTCCATATCACCATTCACATTGTGACGAGCATGAATTGCTTAGCAACCATATTAAAGTAATCGAATCGCAACCCGTGAAATACTTCGATATTATTGAGTAGTTCCGGTGGCCATCTGTGGTCTTCATCATCAGTTCCACTTCACCAAATGGTGCTTTCCGAGAGCAATGATCATGAGACCAAATGTGACAAATGCCCTATCAAACATCAAAACAATTTACTAAAACAGTCCTTGCCTGTTTGAGTAACTTCTTACTGTTAAGGAGTTGTACCTTCCATCATCAGCCCAGCTACCTGAGATGGTGACAACCATACGCAAATAAACAAGATACTTCATAAAATAAGCGAAAAACAATAAGTGAGCCTATAAAATTTGAGGGTTGCCCTCGATTTCTCTAAGATCCCATCATCAGATCCTAACTTGGTGACAATGGGACCACCTCAGAACTATCTACTTTCGAACAAAAAAAGAATTTTGAAAATACATCGACAATGGCGGAGTATTCGATGAACAAACACACAAAATAAAAATAAAAAACATACAAACAGCCGAACATAGTACCTCCTCCTTTTTGTGAAGTCGGTAAAAATGTGTGTTTTTTTTTTGTGTAAACTTCAAAGATGTGATGGGTTCCAGTCTCTAAACAGGAAAAACAAAAGAAAACAGATATTCTCAACTCAAACCTCAAGTACCAAAAACTACCAGCGTTTGTCGAACACAAAAAAAGTATCAAATTATTTTAATTTTATCATGTTTAGATGTTAGATAATTACAGGATTTCGCTAGCTTATTTAATTTGCCCCTTTATAGAATAGAATACTCTTTATTATGTACACCATATAAATTACAGAGATAAATAAAGAAACTCTTGGAACTCTTTAGAACTTTATATCGATTTGTCTTGTTGTTATCGATTCCTGTACAGTCACGAGCACCAATATGTCAACACTTGGCAATTTTCAATTGCGATTTTTTCGTGAAATAACGAATGCAACGTTGAAATACGACACTTAAGGCGCGTCGCCCACACGAGCTAGAGTCAAGGCGGCGTCGAGGCGCGGGCGCACGTTTTCTATAGGAATAAATATAGGTATGTAATAAATATAGGTATGTATTTATTCCTATAGAAAACGTGCGCCCGCGCCTCGACGCCGCCTCGACTCTAGCTCGTGTAGGCGACGCGCCTAACATAAACCTATGGGTTCGAAAATACTATTTTCATAATAACATAAAATTTCATTCAAAAATAAAGGAGAAAATCGCCTTTGAATAAAGCCAAGTGTATACATACTTATAGACGTGACTGTACGTAAGCAGATTGGTTTTAGTCACATTAATTGCACCGTGTTGAGCCTAGGTTTCCCTACCATCTACATATATTCTCCATCTCCAGGGTCATCTCACAAAAAGTAATTATTTTGCACTTGTCAGATTCAAACCCACAAACTCGGACTCGAGAAGCAAAACCATCACTGTTTAGAGATCATAGATTCTTATTAAAGAAAGGAAGAAAAAACCGAGTGTACTTATGACCACACGACTGAAGTGAAACTACAAACGTATTTGGCTATGAGAGGAAGAGAGAAAGAAAATATGCGCGCGCACTGCTTTCTCTTGCTTATATCCCCCACTCAACTGCCGTTCGCCTCGCCCGAACACACTTCTCGTAACGCTTACGTCACGCGTTCGCCAGCTTACTCCCCAAGTCAAGCGTGCGTAAAGAAGTTTCACTTCAAAAGTATTTATTGCGACTCGTACAGGAAGATCACAAACTAAATTAAACACAGGAAAAAATAAAATACCAAGTTATATAAAAAAAAGTAACAAAAAAAGAAAAATGAAACAGTAACTTCTATACGAGGCCAAAAGGCTCCTATCTCAGCATGATGCTGCGACATTCAAGAAATACCACCTACCACCACCAACTCCGATGTATAGTATTCATCATTATCATCAATATTTAAGCCAAAGACGTCCACTGCTGGACATAGGTCTCCCCCAAGCACTTCGACCAGTTCTGTGCCAGCGGATTCCAGCGGCCTTCACAAGGTCGTCGGTCCACCTTGTGGGAGGCCTTCCAACGCTACGTCTTCAGGTACGCGGTCGCCATTCCAGAACCTTTCGGCCCCATCGGCCATCTGTTTTGCGAGCAAGTATTAGCAGCACATATTTGTCCCGTACTTCCAGATTGACACACGCCATATTCTCAAACTAATAGCATTTCCTTGGATTACGCGAAGTAGGTATTAATAGATTAAGATGTTTGTACTCAATGGAAATTAATGCAAATCTCCGTATTGGATCTGAAGACGCAGGATTAGCGTAGTTTAGTGAGGGACTAATAGCACTCAGAATATCATTATTTTACCGATCCAGGACTGTATTTATTTTTGGAAGAAAACAGCGGGGCAATTGCGTAACATTATCAATCGGAATCGGTTTCATTTTGACAGTTCAACAACATTCATTGCGTTATTTAGGTGTTGAACAGACAAATTTTCCGAACTTATGAAGCAATGTCCTCGATATGACTTTAAACTGTCGTGCATTTATTATTGAACTAAATGTAGAACGCCACCTGTAGGCTATGGGATAAATACACCCAAATAGGCTCGGGTGGAACAGTCGATATTAGTGCAGGACATCAACTCAGGGCGGCGGCTGATGAACGTCTAGCACGTCAAAGGCGGCGCCCTCCGGACCCAGTCAGGCGGTCCACTGTACACCCACCAACTCGCATTAGACAAGCGCGGTGGGTTAATTTGTCTAAACCTCTACTCTCGCATGACACACACGAATAAAAATGCGCCTCAAGTACCCGGCATCGGTTCCAGCAGAGCCGACGCCGAGACTGACATTAGGCAGACTCTCTCTGGAACCAAGGGGCCTCAAAATCCCCGGGTGGGATCCCTTTGTCAGACGACCAAAGCATGCTCAAAGGACTCAGAAAAGCTCCACAAGAACTGGTCCTTAGCAGCTTTGAACAGAGAGAGGTGGAAAGAGAGTAGGGAGGCCTTTGCCCTACAGTGGGACGTCACAAGCTAATAATAATAATAAAAAAATTATGAAGCAATGGATTAGCAATTTGCTTCAAAATGATTTAGATTCCGATTGATAGTATGTTACGCGATTAGGGTGCAGAATAAATCTTTTGAAAGACCTCGATGTTTACACTGGGCCCAATGTAATTTTGATATCATCATGATCTCAGTCGAAAGACCCCACTGTTTGATGTAAGCCTCTTCCATTTATCGTCTCGTAGTCGTACCGTAGTTCATCCTGAGAAATCCTTGTCCTAGAACCAAACATTTGAACACATGTGACATCTACCAACCCGTACTGGGCTCGCGTGGTGGATTATAGCCCACTCCCTCTAGAAGAGAGGAAGCATGTGTCTCAGCATTGGGAACATTTTAAGCTGATGACGGTTTAATTTTCCAGTATTTTACGACAATACAGACTGTCAACTAAAGTCCTGAACCGAAAACTAATTGAATATCCAAATAATACGAGTACATTACATTTAAACGTACGTCTTTTCGAGTAATTTAGTACTAAAAGTTTAAACATAACACGTCTGGTTTGGTTTAGTTTCCATTTAAATTCTGAATTTTAGTATGAACAAGTTACCGCTGAGCTGCGTGGTTGTGTGCCTGTTTAAAGGGTACATCACGCCTGTTTTTCCAAAGTTTTTATTGAAAGATTTATCATGTTAATTAAATACTTTCTACTTATTAAAGTTTTACCTTTATTCTTAAATATGAGTTTAAAATGTAAACAAGTAATTTCCGGAACTACAAAGCCTAAAGTTTTGTAAAAAAAAAAAAATTTAGGCTGTGTAGTTCCGGAGATATTGTGAAGAGGTGGTAATCGTCATCTATTATCGTGAAAAACTTTGAAGATTTATTTTAAAAAACAAAACCCAAACAAGTTCTTTCAATTGATATGTCACACTGTATGGGTTGCAAAACCTTTTTTTTAATTTTCTAATTTGCCTCCCAAAAGTGACCCAATATTCAAAATTCATATACGTTACACGTCCGTTTTTGGGTTACAGAAATCCATATGTCAGCTTAATCGATCCAGTAGATTTAGAGCAAATTGGCTGTGATACACAGACACGCACACGAGTAATCCTATATGGGTTCCATTTTCTAATTTGGACGTACGGAACCCTAAAAACATTCAAAACCAACTGTTTAAACACAAAATTTCAACAATTTTCCATGATTAGAATTTTTTATTACCAGCATAATAGTATTAAAATTAAATTACTTCAATAAAATAGTATTGGAATACTTTGTATCATTGATTCTGAGACACTAATTGAGTGGATTCTCTTCAAGTTATAATGAACGAACTTTTTCGAAGGACACTACAGATGAATATTCGTCAATCAAATTAATAATTTCATTTATTAATTGCTCATCGGATGACCTTCAGGACGTATTAATTAAAAAAAATGTTGTTGAAACAGATGTTTCAGATTATTTATTTTGTTCACAACTTCGATTCTGAATAAAATTAAATTCTCTATTTTGTTTGTGTTTTGCCTTGTTTGATTTGAAATTGTTTTGGCGCAGACTTCAACTGTTTCTCTTTTCAAACATTTTCTTTTTCAAAGAGGCTTACTGTTTTTTGAAGTAGGAAAAAAAAAACACTTGAGTGCCCCATATCAATAACTTCCACTTTCACTTTATCCCATAACAATTTGTGGATATTACAAGCACTTCCATGAACACAGGTCACGTTCAACCAAATCAATTGGATATCCAAACAAAAGGGGAGGGCAAAAAATAGGGGTTAAAAATATACAGCTTTTTCTATAGCAAACCATTTTTCAGGCGATTTGATGGTGTCGCGTGGTATCATTTCAATTCATCATGGGGGCAAGCGGTTGGAAACGAGAACCACTTATTAGAATGAAAAATGGGTTCACTAATGTTTCATCAAAACTCCATTGACAAATTTTTAGTTTACAACCAACGTTTCGTATACTATTTATTTCACAAACAACTCATTCCGCAAATGTTTTATTTTATAAACACTCACTTTACAAGCATTTATTTGGCAAATGCTTCTCTTTACAAATGTTACGGATGATATTTAATCATTTATACATTTTTCATTTAAAATTTGGATTCTTTTGGAAAAATAACGTTTATACAAAATATCATTTTATAATACACTAGCGACTGCATTAAAAACTGCATTTTAAAATCCGTTGCGTAGTTTAAAAAATCTAAGCTTACAGACAGCGGGAGTGACTCTGTTCTATACGATGTAAAGATTTTCTAAACCAGTCACAAAGTGATCATAACGGTATTCTCCATTTGGGTCAAATAATTTTCAGGCAAGTGTTTTTTTCTATATAATCTAGTCGTTTCTGGCACTCGCCGGCCGCTGCCGCGGCACCGCTCGCTTCGCTCGCTCGGCTCGTGCGTAGGGGGTCACAGTTTTCACCTAACCTAACCGAACCATTTTTTTTTTAATAATTAACCTAATGTAACTAGTTCGGTTCCAGGTAGCCTACTAAAAATAATCTCTTTTTTTCTTCTATTAGCGCAAGTCGTTTCTGGCACCCATATTTTGTGTAAAAGTATTTTTTTCTATATAATCTAGTCGTTTCTGGCACTCGCCGGCCGCTGCTGCGGCACCGCTCGCTTCGCTCGCTCGGCTCGTGCGTAGGGGTCACAGTTTTAACCTAACCTAACCTAACATTTTTTGTTTTTAATAATTAACCTAATCTAACTAGCTCGGTTCCGAATAGCCCACTAAAAATAATCTCTTTTTTTCTATTAGCGCAAGTTGATGAATAAATGAGTTTCAATTTTAGGAAATTGCGTAATGATAAGTCAATATGTAAAGCGCTTTTATTCCAAACGTTGTTTTATGAAATAAAATGAATAAAAAATGAACTGCTTGGTAAATAACACGTTATTAAACAAAAGTTTATCTGGTGATTATTTTGTAAAGTGAATTATTTGTCAAACTTGTTGTTGTATAATGATGAAATGACAAATCATGTTTTTGCCAATCGTTGTTTGTCAAGTAAAAATTTGTAAATAAATTTTTGGTGAACTGACAGGGCACCTGAAAAATGATTACTGCTTTTTTTTTCCTTTTTTTGCAGCTTTTGGCTATCATTCTCATGTGTGGTGAGATTATGGATAATGTATGGCGATTTTGTTTGATTTATTGGGTGCTTGCTTCGCTGGCAACTGTCTGGAGTTTTCCATTCAGGCTAAACTTGACAACATCGGTATTTCCTATCTATGTAAAGTCTATTCAAACTTATGTTTCAAGTTTCAAATTATAATTATTTCAAGTTAAACAAATATCAACTTTATTTTAATGATAATTAAGTTGATTTTAGAGTGACTAGCACATTTGAAAAAGTTTTTTTTTTTAATTGTAGCGTAAGCTAAACTTTATTGTGTAGGATTTAAAGTTATTTTTTCATAAACTCATATTTGTTTACATTTTTGGCAAATAAATTGCGAATGCAGATTATATGTATATCTATTCGCTTTTCATGTCTGTCTGTGTGATCGCGTTGTTCTTCTTAACTACGCAATGGATTTTGATGCAGTTTTCATCATCGTTTAGAAAATTTGTCCCAAACTGTGTGTTAAATACTAACAATAAATTACAATAAAGAAATCTCAATCAAGTCGTAAAAACCGTGCGAAGCAGGGTCGGATCCACCAGTGTTAGATAAATTAGAGGAGACTAATCTCCTACACGAAATCAAGCGTTTTTCCTTTTTCTTCGTCCACATCCATACGTAATACACGCACTAATTCCGAGGGCTACACAACTGACCTTCGTGAAGGAGCTCCAACAAATATGTGGTCTGTAAGAGATCGCCCATTGTACACTAATTTTAAATAATTGTTTATTTATTTAACTATTATTTTATTGTACAGTCACCAAAACAGATAAGTAACCAAGGTCATCGGATATAGTTGAAGTTTACTTAGAAACCAATGAATATTTTCGAATGAAAATGAGTTTGATAGATGAACTGTTTGTTTTCTATTAATTAAATTAAAATTTATTCGAAAACATACATCGGTTTCTTACGAAACTTCAACTATATCCGACGACCCTGGGTACTTATCGCCTCGGGCGACCGTACACACATGTAAACAGACAAGAAGATACGAACAGATAAATACGTAAAAAGGTGATGCTTACCTAGTTTTAAAGAGTTTTCTTCCAGCACACCTGCGAAAGGAGAGTACATAATAAGAGATCTAGATAACGTGTGTAAGAGTAGAAGAGAAAACAAAATACATAAAATCAAAAACAATTCTGTAATGTAAATATAAACATGCAATATGAGATTATACTTACAATAAATACATAAACAAAGGACACTTACGCGTCGCAGTACTCGTCCGCATCGCTGTCATCCGGAAACGTGTCCAGAACGCTGGCAGCATTGCCACGTGGAATGGGAATGCTAATACTTTGGTCAAGGAATGACCCAGCCCTCTCGTCACGTGAAGTATCGTCCAGCCGGCGAGAAATTTCCTTAAAAAGGAGACGCGCGCTCGGTCCACATGACCCGACCTTTTCGACATATATACATACATATGTATATACTTCTAGAATAAATAAATTTAACCGGTCAAGCGGCGCGGTTCGCCGATCGGCGACGAAACAATAGAAAATCAATTGTGTCTCATTAGCTTGACAGATTAAATAGTAAGGACAAAGTGAAAAGATAGTTTTCTTTCACTATTATTTTAAATACTGCAACAGTATGGCCATCCCTATTGGCATTATGTTCGTTTATAATCTTGTATTTTAACAGAATGCACTATTATTTCATTTAGATTATTTTCACTGTGTTTTTAATGAATTTGTATAGCAGTTGAAAACAATTTATATCATGTAATAAATGTTCAAGTGGCGGTGGGCAGGAATCCTGTTGGTTCCTTTTGTTTTATGTGGTGTACAAACGCCAGCACATCAAGCTACCCCAAACTGTCAAATTCTCCCAATCAACTTTGAACCTTATAATTTAACGATAAACTTGAAAATCTATTAAAGAAAGTTGATAGATTGTAGTAGCTTGATGTTCTGTGGCGTCTGTATGTACAATAAAGTGTTTCAAAAATAAATAAATGTATATATTGTTTTGTTAGATTTTCAGTTAAATACAAAATCGGCTCAGTAAATTTTATTTGCCTATACCTGTCACTTTTCATAATAAAAATAACAATACATCACCACAGGCTGTTTACAAAACTTTTTAAAACAGTAGCGAAGCCTACAGTTTTACAGTTTTTGAGTGAATTGTTAATTATCATTGGGTATCGACAAAATAACAACAGTATTGTAATTTTAGCTTTTAGTAAAACTGGGAAAACATTTTGTGTACTTTTTGTTTGTTATTTGGTCAGTTCGATTTCATGATTGAAAAGTTTTACGGTAGAGTTTTGAAAGTTTATCGCGCTTAAATTTTCGAAAGGGTAGGCAAAGTTAGAACTCTGCTGGGCCTGTGAAATACCGATAATTCGGGTAGGTAGGTACTACATTTTTGGTAGTTTTGCTTAAAAGACAAAAAAAAAAACAAAATGCCATATTCTCACTCGTTACTTTTATTAATGTGAAACACATATACTTATATAGTTGAGACGATTTCGAAGAAATTAACGCAAGTAACGTAAAAGAAGACATTAATAGACATTCATATGAGAGCATTTTAGGACTAGTCCCAGAGTAACATTTTAGGACTATTCCCAGAGTAGCATTTTAGGACTAGTCCCAGAGTAGCATTTTAGGACTAGTCCCAGAGTAGCATTTTAGGACTAGTCCCAGAGTAGCATTTTAGGACTAGTCCCAGAGTAGCATTTTAGGACTAGTCCCAGAGTAGCATTTTAGGACTAGTCCCAGAGTAGCATTTTAGGACTAGTCCCAGAGTAGCATTTTAGGACTAGTCCCAGAGTAGCATTTTAGGACTAGTCCTAGAATAGCATTTTAGGACTAGTCCCAGAGTAGCATTTTAGGACTAGTCCTGGAATAGCATTTTCAAATCTTCAGTAGCAAAAGTGACGAGTGAGAATATGGCTTTTTGTTCTTTTTTCTTAATACCTCGAACAACAACCAGTAAAATCCATACATAACATAGCCTAAAATCACGCTTTGTTTCCCCGAATGGTTAGGCAGAGTTGTACAGACGCCAGCACATCAAGCTATTACAATCTGTCAAGTTTCTTTAATAGATTTTCAACTTTATCGCTAAAGTATAAGGTTCAAAGTTGATTGGAAAAATTTGACAGTTTCTGGTAGCTTGACGTGCTGGCACCTGTACCTACCCACAGTTAGGAACACTCACATTTCGCCAGTTAAGTTCAAGTACCAGGGTCCCGGGGTGGGCCTATTGCAATCAACCGGGCACAAATCCAGACAACGAGAAATTTCTAATGAAAAGCCCCAATAACATTTTGCCCAACCTGGGAACCGAACCCAGGACCAGCAGTGCTATTCTGTAAACATCTCACCGTGAAAACTAAGATGAAGTGAGTTTAAAGTGTGCTGTCAATAGTGTCAATCCCTTACATCAGGTAAAACGACAGCCGGTGTATTCTGTAAAAATCTCACCGTGAAAATATAGGTGAAGTCAAATGTTATTCCACCTTTTTTTTATTTTTGAGGGTGGGAAATCATCAAATTACTCCTCCGACTTCTGGGTGGATGTTCCGGGGTAGCGGTAACTTGCGGACAATCCCGCTGACCCCGCAGGCTTCGGCCCTGATGGGCCCCTTCACTTGTGTTGACATCTCTTTGAGGCGCCCGTGGAACATAAGCGCCGTCCGGCACCCTGGTCCTGATCGGACGATGACCTACCCACGCGCTTGCGGTGGCTACGGTAGTTAACTTAGGTGAAGTGAGCAGTAATTCCACCTATTGATAGCTCACTCCAAGCTCACTTGACCTATGTTATTAGTGAGTGAGTGAGTGGTGAGATATTTACAGAAATTATTTAGATATTTACGTATACTGTGTTATTGTTATGAATAAGATTTATGTAATTTAGAATAGGTAGTATGTTATAGAAGTTCCTTATTAGGTTAATTTAATATTGTAAGGATATAAATACCACACCATCGCATTAGGTTAATCCTGTTAAGATAGTTGTAAAGGTAATCACATCAGACTAATATTATAAAGGCGAAAGTTTGCGAGTGTGTGTGTATGTGCGTGTGTTTATATGTTTGTTACTTCTTCCACCAACCAACGAACCAACCAATTTTAATGAAATTTTGTATGGAGGTAGCTGACACCCTGGATTAACATATAGGCTACTTTTTATCCCTATATTTCCACGGGATCGACATTTACGCGGGTAAAACCGCGGGGCGCAGCTAGTTATGAATCAATAGAATAGCTCGACAGATCACTTCAAGCACACTTCACATAAGTTATTGTTAGGACAGAAGTGAAATCACAATTAAATAACAGAATTATTTAATAATCTAATAACTAATCACATGAATTATGAAAAGAATTATCAATCATAGTAAAATTACAATCAGAGGAACAAAATCATCACTAAACAAATTAAAGAATTAATGAGATACTACACCGAACGGCTGACAGATAGTGCTTCTACAAGCAACGCTGACAAAAAGCATAGACCACCAAACAAGAACCAGAGAGCCTGACTCGCCGCCTGCGGCAGCCTCCTTTCAGTGACCGCGTCCTCCGCGCTCCTGGGCCGGGTAGTAGTATCCAACACGGCCATCCTGATCATGCGTCGTCCTCGACAGCATCAGAAAGGTCCGGCAAGGTTTGCATGGCTGCTCCATGGGTTTCGTCAGCTGGACGGGAAGGCCCAGCGACTGGCTCGGCACCATGATGAGCGGATGTGGTGTTTTCAGTCAGGTTGTCTTCTGTGAAACCAACAAGAAAGACTAACGTCTCTCGGAGAGCAAACATATCTGCCTATTGTTGCGCGCCATAATTGATGGTGATATTAGCTACCACTAGCGCCATCTAGTATCGAGTAGCAGAACTAATAGTCGCGACCATTCTAGAAACTTCGATGATAGAACTTTCCAGAACTATCGATGTCTGGTCGGCCGGGACCGATATGTACTCGAACATTCTAGATGTTTCTACGATAGAAGGTTCTGGAACTATCCGAGGCCTATATAAGACCGGTGTCGCCGCGTCCCGGAATCAGTGTTGGATAAGCGATACAAGCGAAAACATCGAAGCGATCTTCAAGTGCGACTTTCAAGTGATCTGTAGTGCGATTGTGTTTTGTAATTAGTGTGTTTAAAAGTTGTAATTGGTGTTTTTAATTAAAGTGTCTATTTTTGGTTTTTAAATCGGCAGTTTTTATTGTCACGAACCCCAAGCTCGTAACAATTGGTGTCAGAAGAAAGGATTTAAAATCATGCCGATTCTACCGAAGGACGACACGGAGGGTATCCGTACCCGGAGTCAACGCCAGCAAGAGACGGACCAGAGGCGATTCGGTGGAGCAACGCCACAGACGTCGGAGGGACAACTACCAATCACGGAGGCCGGCCCGTCCACAGCTGCTCCAGCATCATCAGCACCAGATTTTGCTGCTCTGATGATGATGCTGCAGGAGCAGTCTCGCCGTCAGGAGGAACAGGCCCGCCGACAGGAGGAACAGGCTCGTCGGTTGGAAGAGCAGCTCCAGCGGGACAAAGAGGAACAGGCCCGCCGACAGGAGGAACAGGCTCTTCGGTTGGAAGAACAGCTCCAGCGGGATAAGGAGGAGCAGGTGCGCCGCCAGGAAGAGCAGATGCTCCTTATGAAGGACCTTCACGCTGCCTTTGGGAAAGACATGAAGGAGGTGAAGGATAAGGTTGCCCAACATGAAAACCGCCTGTTGGAAGTTGAAACCCGAATCGACTAAGTGAAGGAAACCGTGATGGCTGACGTGAAGAAAACCGTAATGGCTGACGTAAAGAAAACGCTGGATTACCTTAAACTTGAGGATGGAATCGCAGCCCCCGTAGCTACAACACCTTCGCTACGTGGATTTAAAGTGCCACCGTTCGACGGAACTTCTTCCTGGTCAGCCTACAAAATTCAGTTCGAGGCTGTCATGAAGGCGAACGGGTGGAATAACAGTCAGGCCATGACTGCCCTTACCCTAGGCCTGCGCGATCAGGCCTTAACTGTGCTGGAAGCTCTTGGAAAAGAAGTGACTTACGAGCAGCTCCTTGAGGCATTGGAGGCTCGGTATGGCGACGCTCACCTGGAACACGTGTTTCGTGCGCAGCTCAGGGATCGCGTGCAACGCAATAATGAAAACCTGCAGCAGTGGGCCCTTGAAGTTGAGAAGCTGGTTCGGAAAGCATACCAGTCTGTACCTGCGCTTATTGATGGGAACCTGGTGCAGGTATTTATCGACGGCATCCGTGACCTTGAAGTTAGAGCTGCTGTGAGGCTCGGTCACCACGGGACCCTTAAGGACGCCTTGGCCCATGCACTGGAGGTGGAAGCTGTGCGGCAGGATCATCGTTCCCATCGCGTCAGGGAGGTTGCAGCGGCTACAGTTCGCGACCGCAACAAAGGATACAGCCCTAGGTGCTATGGCTGTGGGGAAAGGGGCCACCTTCGATCTAGTTGCCCTAAGCGAACTGAAGAAAGAGTAGACCGAGCTCCAGAGGGTAGTGCGGCTAACAGCACCGCCCAGCACCAGCAGCAGGGAAACGAGTAATAGCCAGGACTGCGGGGCGGGTGCTGGCTGATGCTCAAAGAGCCCCAAGGATTTCGATCACTCAAACCCATGACGGGAACAGCTTAATCATCAAGGGCGAGGTCAACGGAACGCCGTGTAAGCTAACCATAGATACTGGAGCCTCTCGTACGGTCGTCAGTTCCCAACTTATAAGTCGGTTCCTTGGGGACTCCGCATACAACCGAGAACGCATTAATTTGGTAACAGCCACCGGTCAGCGTATACCCGTCCATGGAGAGAAGAAGATGGAGTTGAAGCTAGGCAACAGAATCTACCTGCATAATGTCATCGTGGCTGATATAATGGACGATTGCATCTTGGGCCTTGACTTTATGAGGAAGAATTATTGCGAGATTGACGTCAAGCAAGGTGTTTTGAAATGTGGACAAGAGGAACTTTTTATGGAAGGGGCATTACCAGGGAATGTGTACAGCCTTAAAAAGATTGTTCTTCCGCCGAGATCAGAAACGATTGTGCCGGTTAGTCTTCCTCGGAATCCTGGGCAAACTAATCGTTGTGTACTCGTGGAAAGGGTAGACAATGACCTTCCATGGAAAGTGGCACGAACTTTGGTCAGAGCCACCGACATCTCAGGGGTACGTGTGCTGAACCTTTGTGATCAGGAACAGATTATAGAAAAAGGCACACTAGTTGGTACTTGCGAGGAAGTGGATTGGTTACGTCGATGCCAATATCTATCGACTGGGACACTCAGCAAGGATGCACAAACGAAAGTGTCCACACTTTTAGAAGACTGCCGCAGCGCTCTGTCCCAAAATGAAATGGTCAAGGCGAAGAAGATGTTACTCAAGTACGCCGGTGTTTTCTCGTCAAACGATGCTGACATTGGGAAGACTGGCTTAGTTCAACACAAAATAAACACAGGAGAAGAATTGCCTATCCGTCAGCGGCCAAGGAGATTGCCGGTAGCACGTGAAAAGGAAGTGGAAACCATGATCGAAGGAATGGTGAAGGATGGTGTTATTGAACCTTCATCTAGTCCATGGTGTTCACCTGTAGTGCTGGTAAGGAAGAAGGACGGCAGCATGCGGTTTTGTGTTGACTATCGTCGTCTGAACGACGTTACGAAGAAGGACAGCTATCCTTTGCCAAGAATTGATGACACGCTGGACATGCTTACTGGAGTAAAGTGGTTTAGCACTCTAGACCTGAAAAGTGGCTACTGGCAAGTTGAAATTGATCCCAAGGACAAGGAGAAAACTGCATTCTCGACAGGAAAGGGTCTTTGGCAATTTAAAGTTATGCCGTTTGGATTGTGCAATGCTCCGGCAACGTTTGAAAGGTTGATGGAACTTGTACTTACCGGGCTAATTGGCGATGCCTGTCTGGTCTACTTGGATGACATCATCATCGTAGGCCGTACGTTTGAAGAACATCTTCAAAATCTGGAACGCGTGCTCATGAAGATCCAGAGTGCCAACCTCAAGTTAAGTCCAAAGAAGTGTTCACTATTCAAACGACAAGTTAGCTTTTTGGGGTATGTAGTGTCGGAAGAAGGTATCCGCACGGATCCAGAGAAAATCGCCGCTGTCAAGAATTGGCCAGTTCCAAAAGATAAGACGCAGGTCAGAGCATTTTTGGGTTTGTGCTCTTATTATCGGCGATTTGTTAAGAACTTTGCGGATATAGCCAAACCCCTGCACAAGCTAACCGAGGAAAAGCGACATTTCTGCTGGGATGAAAGTTGCAATATCGCATTCCAGGAGTTAAAGGACCGACTGTGCAAAACACCTATTTTGGGGTACCCTGATGCAGGCAAGGAATTTATAGTTGACACAGACGCAAGTGACATAGGACTTGGTGGTGTATTGTCTCAACGGAATGGTGATCAAGAGGTTGTAATAGCGTACTTCAGCAAGTCGTTGTCAAAGCCGGAAAGGAACTATTGTGTCACGAGACGGGAATTGCTTGCTGTGGTAAAGTCATTGCAGCATTTTAGCAAATATCTTCTGGGGCGGAAATTCCACTTACGAACTGACCATGCTGCACTGAAATGGCTATTGCAGTTCAAAAATCCAGAAGGTCAAGTTGCGAGATGGATTGAACTACTGCAGGAATACGACTTTGTGGTCGAACATCGCAGCGGAAAATCTCATGGCAACGCGGATGCATTGTCAAGAAGACCTTGTCCTGAAGACTGCAAGCATTGTACTAGGCAAGAAAGTAAAGAAGTCGTACCTGTGAGGATGCTCAAGACAGACCTCAGCAACGAGTGGAAGGAAACCCTAAAACGTGCCCAGCAGGAAGATTCAGACCTCAAGCCGATTCTCGAGTGGATAAAGGCCGGTGCACCTAAGCCCACGTGGAGCGACGTCTCAGCGATGAGTTCGATCACAAAAAGCTATTGGGCCCAATGGGACAGCTTGGTGATTCAGGAAGGAGTCCTGTGCCGTAAATGGGAAAATGCTCGGGGAGACAGCTGTCATTTGCAAATGGTTGTCCCTAAAGCTCAAGTACCGGATGTTCTACAGCTGTACCATAATGGTTGTTCAGGAGGCCATCTGGGAGTTAAACGGACCCTACTGAAGATACGAGGACGGTTTTACTGGGTCCACTGTCGGGACGATGTCGAGGACTGGTGCCGCAAATGTACGAGTTGTGCAGCTGTAAAGGGACCTCAGACTCGTAGTAGAGGTGCATTGAAATTGTACAATGTTGGTGCACCATGGGAGAGGATAGCCCTTGATGTTGCGGGACCTTTCCCGGAGAGTGAAACTGGTAACAAGTATTTCATGGTTGTGATGGATTATTTCACTAAGTGGCCGGAAGTCTTCGCCATTCCAAACCAAGAAGCTTCAACAGTTGCAGATAAACTGGTTCATGAAGTCTTCTGCCGTTTTGGAGTACCTTTAGAGATTCACAGTGATCAAGGAAGGAATTTTGAGTCCCAAATATTCCAGGAAACTTGTCGAGTTATGGGTACTCATAAAACGAGAACAACTTCTTACCACCCACAATCGGATGGAATGGTGGAACGATTTAATCAGACATTGGAGAGATACCTGGCAAAAGTTGTGGAAAATCGGCAACGAGATTGGGACAAGCACATACAACCGTTTTTGTTGTCATATCGAAGTGCTGTTCACGAAAGTACATCAGTGACACCAGCTTTCGCAAACTTTGGAAGAGAATTACGGTTGCCTGCAGACCTGATCACTGGAATACCACCTGATGCCCCACGCAGTATAACCGATTATGCGAATGACTTGCGGAACAAAATGAATGACATCTATGAGCACGTCAGACAATCGGGCCAGCAAATGTCTGAGAAGATGAAAACCCGTTATGACCGCAAAATGAACAATAAAGGGTTCGACCAAGGTTCACTAGTGTGGTTGCACAATCCAGTCCGCAGCAAAGGGAAATCTCCTAAGCTTCAAGCTAAATGGGACGGACCGTACCGGATTGTGACAAAGATCAATGACGTAACCTACCGGATACAGAAAGGTGCGAGAGGTACTCCTAAGATCGTCCATGTGGATCGACTGGCGCGTTATCATGGGGCCAATGATGCTCGGGACGAGCATGTTTTAGGAGGGGGCAGTGTTGCGCGCCATAATTGATGGTGATATTAGCTACCACTAGCGCCATCTAGTATCGAGTAGCAGAACTAATAGTCGCGACCATTCTAGAAACTTCGATGATAGAACTTTCCAGAACTATCGATGTCTGGTCGGCCGGGACCGATATGTACTCGAACATTCTAGATGTTTCTACGATAGAAGGTTCTGGAACTATCCGAGGCCTATATAAGACCGGTGTCGCCGCGTCCCGGAATCAGTGTTGGATAAGCGATACAAGCGAAAACATCGAAGCGATCTTCAAGTGCGACTTTCAAGTGATCTGTAGTGCGATTGTGTTTTGTAATTAGTGTGTTTAAAAGTTGTAATTGGTGTTTTTAATTAAAGTGTCTATTTTTGGTTTTTAAATCGGCAGTTTTTATTGTCACGAACCCCAAGCTCGTAACACTATTCTTTCGCTTGCTTTCAATTCGTCTTACGTGGCCTTTTTCTTTCATTCATCAACACTGTGAGATATTTACAGAATCGACTAGCAGCAGTACGACCACTAGACCAACATACAGTAAAAAAATATACAAAAAAAAAAGAACAATAAATCTCATCACAATAACACACATAAATAACTAGACAGTTTCATTTTTAGCTTAAATTGAAACAGGCAGTGCGCCTCGCGCAATCCCAATAAAATATGTCCGTTAGTTTTAAATGGGCGTGCATGAAAACAATTTGTCAGTATTTCAAAATGTAGCTGTGTTACTGAATGTATTTGATAGAACACGTTCGCAATTGTTGTGTGTATCTACAGGGGATTGTTCAATATTTTCGCAGTGGCAGATTCGTTTAGAATATTAAAAAAAATCATCATCTGCCTAGCCTTTTCCCAACTATGTTGGGTTTTGCTTCCAGTCTAACCAGATGTAGCTGAATACCAGTATTTTACATGGAGCGACTGCCTATCTGACCTCCACAACTTAGTTACTGGGTAATACGATACCCCTTGGTAAGACTGTTTATCAGACTTTCGGGCTTCTGACTTCCCGTAACGACTGTCAAAGATCCACGAATGACAGCCAGCACCAACGGCTTAACGTGCATTCCGAGGCACGGAGGGGTCTTTGTATGTAAAGATGGTCACCCATCTACGGACCAACCGCGGCAAGCGTAGCTTAACCTGATCGATCAACTCGTGCGGCTGTTATTACTTAGCCACAAGCCCATCTAGAATATTAAAAAAATATATACGAAAATAGATCTTAACTTTATTGAAATAAGCTCCTGCTATATTATACACTAGCTTCTACCCGCGACTTCGTCCGCGTGAAATTTCATCATAATCAGCCTATAATGTTCCCACTGCTGGGACACAGGCCTCCTCTCGGTGAGAGGGAGTGGGCCGTAATCCACCACGCGGGCCCAGTGCGGGTTGGCAGATGTCACATGTCTTCGAACTTTTTGGTTCTAGGACATGCCGGTTTCCTCACGATGTTTTCCTTCACCGGTTTGAGAGCAGTGGTGATGAAATAATTTACACAAAGTAAAGCGCCTGTCCGGGTTCGAACCTACGACCTACAACTCGTAAGTCGCGGCCGTTACCACTTGGCCACCACTGGTCTCGAAAAATTTCTCGTGAAATTTCACCCTCCCCCTATTCACCCTCCTAGGGGTCGAATTTCAAAAAACCCTTTCTTAGTGGATACCTACTATTCACAAAGAACACACCTTCCAAATTTCATGCCTCTAGGACCAGCGGCTGTGCGTTGATATATCAGTCAGTCAGTCAGGACTTTGAATTTTATATATACTTATACAGGGTGTTACGGAAAGGGTATATCAATACAAACGGGATGAAGAGTGTACCTATCTGGTCTAGAATCTCTGTATAAAATTTCGGCTCAAAAGCATTAACTTTGAAAATGCTTAATATTTTTTTATTTCGACATCACGGCGCTGCACTGGCGCGCGGCGGCGTGATGTGCGTGTACCAGGCGCACAGACACACTACAGATAATGGATAATGACCCTCGTAGTGCGGTGACACGTTTGTTATGATTTCAATTTAATAAACTATCGAAATAAAAAAATATTAAGCATTTTCAAAGTTACTGCTTTTGAGCTGAAATTTTGTACAGAGATTCTAGACCAGATACACTCTTCAACCCGTTTGTATTGATATACCCTTTCCGTAACACCCTGTAGATAACCATCGATTGGGTCCCACTAACTTAACGCACGACGCCATCGAGGCAGGCCGAGACGAAGATAGCGGGGCGAGCTTGTCTCCTACCGTAGGGACTGGCCGGCACTCGCAAAAGACAGTATTGTGTGGTAAAGGGAGAGGGACGCTTTTGCCCTGCGGCTAGTTAGATTAGACTAGTTAATATACAGTGCCCTCCAAAAATTAGTTGACATTTCTCATCTTCAGCTATAAAGTCCATGTTTGAAGATTAGAATCTAGAATTTAAACTGCATACTAGTAAATAAAACACTACCAATATAAATACCATTCCATCCATACTAATATACTAATAATATTATAAATTCGAAAGTAACTCTGTCTGTCTGTCTGTATGTTACCTTTTCACACCTAAACCACTGGACGTATTTCGATAAAATTTGGCAAAGAGATAGATTGCATCTCGGGGAAGGACATAGGATAGTTTTTATCCCGATATTCCCACGGGATCGAGTCTTATGCGGGTGAAACCGCGGGGCCCAGCTAGTACTAATATATTTCGTACTAGCTGCGCCCCGCGGTTTTACCCGCATAAGTCTACTAAGATAGTTATAAGTATGACTTACTAACAACGTACGGAATATTTTTTGATTCTGAAATAAATGAATAATAATAATAAATGCCAAAGTGTGTCTGTCTGTACCTCTACATGCTTAAACCGCCGAACCGATTTAGTTGAAATTTGGTATAGAGATAGTTTGAGTCCCGGAAAAGGACATAGGATAGTTTTTATCCCGATATTCCCACGGGATCGAGTCTTAGGGGCCATCTCCACGAGCGAGAGAATCGCGACGGATCCGCGCTTCTATCGTCGGGTCGTCTCCACGAACGAGCGATTATTCCGCCAGCGTATCGTCGCGACTGGTAACGGAATCGCCGCGTGCCCGCGACGACTCGTAACGGAATCGCCGAATAAACTTTTCAATGTCTTGCTTGGCGAGACGCAACGCTGCGTTTGACAGCGCGCCCGCCGCGCGCTCGCTGCGAGAGCGCCACGTTCTGCGGCGAGCGCGCGGCGTGCGCGCCACCAGTAGCGACGATACCGCGGCGATACGACGACGTTACGCGCGCACATTGCCACTCGTCGCATCGCCGCGATAACATCGCCGTGTGGAGACGCTTTCATAGAGAGTGTATAGAAATACGTGGCACGACGATATTATCGCCGCGATTCTCTCGCTCGTGGAGACAGCCCCTTATGCGGGTGAAACCGCGGGGCACTGCTAGTTAATTATACTTGTGTTGGGGTAACTAACTAACTTTCTAAGTGACGTTACAACATTAAGTCGCAAAAATGTAAATAAAAAAAGTTTTTAAAATCAAGCTTTTATTTAAATAAAAACGTAACCTAAAAAAAAGAAAGGATAACGCGAACTAAAAAGAGTAAAATAAAATTAAAGTGACATTGTCATTTTAAAATATTATATAGAAATTTTAAAAGCTTGAGGCACTGTTATTGTGTCCTGTATAGCGGATACCGTACATTACACTGTGACAAGAGAATTTTATATATTAGAAGATTAAACAGTTGTCGCAAACGATATAAAATCGAGCTGTAAATAACAAATAAAAACATTTTAACAAAAAAATTAAACCTCCGAAAAAACTAAAAAGCAAAAAATAAAAACCTTTTTTATTTTACCCTAATAAATAAGTTATTAAACTAATGCAAGTATACCTAAGTAATTTTGAGTCGGCGCCAAACAAGCAACTTAATATCGTTGCGAGTGGTCGTGCGGAGAGCGCATTTTTTGTTTGGAATGTTATATTTATCGCTGGAGATTTCACGTTGCATTATTAATTTGATTTGGTTATTTCTTTAAATTTAAGGTAATTTAGTGATCATTGTTCATTGATTGTTTGGCGCCGACTCAAAATTTCTTAGGTATACTTGCATTAGTTTAATAACTTATTTATTAGGGTAAAATAAAAAAGGTTTTTATTTTTTGCTTTTTAGTTTTTTCGGAGGTTTAATTTTTTTGTTAAAATGTTTTTATTTTATAATTTTTTGAGGCTATAATTTACTAATTACTACATGCTTAATTTTTGACTACTTTTAAAATAGCTACCTACCTTACTTTAGATATTAACTGTTATATAACCCTACTTTAATTATTCTTTTTTATATAATAAAATACTTAAAAAAAACAGGCTTTATATACCAACATAGATAGGCCTTTTATTTTAAATTGTAATACACAGCTCAGCATTAAAATATGTGAATGAACAATAAATCACCCCTATTTTCCCACCCTTAGGGTACGATTTTTTTTTCCAAATTTACATGGGACCAACTTCGAGGTATGTCCTATCCAATAAAAAAAGAATGATTAAAATCGGACTACTCTGTAAAAAGTTATGCGTGGTCATACATTACAATCAGTGAGTGAACAATCAATCATCCCCTGTTTTCCTACCCTTAGGGTTAGATTTTTTTTTCCAAATTTATATGGGACCAACTTCGGGGTATATCCTTTCCAATAGAAAAAGAATTATCAAAATCGGACTGCTCTGTAAAAAGTTATGCGTGATCATACATAAAAAAAAAAAAAAAAAAAAATATACGCGTCGAATTGATAACCTCCTCCGTTTTTTCGTCGGTTAAAAAAAGACGGGTTGCACTCCGGGAGTGCCGGCAGAAGTGAAAACTTGAATATTAACGTTGAAATAAATCAATTATTAATTGAATTAATATAACTAAGTTTTTTTCACTATTTCTGCGTCACTTTTTTCATTAATCGATGCACTTTGTTCAATTTCCATTTTTTGAAACACTTTATATGTATAGACGAATTTTACCAATACACAGCAGTGTGGCTACTACACAGACGGTCGAGCCATCAGCTGTCCATCCACGTCCGCGTCCACCATCACCATCACATCACATCACCATCGCCATTGCCACCGCCATCACCATCGCCATCACCATCACCTTCGTCATCGCCATCGCCATCACCATCACTATCACCATCACCATCCATCCATCCATCCATCCATTATCGTGTCTCACTTGGTTCACTTCGGTTGGCGCCGCCGTAGAAAGAGATGGGGGGGGGGGAATCTCTCCTGACGGTCACGTGTCCTGACGCGATGCCCTGACGCGAGTTTAACATTTTTTACCCATTACAAAAAGTGTTCAACGCCGCTAAAGAAGTTTTCACTTCAAAAACTCGTGAGTATTACTCCATAATCTATTGGTTTATCAAACTGTAAGCGTTCTAATATGTACATACCTTTTCGGCATCATAGGGGTGACATTATACATTTAAATTATTATAACGTTTTTGCCATTGTAATAAACGTTTTTGTTTAGTATTCAAAGACGTTTTCAAAGGTATAGGATCGATACAATTAAATAACTAGTCTAGACTTGGTTTTGTTAAGGTTCAGAACTAATTATGTTTTGTATTAATGCATACTTGAAAATTAAATGTACGAGTATTTAGTTTGTATGTATTCTTCTGTGAATGGTTCGCTATTATTGTTTGGGACTTAACAATTGAGTATTATTATTAGTGTTTGTTATTCTTTACCTAATTATTTCTTTTTTTAGGCTTCTAATAAATGAAACAATTTACCATTTAATATGTTATAATAATTTAAATCACAGTGACAAAATACATCTATCAACTCAGCCCATTTTTTACTCTTTTTAGTTTAGTTTGTGATCTTCCTGTACGAGTCGCAATAAATACTTTTTCTTTCTCTTTCTTTCTTTCAGTGCACTGCTGGATACAGGCCTCCGCATCCAGTCTGTCCCAGACACCTTTTTCAGGTCGTCGGTCCATCTAGCTGGGGGCGTCCCACACTACGATCGATAGGTGGTCTCCACTCCAGGACTCGTCTGGCTCAACTCCGGTTTTTTTTTTTCGGATAATTTAATTTCTGATTTTATCCTTCAAAGAAACTCCGAGCATAGCCTGATCTATAGCGCGCTTAGCGACTTAGAATTTGTGAACCAGTCCAACTGTGAGTGTGCGTTTCTGCACCTTATGTCATAATGGGCAGGACGCACAGGTTGAAGATCTTAGTATTAAAAAAAACCGAGTGTGCTTATGACCACACGACTGAAGTGAAACTTCAAACGTATTTGGCTATGAGAGGAAGAGAGAAAGAAAATGTTCGCGCGCACTGCTTTCTCTTGCTTATATCCCTCACTCAACCCCCGGTCGCCTCGCCCGATCACATTTTTCGTAACGCGTTCGCCAGCTTACTCCCCAAGTCAAGCGTGCGTAAAGAAGTTTCACTTAAAAAATACAATTGAATATACATTTTCATTGAGAGGCCCGTGGCTAAATAATAACAGCCGCACAGGTCGATCGATCAAGTTAAGCTACGCTTGCCGCGGTTGGTCTGTGGATGAGTGACCATTTTTACATACCGAGACACTTCGTGCCTCGGAAAGCACGTTAAGCCGTTGGTCCCGGCTGTCATTCGTGGATCTTTGACAGTCGTTACGGTTAGCCAGAAATCCGAAAGTCTGACCACCAGTCTTATCAAGGGGTATCGTATTATATACCCAGTAACTGGGTTGTGGAGGTCACATAGGCAGTCGCTCCGTGTAAAGTACTGGTATTCAGCTGCATCCGGTTAGACTGGAAGCCGACCCCTACAAAGTTGGGAAAAGGCAAGGTAGATGATGATACAGTTTCATTGTTAACATAATAAAGATGTTATAAGTAGTTGCTCAATTTATTAATAAGTGAAATAAAGTACACAAGAAGGTAAACAAACAGGCTATTAACAGCGTTTAATTAGAAAATGAAGTACTTGCGGAGAACATTACATCGCTATTGCTACTGTACATAATGTTAATGAGTTTATTCTATGTAATCATTACAGTGGAGGCATAATTGAAGTGAATAATACAAGAGCATGTTACAAGTACACTCAGTTAGAATAGTGGTAATCCGTTCCGTGTAATAGTTCCGTTTATTATGATTTCTTGATGTTGACTTGAAAGAGCATGGCAGTGTTGAGAATGTGTCATGCTCTACTAATGGTGGCGCGTGTGTTGGATCATTCGGTTCCCTACATAATGGTTGAGTTTGATGGTGCTGATCCACGCGTCATGTTCGTGAACGGGCGCCGTCGGTTGAGACTGGTCATCTCTTAACTGCCAAGGCTTATTTTTAATCTTATATTTTTAATTGTTTCTTCATTTGTGTGTTCTTTTTACATTGTTCTCACATATAGAAGCAACAAGAATAATGTACCCTGGATTTTGTAATATCTTGATTTAAAAGAGTGTCCTTGGAGTTTCTTGCCCGTTCTTCTCCATAGAGATCTACGTTTTGGAATAGGCAACTAGCTTCAACTTTCTGACTAACTGACCGACTATTTAATTTTGACAATTCAAAAGTGCCTGTACATGGTTTAATTGCAATAAATGCTTTGAGTTTGAGTTGAGTTTGAATCCTACTCCCTTCCTTCGTATATGTAAACGCGAAAGTTTGTGAGGGTGGATGGACGGATGGGATCTTTGTTACTCTTTGACACAAAAACTACTGAACGGATTTGAATGAAATTTAGCACACCGATAGTTTATAAGTAGAATTAATACATAATATAAAACAATTTTTATCCCGATATATCCACGGGATCGAAACTTTTGCGGGTGAAACTGCGGGCGCAGCTAGTTAAATTATAATATCAATTTCAAAAGAAAAGCATGCATCCAGATGCAGAAATTTGTCTCAATGCTGCTTGTGTTTCACAGAAAAGATTATACTTATAAAAAAGTTTGTTGGTAACATCTTTATTATTTTGTTTGCGTTCAATACAAATTGGTGTCATCTATCTGTTTGTCGACTCGGGTCAGATAGTATTTTAAATTCCATTTCTATTTTATTTTGTCTTTTTTTTTTGTTTTGTTTTAAGTCCCATGTAATTATGTGCTTATAAGTACACTATTAATCACACAAACACATTCAGCAAAACCTAAAAAACATATCGGTTGTTTTTTTTTATTTCCAGGCAGGTTTCGACCACGTGACACGCAGTTCTCAAGCCAATTTGTTCAACCTGTGCAGCACAAACTTTACTCTCTATAAAAACTAACCCTGTTGTAGCGAAAAAAAGACGGTCAGCAATGATGTACCTACTGTATATAGCCAGCGGGACTGCCCAAGGCTTGTTGGACGTACGTAAGTATCATCATTCATCTTTCTTTTCATGCCCACCATACACGTTAAAAGGTGAATAGACCCTTATTATCTCTTTCGCCTAAATGTGTACACGCCCGTATACTTTAACGCGATACCGGCAAAATTCACTTGAATTACGTGCGACGATTGAGTTCAAACCAAGCTTGTATTACACGATAGGTGCATTATTATTAAGTAGGTGTTTCAAGATACCTGAGGGGCAACTCTCGTAATTTTAGGAACGTTCACAGACTGAGGGAAATTAGTCGGATTTTTGACAGATTGAGGTCAGTCTGAATCTGTCAAAAATACTTCTAATTTCCCTACGTTTTTGACATTTTTAAATTATTATTATGGCAATGTGTTGAAACGTGGAAGTCAGGCATCGTATAAAACAGGTTTTTTTTTTTTGTTCTTACTCGTTTCGAAGAATTTCTTTATTTGCGTAGGTCTAGCATGCGGCCATCTCACTTATTTATTTATCAGTAGGTATTTGTTTGTTTACTTGTTTGATTATTTTTTTTTTTGCAGTGTTTTCAATGTCACACTAGTTATACATATTCATTACTGTTTTATCTGAATTTTTTTTTAATTTTGTTTTTATTTTATTTAAGTATGCATATACACGTCACGTTGCAGTATGAAACTGATTTACATCCGTCACCTCACACACAGGTCCAGTTGAAAACCAGCGTCAGGCACTAGTTGTCTGGCATTTTTGCTGAACTGGCCCTTTTTAGCGCAGCCGTGTTGCACACTTTCCTGCTTATTTTTTTTTTTATATCGGACTTTAAGTATACTTTTTTTTTAAGTTTACTTTTTGTTTTTATTTGATGTATGTGTCTGGTGTATTGTGTGTCTTTGAGTCTGTGCTAAATAAATGTATTTTCTTTCTTTCTTTCTATTTGTTTGTCGCCGAGATGAGACTGCGACTAGTTTTTTAACATTTTAAATTACGAGAATTGGCTTTCTGAGTGCTTGTGTAAAATTCACTTCTAAACTCATTTCAAGTAACTCTACCCATTAATGTTTTATTATTGTGAGCCCATAACTTAAAATGAAATAACTTAGTTATTTCTGCTAACAACCCAACAACAATAAGTCACAAAAAAAAATATGTTGCCAAAAAAAATCTAAATAATACCAGCCAACAAAAATTGAAACGGTATAAATAAAACCTCCTGAATCGGAATTCCATTTACAAAAATCACTGAGGTTCAACAACAAAACCAATTTGTTTTACGTTATCATATTGAACGCGACTGTACCCACATATCTTGGTGGCGCCCGTTTGAAATTATTACAAAACATTCCAGTGATTTACTGGGGAGATAAATCGTGCTGTAAAACTTATCTACTAGACAAATATGTACGTTGTGATTAATTGTTCGGGATAAGTGTACAGTGGGACCATACGTAACTGGCAGACTTTACTGATCCAGGCATGAAATAATGCAGGGCAAAGGTTTCTTTTCAAAGAGATAAGCTTCGAGCAATATCATACAGTTATTTTACTTCTGACCGCAGCAACCTACTAGCAACTTTATTATGACGAGAATAAAGATCACAATGATTTTGACAGACTAATCAATAGCGATCAATCCGACAGCATCCTTATAAGAAGAATAAAAGAGAATAAAGAACACTGATTTGGACAGTGATGCAAAATCAGATGTAAAAAAATCTGTGAAAGGACTGTAAATACAATATCTCAAGACATTTATTTTTAAACTAGCAGCGCCTCGCGATTTCAACCGCATAAGTTTCGATTCCATGGGAATATCTAGATAAAAAGTATGTTATTTGTTAATCCTGGTTACAAACTATCTGTGTGCCAAATTTTATCCAAATCTGTTCAGTAGTTTTTGCGTGAAAGAGTAACAAACATCCATCCATCCATCCTCACAAACTTTCGTGTTTATAATGTTATTAGGACAGTAGGATTAGTAGGATATTAGTAGGATGTCGCAGCATCATGCTGTGATAGGACCCTTCTGGCATCGTGTAGGACTTTTTGTTTTTATATGTTATCGACGCGTTTCATTTAATTGGAAAAGGCTTCGTGAGGTCACGTCCGCCACCTGACGGCGGGCTGTCCAGCAAACGAGTGTTAAGAGCCTATACTACCTCAGCTAAAGTTCACTCTTTATCTTGCTCATACGATACTGCTCGCGGACTGAGTGAGAGCGAGACAGAGTGCGGTGCTGGGCGGCAGGAAGCGCCAATAGTTTAGGTATTTGCTTTTTACAGTGAAAATAATGGTAATTATAAAAAATTAAATAACATAAGACCTGCTTTAAAGTAAGTTCAGTTAGTATGCAAAGTTTCATGATCTAATTTGAAGTATTTTTTTGAATACCAGCGGTTTATTGTTCGGGTTAAAGGTAACTTTGGATTTTTTTCTATCGAGAAAATTTTATGGAATCGTGTTTTCGTCTAACATAAGACTTAGCATTAATCCTCAACTTTACCATATATTTATTTCAAAATTAATGGTGCAGTATTTTCGACATAACGGAGGATCACGCTAAGCCATTTGAGGTAGTATAGGCTCTTAAGTAAAAGGCGTTTCACGAGTCGATCGAGCGCAGTCTGCGTGCCGGCCGTTCTTAACGAGTCCACAACTGTCTACAAGTATTCACCTACGGTCTGTCAAAAAGGGTATGAATGTGTGTAATTCCTAATTATAAGTTTGATTATGACAGTTAAGTATGTAAATTAAAGTCAAATTATTATATGTGCTGTTATAATTATACAGGGTTATTTGAAAAACACCAACAACTTCTTAATAGGTCAATGTACTCATCATTATGAACAACTTTTACTATGGGACCAAACCTGAAATTGCGAAAAAAAAAATCAGCTGTTCCCTACATTTATGTTCGTAGAACTCGTCAAAATGTATGGAACAGCTGATTTTTTTTTCGCGATTTCAGGTTTGGTCCCATAGTAAAAGTTGTTCATAATGATGAGTACAATGACCTCTTAAGAGGTTGTTGGTGTTTTTCAAATAACCCTGTATAATTTGAGGTGTGATTCTTTATGTAGATATTTTAATAACATGTATGTGCGTAAATCAAATGAATATTATACACGGTGAAATTAAATTCATGGGCATCCTTTTATGGGGTCATTGTACTCATCATTATGAATAATTTTTATTGTGGGACTAAACTTAAAATCGCGAAAAAAAATCAGCTGTTCCTTGCATTTATGTTCACATAACTCGTCAAACTGTAGGGAAAGCTAATTTTTTTTCGCGATTTCAGGTTCGGTCCCATAGTAAAATATGTTCATAATGATGATTACAATGACCCCTTAAAAGGATGCCCATGAATTCAATTTAACCCTATATTAATCTGTGCTATTTTCCCAAAGAAACAAATACTATTTTTTTATGTTTGTGTTTATAATTAGTTTCTTTTCTTGCTGTGCGAGTCCCAATAAATACTATTTCTTTCTTATTAAAACCGCTTGATGCGGACAGCATAGAACGGTACCGCTATAGGACGGTCTAGCGATGCTTACAGTCCTTACCAAGGCGTGAACTTCTTTCGACATAGATGATAACGATGGTGTTCTAGTCTCTTCAAGATGTTTTCCATTCACCGCTATTCACTGTCATAATTCAATTAAAATGTAACATTGGAGCTTTCAAGGTTCGAAAAGCAGGTTCCACATGAATCACAATTTTAGCGGACAACAGCTGTTAATCTTGCTGGGGTAAATATAAACAGCTCTGCCTAAAAGCCACGAAATTTTGAACAGAAAACAAATAGCCTAGCCGTCGCTGGGCTATCCCTCGTCCCGACACAGTGACAACGTTTTCTAAGAATATATACCTACATAAAACAGCACCGTTGCCTCTGACACATCAATTATTAGTGATGAATGATGAAAGAGAACTAATAGTACGTCGCTGATTATGACGAGTGATTGATTCGACGCCCGTCGTTCAAACTTTGAGCTCGTTCATTGAATTACGGAAGCAATTATCCTGAAACTCGTCTTCAAAGACTTTGGACTGGTCGTGACAGAAAAATGTAAGTGAATTATCTTTATTTTTAGTCTCTGATTTTATTTATTTTGTTGCTGTTTAAATAATTACATTTCATTATGAAGAAAATTTCTATAGGTAATTAATACTTAATCCGCAGAACATTAAAGTCGAATTGTATGATGAAAATCTTACTTGTAGAGGTCCTCTAAAGTAAGGTTTGCACGATCAAAACACTCTCAAACATTCATAATAGAAAATTGCAGAAATCGCTCAAAGCAAGTGTTCAACCAAGTCATAACCAAAGTAAGTAAAATATAATTTCTTGTCCACATTCTCCCCGTAGCTACGTGAGCGCAACTTTGAGTATGACATCAAAGAGATTATTAGACTGGCTGCCCATTGTCCACTTATGTGCTACTTGTACCTACGTATGTCCAAGTGATTTACATACATATTACTTGGAGGGATTAGCTTGCTCGCCGCATTATCGTGGGCAGTGCAGTGGTTTGGTGGGGAATAAAATGTAATAATGTGACGTGGTTAAATCATTATTATCTTGCAAAAATAAGTAGGTATATTTATGAATAAGAATTAAAATGAGCGTAGCGTTGGAAGGCCTCCCACAAGGTGGACCGAAGACCTTGTGAAGGCCGCAGTAACCCTTTGCACGCGAGAAGCACAGAACCGGCCAAAGTGGAGATGCTTGGGGGATGCCTATGTCCAGCTGCGGACGTCTTTCGGCTGAAATGATGATGATTGAAAAGAGTAAACTTATATTATGGTCTGGTCACGTTGAGAGGACGGATAAATAGCCACAAAAAATGTATTTACTAAGACAGATGTAAGCGGAAAGGCCGGAAGAACGTTCTAGAAGGACATTAGAGATCTTATTAGTGATGTTCCACAGCAAGTTCAGGTGCGTAGTACTCGCAAACGGCGTTTGTGTATGACCAGAAGGCCGATTCCCGTAATTACCACCGGACAACTAGACGTACTGCAGCGTACCATCAGCACTTGGTTGATATCCCGACGAGTCGTACTCAGCGCTTCTCCTTCACTTTTATTATGCGCACAGCCAAAGTGTGGAACTCTCTACCGGCATCTGTGTTCCCTCCCACATTTAACCCGTCTGCCGTCAAATCAAGAGTGAACAGGCATCTTTTGGGCACGCTCGTTCCATCATAGACCTCATCTATCGCTTTCCATCAGACGTGATTGAGGTCAAGAGCGCGCCCATTTAGCAATAAAAAAATTTAAAAACGTTAAAAATCTAGTTGCAGTCTCATGTCAGCGTCAATCAATAACACTTATTCAAAATTTATGAAAATTACCGCTACATCCAAGTTGGTCGCAGTAACTTCGCTTTTTAGTATTTTTAGGACCCTATAATATATATTATTCGAGGAGTAGGTCGAATGGGAATTATTACCCGACTGCGTGGCAGCAAAGACAGGGCTTTTATGTTTCTTCCGCGTATCGGGGTCGATATGCCCAAGCATCGCTGGGCAAATCGTGGAACGCTAAGCTTTGAACGATATGGCGGATGATAGATGGTTAAATTATAAAATGGCGGCGTATCGTGTAATGGCCAGGCAGACCACGTTAGCTATTTCTACGATCGGACCACGACATATACACAGCAGCTGTGGGTGAAGCAAAGCTGTCAAGGATGATGATTGTGACCAGATAATTGAAGTTGAAACTTCTGTCTCTACCGTGTTGTTGTTTCTCTCTTTTTACCCGACTACGGCGAAGCAAAAAGGAGGGTTAGGATTTTGACCGGTATGTAATAGGTTGGGGAAAAAGTTTCTTCGCATTTTTTAAGAAAATTCAAAACATTTTTTAATATAGTTTATTTACATTTAACTAAAGTATGTAGGTACCATTTTGTTCGATAACTTTTTGCCATCTTGTAGGTAGGGACATGATCCCATTGCTATAGAAATTTTGGGACTTCTGATCAAAATACCGCGACAAGTGGTTTTGGCAGTCCTCTCGTGATGTTAACCTGACACTGCCTAAAGAATTCTGAAGAGACCGAAACAGGTAGAAATCTGAAGGTGCAAGGTCAGGACTGTACGGCGGATGCATTAACACCTCCCAGCCAAACTCTCTTAATTTTTGCTGAGTGGCTAAAGATGTGTGAGATCTAGCGTTATCATGATAAAAAACCACACCCCTTCTGTTGATTAATTCCGGCCGCTTTCTCTCAACTTCTTGCTTTAATCTCATCAGTTGTTCGCAGTAGAGTTCAGAATCGATGGTCCTGCCTGGTGGTAACAGCTCATAATGAATAATGCCCTTCCAATCCCACCACACACACAGCATCACCTTGTTGCGAGTTAACCCGGGTTTCGCCACAGTCTGTGAAGCCTGACCGGCCTTTGACCACGACCTTTTTCGCACGTTCTTGTCGTACATGATCCACTTTTCATCACCAGTTATCAGCTTCTTCAAAAATGGTTCGGTTTCATTACGTCGTAATAAAGAATCACAAATGAGTACACGGTTCATTAGGTTTCTTTCAGTGAGCTCGTGAGGTACCCAAATATCGAGCTTTTTTGTGTACCCAGTTTTTTTCAAATGCGCCAAAACTGTTTTGTGGTCAATTCCCAGTTCTTCAGCTACGTCGTAATTACTGATATGCCGATCTTGCTCCACTTTTTAAAAAATGGCATCCATTTTATCCGTAATAGGGCGACCAGAGCGACGTGCATCTTTGACATCAAAATTTCCGGATTGAAAACGCTTAAACCAAATTTGTGCTACTCTCACAGACACTGCACTAGGTCCATAAACATCGCAAATTTTTTTCGCGGCTTGCGTAGCATTTTTACCTTTTTTGTAGTAAAATTTTAAAATGTATCGAATTTCGTCATTAGATTCACTCATCTTGACAGTACGAAAAACAAATGAAAATCACACATTTTCCTAATTTGAATTTGGAATAATGTTCTTTAAAATTTAAACTTTCAATGATACCAAAACCAGCCAGATACAAATAGTATAGCCAAAGAGATTTTATTACAAGTTCATACATACTATAATGCGAAAAGACTTTTTCCCCAACCTAATATGTAAGTATGTATGTATGTTCATCTGTTCCCTCATAACTTCTTAACTCCTTGTAAAAATTGAATAAATGGGAAATCGTTGGAAGCGTCTTGATTGTCCGCTGGTTATAGGATATCTGATATCACATAAAATTGAATATGGCGCCCTCTAGCGGACAAAAACTCATGACCTAAAAATTTTTTTTTTAATCATGCCTTGTTGGGTATCAAATGAAAGGGCTTAATTACCACATTTCAAAAATATTAATATTATATTACGAGCCCCAAAATAATTAAATAAAAAATAAGTTTAAAAACTAAAACCCGATAACTGAAAAGGATGAAACAAAAAAGTACCTTCTTGTGGTCGCATGCTACCATAGCTTATAATATATTAGTACAGCGGCATGCGACTACGGGAAGGTACCTATAAACGGGGTGAATAGGGATGCAGGGGTGAATCGGGACGAAACTTTAAAATAGATTTTAACATTAAAATAATACAGTTTGTGGGCAAAAAGGACCCAAATGTGTTTACTGTAACTTAATTAACGATGACGTGCCCTTATTGACAACAAACTATATTATTTCAAAGTTAAAATCCATGTTAAAGTTTCGTTCCGATTCACCCCTGCATCCCTATTCACACCGTTTGTAGGTACTTTCTTGTTTCATCCTTTTCAGTAGTCGGGTTTTAGTTTTTTGATGAGTTTAGTGTTAAACGTCTACTAGTACTTTATACAACGGAGTATATTTAAGCCTGATTCCGTTAGTTAATTCTAAGTTCTTGCGCCCATAGTTATAACTGTGATCATAATTAAGGTTGCTGGCATTAACGTTGTTAGATGCTGCGAAAGTTTTGGTTTAGTTTGAACTCTAGCTAAGATTTAGATATTACTAACTGCGCTCCGCGGTTTCACCCACATAAGCTTTGATCCCATGGGAATATCGGGATAAAAAGTGGCCCATATATTAATCCAGGGTGTCAGCTACCTCCATACAAAATTTTATCAAAATCGGTCCAGCCGTTTAAGCGTGAAGAAGTATCAAACATATAAACACACACTAACAAAATTTCGCCTTTATAATATTACTGTGATTATTTGAATGCAGTTTTAAAAGATTTGGTTTAAAATTAACGCTGACTTAACTTATTAAAGCTATTTTAAGAGAATCCGGAACCAGGTTGGCCGAAGCAAGGAAAACCTGTTCAGGTGGAGATTCATAGACGACTCTACACACATACACACACATAATCAGCCGGTTTCCTCACGATGTTTTCCTTCACCGTTTTGAGAGCAGTAGTAAGGAAATAATTTACACAAAGTAAAGCGCCTGTCGGGGTTCGAACCTACGACCTACAACTTGTAAGTCGCGGCTGATACCACTGGGCCACCACTGCTCTCACGCACGACTCTACCTTGCATTGTAAATGTAGTGATGTTCCACAAACGATGCGACACTTATTTATTTATTTATATACTTTATTGTACACCACAAAAATAAATAACATGAAAAAAATACATCAAACACTATAAAATATACAATAGACGGCCTTGTCGCTTTCTGCGATCTCTTCCAGGCAACCTTGGAATGGACAGTGATTTCCCTGGACATAAAATGGGCCTGTCGTTGGTGCAAATATTATGTATACAATACACTTAAATAGATACACAGATATTTACATATCCAAAATTATAGATACTTAAATAGATACATACTAAATAGTTTTATAAGCACCGAAAATAAAAGAAGTCAGTAGATGATTGCAGTTAGGACGACAAGATCACAACGACAAGTAGTGTTCCTTTACGAGTCTTTTGAACACATGTAACGACTGCGCGCGTTTTATTTCAACTGGCAATGCATTCCACAAACGAGCGGCCTGGACAGTAAAGGATTTATAAAGGAAAGTTGTGGAATGCATAGGCATTTTGACCTTCAAATTATCTGATGAACATAAAAATTAACTACGCTTAATATTATGTCCTACGTGTAATATCAGCTGCGCGTTACAGGAATTACTGAAGGACTCTAATTGATGGCCAAACACGTAGCCAAATTCTGGGCCGAGACCATTTAGGTTGCCATCTACATGCTAAGACGAAGAAGAAAGCTGTTTTTCAGATCTCTGCACCTATCTTATTTCTTATTAGCGTGTGACGTCCCACTGCAGGGCAAAGGCCTCCCTACTCTCTCATGAGATAGTAGAGGTTTAGGCAAATTAACCCACCGCGCTTGGCTAGTGCGAGTTGGTGGGTGTACATGCAGTGGACCGCCTGACTGGGTCCGTGGGCGCCGCCTTTGACGTGCTAGATGTTCATCAGCCGCTGCCCTGAGTTGATATCCTGCACTAATATCGACTGTTCCATCCGAGCCTATTTGGGTGTATTTATCCCTTAGCCTACAGGTGGCGTTCTACATTTAGTTCAATACTAAATGCACGACAGTTTAAAGTCATATCGAGGACACAGGCACCTATCGAGGCACCTATCTGCTTTTACAAAATAATTTGTGTCGATAAATCTTTTAAGTTTCGTCTCTAGAAAACCATATAACCACGATCCATCCAAAGGTTGTCTTTAAAAGATCGCTCTTAGCGATAAGACCGCCCATTGTGTCACCCATTGTAAAGTTTCTATATTTATGTCTGTAATTTATATGGTGTACATAATAAAGAGTATTCTATTCTATTCTATTCTAAGTACTCACTTTGGTACTAAAGGAATATTAATCAGTCTTTTCAGGACAGTGGTATAATTAGTAGTCTTTCTCAAAATCCGCTCTAAACGGTGAATCTTTGAAAATAGTCAGGTAAGGTTTATGAATAGATTATTAGATTATTTATCAATATAAATGCCCTGCCATTGGGAAATCCTTTGGCAATTAATAGGATCTCCATAAAACGCTTTGATGCATTCAACTATTGATGTTCAAGGCCTTTGCTTATCCCATCAATAGCAAGCATAATTACGTACGGTACCGTTAGCAAAATGATTTCCGCCATTCCAATATCGGGTAACACAAAATCCCATAATAACCGGCCTCCAGTATTCCATTAAGTATCAAAATGTACCTATCTGCAGACCGTACTGATGTGACGGAACGGGCAGGAATATAAATTTGGGTGATGTTACGCTGACGCTGCATGGCGATTCGGGTAACATCGTTTTGTGTTAATTGGCCGAGATATGACGATAATTAATAAAATTGTTGATGATGTCGGAAAAATAAAATCATGCCTACTTTAGAGCCAAAGCACACACGATACTTTTAGCATCGGCGATCGGCGATTTAGCAGCTGTATCGATGCTGCATCGCGATTTCGCGACTTCCTGCGTTCGGACTCAGTATCGGAATCGCGCGTTTTAGCGACTGCTCCGATGCTGGCGCAGATGCCAAATCGCTGCGACCGGCATCCAAATGTGTGCGGAATGTAGCGTTCAGCCGCTGTGTCGAGCTTCCGAATAGCGACTGAATTGCCGCGTTTGGCGTTTTAAGTGTGCGGTGTGAAAAAGCAGCTAAATCGCCAATCGCCGATGCTAAAAGTAGTGTGTGTGCTTTGGCCCTTGCTAGCGTACGCCGCGTAAACCAATAGAACTTTATATGAAAACAATGTATTACGGTAATATTCCTCTAGAGTATTTTGAATCACAGTAGTAGGTTTCCGTTGGATTCTTTCCAATATGTACAAGGGCGAAGTCGCGGGCACAAGCTAGTTAAGAAAATTGAGAAGTTAAGCTTCTTTAAATTACGAAAGTTTTATACTGCTTCATTAGTCGCGCACTGGAGTCTGGTATACGTCAGATGGTCTTGGCCTTTTGTTAATACAGATTGTTACGGAAAGGGTATATCAATACAAACGGGTAGAAGAGTGTATCTGGTCTAGAATCTCTGTACAAAATTTCAGCTCAAAAGCAGTAACTTTGAAAATGCTTAATATTTTTTTATTTCGATAGTTTATTAAATTGAAATCATAACAAACGTGTCACCGCACAACGAGGATCATTATGCATTATCTGGCGTGCGATTCTGTAACCGTCTCACCGTGAAAACTTAGGCGAAGTGAGCGTGGAGTGAGCTATCAGTGTCATCCCACCTGATACTAGGGATTGACCAAGCATACATTTACAATCATAATCGACATTTTAATAATAGATTTTATGCTAAGTCTATTGATCATTTTATATATTTTCAAAGCTAGTATTTTAGTGGTCAAAACATTAATATTTCGTGGGGTTTTACAATAAAATAGCAAAACATAAACTTAGCCAGAAACTCAATGTTGTTTTTTTTTTTTCTTTTTTTCCTAGACTGACTAGTCAATACAGCCTGAGGCGCGAGCGCGTCACGCAAGTGTTCACTTCACCCGAATCACGACATTAAATGTCGAGAATCGGGTGAAGTGAACACTTCACGCCGCGCTTGCGCGTTAGTCACTGTCATTATCACATAGAAGATTATTTTGATGTGGATTGCGTGAAGTGTTCACTTCACTCGATTCTCGACATTTAATGTCGTGAATCGAGTGAAGTGAACACTTCACGCCGCGCTTGCGCGTTGGTCACTGTCATTATCACATTGTAGATTATTTTGATGTGGATTGCGTGAAGTGCTTGCGCGTTAGGCGCTGTCATTAATATTAAATTCAGTTTTTATTTATTTATTTCTATAATTGACGACCATGGTCGTAAGCCTGTTCGTAATCGAGTTCAGAAATTAGTTCCTATTTATTTCAACGCTTTTAGATATTATGTCTAAATCCAACCGTGTTTGTACATTTAAAAAGTCAGTTGTGTGCATTTTGTTTTCAACAATTAACCAGATTTTGTATTAACTAGTTACAGACTACTTATTTAACCTGTAACGCGTGCAAATATAACATTATTGTAGATAGATACTAAATAACTAAGATCCGTATTTTTCATGCACGGTCAAGCGGCGCGCGTCGCCCATGATTGGCGAGTGGCGACGAAACCGTAGCCAATGAGCGACGCGCGCGAAGTGATGTTGCCATGGTTACCGTGGAGTGAAATATGGAACATTCCGAATCGCACTGTAATCGATTACAACGTGCTTACACTTTAACCCCAATTATTCTGTATGGTATAAATTACCTATTATTCCCCGCATAATCTTACCATGCCGTACGGTTGTCAAGAGTGGTATTTTGACAGTTCAAACCGGTTTCGTTAAACTAACGTGGCATTTTCGAAATTGTGCTTCCGGCTACAGTCGCCACCTTACCAAAGGATAAGAAATTCGTGGTGTAAAAAAACAAACAAATAAATACTATAATCTAACCGTGAATAAATAATCAAGTGAAATAGTTTTGACTCTCAGCTGCCATACCTAGTGGTGATTTATCCAAATGGGAACGCAAATTATTTATGTGAGAGTTGTGGGCGATGATGGCCTAATTCGGAATGATCCATATTTCACGCAGCGCACTGCGCATGCGTAGGTATCGTCGTAGTCGTTATCAAGTGAACTTTTTTTTTGCTTTCATGCCATTGACGACCATGTACAACTCGTTTATAGAGAGTAGTATATTCCTTGATGTAGAATGTACATAAGCCTGTACGTATTCGAGTACAGTGACAATAATTAGTTCCTAATTATTTAATGCTGTTAGAGATTTTAATGTCTAATGCCCGGTTTCTGAAGAATTCTTAAACGGAGTTTAAACTTTCAATAGTTGTTGATTCGACATAATTATCTATTTAAGCGAATTCCTTCCTTATGCTCGGTTTTTGAGGTTCTCAGATAAACCCTCGATAATAATTCACTCGACTTTTAAGCTAAATTCTTCCTTAATGACGTGTTCAGAAACACGATATCGAACCAATAATCACTATCGAATGGATAAACTCCGTTTAAAAACCTCAGAAACCGACCATAAATCCAACTGTTTTTGTACATAGAAAAAGTAAATTTAGTCAGCCTACATTTAATATATAACATGAGAAATTGTGCTAAGCAAGTACCTATTCAGTGATTGGTGTAATGTTCGTATACATAAGTACATAATACGTAAAAGCACATATAGGTTTTTTTTATATCATCTCTAGGTAAATACCATAAATGCCATAAATATTTAGGCATATTATTAATCTAGTGACGATTGCTGTTAGGACACACAAATTGCATTATTCATGTATACGCATGTTTTGGGCTGTCTAATTTTAGTTTTGCTGTATACTGTTTACACACTGTGTCTACGTTTCTCAGCCAACTCTCCTGTCGGAGATCTGCTGAAAGAAATTACTAAGTAAATGATGAAAGCAGTTCCTCTATCTTTATGTAGTTTACTTTATTATGTATTTACTGTGTATATAAATAAATATATTACATTTATTAATTAGTATCACATTAAAAAAAATTGCTAATACATTTTTTCTACTGAGTCGGCTGCTTCCTGAGATGCAACTTCTTAATGCCGGGAACGGAGGGACATTGGATGTGTGTCGGCTGCACCCCCACTGCAAAAAGCTGGAAATAATGGTAATAATTTGTTACTAAGTATTTGATTTATTTAATTCCTACACATCAGCACATCTGCAGCTAATGTATTTACTTTCAATAAGAATAGCGGTATGATTTATTAAGAACAGCGTCTGATCAAATAAAATCAATTGAATGGGCCAATATTATTACTATATATTTAGAGCACAACGAGTTTCTACATTTCTTAATTCCATGCTCCGTGCCTGTCTGTGTCCCAATTTATTTGTTCCCTATTGTGTTTATCAAAAATAGTGTGTGAAATAATGAATACTTGCCTCAGACCGCCACGCATGACACAGCCGGGAGCGATGTGATCAAATCAAATAGAGGCAGTGTTCTTTTATTGTCTTCTGTCCCTTTAATGACTTAGCAACTGCAGGGTCGATAAGGCTCATCTGCTGAAAGGTAGAATATATCAGATTAATAAAATTCACTTGCTTTTGTGTGCCTATACTTTTGTGTTTTTATTTTAAGTTATCCTATGTTGTCCCACAGCTGGGCACGGTCTCCCCCATACTTTTCCAGTTTTCCTTATGTTGTGCCTTCTTCGGCCAATTGGTCAGGAACGTGTCAGTGACGACGCCCGCCTTGTCTTCAGGCAACCTTTGTCATATTGAGTTGTTTCTAATTAAAAACGTGTTACTAGGATACTACATAAACCTTTATTGACTGATAACTACCTATATCTTGTAAAAATATACCACTATAATTGTAAAATCATAAGGTTTTCTTGAAGTACTTACGTAAAATTTTGTTTGACCAAAAAAAAAGGTTTATCGATTGATTGTGATGTTATTTCGTGCAAATATTATCTACAAGGACGTATAATATGTTATAAACGAATATTCATCCACTTAACGTCGATTTTACACAAAAACTATTAAAATAAACAACGTAGCATCATAAAATCATAACAAAACAGCACGCACTGCAGCTGCCATTAAGAATCGTAAAGTCTATTTTTAACTTTTTTTTTCCAATATTGCCAACCCATATTTTTCGTTTTGAATCATTTAGTCGATTAGCTTATCTACCGGACCATAGACTCAAACTGTTGCACAGGATATTAGACCTTAATTTACAGTAATAATAGAGGTTGAAGCCGCGTGAATCGGGTGTCACCGATCGGTGACCGTGGGGCCTGACGGGTGCGCGCCGGTCGTCACCGATCGGTGACCGCGTAAATCTAGCGGTTTGTAATGTAATGATGCAAGCATTTTATTTTTCAACACTTGTTTAAAAAAAAACGCCATAAGACATTAAAATAATTACCCTCTTTCAGCCTATAAATCTCAGAAAGCTGTTTAAATTTTCAATTATTTTAGTACCAAGCCCCATACATCTATTGAACGTCTCTTTTATCAAAAAATTTTTGACAACACCGTTGGTTCTTTGTTTGAATTTAGTACTTAGGTCAGTGGGTCGTCATACTTTGAATTTTAAGTATTCTGTGATTAAAGTTTGTCAGTGACTTTTCTATTTATCGATAGAAAAAAATGACTAACTAATATTCATCATCTGTGGTGAACATGTGCTGTCTACTGCTGTCTATGGGGCTTTCCGATACAAAATAAACTTTTTGTCTGCAGTTTCAAAATAAATAATTGTAAATAAACAAATGAAAGTTTTATCTTAGTACCTACTTTGAATTAGTTTTTCAGTGACAATGGCTAGCACGATATTATAATGGTGAATGTGATAGTAATATGACATAATGTTGGCATGTACCTATTGGTGAAAGTTTTTCTAATTTAAAAATGAATTCCTCTACCTACTCCACAGTTCCTGTGTTACTGTTCATAATTAGATTCACCACCGATCGGTGACGACCGGCGCGCACCCGTCAGGCCCCACGGTCACCGATCGGTGACACCCGATTCACGCGGCTTCAACCTCTATTATTACTGTAAATTAAGGTCTAATATCCTGTGCAACAGTTTGAGTCTATGGTCCGGTAGATAAACTAATCGACTAAATGATTCAAAACGAAAAATATGGGTTGGCAATATTGGAAAAAAAAAGTTAAAAATAGACTTTACGATTCTTAAAATCTTAATGGCAGCTGCAGTGCGTGCTGTTTTGTTATGATTTTATGATGCTACGTTGTTTCTTTTAATAGTTTTTGTGTAAAATCGACGTTAAGTGGATGAATATTCGTTTATAACATATTATACGTCCTTGTAGATAATATTTGCACGAAATAACATCACAATCAATCGATAAACCTTTTTTTTTGGTCAAACAAAATTTTACGTAAGTACTTCAAGAAAACCTTATGATTTTACAATTATAGTGGTATATTTTTACAAGATATAGGTAGTTATCAGTCAATAAAGGTTTATGTAGTATCCTAGTAACACGTTTTTAATTAGAAACAACTCAATATGACAAAGGTTGCCTGAAGACAAGGCGGGCGTCGTCACTGACACGTTCCTGACCAATTGGCCGAAGAAGGCACAACATAAGGAAAACTGGAAAAGTATGGGGGAGACCGTGCCCAGCTGTGGGACAACATAGGATAACTTAAAATAAAAACACAAAAGTATAGGCACACAAAAGCAAGTGAATTTTATTAATCTGATATATTCTACCTTTCAGCAGATGAGCCTTATCGACCCTGCAGTTGCTAAGTCATTAAAGGGACAGAAGACAATAAAAGAACACTGCCTCTATTTGATTTGATCACATCGCTCCCGGCTGTGTCATGCGTGGCGGTCTGAGGCAAGTATTCATTATTTCACACACTATTTTTGATAAACACAATAGGGAACAAATAAATTGGGACACAGACAGGCACGGAGCATGGAATTAAGAAATGTAGAAACTCGTTGTGCTCTAAATATATAGTAATAATATTGGCCCATTCAATTGATTTTATTTGATCAGACGCTGTTCTTAATAAATCATACCGCTATTCTTATTGAAAGTAAATACATTAGCTGCAGATGTGCTGATGTGTAGGAATTAAATAAATCAAATACTTAGTAACAAATTATTACCATTATTTCCAGCTTTTTGCAGTGGGGGTGCAGCCGACACACATCCAATGTCCCTCCGTTCCCGGCATTAAGAAGTTGCATCTCAGGAAGCAGCCGACTCAGTAGAAAAAATGTATTAGCAATTTTTTTTAATGTGATACTAATTAAAAAATGTAATATATTTATTTATATACACAGTAAATACATAATAAAGTAAACTACATAAAGATAGAGGAACTGCTTTCATCATTTACTTAGTAATTTCTTTCAGCAGATCTGCGACAGGAGAGTTGGCTGAGAAACGTAGACACAGTGTGTAAACAGTATACAGCAAAACTAAAATTAGACAGCCCAAAACATGCGTATACATGAATAATGCAATTTGTGTGTCCTAACAGCAATCGTCACTAGATTAATAATATGCCTAAATATTTATGGTATAAGGTTTGTATATTGTACGTGTAGTTTATCTAGAGATGATATAAAAAAAAACCTATATGTGCTTTTACGTATTATGTACTTATGAAAACGAACATTACACCAATCACTGAATACTTGCTTAGCACGATTTCTTATATTATATTATATTGTCTGAAATGTAGGCTGACTAAATTGACTTTTTCGATGTACAAAAACAGTTGGATTTAGACATTAAAATCTCTAACAGCATTAAATAATTAGGAACTAATTATTGTCACTGTACTCGAATACGTACAGGCTTATGTACATTCTACACCAAGGAATATACTACTCTCTATAAACGAGTTGTACATGGTCGTCAATGGCATGAAAGCAAAAAAAAAGTTCACTTGATACTAACGAAACGACTACGACGACACGCATGCGCAGTGCGCTGCGTGAAATATGGATCATTCCGAATTAGGCCATCATCGCCCACAACTCTCACATAAATAATTTGCGTTCCCATTTAGATAAATCACCACTATGGCAGCTGAGAGTCAAAACTATTTCACTTGATTATTTATTCACGGTTAGATTATAGTATTTATTTGTTTGTTTTTTTACACCACGAATTTCTTATCCTTTGGTAAGGTGGCGACTGTAGCCGGAAGCACAATTTCGAAAATGCCACGTTAGTTTAACGAAACCGGTTTGAACTGTCAAAATACCACTCTTGACAACCGTACGGCATGGTAAGATTATGCGGGGAATAATAGGTAATTTATACCATACAGAATAATTGGGGTCAAAGTGTAAGCACGTTGTAATCGATTACAGTGCGATTCGGAATGTTCCATATTTCACTCCACGGTAACCATGGCAACATCACTTCGCGCGCGTCGCTCATTGGCTCGGTTTCGTCGCCACTCGCCAATCATGGGCGACGCGCGCCGCTTGACCGGTTAAGGTGAATGTGACATGGCAGACCGCGAAATTTAAATTTTCTTACGTTTTTTGCAATTTGCAGATTAGTGTCAGGTTGTATCTTGATCAAAATGTGATTTGCGACTATAATAGACATGTATTTACAGAATCATAGTCATTAGAATCATTAATATATCTCCTTATGTTAGATTTCTACCATAAACACTTTTCCATATGAGATTTGTTCTTAACGATAGAAATCTAACTTAAAAAGATGTATTTATGATTGTAATTATTATTATTATTTTTGTGGTGTACAATAAAGTATATATAAATAAATAAATAATAATAATATTAATGTTTTGACCACTAAAATACTAGCTTTGAAATTATATAAAATGATCAATAGAATTAGCATAAAATCTATTATTAAAATCTCGATTATGATTGTAAATGTTTGCTTGGTCAATCCCTAGCATCAGTGGGATGACACTGACAGCTTACTTCACGCAAGTTTTCACGGTGAGATTTTTACAGAATCGACCAGCTGTAGTGTGTCTGTGCACCTAGTACACGCACATCACGCTGCCGCGCGCCAGTGCAGCGCCGTGATGTCGAAATAAAAAAATATTAAGCATTTTCAAAGATGCTTTTGAGCTGAAATTTTGTACAGAGATTCTAGACCAGATACACTCTTCAACCCGTTTGTATTGATATACCCTTTCCGTAACACCCTTGTTAACATAGGCCCTAATTGTCCTGCTGGGCCAAGGCCTCCCTACTCTCCTTCCACCTCTCCCTGTCCAGAGCTGCCAAGGACAATATATTTTTATAAAGAAGTTCTGCTCATCCCACTTAAAGAAGTCTTCGCAAATAACGACCATACTTCTTTTGTAAGTGGGTAAAATAACAAACGTTTATTTTCTCTCGACTGTTTTAACAATCAAAAAGAGTAACCTAGCATAGAGTGGATAAGCCAGAGATTAAAACAGAAGAAGAACTAGCAGGGGATCGAGGAGGAGGGGTGGAGGGGGGCGCAGGGGATCATACCGGAATAAATCGCAATTTAATAGTCATCTTCAAGCGCCATATTAGCGCTCCCAAATTCGCAGCACCGTGTGATTTCCCTGCTACTAATCAGATTTGTCCAGCAGCCTAATTGCGGAACGCCAAATCGTCAAATGATTCTGATCAGTTGGCTTCATTTCTATCACAATTGGCTTCATTTTACGATTTTCGAATTGCGAAACTCTAGTTTATTATGAAACCAATTATGAACGTTAAGGCCCTGCGCAGAAACTAGAGTTTCGCAATTCGAAAATCGTAAAATCAAGCCAATTGTGATAGAAATGAAGCCAACTGATCAGAATCATTTGACGATTTGGCGTTCCGCAATTAGGCTGCAGGTCGCGTTACTGTCGCACTAAAACGTCACTAAACGATAACTAGTATACCTTATTGCTACTAGTAAAAATTACCATCAGACGGATCAGACCGAAATGAGAGTTTATAGTGGACTAGCTGCGCCCCGCGGTTTCACCCGCATAAGTCTCGATCCCGATATTCCGATAGTTTGAGTTCCGGGAAAAGTCCCGGGACTCAAACTATCTCTATACCAGGGATGTAACGGAGGTAGTTTTATCGGAACCGAAGTCGGAATCGGAGTTTTTAAATTTGATTTATCGGAGTCGGAATCGGAGTCGGAATCGGAGTCGGAGGCAGGGTCAGAAGTGGTGGCATGAGAAAGATTTTTTATTTAAGGACAAATAAAACATTATTTAGTAAATTTTTTTAAATTATAAAATAAAACACAAACTTTTAGCAACTTTTTAACATCCTGAAGGGGCGTCGAAGTCGAAGGCTGTACAGTATTTTTTTTTTCGATTTCTAATTTTATTAGTTCTTCATATTCAGTGGCATGGACAGACTTCAAATGGCCTTTTAACGACGTTGTCGTACCTCCCTTTCTTGAATACGTCTTCATACACAGTTTACACTTTGCGGAATCTGAATTAACTTCAATGAAGTACCTAGTTCCAAATACAACTTGATTTTGGTTTCATTGTCCAACACAAAAACAGATCACTTTTATTGATAATAAGCCGCAAAAATCAAAACAAATATCCATAGGTAACCTATGGCGTAACAAATTAACAACAAGTGAAAAAATAATTGACGATTGAGTGCACGTAGCGGGGGTCGGCGAGATTCCCCGCGCGACATGTATGAACCTGTAACAGTCGACACTATGTTATGCTTCGACCTCCGATTAAAACCTCCGATTTAAAAGTGTCGGAGCCGAAGTCGGAACCGAAGGTGTAATAATAATCGGAAGTTCCGACTTAACGGAACCGGAGTCGAAGCTCCGTAACATCCCTGCTCTATACCAACTTTCAACTAAATCGGTTCAGCGGGTTAGGCGTGAAAAGGTAACATACAAACAGACAGACAGACAGTTACTATCGAATTTATAATATTAGTATAGTAAGTATAGTATGGATAAGACAGAGTTTAAAACAGAAGAAGAACTAGCAGGGGATCGAGGAGGAGGGGTGGAGGGGGGCGCAGGGGATCATACCGGAATAAATCGCAATTTAATAGCCATCTTCAAGCGCCATATTAACGCTCCCAAATTCGCAGCACCATGCGATTTCCCTGCTACTAATCAGATTTGTCCAGGTCGCGTTACTGTCGCACTAAAACGTCACTAAAAGATAACTAGTATACCTTATTGCTACTAGTTGAAATTAATTACCATCAGACGGATCAGGGTGCTTACTCTTGAATTTAATTCCGATAGATCGACATTAGAATTATGACGTTTCGTACTTTTGAGTTTGGTTTAATTAAACTAAAAGGTAAAATTGGATGATTGATTTTGGAGCCCGGCCCTAATTTCCACTTAGTTCACCAAAATGGACACCCAATTTTACCTTTTAGTTTAATTAAACCGAACTCAAAAGTACGAAACGTAACAATTCTAATGTCGATCTATCGGAATTAAATTCAAGAGTAAGCATCCAGACCGGAATGAGAGTTTATAGTGGACTAGCTGCGCCCCGCGGTTTCACCCGCATAAGTCTCGATCCCGATATTCCGATAGTTTGAGTCCCGAGAAAAGTCCCGGGACTCAAACTATCTCTATACCAAATTTCATCTAAATCGGTTCAGCGGTTTAGGCGTGAAAAGGTAACATACAAACAGACAGACAGACAGTTACTATCGAATTTATAATATTAGTATAGTAAGTATAGTATGGATAAGACAGAGATTAAAACAGAAGAAGTACTAGCAGGGGATCGAGGAGGGGAGGGGGGAGGGGGGAAGGGGGGTCCAGGGGATCAGACAGAATACTCGAATTTGAATGGAAATTCTTTTTTGTTGGTTTTATTCCACCGAGTAGTTGTCATTGTCCTTTAAAGGTCAGATAGCCAATTCCCGTAATTAAAAAAGTTCAAAATCAAATCGCAATCACATCTCAGCGACAATCAATGTCAAAGATATAGGGAAATTAGATGTATTTTTGACAGATTGAGACTGAGTTTAGACTGCAACTGTTCTTAAAATTACGGAAATTGCCCCTCAGGTGTTTAATAATTGGAAACGAAACGTGTAGGACCAGTTCACATACTGCTATTGGCAATTTAATAATTATTATTGAGTCAGTCCCTGTTCTTGATAAGCATCTCAACGTAATTATGGATGTTGAATTGCCAAAATGAAAACAATTGGGATCAGGAGTGAATTAAGCAATTACGATGTAGCGGTATCTACAACGCCACATGCGAACAACGCGTCATACTGACGTCACGCAAAATCCTGCATCTCGCAAGCAGAGTTTACCGTGCAACTACCATAGACACAACGGCCCGACGTGCATCGGGCAGTTGCTCGCCGGACACAACACCCGTCTGGTCGGAGGATCCTCCCTTTTCTATGGAGTATGAAAGTGAATTTTACACCCAGTTTATCATACCTCAATAAATATGCTGATGTGTGAACGTGGTCGAAACAAAAGGAGTTTGTAAGGACCGCAGCACGTGGCGTTCCTTATAGAAAAATGGCGTGACTCTATTAATTATGTATAGTTAGAGAAATGTGCCTATTGACCATCAGCCTATAATGTTCCCACTGCTGGGAACACAGGCTTCCTCTCTGTGACAGGGAGCGGGCCGTAATACACTAATTTTTGGTTCAAGGACATGCCGGTTTCCTCACAACGTTTTCCTTCACCGTTTTGAGAGTAGTGGCCTAATGTGTTTGAACAGATATCCATTTATTATCCTTGCTGTGTAACGACAATGGTCATTTGAACATACGGACAATTTCAGTTGGATGTTCTGATCCGACTGGTTGGTTTCCCTGACTGTAACAATTTATATTAAAAAAACCGGCCAAATGCGTGTCGGACCACGCACAATGAAGGGTTCCGTAGTTGGAATGAATTTATTCCAAGAAAAAACTTAACATTGTAGTTGAAGATCATGTTCTTCCATACATTGCAACTGCAAATTTAGGTTGGTCGACTATTACTCTTAAACTTGTAAAGCCTACTTATCTGTGATAGTTTTCCTTTTAATTTCGTTGTATATACTACTGCTGTGAATTTTTTCATATACCCAAAAGCAACCATTTAGCTGGCAGGGGGACACACACTTGACTTTAACAAAAAATTGCACTTTAAAGCTTAATATTTCACAAACGGATCCCTGTATCGAAAAATGGCTTCCACAAACCAGCAATTTTTTTTAAGACCTATATAACGATACCCCACACCATGGGATAGACGAGAAAAAAAAAAAACATCCTCACATTACGTGTACAGGAGGTACCCTAAAAAAATGTCTTTCATGATTTTATTTAACCACTTTGACAGCGTGATTAATATGTATATCCATGCCATATTATAGCTTTCTAGTACTGAGAGTTTTTGAGCTAAGCTGCGGATGGACGGACAGACGGACACAGCGAAACTATAAGGGTTCCTTGTTTACTACGGAACCCTAAAAAGGTTGGCACTTGAATCAAAGGTTTCGGGCACACCTTTGAATATAACAAACGTCCTCTCAACATCTTACTTCCACGTCACGCAGCATCGATTACAATCGAACGTTTCGCTCGCGTTTACGTAATCGAATCGATGATTCTGCATTTTTGCTCGCGACTAATGTGAGTCGGAAAATGCAAACCACCGAACAACAGTGAACGGTGAACTGTAGATGCTTACATAATATATTATTCTATATGTAGGTATGTTATTTGTGAGTGTTGTTTGTTATTATGCTTGAGTTTGATTTTTAATTATGAAATTATACTTAAAAAGAGGCTTACATCCTTACTAATAGAGAGAAAGAACACGATTTTTTGAATGATACGAGTAAGAATTTATAATGTTACATTAATTGATCATTGTTATTTCAAATTTAATTTATATACCTTGTTTATTATGCTACTTTTTGTTAATACAGGGTGTTACGGAAAGGGTATATCTTTACAAACGGGTTGAAGAGTGTATCTGGTCTAGAATCTCTGTACTAAATTTCAGCACAAAAGCATTAACTTTGAAAATGCTTAATATTTTTTTTATTTCGACATCACGGCGCTGCACTGGCGCGCGGCGGCGTGATGTGCGTGTACTAGGCGCACAGACACACTACAGATAATGGATAATGACCCTCGTAGTGCGGTGACACGTTTGTTATGATTTCAATTTAACAAACTATCGACATAAAAAAATATTAAGCATTTTCAAAGTTAATGCTTTTGAGCTGAAATTTTGTACAGAGATTCTAGACCAGATACACTCTTCAACCCGTTTGTATTGATATACCCTTTCTGTAACACCCTGTAGAATTAAGATTGTTGTTTTTGATGCTAAGTTTATATAAGAGGGCTGTAGATCCACATAACTGTACTTGTTTTTCTTTTTGTTTATACGGTTGTATAGTTGAGTAAATATAAATATTTTTTTACTTTTGCATGCCGTGAAGTTGATTGTGTTGGAACCGCTTTTACAATGTTATATCATATTTGTACCCACATTCATTGCAAAATAAATGATTTCTGAAATTTTGTAGTTTTTATTAATGGCATCGACGATTGTTTCAATACAGATGGGTTTATTTATAAACATTGCTTGATGTTAAGTGACCATCAATAATGAATGGATAAACAGTCGCTAATCATTACCTGAATTAAAGCAACGTTTATAGATACACTCCAGAATTGTTAGTTAGGAGTTAATTTGGTTGAAATTAACCTTTGTCAAGCCATACGAGTCTTCAAAGAGAAAGCGCATGTATATTACTATATACTCTGTTTAATTAATGTTCGACAACATCATTAATTAAACAGTGAGACTTATTCTATTGATTGAGAGACTATATATAATTATGCTGAATTATCATTTATACAGTTAAATGTAAATTGGTATTTATATTAGTACATTAAAAGCTGGTTATTCAATTATTGATTCTTTAAAAGCAACGTTGTTGATTTTGTTAAAAGCGAAAAAGCTTGTTTTGCACTTGTCATTTTCAATATAAACCGAAAATGTTCGAAGTACAAGCGACACGTGTATCTATACTAATAATAAAGCTGAAGCGTTTGTTTGTTTTAACGCACTAATCTCTAGAACTACTGGTCGGATTTGAATACTTTTTAGGTTTCCGTACCTAAGGGATAAAAGCGGGACCCTGTTACTAAGACTTCGCTGTCTGTCCGTCCGTCTGTCTGTCACCAGGCTGTATCTCAAGAACCGCGATAGTTAGACAGTTGACATTTGCACAGATTATGTATTTCTGTTGCCGCTATAGCAACAAATACTAAAAACAAAATAAAATATTTTTTTAAGGGGGGCTCCCATACAACAAACGTGTTTTTTTTTATATATGTAGTGTTAAATGTTGTACGGTGGTACGGAACCCTGTGTGTGCGAGTCCGACTCGCACTTGGCCGGTTTTTTTTTTGTATTTGTTAGCCCAATTCTTGAGGAAGGCTGTAGGCTATAACATAACGCTAGGACCCTAAGAAGCCGAGCAAAAATAACCTCCTTTTTTGAAGTCGATAAAAAAGAGAAAAAGAATGCTTGGCGAAAATGAAGCAATAGCGCGGGCAGGCGATGCGATACGATGGGGTGGGTAGAGCAAGAAACACGACAAAAGTCGCGGGCAAATGCTATTAATAAGACAAAGTAACGCACGCGTAAATACCGTCACGAAGTCACGACAAAGACACAATTGTCCTTAATTAAAAACAAACTCGATACGAAATGTGTTACATTTCTCATTAATCAATTCATTGCTGAACAACAACTTGACAACAAATTTGTCGCATGCGCGCAAAATGTACAATAAATTTAAAAACATTTATTCTCAATGGCACCGTTGTTAACGTTTTGTCGCGTAAATGCTCGACAGTTGACTGATTTGCGTAAATTTATTACGTAACGTAACGAAACGGAATTATAGCGCGTTATTTTGCTGCACGTGTAGGTTTGCTTCTGTTTTAATCATATTCTCCGGTATCTTTACGGCTATACGAACATAAATTGTGGGAGCTATTGGAGCTTTCTTGCAAGGCAAGTGATGCGTAATTTATTTTCGTAAGGAAATATTGAGGTACCGAGATTCATGTCAAGTATATTCCAGATTTTATGAGTAACCTCCCTGGCTGTGTATTTCATGTGAGCTAAAGAGCTAACATTTTAACAATTCCTTACTTTTTAGCCTTTTTACCAGACTACGGCGAAGCAAAAAGGAGGGTTATGATTTTGACCGGTATGTATCTATGTTCATCTCTCCCCTCATAACTTCTAAACTGCGTGTTATAATAGGCAAATAAGATATCGTTGGAAGCGTCTTGATTGCCCGCTGGTTATAGGCTAAGACGTCACAATAAATTGAATATGGCGACCTCTAGCGGACATAAAGTCATAACCTAAAATATTTTTTTTTTAATCATGCCTCGTTGGGTATTAAATGAAAGGACTTAATAAGCACATTTCAAAAATATAAACATTACTGAAATAAGCCCCAAAATAATTAAATAAAACTTACTATGTACTTGTTTCATCCTTTTCCGTAGTCGGGTTTTAGTTTTTAAACTTATTTTTTTTTAGCTATAAATCCATCGATCACTGTGACCGATGTATGAATCATTTTTATTTATCATTTACATTTTCAGCCGAAAGATATCCACTGCTGGAATTGCCTCTTGCAAGAATTGCCACATTATCCGGATCCCTGCCCTCATCCAGCGGATTCTTGCGAACTTCACCACTTTTCGGCCCCGTCCAGTCATCCATTCTGTGAGTATTAAGTCCCTCCCACTTTCAAGTAAGTAAAGGAAATCTCCCGCTTTGAGGTAAAAAATTATCACGGGGGAAATACTAACGGGATAAAAATCCGTATTGCCATTAGGGCGTGAAAAATTAAAATACAAAGCAAACAAAAAGAGTTACTTTTGCACATTCAGTAACCTAAGCTCTCCTGCTAATTTCAGTAACTGTGGCTAAATAATAACAGCCGCACAGACCGATGGATCTGGATAAGCTACGCTTGCTGTGGTTGGTCTGTGGATGGGTTACCATCTTTACATACCGAGACCCCTCCGTGCCCTTAAGCTGTTGGTCCCGGCTGTCATTCGTGGATCTTTGACAGTCTTTACGGGTAGTCAGAAGCCTGAAAGTCTGATAACCAGTCTTACCAAGGGCTATAGGTAGTATTACCCAGTAACTGGGTTGTGGAGGTCAGATAGGCAGTCGTTTCATGTACTCGTAAAATACTGGTATTCAGCTGCATCTGGTTAGACTGGAAGCCGAGCCCAACATACTCGTAGTTGGGAAAAGGCTAGACAGATGATGACAAGCAGACAAAAAGAGTTACTTTCGCATATTCGGTAACCCAAGCTTTTCGGTGAATTATCTAAAGTTAGTTCATCCAAAACATTGGCTTCAAACTTCTTATTCATTGAGTTTTAAAACGGAACAGATTTTCAAGTAATCGTTTAACTAACTTATTACTTTATTTAAGCGTGTTTACTTTCAAAGTATTAGCTGAGTAGTCTTGGTTGCCTTAAGTTTTACGGAGCCTTAAGTTGAATTGAAGTTAATTGTAATTTAACGGAGTTTTGCCTCCGTTTTAATGCTTAGTTTAGGGATAAAGATTACTCATTGTTGAAAACTGTAATTTATTTTTTAATAGGTACCTACTAGTTGACTCAGTTTCGTTATTTTGGGCTTTGGCTCGACTGAAATACGACACGAAATAATGTAAGCATAAACCTTTTGGAAAGGGCACTATATTTAATTGGTGAAAACCGGAATTGAAAATCTGATAAACTCTTTTGTGATTGGCTTTTAAAAATCCATCAAATAGTTTAAAGGAGAAATGGATACCGGTCTCATACAAGCTTGGCCCAGAAATGAACACAAACAATACAAAATGTACATATTATGAAGCTATAATAATGTTTCATAGCCCTGTATGTTGTTGTTCGTCGTAAAACTTTGTGAAGGAATAATTATATTCCTTCCCAAAGTTAAGAACCTTCCAAATCTGAAGACTTCAAAAAATAAATTCAATCTTGTCGATTACGGTGTAATCCACTGTCTTCCAGCAGATTTAACTTCACTCAAGCTAACAACTGTAACCCAAATGATTAATTTGCTATGCCCCAGTTCATAGAATTTTGGATCTCCGTTGGAAACCAGGCAAAATTAGAGTGATCCGAGATACGAATTGCCAATAGCCGATGTAAACTGTAATGCGATATCTTCAGGATGAAATTAAATTCATGGGCATCCTTTTAAAATTTAATTAATTTAAATATCATTTATTTAAGGCAATTATTAAACCCATACCATACAGACACATACACTTAAATACTACTATAGACATTAACATAATAATAATAATAAAATTCACATAAAATAACATAATAACAACACAATAACACAGATAGAATATAATAACACATATAGAATATTAAAATACATAAATACAATAACTAAAAATATAATATTAAAAGTCTTTTACCTCTCTTGCAAGATGGACGACACGGTACACAGTTTTGTTGACTGTGTTTCTGGTTATCTTTTTTGCATTTCTAGGTGACTGTACCTTTCTTGGACTATAGGTACAGGTTGAAATTAAATTCTTGGGCATCCTTTTAAGGGGTCATTGTACTCATCATTATGAACAACTTTTACTATGGGACTAAATCTAAAATCGCGAAAAAAAAAATCTGCTGTTCCTTGCATTTGTGTTCACATAACGTCAAAATGTAAGGAAGAGCTGTTTTTTTTTCGCGATTTCTGGTTTGGTCCCATAGTAAAAGTTGTTCATAATGATGAGTACAATGACCGCTTAAAAGGATGCCCAAGAATTTAATTTTAACCTGTATAGTCCAAGAAACGCAAAGTCACCTAGAAATGCAAAAAAGATAACCAGAAACACAGTCATTGATTTTTTTTTTAACATACTCGTATCATAAGAAGTCTCAAAAAAGTATAAATGATGCTGTCACACGCAGCACCACAGAGTTATAATTAAAATTAAAATATTCAGCGCTCATTAACCGACTGACAAGAAATCATAACAATAATTAAAATTACCGTGTTCCAGTTATTATCTCATTTCCAGAACTGGCAACATACTTCGACTACCTGAATCAAAAATAATACTTAATTTTAAATTGGAATATATCCTGCAACGTTTTACGAAGTAACAAACGCTGTGGTCGGATTTCAAATTTTAACTCTTTGTCTGTACTACGCCAAACTTTATCCAAGTCCTCTTAGAAGTACTAAAATAATTCTCACACACGAAAAAGCGTCTGTTTTGTTACAATTTCAAGATAATTAAAACCATATCAAGGTTATTTTCGTTCAACGTTAACATCAAAAACGTTGGCATTTATAATTTCAAAAGACCTTCCACTTTCTTCAATATTTCAAATAACGCTTCTGTTAGCTGTAATTAATAAAATTTCTCTACACTTGCTTTCAGCACACGTCGATCAAATTACATTTTAATTAGAAACACCACCAATGAATATTAAACCTTACCTTTGTCGGAATAAAGTTCGAAATTGAATGAGTAGCGCTGTTGTTATTGCCTTAATATCTTTAGGTTATTATACGCTGGTTGTGCTTTTTCCTTCACAGCCTCGGGCTATCAAGATGAGCTTTGCATGAACTATTTATGGATGAGCTACTAGCAAAAGGCTTGAATAAGTTGAATAATTAATGTTTTATCGGAAAATTCATGGGAAAAATTACGTAGTCTCGTTTAGTTGGAAAATTGTAGACTTAGATTATATCAAGCCGGTTAAAAACTGGAATCTAACCTTTGTATTTAAAACATGGTGTATATAAAGAAAAGAAAGAAAGTTTATTTGCGGTGTCAAAGTCAATGTCAAAGTCAAAGCATTTATTTCAAATAGGCACATAAAAGGCACTTTTGAACGTCAAAAATTATCTTAAAATAGAATTGATTCTAGTCGCCCATTCCAAAAGGTAGTTTTCGTATGGAGAAGAATGGGCAAGAAACTCCACCGTTACTCTTTTAAAATGTTTTAGGTACAATATTTTGCATGGGTACATTAATCATATAAAAAAATGACGCAAATGTGAAAATGACGCAAAAAGAACATAAACACGAAGAAGTCGGTTAAAAATAAAATAAAAAGGTAGGGGGAAACATGCGTCATATCCACGCAAAACTGCTATCGCTCAGCATTATGCTGCGACCCTATGCAAGATAGAGCCCCAGCGCTGGTTTTCATTGACAGCCGGTGTCGTGAATATGGATTTGTATGTGTGGAAAATAGGTTGCAGGAGGACAATCTGACAATACTGGGATTTTTGTAATATTCCAACAGTATGTGTGTTATTTTTTCGACTAGAAATAAAACAAATTACCATTACTTTGACAGGGAACTAATTTGTAACAAACAGACAGACAGACATCATCCTATCGCGGTACGCAGTGAGGTTAGTTCCCCCCTCTGTAGACCCGTAATATGCGCGCATGACGTTCTCGTTCATAGACAGAGTCCATCTCATGCGCTGCACACAACCACCGGTAGCGGGGACCCGGCTCGGGGCCGGTTGGCCCCTAAGTCCCAAGCTCTTCGGTGGCCGGCCTCTCCCCTGCCGACGTACAGGTGTTGGCGACGTCGGCGGGGAAAAATATTCGTCGCTCGAGCTCGACGCATCTGCCACGGCCGGTGTCACAGCACTCTCGATGGGGCTGGGTTCCGGCGGCAGCGGGGCGGAGCTGAGCGACGAGTCCGGAGGTGGTAGATGTGTACGGCGAGCTGCTGATCTCGTCAACATTATGTGTTTTTCATAGCTTTCACAGATTTATTTTTGCAGAGGCTGAATTTGACAGCCGTCATATTTAATTTTTCTATGTTTGTAACAAAACAGTTTGTAAGAAAAGTATCTAGTAATATTATGTCAAAATTGATTTTTCAAATTTCCAAAACTCTTATTATTTATAGTTTTGTCAAGAATAGGGGCTTGTGGCTAAGTAATAACAGCCACACTAGTCGATCGATCAGGTTAAGCTACGCCTCGGTTGGTCCATGGATGGCTGACCATTTTTACCGACTTCACAAAAAGGAGGAGGTACTATGTTCGGCTGTTTGTATGTTTTTTATTTTGTATGTTTGTTCATCGAATACTCCGCCAATTGTCGATGGATTTTCAAAATTCTTTTTTTGTTCGAAAGTAGATAGTTCTGAGGTGGTCCCATTGTGACCAAGTTAGGATCTAATGATGGGATCTTAGAGAAATCGAGGGCAACCCTCAAATTTTATAGGCTCACTTATTGTTTTTCGCATATTTTATGAAGTATCTTGTTTATTTGCGTATGGTTGTCACCATCTCAGGTAGCTGGGCTGATGATGGAAGGTACAACTCCTTAACAGTAAGAAGTTACTCAAACAGGCAAGGACTGTTTTAGTAAATTGTTTTGATGTTTGATAGGGCATTTGCCACATTTGGTCTCATGATCATCAAGTCATGACCTGATGCTGCAGTCAGGATAGTCTGCAGAGTACCTAACTCCTCGACAACTAACAGCAGATAGATCGTGTTTAGGCTCATTGAAAAGGGCTCGATGTGTGGATAAACGTACTGTTAATGAGGAACACCGAAGTACATAGAGACCTGATGCTGAAGCCAGGAGCATCAGAAAAAGTACAAACCTTGAAATAACAACACCGTAGTCGTGTTTGGGCTCATTTTAAACAGGACTAAATTTTAAGTTCAATGCAATGTTGACATAAGTCTGGCCTGATGCTGCAGCCAGGACTATCAGCTTCTAGTCTAAAAACATCAGGTCAGGATTTGATGATGGGATCCTGGAGAAATCGAAGGAACTCTTCAAATATTATAGGCACACCTATAGCGATTTGGGTATTTTTTATAGTAACTCGTGCACTTGCTCTCGGAAAGCACCATTTGGTGAAGTGGAACTGATGATGAAGACCACAGATGGCCACCGGAACTACTCAATAATATCTAAGTATTTCACGGGTTGCGATTCGATTACTTTAATATGGTTGCTAAGCAATTCATGCTCGTCACAATGTGAATGGTGATATGGAGCTGATGGTGGACCTGGAGAACTCCTCAACAATTAACTTCCCTGCATCGGGAAAACCAATATTTTGTTTGTAAAAGGCGATGATCACTAGGCTATTGTAACTTAGATAAATTATAAGCAGACCCACTAAAAAGCGTGAAATAAAAACTTTTTAAGAAAAAAAAAACCGACTTCCAAAAAAACACTACAAAGTGAAAAATAACTTTAATTTCGGAAGTCGGTGGCAAAAAACTAAAATACAGATCCAAAGACACCGACTTCCGAAATTAAAGTTATTTTTCACTTTATAGTGTTTTTTGGAAGTCGGTTTTTTTTTTTTCTTAAAAAGTTTTTTACATACCAAGACTCCTCCGTGCCTCGGAAAACTCGTTTAAGCCGTTGGTCCCGGCTGTCATTCAGAATCTTTGACACTCGTAGGTTTAAGCGTGAAAGCGTTACAAACAGACAAAAAATATAATCTATTTTCTTTTTATAATATTAGTATAGAAAACATCACAAAATCTTGACGACGTGAATAACTCTATTCTTCAGGTCCAAGACTGGTTTACGGTAAATAATTTGGTACTAAATGAAAAGAAAACCAAATGCATTAGATTTAAATTACCTAATGTGAGCAGTGGTGGCCCAGTGGTATCGGCCGCGACTTACGAGTTGTAGGTCGTAGGTTCGAACCCAGACAGGCGCTTTACTTTGTGTAAATTATTTCATCACCACTGCTCTCAAAACGGTGAAGGAAAACATCGTGAGGAAACCGGCATGTCCTAGAACCAAAAATTCAAAGACATGTGACATCTACCAACCCGCACTGGGCCCGCGTGGTAGATTACGGCCCACTCCCTCTCACAGAGAGGAGGCCTGTGTCCCAGCAGTGGGAACATTATAGGCTGATGATGAATGTTAGAAGTAGCGAATGTGACATCATACTGAATGGAGAAAAACTAGAATTTGTTGATCAAACGGTTTTTCTGGGAATCACGCTAGACGAGAAATTGCAATGGGGACCTCACATAACATCTCTTGCGGGGCGGCTCAGCTCGGCCGCTTATGCTGTTAGGAAGATAAGACAGTTAACAGATGTAGAAACCGCGCGTTTAGTGTATTTTAGCTACTTTCACAGCATTATGTCGTACGGCATTTTACTATGGGGTCGAGCTGCTGACATTGAATCCATCTTTATTTTGCAAAAGAGAGCTGTCAGAGCCATTTATAATCTACGTCGCCGCGAATCTCTCAGGGAACTATTTAAAAGGATTAATATTATGACGGTACCTTGCCAATTCATTTATGAAAACATTATGTATGTAAGAAAAAATCTACATCTTTTTAATAAAATAAGCGATAGACATAACTTTAATACAAGAAATAAAGATAAAATACATCAACCATTTTTCAGATTAGCCAAAGTACATACATCTTTTGTGGGGTACTGTGTCAAATGTTACAATAAAATACCTTGTGATATATTGGAATTAAATGAAAGAAAATTTAAAACTCACATTAAACGTACACTTTGTAAACAAGCATACTACATATAAATTAGAAGATTATATCCAAGATAAGAACGCTTGGAAACATGCTGGTCCTGCTCCATAGGACAATCTAGAGTCTAGACAAAATCAAACTGGTTGCTAATTTAATTGTAATTTTTTTTTTATTCGTTTTGTAATTCATTACTCACACCCTGACTTATTACTTGTATTTTTTTTTTTTAATAGAAATCGTTTTGCTTGTTCCATGTTTGTAAATATGTGAGCACCATGTATCTATCAGATAATTAATTTATATGTCATGGTTTCGTTTTTAATTCTTTTACCTGTGGTATAGTAATTTTATTTTAGGTGCATCGTCCTCACATGTTATTATATAATTAATGTACCCATGCAAAATATTGTACCTAAAACATTTTAGAAGAGTAACGGTGGAGTTTCTTGCCCATTCTTCTCCATACGAAAACTACCTTTTGGAATGGGCGACTAGAATCAATTCTATTTTAAGATATTTTTTGACGTTCAAAAGTGCCTTTTATGTGCCTATTTGAAATAAATGCGTTGACTTTGACATCTAATATCTAAACCATTCACCACATGGCGCCAACTCCGCATTCTTTCGTCATGGCTTTCACAATTTAAGCTTTTAAATAGTCTGCCAAGCATTTATAAACGTTTGAAAGGAACTTTGCTTGAAGGGACATCAAAATGCCAAAATAATTTCCTGTTTAACGAAACGTATTGAAGCAAAATAGAATTCAATTTGGAAGGCTTAGTGATGATTTTAATAGATAGATATTTATGAGACACGTTGAAGAACAATAAAGTTTTCTACGAAAAAAGAACTTTTAATTTTGCTGAAAGATTTCAGACAAATTCTTGGACAGTTTCTAGATTTATCTGGGAGATAATGTCAACGGAATCCTAAGGATGATCTCTGAGAGGGCAGACTCTGCAGTGTTGGGGAGATTCATCCAGCTTCATGTGGCGAGATGACATTACTTAGTGCTAACGCGCGTGCGTTAACGTCGCGAGTTTTTTGCGTTTTTTGGCAACAGGTACAATCACGCCGTCCCGTTCTGTCTGTGTCGGCGCGGGTGGAGTTTAGCACTGAAACTCGCGACGTTAACGTCGCGTCTGCGCAACGTTGGCGCTGCGCAGACGTTGGAAAAGCGCTAACGCTCGTAAAACGCCAGTGGGATAGAGGCCTAACAAGTATGGACAAATAAATTAGTCTGAAATAAATGGATTTAATTTTATTTTTATTGCGGACACTGAGAAAAGGACATACCGTGCATTCGCGATTTATTTGCCAAAAATGTAAACAAATATGAATTAATGGAAAAATAACTTTAATTCTTACAAAATAAAGTTCAGTTTACGTTACAACTTCTAACATTTTTATAACTTTGTCAATAATGCTAGTCACTCTGAAATCAACTAATTTTTTATTGAAATAAAGTAGATATTTGTTTAAACTTGAAATAGGGTAGGGGTGTGCAGCACTGCGGAATTTTACTTTACCTATAGTGACTTTCAGTTCGTATTTGCTAATTTTGTACACAAAAAAGTACAGACCCCAGCACATCAAGCTACTACAATCAGTCAAATTTCTTTAATAGATTTTCAACTTTATCGCCAAATCATAATGTTCAAGACAGTTTCGGGTAGCTTGATGTGCTGGCGTCTGTACCAAGTTTGAAGCTGAAAAGTCACAAGCGCCCGAGATCCCACCGGCACCTATACCTTTCAAACCGACACATTACTGTAACACCGCGTTCATACATTCAGTGGTCAAACTATTTCTTTTTTGAAGTTGACGGTATTTGGAAAAATTGTACAATGAATATGTCAACAAATTATTTATAATATTTCTATTATATTATACCCGCAGGCCGCAGTAAGAGTACCCGCAGTTTAATCTGTATTTTATTATATTAGTTAGTATTATTTATTGTATTGGTTTAATGTGCAAAAGTTGTTTACAATATACAATTGGATCTTAATGTACACGTCTGTAGATAGTTACCCGGGAAAGATCTAACGCCTAAGGCACAGGCTCGGCCTAGTTTAGGTGTTAGTGGTCATACGAATTGTGTTCAATTTGCAGAATTGTACCTACTGTTTACCAAAATCATTTTGTAAAATATTTTTGTGTCAATAAAGCTTTTTTTTTTTTTAAATATATTTAAAAATCTAAAAATGCTGGCTGCAGCATTCATTATTCACAATGTACTAGTCCTCACTACCCCTACTACTTGTAAACCTGCAGCGGAACTTTTCAACGGAGTTGCCACAACTGGCAGGTCATTTTCTCTGTGGAATTTCGCCGCGGTTTTCCTAGCTAGCACACTATAGATAGATACAGAAGGCTGGCTTAATACAAGAGCGAAATCAGGCGCATGCACACGTATAGTCAATTCCAAAATTATCTGATGTAAATGTAAACAAATGGATCATAAAGATGCCCATTTGTATTGCTACTTACAAATTGAGAGCTTTGATTTGATTAATTGAATACATAAGCCCGATATTCCAATTTTAAATCACATTAAAGTGGTTTTTCATTTGACGATTGAAGTTTATTTTATAACCTCAATTTTGTGATAATTTTTCAATAACAATTTAAGAAAGAAAAAGTATTTATTGTGACTCGTGCAGGAAGATCACAAACTAAACTAAACACAGTCAAAAATAAAAAAACTAAATTATCTATACTTATAATAAATCTGTAGAAGGGAAAATTCTGTACATTGAAAATATCAAAAAAAATAAATGGCAGGGGGTGTTACTAGACCGACACCGAACCCAAAAATGTGATTAAAAAAAATATTGTCTGTCTGTAAACAGCAGGCATACATTTTCGCCGCGCCGTAGAAAGAGAGGGGGATACTTCCTCTCCTACGCCGCGCCGGCTGTCTACTCTCCATCCGTCTTACGAATTTTCGATCAGGTCACGTGTCCTGACGCGAGTTTAACATCTTTTACCCATTACAAAAAAAGTGTAGGTACAACGCCGCTAAAGAAGTTTTCACTTCAAAAAAACAAATAGAAAAATGAAACAGAAAGTCCTATACGAGGCCAAAAGGCTAGTCCTATCTCAGCATGATTCTGCGAAGGATATAAGTCGCAGCTGGTATTCTGATACGGAAATTACCAGTTGTTAATTATCTACATATTTAAAGCGTGTAACAACACGCTCTAAATATGTAGATAATTAATAAATAGATAATTAATTTATAGATTAATAATCCAACTTTCTAACTACACATAAATGTGTAATCATTTAACCTGAAAATGGTGTGTTTACACTTTCATCAGATACTGTTGGAATAGACTGCAGAGAGGGGCTAAATAATGACAGTCGCACAGGTCGATCGATCAGGTTAAGCTACGCTTGCCACGGTTGGTCTGTGGATGGGTGACCATCTTTACATACCGAGACCCCTCCGTGTCTCGAAAAGCACGTTAAGCCGTTGAGCCAGGCTGTCATTCGTGGATTTTTGACAGTTGTTACGGGTCGTCAGAAGCCCGAAAGTCTGACAACCAGTGTTATCAAGGGGTATCGTATTACCCAGTAACTGGGTTGTGGAGGTCACATAGGCAGTCGCTCCGTGTAAAATACTGGTATTCAGCTGCATCCGGTTAGACTGGAAGCCAACCTCAACATAGTTCGGAGAAGGCTAGGCAGATGACTTTTGGAACCGACTATAGACGCGTATGTACAGCAACCTCATACTTAAACAAATGCCGGTTATTTCAAACTAAAACAAATGCTGTTCTTTTCAAACTAAAACTGATGCCGGTCGTCTCAAACTAATACAAAGGCCAGTCGTCTCAAACTAAAACAAATGTCGGCCGTCTCAAACTAAAACAAATGCTGGTCTTCTCAAACTAAAACAAATGCCGGTCGTCTCAAACTAAAACAAATGTCGGCCGTCTCAAACTAAAACAAATGCTGGTCTTTTCAAACTAAAACTGATGCCGGTCGTCTCAAACTAAAACAAATGCCGGTCGTCTCAAACTAAAACAAATGCCGAACGTCTCAAACTAAAACAGATGCCGGTCGTGAGTGCGCTTGCACTCGCTGTACGTGAAGCGTGTCTATGTTTGTGTGCGTTTTCACTCGTGTATGGTTACTGTTGAATATTTTATTTACATTACAACCGAACACTCCAACGTTTTAGTTATTAGGTTATGCAATTACGTCGGCACTTACGTGGTTTCGGAACGTTTACTTTTGGTGTTAAGTTTTATTAACTTGACGTGACTGTCTGTGACTGTGAAGTTTTGGAGTTTAGTTAATTAGTAGCTGCGCCCCGCGGTTTCACCCGCATAAGTTTCGATCCCGTAGGAATATCGGGATAAAAAGTAGCCTTTATGTTAATTCAGGGTGTCGGCTACCTCCATACAAAATTTTATAAAAATTGGTTTGAGCGTGAAGAAGTAACAAACATATAAACACTCACATACACGCACCCCCTCACAAACTTTCGCGTTTATAATATTAGTGTGATTATTAGTGTGATAAGTGTGATTATAGTGTGATTGTACCTAACAATAATTTGCTTTTATATTTATTTGTTTTTAAATAAACTTTGAGTGGATTACGTTACAGCACACCCCGGACACTCCATACAACGATCGCAAAATAAATACCTACTAATACTACATTAAAAAATGACGTTTGTATACGTATGAATGTGTGCGTGATGTACTTGTGTTTGCGAGCGCTCTTGTTAAAGAACTGCGACGAATACGCCGAAGTGCGGGGTGAGGTGCGGTAACTGATGTTAGTGCGGGGAAGGGAGTGTCCTTTCTGTACGTAGTACTTTAAGTATTCTGTGGTTCCAGCCGGAGGATTGGAAAGGAAAACCCGAAGTGGTTTTATGATTATTTAATTTATAAAAATTACAGCTACAGATAATTATGATAGTCCTATGAATGTTCATTCCATATCGAAGTAGGAAAATGAAATGCTTGTGCATCGATTGATGTGATCAATAACTATTGGAGTAAATGCAACATCGGCCGTCGGCGTACTTCGTATAATAACGGCACGTAACTCCTCATCCGAACGTAATTAGTATAATGTAAATTCTGTCAGGCAGTACATAACAAGTTGGTCTCGTAGTCGCAAGTGCGTCTGCTGAGCGTTGGGTTCTGGATTCGATTCCCAGGTCGGGCCAAGTGTTATTGGATTTTTTATTTTTATTTTTAGTAGCATCCCGCAGTTGGGAAGTTGGTGGAGTGAAGCCCCCATGCCGCGGATAGCACGTAAAAACGTTGGTCCTCCGCCTGTTCTCTCCGCGGTCATGGCGGATTGCCGTCCCATCGGACTATGAAAGTAAATGAACAGAGAGTGCACCCGTGTTTGCCTAAGGTCCGGCGCTTCTAAATTTGCCAAAGATGTAAACAATAATGGCCGCTGGAAATCGAATAAAATCAATATTATGAATATGATCAAGAACATTTGTTTCTTGTATGTTTACTTAAAATAAATGTTTTTGTATTTTGATTTTATTCAATTTCGAGCGGCCATTGGTGTTTACATCTTTGGCAAATTTAGAAACACCGGATCTTACACACTTGTGCATTGTAATATCTCCTGTGAACTCGGCTAATCTCCGTTGAGATTGGCCACCTTGGCCAAAATTCAGTCGTGAGGATTTCATTATCATCATCTTTCAGCTGAAAGACGTCCACTTCTGAACATAGGCATCCCCCAAGCATCTCCACTTCGACCAATTCTGTGCTTTCCACATCCAGCGGATTCCTGTCAGATTCCCGCGGGAGGATTTATAATAACAAATCTATTTACATGTTTTTCGTGTAGCCAGATACCAATAAAATATATTACACGGTTCATGCCAATGGATTTTTGATTGAAAAGCGCGGAATTGAAAGATATTGAATGATTGTGCCATCAAATAAACTAGTTATATTGATTGAAAAACAAAAAGAGTTCGTTGGGCGCTATTTACATTTAGTTCTGTAAAACATTGTAAACGTTGTGAAATATCGCTGTGTGTTTGTGGTGGGTTTCGAATCCAAAACTCTGCAATCGCCAGTTCATAGCTTTATCCGTTTAGCTAGTCTCTTGAGATACCTATGTATGTTCGTGTATGTGTGTATATATAGACATACACGTATATATACGCAGGTACACACTTGTGTATATATTATGTGTTACATAGTTACCTACACAAGATTCTGTGTGTGCAAGTTAATATTTTGTTGCAGATATTTGTGAATTTGAATATGGAGCTGTATTGTCAGATGCACATCATCCATCATTGGCGCCGATTCTCTTGTTCACAAATTAAACAAAATTTAATTTCAGTGCATCTTTTTCTTTCTATTTCATTGAGAAAAGGACAGAAGATAAATATTAGTTTAGTTTTCAAATTAGTCAGTGCCTGACGTAAATTGACGTATTTTTAATAGCCAATTTTTTAATCACGTCTAAATTGTCTATGGGATATCTTAATTTGACAGGACTAAACTAATATTTATCTCCTGTCCTTTTCTTAATGAAATAGAAAGAAAAAGATGCACTGAACTTAAATTTAGTTTAGTTTGTGAACAAGAGAATCGGCGCCATTATATGATATGTCAAACCCAAAAATCTGATAATTCCACATGAATTAGAAAACCAAAATCAAATATTTTTGAAGTGAAAACTTCTTTAGGCGCGTTGGGCAATTTTGAGATGAAAAAAAACCATTGAACTCGCGACACTGTTACTTACACTGTGCTACATTCGGATGTGTTCGGCTGTCCTCGGGCTTAATGTATTTCCGATATGTCAGTGAGTGATGGCAAAGTATTCTGTTTGTGTTTTGTTTATAATATGACGATTAAAAAAATAATATACACGTAAGTGATTGTTCAAGTTTTCACTTCTGTCTGTACTCCCGGAGTGCCACTGTTTTTTTTTTTTATTTTTTTTTTTATTAGAAAGCATGATTTATAGCCGCTCGCATACGACCTTTAATTGATTTTAACCTACCTTCGCCTGCATAAACGGGGCCAACATTAACATTTTATCACGCCCGTAAACCTGGGGTGTAAGCAATTTTTCAAGGGTTAAGCTTGGGGTATAAATCATCTGCTAATACCGGCAGGCCATTTCAGGAGTGATAAAACACGCAGTTATGTATGAAGGGATTTTCGTATGTAAGGATTCGTGTTTACCTGGGAGCTAAAATTGTAATATTTTCTACACACTGGCTAACTATTGAATCTGCTCATAATTCCGATAACTGAAAAACTAACAAATGTAATAATACCAGTAGTCTGTAGTGATAAACTGTTAAATTTCACCTTAAAACGCACTACTTTTTATTTAAAACCAAAATTCCTTGTTTTTTAAGTAAATCATAGCGGATTTTATTATGATGAAAATGGCAACTGAGTCTCACATGAATTATCAAACTCATACTTAAAGCAAGCCCGCTAACCATTATACCATTATATGGAAACGATGCGCTTCCATTCTCGGTAGATTGCGTGCTAGCTCCCACAGCATCCTGAGTGTACTGTGTGATAGGTGGGACAGCCCCATGCTGGCTCACTGGATACGGCTGCACACTTACGTATCAGTCGTATCAATTTCCAATAAAATTTGTCAATTTTGTGGTTTTGTGGTTTTTACTAACATTAGGTTAAGACTTTTACTAACAACATATGGATTTTTAATCTGAAATAAATGTGTTATTATTATTATTAAAGCATTTATTTCAAATAAACCAAAAGGTCTCTCTGACCACCAACCAACTCGCCAACTAAGCTATACATATAGCTCAATCCCAACACACATGAGGCACAGTCTCGATACACCTACAAGTGATTAAGCTCATTATCTAGAACTACGCCGTATTAGTAGCATAGTTAGCTATACTACAGCCAGCAAGTAGAGATTTTCGCTTCATTACCTGACCTACAAAATTACTAGGCTAATATCCGCTTGATGTTCGAACAGCGAACTTGTGTGGTCTCACTCTGTCTTTTGGAAATGGATACGCCTGTCTCTTTCGGTTTGGAAATTGCTTCAAGCGGGCTGTTTAGAACAGGTTAGCGTCATCAGCCCGTTATGTAAGCTACAGTTGAATGTGGGTTCCAAAATGACTGTTTCCAAATCACTGCGCTCGCAAACTGATTATTTAGTGACTAGCTTCTGCCTGTGGCTTCGTCCGCGTGAAAAATCTTATACCCCCGACCTACCCCGTCGCATTGCATCGCCTACCCGCGATATTACTTCGTTCTCTCTTAGCGTTCTTTCTGACTTTTTAAATTTTTGTTCGGCTCCTAAAGGCCCTAGCGTGATGTTAAATAGCCTTCCTCAAAAATTGGGCTATCAAATACAAAAATATTTTTTCAAATCTGACTGGTAGTTCCAGAGATTAGCGCGTTCAAACAAACAAACTCTTCAAATTTAATATTAATATTGGTATTAACAATAAAGTTTGAAGACGCTTTCGTCCATTTGCCAAAAATGTAAACAAATAGGTACCTATGTGTTTATGGAAATATAACTGCAGTTTACGCTACAAATTCAAACATTTTTATAACTTTTTCAATAGTCCTTGTCACTCTGAAATCAACTTAATTAATATTAAAATTTGATATTGATTTAACTCGAAATAATATTAATTTGAAAAATAAGTTTGAATAGACTTTATTCCAAACCAGAGGCCCTAGCACGAACGCGCGAGTAAACGTAACGTAACTGCGAACGATTTTTGAATAAACATTACAACTGGCCTATAGCATTTCGATTAAAGCATAATTAGTAGGTATCACCCCGATAAAAAAAAAAACTAAGTAAATATTATGTGCCAAATGAGTATTTTCAATTTTAAAATCGTTCGAATTTCTTTTGTTTATTCTGCGTGAGAGCAGAAGGCCAATTCTCGTAATTCAAAACGTTCAAAATCTAGTCGCAATCTCATCTCGGCGACAAACAAATGTCAAAACTTGTCAAAATGTAGGGAAATTAGAGCTATTTTTTACAGATCGAGACTGAGATCAGACTGTGAACGTGGTGCGGGATTGTCCGAAAGGGTTACCGCTGCCCCGGAACATAAAGGGCTAAGGAAGGAACACGGATGGGTTTTAGTCAGTAAGAGTCTGACACTCCCTTCCGCTCCACCCAGAGCGGGAGGGGTCATTTGATGATTTCCCATCCATAAAAAAAAGACTGTGTACGTTCTTAAAATTACGAGAATTGCCCCTCTGATATCGGCCTCGAATTACAAGTTCAGTTTTATTTATTGAATCCCTTTGTCAGTCTTCTTTACATATTTACATATTTTAAAAAGCTAACAATCTTAAAATAATAATATGACAGTGATGCGGACGAATTTTTGATGCCCTTTGATTATTTTCCCTCCCTTTTTATATACTTACGAGTTGTATGTCAAAAGTTGGAACCCCAGACAAGCACTTTACTCTGTGTAAGTATTTAATTACATCATCAACGTTCTCAAATGCCAGTTGAGATTTAAATATACGGCCAATTTAACTTTTAGACAAGTTGCTTAACTTAACAATTAATTTCCCTGAATTTACCTAAAATAATGACTTACCATTTAAATACGAACATTCTCCAGTATCAAAACTTCAACAATTCCACAACACTGAACTTCCGGACCTTTAGAGCAAGAAGGAAGAAACTCCTGCAAGAGAGATGAAGTACAAAACGCAAGCTGACAGGGATCTCGTCAGACGAAGTTCAGTTCCGAAGTTCAAAAGTTTAGACCGACAGGCAACCTCCATTAGTGGGAGGTATTGAAAATTTACATCGTGCATTATTTAGCAGTCGTGGGGAGTATTTTGATATTTATACCTATGCAATTAAAGTTGATTTTATAATTGCGCAGAAGATTTGATGAGAATACTAAGAATGGGTAGTGTATTGAAGGAGGTTTTTTCTGTTTTTAGGGTTCCGTACCTCAAAAGGAAAAACGGAACCCTTATAGGATTAATTTGCTGTCCGTCTGTCTGTCTGTCTATCAAGACACTTTATTTTGGGAACGCGTGGAGGTATCGAGTTGAAATTAAAACCGTATACTCAGGTCTACAGTCTCTTGAAGCTGTGAAAAAATAAAATATCTTAGTTAACGTAAAAAAAAGATACTGCCGTTTATGCCGCAAAAAACGTATATTCCGACACTCTCAAGGGAATCAAAACTAATAGGGTACTTTCCGTTGACCTAGAATCATGAGATTTGGCAAGAAGCAAGGTCATGTAGCACAAATAAAGGAAGAAATCCCCAAATCGTAAATTTGTAGTTGCATAGCTAGCTAGCATAGCATACGGAAACCTCGGTGCGCGAGTCCGACTCGCCCTTGACCGATTTTTTAAAATTATATTCTTAATCTTAAGGACTTATCTTAATGTTGATATTAAAAGTTATTTCTTATAAAAAATTTTGGGCGCGCACCATAATTATTTGCAAGGCAGGTCAAGTTGACACTAATTACATGGTTACAACGCACAATAGCCCTTAATCGCTTGACGCTTCGCAAGCCAAGACACTTCACTTGGAATACAAAAAAGTATTCCAAGTGAAATTATGCGAAGTGAAGAAAAACTCTGTATTTTTTACCATATTTTATTTTAAGTGTAAGTAGGTAGTTATATGCGTTCGCGATTTATCTGCCAAAAATCGTAAACAAAATATGAATTAATGGAAAAATAACTTTAATTCCTATACGATAAAGTTCAGTTTACGCTACAACTTCAAACATTTTTAGAACTTTGTCAATAGGTCACTCTAAATTCAACTTAATAGTCATTTAATTAAAATTAATATTTGTTTAACTAGAAACAGGGTGGGGGTGTGCAGCTCTGCGCAGTTTTACTATACATACTACTTACTTACTTTTCTACTTTTTGAGAGAAGACCATAAGTCTTCTCTCTTATGTTATAAATAATAACAGTCTCAAGCGACATTTAATTCTCCACTAAGGGTCGACACATCTCACGTTCACTAGTTAACACAAGTTTACTCTAGTGGAGTGCGCGCAATGAGAGCGATGCAAACTTGCGCTAAGCACGTACCTGGACTACGACGAAGTTAAGTGGACGGCCCGCATAGTCTGCGATTGTGTAACAAGGTGCTTTTTATGAAGGAAAATTATTTGAAACGAATTGTGTTGACAAAACTGTTAATACTTTTTGCATCCCTGAGACGTTGCCATGTTAAAATGTTTTTTTTTTTTTTTTTTTTTTTTTTCAAATATCAAATCGTTTTTGCGTGATATAAATGTTATTTAGGTTTATACAGGGTGAAATTGAAGTTTGATTGTGAGGATGGATGGATAGATGGATGTTTGTTGCTCTTTCACGCTGATTTAGATTAAACTTTACAGTAATATAGCTTATACATCAGAATAACACATAGGATACTTTTTATCCCGATATTCCCACGGGATCGACACTTATGCGGGTGAAACCGCGGGGCGCTGCTAGTATAATAATAATATCACATTTTTCATAAACCTAGGCATTTATTTTTATCAGCATCAACTCTTTGTATGCCGCGACATGAACGCGAGACACAATAGCTTTTTAATTGTTTCTGTATTTTTTTTTTTCGAAAGGCTTACAGACTGTTAATATTAAAATAACAATAATATAACCTCCACAGATCAAGAACTATTACGGCTATCAACCGGTTTAACACTATCAAGAGACTTGCCAGCAGTTTATTTTCAACAAAAAAACACCACAAAGTGAAAAATAACTTTAATTTCGGAAGTCGGTGTCGTTGGTTCCGCATTTTCGTTTTTTGACACCGACTTCCGAAATTAAAGTTATTTTTCACTTTGTAGTGTTTTTTTTTTTGAAGTCGGTTGTTTTTTTTGTAAAAAAGTTTTTATATTTCACTTTTTAGTTGTACCTACCCCACACAAATTCAATTAACACTAGTACATTGAAGAATTGAAGACACTACTCGAAGAATCATCAAAATTCGCATAGAAATGTCGGAGATGCAGTACATTTATGCATATAACTTCGTACATAAGAATAATTACCTAATGTATTATATATTAAAACCTTCCTGAAAGTATGTAGATCACACTAATGAATTATCAAAATCGGTTTAGTAGTTTTTGAGATAATCGCGGACATACAAACATACATACATACGGGTCTAATACAGAACCTCCTTTTTTAAAGTCGGTTAAAAATAGCCTTTATATACTCTCATTACAATTAGGAGTACATTTTTTGTGCTAATGAGAAATGTAATAAACGATGCACCGACATGGAATTCGCAGTGTCGGAAAGGAATTTTAATGTTTTGAACATTATGAGGATTTTATGAATGTTGTAGCTCTACTACTCGTAAACTACGGAACATTCAAAATGGCGTTATTTGTTACAGGGTTGGGTAAAATTGTAAAGGATGCATCACGAAATCACGAGTGAAAAATGATTTTTATTCTGGTGTAACCAAGGAAATTAAATCTTGTGATCGAATTTTCATCGCTTTTCTATAATGAGCACCCCAATTGCGTGACCCACTATCAATCGGAATCAGAATCATTTCGAAGCCAATTGCTAATCCATTGCTTTATCGAAAAATTTGTCTGCTCAACGCGTAAACAACGCAATGAATGTTGTTGAACTGTCAAAATGAAACCGATTCCGATTGATAAAGTGTTACGCAAATGCCCCGCGGGTTTAATTATTACATGGAAATAGTTTATTTTTATTTTTTCGGTATATCTTAGCATAATTAGCCTATAATATCCCCACTGCTGGGACACAGGCCTCCTCTTTGTGAGAGGTAGTGAGCCATAATCTACCACGCGGGCTCAGTGCAGGTTGATTGATGTTACTTGTTTTAGAATTTGGTTCGATAATATACCGGGTTCCTCAAGATGTTTTCCTTTACCGTTGTTAGAGTAAGTGGTGATTAAATAAATTACACAAAGTAAAGCGTCTGTCAGGTTTGAACCTATGACCTATAACTCGTATGTCGCGGTCGTTACCACTGGCCTACCATTGCTCAATTAAGCAAGTTAATAATTATATTTTTTTTTTTACTAAAAAATTAACCACTAAGTACTACAACTTTACATAAAATCGTTTGTAGCGCGGGTTCTGTACCTAGAAACCTTCATGAAGGAAGAGTTTTAGCCGAAAGGTTGGGGCGTCTCGACGTTTTCGTGAAAGGTGACGTGACACCACGCAGCGCTACACGACGCCGACACAGTCATCACTTCGTGCACAATAGATTGTTTTTATAATTAAAATATGTATATTTAAGGTATTTATTTATGGGCCTGCGTCGGCGTCGCCTGAAATAAATGGATTATTATTAAGTATTATTTATTTTTGTCTCTTCAATGTTTCGTACCTAGTTGAAGCAATATGTCCTTGGTGGGCGGTATGTTCGGACATACAGCGATCATCATGGCGAGATCTAATGAACATTCGATAAATGTTCGAGGTTTTTCTCTCAGCTCGATAGATGGCGTTGGCGTCGACTTAGATCTCGCTATGGTTTCGTTACCGCCATTTACCTTGGCAGGAATGATATTTTTGTGAGCTTCGAAAGTTGAAGTATTTAAATAATAAATATACGCTATATGACCGAATATAGTGTATGTATTATTTACTCCTCGCCTATTATACGGACCTACGTTCTTAATAAAACCTTCTTCTGTCTTTCACTATGTATATCCAGTACGGAACCCACTAAGGTAGTTCCATAATTCTTCCTGCATTATTCAAACAAACCCCGTTCCTACATTCGTGACCTAACATATCTGTATGCAATAAATCAAACACAGAGGAGTAATACATTAGTGCTTCCGACACAAGTGCATCAGCTAAAGTGGTTCAAGAAATATTTTACTGTGACAAGGGAATGTACAGTGAAGTGTGCTTAGGAATGTTAAGTTTAACTTGGTGCCACAGATATACACAGGACCTAGATAACGCAAGTATCACGATCTGTATGAAAGCGAAGCGTGCCATTTTTTGACTACCTACTATGACGCGTGACGTCACAAGCACTATAATTGTGTGTTGATAATATCGCACCTTTAACCGCTCAAGCGGCGCGGTTCGCCGATCGGCGACGAAACAATAGAAAATCAAATGTGTCTCATTAGCGGAGCTTGACAGATTAAGGGGCTTACACGAGCTAAACGCAAAAAAACGGTAGTTTTCGAAACAATAAAAGTATATGATGGCCTACAGTAAACAAAATCAGAAAAATATATGATATTCTTCAGGATATATGCTAGATAGATAGTGTTTTGAAAACACAATACAACTAATTTGGTACGATAGAAAAAAATCATGAACATACCTCTAAAAAACATTCTTATTACAATAAAAACCATACTAATATACATACAATCATTCTGATTTTTTGTCAGATTATTCTACAAGTAACATACTAAAATGATAGTGTTTTATTTTTTTATTTAAAACAATAGTTTTTTTGTAAATCGAATATTCATAGTTCCGAACATAAAAATTGCGCATGTGTGCGTGAACGCCCGTGTAGCGACACTGCCGGCCGAGGCCTGATGCTATACGGACGTGTCGCTCTTTTCGCCGCACTATTTCCGTCAAGATTGTTATGTTTTTGTTAAGTTTTATTTGTAAATTCATTGTTTATTATTATTTGCATATCTTCTTTCCGTAAATATTTTTATTTCGTGTAAATATAAAATACTTTTAAGTTTGTAATGTATGGGGTGCAAGGCGCGCGCCATCTATTGTACGGCGAGTCCCAACTCCCGGGCGTTTCACTTGTGTCTCCCGGCAGTGGTCCGCGTAACCTAACAAAGTTAAAATAGGGTAATAATTTGTAAATAAATGGGAAATATAGTGAAACATTCCGTTAGGAGGACTACAAAACGTTCATATAAAACAAAAGCCGAACATAATATGAACGAAAGTAAAAAGTATGAGCATTTTATTTTTAACTGAATATTTTTATTTTTGCAATAAAATGCATAAGGTAAGTATTTTCGACTCCGCGTACATCTGTCACACCGGCGCATGTGGACGACGTGTAGATTTGTATTCGAGAGTCCCCGGGTTCGATTCCCAAGGTTACGAAATCGTACTTTCTTTTTAAATTTTTGAATTTTTAGATAGATAGTGTTTTGAAAACATAATACAACTAATTTTGTACGATAGAAAAAAATCATGAAGATACCTCTAAAAACTTTCTTTTTACAATAGACACCATACTAATATACATACAATCATTCTGATTTTTTGTCAGATCATTTTACAAGCAACATACTAAAATAATAGTGTTTTATTTTTTTAGTTCAAACAATAGTTTTATTGTAAATAGCATATTCATAGTTCCGAACATAATAAGTGCGCATGTGTACGTAAACGGTAAACCCCCGTGTAGCAATAATGCCGGCCGAGGCCTGATACTATAACTATACGGACATGTCGCTCTTTTCGCCGCATTATTTATTTGTACATACATTCATTGTTTATTATTACTATTTGCATATCTTCTTTCTGTAAATATTTTTATTTCATGTAAATATAAAATACTTTTAAGTTAAAATAGCGTAATAATTTGCTATCAATTATATCATTTTTGTAAATATGGGAAATAAAGTGAAACATTCCCTTAGGAGGACTACAAAACGTTCATATAAAACAAACGCCGAATATATGAACGAAATTAAAAAGTAAGAGCATTTTATTATTACTGAATATTTTGGTAGTTTAAGAAAATGCACTTATTACGCATAAGCTCAGTTTTTTCGACGAGCTACGCAATCGTTACATTGGCTCATGTAGACGACGCGCAGGTTTGTGTTCGAGGGTCCCCGGGTTCGATTCCCAGTGATACGGAATCGATTTTATTTAAAAGTATTTTGAATTTTTAAATATATTTTTATAACAAAAAAAACGTCTACAATGTAATTATCTTTCACAGGAGAAAGAAAGTCGAAAATATCAACACGGAAGTTACTTCTAATGCGTAAGTACCTACACGTTTTCTAAGCCATTGTAACAATAAAAAAAACCTAAATTTATTAACAGACCGCGACTTATTGATAATGTGCATAAAGAAATCACAGATTCATCCGAAAATTGCGAAAAAATGATCACAAGCAAGAGTTTAATTTTTATTGATTGTGTTTATAATAAGTAAATAGAAATCATAATAATTATGTATGAATGTTAGGTACGAGTACCTAATCCTTGAGGCCGTTTACACATCATGCCGCAGCTGCAGCGGCATCACCCTTGGATTTGTATGAACACACGGCGCCGCCGCGCCGCCGCGCCGCCGGCGCACAGTGGGCCCATACTGAAAATTTGTGGACTTAGGCAACAAAGTTCCAATATCGATGCGATTTTTTTTTATATGACGTGTTATGATATTCCTAACAACTTTTATTCTTATAAAATTTCGTCTAAAGTTGATAGTTTGTCTTGAAAAAAATTTATTAGTTTTTTTTTGTATGGAGCGAATCACGTTTCATTTTTTTTCTTCAATTGTACTAATAAGTTGAGTGTGTGGCGGTGAGTATATGATAGCTAGGGTCATTCTCTATCCATGAAAAAAAAAATCAGCGCCGGCTATCTGCGGCATCGCGAGTAATCATTCGGTAAAATAAAAATATTTTGTATGAAATTTTTTGCCATTTAAAATAAATTCAAAGTATATTTTTTGTCTCATTTGGCTGTTTTGACCTTCTATTTAGTTAAATATATAGTTTTAATAGCGCATAGTTACATATAACTAGTAATTCTGGTAGAGATTTAGTTATTATTGCATGTTATCGGTAGCACCTGCATTGTGATTGATGACTCATTTGTTTGTGCGCTCGGCTAAGCGCATAACTAATGAGTTTTCAAAAATGCTCGTCTCTGATTGGCTGAATAATTTTCACTCACTGTTATGTCCACTACTTGAGTAATTAACACTGACTATAAATATAAAGACATTCATTAAGTCCATCTAGTTTCGCTCTTGTCGCTTATTTGTGAACACAGTGAAATACTTTTATTTTTATATTTACATTAGAACTATGGCTGGATTTTGTACCAACCTAGATCTTTTTGTGAAATTAAGAAGTGGCGGTGATCTGAAAAATCATATGTTTCTATATGAAAGTATCATTTCTGTCTTGACTACCGAAGTTTCTGAAGGAGACAAGAACCGAATCAAGGAGTTCTGTCGACTTTTTTGTGTAAATCTAAATAAAAAGTGGATAGAGTCATGTAGACATCAAAAAACTTTTATGAACCGTGAAAGTAATCGCAAGTGGTTGGAAAAAAACATCAAATGGCCTGTTTGTGACACTGTTGACCTGAGAAGTGAGATGGACTTTTCAGACGCAGCCTTATCTGAGCCTGTGGATATAGATTCCCATGTTCCTACTCTTGAAGTATGTACTGAGAAAGCGGGAACATCTACAGAAAAGGAGCACAGAAAACCGTTCGAAGACTTAAGTAATAAGCCAAAAAAAAGACGTTCTACTTCCATAGTAGAAGAAAATTCCGAGGAAGAGTTGCAACACTGGTACATAACAAAATTGAAAGACAACGGCAAAACGAATCTGACAAAAGTGGTCGAATACCTTTCCAGTAATCCAGATGCGCTATCCGAAGTAGATGAGCGACTATTCAAGAAGCAGAGCTTAAGTACTGTCTCTGAAGATAAGTATTTAGCTCTTTATACATCACTTGCGCTCTCGAAATGGAAATACTTAGCTCTTCGACAATTTCTGAAAGAAGAAAACTGTGCTGCCTTTCCATCTTATCCGAATCTTGTAAATGCCAAGAAAAGATGTTACCCACCACAAGAGAGTATGGAGATTACTGAAAAAGGAGCTCACATTAAATTGCAAGCGCTATTGGACCACACTGTGAAGAGGATTTTACTAGATATGAATTCTGCTGATAGGTCTCAAAATGAAGAACTCAAATTAACCTGGAAATGGGGACTTGATGGTTCTTCGTCGCAGAGTAATTATAAACAGAAAACGTCAAACACTGCTACAGAGTTCGATGATTCATCAGTAGTCATGATAAGTATCGTCCCTCTTCGGCTAGTGTCTACTAGCCCATCATCTGGGAATGAAAATATAGTTTGGGAGAACCCCACACCTTGCTCAACTCTTTACTGTCGACCAGTGAAGTTTACTTTCACTTCAGAGACAGCTGATTTTATAAAGTCTGAAGAGTCTGAGATGAAAAAACAAATTGATGAACGAATATCTACACAGTTTGGAAATATTATTGTATCACATGAATTGCATATGACCATGATTGATGGAAAAGTGGCCAATATTATTGCTGAAGTACCATCATTTGCAACGTGTCCCATTTGCTTGGCAAAACCGAGCGAAATGAATAATTTAGACGCTTTGGCTTCCAAACCACTTCGTGAAGAAATTTACAAACAAGGAATTTCTTCACTGCATATGAAGATTCGGTGTATGGAATGTCTTCTCCATATATCTTATAATCTGGATTTTCAGCGATGGACTGCTCGAGGCGAACATAAGGCTTTGAAACAAGCTAAAAAAATACCACGCAACAAGAATTTCGTGAGCAAACTGGAATGCTGATTGATATAGTCAAACAGGTATGTATTTAATTTTCGCTCTTTTTATGTTGTTTGTGTATTATATCTCTATATATTGTATATTACAGTATTGTTTTCCCATTTTAGGGTTTTGGAACTACAAATGACGGGAATACTGCGAGGCGCTTTTTCCAAGATTACAAAAGATCTTCCAGAATAACGGGAATTGACGAAAATCTGATTTTCAGATTTTCCGTTATTCTACAAGCCATATCATCAGGCAAAAACATTGACTGTGAAAAATTTAGAAGGTACTGTAGAGAAACAGCTGATGTGTACGTGCAACACTATTCGTGGTACTACATGCCAGTTAGTGTACATAAACTTCTAATGCACGGTGCAGACATCTGTAACCACTTTGGTGTTTTGCCAATCGGTAAGTAAAAAATAAATATAGTATGATGTATTATTTGACTCGATTGCGTTTTGAAATTAAAATGTACATAACTTATTCGTTTTAGGTACCTTAACTGAAGAAGCTTCGGAAGCCCGTAATAAGGACTTCAGAAACGTCAGGGAGAGGCACACTCGGAAAACAGGGAGAATAGCAACAAACGAAGACATCCTTCATAGACTTCTAATAAGCTCTGATCCCCACATATCCTACATAAGGCCTAAAATAACGAAGAAGGTTCATAATGAGTTGTTGCCTGAAGCAATTCAGTTGTTACAGACTACTGAGCCTTCCTGTGGCAGTGAGATTATGGAGGAAGAAGAATGCCTCATAGCAGAGTCCGAAAATTTGCCAGACCCACTAGCACTTCTGGAACAAGAAATAATGTGATCCGGCTCTAGATTATTCCCACAAAAGCCCATCAGGGCTAGGAATATGACAAACAGCCCTTTTCAGGGCTACAATGACTTCACAGTTTCATATTGGTCATACGTACGATAACTTATACTATAATATACATACGCTTGATTATGTAGGTAATTATCAATGACTTGCCCGTACAGATTTAAATTATTTCACCTATCATTAACAAAATTAGTATAACCTGAAACTTATTACGATATTTATTCAACAATAGATAACGTGTAGTTAAAAAAATAACACAGCCAATCAGAGACGAGCATTTTTGAAAACTCATTAGTTATGCGCTTAGCCGAGCGCACAAACAAATGAGTCATCAATCACAATGCAGGTGCTACCGATAACATGCAATAATAACTAAATCTCTACCAGAATTACTAGTTATATGTAACTATGCGCTATTAAAACTATATATTTAACTAAATAGAAGGTCAAAACAGCCAAATGAGACAAAAAATATACTTTGAATTTATTTTAAATGGCAAAAAATTTCATACAAAATATTTTTTTTTTACCGAATGATTACTCGCGATGCCGCAGATAGCCGGCGCTGATTTTTTTTTCATGGATAGAGAATGACCCTAGCTATCATATACTCACCGCCACACACTCAACATATTAGTACAATTGAAGAAAAAAAATGAAACGTGATTCGCTCCATACAAAAAAAACTAATAAATTTTTTTCAAGACAAACTATCAACTTTAGACGAAATTTTAAAAGAATAAAAGTTGTTAGGAATATCATAACACGTCATATAAAAAAAAATCGCATCGATATTGGAACTTTGTTGCCTAAGTCCACAAATTTTCAGTATGGGCCCACTGTGCGGCGGTGCGGCGCGGCGACGAGTTATGATAAAATCTATCAAAACTCGCCGCCGCACAGTGGTTTGAAAATCGAGCTCCATACTCATAGAAACTTAAAGTACGAAAATAAAAAAACAAAAATTGTAATGGGTCTAGTATACCTCCCTTTACGTAATATTAACGTATGGATGGTATCAGTCGCTCCACGCGTGAGAAAAAAATGTTTTTTGTTTTTTTTTGTATGGGAGAAAACACTTAATGTACATTTTTTTGAAACTGAATGGAACTGATAGGCTGGAGCTCACACGAGCTATTGTACCATACACGGCCATCAAGATGACATACAATTCATGCACCGTTGGGCGCCGCTTTGCACGTAGCAAATTTTTGAAATTTTGTGTTTTCGATATGTGATTTTTCAAATCTTTGACGTGAATAAACGAACATGCCGATCGATTATCGTTACTTTTAGCCTGCTTATGACCTTTATGATGGCAACAATTAAAAATTATGTTGATTATAAGTACCTATACGTTTTTTTTTAGAACTACTTAACTCATTTAATCACCGTTGTAGTGTATCTATTAAATAGATATGTAAACACTGTCTCATTCACACAAGCGGGGTAGCTGCTGTCAGTTATGTTATGTCATCTGTCAGTTACGAGGAATGGCGGGAAACAGACAAAGTGAAGCAGGCTATATACGATGGCGCTTGGTGTGGTAGTGAGCCAGTGAAGTGATATGTTCAACATAAGTACGGAATCAACAGGATTCTACAACCGTGATTATGGTTGAGTTGTAATTAGATACTGCTTCAATCTGAGCCTCAATCAGAGCCTGTTCTTCCACGATGTTCAACTTGTTTTCGTTTGAAAACTTAAAATAAATTGGTCAGCAGAACATTGTGGAAGATGGCTTTGGATTCTCCCATACCTTTTCTTCGCCACAAACTAAGCGCAGAGGCACAAAAGAACACATAAACATACTGGAATCGTCTTCGTCTGCCATAGTTTGCTTATACAAACTTTGCCCTGAAGCACCATCAAAGCCATACTTGCATATAATTGTTAACTCTTTGCCATCCAGCGAAGGTTCCACACGTAGGAATTTTCCAAGCTTTGCACAGTTTTATCCAAAATTTAGCTTTACTTTTACCTCTCCTTCCGTGATGTACAATGGTAACTTTTGGAGGGCAGCAGTCCTTCTTCGCCTCAAGGATGGCAGTATAAGAAGGACACAGTGGTACTCCTTCTTCTTTTGCACAAGATCTTAATGTTATATACTGCCACTTCGAAAGCTTCAATGAGGTCAAAATAAATAAAGCTTTATCAGCGGAATATATAGGCACAGTTTCCTTGGGCTTTAACAATTTATTTATCCTTGTAGCCTCTTTGCTCCGAGACTAGTTTGACGATATCTGCTATATTCTTGTCATGTGCTTTCAAACCGGTTGCATGAGCAAGGCTTTCAGTGCTATACGTTAGGAGGTCTTCCGCTCTCCTTCTCTTCTGTAGCGGGCTTAGCTCTTTAAATGGTTTTCTCGGCCTCACAACTGATGTTGATGTTCCAACACTGCACGTCTCCGGTGTGTAGGATGTTGATGCACCCTCATTTAAAACAAAGTCAGAACTGGAACGGGTTTGCTGCTCTACTGACACTAAATAAGGGGTCATCTTTCCTTTCATGATCTCAGGCCTTTTTATGTTCTCTTGCAGCCATGTCTCATACTTTGTTATGTATGTACGTCTCGTACGATTACACGAGATCCATTTGTTCCTCAACGAACAAACATAAGTCTGACAGAATTGTTTCAATACCCTCTTTTCATTTTCTGACAAATCAATAGTATTCTCAAAAACTTCAAATAAAACATTGGGCTGTGAAAAACAATTGTTGTTTGTCACAAACATGACAATGTCCAAATTGGTATCACAACCTTCCATCACAGCACAATAAAAAAAATAACGTAATAAGTTAGCGCGCACAAGTACTGAGAGCTACTGATAAAAGTAAGCTCAAACTTCCTATTTTTATACAACTACCCTCATTATCGTTCGCTATTCTTTAATTAGGTTTTACAGACTTTAATATTACAGACAATAGAATTTTATTGTGACTAGGGCCCATTTGGCCCTGCTAGAGCTGGTTGATGCTCATGTCATTAGTATATAATTATAACTCAACCATAATCACGGTGATTAAATGAGTTAGTTCTTGGAATGAAATAAAAAAAAAACGTATATAATCAATATAATTTTTAATTGTTGTCATCACAAAGGTCATAAGCAGGCTAAAACTAACGATAGTATAAGTAAATCGATCGGCAAGTTAATTTAACCTCGTCAAAGATTTGAAAAATCACGTATCGAAAATTCAAAATTTCAAAAATTTGCTACGTGCAAAGCGGCGCCGAACGGTGCATGAATTGTATGTCATCTTGATGGCCGTGTATCGTACAATAGCTCGTGTGAGCTCCAGCCTATCAGTTCCATTCAGTTTCAAAAAAATGTACATTAAGTGTTTTCTCCCATACAAAAAAAATAAAAAACTTTTTTTTCTCACGCGTGGAGCGACTGATACCATCCATACGTTAATATTACGTAAAGGGAGGTATACTAGACCCATTACAATTTTTGTTTTTTTATTTCCGAACTTTAAGTTTCTATGAGTATGGAGCTCGATTTTCAGACCACTGTGCGCCGCCCGCGGTGCCATACTATTATATTCTGTGGCGATGCCGCTGTATTGGTTTCTCTTGGATTTGTATGAGCCCTTACGGCGCGCCGCCGCGGCGCCGTGTGTTCATACAAATCCAAGGGTGACTGATGCAGCGATGACGCGACGGCGGTGCCGCTGCAGCTGCGGCATAATGTGTAAACGGCCTCAAAGATTAGGTACCTAACATTCATATATAACTATGATTCCTATTTATTATAAACAAAATCAATTTTAAATCTAATTTCTTGCTTTTAATCATTTTCATCGCAATTTTCAGATGAATCTGTTACCTATTTCATTATGCCCATTATCAATAAGTCGCGGTCTGTTAATAAAAACATTAGGTCAGAATTTTTTTTATTTTTGTAATAGCTTAGATAACGTGTAGGTACTTGCGCATTAGAAATACCTAACTTCCGTGTTGATATTTTCGACTTTCTTTCTCCTGCAGACTTTTTTTAGTTATTTATAAAAATATTTAATAGATATATTTAAAAATTCAAAATAACATTTAAATAGAAAATTTGATTTCGTAACCTTGGGAATCGAACCCGGGGACTCTCGAATACTAATCTACACGTCGTCCACACACGTCACTGTGACAGTTGTACGTGAAGTCGAAAATACCGACTGCACTTTCTTAGATGTTTCCAAAATTCATAGTTTTAGAAAAAAACACTGCAAAGTGATAACTTTTATTTCGGAAGTCGGTGTCGCTGGTTCCGCATTTTCGTTTTTTGACACCGACTTCCGAAATTATAGTTATTTATCACGCTGTAGTGCTTTTTTTGAAGTCGGTTGTTTTTTTTTTTCTTTCTAATTGTACCTACCCCACAAAAATTCAATTAACACTAGTGCATTGAAGAATCATCAAAATTCGCATAGAAATGCCGGAGATGCAGTGCATTTATGCATATTAACTTCGGACATACTACATAAGAATAATTACCTAATGTATTATATACTAAAACCTTCCTGGAAGTATGTAGATCACATTAGTGAAAGAATGATCAAAATTGGTTCATCAGTTTTTTAGAAAATCTACAAATATATATACAAACATACACACATACATACATTACATACATACATACGGGTCGAATACACAACCTCCTTTTTTGAAGTCGGTTAAAAATGTTTTAAATTTCATTGAATCAGTTTTATTTCAAAATCACCCACATCCTTAAGTTTTTCAAGTCACACTCAAAACGAATAAAATTTATTATGTTGTCACACATAACCACATAATTTGTTTGTTAGATCTTTAACTTATTTGCACATCGTTTCCGCGCCATCTATTAGAATACTAGGGCGTAATCTCACAAAACCGTTACTTCTAAATCTCATGTATGCTTTATGTCATAATTGTGATGGGCGTCGTCGTTAGATGGCGTTTGCGTCGATTCTGCATATGTGTGCATGCGTTTTTCAAGGACACTTAGGTCTAGTAAGCCTCTTAAAGACAAACCGTTACTAAACGATTTTTAGAGAATTGAGTTACTAATGCTATCTTTCTTAAAATTACGTAAACTATACGATAAAGACACTTTTATAAAAAATCCACTTTTAGAGTACAGATGGCTGTGGCTGATAATTATTAATTTGTTTTTTAATTTCTATTGCGAAAAAGGCGTGCATTTTTTTTATTTAAGCTCCTTTGTAAAATTTTATATTTTCTTTTAGTATCGGTTTATCTTTAAAGGTGCGATATATTGTCTCTTTTTCTTATATTTTTCACTTTCGTAAACAGACAATCACAGTGATTGTCGGAGAGCCGAATGCACGGCAGTGACTTGGGTGTTTAGCCACTCTTGAACATACATCACCCACTACCCTGTGACTCGTACTTATAATCAAGAAAAGTCTGTATTCGTCACCTCACACTCGTTCAATATTCCTTGACGTTCATAAAACATCCTGTATACAGCTCTTTTATCACAAACTCGTCCAATGCAAACGTTACATAAAAAATATGAGATTTTTTACGATATCACAGTTGCTGCATAAAAATGCAAAGCGACGTATGTATTTTAATTTGATGTTTAAAAAATGCTGGCGACAATTCCTGTAAAACGCTTTGTTTTTTTTTTTCTTTTCAGCACTGACCGGCGCTACTGTCATATTAAAACGTGCAAGGGTGTTGTAATTTCGCGATCAGATTTTTTGTTGATGTGTGTCTATTTGTACATTTGTTTTTACACAGCAGTACCTAAGTAAGTTCCTTTGACATCATGTGCAAAAGTTTGAATCAGCCGTTTTTTAACGTAAAACATAACATAAGACAGTCCCCCAAAACGCCCGCCCTTCGCCACTTTCTAGTGATTTCGCTGGGAAGAAGAAGTGGCCCAACACAGTCCCCAGCAGCACAGCTGTATGTTCTTTTAAAACAACTTGCTTCTATACAATAGTAGGTATGAAAAGTAATTAACATTACGAGACTCGGAACAACAAATTAAATTATTTGCCCTATTTGACCCAAACGCAAAAAACGCAAGTTTTAAAAGCAATAAAATAATATGATCCACTATAGTAAACAAAATCAGAAAAATATATCATATTCTTCAGTATATACCTACGCTAGATAGTGTGTAGAAAACATAATAATTATTACAACTACTTTGACACGATAGAATAAAACCATGAAGATAAGTACCTCTAAAACTTTTCTATTTACAATAAAAAACACACTAATATACATACAATCATTCTGATTTTTTTGTCAGATTATTCTACAAGCAATATACTAAAGCACTAGTGTTTTAATGTTTAAGTCCAAACAATATATTTTTCGTAAATAGATAATTATTTCATATTTTGCAATAAATTACCAGCGTTGTGTCATCGCGCTTCTCTTTCTTTTCCATGCAGTCTGAAAAAGACCTGTAGCAGTGATCCGTAACTATAACTTAGTCCACAGTGATGTACAATTCAAGATATTTATGACCTCGTCGCGAAAGGAGGTCATGGCTAAAAGGGCCGGTCCAATTTAGAAACTAGTCGGACCAACCCACAGCAAAATTGTGATTAAAACAGTAAACAAAACAATATAATTACATTCACAGACAACAATCGTAACATTTAATGAAATTGTCGATGGGCCGTTAAAGTATTAAGGGTGGGGCAGACCGGAGAATTTCACTCGGCAAATTGTAAAGCATAGTCGTTATAAGAAATTTATAATGGCTAATTAACCTATTTTAATTCAGCTAAAGCAACAGTAAATTATATGGATGGCCTGTTTGGACTCTTAATTGTTTATTCTCTTTCTTAAATGTACCATTGGGAAGAATATTGTAGGTCAGAGTATTTTTATTGTTGGGGAAGCAAATCCAGATATTGTGGAAAGAAATGTTTTAATCAGCATAAGGGGTAGTGCATACTTGTTTTGGTCGTCACTTTCGATTCGGCAGTATTTATTGGACAACAAAAACGACCTGAAGCAGTTACCTACTACGCAATATACGGCTTTCATTCGGCTCGAGCCGACCGGCAAAATCCGTTCGGCACCTATCTTCGCTGTAACATGTTCGGGTCAGCTTGGCACAATTCGAGCTAGGCTAAGCGGGTTATTCCCGAATATATATCTGCATATTATATTCGATTTTTCTGACCGGTTGTGCCGAACATGCTAACATGAAAAAGTGTGTAGCATAGAACAACAAATATTTATTGTATGCTTGCAGTGATATGCATATAAATTTCTGAAAGGGTATTAAATCTTTGAGAACATAATTCGGCCATGGTTACAGAATAGAATACTCTTTATTATGTACACCGTATAGAGGTATGAGGAAAAGGGTGTAAAATTCACTCAACCTCCATAGAAAAGGGAGGATCCTCCGACCAGACGGGTGTTGTGTCTGGCGGGCAACTGCCCGATGGTTCATGTCGGGCTGTTGTATCTATGCTAATTGCGCGGTAAACTCTGCTTGCGCGATGCAGGATTTGCGTGACGTCAGTATGACGCGTTGTTCGCATGTAGCGTTGTAGATACCGCTACATCACTCCCCCCGGAGACCGGAGGTCGATAGTGGGCTGAGTCTTGTATCTTGCGATGCTTGCCAGGCCAGCTGAGGTTCCAGAGTCGGAACCGGTTGCCGCATAGTTCACGGTGAGTCGGAACTGGCTGCGAAGATGTCCCCAGTGAGTCAGGGTGGCGCTGCATTATGCTCCAGTGCGTCGGATGTAGTACAGGGCCGGGTTGAGGCTGACTGCTAGCGTCGACCAGGAGAGAAGGGCTCTGCTTGTAGACCGGCCGAAAGTGCAGTGTGCTGTGCCGAGGTTGCTGATGAGGCTGAGGGTGATGACCAGGTATGCGCGGTCGCTGCATGCTGGTGGTCAGGATACCCGTTGAAGCCGTGGGCGCTGGCTGGCTGGTTGACTCGCCGCTCTTAAGCATGCGGGAGTGGTGATGACGTCACGCTGAAGTAAGTGCACGAAGGCTGCGCTGACGTTCATGTGCGGGGTCACCAGTATAGAGGTATGAGGAACAGGGTGTAAAGTTCTCTCAACCTCCATAGAAAAGGGAGGATCCTCCGACCAGACGGGTGTTGTGTCTGGCGGGCAACTGCCCGATGGTTCATGTCGGGCTGTTGTATCTATGCTAATTGCGCGGTAAACTCTGCTTGCGCGATGCAGGATTTGCGTGACGTCAGTATGACGCGTTGTTCGCATGTGACGTTGTACATACTGCTACAACCATATAAATTACAGACATAAATATAGAAACCTTACAATGGGTGACAGTCTGAATTAGATAGTGCCTTCAATTATTAGTTTACGTAGTAAGGGCAACTGGTTTACGTAGTTCAAGTGTTATTGACCCCTTTGTACTGCTCCAAATTAATATTTTTAATATCTAGGTACCCGTTTAATTAGAAAATTTTAGCTAAATGAGAATGAATATATTGTTACTATTATCACAGGCAGTAATAACAATTGTCATCTAATTTTACTAGCCATTTTCCAACTCATATTACTCAAGGTTAAGGATTATGTGGCCTCATTATGACATTACAGCTAATTAGTGTCCGTTACAATGTCTGCGTTTATGTCGCAGGCGGAACGGTGTGCGGTGAAGGAAAACATCGTGAGGAAACCAGCATGTCCTAGAACAAAAAAATCAAAGACTTGTGACATTCACCACCTGGTGGATTTCTACGACCCAGTCAACCTACGTCAATTTGCCGTATTATATCTATTTCATATGACTTATACAAATAATGCCCGTTGTAATTTGAATATACGGACAATTTAAGTCGGTAGTCAGTTTGACTTTACTTAGTATTTCTTGGTCGCCTCATAAACTACCTAATAATACTCCTCTTCCAACAATATTCCAGGGACATTTACCTATATCTATATGGTAGACACTTACAGTATCGTATCATGTTATATTATACCCAAGTTGCACTTTACTCCTTTATAGAGCAGTTAAACGGAGCTTAAAATTTCAGAAGCCACATAAAGCTGTTTTTAGTCGTACTAAAGTTAGTTTAAAGTAACAGCAGCCTTAAAAATTGATGGTTTATTGTGTGTTTGTTTGTCGAATATTTTTAGTAAGTATCTCGTAGCTGCTATATCAGGGGTGAATAAGTATCAGCTTTTTGAAACTGATTTAGAATAAACGTTTCAGAAGTAATAACTCTGAAGGCCAATTCTCGTAATTTAAAACGTTCAAAATGCAAAATGGCGACAAAGAAGTGTGTTTTTTTTTTTCTAAATGTAGCAAAATTAGAGGTATTTTTGACAGATTGAGACTGCAATCAGACTGTGAACTTTCTTAAAATTACGAGAATTGCCCTTCAGATTTTTTTTTTTTTTGTAGATCAAAATGGCAGCGATCGACCTTCTTTTTTTTGTCAAGTTGACAGTGTTTATTACTACGCAGCTGTAATTTTAGTCTAGCAAGTTATAAATAAGAGTGAACCAATTTTTTAAGGAAGAAAAAATGAAATGCAGATTTAAATAGGCAACTTAAAAAATATATACGAGTACAACAGAGCACAACGCTTTTGATATGAACGATTTTTTTTACTATTTTGAATGAGTTAAGCAAAAGGCTCTCCTAATGAAATCATCACCAGGGACTTAAAACACCTTAGGACGCTATTCGGGCTCCCCCGTACTCGTCGCACCACCGACGCAACTTTTTATACATCATTGCGTAGAAGTCATCTACGCTGGCATCAGCAAACATCCGAAGGAGCCGAAACAGAGCCCTGAACACATTATTATACTGGACGCGTAAGGCATTGTAGGCTTTTTGTGTTACGTTTGCCCACAGGCCGCTCGTGTTGAACATCTGACAGAATGCCTTGAACATTGTTATTTTATAACAGGAGCAGTACACCGAGCGAACCTGTGTGCTAATATATTACCGGCTTATCAACATCAATCGTTTTTTAATCATTGTTTTTGAAGTGAAAACTTCTTTAGCGGCGTTGCACACTTTTTGTAATGGGTAAAAAATGTTAAACTCGCGTCAGGGCAATGCGTCAGGACACGTGACCGTCAGGAGAGATTTCCCCCCCCTGTCTTTCTACGGCGGCGCCAACCGAAGTGAACCAAGTGAGACACGATAATGGATGGATGGATGGACGGACGGACGGACGGACGGACAGTGACGGTGACGGTGACGGTGACGGTGACGGTGACGGTGACGGTGACGGTGACGACGGTGACGGTGACGGTGACGGTGACGGTGACGACGGTGACGGTGACGGTGACGGTGACGGTGACGGTGACGGTGACGGTGACGGTGACGGTGACGGTGACGGTGACGGTGACGGTGACGGTGGCGGTGACGGTGACGGTGACGTTGACGGTGACGGTGACGGTGACGGTGACGGTGACGGTGACGGTGAAGGTGACGGTGACGGTGACGGTGACGGTGACGGTGAAGGTGACGGTGACGGTGACGGTGACTGTGACGGTGATGGTGGACGCGGACGTGGACGTGGATGGATGGATGGATGGACAGCTGATGGCTCGACCGTCTGTGTAGTAGCCACACTGCTGTGTATTCGTAAAATTCTTGTATATAAAGTGTTTCAAAAAATGGAAATTGAACAAAGTGCATCGATTAATGAAAAAAGTGACGCAGAAATAGTGAAAAAAACTTAGTTATATTAATTCAATTAATAATTGATTTATTTCAACGTTAATATTCAAGTTTTCACTTCTGCCGGCACTCCCGGAGTGCAACCCGTCTTTTTTTAATTTAAAGTATGTATTCACAAAGTATATAAGTTGTGTCACTTGATTTCTTTAACCCTTCGTATGCTTAAACGTGGATCCACGCGAGACACAATGGCTTTTTAATAGTATATGTAAATACGGCATTCAACCGGTTAAGTATGTTTTCATTTTTTATTTTTTATATGTTGTCACCATTCATCCATATCATCACACTAATATTATAAAAGCGAAAGTTTGTGAGTGTGTGTGTGAGTGTGTGTGTGTGTGTGTGTGTGTGTGTGTTTATATGTTTGTTACTTCTTCACGCCTAAACCACAGAACCGATTTAAATGAAATTTAGTATAGAGATAGATAGAGTCCCGGAAAAGGACATAGGCTACTTTTTATCCCGATATTCCTACGGGATCGACATTTACGCGGGTAAAACCGCGGGGCGCAGCTAGTAATATTATAAATGCGAAAGTATGTCTGTCTGTCTGTCTGTTACCTCTTCACGCTTAAACCGCTGAACCGATTTGGATGATATTTGGTATAGAGATAGTTTGAGTCCCGGGAAAGGACATAGGGTAGTTTTTATCCCGATATTCCCACGGGAAACTTATGCGGGTGAAGCCGCTAGTATTATAAATGCGAAAGTGTGTCTGTCTGTCTGTAACCTCTTCACGCTTAAGTCGCTGAACCGATTTGGATGAAATTTGGTGTAGAGATAGTTAGAGTCCCGGGAAAGGACATAGGATAGTTTTTATCCCGATGTTCCCACGGGATCGACACTTATGCGGGTGAAACCGCGGGGTGTTGCTAGTGTTTTTATATATTCAGTAATTTGTTATCATTTAACTGTGTGTTGTGCTATGTCTTTTGTGTGCACTAAATAAATGGTTTATCTATCTATCTAAATTAATTAAACCCTAAACTCTATAGTCCATACATAATTACATGTCACAGGTCGGGTGCAATACATCCCGAATACAATGTAAGCCGCGAACGATGTCAGATTAGCATTACGTTATATACAAGTATACCAGCAATAGATCTGTGTCCGCATTCCAGGCGTGCTTGTCACCGAGTTCTGAGGTCAATGATCTATTATAACTTGTGGCTAAGAAATACCAGCCGCACGGGTCGATCGATCAGGTTAAGCTACGCTTGCCAAGGTTGGTCCATGGATGGGTGACCATCTTTACATACCAAGACCCCTCCGTGCCTCGGAAAGCCCGTTAAGTTGTTGGTCTCGGCTGTCATTCGTGGATCTTTGATAGTTGTTACGGTTCGTCAGATGCCCGAAAGTCTGACAACCAGTCTTACCAAGGGGTATCGTATTATCCAGTAACTCGGTTGTGGAGGTCAGATAGGCAGTCGGTTCATTTAAAATACTAGTATTTTGCTGCATCTGGTTAGACTGGAAGCCGACACCTACTAAGTTGAGAAAAGGCAGGCTAGGCAGAAGATGATCTATTATAACATAGGTATGTAACATCGGGTTTATTCCCCGAAGAAAAAGGCAGAGGTCTAGTTTAGGCCACAATTATAGGAGCCTTTCCTTTCCTTTTTGTATTAACTAGACAGAAATCCAGACTCGAGGCTACAGTGAATTTGTTATTGAGAAAAACCTAATCACGACGTCATTACGTCAGCGCCGGCTGTCGCTGAAAACCAGCTCTGGGGCTCTGTCTTGCATAGGGTCGCAGCATAATGCTGAGCGATAGCCGTTTTGCGTGGATGTGACGCATGTTTCCCCCTACCTTTTTATTTTATTTTTTGTGTTTATGTTTCTTTTTTGCGTCATTTTCACCGCAAATAAACGTATTTTCTTTCTTTTCTAATAGTATTTTGCTTAACCCGGGAATCGGACCTTATAACCGCGCTTAGAAGTCGCGATAGTAATCATTAAACCAACAATGCAGTCATGCTCATTAATAAAATACGTGATGCAATTATAATTGTGAAGAAATGCTACAATTTATTCGTTCTACATCGGTGTGTACTAACTACTCTTTAAAACGCTCAAAACTTCGAGTTTTAAAAGAAAACCACAATCCAATTTCCACATAATTAACAAAAAAGAAAACTTCCAACCAGTAACAACGCTTGAAAACGGAAATTCAGAAAAACGAACTTTGCATGTCGTAAACTTTTCGACACGACGAACATTTTTTCCCCAATTCGACGGTGCTTCAAAAATTTTCTCGAAAAAAAAGTTACGCAAAAATATCAAGAGTGTCATACGGTAAAGGTGACGAATGGGAAAGCCACACGGGGCAAAAATACGATAAAATTTTGATGACGCATTATCTCGAGTCAAAACAAGACATGATCACATGACTATGAGGAAACATATTCACTTCTCGTTTAAGCACGAGATAATGTGACGAGAAATTTTGTCGCAGGTTATCCTGGCAGGGTAACCTTAATATTTTCCTTCTTATAGTACAGTGAAACATTTACGTGCAACATAAAGAATAACAGCACGTGTTGGGTTTTACGTCGTTTTTATACATAATCGTAAAAGTTGTAACGTATTAACTGTAAGTACATACCTGTGGTAGGTACTTGTAGCGTACTGAAAACTAGTAATGTACCCAATAGGGTTTTTGAGTATACACCATCAAAAGTGTGAACAGGAAAACAGTTCCTTACACGATACAAAAACAGAAAAGATCGTGAGAAACCAAAAAAATCGTGACATGTGACATCCACCAAACCGCACATGTCCCGCGTTTAAATTAGGTACAGACCACTTCCTCTCGAAGAGAGGAGTCCTGTGTTCCAGCAGTGACTCCACTAAAAGCTTAGGGGTATGAGGAACAGGGTGTAAGTTCACTCATGCTCCGTAGAAAAGGGAGGATCCTCCGACCAGACGGGTGTTGTGTCTGGCGGGCAACTGCCCAATGATTCATGTCGGGCCGTTGTATATATGCTAGTTGCGCGGTAAACTCTGCTTGCGAGATGCAGGATTTTGCGTGACGTCAGTATGACGCGTAGATCGCATGTGGTTTTGTAGATACCGCTACTGGCTATATCAAATGTAATTATTACATTTGATACTAGCTTCTGGCCGCGACTTCGTCCGCGTGAAATTTCACCCCTCCTCCCACTCACCCTCTTAGGGGTGGAATTTCGAAAAACCTTTCCTTAGTTTCCTACTCTTCACAAAAAACACACCCTCCAAATTTCATGTCTCTAGGACCAGCAGTTTAGGCTGTGCGTTGATATGTCAGTCAGTCAGGACTTCGAATTTTATATGCATTGACTATTACTAGTTATAGACAACAATTTATTATAATCAAGCTTATAAAAGACCACCATTTAAATAAAATATCTTAACAAAATCAACAAAACAAAACAAAATCTCATCAATGAACACTTTACTAAGAATTTCCGCTGCCTCTATTTTTCATTCCATCGTCTTGGAGTAGCACAAACTAAACGAAATGGAATCATATTTATTTCCCATCAACTGCGCGCGCTCGGATTTTCTCAGATGGTACGGAGAAAATATTATCATTTAAAAAGAAATACCTCGTTATTTTTGTATGTGCTGGGCATCCTAATTAGGTGCTTGTGTGCACTTGCTGTTTTTGTGGCTAATAGATAGATAAAGAGGGTACATTAAATGTAAGTAAGGAAAGAAAATGAAACTCTGAAACATGCTTCAAAGTTTTTGGTGCGGAAATATTTCGTCTTTTGACATTATAAATGAAACCACAATATTGCCATTCAAAACATACCTAAGTATAAAAATAAATAAATAATTTATTTTGAACCAAACCAAACACCTTGTACACATTTTGTTTGTAAGCAGGATCAGATATCATCTACTGAAGTAAAAAAATACATTTCAGAAAACAAAGTTGATACTTTTTGAGATTTGGGGACCCAGAACGTTGAAAAAAAGACAGTTAATTTAACTAATTATATCCCATAATATACATCTTCTCTCACATCAGCACGGAATTCACTATTATCATTACAGCCTACAGCAGTCCACCGCTGAATATAAGCCTGTCCTGGTGCCCTGTCAGTTCACCAAAAGTTAATTTACAAATTTTTAATTGATAAACAACGATTGGCAAAAACATGATTTGTCATTTCATTATTATACAACAACAAGTTTGCCAAATAATTCACTTTACAAAATAATCACCAGATAAACTTTTGTTTAATAACGTGTTATTTAACAAGCAATTCATTTTTTATTCATTTTATCTCATAAAACAACGTTTGGAAAAAAAACGTTTTACATATTGACTTATCATTACGCAATGTCCTAAAAATGAAACTCATTTTTTTCATCGATTTGCGCTAATAGAAAAAAGAGATTATTTTTAGTAGGCTACCTGGAACCGAACCAGTTACATTAGGTTAAATTAATTTAAAAAAATGGTTCGGTTAGGTTAGGTTAAAACTGCGACCCCATACGCACGAGCCGAGCGAGCGAAGCGAGCGGTGCCGCGGCAGCGGCCGGCGAGTGCCAGAAGCGACTAGATTATATAGAAAAAAATATTTGCCTGAAAATTATTTGACCCAAATGGAGAATACCGTCATGATCACTTTGTGACTGGTTTAGAAAATCTTTACATAGTATAAAACAAAGTCACTCCCGCTGTCTGAAAGCTTAGATCTTTTAAACTACGCAACGGATTTTAATGCAGTCGCTAGTGTATTATAAAATGATATTTTGTATAAACGTTATTTTTCCAAAAGAATCTAAAGATTAAATGAAAAATGTATAAATGATTAAATATCATACGTAAAATTTGTAAAGAAAAGCATTTGCCAAATAAATGTTTGTTAAGTGAGTGTTTATAAAATAAAACATTTGCGGAATGAGTTGTTTGTGAAATAAATAGTATACGAAACGTTGGTTGTAAACTAAAAATTTGTCAATGGAGTTTTGGTGAAACATTAGTGAACCGCCTGTCCTATTTATTAATTGCACGATTTTCAACTTGAGATTGAGACCTGCATGGCTATTCACAACCATCTGACAGGCAATCGTATCGAAAATGACACATTTTGATAACCTAATTTGCCTTGACCCCGACAGCAAACAGCTGTCGGAAGAATAGCGGTCATCTATTTGATTTAGACTGTCAAAATTTTCTACTTTCGGACTTGTGAGCAGCGTTTAGAGGACTCCTACAATAACATTGATTGATGTTCGATACGGTACGGAAGCGTATCGACTGGTTGTGAATAGCTACGCTCGAGAACTGTGCTGGCGCAGTGGTAACGGCCTGGATTACAAGTTGTCGTAGGTCGTCGAACCCAGCTAGGCAAGCGTTTTACTTTGCGTAAATAATTTCATCACCAGTGCTCTCAAAAACGGTGAAGGAAAACGTCGTGAGGAAACTGGCATGTCCTAGAACCAAAAATTCGAAGTCGTGGCATGTGGGCCCGCGAAGTAGATCACTGCCCACCTCCTTTGGAAGAGAGGAGGCCTGTGTCCCAGCAGTGGGAACATTACAGGCTGATTATGCAACTTAAGATTCATTTTTCGGTAGCAAAAATAGTAGTCAGTCAACAAGGATGTCCAGGATGTCCAAGGGAAGTCCTGGATGGGCCGTACTTAAAGCCATAATTAATAACACGGTAATAAATTATATTCCGTAACAGAATGAGTATACACATTGAATTAATAGTCACTTAAGATTATGAATGGCACTTGTATGCACGTTGCGCCGATGTCAGGCGCCGAACAAGACTAATAGAGCTATTAATCATTCTTAAGGCGCATACACTGTGTTGGGATAGTGTGAGGTCAACAAACAAGTATGAGTTACAGTATTAGGATTATCTTTATTTCTGCTATAAAATTGAAGTGTCTGTCTGTAATGTCATAGTAAAAGCTTTTTACTAAATGCAAGTAAGTACATACGGTCCTTACAAAAAAACTGGGGTGTGGCTGTATCATGGACACGACCGTGTGTTGTACGTGAATACGTTTACGTAACGGGGTTGATCCGCTCGGCCGCATTCATTCTTTTACGTTCCCGGCACTGCTTGACTCGGTCATATAATTATGGTATTTTATTGGTACCATACGATTGCTCTTGAGAAGCCCTTTCAAACCGTAAACGATTTCTGGACGTATAGGCGTATAGGCCGACATTATATACATATATTTGATATTATTTTAACACATTATATTCACTGTCACTATTTTACACTAATGTTTTGTACACAGTCGATAGCTTTTGACGAGAGATGACGATTGAAACTTAAACGAACGTTGTAGCTTTTCCGAGTCAAAAGTTATACTAAGTGGAAATCTCGATACGCAGCAAAATTACCTTAAAATGGCGGTGCGTCTCCCTCCATCACGCGCGATGCGTCACAGTCCTCACTTAGCGTTATCAATTCTTTGATCCTTTAGCTATCCAATGGTGTAATTGAATTTAGGATGGAGATGATAGATATGAAGCTGCTACACCAAACAGTATCCCCCGATTTTGTTATCATTGGTTTTTTTGACTTGCTTACCACAATGGACGCAATTTTAAAGACGTATTCATGTCAAAAACTTTTTTACACACACATAAATTATGTGAGTGTACATAAATGGTAAATTAGAATCACACTAATATTATAAAGGCGAAAGTTTGTGGGTGTGTGTGTGTGTGTGTGTTTATATGTTTGTTACTTCTTCACGCCTAAACCACTGAACCGATTTAGATGAAATTTGGTATAGAGATAGTTTGAGTCCCGGAAAAACACATAGGATAGTTTTTATCCCGATATTCTCACGGGATCGACATTTACGCGGGTGAAACCGCGGGGCGCAGCTAGTAAATAAGTAATATAACACCAAAACACACATTCTCAATAATACCAATCACGCAACAATGAACGTACGCAGTTTAAACACTCAAAATGGTTCCGAATTGTAAATCTAATGGCACGGCCCGGATAACGGCGACAGCTCGATGGGAAAGGTAACGGTGCGGCAAATGAAACGACATAAACCAATATATGGCCCACTTATCGCCATCCTGTTTCCATGAATTCTCACGTCATTTGTTTTCCGACAGTCAGTCGTACCGGCCTGCGGAATATGTCACCGTCATTTTTTTTAAACGTTCCATCAATTTTCAGGGGATTTAAATTTGGATTTGGATGACGCATTAACGTCAAATCGAATTGTATTTAGGACGCGATTTGTCGTGTCAAGTGGTCGCAAACGCTACAGACTGCTGCGCACGAGTTGTGACGAGGTCTTGTGTTCGATTCCCGGGTCGGACAGAGTTATTGGGTTTTGCCAACCGGAATTTGTCAATACAGTCGTGTTCATGTAGGTATTGAGGTAATTTTCTGATACGATTAATACAAAATAATAGGTAACAAGGTAATACGATACACCTTAGTAAGACTGGTTGTCAGACTTTTGGGCTTTCTGTATCGACTGTCAAAGATAAATGACAGCCAATCCAACGGCTTAACGTGCTTTCCGAGGCACGGACTGTTCTCGATATGTAGGTAATGGTTTTTAGCACTTGCTTCTACTCTTGCTCGTACCGATAAAAGCCGGTCGATCGAAGGTTAAGCTACGCTTGCCACGGTTGGTTTGTGGATGGGTTACTATCCAAATCTTAGGTGCAAGTACAGTCAACAAAAGAGAGAAGTATGCAAGATCGTCGGATAGAGTTGAAGTTTAGTAAGAAACCGATGGATGTTGTCGACTAAAATGTAATTTGATAAATGAGCTGTTTGTTTTCTATTAATAAAATAAAATTTAATTCGAGAACATCCGTCGGTTTCTTACTAAACTTCTATTATATCCGACGATCCTGCATACTTATCTCTTTTGTCGACTGTACCTACCTACGCCCAAAACATTAACCCTTTACATGAACTTCTTTAAAATAATACAATCCACTTAGTAGCAAAACAAGAGCTGCTCCAAGGGTTAACAAACGGGTTTGATGCTCAGTTAATTCTCAGCAAACGCTCAGACGCTGAATATTCAGAGGCACTCCGTTACCATGGCAACGGAAGCTGGAACACTTAATCTTGTTACATGTCAAGCATGTCCTAGATGTGACTTGTCGCTTTTTTAAATGTATTTAAATGGAGATGGTCGTGTGGAGCTTTGACTTGATAGAACAGTCATGGCATGAATTAAATGCAATGTTTCCTATACAGGGTGAAATTGAATTCATGGGCATCCTTTTAAGGGGTCATTGTAATCATCATTATGAACAAGTTTTACTATGGGACGAAACCTAAAATCGCGAAAAAAAAAAACAGCTATTCCCTACATTTTGACGAATTATGTGAACATAAATGCAAGGAACAGCTGATTTTTTTTTGCGATTTTAGGTTTAGTCCCATAGTAAAAGTTGTTCATAATGATGAGTACTGTAGAGGCCGGCTCTAAATGCGAGGCTGGCTGGAAAGCCACACCTCTACAAGACTGGCTGGTTATATTTTAAAGTATGTTCCATTCGATATTTCAAGCGAGTGTCAAATATTCTTCTAGTGTTTTTTATATTGAGTTTAAAACTGGCTATTGTAAGAGGTGGTTCTTATGCAATAAATGCTGTAAAAAGCTTAGAGTGTCTTAATTATTGGTCGTCAGCGCCTCTGCAGCTACGACCCCAGTAGCACGGCTATTATAGATGGTGGAGGCGCCAGTTTCGAACGTTTTCTTTTTGTTGGATGGCGTGTGTAGAGCCGAATAATACTACACAAGTTTCACGTACCTCAAAATTTGCTGCCTAATAAACTTTATTTTCAGCCCAATACATACGCTCAGGCATTATTAAAAATTGCGTGGTGAGGCCACAAAGTATACTGTAAGTATATATTTTATATGCGAAGAAACGTCGCCAGGAGGATATAAAGCTAAGTGGATATATGTATTATTTAATATAAAAAGAGTAAGATGGCTCAAGTTTTTACGGGCACGGACGGTGTATGCCTGGAAGATTTTCTTAGGCGATTTGAAGTTGTTGCCGCCTATAATAAATGGCGTGAGAGCGACTGGGCGCTCATATTAATGGCATATCTAGAGGGTGCTGCCCTAGCAGTCCATAAATGGAAATATGAGGATGACATGTCATTTGAGGCTATATGTGATGTGTTATGGGAAGAGCTTCCATGCAGATGTCACAGAGACAAAAGAATTAAGAAGGTGCAAGTAGTCGAGATAGCACAAGATCTGTCTGAGGAAAGCAGACAAGAAAATATTGTAAATGTAGATAATGATGCTTCTGTATTATTTAGTGGAAGACAAGATGACCCGCTACAGAACGAGCAGTGCTGCCTAGAAAGCAGCGTGGAAGTTGACGGTGATGGTGTTGAGAACGAGCGCAGCAGCGAGGCGTGCATCCTCGCAGAGGAGGAGAAGGAGCCGATAGAAGTGTTCGAGAGCGAACACAATGATGAAAACAACGAATCGGGTCAGTTCTGTCCAATTATTAATGTAATTAGCAATGTTTCAGAGCCACAGAATGAGCACGATGATCGCGATGTGGGAATAAATAAAATTAACATCGCCGCTGATCATTTTGATGTGGATAATGTGTCGATCGATTCGTCCGAAATGAAGGAGAATGGTCATTTCGATTTTTCCAAAATAGAGAAGAAAGATCACTTCATCATCGACATGAATAATAATGATAAGATGATTAGTGATGAGTTAGTTGAGGATGATATGAACGTGGATGCGGTCAGAGATGAAGATGCAGCGTCGAACAACTCCGCACAGTTGATAAACTCATTTAGTTTTCCTACGGATGAGGTTGTAGTTCTTAGTTGTAGTGATTTTATATTACATTATGTAGATATCCCCAAAATAAATAAGGTTTTTTCGCAATGTGCTGCAAACAATAAAAGAAAAGCACGAAAGAAGAAAAGAATCCCATTGATTAAAAAAGCGAAAACTAAAATATTATTTCCAAAAAGTTTTTTGATAATTGATAATTTTATAAAAACATTTTTTGTAAAGAAACATCATTTTATAAAGAAGTTTTCAATTTTAAAATATAAATTCAGAAAAAGAAAGTTTAGAGATAGAAACCTTTTTAATTCAGATTATTTAATTAAAACTTTTTCTTATTAGTGTGTTAATAGTTGTTGTTTTTTTTAATTGTCATGTATCTTGTCATGTAATGTAAATATGTCACTTGAATGTAAACATCATATTTTAGTGCATTATTTTTGTTTGTATGATTGTTACAATTTATTAATATGTGTCCATTTGTGTGTTACATATGCTGTGAGAAAATACATCGGACGCGGCCGGGAGAGTGTGAGGTATCCCACCTCCCAGGGGGCTGTGAGGTGCGCCCTCACACCTGCGACGGGCCAAAGGGAGGCTTGAATAAATCGTCGGCTCCATTGTTTAGGGATCAAATAGATTGCTCTTACCCCAGCATATTTTGACGCGAATTATGGGAGGAAAGTCACTCTTATAACTGTGGTCACTCCTATAGAAGGGGGGGTGACAGACACTCAGCATAAGTTGTCACCGACTTTGCTAACAGGGGTATAACCCTTGCAAAGTGTGTTTGGTTGACACTTTCGGTTCAACTTGTGTTTGAGGACCAACAGTTTTGATATTAAATAATTGATTTTCGAAATAGGTATTTGACATTCTTTGCTGGAGTAAAAGCATGTTAATTTTCTTCTATGAACCCTGGCCTCTTAAACTTTTCCCTCCCTCTGGCTCAATCCCGTCCGATGGAGTTAAAAGAATCTGATGCTAAGATCGTTTAATTCACTTAAGCCTCTTCCAGGTCGATGTGAACTTTCACATCAGTTGTTCTTATTAGGAGGCCGCGTCGAGCCTTTTAGTCGGGTTTTGACCCGACGAGGCTTAAGCATGGCAGCGTTAGTTTGTTTGAGTGCACGTTGGCACATGTAAATGTTAACTTACTTGACACCTAGCGTGGTGTTGGATTCGCGTTTCGTTTGTCCTGACTTAAGCTTTCTCCTGTAAGAGACGGACCTCATCGTGTAAATTCTATCCCGACATAGGTAGACATTCGATAGGATAGGTGAATAGGGCTTGGAAAGTCGAATGGTGTGAATAAAAGTCATGACCTATGCCCAGACTGTTATTCAAGGGTGGGCGTAGCTCATGTAGAGGCCGGCTCTAAATGCGAGGCTGGCTGGAAAGCCACACCTCTACAAGACTGGCTGGTTATATTTTAAAGTATGTTCCATTCGATATTTCAAGCGAGTGTCAAATATTCTTCTAGTGTTTTTTATATTGAGTTTAAAACTGGCTATTGTAAGAGGTGGTTCTTATGCAATAAATGCTGTAAAAAGCTTAGAGTGTCTTAATTATTGGTCGTCAGCGCCTCTGCAGCTACGACCCCAGTAGCACGGCTATTATAGTACAATGAACTCTTAAAAGGATGCCCATGAATTTAATTTCACCCTGTAGAAGCTTGTTACACTGAAAACGTTTCCTAGTAAGGTGTTTTAGAAGGAGGTTATTAGTTTTCTATTTACTGTAAAAACAAGAAAGAGAGAAGTGTAATCGGAATTTAAAGTTGTCAAAATTAAGTTTAACCAAATTTTTCAAACTATGTATGTAATTGGAATAGAATAGAATACTCTTTATTATGTACACCGTAAACTGAGCTTTGTTTTTTGGGATTTAATGTTTTTTTTTCATAATCTCATATATGTTAGCATTTTTGGCGAATGAATCGCGAATGCAGATTAGGTACTATGGGATGATCTCATGACGTTTGTTGACTAGTGTTGTAGCTGTGGTTGTAGAATATATTTTATGGTTTTGTGGGTAATTATTACACTCTGTATTCAGATACGGAGTCTTGGCCTACAGAACAATGGTTTCTGTCTTAATCTTAACTTAGATTTAATTTTAGTATGTAGTCAAGCAAAAAGTCATGCACAATCCACGAGGACCTACTGCCGATAAATTGCTTTGCACTTTGCCAGGATGAATTAAATAAATAAAAGAGATAAGTAACCAGTAAGTAACCAAAACAGATAAGTAACCAGGGTCGTCGGGTATAGTTGAAGTTTAGTAAGAAACCGATTGATGTTTTCGAATGAAATTTAATTTGGTAAACGAACTGTTTGTATTCTATTATATCCGACGACCCTGGTTACTTATCTCCTTTGGTGACTGTACACCATATAAATTACAGACATAAATATATAAATTTTACAAAGGGTGACACAATTTGCGGTCTTATCGCTACGAGCGATCTTTGGATGAATTAAAAAGGGGAAGGAGAGACAAATACTTACTGTAGATAGTCTGTAGTGTACCATTTACATAACTAATACTTACAACGCTTTAACGTAATTTCGGCGCAAGGGCAACTTGAGAACGAAAGCGGCCATTTTGTTTTGTCAAAACAAGGCCCCCCTGTCAATACCATTCAGGCGCCAAAAGAGCCTGAATGGCATTGACAGGGGCCCATACCTGCTACTGAGTTGTCTTGACAAGTTGACAAGAATCCTATGTTTTTTTTTTTTTTAATTTTAAAACTCATTTGGCAACACTCTTACGTAGCTCAGCGGGCAACACCCTTACGTACATAACTGAGTGAGCAACAGATCAAAGTTTTTTATTTGTATTCTATAAATATTTCATAGCCCTAGAAATAAATGTGTTCCATTAGGAAGAGCAGAGTTATTGCCACGGTTTTTTTTTAATACTTGACGCAGAATATTGTAAAAAACACATTTTAATATCACTCGCTATAAAATTGGCGGTAAATGACTTAACGTCGGCGTCGTCGCCATATTTCGCTTGCTTCGAGAAGTAAAAAATAATATAAAGGCTATCGCAGATATGCGCGACGCGACTCCGGTAGAACAATTTCATAAACATGTTCCACTAGAGTCGCGTCGCGCCTGTCTATGAGAGCTTTAACGAGGAGTTTTTTATTCATAAATTGTTTATGAACGTTTTAAGATTTTTTATGCTGATTAGCTGTGATGGTAAATTATATTTCTGTTGGAATGTGGCACTTAAGTGTTAATGGTTTATGATTTTCTTTATTATCACTTGAAATGAGAGATTATTTTTAAAATTATAATAACCTCCTCCGTTTTTTCGTCGGTTAAAAAAGTAAAGTACTTTCATATGCATTTAGTAAAATTATAAAAGTTTTTTTGGAATTTTTGTCTCTGTTTGTTCCGGCTAATTTCCAATACTTTTATTTTAGAAAGAGATCGGGTTCGGTGAAAAAAAAAAAACATGAAATAGAATTTGTTTTCCGACATGCACGCGAACAAAGTCGCTGGCACAGCTTTTTTAATATAATTATCTTGAGGGTCGATATGGTTTTAACAAAGACAATGGCTAAAAATTTAGTTATTGTCTTGAAGACAATCTACAATATCTTTTTATGACATAGCTAGTGGTTAAAAAAATTAGGAATAACTTGTTCCTAAGTAATTCTTTAAGACCGAATAGAAGCTTGAACCCAAGAGTTTGAACGGAAAGAAAAGGATTTCTGTTCTATCAGCCTCAATATTTTTACAAACGACGTAATCCTTTGGCACGTGAATCTTTGCTGTTTGGCGTCAGAGGTGATGTAAAATTGTAAAGATCAACACCTGTATGTATTTACAAGGAAGATGTCAAAAACATGCCCAATCCGACACATTTCATTTTAGCCATCTATTTGAGACAGACCCAACTAAATGTGTAAGCCGGATTCATATTATTTATTTGAGACATTTTCTACCAGTCAACAATATTACTATGTTGTGTCGTACCGTGACGCTTTCTGACGCAGTGTTAGCCAATGAAAACTCGTTGAGATTTCACGTTGTCCTGGACAGATTCGTTTGATTGGTGTATCCCGAGTAACGACACAACACGACACAGTAAAGTGCCTTTTTTTTGGGTGGGAAATTATTAAATAACTTCTCCCACTCTGGGTGGAGCGACAGGGCGTGTCAGAATTTTACTGACCAAAACCCACCCTTGTTCCTTCAGTTGCCTGTGCCAGGGGCCACGGTATCTCTTTCGAACAACCCGCAACCTCGGCAGGCATCGGTCCTGGTGGAACCCGTCAGTTAGTGCTGACATCTCTTTGTGGCAGTAATGTGCCTGTGGCTTTAATCTGAAGTCGACACACGACCAGATACTTAACGATTCTCTCCTACATACAGATAATTACAAACTAAATCACCTACCTACATTATACGAAGTAATTTGCCAATACACTTGGGCTGTAATCAGGTGGGGTACTTAGTGGTTCGAAATGAATTGCGTCTCGGGACCAAACCTTGAGCAAAAGGCCTACAGGCCGTAATAATACAACATTAAGTCCTTACAGGTACACATAATATCCCAAAGGGTGAATGCTGAAAAGGATGGAGTCAAGAGACTGGCTGGATGTGTCTGGTTAATTTCAATTTATTTGCTTGTTTTGTATTGTATCGCAACACCCATGGGGGTGTGTTTTTGAGTGAAGCCATTAGCGTGGATCTGTAACAGTGGCGTGCATTGCATATAGGCATATAAGCAGTGCCTACCTCGATATATCAACATAAGCCTGTCAATAACATTTTAGTGTGCACTAAATTATCAAACCTAACAAAAAACAAAATCTTCATACAAACACGCGCGGCAGTAGGCAGTCGCCGGACGGCCTACTCGGCTCCCGTGCTATTCGCACATTGTCATTGGTCTTTACTCGTTCAAGTTATTACGACAAAATTAAAAATACGTACGTCTCCTGCGTAATACCGTGACGTTCTACCTTCGCAATTTATCACCCTTAAGTAGGAATGCCTACTCAAATAACCACACTTTGGACCTCACTTTCTTTCTGATTAGTGACCGCCTTTGCCTAGACTAGGCCCGGCCTAGTGCCTACCTGTTCTGAAAACCACTGCACGCCACTGATCTGTAACCATGAGAAATTATAGAAATTTAGGTGTTATGTGTACCCTATATCCTTCTCAAGGTCCCAGGTTATCTTCTTTGAGTTGTTCGTCGCATCATTGAGCTCCTTAAATTATGAGTTGAGCTTTATGATTACTGAATGATATCCTATCGATTGGCGCCGTAAAAGTATAGAATGCATTTTTTTCGGATTTTAGTTGGTTCGATTCCCGGGTGTGGCAAGCGTATTTTCAAAAATCTTTAAATGCAGTTTTGTTTCTTTTTAAAAATAAAGGAATGTTTCCTTTGAGTAAAATTAGCTTTCTTCAGCATTGAGAGTACTTTTCCTCCAGGTACGCTTCGAAAATTCCATCCTGTATAGTATTAAGACGGGCTGGTGTCCGCAACTACACGTCCAACCACGTATTTTGCGTACCAAATTGAATATAATAATGCTGTTGTGTGTTACTGGAAAACACCTAGTGGAAAAATCCAATACACTTTGCCGGACCTGTGAATCAATGCCAGGATCAACATTATAACTGAAATTGCAAGCTCCCAAACTCATTATTATCTCATCATTAATTTGTCTATATTAACCCTTTTTTCCTTTCATCCCCAACATCAAAAAACACCACCGGCCATGTAAATTAAAATCGCTATGCAAAAAAAGAGTAAATCAAAATGTATATTTTAATATGTTGGACGATAACGCGAACGTTTGCGTTTGTCCTAACCAAACTTTAATTTGTCCCCAACCACTCAGTTCTGCCTTTGTAATAAGGTATGAGTTGGATGTTTTAAATGTGGATAAGGTTATTTGATGCGAAAAATTAATATCATTGAAGATAATTTATAAATAAAATATTTGATATCATTTTGAAAGTTATCAATCATACAGTGAAAAAAATAATGTCTCTACTACACCATATTAAAGCGATTTCATTAAGACTTACTGACTTTATACAGTAGAAAAAATGTTTGTAAAATAGTAAAAGGCAAAACAGTAACCCCACTATTCATAAAACTTATCAAACCTATTTTAGTTAAAATGGGGTTTGACAACGCGACAGATAAAGACAAACGTTCTATAAACCTATTTTAGCTAAAATAGAGATAAAATAGGATTACTTATGAATAAGGGGGTAAGTTTTAATGATTGAACATACATACCTACTACATTTACAGAAAAAAAAAACAAAAAAAAAAGGAAAACCACCATTACTGTAATGTAAATAAATTTCAATGGTTTGAACGATATCACCAAATAAATAAAACAGTTAATTTTTTTAACTTGTAGCTACTAAAAACGTTAAAGTTTACTGTCATGAGTTCATGACGGTAGCATTTTGCCTCAAGTTTTAACTGTTTTCGTATCAGTAAAAAAAATGTTTTGAACGTTAGGCTCATCATTATGGAACTGTTTAATCTGTCGAGCTCCGCTAATGAGACACAATTAAATTTGTACTGTTTCGTCGCCAATAGGCGACGCGCGGTGGTTGACCGGTTAAAGCAGTACAGATCAATGTTTTTTCATTTTGAAGTAAAAACTTCTTTAGCGGCGTTGCACACTTTTTTGTAATGGGTAAAATATGTTAAACTCGCGTCAGGACATCGCGTCAGGACACGTGACCGTCAGGAGAGATTCCCCCCCCCCTTCACTTTCTACGGCAGCGCCAACCGAAGTGAACCAAGTGACACACGACAATGGATGGATGGATGGATAGCTGATGGCTCGACCGTCTGTGACTACACAGACGCCACACTGCTATGTATTCGTAAAATTCGTGTATATAAAGTGTTTAAAATATGGAAATTGAACAAAGTACATCTATTAATGAAAAAAGTGACGCAGAAATAGTGAAAAAAGAATGAGTTATATTAGTTCAATTAATATAATTGATTTATTTCAACGTTAATATTCAAGTTTTCACTTCTGCCGGCACTCCCGGAGTGCAACCCGTCTTTTTTTTTTTATTCACTGCTTATTTCTTTCAGTGTACATTTAAAAATCTCTATGTCTCTGTGGGGACACCTCTTTTAAAGAGGTATTTTTCTAGTGACATGACAATAGCTATTTATATTCTGGTAAATGATGATAGCTTAAATGAAGCCTAGGGGACTAATCTCCTAAAACACTCAACAGGAGTCGAGATTAAAAAGGGGCAGTAACCTCGAATGAAAGCTGTAATTACAACAAAGAATTTAGAATTTTTTCCCGCAGTTATTTTTTGTAAAAACAAGTATTTTATAATCGGTTAGTGTGTTGAGAGCGAAATATTTTTTTTCTTATCCATAATCTATTGATCCTTGATTAGTAGGAGCAGAGATTCTATTTGCCCTGAGCTCTTTCATTTAAAGCGAGGAGTTGTCATGTAAAGTTATTTACGTTCAACTACATTGAAAGTATTGTTTTAATATAAATGATATCTTTATATATAGATAGATAAACCATTTATTTGGCGTACACAAAAGACAGCACAACACAAAAGTACAACATTAGATGATAACCAATTACCCACATGAACATAATATAAAAACAAGGTGCCGATACAAAAACAAAAAAAAGGAAAAACATACATCATGCCTAGCCTTTTCCCAACTATGTTGGGGTCGGTTTCCAGTCTAACCGGATGCAGCTGAATACCAGTATTTTAAATGGAGCGACTGCCTATCTGACCTCCTTAACCCAGTCACTGGGTAATACGATACCCCTTGGTAAGACTGGTTGTCAGATTTTCGGGCTTCTGACGACCCGTAACGACTGTCAAAGATCCACGAATGACAACAGGAACCAACGGCTTAACGTTCCGAGGCACGGAGGAGTCTTGGTATGTAAAGATGGTCACCCATCCACAGACCAACCGCGGCAAGCGTAGCTTAATGTTATACATATTATTTTAGTGATTGTTAGGAATAATCGGTAAGAAAGCTTCAGTCAGTGTATCAGTTTTGGGCCATTAGGTAATATAATACAGAAATGCACTAAAAACGAAAAATTTCGCAAGCATTTGGAAATTACTACTGAAGGCTGTGTGTGTCGACTTCAGGACAATCTGCTTCTCAGTCTTCTCACACGGACTTGTACGTCGCTTGCTACCCCATCACCAGTCCTGACTCTCTTCATATTTTGGCTGCTGAAACCAAAACTACAAACGTAGTAAATTAACAGGAAAGCTTTATAAAAAGCTTTTGAGATGCATGAAGAAGAATAGAATACAATACTGTTCCTCGCGCGGCGCAGTTTGTTCCGCCAGTTACAAAACTGAACGCTCGCTCTCGGCGCAACCTGGACAGTCACACCCAACACCTTATTTGACTGGCCAATTCTTCCCTTGCGGTGGTAGGGCTAATGATGCCCGCCTGGTTTGCGACCACCCTCCCACCGGAGTCCGGCGTCAAGCAGCCTGCTGTGTTTCGTCGATGTGTGGGATTTCCAGTGCCTTAGGAATCTTCTGGGCACGCTCGTTCCATCATAGACCTCATCCATCTCTTTCCGTCAGGCGTGATCGAGGTCAAGAGCGGACCTATTCAGCAATAAAAAAAAAGTGGCTGTTATTTTAGTAGGTAAATTGTGGTGAAGTTCCAGGTGAACGAAGTCGCGGGAAGAAGTTAGTTATAACATTAATAAACACAAAATACACACACCTATGGGTATATTAACCACTATCTCCCTCACCTTGTGCCTTAACTGTCCACATTAGACCCACCTTACCCTATGTCGCCATTAGCGCCCCTACAAGATGATAAATTACCCACTAATCCACATTTTGACCTCGTTCCTGTAATGGCGTCACTTGTACCGATATCGGAATCTTAAAGGATATTGATATTGAAGTGAAAATGGATTCCCAAGACCTTTATGAATACTAGCTTCTGCCCGCGACTTCGTCCGCGTCAAATTTTAAAATAAAAGATAATATCCTATGGCACTCGGTTTTAGCGTTGCTTTCTATTAATGACTAGCTTCAGCCCGCGACTTCGTTCGCGTGAATCTTCTTGTTTCCTCCGAGCCACCCCGTCGTATCGCATCACCCGCCCGCGCTATCACTTAACGTTCTTTTTTACTTTTTTTCTTTTTGCTCGGCTCCTAAGGGTCATAGCGTGATGTCAAATAGCCTATAGCCTTCCTCAAGAATTGGGCTATCAAATGCAAGAAGAATTTTTCAAATCCGACTGGTAGTTCCAGAGATTACCCCCTACATACAAACTTACAAACATACAAACTTACAAATTTTACCTCTTTATAATATTAGTATAGATAAAATGTATATAATCTTCCAAGTAATTGCCCGTCTTTTATTAGATTTTGCATAGTAAAGCTAGTTACATTGTTTAATTTGAGCGATGTTCATTGTATTAGCATAATCAATCAGCCTGCAATGTCCCCACAGCTGGGACGCAGGCCTCCTCCAATGATATAAAATTATTGTTCAAATGGAAATATACAACATGAGTACAACCTTATTTTCGTCTTTTGTGCAAATAGATTAGCCTTACATCACAGTAAGGTTGACATACACACTTTACCGGGGTTGCTCGGAAAGTTTTCAAGCATCCGGAATTCCGGTTCATCTAAAAGGATCATCCTACTATAATTGACACGATACATAAACATCTATATCTAAACATAACATACCATCATTATTTGGGTTCCCGTCGAACTCTGGGAGTAATCGAAGGGACTGAAATGTGTCAATTTGGCCGCTTGAGCGCTTGTGTCCTCTACTATCACTTAAGTTTCTATCTTGATCTAACCTTCTCTGCCTTACGACCCTAGGGCTACACGAACCAGATTGCCTAGGATGAAAAATCTTTAAGGCTTAAAGTAAGACTGGAAAAAGGAAAAGTGACAACTCTAAGGAAGCAACGCAAGAGCGATTCAAGTGTACTCACTGGTTCATTTCTTGGTATTTCTGAATGAGTCTGGATGCACCGGCTGCAGCCTTCCATGGTTCTGGATACTCGATGAAGGCTTAAGGCTTGCGGAGGGCGAGCAATGGGCAGCTCGCCGTCCGGTAAGGACCAGGTCCGGGTCGAAGGCGCGTTGTGTTCCACGCGCACCTCAAAGAGATGTCAGCACTAACTGACGGGGTCCACGAGGACCGATGGTTGCCGGGGTTGCGGGTTGTTCGAAAGAGATACCGTGGCCCCTGGCACAGGCAACTGAAGGAACACGGGTGGGTTTTAGTCAGTAAAAGTCTGATAATTTCCCACAAAAAAAAAGTTAAAGTTATTTGATAATTTCCCAAAAAAAAAAAAAGGCTTAAGAGCTCAGGCAGCGGCTATGCGGAGCCGACGGGATCGATTTTAGAGTTCTTTTAGGCGCCGCGCGAGTATCCTACCGACTGCGCCAATTACGGAGATCGGCCTAGCCTTTTCCCAACTATGTTGAGGTCGGCTTCCAGTGTAACCGACTACAGCTGAGTTTTTACATGGAGCGACTGCCAATCTGACCTCCACAACCCAGTGATAGGGTAATGATACCCCTTGGTAAGACTGGTTGTCAGGACTATGTACATGACCTAAAGCGCGGTCACTGTCGGACTGCATAGAAAAGAAAGAGAAGCGCGATGACACAACCCTGGTAATTTATTTAATTATACAATTATCTATTTACAAAAAAACTACTGTTTGGACTAAAAACATTACAAATTATTAATTTGACAGGACTAAACTAAAATTTATCTTCTGCCCTTTCCTTAATGAAATAGAAAGAAAAAGATGCACGGAACTTAAATTTAGGTTGTGAACAAGGGAATCGGCACCAGTACATCGTAACACGAACTAGGAATTAGGGACACATCTAAACCAGAATAATAATCAACTTTAAATTATGTCATTGTCAAATGCCATTAACAGATACCCCTGGGATCACTAACGTAACCCAAACCATTAATACGTAAGTGGCGTATTGAACGTGTTACAACCCAATTATATTCACGCTCTGTTGCTTGATTATTGGTGAGCAGTGATCTATAGGGTGAAGTTAAATAAAATGTACAGAGTAGGCAATTTTGTTGTGTAATATCTAAACGACATGAAACGGCTTTATTACAAAAAATAAGTATAAAAACTAAAACCCGACTACTGAAAAGGATGAAACAAGAAAGTACCTTCCCTTGGTCGCATGCTACCATAGCCTTGTATGTTAGTACAGCGGCATGCGACCACGGGAAGGTACTTTCTTGTTTCATCCTTTTCAGTAGTCGGGTTTTAGTTTTTAAACTTATTTTTTATTTAATTATTTTGGGGTTTATTTCAGTGATATTTATATTTTTGAAATGTGCTAATTAAAATAAACCCCTTCATTAGATACCCAACACGGCATGATTTAAAAATATTGTTTTTTTTTAGATCATGACTTTATGTCCGCTAGAGGGCACCATATTCAATTTATTGTGACGTTACATAGCCTATAACCAGCGAACAATCAAGACGCTTCCAACGATACCTCATTTGTCCAATTATAACAAGAAGTTTAGAAGTTATGAGGGAACAGATGAACATACATACATACATACCGGTCAAAAATCATAACCCTCCTTTTTGCTTTGCCGTAGTCGGGTAAAAACAAGGTTTATCTTTAGACCCAAGGTTAAACCATCGGGCCTTTCGAACTATGATCCGACATAATAATATTTGAAGTTCTTATTACAAAAACTGTCATTAAACACGAGTCTAAGTTGTCAATTTTGCATTAAGAAGGATAGGATTCTACTCCGTTCACCTTTTATACCCAGCTTTTGTCGAGACGGTCAAAAAAGTCAACCGGTATAGTGTTGGAACTATTTGTCATTCCTTAATCCAACGCTTCCCTAAAATACATCCCACCCTCTCCCCTTATAATTGCCAATATCCTGAAGAAACTCAATAAAGATGGCGGCCAAAATATTTCCGCAGAGCAATCCTATCAGCGCCATCAGCTGAACTACAAACATTGTATCTATGCTTATTAAATTCCGGAGATAGTTCGTGATGTTGAGTTAATATAGTAAGTACCTAACTAGAATTACATATTGTTATTGTACGAAGATACGTTGTAGAAGAAAAATATAGGTTCAATTCTGAGAATTGAATTATGAGGTAGGATGGGTACGCATAAGTTTTTCTTGTCGGTAAATGTACAGACGCCAGCACATCAAGTTACACAAAACTGTCAAATTTTCCCAATCAACTTTGAACCTTATGGTATAGCGATAAAGTAGAAAATCTATTAAAGAAATTTGACAGATTGCAGTAGCTTAATGTGCTAGTGTCTGTACCTACATTTAGGTGCCGAAAAGAAAAAAAAATACTCAAAGTATTAGCGAACACCGTACTTTAGCCAATAGTATTCTGTATTACGTTGCTAAACAATGAAATTGATGGCATTTTCAGACGCTTCGTGGAAATGATTGTGCATTTTGTAAATACGCTTATGATACAGGAACCTTACCGCCGATCGATCAGGTTAAGCTACGCTTGCCGCGGTTGGTCCATGGATGGGTGACCATCTTTACATACCAAAACCCCTCCCTGCTTCGGAAAGCACGTTAAGCTGTAGGTCGCGGTAGTCATTCGTCGATCTTTGACAGTCGTTACGGGTCGTTAGAAGCCCGAAAGTCTGACAACCAGTCTTACCAAAGGGTATCATGAGTCTTTGGTATCCAGTAACTGGGTTGTGGAGGTCAGATAGGCAGTCGCTCCATTTAAAATACTGGTATTCAGTTCATCTGGTTAGACTGGAAGCCGACCCCAACATAATTGGGAAAAGGCTAGGCAGATGACACAGGAACCTTACCGGGTGATACCTAGTAAGCCTGGCAACGTTGAACTTAACTTTAATAAAACAAGGTAAGAAAACGCTACGGCTCTAAATATTATTCAAAGGTACGGACAAAATTCAGATCTGTAGAATTTTCTTACCTTTTTTAAACGAAACAAAAAGCCAAACTAGAAAAACGCGGTAGATACGGATGAAACGTTTTCGATCGAAACACTTAAATTCATACGTAGATGGTTGAAAATACAAGCGTATACGAAAAGAGCGCTGCGAGTGATCGGTATAACGTGACGGTGAAGTGCCATCGCCGCCGCGCCAATTCCTAGGTGCCAGTATCACGGAATCAAATCCCGGAGTTTTTCGGGAACAAACGAACTACTGTGTGGAGCTCCAAGAACAGCGGATTAAAAATTTGCTAAAAAGATTAATATTAAAGACTTGCTGGATTCGTTTTCTCCTCTACCGATCATTTTTCCCCTGAGAGTTCATTTGGTTTATTTTGTATTTTATATTCATTTCCTAGCTAGTTATCCTATATGTTGCACCTGCCATGTTTTGTCTCTGCATCACCCTAAGGTTGACTGGTAGAAAATGTCTCAGGCATTAAGTCCGCCTTTGTACAGTTTTTTTTTTTTTACTTGTGCATAAAGTTTTAATAAATAAATAAAAAAAAAGTATTGTAGTATTTGATTTAAAAAAAAAGGTAAGACGTACAGAAAATATCAATAAAATTACTGTCATCGAATCATCTCAAAAGGACTTGAAAGGAAAATCTCAGTTAACGGGACAAAGCTAAAGAAAAGAACAAGAAATAAAGGTATTACTTGAGTTAGGGCGATGATGGTCTGACCCGTCGCAGGGGGACCAAGGGTGCCCAGACACGGGGTCGTCTGGCGCCCATGTGCTGGTTTGGTCCCTGGGGTGGTCACGGCGTGCTATGTGTTCTGGTGCGCCGGTGATGGGGAATACTCCCCAGAGGAGGGTCCGGTGACGGACAGCCGCGGCGGGTTCACGGATGAGTGCTAACGCGTGCCCGTGTTCCCGCCGTAAGCGGCAGAGAAGGACACCGTGGAGTTTTAGTGGGTTGGAGTCCCACATAACTGCACTATCTCCCCGTGGTAGTGCAGAATGCATGAGCATTTCTCCACGTTAAAAAAAAAAAAAAAAAAAAAAGGGCGATGATGGTCTAGCTAGAAAGCAACAAAAAAAATATTTACAAGGAATACTATATAATAATAAAAATATATCCTTGAATCTTAGGTCTATTGACAGTATTGTAATTTCAAGCTACAATAAAGAAAACAATACGATTCTAGATAACAATATCTATAAAGACAAATAAATGGGTACATACATATTTGTAAATGCGCCTATTAGACTGGCTTTTAATACAAAACCAGTGGTTTTATGTATTCTAAATAGTTTCGAGACCGAAAGAATATACCACAATCTCTGCGTAGGAACAGACAGAATAACACAATTGTTTTTCATGAACAGTATCACCCATTAATTAATATGTTTATTAAAAAGGAAGTTACTAGTTCACGTGGTCCGTATGTCGACGAGGTTACACGAATTATTTGTAATAGTGACACGCAAACAGCTGGGAATGACTCCAATTAATCTGGAAAATAACTTACAATAACTTTTACCTTAACGGATTGCGTGCGCTTACGCGCTTGGAATAAAACGATGTATGTGCCAAAACGAATTTACTCCTTTTTTAACAAAATAAATAAATTAAATTTAAAACTACTTTGAGTAAACTTTGGTATGATAATTCTCTATGTTTTAAAGTAAATTCCATTGAATAACTCTCAAGCGTTACGTCGTGCTGTCGAAAAAAGTAAAAAAATAGATATAACTTTGCAATTTTTTTGTATCCAGGAAAATTCATTGAATCGTGTATTCCTTTTACACTATACTAGACCAAAGAGTCAAAATACATATACCAAAATGTTAAATCCCTATTCCACAAACATAAAAAGTTAAACGAAATAGAAGAACCGCATTTTTTTTTCAATATATCACCTTGATCTTCATTACGTGGGCCGCGAACATTAGTGCCAACCAATAGAAAAGTAAAATTGTTTGTTATATACGTTTGAAACCGCTGGTTTCCTAGCCTTGTTTATGTCTCGGCATCACCTGCCGCGCTCGACACCTAGATACCTATCGCGCTAAAGAAGAACGTATTGTTTTTGCTCCGTATAGATTTCAGGATATATTTTTTTGGATTTTATTTCGCTGTCGATTGGATTGGTTCCGATTCTTTTGTTTGGTCTTTGTTGATTCATATTTTTTCAGCGTCTGCAGTATTGTTTATGTTCAGCGGTATTTTGTTTTTCCTGACATTGTGCTAATTAGAACTAGTTGATTGGTAGTTGGGTACGGTCAGGGAAATTAATTGTTTATTGCAAATTGACACACTGGTCACATTGCCGTGTTATACTATTTCAAATAGCTGTCAAAGAATTAACAGATGTGATTTGAATATACGGACAAGTCAGTTGATACTTAGATAATTTAATAAAAATAATCTCATACTTTACATCATTACGGTATGAGTTTTAAATGATTTATTTAAATTGTGTGGAAGAACGAAATTGAAAAATTACTTATAAAAGGGTACTATATATTTATATACAGTGTGTTAGGCTAAACGAGGGACATACTTTAAGGGAGTCTAGTACTCATGAAAATGAACAACTTTTACTAAGAGCCCAACACTGAAATCGAGAAAATAAAACCAGCCGCTCTATACAATATGTTCTCATAACTAGACAAAATGTAGGAAACAGCTGTTTTTTTTTCATATTTTTGAGTCCGCCTCATATTAAAGTAGTTCATTTTCATGAGTACTACACTCCCTTAAAGTATGTCCCTCGTTTATCCTTACACACTGTATAGTATGCTGATACGATTCCATTTTTTTTTCATGTGTAGTTACGGGACGCGACGCATGAATCATATCCATACCATAGTATTAGCTGTGATTAGCACAGTATTACAATATTTCCTTGTAATACTGTGGTATTAGTATGGAATATGGATAATATTCCATACTAATACTAGTATTTTAAATTTGAAAGTAACTCTGTTTGTATGTGACCTTTTCACGCCTAAACCACTGATCCGATTTAGATGAAATTTAGTATAGAGATAGTTTGAGTCTTGGGAAAGGACTGAGGATAGTTTTTATCCCGATATTCCCACGGGATCGAAACTTATGCGGGTGAAACCGCGGGGCGCAGCTAGTCTTCTATCAATTATTTATTTTTGTGGGTAGCAGAATCTTTTACAGTAAGGGCCTTATCATTCTAGCGGATTGCAAGCATCCTCAAAACGGAGCGGGCGCGCAACGCACACGCGTTGCATGCGCAGCGAATTCGTTGCGGACGCGCAACGAACATGCGTCGCATGCGCAGCGAATTCGTTGCGGACGCGCAATGAGATCGCCGCGAATGTTAAAATGCGTGTGTGTGTGTGGACGCCATTGTTACTGAGTGTATTGTACGTCGTTAACTTGCTACACACACACGACGAAAACGTTGCGAATTTGCCACGTGTCCGCGACGTCTTTGCTGTGCAGCCGTGGAGTGCTAGCGGCGCATTCGCTGCGCGCCCGCCCCGCCCCGCCGCTGCTCGCAAACCGCTAGTGTGATAAGGCCCTAAGGATAAGACAGCCTTACTTTAAAGTACTTAGATTTCATCCGAAGCCTACTTTACGTTTTTGCTTTCAGCGACAGATAATTCGATTTCGGCAAGGCAAAAAGTTAAAAGGTTTCATATACCTCAAGGAAAACATTTTTAGAGCGGCATTAGGTAGGTAAGCAAAAATAAAAACATTTCATGGCATTCAATTAAATACAACATTTATTGTTAGCAAACCTGATCCGTCGATATGGTCGATATAAATATTAGTTTTAACGATGCAGGTATAATTATTTTTAGAAATCGAATCAAAATTTGTAACTTTTTTTTAACAAAATATTGTGATTACATTTTAAATAAATGCAAATATGCTATTTGTTGAACTAAAAATGCACCTAGCAAAATCAGCTTATAATTTTCCCACTGCTGGGACACAAGCCTCCTCTCTTTGAGAGGGAGTGGGCCGTAATCCACCACGCGGGCCTAGTACTGGTTGGTGGATGTCACATATCTTGGAATCTTCGGTTCTGGGCCGATTTCCTCACCATGTTTTCCTTCACCGTTTTGAGAGCAGTGGCGATGAAATAAATTACGCAAAGGTAAAGCGCCTTCTTGGGTTCGAACCCGCAACGTAGAACTCGTAAGTCGGAGCCGGTACCACTAGGCCACCACTGCTATGCAATAATAAAATAAAATGCTCCTAAAAATCCAAAAATTATCAAATACCAAAACAAGCATGGATACATAACCATAATTCACGCTGTTACATTTTAGAAAACCATAACAGCACCAAAAAGCCTCTACATTCAAAAACCGCAACACAAAATCGATGGAACGTATACCAGGAACAATACAGAAGGTCTACTCAGTTCTAAACCTTCTTTAATATCCCTTTGTCAAAAAATAGTATTACCTAAGTAAAAGGTGGAGTATGAAATGGCGTGAACAAAATGTTTATGTGATGACGATAAGGTTGTTTACTTTGCATTATAATCCTTCTGCGAGGCCAGGCGTGGCCATAATTGTAGTTGTATGCCAGTCCAGTTCCAACCAGTGCACTCAAAAACCCACCGTTTTTCCGTACAGCAGGAGTTGTTTTTTGAATGTACAGTCACACAGTTAATCGTGATTAAAATTTTTAACCTACGTTTTTTTTCTCTTTGTCAATATTTATGCTCTGCACACAGCAAGAATCTTCGGTCCGAGAATAATCGTCTTCTTCGTTGTCCTTCTCATCGCTCTAGTTTTATAAAGTCTTTTTTCTTTGTCCAGGCGGTTTTCCTTTGGAATGCGCTCCCTCAAAATATCAGGACGGTAACCAATCGGTTCACATTTAAAGTGAAAGCTCGAGAACACATACACAAGAAGTTGGCAGATTCGTCTCAGAATTAAGTTGTTGTAGGGTTTCTTATCTATGTCTCATAACTATTATATATATATATATTGTTGTACTTGTGTATGTATATATGTATTTATTCTTATATCTTATTTGGAAATATTTTCTTTTTTTTCAGTTATTGCACCTACTGTGTATTGTCTCTGCATCACCCTAAGGTAGACTGGTAGAAAATGCCCAAGGCATTAAGTCCGCCTTTGTACAGTTTTTACTTGTGCATAAAGTTTTAATTAATAAATAAATATTTGTCGTGTTATAGCCATTTAAAACAACTGTCGAAGAATGACAGTTGAAACTTGAATATACGAACTAATTTAGTTGGTACAATTAATTTCCCTGACTTTACAAACCCAAACACCGGCGAGACAGTGGACAAAATCCTCAGTAGAAATCTGGCTACAACAACCAAGGGAAGTCTAATCTGCGGTCGCGATTTATCTGCCAAAAATAAATTAAGGGAAAAACAACTTTAATTCCTACAAAATAAAGTTCAGTTTACGCTACAACTTCAAACATTTTATAACTTTGTCAATAGTGCTAGTCACTCTGAAATCAATTAAATTTTCATTGAAATAAAGTTGATATTTGTTTTACTTGAAATAGGGTGGGGGCGTGCAGCATTGTGCACTTTTACTATAAGTAGTTTATTTTGTTTGAACCTTTTCTGTTTGCATACATCGTGAAACCCTATCGGCCGTCGAAAGCGCTTTCGAGACCTAATGGCCGCTTTTTCCACTTTACCTGCGTTATTTAGCGCGTCCACCCGGAAAACAGATATAAATGAGACACTTTGCGAAATGTTCTAGCTCGTAGGGTTTGCAGGTAACTTTCAGCAGTATTCTGATAGACGAAATTATGGGTTATGTATGCATTAATTTCGTGATATCTTAGTAGTAGTTAGTAGTGGTGTTTTTAAAAACATATAATATATCGCAACGCGTAGCACCGACGTCACGTAAAATCCTGCATCTCGCAAGCAGAGTTTACCGCGCAACTAGCATATACAACGGCCCGGCATGAATCATCGGGCAGTTGCCCGCCAGATACGACAACCGGAGGATTCTCTCTTTTTTATAGAGTATGAGTGAACTTTGCATCCTTTTCCTCATACCTCTATACATACATGCGACCATCAACTATACGCGTTGTAACAGCGAAAACCGCTTAGCTAATTGCATAATACACTCATTGTGGCCATCTTTTTAAATTTGGAAATGAATGGATATGGAATACAGAACAATTATAAGGCTTACCTGTGAACTCGTCTTTAAGTGAGGTATCGCAGACATTCAGCGTCTCGGCCGAAGACCCTGACCCTATCAGCTTCCTCCAGCACACTCTCAGGGTACTGGAACAGCATCCTGACATCATCAAACACCACAAAGGAACATGGAGCCTCCATGAGCATTCAGAACGAATTGTTCTGACCGATATGGAACGATGGATAGGAATCTTTCACTCTACGTAAATTAATATTTAAATTGCTGTTTTTTCTCATCATTTCATTATGGACGCTTTTAACGTTCTGCATCGTTCTCACATGTATAGTTTTTGACATGAATGATGTAAGCAAGACTTTGTAACCATATTACTTTGATTTAAAAGAGTGTCCATGGAGTTTCTTGCCCATTCTTCTCCATAGGTACCCACCTACGCTTTGGAATGGGCAACTAGCTTCATCTTTCTGACTTACCGACCCCTTGACAATTCAAAAGTGCCTGTAATTGGTTTAATTGAAATAAATGCTTTGAGTTTGAGTTTGACGTTATTCAATATTCTTCATCTACTAGACAAAGCTAAGTACACCTTTCAGACAAACGCAATGAATATTATTGAATTACCCAAATAAAATCTATAATTGAACAGGCTCTGTGCGCTACCTAGCTGGGCTTTAAACGAAATTGTAGTTCAAATTCGCCTTAAAAAAATACTGAGTTATGTCAAAATACAACTCGCAAGTCTCTTAACTTATTCAAGTTACGCTCCAACTAGGTAATTCCAGGATAACAGCACAACTTTACCTATTTACTTTTTAACAATTCTTCGTTTTCAAGCACTTTCGAATAGTCGGAAGCCACGTCAGAATGTTGATTCTACTCGCTAGAACCAACAAGTAACTGAGACTTAGTATCTGCTATGAGTAACTAAGTATTTACTTGGAGAAGAAAAGCAAGCTTAATGTTAGTATAGGGTGCTAGACAAACAGTTTCAGCTATCGGAGTTTAATATTATAAGTCTTGAAAGTAAAAGGTAATTTAAATACATTACATTTTGTCGTCTACATCATAATATACGCTCTAAAAACGGTGAAAGAATGCATTAACCGTCTGCCTTCAAATCAAGAATGAACAGATATCTTCAGGGCACGCTCGTTCCATCATAGACCTCATCTATCGCTCTTCATCAGGCGTGATCGGGGTTGAGAGCGCGCCCGTTATGCAATTTTTTTTTTTTTTTTTAATCGCGGGGAAACCGTGCTTTGTTATTACTAAGAGCCTGTATTGTCCTAATGCAAGGCCTCTCAAAAGCCTCTCTTCTCTCCTTTCTTTCGATGTAAAACAACTAAGAACCAGTCTTTGTTGAAGGAGCCTAGCTCATCCCGCCATGGCCTCTTAATGGTGTAGCAGTATCTACAACGCCTAATGCGAACAACGCGTCATACTGACGTCACGCAAAATCCTGTATCTCGCAAGCAGAGTTTACCGCGCAACTAGCATAGATACAACGACTAAACATGAATCATCGGGCAGTTGCCCGCCAGACACGACACCCCTCTGGTCGGAGGATTCTCCCTTTTCTATGGAGGTTGAGTGTACTTTACACCCTGTTCCTCATATCTCTATAATAGCAATTGACATCGCGGCAGGCCCCGAGCGAGACTAATTCCGTCACCGCTGGACCAAAGATTAGCAGAGAAGATGAAGTCTCATGTGGATGTAGTTTCACCTGCAATGTTCAAACCTTCGTAGTCTTACCAGGAATGTAATATCCCACCCATTTACGTCAGTAATCTTACGTCAAAGACTTCATCAAAAGTCTCAAAAACGTACCGTAGCACTTAAAACTTCGCCGAATCCGCAAATTCCTCGATTAACCTGCTTCAAGAGTAAAGTAACAAATCTATCTTTTTGGTACCTACTGTGCTGAACTTTAAAACGAGTGTGGAATACACACAAAATAACTTTGGGATCAACTCATCGGGGCTTCCAGTCTAACCAGATGCAGCTGAATACCAGTTATTTACATGAAGCGACTGCCTATCTGACTTTCACAACCCAGTTTTTGCTGGGTAATACAATACCCCCTGGGTAAGACTGGTTATCAGACTTTCCGGCTTCTGAAGACCGACCCGTAACGACTGACAAAGATCCACGATTGACAGCTGGGATCAATGGCTTAACGTGCTTTCTGAGGCCTTGATATGAAAAGATGGTCAACCATACTCGGACCAATCGCAGCAAGCGTAGCTTAACCTGATCGATCGACCCGCGCGGCTGTTATTACTTAGCCACTAGCCCCTCTCAACTATGGGACCAACTATGAAAAAAAGGTATTTGAAACTGTAGTGCATGGATGCCCAACCAATTTTGAATATGGGTCATAATTCCGTGTCCGCCGGCGGGCCATCTAACAAATAAAACTTGCCTACAGTTATAGTAGATACTCGTACCTAGCTATTCCAATTAAACAAAACATTAAATTACGCTTAGTTTGAATAATTTTTAAAACAACCTTCACTGATACCTTTGAAGACGTTTTTATGCTAACAACTTATCAATATATCGCACGCCCAGATCAACACTGCACTAAGTCAAAATAGCTCATTTTTCAGAATGGACGGAAAAACCATTATTTCATGTTATGTCAAAGTTATTGCGAATGTCCTGAATATTGCTTGTGAAGAATCCAATGCGTACTAGTATTATATAAATACGCCTGTCTTCGTGGTAAGCGCGGAAAGTTTTTGGCTATTTTATTAACTAAAAAAAACGATTTTAAGATTTTTCGACATAATACAGTGTTGTTCTGGGTGTGCGATTTGGTGACAAATCTGAGGTCGATAATAAAATCATATGTATTTATTTGTTATTGTTGGCTCATCGAGCATAAGAAAAAAAAAAAAAACAAAAACATAAGAAGCAAATTATTTTTTTGACCTGGCCTTAAATCTGTTTTCAAAAGCCTATCGACAGTTGATAGCTTTTGATGGGCCAATTTAAATGCGTTATCAGGCTACATGGTAGCCCGCGGCCCTCGGGTTGATCAACCTTGCAGTAGTGCAATACTAACACGATCAAAATGTATCGAACACCTGATTGTTCATATCAGAGTTGGTCCCGTAATAAAAGTTTTTTACTACATACACTCCCATAAGTATGTCCCTCGTTTAACCTAATATAATGTATTTAACAACCGATGGTACTCGATCCCGAATCTATTGTGCACCTACGAAATCACTTTTGGAATATGATAGGATAATAATAATTATATTTTTATACGTCGACACAATTTTAGTATTTTCAATGCGAGAATGAGTTTGTGTGTGTGTCGCTCCGAAGCGCTTCGATTCGAACCCAAGTGCTTCGATTCGCCGACGCACCGACGCACTTCGTTTCGAACTGAATTATTGAAATTATTTTTATAATAAATTATCTGAAAATACGAGTACCTACATGATATAACGAAAGCAAAAAAAAATATGAACAACTTAATATAACAATAATATTGACATAAATTTTGGATGAAACGTAGGTATGTTTCGTGTCAGAATTCAATTTGGAATGAAATTAGACGTGAATGCTCGTTTTTTGTAAACGTAAATTGAAAAAATATTATTCTTCTTTAGATTGAAGGATAAATGGAAATATTAAGATGAAGGGTCTCCTTTTGGTGTAAATACAGGGTGAAATTGAAAACATGCGACAAATCAAAATGGGAGATTGTACTCATCATTATGAACAACTTTTACTATGGGACCAAACCTGACATCGCGAAAAAAAAATTTGCTGGTCCCTACATTTTGACGAGTTATGCGAACATAAATGTAGGGAACAGCTGATTTTTTTTTCGCGATTTCTGGTTTCGTCCCATAGTAAAAGTTGTTCATAATGATGAGTACAATCTTCCATTTCCATTTGTCGCATGTTTTCAATTTCAACCTGTATAATTGAAAAACTTGTTGTCACCAACACCAGCAACACCGAAATGCATATAAGAATCTTTTACGAATTTGCACCTTGGCGCGTTCAACTTATTATTGAAGAAACGCATAAGGTTGTAGGCTCTTTTAATAGCCTCACGACCGATTTCGGTCACGGTGGCCAATCTCAACGGAGACTAGCAAGGTACGCAGGAGATATTATAGTGCACAAGTGTGTGCGCAAACACATGTGCACTCTCTGTTCCTTTACTCCCATAGTCCGACACGACCAAGGAGAGATTAGGCGCAGGAGTAACGGCTGTTACTAAGACATTCCTAATTAAAAACCCAATAACACTTTGCTCAACCTGGGAATCTAAACCAGGACCCCCCATGCTCAGCAGTCGCGCTTGCAAACACGGGACCAATGGGGCAGTCAAAGTAAGCTTTACATAATCTATAACCGTATAGAGGTATGAGGAACGGTGGAAAGTTCACTCATCCTCCATAGAAAAGGGAGGATCCTCAAACCAGACGGGTGTTGTGTCTGGCGAGCAACTGCCCAATGATTCATGTCGGGTCGTTGTATATATGCTAGTTGCGCGGTAAACTCTGCTTGCGAGATGCAGGATTTTGCATGACGTCAGTATGACGCGTTGTTCGCATGTGGCGTTGTAGATACCGCTACCACCGAATAACCAGCTTTCGAATTACCGTATGTTTGTGATAATAAAATTTATCATAATTAATTATAATGAACTATCGTTGCCATGCAGCCACTACTTTATGATCTCAACAACTGCTTCCTCCATAAAGTGAGTTCCCTATCTATACTAATAATAAAAAGTGGTAATGCGTTTTTATGTAGTAGAGACTAATCTTCGAAAATACTGATCCGATTCCAAAAATTCGTTCACTAATGGGAAGCTACAGTATTCCCAAGTGTCACTAATTCACTATGTCATAGGAATCACGCGCGTGAAGTAACACGCAGAAGCTAGTTAAGAAGCAGAAGAAGAGTTTCTTGCCCGTTCTTCTCCACAGGTGATGTAGAGGTTGTGTCTCTTTTGAAATACAGGCCGGTCATATTTGACGGCATCTGCTGTTCGAACGTTTAAGCGTGTGTCATTGAATGAGATTAGGTTTGACGTGAAAAATAGAAAGGGCTAATTTTAGGAGTTTTTTTGAAGTGAAACTTTACGCACGCTTGACTTGGGGAGTAAGCTGGCGAACGCGTGACGTAAGCGTTACGAAAAGTGTGATCGGGCGAGGCGAACGGGAGTTGAGTGGGGGGTATAAGCAAGAGAAAGCAGTCCGCGCGCACATTTTCTTTCTCTCTTCCTCTCATAGCCAAATACGTTTGATGTTTCACTTCAGTCATAATTTTTTTTAGGATTTTTCACATTAATTATAATGTGAAAACTCCTAAATTATTATCTAATGAAATCCAATAGGAGTTTCATTTAAATAAAAAAGCCCCCAACGTACTAAGCTTTGGAATGGGCAACTAGCTTCATCTTTCTGCATGACAATGATTATTTTGTAAATTATAGTAGAAACAAGAGCAACATTGGCAGTTTTATGTTTTTCAAGGATTTTAGTCACTCTGCGAGGCGAAGACCTCATCCCAAAGAGAGACAAAAATATTAATAACTAGCTGCGCCCCGCGGTTTCACCCGCGTAAATGTCGATCCCGTGGGAATATCGGAATTAAAAGTAGTCTATATGTTAATACAGGGTGGCGGCTACCTCCATACAAAATTTTATCAACATTGGTCTAGCCGTTTAAGCGTGAAGAAGTAACAAACATATAAACACACACACTCACAAACTTTCGCCTTAATAATATTAGTGTGATAGTCCAGACCGTATTCCGGTCATGGTAGCCAATCTCAGCGGAGACTAGCCTTCGGCGCGAGAGATATTATAGTGCACAAGTTAGTGTATGCACAGACACAGGTGCACTCACTCTTCCCTCACTCTCATGGCCCGATCGGACGGCAATCCGACATGAACGGAGAGAGATCAGGCGCAGGACCAACGGTTTAACGCAGGTGCGCTTGGCGGTGTGATACCCACGTGCCTGGAGTCGAGAGCCGATTCCCGGCCACCGTAGGCGCTGGCTTGCGGACGGCGAGCCACGCCGGTTACGTCTATTGCTGTACCTTAAAAGCCAGAGTGCTGTTCCTAGAGCCCTTCCCTGGTTGTTAGAAAGGATATTGTCGTGATCCATGGATATTTATTACAGGATTCCAAATTGCGCATACGCAGAGAGCTTTCCAGCCGGTCGAGGATCTTGCAGTCAAGTGCTTTCTCCCTAAGACAACCGAGAGGCACTTCGAGAGATTCGTCTCGCCGCCAAGATCTAGAGGAGCGTCTGGGGCCTGGACGCGAGACCCATTCCTCGAATACGCTCGAAGCCTCTTGCGGAGACGACTGTGCGGCTGGCGGAGCCCGTCTAGCGATAGCGCAGGCGCGACGGTTTTTTTCTTTTATATCCATTATCATATTTTATCATTCTAATACGGTTTCTGCAGGAAGTTGTTATGCGTAGCTCGCCGTCCGGTAAGGACCAGGCCCGGGTTGACGGCACGTTGTGTCCCACGCGCGCCTCAAAGAGATGTTAGTTCAGTCTCGGGGTCCGCTAGGGCCGATGCCTGCCAGGGTCGCGGGTTGTTCGAAAGAACTACCGTGGCACCTGGCACGGGCAACTACAAGAATACGGGTGGGTTTTAGTTAGTAAAAGTCTGACGTGCCCTCTCGCTCCGCCCAGAGCGGGAGTAGTTATTTGATAATTTCACCACCAAAAAAAAAATATACTTACATATTATACGCACACTTATATAATAATATACTTTATGTATGTTTTATTGTATTGTGTAAACGGTACACCACAGACTACCAACCTACAGTATTTGTCTATCCTTTCCCCTTTTTAATCCATCCAAAGGTTGTCTTTAAAAGATCGCTCTTAGCGATAAGACCGTCCATTGTGTCACCCATTGTAAAGTTTCTATATTTATGTCTGTAATTTATATGGTGAACATAATAAAGAGTATTCTATTATATTTCTATTCTATACCCACGTGTCTCGGATTAATTATTACCACGTTAGCGAACACTAAAAACTAGAACAATCTTTTGATCATACAGGCAAACATTATATTATCCACAGAAACTTCTATATTTACCGAACACTTAACCACTTAACCCAACCAACGCAGAAAGGATAACAACCGAACGATATAGAATAAAAAAACCGGCCAAGTGCGAGTCGGACTCGCGCACCGAGGGTTCCGTACAAACCTGTTTAAAATATTTTGATTATATGAAGTAATTAAAAATTTGCGGTTTTCGCAATTTTTCCTTTATCTGTGCTACAAGACATTGCTTCGTACCAAATTTTAAGATTCTGAGTACACGGGAAGTACCCTGTAGGTTTTGATTCCCTCGCGAGTGTCGAAAAGTTGCGGTGCGGCATAAACGACCGACGTTGGCTTAGAAGTTTGATTTTTTCACAGCTCCAAGGGACAGTGGACTTGAGTATTTGATATCAATTCCAGCTTAATATCTCCACGCGTTCTCGAGAAAAAGGGTCTTGACAGACAGACAGACGGACGGACAACAAAGTGTTCCTATAAGGGTTCCGTCTTTTCCTTTCGAGGTACGGAACCCTAAAAACACAAAACATAAGCTATATAAGAACGCTCTTGAATATTCTTTGTGTCTGAAATTGGGACAGAGACTGAAAATTGGATTTTTGAATATTTTATTCAGATACTTGTCTAGTTTAGCTAGGTGATTGCTTTCGTTCACGTGTTTGAGTTCGGTCTAGGTCTGAAATACGGAGTATATAGGCTGACCTAGGTAGGTGAAATGAAGATCAGTAATTAACCCCAAATTTATAAAAATACGGTGTAAATAGCTGCTAAAAATATGTTGTAAGTATAGTTTGTTTGGCAGCACGTCAGTAATAAAAATAAGTAAAATTGTATTTACTTTAAAAACGAACGAATCTACTTTAAAAAAGATGGAAATAAGAACACTTTATTTTAAAAGGTTGACTGAAACAATCGCATGCAGTCGGAGGCAATAGATCTTTTTAGGGTTCCGTACCCAAAGGATGAAAACGGAACCCTACTTCTAAGACTTCGCTGTCTGTCCGTCTGTATGTCACCAGGCTGTATATCAAGAACCGCGATAGCTAGACAGTTGAAATTGTCACAAATTATGTATTTCTGTTGCCGCTAAAATAACAGATACTAAAGACAAAATAAAATAAATATTTAAGGGGGGCTCCCATACTATTAAAACAAGAAAGGAAGCACCCATTTACAGGAAGGTTTATCAAGCCCCATGTCTGACATGCAGCTTGATAAACCTATCCATTTTAGGCCCTTCTAACCTTTCAAAAAATACCTTCAGAATGTTATTGTTGCTGCCTCTCAGTATTACTGAAGCCATTTCTTGCGCATGATCGCGAAACAATCATCAGAGTTGCGCATCAGTGAACATTTGCGACGCACTACAGTCTGGGGGAGCCTCAACAGCACCCTGAAAGGAGTTTTGTATTAAATGCGTGTGTTAAATGTGTTGTCTGTTTTTAGGGTTCCGTACCTCGAAAGGAAAAAAACGGAACCCTTATAGGATCACTTTGGTGTCCGTCCGTCTGCCTGTCTGTCAAGACCCTTTTTCTCAGGAACGCGTAGAGGTATAAAGCTAGAATTTATATCAAATACTCAGGTCTACTGTCCCTTGGAGCTGTGAAAAAATCTTACTTCTAAGCCAACGCTATCAAAATATACAGCCGTTTATGCCACAAATTTCCGCAAATTTTCGACACTCGCAAGGGAATCAAAACCTACAGGGTACTTTCCGTGAACTCAGAATCTTGATATTTTGTACGAAGCAACGTCTTATAGCACAGATAAAGGTACAATTGCGAAAACCGTAAATTTTATATTATAGTAAAAATATTTTAAACAATAAAATATTTTAAGTTTGTACGGAACCCTCGGTGCGCGTGTCTGACTCGCACTTGGCCGGTTTTTTGGGTATGACTAGTCCAAGTAATACTAGTAGCATTGGTAAATGTATAAAACTTCCCAATAAAAAAATATATCAGCGAAAATACGAGCATAAATTAGATTTCTGAAATAGGCTAGTTTCCTAAAAAATTCTAATTAGTCCGTCAGTTAGATTATCAAAAAATATTTGACCCATATTTTTTCTTTTGTCAATTATATAAAAAATTATGAAGATATCGCCCGTTAAGGTTCCGCGTAACGTCACGCCGCGCGCCGTGCGACACTTTTTAGCACGGCGTGACGTCACGACCCCCCACTCCCAAATTTTGACGCGCTTTATCTTTGTCATTTTTTGTTTGATTGACAAAAAAAAAATAAGGGTCCATTATTTTTCGATAATCTAACTGACGGACTAAATCTAATTATTAATTTTTTTCCCAGGAAAATACTCTATTGCATAATAGTTATTATAAAAGTGTCAAACAAAATGCAAAGGCGACGTTGCACAGACTTAAAAAAAAAAACTACTCTCACTCACCATTCGTGTTACAAACTTTATAATATAAAAAATCTTAATAATGCGACGGCGACAGTTCAGTTTACTTACTCGACTCCTTCGTAATGAGAATTTAGCTGCAAAGGAACTGGAGACCAGCGCCCATTCTTCATGGTTAATGACGAAATATTGCCACGGCTTATTTTGTTGGTCTAGTGAAGGCGCGCGACGTTGTCTGGAAAACGGACTAAAATTTTTGGGTAGTAAATTAATTATTTATGGTGGCTAATGGAATATGCTGCTGATATTTTTTCGTTTTACACAGGTTTTTTTCGCTCGTTACTTAAATTCCCTAGACCAGTCCCCTATGGGACTACACAACACTCAATGTTCCACTAAGATCCCCTATGCTGGGGATTCCCGGTTTTTAAACTGACTGGATTGGTTGAAAGTAGTGGATCTAGTTGACCAGACTCGTAGGTAAAATGTCGCAAATGAATGTACAAGACGCAAACTCAAACTTTAAGCATTTATTTCAAACCAAATACAGGCACTTTTGAATTATCAAGATGTCGATTAGTCGGAAAGAGGAAGCTAGTTACCCATTCCGAAGCATATTAAGTTCCGAAAAAAAAAAAAACTTTACCAGATAAAACGACAAAAATGCCCTATCCTATCGAATTTTACCAACCGAATCTCGAACATGTACCCTACCTAAGTACAAAATATAAAAAGATATCTTTTACAAACGGGTATAATGTTAAAAAGTGGATTAACTAACATATTTTTGCTTAAGGCGGTACCCCAAGACAGAGAGCGACACGACTTCCTCGTACGAAAGGGATGCAGCGTACCCTGCGCACGCCTCTTTATCATAAATCTCGCAAAGTGTTTGGAATTATTTTAATAAAAATAAGATAGCGATATTTTTAAATAAATTAATACAAGGATTATTTCGACTTTTAAATTATCTATCCATTGGTGAAATCCTCAAATAAATAGACTGTCAACTTTAGCAAAAGATGAATGCAATCAATAATTTTAGTCTCATTTTTAAAAGGAGATTTTCAATGTATTAGTAACATATAAAACAAATAATAACGGGCAATGTGATGATAGGATATCGAACATTAATAATGTGCTTTCAGGTGGAGTTTATTTCTCATAATTATTGAGTTAATATCCACTGAATAACGAAGAAAAACGCGGTTTTGGTCGGGGTACCGCCTTAAACTACCTAAAAGTTTAATTTTAGACATGTTGTTTGTAATCATCATAACTGCATCACACAGAAACAAAAAAAATTCTACATCAATCAAACAAACACACAGTCACATTCAAGACCACATACCTCCGTCACGTCCCCGTCACGTAGGTACATAATGCGCTCCCGAGACTGTACGCAGAATAAATTGTACGGAATAAAGTAAGTCCACGATATCCAACACGTACTCGTACATGATTTACCATACGTAAATATTGTAATCGGAATGAATGAGATGTGTTATGACTTGGAGTAACGATTCTTAGCTTTGAAGTAGGTAACTAAGTGGAAGTGAGGTTGTTACGAAACTGACATTGAGTGGTGAGGAGGTTTGGTAAATAAAGAGATCGTAAGAAAATACAGGGTGAAATTAAATTCAATAGATGACTTTTTTTCGTGATTTCAGGTGTGGTCCCATAGTAAAAGTTGTTCATAATGATGAGTACAATGACCCCTTAAAAGGATGTCCATGAATTCAATTTCACCCTGTATAAGAAAGATGTATAACTTTATTTTGTTTAAAATTACAAAAATATTGTACTTACCTATTTAAAGGTACCCGAGATACAGGCTGTGCCTAGTTTAGGACCAACTATACCTACCTATATATTATAAGAGCTAGATGTATTACCCGTTCTAGTCTTGCCCGTTCTTCTCCATTGGTACCTACGCTTTGGAATGGGCAACTAGCTTCATATTTTCTGAGTGACTGACTTCTTGACACTTCAAAAGTGCCTGTAAATGTTTTAATTGAAATAAATGCTTTAAGTTTGAGTTTGATTATTTTTAAAACAAAATCCGCCCCTAAGACGACCCACTGACCATAATTTGCGGAAATTATGAATACAGTTCAGAAACTGTATTTTGCGTTCTTGATTTGCAACATCATAACTGGATTAACAAGGACTTTTCATCACAACAATATCAGACTTTAATTTCGCAGTCAAGGGTTCAACTGACAGCCGGATGAAACCCTAAAACGGAACGCGATTAAAAACAATTAACGATTTCGAGCAAAAAAAGAAGAAAGTTAAAAAGTTCGCAATTAAATCTGTCAGACATTTCAGCGCGACAATTAACTTCGTTTAATTATTACACAGATTTTGGAGAAAAGGAAAAATATGCATCATTCGCTTCCTGATCTTCGCAAAGTTGTCAAACAACTTTGAAGAGGAATAATAAGGCTTTTGAAAAAAAAAAACCGCTTTGCAATCTTAGTAACTAATACCATTAGACTAGGCGAGGATGAACTGAAGCAGGACGATAAATTTCGATATCTGGGGAGCACGTTAACATCTAAGTGTGGCCATGATGCATAGATCAACAGCAGAATTGGCTTTGCAGCTGCAGCTTTTGGTAAGCTGGATACCAAGGTCTTTAGGTCACATGACTTAAAATTGGCTACTAAGGTCTCAGTATACATGGCGGCCGTGCTGCCGAACATCTTATATTCAGCCGAAACCTGGACCGTGTATCGCCGACACATCCGCATGCTGGACCGGTTTCACCTTCGATGTCTTAGGAGAATACTCAGAATCCGATGGTCGGACCGCGTGCGGAACACCGAAGTGCTGCGCAGGGCCAAAGTAGGTGGCATTGAGTCTTATCTCATGCGGCGACATCTTCGGTGGTGTGGACATGTGTCACGGATGGCGGAGCAGCGAGTGGCGAAGCGCATCTTTTATAGCGAACTTGAGGAGGGCAAGCGCAAGCATGGCGGACAACTCTTCAGATATAAAGATGTGCTAAAACGTCATTTCAGGAAATGTGACTTAGAGCCGTCTCGTTGAGAGCAGCAAGCCGCCCAAAGGATGGAGTGGAGGTCTTTGATTAAAAACAAAGTTCGTAATTTTGAATTGCAGCGGCACGTTGAGCTTGATGTAAAGCGTGACCAACTGAAAGCCCGACCACCTGCGGCGATCAGTTATACTTATATCGATGGTTTGCTCACATGCCCGCATTGTGCGCGGATCTTTGCAAAAAAGATTGGATACATAAGCCACATGCGAGCACACGAACGGCAACTACAACGGAGCGGAAGCAATCGCCCTGGCCGAAATCGGTCGGATCGCATCATCATCATCATCAACTAATACTTATTAAATTATTAAGTATCGGGCATTACGAATTTCACAATGGGTAGGTACTTACCTAGTAGCCAGGAGTTTTGTTAAGTTGACAACAAACTCGCCCGCCGATACCCATCGGCTTCTAGTCTCATCGGATGCAGCTGAATACCAGTATTTTACATGGATCGACTGCCTATTTGACCTCCACAACCCCGTTATTGGATAATACGATACCCCTTGGTGTCCATCCATGGGTGACCATCTGCATATTCCAAGACCCCTCCGTGCCTCTGAAAGCACGTTAACCGTTGGTCCCGGCTGTCGTTCATAGATCTTTGGCTTGGGAAAAGGCTAGGCAGATGATGATGATGACTTTTGTGCAAGTTAAAGTCATATAGAAGTATGAGGTGTTTCTCATACCTATGAGTGTAGATCCTTATGAGTGTACAGTTCACTCATACTCTATAGAAAAGGGGATTCCTCCGACCAGACGGGTGTTGTGTTTGGCGGGCAACTGCCCGATGATTCATGCCGGGCCGTTGTATAATGCTAGTTGCGCGGTAAACTCTGCTTGCGAGATGCAGGATTTTGGGTGACGTCAGTATGACGCATTGTTCGCAAGTGGCGTTGTAGATACCGCTACAGGCATGTCAATTCCGGGCTCATTGCAGTACACTGATGGACATAAGCTTCTCCCAAAATGCGCCGCAATGGACACCCTGTCCGCCTTCCGCATCCAGTCTGTCCCAGCCACTTTACTAAAGTCCATCTAGCTGGGGGGCGTTCCACAATACGCTTGTCGACACGCGGTCTCCACTAATACAGTACTCGGCTGCTCCACCAGCCATCGGTCCTTCGACAACGATGGACAGCTCACTGCCACTTCAGTGTGCTTACTCTGCACGCTATGTCGGTAACTCCAGTTCTTCTCCGGGTTATTTAATTTCTAAAACTTTGCTAAATACAGCCCTGTATTTAGCAAAATGGTAGAGCAACTGGTAATTTTGATATTCTATTGTGTATTCTATTGTTTCATATTGGTTCTAGCTATACATTCATGTTGTGCCGTGGTCAAAAGAAGCGGAGTTCAGGTATCTATATCGACAATCTTTTAATGTTGTACATCACATGGTTTTACTGACTCACATTGGCTCTTATTTTACGTACTGTAGAAATTATAGCCTATTAAGTGCTTAACCGGTCAAGCGGCGCGTGTCGCCCATTGGCGACGAAACATTAGAAAATCAATTGTGTCTCATTAGCGGAGCTTGACAGATTAAATGCAACTTTTATGAATATTTTAATAAGTTGATGGCATAAGAGACAAACATTGATTTAAATTGAAAATAGAAGAAAACAAGATAGTCAGCTGAAGGTGCCTCTCTATCGCTTGTTCCGCGCTCTCGCTTGCACACGCGGTCCAGGCGGAACGTGACAATGAGTCATGCTTTTTCGTGCGTGCAGCCGGCGTTCATCGATTTTATTTATTTATTTATTTATTCAGTAGTACACATACATTTGATACATTTAAGTTGGTGCCAACATAAACTCATTAGAGTTTTACCGTGCACCAAAATCATCGACTACATAATTTAGATAATATAACCACTTAAGTAGGTACTTAGGTAAAAAGTAACAACAAAAACAATACAAAAAATCAAATTACAACGGGTATAAGCGAAATATTAGCTAATTACCAGTGTAACCAGTGCACATCAGTGACCAATCCGTCCGTCAAAAAGTGGTGGAGAGTTTTAAAAGCGATACAGGCTGTTCCTAAAAGTACCTCTATGATTTTTAGTTTTAAATTTTATTTGTGTTATGATCTTATTGTTAGGTATTATTTTTGCTTTGTTATTGTTTTAAACTATTTATGTATGATGAATTAAATAATTGATGTTATTTTATTTTTATTAATGTATTTAGGTGTTTATATTTTGTAAAAAATATTGCTTTAATTTGTATTTTATGTTTTTCCGCGTTATTTTGTCCCTCAATGATATAGGTAGCTGATTAATAAGGTAAGGTATTATATACTTTAACGATCTCTTGCCGTGTAGATTCGTGTACTTTGGAAGTAACAGCTGAGCATTGATGACGCTACGAGTCCTAATTTCATTACTAATGATAATTTCAAAAGAAATCACTAGTGTTAATTTCCATATTCAGAGAAAAAGTCGCATATTTCAATTTCAAAATGAATAACCAAATTAAAGATCCGAAAACGTTATGGAAAAATTTAAAGAGCACTGTATTACCAAAGAAACAAATCGATGACCTTCCTACTCACTTCAGAGATCCAAATGAGATCAACTGTCACTTTTTGAATGTTCCTGGTAACCCTGTCTGCAACATATCGCAACGTACCTTCTTTGAGTCTCATCGTTATGGTGACGATAGCTTTTCATTTGCATTACGACCAGTGACAGCTGATCAGATTCTGCGATACTTCCGCCAACTAAAATCTAACGCTGAAGGCTGTGACAGAGTGACCCTGGATATGCTTTTGCTTACACTTCCACATACACTGAAAGTCATCACTGACATTGTGAACTGCTCAATTGTCTCAGCAACCTTCCCTGACGTCTGGAAGATTGCTGTTGTTAAGCCATTGCCTAAAAAAACAAATCCAACAGAATTAAAAGACCTTAGGCCTATTAGTATTCTGCCTTGCCTTTCTAAAATTGCTGAAAAGGCAGTATGCCAGCAGCTCTCTAAATATCTAGAGGATAAATGCATTCTGCCTGAGCTACAGTCAGGCTTTCGCAAACAGCGTGGTACTTCAGCAGCTCTTTTGGACGTGACGGATAACATTCTGTCAGCACAGGATAAGGGTCTATGCACACTTCTTGTCTTGCTTGATTTTTCGCGAGCTTTTGACTGCATAAATATAGATTTGTTTCTGTCAAAGCTCAGCTACTATGGATTTGACCAAAATACGATACACTGGTTCCAAAGCTATCTCACCAACCGTCGGCAGCGTGTGGAAATACGACTGAGCAATGGCTCTACTCTTGTTTCGTCACTCTCTTCCGTTTACAGAGGAGTCCCGCAAGGCTCAATACTGGGTCCCATCATTTTTATATTGTATTGTGCGGATATCATAACTTCCCTGAAGCGATTTAGGTACCATATTTATGCTGATGACGTACAAGTCTATATCTCCTTCAAACCTAGTGACTATGACATCGCGATTAAGGATCTAAACGATGATCTTGCCAGGATAGCATGTTGGGCTGAAAATAACGGTTTGGTACTTAACCCCACTAAAACCAAATACATGTTGTTTGGAACCAAGAACCAAATTAGTGTTGTGCCGGCAACACTTAACGTTACCCTGCTGGGTGAGTCGGTCAGTCGAGTCAGTGAGGCACGTAATCTGGGTCTCAACATGGACACTGGGTTGAGATACGAAGCACACGTGGCAGAGTCAGTGCGCATTTGTTTTTACCGGCTTAAGGTCCTCTATAAAATAAGGCCTTATCTGTCAGAGGAACTGCGTATCCAGCTAGCTGAGTCTCTCGTGCTGTCTAATCTAAACTATGCGGACGTAGTTATTGGCCCTCGACTGCTGGCAAGAACTGATCGACTGATCCAGAGGGTGCAGAACGCCTGCGCTCGATTCTGCTTCTCAATCCCGCCAAGAAGTCACGTAACGCCATTTTTAAATAACCACTCAATCCTCAAGATGAAATCGCGTCGTAAGTTGCACTTGGCATGCCTACTTTTTGGAGTAATAAAGTACAAGCAGCCGTCATACCTGTACAATAAACTGAGCTGGATCGCTAGTAGAAGAGAATGCGCAACTAGACAGTGCTCGCAGCAACTCTCCACTCATTCACACAAGACAGCTGCTTTCAGGGGAAGCTTTAGGTATGCCGCATCTAAATGCTGGAACAATATTCCCCCGCCGATAAGGAATCTTAAATCTCTTGGTACCTTCAGAGTTCGACTACGGCAGTTTCTTATTGCCTCGCAGAAGAGTCTAGGGATGACTGCTTCGAACACGTCCATTATATAACTAGCTTACGTGTCGTTCCCGAACCAATCTGTCTGTGTAGCGTATCACGTGGTTACAACCTGTGAACAAAGGTATAGTAATTGAGTAGTTTGTGGATCTTTTGGTCAGTGTTGTTGGATAATAGTTATAATTCTTACACATGTTACTTACCTATATTTATTTTTTGTAAACGCATTTAATTTTAATTTTATTCTAGTCAAATTGTTTTATTTTATTCGCACCTACGCAACTTTAATTATAGTATTACTCATTTACACATTATACTGCATAATATAACTTTATATATAATGTAAGATTCAGGTAATCAAAACACAATTCAAACACACCTGCGAACAAGAACGTTTCCCAATGCAAAACTTACTGTAGATTACATGAGTGTCGGGTATACTTACAAAACTTCAGTCTGCACTTAACACCTGTCACAACACCAATTTATCTCGTCTGCTCAACGTCCGTACGTCACTGTAGGAATCCAGCAGAATATCAGCGTCAGGTACATTTGCCTGGCACATGCTGAGCTGGACTCCCATTTGGTGCAACCTTGAGACGCACACCGCACTGTGTTTCGTTGCTAATTTTATTTTAAATATTCGTCATAGACTCATAGTGTCACTTTTATTTAGATATGTATGTTTTTCCTTTTTTTTATTTGTTTTTGTATTGGCACCTTGTTTTTATATTGTTCATGTGGGTAATTGGTTTCATCTAATGTTGTACTTTTGTGTGTTGTGCTGTCTTTTGTGTGCGCCAAATAAATGGTTTATCTATCTATCTATCTATCTACTATTAACGTTTTTTGTTTTCTTAAGATTTTCATATAAAAAAATCTTCTTTTAGCAGTGCAAATTTAGTTTTTTCATGTATTGGAATTATCTTGCAGAATTGAAATAATTTGTGGTAGTCATTTTTGTATTTCTTCTTAATATTATGCGGGACAATTGCTTTTAATATACGTAGTTGGATTGCGTAAATTTGATCAAGGTGTGTCTTGTACGTCCTACCATAGCTCGACAGACCATAAGATATCGTTGATTCGACCAGGGCTTTGTAAAGCATTAACAGAGTTTGATATGGAACTTTGTATTTATAAAACGTTATCACGTCAAAAATATATTAATCCAAATAATTACGCTATGTAAAACTAAATATTTCTTTATAAATCAATCCTGTTACCGTTAGCTCGTAGAAACCTTACAGTACCTAACAAATATCATTTTATTACCGCCAAAGTTAACTCTGACATCAGAGCAAATACTTTTCCAAAGTTACTTTAGCTTCAAGTTTTCCCTACACCGTGCGAGAAATCAAGCGTAAAAACGTATATCACTACCTAACCCATAAAGGTAATGGCGTAAATATATATTTTCGAACCCCAATTCCCGAAAAAAACGGGAGTCGAAAAGCTCCCAATTAATTTTATCCGACCACATTTTTCTAATGAAATCTCTGTCGTGTAGGAAAATTAAGTCCGCGTACAATTTGATCGCCCCAGAGGGATGTTGCGTCAAATTTACCTACAAAAATAAGCCGTAATCCGATTTAGGTATCGAATTCATTTGTATGCAAAGCTCTATTAACCGGCTGAATGGCGTAATTACAGAAACAATTAAAAAGCGGCGATCGCGCGTGGATACACGTTCCGACATACGATGGTTTGGTTAACTGTTGAAGTGTGTATTGTTGTATGAAGACTGGCAACTGACTTCATTGATTAAGGTGAGATTGTTGTGTGTTTTACTTACCTATGGCATTATGATTCCTTTTTAACCGACTTCAAAAAAGGAGGTTCTGTATTCGACCCGTATGTATGTATGTTTGAATGTCCGCGATTTTCTTAAAAACTAATGAACCAGTTTTGATAATTCATTCACTAATGTGATCTACATACTTTCAGAAAGGTTATAATATAATACATTGGGTAATTATTTTTATGTATGAAGTTATATGCATAAATGTACTGCATCTGCGGTATTTCTATGCGAATTTTGATGATTCTTCTAGTCGGTGTCATCAATTCTTCAATGCACTAGTGTTAATTGAATTTGTGTGGGGTAGGCACAACTAAAAAGTGAAAAAGAAAAACAACCGACTTCAAAAAAAACACTACAAAGTCATTGGAGTCATTGATTCCGCATTTTCGTTTTTTGACACCGACTTCCAAAATTAAAGTTATTTTTTGAAGACGGTTGTTTTTTTTTTTTTTGTAAAAAAAGTTTTTATTATTATACTGTATGAATTGCTAACACTGTGGGTGTTGACTTCAGGATAGTCATCCTAGAGATCGTTGAGCCTTCAAGAGCTTTTGAAAACCCTTAAAACTAAAGTGCGTGAGTGAAATATTAAGTCCTATATTCATGTTCATAATAATATACCTACATTTTGAAAATATCTACATTAATTATTTTTGATGGATAAGCTCTAAGATAAGCTCTGGTTTTCAGCTGCATCTGGTTAGACTGGAAGCTGACCCCAATATAGTTGGGAAGAGGCTAAGCAGATGATGAAGCACTAGCGGTATCTATAACGCCACATGCAAACAACGCGTCATACTGACGTCACGCAAATCCTGCATCTCGCAAGCAGAGTTTACCGCGCAACTAGCATAGATACAACGCCCCGACATGAATCATTGGGCAGTTGCCCGCCAGACACAACACCCGTCTGGTCGGAGGATTCTCCCTTTTCTATTGAGTATGAGTGAACTTTACACCCTGTTCCTCATACCTCTATAAAGCTCTTGATCATTACGTACAAAATGCTTACATAATTTTGTTCCCGTATCCATTTTTTATACCCACAAAAATCCCGGAAAATCTTCAATAACAACAGCGGTAATAAAAAATCTCCGATAAAAGATCATTCGAAATACCAAATATTAACTCGGAACAGTTCAAATAAAAGTCAAATTAAAAAGGAAACAGACGTATTCGTTTCATTGCGAACAGAATCACTCAAAACGGTGGCCAACATTTTGTAAACCCGCCAGTCCTCTGGGATTTGAATCGGTTTCTATGTTCCGATATATACATTTATCTGTTGGTTTACGACTTAGGAAAATATCGTGGAATGGTGGTACTTCTCTAGGGAGTAATTCGGGGTATGTTAAGTCATGATACTAAGTGATGTAGGCGTTTTCAGAAAAGGTTTTAAGGTTGAGATTGCGTGTTTGTTTCTTGTTGTAAGTCTTCTGTAACAGGGCTCTTAGCACCTATAATAGGAACACCGATAAAGAAGATGGTCTTTATTTCCTTCTTTTATGAACACACTAGCTGCACCCCGTGGTTCCACCCGCATAAGTTTCGAACTTTCGACCCCGTAGGAATATTGGGATAAAAAGTAGCCTATACACCGTGTTCTTCACGATATCCATAAACTTTGTCAAATGCTTCTATAGCTCTTACAAATTAAATCTAACAAAGGAAGTGGTACTTAAAAAGGCTTCGTTACAAAGATATTTGTAATTTCATTTCGTGAAATTTAATTGAGCTATGCAGTAAGAAAGGGTCTTAACTCAGTTTTTACAAGTTGCAGCCTGCCAAATCTCATGAATGAAAATATGTCATCGCTGCGAATTCGGATAAAGAGGCATGCATCTCGGGCGATTTACGTCAAGGTATTTAGTTTAAATGAAAATTAACAAAAAATAAAAATAAAATAAAAAATAAGAATTCATTAATGTGTCCATAATGAAAAATGCTTATTTCCATGGTCTGAACATCTGGTTGAAGTTTATGTACCTATATCGTCTGGAACACGGTGTATATTAATCCAGGGTGTCAGCTACCTCCATACCAAATTTTATCAAAATTGATATCTTATAAAGTTTCCCGGACAAACAAACCTTTTTTTTTAATTTAACTTTAGATTAACAAAAATGATTAAGTTAAGAGTATCATCCGTCGCGGTGGAGTGCGTTGAAGCGAGCGGTCATCGGGCCGAGCCGTGTCGTCGCCGCACCGCGCCTCAGCTTGCCGATGACGTGCTGATCATGCTGCCTGCGCGTGCAGGCCGACCACTACGTGTTCTGTTGGGTCCGATTCCCAATAGAATGTGGTTTTACTTGACCAAACACTTGTATTGCCGCTGAAAGTCACTGCTGGTTAGTATTTTCTCCGAATTTAACCGACAACGGCCAGTTCTTCGCTACCTGTATACAATCGCCCTGGCGCTTTATCAGGTCTTCTTTTTCTGCGAAACAATAAAGATGATTTTGTTCAGAAAGGTCCAGGCGCGTACATATATGAACGTAAACGAAGCAAAAGGAGAATGTAATAATCATTGTAGGCGGTTCTGTAAGTTCTTCCTATTTATAGTAGTTTATTTCCACAAAACGGCACGGGAGTGCATACTTTAGGCGTCAGTGCGCCATCTTCGACGCGAGACACCATGTCTGTCTGCGCGAAGTGGTGCAACTCTTTGCCACTAGCAAATCTTCGTACAGCAGGTGTAGATTGTGATGCAAGGGTAACAGCATCCACCGCAGCAGCCACCGCAACAACCGCAACCTATCCTCATGGAAAGAAGGCGTGAGTGAATCAAATAAACAATGTGGGCTTTGCGCATACCTTCAAGTCCATGTGATTAAACAATTACAACAACTCTGTCAGATTTCATTCTAATCTAATTTTATATCGAGAATTTTCGCTTAAATATCCCTTTGAGTAAAATCTAGACCCACGCAGAACGTAATCGTGTTAAGGACACTCCACAGACCCAGACTCAAAACGCCGTCACTCACACTACACAATCGCCTCAAACATTTCGGTCCCCACCCTTAATTCGAGGCTTTTGTCTGCCAAACAAAGGTTGACAATTAAACCATACCGAGATGTGATAATGAGACGTTTCCTCTTTCTCTGTACTCACATTAATGTATTATCGGTATGTTGCTGAATTATACGCGCGGTGAGTTCGTAAGGAGTGTGAGAGTGCCTTTAGAGAGCTCTTTACTCTAGGATTGTCATCATCTGCCTAGTCTTTTCCCAACTACGCTGGGGTCGGCTTCCAGTCTAACCAAATGCGGCTGAATACCAATATTTTACATGGAGCGACTGCCTGTCTTACCTCCATAACTCAGTTATTGGGTAATACGATACCCCTTGGTATCCATCGATGGGTGACCACCTCCACATTACAAGACCCCCCGTGCCTCTGAAAGCACGTTAAGCCGTTGGTCCCGGCTGTCATTCATAGATCTTTGGCTGTCGTTTCGGGTAGTCAGTTAGCCAAAAAGTCTAACAACCAGACTTGCCAAGGGATATCGACCATTAGGATAGCCAGTAACTGGGTTGTGGAGGTCACATAGGTAGTCGCTCTATATAAGTCAGTTAAATACTGGTATTCAGCTGCATCTGGGATTGGAAGCCGACTCCAATATAGTTGGGAAAAGGCTAGGCAGAGAACTTTTGAGTTTGATCAGAGTAGACGGTTATCGATTTAAATAACGCGCGTTTGGAGGTACTTTTATACTCCAGTGGACTGCTAAATGGTATAATTTTTTTGAAGTGAAACTTCTTTACGCACGCTTGACTTGGGGAGTAAGCTGGCGAACACGTGACGTAAGCGTTACGAAAAGTGTGATCGGGTGAGGCGAACGGGAGTTGAGTGGGGGATATAAGCAAGAGAAAGCAGTGCGCGCGCACATTTTCTTTCTCTCTTCCTCTCATAGTTTGAAGTTTCACTTCAGTCGTGTGGTCATAAGCACACTCGGTTTTTTTTAGCCTATCCTGTCCTACTGCTGGGCGCGCCACTTCGAACCAACCCTCACGGTACGCGTCCAGGGTAGCCACCGCTTTCTAGGCCGACCTCTATAGCGCCGATTTTTTATCATCCACTGAAAAAACATTTTTTCCGACCAACATAAAAGCCTACTATTTATCAATCAACCAATATACCACCGTAAACATTGTAATAATACGTCAAAAACCAAATATCTACTAGCTATTAAATGTCATCCATGTTATGGTACGGGATTTTCGCTTAATAATAAATAAACGTTTAAAATAGTGACAGCTTTGTGGTCTCGGATATTGGAATAAAAATACACTTTAATGTATGATGATAGCACTGGAATTAATTAAAACACGTCAATTTAACGTTGATCATTTTTGACTCTTAAAAACCGATCGGCAATGAATTGGGTTCACATTATTGATGTTATTTAAAATTAATTAGGTAATTTTCATTAAAATATGTTGAACGTTAATAAATGTTAAATATTTTCACAGCAATTTATGAATTTTTAGAGGTGTCAATGTAAAATAAAGTAAACCTAAAATATAAAGTATATTCTAGGTTTACTTTAATTTACATTAAATACATTATTTTACATTGTAAGTCAGAAAAAATTATAGGTAACTATTCAAAATGGATTCCTACGTCAATTTAACAAGTTATATTAATTTCATGCAACTGTCAAATGTCAGGGTCACGACAGACCACGTAGGAGATGGCAGGAAGAGCTGGATAGGTTCCGTCAAAACTAGAAGGAAGACGCGCGGGCTCGCGAAAGATGGAAGGAGTGGAGGGAGGCCTTTGCCCAGGAGTGGGACAGCGCAGGCGAGTAAAAAAAAAAAAACTATCAAATAATGCCAGTTGTGATATGATTAGATTGTTTTAATATCAATTCTCGTAGTAATTATTAATTCCCTGAGTTTACTCCAAAATTGTCATACAGTTTTTACAGCACAGTGTGTCTTAAAAAAGCTTTCGTATCACCCAGTAACTAAATCGTGGAGGTCAAATAGGCAGGCGCTCCATGAAAAATACTGGTATTCACCTGTATCTCGTTAGACTAAAAGCCGACCCCAACATAGTTGGAAAAAGGCATTATGATGAGATATGAAACAAGAAAAGATACACAAACTCTGTGATAAACATCACGAAACTATGCTCAAAATATCCAAACACATTTGAATAATCTACATCCTGTATCCTCTTTTCCATCTACTTTCGTCACATGATTCCGAAAAGTTTTCCACATGCAATACCTCTATAGCATTGTGCCCCCAATAGCTTCCCCTTTGACCATGCCATAAGCAATTTACAAGTCTATAACTTTTACGTTTAGGTTTATGATTGCCTGAACAAGTCGTTTTCCAACTTTTACTGTACAATATGCAAGATATCAATGCTTCAGCAGAAGTTAGGATAAACTGTTTATGTGCGTTTCGTTTCTGTTTGTGTGTATAGAAACAGCTTGGTTGCATTTTCCTGTGTCGATTAGTTACGTAAATATATCATAGAAACTGATCAAGTTGCAGAAAAGTATTCTGGAGAGGTGTACCAATATTTGTTTCTTCTACTTTTAAAAGTAATAGACAAATATCGATGGTCAAAGATTGACACCACGTAACTGCAATGTATCAAATTTTATAGGAGAGTAGAAAAGCTTTATAATTACGAAAATAAATAAAAAAAAAAAAAAAAAAAAGGTCAGTGGCATAAATTGTTCGAGTGACATTTTTTGTGCATTTACGAGTTATCAATGGGAAAATTTGGCGCTTTATTTAAAAAAATTTGAAATACCTAACTCATTTTGCGAAAAAATGTGGGTTACGAGTGTTGTCAACCATCGATATAATACTGAACAAATTAAGTATATTTGAGCCTGGAATTTGAGAAAATTTTTCAAGTTATGGAACAACAAAATGAATATCGTACTTAACAAAGTTCGAATTCCATTGCTACCAAAAATTGTTAGGACCTTTTTGTTACAAATGGTGACTCAAAAATCAACTTCATTTCATTTCACTAAAGTAGATAACTGTAAGCGTTGTAGGAATGTAAATTATCTGAGATTATGAACACTGCTATAGGTACAGACGCCAGCACATCAAGCTACTACAATCTGTCAAATTTATTTAATAGATTTTCAACTTTATCGCTAAACCATAAGGTTCAAACTTGATTGGGAACATTTGACAATTTCGGGTAGCTTGATTTTCTGGCGTCTGTACATTCTGTGCAAAGTACGGTTTCAAAGTTTTTCTGAGATCGCAGTGCTCTAAAAAGAAAATAGACTGAATAAAGGAAGCCAGCGAAGTGTCTAGAGATAGTACTTCCTGAATAGAATTTTACTTTCTATCTTAAGACGATGGCCCATTGTGTATATGGACACAAAATGGTTTCTAGTGCATACCTTCTAGTTAACGATTATTATAATGGTATCGTATCATGAATTGACAGGTTGTAGAAACAGCCATAACTGGCATACCTTACGTGTATACCAGCGAAATACAAGAAACGAATTATAGAATTAAGAAAGAAAGAAAATACATTTATTTAACACGGACTAACAGACACCATACATAATTATGAAGGCCTATTCTCGTACTTAAAAAACGTTAAAAGTCAAGTCATAATCTCATCTTAGCGAATGTAAAAACTTGTCAAAAATGTAGGGAAATTAGAGGTATTTTTTGCCCGACTACGGAGGGATTTTAACCGGTATGTACTTTATGTATGTTCATCTGTTCCCTCATAACTTCAAAAGTACTTATAATCATTTTGACAAATTAGATATCGTTAGAAGCATCTTGATCGTCCGCTGGTTATAGGCTATATGACGTCACACTAAATTCAATATGACGCCCTCTAGAGGACATAAAGTAATGAATTTAAAAATAAATAGTTTGGAATGGTGCCTTGTTGGGTATCAATTAATGAAAGGGCTTAATTAGCACATTTCAAAAACATAACTGAAATAAGCCCCAAAATAAATATATTAAAAACCCGACTACTGAAAAGGATGAAACAAGAAAGTACCTTCCCGTGGTCGCATGCTACGATAGCTTATAATATGTTAGTACAGCGACATGCGACCATTGGAAGGTACTTTCTTGTTTCATCCTTTTCAGTAGTCGGGTTTTAGTTTTTTAACTTATTTTTAATTACAGATTGAGATTGTGCTCAGACTGTAAACGTTCTTAAAATTATGGGAATTCGCCCCAGATAAATACTACATTTACTCAAACGTACAATAATCTTGTGACGCTTACCTAAGTAAAATTGACAGGAGGACGTTATTGGTAAACATTTGTGAAATTATTTAAATATAAAACAAGATGGCGGTGATCCTTTCGATTTCAGCCACGCGCCGGAAGATCCTTGTACAATTTTAGATATCCGATAAATGTTAAACGTCAAGAGGGTCTGATAATAACAACAAACTGACAGGTTTCCTCTTGAAATTGGCGTATATACGGGTCAAATTAAATAAGCTAGACAAACTCCACAAACGTGATGGGACTGATGTTTAATTTCATTATTGAAGTGAAAACTTCTTTAGCGGCGTTGAACACTTTTTGTACTGGGGAAAAAATGTTAAACTCGCGTCAGGACACGTGACCGTCAGGAGAGATTCCCCCCCCCCCCCCCCTCTTTCTACGGCGGCGCCAACCGAAGTGAACCAAGTGAGACACGATAATGGATGGGTGGATGGATAGATGGATGGACGGACGGACGGACGGACGGTGACGGTGACGGTGACGGTGACGGTGACGGTGTCGGTGACGGTGACGGTGACGGTGACGGTGTCGGTACGGTGACGGTGACGGTGATGGTGACGATGACGGTGACGGTGTCGGTGACGGTGACGGTGACGGTGACGGTGACGGTGACGGTGTCGGTGACGGTGACGGTGTCGGTGACGGTGACGGTGACGGCGACGGTGACGGTGTCGGTGACGGTGTCGGCGACGGTGACGGTGACGGTGACGGTGACGGTGACGGTGTGACGGTGATGACGGTGACGGAGACGGTGACTGTGTCGGTGACGGTGACGGTGACGGTGTCGGTGACGGTGTCGGTGACGGTGACGGCGACGGTGACGGTGACGGTGTGACGGTGATGACGGTGACGGTGACGGTGACGGTGACGGGTGACGGTGACGGTGACGGTGACGGTGATGGTGATGGAGACGGTGACGGTAACGGTGTCGGTGACGGTGACGGTGACGGTGATGGTGTCGATGACGGTGACGGCGACGGTGACGGTGACGGTGACGGTGACGGTGACGGTGATGGTGACGGTGACGGTGACGGTGACGGTGACGGTGACGGTGATAGTGGACGTGGATGTGGATGGATGGATGGACAGCTGATGGCTCGACCGTCTGTGTAGCTACACTGCTGTGTATTCGTAAAATTCGTGAATATAAAGTGTTTCAAATATGGAAATTGAACAAAGTGCATCGATTTATAAAAAAAGTGACGCAGAAATAGTGGAAAAAAATTAGTTATATTAATTCAATTCATAATTGATTTATTTCAACGTTAATATAAGGTCCTTACATATGAAATTGGCGTTTTTCGTACTGGCCACTTTAATCACGAATTTCTCCTCTTTGGTAAGGAATTCCAAATTCAAATTTGTACAGCTATTTACTCATGTATTTGTGCTTCGATGACCGTCATTCATTTGTTTTTTTTCTTCTGTTTTTTCTGTTTGCGTCACTCATTTTACAAAATGGAAAATTTAAAATATCGCATTATTTACGAGTACGAGTTCCGCCGTGGCACTAGTGCTGCGGAAACGACTCGAAGGGTGAATGATGTGTATGGCGGTCATGTTGCAAAAGAAAACACAGTTCGTTTTTGGTTCCAACGTTTTCGTTCTGGAAATTTCGACCTGCAGAACAAGCCCCGTGGACGGCCTGAGACCCAAGTTGATAATGGAGAATTGAAGGCTATTGTGGAAGCGGACCCATCGCAAACCACGTCCGAGTTAGCTGCAGGCTTCGATGTTAGTGATAAAACTGTTTTAATTCACTTGAAGCAAATTGGGAAGATTAAAAAGCTTGAAAGCACGACAACGCCAGACCACACACTGCGCAACAGACGGCTACCAAATTAGAAGAGCTTGAATTGGAATGTCTTAGACATCCTCCGTACTCCCCGGACCTTGCTCCAACAGATTACCATTTTTTTCGCAATTTGGATAACTTTTTGCAAGGGAAAAAATTCATCTCCGATGGGGCAGTCCAAATCGCCTTCAAAGATTTTATTGATTCCCGTCCGACTGGTTTTTTTAGTAAAGGGATCAATGAACTACCTATAAGATGGCAAAAGTGCATTGAAAACAATGGTTCATACTTTGATTAATTAAATATATTATATTAAAAAATATTCGACTTTTTGTTCCTTCCATACAAAACGCCAATTTCATATGTAAGGACCTAATATTCATGTTTTCACTTCTGCCGGCACTCCCGGAGTGCAACCCGTCTTTTTTTTATTATTTTTATTTTGTGATCTTTATAATTTGTACCTACTCATTCTTTTATTTCAATTGCATTGACATTTTATTACAATCTGTTCTGTTGCAGTATTGTGAAATTTATTTTTAACCGACTTCTAAAAAAGGAGGAGGTTCTCAATTCGAATGTTTGTATTTTTTTTTTTTATGTTTGTTCGCGCATAACTCCGTCGTTTGCCAACCGATTTAAAAAATTCTTTTTTTGTTAGAAAGGGTATACTTCCCAAATGGTCCCATGAAAATTTTATCGAAATCGGACTAGCGGTTTTTGAAAAATCAACAAAAATCTAAAAATTTATCTATATTGTCTACATTAACGATCTTTTCGTTTACTTTTTTGTGGGGTAGGTACAACTAAAAAGTGAAAAATAAAAACTTTTTTACAAAAAAAAAAAAACAACCGACTTCAAAAAAAACACTACAAAGTGATAAATAACTTTAATTTCGGAAGTCGGTGTCAAAAAACGAAAATGCGGAATCAACGACACCGACTTCCGAAATTAAAGTTATTTATCACTTTGTAGTGTTTTTTTTGAAGTCGGTTGTTTTTTTTTTATAAAAAAGTTTTTTAATTTTATGTAGTGGGGTGGGCAAGAGTACCAAGAGTGGCAAGAGTGCCCCATTCAGAAAAAAAAAAATTGGTCTTGCCTGAATTAAATTAATTTTATTTTATTTATTTAAACTGCTATTTCAAGTAGGTAACTACACTACAAGCGGTCTCCAAAAATATCATGAATAATAATGTCATTGAATATTTCTTCAAATTTATTTATTTTGTTGGTTTATCATCTTATGATACCGATCACGTGTGTGAAGTTTCGCTACCTAATTTAATTTGACCCGGTATTACAATAACCCCTTTATAAATTAACGGTCGCAAAGGACAATTTTGGGTCGATAGTATTATGTTGATGACATACAGGGTGTTACGGAAAGGGTATATCAATACAAACGGGTTGAAGAGTGTATCTGGTCTAGAATCTCGGTACAAAATTTCAGCTCAAAAGCAGTAACTTTGAAAATGCTTAATATTTTTTTATTTGGATAGTTTATTAAATTGAAATCATAAAAAACGTGTCACCGCACTACTATCCATTATCTGTAGTGTGTCTGTGTCCAGTGCAGCGCCGCCGTGATGTCGAAATAAAAAAATATTAAGCATTTTCAAAGTTAATGCTTTTGAGCTGAAATTTTGTACAGAGATTCTAGACCAGATACACTCTTCAACCCGATTGTATTGATATACTCTTTCCGTAACACCCTGTACATTTCGGCTGAAAATGGAGCCTTGAATGGTATTTCAAGAAACTGCTTAAGTAGGTATTGTTAAAAGTTTGAAAATTACAAGCAAAGCCCAAACGTATTGATTAGGTACTATTGTCTATTATACTTATTGAAAGAGGCCTACAAAACAAAACTACCTGGCCACAATAAACTTTAAAAAGACACGAAAATCGGTCATCTTTCATACATTTAAAACCTTCTAAGTAAATCATCCGGGGTTTGTCATAACAAATCCGCTGTATCCCCTTCATTTTTCATACTGAAGACAAGGAGGAATTTTTTTATTGGCTGTAACGCATGTTGGGAGTTCCTGATACATCTATTAATTTCCCTTGAGGCGAACATGTCGTCCGTACAGTGTTCTCGAATGGTGTTAAAAGAATTCCTTAGTATTTTTTTCTTCATAAAGGATGGATGATGCTTTTTGTTTCTTTTTTGTATGCTGACGAGCGTTTTGACGTCACGGTCGTTTTGTTTTTTGTAGTATTCGGCTTTGCACTATGATCGCTTTGAATATACAGCTGTAGAATACAGAACCTCCTTTTTTAAAGTCGGTTAAAAAGGATCTTGTGACGTTACTAAAATCGAAACTTGTGGTTTTTTCAATACATTTCGCAAAAAAATGTCACAAATGTTTACCTACAGCACCACCTTTTTTGGTGCTGAAATGTCATTGTCAACGTCACTTAAGCACCAAAAAAATCTGTCAATCCTTAAACTTATTATTTGTTTAGTAGGAGACTTTTGGTTACTTTGTAAGTTTTTATGTCTTGTTCTTTTTTGTAACGTGCGTTTTATTTGTGCAGTATGATCAATTTTCTTTCTTTCTTTCTTGTAGCAAGCTATGATATGTATTGTGTGATTGGTGGGACAGCCCCATGCTGGCTCACTGAATACGGCTGCACACTTAGGTGTCAGTCGTTTCAATTTGCAATTTGTCAATTTTGTGGTTTTGTGTTTTTTACTGACATTAGGTTAAGACTTTTACTAACAACAAATGGATTTTTAATCTGCAATAAATGTGTTATTACAATTATCTAATTCTCCACGTAAACTTCTAGACATAGGCACCACATTTCTTTTGGATTCATTTGGATCTACAATTTGTCCGGCTTTGAATCGAATTTGACGTCATGCCTACGGAACTCTAATTGTAACCATAACATCACGCCTATGTATTCCTCGTAGGGTTGGGCAGTAGTAAAGGTATAGTTACCGTCAGATTTCACCAGTTAAGTGTAAGCCTTATGTAATAGGGGGCAAGGGTTTAATTATCTTTAGGAGCAATCCTATTATGCCATCAACCGGACACAAATCCAGACTTCAGTCTGTTACTGGAAAAATAACTAAGTAATGGAAAAATCCAATAACACTTTTCCCAACCAGGGAATCGAAGCCTGAACCGCAGTCAAAAGCAATTATTGTAATTTAGTTCTTTCCTTTTTATTACATTGATGAGTGCCTACCTAGGTACAGACGCCAGCACATCAAGCTACCCGAAACTGTCAAGTTTTGCCAATCAACTTTGAACCTAATGCTTTAGCGATAAAGTTGAAAATCTATTAAAGAAATTTGACAGTTTGTAAAAGCTTGATGTGCTGGCGTCTGTACAAACAACATCATAAATATTATAACAGAAAGTTGTAAAAGATTCGGTTCTTTATCAACTAGCTCTAAATTGGCCACGGGGGCAATTCCCGTATTTTTAAAAGCATTCGTATTTTAATCTGTCTCAATCTGTCAAAAGTAACTCTATTTGACCGACATTTTTGACAAGTATTTGACATTGATTGTCACTGAGATGAGATTGCGAATTGAGTTTGAACGTTTTTAATTACGGGAATTGGCCTTCTGATCTCAACCTCAATCTGTCAATCATAACCCTCCTTTTTACTTCGCCGTAGTCAGGTAAAAATATCTCTAATTTCCTTACATTTTTGACAAGTTGTGTTTGAAGTTTGTGTGTTCGGGATTGGCCTTTAGACCTCGCTAAGTAAAGTCACATATTTTTTTGTTTTTCTTGCAAAAGCCGATAAACAAACAAACGTAAACACTATAATGAAGACCACGTACAGACGCTAGCACATCAAGCTACTACAATCTGTCAAAGGACCATGCCCATCTGTGCCCCAGAAATGCCCAGATAAAGTAAATTACAAGATAGTACTAATAAATGAAAACTAGAATTAAGTTGTTAATTTTGAAACCTAACAAGCACTGGATAAAAAAAACGAAAAAAAAAGACTTGTTTACGTTGCAGTACCTACCTTTGATAAATAATGTTTCATTCATTCATTAAAAGTGCAGTTTTTTACGGTCTGGAATCACGTCCTTTTGGCCGATTTATTCATTCGTTGTGATAGTGTTGTTACTTGTTACCGATGATAACGAATGCCTACTATTATAGTATTGCAGTTTTATTTGCGTAGTATTAATACGATCGGCAAGATAAAACTTCACAAAAAGTAGCCGCATGTAGATTATAGTAGGTATTCATATTGTGTGCCTTCTATAGTGCTTTGAATATAGATTGCGTATTTATTTGAGACTGTACTATTGAATATTTTTAAATATGTTTCGAAAAGTTCAGAAGACCCCAAATCAACCTTTTTAGCAGTGTCGAGAGCGAATAACTCGAGGCGGAGTAAATTGACTTGATATTTTTCATTTATTCGAATACGATGTCCATGTCACACGTGTAAAAAGGGAACAAGAATCGAGACTGACGTGCGTGAGTGACATAACATGGTCTCTCAACATGATTGATATTAATCATAAAAGTGGTTATTTATTAATCACTTTTATGATTAATACACACTACACTTACACTACTCACTTACACTATACTACTCACTACTTACTTTATACTTTTATGAATATACTGTTTTACAAAAAAACCAAGTAAACATATTACTTTATAATAACTGTCATCGTTTGTGTTTAATGAGGGATTTTTCTGCCAGATGACAAAAAACATGGCACAGTTAACCATTTTGGTTATCAAAAGCCAGAGACAGACTAGTTTTTTACCAACGCCATCTATGGGACTATGTTTTTATTTTTTGTTTACTTTGGGGCTAAATAATTGGCATGTTATATACAATCTTCGAAAAAAGAATCGATTTTTGTTGATCAATTGATTCAACTAACCGATTCCAGTATCTATTATTATTTCTCATTCGAATGTCTTCAGACACTCAAAAGTAAAAGATAAAACTACTTTGTGGCAATGCATAAATATATCAACGCTTCAAATAAACAAATATAATTCAAGCAAAAATCTAATAAAGTAATGGCTCAAAAGACTTAGCTCCAAGTCAAAAACATTCCAAAAAACTATCGGGTGAGTGGTGACTCCAGACTGTCAATCATTGTTTTCACATTTATATTGATGGAGATACTATGGAAACAGACTAGATAATTCCAAATAACTAAAATGTTTACAGACATTTATGTATATATAAAAGAACACTGATCTGGCCTAGCTTATGTGATGATTATGAAGTTCCTAGTGGAAAACTAATAGCAATGCTGACTGTAAACGATAAAATGTATAAAGAATACCAGTAGGCAGTATCATGTTTAACGTCCAATAACTTTTCAATCAGTGCTTTATATGACATTCAATCTAGATATCATAAAAATACTGTTAATAAGTTATCGTATGACATAGAGCTGCAATTTGGGCATTGTATGGCATTGCTGACTTTCACCTTCATACTAATATGGGCATGGTCCTTTCTTTAATAGATTTTCAACTTTATCGCTAAAGCATAAGGTTCAAAGTTGATTGGGAAAATTTGACAGTTTCGGGTAGCTTGATGTGCAGGCGTCTGTGCAAATAAACACAGCTATATCCAGTCAATAAATCCTCAAGACTGTGAACGTCGTCCAAACGCCACGCCGCCGCCGCGCGCCGCCGCGACCCGAACTTGGAAACTAATGTTAAGGAAACCGATACTGATGAAATAGTTCGTCAGACCAAATTGAGTGACTGACGCCGAATAATATGTAGTTTAGTTAACTTGGTCTATTATTGCTCAAAAGGGGATACTGTTTGTTGTTTGTGAAGTTATTGATACTGGACTATAAGTGAATCTATAGTAAGTATCTTCTATAAAATACAAAATTAATATTATCGAAGTGTCTGTTTTTAATGTCAAATAACAGTTTTTTACAAGATACATAGTGAAAGTATACAGGGTGAATTTTCCAAGTGGGCGTGGATGGCCAAATTGACAACATTTCATATTTTTAACCTGCATGTATTATTACGTTATATAAAAGTAAATTCAAATCTAGGGCACCCATATTTTTTCGTTTTTCGAAATTATGTACTTTTTATTCATAATTTTAACGTTGTAATTCGGTGTATTCTAAAAAGACGTAAGTGCCAGATGACGGTAGAATGGCGATATTACCTTTGCTTTATTGTGACCCGTCAAAAAAACTGTTAGATGTCACTTGTCTCAGTCGTTGTTTTGGTTTCTTCATGGGCGTATATTTTTCATTGGGATCCATTTTGTTGGCGAAATATCAATCAAAAATTGATAATATTAACAGTAAGCAGCGTGTCGAGTGGATAGGAAAAAATATTGTCGAATTCAATTCAGTTTTTTAGTTGTTTTCTAGTTACACTTCTTAGCTGACATTGACATGTCTTGTTTGATGTAATGTTTTCAATCAAAGACATTGGAATGCGCAAAGGTAACTACCTCATTCCGCCGTTTATGTGACGTCATCACATGTTTTTTGATTTTTATTTTTTTTCTCAGAAATTTAGAAATTTAGAAATAAAATAAAAATATATTTGAACTAAGGATACGAAAATAAAGAAATAGTATTTTTGTTTTAAGGTCGTGGCAGGTTTGAAATGTTATCCATTCTAAACTATGAGGAATAGCGAAAAGTACTCAAAGGAGTCGCGGGCTCGATTTTGATGAAAAGGAAACTTGCATCATTGGATTTTCGAAAAATCAATATTTCTAGCCAGGAATCAAACCCGTTGATTTTGGAAAAAAAAACACTGTATTATTCCACCATTCCATGGTGTCGTTAATAAGGATGGAATTCTGGGAAGTAATGACATACGGGAAACTAAAACTAAAAAAAAAGATCTATTGACCGCGTCGCTAACAAGCTAACAGATAGATACATTACACAAAACAATTACGCAAATGTTTACCAACAGTGCCCCCCTTTAAATGTCATTCGAGTGCTACAAGATCCTTGTGGCAGTGTAGCGTGAATGTTTATTTAGGGCTTTATTGTGACGTCCCCTAAGCTACGGTTTCATAAAAGAGCGATGACTGCCACATGCGGCCGTAATGCCCAAATACTGAGCGTTTTTTGACACTTTAATGTCAATTACTGGTGAAATTGTCAGTAAGAGTAATAATAATAATATATGTATAATAATAATATTCCACAACTATCACACAACGCCATCTAGTCCCAAGCTAAGCAGAGCTTGTGTTATGGGTACTAGGCAGCTGATAAACATACTTATATATTTCTAAATACATACATATTATAGATAAATTACACCCAGACACAGAACAAATGATCGTGCTCATCACACAAACATTTGTCCTGGGTGGGAATCGAACCCACGACCTCCGGCATAGCAGTCAGGGTCACTAACCACCAGACCATCAGGCCTGTCAAAAGAGGCTTGTGGCTAAGTAATAACAGCCGCACGGGTCGATCGATCAGGTTATGCTACTTTTGCTGCGGTTGGACCGTGGATGGGTGATCATCTTTACATACCAATACCCCTCCGTGCCTCGGAAAGCACGTTAAGCCGTTGGTTCCAGCTGTCATTCGTGGATTTTTGACAGTCGTCAAAAAGCCCGAAAGGCTGACAACTAGTCTTACTAAGGGGTTTTGTGTTACCCGATATCTGGAGGTCAGATAGACAGTCGGTCCATGTAAAATACTCGTATTCAGCTGCATCCGGTTAGACTGGAAGCCGACCCAACATAGTTGAGAAAAAGCTAGGCAGATGATGACAATCCTAGAGTAAAGGGCTCTCTAATCGCGTAATGAAAATCTGACATTTTCATCATCTGGCTAATGATGAAAATGTCAGATTTTCATTACGTCTGTTAAATAAATATGACGGAAACGCGCTTCTAGGAGACGGTAGCTTTTGCTGTCATTAGTGTCCTACTACCTACATGGCAAAGGCTTTTTGAATTTCTGTTTCTTACTTTTCCACCTTTTAATACAAAAACGATTATAATTAAAAACATATACTTACCTGACGAATGTAACCTCAAAAGCAATTTCCTCTATCAAAACTTTCGAAAATATTGAGTCTTTTTAAAATCCTTACTATACTTTTGCAATGAATGCAAGTCAACGTAACACGTCTTCCTGAAGCATCTGGGATTATTATTATGCCAACTAAAAGTGCACTTTGTTGGTATCAGCATAAAGTTCGAATTACAGAATGTAAAAGTTCTTGAAATGTAGTATGTCCATGTCATTTTCTGGGAAGAATTTAAACGTCCAACATGAACAAACACTAGGGCCATGGGGTCCGAGTGCCCACTTGGTATTTCGGGATATCGCCAAGCGGTTAGTCGACTCTTCACGTGACCGGAGGGCTGGCCTATTTCTTGGCCAAAGAATTAGCATTGCCATACAACGTGGCAATGCTGCCAGCCTTTTGGGCACTGTTCCTGTTGACAGCGATGCGGATGAATTCTTTGATGCCCTATAATGATTGTGTATTTTTTCATATAATTGTACATATTATTATAGTTTATATTTTAGCTTATTTTATCTGATTTTATTAAATTAACGATAGAAAACACGGAAGTGGTATAAATTAATGAAAATGAAATAAATCACGATCATATTATTGTTTATACATGAACATCATTGACTTTTTTTTTTTGGTAATGGCATCTCGCAGTTCAACCTAGGAGGTTTTCATCTGCTTAACCGGATTTTCCTGTGGATGCCTCAATAAATTAAGGCCTCCAGCCACGGCTTAAAAAACTTAAAAACTAAACAACTACACGCTAAGGCCCTGTGGGGTACGGACCTCGGCATAGGACGTCGCTGGGAGAAAGTAGCAAGGGACAGGCTGGATCGGAATTATTTAGGGACGTATTTAAAGGCTCAGCGGCGAGGGCTCGTCCGAGCAAGGGTCGGGGCGGACATGATATTGAGCGTCGCGACAGGCCTCAGCGGCGAACCGACGAAAAGGACGGCGCGGTCGGGACTTGTACTTTCTGAGAGTACTGGTGGCCTTACTACTCTCCTGGTATACCTCGGTCGGCGAATCCTGCTTATACGGGAGGGAGTGTATCAGGTAGCCGCCGCAAATTAAGCTATTGATTTGGTGCACAGTCGAAGAAACGTTTGGAGAGGCGTTTTATGAACTGCTGGACGGTGGGCATACATCTTTGATGTTTTTGCTCACTGTATTTATACATGAGCAGTGGTGGCCCAGTGGTCTCGGCCGCAACTTACGAGTTGTAGGTCGTAGGTTCGAACAGACAGGTGCTTTACTTTGTGTAAATTATTTCATCACCACTGCTCTCAAAACGATGAAAGAAAATATCGCGAGTAGACCGGCATGTCCTAGAACCAAAAATTCGAAGACATGTGACATCTACCAACCCGCACTGGGCCCGCGTGGTGGATTACGTCCCACTCCCTCTCACAGAGAGGAGGCCTGTGTTCCAGCAGTGGGAATATTATAGGCTGATTATGATGATTTATACATGGGTTAACAATGGTTAAGATGAAGAAGTCGAGCGGAAACGCCGGGACAGGACGCCCTAGAAGGACATATTACAGCGTATAGGTGATGTTCTTCAGAAAGGTCAGGTGTGTAGTACTTGCATCCGGCGTGCGTGTATGACCGATGTATAAGCCTGAACGAAGCAAAGGCGTGTGTAAGGATCATAGCAGGTGATATTTCTGCCTACCCCATAGTTTGCATAGTTCTGTATACCCAAAGTTTGTGTGTATGTACGAGGGAAAGGACATAGGATAGTTTTCATCCCGATATTGCCACGGGATCGACACTTATGCGGGTGAAACCGCGGGGTGCAGCTAGTATTCTATATGCGAAAGTATATCTAACAAGACAAACTAAAATGTAGTAGTTTTTGAAGTGTAAACTTCTTTAGCGGCGTTGCACACTTTTTTGTAATGGGTAAAAAATGTTAAACTCGCGTCAGGACATCGCGTCAGGACACGTGACCGTCAGGAGAGACTACTACGGCGGCGCCGACCGAAGTGAAACAAGTGACACACGACAATGGATGGATGGATAGATGGATGGATGGATGGGTGTGGGTGGGTGTGGGTGTGGGTGTGGGTGTGGGTGTATGGATGGATGGATGGACAGCTGATGGCTCGACCGTCTGTGTAGCACCTACACTGCTGTGTATTCGTAAAATTCGTGTATATAAAGTGTTTAAAATATGGAAATTGAACAAAGTGAATCTATTAATGAAAAAAGTGACGCAGAAATAGTGAAAAAAATGAGTTAATTCAATTAATAATTGGTTTATTTCAATGTTAATATTCAAGTTTTCACTTCTGCCGGCACTCCCGGAGTGCAACCCGTCTTTTTGTGGTATTATCATTTCAGCCCAAAGACGTCCACTGCTGGACATAGGCCTCCTCCAAGCACCTCCACTTTGACCGGTTCTGTGCTTCTCGCATCCAACGGGTTCCAGCGGCCTTCACAAGGTCGTCATAATTGTAGCCTATTGAATAAATTAATTACCAATCCTATTCAATTGATCGAAGGCTATCTCCTGTGTATATTGTAATGGAGTTTCCTTGTTCAAAACAATTTGTGTTTTAATTGATATTGATATAGATAATGTTTTACAAAATGGCTTCCTGTCAAAACAATTATAATGGGAAGTGAAAGGAACATTACAAGTAGTTCGTTTAGGATCCCAGGAGCCTGAGGAGGATACTAGAGTATTTTGGAGGTAAAACAACTGGCAAAAATATACCGGGTGATTTTTTTTACCGGTTGCAATTTTTTACAAGATGTTCTACCCATGAATATGAACAACTTTCACTATGGGACTAACTCTGACATCACGAAAAAAATAATCAGCTGTTTAATACAAAAGTTCTACTACTTGACCAAAACGCATGAAACAGCTGATTTTTTTCGATCTATTCTGACCTTAGATTCCCAAATTATAATTATACTAGCTGCGCCCCGCAGTTTCACCCGCATAAGTCTCGATCCCGTGGGAATATCGGGATAAAAGTATCCTATGTCCTTTCCCGGGACTCAAGCTATCTCTATACCAAATTTCATCTAAATCGGTTCAGCGGCTTAGGCGTGAAAAGGTAACATACAGACAGACAGAGTTACTTTCGAATTTATAATGTTATAGTATGGATAGAAAGACAGGTACAGTAGGCTGCAAAAGTGCATGGGTAGTACAGAAACAAAATCGTATGAAGCAAGAAATGACGCCATCTAGCGTAAAAACCAGTTAACGACTAACAAAATTTAATTATGCTGTTATTTGATGGCGTTGCTTTGCTTTATATGATAAAATATTTTTGTAGTTTCTTTTTGTCTCTTCAAACATTCGAACAATTTATAATTAATAGTTTCTTTTAAAGAAAATTGTTCCTAATTATTAACCTACTATGTTAAAATTGAACATCAATTTATAAGTAGGTAGGTATCTGATCTGATCTAAGTTTTAGTTTTCAAACTTGAGAGGGTAGGTTGAATATGGATTTATAAATAATTCGTAGGTGGTATGAATAATACTTAGATCGAAGATTTATGACAGCTCAATTGATCGTTCGCTAAGTTCATTTCGATTACCTCGTTCGAGTGCCTTTTGTTCAGTTTTTATTATGATCAGGCGAATTACTTATTTTACCAAAATGAGCACGAGTTATAATATTGATTTCGTTACAAGAGCTCAAATAATTGCTTTGAATAATCAAGCCAAAAACTTGTCAGAAATAGCCAGAGATCGGTGTAAACGTAAGTAGTTTTATTTTTAAACCTTTATATTAAAAACTGGATTATTTTTTTTGTTGCTATACTACATAATAATCTTTATTGGGTATTATATATTTCTGTTTTATTGTTGCAGAGAAAAACAGTTGTTCTTTGAGTACGACGATTTGAAGAGGAGGGTTCTTTGAAACACCATCAAAGAACTGGTAGACCACGACTTATAAAACACATTGCAGCATCAAACCATGATAAGGGAGTATGAAGAAAATAGATTTCTGCCGACGAACACTGTCCGTTGTGCTCTTCATAGTGGGCCGCGGAGGCATGCTGTGAAACCTTTGCTCACGGAAAACCATAAAAAGGCAAGATTATAGTTCGCTTTGGATCACATAAACTTCGATTGGAGTAATGAGAGTGATGGAGTGTGATTAGTGTAAAACTTTTAAGTCCAGTGAACACGGACGCTTATGTTTGTGGCGTCGAAGTAATACGCGATACAGTACAAGTGGTTACGTAGCTACGAGCTAAATAATTATACTTAGATAATATTATTTATATTGACTGGAGACCTGGTTATGTCTGTATAACCTATAACTTACGTATTTTTAGTAATTTAAAAAGTTATGAACACTTCAAGTTCAAACAACATAGTTTTTAGTTTTTTATGTTGCCTACCTACTAACCATTTGATGTTTTTGTGCAATTTTGTAAATTTTTAGCCTACTTATTTAGTATCCATTTAATCTGTTTGACCTTTGTAATAAAATAACCTGGTCTCCTGTTTGTTTTTATTGAGGTTACATAAGCTTCAATCCTCTTTCCGATTTTGGAAACGAATACTTAAGCTATCACCTCAATAACTTCATAATATTATAATGTTATACCTATAATAATGAATAAAGTGACTATTAAATTTGAATAATAAACTGTAAGAAATAAACCTCTATAATTTTTTATACTGCCTTTTTTTGCGAGCCCACAAGGCGAGCCTGTTTACCTGCGATGAATCTGCTCTTTTTTCCTGTTGCTAACTACCAATTGGAATATTAAATTAATTATTAAAATACCCACTCGTTAGCTTAATAAGTATATTCCTATTGGTTTCTTTTATTATTTTTATCATTTAAGCTACGTATGCTGGTAAATGTAATGTAATAATTAGATAAATGTATTAGCCTTGTAACTCCTTGCTCAATCCTACTTAATACGTTTCTTCCTAACTCCTTACGTTTCGTAAATTAGTCATAGTTGTGAAGAAACCAACGCCATCTAGTTTATTTTCGAAAACTTGAATTCAAACGTTCACGGGAAAATAGACACTAAGGTACCCATGCAATTTTGCTGGCGACTGTACATAAAACTTACAAAACAAAACAGCAAACGAAATAGTTTCTTTTCTCGGAGATTCAATCCTCATTATAATCAATCATAATTCCTCGTCGTTAATCTGGCGGCGACGCGCCGGCGACGTTGACGTATTGCAATAATTACTATCGCTTCTATATCTACACGTTGTGTAACTTTTCCATTAGTTCCTGTCACCTTGTTATTAGTCAATTGTCGTAGCTTTTATTCAGGTATGCTGTTTTCTTATATTTGGTAGGCTTTTTCAAACTATTATTTAATTCGGAAATCATCCATATTGTATTAGTACTAGAACTTACAAACTACGTTAGTGTTAGAATCAAAATTAAAATTGAACTCAAAGTTAAAAAAATATTAAAATTAAAATCACAATCAAAAAAATTTACAATTAAAATTTACATAAATCAAATTAAATTATATTAAAAACTAAAACATGACCATAATTAAATTAAAATTCATTTAATTCAGGCACGACCCATATTACATAAAATAATTATTATTAACTATTGAAGTATGAAGTATGTGTTTTCACTGTTTTGTTTTGAACACCTGAAGAGAACGATCCATTCAGAAACACCTATGAATTTAATCTTGTATATTAAATTAAGTGTGGAGTGGAGTGCGCGTCGACACTTCACGTAACCAGAGGGCTGGGTCGTTCTTTGGCCAAAGAATTAGCATCGCCATTTAACGTGGCAATGCTGCCAGTCATCTGGGCACGTTTCCGAATGACAGCGATGCGGACTAATTCTTTGATGCCCTATGATTATTTTGTTTATTTTTTCATATTGGTTTATTTCTCCAAAAATTAAATATTTACATAATATAAGCTAAAATATAAACTATAATAATATGTACAGTTATATGAAAAAATAAACAATCATTATAGGGCATCAAAGAATTCATCCGCATCGCTGTCAACAGGAACAGTGCCCAAAAGGCTGGCAGCATTGCCACGTTGTATGGCAATGCTGATTCTTTGACCAAGATATAGGCCAGCCCTCTGGTCACGTGAAGAGTCGACTAACCGCTTGGCGATATCCCGAAATACCAAGTGGGCACTCGGACCCCATGGCCCTAGTGTTTCAACCCCAAACGGCTCGAACATATAAGTCCCAATCAGGTTGCAATATTTTCGCCGTTTGAGGTTTTCTGCACCTGCAGCAGCCGCCCCAGCACAGCCCACCGTGCTAGGAAGATGGGATGGCGCAAGGGTGTCGACACATGTTGCATCCCACACCAAAGGTCTGCCTAACTTCCAGGGCATTATGGTCATTCCGTCTGGTCTCTTTCCATCGTCGCGTGCCAGGCCGTTGGGTTCTAAAACAGCTGGCACCCCGGCGGTGACAAGAGCACGACGGATGATGTCATTAATGCTGGCGTGCCGTGCTATCCGGCCTGCGCTCCTACTGCAGGATAGGCCATGGTGTCCAAGGCAGTCGACAGCTTCACCGCACTGACAGCGATGCGGAGCTCCGCAAGGAGCGCCCAAACGCAGGCAGGTAGCGAGCCGAAAGGTAGTGTCACCCAGCATAGTGCCTATGTTGGGTGACGGGAGTGCTTGAAGCCACAGCCCCGACTCCCACTCACCCACAGCCAGCAGGCGGGCACGCTCAGCAGAATTGGTGGACGTATTGATAAGATTATTCCGTACCAACCTGCAGAGCGGCTCATCCCACTGTCTCTGGGAAGATGGGTTTACGGGCCGATCTGTATCCGGGCAAGCCGCTTTCCAGGCGTTCACCGCGTCGGTCAAGCACGGCACTTCACAGTCGACCAGGCAGGGAGCTAAAATTTGCCCGGTCAACTTTTCAGTGCTGTGGACAGAAGACAGGAACGCCGGTAAGCTAATACTGGTAATTTTGCGGACGCCGAGGCCACCAAAACGGATGGGTAGTGTGGCTTGAAGCCACGCTCGGTCGTCCAAGGCCACATTTAGAATGGATGTTAGTGTGCTGCGAATAATTTGGTCAATTTTGTTCAAGAGGTGTGGCTGCTTCCATAAGGGGGAAGAGCGTAGAAAATACATAAAATTTGGGCCAAAACAACAGTATCTAATCAGGGTGAATGCCGAATGTAAATTAATTTTGGAGAGTCTGTCCGAAATCTCATTGAAATTTTTAATTTTTTCGTCGATGAAAGGAGTAAAACTGTCTTCTAAAATTGGGGAACCTAGGAGGTGCAGTGAACTTTTGTCTAAAATTTTGATATGTGGGGCTATTGCATTAAATTTATCTAAAGTCAATTGTCTGTCGGTAACGTCAGAAAGGTAAAGTTCACATTCAACATTTTTCATATAATTGTACATAATATTATAGTTTGTATGTTAGCTTATATTATGTAAATATGCTATACAAATAAATAAGTATTTATTTGTATAGTAAGTTACTTAGTCCTAATTTAATAAGTTATAATAATAATATATGTAGTTTGTTTTGTTCGGAAAAATACTAAATCAATATGACGGGCAGAATAGTCCAAATTCACTCAGTTGTCAACTATAGAACATGAATAGGTACCTACCTATTTATTTGTTACCTACCTATTTACCTACTTGGAGAAACCTGAAAACATGTGATCACTGTACTCAAATACACGAGCGACACGTTGTCAATGACAGCCGCCAACGCGTCGGCGGCGAGCGTCGACGGGAGTCGACAGCTGCAGTTGCCTCTGTCGTCAACGCGTGTCCCTCGTATCTATGCAGATGCACGCTACAAACGTTGTATAGCGTTTGTATAGTTACACAACGTTTTGTCTTCTTTTTCGAAAGTCAAATTACTGACGACTGAAAGGGAGAAATTGGTGAGTAACTATTCATCTGAAGGCCAATTCTCGTAATTTTAAACGTTCAAAATCTAGTTGCGATCTCATTTCGTCGACAAACAGATGTCAAAAACTTGTGTCAAAATTGTAGGAAAATTAGAGGTATTTTTGACAGATTGAGACTGAGATCAGACTGAACGTTCTTAAAATTACGAGAATTGCCCCTCTGATAAAAAAAAAACGGGTTGCACTCCGGGAGTGCCGGCAGAAGTGAAAACATGAATATTAACGTTGAAATAAATCAATTATTAATTGAATTAATATAACTAAGTTTTTTTCACTATTTCTGCGTCACTTTTTTCATTAATCGATGCACTTTGTTTAATTTCCATTTTTTGAAACACTTTATATACACGAATTTTACGAATACACAGCAGTGTGGCTACTACATAGACGGTCGAGCCATCAGCTGTCCATCCACGTCCGCGTCCGCGTCCGCGTCCGCGTCCACCATCACCATCACGTCACATCACATCACCATCGCCATCGCCATCACCATAGCCATCACCAACGCATCACCATCGCCATCGCCATCACCATAACCATAACCATCACCATCGCCATCGCCATCACCATCCATCCATCCATCCATTATCGTGTCTCACTTGGTTCACTTCGGTTGGCGCCGCCGTAGAAAGAGATGGGGGGGGGGGATCTCTCCTGACGGTCACGTGTCCTGACGCGATGCCCTGACGCGAGTTTAACATTTTTTACCCATTACAAAAAGTGTTCAACGCCGCTAAAGAAGTTTTCACTTAAAAAAAAAAACGTTTATTTCAGGCAAGTTTTTACACATACACAAACGATATAATACGTTGATTAGGGGATCAGTGTGGAATCGCTGTCCTATTGAAGAACATTTCTGCAATATTAATACCTTCACACCAAAACAAAAGTTGTACTTTTTGCAAGCTCTACTTCTTGCTGGCTTAACGCCAATTACGGAAACTATGAAAATGAAGATTTACTGAAAAATGCTATAAATTTACATAAATGAATGATTTAAAAAACCGTATCTCTTGTTTATACGAAGAGTCACTGCAAAGAAATAAAAACCGGACAAGTGCGAGTCGGACTCGCATACAAAGGGTTCCGTACGGTTTACGATTTATGACGTATTAAAAAAAACTACTTACTAGATCTCGTCCAAACCAATTTTCGGTGGAAGTTATATGGTAATGTACATCATGAATTTTTTTTTAGTTTAATCATTCTCTTATTTTAGTAGTTACAGGGGGACACACATTTTACCACTTTGGAAGTGTCTCTCGCGCAAACTATTCAGTTTAGAAAAAAATGATATTCGAAACCTCAATATCATTTTTTAAGACCTATTCATATGAAAAAAATATTTTTGAGTTTCAGTTCTAAGTATGGGGAACTCCCAAAATGTATTGTTTTGTTTTTCTATTTTTGTGTGAAAATCTTAATGCGGTTCACAGAATACATCTACTTACCGAGTTTCAACAGCTGTACAGTTCTTATAGTTTCGGAAAAAAGTGGCTGTGACATACGGACAGACAGACAGACAGACACGACGAATCCATAAGGGTTCTATTTTTTGCCATTTGGCTACGGAACCCTAAAAATCAGACTTACGTGGACATAAATACTGATTTTCAAAGTTTCCCCAGACATTGACATTGACATTTATTTTACAAATCTCGCAAAAGCAAAATCAGAAGTAAAACCTTATACTTGCCTGATTATCTTCCCATTCTACGTATGTATGAACATCATATACAGCGTGCCCTCATTTACGATAAGGTAATGTGTATCCGCAACGGAAGAGGGGGTCGTAAGTATACAAATGATAAATCTTACCGAAGATGACGTCACTGATATGATTGAGGAAGACTGTTGTATTTGATTGAATGCTGCTGTAACACAATAAAATCCATAGATCATAAATATAGCCCTTTCTATGCGAATAGTGACTTACGCATAGGTAAGTAGAATCAAAACAGTTTTGTTGACTTTGAGCACACCCCGGACACTCGATACAACATACAACGCTCGCAAAATAATTACCTACTACCACTACATTGACAAATGACGTTTGTATACGTGTAAATGTGTGTGTGAAATCTAGTAGGGCTGGCTGGCAGTACTCGGCCAGTAGTGCGTAGGCGGCGGCGCTGCCCGAACGTATGCAACAATGGGGCGCTGCGACACTGGGTACTCACAGAAATCTAATTAATAACATTTCTATTGTTTATTTATTTATTTTATTTTATTTATTTGGGAAGACAAACAATTGTACAATATGTTTTACAAAAAGGAAAGAAAATATACACTTGGGAGCAAATAAATCGAGCCACTTCCTTTTTCATGTATAATGGTTATTATTTTTGTTATTATGGAACGTATCAAACCGAAACATGTATCGCCTAAGAGCTTATTTAATAACCTTTACAATGAGGGTAAATTATTGAATGATAAACCTTATTTAATGATAAATTATTGGCTCTGAAAGAAAAACGGTAATTTTGATAGAAAATTGTAGAGTTAAAAAAGTCCAGAAAAAAACAAAATTATGGTATAAACTTATTCTTAATTTCTTGTATTACCCCCCCGCGCCCTGATTTCGATAGATTTTCTGGACTGTTTTAACCTTACAATTTTCTATCAAAATTATCGTTTTTCTTTCAGAGCGAATAATTTATAATTAAATAAGGTTATCATTCAATAATTTACCCTCATTGTAAAGGTTATTAAATAAGCTCTTAGGTGATATATGTTTCGAATTGATACGTTCCATAATACCAAAAATAATAACCATTATACGTGAAAAAAAAGCAAGTGGCTCGATTTATTTGCTCCCAAGTGTAGATGAGACATATGGGTAAATGTACAATCAACGACGTTTCCACAGATTACTTGTGTACATTATTAATTAGGTACGTACAAATTACATTTAAATACTAAGTAGGCATCTTAAACTTTTAGCTTAGGCACTAATCATTGCTTATGACCATCGCACAAACTATTAACAATTTTTTTCTTGAAAATGCTTTGAGACAGAAAGAAGATATCCAGATGATAAAAGTGCTTATTATAAATCTTTACTAGCCGACGGAGTGGAGCTCGCTCACCAGCATGTGTTCGGCTAGTGGTCGTTGCAAAAAGCGGGTAAGCACGCACCTCCCGTCTGATTACAGTTCTAGGCACAATATATGAAATATTATTAATTAGATCGATACAGTTAAACTTGTTATGAACCAATCCGTGAAGCATCATGGTTTGAAGTAGTAGGCGTCTTGATTGCAAAGTGATCAATTTGAACTTTTTCAGTGAATCCACGTAAGACAGGGGTGTGAGATGACATTTATACTGCATAACTCGTATATATTTACGTTGAACACTTTCAATCGCTTTAACATATTTATCGTAGTAGGGGTCCCATATTATACATCCGTATTCCAGCTGCGGGCGAACCAATGACTTTAACAGTTGCAAGTACGTGTCTGGACGTTTAAAATCAGTAGAAGCTCTCATGACAAGGCTATACATTTGGTAAGCTTTAGAGATAATCTTCTCTGAGTGTAGGTTTAAATGTAATTTACAATCCAAGAGTATTCCTAAGTCACATATTTGAGTTTCATTGGAAAGATTTTCTGCACATAGACTATAATTAAATCGAATTACTTTTTTATTTTTCGTGAAATTTAAATATTTACATTTAGATATATTTAATGCAAGTTTATTATCATCACAATATTTGGTTAATCTATTCAAATCCTCTTGGAGCAAATTACAGTCGTCAGAAGTCTTGATAGATTTAAATATTTTTAAGTCATCAGCATATAACAAGAAATTACAATTATGGAAACAGTGACTTATATCGTTAATATAGATAATAAACAATAAAGGTCCAAGGATTGATCCCTGGGGCACGCCTGAGGTGGCGATAAATGTATCAGAGTGATATCCATGGGTTACTACTGTTTGAATACGGTTGCATATATAAGACTGGAACCAGCGCAGTAAATTACCTCTAATCCCATTGAAAGCTATTTTATTCAGTAATATTTCATGGTCCACCCTATCAAACGCCTTCTTAAAGTCCGTGTAAATTGCATCCGTTTGTGTCCGTATATCCATGTTATTAAATAAAAAGTTAGTACTACTTTTAGTATTGTACTACTTTTCAAGTCGAAGAACGTGATAGAAAGAGACATAACTAAGACAATAAAGACAGAGAGCAATAAATTTATAGTTGGTATGTTAATATTACGGAAGCTTTAATTGTTCTAAAACGAGGAAAACTTGGAAAATAAATGAATAATAGAGAAAATTATGAAAATAAAATATCACAACACTGGCTTAACTTGTTTGTCTGTAATATACTATACTCCATTTGTTTAGGTAATTAAATAAAGGTAAACAAAAAAACCACGTGCCGTGGTTATCCAACTAAACGTAATACCAGTCTATTCAGTTGTCATGCTACGTCACAGTTGTACTCTTCAATTTAGCAACGTTATAATTCGTTAATAATGTTGCTAAATTGAAGATTACAACTGTGACATAGCATGACAAGTGAAGTGAGTGATATTACGTTTAGTCGGTTAACTAAGTCACGTGGTTTTTTTGTTTACCTTTATTTAATTACCTAAACAAATGGAGTATAGCTTTTATTTTTTATGGGTTTAAAGGATATTTGAGTTGCTGTTCCATACCTTCTTTCATGTTTCGGGAACCGAAAGAAACTCCTGTCTTTATCGTTCCTCGATGAAGATAAGCATCCAAATAATGCACAATATACAACCATCGTGGTTAACACAAAATATAAAACTTTAAAAAAATAATGTATTCGTGTCAGCAGTAGGTAGGTACAGCGCTGCGGTTCTTGTGTTTGCGAGCGCCCTTGTTAAAGAGTCGGCGACGGTAACCTCGAAGTGCGGGGTGAGGTGCGGTAACTGATGTTAGTGCGGGGAAGGGAGTGGCCTTTCTGTACGTAGTACTTTAAGTATTCTGTGCTTTGAGTTGACCTGCATGATTACTGATGTAGCGACCCTAGCGACCTTGTCTGTAAGCGTTCGGGGTCACCACTTGTTGTGCGTGTTATGTATAGGGTCCAGAATAAATAATATGCAAATTCTGTTTGTACTGAATATTATAGAAGTTTAATAAAGGTTCACAATTAGTCAGTTATATTATTATAGTAAAATAGGACGTGGCTGGGCGAAGGTTAGTAAACGACTAGCGAGCCCGGCTTTGGCGTCTCTTTACAATATCAAAAATACAATTCAGCAAATCCAACCAAACCAAAATTAAAAGTGGTTCGACATAGTCCCAGATATCAATCCGTCTTGTTATACAACAAGTTGCCGTTAGAATTCAAAACCATAACTAGTGCAAATTTATTCAAAAACAAATTAAGGACATATTTATTGAGGAAGGGCTATTATAGTATTGAAGAGTTCATGAGTAGACATATGACAATAATGTATATAATGTATTTAAGTTTTTTATTTTTAAATGTGATAATCATTTACATTTTGTTCAGAATTTTAATTTTAAGATTAAGTGACTATTAATTTTATTATTTTCATCTTGACATTATTATTTATTTTTTTAAGATTATTTTTTTTTTATTGTAAATATTAGTTATTGTTATTATAATTATTGTTTTTCTTTATTTTAGCATCATAATTTTTCTACACAATGAATTTTGTTAAGAAATAAATTACTTATGACTTACTTACTTAATCGCATCGCTAGGGTCGCTACACTTGCTTCGGGAGGTTCCTGTTTCGGATAAGGCGGGAGGAAACGCCCGGGTGTCACCATTGTGTGGATCGCCCGGAGGACACGGTGGAGCATACGGTGGAGGCCTGTCCAGCTTGGGCAGAGCACCGCCGCGTCCTCACGGCGGCGATCGGCGGCGGCGATCTCTCGCGTCCGGCCCTGGTCCAGGCTATGGTACGGAGTGAGAGCACATGGGAAGCCGTTGCCTCCTTCTGCGAAGCAGTAATGCTCGCGAAGGAGGAGGCGGAGCGCGTGAGGGAGAGGCAATCTTGGCGCCCTCACGCCCCTAGTCGCCGCAGGAGACGCCCTGGGCGTCGGGAATCGATAGCCGATTCCCGGCCACCGTAGGCGCGGGCTTGCGGACGGCGAGCAATGGGCAGCTCGCCGTCCGGTAAGGACCAGGCCCGGGTCGACGACGCGTTGTGTTCCACGCACGCCTCAAAGACATGTCAGCACTAACTGACGGGGTCTACCAGGACCGAAGCCTGCCGGGGTCGCGGGTTGTTCGAAAGAGATACCGTGGCCCCTGGCACAGGCAACTGAAGGAACACGGGTGGGTTTTAGTCAGTAAAAGTCTGACACGCCCTCTCGCTCCGTCCAGAGCGGGAGAAGTTATTTGATGATTTCCCAACCAAAAAACTGGACAGGTCCACTCAAACTGTGTGTATCTTTCCTGAAAATACCATTTCAGACACCAATCCATATGGTCTTCACATGATCTGACCAAGATTATGTCTGGACTTTAAAAGAGACTGTGACCTCGGAGTTTCGGTCTTTCTTCTCAAAGTAGATGTTAGATAGGATACTCAGATCTCTCATCTAGTTTAAAAAATATAATTGACTTGTAAAAGTGTTTGTTCAAACCTACTTAGAGAAATAAAATAACCGGCCGACCGTCGGTCTGTACTGTCTTTTTTCATCCTTTCAGTAGTCGGGTTTTAGTTTTTAAACTAATTTTTTATTTAATTAACTTGGGGCTTATCTCAGTAATATTTATATTTTTGAAATGTGTTAATTAAGCCCTTTCATTTGATACCCGACAAGGTATGATTAATTATTTTTTTTTGAAGTGAAAACTTCTTTAGCGGCGTTGAGCACTTTTTGTAATGGGTAAAAAATGTTAAACTCGCGTCAGGGCATCGCGTCAGGACACGTGACCGTCAGGAGAGATTTCCCCCCCCCCCCCCCCCATCTGTTTCTACGGCGGCGGCGCCAACCGAAGTGAACCAAGTGAGACACGACAAAGATGGCCGAAGAAAATGACATTTGACGTACAAATGTTTGAAAAGTCAGTTTCGTAAACAATAGTACTTCGAGGAGCCGCAGTTGTATTTAATTTATTTTGAACTTCTGTTTAACCAATTTAGTTTATTATTATATACCTACCTACAATACAAAATAGAAGCGACAAAAAATATAACGAAGCACATTATAGCAACAAGAAATACTGTGGGACATTGCTGCTTTTGTGTGAAAACAATGCTTCCGTGTCGACCACGGAAGTTTACACCCTGCAGGGAGATGCTCCAGTAGGGTGTGAAGCTATGTTGCAAAACATGCTCCACGTCCTATCCTGCCTTATTTGTCCTACCCAAAACATGCAGTCAAAGTGACCTCTGCGCTGCCACCGACGACAACGTGGAAGTGGCAATATTTTGAGCCAACAAGATCTAAAGTAAAAGAGAAGAAATTTAGGGAGTAGTTCATTAATAAAAAGCTTGTATACAAATATCAGTTTATTTTTATAATAGTTGTACGCACCGGGACTTACAGCTTAGTACGGCTGTTATTCCAAATGCATACAGTGTGGCTAAGTTTGTAACAATTGAGCCTGGTATCTATGGTTACCTCACCCTACTGATTATAAACCTACAGCAACTACTTAACACCGTAGTTATCCTAACACCCTAACCTATCATACAAGCCTACGGGAGACCTACGGGAACAGACAGAATTTGGGTAGGAATAGGGGTTTGTGTACGTCGTGCAATGTGTACACAGGAAATAGTTTTGTCATTGCCGGTCCCACAGACTCATAGAACTGGTGATGGCTAAAGGTGTCTTGGCCATAGTGAGAGGAATTATGGAAGATGAATCAAACTCTACTCCAGCTTGACGACTAATTACGAATTTATGTGGAACGAATGTATGTCGCTCTTGATGCTGACGCTGGCGTATGTAACTCTTGCCTGTTCACGGCTGAACAATACTCTAAACTCTAATTTGGCTTCTAAAACTTGTGCAAGCAGAACAACATTTTTAAAATGTTTGCTTTTCATTTGCCATCTGTGCCATCTCTTCTGTAGGCCGTTTCATTTTCTGCTATTCGTAGTGAAGCACCATCCTTACTAGTCCTATTGACCTGAAATACAAAACTAATGTTATAAATTCTTTCTCTTCATTATCTTATTTATACTGATTTAATAATCAGTAGCGGCATCAAAACAACAGTCATTATTATTCTTATGGCGGGTTTTTTTTTTGTTACAATGAGTTTTGTACAGGCAAACGAAGTTCTTCGTAAAATTGTAAATTGGATAGGCACCTAATTCGTAAATCATGTCAGGCTGCCCCTGTTTAGCGTTAGTGCTTGTGTCAGTGTTTTTATTTTCTATTATGGAGACCTCTCCCTGACCAATTCTTCCAAAAAATCTAAGGATTAGAAGCAAAAGCAAGCATAAGTATAAGAAATTGAGAATGTTTACAAAACATAACTTACTTTGAACACATTTTAGCTGTTACAGTAGGTACACACCTTATCCTCCTCCAACCAATATTCAATTCTTTGCCCTTTATTGCAACTAGTCTCCGGTCTTAATTTAATTTAGTTTAAATACAAAAAAAAATATTCAAAAGTTTTTTAGTTTGACACATACAATATCAAATTCATTCATTGACATATTCATATTGTTTCCATGACGACCATGACGTTGTCGCGTCAAAACTGTTGAAACTGTAGACAATAAATTAGTTTTTCATACGTAATAATGTCTATGGACACAAATATTCGGTTCGTAGACAGATATTCTGGTATGCCGATTTAATGTGTTGGCCAATTTGTTGGATGACTTCATTATAATGGCAACATTTAGAAGTTGTAGGACATTCTATTTATAGAACGTTTATGAAGCGTTGTTGTTGAATGTTTTAAAGGCCTATTGAGCATTTTAACTAATGAATGGTTTAAACCTTCAATAGGCTTTTTTTATGAATAAGACCGAAAGTGTTTAAAATATGGAAATTGAACAAAGTGCATCTATTAATGAAAAAAGTGACGCAGAAATATTGAAAAAAAATGAGTAATATTAATTAAATTAATAATTGATTTATTTCAACGTTAATATTCAAGTTTTCACTTCTGCCGGCACTCCCGGAGTGCAACCCGTCTTTTTTTTATCATGACTACGCCCGCTAGAGGGCGCCATATTCAATCTAATCAGATCAAAATCATAACCCTCCTTTTTGCTTCGCCGTAGCCGGGTAAAAATGAACTAGTCACCTGCGATTTTTATCGACCTGTGTAAATGGGGTGGCAGTTCGGCTCGTGAGGCGATGTAGTGAGGGACCACCTGCACGGCGAAGAACGACCTAGTGTAAATCCCTGATTACCTAGATTGAAACCACAGTACAAATTGAAACTATCGTCTACAGAACGTCACGTGCTGCGATCTTCAACATCTCTATTTGCGTTGTTCTCGTTGAATGTTCATTCCCATTGCGAATAATAACTACACATATACAGTTCGACACAACTTAGATGTAGCATCGGCAAAATTCGTAAAACGTTCGTAATTCGTATTCGTAAATCTTTATAAAGTAGTAATAAAGATTGGTGATTTTGAAGGCGCACTTAGTTCGGATGTGATCGGTTTTACGAATTTTGCCGATGCTACATCTAAGTTGTGTCGAACTGTACAAGTTTTTAGATTCACATGGTTTTTTTTTATTCAATGAAGACGAAATATAATGAAATAAGAAATAAAACGTTACTACTCTGTCCTAGTTAGAAAGGATACAAGAATCACACTATATAATATATTTAATATTATATCAACTAATATTATAAAGGCGAAAGTTTGTGAGTGTGGGGGTGTGTGTGTGTGTGTATTTATATGTTTGTTACTTCTTCATGCTCAAACGGCTGGACCAATTTTAATAAAAATTTTGAATGGAGGTAGCTGACACCCTGGATTTACATATAGACTATTTCTTATCCCGATATTCCTACGGGATCGGCATTTACGCGGGTGAAACCGCGGGGCGCAGCTAGTATTAACTAAAAGTGGAAACTAACCATTCCAACTCCAAGAAATCTATTATAGTGTCACTACTAATCTTCAATTACTTCCTGGATGAATGCATTTCAAGGGATCCGGTCCAGATGTCTGGAACTAAGATAACTTCCATGCATTTGGAGCTAAGGATCCGGACACCAACGGTGCCTGGATACCGTTATCTAAGTACAGCCACGGTTTAAGACTAAGTTCTAAATATATTTGGAGTTTTGGTGTGGTCTAAGCGGTAGAATCTGGTAATAAGTTGGTCCTATAATTTTGGTTGGACTTTGAAATCATGAGTGTTTGGAAGTGTGATACCAACCTATTGCGGACTTACTTACTTGGGAAATTATGAAGTTCATAAACATTGTTTTTAGCAAAATATGATAATATAAAGAAAAGTTTTGATAATTAAACAACATTCCTCAAAATCGAGTCACCAGTTGAAAAGAACAATGCCCAAAAATTTATGGGTTTGGTCCAAATTTCCACCACCGACTAGACCTATGCAGCTAAATAGTCTACTAAATAGTAACCATTTTCCTCCAGGGGCATTTCAAAATATTATGTGAGTAAGAAATATAATTACTAGGTACTAGTGTTTTTTTTTTATTATTACTATATTATACTTTTAAATTATATATTATCATTAATTTGTCTTTTTTGTGCACTTTTATTGAACTCTGTTGTATTTAAGTGAACTTGATTCTTTATTATGTTCGAAAGAGACAAAATCGTGTTATCGCCTACATACTAACCCCATGTCGTAGGGTGCTAGCGGTGATATAGTATCTATCAGTCACTACATTAAATAGACATACATTACTAAAAAAGCATAAAAAGTAACCACATGAAAAAAATGTGAGTATTAATTTATATTTACAAGGTCATAACTCCTCACCCTCATAATAATATTATATATTATATTTCATGAACTATTTCATAACATAATGTCTCATTAGAAATTTGGACCGCAACTGGGCTTTGTCCTTTACAAACGACTTCTTATAAAAAAAAAATGGTTTTATTGAGAACATTCATGCTCCCATTATAAATTTTTCTATTCCACAGTCCCAATGCATTTAACATCCATACCGTTTCGAATAAATTCCTTGTGCTCCACAAATAAAAAAGCTTAACGATGATGACTGCAATTTATCATAGTTTTTGCTCAGTTCTGTCTAATTCCTATGACTGGCCAGTAATAACACTAATTACATTATTACTTTAGCTTTTAGAATAATGGGAGTACCTAACTTTTGATAGGAGCATAAACCCTAAAGGCATAATATTTTTCACGACTCATAATGCTTTACGATCGTTTTTTTGCCTCCTTTCTGCAACTGCTTCCATTGTTATACTCCTGCTAGTACACAGAACCTATTTAATTTATACACCGTTGTACAATGCAGTTCTTTTCAAAAATTTATTTAATGCTGTAGAAACGAAAAAACATCAAAATATTTATAATAAAATTCCCGTCTAACAAGTGTGAAACCTGAAAACATTGTAGCTTGCGAAAAAATCTATTAACTGAGTATTTTTGAAGTGTAAACTTCTTTAGCGGCGTTGCACACTTTTAGTAATGGGTAAAAAATGTTAAACTCGAGTCAGGACATCGCGTCAGGACACGTGAACGTCAGGAGAGATTTCCCCCCCCCCTCTCTTTCTACGGCGGCGCCAACCGAAGTGAAGTGACACACGGATACAATGGATGGATGGATGGAAGTGGAAGTCGAAGTGGAAGTCGAAGTCGAAGTGGAAGTCGAAGTGGAAGTCGAAGTGGAAGTCGAAGTGGAAGTCGAAGTGGAAGTCGAAGTGGAAGTCGAATTGGAAGTCGAAGTGGAAGTCGAAGTGGAAGTCGAAGTGGAAGTGGAAGTGGAAGTGGAAATGGAAGTGGAAGTGGAAGTCGAAGTGGAAGTCGAAGTGGAAGTCGAAGTGGAAGTGGATGGATGGATGGATGGACAGCTGATGGCTCGACCGTCTGTGTAGTAGCCACACTGCTGTGTATTCGTAAAATTTGTGTATGTAAAGTGTTTAATATATGGAAATTGAACAAAGTGCATCTATTAATGAAAAAAGTGACGCAGAAATAGTGAAAAAAATGAGTTATATTAATTCAATTAATAATTGATTTATTTCAACGTTAATATTCAAGTTTTCACTTCTGCCGGCACTCCCGGAGTGCAACCCGTCTTTTTTTTTTATAGATTCGCTTCACACTGGTGAACCTTATAGAAAATGGCTCATGTCAGTAGTTTAATTAATAATTAATAAAAAAAAATATGTATAATTATCTATGGTTTTTTATACGAACAAATGAGAATTATGACTTTATGAGTCGTGCACTTTTGGATTTTCCAAATGTTTATAATTTTGAGTTAAAAAATCGAATGAAAGATACAAACAAATAGGGATGTTTTTTGCTTAAGAAGAAACGGTATTGGTGGTTTGTTTTCAAACAAAAGACTAACAAATACTGAATCAATATTTATGTTTAACCAAAGTTGTGTACATAGGCTCTCACTTACAAATAAGCAAGCTCAAGGGGCAATGGGCCGGAAATATTGGCCGTAGAACGGATGACCGTTGGGGTAGACCTTTAGTGGAGACCGCAAATCGGCAAACGACAGGGTAGGACGCCCTCCGGCTAGGTGGAGCGACGATCTTCGCAGGATGGCTGGTAGCAGCTGGATGAAAGTTGCCGAGAATCGAGCTAAATGACGTGCGATTTGAGAGGCATATATCCAGCAGTGGACTGCTGTATTTGGAAAATTGCGTCAAGTCTTCTCGTCGCCTATCCCGCAGTGTTTGAAGACTAACGTCTTCAACCAGTGCGTCCTGCCCGTCATGACATACGGTGCTGAAACGTGGACACTGACGGTCGGGCTGGTCCACAAATTCAAGGTCGCTCAGCGCGCTATGAAGCGAGCTATGCTCGGAGTCTCTTTGAAGGATAAAATCAGGAATGAAATTATCCGGAAAAGAACCGGAGTTACCGACATAGCTTGCAGAGTAAGCAAACTGAAGTGGCAGTGGGCTGGCCATGTCTGTCGAAGGACTGATGGCCGGTGGAGCAGACGAGTCCTGGAATGGAGACCGCGTACCGGCAAGCGTATTGTGGGACGCCCCCCAGCTAGATGGACGAACAACCTAAAGAAGGTGGCTGGGGTAGACTGGATGTGGAAGGCGGAGCACATGGTGTTGTGGCGCAGTCTGGGAGAGGCCTATGTCCAGCAGTGGATTGCGATAGGCTGAGTTGATTGATTGGACTGCTGTATGCTGATGATGATGATGACTTATGTTTAGTTTGGCAATCAAACTTCTTACATGTTTCGTTGTGGCCCAATCGCTTGGCCACTGAACCAATCGTGTCGTCCGATAAGTGTGTTATTTTTTTTTATTAATTAAATTTTTTTTCGAAGTTTCTAAATTTTCTTTCATAAAAACCTTGTCCTGGCAATACCAAACACAACAAAAAAAAACCGAGTGTGCTTATGACCACACGACTGAAGTGAAACTTCAAACGTATTTGGCTATGAGAGGAAGAGAGAAAGAAAATGTGCGCGCGTACTGCTTTCTCTTGCTTATATCCTCCACTGAACTCCCGTTCGCCACGCCCGATCACACTTTCCGTAACGCTTACGTCACGCGTTCGCGAGCTTACTCCCCAAGTCAAGCGTGGGTAAAGAAGTTTCACTTCAAAAAGAATTATCCAATTTGGTGCAGTCATTCGGAAGTTATGCGCGTACAGACATATCAGCGACTATGTTTATTACTATGTAAGGATATAAATAAGCCAAAGCGGTGTTTTTACTAAATCAAAGTATTAGCAAAAAGAAAAAATATATAGGCTCGCATTTAACGACTACCCTCTGATGGTAATTGATGATGTGGTTGATGCGACGACGGCATGCTTGCCCATAACTGATTCACTCTTGACATCAAAGGCCCTTGGTTATTAACTATCGGAATAATCATACATTCATATTTAGCACTAGCTGTGCCCGCGACTGCGTTCGCGTGCCTGTCGGAAAAAATATTTCATAGCACAGAACCCTAATTATTTTTTTAATAAAGCCTAAATTACGTAAAAATATCAGCTAACTGACAGTGAAAGTCCTGTCAACATCGGAGATTAGCCGGTACAAACAGACAGACAAACAGATTAAAATTGTTTATTTTTGTTATAAATACCGTATTATACTTTCATATGCATTAATTAAAAAACTCATAGATATTTACTTTTCTATGAAAAAACTGTTATTTTGACATTAGGTACAGACACCAGCACATCAAGATATGACTACAATCTGTCAAACTTTAATAGATTTTCAACTATATCGCTAAAGCATAAGGTTCAAAGTTGATTGGGAAAATTTGACAGATCCGGGTAACTTGATGTGCTGACGTCTGTACACACAGACACTTCAATTTTATTTATTTGTATACAGGGTGAAATTAAATTCATGGGCATCCTTTTAAGGGGTCATTGTACTCATCATTATGAACAACTTTTACTATGGGAATAAACCTAAAATCGCGAAAAAAAATCAGCTGTTCCTTGCATTTATATATGTTCACATAACTCGTCAAAATGTAGGGAAGGGCTGTTTTTTTTTTCGCTATTTCAGCTTTGGTCCCATAGTAAAAGTTGTTCATAATGATGAGTACAATGACCCCTTAAAAGGATGCCCATGAATTCAATTTCACCCTGTATAATTTCCAAATTCCGCTAATCTTTCACACCTTCCACCACATTGCAACCGCCATTATTATTATTCGGTACTATTTGGAGGAAGCCGCTATCTCTGTTTCTGGCTGTTATTTGACCAGGATTAATTAATAGTCCGTATTGTTACTAAAGTCTATCCGCTTAAATAGTGACGTTGCCGTTGTACTAAAACTGCGAGCAGGATTTTAACAAAAAATAAATAATAATTATTCGCTATATCCGCTGCTTCGCCCGGTTTTTACGACTTGATAGAACATCAGGGTTTCTTTATTATAATTATGTAAGTTCAATATAGTATGTTAATTATACTTATATGCCAAAATTTCGGCATTTTTTGAGATGGAAAAAGACCATTGAAATCGCGCCACTGTTACCGTAACCGACACCGCTTCGGATGTGTTCGGCTGTCCTTGGGAAGTACCTACTCGGTTTTAATGTATACCCGATATGTTAAAGTAAAGTGACCACTGTTGTTTTCTCTAAATGATGGTGAAAACCGGATTAAAGTCCGTTGCATAGTTTTGAAGAACAACGGGGTTACAATGACGGACACGAAAGGCGACCTATTTTTTTTTATATTTTATCTATACATATACTCAATAGGTGACGGAGTCAAAACTACATTGAACACTACATACACACACACATTGAATACTATTGAAAAAAAGTAATGGCTACGAGGCGAAAGAGTCTGATGTCGAAAATATACTCTTTAGATTTTTTGCACGTTTGTATGTTGGTCCGAATTGGCTCAAAAACTGCTGCTGCAGAAAATTTATAACCTGGATTAAAACATAGGGTACCTCTAATCCCGGTAGTACATTCCTGAGCGATATTTTCCGATACCCACGCGGGCGAAGCCGCGGGCTTAAAAGCTAGTGTATTTAGACAAATATTAATTAACTATTCGCTTTGATGCTCTATCATTTCAGCCGAAAGACATATACTCCTGGACAGGCCTTCCTATAGCGTCGGACATATGCGATGACAATTATTATTTCCCGCAGATGTGTGTGGTGGCGGCATATTCGACGGTACGAGGCTCAAATAATTTTCAAAGAGCTGCGCTATGTAAGGCGGTACCCCGACCAAATAACCTTGAGCATTCGCGACAGAGACAGAGGGCGACACGACTTCCTCGTACGAAAGGAATGCAGCGTATTTATCATAACACTCGCAAAATTTTTGGAATTATTTCAATAAAAAAAGAATAGCGATCTTTTTAAATAAATTAAAACAAGGATTATTTAGATTTTTAAATTGTCTATCCATTGGTAAAATCCTGAAATTAATAGAATGTCAACTTTAGTAAAAGATTAATGCAATCAATAATTTTAGTCACTTTTTTAAAAGGAGATTTTAAATGTATTAGTAACATATAAACACAAATAATAACGTGTTATGTGATGATAGGATATCGAACATTAGTAATGTGCTTTCAGATGTAGTTTATTTTTCATAATTATTGAATTAATAGCCTCTGAATAATGAAGAAAAACGCGATTTTAGTTTGGGTTCTATATACTAATAGTAGGTATTGTTAGCACGCAACCTGATAACGTAGTTGTTTCCGAAATGCGAGGAGCGTAACAAAATGTTAAGGAGAAGTTGGAATTGGTCGGGGATCTGTTTTAATTGTTTGGTGGTCAGGAATAGTGTGATTGGGGCCGGTTCTGTTCTATAGAATGATATAGGTATATGAAAATGCTTATAGTCGTAATTATAAAGACCTCGATATCGGTTCCGATTCTGTTGTTCACAAACTAAACTAAATTTTAGTTCAGCGCATCTTTTTCTTTCTATTTCATTAAGAAAAAGACAGAAGTTAAATTTTAGTTTAAACCTGTCAAATTAATCAGCGCCTTATAATGCTTGCTTCGGTTGGTCCGTGGTTGGGTGACCATCTTTACGTATCAAGACCCCTCCGTGCCTCGAAAGCACGTTAAGCCCAGTAACTGGGTCGTGGGGGTCAGACAGGCAGTCGCTCCATGTAAAATACTAGCACTTATTCAGCTGCATCCAGTTAGACTAGAAGCCAACCCCAACATAGTTGGGAAAAGGCTAGGCAGATGATGATACAATTAAATTAGCAACCAGTTTGATTTTGTCTAGACTCTAGATTGTCCTATGGAGCAGGACCAGCATGTATCCAAGAATTTTTATCCTGGATATAATTCTCTAATCCATACTATCACACTAATATTATGAATGCGAAAGTTTGTGAGTGTGTGTGTGTTTATATGTTTGATACTTCTTTACGCTCAAACGGCTTGACCAATTTTGATAAAATTTTGTATGAAGATAGCAGACACTCTGTATTAACATATAGGCTACTTTTTATCCCGATATTCCCACGGGATTGACATTTACGCGGGTGAAACCGCGGGGCGCAGCTAGTAATATTATAAATGCGAAAGTGTGTCTGTCTGTCTGTCTGTTACCTCTTCACGCTTAAACCGCTGAACCGATTTAGATGAAATTCGGTATAGAGATAGTTTGATTCCCGGGAAAGGACACAGGCTAGTTTTTATCCCGATATTCCCATGGGATCGAAACTTATGCGGGTGAAACCGCGGAGCGCTGCTAGTTTGTAATTTGCTCAAGTTTACAAAGTGTACTTTTAATATGAGTTTAAAATATTATTGTGTTCATAATCGAGAATGAGGTTATCTCAAACCTCAACAATTTCTTACTGATAGCGCGTTTATGTCGTAACAGTAAGGGCGGTTTTCGCTGTAAATGTTACCAGTGAGGTATGGACTGTACGACGAGTGTCAATGTTACGCTTTGTGAGCCACTTGATCCCGACATCGCATTTTAATTAATTAATTGAGAGTGCTGTAATTGAAGTTTATATTGATTTTTCACGTTCGGTGTCTATCCGGTCGAGGAGAAAAGGAGAATTTAAAAAAAACTGTGTATTTTTTTAACCGACTTCAAAAAAGTAGGTTCTGTATTCAACCCGTATGTATATTTGTATGTCCGCGATTTTCTCAAAAACTAATGATCCAATTTTGATAATTCTTTCACGAATGTGATCTACATACTTTCAGGAAGGTTTTAATATATAATACATTATGTAATAATTCTTATGTACGAAGATATATACATAAATGTACCGCATCTCCGGCATTTCTAAACAAATTTTGATAATTCTTGTAGTCGGTGTTTTCAATTCTTCAACGCGGTGTGAAAAAACGAAAATGCGGAATCAACGACACCGACTTTCGAAATTAAAGTTATTTATCATGTTGTTGTATTTTTTTTTTTTGAAGTCGGTTGTTTTTTTTGTAAAAAAGTTTTTATTTTTCACTTTTTAGTTGTACCTACCCCACACAAATTCAATTAACACTAGCGCGTTGAAGAATTGAAAACACAGACGACTACCGGTTTTTTTAATAAACAGATACACACGCGTAAGCTCAGGCCTTTCTCCCAAGGGGTAGGTAGACGTGGTTGAACATCTTGAGTTAAAAAATCTATTGTCAATAAAATATAACCAAAAGACTTGTACTAAGACTAATCTTCATTTACGTTTTGAAATGAAAAATCAATGAAATTGTGTATTCTGTACCTAAATCATTATCATCATCCCAATTTATTTGGGGTGCAACATAAAAAAAATAAAAGGAAGATAATAGGTACGATTATTTACGGCAAACAACGCATAAAAAAAAACAAAACAACAATTTGGGAGAAAACATGCGTCACATTTACGCAAAATGGCCATCATGACACGACATGTCTATTTCTTCCATACTTCTCTATTAGTCGTCATTTCGGTATTATTTCGTACCTAAATAAGGTATCGAAATGACTTTTATACGACTCTGTGGTACCTACCCCACATAATACCGTAACCATAGATAGGTCTCCATAGGTACCTACTCTTTGGAATGGGCAACTAGCTTCATCTTTCTGACTGACCGACCCCTTGACAATTCAAAAGTGCCTGTAATTGGTTTAATTGAAATAAATGCTTTGAGTTTGAGTTTGAACCTGCTGTATCAATCACAGTGACATGAAGTAAAAACATCATCATCGTACACAAAGTGGATTATATCATTCTGCCTAGCCTTTTCCCAAGTATGTTGGTGACGGCATCCAGTCTAATCAGACGCAGCGAAATACCAGTATTTTACATGGAGCGACTGCTTATATGACCTCCACAACCCAGTAACTGGGTAGCACGATACCCCTCGATAAGATCGGTTGTCAGACTTTTGGGCTTCAGACTACCCGTAACGACTGTCAAAGATACCTTCTTTTTAACCGACTTTAATTAACCGACTTTAAAAAAGGAGGTTCTGTATTCGATCCGTATGTATGTATGTATGTATGTATGTATGTATGTATGTATGTATGTTTGTATGTCCGCGATTATCTCAAAAACTACTGAACCGATTTTGACAAATCTTTCATTAGTGTGATCTACATACTTTCAGGAAGGTTTTAGTATATAAAACATTAGGTAATTATTCTTATGTACGAAGTTACATGCATAAATGTACTGCATCTCCGGCATTTCTATGGGAATTTTGATGATTCTTCGAGTCGTGTCTTCAATGCACTAGTGTTAATTGAATTTATGTGGGATAGGTACAACTAAAAAGTGAAAAATAAAAACTTTTTTACAAAAAAAACAACCGACTTCAAAAAAAAAACACTACAAAGTGAAAAATAACTTTAATTTCGGAAGTCGGTGTCAAAAAACGAAAATGCGGAACCAACGACACCGACTACCGAAATTAAAGTTATTTTTCACTTTGTAGTGTTTTTTTTTTGAAGTCGGTTGTTTTTTTTTTGTGTATTATGTTCTTTATCGCGTCATGTTCACCGTAAATAAACGTATTTTCTTTCTTTCTTTATATTTGAATGACAGCCGGGACCAACGGCTTAACATGCTTACACAAAGTCGATTAAATATGAATTTGACGTTCAAAAATGCTTTTTATGTGTATATCTGAAATAAATGCTTTGACTTTATTTTTTTTTTATTTTTTTGAGAACCCAATCGGACTCTGATTCAACATTTCACTTTTAACATTTTTATTTCACTTTATTATTGAAACTAACTCAAAAATTCTTATTTTTTTTGAAGTCGGTTATAAAAAAACAGAAACGCTACCATCTATTAAATTATATTCATATTCATTTTAAAATCTCCCTAAGTGCCAGGAAACAAGTCTAGTTCTTTTGTACAGGCTAGAGAACATTGTGTGCTTTGTGCACCTTCCTACAAGATTACTTTGTTTGACCTAGGGACTGTCAAAGAGACTTTTCTGCACAGCTCTCTGAACAGCGTCTTTTATTAGGGCTACTATTTTTATTTCCTGTTTCCAAGACCGTCAGGATTCGATTTGCTCAAAGGAATTAATCAAGCACTCGTTGTAAGATCGCTCGCTCGGAGCTCGTTGTACCTGAGTATATAGCTAGTTGTTTATCTAACTGATAGTACTGACATTTATTTTTTAAATGTCTCAGCATCATGCTGAGATAGGAGCCTTTTGGCCTCGTGTAGGACTTTCTGTTTCATATTTCTTTTTGTTTCTTTTTTTTTAATATAATTTGTTTTTTTTTTTGCTGTGTTTAATTTAGTTTATGATTTTCTTGTACGAGTCGCAATAAATACTTTTTACCCGACTGCGCCAGAAGGAGGGTTATGTTTTTCGAGAGTATGTATGTATGTTTGTATAATTGTTTGGTACGCTCTGTGACCTGAACGGCTCGATGGATTTTAGCTTGAGAGGTGACTGTGAAAGTGACACTGGGTACTTATATCAAAATAAAAAAAAACAAAATGGCGGATTTTTGGCGCCATATGCCTTCAAAAGATTTTTTTTTTCTCAAAACCTATCGAGTGGGGTATAAAAAGAAAGGGTTTTAAAAGGTGATTACAAAAATATATACAACTTATATGGTTAAAAGTAATTCAAAGTTACAAATCGTAAAAAACACGTATCAAGAACTAAATCGTCTGCGAAATCATTCACATTTATAAACTAAAAAGCTGGAAATAAAAAAAAGTTATTAAAAAATTAAAAAACCCGACTGCAACCTTATACTCAAACTAACTGAAAAGCTAATAACAAGCCCATTTTAAATAAAATAAAAGATAGAAGCAGGCGGGACCCATTTGAGTTTGAAACTATAATAATGGTATACATCACGTCTGCAATCACGAAAGTACCAGAGGCAGAGGATAAGGAGGAGGAATCCAGGTAGGTAAAGGTATGCTTGTGCACCCATGAACCGGGCACAGATTCAAACTCCGAGCTGCTACTGAGAAATTCCGGATTTTCCAAAACCCAATAAAATTTTGCCCGACCTGGGTGCGAAACCAGGACCCCATGCTCGGCAGAAACGCTTGCGACCACTAGACCAACGAAGCAATCTAGAAACAAACATTTTTTTTTTCTCTGTAATCCAGTAGGTATAAGTCCAGTAAGAACAAATTAATGCAACTTGCGACAAATTCAAAACCTTCTTACGAGTTCCTCTGCCAATATTCATCATTCCGTATGTCCGAGTATCCGTCTATCCGCAAAAAAATACTTGCTTACCTACATAAGTATTTTTGAAATGAAAACTTTTTTAGGCGCGTTGGGCATTTTTTGAGATAGGAAAAACCATTGAATTCGCGCCACTGTTACCGTAACAGACACCGCTTCGGATGTGTTCGACTGTCCTCGGGATGTACTCGGTTTTAATGTATATCCGATATGTCAATGTGTGATGGCAAAGTATTCTGTTTGTGTTTTGTTTATATGACGATTCAAAAAATACACACCTAATTGTTCAAGTTTTTACTTCTGTTGGCACTCCCAGAGTGCCACTTTTTTATTTTTATTCAGAGACCGTAAAATACTAAAAATATCCACTGCATAATACTTTCAAGCTCCTTATTATAAAATGTCTGCAAAAAGAATCGTATCGTAAGCAACCCTATGAACACTAGGTAATATATTATTTTCTTCTAAAAGCATTTTCCCACACAAAGTTAGTCGTTGTCGCAGTTATTGTTTATTTTTTTTTTAGTTTCCACTACAAAGAGACCTTTATATCGCACGAGTTGGGTCACTGAATGGGGATATTGTTATGAAGAACATAAAAGCTAGTTGAGACATTAATATAATTTATTGTTTTTCAGCATTATCATTGTGTTTAGAGGAAACTTTTGTGATTCAAAAAATTTAAAAAGGCACCTACTGCTTAAAGTTACTTAAACTGACACCAGCAAAGAATGATCACGTCTTTTTACAACCTACGGCTTTCGTAAAAGCGTTTTACTACGTATTATTTATTCTCAACAATTTGTGGATTACTAGTGATTGTAATAACCCACAAAGCTACATCCGGTTAGATAGGAAGCCGACCCCAAACAGTTAGGGAAACTCTTACTGATGATAGTTATTCCAGTAAAATTTGTTTTAATTCGCAAAAATTAAATACCGGTCGTTGGACACGTGGCAATAAACAAAAAAGTATATTATCTTAAAAGTAACAATTAATCAGTAACAGGATTAGAACATGCAAGACTGAAGAGTCACTTAATATTGATTAAGACGTCTAGTACTATTATATATTCTGTGATTTAGATATCTATACTTCAACACTTATAATGAGCGAGTATATATATAGGGAATAATCTTCGGAACTATTGTATTGCCATATGTCATTGTATTGCCATATGTCATAGGAAAAAGAAATTTCACGCCGACGAAGGCACGACAGTTATGCATCGAACACAGGATTCGTCTTTCCGATCCGGTATCAACCAAACGCACCACGTCTATTTTCAAATCTGTGCAAACTCCAAACTTTACGACTACCTATCGGGTTTTCCGTCAACCGCGATAGCCACAACCGTGCCAAGCATAGCAAAGTTACTCTCTGTTTGTTGCAAACGTTTGTGTTTCGGGCTTAGCAACTAAAAGTTTGACTTTGAGGATACCTTCATATTTGGATCCTTGTTTTGGTAATAATATTTAGGTGGGTTTGTTTCCCCGCTGACCGGGATATACGATAGCAACGCTTTCATTATCTAGGAAAACGGTTCCGTCATATTTTAGCGTCCGTCATAAAAATCTGTCGTTATCACCAGTAGGTATTTGACATAGATGTAAAAAAAAAACAGCCGTTACTATGTGACAGTTCAACACTTTCTTAGAATACCAAAGCTAAACTATACCAAAACGAAACGAACGCTAGCCAAAACGAATCAAATTGTAATTGTTCATGTGTCGTGGACGGACTGCTATTGAAATACATATAAGTGCTCTCATTGGTGATTTGAGTGTATAACTGGTTATTATTGAGTAGCGTCGTGGACGACGGGTCTTGGTCCTACAATCGTTATTATTTCTCCGTTCAAGTATAGACTAGAAAAAACAATTCAAGAACTATTTAGTAAAGTGAGTATCCGTAGAATCTTATAACAGACTAGCTTCTGCCCGCGACTTCGTCCGCATGAAATTTCACCCTCCCCCCATTCACCCTCTTAAGGGTGGAATTTCGAAAAACCCTTTCTTAGTGGATACCTACTCTTCACTAAGAACACACCCTCCAAATTTCATGTCTCTAGGACCAGCGGTTTAGGCTGTGCGTTGATATATCAGTCAGTCAGTCAGGACTTTGAATTTTATATGTATTCTTAGATACTCCTTATTCCAACCTACACGGTTCGAGTGGCAGCAGCAGCTAAGAAAAACGCATGGTGTGCTGTCAATGGGCGTTGGGTCTGCTTGCTGTTTGGCTTCGGATGCAACGGGATATTCTAGGGACGTTATAGTGTTGATTGGGGTCGTGTTATATAATTCTCATGCGCTTGTTATTTACCTTTGTGCTTGTTGCTACTTAAAAATGATTTGTAAGAAATATAACTTTGTAGGTTACTTAGTAATTTGTTTTTCAATATATTCCGCTTCTGGTTTCTAAGAGTATAGATAAGGAGGTTTATTGTCGTTACGTCTGGGTGATGTTTACCAAATTAAATCCGCAGTGGGTGATCCACTGTATGAGTGCACAAAAAAAATCCAGAAATCGGAGTAGGTGGCGGGAAATCGTGAGACGAATCACATCAGTCCCTAGACAAGAAACTAAATGAGGACCACGACCGTTTGGACAAGAGTGCTACGAAGAAAAAGAAGATGTTTACTTATAACAGTACATCGAGCATTCGCCGTTTTTGAATTTTACCGAACCGCACTTCGAACACGACGCTCGATGTTTTGTTACAACCTGATTTTAAAAACCAACGAGCGTATCGGTGTAACATTTTATTGAGTGAAGGCACGAGTGGTACCTGTAGGTCCGACATTTCAACAATGAACGCAAGGTAGAAAGAAATGTTACAGGTAAATGTTCACTCACCATGAACATTAGGCACGTCGATCGCAGCGTCGAGCATTCACAGTAACATTACATTACATGGAAATGCTTTTCGAAACTGAACTTTTGCTTGTATTGTATACCATTCGTAAGAACGTTATATTACATGGAAATTCCATTTACATAACATTAAATTACGTGTGTTTCAATTAAGCCGCTTAAGGGGCTTGCAGGACCTAAACGCAAAAAAGCAAGTTTTAGAAACAATGAAAGTATATCATCAACTACAGTAAACAAGATCAGATAAAAATATGATATTCTTCAGGATACATGCTAGGTTATTATTAGTTAGTATTCAAAACATAATTTATGAAATTTGATACGATAGAAAAAAATCATGAAAATACCTCTAAAAAGTTTCTTTTTACTATAAAAACCATACTAATATACATACATACAATCTTTATAATTTTTTGTCAGATTTTACTACAAGCAACATACTAAAACACTAGTGTTTTAATTTTTTAGTCCAAACAATCGATTTTTTGTAAATCGATAATTGCTTCCTACTTTGCTGTAAATTACCAGGGTTGTGTCATCGCGCTTCTCTTTCTTTTCTATGCAGTCCGACAGTGACCGCGCTTTAGGCCATGTAGTCGCCTTAAACTCAGGTGGTTAGATTATCTGGGTGGATTGATTGCTGGCTCTTGAATAGCAATTCACTTGCATTGGTAGCAGGTGTTCCAGTTGCATCTTGAAAATGCAATATTTAGTAAAATGTTGACTGTTTCTGCATTTTAAAGATCCAAGGTGGAGTTGCAATTAGGACGCTTAACGTCACGTGGTCAGATTATCTGGGAAGATTACTTGATTTGTGCCCGGTTGGTGGCAATAGGCACGCCCCCTATTAACTGGCAGAATGTGGATGTTACTATTAGGTACACCTTTGCCGAACCCTTCGTGGTACAGACGGCAGCACATCAAGCTAACCGAAACTGTCAAATTTTCTCAATCAAATTTGAACCTTATGCTTTAGTGATAAAGTTGAAAATCTATTAAAGAAATTTGACAGATTGTAGTAGCTTGATGTGCTGGCGTCTGTACATATACACGCGAGATAGTGTGTTGCATAATTGATTGCCGGATCTTGAATACCAATTTGCTTTCTTTATGGTGTGAATTTTACCTGCATCATGGAACTGGTGAAGTGTAGGTCATTGAAGACTTGTACATGTTACATCTTCACATTTCCTTCTAAACAAAATTAAAATTCTACTTTAAACGACATACAAATTGCTTCTTACCTAAAATGTATAATACGAGTATTAGATGAATAGTTACACACCGATTTCTCTCTTTCAGTCGTCAGCTGAAGGTAATTTGACTTAAGAAAGAAGAAGACAAAGCGTTGTGTAACTATACAGACGCTATACAACGTTTATTAGTAAGGGGGCTCGTACTAATAATAATTTCTATCTTGACCTTTAGGAGTCTGCACATCAATCAATCAACCAACTCAGCCTATCGCAGTCCACTGCTGGACATAGGCCTCTCCCAGACTGCGCCACAGCACCCTGTCCTCCGCCTTCCGCATCCAGTCTTCACATAACGACACCTCCATGCAATAACATCGTAACTATCTTTTTTCCAAAAATTGAGTTACAACGGCATTGTTATGTAAAAAAAATAATGCATTTTTTCTGTACTATCATTGTAATTCTATTCCCTTTCGTTTCTAAAATAAACCAACGTCAACGTATTGTAACTAATCCAAAAAATATTTTTTGTCAACAATATAATTGCAACTTGATTTACAATTTATAGAAAATAATATAAAAACATTTTAAGTAACTTAACACCTTGGAGGTACAATTATCTGATCACAAAAATAAATTAAACTACAAAAAAACTAAATTGTAACTCAGACATACAATGTTTGTCCTCGTAACTTATATATGTCATTTCACTGTTTTGTTTTTCACGTAGGTAAGTCATGAATACCCATGAAATTTGTTGAAAATGAAATTTTTCTTTTACAACTTAACCATACCCATTTTATAGTCCGCCTAAACTATATTAAATAGAGCCAGCTTCAAAAATTGTACGGGGTGTTTTGAGTTTGCTATAATTTTTCAAACTTTAAAATCGCTCTCCTGTAAAATCACAAAAAGTGAGTTACGATGTTATTGCATGGAGGTGTCGATAAGATGACCTATATTTTACAGATTGTAACTAAGATGAACGCTGGCTCATAGTTTCTAAGAGGCTTACATCCGTCTTGTAGGTGGGACCTACTTTGGCTTCCGACTTTCCCCCACTCTTGAACTGTTCACGTGATTTGATTAAAGCTTGAATGTTCCTTAGCTTTTGGAACAAAGTTACACAAAGGTAAGCAACTTACTCAGTGAATTTATCTCTCAGACATAGTAAACTATTAGTATTGCATAGATAGTAGTACGTGAAGTGTTTGTGTAGTGTTAGTGAGTGTATTGTGCGTGTGTGTGTGTGTGTGCCTGTATGTTGTTTTGTATTGTGTTGTGTCCCACTCCTTGTAATCTATGTAGAGTAACGCATTTTTTTGTTGAACTGAATCGAAATAAATCTACCTCGGGTACGTACCTGGCAACGAATAAAACAAAATTAATTGAATTGAACAAAGAGCACAATCATATTACAATTGAGGCATATAGAATCAAAGGCAGCTAAGCGCTACACTTTCAAAAAATTAACTAAAATGGAGAATAAACTCAGAGAGTATGAAAACCCCTGACTCTTAAATTAGAAAAATGTTTTTTTCGGTTCCTGAAAATTTTACATGGGGGCACTTAGCTACCTTTGATTGTATATGCCTCAATTATCCAAACCAATTAGCCAAAGCATTAATTGGTCATTCATCTTTTCTCTTCATCTGTTCAACAAAATACAAGACGTTTGTCGAATCACAAAAGCCGAATAAAGGATCTATTTGTGCAGGATAGGCAGATAAATTTCTTACAGTTAAACCAGAAAAGGTATCATCTGCATCATCTAGTTTTTTCCCAACTATTTTGGGGTCGGCTTCCAGTCTAACCAGATGCAGCTAAATACCAGTATTTTACATGGAACGACTTCCTATCTGACCTCCACAACCCAGTTACTAGGCAATACACTACCCCTTGGTAAGACTGGTTGTCAGACTTTCGGGCTTCTGACGACCCGTTCAACTATATTTTCGTCAATAACAAATCCATAAATATCCACCTGCATTGGCCTGCCTGTTTATTATTCGGTCCCGGAACTCCCAAAAACACGTCGTGGACAGATCTTGATAAAATGATGTGCATGTTTGGCGTACTGCCAGCCTGGTTTGCTGAGCGTGTCCAGATTACGGACAGCAGTGCCGAGGCTAAAAAATAATGTGCTGACATTATTGTGGGACTGTGGACATCTATGGTTGAATTGGTGATTATTTTTTTGGCTTTGGCATTGTATGAAACAAAAAACAATGTACTAGGTGACCCGAAACAAACAGTTATATTAAATAATCCAATATAGTTTTTCTGTTAGGAAACTCCAAGCTGTCAGAAATTTAATTTGTGGGAGCTAAATGAATACAGGTCTGGGTGTAACAGTTACTTTTATTGGAATACTAGAAGCGCCCCGCCGTTTCACCCGCATAAGTATAGATGCCGTGGGATTTTGATGTATAAGCTATATCACTGTAAAATTTCATTAAAATCTGTTCAGTAGTTTTTGCGTGAAAGTGTAACAAACATCCAGCCAACCTCACAAACTCTCGCGTTTATAATATTAGTAAGAAAGTAAGATAAGAAGTAAGATAGTAAGAAGTAAAATATATTAGTAAGATAGGAAGAAGTAAGATTGTTCAAAGTTCCAATAAATCTACAGTATGTTAACTATTTTTGGAAATTCCAAAAATGGATACAGCAAAGTTCGTGATAGGTATCCAAGAAAATATGCAAGTGTTGCGAAAACAATTCATTAGAATTTCATTCTGCCAATTTTATTTTTCTACTTTTGTTGTACCAACCCAATTTCAACTCCGGCAGGTCAACAAAACAGCGTTGTTTTCCAGAAATTCATAACGACCAGGCTTTTAGCACTAATTACGTCTACAACTTTCAGTTTTCGACATCAGTGCTAACTAAATTTTGCCATACGAACATAAAGAAAAATAACAGCAAAGCAGCCGTAGGACGCCCAAAGAGCAAGACCGTAAAATGCGTTTTTCAGACAAGAGGGGTAGCGGGTGCGGTGCACGGTGGTGGAGAGTAGCAAAGTAACCAGCGCTGGAGCTCTGTCTTGCATAGGCCCGCAGCATTATGCTGAGCCTTGTCCGTTTTGTGTAGAGATGATGCATATTTTCCCGCAACTTGTTCTTTGTGTTTTGCGTCATGTTTATCGCAAATAAACAAAAAACAAACGTAATTCACAAACTTACGAAAACATCACTTTTTATTCTTACTTCTTAATTTTATTTTTATATTGTTCATTAGCTGTAAGCGCTCCCAGCTACTGTTGTTTATGTCCTTAGCAGAGCCCTCTATAATATATTTAAGTTAAAGGAGACCAGGAGATCTGTAACACAGGTTTTACTTAGTATGGGCTCCTCTCTCCTATCTTCTAACTTTTATGAAATACTAGCTGCGCCCCACGGTTTCACCCGCATAAGTTTTGATCCCGTGGAAATATCGGGATAAAAACTATCCTATGTCCTTTTCCGGGACTCAAACTATCTCTACACCAAATTTTATCTAAATCGGTTCAGTGGTCTAGGCGTGAAGAGGTAACAAACATATAAACACACACACACACACACACACTCATAAACTTTCGCATTTATAATATTAGTGTGATTATTTGATAAACTGTGTACAAGATGTATCTAAATAAAAAATAAATATTTTATTTGTTTTTAATTTTTTATCTGTCTTTCTAGTAATGTACCCTGTTTATTTGAATATGTAGTTCCATATAACAAACATTACAACTATCTGCGACGGCAGACCGCCTCTTTCTGAAAGCCGAACGAAATCTAACGCGGGGTTCACACAAAACTAATCCGTTGGTCTATTACGTTCGGGCAATAAGTCAATCAGCATTGCTATCAGCTGGCGCAGTGCCAGGTCTGTACCCGTCACTATGATGTATGGCTTTAAAGGGTTCGACTGTGGAGTGCTTACTTTAAACTGGCTGAAATATGAGCTTGAAGAATATGGCTGCTCCATATCGGTTGTTTGTGTTAGAATGCAGACCACTTACCTATAATACAGGATGTCCCTGGAAGTATGGATAAAATCAAATAGGGGCGTGGGCAAGGTCATTTCCAAACTTTTTAACCCTGAGAATGTCAGTGAATTTCTTTACGGGTCAAAAGTTATGACCGATTTTTATTTATTTTTCAATCACTTCCCATAGTGCTCAAAGAAAATAATCATAAAAAAGTACTATCAGGGCTATCTAAACAAAATATTTTGATAGCCCTGATAGTTTTTTTTAAAGATTTTTTCAAAACGATTCGATTTCTCTTCTCTTTTTTTATAGTTTTTTTTTTGCTAAAACGTTTGGAAATGACCTTGCCCACGCCCCTATTCGATTTGATCCATATTTCCAGGGACATCCTGTATAATGTTAGAAGTTTCTATACAATAATGTGTTCAGTTATGTAAGAACAAACTTCCATTGGTTCCATTTGCTGAAGATCTCCCACCTGGGCATGAGTTGCCTTGGCTATCCTGGAAGTCTTTAGACTCCAGATCCAAGTTGAAACAAAGAAAACCTGCTCAGGTGGAGATTCACAGATTACTCTGTAGTGCAGTGTAAAATAAACAAACGATAGCACATTTACTGTCGTGTCCAGCGTTTCTTATTATCACATTCTCTCTCTCTTTCTCTCTCTGTAGTCGATCCCTCATGTCTGAGGATGGTGGTCAGCTTGGGATTTGCATCTAGAGCGGATGATCCGCCACCACCGGTTTCTGCCCAGCGCATCTCTTACCACCGTGTAGAATTTAGAGGACGATGATTCCTTCACCTGATCGGTCCATCGTGTTGATGAACGCCCGCGCGATCGTTTGTCTTCGGTTAATTATCACATTACAGTAATTAAAAGACACTACTGAATGTGCCAAACTTGGAGCCAAATTCTAGGCCGACTCAATTGAGATTGCCATCGACACGTTAAGAAGTAGATACAAACTCATTAACTTTCCCATTAATGAACACACTTTTCCATTAGCCACGCCACAGCTCTACGTGCCAGGAGATAGATGGCTTGCGAGTTCAATTAACTAAGGCTGAGGCAGCCGTATCGAAATGAATAGTCCTAGAGAGCCGGATCCACAAATTTAATTTTTCTTCCTCATTCTCTGTACACACGGCTACAAATTTACCCCTCAAGCGTCAAGTGTACAGTCACGTCTAAAAGTATGTATACACTTGGCTTTATTCAATGGCAATTTTCTCCTTTATTTTTGAATGAAATTTTATGTTATTACGAAAATAGTATTTTCGAACCCATAGGTTTATGTGAAGTGTCGTATTTCAACGTTGCATTCGTTTTTTTGACGATAAAATCGCAATTGAAAATTGCCAAGTGTATACATACTTTTAGACGTGACTGTACACCAAATGTACATAAGAGAAAGTGCTCAAAACGTCAACGGTACACCAACTGTACACAACTATTGTCATTGTTAAAACAATGACTTCCCTGCGTCCACGCAGCTAGCAGTCTGCGTGTTATACATTTCCAGAATAAGCTGACTATGCATTGGTTCGGCTTGTCGTACAATAAGAGGTTAGTTTTTACCAACATGTGTGTACCAACAACAATTCATAATCACCACGAGTTTGAAATAAGTCATCGAATATATAATATATGTGAGTTAATTGTAACCACCTATCCACGCCAACAATTTAGCTAAATCTTATATCTTTTTAACGCATGATATTTTTTTATAAAGTTAATGCCAACTTGAAAGAAGAAGACAGACAAAACTCTCTTACAAAATCCATACTTAATATTATAAATGCGAAAGTGTTTCTGTCTGTCTGTGTGTCTATAACCTCTTCACGCTTAAACCGTTGAACGGATTTAAATAAAATTTGGTATAGAGATAGTTTGAGTCCCGGGAAAGGACATGGGATAGTTTTTATCCCGATATTCCCAAGGGATCGAAACTGAGTATTGTCGCGTCCAGTATTTGTCAAAATATAATATGGATGGAGAAGACTTATTTTTATTACTAGAAAAAACCTCGAACTAGTTTGAGAACCCCGGTCCCCGCGCGGGCCGCCCACGCACTCACTGCGGCCACTTGTATGAACGAGCTATGGCGTGAGTTACCCGCGCTCCCCGTGTCAAGCAGCCCACGCCGCTCACCGCGCCCGTGTGCCCGCTATGGACGCTCGAAAGTTCTTATGTTTGAGTAAGCCACGCCGCGCCCGACCCGCGCCTGCGTTTGCAGTCTGGCCAAGCACTTACAATTATAGTCGTCTATTTTTTTGCATTGATGTTTTAAAGAAGGATGTTTACTTAAAGTCAACTCTGAATGACCCGCACACCGTCTTGCAATCAAACTAAACCAAATACATAACCAGGGCAGACAGAAGTTGTCAGGCATACAGTCTGAACTGCGGTGTAATTGCGTAACACACTATCAGTAGCAATGGGTTTCATTATGACAGTTCAACAACATTCATTGCGTTATTTTCGTTGTTAAGCAGATAAATTTTTCGAACATATGAAGCAATGGATTAGCAATATTCTTTAAAATTACACAGATTGTGATTGATAGTGTGTTACGCATTTAGGGTACACTCACGTCTATAAGTATGTATACACTTGGCTTTATTCAAACGCAATTTTCTTCTTTATTTTTGAATGAAATTTTATGTTATTACCAACATAGTATTTTCGAACCCATAGGTTTATGTAAAGTGTCGTATTTCAACGTTGCATCCGTTATTTCACGAAGAAATCACAATTGAAAGTTGCCAAGTGTTGACATATTGGTGCTCGTGACTGTACTGGGCCTCTTTGGCACTGCCGTGGGTAACAATAGATAGTGCTATTATAACAACATCAGTGGTGGTCTAGTGGTAACGATTTCGACTTGAGAGTTGCAGGTTGTGGGTTCTAACCCAGGTAGGCGCTTTACTTTGTGTGAATCATTTTATCACCACTGCTCTCAAAACGGTGAAGGAAAATGTCGTGAGGAAACCGGCATGTCCTAGAAAAAAAAATACGTGTGGCACTCGGGGACTGCCGCGGTAAAGCTATTGCATAGCATTTTTTATCAACTTATGCGAGCTTCGTACAGTCTACACGCATACGTCTAATCGCACGCACACAAACACCGTGCCGAAGTCTGCCGAACTGAAACGACGTTAGACGATGCACAGCTTTCAACGCCGCACCGCTGTGCCGGTCGGAGTGGGGGGTGTTAGGTTTATTTTCGTTACGGAATTTCTTGATTCGGTCGCCGCGCTCAGCCCGCGATAAAAGCTATGCAATAGCTTAAAAATTCGAAGATATGTGACACCCGAACTGGGCCGCGTGGTAGATTACAGCCCACTATTTCTCCAAGAGAGCTTGTGTCCCAGCAGTGGGAACATTATAGGCTGATTATGCTATTATAACGAAGTTTTAATGAGTTTTTTCTTTGTGTTCTTAATTTTCATATGCCTTAGGACCAAATAAAAAAATAAAAATAAATATTTTCTTCGACACCGTCTATAGAATAGAATAGAATAGAATACTCTTTATTATGTACACCATATAAATTACAGACATAAATATAGAAACTTTACAAAGGGTGACACAATGGGCGGTCTTATCGCTAAGAGTGAGAGCGTCTATGGGCTCTTTAGTCAACTGAGGCCGCTTGAACTTATCCCGCGGAATGAGTTGACCTAATTTTTTTTTTTTTTTTTTTTTTTTTGCTGAATGGGCCCGCTCTTGACCTCGATCACGCCTGATGGAAAGCGTTGGATGAGGTCTATGATCGAACGAGCGTGCCCAGAAGATGCCTAAGGCACTGGAACTCCCACGCATCGACGAAACACAGCAGGCTGCTTGACGCCGAACTCCGGTGGGAGGGTGGTCGCAAACCAGGCGGGCGTTAGCCCTACCACCGCAAGGGAAGAATTGGCCAGTCAAATAAGATGTTGGGTGTGACTGCCCAGGATGCGCCGAGCGCTCGGTTCAGTTGAGTAACTGGTGGAACAAACTGCGCTACACGGGGAGGCTTCTTCATGCATCCCAACCTAATGCTCCGAAACAGAATTTGTAATACCACCGGATAAACTTACATCCATGACTTTGGATAACTCACAGCTGTTTCACTACTTCCAAGAACTTGACAGTTAGACATCGAACTGAACGTTTATTGGTTCAATTCCTGGTAGGCACACACGGGAGAAGGCTGTTCTACTTCATAGATACACTGTAGCTTTTGGTCCAAGAGAATTGAGCAAGTTTTAAGACTGGAAGCACAGTTTTGGATTTGAGTCGCGCTGATTGTTTGAAGCTAAAAGTAAAGTTTGTTTAGTTGATTAAGAAATTATAGACTACTAGCAGCGCCCCGCGGTTTTACCCACATAAGTGTCGATCCCGTGGGAATATCAGGATAAAAGATATCCCATGTGTTATTCTGACACATAAGCTATATTACTGCAGAGTTTCATCAAAATCCGTTCAGTAGTTTTTGCGTGAAAGGGTAACAAACATTCTCACAAAGTTTCACATATTTTATAATATTATATATAATATAATAAAACTTATTATATTATATAAAAGGATAGTAGGATTAGTAGGATATTGGGATAAATTTGGCGCTGGGGTAAGCCCGTACGAATAAAATTCCCGGCAATATTTTTAATACTGACAACATTGTGTTCTACGGGATTTTATACTGATAAAATGTCGGAGAATTAGATTTTTACGATTTTATCTCAGCGCCCAACATGCCTGACATACCATAATACACGGTTTTAGAGCCTTGTTTATTAAAACTGGGTGCCTACCAACATCTCTTTTAAGAGTATTATTAAAACCTTACTTTGTGTTTTCGTACTATGACGTCCTGAAAATAAGCTTATTACATTCTTGAAACAATGTTGTTTTCGTAACAGTTTTAGTAAAGTAAAATCGTTTGTAAAATCGTTTATTTCATATTTCAAAGTTACAATATCGAGGTATTGTTGGTCCCAAACTAGGCACAGCCTGTGTCTTGGGCACCATTACAATGGTACAGTTCGACACAACTTAGATGTAGCATCGGCAAAATTCGTAAAACGTTCGTAATTCGTAATTCGAATTCGTAAATCTTTATTACTACTTTAGGAAATTTACTTACTTTACTTTATAATTTTTCCTAAAGTAGTAATAAAGATTGGTGATTTTGAAGGCGCACTTAGTTCGGATGTGATCGGTTTTACGAATTTTACCGATGCTACATCTAAGTTGTGTCGAACTGTATACACGATTTTGATAATTAAGGGAAAGCTGAGATCAACAAATGAAATAAGGTGTATTATTATTATTTTCTCAAATATGCTTGGAAATTTGAGCATTATTTTGACAACCTTCTTCGAGATAAATCGAAATTGCTGTACTGGCCAAATACATGCGAGCAGCGGCCGGCAAAAGTTGTATGAAAATCCATATCTGTCGTGGTTTAGCGGCCAAATAAATTACAAAGTAAACTCATATCTGTCGTGTAATTTAAAAATGGAACGACATTTTACTCCGAAACATGGCAACCAAGGAGGTAACTTATTAAAGGTTTTATTTAAATTTCGAACTGTCTTTCAAATAGAACGCTGTTTATTGAAAAAAAAAACAAATGAACACTTTAACGCGGGAAAAATTATTGTTGTTCGTTGTTCGTCATTGATTTTGAAAAGTAATTGTATTTGACAAAAAAGTTCTGCCTACTTAGTTTTAATTTCCGCGCATTGTTTGAGAAAAGTACTATACAAGCCTTGGCCACAACTAGGCATTGATGGACTTACGTATATGTGCCTCGGCTTCGCCTCGGCCCTCATTTACACGTTCTTCCATCAATGCCTCTTTTGCAGGCCGCTGCAGCAATTTACTAAAGCTTGAAACAAACCTGTCTTGAAATGAGATTATTTTGTAAAATATGGTGGAAGGCCCACTGGTTTAATGTTTTCTTTTTTGCCACTAATGGCTCAATAATCGGTCGATCTGGTATGAGTTCTAACTCGTGACCTTGGTACGTATTATGCCAGATTGATCGAGTAAGTAGATAATAAATCTTTATTGATAAATTGGTTCGCAAAATATGCAAATAATAACTTTGATTTGCGGCATCAATCTCGATCTGGCTGACTACAGTTTGAACCGTTGCCAGACTGACTAGCTAAGGAAGAATAAACTCAATGTTTTTCTCTCCACATTATCTCAAACATGCATTAATGTCAATATCTATACAAACACATTCAAACTACACAAGCTGGCAGGGAAATCGACGCAATAAATGTTACCATGAAGTCAGTATATAGACCCCCTAAAATTCGTTTTTTTAAACCCAGAGACTAATCTGACAGGTGTAATGTCAAATTTCTAAACTAAAAAAACGCAAACACAAAAGACTTAAATGTCAGATTAGTCTCTGGAATTGAAAAACGAACTATAGGGTAGTGGTGAAGTTGGATTAGCGGTTTCTCGAAGGACCAATACGCGTTGTGTAATTTAGCGTGAAGATAATTTTTATGCGGGAGCGAATATTGGACGACACAGAAAATTGTGCAAAATGAAAGTATGGGAAGAATATGACTTACTTGGAATCTCTGGATGTCAGGTTGGTGCAACGACTGCCGACGTGGTGGGCACGCGTTCACTTCACACTTTTCACTTTGTGTCGGCCAACACGTTAAATAGTTTATATTATAATGATGGTACAGCGGTTGAGTTAAAGCGGTGTTATGCGGTTGACTGCTTGAAGAGAACAGTGCGAATCCTCATGGCGACCTCTGTCAAGTCACTGCAGCGGAGACGCTTCTCATTGGTGTTGCGGTGTAGCACCTTTTGCGGTATGGGGGTAGGAATGGAAAGGAAGCCGGAATATGATTGGCTCAATACTGTGGTCCAATATGAATTCTACCCTTAATATGTGAGACGCGTTTGGATACATGATTCCAAAATTTTTATATTGCTGGCTTGCGTAAGCAGGTAGAAATACTTCATTGGTTATTAAAAAACAATAGCTAACTATTTCATAGAAAAGTGCAATACAACAGCCATTTTATTTTTTATAATCGGCGAAACTTTTCAACTTAAAGAAAAGAAAGAAAGGGAACACGTTTATTTGCGGTGAACATGGCGCAATAAAGAACATAATACACAAAAAAAATAAGAAAGGGTTCGGGGAAATATGCGAGGGGTGCAGAATCATGTACTGAATCCTTTGTTATAGGTAACGCGTCGATTGTATATCTACCAACACAGTCTGCCGAAGTCCAAAAAAAAAAATAAAAAGCTTATCGCAGTCCACTGCTGGACATAAGCCACTCCCAGGTTACACTATAAGTTTAAAAACTAAAACCCGACTACTGAAAAGCATGAAACAAGAAAGTACCTTCGGTCGCATGCCGCTGTACTAACAACTTATCAGCTATGGTAGCATGCGACCACAGGAAGGTACAGTCAGCATCAAAAGTCGATTAACACTATCATTTTTACATGTTATTAAATTGACAACAACTTTTTTCAATAAACTGATTTTTAGCTTTTCACATAATAGACAAGAGTATATATATTCTAAAAAAATGTCATCTGCTGCAATTTTGACCAATATTTTGCTAAATAACTAAGATTAAAAAAACTGAAGTGTTAATCAACTTTTGATGCTGACCGTACTTTCTTGTTTCATCCTTTTCAGTAGTCGGGTTTTAGTTTTTAAATTTATTTTTTATTTAATTATTTTGGGGCTCATTTAATTAATATTTATATTTTTGAAATGTGCTAATTAAGCCCTTTCATTTGATACCCCTACAGAATGATTAAAAAAAAACTTTTTGATCATGACTATGTCCGCTAGAGGGCGCCATATTCAATTTAATGTGACGTCACGTCAACGATACCTCATTTGTCTAATTATAACAAGTAGTTTATAAGTTATGAGGGAACAGATGAACATACATACATACTTACATACATACCGGTCAAAAATCATAACCCTCCTTTTTGCTTCGCCGTAGTCGGGTAAAAACACTGATCTCTGCCTTCCCCAACCAATCTGTCTCAGCCACCTTTTTAAAGTCTATCCATAGCCATATCTATTATTATCTCTATCTATAGTATTTTTACCTATCTCTTTTAACATCATCCGACAATAACATATACTATAACAAAATGGTGAAGTATCGACGAAGCCCATTCCAACCGCCGCCACATCACTAGAGCTCATTTCGATAGTGCGGGGACAGATGCAAGTAGCCATAAGCAATCAAAATTGATTATTATTTCCTCGGGTTATGGTTGAGTTGACCCCTTTACCTCCACTTTCTATACTCTGTATATATAGTCATTGAGCTATTATCATTTAAATTCAAAGCGATCTATGAGACTGTATGGTTATCGTAGTACATTTTCTATTGTAATGTTGGGTCTTGATGTCATATTCATATTTTGGATAGTGTGAAGGTGAATGAGTCTTTATTGTGGTGGAGTATAATTTCGAGATCCAAGTAGTTTCCCGTGACTATGAACTGCAAAGTATTATTTGAATTTTTTGTTGTTAATTAGCGCAATTTTGGCTTATATAAGAAAAAAAAAGGAACTGTTTACAAGCATTGAACGTTTCACAGGCTCCTTTGTAGACTATGATTACGAAGTAAGATGTTAGATTACTAACCAATTAATGACAACAATATTAATTGATTTAACATTACACTTGTTATCGAATCAATGTTTATATACTATACCCCATACATTATCAATATACCTACTCGTAAACGACACTCTTAAAATCCCGAAAAAGACAAAAACTAAAAGCATTTATTTTAATTAAACCATTTACAGGCACTTTTGAATTGTCAAAATTAAATAGTCGGTCAGTTAGTAAGCTACATAGTTGCCCATTCCAAAACGTAGATCTTTATGGAGAAGAACGGGCAAGAAACTCCAAGGACACTCTTTTAAATCAAGATTTATTACAAAATCCTGGGTACATTATTCTTTGTGAGAACAATTTAAAAAAAAACACAAATGAAGAAACCAAAATATAAGATTAAAAATTAGCCCTGACAGTTAAGAGAAGACCAGTCAAGCAGTCAATCTCAACCGACGGCGCCCGTTCACGAAATACGGTTTATTTTGCTAGAAATTCTTACTAAAGACAGATGATAGGGTATCCAATTATAATGCACGTTGATATTTTAAACAAGACTGTTCCTTCTTACAGAAATGACGTCTAACTAAAAGACGCTCTGCTTTGCTTGTGTCATGACGTCACAATGTTTCTAAGGATAACACAACATTGCCTGAAGACATACCTGAGACTAAACATTTTGACGTTGCTAGATATAACGTACTTGCATTAGAATATGGAGGAAAACATGTAGGGGAAACTCGTAGTGTTCTTGGAAATGTTGAAAAATATAACTTTGTGCATGTTGGAAAAGGAAGATAAGCTACACAAAACTCAAACTCAAAGCATTTATTTCAATTAAACCAATTACAGGCACTTTTGAATTGTCAAGGGGTCGGTCAGTCAGAAAGATGAAGCTAGTTGCCCATTCCAAAGCGTAAATACCTATGGAGAAGAACGTGCAAGAAACTCCATGGACACTCTTTTAAATCAAAATAATATGGCTACTAATACAATGTTCAACTACTGAACGGTATGACGGAGCAAAAGCACTGGGTAGTGGGCAGGCTTTTTGGGGGACTGTCTTATATAATTTTTACGTTCGATATGTGCTGATTCTCAGCCCAATTTTAATAAATGACTTTTGACCTGACCGTTTTGCTTGCAAAAAAGCAAACATTTTTCCCTAAATTGTTTTATAGTTTTATGCAGGAATTTATCGGGTTTTTAGCGTTAATTAAAAGTCGTAGGCCTTCATTTTTGGAAGCTTTGAAATGATTTACATTATTAATGCATACGTTCGTACTGAACGTTAGAATTAACATAATTATATTTAGATATTTAAAAAAGTAGGTATTCGGTAGGTAGCTAGGATATATTTAAATATTCGGATTCTTTGCGGTAAACATGACGTAAAGAAAGAACACAAACACAGAAAAGAACAAATTGGAGAAAAATATGCGTCACATCCACGCCAAACGGCTACCGCTCAGCATAATGTTACGACCCTATGAGAAACAGAGCCTCAGCTGAGCAGCCTGAGCTTGCTGACGTCAACATTATAAGATATAAATAACACAATAAAAACTAAAACAAATCCACAATACCTAGTTCTAAATATTTATATAAACGTTATATCTATAAAATGGTAAGTACATAATATATGAAACCGAATAACATTTAAGAAAATTAAATTACATCTGAATCTATCTAATAATTCCAAGTATCTACCTAAACACGTATTAATATACTATAAACTTTATCACGAACAGTACCTCATATCGTCTGAACTTATCAAAGCATAAATAATTCTACATCAACCTACCCAAAATATATATATTAGATTAATTATAAAATTCCGTGGAAAATTATTGAAATGTCAACATATTAATAGGCATTATTAAAATGATGATACAAGGCTTAACTTTGATCAAAATATTATTATCTCCGTTCAAACATTGTTAAGGCCCTGGAAATTTTCCAACACCGATGGTACAAGTACTAATGAATAACAAGGAGGAGATCAAATGGAAGAGAGGCAGCGAATTATTTATTGAAGAAATAACATGTAGACACCTATATAACATCTTCAAGAACATTGCCTGTCTTCTGTGGGGCAGTCAGGTAAAAAGTATACCAAAATTCTAGATAAAAAAAACCGAGTGGGCTTATGACCACACGACTGAAGTGAAACTTCAAACGTATTTGGCTATGAGAGGAAGAGAGAAAGAAAATGTGCGCGCGCACTGTTTTCTCTTGCTTATATTCCCCACTCAACTCCCGTTCACCTCGCCCGATCACAATTTTCGTAACGCTTACGTCACGCGTTCACCAGCTTATTCCACAAGTCAAGCGTGCGTAAAGAAGTTTCACTTCAAAAATTGTGTAAAATATAATTCTTCTTCTTCTTTGACCTCACCTTTTCCCGTTACATGAGGTCGGCTTTCCCAATCATACGACGCCATTTATTTCGGTCTTCAGCGTCATTCTCGTAAGTACCATCTCCCTCATGTCCTTCTGAACCTTTGTCATCCATATGGTTTGGGTCTTCCTCTTCCCCTATTTTTAGCCATGGATTCATGGAAAGAAAGTTTTTCACGACATGAACATCTATTTGTCGAAGTACATGACCGTACCATCTCAGTCTGGATTCTTTTACTTTATCCGCTATATCTGCAACCTTGAAGCTCCCTCTCACAATTATGTTAATTTTTGATGTGAAAACTGAAAAAAAAAACGAAAATCGAAAAATCGTAAGACGGATGGAGAGTAGACAGCCGGCGCGGCGTAGGAGAGGAAGTATCCCCCTCTCTTTCTACGGCGCGGCGAAAATGTATGCCTGCTGTTTCGTTTGGGCGGCACAGGGCGCTTGCGCGAATGTTCGTGTGTGTTTATGTTACAGCGTGCTACGTGCATCCATGGATGGTGACAGCTGATGGCTCGACCGTCTGTGTAGTGGCCACATTGCTGTGTATTCGTAAAATTATTATAAAACAAAAAAATAGCTACTTTACTTTAATTGTAGTGTTTGTGTACGATAGCGCAATAAATAAATATTGTATCCTACCACATAAATTATAGTACTTTTATACTGATATAATTAAAGCAATTCGTGCAAAATTATTCTCTAACCATTCCAAAATATCAATTATAAAATAAAAACTTTTTAACAAAAAATTAAACCTCCGAAAAAACTGAAAAGCAAAAAATAATAAACTTTTTTTATTTAACCTTAATAAATAAGTTCTTAAACTAATGCAAGTATACCTAAGTAATTTAGAGTCGGCGCCCAACAAGCAAATTAATTCGTTGCGAGTGGTCGTGCGGAGAGCGCATTTTTTGTTTGAAATGTTAATGTTCATCGCTATAGATTTCACGTTGCTTATTTCTTTAAATTTAAGGTAATTTAGTAATCTTTGTTCATTGATTGTTTGGCGCCGACTCAAAATTACTTAGGTATACTTGCATTAGTTTAAGAACTTATTTATTAAGGTTAAATAAAAAAAGTTTATTATTTTTTGCTTTTCAGTTTTTTCGGAGGTTTAATTTTTTGTTAAAAAGTTTTTATTTTATAATTTTTTGAGGCTATAATTTACTAATTACTACATGCTTAATGTTTGATTACTTTTAAAATACCTACCTTATTTTAGACATTAACTGTTATATAATCCTACTTTAACTATTATTTTTTGTGTAATATAATACTAAATAATATAATGTAATACTTAAAAAAAACAGGCTTTATATACCAACATAGATAGGCCTTTTATTTTAATTTTAATACACAGCTCAGCATTAAAATCTGTGAATGAACAATAAGTCACCCCTATTTTCCCACCCTTAGGGTAGGTTTTTTTTTTCCAAATTTACATGGGACCAACTTCGAAGTATGTCCTATCCAACAAAAGAAGAACTATCAAAATCGGACTACTCTAAAAAGTTAAGCGTGGTCATACATTACAATCAGTGAGTGAACAATCAATCATCCCCTGTTTTCTAACCATTAGGGTTGGAATTTTTTTTCCAAATTTATATGGGACCAACTTCAGGGTATACCCTTTCTAATAAAAAAAGAATTATCAAAATCGGACTGCTCTGTAAAAAGTTATGCGTGATCATACATAAAAAAAAAAAAAAATATATACGCGTCGAATTGAGAACCTCCTCCGTTTTTTTTCGTCGGTTAAAAATGCACAACGTTAATATTCAAGTTTTCACTTCTGCCGGCACTCCCGGAGTGCAACCCATCTTTTTTGTCTCAGTGTGACTCCTCCTGTCCATCATAGCATACGCATTTCGGTCTTGTTGGTAAAATGTAATTCGAAAACTCATGTTTCGCCAGAATTTCGAATATCTCATTAAATGTGGCTACACTAAATACTTCGTATACGTATTTAGTATACCATATTTCACCGTATTTATATTTACGAGTCCCATTTAATAGAGAACGAGAGAAACTGGTTAGAATTCTTTCCCAATATACCATGATTGATTTAAGTTGGGGAACAGCTCCTTAATGACTGTGCGTGCAAGTTAAGCCAGTTGATTTTACGTACATGTGAAAACAAGAATATACTTAATCGAAGTAAGTTATTGCGTAACAGCTGTACGATCAAGTAGATCTTGAAATTCTTGTTCGACCTTGGATGGAATTATTTTGTCCAGCTAGCTACAGCTTAACGGCTCAATTTTGATATCTTCTAATAACTTTTAGTTTTACATACTTTTATTCTCAATAGAAAAAAAGACATAAGTCTTTCTTACGCTTTTTAGGGTTCCGTAGCCAAATGGCAAAAAAACCGGCCAAGTGCGAGTCGGACTCGCCCATGAATGGTTCCGTAGCAGCAAGTAACATAATATAAAAGTTCTTGTAGTTCGTTGTAACTTTGTGAAAGGTAAATTGCTGTTTTCGATTAATGACGCATTAAAAAAAAAAACTACTTACTAGATCTCGTTCAAACCAATTTTCGGTGGAAGTTTACATGGTAATGTACATTATTTTTTTTTTTTTAATTTTATCATTCTCTTATTTTAGAAGTTAGAGGGGGGGACACACACATTTTACCACTTTGGAAGTGTCTCTCGCGCAAACTATTCAGTTCCGAAAAAAATGATATTAGAAACTTCAATATCATTTTTGAAGACCTATCCATAGATACCCCACACGTATAGGTTTGATGAAAAAAAATTTTTGGAGTTTCAGTTGTAAGTATGGGGAACCCCAAAATTTATTGTTTTTTTTTTCTATTTTTGTGTGAAAATCTTACTGCGGTTCACAGAATACATCTACTTACCAAGTTTCAACAGTATAGTTCTTATAGTTTCGGAAAAAAGTGGCTGTGACATACGGACGGACGGACAGACAGACATGACGAATCCATAAGGGTTTCGTTTTTTGCCATTTGGCTACGGAACCCTAAAAACGGAACCCTTATGGATTCGTCATGTCTGTCTGTCCGTCCGTCCGTATGTCACAGCCACTTTTTTAGTTATAGTTTGCGCGAGAGACACTTCCAAAGTGGTAAAATGTGTGTCCCCCCCCCCTCTAACTTCTAAAATAAGAGAATGATACAATTAAAAAAATATATACAATGTGGATATGGAATTACGACATTAAATTAAAACGAGCACAGTACTAGTCCATCGAAACATTTTAAACCACGAAGATTAGTAGTTAATGGAAAATTTAAAAATTGCAATTTTCAAACAAAATAAATAGCAGAATCAACTGCATAAAAAGTAAACACGCTTTATCTACGAAAAGTCACTGACCTATTGCGCGGCGGGGTGCGGGGTGCAGCGGGCGGCGCGGTGCTGGGCGTAGGTACTTTAGACGGAGAACATTTTGGTGACATTCTCCGTACCTAAGTACCATGTCGGTGTACTCGGCAGCTGTGTACCTTATTTGAGGCATAATTAAACTCAAAAAACTTACAAACCTAACCTAAATCACAAAACTAGCTACCTAATAAATGTCCAAAATAACTAACCAATATTACACTAACACTTAACAATGGGTCCCCTATGTTGTTTCGAATGCCGCTGTTGCGACACACGGCTAAGTCACACTAACCTATACGTCATTGTGCACTAATCCAATTATCATAAATCGTCTTTAATCACAATAACAACTAAAACTTTTCATAAAATCACGACAATGCGCGCGCGGCTCGTTTTGTGATAAAAAAAAGTTGGCGTGTGCTCCTCAAAGGGCGCCGCTATGCACTGACATGACATAGTTACCGATTCAAGGACTATTTGCCGAAAATATTCCGCTCACACACATTCGCAATTTTCTATGCACCACTAATGCATTATTATCGTAAGTAATAATTTTCTTTTTCTTTCTAATCGTAGTATTTTGTGAGTGGGTGGGGCGCGTCAGAGTGGGGCCGTATGACACCTTTCTCTGTGTTTCAAGCATAGAATCGTAGGTACGTTTTTGCACAGGTTCCTGACCTTACAATGTTTACCTATTATTACGAACTCAGATCTACATCATGTTGAATATTAAGAAAATGAAAAATAATTTCCTGTGGCTAAAGTATTCATTGGATTTGATTGATTTTTTGTATACGGGTAAAGGGCATGCCACTCTTTACGTGGTTTAAAGGAATGTCAAACGTCCTGCTCCACATTGTATAATGTACATTACCATGTAAACTTCCACCGAAAATTGGTTTGAACGAGATCTAGTAAGTAGTTTTTTTTTAATAAGTCATAAATCGAAAACCGCAATTTACCTTCCACAAAGTTACAACGAACTACAAGAACTTTTATATTATGTTACTTGCTGCTACGGAACCCTTCATGGGCGAGTCCGACTCGCACTTGGCCGGTTTTTTAATTTCTACCACGATGTCGACCGCATTACGATAACACAGGGAAGTAAAATTTATGGAAAAATTATGAAGACTTTTTAAATTTCCGTCCACGATAACGTTTTAACTTGCTTAGGTATATAACGATACGTTTTATGGACGAGGACGTATACGTCCACAAATTACTAACGTTACGTCAGAAATTATAAAAGCGCATATATTATTAGTTATTAAACGTCCAGCGGCATCGCGGAAGACCCAAGCGTAGATGGCGGGCCGAACTTGCCGGCTATATAAGAGGGATGGTCTATATTGGCTCAGGATCGAGTTGAGTGGAAAAAGGAATGGGAGGCCTTTGCCCTGCAATAGGACAATACAGGCTGATTTTACTATTATTACTAGCTTCGTCGCAAGGCATAGACAAGTAATGAGGTTACGTCTGGCGCGGATTAAAAATTAATATATTATTTTATTCGCTAATATTTAACATAATTATTATACGTATTTTATTATTTATTTATTTCTGTAACTGCCCGTGACATCACAGCGGGCCCAGAATACCAGCGCTGTGACATTTATTTTTTAAATGTTGCCGCATCGTGCTGAGATAGGAGCCTTTAGGCCTCGTATAGGACTTTCTGTTCATTTTTCTTCTTATTACTTTTTTTTATATAACTTGGTTTTTTTTTTACTGTGTTTAGTTTAGTTTGTGATCTTCCTATACGAGTCGCAATAAATACTTTTTCTTTCTTTCTTCGTCTTCGACTTCGTCCGCGTGAAATTTCTTGTTCCTCCAACCCACCCCGTCGCATCGTATCGCCTGCCTGCGCTATTACTTCGTTTTTGCTTAGCGTTGTTTCAGACTTTTTTCCAATTTGCTCAGCTCCTAAGCGTGATGTTAAATACCCTTCCCCAAAAATTGAACAGTAAAATTCGAACTGGTAGTTCCAGAGATTACCGCGTTCAAAGAAACAAACAAAGTCCTCAGCTTTATTATTAGTATAGATTATAAATTATTGGTTTTAAAAAAACATACTGAAGTAACTCGTCTCTACAGGGTGAAATTGAATTCATGGGCATCCTTTTAAGGGGTCATTGTAATCATCATTATGAACAACTTTTACTATGAGACCAAACCTGAAATCGCGAAAAAAAAATCAGCTCTTCCCTACATTTTGACGAGTTATGTGAACATAAATGCAAGGAACAGCTGATTTTTCTTCGCGTTTTTAATAATAATAATAATTTTATTAACACAAAAACCTTAATATACAAAGCTCATACAATACACATAGGAACATTAAACTTTGGGAACTTAGGTTTAGTCCCATAGTAAAAGTTGTTCATAATCATGAGTACAATGACCTCTTAAAAGGATACCCATGAATTTAATTTCACCCTGTATATCGCAACAACACTACAACATTTTGACTAACTTAATTATTGAAGAAGCTTTCACCAAGCAACTTCAACAATCCACGCGTTAATACTACAACTATAATCAAAATTTAATTACATTTCCTACTGTCAGCTTCCCTACAGAACACACCCTTATCCGCTGTTTCTGCTTCGCAACTTTCCATAAGGTAAACTTGGCCAATAAATTAATTGTAAGGAGATAGCTACAGCGTCTCCTATTGAAATTTTAAACCAATTACAGTACTAAATTGGGATACGATTTGTTTCTTGTGCTTATCTGTAAAATAATTAAAGGATGATGCTTATTTTGGTATCTCCAATAGACGTGTAATACAACAATACAATAAAATGTAAAAATTAACATTTTTCTAGCTGACTGTATGTACAGATGCCAGCCACCACATCAAGCTACTGCAATCTGTCAAGTTTCTTTAATAGATTTTCAACTTTATCGCAAAAGCATTAGGTTTAAAGTTGATTGGGAAACTTTTACAGTTTTGGGTAGCTTGATGTGGTGACGTCTGTACCATTTTTCCAAAATCTGTGAATGCAGTTAGCAATTATTCAAGAAGTTAAGGACAGTCTCCTAAGAACGTTTTTCGGTTAAATTTCCCTTACTGCCGTCGTTTCTACTTCCACCATATTATTTGCAATTTTTTGTGATATAACAGGTCGTTACAGATATTTTATAGAAACTCAAATAAATCTACCCTTGGCATATACAATATTAGAAATTAATTAAAACATACGGTACGATTCTAATAAAGTAAAAGTCTTTAGATAGGAATATCCATACTCCATACTAATATTATAAAGCGAAAGTGTGTCTGTCTGTCTGCTACCACTTCACGCTTTAACCGCTGAACCGGTTTAGATTAAATTTGGTATAGAGATAGTTTGAGTCCCGGGAAAGGACATAGGATACTTTTTATCCCGATATTTCCACGGGATCGAGACTTATGCGGGTGAAACTTTTGATGAAATAAACTAGATAACTATAGGATATCGAGCTAAAAACGTTGTTTGCACAGAGATTTTTATTTTACAACTGTTTTTCACAAGACATAAGTCATAATCAAAAAACAACACACATGTTCGAAAAAGGTTGTCAACCAAAAGGTTTCACACTTCCCCTCAAACAACATCCATCATCAGATATCCTCACATCACACCACACCAGACACACCCAAACTCAAATCGCGCACACATTTAATAAATGCCACACGACCTAATGGTTTTGTCAGCACATCTGCTGGGTTATCTTCCGTACACACATAGTCCAGACGTACAACATTCTTGGCAATGCAATCTCTGACATAGTGCGCCCTTATGTCTATATGTTTCGTCCTTCTATGCGCTACTGCATTGTATGCAAGTTTAATAGCACTCTGATTATCCACGGAAATGCAAATAGACTCAAGATATTCACCTCTTATAAATGCATTCAGCTGTCGCAAATGAACTGCCTCCTTAGTTGCCTCCGAAAGTGCAATATACTCGGCTTCCGTTGACGACAGTGCCACACAAGCTTGTTTCCGGCATTCCCAGTTAATCAACGAGTTTCCGCATCTAAAAATAAATCCAGAATAAGATTTTCTATCTTTGACGTTCCCTCCCCAGTCAGCATCTACGAATCCCGTGATGTCCTGCACCAGCGACTTGAGAAATATCAAACATAGATCCCTTGTACCCTTAAGGTATCTCAAGATATGTTTAGCAGCTTTCCAATGACGTTCCTCACAACATGAGTTGTACTGTGCCAAAAAATTGACCGCAGCCGCAATATCCGGGCGTGTGTTACAGGCCAAATAGTTCAATGATCCTATGAGCGCTTGATAACTACGAGAGTCTTGGCAGGATAGCTTACCTCCTTCCCCTTCCGCCAAGGCTTTATGGAAATTGACTTCCGTCGGAGTTTTCACTGGTTTGCAGTCGGACATACCATATTCATCCAAGATCTTCGAAATAAGTCTCTCTTGATTCAAATATATTCCGGTATCCGTCTTAAGCAAAGACATACCTAAAACTTGTCTCGCTTCCCCTAAATCCTTTATCTTGAAATGTTTACAAAGATTGTCTAATAAAACTTCTTTCTGCCGTTTGTCTTTGTAAAATAATAAGAAATCGTCAACGTATAAAGCGATATAAAAATTATTATTTTTGTAAAGACAGCTATCAAAGTCACAGCGTTTGAAGTTCAAAGACAATAACACTTCATTTACTTTATCATTCCAAGACCGTGAAGCTTGTTTGAGGCCGTATATCGCTTTTTCTAGTAAGCAAACTTTTTCCTTCGAGTTTTCGTCTATGCAACCCTCCGGTTGTCGCATATAAACTCTTTCATGCAAATCACCGTTCAGAAAGGCGGTGTTCACATCAAAGTGACTGATGAACAAATCCTTTTCAACAGCTAACGATAACAGCAGTCTAATCGTCGATCTTCTCATGACTGGTGAATAAGTTTCGAAGTAGTCGATCCCGTAGGATTGAGTAAAACCCTTCGCCACAAGTCGAGCTTTATAGGTCTTGTTACCATCTGCATCAAACTTGTACTTGAAGATCCACTTGTTTCCCACGACTTTAGCTCCACGTGGCTTATCGACGAGCTTCCAGACTTGGTTCTCGTACATCGAATCCATCTCTTTCATCATGGCTTCCTTCCAGTTATCCTTATCGTCCCGACTTAAGGCTTCCTTAACTGTCAAAGGCTCCTGCTTTTCTGTACAGCATGCAAGTCCATTATGATTTCCTTCTCGGATTCTACTACGTAGAGGATAACGACATTCACCTTCGTTTGACTGTCCTCTATTTATGCTCTGTTCGTCGTTTTCTCTTCTCCGCTTTCACCCGTTTCTCCCACCTCTACTTCCGCGTCTTCATATACTTCAGCCTCATCTGAGGAACTCGGCCCTTGAGAAGCTTCTGCACTACCAGGTGACGAACCTGACTGGCCTTCTTCCTTTGCAAGTTCCCAGATTACTTCAGCACCTTTGTCACTGCTACCTACGAGCTGACTAGGATCCTCTGAAACTGCTGCTGTAGAGTCCTCCAAGAAAACTACATCCCTTGCTCTAACTATGACGCGAGGATTACTGGGATTTATGAAACGATATCCCTTGGTTTCTTCACAGTAACCAACAAAGATATGTTCTACCGCTTTAGGGCTCCATTTCTTCCGAGTTTCCTTGGGCACATGCACAAACGCCTTAGTTCCAAAAACTCTGAAATGATCGAACGACTGAGCCTTCCCTGTCCACAATTCCTCAGGAATCTTGCCATTATTGCCACTGTGGGGCAGCCTATTTTTCGTATAAACAGCCGTATTACATGCCTCTCCCCACAGTTTCACACTCAGACCCTTTTCGGCTAACATAGCACGAGCCATCTCCACAATCGTGCGGTTTGCTCGCTCCACTACGCCGTTCTGTTCTGGAGTGTAGGGAACAGTAAACTGATGTTTTATACCCTTTTGGCGTAGAAACCCATCAAACTTCCTGTTCACAAATTCTGTTCCATTGTCCGTGCGTATGCACTTTACCTTCAGTCCGGTTTCAACCTCTACACTAGCTAGAAAAAGTTTAAAATGATCTAAAACCTGATCTTTTGATTTAAGAAAAAATACAAAGGATTTTCGTGTCAAATCGTCTAAAATAACTAGCATATACCGAGATCCACCATACGTGAGTTCAGACATTGGACCACAGATATTCATGTGAATCAGTTGTAGTCTCTCGACTGCCCTCTCAGCCTCACCAACTGGAAAAGGTAAACGATGTGCCTTACCCTTAATACAGGCGACACAAGGCTCCATTACGCTCTTTCCAAATTCCATAATCGGAAGCTTACGTAAATCTCTCTCATTTACGTGTCCAAGCCGCCGGTGCCATAACATCAAAGGATTACCTGCCTTCACTGATGCCAACGCAGTCCCATCTACAACCGCCTGACAACCTTCAAGCTTGTAGATCCCTGAGACTTCACTTGCGGTAGCCAGAAGCTTTCCCTTGAAATGGCCTGGAACCAAATGGTGAATTAACTTGCAGCCATCTCTGTCAAAACTTACCTTCCATCCTTTCTCTACTAATTTAGACACTGATAACAGATTAACACGCAAACCAGGTACATACATGACATCCCTCACAGCAAGTGTTCGGCCTTTCAAACTCACCATGATATCACCTTTACCTTTGCATTCAATCTTATCATTGTTCGCACATGTCACATTACTCATACCTATATTCATAACCAAATCTTTAAACCAATGTTTCTGGAAAGACATATGTGAAGATACCCCGCTGTCGATGTACCACTCCGTCGGATTGAAGGAGTCCCCGGTGTTGAATGAAGACAGGCTCATGACCGCAACGTCACTCAGTTTTGAGAACGAACCTGCTTTCCTTCCTTCAGGACAGTCCGGCTTCTTATGTCCACTTTTTCCACATTTAAAGCATTTAACTTTGGTCATATTCAAATCTTTGTTCCCATTCCGCTTCTTACTCTTACTCACAGCCAATGCTGAGTCCGCTGAAGAAAATGTACTACAACCTTGACGTGAATCCTCCTGTAGTAACTTCTGTCGTACGTTATCTGAAGTCAACTTCATCCCAGAGTGTTCCAGTGCCATTCGCATAGGCCGGTACTCTTCAGGTAGTCCTCTCAGTAACACGACAGCTACAAGATCATCGTCAAATCCGGTGGCAATATCCTTCAACTTTTGAGAAAGGGACATTACTGCAGCAACATATTCATGCATCGACGAGTGTCTCTCTAGCTTTTCATCCATCAATGCGTTGATAAGGGTGATCCTGCGATTTACGCCTTTGTCCTCAAATGCTTTCGCTAAGCTATCCCAAGCATCTTTGGCATGCTTTGAATCTTGTACATACGCATAAAGTGTAGGTTCCACAAGAAGACAAATTAAAGCTAGTGCATCTTGGTCCTTCTCAATGGCGGTGGAGTCTTTGGAATCCGGGTACTTTGAAGTATATGTGAACAACTTTTCTCGTATGAGAATCATTTTCATTGCGAATTTCCACGTAGAGTAGTCATCTAGGCCGCTGAGGTTCTTGATGGAATATTTAGTTACTGGGCCCATAACCTTTTGATGAAATAAACTAGATAACTATAGGATATCGAGGTAAAAACGTTGTTTGCACAGAGATTTTTATTTTACAACTGTTTTTCACAAGACATAAGTCATAATCAAAAAACAACACACATGTTCGAAAAAGGTTGTCAACCAAAAGGTTTCACAGAAACCGCGGGGCGTTGCTAGTTACATTATAAATGAAAAAAAAAAACACTACAAAGTGAAAAATAACTTTAATTTCGGTAGTCGGTGTCGTTGGTTCCGCATTTTCGTTTTTTGACACCGACTTCCGAAATTAAAGTTATTTTTCACTTTGTAGTGTTTTTTTTTTGAAGTCGGTTGTTTTTTTTGTAAAAAAGTTTTTATTTTTCACTTTTTAGTTGTACCTATCCCACATAAATTCAATTAACACTAGTGCATTGAAGACACGACTCGAAGAATCATCAAAATTCCCATAGAAATGCCGGAGATGCAGTACATTTATGCATGTAACTTCGTACATAAGAATAATTACCTAATGTTTTATATACTAAAACCTTCCTGAAAGTATGTAGATCACACTAATGAAAGATTTGTCAAAATCGGTTCAGTAGTTTTTGAGATAATCGCGGACATACAAACATACATACATACATACATACATACATACATACATACATACATACGGATCGAATACAGAACCTCCTTTTTTAAAGTCGGTTAAAAATACAGGATCAGTCATAAGAAATTATGTTAAAAAAAATGTAGTATAGATACCGTAAAAGTAAAAACCGCGTGTCCTTGAAAACTTGGCAATCAGGTAAAGTCACCCACAAAGCTACAAAATTTACCTAAGTGCGAAATCTATATAAATAAAAACAAAAGGCCTGACTGACTGACTGACTGACTGACTGACTGACTCATCAACGCCCAGCCCAAACCCTTGGACCTAGAAAGCTGAAATTTTATACGGTGGTTCCCTTTATAATGTAGACAAGGAATAAGGAAGGGTTTTTCGAAATTCAACCCCTAAGGGAGTCAAATAGGGGATGAAAGTTTGTATGAAAGTCCCTCAGTTTTAAAATTAGGATCTTCAAATTTTATGTGTTTAGGCTGACTATATATTTTTTGTGTTTAGGCTGACTATTGAAAATTAATTTACACGTGTCTCAGCGTTTTTGATAATTCCACCCTCAAAGGGCTAAAAAGGGGGATGAAGTTGTGTATGAAAGTCAGTCAGATTAAAAGTTACGATCTTCAAATTTTGTGTTTAGGCTGATGATTGAAAATTAATTTATACGTGTCTGAGCGTTTTTGATAATTTCACCCCCAAAGGGGGATGAACGACCTGACTGAGATATCAACAGACAGCCTAAACCGCTGGACCTAGGGACATGAATTTTGGAGGGTGTGTTCTTTGTGAAGAGTAGGTATCGAATAAGAAGGGGTTTTTGGAAATTCAACCTTTAAGGGGGTGAAAAGGGGGGGATTTTGTTTATATGAAAAATCTTATTCCTTGAGTTAATAACTTTGAAACTTTGCAATCTTATTACCTTATATTATCTTATATAATTATACTTCTTATTCTTATTAATAAACTTGAAACTTGGCACGAATATTAATCTAAGTAAGTTATGAAGTTTGGCGTTTTTTGTTTTTATAAACTATCGCCTAAAGGGGGGTTGGGGGCATCAAAATTTGTATAGAAAAATTTTAACGCGTGGTCCGATTACCTCGAAACTCAGTATTTATACTTAAAACCAAAAACAAAGAATAACGTGTAGCAGGGTTTCCCAAAAATCTACCCCTAACGGGGTGGAAAGAGGTAGTTAATTATACATGGAAGGATTTTAATGCGTGCCTTGATTAACTCAACAATTCGTATAAATAAACTTTGAGTCAAGTAATGAACACATCTCAAACAATTTTTCGTAATTTTACCCCTATGGGGGTGAAAAGCGAGAATACAGTGTATATGAAAAATCTTATTCATTTGGTTAGTAAACATGAAACTTAGCACGAATACTTATAAGTATAAATAAATTATGAAGTTTGGAAATTTTTGTTTTTCTAAACTACCTCCTAAAGGGGGATTGGGGGCGTCAAAATTTGTATGGAAGAATTTTAACGCGTGGTTCGATTTACTCGAAACTCGGTATTTATACTTAAGACCATAAATAGAGAATAACTTGTATCAGGGTTTTTCGAAAATCTACCCTTAACGGGGTGAAAAGGGGTAGTTAATTTTACATGGGAGGATTTTACTGCATGGTTTGATTAATTCGAAAATTGGTACAAATAATCTTTGAGTCAAGTAATGAACACATCCCAAACGATTTTACGAAATTCCACCCCTGTGGGGGTGAAAAGCGGTGATACAGTTTATATGAAAAATCTTATTTATTTGTTTAATAAACATGAAACTTGGCAATATTTGGGTCAGTAAATAAAAAAGATTGCCACTTTTAGTTTGAAAAAAAAACCCTTACAGATGATTTAGGGGGTGACAAAGTTGATAGGTTAGAAAAGTGTGTAAACCGCTGTCGGATTAACTCGAAACTCGGTACTACTAAAACAAAAAATAAAACAAGTATGAGTTTTAGGGTTTTCAAAAATCGACTCCTACCAAGGTGGGAAATGGCAAGTAATAAAGTTTAAGGGAAGAATATTATTGCTTGCATCCATTAACTCGAAAATGGGTATGGTCTTTGAGTCAAGTTATGAACAAATCTTCGTGATTTGTTCATAACTTGACTTTTCAAAATTTCACCCCTGTGGGGGTGAAAAGCGGGGATACAGTTTATTTGAATAATCTGATTCTTTTAATCTATAAATTAAAAAATTGGCCCGAATACTTATGTATCTAAAATAAATGGTAAAGATCATACTACATACATTTTCGAAATTTTTAGTGGAAAGTACGAATTTCACGCGGACGAAGTCGCGGGCAGAAGCTAGTGTATAAATATAAAAACTGTCATGTCTCATCCTGTCCATAGCCTGTTTCTATTCTTATTTAGGTCTATTGTAATTCCTCCATAGACCCTTGAACACCCCTCTAGGTAAATACACTCTCAAAATTGCATGCACATCTTCTTTACGATGTATCAACGTCGACCCGCCCGCGAACATTCTATAAGGAATTTCCCTATTTCACGCTTAACTGGATTCTTTTCTTTTGAGAATGTTTACCTCATAGGGATGGCAAATATTGTAGTACGAGAAACTTTTTTGCTTTGATGCAAATATTTGTTATTGTTATTGTTTGCTTTCGGTAGGAGCGTGTGTCGATTTTGACGAAATAGTTTTTCTTTTTTTTTCTTTTGTGGTGGAAATCATGACGCCGCCGCGCTGTTACGTGGAAGTGTTTTGCATTTTCGGGTAGCTAGAATTTTTTGACGGCAATATCCAATTGTTTCTAGAGTTGTAATCTATTATCTATAGGTAATCTAAAGAGTGTGTCACCTTATACATAAAGATGTAAAAATATGAAAACGTGAGATTGAAAAGTCCTAATTAATTTATTTTATAACTTTATCTTAAGCCCGGAATACACATGCCTATAACTTGTAGAAAACTATGCAAGTAGCTTGCATGCCATTATGATATTCACCAATTAGAAGTTGTTATAGCTCATGGCATGCAAGCTACTTGCATACTTTTGTGCAAGTTACAAGCATATGTGTTCCAGGCTTTAGACATCACAGATTAAGGCGCTTAAAAATATCATAAAGAAATCTGGATTAAAATATCGTAATGAAATTATTAAATAATTATCTGAAATTGCCAACCCTGACAGAGCAAGCGTAGTTATTAAAAATTAATGCTCGGCTTTTCTCTGTTTGAAATGAGGCTTTTACACTGCAATGGGACTTTTATAGCACTGATCAATTTTGGTGATTTATGACTCTTTTTTCTCTGAGTGAGAATAGCCTCAATTGCCTTTGAGTGAGACAATGCAGCCTGGTTTAGTCAATCAATCAATCAACTAAGCCTATCGCAGTCCACTGCTCGACATAGGCCTCTCCCAGACTGCGCCACAGCACCCTGTCCTCCGCCTTCCGCATCCAGTCTGCCCCAGCCACTTTCTTTAGGTCGTCCGTCCATCTAGATGGGGGGGGTCGATACGCGGTCTCCTCTCTGGGCCGAAGCCTGCCCGGGGTGCGGGATTGTCCGAAAGGGTTACCGCTACCGGGCCATTCCGCGCAATTAGGCCGACTTTTGTTTGGAAATGGTAAGGACATTTGGTGCGTGTTGATTGGGGTTTGCAATAATAAATTAAATAAAGGTGTTATACTTTTTTAGATAGCGGCGCCATACGTAAAAACATGTAAGAAATGTCATATAAAGTAAAAAAAGAATGCAGCTATGATATTTAATTTATTATTAGCATATATTCGCCGTTACTGGATTTCCGCGGAATGACCCTACCTCGGAACATAAAGAACATAAAGGGCTAAGGAAAGAACACGGATGGGTTTTAGTCAGTAAGAGTCTGACACTCCCTTCCGCTCCACCCAGAGCGGGAGGCGTCATTTGATGATTTCCCATCAATAAAAAAAAAGGATTCGTCTGCCATGCAAGGGCCATCAGTCCATCGACACACATGGTCAGCCCACTGCCACTTCAATTTGCTTACTCTGCAAGCTGTGTCGGTAACTTCGGTTCTTTTCCGGATAATTTAATTCCTGGTTTAGTACTTACAAGAAACTATAGTCTCACAAATTACGTTTAAGACTATAAAGTTCATTCTCTACGATAAAGTTCTCAACCCACACATACCGAAAGTAATCCAGTTTTTGCGAACATAAAACTAGCAATAACATACAAAATGTTCGCAAGGAAACAAAGTATCTTTGCGGAGCCACGTTTTGTTAAAGGTACAAACTTTTAATATTGTTCACACATTCCTATAGTCGCGGGGTCGTGGTCCCACTTGCAGTGAGAACATTTTTCATACAAAAACCTTTTTACCAAAAAAAAAGACGGGTTGCACTCCGGGAGTGCCGGCAGAAGTGAAAACTTGAATATTAACGTTGTGCATTTTTGATATTTTTCATTAATAGATGTTCAATTTCCATATTTTAAATACTTTATATACACGAATTTTACGAATACAGAGCAGTGTGGCCACTACACATACGGTCGAGCCATCAGCTGTCACCATCCATGCCAACATGCCATTTAACCCTGAGAATGTCAGTGAATTTCTTTACGGTTCAAAAGTTATGACCGATTTTTTTTTTTCAATCACTTCGCATAGTGCTCAAAGAAAATAATCATAAAAAAATACTATCAGGGCTATCTAAAAAAAAAAATTGATAGCTCTGATAGTTTTTTTAAAGATTTTTTTAAAACGATTCGATTTCTCTTCTCTTTTTTTTTAGTCTTGATCCATACTTCCAGGGACACCCTGTGTAACGTTAGAAGTTTCTATACAATGATGTGTTCAGTTATGTAAGAACAAACTTCCATTGGTTCCATTTGCTCAAGATCTCTCACCTGGGCATGAGTTGCCTTGGCTAACCTGGAAGTCTTTAAACTCCAGTTCCATGTTGTAACCAAGAAAACCTGTTAAAGTTTCACAGAATACTCTGAGGTACAGTGTAAAATAAAGTACTGTTTCTCAAACTATAGCACATTTACTGTCATGTCCAGCGTTTCTTATTATCACATTCTCTCTCTCTCTCTCTCACTGTAGTCGGTCCCTCATGTCTGAGGATCGTGGTCAGCTTCGGAGTTGCATCAGGAGTGGATGATCCGCCTCCACCGGTTTCTATCCAGCGCATTTCTTACCACCGTGTAGAATTTAGAGGACGATGATTCCTTGACTTGATCGGTCCATCGTGTTGGTGCACGCCCGCGCGATCGTTTGTCTTCGGTTAATTATCACATTACAGTAATTGAAAGACACTACTGAATGTGCCAAACTTGGAGCCAAATTCTAGGCCGACTCAATTGAGATTGCCATCGACACGCTAAGAAGTAGGTGCAAACTCATTAACTTTCCTATTAATGAACACACTTTTCCATTAGCCACGCCACAGCTCTACGTGGCAGGAGATAGATGGCTTGCGAGTTCAATTAACTCAGGCTGAGGCAGCCGTATCGAAATGAATAGTCCTAGAGAGCTGAATCCACAAAATTAATTTTTTCTTCCTCATTCTCTGTACACTACAACGTACGGCTACAAATTTACCCCTTAAGCGTCAAGTGTACACCATGTGTACATAAAAGAAAGTGCTCCGAGTGCTCTGTGTGTGTGTGTGTGTGTGAGTTCCTTAATGAAAAGGAATTTTTCTTGACATGATTTTAGTAATATTATTTAGTAATTAGACTTATTTGGAGCTACTTATATAATAATGTTGATTTATTCTATAATTTTATAATTTTAATAACTGATTAATAATTAAGTATGACAATATAATATTAAGTAATTTGTTAAATATATTATTTTGCACGTCACGTAATGACAAATATGTTTGCTCTCAACTTGCTTTATCATCTTGCATGCACTTTCTATGTATGTACACACACACATGTTTAAGCAAATAAAAATCTTATCTTATCTCAAAACGTCAACGGTACACCAAGTGTACACTACTATTGTCATTGTTAAAACAATGACTTCCCTGCGTCCACGCAGCTAGCAGTCTGCGCATTATACATTTCCAGAATAAGCTGACTATGCATTGGTTCGGCTTGTCGTACAATAAGAGGTTAGTTTTTACCAACATGTGTGTACCAACAACAATAATTCATAATCACCACGAGTTTGAAATGGGTACATATTTGAATTTCGAAAATTTAAATATCTGCGGTTAAAATGTCAATGTTCAAAACATCGAAAATTTAAATATCGAACGACCATAAAACCGAATATTAAAATAACGTAAGTTTATATTGTCGAATGGTTAGATAACCTACGTTTAATATATCTAAAATCCTTATTCGACGGAGCCCCGCTACGCGGGGCCCCTATTTCTGTGTAAAGGGTTTAAAGTAACCTAACCTAACCTAACACCGGGGTGCCCTTCGCTCTCTCTTGCATCCTGCAACCATGCCTGCCTGCAAGTTCGATATTTTAACTAGTAGGTATTTTTAACGTAAAAATAATGAACTAAATGTTGGCAACATTGCACTTGGAGCGCCATCTGCGGATGACAGCGACAGCGACAGCAGAAACTGACATCAACGAAGGCAGTTTCATATTGCTGAGATTCCTGGAGTGGGGGCACCAGAGGCTTTATAACGGCGAAGCACAAGCGGAGCGGTCTCTTGGGCTTTCGACTTCTGGATAGTTCACTACCATCATACTCACTTTTATTGTTATTTTCTTGTACATGCACATATACCTATTGTAAAATAATTAATAAACCAGTTGATTATTATTAGTTGTCTCGAATTTATTTAAGTACAATTAAATAGTAAATTTCACATCAGAAGTGACAAACAACTTTCACGCCATGGGTAAACAAAAGCGAGGTAACAGTAGTAAACGTTCCAAGCGAAAACGTGCTCGCTCCACCTCTTCTTCAAGCTCCAGCGCCAGGACGCCCTCGCCGCCACTAAGGCGGAAGGATAAGGTATCTCGTAATTACACCGAAACAGTGAGTAATACAAATTCTATTACTTTGAACAATTTTATACCAGATTTTGATCCAATAAAAGACGATATAGACACCTGGCTTAGCATCATTCAATCTTACGCAAATACTTTTTCATGGTCTGATAAAATGATTCGCTATCAAGCTTTGAATAAATTAAAAGGGTCGGCTAAAGTATGGTATGATTCATTATTACGTACAGAAAAGCAGTGGCCCGCGTGGAAATGGGACGACTGGAGGTTAAAATTGTCAGGTAGTTTCCAAATACGTAGAAATATGTTCGATCTTTTAAAAGAAATCATAGATAAAAAACCTATCGAAAACCAATCCCTGTATGAATTTCATTTTGAGCAAAAATGCAAGATAGATCATTTATGTTTGAATTTTTCTGAACAGGATATTATTTCAATTATAGTAGGAAACATAGGTAATCACAATATCGGTGCGTCTATAGAAGCTATTAATTTCAAAACCAGTGATGATTTAGCTAGTTATTTACACAGTCGTGTTTACAAGAAAGATGAAAAACAAGAAAGCAGTTCACGGGACATACAGCTTAAACCAACAACGCATAGTCAATCAACATCCGTAAATCGAACTCCTGTATCCGCAAACTCAGCCGTTACAAGCCAACCGTCTTCCTCCAGTGTTGGCCAAGATTTTAGTCGAAAAATAATTAAATGTTATAATTGTGGGGGTAACCATAAGAGGAATCAATGCGATGCAAATAAATGCGAATATTGTGGGAAAAGAGGGCACGTAGAATCGAGTTGTTACCATAAGAAAAATTCAACAAAACCTGTAGTGAAACCTGAACAAGAAACTAAATTTATTTCTACCGATCCACGAAATAAGTTGATTAAAAACGTTAAAATATTAAATAACTGTTACGAAGCGTTTATTGATACGGGTAGTAGTTGCTCGTTAATATCCGAATCTTTAGCGGACAAAATTTCTTTGCCATATATCGCACTACCCTCACCCGTCGTTTTACAAGGATTTTCTAAGCAAACTTGTAAATACGTAAATAAAAAGGTTACGGTTAGTCTTTTTTTAGATTCTATCTTTTTGAGTGATATAGATATGTACGTTTTGGATGATATGGTTGGTTGCGATATATTGCTTGGAAGAAATGTAACTGAACGATCTGATTTACTCTACTCGCGGGTAGGCGACCAATTAAAATTTCAATGCGCGAGTAAACTTACTGAATTTTGTAATAATATAGCCGCTGTAGATTTAGATACATGTGCACATCAAAATGAATTATTGGCTTTGTTCAATCGATACAGTGATTGCGTTGCTTCAAGTATAAAAGAACTTGGAAAAGTTAACAATTACGAAATGATAATTAACTTATCAAGTTCACAACCGGTTCAATGCAGACCCTTTAGAACTCCGTATTCGGATAGGCAGACAATTAGGGAAATAGTAAAGGAATTAGTAGAAAACAAAATTGTACGAGACAGTAATTCCCCATATGCCAGTCCAGCCCTTTTAGTTGATAAAAAAAATGGCGAAAAAAGGCTCTGCATTGACTATAGGATGTTAAATAAAATTACAATCAAGGATAAATACCCTATGCCCCGGATTGAAGATTTATTAGATAGGCTTCAAGGACATAAGTGTTTTACAAGTCTGGATTTAAAAAGCGGGTATTATCAGATTTTATTACATAAAGATTCTATAGATAAAACAGCTTTCATTACAGAAGACGGACATTATGAGTTTTTAAGACTACCGTTCGGTTTGGCAAACGCTCCGTCATGTTTTCAGCAGATGATGAACAAAGTACTTGGGAATTTGAGATTTAGCAATGTTATTGTTTATTTGGATGACGTTTATCTTGTTACTGAAACAGTAGCAGAAAATATCAGGTTATTAGAACAGGTATTACAGGTATTTAGAACGAACGGTTTGACACTAAATCTAAAAAAGTGCCACTTCTTTAAAAACGAAATCGAATTTTTAGGTTATAAAATTAAACCAGGGAATATTATGCCAAATGAGTCAAAATTAGAAGCGGTTAGGAATTTCCCAGTACCCAAAACTGTTCATCAGCTTCGACAGTTTTTAGGGCTAATTAGCTATTTTCGTAAGTTCATACGACATTGCGCCGTATTATCAGCACCGCTTACAAAACTGTTGAAGAAAGATGCAGTCTGGGTATGGGATGATGTACAAAATCGGGCGTTTCATATTTTAAGGGATAAATTAACTTCTGATAGCATTTTGGCCATTTTTGACCCCAATAAAGACAAGGTTCTGTATACAGACGCGAGTAGGGACGGTATCGCCGGTATACTTACCCAGATCGATGATGAGGGCGAAAAGGTCGTACATTATTATAGTAGGCAAACCAAGGAAGATGAAAAAAAATATCATTCCTTTGAATTAGAATTGTTAGCAGTTGTTTGTAGTCTTCAAAAATTTCGATTGTACTTATTAGGTAAACAATTCCGAATAATTACTGACTGTAGTGCGGTTAGGTATGCCTTAACTAAAAAGGATATTATCCCGCGAATAGCGCGTTGGGTCTTATCGACTCAAGAGTTCTCGTTTGACATAGTTCATAGGGAAGGATCCCGGATGCAGCACGTGGATGCCTTGAGTCGCAATCCCGTGTCATCCGGTGAAAAATCTGAATTTGAGATAATTATGTCAATTACAGAGGCAAATTGGTTGTTGACAGTACAGGTACAGGACTCGGAGATAGTAAGAATAAGGTATATATTGGCATCAGGAGAGGCCGACGAACATAAAGATATTTTTAACAATTTTGAACTTTTAGGCGGAAAAGTTTATAGGAGAACTAGTCAGGGACGTAGATGGGTCGTTCCAAAGAAATGTATTTGGCAAATCATAAAATGTAATCATGACGATTTGGGTCATTTTTCTTTAGACAAGTGTGTTGAGCGTATACGTACACGGTATTGGTTTCGACGTCTGCGTTATATTGTAAAAAAGTATATTAAAAATTGCTTGAACTGTATTTATTTTAAAAATAAGGGAGGTCCAAAAGAGGGACAATTGTACCCTCTGCCAAAGTATGCACAACCTTTCCACACCCTCCATCTTGATCATTTAGGACCATTCGTAACAACTAGAAACAAAAACAAATATTTATTGGTAATTGTAGATTCGTTCACAAAATTTATATTTATATGTGCTGTGCGTAAAACGAATGCGACTGGAGTGATTAAAGAATTAGAACGTATATCTAAAATATTTGGAAACTCTAGAAGAATAATTAGTGATGCAGGTTCGTGTTTCACTTCAAGTCAATTTTCTCAGTACTGTTTAAACAGAAATATTAGGTTACATATCGTAGCGACAGGAGTTCCTCGTGCCAACGGACAGGCGGAACGGTTTAACAAAACCATTTTAGAAGCCTTAAAAACTATGGGTGCGGATACTAACGATGATAGGTGGGATGAATGCATTAAGGCATTACAGCAGGGACTTAATAGTACGATACATAAAACTACTCAAGCCGTTCCTAGTGAGGTAATGTTCGGTTATAGGGTACGAATGGATAGTGATAGTCTCGCCCCAGACCTTGATAGCGAAGCATTGGTAGACGTGTCAAAGTTGCGCGAAATGGTGGACGAAAATATTAAGGCCAGTGCAGATGATCAAAAGAAAAGATTCGACAAAACGCGAATCAAAGCCACACGGTATAGGGGACTTGGTATTGGTCAAAATACAAAGTCAAAGTAATGATGGTCAAAGTCGAAAACTATTGCCTGCATTCAAAGGGCCATTTCAAATAAAGAAAATCCTGGAGAATGATAGATACGAGATATCAGATTTAAGAGGTAGCCAAAGAAGCTCTAAAATGTATAATGGAGTGGCCGCAGCGGAAAATATGAAACCGTGGATTAATATAGATGATTGGAGCATAGAATGAATTTAGATATCAGAGGAAAGTAAATAATCAAAACCGTGTTGGCAAGGTATTTATAATAGAACTGTTTTATTGTTTACTTGCCAATAATGTTCGAAGAAAACTCTGCTTAAATAAAATCTCTTTAATATTCCTTGAATAGTATGTCAAATTATTTTCCCTTTTGAGTTAGCGAGCCTGGAGAGAATACTGTCTGTACCTATAATTAATGTGTACCGCTCTAATTATTGTATTGCACCATTATGTTGAAATGCTTTGCTTTGTGTCGTACAAGATCAACTTGGTACGCTTGAGTGAGTGAAATACTCTTCGAGTGCAAGTGATATGTCAGCTATAAACCTGGTCTCCTAAGTGTGGCAAAGTCCCTTTAGGTGCAGGAATTGGCATTGCAATGCATAAACTATATAAGTGCGCAATACTTCCTCTACTGGTGGGCCTTTCTTAAGAATACTTTTATTTATTTGTATTTTAACATGGACATATTTTGATTTCAGTATCCTCTCCAGACTCGTGAGGTGCCTGGGGCAGGCACCATGCAGCATGGCCGTGTTGGCAACATTGTACTTGGAGCGCCATCTGCGGATGACAGCGACAGCGACAGCAGAAACTGACATCAACGAAGGCAGTTTCATATTGCTGAGGTTCCTGGAGTGGGGGCACCAGAGGCTTTATAACGGCGAAGCACAAGCGGAGCGGTCTCTTGGGCTTTCGACTTCTGGATAGTTCACTACCATCATACTCACTTTTATTGTTATTTTCTTGTACATGCACATATACCTATTGTAAAATAATTAATAAACCAGTTGATTATTATTAGTTGTCTCGAATTTATTTAAGTACAATTAAATAGTAAATTTCACATAAAGTGTATTGAATGTTGACATTTTGAACTTAGGTATAATGATTATCGATGTTTTTAATCATTAGATATTTTTACAACTCGGCATTTCAATGTTAGACATTTTATGCTTAGGTATAACCATTTTCGATATTACGATATAACCGATATTTAAATTTTCGATGTTTTGAACGTTGACATTTTACACGTAGGTATTTTAATGTTCGACATTCAAATATGTACCCGTTTGAAATAAGTCATCGAATCCATAATATACATATGTAGGTTAAATTGTTATATGGACCTCTTCACGCTTAAATCGCAGAACCGATTTAAATGAAATTTGGTATAAAGATAGTTTGAGTCCCGGGAAAGGACATACGATAGTTTTTATCCCGATATTCACACAGGATCGAAGCTTATGCGGGTGAAACCGCGGGGCGCTGCTAGTAAATTAAGTAATTGTCTATGTTTAGTAAAGTTTGAAACAGATTTGTATGCTCTCGTCATAATCGCACCACATATTGTGAACAAAATTTTTCAAAATTCATCAATCGACTAAATACGACAGTGGATAATTCATTTTGACACGATGTTAACGAGGTACTAATAAGTGTAAATTATCAGCGGCAATTAACTCGTGTTCGTAATTCATGATTGTACTTCAATTTAGTTCAGAATGCTGTAGTTGATCATTTATTGTCATGTAATTGCGTTTTAAAATGTAAATTAACCTAGTTTTAATGAGGCTTGCTTTCGTTGGACTGTGATTGTTTAAAGCTGGCTGGATTTTCAATCGTTTTATTTAGCATTACAGCTAATTGATTGCATTTTATAAATTCTCATTTCTTGTTGTCGGAAAAATAAAGATAAAATATTGACACTAACTAACATGGTGTTAAAGTGCATGGCCAGACTGGCAGCGCGGGGCGGGGAGCGGCGCGGTTGCGGGAACTCTCGAAATCTGCCTGTCCGCAGTCGAGCGCGGCTTCGTTCTGAGTGTTGTCGCGTCCAGTGTTTGTCAAAATATAATATGGATGAAGAAGACTTATTTTTTATTTGAAATGTGCTTGCTCTTGACTCTAGTCTAGGTCAAAGGTGACAGAAACAAAGTCTACGATGCAGCGAGCTTACCCAGAAGAAGCTTTTTTTACTAGAAAAAAGCTCGAACTAGTATGAGAACCCCGGTTCCCGCGCACTCACTGCGGCCACTCGTATGAACAAGCTATGGCGTGAGTTATCCGCGCTCCCCGTGCAAGCAGCCCGCGCCGCTCACCGCGCCCGCTTGCCCGCTATGGACGCTCGAATAAAGTTCTTATGTTTGAGTAAGCCCGCCCAGCGCCCGCGTTTGCAGTCTGGCTAAGCACTTACAATAGTCGTCTATCTTTTTGCATTGATCTTAAAGAAGGATGATAATCTATGTTTACTTAAAGCACAGAATACTTAAAGTACTACGTACAGAAAGGACACTCCCTTCCCCGCACTAACATCAGTTACCGCACCTCACCCCGCTCTTCGGCGTATTCGTCGCAGTTCTTTAACAAGAGCGCTCGCAAACACAAGTACCTCACGCACACATTCATACGTATACAAACGTCATTTTTTAATGTAGTAGTAGTAGGTAATTATTTTGCGAGCGTTGTATGGAGTGTCCGAGGTGTGCTTAAAGTCAACTCTGAATGACCCGCTCACCGTCTTGCAATCAAACTAAACCAAATACATAACCGGGGCAGACAGAACTTGTCAGGCGTATAGTCTGAACTGCGGGGTAAATGCGTAACACATTATCAGTAGCAATGGGTTTCATTATGACAGTTCAACAACATTCATTGCGTTATTTACGTTGTTGAGCAGACACATTTTTCGAACATATGAAGCAATGGATTAGCAATATTCTTTAAAATTATACAGATTGTGATTGATATTGTGTTACGCAATTAGGGTACTGGGCCTATTTGGCACTGCCGTGGGTAACAATAGGTAGTGTTATTATGGGTGCCCAAACACGCGGTCGTCTGGCACCCATGTGCTGTTTTGGTCCCTGGGGTGGTCACGGCGTGCTATGTGTTCTGGTGCGCCGGTGATGGGGAATACTCCCCAGAGGAGGGTCCGGTGACGGACAGCCGCGGCGGGTTCACGGATGAGTGCTAACGCGTGCCCGTGTTCCCGCCGTAAGCGGCAGAGGAGGACACCGTGGAGTTTTAGTGGGCTAGAGTCCCACTTAACTGCACTTTCTCCTCGTTGTAGTGCAGTATGCATGAGCATTTCTCCACGATAAAAAAGGGTAGTGTTATTATAACAAGAGCGGGGTGGTCTAGTATGTAACGGCTCCGACTTCGAGTTGCAGATCGTGGGTTCTAACCCAGGTAGGCGCTTTACTTTGTGTGAAACATTTCATCACCACTGCTCTCAAAACGGTGAAGGAAAATGTCGTGAGGAAACCGGCATGTCCTAGAACCAAAAATTCGAAGATATGTTGACACCCGCACTGGGCCGCGTGGTAGATTACATACAGACCACTATTTCTCCAAGAGAGCTTGTATCCCAGCAGTGGGAACATTGTAGGCTGATTATGCTATTATAACTAACATAAGTTTAAATGAGAATTTTTGTGTTCTTAATAACTTGTATGTCTTAGTTTGGACCAAATTTTCTTCCTTCTCTTTCTTTGTCACACGAACAAAATCAAAGTCCAATCGACACCGTCTGTAGACTCTTTAGTCAACTGAGGCCGCTTGAACTTATCCCGCGGGATGAGTTGACCTACCTAATGCTCCGAAACAGAATTTATAATACCACCGGATGAAACTTACAACCATGACTTTGGACATCTCACAGCTATTTCACTACTTCCAAGAACTTGACAGTTAGACATTGAACCGAACGTTTATTGGTTCAATTCCTGATAGGCACACACGGGAGAAGGCTGTTCTACTTCATAGATACACTGTTGCTTTTGGTGCGAGAGAATTGAGCAAGTTTTAAGACTGGAAGCATAGTTTTGGATTTGAGTCGCGCTGATTGTTTGAAGCTAAAAGTAAAGTTTGTTTAGTTGATTAAGAAATTATAGACTACTAGCAGCGCCCCGCGGTTTTACCCACATAAGTGTCGATCCCGTGGGAATATCAGGATAAAAGATATCCCATGTGTTATTCTGACGCATAAGCTATATTACTGCAGAGTTTCATAAAAATCCGTTTAGTAGTTTTTGCGTGAAAGAGTAACAAACATCCTCACAAACTTTCGCCTTTATAATATTAGTGTGATAATATTATTTATTATATTATATAGTAGGATTAGTAGGATATTGGGATAATTTTGGCGCTGGGGTAAGCCCGTATGAATAAAATTCCCGGCAATATTTTTAATACTGACAACATTGTGTTCTACGGGATTTTATACTGATAAAATGTCGGAGAATTAGATTTTTACGATTTTATCTCAGCGCCCAACATGCCTGACATACCATAATACACGGTTTTAGAGCCTTGTTTATTAAAACTGGGTGCCTACCACCATCTCTTTTAAGAGTATTATTAAAATCTTACTTTGTGTTTTCGTACTATGACGTCCTGAAAATAAGCTTATTACATTCTTGAAATAATGTTGTTTTCGTAACAGTTTTAGTAAAGTAAAATCGTTTGTAAAATCGTTTATTTCATATTTCAAAATTACAATATCGAGGTATTGTTGGTCCCAAACTAGGCACAGCCTGTGCCTTAGGCACCATTACAATGGTACAACATTTTGATAATTAAGGGAAAGCTGAGATCAACAAATGAAATAAGGTGTATTATTATTATTTTCTCAAACATGCTTAGAAATTTGAGCATTATCTTGACAACCTTCTTTGAGATAAATCGAAATTGCTGTACTGGTCAAATACATGCGAGAAAGTTGTATGAAAATCAATATCTGTCGTGGTTTAGCGGCCAAATAAATTACTAAGTAAACTCATATCTGTCGTGTAATTAAAAAATGGAACGATATTTTATTCCGAAACATGGGAACCAAGGAGGTAGCTTATCAAAGGTTTTATTTAAATTTCGAAATGGCTTTCAAATGAAAACCTGTTTATTGAAAAAAAAAATCAATGAACACTTTAACGCGGGAAAAATTATTGTTGTCTGTCATTGATTTTGAAAAGTAATTGTATTTGACAAAAAAATTCTGCCTAGGTACTACTTAGTTTTAATTTCCGCGCATTATTTGAGAAAACCCCCCTCCACACCCTCCCTCATACAGAGAGGAGGCCTGTGTCCCAGCAGTGGGAACATTTATAGGCTGATTATGTATGTATGTTATGTATTTGAGAAAAGTACTATACAAGCCTTGGCCACAACTAGGCATTGATGGACTTTTGCTGGCCGCTGCAGCAATATACTAAAGCTTGAAACAAACCTCTCTTGAAATGAGATTATTTTGTAAAAGATGGTGGAAGGCCCACTGGTTTAATGTTTTCTTTTTTGCCACTAATGGCTCAATAATCGGTCGATCTGGTATTAGTTCTAACTCGTGACCTTGGTACGTATTATGCCAGATTGATCGAGTAAGTAGATAATAAATCTTTATTGATAAATTGGTTCGCAAAATATGCAAATAATAACTTTGATTTGCGGCATCAATCTCGATCTGGCTGACTACAGTTTGAACCGTTGCCAGATTGACTAGCTAAGGAAGAATAAACTCAATGTTTTTCTCTCCACATTATCTCAAACATGCATTAATGTCAATATATATACAAACACATTCAAACTACACAAGTTGGCAGAGAAATCGACGCGCTAAATGTTACCATGAAGTCAGTATATAGACCCCCTAAAATTCGTTTTTTAATACCAGAGAGAGAGAGACAGGTGTAATGTCAAACTTCTATACTAAAAAAACGCAAACACAAAAGACCTTTCGGGTGTCGGCCTCCGTACACGCACATTACGTCAATGTCAACGCTTTTACGAGTAAGGTAATAACATAATAAAATTAATAGTGAATGAACCATTTCTTTCATATAAATACAGAACATATTGCTACTTGCAACACAACTACAGATATTTAGCGACCAATCCTGACCAAGCCCCTAAGTGTAACTGTCCGACTTAAGACACTTGGAGCATTATTTCTTATGTCGAACTGTGTAACATAAGACATGTCAGATTAGTCTCTGAGATTAAAAAACCGAGTGTGCTTATGACCACACGACTGAAGTGAAACTTCAAACGTATTAGAGGAACGGCTATGAGAGGAAGAGAGAAAGAAAATGTGCACGCGCACTGCTTTCTCTTGCTTATATCCCCCACTCAATTCCCGTTCGCCTCGCCCGATCATCCTTTTTGTAACGCTTAAGTCACGCGTTCGCCAGCTTACTCCAAAAGTCAAGCGTGCGTAAAGGAGTTACACTTCAAAAACGAACTATAGGGTAGAAATACTTCATTGGTTATTAAAAAAAATTGCTAACTATTTCATAGAAAAGTGCAATACAACAGCCATTTTATTTTTTATAATCGGCGAAACTTTTCAACTCAAATAAAAGAAAGAAAGAAAGGAAACACGTTTATTTGCGGTGAACATGACGCAATAAAGAACATAATACACAAAAAAAAATAAGAAAGGGTTCGGGGAAATATGCGAGGGGTGCAGAATCATGTATTGAATCCTTTGTTATAGGTAACGCGTCGATTGTGTATCTACCAACACAGTCTGTCGAAAAAAAATAAAAAGCTTATCGCAGTCCACTGCTGGACATAGGCCACTCCCAGGTTACACTATAAGTTTAAGAACTAAAACCCGACTACTGAAAAGGATGTAACAAGAAAATACCTTCCCGTGGTCGCATGCTACCATAGCTGATAAGTATGTTAGTACAGCGGCATGCGACCACGGGAAGGTACTTTCTTGTTTCATCCTATTCAGTAGTCGGGTTTTAGTTTTAAACTTATTTTTTATTTAATTATTTTGGGGCTTATTTCATTAATATTTATATTTTTGAAATGTGCTAAATAAGCCCTTTCATTTGATACCCCATACAGAATTATTAAAAAAAATTTTTAGATCATGGCTTTATGTCCACTAGAGGGCGCCATATTTAATTAAATGTGACGTCACATAGCCTATAACCAGCGGACGATCAAGACGCTTCCAACGATACCTCATTTGTCTAATTATAACAAGTAGTTTATAAGTTATGAGGGAACAAATGAACATACATACATACATATGTCGGAGACAGTAGTCAATTAAATTTGAGGGATAGTCAACAGAATTTGTTATGATTGGTTTTCTTATTAAGATTTTACTATCAATTATTATCTAATAAATCGGAACATAATTTATTGAGTACTCAGTGTACGCGCTAATTGATTTTAACAACTTATTTTGATACTTGTAACCGATGGTTTTGTTCAAAACAATTGATGATATGTTACATTGATTTTAAAATTATTTACTATGTGAAATCACTATTGTTTATTTAAGACAATTATTCTTGTTGTATTATTCGATTACTTTAATGTAAGTCTTATTAGATTTAGCACATTTTAGTATTTTGTATCAAGTAAACACGATGACGTATTTCCGTACGCCATTGGACAGAGTTGTTGTGGGGCGAGTGCGTGGTGGGGACAAACCTTTATAGCTGAGCGCACTCGTTTGTGCTACACAGTCAATAATAGTCAGTGACAGTCAATAACAGTCAGTGACAGTTAGTGAGGGTGAGTCGGTGTTCGGACTCGACTCCTGACAGAGCACTAGCTCCCGAAAAACCTGTCGGTTTACTTGGGTGGCTCTGTCACTATACGAACAGTAATCGATCCTACGATTTGTTCGCAATTACTTTGTTACTGTACATAATTATTTTACTGTGTATCTAGTTGTGTAGTGTACCTACAGTGTGTGATTTGCTAGTATGATTAATTTGTTCGTGATATTATAATCTGATTTGAACTGCAAACAGTTTTTCTATTGCGCAATAACCAACACTACCCACAGTACGCCCACAGTAGTTAATTAAATATGCCTGATGATAACGAGATGCCAATAACCTACTCCTGATCCGACACATACATACTTACATACATACATACATACCGGTCAAAATCATAACCCTCCTTTTTGCTTCGCCGTAGTCGGGTAAAAACACTGATCTCTGCCTTCCCCAACCAATCTGTCTCAGCCACCTTTTTAAAGTCTATCCACAGCCATATCTATTATTATCTCTATCTATAGTATTTGTACTTATCCCTTTTAACATCATCCGACAATAACATATACTATAACAAAATGGTGAAGTATCGACGATGCCCATTCCAACCACCGCCACATTACTAGAGCTCATTTCGATAGTGCGGGGACAGATGCAAGTAGCCATAAGCAATCAAAATTGATTATTATTTCCTCGGGTTATGGTTGAGCTGACCCCTTTACCTCCACTTTCTATACTCTGTATATATGTGTACATATAGTCATTGAGCTATTATCATTTAAATTCAAAGCGATCTATGAGACTGTATGGTTATCGTAGTACATTTTCTATTGTAATGTTGGGTCTTGATGTCATATTCATATTTTGGATAGTGTGAACGTGAATAAGTCTTTATTGTGGTGGAGTATAGTTTCGAGATCCAAGTAGTTTCCCTTGACTATGAACTTCAAAGTAGTGTAGTTTGTTTTGCTATAAATTCTAACTAAAGACAGATGATAGGGTATCCAATTATAATGCACGTTGATATTTTAAACGAGACTGTTCCTCCTTACAGAAATGACGTCTAACTAAAAGACGCTCTGCTTTGCTTGTGTCATGACGTCACAATGTTTCTAAGGATAACACAACATTGCCTGAAGACATACCTGAGACTAAACATTTTGACGTTGCTAGATATAACGTACTTGCATTAGAATATGGAGGAAAACATGTAGGGGAAACTCGTAGTTTTCTAGGAAATGTTGAAAAATATAACTATGTGCATGTTGGAAAAGGAAGATAAGCTACACAAAACTCAAACTCAAAGCATTTATTTCAATTAAACCAATTACAGGCACTTTTGAATTGTCAAGGGGTCGGTCAGTCAGAAAGATGAAGCTAGTTGCCCATTCCAAAGCGTAAGTATCTATGGAGAAGAAAGTGCAAGAAACTCCGTGGACACTCTTTTAAATCAAAATAATATGGCTACTAATACAATGTTCAACTACTGAACGGAATGACGGAGCAAAAGCACTGGGTAGTGGGCAGGCTTTTTGGGGGACTGTCTTATATAATTTTTACGTTCGATATGTGCTGACTCTCAGCCTAATTTTAATAAATGTCTTTTGACCTGACCGTTTTGCTTACAAAAAAGCAAAAATTTTTTCCTAAATTGTTTTATACTTTTATGCAGGAATTTATCGGGTTTTTGGCGTTAATTAAAAGTCGTAGGACTTCATTTTTGAAAGCTTTGAAATGATTTACATGATTAATGCAAACGTTCGTACGGAACGTTAGAATTAACATAATTATATTTAGATATTTAAAAAAATAGGTATTCGGTAGGTAGCTAGGATATATTTAAATATTCGGTTTCTTTGCGGTAAACATGACGTAAAGAAAGAATACAAACACAGAAAAGAACAAATTTGAGGAAAATATGCGTCACATCCACGCCAAACGGCTACCGCTCAGCATAATGTTACGACCCTATGAGAAACAGAGCCTCAGCTGAGCAGCCTGAGCTTGCTGACGTCAACATTATATGATATAAATAACACAATAAAAACTAAAACAAATCCACAATACCTAGTTCTAAATATTTATATAAACGTTATATCTATAAAATGGTAAGTACATAATATATGAAACCGAATAACATTTAAGAAAATTAAATTACATCTGAATCTATCTAATAATTCCAAGTATCTACCTAAACACGTATTAGTATACTATAAACTTTATCACGAACAGTACCTAATATCGTCTGAACTTATCAAAGCATAAATAATTCTACATCAACCTACCCAAAATATGTATATTAGATTAATTATAAAATTCCGTGGAAAATTATTGAAATGTCAACATATTAATAGGCATTATTAAAATGATGATACAAGGCTTAACTTTGATCAAAATATTATTATCTCCGTTCAAACATTGTTAAAGCCCTGGAAATTTAAGTACTAATGAATAACAAGGAAGAGATCAAATGGAAGAGAGGCAGCGAATTTATTTTTTGAAGAAATAACATGGAGACACATAAATAACATCTTCAAAAACATTACCTGTCTTCTGTGGGGCAGTCGGGTAAAAAGTATACCAAAATTCTAGATAAAAAAAAACCGAGTATGCTTATGACCATACGACTGAAGTGAAACTTCAAACGTCTATGCTATGAGAGGAAGAGAGAAAGAAAATGTGCGCGCGCACTGCTTTCTCTTGCTTATATCCCCCACTCAACTCCCGTTCGCCTCGCCCGATCACACTTTTCGTAACGCTTACGTCACGCGTTCACCAGCTTATTCCCCAAGTCAAGCGTGCGTAAATAAGTTTCACTTCAAAAATTGTGTAAAATATAATTCTTCTTCTTCTTTGACCTCACCTTTTCCCGTTACATGGGGTCGGCTTTCCCAATCATACGACGCCATTTATTTCGGTCTTCAGCGTCATTCTCGTAAGTACCATCTCCCTCATGTCCTTCTGAACCTTTGTCATCCATATGGTTTGGGTCTTCCTCTTCCCCTATTTTTAGCCATGGATTCATGGAAAGAAAGTTTTTCACGACATGAACATCTATTTGTCGAAGTACATGACCGTACCATCTCAGTCTGGATTATTTTACTTTATCCGCTTATCTGCAACCTTGAAGCTCCCTCTCACAATTATGTTCATTTTTGAAGTGAAAACTGAAAAAAAAACGAAAATCGAAAAATCGTAAGACGGATGGAGAGTAGACAGCCGGCGCGGCGTAGGAGAGGAAGTATCCCCCTCTCTTTCTACGGCGCGGCGAAAATGTATGCCTGCTGTTTCGTTTGGGCGGCGCAGGGCGCTTGCGCGAATGTTCGTGTGTGTTTATGTTACAGCGTGCTACGTGCATCCATGGATGGTGACAGCTGATGGCTCGACCGTCTGTGTAGTGGCCACATTGCTGTGTATTCGTAAAATTATTATAAAACAAAAAAAATAGCTACTTTACTTTAATTGTAGTGTTTGTGTACGATAGCGCAATAAATAAATATTGTATCCTACCACATAAATTATAGTACTTTTATACTGATATAATTAAAGCAATTCGTGCAAAATTATTCTCTAACCATTCCAAAATATCAAAAATGCACAACGTTAATATTCAAGTTTTCACTTCTGCCGGCACTCCCAGAGTGCAACCCGTCTTTTTTGTCTCAGTGTGACTCCTCCTGTCCATCGTAGCATACGCATTTCTGTCTTGTTGGTAAAATGTAATTCGAAAACTCATGTTTCGCCAGAATTTCGAATATCTCATTAAATGTAGCTACACTAAATACTTCGTATACGTATTTAGTATACCATATTTCATCGTATTTATATTTACGAGTCCCATTTAATAGGGAACGAGAGAAACTGGTTAGAATTCTTTCCCAATATACCATGATTGATTTAAGTTGGGGAACAGCTCCTTAATGACTGTGCGTGCAACTTAAGCCAGTTGATTTTACGTACATGTGAAAACAAGAATATACTTAATCGAAGTAAGTAATTGCGTAAAAGCTGTACGATCAATTAGATCTTGAAATTCTTGTTCGACCTTGGATGGAATTATTTTGTCCCGCTAGCTACAGCTTAACGGCTCAATTCTGATATCTTCTAATAACTTTTAGTTTTACTTTTTATTTATATGGTGTACATAATAAAGAGTATTCTATTCTATAACTTTTAGTTTTACATACTTTTTTTCTCAAATAAAAAAGACAAAAGTCTTTCTTACGCTTTTATAATTTCTACCACGATGTCGACCGCATCACGATAACACAGGGAAGTAAAATTTATGGAAAAATTATGGAGACGTTTTCAAGTTTCCGTCCAAGATAACGTTATAACTTACTTATATAACGATACATTTTATGGACGTGGACGTGTACGTCCACAATACTAATGTCACATTAGAAATTATAACAGCGCACATTATTTGTTATTAAACGCATCGCATCGGCATCGCGGAAGAGCCAGGCGTAGATGGCGGGACGAACTTGCCGGATGGTCCATATTGGCACAGGATCGAGTTGAGTGGAAAAAGGAATGGGAGGCCTTTGCCCTGGAGTAGGACAATGCAGGCTGATTTTACTATTATTACTAGCTTTGTCGCAAGGCATAGACAAGTAATGAGGTTACGTCTGGTGCGGATTAAAAATTAATATATTATTTTATTCGCTAATATTTAACATAATTATTATACCTATTTTATTATTTATTTATTTCTGCAACTGCCCTTGACATCACAGCGGGCCCTATCAGAATACCAGCGCTGTGACATTTATTTTTTAAATTTTGCAGCATCATGCTGAGATAGGAGCCTTTAGGCCTCGTATAGGAGTTTCTGTTCATTTTTCTTTTTATTACTTTTTTTATATATAACCTGGATTTTTTTTTACTGTGTTTAGTTTATTTTATTTTATTATCTATTATTTTATTTTATTTATTATTTTTAGTTTGTGATCTTCCTATACGAGTCACAATAAATACTTTTTCTTTCATTTTTTGTCCTCGACTTCGTCCGCGTGAAATTTCTTGTTCCTCCGACCCACCCCGTCGCATCGCATCGCCTGCCTGCGCTATTACTTCGTTTTTGCTTAGCGTTGTTTCAGACTTTTTTCCAATTTGCTCAGCTCCTAAGCGTGATGTTAAATAGCCTTCCCCTAAAATTGTACAGTAAAATTCGAACTGGTAGTTCCAGAGATAACCGCGTTCAAACAAACAAACAAAGTCCTCAGCTTTATTATTAGTATAGATTATAAATTATTGGTTTAAAAAAAAAACATACTGAAGTAACTTGTCTCTACAGGGTGAAATTGAATTCATGGGTATCCTTTTAAGGGGTCATTGTAATCATCATTATGAACAACTTTTACTATGGGACCAAACCTGAAATCGCGAAAAAAAAATCAGCTCTTCCCTACATTTTGACGAGTTATGTGAACATAAATGCAAGGAACAGCTGATTTTTCTTCGCGATTTTAAGTTAAGTCCCATAGTAAAAGTTGTTCGTAACGATGAGTACAATGACCTCTTAAAAGGATGCCCATGAATTTAATTTCACCCTGTATATCGCAACAACACTACAACATTTTGACTAACTTATTTATTAAAGAAGCTCTCACCAAGCAGCTTCCACGCGTTAATACTACAACTATAATCAAAATTTAATTACATTTCCTGCTGTCAGCTTCCCTACAGAACACACCCTCATCCGCTGTTTCTGCTTCGCAACTTTCCATAAGGTAAACTTGGCCAATAAATTAATTGTAAGGAGATAGCTACAGCGTCTCCTATTGAAATTTTAAACCAATTACAGTACTTAATTGGGATACGATTTGTTTCCTGTGCTTATCTGTAAAATAATTAAAGGATGATGTTTTTTGTAGCCCCAATAGACATGTGTAATACAACAATACAATAAAATGTAAGAATTAATATTTTTTTAGCTGACTGTATGTACAGATACCACCACATCAAGCTACTACAATCTGTCAAATTTCTTTAAAAGATTTTCAACTTTATCGCAAAAACATTAGGTTCAAAGTTGATTGGGAAAATTTGACAGTTTCGGGTAGCTTGATGTGGTGACGTCTGTACCATTTTTCCAAAATCTGTGAATGCAGTTAGCAATTATTCAAGAAGTTAAGGACAGTCTCCGAAGAACGTTTTTCGGTTAAATTTCCCTTACTGCCGTCGCTTCTACTTACACCATTATATTATTTAAAGGCTTACCCCCTTATTCATAAAACTTATCAAACCTATTTTAGTTAAAATGGGGTTTGTCTCTTTCTTACACACAGAAATGACAACGTGACAGATAAAGACAAACGTTCTATAAACCTATTTTAGCTAAAATAGAGATAAAATAGGATTATGAATAATAACCAAAGTATTTATTATTGCGATTTTTTGTGACATAACAGGTCTTTACAGATATTTTTTAGAAACTCAAATAAATCTACGCTTGGCATACACAATATTAGAAACTAAATAAAACATACGATACAATAATTCTAATAAAGTAAAAGTCTTTAGATAGAAATATCCATACTCCATACTAATATTATAAAGCGAGTGTGCCTGTCTGTTACCACTTTACGCTTTAACCGCTAAACCGATTTAGATGAAATTTGGTATAGAGATAGTTTAAATCCCGGGAAAGGTAATAGAATAGTTTTTATCCCGATATTCCCACGGGATCGAAACTTATGCGGGTGAAACCGCGGGGCGCTGCTAGTTACATTATAAATCAAAAATACAGGATCAGTCACAAGAAATGATGTCAGAAAAAAAATGTAGTATAGATACCGTAAAAATAAAAACCGCGTGTCCTTGAAAACTTGGCAATCAGGTAATGTCTCCCATAAAGCTACAAAATTAACCTCAAGTGCGAAATGAATCACACTAATATTATAAAGGCGAAAGTTTGTGAATGTGTGTGTTTATACGTTTGTTACTTCTTCACGCTCAAACGGCTAAACCAATTTTGATAAAATATGTTATGAAGGTAGTTGACACCCTCGATTAACGTATAGGCTACTTTTTATCCCGATATTCCTATTTAATCGACATTTACGCGGGTGAAACCGCGGGGCGCAGATAGTAAATTATAAAAACTGTCTCGTGTCATCCCGTCCATAGACCATTTCTATTCTTATTTAGGTCTATTGTAATTCTTCCATAGACCCTTGAACACCCCTCTAGGTAAATACACTCTCAAAATTGCATGCACATCTTCTTTACGATGTATCAACGTCGACCCGCCCGCGAACATTCTATAAGGAATTTCCCTATTTCACGCTTAACTGGATTCTTTTCTTTTGAGAATGTTTACCTCATAGGGATGGCAAATATTGTAGTACGAGAAACTTTTTTGCTTTGATGCAAATATTTGTTATTGTTATTGTTTGCTTTCGGTAGGAGCGTGTGTCGATTTTGACGAAATAGTTTTTCTTTTTTTTTCTTTTGTGGTGGAAATCATGACGCCGCCGCGCTGTTACGTGGAAGTGTTTTGCATTTTCGGGTAGCTAGAATTTTTTGACGGCAATATCCAATTGTTTCTAGAGTTGTAATCTATTATCTATAGGTAATCTAAAGAGTGTGTCACCTTATACATAAAGATGTAAAAATATGAAAACGTGAGATTGAAAAGTCCTAATTAATTTATTTTATAACTTTATCTTAAGCCCGGAATACACATGCCTATAACTTGTAGAAAACTATGCAAGTAGCTTGCATGCCATTATGATATTCACCAATTAGAAGTTGTTATAGCTCATGGCATGCAAGCTACTTGCATACTTTTGTGCAAGTTACAAGCATATGTGTTCCAGGCTTTAGACATCACAGATTAAGGCGCTTAAAAATATCATAAAGAAATCTGGATTAAAATATCGTAATGAAATTATTAAATAATTATCTGAAATTGCCAACCCTGACAGAGCAAGCGTAGTTATTAAAAATTAATGCTCGGCTTTTCTCTGTTTGAAATGAGGCTTTTACACTGCAATGGGACTTTTATAGCACTGATCAATTTTGGTGATTTATGACTCTTTTTTCTCTGAGTGAGAATAGCCTCAATTGCCTTTGAGTGAGACAATGCAGCCTGGTTTAGTCAATCAATCAATCAACTAAGCCTATCGCAGTCCACTGCTCGACATAGGCCTCTCCCAGACTGCGCCACAGCACCCTGTCCTCCGCCTTCCGCATCCAGTCTGCCCCAGCCACTTTCTTTAGGTCGTCCGTCCATCTAGATGGGGGGGGTCGATACGCGGTCTCCTCTCTGGGCCGAAGCCTGCCCGGGGTGCGGGATTGTCCGAAAGGGTTACCGCTACCGGGCCATTCCGCGCAATTAGGCCGACTTTTGTTTGGAAATGGTAAGGACATTTGGTGCGTGTTGATTGGGGTTTGCAATAATAAATTAAATAAAGGTGTTATACTTTTTTAGATAGCGGCGCCATACGTAAAAACATGTAAGAAATGTCATATAAAGTAAAAAAAGAATGCAGCTATGATATTTAATTTATTATTAGCATATATTCGCCGTTACTGGATTTCCGCGGAATGACCCTACCTCGGAACATAAAGAACATAAAGGGCTAAGGAAAGAACACGGATGGGTTTTAGTCAGTAAGAGTCTGACACTCCCTTCCGCTCCACCCAGAGCGGGAGGCGTCATTTGATGATTTCCCATCAATAAAAAAAAAGGATTCGTCTGCCATGCAAGGGCCATCAGTCCATCGACACACATGGTCAGCCCACTGCCACTTCAATTTGCTTACTCTGCAAGCTGTGTCGGTAACTTCGGTTCTTTTCCGGATAATTTAATTCCTGGTTTAGTACTTACAAGAAACTATAGTCTCACAAATTACGTTTAAGACTATAAAGTTCATTCTCTACGATAAAGTTCTCAACCCACACATACCGAAAGTAATCCAGTTTTTGCGAACATAAAACTAGCAATAACATACAAAATGTTCGCAAGGAAACAAAGTATCTTTGCGGAGCCACGTTTTGTTAAAGGTACAAACTTTTAATATTGTTCACACATTCCTATAGTCGCGGGGTCGTGGTCCCACTTGCAGTGAGAACATTTTTCATACAAAAACCTTTTTACCAAAAAAAAAGACGGGTTGCACTCCGGGAGTGCCGGCAGAAGTGAAAACTTGAATATTAACGTTGTGCATTTTTGATATTTTTCATTAATAGATGTTCAATTTCCATATTTTAAATACTTTATATACACGAATTTTACGAATACAGAGCAGTGTGGCCACTACACATACGGTCGAGCCATCAGCTGTCACCATCCATGGATGCGCGTGGCACGCTGTAACATAAACACACACGAACATTCGCGCAAGCACCCTGCGCCGCCTAAACAAAACAGCGGGCATACATTTTCGCCGCACCGTAGAAAGAGAGGGGGATACTTCCTCTCCTACGCCGCACCGGCTGTCTACTCTCCATCCGTCTTACGAATTTTCGATCAGGTCACGTGTTCTGACGCGATGTCCTGACGCCAGTTTAACATTTTTTACCCATTATAAAAAAGTGTACAACGGCGCTAAAGAAGTTTTCACTTCAAAAATAAACCTCCGAAAAAACTGAAAAGCAAAAAATAATAAACCTTTTTTATTTAACCTTAATAAATAAGTTCTTAAACTAATGTAAGTATACCTAAGTAATTTTGAGTCGGCGCCAAACACCCGCCGCCGCGGGACGCGCCGCGGCATGCTGCCGCATGACGTGTCATACTGTTGTGGACGACGGGGTGTGGACGAGCGGGAATGACTCTTTCATTCCACGAGTTGCCACGGTGCGCCATTGCATCCCGCGAGACGTATGGGTCACTTTGTGTCGAGGAATTATGATTCCTAAGCTAGTTAAAATAAGGTTGAGGCTTGTGCAGCGGTCATTTCACACATGTGCACGGCATGCCACGAGATGCCACAGCATGCAACGGAACGCCGCAAGATGCCACAGCACAACCTGCAATGCCATGCCGTGCCACGCCGTCAGTGAGCGCTGGGCCTTAGTCACTTCCCTTCACACGACTTTGCCACGGGCCGCCCCCTCTATCGAACGCGTCACGGCGTTAACCCTTACCTTACTCCATTAATCAATTGAGAGACTATTATCGCGCGCGAGCGACTGCCTATCTGACCTCCACAACCCAGTTACTGGGTAATTGGTAAGACTGGTTGTCAGACTTTCGGGCTTCTGACTACCCGAAACGACTGTCAAAGATCCCCGAATGACAGCCGGGACCAACGGCTTAACGTGCTTTCCGAGGCACGGAGGGGTCTCGGTATGTAAAGATGATCATCCATCAAAATCAAAGCAAAAAGTCATTTATTCAAACTAGGCTGAGAATCAGCACTTTTCGAACGTCAAATTTATAAAAGACAGTCCGCCAAAACGCCCGCTCTTCGCCACTTCCTAATGCTTTCGCTGGGGAGAACGGTCCACGGACCAATCAGTGGCGTGCATTGCATATAGGCTCGATATATCTCAACATAAGTCTGTCAAATACATTTTAGTTTGTGTGCCACAATTGACAACATTTCATATTTTTAACCTGCATGTATTATTACGTTATATAAAAGTAAATTCAAATCTAGGGCACCCATATTTTTTCGTTTTTCGAAATTATGTACTTTTCATTCATAATTTTAACTTTGAAATTCGGTGTATTCTAAAAAGACGTAAGTGCCAGATGACGGTAGAATGGCGATATTACCTTTGCTTTATTGTGACCCGTCAAAAAAACTGTTAGATGTCACTTGTCTCAGTCGTTGTTTTGGTTTCGTCATTGGCGTATATTTTTCATTGGGATCCATTTTATTGGCGTAATATCAATCAAAAATTAATAATATTAACAGTAAGCAGCGTGTCGAGTTGATAGGAAAAAATATTGTTGAATTCAATTCAGTTTTTTAGTTGTTATCTAGTTAACTTCTTAGGTGACATTGACATGTCTTGTTTGATATAATGTTTTCAATCAAAGACATTGGAATGCGCAAAGGTAACTACCTCATTCCGCCGTTTATGTGACGTCATCACATGTTTTTTGACTTTTATTTTTTTTCTCAGAAATTTAGAAATAAAAAAATAAAATAAAAATATATTTGAACTCAGGATACGAAAATAAAGAAATAGTATTTTTGTTTTAAGGTCGTGTCAGGTTTGAAATGTTGTCAATTAAGAAACTCACAAAATTATCATACCTAACAAAAAACAAAATCTTCATACAAACACGCGCGGCAGTAGGCTGTCGCCGGACGGCCTACTTGGCTCCCGTACTATTCGCACATTGTCATTGGTCTTTACTCGTTCAAGTTAATACGACAAAATTAAAAATACATGCATCTCACGCGTAAAACCATGACGTTCGACCTTCGCAATTTATCACCCTTAAGTAGGCATGCCTACTCAAATAACCACACTTTTGACCTCAATTTTTTTCTGATTAGTGACCGCGTTTGTCTACACTAGACCCGGCCTAGTGTCTATCTATTCTGAAAACCAGTGCACGCCACTGAGACCAACCGCGGCAAGCGTAGCTTAACCTATTCGATCGACCTGTGCGGCTGTTATTATTTAGCCACGGGCCCCTCCTTTATACTTCTATACCTCTTTAAATGGGCTTCGACCAGCATTCTGTCACTTCGACAGTGTTAACGTCTTCTTAATAGTGCAAATGTTATTGCACAGAAAGACACGAGGAAACGAATCGAATGACTCGTTCACTGGGACCCCACCAGAACTTGCAATAACAGTTTCCCAAAATTCCCAGGTAGGATTTCATAAAGGAAGCAAAATGCCTTAGACACCGCTGCTCTGCACTCGAATGCGCCTCGCTCTCTTCTGCCGTATCAACTGTTTGGTAAACTTTGCCTAACTGAAAATAACTTGGATGCATTTTTGTTCAAAGTGTTGAAAGGTAATGCTATTGGATTTTGCGTTGGGTACATTTTTATTAAGTCCGGCGGGAATGCTTAGTTATTGATTTAATGTAAATCCATAATAGTATTCATGCGAAAGTGTCTGTCTGTTACCTCTTCACGCTTAAACCGCTGAACCGATTGAGATGAAATTTGTTACAGAGATAGTCTGAGTCCCGAGAAAGGACATAGGATAGTTTTTATTCCGATATTCCCACGGGATGGAAACTTATGCGGGTGAAACCGCGGAGCGCTGCTAGTAATGAATAAAGATTATTTTAAGATGACATCTTATTACATTTTTTTGTTTCAAACACAACTTTTATAAATTGTACAGGAACAGTTTGTTACCTGAAGACTGTAGTTTTTCTAAAGATTTTTAAAGCGACCGGCCGTGTCGGCAATACAATCCATGCTACCGGTGTTAATGGCATTAGAACAAAGGTGAAACTAAAACTCAAAATCAAAGCATTTATTAAAAAAAAAAAAAACAATTGCAGGCACTTTTGACTTGCCAAGAGTTCAGTCAGTCAGGAAGATGAAGATAGTTGCCTCAAAATCCGTGCCGTGTTGAGGAGAACTATCTTTTGAATCAAGCCCTTGATACAGCTTTCAAACAAGAACCTCATGAGATACTGTTCGGGGCTTTTGTCTATCGGAACATTGACCTAATGACAGCAGAGTCGATATTCCTTATGTCAACATTCTCGTGTGCTATTCATTTGTTTAGTCAGTCTTCGCGAAATGGGGTACTTCTGTAAAACAATTGAAGGAAAACAAGTTGAAGTCCTTGTGAGAAGCTCCAGAGTGCCTACAGTTTTCTCGTCACGTGAGATGTTACCACGTTAGCTTGGAAACTAATATCGCATCTTACTTTACATGTAAAATGATTACGGTACAGTTTTCATAAGTTGGTACCTCCTACTTAGTTCATGCAAAGTTGAGCGATGCGTGAGCTTACAACTTTGTGCTATATACTGAATAAATAGAATGCTTTGATTAATTTTTACGATAATGAAATGTGGCGAGCATGTTCGGCGAAGTGTTTGAATATAATTTTTGGAGTGTCCACCAGATCAAGTCGCCGCCCCCGCAGAATAAACGCGCAAGTGTAAAAAGTCAATTTTACAGGAAAAATAAAATACATAAATTCATCCATAACTATGGGACTACACCGAATAGAAGTTTGTTTTTTATGTCGTTTAAAAGATTATCTTTTTTGTAGATAGTCTAATTAATATTAAGTGTTAAACCAGTACCGTTTTTGAGTTATTGATAAAAAAAACATTTTACAGAATTTTTTTTTTTTTTTTATTGTTAATGTTACTTTGAGTTTTAGTTATGGATATTGCAGATTTTTTGATTTTGGTTTTAAATAAAGAATAAAGTAATAACTTTTCGTAACTTCGTAAATACTAGATATAAAAATCTGAAAAAAATTGAGGTGATGTATTTTGACCTAAAAATTACGAAAATGGATTAACATCAAAACCGCCGCAGTAGCACTTACGCGTTTATTCTGTGGGGGCGGCGATTAGTGGTAATATCGGCAACACCAAGAAGTTTGTTTGCACGATTCTTTAGCATCATAGCATACCAGACCATAATCAGCCTATACTGTTCCCACTGTTGGAACACAGACCTCCTCTCGGTGAGAGGCCATATACCACCACACGGGTGGGATGATGTCTTCGCTGTTTTGGTTCTAGGACATGCCGGTTTCCTCACGATGTTTTCCTTCACCGTTTTGAAAGCAGTGGTGATGAAATTAAATACACAAGGAAAGGTTTTTTATAGTTAACTTTTTTTTTAGTTAATACTAGCTGCGCCCAGCGGTTTTACCCGCATAAATGTCGATCCCGTAGGAATATCGGGATACAAACTATTCTATGTCCTTTTCCGGGACTCCAACTATCTCTATACTAAATTTCATCTAAATCGGTTCAGTGGTTTAGGCGTGAAGAAGTAACAAACATATAAACACACACACACACACACACTCACAAACTTTAGCCTTTATAATATTAGTGTGAAGTGTGATTTAAGTAATTCATCAATAACAAAAAAATCTTAAGGGTCACATCACATTTAGTTTATGTATAATACGCCAATGACATGAAAGAGCAGAGTCTCCTAATACACGCATTGTTTGCCTAAAGGGAAACTACAAACACGTCTCAATGTATTACAGGCTAATTGTGACAATAAACGATTTTATATTTTGTAAAGTATTAAAGTGCTTGTCTGGGTTCTAACTCGCGACCTACAACTCGTAAGTTGGGGCTGATACTACTGTACCACCACAACTTACCCACACATACATACATACTTACATATATAAATTACATATATACTTACACATACATACATATACACTAGGAAAGCCTATATCCATGTAGACGTCTTGCCGCTGATACGAAGATCATGAAAATTACAACCCCACCTGTCTAATGAAACCATCATGCTTTAAAGAATTCTCTCCCGTATGTTTACCTTAAATAGTTAGTACATGAGTTAGAAACTAGTTAGCAACAATGCAACAGCCCGTTACCCGGCCAAATTGCGGTGTCTTCAGTAACATTCTTACTAACTTCTGTAGTGTATGTGGCTTGAATATTTGGACGTAATATTTTTATAACCAGTTGTGGAGATGGATTACGATGGCGGCTCGTGCATTTTTAATAGGAAAGATAATAGGATCAAAACCCATAAAGCATGAGGGTGTGGTTACTATGTTTGCTGTTTACATTGATGTCAGCCATCGATTTATACAGGTTTCATGAGTGGCCGCCATTTTGAAATAAAAAAATGGCGGATAGGTAGGTATGCCACGGAGCTTCAAATCCCTTTGCATTAGGCCTGGCTCACATTGGCGGCATGGCACGGCAGGGGATCCTTCGGCATCTCTACATGTAAGCGCACACTGGCGATAACTACGCCGTGGCATCCTTAAGTATGCCGCGACGTCTTTAAGCATACAGAAGCGTCCTTAGGCATGCTGAGGCGTCCTTAGACACTGTGCTTGCGCCTAGCTTATTTGTTGTGTAATAGTAATTATTGCACATCAAATAAGTTAGGAACGTTCGACAAGGACACGTTTCAGCATGAACGACACTAAGCTAATGAAATAACGCGCGGGGCCCCGTGGGGTTCGGGCGGTTCGGGCAGGCGCTGTCTTGCCGCGGTACTCCAAAAATGCCAAAGCGTTCCGAGGGATGCCAAAGCTTTCCGAAGGCTGCCGACATGGCATGCCTAAGCATACCGCGGTATTGTTTTTATGCTTACGACCGTTAACATTGAAATTAAAACTATATTTCCATAGTATTAAGTTATATTTTTATTCGTCGCCTAAAAATACCTTGCCATGCCATGCCGCCAATGGGCGCCGGGCCTTATAATCACTCTTTTCACTGATCGTATAGGCAGAGGGTTATAGAACACCCTTATTGTTTGGCCAGTTACGAATTAGTTAATAAGTTAGGTAATTAGTAACAGGGGTCGAATCGGGTTAAAATATCTTATAATTTATTGTACTTAGTTGCCAAGGAACAATCTTTATCAAAGGAGTCTAGCTCATCCCGCCATCTCCGTCCGGGCCTGCCGCGATGGCCGGACCCACTGATTTCCCGATCACTGATCAGAAGATCATTGGGTCCCGATTACTGATCGTCTGTCATGCGGCAGATGAGTCCAGCCCGCCCATATGCACAAGGTCAGTGAGCCACCAGCTTTCCGAGTGCCATCAGTTATTTTAGTGATGGAACGGATTGTTGTATTCTTAACCCCAGATACCCAGATTTAAAACCCGGAATACTCAGTATATAATACCAAATAATAAAAAGATTGTCTCAAAGAAGTACCTAAGTGTCAAAGAAGTTTTATTATTAAGTGACGTCTTTGGGTGCGGTATCATGACCCCCTTCTCAAGAAACTGAAGGATAGCGGTTGTGTGGTGTGGTGCTCAAATGCACGAGATAAGAAGTGAAAGGGAGGTTTATTTATGTGAGAATTATGCGTAAACTACCATAGCCCCGGGTTCTGGTTTTATTTTTGGGGAAATAAAATATTATTTCTGTTTTATTCCACTTTCATTTTTCATTTCAATGTCATAAAAATTAAAGGCAGTATTTTTATCATTTCTTTCTAACAGTGGCGTGCATTGGTTTTCAGAATAGGTAGGCACTAGGCCGGGTCTAGTCTAGACAAACGCGGTCAGTAATCAGAAAAAAGTGAGATCAAAAGTGTGGTTATTTGAGTAGGCATGCCTACTTAAGGGTCATAAATTGCGAAGATCGAACGTCATGGTATTACGCGTGAGTCGTACGTATTTTTAATTTTGTCGTATTAACTTGAACGAGTAAAGACCAATGACAATGTGCGAATAGTACGGGAGCCGAGTAGGCCGTCCGGCGACTGCCTACTGCCGCGCGTGTTTGTATGAAGATTTTGTTTTTTGTTAGGTATTGTAATTTAGTGAGTTTCTTAATGGGACACACAATCGAGATAGGCACCGCTTATAAGCCTATATGCAATGCACGTCACTGCTTTCTAAACATCTACTGGTGCTCACAAATGTGTTTATATTATTACGGACATAACCAAATTAAATGTAATAACATTAACAACCCGATGTCACAAACCTTTCCTGTTACTCAAACAACGCATAGATAAGCCGACGTCATATTTTATTAGCAGGGGAAATACATTTGATACTATCTCCTGTATGATAGATTGTATACGGAACTCTCTTGTGCAAGAATAATCCGTTTATTTCTGAACATATTACTATACATATCCAGTACCCACCCATAATACTATACACTATTTTGGTGTAACATTTTTCGTACGAGGTCTAGATTTATTTGATGTCATTTTTGGTTCTAAGGGGGTTTACTTCATGTAAAATGTTCTTGAAAAATGTAATACCAACTTTCTGATTCAAAACTGTTCACATGTTTTAATAATCTTTCCGGACACAAGTGGGAAGATGTAGGTCTGTAAAACAAAAGTGTTGCTGGTTGGATCTAGAAAAATTCTCAAATAAATGCTACAAGAATTATAATTTTTTAAATCTAAAGAATAAATACACACTTCATTCAGTGACAACACTGCAATTTCATTTTCATTGTTATTTCAACAAAATCACATAAATATTCCAAACAAAGCATCTATAAAAAATGGTGGGATTATTTTAATTCATATGAGACGGCTTAATTGCTATTCTCATCCTACTGAACAAAAGGCTGGCAACCGAAGGCACAAAATTGTAAGACAAAACTCTAGTGGTACACTGCGGGCCAATTTCACTGGTACACGCAAAATGAGAATTATTTTCTTGCCTTTGGAGTCTTGTTCATGTTCAAGGCTTATTAAAAGGGGAAAGAGGATTTTGTAAAGATATAAATTCTTGGTAGAGGCCTAATTATTTTTTAATGAGATGAGATTTTATGGTCATGGGTTTTCTTACAGTGATCCAAATTATTTTTACGGTCAATGATTAGGATTTTGGAGACTTTGTTTTTTTTTTATAGGCTGGCGGAACTTTTTAGAGCTACTACCTACTATACCTACGTTTACTATACTTCGTTCTTTAAATGTGATTATCGCTACAAAATACTAGGTACGTTAGCAATTCACATAATAATGATGGCTCCTCAACCTCAACTTCCTGACCCCCAGACGGTCTAAACTGACCCTAATTGCGTAACACATTATCATTTTGAACGATATTGCGAATCCATTGCTTCATACGTTCGAAAAATGTGTCTGCTCAACAATATAAATAAGGCAATGAATGTTGTTGAACAGCAAAAATGAAACCCATTGCTGCAGATAATGTCGTGTTACGCAATTACTCCGCTGTTTAAGTTCATGTCAGTTACCTTCGTAATTTTGATGAAAATTAGGTAGATACTGATCAGGAATGAAATTATCCGGAAGAAAACCGGAGTTACCGACATAGCTTGCAGAGTAAGCAAACTGAAGTGGCAGTGGGCTGGCCATGTCTGTCGAAGGACTGATGGCCGGTGGAGCAGACGAGTCCTGGAGTGAAGACCGCGTACCGGCAAGCGTAGTGTGGGACGTCCCCCAGCTAGATGGACGGACGACCTAAAGAAGGTGACTGGGGTAGACTGGATGCGGAAGGCGGAGGACAGGGTGCTGTGGCGCAGTCTGGGAGAGGCCTATATCCAGCAGTGGACTGCGATAGGCTGAGTTGATTGATTGATTGGTCACATTTAAAATAAATGAAAGAAAGAAAGAAAATACGTTTATTTGCGGTGAAAATGACGCAAAAAATAACATAAACACATCATCATCATCTGCCTAGCCTTTTCCCAACTGTGTTGGGGTCGGCTTCCAGTCTAACCGGATCCAGCTGAATACCAGTATTTTACATGGAGCGACTGCCTATCTGACCTCCACAACCCATTTACTGGGTAATACGATACCCCTTGGTAAGACTGGTTGTCAGACTTTCGGGCTTCTGACTACCCGTAACGACTGTCAAAGATCGACAAATGACAGCCGGGACCAACGGCTTAACGTGCTTTCCGAGGCACGGAGGGATCCAGTATGTAAAGATGGTCACCCATCCACAGACCAACCGCGGCAAGCATAGCTTAACCTGATCGATCGACCTGTGCGGCTGTTATTATTTAGCCACGGGCCCCTCGGGCAAAAAATAACATAAACACAAAAAAATAAAAAGGTAGGGGGAAACATGCGTCACATCCACGCAAAACGGCTATCGCTCAGCATTATGCTGCGACCCTATGCAGGACAGAGCCCCAGCGCTGGTTTTCAGCGACAGCCGGCGCTGACGTAATGACGTCGTCCGGTGCAGCAAACAATTATTAAAATACAGTGTACTTAAAGAAAAATAATTGAATTTAAAAGTGATACAATAATATACTAAACAGGAAATAGACATATCGATACCGGAAATTTGAAATAACGTTAGGGACATTTTGTCGAAAATGAGTTATATATATCATTGGATTCGTAATTTCTTGCTCTATCGATTGGTATATTTAAAATCTCAATATCTCAAAAAAAATGTCCCTTACATTACGTATTTTCCGCAGGTCTAGACCATTTTTTTTACAAAAAACTGGCTGTATAGGACGTTTTAAATTAATATTTTTATAAAAACTAATGTAAGTCTCTTTACTTACAGTATTTGGTCTTTACATTAAAAAAAAATCGAGAACATTTTACAACAGGTCTTATACATTAGTGTTCCCTGAGTAGGTGCACATACCATGTCCCTTACGTTAAATTGTGGCTCGAATTATCATAATCATATTGACCCATACGTTAATTTTTCAGCATCGAAAATAATTGACCTGTCCTTTACATCTAAAACTTATCTAAACGAATACTATTATACGTCTCTGTCACACGCAAAACAGTGCAACATGTCTGAGCTAGATAGCAATACGGATTTTGTGTTTGATTTTACCTGCGCGGTCGTGACCCTTACTTAGTATTTCGTAACACTGTTTGTGACATTACACATCTTCATTTAAGTAACACATCATCGTTTTCATTGATCTAACTACAAGTACCTAGTAAAAGTTTTATCTGGATTCTAAACATGAGTGATGAAAAGTTATCTTCACTTCTCTAGCCCGCAGGCAAAAATTTATGAACATTATAGGAATCACATAAACAGGTAATTATTTCTTACTACTTTTGGTAAATTATTATTGTTTAGTCATAAATGGAGTTCAGTAATTAAAAAAATTGGTCTATTTAGATGGAACAAAACCTTAAATCCTTGCTGAAGAACTATAGACCCATCTCGCTTCTGAGACATGTATACAAGCGTTCTCGAGGGTCGTCACAAACCGTCCCGCCAGAATACTTGACGAGTTCCAGCCGCCTAAACAAGCCGGTTTTCGAAAAGGCTTCAGCACCGTAAACCACATCCATACTGTTCTGCAAATTGAACAGAAGACCGAGGAGTACAATCAGACGCTGTGTAGGGCATTTGTGGACTACGAGAAAGCCTTCGACTTCATCGAAATATGGGCAGTTCTGGCCTCTCTGAAACGATGTCGAATTGACTGGCGCTACATCGAAGTGTTGAAATGTTTGTATGACACTGCCACGATGACTGTCCAGATCCAGGATCAGAAAACCAGCCCCATCCAACTGCTCAGAGTGGTGAGACAGGGGGATATTATATCCCCTAAGTTGTTTACAAATGCGTTGGAGGACGTCTTCAAGACGCTGGATTGAACTGGGCTATCAACGTGAACGGCGAGTACATTTCAGATCTTCGATTTGCCGATGACATCGTCATAATGGCAGAGACGCTGGAACAGCTAAACCAAATGCTGCACAGCCTAAATGTAGCTCCTCGGCGGGTTGGCCTCGGCATGAATTTGGACAAGACGAAAGTCATGTAGGTACAATTCGCACGTCTACGTCTTGAAGAGTCCAATCTACATCGAAGGGTCGCTTCTCGAAGTTGTGAAGGATTATGTGTACCTAGGGCAAATAATCCAGCTCGGTAGACACAACTTTGAGAAAGAAGCCGACAGAAGAAGCCGTCAAGTCTTCTCGTCGCCTATCCCGCAGTGTTTGAAGACTAAGATCTTCAACCAGTGCGTTCTGCCCGTCATGATATATGGTGCCGAAACGTGGACACTGATGGTCGGGCTGGTCCACAAATTCAAGGTCGCTCAGCGCGCTATGGACCGAGCTATGCTCGGAGTCTCTTTGAAAGATGAAATCAGGATTGAAAGTTTCCGGAAAAGAACCGGAGTTACCGACATATCTTGCAGAGTAAACAGTTGCCACCCCACCAGCCCCATTCACACAGTCGGCTGGCCATGTTTATCGAAGGACCGATGGCCGGTGAAGCAGACGAGTCCTGAGTGGAGACCGCGTATCGGCAAGCGTAGTGTAGGACGCCCCCCAGCTAGATGGACGGACGACCTAAAAAAGGTGGCTGGAACGGACTGGATGCCGAAGGCGGAGGACAGGGTGTTGTGACGCAACCTGGTCTATGTTCAGCAGTGGACTGTAATAGACTGAGTTGATTGATTGAGATAGAATAATTCGAATCCTAATAAAAACATACCTTCCAATAGGTAAAATATTGGTAAGTAGGTCATGTAAAAATTACAACTTATTAAGCAGTTAACGCAGGATGAACAGACAGCATGCATGTTATCATTCAAAGGGAGACTAAAAAGCTGATGGTTTGGGGACCTTTCCAGTGGCCATCATTTTTGGAATCAGCCAGAAAAAGTCCTCTTGCTTATCGAGCAATTATGTTGTACTTAGCATTATTTATGCGAGTTATTTGCGTTGATAAAAGAGGATTAGTGAGTACAAATAAAAGTTTTAATCTATTTTATTCGTTTATTTTTTATCCTTTTATGTCAGCAACTAGGTTTAAACTATATTGATAGGCGCAGTAGGTCCTGAATGTATTAAATTCTATTTTTAAAATGTATTAACAGCATAAGCAATAAAGAGTACACCATTAAAGAGACCTTTACTTTGAAAAACATTAAATGTTTATTTCCTATAATGTCCCTTACATCAAAAAAAATATTTGTTTATTTCCTATAATGTCCCTTACATCAATGCTGTTAATTTACATCTCAAATTTTGTGAACGTATGTCACTCGTATTCATTATTATTTAACGTAAGGGACATGCTATCTTTAAAACTATAGGTTTTAATCAATGTTTGCTATTTTAGCTTAAAAGAATGAAGAAATCTAAGAAACTTTGTCCTAGACACTTTTTATATAAAACATATAGTTAAAAAGTTATAGTCAGTTTTTGTAAAAAAATATCTTATTTTTGCTCTCCTGTAAACCTTAGTTTTGTCCCTTACGTTATTTCATATTTCCGGTATCGATATGTATAGTACATGCTATGAGAATATCATCCTCAATAACGTTTTACACTTTATGTAGTGGTAACATTTCGAAGCGTCCTTATGAATTTGACGTAAATGACAATACTGCGTCACTAATTCAACAACTAAGTGTAATGTAAAAATAAAAAGCGCGGGTCTGTATCCCGAGCGCGCGTTATTGCTTCCTGCTGGAGTAGCCGTTATCGCTCGCTTACTTAGCTCTCTAGTAACTGTAGACGTTGCAAATACACTGCAGGAACTTACCGACTTTGTTTGCAAAACATCCTCGTCGTATCTTGGAAGTGGAAAATAGTTCTTTTTTTTTATTCGGTACTAGCTGTGCCCACGACATGCATTCGCGTGCATGTCACTAAACAAATTGGAATTTGTGGGATGCATATTTTTTTTTCATGGCACCCTATGTCTTTTTCTATGATAAAAGCCTTGTGTACTCCTTATAATTTCAGCTATGTGCCAGTGAAAATCCCGTCAAAATCGGTCCATTCGTTTCGGAAATTAGCTGGAACAAACTCACAGACATACAAAAAATTTAAAAAAGTACCTTTTGTACTTTTATAACATGTATGTATTTAGTAAATAAAGCTTCTAAAACCGCTTTCAAAAAAGCTTTTCTAAACGACTTTTTTCGATGTAATTTGTTTGTATAGATTTGATTTGATTTTAGTGTTTGGTCTAAAATAAAATATGATTTATTTATTTATTTATTAATCTTCCGCCAACTAGATTGACGAAAGGCGGAGGATAGTGATTGTGGCGCAGTCTGGAAGAGGCCTATGTCCAGCAGTGGACTGCGATAGGCTGAGTTGAGTTTATAGATCTTCTTCTTTATGTTTATGGCACTATGGTTCATTGCTTGATGTATATAATGGATTCTTGAAATTGTAATCGATACGCTAATGTACTCACTGATCGTCTTTTTATGATGTGCCCTACTGTACCACTTGCTACCAGCCTAGAAGTGGCAACACTCGCTTTGCTTGCTTGGCTCGCGCGTGGTTGATCACAGACCTAACCAGAAGAGTTATTCTAGTTGCTAGAATCCACTTTTTATGGGTTAAAAAGATGACGGGGAAGGAGTGCCTTGCACATCATCTTGACCCATCCACTTGACGTCCATGGAAAATACGACACTTTGTTTTGAGTTCTACCGACTGAAGGAATTGCTTAAAAATAGTTCGGTCTTAGGTCACCTCGGTGTTCCTAGACACCGTTTTAAAGGTTTTCAAAAAACTTTTGCACTCGATTTTTCTTTACTGAAAACAATACTATAAGCAAAAACGGATTAATATACACCATATTTTCACCTGTTAAAGTAAATTCAACATAAATATTAAGTATCACTTTTATTTGTCATTTTAGTAAGTTTCATAATTTTAATCGATTACTAAGTCGTTTATTAAGTTGCAACACTGTAATTTTAATCTTGGCATTTTTGATGTCTGGCAATACCTACTCGAGCTCTCTGCATTCATGCTTCCAACCGGCAAGTCTATTTTTTTTTCCCTACTTTTGTGAATTCTAAGTAATAAATTCAAGCCTTTCAAAACATCACCTCCTCCTTTTTTCCCTCTCACAGAGAGGAGGCCTGTGTTCCAGCTGTCGAAAATTATAGGCTGATTATATTTTCACAATATTCCGTCATCGCACTTCATAGTCGACATACATAACAGGCCACGATTAATACCCTGAGGCCTACAAAAAGTTTTATACCCTAAAGGTTACTAGCGTGGTAATGTGCCTGTTTAAATCTCAGACGCGTCACGTATCGCGTCGTGTCGCTAACTTGTCCTAACGACGTGAACGAGCCTCAAGTTGGAGGCGCCATGTTTTTTTTATTATGCAGGACATTTTCCGAGGTTGTAAAGTTTTCTCTCTACATCGGGCAAAGATGTGTTACCTGAGAATGTTTCTTCTAGAAGATTTTATAAGTTCAAAAACTAAAACTCAACTACTGTAAAATCATGCTTTAAAAAGTATGTGCTTATCTGAAATTGTTATGTACAAACTATTCACTATTTATCGTCTATTAAATAAACACATAACACATAATCAGCCTATAACGTTCCCACTGCTGGGACACAGGCCTCCTCTCTGTGAGAGGGAGAAAAAAACAATTTACACATAATATATTATTTTAATGTATTTAAAACATATTCATAGTGATGTTGAGAGGATACCCAGTTTTTTTTAGTTCATTTCTTTATGTCCTCTAGAGGGGGCTGAATGGGCTCAATCGGGACTTTAAAAAGAAGTAGTGGATTGCATTAAAATAGGGTAATACCACGGATATCTATGTGTAATACCATAATTTACATCAACTTAAAAGAAACAATGAAATGCCCATAGCGGAGCGCGTCTTTGAGCGAGTGGAGTGGACGGCACGCAGCGGCCGTGGCGTACCGGGTTCGGTACCCCGACACCCTGCGCCTTCCCCTCGGTCAATCACGTGCTTAAGAAAATCAGAGTGGGAACGTTCTTTAAATTACGAGAATTGCCCATTGCTCCGCAGATGTCATATTACCAATATTAAAAAAAAAAAACAAAATATTTTTCACAAAAAACGAACATTACGTAATTACACGATTTGTCCCTACATTTAAAAAACCACAGTCACCACGCCACTCGACCCGACCGCTCTCCAACTGCACTTTTTTCCCAGCTAATGATTCCTATGAGAATCTACTTTGTAACCTTTTTCTACTATCAACTTCTGAGGAAACACGTCCTATAAATGTTTGTGTTTTAAAGCATTTTCTTTTAATGAAAAAGGGGTTTGAAGTATTTAGAGTTAATTTTGTTGCTATACGATTTTAGGTTAAAAGAAACAATACATACAGATCCTAAGACACCGACTTCCGGAATTAAAATTATTTCATAATTTTGAGTGAATTTCCTTTTGAATTTGATTTAATTTTTTTAAATTACTTTTTTGTTGCTATACCTACGATTTTAGGTTTTAAGAAACTTTATTCTCAGTAAAGACAAATGTCACTCAACTTGAGAACAATACTAAAACATACATTTATAAATTATACAAAGTTTGTCACCTTAAGCTAGAAACCTAGTGATGCGGCGGCTTAAAGCCTGGATTAAATTTGAAGTGGACTGTAAAGGGGCGGTTCTAGAAGTAGGTGTTGGGTATGGGAAATATTGTACCTGCCTGGCGAGATATGGAGACACGCTGCTATGTTTCTTCAGCCACGTGGCGGCGGCGGGTTCAAGATGACACAACACAATCACGCACTTGCACAATATTGTAATGTCTTCGTTCCTTGCGTTTTTAGTTTATTATTATTTTATGCGGTGCTCATGGAGCGTTGGAGAAAAACTGACTCTCGCTCAGGCTTTGTAGAGGTTGCGGAAGGGAGAGGGAAAACGGAAGGAAATTTATTATACACAGATACCAATAGTGTGAGTGGCCAGTATTGAGGCGTGAAAACATATACAAACTATGGCGTTAACACCTAGACTACACCCGTTTAATGCCTTCATTATAAGGAGCCGGTCTAATTACAAGGAGGATAAGATCAGCAGCGAAAAACTGTTACTGTTCCAGTCACTTGGAAAACTCGACCAGATGCCGTCTCGCCGCAGAGATGGAACCGGGAAGAGTATTCAAGATATCATCGATGTGTTGAAGAAGGGATCCCTTCTTTTCGCATAATGTTCTTTGTCCTAATATACTTCGGCATAACGATTTTGGCACAATTTGTTTTGGCATAATAATACTTCGGCATAATTTTTTTAGGCATACATTTTATGTTGGCATAATCATCTTAAAGACTAATTTGTTTTGGCATACATTTAATTCGCATAATACCAAACGACGTCAGGGGCACCCCGAGGTTCGGTTTGGTTAGGTTCCTTCTAACCCTGCAGACAGAAATAGGAGCCCCGCGCAGCGGGGCTCCGTCGACCTGACGTCGTTAGAAATAAAACGAGCATGCTAAATTTATGCTTTAGAATGTTATGCTTAATCATTATTATGATTAGAAAAATTATGCTCAAAAAAAATATGCGTAAGCTGTTATGCGTAATTATATTATGCGAAAATATAATTATGCCAAACAAAATTATGCTAAGTTATATTAGGTCTTAAAATTTTATGCAAATGGATAGGGAACCGTTGAAGAAAACTGACCCAGACGACGTGCCTGATTTCGTGGCGAAGGAGCTAAGTAAACTGCCCCCCGTCACGTTCGATCACGTCGACGTTACGCGGCTGTTAAAGGACATCACTTCCTTGAAAGCGGAGATGACCAAGATGCAGTCCAGAATGGAGGTATCAGAAAAAACCAATACTGAACTACGTGCAGAAATAGCAGCATTGCGCAACATTGGTTCGGTAATTGGGTCACCTGAGGCCTCAAAGGTGAACACACGACGAGGGGCGCAAAATGCATCCGTCGGCAGTTTTCAATCAGCGAACACAAGTGCGTCACCAGCTGCCGATATTTATCAGACTTTCGGGGTTCTGACTACCCGTAACGACTGTTAAACATCTACGAATGACAGCCGGGACCAACGTCTTAACGTGCTTTCCAAGGCACGGAAGTCAGAGTATAATTTTTTAAATTAATTTATGCAGCCATAGATAGCCATCTTGACTTATGTAGATATCTCCCGAATCGCGCCTGAAGCCACAGTTTTCAAACCCTAGTGTGTGAGTGCCTTTTATGTGCCTATTTGAAATAAATGCTTTGACTTTTGACTTTGAAACCTCCACGTGTAATTGTGTAGCCTTAATTCAGAACGTTTGAATTGATACTCAAACCAGTAGCATTTTTATAGCCATTAACCGTATTAAACCCCTAATTGCTTCCCCACCTTCCATAAAAAGGTAACGACCAAAATCTTGCGAGGCTGCACAATAAAATCGTCTCAATTTGAATCAATATTTCATTAGACTGTAAAACGCAAAACCTGCCGAGATTGAGTTTCATGTATTATGTAGATCAAGACCTTGGACTGTCAAATAAAACCGGGTTAGAACCGGCTCTGTTTGTTCAGGACCGAGTGTTTAGGCACATTCATACGGTCGAAGTATCGCAATAATATGTTGGAAAAATTCACCCAGTTTTAAAGTTACCCTGGGATGTTTAAAATAATGGTTTTTAAAATCGTGCAATCATTTTTTCACTACTATTAGTATTGACGCTGCGTTTATAAAAAAAGAAACATAAAAAAATAAAATAAAAATCTTTGATAAAACACTGTGTTAGTGTGTAAAATTATCTTATAAACTATGTTAGTGTATATTACTTAGGAAACAAAAAAGGTGATAATATAACGACCACAGATAGTTTCATTTTATATTTATGGGATTAAAATTAATTAAAAGAAAAAACCATTATTTACTAACCTATAGGAAAACAGTAAGATAACAATCAAGAAAAGATTTTAATCATCGATATGAAAATGGTTTTAACACAAGGTTCTGCAGAGAGTTGTGTTAAAAAAAAAATAAGTGTTGGACTGTCAGCTTCGCCACTACTTCAAATGTTTACCATAGCATATTATAAAGAAAGAAAGAAAGAAAATGCTTTTATTTAGGACAGATTAAAAAGCACACAGAACAATATAGGTACAACAGATAAAAACAAATAAGAATCAAATAAAAAGAGTAAAAAGTCCGATGTAAGCAATTATATCATACAAGCAAAAAGCGTTTATTTTCGTTGGATCAACATTAGTGAACCCCTCATTTTATTATAAACAATTTTGTTGTTGAAAGTACCCAAATTCAATTTTTTTTTCATGCATTCGGGATCCAACGGAAATACTTTTCAAGATTCAACGACAAAAAAACGTAAGTAATTATCTTGCATTTTTTAAATTCGGGATTCAACGGAATACATAATATTTTTTTGCGGGATCCAACGTCAAAAATTTTTAACTGGGATTCAAAAGCGGGATCCAACGAAAATAAATCGCAAAAAGTCATCAGGAAAGTTTGAAGTATGAATGAGGATGGTTTTATAGTTTTACTAGCTGCGCCCCGCGGTTTCACCCGCGTAAATGTGGATCCCGTGGGAATATCGGAATAAAAAGTAGCCTTTATGTTAATCCAGGGTGTCAGCTACCCCCATACAAAATGTTATCAAAGTTGGTCCAGCCGTTTGAGCGTGAAGAAGAAACAAACATATAAACACACACACACAAACACACTCGCAGACTTTTGCCTTTATAATATTAGTGTGATAGTGTGATATCGCCTGTAACAATGAAACGGTCGGTGGAAGACTCCTTCCAGAGTATGTGAAAACTGAGATGACGACTAATAGAGAAAGAATTATGTGAGAATAAGACATGTTGCACGGACCCCAAATAAATTGGGTGAAGAGAAAGAGAATTATGTTGATATGCTATTCTTATAGTAGTTCGTGCTGATAGAAGAGGAAAAGAATGTTACACAAGAAAGATACTGCAGTCCTACATAATAAATTTATCTTAGTTGCAATTCATGATACTCATAAAGAAAAAAACAACCGACTTCAAAAAAAAAACACTACAAAGCGAAAAATAACTTTAATTTCGGAAGTCGGTGTCGTTGGTTCCGCATTTTCGTTTTTTGACACCGACTTCCGAAATTAAAGTTATTTTTCGCTTTGTAGTGTTTTTTTTTTTGAAGTCGGGTGTTTTTTTTTCATAAAAAAGTTTTTATTTTTCACTTTTTAGTTGTACCTACCCCACACAAATTCAATTAACACTAGTGCATTGAAGAATTGAAGACACGACTCGAAGAATCATCAAAATTCGCATAGAAATGTCGGAGATGCAGTACATTTATGCATATAACTTCGTACATAAGAATAACTACCTAATGTATTATATACTAAAACCTTCCTGAAAGTATGTAGATCACACTAATGAAAGAATTATCAAAATCGGTTCAGTAGTTTTTGAGATAATCGTGGACATACAAACATACATACATACATACATACGCGTCGAATACAGAACCTCCTTTTTTAAAGTCGGTTAAAAAACCAATCAACTCAGCCTACCACAGTCCACTGCTGGACATAGGTATCTCCCAGGCTGCGCCACAATACTAATTTAGGTTTGCACGATGTACCAAAGAAGTGAAACTAACTCTATTCAAGGCGTTTTGCCAGTCATTTTACACGTGCAGCCTGTGGGTTAGACATACGCAGAGGGCCTACAACGCTCTTCGCGTACAGTACAATAACGCTTTTAGGGTGCTGTTGGGGCTCCCGCGGTTCTGTAGCGCATCGGGCATGTTTGCTGAAGCGGACGTAGATAGCTTTCAAGCAATTATGCGAAAAAGAACAGCATCCCTGATGCGAAGAATTCGGGGAAGTACCAACAGCATTCTAAAGGTGATAGTGGATAAGCCTGATTGCCCGTTCCTGGGGCACTGGACCCGTATGCACAGCTGCAGGTCGGGTGCAGCGGGAAGCGGACATAGTTATAGGTTTTTAAATTAATTAGTTATATTTTGATGAGACATTTCATTTAATTTTGATTTGAATTTGAATTTTGATTTTAATTTTGATTGTGATTTTAATTTTAAATTTAATTTTGATTTTAATTTTAATTGTAATTTTGATTGTAATTTATGAAAAATGTTACTAACATTAGTTTCTAAGCGTTACTCACAACAATATGAATCATTTGTGTTCGATTTAAATAAATAATAATAAAATACTCTGCATCCACCTTCTGCATGCAGTTGGTCCCAGCTACCTTTTTAAGGTCGTCGGTCCATCTAGCTTGGAGCTATCTAGCTTGCGAGCATGCCACAGACACACCAAAGTGCCCGTGACACTCAAGGCATAAACAAGTAATGAGGTTACGTCTGGCACAGATTAAAAATTAATATTTTATTTTATTTGCTAATATTTTACATGTTAAATCTATTTTAATATTTATTTATTTATTTCTGTAACTGCCCGTGACATCACAGCGGCGGCGGGCCCTATCAGAATACCAGCGCTGCGACATTTATTTTTTAAATGTCGCAGCATCATGCTGAGATAGGAGCCTTTTGGCCTCGTATAGGAGTTTCTGTCTAATTTTTCTTTTTGTTACTTTTTTTTAAATATAATTTGGTTTTTATTTTTTACTGTGTTTAGTTTAGTTTGTGATCTTCCTGTACGAGTCACAATAAATACTTTTTCTTTCTTTCTTGGGGGCGTCTCACACTACGCGGAAAATAGAAACACTACACAGCAGTAAAACACAGTCCAATCTGTACTCAGAAAATCACTTAACTTGTACACCCAAAAATAAAACAACAAAAATATCATTTCCACAAATTGTGCAGTTACACTCGTACATGATACGACCCTGAGACCTTCCTAAGCTCCTTATATTTATGTATGTAAGACACGGGTAAAGTTAAATAAAAACGCTGACATATCTCTTAGGAGGCCGCGTGTTGCCGTAATTGAGTTTCTCGCTCATATTCGGCTAGGCTTTCGCGTGAACCGTTTTTTCTCACGTGTGTTTGTCGTACGTTGCCGTGTTGCAGTTTGGCAGCTCTTCTGGTTAGGGTTTTTGTAATGGAATTAAATGTTTGTTGTAAAGTTAATTGACGTTCAAACGTTAAAAATGTATTAAGAAACATTCGCTAATCGCTACTTAAATTTAAGCAACTTTTATGAATAAAGGGCATAATGTGTTAGTTAATATACTTCCTCTAGGTTATTTATAAATTGGCGTTAAGTCTTGAACTTTTTTTTTATTGTGGTTTTCCTGATAGTCCCCTTTTTTATTGCTGAATGGACCCGTTCTTGACCTTGATCACGCCTGATGGAAAGCGATGGATGAGGTCTATGATGGAACGAGCGTGCCCAGAAGATGCCTAAGGCACTGGATCTCCCACGCATCGGCGAAACACAGTAGGCTGCTTGACGCCGGACTCCGGTGGGAGGGTGGTCGCAAACCAGGCGGGCGTTAGCCCTACCACCGCAAGGTAAGAATTGGCCAGTCAAATAACATGTTGAGTGTGACTGTCCAGGATGCGCCGAGCGCTCGGTTCAGTTGAGTAACTGGCGGAACAAACTGCGCGACACGAGGAGGCTTCTTCATGCATCCCAACAGTTATTATATCACTATAACTAGAAAACCAATTCCACCTATACTTACAATTGTTTTTATAATGCAGCTCAGCAAACGCTGAGTGTCTTTAAACTAATAAACGAGTCTTACGGTCATTTGACTTTGCATAGAAACGTAATAATACTAACAGTCTCATCTTCATCAGTATTGCAGAGGAATAATTCTTGCAGACTACTCAACAGAAAATTCAATTAGAGCAGAACATCCAGCAAAAAGCTAAGTTAGACTTTAAACTAAACTAAGCACCTTTGAACATTTATTACGCTGCAGTGAATAGTGAACCTTAGAGACAACTGTACAGATGAACAATTTCTGAGAAAACTGGTAACAAAAATAGAAACAATTTCAGTCGTCTTTGATTGTGCCAGTCTGACGCAGGACAATTTTCATTGGCCATGTGATAACAATCTAAGTGTTTTCGTTGTAACCCCAAAATATACAAAACTACTACCATTTATTTTTAGATGGCACCACACAGATAGGGGAAGATATACGTTCTGGAATTCTAAAGAAAATCTAGAATGACGTCATCCTAGAGGTAAGGTACGATTACACAAGTTAGGATACATATTTTTTTTATGGATGGGAAATCAAAAACCCATCCGTGTTCCTTCCTTAGCCCTTTATGTTCCGGGGTAGCGGTAACCCTTTCGGATAATCCCGCACCCCCGGCAGGCTTCGGCCCTGGCAGGCCCCTTCCTTTTTGCTGACATCTCTTTGAGGCGCGTGTGGAACACATACGCGCCGTCCGGCACGGGCCTGGTCCTGATCGGACGGTGAGCTCCTGGTCCTGATCGAACGGTGAGCTCCTAGTCCTGATCGGACGGTGAGCTCGTGGTGAGATCGTGGATACATACGAGCGGCACGCGTCGACGTCGCATCATCTGCAGTCGCCACGCGTCGCGTCGGCGCGTCGACGGCAGTCGCCGACACGTGTTGACGGCTGTTGTTGCAGTTGCCTGTGTCGTCGACGCGTGCCGCTTGTATGTATGCACACCAATTCTCTTTGATGCACACTAATTTCTTCATGAAAAACTCAACAGAAAAGAACATCTAAACTCCTAAAAGCAAAAAATAATGTACCGTAAGACCCAATTAGACACCATCTATTAAGAATAAAATCGTTTAAGTATTAGTCTGAAGACAGTTGCTCAGTTCTGGGGTTTAAGGCTAAATAATTACAACCACACGGGTCTATTGATAGTTAAGCTACACTTGCCGAGGCCGGTCCACGGATGGGTGCCCATCCATTACATATCGAGACCCCTCTGTGCGTCCTGCACGTAAAATATTGGTATTCAGCTGCAGCCGGTTAGACTGAAAGCCGACCCCAACATAGTTGAGAAAAGGCTAGGCAGATGATGATGAGACAGTTGCTCAGTTATTGCGATAGTGTTCGTAAGATTCAAATTCGTATTTGATATGATAAATGGAGGAACTAATAATAATATAAGTATCTACAGCAGTGAACATATTCGGTCTTAAAAGTATGTATTTTTTTTTTATTAAACTGAAGTTAGTTAACGTTTCCAAGAAGTAAACACAGCATCTTATTAACATAGCATTCTGTTACATTTCGTTCCTACTTACGTAGGTTTCGTTTCGAATCGAGTTAGTACAGTAGGCCGCATGTCGTTGGTCACAAATCCAGCTGTCGTGCTATTTTGTAAAAAGTCTAAGTCACCTGACTTAGGTGACATATTTATGTCATCATCATCTGCCTAGCCTTTTCCCAACTATATTGGGGTCGACTTCCAGTGTAACCGGATGCAGCTAAATACCAGTATTTTTCATGGAGTGACTGCCTCTCTGACCTCCACAACCAAATTCCAGGTGATACGATACCCCTTGGTAAGACTGGTTGTTAGACTTTCGGGCTTCTGACCACCCGTAACGACTGTCAAAGATCAACAAATGACAGCTGGGACCAACTGCTTAACGTGCTTCCCGAGGCACGGAGGGATCTTGGAATGTGCATTTGAACATAATGGATGGGTGACCATTTGGTCACCCATCCATTATGTATGTATTACCTGAATTTTCACGGTGAGAATTGGCAGGCCTCTTATTCTATAGAAACTCAGTTCTACGCTAGGCTAGCTCAATGACAAAATATTACCAACGACGTGCAGTCGTCTGTACAGTTATGCCCAGAACTGTACCCATTTCCACCAATTTGTATGTATGAAGCGCCACTTATTTCCTTTTAAAGGCACGTGTGTATTGAGTTTACAGTCCAAAGTCGTTTATAAACACCATTGAGTTCAACCATTACCTTTAATGCTTCGGTAGACTTATAAGTGATGTAAAAGAAAAATAAGATTCATATTTATATGTATTTATTTTATTAAAACTTTATGCACTCGTAAAAAAAAATACCGTACAAAGGCGGACCTAATGCCTGAGGCATTTTCTACCAGTCAGTTTAGGGTGATGCAGAGACATAACGTGGCAGGAGCAACATAAGGGCTATAAAAATCGAAAAAAAAATAATGACTAATACATACAGGGTGAAATTTTAATCACCGTTTTCCTCTTAAGGGGTAATTATGAATAACTTTTATTATGGGACCAAACCTGAAATCGTGAAAAAAAAAATCAGCTGTTCCCTACATTTATATTCGCATAACTCGTCAAAATGTAGGGAACAGCTGATTTTTTTTTCGCGATTTCGTCTTTGGTCCCATAGTAAAAGTTGTTCATAATGATGACTACAATGACCCCTTAAAAGGAAAACGGTGATTAAAATTTCACCCTGTATAAATATAGAGAAAATAAACATTGTCAGGAGAAATCCTTAAACATTTTCTTTTTAAGTGCAAAGTTAAAACAGATCTTGTAAAGCAATTAGTGATAAATAAATAATCACAGCCATGGAGAAACAAGCGTTTCACTTAACAATTACCTACATATTATCGATGACTTTTTTTACCGGTTCAAAATGTTTACAGGCTGTTCTACCCATGGATATGAACAACTTTCACTATGGAACCAACTCTGAAAACACGAAAAAAAAATCTGCTGTTTCATAATTATATTTTGGTCAAGTAGTTATTGAACTTTTGTATTAAACAGCTGATTTTTTTTCGTGATTTCAGAGTTGGTACCCATAGTGAAAGTTGTTCATATTCATGGGTAAAACATCCTGTAAAAATTTGGAACTGGTAAAAAAATCACCTGTTTAGCCGCTTGGCGGCGCATCACCCCAAATGGGTGGAACAATTTTGACAGGCTTGGCGGCGCATCACCCCATATGGGGTGATAGTACTGTGTCGTCATATTATTGCTTATTCCCTTTAACCCACTGTGTTTTCGATCGGTTTTCTCTTTTCTATTTGAACGATCGAGAATATATTCCTTAAAAAATGCAACACTGGCCGTCAAAAATGTATCTGTGGTTAAGAAATTATTTGTCAAAGTCAGTCTGTGAATTTGCGACGTCACACGTAACATCTGTTCCAGAAAACTTTAAGGCGTAAATAAATATTTTTTTACTATGAGGTGTGTTTGTATTTTTTTTCGTATGAAGATAGAACCCTTCCACCAATAAAAGCCATAAAATATATATGGTATCCATTTACTTTTTGAAATAATAATGTTTAAAGTTCACATAATGTTTTTTTTTTTTTTTCAACCATAGTCAATATTTACCAATGAATATAATAAATTAGAGACGAAATGTCAACAAACACTTAATACCACCCGAAAGGGACATTCATATGCTCTAATAAAAACATAACTTGAGATTACGCCCGTCGCCAACTAGTAAACAAAAAAAATGTTTTGTTCAGTGCGGCCATCTAGCGCGTGGCGATACGTCATCGCGTGCGCCGCGGGGCGTTGGGGAATTTCGATGTATCAGGTTAACAAAATCAAGCAATGTTTTCCTGCAAATCTTGCTAAAAACTTTGCGAAAGTACAGCCTGTGTAAAAGTAGAATTAGCACCACAGTGTCTTCGCTAAAACGCCCGTCGTTTAACTCAATTTCTGTCTAAAAAGGGATATTTAACTCGTTTTTTGTTTGTATTTTTTCCTGCACAGAATCTCTGTCTATTTTTCGAGTAAGTTGGCGCAATTCCAGCTTTATTCAAGTCCCGGGAATATTACTGTGATACCATTTAAAAGAAGCGCTTCGGAATATTTTTTAAATATTTTTTGACGACATGCTACGTTGATTCCGTTCGGTTGGAATTTATATTATCTTTAGAACTGTATAGATAGGGTTATCTTTTTGTTTTATATATCAAAGTTTGTGGAAAGTTCACTTAATTCTCTCTGCTGGTAAGGAATTTTGGATCGACCTTAGTAGCTTCTTGCTACTTGTCCCTCCGGCTTGACTTGCAAAGTTTTTAACCTCTCCGGGTAGATACCATAGCCACATTTTACCACAATCAGATTAGTAGTTCAATTAGGCCGAATATATTGGGCACCAAACTGATGAATATGACCTAAAGACGAATTCCACCAATGAAACTGAACGCGATCAAGAGCTGGCAGTGTCATCAGTGTAATGGTAAAATTCACCTTTACTAATGTTAAATTATTTATAGGTTATCCAACAAAAGACATTGGTGCCGATTCCCTTGTTCACAAACTAAATTTAAGTTCAGTGCATTTTTTCCTTTCTATTTCATTAAGAAAAGAACAGAAGATAAATTTTAGTTTAGTCCTGATCAGCGCCTGACGCTACTGCATATAAGTTTAGACGTGATTACAAGCTTGCCTCCTAAAAATACGTAAACTTACGTGAAGTGCTGATTAATTTGACTAAACTAAAATTTATCTTCTGTCCTTTTCTTAATGAAATAGAAAGAAAAAGATGCACTAATAATTTAGTTTAGTTTGTGAACAACAGAATCGGCACCATTATATTTATACAATACATGGCACATTAATAAAGGACAACATCAGGTATTAAACTGTAGGTGTACTTATCATCACTTATAGGATAACTATAGGAATACTACACTTATGTCATGCTTTATTGATTTTGTAAGCAATTTTTCTCAAATAAACTAATAAAAGTAATTTTGAGAACTTTTGCTTTTTCGAATCAATCACGACACTGTCTTCAGTTTTAATTAAAAGCATAATATTTAAGTAAATAAGAAAAATCCAGATTTTACCAAAAAAAAATATCATAAGTTATATACAAGAATTTTCAAAAGTTCCTTAAAAAAAAGTCCCCCATTTAATTCACTAACGAAGTAAAACGTTTCAAGATCTCAGAGCAATTAATTCTTGAACCTTGTTTTCACCAAACTGCGAACCTTTTTGGCGGCAAAAGTCCTCGAAATTATTTTTCGGCCGTAAATTAGATTCGGTTTCTTTACAAAACCTTTCAAAACATGTTTGTTGTTTGCGCCCGATGGTGCATTAAGTAACTTGATAATAGAATGTTTTTATTGTAAAGATAGGTAAGTGTTTTGCTATAAGCTTGTTGATGTTGTGTTAAAATTGGGGTTTGTTTTGACTGAACAGCGAAAGTGTTACCGTAATTTACGTAGGTTTAGAGATGTTTGGAATAAAAATTTCCTTAATTTAAAAAATACAGAAACTACGTTCATAGTGTGCTTTTATTGAATGACACGTTGTATATCAATACCTATTAGGTACGTATGTGAAGTGTCACCAGATACACGGTGGAACCATACGGTGGAGGTCTGCCCCGCTTGGGCGGAGCACCGTCGTGTCCTCGTAAAGGCGATCGGCAGCGGCAGCGATCTCTCGCGTCCGGCCCTGGTTCAAGTCATGGTCCGGAGCAAGAGGGAGTGGGAGGCAGTCACCTCCTTCTGCGAAGCAGTCATGCTAGCGAAGGAGGTGGCGGGATGGCTGAGGGAGAGAGCCTCACGTCCCAGCCGCCGCGGGAGAAGCTTCGAGCGTCGGGTGCCGCGTGACGACTCCCGGCCACCGTAGGCGCGGGCCTGCGGACGGAGAGTAATGGGTAGCTCATCGTCCGATCAGGACCGGACGACGCATATGTGTTCCACGCGCGCCTCAAAGAGATGTCAGCATAAAGGAAGGGGCCTGTTAGGGCCGAAGCCTGCCGGGGGTGTGGGATTGTTACCGCTACCCCAGAACATAAAGAGCTAAGGAAGGAACACGGGTCTGACACTCCTTTCCGCTCTACCCAGAGCGGGAGGGGTCATTTGATGATTTCCCATCCACAAAAAAAAAGTGTCACCAGCTAACTTAATTTATATAATTACCCTGTATAATCAAGGACGGGTTATATCAAAAGTTTTAATACTCATTCCGTACATACGAGTATTAGCATTTGTAGTAGACGTAACTGTCGCAATAAAAACAATATCATAATTCTAACATATTGTAATGGAACCAAAACTTCCCTTACCAAAAACATTTAATGTAACCACTCAGCCAGAATACATAAGAGGATACAATAAAATCCAGGCGGCTCAAAAATACATCAATTTGAGCACAGCTCATTTTGCAAATTCACCCAACGAAATGGGTTCGGTGAATTGACCTTAAAATGGACAATTTGGAACGGACTAATCGGAATATTGAAGGCACAAGATGTAAGCTAAAGCAGCAATCAATTGTTTTTCCGTAGAACGATTACGAACTTTTTTGCAGTATTTTTACAGACCTCAGTGATCTACTAAGATCACTGAGGTCGGTCGGAAGCATTACCACTAGGTAATGCTTCATTAATTGGCCCTTTCCCGTCCATGTAATACTTTTACCATGACTAATTGGCCTTAGGGCCTGTCTACGCGCAACCCACGGGACCAAGGCGCTCCCCCCTGCCCCCCCTCCCCCTCCGACCACAATGAGACGCACGCGCACCCGCGACCCGTAACGAATCACGAACGCGATAAGTTAGTGTGATTTTATTGTAATATATCAGCAGTGATCGGAATAGGCTTAGTATATTTACATAAAGATCCTACGTCCTTCCCTGAGACTCAAACTATCTCTATACCAAATTTTATCCAAATCGGTTCAGCGGTTTAGGCGTGAAAAGGTAACATACATACAGACAGACAGAGTTACTTTCGAATTTATAATATTATTAAAGTATGGATAGTATAAATCTAATCGCTGTCGCGTATACTTTAGCCACCTACTATTAAGGACGAAGGGACAACAAGCATCAGGAAAGGTCGGTAAAACCACTGCCCTTACTTAACCCTATAAACATACACAAACTGAAGGTGTTCCCTGCAAACGCACGTGTTAAGTATTTAATTTATTTTGTTATGAAACTAGCAACATTGTATTTCGTTTAAGGAAGGACATTGTTTTGTAGGTATATATAATGAGGATCTTTAGTTTTGAGGTATATTTTCCAGAACAAAGTACCTACACACTTTAGTGATGTATTATCTATGGTTTTGAGCGTTCATTTGCTATTACTATAATAATATCGAATTGGTAGCAACCGAATTAGTTGAAATTCGAAATATAAAATCACTTTTTATGATCTATTCCTATATAAATTCGACTTGGTGAGAACTCTTCTCATTAGAGTCATGCGTGTGGTAAACGAGGTTCACGAGAGGGTTGATGTATTGTGGTGCAACATGAGTGAATTCGTAAAAGTTACAATTGTATAATACTACCTGCACCCCACGGTTTCACCCGCATAAGCTTCGATCCCGTGGGAACATCGGGATAAAAAGTAGCCTGTATGTTAATCCAGGATATCAGTTACCTCCATACAAAATTTTATCAAAATTGGTCCAGCCGTTTGAACGTGAAGAAGTAACAAACATATAAACACACACACTCACAAACTTTCGCCTTTATAATATTAGAGTGATGAGATGTTATTTAGAGGTAGGTTAAGATTTAGGATATTGTATGTAATTTTATAGGATGTAGACTTAGGATTTAGCATGTAAGACCTCTCTATCGCATTGGATCGCTGATCTGCCTGATCTGCCGCCTGTAATGGTTTAATTGAAATAAATGCTTTGAGTTTGAGTTTGAGATCTATAATGGTAATTGTAGTTAAGATTTGAATAAATAAACTTTTTATTTGTGGTTCTGACTGTATTAGGTCATACTTTAATATTCCCATTTCTACATTAACTTCACGTAGGTATATAGAAATCAAACTCTAAAAACAGATATTGTCCCCGAAAAGATTAAAAACAATTTCACCACCTATATTAACAACCGATAACATCCCAATAAACGACAGCATCAGCTGTCCAGAATGAATGGACACTATTCTAGTGACAACAGTAGTCACAAATTAGATATTAACAGAAGGCCGGTTCCATACAACGAGCCAAAACGCACGCACACATAGACACGCGTCTATGTGCAGCAAGTGCAAGCGTACTCGCGACCAGGGCTTGAATCTGGTACCAAAAGTACAGGTTGTGGACTTTTACTTATCGGTTCTTGCCATTTCGGTACCTGGGTACCTGTTCCAGATGGGTACCGGTACTCCTCCCAACAAGTACCTACCGGTACCAAATTCAGGTAATCAACGCGTACCATACTTCTCAAATTTGTTTGAGGAGACTCGTACGGTTGGCAACCTGGAAGTTATTTTATCTAACGCCATTAACATTTTTTTGGGATGCATGAAGAAGCCTCCTTGTGTAGCGCAGTTTGTTCCGCCAGTTACTCAACTGAACCGAGCGCTCGGCGCATCTTGGACAGTCACACCCAACACTTTATTTGACTGGCCAATTCTTCCCTTGCGATGGTAGGGCACGCCCACCTGGTTTGCGACCACCCTCCCACCAGAGTTCGGCGTCAAGCAGCCTGCTGTGTTTCGCACGCTCGTTCCGTAATAGAACTCATTCATCGCTTTCCATCAGGCGTGATCTTAGGTCAAGAGCGGGCCCATTCAGGAATAAAAAAAACCTTTTTTACTTACTTAGTATGTCTGTTTTCTCACTCTAACTTACAGATATATTTGTTTGGTACCGATTATCGTACCGGTACAGTACCGCGACTGATTAGAAATACCAATAGTACAGGTACTACGTATGGTACCGGTACCAATAGTACAGGTGCTACTCTGGTGCCAGTATAACATCAAGGCCAATGGTACCAGGTACCAAAAATACCCGTATTTCAAGCCCTGCTCACGACTGTCATTTGTTTGACATCGCCCGTACGTACGCATGTGCCTGTTTTCGCTCGTTGTATAAGTTGACCTTCTGTGTCTATATATTTCGTGAACGACACTTCTGGTGTCAGCTGCCTCGTTCACCGCACGTCGTAAAACTTGATTGAGAGGAAGAATGTCGTGAGTAAGTGTCACAGCTACCAATATGTCTCTGTCCAATACAGTATTAGATGTAGGTGATGTAATTTTGGAACGTGACTATGAATATAGTGTTGTTTCGTGCGGTTTTTTCTCTAACTACTCGTACAAATTGTAGGAAAGAGGTGAGAAAAGAAAACACATAGAGAATTGTCAATGCGCAAAAAGCTGGTTTTCCAGTTTTGGTTAAAAACATCACAAATAAAAAAAAAGACGGGTTGCACTCCGAGAGTGCCGGCAGAAGTGAAAACTTGAATATTGACGTTGTACATTTTTGATATTTTTCATTAATAGATGCACTTTGTTCAATTTCCATATTTTAAACACTTTATATACACGAATTTTACGAATACACAGCAGTGTGGCTACTACACAGACGGTCGCGAGCCATCAGCTGTCACCATCCATGGATGCGCGTGGCACGCTGTAACATAAACACACACGAACATTCGCGCAAGCGCCCTGCGCCGCCTAAACGAAACAGCAGGCATACATTTTCGCCGCGCTGTAGAAAGAGAGGGCGATACTTCCTCTCCTACGCCGCGCCGGCTGTCTACTCTCCATCCGTCTTACGAATTTTCGATCAGGTCACGTGTCCTGACGCGATGTCCTGACGAGAGTTTAACATTTTTTACCCATTACAAAAAAGGTGTACAACGTAAAGAAACGTAAACAAGTATAAAGAAGTTTTCACTTCAAAAAAAAAAACGTAATCACTAGAACTTTTGGGATTCATAAACTGCCTACAGTTTAAAACCAAATCATTCTAAAGTGTAATTGTTCAGAACCATCATATGATACTTAATAATCAAATCAAATCTCAATAAACCCACCATAATAATCTCAAACGACTCAACAAATTAAACATCAATACCAGACTTTCAAACGTAGCAAGCGCAACTCCGCAACATTTTGACAGCAAAATAATAGCTCTGAAACTCGACAACAATCAGGCAACACCGCTCTCAAAATTAAGACGAGCCTTAAAATTTTAAGCGCAAAACAACAAAATAACGATTCTCTTTAAGGGGTAGAACAGACGCGATACTTTCAGGATCGGCGACTTTTTGCGACTGCATCAATGTCGCATCGTATTTTGGCTATTCAATCCATCTCATACAAGATCTTGCTTTATTCCGAGCCTAAACTTCGAGCCGTTTTTTTTTTATTTTGAACTTTATTCCGGCGTATGTAAAGTGCTTCTTCTGTCTACCCCCGTCTATAGGATGAAGGCGTGAGTGTATTTGCACGTAATACTGCATTCGCGATTATTTTGCCAAAAAATATGTAAACAAATATGAGTTTATGGAAAAATAACTTAAAATCCTACACAATAAAGTTCACTTTACGCTACAACTTTAAACATTTTTATAACTTTTTCAATAGTGCTAGGCACTCTGAAATCAACTTCATTACCATTAGAGTAAAGTTGATATTTGTTTAACTTGAAATAATATTAATTTGAAACATAAGTTTGAACATGTAAAGTTTTCAATGTACTTACCGGACTAAATTATCAGCTTTTTCATTCGATTTTTAATACGTAGGTTCTTATAAGCCAGTTTCTGAATCTGAACCAAGCCTAAAAACCTTGTTTTGTAGTTTTGTGATAAAACTGTATGCGTTTATAGTTAGTTTTTAATCTCAGAGACTAATCTGACAGGTGTAATGTCAAACTTCTATACTAAAAAAACGCAAACACAAAAGACTTAAATGTCAGATTAGTCTCTGGGATTAACAAACGAACTATAGTCGCGGTTAAAAAAATTGAGCATCGAGCCGTGTTCGGCAAAAAGATATCAAAGGCTCACTGAATTGTTATGTCTTCTGGCATCCTTTGATATGTTTGTGTTCAGTTGCTGTATCGAGCTTCGAAAAACGACTTTAAATCGCTAATCACCAACGTAAAATGTATCTGTCTGCTGTAGCCTTAATAGATCTCAATTATTTTCCGACATGGTGAAGTTAAAATGGCAGAAGCGGAAACCATCACGATAGAATGGCTGAAACAGTTTTGGAAACTTCTATAGAGTGAAGCCACGAGAAACGAAAATAAACGAACTGTTGCAATTAAACTTTACGAGCCTGCAAGCGGATCGGGAACTATTCGCCTTTCTCGTTGTAGTTTTGTTTCAGGTTTTTAGTTATGATCGACAGCGTTTTTGGGCTTACAACGTTTGTCCAGTTTTAAAAGCGAACACTTTTTCAAGCGCACTTTGTTCTATTTTTGAACAAGGAATGAAACTGAACAGTCACTGAATCGCGTTTACTCGGCTCTCCAGTCTTAGGTTGTTTTGTATAAATGGGAGTACCTATCCCCACAAAAAAGTTGAGCTGGATGGTGCTGATCCACGCGTCATGTTCGTGACCGGGCGCCGTCGGTTGAGACTGGTCATCTCTTAACTGCCAAGGCTTATTTTTTAAATTGTTTCTTCATTTGTGTGTTTTTTTTTACATTGTTCTCACATATAAAATCAACAAGAATAATGTAACCAGGATTTTGTAATATCTTGATTTAAAAGAGTGTCCATGGAGTTTCTTGCCCGTTCTTCTCCATAGAGATCTAAGTTTTGGAATGGGCAACTAGCTTCAACTTTCTGACTAACTGACCGACTATTTAATTTTGACAATTCAAAAGTGCCTGTACATGTTTAAATTGAAATAAATGCTTTGAGTTTGAGTTATACTTCGGTGTCTCCTAGTAATCTAGTTAGGACTGAAAGAGGTAAGCATAATTTTATTATGGACATACCGTATTAATATGCATAAAACTTACATAAGTGTGACTTATATTTAGCTACTACGGACTAAATACTGGCTGGCGGAAACACTTAATTCATGAAATATTGCAAATTTCGAGACAAAGGTAATTAAAGACGCCAGCACATCAAGCTACCTGAAACTGTCAAATTTTCCCAATCAAATATGAACTTTGTAGTTTAACGATAAAGTTGAAAATCTATTAAAGAAATTTGACAGATTGTAGTAGCTTGGTGTGCTGCGTCTGTACATGACTGATTGTAACAATCATCTGTTACATCCCGATGTTATTTTAATTTTATAATTTATAAGTTCTATAAGTTCATGTTATCAGTCCTGTCTACAAGTAGTAGTAAATAAACCGTTTCTTAAAACGGGGCCGTCAATTGATTACATTACTTAACCGCTCAAGGACCGCGGGTCAACGATCGGTGACCAAACAATAGAAAATCAATTGTGTCTCATTAGCGGAGCTTGACAGATTAATCAATGTACGGCCCACGCGGTCTGTTTAAAACGGTTTTACAACTATATTCCGGTCACACCAAAACTTAACCATATTTATAAAAAATGTACGTCAACAATTAAAACCTCATTTTATAAAGCTCGTAAAATTTTAAAGCCAGTGACAATGAAGTAAAAATCCTCTTAGCTCATAATTTACTGGTGGAACAACGCTGAACATTTGTGGTGAGTGACATCGCAAAAAATGTAACACTAGCCGAGCAACAGGCGGGTTGGACGCAAAAACTATGTATAGTGTATGTGATGCCACTATATGCCCAAAACATGGCTATACATATGGCGTGGAGTTTAGGAGTGTGTGTTGTATTAATATCAATTAAGATGTGTTATAGAGATTGGGGCTATAGGGCTTGTGGTTAAGTAATAACAGCCGCACGGGTCGATCGATCAGGTTAAGCTACGCTTGCCGCGTTTGGTCCGTGGATTAGTGACCATCTTCACATACCAAAACCCCTTCGTGCCTCGGTAAGCACGTTAAGCCGTTGGTCTCAGCTGTCATTGGTAAATCTTTGACAGTCGTTACGGGTAGTCAGTAGCCTGAAAGTCTGACAACCAGTCTTACCAAAGGATATCGTATTACCCAGTAACTGGGTTGTGGAGGTCAGATAGGCAGTCGCTCCATGTAAAATACTGGTATTCAGCTGCATCTGTTTAGACTGGAAGCCGATCCCAACATAGTTGGGAAAAGGCTAGGCTGATGATGATCCTTTGGAATGCGCTCCCTCAGAATATCAGGACGGTAACCAATGCGTTAACATTTAAAGTGAAAGCTCGAGAACACATACACAAGAAGTTGGCAGATTCGTCTCAAAATTAAGTTGTTGTAGGGTTTCTTATCTATGTCTCATAACTATATTTTTGAAGTGAAAACTTCTTTAGCGGCGTTGAGCACTTTTTGTAATGGGTAAAAAATGTTAAACTCGCGTCAGGACACGTGACCGTCAGGAGAGATTCCCCCCCCCCCCTCCCGCCTCTCTTTCTACGGCGGCGCCAACCGAAGTGAACCAAGTTTAGTGACACACGACAATGGATGAATGGATGGATGGATGGATTGGATGGAGTGGAAGTGGAAGCGGAAGTGGAAGTGGAAGTGGAAGTCGAAGTCGAAGTCGAAGTCAAAGTCAAAGTCGAAGTCAAAGTCGAAGTCAAAGTCAAAGTCAAAGTCAAAGTCAAAGTCAAAGTCGGAGTCGGAGTCGGAGTCGGAGTCAAAGTCGAAGTCAAAGTCAAAGTCAAAGTCAAAGTCAAAGTCAAAGTCAAAGTTAAAGTCAAAGTGAAAGTCAAAGTCAAAGTCAAAGTCAAAGTCAAAGTCAAAGTCGGAGTCGGAGTCGGAGTCGAAGTCGAAGTCGAAGTCGAAGTCGAAGTCGAAGTCGAAGTCAAAGTCGAAGTCGAAGTCGAAGTGGAAGTGGACGTGGACACACTGCTGTGTATTCGTAACATTCGTGTATATAAACCCCCTTATTCATAATCCTATTTTATCTCTATTTTAGCTAAAATAGGTTTATAGAACGTTTGTCTTTATCTGTCACGTTGTCATTTCTGTGTACAGTAAGAAAGAGACAAACCCCATTTTAACTAAAATAGGTTTGATAAGTTTTATGAATAAGGGGGTTAGTGTTTAAAATATGGAAATTGAACAAAGTGCATCTATTAATGAAAAAAGGGACGCAGAAATAGTGAAAAAAAATGAGTTATATTAATTCAATTAATAATTGATTTATTTCAACGTTAATATTCAAGTTTTCACTTCTGTCGGCACTCCCGGAGTGCAACCCGTCTTTTTTTTTTAAATATATATATATATGTGGGATTGTATGGCAAAATAACGAGCACAATTACTAATTGAAACTTTATTCACACGTTAAAAAGTCAGCGTTACACCGTGGCTGTCCGTCGTATATTCGCTATCGCCATTACTGTCCTTTCTCACTCGCACACATACATCTCTCTTTCTTTCATCCGCTGCGTTCCGTTCTAACACTTAATTTGGCTGCGTTCTTTCAATACAATATTTATCCCACAGTCGGCCATCCTGATCCATGTCTGTCCTCAGACATCCACGCAAACATTCATCCCTTGCTTTCAACTTAAATTCAACTTAACTATTAATACAACATTTTGCTTAACTTATTAAACTCAATAAACATGTTTACACACTGACATTTAACATTGCAGTAGGCATAGTACAGATCTCCTTATAGTAAACTAAGCTAACATCGTAAAACTACATACACATTTTAGTATAGAATAAAGAAAAGAATACATGGTGTCAACAAAACTTTGCACATAACCTTTCATACACAACACAAACAAAAAGTTAAGTTGAGCGACTCTCACCTTTTAGGTTTTGGAGTTGAAACCTGGCCACGCCTTCATGTAGTCTGCTGAACTAGAGGATACTCCAGGGCCTTCAGTGTTAGGGTCTAGCTTTTTCACATCATATCTGTCGTTCCTCTTTACTTTTACAACCTGATAGGGCCCTAGATATTTGGCTTTCAACTTCATTCCCGTGCCAAACTGCGTGCGTTTAATTGCGACTAAGTCTCCTTCATTGTATTTCATACTTTCTTTTCTCTTCCTATTAAAATTTCTTATGTTTTCTTCTTGAACTTGTAAAATTTGTTCTTTGGCTTTCTCTCTAAGTTTTTCTCTCTCCTCTGAATAGCTCTCTCTTCCTTCTTCTAAAAGCAAATCGTAAATCTCGGTGTCTTCTTTTATTCTCATCTTAGTCCCAATCAATAGTTGATAAGGTGTAGTATTTATGCTTCGCTGAAAAGTACTATTAAGAGCACGCTGTAATCTACTGACATGACGGTACCACAGGGTAGGGTTTTCTATACACATCTTTGTAAGTACAGATATTATAGTACGATGAACCCTTTCCACTTGCCCATTTCCTCTTGGCACTCCCGTCGTAATTTTGATGTGTTGAATGTTTTCGTCTTTACAATACTCTTGAAACTCGTTGCTCGTATACGCCGTTCCTCGATCAGTAATAAATCTCGTTGGATTACCAAAATGTTGTTGGTGAATTTTCAACTTTTCTATTGTTTCTTTACTAGTGGTACTTTTAGTTGGAAATATCCACGTAAACTTAGTAAATGCGTCTACAATCGTGAGAATATGGTTATACTGCTTCTTTGTCTCAGTCATCGGACCGATATGATCCAAATGAAGTGTATGCAGTGGTGAATCCTCCTTTTCAATCGGAGTTAGGAATCCTTCTTGTTTTCCCTCTTTACGCGTAGCTAATAGACATGGAATGCAACTTGTAATAAAATCTTCTATTTTCTTATCCAGGTTCTTGATAAAATAATCTTTACTTATTAATTCAATCATCTTTCTTTTTGAAAAATGTCCATTTGCATGAGCCCTTTTGATGATTTCATTTTCCATAGACTTTGGGACCACTAAGTGCTTTTCCATTCCTTTGTACAGCAATCCATTGTCAATATAATAGTCACCATAAGTTCTCTCCTGTAAAATCTCTAATATAGCTTTCAGACCATCGTCCAACTGTTGTGCTCGTCTGATCTCATCGTGCAGAGTCACTACTGCTACATATGGGTTTCGGCTTAATGCATCAGTATGCTTCATCCTCGTTCCTGGCCGATGTTCAACCACAAAGTCGAACTCCTGTAGAAGCAATGCCCATCTTGCAACCCTCGTACTCAAATCTTTTTTCTTAAGTGTCATCTGGAATGCTTGGCAATCAGTGACGATTTTAAATTTTATACCATACAAGTAGTGTCTAAATTTTTTTATCCCTTCGATTATAGCCAGACTTTCCAGTTCATAACTGGTGTACTTCTTTTCTGCATCATTTGTTTTACGACTCATGAAATATACTGGATGGAGTCCGCCATCATCATCAGATCGCTGCATGAGTATAGCAGCATAAGCCAGAAGTGATGCGTCTGTATGCATTTCTGTCTCCAATCTTGGATTAAATATTCGTAAAACTGGTTTAGTAGTCAAACGTTCCTTCAAACAATTGAACGCACACCGTTGCTCGTCATTGAACTTGAAATCAACATCTTTCTTAAGTAAATCTGTAAGTGGTCGTGCTATAGATGCAAAATTCTGGATATACTTCCTAAAATACGACGCCAATCCAATAAAACTTTGCAATTGCTTAGCTGTTTTGGGTTCTGGAAACTTCGTAACAGCATCAATCTTTTCACTGGCAGGCCTTACTTGTCCATTCTCAATTGTATGACCTAAATAAGTTATGCTTCGACATATCAGCTGTGCTTTCTTCCAGTTTATTTGTAATCCATATTCAGATGCCACTCTTAACACTTCTCTTAATCTATCAACAGCTTCCCGTTCGTCTTTTGCTGGAATAAGAATATCATCGACAAATATTAGAACAATCCCCTTTGATATTAGTTCTCTGAAGATTATGGTCACAAACCGCATAAAGTAGTTTGGGCAAACAGACAAGCCAAATGGAGCTTTCAGAAACTCGAACTGACCGTGGTGTGTGACAAATGCAGTGTACTTTACAGACTCACTGCTGACATTCAGATGGAAAAATCCATTCTTTAAGTCCAGTACACTAAATACTTTTGCCTCCGCCAACTTGTCAATGTAATCCTCGATAATCGGCAATGGAAACTCATCCTTTATGATTTTACTATTTAATTTTCTATAGTCCACACACACCCTTATAGCACCATCTTTTTTGCGAACAAGAACTAATGGACTGGCATATTCCGAATAACTTACGCGTACGATTCCTTGCTCGAGCCACTCCGCAACTTGTTCTTCAACTACCACCTGCTCCTTTAGCGATATGCGTCGTGGACGTTGCACCACCGGGACATCATCTTTCACAATTATTTTCAGCTGGATAGGAGCTTCTTTGATTTGGCATGGTTGATAGCTCTCAACCATCTGAACAACCTCTTCTTTAAAGTCAGTATTACTTACATGACCAACCTCTATATTGCAACTAAAACAATTGATTTCGTTCACCCATTCCACAGGCTTCATCCACACAGCACTACCATTCATAACCATTATAACATTCTTAAGAAATTCGTGACCTATGATTACATCAAAAGGCATACAGTCTTTAGGTACCACGTAGAATAACACATCGTCGTATTTCGTACCGTCGATCACAACATTTGTTGTTATACAACCTAACGACTCCACTTTAGCGAAACCCAGTCCGGATAGCGTTATGTTATTGTTCATCACATTACTGACGTTAGCACAAAACTCAGAAGATACTAAGTTCACATCACTGCCCGAATCAATAAGCGCACTTGACGTTTTTCCACATAATTCTATGATCTTCAAAGGTTTTTCCCGTTGTGATTGTTTGTTTACGTCGTAGATGTCATACTCGGTTTGACTTTGACGTTTGCTACTTCTGTCATCTGTCATCTCGTCACTGTCATTCTGTGAGTGTGACGTATCATCCGTGTTGAACGATGATTGCCCGAACATTGCTTGCTTGCTCACACGTTCGCCGCTCCCGCTCCCACTTGTTGATGCGCCGTTGTTGTGACCTTTTCTATCGCCGGAAGTGCCGGAACTACGCCATCTTGAGGAACTCGAATCTTCCTTACGGCCTACCTCTCTGTTATTTTTATGCGGGCACTTCGGTGAAATATGGCCATATTCGTTGCAGTTAAAGCACTTTGGACCTTGTGCCTTCTGCGGACAGTCTTCTGACACATGATCGCCTTCACCACAGTTATAGCACCTTTTCGACATTTTTTCGTGACGTACGATGCCGCGTTTTTCGTTTCTGTAGGTACTTCTAGGATGTTCCAGTTTCATTTTTTCCTTAATAGTCTCGTAGATTTTAAACTTCTCTTTAAGTTCAGGATACGTCGTTACGCCATAAAGCATGATTTTATTGGTTTCGTGGTCCACTATGCCATCAACTATGTATTTAATGGCCACGTAATCGGGTATCTTTCCTCTTTTCCCTAACGCCTTCATGACCATCATATAGTCGATGCAACTCTCGTCACGTTTTTTCTTCCGCTGGCTCATAAGCTCGTGTATTGCTTTGATGTCGACTGTGTCAGGGAATTCTTTACTCAGGGCCGCTTTAAGTTCTTCCCATGTTTTGTGAGGGCGTTCAGCTTCCATCCATAGCTGTGCGGTGCCTGATAGGGACCTCCGTGCCATCAGCAGCTGTTGTAACGGTGTCCAACCACATATTTCTCCATTTTCCTCGACATCTTGTATCCATCGCGTAACTGGATACGTTTTATCTTGACCGGTGAATTTAGGTATCAGATCCGACGTGAGGTACAACATCGAGCTTTGGCCCGAACGTGGTTCTTCTTTCGTCATTTTCAGTTGCCGTAGCCGTCGTAATTACCTTTTCCGTTGATTTTTGAATACTATCCGCCGCCGTGCACCACGCCACGCGCCGGTCTCCGTCGTTCGTCGTCCGTCGTCTTCAAACTTGTTATTTTTGCCAATCCCGGACGAGCCCCCAAATTTTGTGGGATTGTATGGCAAAATAACGAGCACAATTACTAATTGAAACTTTATTCACACGTTAAAAAGTCAGCGTTACACCGTGGCTGTCCGTCGTATATTCGCTATCGCCATTACTGTCCTTTCTCACTCGCACACATACATCTCTCTTTCTTTCATCCGCTGCGTTCCGTTCTAACACTTAATTTGGCTGCGTTCTTTCAATACAATATTTATCCCACATATATATACAGGGTGTTACGGAAAGGGTATATCAATACAAACGGGTTGAAGAGTGTATCTGGTCTAGAATCTCTGTACAAAATTTCAGCTCAAAAGCAGTAACTTTGAAAATGCTTAATGTTTTTTTATTTCGATAGTGTATTAAATTGAAATCATAAAAAAAGTGTCACCGCACTACGAGGGTAATTATCCATTATCTGTAGTGTGTCTGTGCGCCTAGTACACGCACATCACGCCGCCACGCGCCAGTGCAGCGCCGTGATGTCGAAATAAAAAAATATTAAGCATTTTCAAAGTTAAGTTAGTTAGTGTCTTTGAAGATATCTTCTAACTTTCGAAGGGTAATTTTATTATTTCCCCTCTTCTAAAAATCATGTCTGTCTGTATACGGAACTAAGTTACGGTCAGCAACAAAAGTCGATTAACACTTCAGTTTTTTTTTAATATTAGTTATTGAGCAAAATATTAGGTCCTTACATATGAAATTGGCGTTTTGTATGGAAGGAACAAAAAGTCGAATATTTTTTAATATAATATATTTAATTAATCAAAGTATGAACCATTGTTTTCAATGCACTTTTGCCATCTTATAGGTAGTTCATTGATCCCTTTACTAAAAAAACCAGTCGGACGGGAATCAATAAAATCTTTGAAGGCGATTTGGACTGCCCCATCGGAGTTGAATTTTTTCCCTTGCAAAAAGTTATCCAAATTGCGAAAAAAATGGTAATCTGTTGGAGCAAGGTCCGGGGAGTACGGAGGATGTCTAAGACATTCCAATTCAAGCTCTTCTAATTTGGTAGCCGTCTGTTGCGCAGTGTGTGGTCTGGCGTTGTCGTGCTTTCAAGCTTTTTAATCTTCCCAATTTGCTTCAAGTGAATTAAAACAGTTTTATCACTAACATCGAAGCCTGCAGCTAACTCGGACGTGGTTTGCGATGGGTCCGCTTCCACAATAGCCTTCAATTCTCCATTATCAACTTGGGTCTCAGGCCGTCCACGGGGCTTGTTCTGCAGGTCGAAATTTCCAGAACGAAAACGTTGGAACCAAAAACGAACTGTGTTTTCTTTTGCAACATGACCGCCATACACATCATTCACCCTTCGAGTCGTTTCCGCAGCACTAGTGCCACGGCGGAACTCGTACTCGTAAATAATGCGATATTTTAAATTTTCCATTTTGTAAAATGAGTGACGCAAACAGAAAAAACAGAAGAAAAAAAACAAATGAATGACGGTCATCGAAGCACAAATACATGAGTAAATAGCTGTACAAATTTGAATTTGGAATTCCTTACCAAAGAGGAGAAATTCGTGATTAAAGTGGCCAGTACGAAAAACGCCAATTTCATATGTAAGGACCTAATATTTGTTCAAAATTGCAGCAGAAGAAAAATCTTTAGAATATAAACCGAAAAGCTACAGTTTATTGAAAAAAATGTTGTCAATTTAATAACAGTGTTAATCGACTTTTGTTGTTGACTGTACTAGATAGATGCAACATTTTGAATGAACCTTCATTTTCCTTTACTGTTCCACCAAGCGATTGATAGTTGGAGCATGCTATTGTTATTGTAATGATACTTCCCGCTAGTTCATCTTTTTTTGGTTGCTTTTATTGTACAGATAATAGTTTTGAAGTGCTTTTGAGTTTCAGAATGATGGTTATTGAGAACTCTTCGTTAACCCCTAAAGTGTAAGTGTGATGTCCGTTTCTTTTGCCTGTGACTTTGAAAATTTATGAATTGATTAAGTGGTGCAATTTTTGTCTCTTCATTGACAAACACCTTACCGTTTTCATTTCTACCACCCACAACATCATTATCAACACCAAAAACATCATCTTCTTAAACAAACCTAGTACCTACAGCAAAAACACAACCTAAAAACATTCAAACAAAAACACAGCTCTCCTTTATCAAAGGTTCTCGTTACAATCACCTAGCACAAATAACAAAGCACCCTGTGAACCGACTCGTCTCGCCACGTGGATACAAAACAAACCACGACGAAGCTCGCTATTCGATATTGCCTGGATAAAAGACTTGGTAAATAATAGGCCACGCGTGTATATAAAGAGTAACTTATAGGAGTACCCATTCGTGAACAATTATTTTTAGAACAACAACATGACATAACATAACCCCAGTTATCCCCGAAATTATAGGTAGAGGTCCTAATGATAGGCGGGCACATGTCCTTTCTTTGGTATTGTGCGCCAAATCGACCTCAAGTTCTGAGTTGAGCTGCACGATTTTTGACAAATGCGTTCACTGACTGGACAGGTCCGCTCAATCTGTGTGGTTCTTTCTTTAAAAGAACATTTCAGACACCAATCTACATGGTCTTCACATGATCTGACCAAGATTATGTCTGGACTTTAAAAGAGACTGTGACCTAGTTTGTTTCGGCCTTTCTTCTCAGAGTAGTCACATAGGTAACGCCGACCTCATCTAGCTTAAAAAAAAATGATTGACGTGTAAAAGTGTTTGTATTAACCTACTTACAGAAAATAAATAATTTATTATTTACCACAAATCCTGACTCCGTGTATCTACTGAGAAATTCCAGATAGGAAACCCCAATAACGTACCCACTGCTAGGACACAGACCTCCTCACGGTGAGAGGGAGTGGGCCGTAATCCACCACGTGGGCCCAGTGCGGGTTGGTTATGCGAAACCCTAATAACACTTTGAACTAGCTGGGAAACGAACTGAGAACCTCATGCTTGGCAGTAACGCTTGCGATTCGACCAGTGAGGCAGTCAATTGTTACTAAAGGTACTTGTGTAAAACTGATATCAGAAGCTCTACATTTTGTTAATTTGCCTTTCATTCAGCATCCTTCACTCGAACCAATCCAACTATGTTTGATTTTGGCCCTCGGAATTTTTCACTACCTACCTGCCTACCGAATGGTTGAAGTCAAAGGAGCAGATGAACGTTCATTCCTATTTACATCTGCCGATGTCGTGTGAACGTGGAATGAAACAAGAATGGACCTTCATTCAAATGAACCATTCAATTGAGTAAATCGTCGGATATCGGCTTTATAGAGGGGCAAAAGCAAGTGGTAGACACTGCCGCCTATTGACATGAAGAGGTTCCACGAATGCGTCATAAGAGAAAAAATATCGTCAACTTTTGGTTAAATTACAGTTGTCTGGTATAAAAAAAACGAGTGTGCTTATGACCACACGACTGAAGTGAAACTTCAAACGTATTTGGCTATGAGAGGAAGAGAGAAAGAAAATGTGCGCGCGCACTGCTTTCTCTTGCTTATATCCCCCACTCAACTCCCGTTCGCCTCGCCCGATCACAGTTTTCGTAACGCTTACGTCACGCGTTCGCCAGCTTACTCCCCAAGTCAAGCGTGCGTAAAGAAGTTTCACTTCAATAAATAATTGTTTTTAAATCACTGCCTGTGAGTGAGAATTAGTTAAAATGACGTCACCGTAACTGGCTAACCTCTTTATCACGGCATCGGCATAATGAACACAATAGGACGAGAAGACAAAAATCTGCTAGAAATTATGGCAAAGGGCATTTTTAACAAAAAATATCGTCAGTCCCGTTCCACGTTTATTATTTTATGAATAGTTAATAACGTTGACCGCCGCATTAAAAATACTGCAGCACTATTAGCTAAAGTTCAAAGAACCCAAGCAAAAACAAAGCTTATTACTACCATCCACCACGTGGAACAAAATAAACGATAGTACCATCACCCACCCTATCGGATATTGCCTCGATATAAAATTACTTCGAAGCACGTGACCCGAGTTCTAATCAAGTCTGTAAGAAATCATGCTGTACAAAGTGCTCTAAAAGAATAATACAGAACAGTTCTTCTTTTCTGTCTGGCCAGTGTTTTATTAGTCGTTTTTAAAGGTGAAGTTAAGTAATGTTGGGACAGTTTGTTTTTAGAGCAAAAAGTTTTTAATGCAACTTTTCTGGGTGAAAATTGAAAATGGAATGAAGAGGGTAAGGGAATGTACTACATTATTATTTTTATAAACCTCTGCTTTGCCCTTTAAGTAAAACTGGCATGATGTTTTGTAAAGTATATAATTATTCCTTTAAGGTGCTCCCTCATTGGGAGCATTCCCCTGTAATGTAACGTTACAGATTCGAGCATTACATCAGTGAGGGAGGAAAATCGAGCATTACAGCACGCACCTTGATACAACTTCTAATATCAATGCGCTCTACTTGTAAAAAGTCAAATCTGTAATGTTACATTACACGCGAATGCTCGTCAGTCAGGGAGGTAGTATTGTAATGTAATGCTCAAAGTCGAATCTATAATATTACATTACACGCGAATGCTCCTGGTGAGGGAACACCTTTATTTATTTATTTTAACTTTTCGCACAAAAAGGTACAAAGGCGGACTTAATGCCTTAATGCCTATTTATGCCTAAGTAATTCTTAAGTTTTATAATTGAAAAGACAGTTGCGCTAATTAATATTTGTAAAAATAACTCACAAATAGGAACGTACCATGTTTGGGATAGTCTTGATCCTCAAAATAAAATATTGTATTTATAAAAAAAGCAACGATTTACGTCAGAAGTAAATCTTTGCAACTTTTTTGCAATTGCATTTACAATTTATTTTTACACGGCAAACTTTCAACCAAAGTCACTTTGCTAGCTAACTTTCTTCTTTATGTTAATTTTTTTTTTTAATTTCTGGCTAGTCGCCATGACACTTACTGCGATAGTTATTAAACCGTCTAGCAGAAACTTGTTGTTCGCATAGTTTTTAAGTTGACTTGATGAGACTAACTTTTGTGAGGATTTTTTTTTATGAATGTGTAAAATATGATAAGTTTAGTGCTTCTAAAGCTTTTTTCTTTTAAGTAACTGCTCGTGTACAGTCGCCAGCACATCAAGCTACTACAATCTGTCAAATTTCTTTAAAAGATTTTCAACTTTATCGCTAAAACTTAAGGTTCAAAGTTGATTGGGAAAATTTGACAGTTTCGGGTAGCTTGATGTGCTGGCGTCTGTACACACATAAACAGACATCGAAAAGGCTAGGCAGCTGATGATGATAGACAAGAAGAAAGGAACAGAAAAAAAACGTACAAAGGTGATGCTTATTTCTAAAGGAAAAAAATTAAGGAGAAATGAGTAAAGTTATGGTCTCTCATTTTAAAACGATACCGCGAGCATTGTACTTATGTGTAAGTACAGCTTACACTATGGGGCATTGACGGCTATGAGATGATTTATAAAGAGTATTTCGTTTACTGTCACTTTGGCATTCGGTTTTAAGTGATGACACGCGTGACAGTAGTCCTTTTACAGTTATTTCACCACAGAGGGGCAATTATCGTAATTTTAAGAACGTTCACAGTCTGATCTCAATCTGTCAAAAATACCTCGAATTTCCCTACAGTTATGACAAGATTTTGACATTTACTGTCGCTGAGATGAGCCGTTTCCAACAGCCGGGACCAACGGCTGAACGTGCTTCCCGAGGCACTGAGGGGTCTAGGTATATAAAGATGGTCACCCATCCACAGACCAACCGCGGCAAGCGTGGCTTAACCTGATCGATTGACCCGTGCGGCTATTATTATTTATCCGCAGGCCCCTACATGAGTAAAACCGCAAATACCTCGTTTATTAGTAGATACATGAGTAAAACCACAAATACTAATAAACGAGAGAGACCTAAACCAAATCTTTATAATATACCAAATCGAAGGCAATACTGCGAATACATTCCTCGATCCAATTGCTAAACGGATTGGTATTGCAACCCAACCCAACAATACAGTTTATTGCAAGCACATCGTGGCGACCACAAATCCTCTGAAAGTGGGGATAAAAGCGTTTATTTGTTCAGACTAATGCACATTTTATGCGGGACCCCCGCTCCTTATGACTTACGTGACGTAATGTTGTGGTACAAGTTAGAAGCTGAAGAGTTCTACGGGGTCTAATTAAATTAGTTACAGAAACTTTGAAGACGTAACCCACCGAACAAGCACGGGCCATTTAAAAAAAAAAACCGAGTGTGCTTATGACCACACGACTGAAGTGAAACTTCAAACAATTTGGCTATGAGAGGAAGAGAGAAAGAAAATGTGCGCGCGCACTGCTTTCAGACTTTTCGTAACGCTTACGTCACGCGTTCGCCAGCTTACTCCCCAAGTCAAGCGTGCGTAAAGAAGTTTCACTTCAAAAATAACGTTATTTAATTTTATAAAACATGAAACGTATATTTTCTCTTGACTATACTTACCTGTTAAAAAGAGTAACACAGATAAAGTGGATAAGACAGAGATTAAAATAGAAGAAGAACTAGCAGGGGATCCGGGGGGGGGTACAACTCGTTAGTCGCGGCCGTTACCACTGGGATTTCCTAAGACGCGGATTATACATATAGAAACGGCGTACGGTAAAGACGCGGCGCAGGCGCAGAGCAGGCGCAGAGCAGGCGTGGAACAGATAAGGCACGGACGCGATTTAAATTATATCAAAGAGGCGAAGAGACGCCGCAACTAGTCATTATACAGGCTGACTTTATCGTGATAGCATGACTTTCTCTTCAGACGACGAAGATGCGCTTGCTCTGCTGCAACTCATTAATGTGCAGAGACACCGAAGATATTGGGTGCACCCTGTGTGGAAAATGTCACAAGACCATAGACATTTTAAAATAATGGAAAAATTATGCGAATATCCTGATCGTTTTCCTACAGTGTATGAGCTGTATATGAGCTGGATATTGTTCAATTATCTCGCAGAACTCTACATTAAACTCATTATCGTGACGCATTTTTCTGCACCTACTGTATTTTAAACAAAAGTCGTGCTGCCTCGCTGCCTGTGCAAAAAGAAAAATAATTAACACATACCCCCTAACTAATAAAAGTTGTATAGCGTCTGTATATTGCACAACGCTTTGTATTCTTCTTTCGAAAGTCAAATTACTGACGACTGAAAGAGAGAAATCGGTGTGTAACTATTCATCTGATATAATACGTTTATTAGCAAGAAGAAAAAGTGTAGTTTTCAAACCCGCTCTAAGTTTCTTCTTTACATCCCTCGCGAAATAGTCAGGACGCGAAGAATAGGCCTCCTCATAAAATTCGGTCCGTAAATATGAAAAGAAAAAGATTTCTGAGAATAATACAACATGATACCTATGTAACGTGCCCTAGACCCGCTGAATTATTGTCATATTTACCATTGTTGTTGTGGTAAACTAAGATTTTACTAGGTATTTTTTTTTTTACTTTTGAAAGTATTTTATGATGAGAGTGTCTGATTGTATGTTCTGCTTTTAATAGCTTTTGCCCGCGGTTTCACTCGCGTGAATGTCATTTGCCGGGATCAAAAGTATCCTATCTGTTAATCCAGATTATAAACTAACCCCCTTAATAATAAACCTATTATATCAGATGAATTCACACCGATTTTTTTCTTTTAGTCGTCAGTAATTTTAATTTCGAAAGACGAAGATAAATCGCTGTGTAACTATTCAGACGCTATACATCGTTTGTTAGTAAGGTGGTATCTGTATGGCAAATTTCATCTCAATCAGTTAAGCCGTTTTTTCGTGATTGAGAAACAAACATTCAAACATACAATCTTTTGTAATAGGATTTCCAAACGTTTCAACACGGGTTATGTTCTCTGGTATCCAACCTGCACACTAATTGCGTAACGCACTTTCAAACACAATTTCCATTTTGAAGGATATTGCTAATCCATTGCTTCATATGTTCGAAAATTTGTCTGCTCAACAACGCAAATAACGCAATGAATGTTGTTGAACTGCCAAAATGAAATCCACTTTTACTGTTAGCGTCTTACGCAATTACCCCGCTGACTTATGTTGTGAAATGATATTACGTAAAAACTTTAGCGATTAATTATACAGTACCTTCCGAGGAATGCCAAGTGTACCGAATAGTCATTATAAAAGAATATTTTAAGTTCATTACAATGATTAATGACTTTAATAGCCTTTTTTATTTTCTTCTCTTTATTGTAGGTAGTTACTAAAATGTTCTGGTTATTTTCCCAGTTAAGGCGGTATCCCGACCAAATAACCTTGAGCATTGCGACAGAGACAGAGAGCGACACGACTTCCTCGTACAAAAGGGATGCAGCGAACCTTGCGCACGCCTCTTTATCATAGAACTCGCACAATTTTTGGAATTATTTTAATAATAAAAAAAGAATAGCGATCTTTTTAAATAAATTAAAACATGGATTATTTAGATTTTTAAATTATCTATCCATTGGTGAAATTTTAAAATTAATAGAACGTCAAATTTAGCAAAAGATGCATGCAATCAATAATTTTAGTAAATGTATTAGTAACATACAAATAAAAACGGGCAATGTGATGAGAGGATATCGAACTTTAATAATGTGCTTTCAGATGTAGTTTATTTCTCATAATGATTGAGTTAATTGCCTCTGAATAACGAAGGAAAACGCAGTTTTGGTCGGGGTACCGCCTTAAAGCTCCCAGGCAGGCGCAATTTTGGTAGGACAATTTCCATTAAGTTTTCATAGTTAGTTAGCCTTTACCGAAGAAACATTTATCGGCTACATTATACAATTTAATTATTTCTACAAAGGAACGAGAACGCGCGGGCTCGCGAAAGATGGAAGATGGAGTAAAGGGAGGCCTTTGCCCAGGAGTGGGACAGCATACATAAGGTCCGGCGTTTCTAAATTTGCCAAAGATGTTAACAACAATGGCCGCTCGAAAATTAATAATATCGATAAACAAGAACATTTATTTTAAGTAGGTAATGTTTGTTTTCGACTTTATTAAATTTCGAGCGGCCATTGTTGTTTACTTCTTTGGCAAATTTAGAAATGCCGGACTATAGGCCAGTAAAAAAAAAACTCGCAGCTAACTCTCAAGTTTTTATAACACCTTGTACTTAAGTAATGTAACATAAACGATCAACAATACTCAGTTCCATAAAAGATAATACATTACAATAGAACATAGATAACTCTGGAATTAATCTGGAATTTAAATACCATACCGATCACGCTTGACAGGCGGGATTAGTTAGCGGCCGCAGGATGACGTCATTATAGTCCGAGCGGTAATTACACTTAACCCTTGCTGAAATCTGATTTAGTAGATAATTCTAATTCAATTTGTAATGAAGCTTGTTGCACGTCCATCGTGCCTGAGTTAGGCATATCTTTAGTTTATACTATAGACAGGGTATTACGGAAAGGGTATATCAATACAAACGGGTTGAAGAGTGTATCTGGTCTAGAATCTCTGTACAAAATTTCAGCTCAAAAGCATTAACTTTGAAAATGCTTAATGTTTTTTAATTTTGACATCACGGCGCTGCACCGGCGAGCGGCGGTGTGATGTGCGTGTACTAGGCGCACAGACACACTACAAATAATGGATAATGACCCTCGTAGTGCGGTGACACGTTTGTTATGATTTCAATTTAATAAACTATCGAAATAAAAAAATATTAAGCATTTTCAAAGTTACTGCTTTTGAGCTGAAATTTTGTACAGAGATTCTAGACCAGATACACTCTTCAACCCGTTTGTATTGATATACCCTTTCCGTAACACCCTGTAGAAGTATTTCAGCCGAAAGACGGAAAGAAAGCCGAAAGAAAGCGTGGAATGTGCAAGTGAATAAAGAAGGGATTAAATCGAAACAATAGCAGCTATACCTCGAAATGCAGAAATACCCTGTTAATAACCCGACGCCAGTTAAAATTTCGCTATTCTTCACATACCAACATACCAAATTATTCCCGAAACAGTACAATATTAACAATATCGACATCGCCACACGAGTGCGGTGTAATTCCGCACTGTATACATTTTACATGCAATTCATCTGACTCGCCGAGATGCCTCCAACAAACTGAAATTGCTTTACATGCATTATTCACTAGCTGATGTTTAACGGTATGACGTTTTCAATTACCTTTTTAGGTTATTTTGGGTGGAATATTGAATTTTCGAAGGTCATGACAAAATTGAGGTGGTTTATTAAAAGGGGAACGTTGTAAGGTAATACTTATCATATTATATACCTACTAGCTGCGCCCCGCGGTTTTACCCGCATAAGTCTCGATCCCGTGGGAATATCGGGATAAAAAGTACCCTATGTCCTTTTCCGGGACTCAAGCTATCTCTATACCAAATTTCATCAAAATTGGTCCAGCCGTTTGAGCGTGAAGAAGTAACAAACATATAAACACACACACACACAAACTTTTGCCTTTATAATATTAGTGTGATTATTTTGATATTAATATTTGTATTGACTTTATTCGTGACGTTCTTAAGAGGATGCGGTCGGAGAGACTTTTGAAAAAGCCTAACTAAAAGGACATAATTTGAGGTTTGGCTGTCGCCTATTAAGTCCTCCAATATTGGACCACTTTAAAAGATATTTCCCAAGTTGAATAAGAAGGATATGTACTGTGTCCATATTATGTTTTTCTTTTTTCATTAAAAGCTTTCAAATATGTACACTAGGCCTCGGTTGACACCAGTTTAAGTCGGAATTTTTGTTTATAAAAATAATGTATCATCAAAAAGGAAAACATAAGGGCATACAAGTAGTTAATACTTACTTTTCTGTAAAAAATCATTGCTTTATGGTCATAAACCGGAAAGAAAAAAAGCGAGAGAAAAGACCATCCACATTTCCTCTTAAGAAAGGTTAGGTGCATAGTACCTACTCGCAAGCGGCGTGCGTCTATGACTAGATATATAAACGTAAACGAAGCAAAAGGAGTATGTAAGGATCGTAGGAGGTGGCGTTGTGTAGTTATGCTTACCCCCTTGGGAGGAAAGCGTGAGTTTATGTATGTATGTATTAATATTCATATGCAAGGAGCTGTAAATAGTCAATTGGAAAACAACAGACAAAACTTCGGGACATTGGCCATCTTCCAAGTGATATGATAAAGTGGCTTTTGAGCACTATTCTAGCAAAAGAATCTTACTTTGTTTATGTATGGAGGTGTCAAAATACATATACAGGGTGAAATTAAATTCCTGGGCATCCTTTTAAGGGGTCATTGTACCCATCATTATGAACAACTTTTACTATGGGACTAAAACTAAAATCGCGAAAAAAATCAGCTGTTCCTTGCATTTATGTTCACATAACTCGTCAAAATGTAGGGAAGAGCTGATTTTTTTTCGCGATTTCAGGTTTGATCCCATAGTAAAAGTTATTCATAATGATGATTACAATGACCCCTTAAAAGGATGCACATGAATTCAATTTCACCCTGTATTATACACCATGTATCAGAAAGTTATGGTCATGCTGTATTTAAGCAATAGGTAGTAACGACATAGAACAAAAAACAATCAGAAAACTGCACATAATAAGCATACCATAAAGCCATAACACACTTCGAGATATTCAGGGACCCTTGCCCTAAATCGGGATGGTGTAATAAGAGAAAGGGAGGAAGAGTCCCTATAACAAAAAACACGTTTCCTAAATATGGGACCCTCAATATCGCGTACGGGTTTTATTCACTTCTAGCCCGACAACCCGTAATCACGCTACCAAAATTCGATTAAAGCTACGCCCGCGCCGGCCAATATATTAAATTCGAAACCCACCGACATAAACGCTACATCAGGCCATTATTATACCGCTAAATTAAACTTCAACTACAATTCCACCAAAGAAATAAGGTTTAGTTCCTCGAAAAAACTGGACGGCCTAACAGGCCACTGCCTAACGACACGTGAAACACAGAGTTATTGCAGGGTTAACATCCTAATTCTGTTCTATTTAGCGTAAGGTTACATGTGTGAACGTTCAATCGATCGTAATAACAGTCGTTCGAGCTGGTGAATGTTAATAGGAATCTACTATTGTGTTAGTAGATCTACGCTTACGGTGTAAACACGCCATTGTAATTATGTGTTAAATTGGTGTATATTGAGTTAGAATACAGCATAGCTGAGTCACAGGCCGTCTTTTTGTGAGAGAGTGGGCCATTATCCACTACGAAGGCCCAGTGGGGTGGCGTCTTGATGATAGCTGATTCAAAATAATATACTTAATAGAAAATTCTAGTTATAGGGCTGTGCAAAATAAGTTTAAAAACTAAAACCCGACTACTGAAAAGGATGAAACAAGAAAGTACCTTCCCGTGGTCGCATGCTACCATAGCTTTGTATGTTATTACAGCGGCATGCGACCACGGGAAGGTACTTTCTTGTTTCATCCTAGTTTTGTTTGTTTTAGTTTTTAAACTTATTTTTTTTAATTATTTTGGGGCTTATTTCAGTAATATTTATATTTTTAAAATGTGCTAATTAAGCCCTTTCATTTGATACCCAACAAGGCACAATTCAAACTTATAATTTTTTAATATCATAACTTTATGTCCGCTAGAGGGGGCCATATTCAATTTAACGTTACGTCACATAGCCTATTATAACCAACGGACGATCAAGACGTTTCCAAAGATACCTCATTTGTCTAATTATGACAAGTAATTTAGAAGTTATGAGGGAACAGATGAACATACATACATACATACCGGTCAAAATCATAACCCTCCTTTTTGCTTCGTCGTAGTCGGGTAAAAAGTAATGGCATTTGACGGCACTGCAGGGCAGAGGGATCCTCATCTCATAGAAAAAATGAACGAGCATTAGTGATTGCATATGAACGTAATGTTCGCAGAACCAAACGATTTTAGAATATAAAAACTTAACTTAAATAATTTTATCCTAAACCAAAAGAAAGAACACAAAAGCGAATCAAACAATTACAAAAAAAAAAACCGTACGGTTTTATTTGGCACTATTCTACAAAATTATTATTATGTAAAGTCAGGGAAATTAATTGGTTATCAAATTGACTATCAACATAAGTGGTTCATATTATATTTTAATCACAACAGCTGTCATTCTTTTACTCTTGATAAAATGGCTATAACGCAAAAATGTTATGTAGTGTGTAAAAACTTTTTTACAAAAAAAACAACCGACTTCAAAAAAAAAACACTACAAAGTGAAAAATAACTTTAATTTCGGAAGTCGGTGTCGTTGCTTCAGCATTTTCGTTTTTTGACACCGACTTCCGAAATTAAAGTTATTTTTCACTTTGTAGTGTTTTTTTTTTGAAGTCGGTTGTTTTTTTTTTGTAAAAAAGTTTTTATTTTTCACTTTTTAGTTGTACCTACCCCACACAAATTCAATTAACACTAGTGCATTGAAGACACGACTCGAAGAATCATCAAAATTCACATAAAAATGACGGAGATGGTACATTTATGCATATAACTTCGTACATAAGAATAATTACCTAATGTATTATATACTAAAACCTTCCTGAAAGTATGTAGATCACACTCATGAAAGAATGATCAAAATCGGTTCAGAAGTTTTTGAGATAATCGCGGACATACATACATACATACATACATACATACGGGTCGAATACAGAACCTCCTTTTTTAAAGTCGGTTAAAAAAGAAAAGAAGTATATTTGCGGCAAACATGACGCAGAGAAAAACACAACACAAAAACTTTTAAAAAAAGAAAACAACCGACTTCAAAAAAAACACGACAAAGTTATAAATAACTTTTATTTCGGAAGCCGGTGTCGTTGGTTCCGCATTTTAGCGTTTTTTTATGCATATAACTTCGTACATAAGAACAGTTACCTAATGTTTTATATACTAAAACCTTCTTAAAAGTATGTAGATCATAATAATGAAAGAATTATCAAAATCAGTTCATCAGTTTTTGAGAAAATCGCGGACATACAAACATACATACATACGGGTCGAATACAGAACCTCCTTTTTTGAAGTCGGTTAAAAAAGAACAAGTCAGTTTGATATAAAAATAATTTCCCTGACCGCACTTTCTATAAAATATTAAGAGCTGTAAAGGTAGGTACTTGAGTTCCTAAAAATAATGATAGAAAAAAAACAGAACGTACTCGTATGTACCCCGAGGCGACGTAAAATATGCAGCGGTAAACAGAATTCGATACGGGGTGCTGATGTTACAACAAATACAGCACAAAGAGAAGCTTCGAACATTTTAAAATTCATCTACTCCTGCTCTTAGAATGGGTGAATGTAGAATAGAAAATATATATTGGTTCAGGCATTTTTTTTGTGTCATAATAATCTTGCTAAACTAAACTAGATGTTTTTCAAATGTTTTAGAAGAAAATGGTGCAATAAAATTTCTTCCCTACTTAGATAAAGGTACTGGTGTCTGCCAGGTTGAAATTTTGAGTCATGTGCCTGGAAACATTCTAAAATAAGGCATTTTTTAGAGGATCTCACAATATTTTGTATTGTGAAGACAATTATTATCGAAACCACTCTATTAAATCAAAGATGGAAATCCACCAAATAGTCAAAGTCAAATAATTTATTTCAAATAGGCGCTTAAAAGGCACTTTTGAACGTCAAAATTTATAAAAAAAAATCAATTAATTCTAGTCGCCTCTTCCAAGAGGTAGTTTCGTATGGAGAAGAATGGGCAAGAAAGTCCACCGTTACTCTTTTAAAATGTTGTACAATATTTTGTACACATTAATTATAATATAATAATATATGTGAAGACGAAGCACTTATAATAAAATTACTGTACCACAATAGGTAAAAATAATTAAAAATAAAGCAGTGACAAGTAAATTAATTATGCGATAGATACGGTGCAGCGGTGCTCACATATTTACAAATATTGTAAAAGTAGTTGGTTTCCCTAAAATTTTAACATTTAATATTGTATGCGAGTTAAAGTAATCACTGAATGTAAAATCAATGTCAAATTATAAAATAAAAAAAACAAACTAGCAACTAGTTTGATTTTGTCTAGACTCTAGATTGTCCTATGGAGCAGGACTAGCATGTTTACATGCATTATTATCGAATCCTGGATAATAATAATCTTCTAATTTGTAATATGCTTCTTTACAAAGTGTAATTTTAATATAAGTTTTAAATTTTCCTGCAATATACAGGGTGAATTTTCCAAGTGGGAGTGGATGGCCAAATTCTAAACTATGAGGAATAGCGAAAAGTACTCAAAGGAGTCGCGGGCTCAATTTTGATGAAAACTAAAACTGCATCATTGGATTTTTGAAAAATCAATATTTCTAGCCAGGAATCGAACCTGTTGATTTTGAAAAAAAAACACATACTGTATTATTACACCATTCGATAGTGTCGCTAATAAGGATCGAATTCTGGGAAGTAATGACATACGGCAAACTTAAGGAAAATGTTGAATTTTAATAAAATTCTTCTTTTTTTAAAGTAGGTATTCATAATTGCTATTCATACCTTCTACATTTACGTACCTTGTTCGAAATGATGCTCAATATTTTTATTAACACACGGGTGTGTTATTAAAAACCCCGCAGCGCAGTCACCTTCACAACATGATGTTCTAAATTAAAATTTCTATTACGATCTTTGGAAAATATTCTAATGGAATCAATAATATTGTAATGTTGAATGCAGTACAATCCTTGAGACGTCGAATCCAGCTATGTATTGAAAACAATGGTCATCATTTTGAACAATTAATCAGTTAAGGTTTCGTAGGTAGGTAACATAACCCGGGCCTGGCTAAATAATAACAGCCGCACAGGTCAATCCATCAGGTTAAGCTACGCTTGCCGCGGTTGGTATGTGGATGGGTGACCATCTTTACATACCGAGACCCCTCCATGCCTCGGAGGAAAGTACGTTAAGCCGTTGGTCCCGGCTGTCATTCCTGGATCTTTGACAGTCGTTACGGGTAGTCAAAGGTCGAAGGTCTGACAACCAGTCTTAGGCAGATGATGATGAGGTAGGTAACATAAGAAAAATAAAAAAGTATTTTGTTAAAAATGAGCTCTTTTCTTTAGTTTGCCGTATGTCATTATTTCCCAGAATTCGATCCTTATTAGCGACACTATCGAATGGTGTAATAATACAGTGTTTGGTTTTTTTTTTCAAAATCAACAGGTTCGATTCCTGGCTAGAAATATTGATTTTTCAAAAATCCAATGACGCAGTTTTAGTTTTCATCAAAATCGAGCCCGCGACTTCTTTGAGTACTTTTCGCTAGTCCTCATAGTTTCGGATTTGGCCATCCACGCCCACTTGAAAAATTCACCCTGTATAACATACTGTGTTAAATGTTACACAAAGTATTTTGTTGTAACACTTAACACAGTACCCCATAAAAGATGTATGTACGTTAGATGAAAGATTTATGTAATGAGAAGGATATCTAGGGACCGATTCGGGAGAAGGACAATCATGAATAATTCATCATATAAAAGGTGTGTTGACTTTGTACAACCACATTACATAACATCATGCCTATAGTCCCAAAGGGTCAGGCTATAGTACACCCACGTTCCATCAGTTATGTTTTTAGTCCTATGTAATAAATAGGAGGCGAACCTATTGCCATCAACCGAGGACAAATGCAGACTCTCCCAACTCTTTCAACTGAAACTCAATAACCCTTTGCCCGACGCAGGAATTGAACCCAGGACGACCAAAAGCTGCTATTTAATTACATAATATTGGCCCAAACCTTTACTAAGTAGGCCTATCCAATCCCAACGACTCCAGGATTCAGTACGCAATATATGTACATGCAAATCCTAACCACACGTGTATTTGTCGTACAATTTACGTCTGTCATTTTGGCTGTTAAACGAACTGGGTACAACCGGGAGGGGGGTGAGGGGGGGGACAGGTAATTTTTCCCGCGACCCATGAGAAGAAATGACTGTAATAATCGCGTTATTTTCGGGTGAAATCATGAGTTTTTTTTTGCTGTCTAACGTTGATGGTTTACTTTGGGTATATATTTCGGGTCTGCCCGATTTGTTTCCAACGCGATCTACCTAATCTGGATCTTAGCCACATGTGCTCATCACTCAAAACGTGTGTCGTGTATTCAGATTGAATTATTGGGTACTCCTGTGATACGAGACTATATGAAATGGTTTTCCAACTAAACTTGTGTAAATCTATATAATATACATCTATATCTTTAGGTAAATCTATATAATACATCTACAAAAAAAAAACTAGTGTTTGTGTTGTTTGTAATGTCAAAATAACAGCTTTCTACTAAATTCATAATTATAAAAGTATATACGGTACATAAAACAAAAAAAGCATTTTTTAAATGTCTGTCTCTGTCTGTTTATTCCGGCTAATCTCCGAAACAGCTCAACCGATTTTGATTCTGAACAGATAAATGATGTTATAAGGAACAATATATTTTAATTTTAGGATCCCGCGCAAAAAATAACACCCATGAAATCCAATTGTTTTATATAGTCAATAGTCATAAATAACATAAGAATGTGCCAGTCAGATTTCGATAATATTGTAGATAATTAAGGTTTACTCTTACATCTGTCGATGGTTATTAATAACTGTCAACTACAGATCAAAGACGATTAGCTATTAATTTTCCCTTGCCAAATTCAGATCAATATCACCCTAAGAATAATGCACCTATTTTCAAAAGGATAAAGACAAAGACAAAGACATTTATTCGTCGGATATGGTAGGTACAAAGTTGGTTGGTATAAATGGATAAGTTCAACACATCCGCCGCTAATAGCGGCATACGAATATTTACAACGTGAAATTAATGTACTAATGTACACGTGGGTAGGTATAAAACCTAACTTAAACTCTAATAAACAATAAAAAACAAAAAACAAAAAAAAAACATATATTGATGACACTGCTAATTTCCTACTTCAAACAATTTTCAATTTATTAAAAGTACTTTCTTCCTTAGTCTGTTATACACATACATACATACACACATAATTTTCTCAAGCACTTGAGTCACAAAATCCAAACCGACATCCGTAATTTCGACAAGACAAACGTCTCACTTATTATTTCCCACCCCGAAACAAGCTTAAAAGCGAAATACGTCATCATAGTGGAAAAATGTGAGACATTTGCGTTACAAAGACAAATTTGCAGCAGAGCCGTCACAAATTAGACGGATGCAGAAGGTCAGCTTCATAGAACGAGCGAAAACGCACGCACACATAGACACACTTCATTTATAGCGAGTGCAAGCGCACTCAAGAGTGGCATTCGTTTGAGATAGTTTAGGATTCCCGTACGTATTCGTCTATGTGCAGTGGCGTAACTACACCGTTTGGGGCCTGTGGCAAATTCAAGGGACGGGGCCCTCCCTCAATGTAAAGAAGCTCAACCAACGTTAATAGTTTTTTTTTTTTTTACTAGCATTTCTTCCGCGATTTCTTCCACGTAAATTTCATATTTTCCTCTACAAAATTTAACACCTGACTGCTCCGTTGCTCTAGTGGTCGCAAGTGCTACTGCTGAGCATGTGGTCCTGTCCAAAAAATTAGACAAACAATGGGAAAAACGTACAAAATGTTCGAAACCTGAATGATGTCCTTTGTTGCACTAGCACATTTTCCAAAAAAGTTTGCATTTATAAGCTTATGTTAGGATCCTCCTGTGCTCATAGCCCTCTTGGGCCGGGGGCCCCTCTGGCTAGGGGCCCGTGGCATTTTGCCCTAATGCCACCCTATAATTACGCCACTGGCTATGTGTTCCAGCTCCTGCTTTTGCTCGTTGAATGTAGTAGATCTTCTGTTACGTGTCTATTCTGTGGCACAGTGGTGGTGACAAGTTCGCGGGTATTAACGGGGATTTATGTCCGGAATGCATTGTGAGACGTACGTGTAACGTGGTGCATTGTAAATGAGATGCCGTAACCGCGAGTTTTTCCAGCGGTGGACTCCTATTTGAGCTTCTGATTAAGTTTGAGCGCTGAATTTTAAGTTACAACGTTTCTCGCATTCATTTTTGAGGGAACTGCAAACGGAAAAGAAGTGTTTATTGCATTTCGCGATAGCAAAACCTAAAGTTTGTCCAAAAAATTTGTAAATGATAAATGATTTTATTTTTGTAAGTAGGTTTGCACAAACACTTTTACACGTCAATCATATTTTTTTAAAACTAGATGAGGTCTGCGTTTCCTAAATTACTAGTCTGAGAAGAAAGACCGAAACAAACTCAGAGGTCACAGTCTCTTAAAATCCAGACATAATCTTGGTCAGGTTACATGAAGACCACGTAGATCGATGTCTGAGATGGTATTTTGAGGAAAGAACCTCACAGTTGAGCGGACCTGTCCAGTCAGTGCACGCATTTATCAGAATTCGTGCAGCTCAACTCAAAACTTAAGGTGTATTTTAGTTCCACTATTTTGATTTACGTTTGCGGTCTTTATTCCCTTTTCCAAGCGTTCCCGGTTTATGCCCCAAACCAATTCCAACGTTCAATTTCGTAAAAATATGCCCGTCTATACCATTACCCACGGTTCTTTTCCTATCACAAATCCAACGGTTCGTGACCATAAAAATGACACATGTTATTTCAACTTTCTCTTAACCAGGCACCATATATCAGGCACGAACTGGATCCCTTCGGCTGTGCCCACTCGTGCATGTCAGATTTATGTCTACATCTGACGATTCTCAATGCTGTTACCTATACATATCTTTGTGGTCGTATGTTTAATCTCCTTAGTTTGGATTTATGGCGGTAATTTGGGATTATTTTCTGCCAAGAGCGAAAATGGCGGTCTGTGGTTGGGTCTGTGAATAGTGGAGGCGTCGGGTTTTAAAATGGAGGTAGTGTTCTTTATTTAATTTAAACTTTTATCTTAAAGTTGATAAACTATAAATATTTCCTTACTCATCGTCATCCTGTCATCTGCCTAGCTTTTACCCAACTATGTTGGGGTTGGCTTCCAGTCTAACAGGATGTAGCTGAGTACCAGTATTTTACATGGAACGATTGCCTATCTGACCTCCACAACCCAGTTACTGGGTAATACGATACCCCTTGGTATAAGACTGGTCGTCAAACTTTCGGACTTCTGACGACCTGTAACGACTATCTTTAGAAGAATTTACTTACTATGGTCACATAAAACATGGTTAAAGATTTTCTAAATAAAAATTGTCTTGCTTAGCTTCAGTCATATTTAATCTACTAGTTGAAATACTCTTCGAAGCACTATAAAATAAAAATTGAACTTAAATTTTGAAATATATACGAGACTTTTAATCATATTTTATAACACCACTTCAAAGAATAAAGCGTTCGAAAGTATATTCAAAACAAGACAATGCTTGAAATATTTTAAGAATACAGAAATAAACCACGTAGAACATTTTACGAGCCCCAAATAAAAACATTACCAAAATAATCCTACACAAGAACTAACACAAACATAAACTGTAAACAAAAAAACTTCTGACTCAAAACTCTTGAACTTTGTAAGTGAACCGAGCTAAACTTCGTGCATTTGATAATAAATAATATAAATCTGAAATATGTTAGAATTTGCAGAATTCTTTCACATCGGGCGAAACGCGATCAAAGTCTGACACTTACATGAAACATGGGCCAAAGTTTTTTGTTCATGTTTAAATAGCAGATGAATAATGTCTAAAATATTACTGGATTTAGCGATATTTTTGGCAATGGTAATGCTTTCTGACAGCAAAAACAAACTGATGAAAATATAAATAGGAATGCGATTTTAGCTGCTCGTGGTTAAATAATAACAGCCGCGCGGGTCGATCGATGGTTAAGCTACACATGCCGCGGTCGCATCGTGGATGGGTGATCATCCATTACATATTATCAAGACCCCTCCGAGCTTCGGAAAGGACGTTAAACGGGTAGTCCCGGCTGTCATTCTTAGATCTTTGACAGGTCGTTACGGGTTAGTCAGAAGGTCGAAAGTCTGACAACCAGTCTTACCAAGTGGGAATCGTATTACTCAGTAACCAGGTTATAGATGTCAAATAGGCAGTCGATCCATGTAAAATACTGGTATGCAGCTGTATCCGGTTTAGACTGGAAGCTGACCCCTGTAATATTGATGTTCGAAAAGTGCTGATTCTCAGACTAGTTTGAATAAATGACTTTTGATTTTGGATCCCAATAGGCTGATAAAATTTTCGTTTTTCCTAAATATGTAAAATATTAGTGTTTGGGTCGGTTCCCCCTAATGGGGAAGAGCCGTATTATGTAATGTATGGTCACCTATCTACGGACCAACCTTGGTTAGCATTGCTTAACCTTGAAGATCAACCCACGCGGCTGGTAATATTTATCCACAAGCCCCTCCAGAGTGCTACTATAAACCGCTAAGATATTATATTAGCCACACAACAGAACCTTTGTATACCGAAATAATGCATGACACGGTTATGCCACTTATAGTTGGCACCGCTCCAAAAGCACTAACGTAGTACCTTGGAAGCGGGATGTAAATATTTTTCAATTAAGTTTTTGTTCTGAGCTTAGTCCCGTATGCGGTGCGATACATATTATAGTGACTGTAAATAAGTAACACAGGAATATGGAAACAAGATTTGAAAAATAAAAATAAATACGGTAAAGGGAGCCTGGAAAAGTGCAAAGGAAAATGTGTTTCATGCTTGTATTCAATTAAATTTCTTGGCTTGAGGGAGGTTAGGTTTTGTTTTCGGGATAAGTATAAAAAGGCTCAGGAAGAGACGGTGAAATAACCTGGACCGAGGGCTGGGACGAGGTGGCGCGGGAAAAAAGTTCCTGGAATGATTTAGGGGAGGCCTTTCCCAAGCAGTGGGAGAGTACCTATAAGGTAACAATACCTTAATTATAAAAATAAAATAAGTTTATTAATTCATTAATTAAGGATTCTCTACGTGTATTTTCCAGTATTTTTTTATTTGTTTTTTGGTGTCATCAGCCATGATAAATCATGAATTTGTTGGTAAACCAACAAATTCTTCTACAGGATGACATTGAACACATGCGACAAATCGAAATGGGAGATTGTACTCATCATTATGAACAACTTTTACTATGGAACCAAACCTGAAATCGCGAAAAAAAAATCAGCTGTTCCCTACATTTATGTTCGCATAACTCGTCAAAATGTAGGGAGCAGCTGATTTTTTTTTTCGCGATTTCAGGTTTGGTTCCATAGTAAAAGTTGTTCATAATGATGAGTACAATCTCCCATTTCGATTTGTCGCATGTGTTCAATTTCATCCTGTATATCATTTTGCCCACGTTGTGCTGGTTTGTCTCTTCTTCTATTACCATTTGGGCCTTTTCAAGTTGTTGTTCTAAAAGCCCAACTGTCGTCTATCTTCACTTTAGTATTTGAGCGTGTTGAGGGACAACAATGACTAATAAGTTCTTTCTTATTAACCAGTTGTAGTTGATGCCGTTACTAAAGAACCAATTAAAAAGCCATTATATCTCGCGTGGATCCGCGTTCCGGCGAAGGGTTAATAAGTCTTGTGGTTTTTCTTTTAGTCAAGATACAAATACGACTACTAATAAAAACTTCATATTTTCAACAAAAAATAAATAAAATTATCAATAGTAAAACTTTTTTCTTGTACATACCTACATCTTTGTACGAGTATCTACAGCAACCGCAGCCAGCAGACTAACGAACCTGTCTCAAACAATCTTTCAAAATTCAACGAAAAAAATATTTTATAAATTCCTCCTTAATTTCCTGTTCATTACCTACAGCGCCTGTTTCTTACCTCCATAGCGCAAGTCAATAAGTTTTCCATCAAAATAGAAATCTTCATAAAAAAAAATACTTAAGCCCCAACTTTTACAAGTCTCGTTCATTGGAAACTTTATAATGAAAGCCTCTTTATATGAAACAAAGAGCAAGAAAGTTGCCGATGTACCACCGCCTACGATAGACCAGCGAAAGTTGTACACAATAGGTAATTCCGAGACTCTAAGGCCCATCTTTCACGACGCTACTTAAATGTGGATACAGACATTGCGAGGCATGTGCAGCGCCCGACGCTCATCGCATGGTTCGCAATGTGTGGACGTTCACATTCGTGATGAGGCATGTGCTACACACGTGCTTCGCAATGTGTGGACGTTCATATTCGTGATGAGGCATGTGCTACGCACCTGCTTCGTAATGTGTGGACATTCATATTTGTGGTGAGCAGCGCCGTACGCTGCGTATGCCTCGCAATCGCAATGTCTATATCCACCTTAAAAATATCGTGTTATAAACTCAAATCACCAATGTGTAGCCAGAATGTGTGTACTAGTATTTTAATAGTACCTACACGACGACGCAAACTCACACTCAAAACTCAAACTCAAAGCATTTATTTCAATTAAAACAATTACAGGCACTTTTGCATTGTCAAAGGGTCGGTCAGTCAGAAAGATGAAGCTAGTTGCCCATTCCAAAGCGTAGGTACCTATGGAGAAGAACGGGCAAGAAACTCCATGGACACTCTTTTAAATCAAAATAATATAGTTACAAAGTCTTGGTTACATCATTCATGTTAAAAAATATACATGTGAGAACGATGCAGAACGTTAAAAGCGTCCATAATGAAAAGAGAAGAAAAAACAACAATTCAAATATTAAATAAAATAAGCCCTGGCAGCAAAGAGATGACCAGTCCCTACTGACGGCGCCCGTTCACGAACATGACGCGACTTGCTTATGCCTTATTAAATAGTTTATCGAACCACTATTATAATACTATGAGGGTGTGAGGGGACACCCTAGAAGGACATAATAGTTAGTACCTTACTGGTAATGGTCTTCTGAAAGGTCACGTGCGTAGTACTCGCAACCTACGTGCGTATATGACCAAACGGATATTCTCGTAATTTTAAGAACGTTCACAGTCTGATCTCGGTCGCAATCTGTCCAAAACACCTCTAATTGCCCTACATTTGCCAATTTTTGACATTGATTGTCGCTGACATGAGGTTTCGACTAGATTTTAAACGTTTTTAATTAGGGGAATTGGCCTTCAGATGTATGAACGTAGAGGAGTATGTAAAGATCGTAGAAGAGCATCGTAGCAGGTGGCGTTCCGTAGGCGCGGGCCTGCGGACGGAGAGTAATGGGTAGCTCACCGTCCGATCAGGACCAGGCCCGTGCCGGACGGCGCGTACGTTTTCCATGCGCGCCTCAAAGAGATGTCAGCATAAAAGAAGGGGCCTGCCAGGGCCGAAGCCTACCGGGGGTGCGGAATTGTCCGAAAGGGTTACCGCTACCCCAGAACATAAAGGGCTAAGGAAGGAACACGGATGGGTTTTAGTCAGTAAGAGTCTGACACTCCCTTCCGCTCCACCCAGAGCGGGAGGGGTCATTTGATGATATCCCATCAATACAAACAGAAAAAAAAAGCAGGTGGCGTTCTGTAGTTTCTGTCTAGGAAAAAGCCGTGACTTTGTGTGTGAACTGTGACATTTCTTGCCACTGATTGGTGATTTGAGTCTGTAGCTGGTTAATTTTGAGTAGCGTAGTGGAAGACGAGCCTAACATGATTAGCATTTGTTTTAAAGACAGACGTACAAATGTTGTTAGATTTACCGAATGAAACTTGTTCGGTTTCGTAACGACCCGTCGGGTTAATTTGGAGGAACGACTGAGTTGATAAATGAATTGGTTTCCTTTGTAAAGGATTCGTTGTTTGTAAGTAACGAGTTTACAAGAACATGGTATCTGTATTTTAATGAGTCATGTGTCTTGAATATATAATATATCTCTGCTACATCGTATTATTAATTCAATTCACAGTTCGGCTCTTGTGATACAGGAACTCCAAGAACAAGAGCCAGGGGCTACGCAGATGTTTGTGATATTTTTGTGTAAATAAAGAAAAAAGTATTTAAAAATTATAAGGTTCAGGATTTGACTTTCTTTAAATCTTATAAAACTGTTGTTCTTGTAAATTATAATATCTACTGAAGTTTATATCATTATCATCATCTGCCTAGCCTTTTCCCAACTATGTTGGGGTCGGCTTCCAGTCTAACCGGATGCAGCTGAATGCTAGTATTTTACATGGAGCGTCAGCCTGTCTGACCTCCACAACCCAGTTACTGGGTAATACGATACCCCTTGGTAAGACTGGTTTTCGGACTTTCGGGCTTCTGACGACCCGTAACGAATGTCAAAGATCCACGAATGACAGCCGGGACCAACGGATTAACGTGCTTTCCGAGGCACGGAGGGGTCTCGGTATGTAATGATGGTCACCCATCCACAGACCAACCGCGGCAAGCGTAGCTTAACCTGATCGATCGCCTTGCGCGTCTGTTATTATTTAGCCACGGACCCCTCTACTGAAGTTTATATCATAAAATTCAATCAGCGATGAAATTTTGTGAAATCTTTGACTCTTTCTAAACACAGACTTAAGAAATCTAAAATCTAGTAAAAGGCAAACAAGTACATACTTTCAGCTCCAAAGGAAAACCCAAGAACCCATTCACACTCGATGTCTCAATTTCGAGTAATCAGCATCAAAAATGAGGACGTCCCCGCTTCGCTATCTAAGCATGATCGATGTTCTGTCACGAATTCACGATCTCTTGCTATATTTCTTCAAGAGGGTGTTTTCAAATGAACGTATTTTGTCAAACTTAAAGCGTGTTTTGATGTTCCACTTCCCTTAATCGCTTCAAAAAGGCTTTTGTTGAAATACAGGGTAGTGTTTTTGTGCATACCGAGAGTTGAGAGTCAAGGGGTGCCAAAATGAGGTGCTAGCAATACATCAAGTTGAAATACGTTGGCTTTAACAGAATTTACGTTTGGGAAGTAATGAATAAATGACTTGGATTGAAGTGTAGAAGGAATTAAAGTACATAAAATTGATAATTTAGTAAAAAGAAAACTAATTTCAGAATGATCATTTGTAAAACTCTGTGGATGAGTTTTCGTTTGAGCAAGAATCGAACCATAAACATTAGCAATGATGACTATTGATTTTATAATAGGTACTATGAATACAAAAAGTTATATCCCTATAAATATGACACTTGAACCTTAATTTCGATGAAAACCTTGGTGTATATGTTACCGGCCAAACCCGATTTCAGGACAAACTAGTTTGGCCTGGGCTAAACTAGTTCCGTCGACATAGGATGCAAGGGTGAGCGAAGGGCACCCCGAGGTTCGGTTTGGTTAGGTTACTTTAAACCCTTTACACAGAAATAGGGGCCCCGCGAAGCGGGGCTCCGTCGACATAAGATCCAAGGGCGAGCGAAGGGCACCCCCTATCGCGTATAGGAAGAACTAGTTTAACCTAGGCTAAACTAGTTTGTCCTGAAATCGGGTTTGGCCGGTAACATATACAAATAATAAACCCGACTTTTTTATCTCCACACTGAAAAGGAAATGAAACATTTAATAATCTGGAAACATGCAAAAGGTTGATCAGATGTTAAAATCTTTTTCGTACATACGAAACCAAAAATAATGCGTCCGTAATGTAGACCGAACTTATTTATGTAATTTGGGTAAAAAGAGATTCAGGACAATTGTTAACCAAGAATAGGGTTGCTCACAACATAGGCCCTATGTAGTTATATATAAATAGAAATTCTCTGCATCAAAATCTTTATCATGTGATTGTATGTTTATGCTAAATTCGTCATTAGCAGTAAATAAATGAATCTTGTCAGCTGTTTATGAACAATACTATTTAAGAGCATTATACTTCAATTAGCCGCGACTTCGTCTATGATCCAAGATGAAAAGAAGCCTCCTTCTCCGGGTCATGGTCTACCCATATGCCAAATTTCATCCGTTCAGCCGTTTGTTTTTTGTAACAAAAAAACTAACGCACTTTCACATTTATAATATTAGTTAAGATATATACCATTTTCATCACCATCATTTCCCAAAAAAAAAAACAAGTGACAATCATTATGAAATCAAGACAAAAAACTAACAAAGCAAAACCTTTATATCATAAAAAAAACTTCCCGGAAATTTTACCCTGACCATTTCATTTTCCGAATTCTGCTAACCCTATTCGCGGCAAAATTTCAGCTTTCAACGAAGATCCCACTTTGGGTTCTTCCGGCATTTGGAAAACTTTTATTGACCTTATCTGGCAGACACTAATGGGATTAGGAGAACAAAGTAACTTTCCTAATTTATTGACAACGTTGCCTTCATTAACTTGAGATTGCTTTGACTTGATTTTCTAGATAGGATTGGTCAAACTTTTAAATGTCACCTTTTTAGAATATGATTGTATGAGGAATGTTACACGTTGTATGGGAGGGAAGAAATTGTTTTTTTTTATTTTATTGAAATGGGCTTGCTCTTGACTCTAGCCTAGGTCAAAGGTGACAGAGACAAAGTCGACAATGGAGCGAGCTTACCCAGAAGAAGTCCGTTCACTCTCACTTTAAAGAGATTCGGGTTGTATGCGCTCGGAAAAACAGACGCAGGTGGAGAGTTCCACTCTTTTGCTGTGCGCATTATAAACGACATTTGCAAACGCTTAGTGCGAATTGGTGGAATAGCAACTAACAATACTGCAATTCAACAATACAGGACTGATCTTGGAGTTGGAGGAGAGTGTTTGTTTAAATAATGCAAAACTATGATTAGAACAAAAGAACAAAAGTGCTTTTCATAATCAATATAAATGAATATCAACTAGCTTCTGACTGAGACTTCGTCTGCCTTCCTCAAGAATTGGGCTATTAAATGCAAAAAGAATTTTTCTAATCCGACTGGCTATTCAGCTTTATTATTAGAAAATACTTAGATTATGTTTATACTATTCTTCCACCTAAGACGTCATCAAAACAACAATACCGTGGGTACCTGTCTATACAATTTGAATCAAAGTCTGTGCAAGTATGCACATAGTTGTGCACTATAATATCTCCCGCGCCGAAGGCTGGTCTCCGCTGAAATTGGTCGCCATGGCCGAAATTCGATCTGGAGGACTATTATTACTATACAATTTGAAATAGATTAGCAGTAATTACTGTTACTTACATACCAAAACCTACTGCTACAATATTATTTAGTTCATCCCGATAATTGTAAAATACACATTTCCAATTTCCATAATGATGGTAATGACCATTGAAACTAGTTCAATGGATAACGTTGATAGGTACCACAAAATAGATAGGTACCTTACAGAAGGTCGGATCCATTCAACGAGTGAAAACGTACGCAAAGTCGCGTAAATAGACTGCGTCCTAGCCACAAGCGATCGTCGCGCGAGTAGGCGATCGTCTCATTGAATATTATGTTACTTTTTGTTCGGCGAACCCTAACGCGTGGTCGCGCCGACAGGGGGCGCCTTCAGCTTTCGAAACAAAAAGTGTCACAAAAATCCGACGATCGCGTATTCGCAGCAACGATCATCTTGGTAAAGACGCAGGGTACCTATACACGCGTATACGAACAACGACTGCACTCGCGGCTAGCATTTGTTTTAAATTCCTACGTAATGATATAACAAACTACCTGATATAATAAAGAAAGAAGAAAAGTTAAATATATTCATAAATAAACTTAAAAAACTACTGATAAATAAATGCTATTACTCATTCGATGAATATTTAAATGATAAACATAAATAAAAAAAAAAAAATAATGACAACAACGCAATAGGTATGTTTAGAATATGTAACTTATACAGTAATTATTAATAAATAATGTATAATAGTAATATTTAATAAATAATATAATAAATAATAATTATATAAAATAGCAATAATAAAATATTAAATAATATAGCAATAATAATTATCCAAAGAAAAACAATTATAATACATAAAATAAAAATACAGATATATAAAATATTCTAAAATAATTATACATGTACATCTTGCAGATATAATAATACATACATTAATAATAGATAAGCGAAATGTTTAGTATATATTATTCGTGATCTACTGACTCGGAATATAATTTAATAAGTAAGTTAAAACTAGTTCCTACAAAACAATTATCTCCAAAAACAGGGCTTCTTCTCTCCAACCCTTTTTGCTGTGCCCTACAGGGTCCATAATGATCTTAATTACATATAAGTTACCACCTAAATACACATTATGGTAAAGCAATAAAGTATTTGAGTATTGAGTATTGCCGTAGGTACGCGTCAATGTGTGCGTGCGTGCTTTTTTACTCGTATGGGGGTCTTTGGTCAATTGACCTTCTGTATCACTCTATTTTCTGCCAATACTGTTAGATGCTGTATGATATTTGTTCTCATCTGCATTATTGGATTATACACGTAGGCTATCAGCAGTGGGGGCATTATATTGTTCTAATTTAATGAGGTCTGTTGTGAAGTATTCTAAATTATGTGAATAGAAATGGATAATCCGACCTGTTTAATCCAGCTATTGTCTCCCTAAAACATTATTTGTATTTGAGTTTCCCCAAGGTGCATACAAACGTTGATGCAGCTGCTACAACCATGATGGTGAAAAAAATTAGAGTGAACAACACCAGTAGAATAATATTTTTTTTTTGTCATTTTGTATAGGTAAGCTGAGAAAAGAACATGCAGGCCGCAGAATTGATCGATTTAACCTCTCGTCTGTCGGAACGTAGATCTACGCGAGACACAATGGCGTTTTAATTGTGTCTGTAATTACGACATTCAATGCGTTAAAATAAAGCAAGCGTGTATCTTGCAGAACAGATTGCCGGACCGAAATGCTCTGGAATGGCAACCGCGAACCGGACGGAAGACGTAGCGTTGGAAGGCCTCCCACAAGGTGGACCGATGACCTTGTGAAAGCCGCTGGAATCCGCTGGCACAGAACTGGTCGAAGTGAAGGTGCTTGGGGGAGACCTATGTCCAGCAGTGGACGTCTTTCGGCTGAGATGATGATTAAGCGCATAACTTTAGACCAATCATTGCATAGTGAAAAATAAGTAACTTTCTAATTTCTCCTATCTAGTATCTAATTCAAATAAATACGAAATTATTCCCTTGAATGATTCCAACAAGAAACAATTTATTTCAAAACTTTCCCATCATTGTATTTCATCCTCACATAATCATTCCCAGATAAATATACCCCAAGTTTTCGAACTTCACGCAAAAACCATTAACTGTGACCATTCCATGAATAAAAACAAAAGCCACGACGTAATCTTGTTAAGGAAATTTTAACAATTATTGCTATTGTTATCATAGTATCAAATTAATATAAGACCTTCAATACTGTTTGAGCCACAGTCTAAAATAATCTTTTACAAAGAATAGTTGCACTGAATAATTATCACGGCTAATGTAAAGAAGCTTTTTACTCTGTGCGGTCAAATAGAGAGGGGAACAAATTCCGGCGATTCGCGGAGTTTGTAAATGGATCCTTTTTATGATAATAATGTCTGTTTAAAATGGAATAAAGTTTCTGCATCGCCTTATCTTTGGTCGCTTGTTTGATAATTTATTCAGTGATGGTAAGTGGGGTTGGAACTTTCTCTGGTTGGTTTGGTTCAAGGTTTTTTTCGTGTAAAATAATTGAACAAGCTATAATCATGAAAGTTGTAAGAATCTTTTTAAGATTAGTGGTGTTTTTGTGTGTCTTTTGAAGCACCTGAAATAAATGTTTTATGTCGCACCAGGCACAAGTAAATATAACTAAAACCAACAGCATAGTAGGGAACTATGCTGGGGCAATCAGTAAGCTCAAAGGTCGAGATCTAAAAACGTTTCTCAAAGCACGAGATTTGTCTTAGAAATGTTCGTCTCTGCCTTGCACTTGCAGTATGGCAGCCCTGCGACAGTGACAGGAACAACTCTTAGCCTGATTACTTGCCAAATAACGTTTAAAGATCTCGGCCTAAAACTTTTATAGGCTCATAGTTCGGAGAAGTTGAGTAAAACATTTTTCACTTCTCATGCTCTAAAAGTTCGTCTTTATGTTGTGCTTAGGCGACATAAAATCATTTTTTATGTTCTAGTGCATAAAGTAATTTTTTTTTGAGACTAAGGTAATCAGGCCCAACAGCCACAAGCGCAATAAAACTTCGCAGATTAAAGTCTGATTTATTTCATTTTCTTTAATTTATTCCACTTCCTTGTTTTCTATCGTTAATTTAATAAAATCAGGTAAGATAGATGTCATTTATTATTTAAAAACGCAAAGAAACGTTTTTATGATTTGGCAGTATGAAGTACCCAAGTCGAATGACAAATATTTAATTAAAAAATAAAACTTTTATAAAGTTTCGTGGCGGTATTATCTGTGGCGGCGGGAATTAGCTATGCTTTGCAACATTTTTGATTAATTATGTACTGTATACTTTATGCCTGTTTCATTTTCTCGCAATCGAAGTGAAAAGCAGAGTGTATAACTCAGGCATAAACGAGCCATTTTACCCCTCGATTTAACTATCCACCCTCGCCTGCGGCTCGCGTAGATATAAACGTCTCGGGGTAAAATAGCTTCTTTTATGCCTTAGATGTACAATCTACTATTTTATGCTTCACTCTCATCGTATATCGCATCCATTTTACTTTTAAAAGCCGAACAACTCATTGAAAACTATCAATTCATAAATCAACATCACATTCAAAAATATAAGTATACTTATTTCTCTAAAACCACACATTTGAAGTTACCAATTCCCGAAAAACATTTCAACAAACGAAGACAGAAAAATCCCTTTACCGTTATTATCGCCGTCGATAATCAACTGGCGGCCATCTTGCGGATCGAAATAGATTTAAAATGTCGCCCGGCCCATTTTACGCGGGAATCTGAAGATAACGCAGTTATCTTTCTGATATATATTATTGGAAGGGAATGGACTCTGTTTTTTGCTTTCGATAAATTCGTTAGATTATAGAAGTGATTCGGTTGGTTTGTTTATTTGAAGGGTGACATTAAATATAGTTATTTCTTTGCAGGGCAGAATCGAATTCAGTGGCAGATGGTTGGAGAGGCTTCAACAGACTGATTCTGAAGTCTTATAATTATCTATACTAATATTATGAATTCGAAAGTAACTCTGTCTGTCTGTATGTTTTCACGCCTAAACCACTGAACCGATTTAAATGAAATTTGGTATAGAGATAGTTTGAGTCCTGGGGAAAGACATAGGATAGTTTTTATCCCGATATTCCCACGGGATCGACCCTTATGCGGGTGAAACCGCGGGGCGCAGCTAGTAATGAATAAGCTAGGATTAAAATAATGGTATCTAAGAGAGAGATTTTGGGTTTCAACCATATTATCTCTCCGTTTTCACGACACCGCAGATATTGCTAACAAATTTAGTAACATATTTACCTAAAACGACCAAATAACACCTAGTTCCACAACCATCTAAAACTTGCCTTAATACTATTTAATGCTACATAAAGCAATAATCTCACGTGTTACATATTCAAGAAGTTTCGTAATTAATTAAGGAACGCCGTTCTAGCCTGTTCAGAGTATAATATATTATTTTGCTCTTAAGTGTTACACTAGGTTGATTTTGTACAGTCTTGCGCTGCTGTTAGCCGTTCTCGATCTCTTGGGCATGGATGATAAATATCTTTTCTTTTATTATTTTTGTTTAAGATTTTCCAACACTTACGCTGTAGTATTATAAAACAGTAAGATAAACTTATCCAGCGTTCCATGCATGTGGTTCCATACATCATCATCACATACACACACACATTGTTCACTTTTGGAACAGAATAAGTAAAGAAAAGAAAAAAGAAAGAAAATTCATTTATTTAGCACAGACTAAAAGACACACAATACACCAGATACATACATCAGATAAAAACAAAACATAAAGATCAAATAAAAAGTGTAAAGTCTGATGTAAGAAATTAGAATTAGCAGGAAAGTGTGCCTCACGGCTGCGCCAAAAAGGCCCATTTCAGCGAAAATGACAGACAACTAGTACCTGACGCTGGTTTTCAACTGAACCTGATGTGTCAAGTGACGGATGTAAATCAGTTTTACACTGCAACGTGACGTGTGAATGCATACTTAAAATAAATATGTTTCAGACAAAAAAATAGTAACGAATATGTACCTACATAAGTGTGTGTTGAATAACATTCCAAAAATAAAACAAAAATGTACTGATAAATGAGACGGCCGCATGATAGATCACTAATAGTACTTACTTTTGGTAAAACAGTATTTGGTGAGGCGTGTAAATAGCCTGCACCTTTGTAAAGGTTGTTAGAAAAATTTGAATTAAGAACCTATGTTAAAAGTGTAATGGCGGACCTCAAAAAATAAAACCAATTTCCCTATTGATGAATCCTCGAGAAACCAATACCAAAGAATTATTAGCAGCAAAACATCCACGTACCTTGGCAATACAGAGATCCCACTCAGATCCAGGGAGATGAGAAGATACCTCGTTCATGCGTGCGTGATGGCTTGTAGGTATAAACTGCCGGCCGGCGAGCTAAATCTTCTTAAATCTACCGGTGGAATGGTTAAAACTCCAAAAATCAACACTACACTAAGTATAAGTTCTCAATGAAGCACAGACGTAGCTACCTACATGATAAATGATAAATGGACCTACGTCCATTTATTTTACGAGTATCATCAAGGTTTCACCAAAAAGGAATTTTTAAAAGGCGGAGTCCAGTGCAACCGCAATGTCCCCGAACGGCCGCGGAAAAAGAACTGCCGCTAATGCCATCTATTGGTCATAGCAAGAAAACTCAAGAAACTTTTGATACATGGGCACTGCGGCATCAAAATATTGGTGCGAGGATTCATTAATTGAGAAGTTAAAATATTTAATTTGAAATACTAACATATTATATTATAGGAAAAGATCCTAAAATGTTATTATTCTATTTTTTATACCGAAAAGAAGCATTGACGCTTCACCAGTTGCTTAAAAATCTTGAATCAAAAATATTTTGGTGTCATGTATCCAAACGCGTCTCACATATTGAGGGTAGAATTCATATTGGACCACAGTATTGAGCCAATCATACTCCGGCTTCCTTTCCAATCCTACCCCCATGCCGCAAAAAGGTGCTACACCGCAACACCAATGAGAAGCGTTTTCCGCCGCAGTGACTTGACAGAGGTCGCCATGAGGATTCGCAATGTTCTCTCCAAGCAGCCAACCGCTTAACACCGCTTAACTCAACCGCTGTACCATCATTATAATATAAACTATTTAACGTGTTGGCCGACACAAAGTGACAAAAGTGGGACAATACAATCGATTTACCGAGCGCGAGTGAGAAAAACCATCCCAAGTAAGTCATATTCTTCCCATACTTTCATTTTGCTCAATTTTCTGTGTCGTCCAATATTCGATCCAGCATAAAAATTATTTTCCCGCTAAATTACACAACGCTTGTTGGTCCTTCGAAAAGCCGCTGTCCCAACTTCACCACCAGTATTTATTTGTAGAATCTATAATTTAGACGCCTTTTCCACACATTTAAAAATTTAAATCTACTTACATTTATTTGCCACTTGTCTGGCATTATGGTTTTATCGTGAAGCACTTCACAAAAATCGAAGAAACGGCACATTTTATTTAAAATTTTACTTTATGCACAATGTAGTGTAAAATACATTCAGAGTAAAAGCGCATACTCTCACAAAAGAACTATTTAAACGGTCCCTTGTATAAAATGCAAAATATACAGTCAATGGAATCGATTTGATCGTCATAAAATGTAACGCTTACACGAATGGCGAGTAAAATAACATTTCTATTTGGGCTTCGTGTTTATAAAACTTCAGTACCTAAGGCTATGTTTACACTAGGTCTGAAAACGTTAGGTTTAAAAATGTTGGGCAGCTTTGTGATGGATTAGATTATCTACCTTGCGTTTTCCAAGCTAATTGGGGTCGATTTCCAGTTAGACTGGGTTAGTTAGCTAAATGCAGCTGAATACTGGTATTTTACATGGAGCGACTACCTTTCTGACCTCCACAACCCTTGCAGATAAGCCCGTCAAAACGTTGTTTTCGCTTGTTTTTGTTGTACGTTACTTAGAAGAAAGAATTATCTCTTTATTTTACTTACACTCACACGTATCACGTTATATCGGGATAAAAAGTAGCCTATATGTTAATCCATGATGTCAGCTTCCTCCATACCAAATTTTATCAAAATTGGTGCAGCCGTTTGAGCGTGAAGAAGTAACAAACATATAAACTCATACACACAAACACACTCACAAACTTTCGCCTTTATAATATTAGTGTGATAGTTGAAGGTTACAGTACCCGGTTAATTTTATAACTACAAATTATCAATCAACAATCAATCAACCAGTGGCGTGCATTGCATATATAGGCATATAAGCAGTGCCTACCTCGATATATCAACATAAGCCTTTCAATTACATTTTAGTGCGTGTGCCCTACAATTAAGAAACTCGCTTTATCATACCTAACAATAATCAAAATCTTCATACAAACACGCACTGCAGTAGGCAGTCGCCGGACGGCCCACTCGGCTCCCTTACCATTCGCACATTGTCATTGGTCTTTACTCGTTCAAGTTAATACGACAAAATTAAAAATACGTACGTCTCACGCGTAATACCATGACGTTCGACCTTCGCAATTTATCACCCTTAAGTAGGCATGCCTACTCAAATAACCACACTTTTGACCTCACTTTTTTTTCTATTAGTGACCGTGTTTGCCTAGACTAGATCCGGCCTAGTGCCTACCTATTCTGAAAACCAATGCACGCCACTGCAATCAACTCAGCCTATTACAATCCACTGCTAAATTTAGGCCTCTCCTAGGCTGCGCACCACCCTGTTCTCCGCCTTCCGCATCCAGTCTGTCCCAGCCGCCTTCTTAAGGTCGTTGTTCCATCTAGCTGGAGAGCATCCCTCAATTAAAGTCGTCTCAAAATTACAATACCGAGCTATTGTAAAAAGTCTTGAGAGAAGGAAGGGGCTTGGGGTTAAGTTATAACCGCCGCAAGAGTCGTTCTATCACGTTAAGCTACGCTTGCCGCAGTTGGCCCGTGGATGGGTGACCATCTTTACATGCCAAGACCCCTCCGTGCGTCGGAAAGCACGTTAAGCCGTTGGTTCCGACTGTCATTTGTCGATCTTTGACAGTCGTTACGGGTCGTCAGGAGTCAAAAATTCTGACAACCAGTCTTTCCAAGTGGTATCGTATTATTCAGTAACTGGGTTGTGGAGATCAGATAGGATATTGCTCTATGTAAAATACTGATATTGAGCCGCATCCGTTTAGACTGGAAGCTGACCCCAAAGTAGTTGGGAAAAGTCTATGCAGATGATGTAAAAGGTCTATAAAGCCTAGTTATTACAGTCGAAATGGTCCAACACTTTCATATTTCGTTCAACATTAGCCGCCTTGTGAATACGGGGCTTAACTCTGATATTTACATTATAATATTGAAAGCAAGAAAGGTTAATAGTGTGTTTTGTATTGTAAAGGTTTTTGCCTTTTAGGGTTGGCTGGGTTTTAACCGATATTTGCATAGACTACATATTTATTGAAGGTAATGCCTAAAATCTCGTGAAATCATCGACTGGAAAATAAGGCTAAAGTTAAAGTCAGGAAAGCTCGAGTTTAAGCCCTTGCGTAACATACTTCAATCACAATCCAAAGGTTTTGAAGGAATTTCCTAATCCATTGCTGTATAGGTTTGAAAAATTCGCCTGCTTAACAACGTATATAACGCAATCTATGTAGCTGAACTATCAAAATTAAAGGCATTGCGATCGATTGCCATTTTATGAGAGCAGCGCTAAGAGCCACGACTAACGACGTAGGTCGTAGGTTCGAACACAGACAGGCGCTCTACTTTGTGTAAATTATTTCATCACCACCGTTCTCAAAACGGTGAAGGAAAACTTCGTGAGGTAACCGGCATGTCCTAGAACCAAAAAAATCGAACATATGTATAATTTACCAACCCGCACTCGGCCCGGGTGGTGGATTACAGCCCACTCCCTCTCGAAGAGAATAGGCCTTCGTCCCAGCTGTGGGAATATTATATGCCATTTTATCTAAGTTACGCGTTACCTTGTTGGTTTCAAGAAAATATATTTTTTATGTTGTAGGTTGTTTTGTAGGTAAAGGGCGGGTGTTTTGGAAGACTGTCTTTTGTCATTTTGACGTTCGAAAAGTGCTGATTCTCAGCCTAGTTTGAATAAATTACTTTTGATTTTGTAGACAAAATGATGCTTGATTTATTAGCCGTTTGTGAAATGTCCCGTGTTGAGCATAGCTAATCCGACAAAGGGATACTGCAGCAAAAGTTTGAGGAGCTTATCGCCATAATTGCTTAGATTATGGGAGTTGTCCCTGATAATTTTTTAATGTGGGTACTCGTATTAAAGAGTGCAAAATGGAATAATAATAATTGTGGAAAGGATTATAATAGAATAGCTTGGAATAAAAAAGAGTAGTTTTGTACAATAGACAAAATTAGTTATCATATTTTTTTTGTGATTCTTAAGAATCATAGATAATTTTAATTGTGGTTTTCCAGGTTTTAGGTATTTTAGGGTACAAGAGTCAAAAGTACGTTTCAAAATACCAACCAGTAAAGAAAATAGAATGAGAAACCAGTGACTCGTCTTTAAAGATCATCAGCACATTTTTTAGTTCGACCCGACAGACGTTGACCTGAACAATAGTTCATACAAAAATGCCGTAGAAAGAAATACTCAGTATGTCCCATTTTTCAATCTTTCCGATTCTATCTTCCAATTCATTTTTCTGTCCCTAAAACCTCATTTCAACTAAGCATAACAAACATTTTCGAAACAAAAAATGTCAAAATGGTCGAGCCGTTCCCAAATGATGCGCTTACCAACGAATAACATTTTTTTTTGTCCTATTTATATATATACAGTTGAAGGTGCCAACGTTACACAAGAATCACTGGAAGAGTCCCAAAAACTTATATTGAGTAGGGTTGACAAGTTATTTGCAAAGGTCATAAAAAACTTCAAGTATATTTCACAGTTATGGAATGATATGACAAAAGTGAGTGAGGATTTGATGGCTGAGAAGAATAATTGGTTTCCATAGAGATTTGGGACTGACGTGAAAATGATTGGTCAATCTTATTGTGTTAATGCTAAAAATACCTACAGTGGCCTCCAAAAGTTAGGTGACATTAATTTCTCCATTCAGAGCCCTAATTCTGTATTAACGACCAATTAATTCTGTATGTGTATTATTAATTCTGTATTACCCAATTGTGTCTTACCACGTGCAAACTACGTCAATATCGTGTCTTGCTCAATCAATAAATCAACTCAGTCTATCGCAGTCCACTGCTGGACATAGGCCTCTCCCAGACTGCGCCACAGCACCCTGCCCTCCGCCTTCCGCATCCAGTCTACCCCAGCCACATTCTTTAGGTCGTCCGTCTATCTAGCTGGGGGGCGTCCCACACTACGCTTGCCGGTACGCGGTCTCCACACCAGGACTCGTCTGCTCCACCGGCCATCGGTCCTTCCACAGATATGGCCAGCGCACTGCCATTTCAGTTTGCTTACTCTGCAAGCTATGTCGGTAACTCCGGTTCTTTCCTATATAATTTCATTCCTGATTTTATCCTTCAAAGAGACTCCGAGCATAGGTCGCTTCATAGCGCCTCGTGTCTTGTTAACGGCAAGGAATCGAAATGACAACCGTACAGACAACATGTATTTTGACTGTTCAAACCACGCCATTGTGTCATGGAGAATACGTTAATATCGTTCGTTGATTGAATCGTTAAGAGGTCATAGTGAAAAAGTAATCGAATCGCAACCCGTGAAATACTTAGATATTATTGAGTAGTTCCGGTGGCCATCTGTGGTCTTCATCATTAGTTCCACTTCACCAAATGGTGCTTTCCGAGAGCAAATGCACGAGTTACTATAAAAAATACCCAAATCGCTATAGATGTGCCTATAATATTTGAAGAGTTCCTTCGATTTCTCCAGGATCCCATCATCAAATCCTGACCTGATGACAATGGGACCAATCTGGAAGTATATCCTTTTAAATAAAAAAAAAAAATCCAAATCGGCTTATAAATGGCGGCGTACTGAGGTAACAAACATAAAAAAAAATACAACCGAATTGAGAACCTCCTCCTTTTTTTGAAGTCGGTTAAAAAGGGCCCTGCTGTGATGCTACAATATCCAACTAATATTATATATGTGAATGTTTGTGAAGATGTTTGGATGTTTGGATGTTTGTAACTCAATCACGTAAAAACTACTAAACGGATTTGGATGAAATTTGGCACACATATAGATTATAACCAGGATAAACACATAGGACACTTTTAATTCTGATATTCCTATAGAAACCGCGGGGCGCAGCTAGTGATTTTATAAAAAAAAAAAAATAATTAGGTACTCCTATGGAATTACTTGATTATTTTTTATAATAAGTCAAAGGTAGTTGAATTACCTAGACAATAAAAACGTTATAGCAGTTCAAACATTTCGGTCGCTAGAATTTTAAATCATAATGTGTCGCGTCAAAGTTGAAGCAAATGACTTTTGAAGGCCTCTGTAGTTTTATCTCATGATTGAGTGACATAAACTTGTCAAAAATGCAGGGAAATTAGACGTATTTTTAACAGATTGAGACTGAGATCAGACTGTGAACGTTCTTAAAGTTACGGAAATTGCCAAGAGTATCAAAAAAGTTTTTCTACTCAAACAAAAGCTCAAATTAAAATTGCCACTTCCCACTCAACAAGACAAAGACACAAAAACCCCTAGAGGCAAATTCGTCGTTGTGTAAACTTAAAATATAAAGAGCAAAGAAAGATCTACCGAGTACCTAGCCAAAAATAACTGCGGAAAATAAAACAGCCAGGGATCCTTTGTTAGGACCAAAATATCCAGACTCAAAACATAACTGTAGGTGCGGGTCCCGCCTCCAGAGATGTGATGTCACCGCTTCATAATTAATTATTTCATTATAAATTTCACCTAAATCATTAAAAATTCTCCCCACGCCGTGTCTTCTAATTACTACGGTCGGGTTTGTAAGTATCACTAGCGAGGCTACTGCTATAAATATTAAAGAGAAAGCAAATAATAACTCAGGACTTCAGAGAAATATAATGTTGTGATATGAAATGTTGGGGTCGGCTCTGGATGCAGCTAAATATCACTATTTACATGGAGCGACTGCCTATCTGACTTCCACAATCCAGTCATTGTGTAATACGATACTCCTTAGTAAGGCTGGATGTCTGACTTTCAGGCTTCTGACGACCCGTAACGATTGTTAAAGATCCACAAATGACAGCCGGGACTAACGGATTAACTTGCTTTCCGAGGTACATGTGTACATATGTGCCAAATAAATTATTTTCTTTTTTCTTCGTTTCTTTATCGCTCCCTTTACCTCCATCCAAAGGTCGTCTTTAAAAGATCTCTTTTTGCGACAAGACCGCCCATTGTGTCACCTTATGTAACATTTCTACATTTGTATTCGTATGCTTTAATAAAAACTCTTTTATTATATTCTTAAGCTAGCTTCTTTAAATTATCGCAGTTGGTCTTCAGTGCGCTGCCAACCTAAAGCGCTGCTATTAAACACAGCGAAATTGTTGTATTATCATCTCTGGGGCCATTAATCTTCCACACGTTTCAAACGTTTCATTAAAATCTATTTGCTCTGAGCACGCACTTCCTCCGATAATTCTCGGCAGTTCATTATTTTATACTCGTTTTTTCATTTTCGTTTATTTTATTTGAACTTGTTTGAAATTAGTTTTTATTATTTTATTTTGTACCTGTACTGTTTTGCTTTAGCTTTTAATTTTGTTTTCTTTCTATAATTTTCGTGTATTGTATTGTGATTTATTTTAATGTGTTCGTCCTTTTGAAACTTCATGTACCTACCTAGATGTTAGGTGAATGTTGTGGTCGCCTATAATTGGATGCACACACTTTTATTTGTCCCTGTTTATGTTAACATGCATGTAACTGTGTAGCCTCTGTTAGCGATCCAATAAATAAATAAATAAAATTTATAAGAATGAAGTTTAGTTTTCTTTTGCTTTTAGTTTTGTTTGTAATAATGTTGGAACGGAACGTTGATGATTGCATGACTGTATGAAAAACCTGAATGCTAAGGTGTAACTGAGGCAGATACGTATGCCAAAGACGACTTGGTATGACGTAGACGACGGTTATAAAGGTAGAATCACAGTGGGTTTTGAATGATAAAAAAAAAACACAAAAGTACTCATTTTTTAAGTAAAATATTATTTTAGTTTTACTTTATAATAATAATAAACCAGTTTCTGATATTTTTTACTCTTTTTTTTTTACCTCAGCCACAATAGTTATTTATTTATTAAACATTTTGTAGACTAAAAGGTCAACCCAAGGCATCTACAAACAAGTTACTTAGGTAGTAATATACGCGTACAGTTATTTGTTGTAAACATAGTTATGTACTTAAAGTGAGAAAAACTTTGCATAGTTTCTCATAGCCTTAGCTAGTGCTAGCATGATAACTCCAAAAGTTATGAATAATTTGAGAAAACCTTTCTCATTCGTTTTAACACAAAAAAGAATTAAACGTAAATCATGACCCGCAAGTTATAAAGCAATTATGATGTCCCTGAAAAGTTTTAATCTGTCAAGCTCCGCTAATGAGACACAATTGATTTTCTATTGTTTCGTCGCCGATCGGCGATGCGCGCCGCTTGACCGGTTAAAGGTTTAAGAATAAAACATTTATTATGTAAAGATTTCAAGGTCCTCTTTCCACCAACATGACAGTCAGTAACTTTTTCATCCTAGTTTATTTCAGCTTCGCCTAATAAAACTTATCGTATGCTGAAGTGAATAGTAAACAGCATCTCTAAGGCTTATCGTCTACGATGCTACTGAAAAGTTACAAGTTACAAACTCAAATCAACAAAAAAACTTTTTTACAAATAAAAACAACCGACATAAAAAAAAACACTACAAAGTGATAAGTAACTTTTAATTTCGGAAGTTTCATTAGTTTTTGAGAAAACCCCGGACATACTCGTACAAACATACATACATACATACGGGTTGAATACAGAACCTCGGTTAATAAGTAGCCTGAATGACATGTCACAGCATGTGTTTCAATGATAACTGTCTACTGGTAACTGTCCCTTTAGTTTGGTGTCGTGGTCGCCAGTGCGACTACTGAGCGCGGATTCCTGGGTTCGATTCCCAGGTCGGGCAAAGTGATATTGAGTTTTATTTATTTAATACTTCAAGCACATAAACGTACAGAGGCGGACTAAATGCCACAGGCATTTTCTACCAGTCAACCTTTGGGTGATGCAGAGACAAACAGTTGTAGGTGCAATCATATACATTGAGGAATAAATATTTATGATTTTTTTTATGATTTTTAGTTTTCCATTAGGAATTTCTCAGGAAGAGCCTGGAGTTCGGAAGTTAGCGATGTGATACCCCCGTGCCTCAGAAAGCACGTTAAGCCGTTGATCCTGCGCTAATCTCTCTCTGGTCGTGTCGGATTGCCGTCCCATCGGACTATGAGAGTGAGGGAAGAGTGAGTGCAGCTGTGTAAGCCCACACTTAAGTGCACTATAATATCTCCTGCGTAGATGGCTAGTCTCCCTTGAGATTGACTGCCATGGCTGAAATTCGGTCTGGAGGACTATTTTAATGATAAAATCCATATACGACGTGACTTACTAACGCATTAATAACTAACTAGCTGCGCCCCGCGGTTTCACCCGCATAAGTGTCGATCCCGTAGGAATATCGGGATAAAAACTATCCTATGTCCTTCCCCGGAATGCAATCTATCTCTCTTCCAAATTTTATCGAAATCCGTTTAGTGGTTTAGGCGTGAAAAGGTAACATACAGACAGACAGAGTTACTTTCGAATTTATAATATATGGATTTGTGATTGTTTGAATACTCTAAAATAAGAAGCAGTTTATTAAAATTCAACATTTTCCTTAAGTTTGCCGTATGTCATTACTTCCCAGAATTTAATCCTTATTAGCGACACTATCGAATGGTGTAATAATACAGTGTGTGTTTTTTTTTTTCAAAATCAACATGTTCGATTCCTGGCTAGAAATATTGATTTTTCAAAAATCCAATGATGCAGTTTTAGTTTTCATCAAAATCGAGCCCGCGACTCCTTTGAGTACTTTTCGCTAGTCCTCATAGTTTGGGATTTGGCCATCCACGCCCACTTGAAAAATTCCATTTATGCACCCTGTATACCATGTCCACCATTAAAATACTAGTGCTGTGAAATTCTGGATACTTATTGCTAATTTAAGTTTGTAACTGGTTACTTTTGAGTGGCGGGGCTTGTGGCTAAGTAATAACAGCCGCACGGGTCGATCGATCAGGTTAAGCTACGCTTGCCACGGCTGGTCCGTGGATGGGTGACCATCTTTACATACTAAGACCTCCACGTGCCTCGTAAATCACGTTAAGCCGTTGGGCCCGGCTATCATTCGTGGATCTTTGACAGCGTTACGGATCGTCGCCTGAAATTCTGACAGCCAGTCTTACTAAGGGGTTTCGTATTACCCAGTGACTGGGTTGTGGAGGTCAGATAGGCAGTCGTTCCATGCAAAATACTGGTGTTCAGCTGCACTCGGTTAGACTGGAAGCCAACCCCAACATAGTTGGGAAAAGGCTGGGCTAGATAAACTGGTTACTTTTGAGTAGCATCGTGGACGAATGGCCTAACCTGCAACTCGATAGAAATCCGCTTTGCATAGAAAACTTACACTTAATAGCAAGCGAAACTTTGTTGCAAACGGAGGCAGAATTACAAACCAGTTGCTACAAACTTTTTCTCGACACTGCAATCAGACAGGGAACCACTCCAAACAATCAGTAACTGGTTCAATTATATTCTGGAGAGTTCTCATTAAGTTTTAATGGGGGATCTTCAGGAAATCAGTTTGGACAGCTGGATCCTAGCACCGTTTGACCTCTAGCCGTAATTAAATGAGCCCGCATAATCTCTCCGTCACTCGGGTTCGTGGTTGTAATGCAGTTATTTAGAAGACCCTACTAGTGGACTAGTGGTTTGTAAAGATTTTTCTCATCAGTTTAAGCCTCTTATGGGCGGATTAGGATCTCGGCTTGTAAAGAAATAAATGTGTTTGGATTTGGGGTAAGCGGGATTGAATGTGTTAAAATTAAGTCTACATAATAAAGCCAAAGCTACCTTTTCATATAGAGAACTAGCTGCGCCCCGCGGTTTCTCCCGCATAAGTGTCGATCCTGTGGGAATATCGGGATAAAAACGATCCTATGTCCGTCCCCGGGACTCAAACTATCTCTATTCATCTAAATAGGTTCAGTGGTTTAGGCGTGAAAAGGTTACATACAGACAGACAGAGTTACTTTCAAATTTATATTATTATAAGTATGGATGTGTACCTAATATACTCGTATTTCTAAATTACCTTCCCCGATCAAATAAAAGCGTTTATTTAAACGGCACAGGACATATAAAGTTTTCTTTTTTTCACGTTTCGTATAATCTGGAATGGTTCATTGAAATTACCAAAAACAAAGAAAATAATGATTTAAGAAAATCACTGATGTACGATGGTATCAGCCGTTTAGGTCAAACGTTTATTCTTCTAAAAGAAACCTTACCGATTCTTTAAGATGTTCTAAAAGTGAGCATGGTAGGGGCAAAATCTCTAATCTATTTAATCGTGGTGCCGAGTGCAGCATCTTACCTTCGGCTAAGATAAACCATTAGAAGGTGAATGTACTATGTGCCACTATGTACAAAGTCTGGAAGTTGGGATCTTTAGCCAACGGGTGCGATGGCTAATTCGTATAGATGGTGAGTATTGGATTTGATTAGCTGTCTGTTTTCATTTGCCGGTTGATTTAGAACTCTTTGGTCTGCTACTGAGAATTGATGATTGAGACGTTCTACGTTCGTTTAGAAATGGGCTTAGTTGTTGGCCTTGTGGTAGACCTTAAGAAAATAAAAGTAAGTTCAGCCTTCCAGCCCGATAAAACTATTATTGCTAATACAATCATTGAAGTTAGTTAATTTTTTTGCAACTTATAAATTACTAGCACCGCCCCGCGGTTTCACCCGCATAAGTTTCGAAAGACACGTGGCGCCATCTACTATCATAATAACGTTATTGTTGTTTTCCTCGGGAATAGCACTTTTTTCGGGTTGAAAGGTACCCTATGTCCATTTCTGTACATCTAACAACCTATAATTATACAAAAGTTCAGGATGGTCGGTGCAGTGGTTTAGGCGGGAAAAGGTACCTAACAAACAAACTTACTTTCACATTTATAATATTAGTTAGGAAGTTAGGATTGACTTATCTTTAGTTAAATGTACATACATATAAGATTTTAGTATAGGTTTGACTTGCATCCGCAGCAGTGTACAGTTACGACCTTAAATTAATAGAACAGACAATGCGATATACATATTAAAAAAATAAGTATATAAAAAAGACGAGTTGCACTCCGGGAGTGCCGGCAGAAGTGAAAAGTTGAATATTAACGTTGAAATAAATCAATTATTAATTTAATTAATATAACTCATTTTTTTTCACTATTTCTGCGTCACTTTTTTCATTAATAGATGCACTTTGTTCAATTTCCATATTTTAAACACTTTATATACACGAATTTTACGAATACACAGCAGTGTGGCTACTACACAGACGATCGAGCCATCAGCTGTCCATCCATCCACTTCCACTTCCACTTCGACTTCCACTTCGACTTCCACTTCGACTTCCACTTCCACTTCGACTTCGACTTCCACTTCGACTTCCACTTCGCCTTCCACTTCGACTTCCACTTCGACTTCCACTTCGACTTTTACTTTGACTTCCACTTCGACTTCCACTTCGACTTCGACATCCACTTCGACTTCGACAACCACTTCCACTTCCACTTCGACTTCCACTTCGACATCCACTTCGACTTCCACTTCCACTTCGACTTCGTCTTCCACTTCGACTTCGACTTCCACTTCGACTTCCACTTCGACTTCGACTTCCACTTCCACTTCCACTTCCACTTCCACTTCACCTTCCACTTCCACTTCCACTTCCATCACCATCCATCCATCCATCCATCCATCCATCCATCCATCCATCCATCCATCCATTGTGTCCGTGTCTCACTTCACTTCGGTTGGCGACGCCGTAGAAAGAGAGGGGGGGGAGGAAATCTCTCCTGACGGTCACGTGTCCTGACGCGATGTCCTGACGCGAGTTTAACATTTTTTACCCATTACTAAAAGTATGCAACGCCGCTAAAGAAGTTTACACTTCAAAAAACAGTCATAATTATTTACACGACAAGACAGAAAAACTTACAAAAACTGGATTGTTAAACTGTTGCCTGTCAGTTTAATTAAATAGGCCCCTTCATAGATGATTGAGTTTCTGGACAGAAAAATTTATGACGTAATAATTATGTATATATCCATTTTTTCTGTGACGTTGCCAACAGGGTAGTAAACCACATTTATTGTATCCGATTATATCAACAATTTCGTGTATATCCGGCTCAGTGGTTACCATGTTATCTATCAATCGGGCACGCCATTAAATATCGGTGCGGTTGAGATGCCAATAGATTTCATGTTTTTGGGGCAACGTAATGAAAATTGAAAAAATAAATCACCAACATCGTATGTCTGGCAACACCTACACATAACATAGAAATTCTGTCGGTAAAGTCAAAGTCAAATCATTTATTTCGGACAGGCACATAAAACGCACTTTTAATGCCAACAAGAAAATAGAACTGATTCTAGTTGCCCCCTCCAAAAGGTAGTTTCGTTCGGTGAAAAATTGGCAAGAAACGCCACAGTAAGAGCGGATTCGCACTATATCCAATCCGAATCTGAATCCGAATTAAAGATCCGACTTCAATCCGAATTGGGAATCTTCTAAATTTTGACGGATAGAGTTCAGATCTAGTGCGCAACCCCTCATACAAATAGGACTATAGTTTCTTCGGACCCGCATTTGTCGGATTCGGATTGGATGTAGTGCAGAACGGCTCTGACTCTTTTAAAATGTTTTACACACACTACACTACTCACACACTACTACTACTACACTACTACTAGCACTTTCTCTCTCCTTAAACATTGTCATTGTATTTTCTTTGCTCCTGTTTCATGTTTGTTGTTATGTGTATGTATATATTTATATAGATTAATAGTACTTTATGTATGTATATATTGTATTGTGTAAATGGTACACCACAGACTACCTACAGTATTTGTCTGTCCTTCCCGTTTTTAATCCATCCAAAGGTTGTCTTTAAAAGATCGCTCTTAGCGATAAGACCGCCCATTGTGTCACCCATTGTAAAGTTTTCTATATTTATATCTGTAATTTATATGGTGTACATAATAAAGAGTATTCTATTCTATTCTATTCTACAATATTTAGTATTCATGAGAGTTCAAGAATCATTATAACTTTTTAACGACTTGAACTTATCGAAGTTAAGTCGAATGATATATTATTTTATTATTGTATGTAGATTTGCACAAACACTTTTACACGTCAATTAGTCTTATGTTAATTTTAACACAAGTATTGAATTCTTCAATCAAAACGGTCACAAGCATTCGTGGGAAAAGCTCCTAGGTCGCAGAAGTAACTAGGACACGCAGTAATAAACTCTTTTGATCAGTCAACCGTGAATCTGTTGCTGAATAAAGGATCAAAGAACTTTTAGGGTTGGGACTTTTAATAAATAAATCTTTTTCGGTATCATAACAAAGTATAAAGTAATGAGGCAGGAGAAGATCAACCCAATTAGGTTGTTGTAAACAAACGATGACTTTGACTTGAACTTATTTCCATACTTGTGAGCCGCTCCTGCTTTGCATGGTTTTACGACTTGATAAAACACCAAGATTCCATTATTATATACATGTCGCAGCCAACTGATTTAATTAGCCGTTTAGTTAACCGCCTAGCCTTTTAACTAAACGGCGGCCGTTCTACTAACGGCCTGAGTAATCCATACTAATATTATAAATTCGAAAATAGCTGTCTGTCTGTCTGTATGTTACCTTTTCACACCTAAACCACTAAACCGATTTATATGAAATTTGATATAGATATAGTTTGAGTCCCGGGAAAGGACATAGGATAGTTTTTATCCCGATATTCCCACGGGATCGAAACTTATGTGGGTGAAACCGCGGGGCGCAGCTAGTATTCAATATTATGTTTTGGGTTGGAACTATACGCGAGAGCAGAATTGGTTGTGACCAATTCTGCTCTCGCGTGTAGTTCCAACCCAAAAACTAAGCCAGGGCATCCCGACCAAATGGGTTAGGTTAGGTTAGAACTGTGATCAACCGCGTGCGGGCAAAGAGAGCGAAGCGAGGCGGGCACTACTTCCAAACGCCAGGTGGTTAACTACATGGCTAATTTGACATGTTGGCTGTGACATACATAATTATAGGTTTTATATTAATACCATCATGTCAGCTGAAAAGATAAAGATGTCCACTGCTGGATATGGGCCTCCCCCAAACATGGCCATTTCGACGGGTTTTGTCTCCGCGCATCCAGCCGATCTGACCCCTTATTCACAAACACTCGATATGCTTCCGTATCGTATCGAACATTAATCATTGTTATCGTAGGAGTCTTCTCAATGCTGTTCACAAGTCCAAACCCGAAAATTTTGTCAATTTAAATCAAATAGACGCCCGCTATTCTTCCAACAGCTATTTGCTGTTGAGGGGAAGTCAAATCAGGTTATCGAAATGTCAGGTTTTCGATACGATAGCCTGTCGTATGGTTGTGAATCAGGGCTCTGATCTTGATTGTGAAAAGTAGGTACATAAAATCCGTTGCATGATTTAGAAGATCAACGCGGTCACACGTATACAGGGTGAAATTGAATTCTGGGGCATCCTTTTAAGGGGTTATTGTAATCATCATTATAAACAACTTTTACTATGGGACCAAACCTGAAATCGTGAAAAAAAATCAGCTCTTCCCTATATTTTGACGAGTTATGTGAACATAAATGCAAGGAACAGCTGATTTTATTTCGCGATTTTAAGTTTAGTCCCATAGTAAAAGTTTTTCATAATGGTGAGTACCAGACCTCTTAAAAGGATGCCCATGAATTTAATTTCACCCTGTATATCTATAGTAAGTAAACGAGTACTAATAATAAGTCTGCAGAGTTTGTTTGTTTGAGCGCGCTAATCTCTGGAACTGCCAGTCGGATTTGAAAAATTCTTTTCGGATTTGATAGCCCTATTCATGAGGAAGGCTATAGACTATTTAACATCACGCTACGTGCCTTAGGAGCTGAGCAGAAGGATAAAAAGTCAGAAAGAACGCTGAGCGAAAGCTAAAAAATTCGCGGACGAGGCGATGGGATGCGACGCAGTGGGTTGGGGACCAAAATTTCATGCGGACGAAGTCGCGGGCAGAAGCTAGTAGTCTACAACGCCACATGCGAACAACGCGTCATACTGACGTCACGCAAATCCTGCATCTCGCAAGCAGAGTTTACCGCGCAACTAGCATAGATACAATAGCCTGACATGAATCATGGGGCAGTTGCCCGCCAGACACAACACCCGTCTGGTCGGAGGATCCTCCCTTTTCTATAGAGTATGAGTGAACTTTACACCCTGTTCCTCATACCTCTATAGCAATAAATTAAAAAGCAGATTTTATTGTAAATCCAAACATTCCGTTTTCTACTGTAAGTAGACAACAAAGACCTATCAACAGAATCGGATTGGCGAATTCTACAGGATCTCGTATGATTATTATTCTTCTGGATAATCCAGAGGTTGTCAACCCTCGACAATAACGTGTCGCAGGTGTATCGGAGTAATTTCATACGTTTGCTCGCGTACAGCAATGATTACTAAAGTAGTGGCGTTATATTCAGGGACGGTATTGGCACTAAAATATTGTATTTCATTTATGTAATAGGGGTTGTCACTAAAATATTGTATTTCATTTATATAATAGGGTTGTTTCTGGCTGAAGGGACGTAGGGACTATGTCTGACTGAAGACCGCTTCTATATTAAAAATGCCTAAAGCGAACACGAGCCTTCGACTCTAAATGACATCGTAACTCACTTTGTTGTGTTTGTTATAATTTAATATTTTTTTTAAGACGTGTTTTCTGTGTTTAGTTTCTACGTGTTCCACGTAATCTCCATATGTTTTCGCGCTCTAAACACAGATTACTGGAATAGTGGCCTCATGTTCATGCCTGTACTAAATCTGTTCCGCAACCTTAGAATTTGGACTAGAATTTTGGGAATTTAAATTGGATTTGGAAGTTAAGTTTAATGTAGTCGGACGAACATTACAGGGTCTATTACAAAGTAGGTACCGTAGCTTTTGGGAAGAAATATCTAAAAGAGAGTCAGAAACGAAATTGTGAATATCGTTGTGTAAGCTTTAGAAGGGCTAAGTAATAACAGCCGCACGGGTCGATCGATCAGGTTAAACTACGCTTGCCGCGGTTGGTCTGAAGATGGGTCACCATCTTCATATACCAAGACTCCTCCATGTCGGAAAGCACGTTAAGCCGTTGGTCCCCGCTCGTCGTGGATCTTTGACAGTCGTTACGGATCGTCAGAAGCCCGAAAGTCTGACTACCAGTCTTACCGAAGGGGTATCGTATTACCCAGTAACTGGGTTATGAAGGTCAGATAGGCAGTCGCTCCGTGTAAAAAACTGGTATTCAGCTGCATCCGGTTAGACTGGAAGCTGACCCCAATATAGTTGGGAAAAGGCAGATGAGTTGTGCAAACTTTAGCAATGGTAGCTATCCGGCTAGTATGATATTGGATTAGTATTACCCTTCTTTAACCAGACCTCTTTTGTTTTCTTTTTCTTTTTTTTTTGAGCGTAGGTAATCATCAAATGACTTCTCCCGCTCTGGGTGCAGCGAAAGGAAGTGTCAGACTCTTACTGACTAAAACCCACCCGTGTGCCTTCCTTAGCCATGTTCCAGGGTAGCGGTAACCCTTTCGGACGATCCCGCTGACTAACCAGACCAGTGGCGTGCATTGCATTAGGCATATAAGCAGTGTCTACCTCGATATATCAACATAAGCCTATCAATTACATTTTAGTGTGTGTGCCCCACAATTAAGAAACTCACTAAATTATTTTCATTTTGAACTTAGTTCCTGCCGGGGGGCCCCCGACCACACGTTTTTTTCTGATTAGTGACCGCTTCTGCCTAGACTAGACCCGGCCTAGTGCCTACCTATTCTGAAAACCAATGCACGCCACTGAACCAGACCTCTGTAGCTACTTTTATTTTTTTTAAATAATAACCTAACTGCGTAACAAAGAAGATCAAATCTTCTTAAGCAATAATCACCTGCAGACTGTTTTCAAATCAAATCAAATTATTTATTTGCTAGAATGCTGGTAAGTATACAAATAAAGTCGTGAAGAATTGAAGTTGAGCCATACCTTCTGCCCAAGATTCAACAATTTTAAAAACAATTATCAGATAAAAATAATAATAACCGTTCAACACAATTAATAATAATTGTACATAATAGTCAAAATACACTTAAAATGTCAAAATGCAATTAAAATGTCAAAGTACATTTTTAATGTCAAAATACAATTCAATGTTAAAATATTATTCAAATGTCAAAAGTTTTTTGTTAGATGTTTGCTCTAAAGAAATATATTACGTTAAAGAATTAATATCATAAAAGTTAATCTCTGCTATCATCTCCCAAATTCTTCAGAAGTAGATTTCCAAGGTGAAAGCTTTAAATGAGTTTAGACTGTAAAACAACGTTAAGTCAGTACTAAGTCTGCTTTCATTAAGACCTAACTCTTAAGCCCTAAATCCTAGTACTGAGGCCAAGTTCTGAAGGACTTTGTTACCTAGTTACTATCTACCCTATTAACACTGGAGGCGTCAGAAAATAAAATATTGCGAGCTAGGAGAAAATATGTGGTTGCGGGTAAGCTTTTAAATCTCTCTAAGAAGTACTTAAGCATTAGATTCTTGTATTATACATATAAGACAAAGATCAAAGTACTATAAAGTTGTAACTGTCACTATATATTATAAATTTGAAAGTAAACTCTGTCTGTCTGTCTGTATGTTACCTTTTCATGCCTAAACCGCTGAACCGATTTAGATGAAATTTGTTATAGAGATAGGTTGAGTCCCCGGGAAGGACATAGGATAGTTTTTATTCCGATATTCCCACGGGATCGACGCTTATGCGGGTGAAACCGCGGGGCGCAGCTAGTATTATACAGGGTGTCCCTGGAAGTATGGATCAAATCTAATAGGAACATTGGCAAGGTCATTTACAAACGTTTTAGCAAAAAAAAAAAAAATACAAAAAAAAATAAAACTAAAAAAAATACTAAAAAAAAGAGAAGAAAGATCGAATTTGTGAAAACTATCAGAGCTATCAATTTATTTTTTTGAGATAGCCCTGATAGTATTTTTTGTGATTATTTTCTTTGAACACTAAGCGAAGTGATTGAAAAAAAAAAAATTAAAACCGGTCATAACTTTTGAACCGTAAAAAAATTCACTGACATTCTCTGGGTTAAAAAGTTTGGAAATGACCTTGCCCACGCCCCTATTCGATTTGATCCATACTTCCAGGGACACCCTGTATAAGACAAAGATCAAAGTACTATAAAGTTGTAACTGTCACTATCAGTCTGAAACTTGGCAGCTAGCCAAGCATTGTTTCATTTCCTTTATAAAAAGTACATAAAAGGGAAGATGAAAACTTTTTATTATAAAAACTTAAATATGATTTGCAAATAGTGAAAACAATTATTGTTATAAAAAGTGTAAAGAATGATTTCCACCAAACGGCTCGCACTACTTCGGATCGGAAAGGATATGAACGGATGCGGCGACAGCCGATCGCGTCCGACAGCATGTCGACGCATACGATCGGCTCCATACCGTCGCTTGTGAACGTATCCGTTTCTGCGCCTAGTCAAATAGATTTATTCCTACCGTGATGACGTGTTCTAATTACCCGACTGCGCGACGCAAAGGAGTGGTAATGTGTTTATCAGCCTATGTATGTATGTATGTATGTTTGTATGTTCCTTTGAAGCACTATACAGACCAAACGCCTGGGCCGATTTTTATGATTCACACGTCAATCGATTCCTCTTAGTCCGGCGAGTGTCACTAAAGACATGACGTTAATGAAAATTCAATATGGCGACTACTGGACGCCATATTGTGAAAATGAAAAAAATGAAAGTCAACAAACTATATCAAGTGGGATATCGTTGAATAGGTCTTTCAAGAATATTAGGAGTTTGCAAAGACCGTTTTTTGATTAAGTAAACCGTTCGTGACTTATCAAGCTTTAAAGTACCAATTTTCGTTAGAATCAAGTGTGTCCCCCGGGTGCGTCTCATATCGTATAAAGTTACTTGGTATATTTTCATTTCAATAACGTTCACAAGATATAATAAACGTGAGATATACCAACTGTTGATATAATTTCTTAACATAATTTATCACACTAATATTATAAAGGCGAAAGTTTGTGAGTGTGTGTGTTTATATGTTTGTTACCTCTTCACGCCTAAACCACTGAACCGATTTAGATGAAATTTGGTATAGAGATAGTTTGAGTCCCGGAAAAGGACATAGGATAGTTTTTATCCCGATATTTCCTCGGGATCGAAACTTATGCGGGTGAAGCCGCGGGGCGCAGCTAGTATACTCTAAAACTTACTTCGTATAACGTTATTGGATACTAGCTGCGCCCCGCGGTTTTACCCGCATAAGTCTCGATCCCGTGGGAATATCGGGATAAAAAGTACCCTATGCCCTTTCCCGGGACTCAAGCTATCCCTATACCAAATTTCATCAAAATTGGTCCAGCCGTTTGAGCGTGAAGAAGTAACAAACATATAAACACACACTCACAAACTTTCGCCTTTATAATATTAGTGTGATAGTGTGATAACGTCAATTTAATCGAAAATCATTAGGTCTATCGTTTAAAATATATATTGATACCGTCATTATGGTTAACACCCCGATTCAGAGCAATCTGACTCGGACAGCTTAGGTTAGAAAGCTTTCGTGGCTTTGTGGCTTCCGAATTATTTCCGTTAACGTTACCGCACCCGAACTCAACGAACGCAATAGTCGTGACCACGGATATCACGTCGTGACGTAGTATGCAAGAGCGAGCGAAGGGCACCCCGAGGTTCGGTTTGGTTAGGTTACTTTAAACCCTTTACACATAATAAATAGGGGCCCCGCGAAGCGGGGCTCCGTCGACATAGGATGCAAGGGCGAGCGAAGGGCACCCCGAGGTTCGGTTTGGTTAGGTTACTTTAAACCCTTTACACAGAAATAGGGGCCCCGCGAAGCGGGGCTCCGTCGACATAGGATGAAAAAATAAAGCTTTTATCATATTAGACTAAATAAGTTTTATGTCTATTGAGTGGTATTATCAAGCTGTAAAGTACCTACCAATTTACGTTAGAGTCAAGTGTCCCCCCCTCTACCAACTAAACGGTTGTAGTTAGAAATATAAATGTCACCGCACGAAGTTTAAAGGAAAACTTAATAGTTTTCCTTTAAACTTCGTTATATATAGGTTACAACTCCAATTTCAAACAATTTAGTACTCAACTTCAGTCGAAAAACTATATATATAGGTAGGTACCTACTTAATAATAAATAAAATAACTTAATGAATGAAACACATTCATATTTTGCGTCGCACTCGGTTTATCCACGGCGGCATAGGCGCGGCGCGGTCCCAGATACTAGTACGCAGCGCGGGCGCAGGGCGCGGGCGATCGCGCGCTTCTTGGATTGGGTGTGGGGCGTGGCGTCTTGCTCGCCGAGGTCACCGAGGTGCGATCTATGAATATGGTTGCCGCGCGGCTCAGACGCGTGGTCGGCTCCTTACGCAACGGACGCGAGCGAAATCGAATTGTTTTAAACGCAGCGGATGCGAATATAATTGAGTAATTACTTCGTAGATAATATTGTAATTAGGTTAAGTAGATATTAAAATATTTGATCGTCTAATTGAACATATAATATAATGAGTATTTAAGCTTCGTATATTTTATTTCATTGGGTATATAAACATATTATAGGCTTAGCGTATAGTATAGTGTTTATAAATAAAATATATATTAACTTTTTCTCTATAATACCTACTAATATTTGGTTTGGTGTTAACTAAAGTAGAGTAGGTATCTACTTTAGTTAACAACAACTTAATAATAAAGTTACCTAGGTTATTTTAACGTAATGTTTGGTTATTACTTACATCAGTACCAATTACTTATCTTTTAATTTTATTATTTTAGTTAGGTAGTGACTTAAATCATACGTGTTTTTTTTTACTTACTTTCGTACTGTTTCTTTAATATTGCATTTAATTATTGCTTGATGAAATCTTTCTTCTACTATTTTGTTTGCTAGTGTCTTTTCCGTGTCCAGGTACATATGTATACGGTGTGAGTTTGTACTTATCTATTTAGGTATTTACTGAATAGATAAATATTAAATTACTTAAGATGTTGCGAGCTCGAAAACGTCGTGGATCTTGTTCAAATCTTTCACGTAAAACTAAACGAATCCGTCAACAAAGTGCACTTCGTGCAATTCAGTCGCCGGAATCCCGACAGAAACGTCTGCAACAAGTTCGAGACCAAATTCGTCTCAGTTACAACAGTCAATCGCCCACCAAAAAAATAAGAAAACTGTATGAATCTTCGAATAGAATGGCTGAGTATCGGTATAATCGAGAATCTAATCAAACTCGAATTAGCAGACTTAGTAAACAAAAAATGCAGATTACGAGAATTCGTGAGCTAGAATCGCCGACAACTCGATCTCAGAGATTATTGTCAATGAGGTCACTTGTGTCTCAGATACGTACCGATGAGTCGCCCACAACGCGATCCCAAAGACTATCGTCTATGAGGTCACATGCGTCTAAGACACGTACCGATGAGTCACCCACAACGCGATCCCAAAGACTATCGTCTATGAGATCACATGCGTCTGAGATACGTACCGATGAGTCACCCACAATGCGATCCCAACGACTATCGTCTATGAGGTTACATGCGTCTCAGATACGTACCGATGAGTCACCCACAACGCGATTCCAAAGACTATCGTCTATGAGATCACATGCGTCTGAGATACGTATCGATGAGTCACCCACAATGCGATCCCAACGACTATCGTCTATGAGGTTACATGCGTCTCAGATACGTACCGATGAGTCACCCACAACGCGATTCCAAAGACTATCGTCTATGAGATCACATGCGTCTCAGATACGTACCGATGAGTCACCCACAACGCGATCCCAAAGACTATCGTCTATGGCATCACATGCGTCTCAGATACGTATCGATGAGTCACCCACAACGCGATTCCACAGACTATCGTCTATGAGATCACATGCGTCTCAGATACGTACCGATGAGTCGCCCACAATGCGATCCCAAAGATTATCGATAATGAGGTCACATGCGTCTCAGACACGTGACGTTGAATCACCAACATCTAGATGTAATCGACTTACACGTTTAAGGATAAACTCTCGTCAACATTATCGGCGACAACTTTTCTCGGATGACTCAATATTCAATGAAACTATATCACAAATTGCAAACCGCGTGTGTTATATTTGCAAAAAGTTATTTTACCAAAATCAAACGAGGTCGATTTCAAAAAACCAGTCTAGTGTTTTACCATTGGATAGTCCAAATCATTTTATTTCTTGTAATCGATGCGCTACAAATTTATTGAAAAATAAAATACCACCAAATGCATTTTGGAATAACATGACGGTATCTATTATACCGCCAGAACTGGAATGTTTGAACGAAATGGAAATTCGTTTGATTTCAAGAATCAAACCATTTCTGAAAGTAGTCCGTTTAGGTGGCAGATTTGGACAACAAGGTTTTAAGGGCCAGGCAGTTCTCTTTGCCCAGCAAGTAGAGGAAATTGCTGAACAACTGCCACTTTCAATTTCGAGTACTGGGATAATAATAGTCTCAGAAACGCTACAAAATGTTGTAAATAATAGAAGGTACTGTATCGATATTACCAGAATCAAACAAGCCCTGCAGTGGCTTGTGGTAAATAATCACTTATATTTCAATGTTCGACTTAATTATGACACTATTACACAGGAGTTGAATGAAAATGCTATTGAAGCTATCGTATCGCAAACTTATACGCCATTTGTCATCAGAGAAGAAAATGCTTTTAAGCCAATTGGCAATGAAAAATATATTTTGCGGGGTACCTTTCACCAAGGAAGCGAAAGATTTCCCGAAGACTCTAGAGGACGGCAATGTACTGCAAATGCAGCTGCAGCTGTTGCATATACTACAACCAAACCAATTAATGCATGGCAACCATCTGATTTGGATCGTATTCTTCTTGCAGGCAATACTTATTACTCGTTGTGCATTGAGAGACTTGATTTCCGTCCTGAATTTCTTAATACTGAAGAATTATTGCCATTACTTACGGTAGCTGATAATAATTTCCATTTACAAGTAGAACCAGATGTTGTGATTGGAGTGATAAAGCCAAATACACCATCTGAGGTATTGCAAGGTTACTACACCAATTTAGATGAAGGGGTAGATTTTTTCTTTTCTATGCATGAAAAAGGAATAATAACATGTCAGACCGAATATTCTGTCGCTATTATAAAATATGATAGCAAATATTATATTTTTGATTCACATGCGCGAGGCCCTAAAGGTCATCGTGCCAAGAACGGAACTTCAATGGTAATGCAATGTAACGGAATGGAATCATTATGCGAACATCTGCTGATTTCGTTGCAAGTTGGTAGTCGAAAAGATTTGCAATATTCTATCACAGCAGTAACATCTAGTTATGTATTTGAATATCCACAACAGACGGTTGTGGAGTCATTGACTGATAATGTAGACTTACAAATTGTCAGCGAAAACACAAACAATACAAATTTAAATTCAGACATGATTACTACAACATCTTTGATGCCAATAGACACAGATACACCAATGATAACAGACGTGCTTAGTAATGTTAATGAGGAGAGGTCTATACCAATTTACGAATTAAAACGAAAAACAGCTGCGCCAATAAGCATACTTACCGAGCAAAGAGCAGAAGAACTTTCCTGGGTAAAGCTTTTTCCTAATGGAAAAAACGGTCTGAGAGAAAACAGAACTACTCCAATTTCACCTCTCGATTACTTTCAGTCACGAGTTATGTCTCATGACCGAAGATTCCAAAACAATGAATACTTGTTTTATGCCTTATCAACTGTAGAATTACATAAGGCTCGGCAAAACGTTTCTGTTTGTGGTAGATTACGTCAAGATGGAGTTGAGCCGAGAGATTTGGTACAAAACGTTCATTTAGTAATGAGAAATATAAGAGGCACACAATCTTATTGGCACAAAGCGTACACAGATTTGTTAGCCATGGTTAAAAATTTAGGACCTCCTCATTGGTATATCACTTTGTCTTGTAACGACCTAAACTGGCCTGATATGTTGCGTGCCTTATTAGTGGCTGATGGACGCCCCGAATCTGATGTTGATAATTTAACCTTTCAAGAAAAAATACGCCTTGTAGAATCATACCCGGTGACTTTGTCACGGCAATTTATGTTTAGGTTAAATGCATTTTTTAGACTTCTAAAGAAAGACGCCAATCCAATATTAGGTCGAAAAGTTGAAGATTATTGGTGGAGGATCGAATTTCAGCTGCGAGGTAGTCCACATGTACATATGGTGGTATGGTGTGAAGATATGCCATCTTTTGACAGCCGTGAAGGTATTGAGTTAATAGATACAGTGGTTACTTGTGAAATACCGGATGCTGAGGATGATCTAGAGATGAACAATTTAGTTCATCGTTTGCAAACGCATAAACACACAAATACTTGTTTTAATAAAAATGGCAACCAATGCCGATTCGGTTTTCCGCGAATCGCTTCAGATTCTACTAAAATTTTGGATGATGACGAAGCGGTTCGCAATGGTGGCAGATTTTGCATTTTAAAAAGAGATGCTGAAGCATCAATGATAAACAATTATAACCCCAGAATTTTGAAAGTTTGGCGCGCCAATATAGATATTCAACCATGCGGTTCTGCTTTGGGTGTGGCATATTATATTTCGAAATATATATCTAAATCTGAACCAGCCGAAGTATCAAGGTCTATACGGGAGTCTATAAGAAGAGTTCAAGAACGAGGAGGAAATTTTGCAAATCAGATCTTTGCAATGCAAAACGCCATTTTAACCCATCGGGAAGTATCAGCAACAGAATGTTCATATCGTCTCTGTCATTTGAAGTTACGTGATAGTTCAAGAAAGTGCGTTTTTGTTAATACTTGTGCGCCATCTCAAAGATACCGTATGTTACGAGTAGACTTTTCAGAGAATTCGGAACCATTTAAAAATATTTTTGATAGGTATGTTTGTCGACCGCATAATTTGGATTTTATGAGCTTAGGTGAATTTGCAGTTCAGTATGAGACAATAACTCGCAATAATATTATGTCTGAAGATAATCAAGATGCTGACGCTTACGCTGTTGACGATATTCCCGTAACTCGACAGAGAATTATCACATTATTAGATAATGTGGGGCGAATGAAAGCTAGAAATCGTCCTGCTGTTTTACGGACTAGATATTATACAGCTTCTGCAGATCCAGAAGCTTATTATTACTCTCTGTTAGTAACCCATGTCCCTTTTAGAGCAGAAGAAGAATTGCTGGAAGGATTTGAAACTGCCAAAGACGCTTTTATGAATAAAAGACATTTACTTCGACCATTACAACACGGCTACGATACAGAAACTATGTCTAGATGGGAAACGGAAATTCAACAAGCTATTAGCCGTCTTGTAGCAGAAAATGCAGCGATTAACATAATAGAACATAATGAGGATAATGATGCACCTTTGAGAATAATTAACGATGAATGTATATTGCTAAATCAAGGAGAGCAAGAAGACAATATAGAAGAAAATGAAACTGATACAAGATTTTCTGATGAAGAATTTGAACGAGCTCTCTCCTCTTTAAACATTCAGCAAAGACAGCTCTTTAGAAGAGTGTCTCAGAAACTTTTGAACGATGATAATCAACCTCTTAGAATGTTTGTTACTGGTGGAGCCGGTACTGGAAAAACTTTTACGCTAAAATTAATCGTAGAAGAAGTAAGGAGGCTTCGGAGCAATCGCATGCACGAAAAAGCTATAGTCGTGACTGCACCTACTGGTGTAGCAGCCCGATTGATAGGTGGGAGTACTCTCCATTCGACCTTTACACTTCCAATATAAAAGGGTCGACCAGAAAGCCTGCGACCTTTAACTGGCGAACGCCTTCAACGGGAACGACAAAAATGGAAATCCATAGATTGGGTAATAATAGATGAGATATCTATGGTGCCGTACCTTACGCTACAGAATATTAATCTACGCCTTCAGCAATTCAAAAACAATCAACTTCACTTTGGTGGTTGCAATGTTATTCTTTTCGGGGATTTAATGCAATTGCCACCTGTCTCTAAAATAATTGGCGGGGCTTATTGTTTTCGTCAACCTGCGACGTTAACAGGTGAAGTCAACCTCTGGCACCTATTTCATTTTTGTGAATTACCACAAAATATGAGACAGGGACAAGACACTACATTTGTGGATATATTAAATAATCTTAGAGTAGGGGAACTGACCATGCAACAGCTAGAGATATTAGATAGGCGACGAGTAGAGGCAGACCATCCCAATGAAATAATCCGAGTTTTTCCTACTACCATACAGGTGAATGAACATAATGAAAAAATGACAACTGAATTGGAAAAAAACACAAAACTATATAAATTACATGCAGTAGACATATCAGTAGAAACGAAGACATATGGTCAAAAACCAAAAGATGCATATGTTTCTGATGACCCTAACAAAACTGGAGGAATCGTCAAATATTTAACGATCGGGTTAGGGTCGCGAGTAATGTTACGCAGAAATCTGAATGTTAACCACGGTCTGGTCAACGGAGCCATGGGAGTAGTAAGAACAATTGAATGGCCAGCTCTTCGAAGAGACCAGTTGGAACCCGGAGAGCTACCTCAGGCTGTTTATGTTGAATTCGATGACAAAGATATAAAGAACAACGTCCTTGGGGTTGGTGTGAGAATCGAACCATCAACAACCGAATTTGATGCGCTTCGTGGACAAGGTAAAATTGAAAGAAAAATGTTACCTTTAATATTGTGTTGGGGTGTAACTGTACACAAGTTGCAAGGGACAACTTTGAATCGAGCCGTTGTCGATCTCAGCTCGCGCATTTTCGCTAAAGGCCAAGCCTACGTAGCCTTGAGCCGGGTTAGATCTTTAGATGGTTTAATTATTAGTAGTTTGGACCACCGCAAGTTACTAAACAATCCTCATGATATCAACTCTCTCAATGAAATGACGAGATTGCGAAATTTGCCGTCATATAACAATAACATTGACTGACTTATGTCTCATAGCTTAAAGAGCTGCGTGTATTAACTTGATATTTTGCCCGGATATTTATTTATTCATTATCATATCACAGATTAAAAAAAAATATATAAAAAAAGAAACCAGTAAAAGAAATAAAAAAATCATTAAATAAAATATTTAATATATCAAGACAAAAATATAAAAAACAAAAAGAAATATGAAAAACAAAAAATAACAAAAAAATTAAAAATTGAAAAAATATAATAAAAAAAAATTAAAAGAAGAAAAAAAATGTGGTGAACTTTTTATTTGAAACTAGCTAGGTACCTAATCATAACTAAAAAGTATAAAATAAAAAAAAAGTAATTAAAAAAACTAAAAAACCCGACTGCGGTAAAAAACTTAAGTTAAAAATAACTGAAAAGCTAAAAACAAGCCCATTTTAAATTAAATAAAAGTTGGAAGCAGGCGGGACCCATTTAAGTTTGAAAATAGAAAAATGGTATGGGTCCCGCCTGCTTCCAACTTTTATTTAATTTAAAATGGGCTTGTTTTTAGCTTTTCAGTTATTTTTAACTTAAGTTTTTTTTTTTGAAAATGATTGAAGTTGACGTAGTATTGTTGGCTATTGCATTAGAAGAAGAAGAAGAAAATAATCATAAAACACAGAAGAGGAAAAGAAAAATTTGGACGACAGCCGAAAGAATGCGATCGGATACGACGACAGGCGAACGGAGCCGATCGCGCGTCGCAGCATAATTTTGGCTACGATCACGTGTCGAGGAACACGCCCGCGGTCAAGCTATAGATAGACTTTAAATACTGTGTACACGATTTAATATTATTTAAAGATTGTAAAATCCGTTCCGATCCGATCCGATGAATACCGTTTGGTGGAAATCATCCTTAACACCTTAAAAAAAATGCCAAGTTATAAACGTAGATATCATTAACAACAGCTGCATGAAAGACAGCACTAGCACAGAAGTCACGTCACAACTTTGTAACTTAATACTAGCGCCATAATTACATTGTCTGTACCGCGTGACAAGGACGGGAATAATCCATTTCAAAACCATTTTAATCATGTAGTTTCTCCATATCGATTTTACAGACTTTTACGATAATCTTGTCTTAGTTTGCCTTCTTTGATATTACATTACTATTGGAACATTTCTAGTGTTTGTCATCATCCCTATTATTATGCATTTAAAGAAGAATATACAAATCCTTCTGATAATCCGATAACGTCATCCATTATAATTTTTCGTTTATCATTTTCTAATTATGACATCGGAATATAATCGGATCCTGTATTGTATCTTAATACAGATAGCGCCATCCACGAAAACGCGCCCCACTTTTCTTCCCAATCGCTTCCAGTACAAGTGTGCAATATTCTGCTAGTGTTTTAGTTTTGTCAATACACAGTAATTACTTATTAGTGGGTAATTAGTGTGTATCAAAAAACTAAAACACTAGCGGAATTAACTAGCGATAACTACTAGCGATTAGTAAGAAGAGTGGGGCGCGTCTTCGTGGATAGCACTATCTATAAATGTGTCTTAAAAGACCTACTTACATTAAAAAAAAATCCTCTATTTCAGGTTTATATGAGAGTTACACATAATAATTAAATCTTGATCTTTTTTCAAGTCGTAAAACCGTGCGAAGCAGGATTGGGCCGCTACTTAATAATACATCTCGCAAGATAAAGAAACTTTCTTCTAAGTTTCAGAAAAATCAAAGAACAACCTAACCTTGAGCTCCCGTTTAGTTTCGCTATCTCAGCAATCCGATTCCGATCTTCGATCTTCATTAAGCGCCATATATCGAAGGATCCATACTCTTTGAGATATTCAGGACAGACGAGCTGATGGTAAGTGGGAAGGTGTAGAACACCTGATTTTAAAAGCAATCTTAATAATTATTCAAAGACCTTCAAAGTTTCCGTTAAACTTTACCTATTTCGTTTCAATATGGATAGTGTGCTAGCACTCCCAGTACAAGGCCGTAGTGTAGTGTGAGTGTGTGAAGTTGTTAAAAACTTTACGGCACCCGAAGCAGCTGATGCCTCATTCCATTCCCAGTTTCTTCTCAGATCAAGGATAAACTTCACAAATTACATAATTCCAAGATTAAACTCCCCCTTCCCCCCCGTTCGCAATCTTAAAACTATTTCTCCGGCTTCGAAAAATTTTAAAAAGTTCATTGCTTCGAAATTTTTTGCTGCAATGTCTGGTGCTTTACAATTCAAATATAATCCGAAACTTTAAATAAACCGAGTTTTTTAGTGAATTTTAAACAGTACAGTAGGTCCCTGATTTATTGTGAGACTGCCGCGATAGTTTCAAATTGCATTAGTACTTGAAGACAACGAAACAAAGAAGGAAAAAAGTCAGATTATTGATGCGTTCTACTTTAAAAACAGCAGCATCATTAATCGAAAAAGTTGCTCCTTAAATCTAGCGAAATGCACAGAACGGTACTCTGAAAGCAGTTATCAAGATTTTTCCGATAAAAAAGAGACTTATTTCCAGGAACCAAGGGTTCATTTACGAATATTATTTAAGTATTAAACTTTCAACACACAAAAAGCGAAATTAAACTCTTCGGTCTCCACGAACCGGAAACCCCAAAAGTTATACAGCCCACAAGGATTTTTTTCTACCGCGAGTCACTTCATGATTTCCAACTCAAATGTTTCCATTGTATTTTGTTGGTAAAAATTGCGGCCATTCCCCGTTATGAGGAAAAAGTGATCCACGACTAAGAACAACCGTTTCCTTGGGGTGTGGAGAACATTTCTCAGCTTTATCTGAGATTACTACAGAAGGTCAGCTTTATACAAATTACAATGTGCGACATTAGGTGCACGCACGCATAGACATGTACGTACGGCGATCTTACGGTTCGCGTACACCTAATCCGTCATCGGCCAAACTATGCCCGTACGTCATTGGCCGAACTCAGCCGATCGAACCAACCATTTATGTAAGAGAAAGTGAGAACATACAATACTTCAACCAAGTTCTTTTGATGGCGTCCGATAAGTACCGATAAGTACAGAACGTACGCGAGTGTGTACGTAGTTAAAAGAAACTGAGTAGTTTCTTTTACATAAATATATTTGGTTATACAACAAGTTGCCGTTAGAATTAAAAATCATGACTAGTGCAAATTTATTCAAAAACAAATTAAGGACATATTTATTAAGAATGGGCTATTATAGTCTTGAAGAGTTCATGAGTTGACAAATGACAATAATGTACCTATATATGTAGTGTAGGTATTTACGTTTTTTATTGTGTAAATCATTTACATTCTATTCTGTATTTCCAATTAAGTGACTATTAATTTTATTATTTTCACCTTTGGACATAATTATTATTTCTTCTTAAACGACTATTAATTTTATTATTGTAAAAATGAGTTATTGTAATTATTATTTTTTCTTTATTTTTATTATCAATATCTTTCCACACAATGTATTTTGTTAAGAAATAAATGACTTATGACTTATGTTCGACTGGCCGAGTTCGGCTGACGCCGTACGAATACGAGCATAGTTCGGCCAATGACGGATAAGGTGTACGACTCGCGTTTTTACTTGCTGTACGTAAAGTAAAACATAGACATGCTATGTGTGTGTACGTTGTCACTTGTTGTATGGCGCCGACCTTCTGTACTATTCTACGGCTTTACGTACGATATATTATCGTGTCTGTTTGGGATTCCCCCTAATATATAGCGGCGGCTGATTGTTTTGGGTTTTATTTGGGTATATCGTTGAGGATGTGGGTATCAGCCACGGCCTCGCAATAGATCCTTGAAGATTTTATAAATGAACTGTTTCCTAGCAGGAAATGAATTTGGGTTGGGACCCCGAATTGTTTTCGGCCCAAGTTGACGATAGCGTAACTTCAAAGCTTGCTGTTATCATTGAAAAAATGTTTATATAACGATGCTTGAGAAATAAGTACGTAGCTGAACAAAAATATTTGAGAGAACTTCAATGTGCCTTTCAACTATGAATAGTTGGATATAAAAAAACCGAGTGTGCTTATGACCACACGACTGAAGTGAAACTTCAAACGTATTTGGCTATGAGAGGAAGAGAGAAAGAAAATGTGCGCGCGCACTGCTTTCTCTTGTTTATATCCCACACTCAACTCCCGTTCGCCTCGCCCGATCACACTTTTCGTAACGCTTACGTCATTCGTTCGCCAGCTTACTCCCGAAGTCAAGCGTGCGTAAAGAAGTTTCACTTCAAAAATCCAACAAGCTCTTTGATGCTTGAATAAACATAAACCAATCAGCGAAATTAATAACGTGTTTTCTTAGTGTCCTTGTTTACCAGAAGACTAATAAAATTCCCGTAATTAAAAACGTTCAAAATCTAGTCGCAATCTCATCCCAGCGATAATCAATGTCAAATGCTTGACAACAATGTCGAGAAATTGGAGGTAAAATTAAAGATTGAGGCTGAGATCAGACTGTGAACGTTCTTAAAATTACGAGAATTGTCCGTCAGTTTTGAAGGCAAGGTATATTGAGATCAAATTAGAATTCTAGGAATTTATTTAAATAAGACCACCAGCCTCCTTAGAATGATTGAAGACGAAGTAAAGTTTTTATTATATTATATTATATTATCTATATATTTTCGTTTCAAGACAGAAACATCAGTGTAGCCCTGGCTCTTGTACTAGGAGTTCATGAATCACAAGAGCCAGATCTCTCAATTTACAGGGAATATTATAAAGAAGCGCGATAAAAAAAAAATGAGAGACGTTATGGCATGCATTAAAAGGTAGATTTACAAAATATACAAGAGAAAAAAAAAGTAAAAATAATAAAATAGAAGTTACCACGATCAAAAATTTTGAAAGACAGTTATCGCCGATTTTGGCGATAAGTCTGCATGGTTGTAGTGGGACTGGGCGGATCACACCTATAGGATGCATTCAGACAGATGGGCCAAAGTCCTCATACAGTGAAGATGGGCGACGACACTGAGGCAGGCCTAAGAAACGCTGGCGTGACGATTTGGACTCATAGAGAAGCCAGAAGCTAAAAAATATGGGGAGGGAAAAAAAAAACGAGTGTGGTTATGACCACACGACTGAAGTGAAACTCGAACGTATTTGGCTATGAGAGGAAGAGAGAAAGAAAATGTGCGCACGCACTGCTTTCTCTTGCTTATATCCCCCACTCAACTCCCGTTCGCCTCGCCCGATCACACTTTTCGTAACGCTTACGTCACGCGTTCGCCAGCTTACTCCCCAAGTCAAGTGTGCGTAAAGAAGTTTCACTTCAAAAAGCTGGTCACCAATTTAGTCAGAGAAAGTAATCCAAAAATAGGCCGCTTTTAAAATAAGCCCCTTTTAATCCATTACAGTATCCGTAGTTAATTAATATTTTACATGCCCTTCATTTAGCGTTGTCAACGCTAGTAACTAAATTATTCAACACAAAACATGGGACCAAAGCCTCGCGGCAGACATGTTCCATTTTGCCGTATAGATTTTTGGCTCATGTTTTACGCATAGTGACACAGGATATATCATTTTTCGTTATATCAATATGTAGTAGTGGAAATTCAAGTACTTTCAGGTTACAACAATCGATGGTAGCCGAAAGTCAAAGCTTGATATTTATACATTATGTGAACATAAACATTTCGTGCTGTTGGATGAAACTGTTTTGTCCGTTGCGTTGGAACTTTGGAAGGTAAGTAAAGTCGAGCGCATTTCAGTAGTAATACTGTGACCTTGAACTGACCTTGCGTAGTATGATTTTTTTTTTAATATTTTATTGTTATTCTTAGCTTAACAATAATTATACCTAACAAATATACTACCTACTACAATTTCCACAGACCACAACTTAGATTTATTTACTAGCTGAAGGCAAACATGACTAGTCGGAGTAAAATGAATTATGAACAAAAGAAACTAAACGTAACAAAACAAAATTCAAGTTTTTGTATTGTATTCTACTACTATTTAATAAACTATTTGGAACTGTACTCTAAATGGATCCGTACTGTGTATTGGAGATTAAAAAAAAAAAATGTTGCGTCGACCCCAAAAAAATTGTGATTAGGGCAACAGAATTATAATGGTGTTGGGTATTTTAGTATTGCAACACCAACATTATAAATGTAATTCATTATGTTACCTGTGACATCACGCCCTTCCAACTGTGACACTGGTCTAATATACACGTGAATCGCGATTTTGTCCACCGCTTTATTTAACCACGCTACCAGCACCCAACACCAATACACCGCTGCATAGATGGTTCGCAATTGTAGTCTCTAATCGTGGACTAAACAACTTAAGAATCACGACGAGCCTTTCACGATCACCCACCAAACCCATCACCCAGAATAACACCTCCTTGATCGATCGATTCGACACCTACCCACAAGCTCCACGTTTGCTTCTTCTCAGCTCCCTCCGAAGTATAATCGACGGAAACAATTAACAAACACTTTTCTAGTGTCAGTAGCGTGTAAACCAAGATTAATCGTTCGTCAAACCATCCGTCTTGTGACGTCAAAACGCAGCGTGTCGTAGAAATAAGGATCGGTTCAGACGTGCGACTGAACGGGATATTGAAAGAAATGTATGTTTGAAAATTAAATTTATAATTTAAAGTACAAGTTTACAAAACGTTAGAGATTCTTTATAATAATCCTCCAATAACGTTCTTTGCAGTTGTAATGAAATGTTAAAGTTGCATAATTGAACTTCTGTGTGCCTATAGTGACGATTTTAGGCGTATGACTACATCATTTTTTTCTGTGTAATATATTTTTGCTTTCCGATTTCTTGTCGAAATTAATTGGTTTTAGGAAGTAGGTAACACTACTATAAGCACTCTAATAGCTACTGACAGACTCACTTACTCTTAATTTTTAACCGGTCAAGCGGCGCGCGTCGCCCATTGGCGACGAAACAATAGAAAATCAATTGTGGCTCATTAGCGGAGTTTGACAGATTAAGACTAGATTGCAAGTTACAGATTAGATATTATTCTAGGCTCTGTCAGTTTTTTTAATATCATTTTGTCTCCAACGAAAATGCATCGTTTCGCAAGTCTGTCCAAGTCCATCGGTAAATAAAGGGTTTTTTCAGCTCCGTTCACGTGATTTGCACATTTTGTGACGCGTTCGTGACGTCACAAGGAAGCGGATGGCGTAACAGTAAATTTTACGATGTACATAACATATTTTTGCAGTAAACTCTTGGCTGTTCTAGGCAACTTTTGTTTTTATTATAGAGCTGTATACAGGGTGACTGGAAATTAGTGGCGGAGCCGTTAAGGGGAGGTAGTCTAGGGTTATTCCGACAGATATCACTATGAGACCTACCGTCCTTACTTAACCCTTTCCAAGATATTCCTACTTTTTGTTTAGCAGTTTTTGCATAAAATAATGACAGTAGCGGAAATTTTACAATTAATATTACTTATTTAGAATATCTTTGTTGCAAAACAAAAAAAAGTAGGCCAAAATCACTTTTTTTTAGGATTTATTACTATCTCTTTAAGTAGGAATATCTTGGAAAGGGTTAAGTAAGGACGGTAGGTCTCATAGTGATATCTGTCGGAAAAACCCTAGACTACCTCCCCTTAACGGCTCCGCCACTAATTTCCAGTCACCCTGTATAGTTGCTGTAAACAATCTTCAATTTTTCGTTTACAAGTTTTTGTGGCGTGCATTGCATATAGGCATATAAGCAGTGCCTACCTCGATATATCAACATAAGCCTGTCAATTACATTTTAGTGTGTGTACCATAATTATGAAACTCAATAAATTATCATACCTAACAAAAACAATCGGTGCTTATAATTAGTTTGTATGTATATATTTAAGTATCTATAATTTTGGATATGTATTTATCTGTGTATCTATTTTAGTGTATTGTATACATAATATTTGCACCAACGACAGCCCCATTTTATGTCCAGGGAAATCACTGTCCATTCCAAGGTTGCCTCGAAGAGATCGCAGAAAGCGATAAGGCCGCCCATTGTATATTTTGTACTGTTTGATGTGTTTATTTCATGTTATGTATTTTTGTGGTGTACAATAAAGTATATATAAATAAATAAATGAAAACGAAATCTTCATACAAACACGTGCGGCAGTAGGCTGTCGCTGGACGGCCTACTCTGACACATTGTCATTGGTCTTTACTCGTTCAAGTTAATACGACAAAATTATCAAATATACGTGCATCTCACGCGTAATACAATGACTACCTTCGTAATTTATCACCCTTAAGTAGGCATGCCTACTCAAATAACCAACCAAGTATGAATGTTAAAATAATACTTCGTAATTTGGCCGAGCGAAGAAAGAATTAGGGATTGATATTGGTAAATGACGTCGCCGATAATGAAGTCAAAATGAAAATCCAAGATGGCGGTTGTGAACATTTTAAAATTTTCCTTGGCCGCCATCTTGGATTTTCATTTTGAACTTCGTTCCTGCCGCGGGTCTCCCGACCACACGTTTTTTTTTCTGATTAATGACCGCGTCTGTCTAGACTACACCCGGCCTATTGCCTACCTATTCTGAAAACCAATGCACGCCACTGGCGAAAGAGCTGTTGCTACATTTATTTTATCTAACGCCATAGAAAACATCGTTAATATTGCCAAATCTTTATTACACCAATATACATAAGATACCGAGCTAATCCGAGGCATTAACAATGATTTAATACCAACACATCCTTACCTTGAGTCTCCACGGGTTTCCTTGTACGGTCAACCGCAAGTCACAATTGAACTACGAAAACCACCGTTATTACTTCGACATAAAGGTGCTTTCCCGTTACCGTGGACGTGTGGTTGATTGTACGACACATTACGGTTTAATGTTCATGAAAAATGTCTGGCAGCTGTTATTTTGGTGCGAGCAGTTAAAATGGTTGAGTTACATTTGGACATCGTCCTAGATGGACATACACTGATATTATTTTTATCCTACTACGGCGAAGCAAAAAGGAGGGTTATGATTTTGACCGGTATGTATGTATGTAAGTATGTATGTATGTTCATCTGTTCCCTCATAACTTCTGAACTCCTTGTCATAACTAGACCAATAAGGTATCGTTGGAAGCGTCTTGATCGTCCGCTGGATATGGCGCCCTCTAGCGGACATAAAGTCATGTATTTTTTTTAATCATGCCCTGTGGGTATCGAGTGAAAGGGCTTAATCTGTCAAGCTCCGTTAATGAGACACAATTGATTCTCTATTGTTTCGTCGTCAATGGGCGACGCGCGGTTAATTACGTTTATTTTCGTTGGATCCAACTTTTGAATCCCATTTTTTAGGTATTAACGATGGATCCCGTTTGCTATTTCCGTTGAATCCCATGTTATAACAACATGTGTACATTTCAGAAGAAAAGTGATTTACCTTTATCATGTTTACGTTTGGAATAAAAACGTTTTACATATTGACTTATCATTACGCAATTCCCTAAAAATGGTAAACTCATTCTTTCATCAACTTGCACTAATGGAAAAAAAGAGATTATTTTTAGTGGGCTATCCGGAACCGAACTAGTTAGATTAGGTTAATTATTAAAAAAAACAAATTCAGGTTAGGTTAGGTTAAAACTGTGACCCCTACGCACGAGCCGAGCGAGCGAAGCGTGTGGTGCCGCGGCAGCGGCCGGCGAGTGCCAGAAACGACTAGATTATATAGAAAATGAGTTGTTTGTGAAATAAATAGTATACGAAACGTTGGTTGTAAACTAAGAGTTTTGGTGAAATATTAGTGAACCCCTCATTTTATTATAAACAATTTTGTTGTTGAAAGTACCCGCATTCAGATTTTTTTAAGCGTTCGGGATCCAACGGAAATACTTTTCGGGATTCAACGACAATAAAACGTAATTATCTTGCATTTTTTAAATTCGGGATCCAACGGAAACACATAATAATGTTTTGCGGGATCCAACGCCAAAAATATTAAAATGGGATTCAAAAACGGGATCCAACGGAAATAAATCGTTAATTAGCACATAACAGAAATACATATAAATATTACTGAAGTAAGTCCCAAAATAATTAAATTAAAAATTAGTTTAAAAACTAAAACCGCTGTAGTAGCATTCATATAACCTATGGTAGCATGCGACCACGGGAAGGTACTTTCTTGTTTCATCCTTTTCAGTAGTCGGGTTTTAGTTTTTAAACTATTTTTTTTTTAATAACCTCTAAAAAGGTCTGGTGTGGGTACCGGTGCGCGAGAATGACCCAATGTTGACATGGACAAATTATTAAAAGTGCTTATGGAAGAGTGCGTACTGCGTATGTTCTGTAGTTTCAGTCTTTCTCCATCGGATTTTCAAATTTCTTTGAAAATAATTTCATGTTAGAATTGAATTAAGAATAATTAGGAAATCCTATTAATATGACAAATGTGAAAGTTTGTATGTTTGGATATTTTTATGTTTGTTACTCAATCACATAAAAACGGCTAAGAAGATTTCGATTAAAGGGGATTATGATTTTTATATGGAGCTTGTCATACCTTTATGTCCGCCATTTTGTTTTTTTTTTTTGTCAAAATGGCGGCTACGCATGATAGGTACCTATATAAAGTGATAGCTGACATCAATGCAAACAGAAAATATAATAAGACCTTCTGTGTGTCTGTCTGCGCCATCATAGCTCCCAAACGGCTGAACCGATTTTGATTTTGTGTTTTTTAAACGGAATTCTTATTGTTTACATAAGAAGCAAGATATTTTTGATAGATAATTATTTTTTTTTGTTGCTAGACAATCTTTACACGATTTTTTTTGCCAGCGTGCTAATGTCTGACTGAAGTCTTGTTTGCCGCAAATAAATGTATTTTCTTTCTTTCTTTTTCTTCTTTCTATACTGCCATAAATGCTAAAAGTTTCTCCGTCAAACTGGACAAGTAAAACAACAATCTTAATACAATGCTAGCCATTAATGATATGACACACACTTATCTTGGACAGCTTGCCACAATTTCCTGCCTACGCACATAACATCGGATGGGACGATTTGTTTAATGTTCATGAAAAACGTTCGGCATTTGTCATTTAGGTGTTATATTGTGCTATTTGTGGACGAGTGTGGGACGGTAACGTGTTACTGTGAGGGCGCTATTCAGTGCCTGCCGAGGGAAAAAGGTTTTGATGGGGGTAAGTGTATTGTGGTTTCGAGTAAAAATTTCTACGGGCTGTCATTTGGGTTTTCTTTCAGGTTTCCGAAAACACGCAAGTGGCTATTCTGGGGACAACGTATTTAGGGTTCCGTACCTAGAAAGGAAAAAACGGAACCCTTATAGGATCACTTCGTTGTCCGTCCGTCTGTCAAGACCCTTTTTCTCAGGAACACGTGGAGGTATCAAGCTGAAATTTATATCAAATACTCAAGTCTACTATCCCTTAGAGCTGTGAAAAAATCAAACTTTTAAGCCAACGCAATCAAAAGATACAGCCGTTTATGCCGCATATTTCCGCAAATTTTTGATACTCGCAAGGGAATCAAAACCTACAGGGTACTTCCCGTGAACTCAGAATCTTGAAATTTGGTACGAAGCAACGTCTTATAGCACAGATAAAGGCAAAATTGCGAAAGCCGTAAATTTTTAGTTACATCATAATATGATGTAACTAAACATTTATTTATAAGTAAAAGTATAAAGTGTAAAGTAAAATATACTTTTACTTGTAAGTAAAAGTATATTTTTATTATAATATAATAAAAATACCTACACCTACAGGTTTGTACGGAACCCTCGGTGAGCGAGTCCGACTCGCGCTTGGCCGGTTTCCATGTTTAATTTCTGCCTCCCAGCAACTTTATAAGCGTAACATTGTTTTTTTTATATATGGCTACTCTTCAAAGTAATATATCAAAACCAGACGAAATTACACCAATACAGCATAAACATCAAGCCACCAACAAAGATAATTTCGCGAAGGTTTTCCCCGCAGCTGAAAACGTTAGCAATGAAATAGCAGGCACTATGCGTCCCAAGGGCCCTCTGCTATTACGACTAGCATTCAGATTAGATTTATAAACGCCAGTGAAAACGACGTGTGAAATGCTGGCGAAATATACGCTTTGATAGTGTGTAAGTGTTCGGCGTACGGAATTGGGTGAAAGGAAATTGTGAATTACCTACTTTCATTTTCAAACAAGATAATATTTACATATAATAATTATTATGTACATGTACAGACGCCAGCCTGCACATCAAGCTACCCGAAATTGTCAAATTTTCCCAATCAAACTTGAACCTAATGCTTTAGCGATAAAGTTGAAAAATCTATTAAAGAAATTTGACAGATTGTAGTAGCTTGATGTGCGTCTGTACATAAATAATAAAACAAAAGACAGAGGGAAAAAATTATAGGGCATTAAAAAAATTGTCCACATCGCTGTCAACAGGAAAAGTGCCCCAAAGGCTGGCAGCATTGCCACGTTGTATGGCTATGCCATGGACTTATTATATTATAAGTCCATGGGCTATGCTGATTACCTACTAGGATTTTTTTTCTTCATTTTATTAAACTATGTAGTGGCGAAGAAGTGAAAAGCACTTTGGCTCATTATTATTTTCAGTAAAAAATAATTTATTGGAATGAGAATGTTTGACTTTTACTTCTATTGTTGTTGAACAGTTACAATGCTTAGGTATGCGCGCAAGACCCAGATTAAGCATTTGTTGACATTAAAAAAACCGGCGAAATTCAAGTCGAACTCAGACAAACAGATAGATGGCGTTGGATTTGTAATAGTGTTCCCTTGGCATTCTTTGGATACGGAACCCCAAAACCATTCCAGAATCGCAATCGAATTCAATCCGATGCCACTTTATACAATGTTATATAGGTACTATGTTTAGTGTATCAGCTATTAAATATATATGTAAACAATATCTCATTCACACGAGCGGGGTAGCTGCTGTCATTTATGTCATCTGTCAGTCACGAGGAATGGCGGGAAACAGACAAGGTGAAGCAGGCTATATACGATGGCGCTTGGTGTGGTAGTGAGCCAGTCACGGATATCGATGAAGTGATATATTCAACATTATTACTGAATCAAACAGGATTCTACACTATGTAAACAGGTTTTTGTCTCTTACGACTCATGAGACAGTCATTATAGAATGAGCATATTATTCAAGATATTGCAATACAACGTGGCAATGCTGCCAGCTTTTTAGACACTTTTCCAATTGACAGCGATGCTGACGAATATTTTGATGCCCTATGAATATTTATTGCTAATTAGATATTTACTGCTAATTAGTTCAGGTCACGGTCACGCAATATTGGGACGGAAAAGGGAATATTGGTAGTTAATAATTACATACATGTTTTGTAATTAATAAATGGGCATAAATAAGGGCGACATTGCTCTTTGAACCAAAATATATCTGATTTCGTAATACATATAATTTAATACAGTAAATGTACAGTCAACAATCTTTTATTGACTGTACATTTACTGTATTATAAAATTTAATTTTATTAATAGAAAACATACAGCTCATTTTTTATCAAATTAAATTTCAGTCGAAAACATCCATCGGTTTCTTATTAAACTTCAACTATATCCGACAATGCTGCATACTTATCTCTTTTGTTGACTGTACTTGTACATAGGTAATTATAATTATTTTAAGACTTTAAAACCTTTATATATTATGTAAATAATTTCTTGTGTAAAAATAAAAAAAAAACACATGAAAAGCCTAAATAATAAAGTTTTGAATGGAAAACATTATTAACCGACTTCAAAAAAAGGAGGAGGTTCTCAATTCGTCGGAATCTTTTTTTTTTTTTTTTTGAAACTGCCATTATTTTATTTATAGCAACAATACCTGGAATATAAATTAATCGAAAAACTTGATGGGTTCTGATCATTTCTGGTCCTCGAGTTTCACAAGAACCAATTGAAGCGAAGCTTAAAATGGATTTTTGTGTGTACTGTCGATATCAAAGGCGAGGCTCGATGGGGTCTCGATTGTGTGAGCACTTCCAAAGGAATTTGGAGTACAATATTGTGATTTGTTTCTCATAAACCTATATGTCTTTGTGGGATTTGTTTGACCTCTAGATAATAAATTTCCCCAGAGTACCGTCGCCATCGGAGCTGATATCTATCCGAAAACATCATGCCTATAATTCCTGAGTGTGTTAGCGACAGGTATGACTGCCCGTTTTTCAAGCATTGTATGGGTTTATGTATTTTGAACTAATAAAGTTTTAAGAAAAATATACATATCGGCGCTTGAAAGGCAAAATTGACTAAGCGAAATCGACATAGGGCTAACTTTACAATGGAACTAATCATTTAAATTCTTGTTATCATCCTACAGGCGTAATTCGTAGGTACTGTTTTTGAAATCTTATTTATAATCTGAATTTATAATGAGTTTTTTCTGAAAAGTTTCCTTTAACGGAAACGGTAGCCATACGCGGTGGTAATACAGAAGAAGGTAGCCTCCTTGTTGCAGCGCGTGCGAGGCAGTAGCAACAGTATCCTGTAGACGGTTGTAGCTCGTGCGGATTCAGATATCCAGAACAAATGGATGCATATTGTGATGGGTGTTGACTAACATAGTGCATAAGATTTTACTAACACCATAGGTTAGGTACCTTATAATTGTTATAATTTTTTTCTCTTTGTTTTTGTTTATTTATTTAATTCTATGTATTTATAATTTGTAATTGTATGGATTGAATTTTATCTGAAATAAATTGATTAATAATAATTTTAACTGTTCTCCAGTTAAGTTAGCCCTATGTCGCTTAGTCAGTTTTGCTTTTCAAGCGTCGATATGAACTAAACTTCTCTAAATAAATAAGCATACTGAGCGAATAATTTTCCCACTGCTATACAGGCCTCCTTTCTGGGAGTGGGGCGTAATCTACCACCCGGCCCAGTGCGGGTTGGTGGATGTTAAATGTCTTCGAACTTTTTGGTTCTAGGACATGCCGGTTTCCTCACGATGTTTTCCTTCACCATTTTGAGAGCAGTGGTGATGAAATAATTTACACAAAATAAAGCGCCTGTCTGGGTGCGAACTTACGACCAACAACTCGTAAGTCGCGGCCGTTAACAATGGGCCACTACTGCTCTAAATAAATTAATTAAAAAATACATACATTTATTTATAATTCAGTAAGCAGAGGTGCATGGAACATTTAGCCATTTATTTTTTGGGTGCATGCCAAAAGACTATTTCATTTTCTATTCTACCGTATCACTTAAGTTTATAACATCGTTAAACAAGGGTTTGGCTATCTTTCCTATCAGTTGTAGAATAATTATAATTTATCCGCTATTTATACGAGCTTTTACGTACTAACTAAATTTATTATTCTACGGAACAGAGAAGAATATACATTTGAATCTGCATTTTCTTTAATACTTGGAATATAAACCCTACAATGGTGTACTTAATAGTTCTTTCAATGTTTAAGTACTATCGTAAACCTCAGCTGACTCTTTATAGCGGGGGTTGATAACTTTATTTACTTTCTGTCCCTTTTACTTTAAATTGAAACGTTTTACTGCGGAATACTAAGGAATATAACTTGTAAGAAATATGATGTCGCGTCACTGGTGTTGTTACCTCAATCGTGGGTTAATAACCGGGTTTGGAATTGATATAATTATATCCACATTTATAATGCTGGGTCTATAAAATCATGTTTCTTGTGGTTAAGGAATGCGTTTGAAAAAAAAAAAGACGGGAAAGAAAAATTGTTTATTCTGCACAAACAAAACGCAAATTACAAATAAAAAGCCGGCCAAGTGTGAGTCGGACTCGCACATGAAGGGTTCCGTATCACCATACTATTGTACGGTGTTACGGAACCCATCGTGTGCGAGTTAACAACTTAACACTACAAATAAATCAGGGCAAAAAAAAACACGTTAGTTGTATGGGAGCCCCCATAAATGATTATTATATTCTGTTTTAAGTATTTGTTGTTATAACAACAGAAATACATCATCTGTGAAAATTTCAACTTTCCAGCTTTCACGGTTCATGAGATACAGCCTGGTGACAGACAGACAGACAGACGGACAGTGGAGTCTTAGTAATAGGGTCCCGTTTTTACCCTTTGGTTACGGAACCCTAAAAAAGACATAAAAAAATATAGACATACAACGTAGTCTCCTCCGCCTCGTACTCAAATATATAAAATGTTGACAATTTACTTTTTTTTCTATTTTTTTTTTTACGCTTGTTCGGATCGATACATTCGATTCGGCAGTATTTGTCGAAAATCAAGCCGACCCGAAACAATTACTACACATATTCGACTCGTAACAACCGTTTGACATCTACCATCACTGAATCATGTTCGGGTCAGCTCGGCACAATTCGAGCCGAGCGGATTTTTGCCGAGCATAATATTTTAATATTATTAATATAAATATTCAGTTTTTCCGCCCGGCTGTGCCGCAACGTAGAAAACTGAGCTCATTAAAATATTTAACTTTAAGACAAGGTTATAAGGACACAGTTAAATTATTTAAGGGGACTACATGACCTAAAGCGCGGTCACTGTCGGACTGCATAGAAAAGAAAGAGAAGCGCGATGACACAACGTTGGTAATTTATTGCAACATATGACGCAATTATCTATTTACAAAAAATCTGTATAGACTAAAAAAATAAAACACTGTTGCTTTAGTATGTTGCTTGTAGGATAATCTGACAAAAAATCATAATGATTGTATGTATTTTAGTATGGTTTTTATTGTAAAAAGAAAGTTTTTAGAGGTATCTTCATGATTTTTTTCTATCGTATCAAATTAGTTGTATTATGTTTTCAACACACTATCTACCTAGCATATATCCTAAAGAATATCGTATATTTTTCTGATTTTGTTTACTGCAGTCGATCATATACTTTTATTGTTTCTAAAACTTGCGTTTTTTGCGTTTAGGTCCTGTAAGCCCCTTAATTCACATTCCTTAAAGTAAAACATATTCCTGTTCCTTCTAGCTAAAGTATTAATCTAAATACTTTTATCTTTCACATACTTCCATGTCGTTTACCGTATTAAAATAAACCTTCTGGACATAATAATAAACTCCATAATCTGCCAAGTTTTTTCCCAACAAGGTTGGGATCGGTTTCCATCTAACCAGATGCAGCTGAATACCAGTTTCACATGAAGTGACTGCCTATCCAAAACCTGCTCAATCACGTTACTGGTTGACATGATACCCATTGGTAGAATTTGGCTGTCAGACTTTCTGAAGGGATGTAATGGATGGTCGCCCATCCAAGGACTGACCTCGGCAAGCGTTGCTTAACCTTGAAAATCAACCCGTTCGGCTTTTATTATTTAGCCATGAACCCCTCTACCGTAACATCAAACTGCTCACCTAAATATGAACTCACTCAATATCTTGGATCCATTACAGTCAATATATATCAGATGCATCGTTAACAAGGTCCATATCATAGCTATGTATTTTGTGTACATAATTTAACTAGAAACCAGGGAGAACGCAGGCGGGCTATCATTAACTAAAGTAATTGAAAGTCATATTGGTGGAGAGGAATAATATTGTATCGAAAATTGCAAGCTTCGTTAAAATTTGTGGGTTTTCATTATACAAATATGGAACTATCTACACAATAATAATTGAGGATTGTATATTTTATTTTAAGATAATTGCAGTGGATATTTATATAATATACATATGAAAGTAGCTGTGCTCCGCGGTTTCACACACATAAGTTTCAATCCCGTGGAAATATCGGGGTAAAAACTATCCTATGTCCATTCCTGGGACTCAAACTAAGTATCTCTGTACCAAATTTCATCTAAATCGGTTCAGTGGTTTAGGCGTGAAAAGGTAACATACAGACAGACAGAGTTACTTTCGAATCTATAATATTAATAAAATATTATATAAGTATATGGAAGTATGGACTAGCAGCGCCCCGCGGTTTCACCCGCATTATAAATGCGAAAGTGAGGATGGATGGATGGATATTGGTTACTCTTTCACGCAAAATCTACTAAACGGATATTGACGAAACTTTATATTAATATTGCTTATACATACATCAGAATAACACCTAAGATACTTTTTAACCCAATATACTCACGGGATCGACACTTATACGGGTGAAACCGTGGGGTGCTGCTAGTTATCTACAAATACAAACGCAAAGGATACAGAACTTCATCCTAGTATAAATGTGGGGATAAACACAAACTAAGAGTAATAACAGTGCGAGATTAAGACGTAAAAAATGACGCTTAGAGACGAGATGCTATGTATCAAGCTTATTTGTGTGACATACGGGTGAATAATTTTAGGGATTTCGTCGACAGTGAGAGCAGTTGTGGGCTCTATGGTAGCGGCGGCGACTTACAAGTTGTAGGTTATGGGTTCGAATCTAAGCAGGCACTTTACTTTATGTAAATTATTTCATTACCACTGCTCTCAAAACGGTGAAGGAAAAAATTGTGAGGAAATCGGCATATGCTAGAACCAAAAATCGAAGACATATTGTGACATCTGCCAAACCGCACTGGGCCCACGTGGTGGATTACGGCCCACTCCTCACTGAGCGGAGGTCTGTGTCCCAGTAGTGGGAACATTATATTATAGGCTCATTATGCTTATGCGTCGACAGTGAAAGTATTCCATGTTTAAAATGTCATTAAAGCTTAAGTACACTGCAATAAAGACCTTTATTATTTTGGCGCCTGGATGACATTAACATTTTAACCGCTTACGCCGGATTAATCCGACAAATATTTTAGTGTCCATTTCGCCAAGGTCGTATATTTACGGCCAATGCCACAGCTCGTTTAATCTGCTTTTTTATTTAAATAGACTGTATTTTATAAGGTATTTATTTTTTAATTCATTAACAGAGGGGCGTTGTTGTGTAACACATTTAATTTTGTGAATTTGACACAGAAATTGTATTGAAAAAACCAAGATGGTGGCATTAGTTCTGATTGCGGCCATGCGCTAAAAGATTCTTGTACCGTCGTAATCAGGATGAAGTTTAAAATGAAAGTAATAGTATAGGTACAGATGCCAGCACATCAAGCTACTACAATCTCTCAAATTTCTTTAATACATTTTCAACTTTATCGCTAAAGCATAAGGTTCAAGGTTGATTGGGAAAATTTGACAGTTTCGGGTAGCTTGATATGCTGGCGTCTGTACTTCGTTTCGAGAATGTTGGGTTGATTAACCTCCTTTTCCCTACGTCTATGCGTATAGGTATAAACCTATTCCGTCAGTTACGACCTTTTTGGTCTTTTAGTAGTTTTTTAACATCACGCTAAGACAGATAGGAGCCGAGCCAAAAAAAAAAGCATAAACGTTGTAACAGGCGGGCGATGCAATGCGACGGGGTGGATCAAGGAAACAAGAAATTTCACGCGGACGACGTCGCGGGCAGAGGCTAGTAAAATATAAAGTTTCACTTTGCAATAATTATGACCTTTAGGACTGAACAAATAAAACGTTTGGTGAAACAATGCTGCACATTTTCGCTAGCAGTGTCTCCATTTGCAAAGAGATTAACAAGAAAAGGCGAAACACTTTTCAAGGTACAGTTTGTGCAGATATTAACACTTACAGTACAAAGTGGATTACAGTAAGTTTTGTTTGTTAGAACTAAATTACTTTTGTACTTTACTGTGTAGCTATCCATGCTTGTATTCGGATAGTCCTGGATACAGTTAACGTTGAGGAAATAAATGGTTTGATTTTTTTTGATGCTGAAATAATTCTAGAGGGATTTTTTTTTAACTTATAGATAATCTCATATAGGTAAGGTAATACGGTAATACAGGCTGGTGTCCGCAACTCCACGTCAATGCGCGTATTTTGCGTAAATTACTACTTTGGTTTCTAGTTTAAACTAATTATACACACAATTATAAATAATAATAATAACCCTGTTCCCGATACCGGTGAGCTACTATTTTTTATATTTTTAAATGTTTTTAGATTCTAATATTTAAAAATATAATTTATATGTATTTAGTTGAGTAAAGGAAATAATAATAATTTACAGTAGGTACTTTAGTTTCTAGTTTAAACTAATTATAGTTATGTAGATTTATTCACCCACAAGGCCTCCCACAAGGTGGACCGACGACCTTGTGAAGGCCGCAGGAACTCGTTGGATGCGAGAAGTACAAAACCGGTCGAAGTGGAGGTGCTTGGGGGAGGCCTATGTCCAGCAGTGGACGTCTTTCGGCTGAAATGATGATGATGATGAGATTTATTCAGCTCTCCAATAAAATAATAAGTTCTCGAAACATAAAACAGTTACAATTTTATTGTAGGTCATTTTTTCCCAATTCTAAGAATCACAGTAAGCCCTAAACTATTAAGGGTAAGAAACCATCTTTTTATTATTTTGTTTTTTTTTTAATTGGGAAGGAGACTAGCAGGGAATCGAGGAGGGGGGGTGGAGGAGGGGGGAGGAGGGGGTGGAGGGTGGCTCACGGGATCAAAGACCGGAATAAATCGATATTTATAATATCTAAAGGTAGCATAAGCATAGTCAGCCTGTTTTGTTCCCACTGCTGGGACACAGGCCTCCTCTTTGTAAGAGGGAGTGGGCCATAATACACCACGCCGCCGAGTGCAGGTTGGTAAATGTTACATATCTTTGTTTTGTTTTGATTCTAGAACATGCCGGTTTTATCATGATGTTTTCCTTCACCGTTTTCGAGCATCAGCTTTCACCTATGTAACACCTTTAGACGATGAATTTTTCAAAATGATTCCCTAATACTCACCTTCGTTATGTGCTCATGGTTTCAGACCCAGGAATTGTTCATCAGTGAATGAATGAATGAATGAATTTAAGATCTTTATTAAGCATTAAGACTTCACGTTAACAAATTCGATGAACTGTTTTAATAAATTCTGACAAGAATAAGTTTAAAGAAAGGAAAACTTTAGAATAAACTTTGTACGGGTTAATTAAGTCTTTTGACAGCTGATTTTCTTTATAACTCGGACATAACCTTGTTCGTTCAGATGATAACAATTTCTATTAAACGCTGTTATTTTAGTACCTACATAATTGAGATAAATCAATCCTCATTACACTAAGTTAAGTTCATTTACTTTGTTTGATAAATTATTTGTTTCTTTAGGGATGACATAACTCAAACTCAAAGCATTTATTTCAATTAAACCATTTACAGGCACTTTTCAATTGTCAAGAAGTCGGTCAGTCAGAAAATATGAAGCTAGTTGCCCATTCCAATGCGTAGGTACCTATGGGCAAGAAACTCCGTGGACACTTTCACAATTCACCAACATTCATTGCGTTCTTTACGTTGTTTAGCAGACATATTATTCGAACATATGAAGCAATGGATTAGCAATATCCTTCAAAATGATTCAGAATGAGATTGATAATGTGTTGCGCAATTAGGGTGCTGTTTAGGGTGTTTTTAATGCAATTGGTGTTATATAATTTTAGATTACTCTAATAAAAATGTGACATAATATAAGATTTTAGACTTAACTTCTTTCAAATTCCCTACATACCACAGATATAGATACACCTAGATAACGCAAGAGCACCTACTTCGCGTGCCAAAAATCGCACCAGTTTACGATCGAAAATCATAAGCCGCCACTTTTGCGCTCAGTCCTGCGTACTGCTGGCTGGGTGAGCGTGAGCGAGAGAGCGTGAGCTTGTGACGTCATAGTAGGTAGTCAAAAAATGGCACGCTTAGTTTTTATACAGTTCGTATACTTGCGTTATCTAGGTCTATCTATATCTGTGCTACATACACTCTCCTATTATTCACTATTCCGCTTAATACTCGCATGTGGTTTTCCCCGAAAATACTACACGAACCTGCGACTTTTCTTTCAATCCTCCATTCAGTATCCAGTCACGCTTTCATTCGGACTTTCCATTTTTATTACTAACGCATTTCCAAATCCCGGACGCTTCGAAACTCGGACGGACCCGGATGGCTAAATCCGGACAGATGGCGAGCTCGACTTTAGACTCCGGGGTGAATTTCGAGAGCACGTGTGATTTAGTTGGTGCGAATTTCGCAGTGGGATTTATGTTGGTGCAATTATACTTGGAGTATTTAGATATGGTTTAGTTTACGCTGTTTTCTATGTAGATGAAGTGGGATTACTTTTATACGTTACTAGCTTCTGTCCGCGACTTCATCCGCGTGAAATTTCTTACTCCCACGACCCATCCCGTCGCATCGCATCGTCTTTTTTTTTTTCGCGGTATCCTCATAGACTATATTTTTTTTTTTAATAATTTATCATTTATTCTCTCTTCACAAAGCCGACTTAAAGTTAATGGTACAAAGAATGTCTCAGCTATATTCCAACTTTGTGAGAGACTGGTGCCTGATATAGGTTTTTAGGAAAAACCTGTGTTACAGGTCACCAGTAGACTTCCTCTATCGTGGGGGTGACAGAGAGGCATACCGGACTCTTACCGGCTAAAACCACCGCGGTGTTCCACCTCTACCTATGGCCGGGGGTGCGGGATTCGCATAAGCATTCACCGCTCCCCCAACAGGCCCGCGCTATTATATCATTTTCGGTTAGCGTTATTTCTGACTTTGTTCCTTCTTGCTCGGCTCCTAATCACTCATGGTCCTGGCGTGATGTTAAGTAGCCTACAGCCCTCCTCAAGAATTAGGCTGTTTAATGCAAAAATATTTTTTCAAATTAGATTTAGCCTTGTAGCCGTAAATTTTGCATATTAAGTATTATTTTTATTTTTTACTCTACAGTAAAAAATAAAAATAATACTTTATCGCACAACATGACAAGCAACAACAAAATAATGATAACAACTACTTGTCATCATTATTTTGTTGTTGCTTGTCATGTTGTGCGACTACGCTTTGGGTGATAGTCAGGTCGAAACCTATAATTTTGAACCTAGTGATATACCCTAATGTGATTATTGCCTGTTGTAGTTGCCCTGTAAATAAATAAATAAATAATAGTTCCAGAGATTAACACGACAAACAGTTTGAACGTTAATACTATAAAGCTGTAGAGCTTGTTTGTTTGGACGCGCTAATTTCGAGACTACCGGTCGGATTTGAAAAATTAGCAAAAAAAAAATCATTGAATTATTCTGCACATCACAACAAAAAAAAATATATATACCAACTCATAAAAAGTAGCCAAAAGCCTCGTACTCTTACATATAAAAAGTCAATTTTGTCCATTGCTTGATATCTAATTTATTTCAATTAAACCATGTACAGGCACTTTTGAATTGACAAAATTAAATAGTCGGTCAGTTAGAAAATTGAAGCTAGTTGCACATTCCAAAACGTAGATCTTTATGGAGAAGAACAGGCAAGAAACTCCATTACCAACTAGAAATAAAAACTATACATGATGTATTCAAACATGCAAGGACTTAGTAGTAAGCCGATTTGCTGGCGGCTATGTACATGATAATTTGCGTAGTTGTGTTGCAAATGCATTCGCAAATCACCTATTCTGGTACTTGAACATAATGCAGTGCCTATCTCAAATTGTGTTTCACAATTTTGTTGTCTGCTTCATTAGGCTCTTACTTATCTGTGTGTTAATGATTAGCAGTAATCATCATTCACATCATCGTCATTTCAGCCCGGAATTATTCACGGCTTGTTATAGGGCTCTCCTTTTTTCCTTTTTTTGTTTTTCATTAGGGTTCCGTACCTTAAAAGGAAAAACGGAACCCTTATAAGATCACTTTGTTGTCCGTCTATCCGTCTATCTGTCTGTCGGTTAAGACCCTTTATCTCAGGAACGCGTGGAGGTATAGAATTGAAATTCAAACCATATACGCAGGTTTACAGTTCCTTGAAGCTGTGAAAAAATCAAACTTCTAAGTTAACGCAAAAACGTAGGTATATTTCGACACTCTCAAGGGAATCAAAATTTATAGGGTACTTCTCGTTGACCTAGAATCGTGAAACTTGGCAATAAACAACATAAGTAAAGGTAAAAATCCGAAAACCGTAAATATGTAATTACATTATTTAAAAAAATCCCGTGATAACGTGATAAACTATTTACATATCTACGAATTTGTACGGACAGACTCGCACTTGACCGGTTTTTTACACTGCACACGCATAACTATTAAATCATCTGTGAATATTGTACAATAAAAATCTCGACAGCTTCTGCAAAGGCATATAGCAGGCATTTAATTTGAATGATATAAAAACCCTTATATCATCAAACAAGCTACGCTCCGCGGTTTGACCCGCATAAATCTCGATCCCTGGGAATATCGGGACAAAAAAGTATCTCTGTCCTAATCCGGATCAAATCCAGCACCCTAATTGCGTAACACACTATCAATCGGAATCAGGATCATTTTGAAGCAAATTGCTAATCCATTGCTTCATAAGTTCGAAAAATGTGTCTGTTCAACACGTAAATAACGCAATGAATGTTGTTGAACTGTCAAAATGAAACCGATTCCGATTGATAATGTGTTACGCAATGCCCCGCAGGACTGGGAATAATCAATTTCGTGGGTAGACTACCCACGAAATTGAATATTCTTAGTCCATTCTATTTTCGTCTTCCACTACAAATGCCCCCAGCACCATAATTCTAATACCAAAGACCGTTAGTAAACGTAGCTAATCCAGCGCTCAAGTGACCACATTACGTGGGACATAAACCGGGACTACTCCGACGGTATAAATCCAAAACAGCCACCGTGTTTTATGGCCACTTTCCTTTTGTGCTGTGCAAGTTATAAGCGGAAACTGCTGGTATGATTGTGTATAAACTTTATTGAAATGATCGAGTCTTAAGGCGACTACATGACCTAAAGCGCGGTCTTTGTCGGTCTGCATAGAAAAGAAAGAGAAGCGCGATGACACGACGGTGGTAATTTATTGTAAATATGAAGTAATTACCTATTTACAAAAACTATTTTATAAAAAATAATCCATCACTGAATGCAGTTTGGCATTAGAAATTTAATGGTATATTTTTAATTATAATTAAAATTGTTAATGAAGTGATAAACTGCTTTTAAAGACAATTAAGAGGTGTATTTGAACATTTTCTGATGCATTAATGTATATTTAATTATGATTTGAGTTCCATCACTGTATTAAAATAAGACTTGAAAATATCATATATTTTTATTGTCAAAATTATTTACGGTTGAAGTACTTACACTGCTATAAAAAAACAACTTTTTGACCGTTTTCTGAAACCTTCGCCTTAAGTTTAGTGTGTCGTTGCAGTGTTCTAGATTTGCTATATTTAGTTATCACTTGTTTGATTATCACATAAACAGCTGTTCATTTCATCTTTGCTAAGCGGTAGTAAGCCACGCTCATGTATGAGAAGGCCACTTCCCGTAATTAAAAACGTTGAAAATCTTGTCGCAGTCTCATCTCAGCGACACTCACTGTCAAAAATGTAGGGAAATAAGAGGTATTTTTAACAGATTGAGACTGAGATCAGACTGTGAACGTTTTAATATTACGAGAATCACCCCTCTGATGACTATCGGGGGAAAACATTCCACACAATAAACTACGTGCAGTAATAGAAAGAAAAGAAAAATACGTTTATCAGTAGGTACAGACGCCAGCTCATCAAGCTACCCGAAACTGTCAAATTTTCCCAATCAACCTTGAACCTAATGCATTAGCGATAAAGTTAAAAATCTATTAAAGAAATTTGACAGATTGTAGTAGCTTGATGTGCTGGCGTCTGTACTAATCCATCCGGAGGGTCTCTTTAAAATATCGCTTCCAAAGATTGGTTGTCTGACGGGGCTGAAACATTCCACACCACCGACTACCTGGAGTATTGTCTTTCCCTTCTCCCTTTGGTCCACCCAAAGGATGTCTTTAAAAGATCGCCTTTATTGATTATACCAAATTTATACTGATTATACGCGAAATTAATTAATACCCGAATTCAGAATTTAGAATTTCACATTTCAAATTCTACTTTGGAATGACTAGTTCACAAATGGTCTCAAATTCAAATTCTTAAAAAAAAGAAAAACCGACAAAAATGCAATGCCCGCTATAAGCGTGTAACTTGCGACAACTTTCAATTACAACGTGTAGCGGTACGAAATGCATTACATATTTTATTTCAGTGTGTGACGCCCCTATAGATAAGCGTTGTTGCTAAATTACCGACGATTTGCTGCGTTTTTAGTAAATTGGAATTTCTGAATGCAAATGCAGGATTTTCTGTGCTTTGAAGTGGCAAATTCGTAAATTGTTTTTCATACTTTTTTTTTTGTTTTTCAATTTATATTCCAAGCATTATTTAAGTTCAATGCCTTTATAGGATGCATTGATGGCAGTCAAATTGTGTGCGCTGCCTCGATATACTAGACTAGCTTCTGCCCGCAACTTCGTCTGCATGTTTTGTTCCCAGAACCCTTCCACATCACATCGCCTGCCCGCGCTATAGTCCGCGCGGAACTAGTTGGCCTCGCCTTAGGTATGTGAGCGGTGAGACGGAGTGGCGGCGGCGCATTACTCAGTACGTGCGTTGCGAACCGCCGCCTCACTCCTGTCACTACCTCAGCGGTCAACTAGTTCCACGCTGACTTATAGTACGAAAGGGTTACCGCTACCCCGGAACATAAAGGGCTAAGGTAGGAACACGAATGGGTTTTAGTCAGTAAGAGTCTGACACTCCCACCTAGAGCGGGAGGGGTTCTTTGATGATTTCCCATCCATAAAAAAAGACCTACCTGTTCAAGCCTACGGCGTAGAACCCGCAGACCTCTAGGGGCTACGGCGTAGAGCCTGAGAAGCTACGCCGCAGACTACTCGTTGCTACGCCATAAACCAACGTTTCTGCGCTTTTTCGTCAAATCGATAGTTTTCCGAACATTGCTCTACGTACCTACGGCAAAAAGGTTCATCAAAAAATATTTGAACAAGTTTAATAAAAACTAATAACAGAAATTCTTTCATGCGTATTTTTCTGCCTGTTAAACAATGTTGAATACTAATATGTTTAAACCCGCATACATGATACGAAACAAAATGAAAAAAATACGACCAAGTGCGAGTCGGACTCGTACACGAAGGGTTCCGTACCACCGTCAATATTTAACACTACATACAGGGTGTTACGGAAAGAGTATATCAATACAAACGGGTTGAAGAGTGTATCTGGTCTAGAATCTCTGTACAAAATTTCAGCTCAAAAGCATTAACTTTGAAAATGCCTAATATTTTTTTATTTCGACATCACGGCGCTGCACTGGCGCGCGGCGGCGTGATGTGCGTAACACCCAGTATATAAAAAAAAAACCGGCCAAGTGCAAGTCGGACTTGCACACGAAGGGTTCCGTACCACCATACAATATTTAACACTACATACATACAAAAATCACGTTTGTTGTATGGGAGCCCTTAATTTATTTTATTTTAATTATTTATTTTTAAAGTGAATATACAACTCAGTCCCTATTCTGTAAATATTTCAAGCGTCTACCTGTTGCCGTTGTTAATATCGAGCAAACAAGGGCAAAAAAATCACGTCTGTTGTATGGGAGTCCCCCTTAAATATTTATTTTATTTGTTGTTATAGCGGCAACAGAAATATATACATAATTTGTGAAAATTTCAACTGTCTAGCTATCACGGTTCATGAGATACAGCCTGGTGACAGACTTAGTAATAGGGTCCCGTTTTAACCCTTTGGGTACGGAATACTAAAAAGAAAATGTAAAATAGTATAATTATAAAAACTAAATAGGAATTACTTACAAAATATTTGGTTTTATTTTATCAATGCTGCTATTTTTTCTGTACTTAATGGGCCTTACTGGGCTATTCTTAAACCAAAACACAATGTGGGTACCTATACAAAATTCAGTGTAATAAAAATGTTCCAAATTTTTTTGTGTACATAAGTCAAGAGTTGGAGTAAAATTAAAAAGGACAATAAAGCTTTCGTGGCTTTTTGAAATTTCCCTTGAGAAATAAAACAGTAGGTTAGAACAAATTGAATAAAATATACATAGAATTAAATTCGCTGTAGTAAACGTCGGGTTAGAGTGACATTTGACAAGCTGTCATTTTTATAGAGCGTCGCATCTGTGGTAGCGAGGTGGTCGACTCGGACACGTTTGGCACGAGAGCCCTCGTCGCTTCATCGACATTGACTGCCACCGTGGTCAATGGTGACCGCGAACAATAGATTTTCTATTGTGTCTGTTGTTTGGCAGTCAACGTGTTAAATCCAGCACAATCATTTAAGTAACGATGGATCATACTGATATAGGTTATCCTGAGTCTATAATGCGCCTGCGCTCCGCGGTTTCACCCGCATAAGTGTAATTTTTTTTTTCAAATAAAAAAAAAAGACGGGTTGCACTCCGGGAGTGCCGGCAGAAGTGAAAACTTGAATATTAACGTTGAAATAAATCAATTATTAATTGAATTAATATAACTAAGTTTTTTTCACTATTTCTGCATCATATCACATCACATCACATCACCACCACCACCACCACCACCACCACCAACAAAAAGTGTGCAACGCCGCTAAAGAAGTTTTCACTTCAAAAAAATCAATTCTAATCATTTATTGATTTGCAAACATGGATATTTTGTAGTTACATAGATGAATTGATGATAGATCTTTTTTGTTGGTTTTGACGAGTGTTTTTTAACAAAACAGCTTAATCTGTCAAGCTCCGCTAATGAGACACAATTGATTTTCTATTGTTTCGTTGCCGATCGGCGACGGGCGCCGCTTGACCGTAAATATATTTGCAAGCAATTGAGTTAACAGAGCAATAAAAATTGAGCTGACTAAACTGCCCTTCAATATCTAGCAAAATTATTTTGCTAGCTACATTTATTCATGAAAAACAGTTTTTTCCATAAATTGCTCCAATCCCTAAGATACGCAAATATCCTCCCATTACGAACGGACTTACCTGCTTTATCATCATTACCCTTACAGACATCTGAGCTGGACCATTACTCATAAAAGGACGACCTAAGGCCTTTTACACGGCAAACGGTACACGGCACGGTTTGTTTATGGCGCCGCGACGTAGAAATAAACGTGTCAACAAGCTTCCATAGTGATCCATACGACGTTGACGAACCATGTCTAGACACGGCTTATAAACCGCGCCGTAGAAAAAAACTATCCGTCAACAAGCTTCCATATAATAGTGATCCATACATACAACAGAAAGAAAAGAAACAAATAAAGAAAATACGCTTATTTGCGGTAAACATGACGCAGATAAAGAAGACAAACACAATAAAATAACAAGTTGGGGGAAAACGGCCATCGCAACACCGACGACCGTGCAATCAGCAAATAAACCGTAGATGTTCACGACAGGAAAAACGTGCGTATACAAAGGGCCTTAGCACCCTAATTTGTAATATCTAGGTTCAGTCACCTTTAGCCTTACAGCTAGTTTAGATGTGAACTGATCATTCCGAAATTCAAGGAGGTAGCGATTCACAAGGTGTTTTGGCACTGATTTATTTAGTTAATTTAGGTCTAGAATGGGTAATCTGTTAGGTACTTAGGTTGCGATTGGTATCTAGTCATGATTGAAACAGCGCTAACTTTAAATAGAATATCCGTCCAAAATGTGGATCCTACTCATTATTAAAAAAAAAAAAAATACACGTACTTACGGGTACATATTTGAATGTCGAACATTAAAATACCTACGTGTAAAATGTCAACGTTCAAAACATCGAAAATTTAAATATCGGTTATATCATAATATCGAAAATTGTTATACCTAAGCACAAAATGTCTAACATTGAAATGCCGAGTTATAAAAATATCGAATGATTAAAAACATCGATAATCATTATACCTAAGTTCAAAATGTCAACATTCAATACACTTTAGTTCATTATATTTACGTTAAAAATACCTACTAGTTAAAATATCGAACTTGCAGGCAGGCATGGTTGCTGGATGCAAGAGAGAGCGAAGGGCACCCCGGTGTTAGGTTAGGTTAGGTTACTTTAAACCCTTTACACAGAAATAGGGGCCCCGCGTAGCGGGGCTCCGTCGACATAAGATGCAAGAGCGGGCGCGGCCTACAAATGTGTTTTTTTTTAAGTTATTTATTATGTGAAAATAATATTACTTAAGCATGCAGAGTGCAAGCGAGCATGCATCATGCAGCAGGCATGGTTTCTGTCACGGCTCCGGCGCTGCGGGGCTCCGGCGGTCCCACGCGAGCTTATCGTCGTCGATGGTTTTAACGCTCACCACCGCAGCTTCGGCTTGCTGGCCGGCTTTGCCGGCCAGCCTCAGCCGCGTCGGCGGGCTTTAAAGCCACCTCCGCCTCAGCTCGCGGGCCGCCTCGCCCCTCTGCGCCTACGCGGGCTTAAATTACACTCTAGGGGTAGGGCAGACAAGACCACGTGGAGTCGGTTTTGCAGCGATTTGTTTCTGTCACTAATTTTTGTAGCACAACATATAAATAAATATAGATATTTAGGACATTCGATACTCTGTACTTCGATATTTACATCATTAGATAATCTGTACTTCGATATTTAAGCCTTTCGATGTTATGTTTGTCGATAATTAGATTTTAGATATATTGGACGTAGATTATCTAACCATTCGACAATATAAACTTACGTTATTTTAATTTTCAGTTTTATGGTCGTTCGATATTTAAATTTTCGATGTTTTGAACATTGACATTTTAACCGTAGATATTTAAATTTTCGAAATTCAAATATGTACCCGTACTTACCTATAGTAAAAGTGAGCGGTGCTGCACCCCCCCCCCCCCCTATTTCAAGTTAAACAAATATCAACTTTATTTCAATGAAAATTAAGTTGATTTCAGAGTGACTATCACTATCGAGTTTAAAGTTGTAGCGTAAACTGAACTTTATTATGTACGATTTAAAGTTGTTTTTGCATTAATTCATATTTGTTTACATTTTTGGCAATTAAATCGCGAACGCAGGTTAGAATGAAAGTAATGGTTACGAAAGATAGTTCTTACGTCAATCATTCTTCATCGTTTAAGCTTGAGAGAAAGAGCAATGTACAAAAAAACTTCCAAGCAACGTGTTTCTGTCTGTTACTTTATTATATTCCTATTGAATATCGGCATTCATCATTCAGCATCGACTTTAATCACAACATTCTTTGGGGAACATTTATTTCATCATCATCATCATTTCAGCCGATAGACGTCCACTGCTGGACATAGGCCTCCACCAAGCACCTCCACTTCGACCGGTTTTGTGCTTCTTGCATCCAACGAGTTCCTGCGGCCTTCACAAGGTCGTCGGTCCACCTTGTGGGAGGCCTTCCAACGCTACGTCTTCCGATACGCGGTCGCCACTCCAGAACCTTTTGGCCCCATCGGCCATCTGTTCTGCGAGCAATGTCCACTGCCACTTAAGTTTGGCAATTCTTCGGGCTATGTCGGTTACCTTAGTTCTCCTGCGGATCTCTTCATTTCTGATTCGATCACGCAGAGAAACTCCAAGCATAGCCCTCTCCATTGTCCTTTGTGTAACTTTTATTTATTTACAGTTAATTTAAATGGTACAGCACCAATTACATTAATTAACATGGAGACAATAATTACGTTGACAATAATTATGTTACCTATAATTTGAAACTAACATGGAACAGTGGACTCCATTGCATATTTTCTCTCGCAGAACACTAGACATACGCATAATTTTACTCCATTCATCCGCAAACACATCACATTCAGGGTTGGCAGTCAGAAGGGCATTCAGCACCTTTAGAGTACGACAAACTGGTGATTCGGCTCTGGCTACAGTTTCAGATGGCAGTTGCGCAAACAGATTGTTCCGATGAGAAAGATTAAGGTTACTTGCAAGTTTTATAAAATATTATTGTTTGTCGTTTATGTATGACATCGGTTTTATTTATGGGTTCAAAACTGAGTCGGTATTGGCCCTATACATTAACAAATGAAAATGATTTCGATTCATTTTTGGCCCCAGTAACGAGGTCCAAAGCAAACCTTACAAAATTGTACCGATGATCGATGCTCATTTCTTATTGGCATGAAAACACCGGTCTGATCCCCTGAACCCCCCTCCACCCTCCCCGCCCGGATCATCCTCAGCTAGTTATTCTTCTGTTTTAATCTCTGTCTTATCCACTTTATCTAGATCAGAGGGGCAATTCTCGTAATTTTAAGAACGTTTACAGTCTGATCTCAGTCTCAATCTGTCAAAAATACCTCTAATTTCCATACATTTTGACAAGTTTTTGACATTTATTTGTCGCCCTGCATCGAACAATATAACGTGGTATTTTAAGCACGTAACAAAATAAAAACAAACAACGATGAAACGATGAACATGAAACGATGCAAAAGGAGTATGTAAGGATGCAGGTGGTGGGTGCGGGATTGTCCGAAAGGGTTACCCCTACCCCGGAACATAAAGGGCTAAGGAAGGAACACGGATGGGTTTTAGTCAGTAAGAGTCTGATACTCCCTTCTGCTCCACCCAGAGCGGGAGGGGTCATTTGATGACTTCCCATCCATAAAAAAAAAGGATGCAGGTGGCGTTTTGTAGTTTCTGCCTACCACCATGGGTATAAACCGTGAGTTTATGTATGTATTTCTAAATGCCGAAAACAATGTCAAGTTCAAAAGTACACGTCAAAATTGTTATCTCCAAGAAAACAAAACTAACAGTCATAAAGACATAACACCCGAAAAGCCTGGTTTTATGTACATAAGCATGACCCAGACTATTGTTTACGAGCACGCGCGAGTATAAATAACGTCAATGAATCCAGAATGTCTTTTTCGATAGGTTGACGTAACGTGTTGTGTGTGGCAGTTTGTGTAGACACGATGTATTTTGAAAGGCTTATTAGGCCACATTTCTGTAACCGGTCAAGCTCCGCGCGTAACCTATGTAGTACGATGCAATAGAAAATCAATTGTGTCTCATTAGCGGAGCTCAATGAGGATCAAAAAAGGATCGGTTAATGATCGCTGGTTACAAGTTAGCTTGCTCATGACGAAAAAAATTTGAATACTTTGGAATTAGTTTTCTTTTGAAATTATTTTTTTTTATTCATTTTGAATCTGATTTTAGAATTTTGATTATAATCTTAGAAGTGTTGAATTTAGCTTTTTTATTTTGATTTTTTTAATTTGGGGATTAATAGTGTCAAATTAATCATACGTGTTGTCCCGTATAAGACGTATATTGTAATCATCAATACTAAACCTAACAATAAAATCAAATAAAGGCGAAGCGAAATACAACACTTTAATTTATTGCATTTCAATTTGCCAAAACGGGTTTGAAGTTTACTCAATTCCTAACAGACTGAAAATTACATAATAATAATAAACGGATTTATTCAGATCATCCAGAACTTTATTGCAGTGAGGAATCGGGAAAATAATGTGTTACTTTCCACACATTATTTTTAAGCAGCATCCTTATCTATTTTTTAAAATTAATGTACAAAAAATCTTCTATAAATAATTGATAGGGGTGTTTACTGTCCGACTACGGATTTAAGCAACACAGATCACACAGTCCCCATTAATTTCTGCATTTGACTTTGCCTGTTTTTGGCACCATACACGTCCCCCAATGAATTATAGCTCTTTATCCCGTCGCCGACATGCATCACAATATCGATTTGTTACCGCTCATGTTTTGCTGCTAAATCAAAGAGCTTGAGCGACACGTCTGAACCAAACCAGTTAGTATTGTTTTATTTATTGGTATTAAGTGATTATTCACCCCTCAAGCGTCAAATGTACACCAAGTGTACATGAGAGAAAGTGCTCGAAACGTCAACTGTACACCAAGTGTACACAACAGTGTCATTGTTCCATTGTCATTGTTAAAACAATGACTTTACTGCGCCCATTCAACTACTCCGACTCGTGGGGTGCTTCGACAGGTAGACGGGCAAACGTGTGAGAGGTCAACATAACGTAACATATCTCTCTCTTTCTCTCTCTTTGCCTAGATTTATCACATTTCATTTGATGTCGGCTCTCCTCGTAATTCTTCGCTAGATGTTTCGTTCTGGGTCGTCGAGTCATTCACTTGGACTTGCTTCAGGTCGTTGTAGACACAGACGTCCAAGTGAAAAGGGGTCTACTTCGCATCTATGGACCTGAATTCATGTGCTTAGACATGTGTTCTTCGGGTCTTCTCATTACATGGCCATACATCTCAGGCGCGTTTTAGAGAGTTTTGCTTCGTTTGGGTGGATCTTAAAATATCCTCGAATATGCTCGTTTCATTTGTTTGAGTGGAGTCACAATTCAGACAAAACAATCAATTCAGTCAGATCATTTTGATCTTTACAGGGTCGATAGAAGGTGCATTTTGAAAGCTTTCTGTATATTTATCTCGATTTTGGCATGTGTGTGGATTGGTTCCGTCTTGCATAAGAAGGTCCAATTGTCAAAACACAGGTTGGAAAAGAGCATACATAGGGATGCAGGCAAACAAACAAAACCAACGAATTCAAACGGTAACAAACACTAATCAATTTATTAAAACAAAAAGCTTGTATTACAAACGAACATTTCGTTCAACGACTCCAAAACTAAAACTGCAATGGAGCGTTTGTATTTCGCCGCAGGAATACGGATTTGTTGAAAATTTTCGATAAGTCAAAACTAATTTCAGAGTTCTGGAGTCATTTCTCGTGGAAATAAAATCTATCTGCTCCATTTCTCGATTGCGGAACATAATATCCTAAGTAATTCTATGTAAGTTATTGTCCTGAAAACTTTCGGGTCAGTCATTTGTACTACATTTATCCGAAAGTCCTATTTGTATTTTCGAAAGTTTTTCGTAATCCGACTTGAAATTGAACCCTCAGCTGTAAGGTTCAATACTGAGACAAATGGTAGTTGATGATTGTTCGTCCAATTTTCAAGTACCTATAATATTTCTTCGGAGTCCCCGATTCGATATCATTAAGAAAGTTGCATCGTTTGAAATATTTATTTATTATGGCACTCCAACGATTAATTCAGATAAACATTAACAGAGAGCTTAGTCTTATTATCTAAATTACAAAGAACTTAATATCATTTAAAGGTGTGCACAGCACATATACAGGGTTATTGGAAAACATCAACAACCTCTTAAGAGGTCATTGCACTCATTATTATGAACAACTTTTACTATGGGACCAAACCTGAAATCGCGAAAAAAAATAAGCTGTTCCCTATATTTATGTTCATATAGCTCGTCAAAATGTAGGGAACAGCAGATTTTTTTTTACAGCTATCATAATGTTTTATTTTGGGTTTTTTATCAACATGATTATACACATACATGCATCAAACTCAAACTCAAAGCAATTATTTCAATTAAACCAATTACATGCACTTTTGAACTGTTAAGGGTCCGGTCAGACAGAAAGATGAAGCTAGTTGCCCATTCCAAAGCGTAAGTACCTATGGAGAAGAACGGGCAAGAAACTCCATGGACACTCTTTTAAATCAAAATAATATGGTTACAAAGTCTTGTTTACATCATTCATGTTAAAAATTATACATGTGAGAACGATGCAGAACGTTAAAAGCGTCCATAATGAAAAGACGAAAAAAAAAAGCAATTCAAACATTAAAATAAAATAAGTCATGGCAGCAAAGAGATGACCAGTCCCTACTGACGGCGCCCGTTGACGAACATGACGCATGTATTAGCACCATTCAGCTCAACCATTTTGAAGGGAGCTAAATGATCCAACACATGCGCCACCATCAGCGAGACATAAACTCACGCCTTCTTCCAATGGAGATAGGCAGAAACTACAGAACGGCACCTGCTGTGATCCTTACATACTCCTTTTGCTTCATTTACGTTCATACATCTGGTCATACACGGACGCCGGTCGCGAGCACTACGTAGCTGACCTTTCTGAAGGTCACTATAAATAATACATAATTATACAGGGTGAAATTGAATTCATGGGCATCCTTTTAAGGGGTCATTGTAATCATTATTATGGACAACTTTTACTATGGGACCAAATCTGAATACGCGAAAAAAAAATCAGCTCTTCCCTATGTTTTGACGACTTATGTGAACATAAATGCAAGGAACAGCAGATTTTTTAGTCCTATAGTAAAAGTTGTTCATAATGATGAGTACAATAACCCCTCAAAAGGATGCTCATGAATTTAATTTCACCCTTTTTACATAATTTTATACTTCGCATAGCTACCTAAAGAGTGTGCGTAGGTAAATAATGGTAGATATTGCTATTTCATAAAATTTCTACCCCTAACGACACTACCACAATATTTAAACAGCTTTACTCACAGTGAAAATAGCAAACTTTACAAGTTGAAATTATCCTTAAATACAATTTTAGAATACAAATACGAAAGTTATTTATTAGCTATTATACTGAATTTATTCACAGCAGGAGCAAGTAATGTTGCAACTAGCACAATTTAAATCTATGTTGCAAGCGAATTCGGTGTGCGGAAACAATAATTCATTTCGATTAACCACTGTTTTTTACTGCAATTTAATTCTTTGGAAAATATATACCTACATAATAGTTTTGTTGTTTACTTGCTTTTTTAACCGACTTTAAAAAAGGAGGTTCTGTATTCGACCCGTATGTATATATGTTTAATGTTTGTATGTCCACGATTACCTTAAACTACTGAACCAACTTTAATAATTCTTTCATTAGTGTGATCTACATACTTTCAGGAAGGTTTTAGCATATAATACATTAGGTAAATATTCTTATGTACGAAGTTATATGCATAAATGTACTGCATCTCCGGCATTTTTATGCGAATTTTGATGATTCTTCGAGTCTTCAATTCTTCAATGCACTAGTGCTAATTGAATTTGTGTAGGGTAGGTGCAACTAAAAAGTGAAAAATTAAAAACTATTTACAAAAAAAAAATAACCGACTTCAAAAAAAAAAACATTACATTGTAAAAAAGTTTTTAATTTTTTTTAGTTTTTTTTTAAAGAAAATAGCTAGTTTGTTTGGTGCGTTCATACCCACACCAATGTGTGGGTATGGAGATTGGCGATACAATGGTTTTTGATTATTTTGAACTAGCGGTTCAGTTCCCAGGCTTCCCATCTGTCAAATTTCATATTTATCGGTGTAGTGGTTATTTGCATGAAAAGGTAACCGATAGACAGTTACTTTCGCATTTATAATATAATAAAGTATAAAAGTATGGATTTTATACTGATCCCTGATCTTTGGTTTCCTGAAGCAATTCCCTTTTTTTTTTTATGAAAGTTTGCATTCTAATCCGGCTCAATCTGACAAAAATGCCTCTTATTGACTTGCATTTTTGACAAGTTTTTGACATTGATTATCACTGAGATGAGGTTTTAATTACGAGAATTGGCCTTCAGTTCAGCAAATCTGCTCTCAAACATAATTGGCTCTTTTGATTGGTTCCCCGCAACAAGAGAAGCCAATCAGGTCAGTTGATATTAGATATGACAACATAATTACTTGCTTTAATGACCTTTGGTTAAGGCGTGGAAGTATGTTTCGTTTCACTTTATGCTTAGAATTGGACATAACTGCGAGTGTCTAAAATTTAATCACGTATTTCATTTGGAATTTGCTTTTACTAGCACTCTGCCTGCGACTTCGTGCGGCCGTGAATTCACTAACCCGTGGGAATTAAAAAAAAAAAAAACGAGAGTGGTCGGAGGGCCTTGGTAAGCAACGAACTTCCTTAGTTTTCAGGATTTTTTAAGGTGCTGAAGCTAATAGTGAGGTCAAAATTAAAATCCAAGATAATAAAAATGAAGAGATAGTTGCATGAAATCGCAAAAAAAAAAATTGCTATTCCCTACATTTATGTTCGCAGAACTCATCAAAATGTAGGGAAGAGGTGATTTTTTTTTTCGCGATTTCTGGTTTAGTCCCATAGTAAAAGTTGTTCATAACGATGAGTACAATCTCTCATTTCGATTTGTCGCATGTTTTCAATTTCAACCTGTATATAGACCTTGGTTTAGGCTGTGTGTCGTCTGTCAAGTGGAGTTAATTTTTATTGGATAAACTTTAACCCCATCAACAGCGAACTACCTTTATCTTTCATTAAATGTTCCCAGCGATACCTGAAATGCATTTTCAGTTTCACATTCCCAAAATTTCAGGCGCTCAATACCAAAGTGATTCTATTGAACATGCCAAACTAACCTAGTCAAGCGGTCATTCACTGGACATGCCGGACTCAGTGGCCTTTGTATTGCTATTAAGCCAGATTAAGGGCTTAATAGATTACATAGTTTCTGTGTGTGGTGTGGGTTTTACCTATTTGATTTTTTGAAGTTGACTTTCACGTTTATTTTGTTACAATGGAATAGAATGCTCTTTATTATATACACCATATAAATTACAGACATAAATAAAGAAACTTTACAATGGGTGACACAATGGGCGGTCTTATCGCTAAGAGCGACAACCTTTGGATGGATTAAAAAGGGGAAGGACAGACAAATACTGTAGGTAGTCTGTGGTGTACAATCTCTGATCTGTTGTGATCGTTGTTTGTGTACAGTGTGTGTCCTCTTGATATGTCGTGGAGTCCGTTGATCCAGCCATCCCACCATCATCGCTCCAGCAATCAAAATTATTGAAAAAAACTGCCTTGGTTCTCCAATCTTTGACAAATTCTTTCCTGTGTTTAATGAGAAAAAAAAATATGACATTTCGGAAAGATTGATCCATAATAACATGCATTCGGGCGTCACTTTAATTCGTTACTGCTATTTCAGCCCTAAATTAACGTTTATTTTCTTCGCGAATATGGAAGCACGCACTTACCTTTTAGACCAAATTATCCAGTATACATTAACTTCGATTTTATATGTGGCCATGGACGACCGAGCAAAAGCTACTATTCCCATGCATAAGGGCCTCGGCGTCCCAAAAATTTCTAGAATTAGTTTACCGGCTTTCATATCCTCGGTCCGCGACACTGAGAAATTAATCAGGAAAATCCTAGACTCCACACTGATTAATTTTGATATTATACCTATTTGCATTACTTCACCGGCGGAAGTGATATAACCTTTTCGGTAATTATAAAAACCTTGAAACCTTCGGCCCGTGAGGTCCAAATGCTCATAGGTCTCAAAAAGGATGGTTGACTCTTCCATTGACCCAAGGGCTAGCTTTTACCTTGGCCAGAGGATAAGCATTGCAATACAACGTGGCAATGCCGCCAGTCTCTTGGGTACATTACCAGTCGACAGCGATGTGGATGAATTTTTCGGCACCATAATTATTTTAGTTTGCTATTAGTTGTAGTGTCAACAAATAATAATAAAACTTGAAAATAAACAAAGCTAATGAACACGGTTAACGGCTAATAAACTGCACAGTTAAAGTCAGCAGTTAAAAACTGCAGACAAAGTAACAGCCCCAGTTTTCGTCATTAGTCTTAGGCCAAAGTCTCAAGGGTGATACTTGAGACTTTGGTCTTGTGAATTTTGTATTATATTACTGACATTATTGGGTACTTTAGGCAGTTCTATAGAGTCTCTTGGTTTATAAGCTGTGCGATAAACCTGTATTTAATAGGGACACTTGACTAAACTTTTGCCTTTTCAAAGCTAGGCAATAGTTAAAGCTTTTTAAGGCGCCACTCCACAGCAACCTCTAAGCATTTGTACAGACGCCAGCACATCAAGCTACCCAAAAATGTCAAATTTCCCCAATCAACTTTGAACCTTATGCTTTAGCGATAAAGTTGAAATTCTGTTAAAGAAATTTGACAGATTGTAGTAGCTTGATGTGCTGGCGTCTGTACATAGCATCCTGCACTGTTGCGTGACTGGCAAACAAATGACCCGCGCAGTAATATGGAAAACCTCTCCATACACATCCTACGTAGCAGAGGACGGTCGACTTCATGTTCGTGTATTGTAACTTTGCCACGAAGCCCGCAGACGGAGAAATAACACGGCGGGACTTTATCGCGCACTGGATTTTAAGCCCTCAGTGTTGAGCCGAACGTTGAGAATCCAAGAGAGCGCATCCCAGTGCGTCAAAAAAACACACTGTTGGATTTTAAACTCTCGGCGCTGAGCAGTTTAAAATACAGTTCGAAAAAAAAAAACCGAGTATGCTTATGACCACACGACTGAAGTAAAACTTCAAACGTATTTGGCTATGAAATGAAGAGAGAAAGAAAATGTGCGCGCGCATTGCTTTCTCTTGCTTATATCCCCCACTCAACTCCCGTTCGCCTCGCCCGATCACACTTTTCGTAACGCTTACGTCACGCGTTTGCCAGCTTACTCCCCAAGTCAAGCGTGCGTAAAGAAGTTTCACTTCAAAAATTGCCGCGGGAAAAACAAGCCTGTGCAAACCTGGGCTAAATGAAGCTCAAGACACGTCTCTTGTCAAATAAAGAAAGAAAAATGGAAAAAAAGAAAAAAAACAATGGAAAAAAGGAGAAAGGGTAGAAAGTTCAATGTGTTTTGACACATTTAACTTACGACATTTACTAACGAGATAAGATAAGCATACTTCTTCGTTTGTAAAGTTGTTTCTTGTGTGTTTATTAGCAGTTAAATTAATTGGTCCTTATCCTTTGAACATGTGGTATGGAGTTGGTTTAACTAATAACGTCTAACCTTATAGCTCTAGGGCTATATGAGAATATTATGCTGTTGTGTATGCCGTAATGGTCTTCAATGTCATATTGTTTAAGAACACTTTATAAATTAGCTGTAAAATCAAACTCAAAGCATTTTTTTCAATTAATCCATTTACAAGCACTTTTGAACCGTCAAGGATTCGGTCAGTAAGAAAATATGAAGCTCGCTGCCCATCCCAAAGCGTAGTAGGTACCTATGGAGAAAAACGGACAATAAACTCCATGGACACTCTTTTAAATTATATTATTTCAAAAATATTAGTAACATCATTAATGTTGAATTTATAATTATACAGGCTGTTACGAAAGGGTATATCAATACAAACGGGTTGAAGAGTGTATCTGGTTTAAAACCTCTGTACAAAATTTCAGCTCAAAAGCAGTAACTTTGAAAATGCTTAATATTTTTTTATTTCGATAGTTTATTAAATTGAAATCATAACAAACGTGTCACCGCATTACGAGGATCATTGTCCATTATCTGTAGTGTGTCTGTGCGCCTAGTACACGCGCATCACGCCACCGCGCGCCAGTGCAGCGCCGTGATGTCGAAATAAAAAAATATTAAGCATTTTCAAAATTAATGCTTTTGAGCTGAAATTTTGTACAGAGGCTCTAGACCAGATACACTCTTCAACCCGTTTGTATTGATATACCCTTCCCGTAACACCCTGTATGTGAGAACGATGTAAAAAACGACGTGCACGTAAAAGCATCCAGGGTGCAGCAAATAGTAACAAAAGAAACAATCCAAAAATAAAAAAATAATTTCCCGAATAGAATAAAATAAAATAAATAAATAACGAGTATAAAAATCACATTTACGAAGTCCAATGTCACTTGTCATTTCCTTTATTAAGTTTTTTTTTATATGGAACATATCTGGGAACCTTCTGGTTACGGAAATATTAAATATCAAAGTTCTAACTTAATTTGACTTTTTTACGAAAACAAATTTTAAATATCAAAACTTAACTTTAAATGCTCCCACGATCCCTTTACCGTTGCATGTATCTGTCGTGGCCAGATCATACAATTGATCATTTCATGAAGTGTTCGGTCATTTCATGAAATGGTTGTGTATCATGAAATGGCCATGTTATCATAGTGACAAATTATTGTTTTTTGACACTAATAAGTTTGTTAGTGGTTTTAAGTTAACTCAGAGAACTTTATCTCTGTCTTGGGAATGTAGAAATATGATTGCTATGTTGATAGCATATAATATTAACGGTGTTATAGCTAATATAACAAATTCTAGTATTAGGGACGAGTCTGTGTTGTCTAGTCATACTAACAACATAGTGATGACTAATTATGAATCTTCATGTTGTACGAAGGAGGGTCCACCTACAATACCAACATCTTTGGAGGCCACTACCAGTCAGATAGGGTATTCTCTTCCTGCTGGAACTCATACGGGCTTCCTAGACACTTCAGTCGTAGTTGTGGAGGTCTCTCCGGATAACTCTTTAAACTAGTCAGTAAGACAACAGAAGTTACCCCTTCAAATAACCTATTACTATTAGAGAATAATAAAAAGGTATCTTCTGGCAATATTACTCAGAATAATAAAAAACCAAAGGGAGGGCAACATGTTTTAAAATTATTTAACCAAAATATTCAAGGTTGCTCTTCTAAATTACTGGAAATAGAATTGTTTTTAGAAAAAACCAAGTTTGATGTCATTTGTTTAACAGAACATTGGTTAAAAGCTCATCAAGTAATGTCAATTAACTATGAAAATTATTGTGTAGTTAGCCATTTCAGCCGAACATGTATGATACATGGTGGATCATTAATATTAGTTAAAAATTCTGTTAAATCAAAGGAACGAAAAGACATCGTCGGGCTTTCTGTTGAACACACCATTGAATTGTCCTGTGTTGAGCTCGATAAGCATGTAATAGTATGCGTATACAGACCTCCAAGTTACCAGAATCTATCTGTGTTTGATTCTGTAATGGAAGATGTGCTAAAGAAACTTTCTGCTAGTAGTAAGTCAATAATCATATGTGGCGATTTTAATATTAATTTATTAGAAAATAACTCAAATACTATGAGATTATTAGGTCTTTTTAGGTCATTTGACTTGTCAAATGTTTTTATTGAACCCACCCGAGTGACAGCTTCCTCTGCCACTTGTATAGATAATATTTTCTGTAACTGTGATTATTTACACAAACAAATTGTAAATAAGTTGCCGTCTGATCACAGCGGACAAACAATAACATTTTGCTCCTACATGCCTTTACAAAAAACTCTAATAAGGTTTAGGCCAATTACATCTAAAAATTTAGAGAAATTAAATAATTCTTTAGCAAGTAAATTATGTGTTCAGAGTTTTAATCATTTATGTGACCCGAATGAGTTCTACGCCGAGTTCTTTTCACTATTAAACACGCAATTTAATGACACTTTCCCACTAAAGACTAAAAGTATTTACACAAAGTTCTTATTTAGTGATTGGGCGACTCCAGGTATTCGTAAAAGCAGGGAAAACCTTTTTGAACTTTATGGCCTAAAGCAACATATGAATAACACAAGCTTTCATCAGTATGTTGCTACATATTCTAAGACTTTTAAAAGTGTATGCAAAATAGCTAAAGCTCTTTATATTAGCAATAAAATAAAATCAGCCGATGATAAAATAAAAACTACCTGGCAAATAATAAATAATGAAACAGGTAGGAAAAAACAGCGTAATACTGAATTTAATTTAGAAACTGCACATGGCCCCATAAACTCAGATGTAGAAATTGCTCAGGAATTTGAAAACTTTTTTGCTAATATTCCCATTAAAACTACTGAAGCTTTAAATTCCTCACCCGCGCGTTCTGCTGATTTACTTAGAAAGAATGTTAAAGCATGCCCCTCGGAGTTTAGTTTTCAACATACGAACCCCCAGGCTGTTATAAAAGCTTTTAAAGATCTTAAAATTAAATCAACAGAAGATCTCTGGGGAATGTCTGTAAAAGTTTGTAGATCTATCATTGAAACGATTGCGCCCTATTTAGCTTTCATATTTAACATCAGTATAGACCAAGGAGTCTTTCCGGATCTCATGAAACACAGTAAAGTAGTTCCTTTATTCAAAGCCGGTGATAGTAAAGAACCCAACAATTATAGGCCTGTGTCAATTCTGCCAGTTCTCAGTAAGGTGTTTGAAAAGTTGATGCTCAATCAAATGTTACGCCACTTTAATAAAAATTCCATCTTTCATGAACAACAGTACGGTTTCACCAAAGGGCGTTGTACCACTGACGCCGGTGTCACCCTTATAAAGAACATTTTTAACGCCTGGGAGGAAGCACAAGATGCCATTGGAATCTTTTGCGACCTCTCAAAGGCGTTCGATTGCGTCAACCATGAGACACTTCTGCTGAAACTTGAGCACTATGGGATTAGGAATTTAGCTCTTGATTTACTAAAGTCGTATCTAAAAGATAGAAAGCTTAAAGTTCAAGTAAACGGCGTAAACTCATTGGGGTCTGAAATGGCAATGGGCGTTCCTCAAGGTTCGATATTGGGTCCATTCCTCTTTTTAGTTTACATTAATGATTTACCACAATTACTTCAAAATCAACCGAAGATGGTGTTATTTGCAGATGACACATCATTGATCTTTAAGATAGACAGACGGGCACAAAATCTTGACGACGTGAATAACTCTATTCTTCAGGTCCAAGATTGGTTTACGGTAAATAATTTGGTACTAAATGAAAAGAAAACCAAATGCATTAGATTTAAATTACCAAATGTTAGAAGTAGCGAATGTGACATCATACTGAATGGAGAAAAACTAGAATTTGTTGATCAAACGGTTTTCCTGGGAATCACGCTAGACGAAAAATTACAATGGGGACCTCACATAACATCTCTTGCGGGGCGGCTTAGCTCTGCCGCTTATGCTGTTAGGAAGATACGACAGTTAACAGATGTAGAAACCGCGCGTTTAGTCTATTTTAGCTACTTTCACAGCATTATGTCGTACGGCATTTTACTATGGGGTCGAGCTGCTGACATTGAATCCATCTTTATTTTGCAAAAGAGAGCTGTCAGAGCCATTTATAATCTACGTCGCCGCGAATCTCTCAGGGAACTATTTAAAAGGATTAATATTATGACGGTACCTTGCCAATTCATTTATGAAAATATTATGTATGTAAGAAAAAATCTACATCTTTTTAACAAAATAAGCGATAGACATAACTTTAATACAAGAAATAAAGATAAAATACATCAACCATTTTTCAGATTAGCCAAAGTACATACATCTTTTATGGGGTACTGTGTTAAATGTTACAATAAAATACCTTGTGATATATTGCAATTAAATGAAAGAAAATTTAAAACTCACATTAAACGTACACTTTGTAAACAAGCATACTATAAATTAGAAGATTATATCCAAGATAAGAACGCTTGGAAACATGCTGGTCCTGCTCCATAGGACAATCTAGAGTCTAGACAAAATCAAACTGGTTGCTAATTTAATTGTAAATTTTTTTATTCTTTTTTTTTACATTTATTACTCACACCCTGACTTATTACTTGTATTTTGTTTTTTAATTAAAATCGTTTTGCTTGTACCATGTTTGTAAATATGTGAGCACCATGTATCTATCAGATAATTAATTTATATGTCATGGTTTCGTTTTTAATTCTTTTACCTATTATGGTATAGTAATTTTATTGTAGGTGCATCGTCCTCACATGTTATTATATAATTAATGTACCCATGCAAAATATTGTACCTAAACATTTTAAAAGAGTAACGGTGGAGTTTCTTGCCCGTTCTTCTCCATACGAAAACTACCTTTTGGAATGGGCGACTAGAATCAATTCGATTTTAAGATAATTTTTGACGTTCAAAAGTGCCTTTTATGTGCCTATTTGAAATAAATGCTTTGACTTTGACTTTGACTTTGGCCAGCTAAGATTGACCATATCGCTTAAAAGTCAACGTTTAAATCATTAAACGTTGACTTTTAAGCGATATGGTCAAATTTCGAATGATATATCAATATCATTCGAAGTTTGGCCACATCATGAATTTAGGGTTCGCACAATACTAAACGACGACGTCAGGGGCACCCCGAGGTTTGGTTTGGTTAGGTTCCTTTAAACCCTGCAGACAGAAACAGGAACCCCGCGCAGCGGGGCCCCGTTGACCTGCCGTCATTAGAAATAAAACGAGCATGCTAAATTTATGCTTTAGAATATTAAGCTTAATATTATTTTACAATATGATTACTAATGTTTGGCCACATCATGAAGTAGTCGTGCGTTTAACTGTTCATATCGTCAAACGTTGAGTAATCATTGATCCGGCCAGACCACATCATGATGTGGCCAATAGACAGTGAAACATTTCATGAAATTCTCGAGCATTTCATGAAGTGAGCAAATCTACGATATGGCCACGACAAATCCATAAGCACAATGTTTGGCGTGCGTTACATTGCGCACGTAAACACCAAATTATCTTACCAATAGTAAAATTCGTTTCCTAGCAATCATTGTTGGACAAAATTAATTGGTTTGTTGTTTAGAAAATTGTGGTGACGGCTTTGTGATAGGTATTTTCTGTATGATTAGGGTTTTGCCAAGCTATGCCGAACGAACGTTTACTCATAGTAACTTTTATTCCACTCGTTTCTTCCATCTTTTTATTAGTAACGGTTGGTTCGTAAAAGGAATCGGGTTCAAGTATGTACATTAATCTTTAAATAAAAGAAACCATTGGTTAACTTGGCTACTAAAAGTACAAAAATATAAAAGGAAAATTTTATAGGAATTCTTGAAAAATGATTTGTGTGCTTGAATGAAATTTATGATTTTAAACCAAGACTCGCGAGCGTGCCTTCAAATAGTCAGTTACATAAAGTAGTATATCGATATCCTTTACTTTGGAACTGTGCCCATTTTGTTAAAACTCATACCTAATCTTGTATTACTTTGTTGGAATTCTGTAAAAGTCCGTTTCAAATTAAGGAAAAAATATTAGTGAACGCTGTTTGGATTAACTATTAGCAGACAGGAGAATGTTTTACATTCGATATATACAAAATTATCTTAAAAAAATATTTATGCTAACTAACATAGCCTAAAACGAAAATATTGTCGATATTATTTCAAAGTCAAAGTCAAAGCATTTATTTCAAATAGGCACATAAAAGGCACTTTTGAACGTCATAATCAGCTTATATTCATATTTATTTATTTGCATACCCTAATGTGCATAAAGGTGTTACAAATAGGCTTAAAACTAAGATACAGTTATGAACCCTGTAAGGGTACAGCAACATAAGTAACACGGATAAATAATGAAATTAATCTGTCGAGCTCCGCTAATGAGACACAATTGATTTTCTATTGTTTCGTCACGAATAGGCGACGCGCGGTGCTTGACCCGTTAAAAGAAGAAGGGTCACGTCCCATAGAAAAAGTACCCAGGCCCGACACAAAAGGAACGCATCTCAGTTATTTTGTTATATTAAATGTAACAGAAATAAATTAACACTATTCTGAATATCAGTGGCTATCACCCATATATTGCCATTTGATTTTGGTAAGGCAAAATATTTTAAAATATTTTTTTTAATGAATAGCAATTATATCCATTTAAAATGACGCCAATTTAGATAAAAATACAAAAATAGACAGCTGGAGGCTTTAATTTATTGAGGCATCCACAGGCAAGCCCGGTTAAGCAGACGATAACCTCAAAGTTAAACTGCGAGATGTCATTAAAAAAAATATAAAATAAAATTGGCTTTCTGTATTGAGATCCGTGCGTTTAATAACCGACTTCAAAAAAGAAGGTTCTGTATTCGAACCGTATGTATGTATGTATGTTTCTTTGTATGTCCGCGATTTTCTCAAAAACTAATGAATCAATTTTGATAATTCTTTCACTAATGTAATCTACATTCTTTCAGGAAGGTTTTAGTATATAATACATTAGGTAATTATTCTTATGTACGGAGTTATATGCATAAATGTACTGCATCTCCGGCATTTGTATGCGAATTTGGACGATTCTTCTAGTCAGTGTCTTCAATTCTTCAATGCACTAGTGTTAATTGGATTTGTGTGGGGTAGGTACAACTAAAAAGTAAAAAATAAAAACTTTTTTACAAAAAAACAACCAACTCGAAAAAAAAAACACTACAAAGTGATACATAACTTTAATTTCGGAAGTCGGTGTCTAAAAACGAAAATGCGGAACCATTTTCGTTTTTAGACACCGACTTCCGAAATTAAAGTTATTTATCACTTTGTAGTGTTTTTTTTTTGAAGTCGGTTGTTTTTTTCTAAATTGTTGTATCGTCATTGAATTACATACAATTACGAATTTTGTAGGTAAATAGGTATTAGAAAATTGTATATCGCCTGAACAAAAACACAAGGCAATATTTTGGTGTTAGCCATTGATTTGGAATATAAAAAATATATATTTTAGCTATATTTAAAATAACAAAAAAACTGAGATATGTCTCTTTCGTGTCGGGTCTGAGTCACAAATGACCGTTCTTCTTTAATATTAAAATAAAATAATAGCATTTAGAACATGAATAATTATAGATTATATAATTAAACAATATTTATTGTTTATTTTATATGCGTGAATGTAATAGGTAAATGTAGAAGAAACCTCAATTACATATTTAAAATTTATTGCAATTCTAGTATAATGTCCCCAGTGCTGGGACACAGGCCTCCTCTCGGTGAGAGGGAGTGGACAGTAATCCACCACGAAGACCCAGCGCGGAATGGTAGATGTCAAACATCTTCGAAGTTTTGGTTCTAGGACATGTCAGTTTCCTCATGACATTTTCCTTCACCGTTTTCAGAGCAGTGGTGATGAAATAATTTAAACAAAGTGAAGCACCTGTCTGGGTTCGAACCTAAAACTCCGACCTACAACTCGTAAGTCGCGGCCGTTACCACTGGGCCGCCAATGCTCTAAATATTATTTATCTACACCCATGCTATAAATCCTCTATAAAAGTTTCTGAAACAGTTAGCTTATTGCCAACATTAAAACAACCAGTGTCATGGTAACCATATATCATCCAAACGAGTGTTATTATGTTGTACTAAATTTCATTATGCAACTCGTTTTCAAAAAACTTTTTTACAAAAAAAACAACCGACTTCAAAAAAAACACTACAAAGTGATAAATAACTTTAATTTCGGAAGTCGGTGTCGTTGGTTCCGCATTTTCGTTTTTTGACACCGACTTCCGAAATTAAAGTTATTTATCACTTTGTAGTGTTTTTTTTGAAGTCGGTTGTTTTTTTTGTAAAAAAGTTTTTATTTTTCACTTTTTAGTTGTACCTACCCCACAAAAAAGTAAACAAAAAAATCGTTAATGTGGACAATGCAGATAAATTTTTAGATTTTTGTTGATTTTTCAAAAACTGCTTGTCCGATTTCGATAAAATTTTCATGGGACTATTTGGGAACTATACCCTTTCCAACAAAAAAAGAATTTTTCAAATCGGTTGGCAAGCGACGGAGTTATGCGCGAACAAACACAAAAAAAAAAAACAAAAAAAACATACAAACATTCGAATTGAGAACCTCCTCCTTTTTTAGAAGTCGGTTAAAAAAGAACCTTGTCATATACGCGCGTTTCACTACCACAGCGCAGTAATTTAAAGAAGGAACTTATAGGTTATTCGAATTCACGTCGTATCCTGCCGGCCAGCATTTTTATTCCATATTAGTATTCTAAAACTGTTTCAGAACCTTTTATAGAGGATTCATATCATGGATGTAGATAAAGTCTTGTATGCAACTGTACATAATTAGGTATTAAAACAGTTGCATAAATAACTATTAATGCATCCTATTTCTGATAAGTATTAAGTCACAGATAAAAAAATGTGTCTAATAAACTGAACTGAAATGACTAAAATGAACGGAGCATAAGTGGCCTTTTACTTAAGAAACCAGAATCAATGTAGGTGGTGGTGACATGGCGCTTGATTTTTTTTCTTAGGATTAAAATATATAAGTTTTGAGTTAAGCTGCACGATTACTGAAAAATTGGATCTTTCCTCAAAAAACTATTTCAGACATCAATCTACACGATCTGACCAATTATGTCTGGTCTTCAAAAGAGACTGTGACCTCCGAGTTTGTTTCGACCTTTCTTCTCAGAGTAGTCAGACAGGAAACGCCGACTTCATCTAGCTTTTAAAATATAATTGACGTGTAGTGTTTGTAAAAACCTTATTATTTGATACAAATAAAATATATTTTTTATAATAATAACAAAATTAAAACCTAACTTAACTAAAACTATATTCAAACTAAAGTATAGCGTCGAAAAATTCATCCGTATCGCTGTCGACTGGTAATGTACCCAAGAGACTGGCAGCATTACCACGTTGTATGCCAGCATATGCCATAGCAAAAAAAACAACACTAAATAATGACAAAAATTTCGGTACTATTTTTCGTGCTATCTAATTGACGATTACAAAATCTAGAATAAGCCAATTAATACATTTTTCCTTCTCTTGTCACTCCGAACTATTTTAGTTTCAATATCAAAACGGCATGAATTCTTAACGATCTCATTAATATTCGAATACTCGAAACTTTTGGTGATAAAATATAATTGCTATTATAATAGTTCTTTCATTACTTTAGAGAAGGTAGTTAAATGTTTTAATTACTTTGGGACCCTTAGTGAAGTTAAAAGTTAGTTTTGTATTATTTTAATCTTATATAATTTCATACAAAGGAATAATTTTTTGTCTATCTTTTAGAAGTAGAATGTCTTGTTGGAGTGCCATGAAAAGTATAACATCCATCAATCCTAGTATGGGAGGAAGAAACATCATCATCAGAATCAGCCTTTAATGTTCCCACTGCTGGGACACAGGCCTCCTCTCTGTGATATGGAGTGGGCCATAATCACCATATGGGCCCAGCGCGGGTTGATGGATGTCACATTTCTTGGAATGTTTGGTTCTAGGACATGCCGGTTTCCTCACGATATTTTCTTTTACCATTTTGAGAGCAGTGGTGATGAAATTATTTACATAAATTAAAATGCCTGCTTGGGTTCGACTTACAACTCGTATGTCGCAGCCATTACCACTACCACTGCTCTGAAGGTGAATCGAAGCACCGTATACATAAATTTCTCTTTTTTTTAAGTCTGATAAAAAAAGTATCATGCGTATCACTACGCGGCCACGACCACAACATGTCACACGACTTTCCGCAATTTTGAACATAACTTGTCAAAGGACCCGTCGCGTCGTGCGCCCAAACTTCCTAGGTCGGAGCTTCTACGGCCAAGATTGGGGCTAATCATGCGACAATTCGTAGTCGTGGCCGCTTCGTGCGCGAGATTCCTAGACAGTAAATGAAATAATAGAAAAAAAAAGACGGGTTGCACTCCGGGAGTGCCGGCAGAAGTGAAAACTTGAATATTAACGTTGAAATAAATCAACTATTAATTGAATTAATATAACTTATTTTCTCTCGCTATTTCTTCGTCACTTTTTTCATTGATAGATGCACTTTGTTCAATTTCCATATTTTAAACCCTTTATATACACGAATTTTACGAATACACAACAGTGTGGCCACTACACAGACGGTCGAGCCATCAGCTGTCACCATCCATGGATGCGCGTGCCACGCTGTAACATAAACACACACGAACATTCGCGCAAGCGCCCTGCGCCGCCTAAACGAAACAGTAGGCATACATTTTCGCCGCGCCGTAGAAAGAGAGGGGGATACTTCCTCTCCTACGCCGCGCCGGCTGTCTACTCTCCATCCGTCTTACGAGTTTTCGATCAGGTCACGTGTCCTGACGCGAGTTTAACATTTTTTACCCATTACAAAAAAAGTGTACAACGCCGCTAAAGAAGTTTTCACTTCAAAAAAATCAGTCTTCGCAGCCAATCTTAGCGGAGATAAGCCATCGACGCAGAAGATATTATAGTGCATACCTAAGTGTGTGCGCGGATACAGGTGCACTCTCTCTTCCCTCACTCTCGTAGTCCGATGGGAGGGCAATCCGTCACGAGCTGAGAGAGATCAGGCGAAAACAAGAACAAGATGAAATAACAAGCACATGAGATGAATGAATGAAACCTCAGTTTGTTAAAGAAAAAATACGTGTGGCACTCGGGGACTGCCGCGGTAAAGCTATTGCATAGCATTTTTCGTTTATTGCCCGTGGTTCGACCGCGTAGTTCTACTAGTAGGACCACGGGCATTTTTCTTTTCGGTGGTTCTATCAATCGGACCATCGTTATAAAATTATCATATTTTATTGGCACTGGTTCTACTGGTCGAGTAGAACTAAGATAAATATTTTTGCCCATGGTACTACTTACGTAGTACTTATACCTGTTAACTATTATTTTTATTTTTTAGCCTTTTGGTAACAAAAGACTAAAAAATAATAGTGATTAAAAAATGTTTTTGTAGCTACCTATTGCACTAAAAAAAATAGTACATTACTGCAGCAGCCAGCAAAAGAGGCATTGATGGACGCACGTGTAAATGTGAGATTAAAAATGTGAGAGTAAAAGAGTTAGCTGGTTTAACTAAAAAAAAGATTTTAGACAAAGAGTAAGTAAACGTGGACGAATATACATATGTATATCATCGCAGCTTATCCAATGCATGTCCAACATTTATTTTGGTATTTAGTAACTCCAAGTTTTACATGCAAAGAAGTTTACTCACTTAGTAGAACCACGGGTAAACAAAGTTGCCCTTAGTACTACTGATAGAACTTGATTTGCCCATGGTCCGATTGATAGAACCACCGAAAAGAAAAATGCCCGTGGTCCTACTAGTAGAACTACGCGGTCGGACCACGGGCAATAAACGGCATTTTTTATCAACTTATGCAATTATAATATTTATGCAATATTTTTTTTTCTTTGATATTAATTCAAGTTTTTTCTTCTTTGATATTAATTTAAGTTACACTTTTTGAGCGTGGTGACCACCATGTCTTTATTTATTTTATTGCTTAATGGGCACGCTCTTGACCTCGATCACGCTTGATGGAAAGCGATGGATGATGTCTACACGCATACGTCTAGTCGCACGCACACAAACACCGTGCCGAAATCTGCCGAACTGAAACGACGTTAGACGATGCACGGCTTTCAACGCTGCACCGCTGTGCCGGTCGGAGTGGGGGGTGTTAGGTTTATTTTCGTTACGGAATTTCTTGATTCGGTCGCCGCGCTCAAAGCCTGCAATAAAAGCTATGCAATAGCTTAAAAAATGTACCTACCTTTAATATCAAACACAAAATGTTATGTATACACGTTTACGTATAAAACTCTTATTTCTTTGGAAAACCCTACAGGGATTTAGTTTTAAGCATGTAAGCTTTCTTGAGTGAGACGTGATTGACTAACAGAGAAAAGTAATCTTCTACTCATTCTCAAGGGGCCTGTCTGTAACTTTCCTGTGAGAAGGCAACGTACTCTTTTTATTTGACGTTGGTAACACTGGAAACATAACTAACATACCATAAGTACTCATTCGTAAAGGAGATTGGCAGAGCCGTGTAGTTAACCAATGCCGTCGTTCGTCCGTCAAGTTGGTAGGTCCCTTGTAATTGTCTAAACACACTATGCCGAAGGTACGCGACCGAAGTTCGGCATGATTACGCCTGCAATGCTATTTGAATTACTGACGACACATTATGCCGAAATTACGTTGCGTTATAGCGATTCAAATAGCATTGCAGGCGTAATCATGCCGAACTTCGGTCGCGTACCTTCGGCATAGTGTATTTAAACACTTAGGGTGCTACAAACTTTTTGATTTGGAATTAATCTACACAGTCGGACGGCAAAATCGTAAAGAATTATATAGCTAATAATTGCTTCAGCTTAATAAAATACACACTTGCTAGGTTCGTTACACTGACGAATCTTGGCGACAAGTGATAGTTCAGGAATGTGAGGCCTGCTTTAAATGTAATCCCGATGGGTCTCTTGAAAAGATATCACAATGCGTCTTGCAAGATAATTCAGAAGGAATTTCTTCTTTATCATGAGAGAACCCTTTGATGTTGATCAAGATTAAACGTAAGGATGGTTTTGTCAGATAACTGTTTGGCCCTGAGGAGGGCCAATTAGGACTTATATTTGCCATCGTGATAAAAGGATTAACCAATCAACAGAAGTCGATTGCCCAGGGTGCACCGGACGTAACAGAAGATCGGAGGGTAGGTATGGCAGTCGAGGAGGCTACACATGCTGAACTGAACAAGTGTGTAGTACACCTTATGGACCAAGCCTATTGAAGAAGAAGTTAGAAAGAAATAAAAAATATTTTTTATTTCTTTTTCTGAACTGTGTTCTAATTTTTTGCCCTCTGCTTTACCTAATAGGAAACCCAAATTTTTACCCAACCCTCGACTTTGGACCAAACGCAGAAGGCAACCCTTACCCCGTAGCCACGAGCTACACGCTCAAGCGACACGCGTCTTGCGACAACAACTGCGGAGAAAACAAATGCGTTTTTTCATGCAGAGAAGGAACGAACATTGGTCGTCACGATTGGTCATTGCGTTTTGGCAATTTTATTTTTGACGTGAATACGTCTTGAAAATTGCTTCCATAATGGGAGGCAAATAAAAAAAAAACAATGATAACAAAATCGGGGGATACAGTTTGCTGTTGCAGCTGCATATCTATCATCTCCATCCTAAATTCAATTACACCACTGGATAGCTAAAAGATCTAAATATTCATTACACCAAGTAAGGACTGTGACGCATCGCGCACGGTAGAGGGAAAAACGCCTTCATTTTGAGCTCATTTTGCTGCGTATCGAGATTTCCACTTAGTATAACTTTTGACTCGGAAAAACTACGACGTTCGTTTAGGTTCAAATCATCAGTTGTCGTCAAAATCTATCGATTGTATACAAAACATTAGTGCAAAATAATGACAAAAATATTGTGTTAAAATAAAAAGAAAAAAAATATAATATTAAAAATATATAATTTCAAAAATATATAATATCAAAAATATATAATGTCGGCCTATACGTTTCAAAAAGCCAAATCAAAATACAGAGATCGTGTACGGTTGAAAAGGGCTTCTAAAGAGCAATCGAATGTGTACCAATAAAACACCGTCATAATATGACCGAGTCAAGCAGTGCCGGGAACGTAAAAGAATGAATGCGGCCGAGCGGATCAACCCCGTTACGTAAACGTATTTACGTACAACACACGGCCGTGTCTATGACACAGCCACACCCTTTTTTTTGTTTTATTTAAAAGTTGCGTTAACAAAACTATTTCTTTGGAGTTGGTATAACGGTACAATTAGATACATCAAACATTGATAAATTGATTTGCAATGTTTTATTGCTCTAACGAGCAAAATTCGGGAAATTATAATAATAAGCATAGAAATCACAATCTATAGAAACAAACTAAAACTAATTGGTGTAACCAACTGATTTATCTTACGTACTTTGTATAAATAAGCATACGCGGCATGCAAACTGTCAGTCATCCAGTGCAAATCAAAAAAGCAAACAAAATGTTCAAGTTAATCGGTTTCCTGGTTTTATTGATATGCGTGAGCGAAAAAATATGTCAAAGAGACTTTGACGAAGAAGAAAATGACTTTATACCTGAAGATCTACATTATAGACGAGAAGCATTCAAAGCAGGCTGTCCTCCCGACAAGGAAAGAGATAATACCACTGAAGAATGTGTCGAAGTCGTGAGACGACGAAATGCAAGTCCAGAAGTCTTCAAAGCAGGCTGTCCTCCCGGCAAGGAAAGAGATAATACCACTGAAGAATGTGTCGAAGTCGTGAGACGACGAAATGCAAGTCCAGAAGTCTTCAAAGCAGGCTGTCCTCCCGGCAAGGAAAGAGATAATACCACTGAAGAATGTGTCGAAGTCGTGAGACGACGAAATGCAAGTCCAGAAGTCTTCAAAGCAGGCTGTCCTCCCGGCAAGGAAAGAGATAATACCACTGAAGAATGTGTCGAAGTCGTGAGACGACGAAATGCAAGTCCAGAAGTCTTCAAAGCAGGCTGTCCTCCCGGCAAGGAAAGAGATAATACCACTGAAGAATGTGTCGAAGTCGTGAGACGACGAAATGCAAGTCCAGAAGTCTTCAAAGCAGGCTGTCCTCCCGGCAAGGAAAGAGATAATACCACTGAAGAATGTGTCGAAGTCGTGAGACGACGAAATGCAAGTCCAGAAGTCTTCAAAGCAGGCTGTCCTCCCGGCAAGGAAAGAGATAATACCACTGAAGAATGTGTCGAAGTCGTGAGACGACGAAATGCAAGTCCAGAAGTCTTCAAAGCAGGCTGTCCTCCCGGCAAGGAAAGAGATAATACCACTGAAGAATGTGTCGAAGTCGTGAGACGACGAAATGCAAGTCCAGAAGTCTTCAAAGCAGGCTGTCCTCCCGGCAAGGAAAGAGATAATACCACTGAAGAATGTGTCGAAGTCGTGAGACGACGAAATGCAAGTCCAGAAGTCTTCAAAGCAGGCTGTCCTCCCGGCAAGGAAAGAGATAATACCACTGAAGAATGTGTTGAAGTCGTGAGACGACGATATGATGATGATGACGAAGATGTGAATATAACATGCAGTCTGGGTTTCTCGTGTTTTCGTGGGTAGGAGTTTTCACATTATATAAGAATCCATGACGAGTTTTTTTCAATTCAAGGTTTCCTCATTATGTTTACTTTCGCCTCTAAATGGTACTTATGATATTTTTAGTAACTACAAGCATTATTAATAACTTGCCCTAGTTTTGAACCTGACGCTTAAAAATCTTTTTTCCAAAAAAAAAAAATCCACCGACTTTGTTTTGTAAAAAAGTTTTTATTTTTTACTATGTAGTTGTACCTACCCTACACAAATTCAATTAACACTAGTGCATTGAAGAATTAAAGACACTGCCTAGAAGAGTTATCAAAATTCACATAGAAATGCCGGAGATGCAGTACATTTATGCATATAACTTCGTACATAAGAATAATTACCTTATGAATTATCTAAAACCTTCCTGAAAGTATGTAGTTCACTGAAAGAATTATCAAAATTGCTTCATTATTTTTGAGAAAATCGCAGACATACAAACATACATATATACGGGTTGAATACAGAGCCTCCTTTTTTGAAGTCGGTTAAAAATGGGCACTAGTACGACTTTTTCTTAAAAATGTTCAAAGAAACTTTGAAACTCGGGACTCGGTTGGAGGTAATAAATTACTTTTCACAAAAAGAGAACCTAGCCCAGCTTTTTCACTTCTTGATTGCACAATTTTCAATTTAAAAAAATTATATAAATTGCTGAGGTAAAATTTTATTAAGCCCGATTACTCTCCTCTACAAAGGGTATAAACCCGAGCAAGCCTGTAATGAAATACAGCGTTGTGTACCCAAAAGAAGAATATGCAAGGTGAATAATATATTGAGTTTTTGATTAAAACTAAAACGTATACCTTCACTTGTTCAGGGGGTATTTAATTAGGGTGAGTCAAGGTTTTTTTTTTTGGGTTCGACATTGTTAGGTGGATTTTCATATTGCTTACAATTTTGTTATTTTTTTCATATTGCTTACAATTTTGTTATTTTTTTATAGTCTAGACTAAGTGGAGAGTAATGTATTATACCAAGACCCCTCCGTGCCTCGGAAACATGGATCTTTGATAGTCGTTACGGGTCGTCAGAAGCCCAAAACTCTGATAACCAGTCTTACCAAGGGGTGTCGTATTACCACACCCCGGACACTCCATACAACGCTCGCAAAATAATTACCTATTACTACTACATAACCAAATGACGTTTGTATACGTGCAAATGTGTGCGTGAAATCTAGTAGGGTTAGCTGTCATGCGTAGCGTAAAAAAATGGCAAGGAAAGCGATTTGTGTCGGGGAACCGAACGACGACGGCGCTGCCCGAACGTGTGCATCATTATGTAATGACCTTGTAGTTCAATTGTTTATTTATATAGTCGGGTTCGTAATAAAATAAAAACACTAAAATAGTTTGGTTTAAATGACATTTGTAAATAATCGATTATTAAATCGCATGGTAATAAAAATGCGAAATCTTACAAACAGTTTATGTAAATACGAATTCGGAAGAGCATCACAATATCCAACCATCGTGATTAAAACTTTTTAATCGCAAACTTGCGTGTTCGTGTCAGCACTAGGTACAGCGCTGCGGTTCGCGAGCGCCCTTGCTAAAGAGTTGGCGACGAACACCTCGAAATGCGGGGTGAGGTGCGGTATCTGGTATGAGCGCGGGGAAGGGAGTGTCCTTTCTGTACGTAGGACTATTAAGTATTCTGTGGTATTACCCAATAACTGGGTTGTGGAGGTCAAATATGCAGTCGCTCCATGTAAAATACTGGTATTCAGCTGCATCCGGTTAGACTGGAAGCCGACCACAACGTAGTTGGGAAAAGGCTAGGCAGATGATGATTATACTAGCTTCTGTCCGCGACTTCGTCCGCGTCAAATTTCTTACTCCCCTGACCCATCCCGTCGCGTCGCTTCCATCATGACATCACCAGCCCGCGCTTGTGCTATTACTTCGTTTTCGCTGTTTTTAATTTATACTCTGCTCTTTACGGTCCTTTCATGATGTTATTTGCCTATAACCTCCCTCGAGAATTAAGTTATCAAATGCAAAAATAAATTCAGCAGTAGTTTCAGAGATAAGCGCGTTCAAACAATCAGACAAACTCTTCAGTTTTATTATTAGTATAGTATATAGATTAACTAGCTGCGCCCCGCGGTTTCACCCGCACAAGTGTCGATCCCGTGAGAAGATCGGGATAAAAAGTAGTATATATGTTAATCCAGGGTGCCAGCTACTACCATACAAAATTTTATCAAAATTGGTCCAGCCGTTTGAGCGTAAAGAAGTAACAAACATATAAACACACACACATACCCACAAACACACTCACAAACTTTCGCCTTTATAATATTAGTGTGATAGGTAATACGGGCTGGTGTCCGCAACTCCACGTCAATGCGCGTGTTTTGCGTTCTGATAACATAAAATTTTATATAGATTAATAATGTTTTAAACAATTTTTATTCCATGTCTGCAGATGAGAGAATTCAGACGTTTACAGTCACAAGCCTTTACAATAATTTATGACGTTACATGTCCTTAAAATAGAAGAAGATACTTTAGCAGTAAGGGTCCAAAGTTTTTTCTACGTCGCATGGACTTGTATGGGAATTCAGAATGAGAGAGTTACAAACCAAAACAATTTGGATTTATTATCACTACAACAACAAAACATCTACTCATATTTTACCATATTGTTTAAAGGTTTTTTGACCTCAGCCAAAAACCACAATACCCTACACATGATCTGGCTTCCATAGAAATACAAACAAGAAATAAATACCATAAGCCAGTGTAAAAACAGCGTGTTAATCATAATTCAACACACAGCCACATAGCTAAGCATTCTACGAATTAGAAATGAAAATACGCGAGCATATTACGTAGAAACGTGCCCGCAACAGTAAGTGAATTTAATTTGTTTCGGCGTTCATTCCGACAGGTAAATTTATGTGTTTACATAATTCATAACAGTAAATAGGCTTACATTTTGTGAATATGGGCTTCTCCATAAACAGCAACGTCGAAGGATCTCATTGATTATGAATGTTTAATTTTATTAGCTTCGTTGCTTTGTGCTGGCTTGTAAATCAGAATTATAGACAGTTTATAATAAACTAGCTTCAGCCCGCGACTTCGTTTGCGTGAAACTTCTTGTTTCCCCCGAGCCACCCCGTCGTATCGCATCACCCGGCCGCGCTATCACTTAACGTTCTTTTTGACTTTTTTCTTTTTGCTCGGCTCCTAAGGGTCATAGCGTGATGTTAAATAGCCTATAGCCTTCCTCAAGAATTGGGCTATCAAATGCAAGAAGAATTTTTCAAATCCGACTGGTAGTTCCAGAGATTACCCCCTACATACAAACTTACAAACAAATTTTACCTCTTTATAATATAAGTATAGATTCAGAGAGAATGGTCTGATAATTATTATTATCGAGATAGAATTCGGGCGTGGAAGGTCTTCATCGTAAGAGAAAACTGTTCGCCTTGCCCCCGGGAGTGCCTACTCGTCGGGTTGCTGCTGCACCCACAGCCCAAGCTATCACACTGCTGAAATGGTTGAGCTGAATGGTGCTAATACATGCGTCATGTTCGTGAACGGGCGCCGTCAGTAGGGACTGGTCATCTCTTTGCTGCCATGGCTTATTTTATTTTATTTAATATTTGAATTGTTGTTTCTTCTTATCTTTTCACTATGGACGCTTTTATCGTTCTGCATCGTTCTCACATGTATAATTTTTAACATGAATGATGTAACCAAGACTTTGTAACCATATTGTTTTGATTTAAAAGAGTGTCCATGGAGTTTCTTGCCCGTTCTTCTCCATAGGTACCTACGCTTTGGAATGGGCAACTAGCTTCATCTTTCTGACTGACCGACCCTTTGACAATTCAAAAGTGCCTGTTGGTTTAATTGAAATAAATGCTTTGAGTTTGAGCTCTTTGCTCACCCAGCACATAAATCTGGATATTTTCCATGATAAGCCGTACCAAGTTTGTAAATATTTGTCGTCATCATCATCATTTCAGCCGAAAGACGTCCACTGCTGGATATAGGCCTCCTCCAAGCACCTCCACTTCGACCGGTTTTGTGCTTCTCGCATCCAACGAGTTCCTGCGGCCTTCACAAGGTCGTCGGTCCACCATTTGTATTTATTTCTAATTAAATAGTATTGTAAGTTAGTGTAAGTTTTTTTGTATTTCCCTTTTTTTTTCAATAGTTTTGGCTATTAAAATATAAGTGATTTGGTCACTGTAAACTTATGTTTTAATTAAATTCGAAAGTGATTTGTCTGTGTGAATTTATCGAAGTAGGTAAATATGACACACTGAGCTTCAGAAAGAGACCTTATAGGTTTATGTGACAGAGACAATGCTCTTCAAAATACTGGTTAGACTGGAAGCCGACCCCAACATAATTAGCAAAAGTCTAGCTAGATGATGACAATGATCTACAAAACCGAACTTGTTCTAAGTGAAAGTCAAATCATTTGTTTCCAATAGGCAAATAAAAATACACTTTTGAACGTAACTCGAGTAGGTTCTCAGTAATATCATGTGTTAAATTTTTTGAAGTTAAAACTTCTTAAGGCGCGTTGGGAATTTTTTCAGATGGGAAAAAACCATTGAATTCGCGCCACTGTTACCGTAACCGACATCGCTTCGATGTTGTCGGCTGTCCTCGGGATGTACTCGGTTTTAATGTATATCCAATATGTCAGTGAGTACTGGCAAAGTATTCTGTTTGTGTTTTGTTTTCACTTCCTTCGGCACTCCCGGAGCGCCACTATTTTTTTTTTTAAGTTACTGTATACAAGCAGCCAATTCAGTCAGTGGTTTCAACCACGCATTCTCATGCTTGAGAATTGGGTCTTTTTAACTACCGACCAACACGATATTACCATAAAGAGAGCCAAAAAAAAAAAGAAAGAGAACAAGAGAGCAACGAGTTTCGTATTCCAGCAACTTTCAACAGCACCCTAATTGCGTAACACACTATCAATCGGAATCTGAATCATTTTAAAGCAAATTGCTAATCCATTGCTTCATAAGTTCGAAAAATTTTTATGCTCAACACGTAAATAACGCAATGAATGTTGTTGAACTGTCAAAATGAAACCGATTCCGATTGATAATGTGTTACGCAATTGCCTCGCGGGATTGACATAAGCTTTTGACATAAGATCGCTGACTTTGCCCTCGGGTTAAATAATGGAAAAACACAAATAATAGGCAACCGTTACAACTGATGCTCATTCATCGTTCCCGCTCACAGCTACACGCCGTACATCCCCAAAAGCCCGGTACACCCTAGGGTGTGTTACATTTAACTAAAGTTTGACGGCGCGCAAAAAGAACTGCTGCGTTGGGACTAGAGGAACGCTTTGTTTCGAACTCTGTTGACTTTGGAACGGTGGTAGTTACAGGTTTTTTTGGGAATCGGGTTGTGTTTAGTAAAACATTCATAACAACATTCACAACAACCACACCACATTATCACCCTACGTCATCGGGTAGTAGCGCATGATATTTTCACACAAAAACTTTCGGTGCAGGCCGCGTGTAGTGTACGATGGTTCATATAAAATATATATGTCGCATCCGGTCATTCGTTGGACTATTCGGAACGCCAGCGCCATCTGGCGGCGCTTGACAGAGTCTAGCCTGAGTTCGTGGGGAGTACAAGAGAGCGTGCAGCGAGTTGGAGCGGCCCTCTTGGAGATTGGACATCAGACGAACAACATGTGCTCAGAAACTGTCCCGCGTTCCGTATCTGGTTGTATTGTGTACCTTTAGTGTGTGATTTGCTACTGTGATTAAATTGTTCGTGAAATTATAATCTGATTAGAACTGCAAACCGTTTTTCTATTGCGCAATAACCAACACTATAACCATAGATCGCCCACAGTAGATAAAGCATGACTGATAATAACGAGACACACATGCCTTCTCCGTTATATATATATGAAAGTGATGTAGAAGGGTTTTTGCAATGCGATGCGGCCCGCCCAAATCTGCGTCAGTCTTAACTGGGATATAGAGGTCAGATAGGATAGGCAGTCTCTCACCTTAATGAAACATACTGGTATTTAGCTGCTTCTGGTTAGACAAGAAACAGCCCCATCTTAGTTAGGAAAAGGCTAGGCAGATCTACCATCTAGATCATGATTATGATCAACAGAACACGTAATCACTACGCGTATCTTTATTGACCTTCAATATGACGTTCTCATCACATACTTCGCCATTACCACTATCATCATCTGCCTAGTTCTGTCCTATGTTAGGGGCCGTCTCCACGAGCGAGAGAATCGCGGCAATATTATCGCCGTGCCACGTATTTCGTATACACTCTCTTAGAACGTGTCTCCACACGGCGATATCATCGCTGCGAAAATTTTACGGCACGGCGAGAGTATCGCCGCGATTCCCTCGCTCGTGGAGACGGCCCCTTAGGGTCGGTTTTCGGTCTAACCGACTTCAGCTGAATACCAGTAATTCCATGTAACGGCTGCATATCTGACCTCCACGACCCAGTAACTAGGTAGCACGATTAATTCTTGGCAAGACTGGTGGTCAGACTTTCGGGCTGTTTGACTACCCGTGACGACCACACCGCCACTTTTAAGTACAGACGCCAGCACATCAAGCTACTACAATCTGTCAAATTTCTTTAATCGATTTTCAACTGTATCGCTAAAGTATAAGGTTCAAAGTTGATTGGGAAAATTTGACAGTTTCGGGTAGCTTGATGTGCTGGCATCTGTACCATAATATTATTATTAAAAATCTGTAACGTCCCACTGCAGGGCAAAGGCCTCCCTACTCTCTTTCCACTTCTCTCCGTTTAAAGCTGCTAAAGACCAGTTCTAGTTGAAGGAGTTCAGTTCATTCCGCCATCTCCGTCTGAGCCTGCCGTGATGTACCTACAAAGATATTCTGCATTACCACGCAACAAGAACATGGTAATGCCGCCAGTCTCTTGGGTACTTTACTAGTCGACAGCGATGCGGATGAATTTTTCGACGCTATATTTTAGTTTGTGTATATCTTGATGTATTTTTGTAATTAGGTATTATATATTATTTGCTTAGGTACTTATTATTTTAATAAATATTATAAATTCTCAAGAACATTACCGTTTCCCTCTGTTGTACGTACTCAATCCTTGATTATTATTAATCCGTCCATTAGATTCTCGACCACGAATGTTTTAGAAAATTAACAGCCGGACATTTCAAGTTTATTTATTATTTAAATGTTTCGGAACATTTTCATGAACTTAAGCGAAGTTTTTAGCGACACAGAATCATTTAAGCCTCTGTTGAGTGTTTTTGTTAAGGGGAAGGCGTCAACGATTAAAAATAATAATGATAAGATGTATACCATAATCAGCCTATTTGTTGCTTGGAATTAAATTATTATTATTATTATAACGTTCCCACTGCTGGGACACAGGCCTCCTCTCTGTGAGAGGGAGTGGGCCATAATCTAACACGCGGGCCCAGTGCGGGTTGGTAGATGTCGCATGTCTTCGAATTTTTTGTCAAAGTCAAAGTCAAAGTCAAAGCATTTATTTCAAATAGGCACATAAAAGGCACTTTTGAACGTCAAAAATTATCTTAAAATAGAATTGATTCTAGTCGCCCATTCCAAAAGGTAGTTTTCGTATGGAGAAGAACGGGCAAGAAACTCCACCGTTACTCTTTTAAAATGTTTAGGTACAATATTTTGCATGGGTACATTAATTATATAATAACATGTGAGGACGATGCACCTACAATAAAATTACTATACCACAATAGGTAAAAGAATTAAAAACGAAACCATGACATATAAATTAATTATCTGATAGATGCATGGTGCTCACATATTTACAAACATGGTACAAGCAAAACGATTTTAATTAAAAAACAAAATACAAGTAATAAGTCAGGGTGTGAGTAATAAATGTAAAAAAAAAGAATAAAAAATTTTACAATTAAATTAGCAACCAGTTTGATTTTGTCTAGACTCTAGATTGTCCTATGGAGCAGGACCAGCATGTTTCCAAGCGTTCTTATCTTGGATATAATCTTCTAATTTATAGTATGCTTGTTTACAAAGTGTACGTTTAATGTGAGTTTTAAATTTTCTTTCATTTAATTGCAATATATCACAAGGTATTTTATTGTAACATTTAACACAGTACCCCATAAAAGATGTATGTACTTTGGCTAATCTGAAAAATGGTTGATGTATTTTATCTTTATTTCTTGTATTAAAGTTATGTCTATCACTTATTTTGTTAAAAAGATGTAGATTTTTTCTTACATACATAATATTTTCATAAATGAATTGGCAAGGTACCGTCATAATATTAATCCTTTTAAATAGTTCCCTGAGAGATTCGCGGCGACGTAGATTATAAATGGCTCTGACAGCTCTCTTTTGCAAAATAAAGATGGATTCAATGTCAGCAGCTCGACCCCATAGTAAAATGCCGTACGACATAATGCTGTGAAAGTAGCTAAAATAGACTAAACGCGCGGTTTCTACATCTGTTAACTGTCGTATCTTCCTAACAGCATAAGCGGCCGAGCTAAGCCGCCCCGCAAGAGATGTTATGTGAGGTCCCCATTGTAATTTCTCGTCTAGCGTGATTCCCAGGAAAACCGTTTGATCAACAAATTCTAGTTTTTCTCCATTCAGTATGATGTCACATTCGCTACTTCTAACATTTGGTAATTTAAATCTAATGCATTTGGTTTTCTTTTCATTTAGTACCAAATTATTTACCGTAAACCAATCTTGGACCTGAAGAATAGAGTTATTCACGTCGTCAAGATTTTGTGCCCGTCTGTCTATCTTAAAGATCAATGATGTGTCATCTGCAAATAACACCATCTTCGGTTGATTTTGAAGTAATTGTGGTAAATCATTAATGTAAACTAAAAAGAGGAATGGACCCAATATCGAACCTTGAGGAACGCCCATTGCCATTTCAGACCCCAATGAGTTTACGCCGTTTACTTGAACTTTAAGCTTTCTATCTTTTAGATACGACTTTAGTAAATCAAGAGCTAAATTCCTAATCCCATAGTGCTCAAGTTTCAGCAGAAGTGTCTCATGGTTGACGCAATCGAACGCCTTTGAGAGGTCGCAAAAGATTCCAATGGCATCTTGTGCTTCCTCCCAGGCGTTAAAAATGTTCTTTATTAGGGTGACACCGGCGTCAGTGGTACAACGCCCTTTGGTGAAACCGTACTGTTGTTCATGAAAGATGGAATTTTTATTAAAGTGGCGTAACATTTGATTGAGCATCAACTTTTCAAACACCTTACTGAGAACTGGCAGAATTGACACAGGCCTATAATTGTTGGGTTCTTTACTATCACCGGCTTTGAATAAAGGAACTACTTTACTGTGTTTCATGAGATCCGGAAAGACTCCTTGGTCTATACTGATGTTAAATATGAAAGCTAAATAGGGCGCAATCGTTTCAATGATAGATCTACAAACTTTTACAGACATTCCCCAGAGATCTTCTGTTGATTTAATTTTAAGATCTTTAAAAGCTTTTATAACAGCCTGGGGGTTCGTATGTTGAAAACTAAACTCCGAGGGGCATGCTTTAACATTCTTTCTAAGTAAATCAGCAGAACGCGCGGGTGAGGAATTTAAAGCTTCAGTAGTTTTAATGGGAATATTAGCAAAAAAGTTTTCAAATTCCTGAGCAATTTCTACATCTGAGTTTATGGGGCCATGTGCAGTTTCTAAATTAAATTCAGTATTACGCTGTTTCTTCCTACCTGTTTCATTATTTATTATTTGCCAGGTAGTTTTTATTTTATCATCGGCTGATTTTATTTTATTGCTAATATAAAGAGCTTTAGCTATTTTGCATACACTTTTAAAAGTCTTAGAATATGTAGCAACATACTGATGAAAGCTTGTGTTATTCATATGTTGCTTTAGGCCATAAAGTTCAAAAAGGTTTTCCCTGCTTTTACGAATACCTGGAGTCGCCCAATCACTAAATAAGAACTTTGTGTAAATACTTTTAGTCTTTAGTGGGAAAGTGTCATTAAATTGCGTGTTTAATAGTGAAAAGAACTCGGCGTAGAACTCATTCGGGTCACATAAATTATTAAAACTCTGAACACATAATTTACTTGCTAAAGAATTATTTAATTTCTCTAAATTTTTAGATGTAATTGGCCTAAACCTTATTAGAGTTTTTTGTAAAGGCATGTAGGAGCAAAATGTTATTGTTTGTCCGCTGTGATCAGATGGCAACTTATTTACAATTTGTTTGTGTAAATAATCACAGTTACAGAAAATATTATCTATACAAGTGGCAGAGGAAGCTGTCACTCGGGTGGGTTCAATAAAAACATTTGACAAGTCAAATGACCTAAAAAGACCTAATAATCTCATAGTATTTGAGTTATTTTCTAATAAATTAATATTAAAATCGCCACATATGATTATTGACTTACTACTAGCAGAAAGTTTCTTTAGCACATCTTCCATTACAGAATCAAACACAGATAGATTCTGGTAACTTGGAGGTCTGTATACGCATACTATTACATGCTTATCGAGCTCAACACAGGACAATTCAATGGTGTGTTCAACAGAAAGCCCGACGATGTCTTTTCGTTCCTTTGATTTAACAGAATTTTTAACTAATATTAATGATCCACCATGTATCATACATGTTCGGCTGAAATGGCTAACTACACAATAATTTTCATAGTTAATTGACATTACTTGATGAGCTTTTAACCAATGTTCTGTTAAACAAATGACATCAAACTTGGTTTTTTCTAAAAACAATTCTATTTCCAGTAATTTAGAAGAGCAACCTTGAATATTTTGGTTAAATAATTTTAAAACATGTTGCCCTCCCTTTGGTTTTTTATTATTCTGAGTAATATTGCCAGAAGATACCTTTTTATTATTCTCTAATAGTAATAGGTTATTTGAAGGGGTAACTTCTGTTGTCTTACTGACTAGTTTAAAGAGTTATCCGGAGAGACCTCCACAACTACGACTGAAGTGTCTAGGAAGCCCGTATGAGTTCCAGCAGGAAGAGAATACCCTATCTGACTGGTAGTGGCCTCCAAAGATGTTGGTATTGTAGGTGGACCCTCCTTCGTACAACATGAAGATTCATAATTAGTCATCACTATGTTGTTAGTATGACTAGACAACACAGACTCGTCCCTAATATTAGTATTTGTTATATTAGCTATAACACCGTTAATATTATATGCTATCAACATAGCAATCATATTTCTACATTCCCAAGACAGAGATAAAGTTCTCTGAGTTAACTTAAAACCACTAACAAACTTATTAGTGTCAAAAAACAATAATTTGTCACTATGATAACATGTCAGCATGTGAATAGTGTTATTCAACTTATATATATATTTATTCTCATCTTCTGATAGAGTATCAGAGTAAGGTAAAGCACACAACATTAGCTTACCTATGTTTAACTTTAATAAGGTGTTCACACCATCCACTATGTCCTCTCTGGTAATACCAGTACTTTTACCTAGTAGCAAAACCATTGTAGAATTTGGTTCTAGGACATGCCGGTTTCCTCACGATGTGTTTCTTCAACGTTTTGAGAGCAATGGTGATGAAATAAATTACACAAAGTAAAGCCCCTGCCTGGGTTCGAACCCACAACAGTACAATTCGTAAGTCGGGGTCGTTACCACTGAGCCTCAAGTGTTCTGTAAGATGTGTATATATTATGCAATTATAAATGGTTTATCTAATTGTATTATTTTTCATTTTTATTTTCCAGGTCTCTGTTTACTTTTGTTAACTTTCCCATATTTAATTAAATATTTGCCAACAAGCAAATGGCGACTTTCTAGCTTCTTCTAAGTCTTGGAACTAAGTTTTTTTTAGAACTGGTGTAATTATTAGTAACTAGCTGCGCCCCGCGGTTTCACCCGCATAAGTGTCGATCTCGTGGGAATATCGGGATAAAAACTATCCTATGTCCTTCCTCGGGTCTCAAACTATCTCTGTACCAAATTTCATCTAAATCGGTTTAGTGGTTTAGGCGTGAAAAGGTAACAAACAGATAGACAGATAGACAGAGTTACTTTCGAATTTATAATATTAGAATGGATAACTTGTCGCCCCTACCCACTCACTGAGAATCTATCAGCAAGCAGTGGAGATGTCATTTCTCTTTCTTATGGCGTCGTTACACGTCTGGCGCACTTACTGTCACCAGAAACCACGTCTTAAATCATAAATCCTTTGTCAAGTTAACTATTATTACTTCCTGATACCTGGTCCTAAGGTACGCTCACAGCAATTCACCAACCGGAACCCTATGTAGATCATACATCATCTTTACCACGTTCCGGTGGTATAGACGCCAGCACATCAACCTATCTGTCAAATTTCTTTAATAGATTTTCAACTTTATCACTAAAACATAAGGTTCAAAGTTGATTGGGAAAATTTGACAGTTTCGGGTACCTTGATGTGCTTGCGTCTGTACATTAGTCGTCTCCAAACCTTCGAGCTCCGCCTTAAAGGACGATTTATTTACCATATTCATGATGCTATCCATTGTTGCTTTTATGTATAAGGAGGGAATTTATGCGTAAATAGTCAAGTTATTGAGAGGGATGTTTTTAATGAAGTTGGGGAGTTACTTTTGCGTTTTAAAAGTTGATGACTGTGGAAGTGATTATGACTGACTGGCTTTTAAATATCGCTTTATTTGTGGTTTGAGATAGGTTTATTCTCATATGACTTTCTTTTTTGTTGAAGTGAACTTTACGCAGGCTTGACTTGGGGAGTAAGCTGGCGAACGCGTGACGTAAGCGTTACGAAAAGTGTGATCGGGCGAGGCGAACGGGAGTTGACAGGGGGATATAAGCAAGAGAAAGCAGTGCACGCGCACATTTTCTTTCTCTCTTCTTCTCATAGCCAAATACGTTTGAAGTTTCACTTCAGTCGTGACTCGTGTGGTCATAAGCACACTCGGTTTTTTTTGCTATCGTATTTTTTGGTCCCACTGCTGGGCCAAGGCCTCCTCTTTTTCCTTCCATACCTCCCTGTCTAGTGCACCTTGCAAACGTTATCAGATCGCCAAACTACCTTCGCCGTGACAATAATTCACTTACATGAGAATATTAGAAAGTTAATAAAATTATGAATGTAGGTAAGTGACATTTATTTACGACCTGGAATTATCCGAAACCGTCAAATTTTCCCAATCAACTTTGAACCTTATGCATTAGAGATAAAGTTGAAAATCTATTAAAGAAATTTGACAGATTGTAGTAACTTGATGTGCTGGCGTCTGTACATAAGTATTCTAGTTGATAAAATCAGAGTACTTAGGTATGTTGTTGAAAACTTTATTGGTACATCAATCTATCTTCATCGAAGAGTTTAAAAGGAATAAAGAATATCTTGATAGAAAACATCTCACTCATTCGGTGAGCAAGTAAAGTGATGGTCAATGATCGCCCCTTTCTAGAATATAAAATACAACAACAAATACGGGCCGATGATTACCTACTCAGTAACTAAGCATTAAACTGTACATAATAATTAATAAATTAGTAATTATTAAATTTTGTAAACTTTAACGGTGTGAATTTCTGGTTGTTGTTACATTTAGTCACATATAATTTACTTGTATAATAATCTGTGGAAACTGTTTCTGGATTGTGTTGAACTAATTGTATATTTACTTATGTTTGTTATTGCATCTGTTTGTTTCCCAAATAAAATAAAATAAATATTATTCGCCTTTGCCATGCAATCATCGTCTGAAATACGTACAAAGTTAGAGCTCAAACGAAACCAAAAACAAGAGAAAAATCTTTGACCTCTGAAATTCAACATTAAGTAACTTCTTGCTGCCACAAAATTCACGGGTGAACCTACGTTCTACCCAACAGTCCAGTTATAACGACAAAATAAATACGCTTCCCACCGTCCTGTAATTATGTTTACTGCAAAGCCAAAAAGGTAGTCTGAGGACGGAGAATAAACTCATTAATTTATGTACGAACTGATTACTTGGGGTTGTAAAAATATTAGCGTTGCGTCCAGTTTATAAGTCATTAATTTCTGAGTGGATTGGATTGTTTGCCGCAGTGCGATATTTAAAGTGGTAATTGAGTAATGTACGAGTATGTCAAAAAATAATTACCGTTTTTGTACAATGTATGTCCCAAGGTAGTTTTTAAAAGATCGCTTTTAGCGTGTTGTTTGTGATTTTTTGCGCCCATTGTGTCACCCTAAGTAAAATGTCTACATTTATAACTGTAATTTATATGGTGTACATAATAAAGAGTAGGTATTCTATTCTATTTGCATGTTTGTTTTATCTCTTTTGTTTTCTTGTTTGTGCATGTTCGATTACGATCAACTATTCTGGAAACATCTCACCGTGAAAACGTAAGTTAAGCTCGCCTTCCCCTCGGTCAATCCCTAGCATCAAGTGAAATGACAGCTCACTTTATGCTCGCTTTACCTATGGTCCGGCCGCGCTAAATTTGCCAAAGATGTAAACAACAATGGCCGCTCGAAATTGAATAAAATCGATAAACAAGAACATTAAAATTTATTTTAAGTAATGTTTATTTTCATCTAGACGAAAACAAACATTAAGTACTTAAAATAAATATTCTTGTATACGGCCGGACCAGAACAGAACAGAATAGATCGACTGGAAGTAATTCTTGCATAATGTTATTTTTCACAACATTTTCCTTACAACCTTATAAAAAAATAATTACAACTTATGTCACTTCAAAGCTTTCAAATACACGTTCCTGACACGATTGCCTGCTGCCCCATATTTTCTACTCAAACAAACATTCAATTCGTCCCCCATAAAAAATAATCAATACCATTTTCGCCTATAGATATTTATGTTCGGAATAAAACCAGCCCTGAAAATTGATCCGGTTTACTTTGCCGAAATAAATCCACTGGATCGGGAACAGCCTTAATGGATAGACAGTCAGATGGATCGGTGTGAGCTTATCTCGGAGTTTTTATATCGTTTCCCTTTTAGTTTTTCTAATTTGTAGGAGGTTTTTATGTAGATGTTGGATTTATTTGCTGGTTGATAAGATTTTGTACTAAGGTTACTTGAAGGAGTTGGGATTTATTGCTAATTCACTTCGATACAAAGGCAGTTAAATAGCAAATAAAATTAGAAATGAAAGACAAACAATATGTAACCCGTAAAGTTAATAGAATAGAATAGACTACTCTTTATTATGTACACCATATAAATTACAGACACAAATATAGAAACTTTACAATGGGTGACACAATGGGCGGTCTTATCGCTAAGAGACAACCTACTCTTACAATACTCTTTATAACACACATACATAATCAGCCTTAATAATGTTGCCACTGCTGGGGCACTGGGCTGCTGGGCTTATGGTCTCTCTGTGAGGGGGAGTGGTCCTTATCCATCACGCGGGCCCAGTGCGGACTATCAGATGTCATAAGTCTTCAGTTTTTTAGTTCTAGGACAATCATGCCGGTTTCCTCACGATGTTTTCTTTCACCTTTATAAAGAGCAGTAGTGTAGATTGACGATTCCTATTACTATTCTGAGTGAAAAGCTTAAGTTATCATGATCCTCTGAAAACTAACGGTGGTCTTTTATAAAATTACGACTGTATTTTCCGATTATTTTTATTTATTTATTTATTTAAAAAGTTACAACTTCCTTCTACTAAAAACTTAAACAAGGCACACACTTAGACCTCTGGGGTCTGTCTTAACATGCCATGGCCTGAGATTTGATCAACGCGCTATTAACATTTATGTTATAATCGAATTGATGTAATGTTCTTTCAGCTTTCGCTTTATGTTTTTACTATTCATTGAGTCTCTAATGTCTACAGGTATTTGGTTTAGTAAATTGGGTATTGTGAAGGAAGCGGTACGCCTGCCATAAAAGTTATTTTTGGTTCGATGGGTGATGCAGAAGTGCATCTATAGGACACCCACATTTCGCTAGTTATGTTTCAGTCCATGTAATAGGGGCGAGTCTATTGCCATCAACCGGGCACTTTTCTAGACTCCGGGCTGCTACTGAGAAATCCCAGACCGAAAAACCTAATAACACTTTGCCCGACTCGGGAGTCGAACCCAGGACCTCTGGCTCAGTAGGAGCGCTTGCGACCACTATATACCAACGAAGCAGTTTTTCCATGTATCTATAATTGATATTATGAGTGCGGTTTAACATTCTGCATCGTTCTCACATGTATAATTTTTAACATAAATGATGTAACCAAGACTTTGTAACGATATTAATTTGATTTAAAAGAGTGTCCATGCACAGCACATGTGTGAGTACTATGTACAGTCTGTTATAGCAATTAGCTGACCCCTTAAAAATTAAACGAATTTGAACCTTCTGCTTGTTAGCAGTAAGCTTATCGAACTAGAACAGTTCAACGTCTACGATTAATAAAACAGTTATTCGAATTTGATATTTAACACGCAGTGTTAAGGTAGGTATGATCTTGAATATTGTTCTAGCTTGTAATATATTATTGCTAATTTCAACGACAATCACCATGTTCGTGTGGTCTAGTGGTAGCTGCAGTGAGCTGACAAGAGCGTGGTTGCGAGTTCGAAACCAACATGTTTTCTGCTGCGCATTTTGTTTTATAATATTTTTTTTAAGTTATAAATAATAAATTATAACTTTAGCAACAAAAAAAAAGCTGAACGAAAATAAAAAAACGATAATGATGGTAAAAACGATTTTATTTTATAAAAAAAATTATTATAAGAATAACGTAAATGATATAACAGTTACTAATAACGTTGTTACATACTTCACAGAGTTTAATGTAGTGAATCAACATGTTATAATATTTAGAAATATATAGGTATGTATTTCTATTTCATAACAGTAACATCACCACATTAAATATCGTTGAACTAAATAAAATAGCATTATACGTTGATGTTTTACCTACTAGGTATACTATATATCAATTTGTTTTGTAAGTATGTAGTTATGTTTAGTTATAAACAAGGTTGTGACAAAAACTTCTCGTCGGTAAATATGACAACATAATCTTCCCAATTAAAATTGAGATATTCTTGGGCAAAGCGGACCCTTGCTTGGCGATGTGCAGCAGTCAGTTAAATTTTACGTGCTGGCTTGTATTGTTTCAGTCCAGCAACATGCAAATGTTTTCTGACCGTCTGAACAGAAACATTATACTGCATTGAGTAGGCAAAAATGGGTGTTCAGTATGCCTTCTAACAATTGCTTGATGATGTTTTGACACAGGAGTAACATTGCAGGTTTTGGTTCAGGACGATCCTTTTGAATATTCCCTGTCTCTTCAAAACGTCTTAGCCACAGTCTGACTGTATTTCTCTGAAACAACACAATAAGCATAATTTTAATAACCCGGTAATCATAATTTTTCGAATAAGTTTGCAAAAATACCTTTAGATAAACCACATTAGACCTATAAATGATCTCATAATGAAACAGTTAATTTTCTATTATTCTATACTCACGTTTTTAAGCCAACTAACGAATTAAGGAAGTATAAAAAAGAATACACTTACCGCTATATTAAGTTTCCTAGCAATCACTTTAATACCAACATTCTCCTTATGCAAATACAATATTTTGTATTTTAAATAATCACTCAACTGAGACATGACGATTAAACTATCAAAACCGATAATAATAATTAATAAAAAGGCGTGGATTTTCGCAACTTAGGCAATATAAAAATGTTCGTGCGTATTCACTGCTATTTGTGCATAGAATGTCTTGTTCAATTTATTCTTCTACCCCATATTCCTAAAATCATTTCAATAGCAGTTTTTGTTGAATACTCATATTGACGTCGAACTACCCACTTATTGAAAAAGGTGAAACGTTTATCGTTTATCAACTTAATTGATATGCTTGTTCTTTACAATAATGCAAGAAATACTTACGAACAATTTATATATTGAAAACAAAATTAAACATGAGACTAGATTTGAACTCGCATCTTGCACGTCTCAGCCTTACGCATGAACCACGACACCAGATTAACTTGAGTAAGATAGATGAAATAAGGTATTAGTAGCAATGACACAAATTATCACAACATTAACCTAACCTTTAAGTCTTGCTGATTAAAAATGAAAATTGCGTAACAAATACCCATACATAGTAAATGACCTAACACCAACATCTTAAAGCTCAAATTTGCGTATCAAAATTATTTATTGTTTCTGTTCATCGAGTAGTGTTAGTCCGATTAACTCATACATATTGAATAACCTTTAATGTTATGAGAGGAGGGTGCAAAATCGAGTAATTTTTAGGGGGGTCAGCTAATTGCTATAACAGACTGTACATACTATAAAGCTACCATTTACTGGGTACGTCTTTCATTGACTTGAATGTGCTCTGGCGGTAGAGAGTATGTCATGCTCACTCAAATGTCTCGCTGATGGTGGCGCATGTGTTGGATCATTTAGCTCCCTTCAAAATGGTTGAGCTGAATGGTGCTAATACATGCGTCATGTTCGTGAACGGGTGCGGTCAGTAGGGACTGGTCATCTCTATGCTGCCATGGCCTATTTTAATTTACTATTTGAATTGCTTTTTTTCTCGTCTTTTCATTATGGACGCTTTTAACGTTCTGCATCGTTCTCACATGTATAATTTTAACATGAATGATGCAAGACTTTGTAACGATATTATTTTCATTTAAAAGAGTGTCCATGGAGTTTCTTGCCCGTTCTTCTCCATAGGTACCTACGCTTTGGAATGGGCAACTAGCTTCATCTTTCTGACTGACCGACCCCATGACAATTCAAAAGTGCCTGTAATTGGTTTAATTGAAATAAATGCTTTGAGTTTGAGTTTGTGTTTCTCTCGCAAGTCGGAGAAATGGCTGACTAAAAACACAGAGTTCATTATTCCTATTTAGGTACTTAAGTGTGAAAGGTTCTATGTAAATCACTGGGTAGGCTTTTATATAACGATCTAGGGATAAAACAAAAGAAATGTGCGCGTTCTTGTGAATAAATCGTGAAATATGGCTTCTAGATAAAATAATTGAGTTTTCTTTTTATTCTTTTATAACGCCAAAAAAAAGGCATGCATTTGACTTTGTATGTGTACTAGCAGCGCCCCGCGGTTTCATTCGCATAAGTGTCGATTCCGTCGGAATATCGGGATAAGAAGTATCATTATTATGTGTTATTCTGATGTTTATGCTATATTACTGTAAAGTTTCATCAAAATCCGTTCAGTAATATTTGCGTGAAAGAGTAACAAACATCGATCCATCCTCTCAAACTTTCGCGTTTATAATATTAGTAGGATAGTCGGAATGGAAAGCTGGAGAAGGACATTTTTGTATAATGTGTAGGTATGTCATTATGAACACTCCTTGACTGTTGAGCGCTGGGTTTTAAGGTCAGTTCTCAGGCCAGGCAAAGTGGTATTCGGTTTTTCCAATAAGAATTAGTAACAGCCCGGAATTTGGATGCAGGCGGTGAGATAACCCCTTGCCTCGAAAAGCACGTTATTACCGTTTGTCCTGCGCCTGATCTCTCTCCGGTCGTGTCGGATTACGTGCCGTCCCATCGGACTATGAGAGTGACGGAAAAGGGACTGCACCTGTGTCTGCGCACTCGCTTGTGCCGTGTGCGCTGTAATATCACCCGCGCCGAAGGCTGTCTCCGTTGTGATTGGCCGCCGTGGTCTAAATACGGTCTGGAGGATTATTATTATTATTACGATCTACCCGGTACTCTGCACTGAGGAGGATGATCAGTACAGTGCTTATACCGAAACTTGGGACTGGGAACCCGCTTCTTAACGCAAGCACCGTTAAGCATGCCGGGGGTGCCGGATTGTCCGAAAGGGTTACCGCTACCCCGGAACATAAAGGGCTAAGGAAGGAACACGGATGGGTTTTAGGCAGTAAGAGTTTGAGTTTCGCTCCAGCCAGAGCGTTTCATTTGATGAAATCCCATCCAAAAAAAAAAAAACTAAGCAATCATCATCATCTGCCTTGTCTTTTCCCAACTATATTTGGGTCGGCTTCAAGTTTAGACTTGAGGTAGGGTGACGAACATTTTCGAAAAACTTCAGTCTGCACTTAACACCTGTCACAACACCAATTTATCTCGTCTGCTCAACGTCCGTACGTCACTGTAGGGATCCAGCAGAATATCAGCGTCAGGTACATTTGCCTGGCACATGCTGAGCTGGACTCCCATTTGGTGCAACCTTGAGACGCACACCGCACTGTGTTTCGTTGCTAATTTTATTTTAAATATTTGTCATAGACTCATAGTGTCACTTTTATTTAGATATGTATGTTTTTCCTTTTTTTTTATTTGTTTTTGTATTGGCCCCTTGTTTTTATATTGTTCATGGTGGTAATTGGTTTCATCTAATGTTGTACTTTTGTGTGTTGTGCTGTCTTTTGTGTGCGCCAAATAAATGGTTTATCTATCTATCTATCTATCTAAAAATAGTGTTTGAGCCAAGTTAGACCGATTTTAAATTTTCCATACAAACAGAGATTTCCAGTTACCTTTTTTTAAATAAGAGATTTCGAAAACGTTTTCACTTACTTTTTAGACCTTTTTATCCTGATTATGCGTACGAAGTTTCATTAAAATCGGTTCTTTCATTTCGAAAAACACGGGCTTGAAAGTTTGTATGAAATGCCGTACGTCGTAAACGCTCTTAAGCGCTCATAAACAATGACAGGAAACAATTTAATCCTGTTTGAAATTAAATATTGAAAGATTAACAACGCAAGACTTACGTAACTCAGTTTCAACGTGAATTGTGCGTAAATACTGTGCAGTCGATTATAAACTTTTAATTGAACCTCTGACGGAACAATAATTAATAATAGCGGCAAATTCGCATATACTATTAAAATTTTATGAAATTCAGGCCAACGTCATGTATTACGGAATTAATGCAATACTGCGACAGTGTGAAACTTTTTTGATGATTTGTGTTGCTGGTGATCCAACATTAATAGGTAATTGATATATTTGAATTCAGAATCTGAGATAATTATCAAGTTTCGGAACAACAAACTCAATGGCTTAGTTCAAATTAAATTGCAACCAAAAAAATCATAACTTTTTTATTACGAATGGTCACTCAAAAATAGTTTTATTTAAATTTCGAACTGGCTGGCAAATAGAAAGCTATTTAGTGAAAAAAAAAGAACAAATAGAATAGAATACTCCTAAAACACAAAAACCCAATGAACACTTTAACGCGGGAAAAATTATTTGAATTTGAAAAAAAAGCAATTGTATTTGACAAAAAGTTCTGCTTAGTTTTAATTTCCGCGCATTATTTGAGAAAAGTACTATACAAGGCTTGGCCACAACTAGGCATTGATGGACTTACGTATGTGTGCCACGGTTTCGCCTCGGTCCACATTAACACGTTCGTCCATCAAATGCCTCTTTTGCTGGCCGCTGCAGTAATAGAAGTGGTGGTAATGGTGGTGGTGGTATATTTTATCTACTAAATAAAGGCAATCAAGAAAGAAAACATGCATTAAAGAATGGTTGAGAAAAAAAGGTAAGTTAAATCATTTTAACATAAGTAATAAATAAACTACTAATAACCAATATCGAACCATAAAATATCAAACATAGAACAGGAATAACAAAATCCCAATACTTACTACGAGTATTCCCACCATCTAACACAGCAAGTTATCTAAACACAGCCATCTATCCGAGTAACTTCGCCGATACGGAGCAAACTGTTATGATTTCACTAATACAGTGCTTATAAGTTCTGCAGTAATAACAGCGGGCTTGCAGTCGATTAAAAAGTTTAAATTGAACGATGCGATGGTAGTAATTAAAAATAATAGCCCCAGTGCGAGTTGAGTGTGTGTTTTATTGATTCGCTTTTGTTTTGCTTTTTGAGGTCGGGATTGGAGAAATATCGAATTTTTGTTTGTTTTTTTTAATTTATGGCGGTTTTAATAGCAATTATGTTGATAGTATTTTGCTTCTAGAGAAACTGCTATTATTCGTCGTCATTCTGGGTTTTTGAAAAGCTAATTTTCTGTCATCTGTGTTTTATAAACACATTAAGTACACTGTGTTATGTGAATGTTACACTTCAGTACTTGTGCGACCATTTGTTTTTGTTGTGGTCTGGACCATAAAATTGTGAGTATGATATAAATCATGTACGAGTATGTCTTGTACCTTTGCATAGGAGATAGTTGATAAGATTTCAATTAAAAAAAAAAAACGAACTTTTAATGATTGACCGTAGTACATACTAATTCCATGCACACTGGACAGGTATAACATTTTAGTCAGCGCTATCTGTTGTCCATAATATGAGTTAATCAATTTCGTTGCAATCTCAAGCGATTCGTAAATTAACGTGGCAGTAAAGTCTACCCCTCACTCTAACGACGTCTGTTTGGCAAGTTTTATGGCCAATTATTAAAATACGTCGCTTGTTATTTGATAGAAACACATTAGGGTTGCCCCATGATTGAAAGTAATAGGACTATCGATCTTCAATATTGTTAGAAACTTAAAGTACAGTGGGAACCATATAAATTTATCTTTAACTCTTCGTATCCGTATCCAATATGGATCCACGCGAGACTCAATGGTTTTTAAATACTTCATCCTTCTAATACTATACTTACTAATATACTAATACTAATATACTAACACTAATATACCTACTAATTTACTAATCGCACTATAATATTATAAAGGCGAAAGTTTGTGAGGATGGATAGAACAGTAACAAACATCCATCCATCCAGTATGGATGTTTATCAGAGGGCCAATTCTCGTAATTTGAAGAACGTTCACATTCTGATCTCAGTCTCAATCTGTCAAAAATACCTCTAATTTCCCTACATTTTCGACAAGTTTTTGACATTTGTTTGTCGCAGAGATGAGACTGCGACTAGATTTTGAACGTTTTAATTACGAGAATTGGCGTTCTGACTAAACGTTCTTAAAATAATGGGAATTGCCTCCCAGATCTATGAACTTAAACGAAGCTAAAGCAGTATGTTTGGACTGTTTCTGATGATGTTGTCATTTCCATGGATGTAATTTTTCACATATTTTTGAAGTGAAAACTTCTTTAGGCGCGGGCATTTTTTGAGATGGGAAAAAACCTGAATTCGCGCCACTGTTACCGTAACCGACACCGCTTCAGATGTGTTCGGCTATCCTCGATATGTATCCGATATGACAGTGAGTGATGGCAAAGTATTATGTTTGTGTTTTGTTTTCCCTTCTGTTGGCACTTCCGGAGTGCCAATGTTTTTTTTTTACTCACTTTTATTGAGTTACAGAAACTGGTGCGACCGTCACATAATCCAATATAAATACCCACAGTCCTATCCGACTCTTACAATTTTTCATCGGGCAACCCTTATCATATTATGCATGACATAGTGTTATGAGTTAACTTCGGAGATGTAACAATTATTGTGTTAATTTAATTTGAGTAATGGCGGCAAGATAGCGTGTTAGAACAAGTGATTTAGCATTCAAAAGGAATGTGGGTGTGTTTGTTGCAAATTGAGTGATGACTGAGGGTGTGTGTGGTTGTATCGAAGATGAAGTGTGATTTGTTGTGTTGGCAATACTTTTGAAATTGTTTAGTTCTTTTTATGAATACCAACCAGTGGCGAAGGTACCATATACAACTCGATTTCCACCGGCTTCCCTTCGAAAATGAAGAACATAGCCACTCTATAGTCAATTTTACAATTGAAATTTTTCTTTAAGTTTTTTTTTTGCTCCGGCTTACCTCCGTCATAAATTCACCCTTCGCCACTGATACCTACCACCATAATAACATTATTTGGGTAGTTCTTCAGGGACAAAATTTTCGATGTCTGTGGGTATATTTCTGTAACCAACTAACAAAACGGCATGTAATATTTTTTTTTGTACAGTTTAGCTATATCCCTTACTAGGACAAATTATATTTTTTAAATATTTGCTGTCTAGGTACAAAATAAAAATATTTGAAGTTCGTTCTTCTGATTCATATAAGGCGTCCGTTTGCCATTTTCCGGAACAAAATGGTCGATGTCGCATTTTCCCTTTGATTCATCAATATAAATTATAATTACATCGAAAGGAAATGAGTTGTCCTCTTACAAAAAAAATGTGTATTAGTTATAACTACGTTAGTGTGTTTATAAATAAGTAAATAAGAAGTGTCCGGCGTATAATACTGATTAATGTGGCGTAAGCTGCACTTGACCGTACTTGATCGGGTAATAATAATGAGAGTCTGGCTTCCCGCGCGTGGGGAGCCAGTGGTGCAACGGACAAGCTAGAAGGCGGACGTGCTGCTGGTTGGCTTAGATCCCGGAGTTACGAAGGAAAACATCCGATTCATCTGTGTTTGGTTCAGGTGGCACTCTGATTACAATGCCTACCTTATAAAATTTATTTAATTGTTTTAAAACTTTAATCTATGTTTCGTGTGAAGCTTTTGGGTTATAGATTCGTGTAGTAAAATGACAATAATGAAATCTGTATGTATGATGAGTTATGCATGATTGTAGGCAAAATTCTGATACAACTGTGCCTGATTTGTATGGTCAATACCCCATATAAATATTAAAATAAATTAGATTTCCCCTCTCCAGCACGAATAGAGTGCTTTTATTGCATTATAATGTCCAATTTTTGACCGTGTACAAGTCTAGTCTAGTCTAGAGTTCTAGTCTTATTTAATATTATTTACCCTTTTGAATATTTAAAAAATGACAGGAGTATAAACTTGTTCTAAATATGGCACTTTTGATATGTCTTAGTCTTAGTTAAGAATTAACAATTATTGTTTAGAATTAACAATCATAACTAACGGTGTATTTATTACTTTTTACTTCTGTTTCTGATTCATCTGGGCACAAAATATTCGAACGTCGATATCTTGAAAACTACTTTATAAAAACGAGTCCCTCATACAAACATATGTTATTTGGTATACCTATTTTCATATGAACATGTGTTACAGAGCTGAAAGTGAAATTAAATTTTGGCCATATGGATCAGTCGAAGAATCAAATTTCGAAGAACTACCCATTTCTAAAAATAATGTTGGGTATTTAGGAGGATGATGGGAATCCCTTATAAAAATGATAGAAGTGAAGATTCTTATTAAGGCTGGCTTCACAGCTATCCGGGAGACCCGTACGGGCTGTCAGTACGGGCGCCCGGAGCGGGAGCACATGTTAGGGGCTAGAACATCGTTTCACAGCGGCCCGGAGCGGGTCGTGTACGGATCAAGCCGCGTCGCTGTGAAACGATGTTCTAGCCCCTAACATGTGCTCCCGCTCCGGGCGCCTGTACTGACAGCCCGTACGGGTCTCCCGGATAGCTGTGAAGCCAGCCTAAATAATGAACAGGAGAGATTTAGTGTGAGAGACAGAGAGTTATATCTTTGTTCTCTGTCATGTAACAAAATGTCTCTAAGCGTGACGCATCCTTAAACTTTCACTATTAAGGTCGTTTATGCACTACGTCCGATCCAAATTCGATCCGAATCCGAGAAATAGTCCATCGTCCAATTTGTTCGAATCTAGTGCGCAACCCCTTATACAAATAGGACAATGGTCACTTCGGACCGGCATTTCTCGGATTCGGATCGGATGTACTGAGTAAACGCCCTAACTCTCGTTCAATTATCGAATCGCCATATAAGAAGTGTAACTTCAATAACAGAAACAACGGTATGTCAGGCTTAACAATATTTTCTTTAAATCTATCATAGTCAGTGATATTAAGGTTTATAATCAGAAGCCAAAAAATGGTTTAGGTACAGACGCCAGCTCATCAAGCTACCCGAAACTGTCAAATTTTCCCAATCAACTTTGAAACTTATTCTTTAGCGATAAAGTTGAATATCTATTAAAGAAATTTGACAGATTGTAGTAGATTGATGTGCTGCTGTACTTGTAAATCGGTAGCAATAGAAATCTAACTGTATCATAAACATCAAAATACGTTACCTAGCCAATTTAAAACGAAACTAACCAATGATCCGTAAAAATAGAAAACAGTCCCATTTGGGATTTTTTGGAACAGTGCCAGAATACGGCCTAAAAAGCTAGGTTTCGAAAAGTCAGATATTTTTTTCAGTGTTTGAACACAAACTACGTGATGTGTCCGTTTCAATGGGGCGTGACTTTAGTATCCTGATGTTTTGCTGCTGTTATTGACATTTCGGCTGTGCAATTTCAAAACCTAGCAATTGACAACATTTCATATTTTTAACCTGCATGTATTATTACGTTATATAAAAGTAAATTCAAATCTAGGGCACCCATATTTTTTTGTTTTTCGAAATTATGTACTTTTCATTCATAATTTTAACTTTGAAATTCGGTGTATTCTAAAAAGACGTAAGTGCCAGATGACGGTAGAATGGCGATATTACCTTTGCTTTATTGTGATTCGTCAAAAAAACTGTTAGATGTCACTTGTCTCAGTCGTTGTTTTGGTTCCGTCATTGGCGTATATTTTTCATTGGGATCCATTTTATTGGCGAAATATCAATCAAAAATTGATAATATTAACAGTAAGCAGCGTGTCGAGTTGATAGGAAAAAATATTGTTGAATTCAATTCAGTTTTTTAGTTGTTTTCTAGTTACACTTCTTAGGTGACATTGACATGTCTTGTTTGATATAATGTTTTCAATCAAAGACATTGGAATGCGCAAAAGGTATAACTACCTCATTCCGCCGTTTATGTGACGTCATCACATGTTATTTTTATTTTTTTTCTCAGAAATTTAGAAATAAAAAAAAGACGGGTTGCATTCCGGGAGTGCCGGCAGAAGTGAAAACTTGAATATTAACGTTGAAATAAATCAATTATTAATTGAATTAATATAACTCATTTTTTTTCACTATTTCTGCGTCCCTTTTTTCATTAATAGATGCACTTTGTTCAATTTCCATATTTTAAACACTTTATATACACGAATGTTACGAATACACAGCAGTGTGTCCACGTCCACTTCCACTTCGACTTCGACTTCGACTTCGACTTCGACTTCGACTCCGACTCCGACTCCGACTCCGACTCCGACTCCGACTCCGTCTCCGACTCCGACTCCGACTCCGACTCCGACTCCGACTCCGACTCCGACTCCGACTCCGACTCCGACTCCGACTCCGACTCCGACTCGGACTCCGACTCCGACTCCGACTCCGACTCCGACTTTGACTTTGACTTTGACTTTGACTTTGACTTTGACTTTGACTTTGACTTTGACTTCGACTTTGACTTTGACTTCGACTTCGACTTTGACTTCGACTTTGACTTCGACTCCGACTTTGACTTTGACTTTGACTTCGACTTTGACTTCGACTTTGACTTTGACTTCGACTTCGACTTTGACTTCGACTTCGACTTCGACTTCGACTTCGACTTCGACTCCGACTTTGACTTTGACTTTGACTTCGACTTCGACTTCGACTTTGACTTCGACTTCGACTTCGACTTCGACTTCCACTTCCACTTCCACTTCCGCTTCCACTTCCACTCCATCCAATCCATCCATCCATCCATCCATCCATTGTCGTGTGTCACTAAACTTGGTTCACTTCGGTTGGCGCCGCCGTAGAAAGAGAGGCGGGGGGGGGGGGGAAATCTCTCCTGACGGTCACGTGTCCTGACGCGAGTTTAACATTTTTTACCCATTACAAAAACTGCTCAACGCCGTTAAAGAAGTTTTCACTTCAAAAATAAAATAAAAATATATTTTAACTCAGGATACGAAAATAAAGAAATAGTATTTTTGTTTTAAGGTCGTGTCAGGTTTGAAATGTTGTCAATTGACATTTTTTTTTTTATCGGTGTTTTTGCATATTTGACTTGATAAATAATCTAGCAAGTGAAATGTGCAAAAATACAGATTTTTTGAGAAATGTAAGTTGCTAGGTTTTGTGATCTCACAGCCGATTTGTAGAAATCTATCTATGACGATATGCGGTGCTGAATGCGTCGCACACACCTTGGACGTTAGCTTGAAATGTTAAGTCACGGACAGGCAAAGATGATGGTTTATTGAATAGTTTTATTTATTCATTTAACCATTTATTTCAGGCATCATGGCCCATATAAAACACATAAAAATACAATATTATATAACTTAAAAATACATACAACATTAAAATTACACTAAGAAACTAACTTAACACGAAGTTTCCGCGTCGTATTTCGCTGACTGGTGTCATGTAGCCGGCCACGAAACCGGCGGTACACAACACTCTTCGGCCAGAACTCTTCCTTGAGGAACTTCTCTTCTCTTTCTTCTTCTTTTAACTACCACGCTCAGACCAAATAAGAAAGTCAACACATAGCGTTGCGAACAATACAGTGAAGCATGCCAAAACTACACCCCCGCTCTGTGCATACACGCTCACATTTACAACCATTTACAATCAAACTACACCTCACTAAGTGCACACATGTTTACGAAACCGGCTTCACTTTACTGTTGATAGCCCTTTGTTTTGTTTTTTTTTTTGTCTGAGATACCACGTAACTAACGCTATTTATGAATGTTGTGTGAATTAGTACAGCTGACGATTAAAGCCTCGTATCCACTAGGCAACAATTGGCGCACAACACGTGACGCTCAACATGTTCGGCAGCTTTGCACAACAGCGCACGACGTTGCCAGCTGGCGCGCAATATGACGCGCGGCTTGGACAACTGATCATGCGTAGACAGACAACGTTGCTAAACAAAAGTTCCGCGCTAACTTTCAACATGTTGTGCAATATGTCGCGAGCCAAATGTTGCCTAGTGGATACGAGGCTTAACGCTGATTGTCTACCAGTCGCGTTGCGCTATAATTTGTGCAAGATGACGGAAAAGTGCTGATCTGTGCAATCAATGATGTGATTCGTCCAATCACAGTCTTGTAATTTTGGAAAATATTTACAAAACTATTTAGTTTGTTAGTGGTTCGGTTTTTAAATTAATTATAGCTTTAATAACATTGGTCACAGTTGCTTTTTTACCGACTTCATTTTATTCTCAGACAATTTTCCTCCAGTTTTATGGTGAGAACTAGAAAAAAATAAATCATTGTCTCTGTCAACTTTTATTAGGGTTCCGTCGTCAACAAGGAACCCTTATACATAGTTTCGCCATGTCCGTCTGTCTGTCTGTCCGCGGCTTAGCTCAAAAACTATTGGTACTAGAAAGTTGTAATTTGGCATGAGTATACACGTTAATGACGCCAAAAAAGTGGTGAAATAAAATTTTGAAAAAACAATTATTTAAGGTACCTCCCCTACATGTAAAGTGGAGATGATAATTTTTTTTTTCGTCCTTCCCATAGTGTGGGATATCGTTGGATAGGTCTTTCAAAAATATTAGAGGTTTAGGTAGACCGCTTTTTGATTAAGTAAACCGTTCGTGACTTATCAAGCTTTAAAGTACCAATTTTCGTTAGAGTCAAGTATCCCCCCCTATACCAACTAAACGTTTGTAGTTATAAATTCAAATGTCACGGCAGTAGTACCTATATACAAGGTGAATTTTCCAAGTGGGCGTGGATGGCCAAATTCTAAACTATGAGGAATAGCGAAAAGTACTCAAAGGAGTCGCGGGCTCGATTTTGATAAAAACTAAAACTGCGTCATTGGATTTTTGAAAAATCAATATTTCTAGCCAGGAATCGAACCCGTTGATTTTGAAAAAAAAACACACACTGTATTACTACACCATTCGATAGTGTCCCTAATAAGGATCAAATTCTGGGAAGTAATGACATACGGCAAACTTAGGGAAAATGTTGAATTTTAATAAACTGCTTCTTTTTTCATACCTTTTTCGAAATGATGCTCAATATTTTTACTACCAAAACACTCGTAGCACAGTCACCTTCACAAAATTATGTTCTAATTTCAATTTTTTAATTGCAGTACAATCCGTTAGACGTCGAATCCAGCTATGTTATTCAAAACAATTGTCATTATTTTGAACAATTAATCAGTTAAGGTTTAATAGGTAGGTAGCATAAGAAAATAAAAAAGTATTTTAATAAAAATGAGCTCTTTCCTTTAGTTTGCCGTATGTCATTACTTCCCAGAATTTGATCCTTATTAGCGACACTATCAAATGGTGTAATAATACAGTGTATGTTTTTTTTTTTTCAAAATCTACAGGTTTGAATCCTGGCCAGAAATATTGATTTTTCAAAAATCCAATGATGCAGTTTTAGTTTTCACCAAAATCGAGCCCGCGACTCCTTTGAGTACTTTTGGCTATTCCTCATAGTTTCCGATTTCGCCATCCACGCCCACTTGAAAAATTCACCCTGTATATCGAAGTTTAAAGGAAAACTATCACACTTAAGTGGGCTTTACAAGTTTACGAGTAATAGTCGACCAACTTAAATTTGTAGTTGCAATGTATGGGAGAACATGATTTTCAACTACAATCTTAAGTTTGTTTTTCGGAAAAAAATCATTCCAACTACGGAACCCTTCATTGTACGTGGTCCAACACGTACTTGGCCGGTTTTATTGCTCTTTTCATGACGATGTAAATCCAAAAAGGTCTGTCTGTAATGCCCAAAATTAATTCAGCGAAAACCTGTCCGAATAAGAATTAACCATGTTTTCCGGGGCCGAGATGTGCCAATTGACGCCAATTTATTTGTGGTTATATTTTACTCACGGCTCCCCCTTAAAGAACCTTGGCAACTTGAAACAGATGCAATTGACAAGAAGGAAAAGTGTGATTTATTGCTTCTGATTAAGAGTAACGAGGGTCCGGTTTTAATTTCAGCTAAGTCTTGAAATTTTGAAACATGAAGCGTGAGAAAAAGTTTTTGGGAAATATTTAGGTTATGTAAAGCAATGTTAATGGTCATGTATCTTTATTGGAAGAGATATAATATTTTAACATAGTAATATATCCTTAATTAACAAAAATGACAAAATTAAAACCTTGGGTATATTACCAGTCGACAGCGATGCGGATGAATTTTTCGACGCTATATTTTAGTGTAAGTAATGTTAATTACTTTACATAACCTAGTATTGTATGTAATTAAATATTTTCTAACTGTACAGACAGCTGTGCTGCTGGGGAGTTTGTTGCGCCACTTCTTCTCCCCAGCGAAAGCACTAGGAAGTGGTGAAGGGCGGGCGTTTTGGGGGACTGTTTTATGTAATTTTGACGTTCGAAAAGTGCTGATACTCAGCCTAATTTGAATAAATGACTTTTGATTTTGCGGATTGCTACTGATAGTTAATTTTCAATCGACAGATTATTTTTATTTGTGGAATAAAATTGACGTCTGACAATTTTTTTTATGGAATAACTGTCAAAAATTAAAAAATATTACTCCGATAAAATTATATGGCTTTGGAAAAATCAGTATAAATACAACTTGCAGTACCTACTGCAAGTTGTATTTTACTGGATGAAACTGTTGTTTTGCATACAAATAACGTTTTAAACATTAACATTGGTGCGGAAATTTTAATTAAACTACCACATCAATGTTAATGAATTTTATTTCATGAATTGTTAATGAGCCGTTGGTGGAGTGCACCCATGACCATGTGATATCCAACAGTAATAGTTTTTGTTAACTTATGGCTTAGTTTTTAATGTCTCCATTACCTCATTGATTTTGGACCTAGAAATTGAGAGATTTAGTACATAGCATACATAGCGTTAGCATCAATTTGGTTTTTCAATCGCGAGATTATTAAAATTACAGATGCTTTTAATAATTTTTTTCCAGATCTTCTAGGTACAGTCACGAGCATAAGTATGTATACACTTGGCTTTATTCAAAGGCGATTTTCTCCTTTATTTTTGAATGAAATTTTATTTTATTACGAACATAGTATTTTCGAACACATAGGTTTATGTAAAGTGTCGTATTTCAACGTTGCATTCGTTATTTTACTATAAAATCGCAATTGAAAGTTGTCAAGTGTTGACATATTAGTGCTCGTGACTGTACAAAAATGAAATAAACGGCGCTTTTAATTGTTAACAAAAAATATACTCGAGTCTTAGTTTTTCTTTGAGTAAACAAACGCAACAAAAAGATGTTTTGTGTTGAAAATGATAAAAACGACAGTCAATATCAAATACTTGTCAAAATTTTATGAAAAAGGAGGTATTTTTGACAGATTGAGACGCTGAACGTTTTTAAAATTACAAGAATTGTCCGTCAGAAGATCGAATAAAAGGCCCTTGTTTAAATGACTGAATAACAAATGAACAAAACATTTAAATGGCAATGCCTTATCAGAAACCTCATCAACATTCATCTCCTCATCTAATTAGATTACAGTAATATAACAATAACATCCTACATAAATTCGTCAAACTTTCAAATCAATTAGCGAGTAATTCGATTGTCATTCGCTTTCCTGTCGAGTGTTTGAATCGAATTAATTGAAATTTCGCTCCAAGGGCATTCTATCAGGAACAAAAATAAAAGTAGAATTCTTCGTGATAATGGATAGCGAATTGGATGTAAGAAACTAGCTTTCTATTCAAAAGACGCTACAAGTAGAAGGAAAACAATTGAGAATAATTTTGTACTAGTTTCATCTGATGTTTGCTAAGAAAATGTTTCGTATTAGCACTGAACAGTCACTATACCTAATTGGTGGAGTGCTTTCAAATGGCCCAAATAAGCTAATTTTAACTTCCTTAATTAATGAAGTACCGGTTTTAGCTCCATTCTATGTGCTGGAAAACATGAACTAATCCGTTAATAAATTAGTCGAAGCGGAATTTCCTGATGATGTTATAGAAATTTATGGCACACTGCATTTTAAGATTTGTGTGAAAGAAAGTGATCATAGAGACCGTGTTGATCCTAAATTAGAAAGATCAGATTATAATAAAAAAGTATGACACATTGGCTGAATAAGTCAAACAGAAAATAATCGCATTCAAAGTTTAACTATAATATAACGAAAAAATATTATAGACAAAAAGGAGTACACAAATAATAACAAGTAAATTTGCTAGCAACTACAACAACAATAAGCTTTTCCCAGTCTATTTTTACAACAAGATCTGACGCATCCAACATTCAATCCTATTTCATCAAATGGAATACACAAAAAAATGCCCAAACCGTATTCTCAATGCAAAAATAATTTTTACCCACATCAGAGACTGGACATGTAGATTACCATACAAAAGAAGTCCAAGTATGGTGCCTTGCGGAAGGGGTCTCAAAAGCCACTTAATCAGAGGTCCCTTTATATTTTCAATTTCCTTCAACGGTATGACTACATGCCTCACTCTGATAAAGAACCGAGTCTATTATGTTTTAAGTCAACTTTGTGATGAAATCTTATTTTTATAAGAATTGTGACGCTTGAAGGCATTGTCTTATGAAATGAAAAATGTAGGAGTTTGTTTTATTTCTGCGATTCAATTTAACTTGCAAGAATAGTGAAATGCACTAAAGGAACATTTGTTTTGCTATGTTTAATAAACTCTTCTCTATCTCTAAGCGGTTCCAATAATTGGGTTTGTAACACCTTTATTTATGATCCTGTACCTACCTATTTGATTGTATTGCAACAAAAAATTCTCAGGTCGATTAAATCGCCAGATGTCTAATTATAGCTGTATATTGATTGACTAAATATAAAGTTGTTTGCGAAGATGTTTGTATACATAATCTTCTATATATACAAAATTCAAAATCCTGACTGACTGATATATCAACCCACGGCCTAAACCGCTGGTCCTAGAGACATGAAATTGGGAGGGCGTGTTCTTTGTGAAGAGTAGGTATCCACTAAGAAAAGGTTTTTCGAAATTCCACCCCTAATTTTGTGAATTGGGGGAGGGTAAAATTTGACGCGGACGAAGTTGCGGGCAGAAGCTAATTCTTACATATAATTCAAAATGATGTACATAAGCCCAAATAAATTATCATTGAAAATACGAAGGAATCCTATAAATACTTTAACCGTCTGAGAATCTACGCAATAAATAAAAAGAACGTAATAAATCCATCATTGGGCATTTATTCCAACAAAGTTATCGCTTAATCTACTTAATATTCCTTCATAAGTAATTCCGTATTTCGAAGTTGTATAATCGAATCAGCAAAATCAGACAGAAAGTTTTGCTTCGAACTTGGTACAGATATCAATTGACTTGGAATACTTCGGATCCTGGAGCAATGAGCCGTTTGGGCTAAAGTCTTGACTTGGAATAGTCTTCGAATTTAGTTGGAGTCTTGGCTTGCGACTCGGTTGTAGTGAATTGCTGCTAAGATTTCAATTTTGCAGTGGTATTGTAACTATTATAAGGAGTGTTGCAACAGGAGCTTAGAATGTAAGGAATTCAATACACCGCTACAGATAACGTTAATTTCTTAGCTAAGTTTTGAGCTGACACAATATTTAGGCTCCCAAAAATAACACAGCGCGTGTAATTCAGTTGGGCTCCTTTTACTCACGAATTTTCGTTTATAAAGCGACCGTGTTTTGTTTCTTATTAATGACTAGCTGCGCCCCGCGGTTTCACCCGCGTAAATGTCGATCCCGTGGGAATATCGGGATAAAAACTATCCTATGTCCTTTCCCAGGACTCAAACTATCTCTGTACCAAATTTCATCGAAATCGGTCCAGCCGTTTGAGCGTGAAGAAGTAACAAACATATAAACACACACACACACACACTCACAAACTTTCGCCTTTATAATATTAGTGTAATAAATAGAGGTGCGGTCGCTATGCTGCGCCCTAAAACAAAAGCGCAAATCTATGCCGAACTGAGTAAAGCCTGAGGATCAATCCAGTAATTTTAAGAAAATTCACAGTCTTAGGGGCAATTCTCGTAATTTCAAGAACGTTCACAGTCTGATCTCAGTCTCAATCTGTCAAAAAATACTTCTGATTTCCCTAAATTTTGACAAGTTTTTGACATTTGTTTGTCGCCGAGATGAGACTGCGACTAGATTTTGAACAATTTAAATTACGAAAATTGGCTTTCTTATCTCAGACTCAATCTGTCAAAAAATACTTCTAATTTCCCTAAATTTTGACAAGTTTTTGACATTGATTGTCGCTGAGATGAAATTGCGACTTTTGCAATTCACTTTTGACATTGGCAGAATAGTTGACATCGGCTTTACTTGCTATAATTAAAAAAAAATAGAATAGAAATTACGACTAAATTTTGAACGTTTTTAAAAACGGAATTAGCCTTCTGATATTATGGTACAATTTCATTGCCTGTGACATGACATAAGTTCAAGCAACAATTCACCACCCTTGGTTGACTGGTAGAGAATGCCTAAGGCATGAAGTCCGCCTTTGTACCTTTTGTGTAAAAAGTTTAAATAAATAACAATATAAGTTACAGCATCTACACTGTGTTAAGGCGATGGGAGGCGTTTGTTGCTTCAATTTTATTACATGTCATTGGCAAGAAACTTGCATTGTGTAAATGGGGCTTAACGACTCGTGGAAATATTTTGTAATGTTGAGACCACCCGGTTTCAACTTCAACATAAGAAAATATTTAGACTTTCTGCAAAAAAATATGTTCTTAAATAATTTCTTATACCAAATTAGGACAAAGCAATACAAATAAGGGTCAGAAGACGGGTATTGATTAATGTTGGCGAATATGATCCATTCAAAGGTTGTCTTTAAAACATCGCTCTTAGCGATAAGACCGCCCATTGTGTCACTCCTTGTAAAGTTTCTATATTTATGTCTGTAATTTATATGGTGTACATAATAAAGAGTATTCTATTCTATGATCAAACAGCATTCGTATTTTTATATTTAGTACAGTTTCAGTTTCTGTATTAACATTCAACCGGCCTTTCTTCTCAGAGTAGTCGAATAGAAAATGCCGACGCCAAGCGTCATCTAGTGTATGAAATATGGTATATACCTACTAAAAGAAATAACATAACTTATCATTCCATTGGCCAAGTGGTAACGGCCGCGACTTACGAGTTGTAGGTCGTAGGTTCGAATCCAGACAGGCCATTTACTTTGTGTAAATTATTTCATCACCACTGCTCTCAAAACGGTGAAGGAAAACATCGTGAGGAAACCGGCATGTCCTAGAACCAAAAATTCGAAAGCATGTAACATCTGCCAACCCGCACTGGGCCCACTCCCTCTCACCGAGAGGAGGCCTGTGTCCCAGCAGTGGGAACAATATAGGCTGATTATGTATGTATGTAATAACTTCCCGAGAAAAACTAAAGACTTTTTCTATAAGTATAAGTATAAAGATACTTACTACTTAATAATAGCAAATCGTACTACAGTTTTTCCCTAGATAAACACGAATTCGTAGAAACACGCTTTAAATAATACGTATGATGTATGTGCCGGCTGTAAATGGAAACGCCTGGAGATCGATAGGGTTCTTCATAGTGGTGTGCTCTCCGGGAAAATTTCCGGGATTTGGGAAAAAGGGGCTTAAAAGTTGAATAATCTACTCTGTTCGATCAAAGTGAAACATGGTCGGGTGCATCTCAAGAAAGGAAATAAAAAAGACAGAGAGATATTCGAGGAATATAGATTTTATTACTGGTCTACACCAGAGAAAGATATTCGAAGAAAATATTATAACGACCAGTAATAATATTTTCTTCCATTTTTTTACCTTTTGATTTTTTTACTTTAAGTCCGTCGAATGTCTCTCTCTCTCTTTTATTATTTTTATTTCTCTTCACGTCATAAGTAAACAGTGATGTTTTCTTAGGTAGTAATGTTATGGATACATTTACATAGGTACCTTTAGGGTAAATTTGTTGCGTTTTGATATCGAAATGTTGACTTGGATATTAAACTTAAAATATTTATTTATTGGCTGGTTTTTGGGGTTAGTTTTCATTTCACTTTTAAACAAAAGTAACGAAGGTAACGTGACTAACCCAAAATAAAAAATGAAGGCTCAAAACGGTACGTGTTAAGCCTCCATTTTTTTTAAGTTTAATTTTTCTTTCTCACATAAAGCTTGCTCAAGGTAGCTACGACCACCAACATGGCTAAAACTACAAACTTGTTTGTAGTTTATAATACCATTGCTTTTATAATACCTAAGCACATTTCCAATGCATGGTTTTATGGAGTCATAGTTCTGTTTTAAGTTTAAGTCTACTGTAATTTTTATTTTATTTTTATTCAAGAGGAACAACAAACAGCTACAATATAAATCATAGAAACAAAAAATACACAAAACATAATAGACAATATTGCAGCCCACAATGCTGTTCACAGATAAACGATACGATACAATACAGTGTAAATAATCGCTAGGGTTACAAATTCAATATTAATAAATGAAAATAATAATAATTATAATCCCGGGACACTGTTACCCATGCCAGCCCTATACGTCCGGTCTCTCAGCGTTGATTGATTGCCTCGTATCGGTCCCGGCCCGAGGATTCCCACATTTGTCACAACTTGACGAATACGAACGCTGACGAAGAATCCCGTTTTATGGAACTTTTTGCTAACCACTAGTACCTACTTAGATGGACTGACCTATAGCAGTTCTTGCTTGAGTTTGGTTCGATAATATTGTCGTGTTAAAGGCTTTATAGATTGGATCACGTGCGGTTTTTGTTTTAAGAGAATTGCTTTACGAGGAAAAATGTGGTTAGATATATTTATTTTTTAGATTTTTGCGTTCATTTGGCGTTGTGCCACTTCTTCCTGGCTAAAGCACGAGGAAGTGGTGAAGGGCGGACGTTTAAGGGGGCTGTCCCTACATGAAAGTCCCATCATACTTTATTGGGTTCTAGGCTCCCAAAACTAGACCTGATGACCTGAGATGTCTTTTCGACAAACGCTAATGCACAATAGCCTATTCTTTATCCTAACATTTTTTCACAAAATTGTAGGCCAGAGTTTGATGACGTTATAAGTGTCGTCATATAGGTACAGTCAACAAAAGAGATAAGTATGCAGAATCGTCAGATATAGTTGAAGTTGAGCAAGAAACCGATGGATGTTCTCGATTAAAATTAAATTTTATTAATAGAAAACCAACAGCTCATTTATCAAACTAAATTTCAGTCGGCTACATCCATCGGTTTCTTACTAAACTTCAACTATATCCGACGATTCTGCATACTTATCTCTTTTGTTGACTGTACGATTATTCTATTAAATTATTATGTATTACGAAATCAGAAGGTCTATATTATCGTAATTAAAAATGCTCAAAATCTAGTCTCAGTCTCATTTCAGCGACAATCAATGTCAAAAACTTGTCAAAAATGTGGGAAATTAGAGGTGTTTTTGACAGATTGAGACTAAGATCAGACTGTGAACGTTCTTAAAATTACGAGAATTGCCCCTCTGATATATTTTGGATTAAAGAGCAATGTCGCTCTTGTTTTTGCCCATTTATTCCAGCTAAACATGTATGTAATTATTAACTACCAATATTCCCTCTTCCGTCCCAATATTGCGTGACCGCGACCTGAACTAATTAGCAGTAAATAATTGTGAATTAAAGTGGCGATTCGTTAACAGCATTAAGTTAAACATGAACAATGCATTTTGTACGTCGACGTCACACGCTGTTTCGCGTTAAATTGTCCAGTAATATTGGTACTTATCCGTTTATTTTAACTGATAAAGCTGCTTAAATAATAAGGCCCTTATTCATAATCCTATTTTATCTCTATTTTAGCTAAAATAGGTTTATAGAACGTTTGTCTTTATCTGTCACGTTGTCATTTCTGTGTGTAAGAAAGAGACAAACCCCATTTTAATTAAAATAGGTTTGATAAGTTTTATGAATAAGGGGGTAAGAGTATAAATTAGTAGATAAATATCTGATGTAGTGGCAGTGGACAGGGCACAGTGCTCGCAGAACAGATGGCCAATGGGTCCGAAAGGTTCTGGAGTGGCGATCGCGTACCGGAAGACGTAGCGTTGGAAGGCCTCCCACAAGGTGGACCGACGACCTTGTGAAGGCCGCAGGAACCCGTTGGATGCGAGAAACACAGAACCGGTCGAAGTGGAGGTGCTTGGGCGAGCCTGGGGAGGATTTCCAGCAGTGAACGTCTTTCGGCTGAAATGATGATGATGATGATGAAAAAAAACACTACAAAGTGAAAAATAACTTTAATTTCGGAAGTCGGTGTCTTTGGATCTGTATTTTAGTTTTTTGCCACCGACTTCCGAAATTAAAGTTATTTTTCACTTTGTAGTGTTTTTTGGGAAGTCGGTTTTTTTTTTTCTTAAAAAGTTTTTATTTCACGCTTTTTAGTGGGTCTGCTTATAATTTATCTAAGTTACAATAGCCTAGTCATCATCGCCTTTTACAAACAAAATATTGCTTTTCCCGATGCAGGGAAGTTAATTGTTGAGGAGTTCTCCAGGTCCACCATCAGCTCCATATCACCATTCACATTGTGACGAGCATGAATTGCTTAGCAACCATATTAAAGTAATCAAATCGCAACCCGTGAAATACTTAGATATTATTGAGTAGTTCCGGTGGCCATCTGTGGTCTTCATCATCAGTTCCACTTCACCAAATGGTGCTTTCCGAGAGCAAGTGCACGAGTTACTATAAAAAATACCCAAATCGCTATAGGTGTGCCTATAATATTTGAAGAGTTCCTTCGATTTCTCCAGGATCCCATCATCAAATCCTGACCTGATGTTTTTAGACTAGAAGCTGATAATCCTGGCTGCAGCATCAGGCCAGACTTATGTCAACATTGCATTGAACTTAAAATTTAGTCCTGCTTAAAATGAGCCCAAACACGACTACGGTGCTGTTTCAAGGTTTGTACTTTTTCTGATGCTCCTGGCTTCAGCATCAGGTCTCTATGTACTTCGGTGTTCCTCATTAACAGTACGTTTATCCACACATCGAGCCCTTTTCAATGAGCCTAAACACGATATATCTGCTGTTAGTTGTCGAGGAGTTAGGTACTCTGCAGACTATCCTGACTGCAGCATCAGGTCATGACTTGATGATCATGAGACCAAATGTGACAAATGCCCTATCAAACATCAAATCAATTTACTAAAACAGTCCTTGCCTGTTTGAGTAACTTCTTACTGTTAAGGAGTTGTACCTTCCATCATCAGCCCAGCTACCTGAGATGGTGACAACCATACGCAAATAAACAAGATACTTCATAAAATATGCGAAAAACAATAAGTGAGCCTATAAAATTTGAGGGTTGCCCTCGATTTCTCTAAGATCCCATCATCAGATCCTAACTTGGTGACAATGGGACCACCTCAGAACTATCTACTTTCGAACAAAAAAAGAATTTTGAAAATCCATCGACAATTGGCGGAGTATTCGATGAACAAACATACAAAATAATAATAAAAATAATAATATAAAAAAATAAAAAACATACAAACAGCCGAACATAGTACCTCCTCCTTTTTGTGAAGTCGGTAAAAATATAAGAAGAGAATAAATTATAATAGTAATAAGTTCATAAATAAAACCACTGCGATACCTACTCGTACTGGTAACTCTGAAGGTATCGGAGTAAATGTACCTCCAATCCTCCTATGAATGCATGAACTCCTGGTACGTCATCTTGGAACTCAGCAACGAATGTCAATAAAATATATACTTATATAACAATAATGACTTAATAAACGTGAAAGTAGAAATAACAAGGGGGTATGCAACACACCCATCGCATAAGTAATTTAATTTTGCTGAAAGAAACGACATAAAAGTAAAAATTACCCATAAAGTGGAGTGCGCGAATTAAGGTTTGGAGTAAGGTATAAGAGCTACCTATTCTTAATCGAATATTTGATTACAAATAGATGTAATTATAACTAGTAATATAAACTTTTCGTCAGTATGAATTATTAAAAAAAGTAATTAAATTGATGGCGGTAATAAAGTTATTTTTCCAAATTCAAATTCGAAATGTTTATTTGCCAGTAAAATACACTGTTCAATAAGGGAGTATTCTGCCTGCAAGCAAGCGTGCAAATTAAGCGTATAAATACATATATGTTTTCATGTTTGAAAACTAGTTAACTTATGAATTAAAGGATCCATTTATCAGTTCTAAGCTTTCAATGGTAGTTTTGATAATAATAACACCTGTTTCGAAGCCTGTATTCAACATAATATCTATTTAACAACACCAAGCGAAAGCAAAAGATTTTTTTATTCATCTAATTTCTCATTATTATTATCTTGGGCTTCATTAACCCCGGTTAATGGTAGAGGAATATTGTGAAGAACCCGAGATTTACTGGACCAATGAAATAAGATGAGACCTCATTCAAATCATCGAGAACCTATCTAGAGGGAATTACAGCAAGGTCATTGCGTAATACACATACGATGGCAATCAATCGTAATGCCTTTTATTTAGATAGTTCAGCTATGTTATTGCGTTTCTTACTTTGGTTCAATCCCCTCGGATTGCGAATGAAAATGTATTACTCAATTAAGGTGTCAGTTGCCTGTCAGTGAAATTCGTCATCTCCTATACCTTGGCCCAAACATTTTACTAGAAAGTTAATGTCGCCGAATGTCATAATACCAACGTCTCAGTTATGTCCTACGTAATTCTGTTCGCGCCGTTTTATCGACATCATGTAGATCTGGCCTTTCAACTTAATGCTTACTCTGAAATACTGAAAGTTTATGGTCGATTAAGAAACGGCTACTTTTAGTTTTTAGTTTCGCAAAAGTTTTATCGCGAGATACAAAAAGAAACCTAGTTATGTTTTTCGCTGACTTTTGAAGTAAATTCAGTCGGATTCACGGTCTTGTCTTTTTTTTTTTTGGCTAACCCATTTGTAATTTTTCCAATCATGTATATTGCTTTTTTCCAATAATCTATACAGCTATATCTATATAAATACATACAAATAAATAAAAATGTAGATTCTGTTTGTAATTGTAATACGGTAGTTATAACAAAAAAACAATTTTTGTTTTGTCTGTCTGTTTGTTCCGGCTAATCTCCAAATTTGCCAGACCGATTTTTTTGAAATTTGGTATGGGGATACTTTGAACCTTGGGGAAGGACATAGGCAACAATTTATCGACATACCACGTAGGCGAAGCCACGGGCGGAAGCTATTGTGCTATAGAAGTCAATCAATCTGCATAGGCTTTTGTCAACTATGTCGGGGTCGGCTTTCAGTCTAACCGGATGCAACTGAACACCAATATTTAACATGGAGCTACTGCATATCTAATCACAACTCAGTGGGTAACAAGTGGTAACTTGAAAAGACTGGTTGTCAGACTTTCGGGCTTGTGACTACCCGTAACGACTGTAAAAGATAAAATTTATGTATGTCACACTAATATTATAAAGGCGAAAGTTTTGTGAGTGTGTGTGTGAGTGTGGGGGTGTATGTGTGTGTTTATATGCTTGTTACTTCTTCATGCTCAAACAGCTAAACCAATTTTGATAAAATTTTGTATGCAGGTAGCTGACACCCTGGATTAACGTCTAGGCTACTTTTATCCCGATATTTCCACAGAATCGTCACTTATGCGGGTGTAACCACGAGGCACAGCTAGTAATATATAAAATTCAAAGTCCTGACTGAGCGCACGCTAGTCCCAGAGACATGAAATTTGGAGGACGTGTTCTTTGTGAAGAGTAGGTATCCATTAAGAAAGGGCTTTTTCCAAATTCCACCCCTTTTTTATGGATGGAAAATCATCAAATGACCCCTCCCGCTCTGGGTGGAGCGGAAGGGAGTGTCGGACTCTTACTGACTAAAACCCATCCGTGTTCCTTCCTTAGCATTTTAAGTTCCAGGGTAGCGGTAACCCTTTCGGACAATCCCGCACCCCCGGCAGGCTTCCACCCCTAAGAGGGTGAATAGGGGAGGGTGAAATTTCACGCGGACGAACTCGCGGGCAGAAGCTAGTCCTCTATATATTTACTTTAAAACCTACCCAGTTTTACCAAAGCACCCGCTTGTTGGTCAACCCTGTTTGGCCCAGATGTTATGTAGACAAACAAACTTAGACTACATGTAAACTACTGCACAATACTGCTAGATATAATGTAAGACCTTAAGCACTTTATGAAAAGCTATGATGACAGTTGTCATATTGCAGACATCACTCATAAAACCTCCGGCTTCATGAGCTGTCAGTGCAACAAGTTCTAGCAACTAGTCTGAAGAGGACTTTAACAATCTCATTGTTATTTATAAAAATGATAATGATGGTCTATAGTACAGCCGCGGGGTAATTGCGTACACACTTTCACTGTCAATGCCTTTCATTTCAAAAGTTCAACAACATTAATTGCATTATTATTTACGTTGTTGAGCGGACGAATTTTTCAAATAATTATGTGAAGCAATGGATTAGTAATTTCCTGCTAATGAGACACAATTGATTTTCTATTGTATCATGCCACATGTAGTAGGTACGCGTGGGGTTTGACCCGTTAAAATGTTTCGGATTGTGTTTGAAAGTGGTTTACGCAATTTTAAGGTGATGTTTTGTAATAATTATATAGGGTTTTTATGTCCTTTAATTAAAATTTTTGATTATTCTATTCTATTTTTAATTATGGCAAATAAAGCCGATGTCGACTATTCTGCCAATGTCAAAAGTGAATTAGAAAAGCAAGTGATCATTACTAAAAAAAAAAATTATGCTACAGTTGAACTTAATGTAGATCTTGTGGGGTTAGTACTGGACTGAAAAAAATAAAAATATAAAATTACATTTTATATTGTAATTGTTAGAACATTAAAATATAGGACGTACATACACTACTTCCAAACATAGAATATTTGAGGAAACCAATTATAATTTTATATTATTGTTGCGGATGAATACCATGAGCGCCACAAGCAAATCTGGAGGGCGATATGATAAAAGGGAGGGGAAATTATTCGGAAGAGGGATCTTAAATTTGGGGAGACGGCTATTTTTGATTATTATTTTGAGTACTTGGAGTATCATTATAATTATCAAAGTTGTCAATGTGAATATAAAATTGTGTTAATTGTATTATTGTGTTGTGTAATCATTTTTCCAATGTAAATCTATTATGTTGACAAGTAACTTCATACCTTGGGAGGCCTCTGGCAGTTATCTGTTCTGGTTCTCAATTTCTCACACGAACAGCTAGTTAAGTACTTACCTAATTATGTTACGAGAGAGTCCATTTTTAAGTTGTTTTATTTTTTTATTCTTTATCGTCTTTCTAGTAAAAATTTAAACAAGATTGTGCGAGTGCTACTTAATTTATAATAAAATTTTGTTGTACTGAAAATGTTTGTTTTTGTGCTTAATTGTACATATCCATCGGACGAGTTGGGAATGAGTCGAAATACAGCATGAAACGAGTTAAGAAACTGACCAAATGCACAAGGTGACGTATTAGTGAATGTGACTTATTAGGGATAGCGACGAAATGGCCAATGTGACGAATGCTCAACAAATCCAAAGGTTTAACGTCCATTCAGAAGCACGAAAGCCTGTCAAGCAGTTTTACCAAAGGATATTGCTCATTTCAACGCAAGATAGCAGCAAAAACTTGGAATAAAATAGAGATCTTTAACTACGACGGTACTGAAAGCCGATCCCAGTTAGGGTTACCAGTTGGAAAATTGAAATGTTCTGACCAAAAGCCTTATTGTGATAAATTCTATAATTGATAGATTGATCCATAGAAAGGTCAGGACTTGTATATGGATCGATCGATAGATTTTGTCGCAAATGTAATTATAACGCAAACACAATTCTTTGGAACAATCAGTTATTTGTTTTGAGCTCGTAAGTTGATTCTAAATCTAAAACCAAAGAGTTAAATTAGATTATATGTTTTTAAATAATTATGTAGATGTTAAATACGTTGATATGTGAATATATCCAAAGAAGATTTAAACAAAAACATTTATGTTGTTTATGCTGATTGTAACTATTCAGCTGCATCCGGTTAGACTCGAAGCCGACTCCAAAATAGTTGGGAAAAAGTTAGGTAGATGTAGATGATGATGTTGATTGTAACTCTCTAATAATACTATGTATTTGAAAAATCTATTTGATTGAAAAATCGATAAATCTTGAGATTACGGCCACAATATTGTTGGAGCCTAAAAATCATCCAATCTCAAGACATATCCTGAGATATAGTAACCCTAATCCAAGTAGACAGATAAAGCTACAATACAGTAATAGTTTAAAACAAATGAATGAAGATCTCTTACTCTGTTCACTCAACAATTGCTTAGTTAGAAGCGATATCAATTAAGCGATGACGTCACATAAATTCGCTCACAACAGACGAGGTCACGACATCGCACTACCTAGTAGGTACACTTCGCGAGCTCGCTTTGAGATAACGCTCAGGGCGTTTACAGGAGACGACTAGTAAGATTAAGTTTTTAGTTAAGAAGAAAAGTTATCATCAAGGCAAATATATTATTCTGTTCTGTTCATCAAAGGAAGGCACACTACAATTGCGGAACATACTATCAATCACAATTATTTTTGAAGTGAAAACTTCTTTAGCGGCGTTGAGCACTTTTTGTAATGGGTAAAAAATGTTAAACTCGCGTCAGGGCATCGCGTCAGGACACGTGACCGTCAGGAGAGATTCCCCCCCCCCCCCCATCTCTTTCTACGGCGGCGCGCGGCGCCAACCGAAGTGAACCAAGTGAGACACGATAATGGATGGATGGATGGATGGATGGTGATGGTGATGGCGATGGTGATGGCGATGGTGATGGTGATGGCGATGGTGATGGTGATGGTGATGGTGATGGCGATGGCGATGCGATGGCGATGGCGATGGCGATGGTGATGTGATGTGATGTGATGGTGATGGTGGACGCGGACGCGGACGTGGATGGACACCTGATGGCTCGACCGTCTATGTAGTAGCCACACTGCTGTGTATTCGTAAAATTCGTGTATATTCGTGTGTTTCAAAAAATGAAAATTGAACAAAGTGCATCGATTAATGAAAAAAGTGACGCAGAAATAGTGAAAAAAACTTAGTTATATTAATTCAATTAATAATTGATTTATTTCAACGTTAATATTCAAGTTTTCGCTTCTGCCGGCACTCCCGGAGTGCAACCCGTCTTTTTTTTTATCATTTCGAAGCATTATTGCTAATACTTTGTTTCTGTTAAATTATATGTTCGAAAAAATTCTCAACAACGTAAATAACGCAATTAATGTTGTCGAATTGTCAAAATGAAAGCCAATGCTACTGATAATGTATTACGCAATTCCCCCACTGGTTTCTACTATCCAGAGATAGCTATTACCTTTATTAACTTTCGACAATGATTGCTTCAAAAAAGATTTCGTTGCCTATTTCGACAATGGTAATATATATTTTTTTTTCTTTTGTTATTTATCTTGGGTTTGACGCAGAATGTGCACTTGACGCAAAAAGTGCACTTCGCAAAATGTGCATTTCTCAAAATGCGCACTTCTCAAAATGCGCACTTCTCAAAATGAGCACTTCTCAAAATAAGTGTGAATTTTAGCACAATGGCTCAAAATAAAAACCGTTTGCTTACAATTTTTGACACATTTGTCAAGGTATCTCACCAACCAATATTGAATACCTACATAAAGTCCGCTCAAGAATATTTCAGAAAATGGGCATAAAGTTACATATCGTGTAGTGAAGAAGTTTGTCTTTTTATTTTGTTCTGTGTACCAGTTTTTGCAAAGAGCATCCTTTCAAACACCAGAATTAATAAAAACAACAAACATCGCTAATTTAAGGCAGAAACACTACCAATCAATTCAAGGATCGTGTCGCTCTCGTATCGTGTATTGCAAGAAAGCTCTGTAGAAGTGAATTTTCCGGAGACATTAGGCCAAATCGCACATCTCGGGGGCGAACAGATAAAGCAGCATAAAATATAATGCCAGACGCGAATGTTCCACTCATTTTAGATAAAATTCTATATATACCGAACTTTAGAGGAGACTGGAATAATATGACACGAGAAAATCTGGATGTGAAAAGTTAACATAGGTACCTATATTCCAATGGTCAATTATCTCCCTCTCTTTCTCTTCATAAAATAATAATAAAAAACAGGCTAGTGCAGTTTTAAAAAACATTGTGCATGAGCAAGGTTATGCATGTTTTTTTTTTCAGTTAGTTTTAATCATAGTCTGGCAGTTTGAGTAATTTATGCAGCCTACCCTAATGTCCATTCTTTGGTATTGTTCGTCGAATCGTTGAGCTCTTTAAGTTTTGAGTTGAGCTGCACGATTACTTACTGACAAATGCGTGTCAAAGTCAAAGCATTTATTTCAATTAAGCACATAAAAGGCACTTTTGAACGTCAAAAATTATCTTAAAATAGAATTGATTCTAGTCGCCCATTCCAAAAGGTAGTTTTCGTATGGAGAAGAATGGGCAAGAAACTCCACCGTTACTCTTTTAAAATGTTTTACAATATTTTGCATGCAATGACTGTGGTTCTGTCCTCAGGAAACCATTTCAGACATCAATCTATTATGGTCTTCACATGATCTGACCAAGATTTTGTTTGGACTTTAAAAGACTGTGACCTCTGAGTTTGTTTCGGCCTTTCTTCTCAGATTAGTCAGATAGGAAGCACCGACTTCATCTCATCATCATCTGCCTAGCCTTTTCCCAACTATGTTAGGGTCGGCTTCCAGTCTAACCGGATGCAGCTTCTTTTTATTCTTAGCGGGTCGATAGCAATCTAAATGGACTCGGCCCATAATTCGGCTACTTGTTTGGCGTCATCACCAACTTCCACCAGTTCCTCTACCAAGCAGTTGACAGGACACGCAGAACACGATACTAAGTGTCCCATCGTTTGCGGAACAGCACCACATTTACACTCTAAGGTGGAGTCGCCTATGAATCTCCACCGGAACAGGTTTTCCTTGCTTCAGCCGACCTGTGTCCGGAGGCTGTTTAAAGGCTCCCAGGTTACCCAAGGTAACTTATGTCCAGGTGAGAGGTCTTCAGCGGGTGGAACGAAAGATTTGGGTAAGGCATAGATATCCGTGGGGTAAGGAAACACCGGCTCGCCACAGCCAGTATCTTACATGGAGCGCCGACCTCATTTAGTTTTAAAAATAATTATGATTGATGTGTAAAAGTGTTACAAACCTACTCACAGAAATAAAATCATTTATTAATAGTCCGTCCATATGTCCGTTAAGTATCGCCACTCGTGGTGTCTTTGTCGTTTCATTGTCTTTTTATGAACTATTTTATTAGTAGCCGTATCGCTCATATCACTTTTACTCCTTGACATCAATCACACTAACATTATAAAGGAGAAAGTTTGTGAGTGTGTGTGTGTGTGTGTTTATATGTTTGTTACTTCTTCACGCTCAAACGGCTAAACCAAATTTGATAAAATTTTGTATGGCGGTAGCTGACACCCTGGATTAATATATAGGCTACTTTTTATCCAGATATTCCTACGGGATCGATACTTATGCGGGTGAAACCGCGGGGCGCAGCTAGTCTTCAATATAGCAGTCATCTCTTGAATCCGCAGAATCTTGAATTTCCATCCTTACTTTCTCTCCCTATTTAAACCCTCAATCGCCCACTGCAAGGAATAATTATAAACTCAAATACAAAGCATTTATTTCAATTAAACCGTACAGGCACTTTTAAAATGTCAAGGAGTCGGTCAGTCAGAAAAATGAAATTCGTATATACCTTTTCCGAGTATTCCCCGCAACTTTCGTCGGCCAACCCACTTGTAGACTTTCTCGGGTAAGCAGCTCGCCCCTTATTACATGGGATTTAAATAAAACAGGCTGAAAGTCACCCAAAGGGCAATGGAAAGGGCTGCGGGATCGAATCAGAAATGAAGAGATGCACAGGAGAACCAAGGTAACCGACATAGCCCGAAGAATTGCCAAACTTAAGTGGCAGTGGGCAGGGCACATTGCTCGCAAAACAGATGGCCGATGGGACCGAATGGTTCTGGAGTGGCGACCGCGTACCGAAAGACGTAACGTTAGAAGGCCTCCCACAAGGTGGACCGACGACCTTGTGACGGCCGCAGCAACTCGTTGGATGCGAGAAGCACAAAACCGGTCGAAGTGGAGGTGCTTGGTGGAGGCCTATGTCCAGCATTGGACGTCTTTCGGCTGAAATGATGATGATGATGAAATAAAACTGGAAAAACATGCCTGTACTATGGGTACACCTTTGCCTAACCCTTAGGGAATAAAGGCGTGATGTCATGTTATACTAGCATTGTATTATTCTGATGTATAAGCTATACTAGCTGCGCCCCGCGGTTTCACCCGCATAAGTCTCGATCCCGTGGGAATATCGGGATAAAAAGTATCCTATGTCCTTTCCTGGGACTCAAGCTAACTCTATACCAAATTTCATCTAAATCGGTTCAGTGGTTTAGGCGTGAAAAGGTAACATACAGACAGACAGACCGAGTTATTGTCGAATTTATAATATTATAGTATGGATTACTGTAAAGTTTCATCAAAATTCGTTCAGTAGTTTTTGCGTGAAAGAGTGACAAACATCCATCCGTCCATCCATCCATCTTCACAAACTTTCATATTTATAATACTACTAGTTGCGCCCCGCGCTTTCAGCCGCATACGTTTCGATCCCGTGGGAATATCGGGATAAAAATATCCTATATTTCATCTAAATGCGTTCTGTAGTTTTTGCGTGAAAGAGTAACAAACATCGACCCATCCACCTTAAACTTTCGCGTTTATAATATTACTATTAGCGCCCCGCGATTTCACCCGCATAAGTGTCGATCCCGTGGGAATATCGGGATAAAAAGTATCCTATGTGTTATTCTGATGTATAAGCTATATTACTGTAAAGTTTAATTTAAATTGGTCTAACCGTTTGTGCGTCAAGAAGTAACAAACATACAAACACAGTCACAAACTTTCGCCTTCATAATATCAGTGTGATGATTAAAGCATGGAGTTCTTTATAAAAAAAATGAAGACAGATTTACGAAACCCGGGAGACTTTTAGCAGTTCATAAAGCCTACAATACATACAAAACGAGAACAAAATAAAAATCAAAAAACCAAAATGAATATTAACGGCAAAGAAATTTACTTTCAGATCACGTAGACCAACAACGTGTTAATCTTTTTAAAGGAAATGAGAAAACTTCGGACTGCGCCGTGTTTAAACGTGGCTAACGTTTTTGTTATATTTCTGGCCTTTTATTTTATTGTTATTTATTTCTTTTTATTTTGTTTAAGGCTGAGGTCGTTTGTCTTCATTATGTCGTCAATGAAGAAAGAAAAAAGCGGTAAAAGAATCTGTAGACTTATCCCGGTCGGATCTGATCCCCTGCTAGTTATTCTTCTTTTAATTTCTGTCAGATCCCACACCAGTAGAGATAGGCGTTAGGTAGTAGCGTCTCCCTGATTTGCCAGTAAGGATAAACTGCCTGCACACCCAATGGTATGCTCAAATACACGTGACAAAACACATCATAATTTCATAAAATTATAAAAAAGGACACTATCAATGAAGCAAATTGCTAATCCATTACTTCATAAGTTCGAAAAATGTGTCTGCTCAACACGTAAATGAGGCAATGAATGTTGTTGAACTGTCAAAATGAAACGGATTCCGATTGATAATGTGTTACGCAATTGCCCCTCAGGCTGACAATAAAATAACTATGGTTGCATTCGAACAGCCAAGCTACTACTACCACTAGAACTAATTCAAAATTTAGAATGAAGTGTCAAATATTTGTATTATGTTTTTGTTTGGAAGAAAACACGGATATAGCGGGAGTGATGTAAAGACGTTTGCGTAGAATAAACGTAGAGTATTCATAACATTGTTTGAGGGGTCCGTGGCTAAATAATAACAGCCGCACAGGTCGATCGATCAGGTTAAGGTACGCTTGCCGCGGTTAGTCTGTGGATGGGTGACCATTTTACATGCCGAGACCCCTCCGTGCCTCGGAAAAGCCCGAAAGTCTGACAACCACTCTTACAAAAGGGTATCGTATTACCCAGTAACTGGGTTGTGGAGGTCAGATAGGCAGTCGCTCCATGTAAAATACTGGTATTCGGCTGCATCCAGTTAGACTAGAAGCCGACCTCTACAAAGTTGAGAAAAGGCTAGGCAGATGATGATATTCATAACGTTGTTTGATTTCGTACTTTCTTGAGTTTCTTCAGAAATCACGTTACACCCAACTGGATTTTCCCAACCAATCTCTCCCTACCTACCTTTATTAACATCAACCAAGTAATTACGTGGGTTGATTCATCTCATCCATACACGCCGCACAACACCGCAACAGGCAGTCTGTCTGCAAACAAAATGCTGCGTGTAAGCACTTATTAAAGGCGGATTTATCACTGTCTCAGCGCTGGCTCAATTATCTCTAAGGCGAACGGTTTAAAGCAATGATTATAGTCGTAGATAGGACGGAGAAGGAAATGTTCTTGCCTATTTTAGTTCGGTTAACGTCAAAACATTGAAGGCAAGTTCTCAGGTTTTTACTGGGAAATGTGACTCAGGTTTTCACCAGGAAATGTTGTTATCAAGTGAGAGTCACTTTCCCGCACTGAGGTTTCTGTAACATTTAGGTTTCAAGATCAAAATTGAATGACGAAAAACCAATAGTAAGTCATTGCAATGTAACTCCTTTCACGTTGTTATAATGTAGGTATGTACCGCCCACTCCGGTACATACCTACATTATAACGTCACTCAGATTTTATCGTCAATGTTCTTTATTAGTGATCGATGTCTTACTTTATTATTTGAGAATAATTACTTTCTGTGATTTCTAGTCTTGAAACTGTTTTTGAAGATGTTCGTCCTGGAAAGAAATAACTAACTGGACAGCTCTGTCCTGTTCCGATTTGAAGAGTGGGTTTGGGTGCCAGGATGCCAACGTATATGCGATACCTATCAAACCTATCAAATTATTATCATAAGTGGGTCAAACCAGATGGGCCGTCCATAAAAAAAAAGACGGGTTGCACTCCGGGAGTGCCGGCAGAAGTGAAAACTTGAATATTAACGTTGAAATAAATCAATTATTAATTGAATTAATATAACTCATTTTTTTTCACTATTTCTGCGTCCCTTTTTTCATTAATAGATGCACTTTGTACAATTTCCATATTTTAAACACTTTATATACACGAATGTTACGAATACACAGCAGTGTGTCGACGTCCACGTCCACGTCCACGTCCACTTCGACTTCCACTTCGACTTCCACTTCGACTTCCACTTCGACTTCGACTTCCACTTCGACTTCCACTTCGACTTCCACTTCGACTTCCACTTCGACTTCCACTTCGACTTCCACTTCGACTTCCACTTCGACTTCCACTTCGACTTCCACTTCCACTTCGACTTCCACTTCGACTTCCACTTCGACTTCCACTTCCACTTCGACTTCGACTTCCACTTCCACTTCCATCCATCCATCCATCCATCCATCCATTGGCGTGCGTCACTACACTTGGTTCACTTCGGTTGGCGCCGCCCACGGAACAGATCTGTTCCGTGGCGCCGCCGTAGAAAGAGGGGGGGGAAATCTCTCCTGACGGTCACGTGTCCTGACGCGATGTCCTGACGCGAGTTTAACATTTTTTACCCATTACAAAAAGTGTGCAACGCCGCTAAAGAAGTTTACACTTCAAAAAAGATTATCGTTTCGTAATTGTTCTTTCCCCCAATCCAACCATCGTTTTTTTACCCTCAATTCGCATTCACACTCAAAACTATTCCCTACGACATGTCCCTCAATTAAAGCTAAAGACCTGAAGGTCAATGTACTTTTCAGATTTTTCTTATCTGTACGATTTACCCTGTCGTTACTTCCCATTTAACAACTCTTTGGTATTACCATCCAGAGGCATAAATCTAACTAAGTGTCAATTAAGAAGAAAATACGAGAGGCGCGAACACCTATAAATACGGCTGTTGTGACCTTTGAAAACTTTCAACGATTTCGAGTGAGGAGGATCCTTCGATATATGGCGCTTAATGAAGATCGAAGATCGGAATCGGATTGCTGAGATAGCGAAACTAAACGGGAGCTCAAGGTTAAGTTGATCTTTGATTTTTTTCTGGGACTTAGTAGAAGGTTTCTTTATCTTGCGAGATGTATTATTAAGTAGCGGCCCAATCCTGCTTCGCACGGATTTACGACTTGAAAAAAGATCAAGATTTAATTATTATGTGTAACTCTCATACATATAAACCTGCGGGGCAATTGCGTAACACATTGTTAATCGGAATCAGTTTCATTTTGACAGTTCAACAATATTCATTGCGTCATTTACGTGTCGAACAAAAAACAAAAACAGCAAAAGACAAATTTTTCGAACTTATGAAGCAATGGATTAGCAATTTGCTTCAAAATGATTCAGATACCGATTGATAGTGTGTTACGCAATTAGGGTGCTGGAATAAAAGGAAATGTTTATTTATGTAAGTAGATCTTTTAAGACCTATTTATAGAGAGTACCATCCACGAAGACGCGCCCCACTCTTCTTACTAATCGCGAGGTGGTTATCGCTAGTTAATTCCGCTAGCGTTTTAGTTTTTTGATAGACACTAATTACCCACTAATAAGTAATTACTGTGTATCGAAAAAACTAAAACACCAGCGGAATGTTACACACTTGTACTGTAAGCGATTAGGAAGAAGAGTGGGGCGCGTCTTCGTGGATGGCGTTATCTGTACACGTGAATATTTTGTTGGTCAATATTTAAAAAAAAAAAACTAGATGGCGCCATCATTTCCTGGCTAACTGATCCCTGAGAACAAATGCCGAAACAAACTCAGAGGTCATGATCTCTTGTAGTATGTTAGTGTACTTTTCCCCACCATTTTGAGAATTTTTAGGGGAGGGTTTAGTTTTCGGAGTACACTCATATTTTTCGGGCACTTGTATTAAAATAAGCAATTAAGTGATAGCAATTTGATTTCAGATTCAATACCAATGTAGTCAAACTAAGACCAACCACCAATGCAAAGACAATCCAGCAATAAATACTATTTTTAATATAATTTTCTAGTCAAGATGTTATTTAAATTTTAAACGACATACAATTTAAAATATTCCTTGGAGCAAATAATCGCCAGGCCTGATGGTCTAGTGGTTAGTGACCCTGACTGCTATGCCGGAGGTCGTGGGTTCGATTCCCACTCAGGACAAATGTTTGTGTGATGAGCACGATCATTTGTTCTGTGTCTGGGTGTAATTTATCTATAATTTGTATATATTTAGAAATATATAAGTATGTTTATCAGTTGTCTAGTACCCATAACACAAGCTCTGCTTAGCTTGGGACTAGATGGCGTTGTGTGATAGTTGTGGAATATTATATTATCGTCAAAAGGTAGTTTCTGAGAAAATCATTTTACTTTGGTCCCAACCGTAACTACACGTTTGAACGGAGTACACCAACTTGTTTTTTATCATTCTCTATTTATTATTTGTTATGTTCGCAATTATGGTAACATTTGTATTTATTTATTTAATAGTAAATAGAACTATTGAACTTAAAAACAGCAATAGAATAGAATACTATTTATTATGTACACCATATAAATTACAGACATAAATATAGAAACTTTACAATGGGTGACACCGCCGGTAAAACGTATTGCTGTTGTTTTCTTCATAAATATCTTTTTACTGATTGTCTTTTCTATTTGTTGGTCAACACAAAAATCTCAAGAAATCATATAATTACTTACCTCTTTCATATTGTTAGTTCAAAATAAATCTTGGTAATTATTCAACACGAGTTCATGTAAAATATTTCTAAAAGCCAGACCCTTTTAATGTGTTCCTTAACCTTTGCCGTCAACTGTATTTCCTTTTATCGTATCCTACCTGGCTTCTTCGAAATGATATACGAGTAACAATTCTTTAATGCTCGTCTTTACTTTCATGTTCTTGTGTGTTTATGGATAGAGTTATATGGTTACGTTACCTTTGCTGCTTGTACTTAGGTAGATAGAATAAACATAAAGTGCTAAGGGGTAATTCTCGTAGTTTTAAGAACATTCACATGGCAGTCTCCATCTGTCAAAAATATAAAATCCCTACATTTTTGACAAGTTTTTGACATTGATTGTCGCTGAGATGAGATTGATTAGATTTTGAAAATTTTTAATTACGGGAATTAGCCTACTGATCTCTTAAAAATGGCTCTTTCTAGTTGTGGGTATGATTTTTTTCGGATATCAAATCGTATCATAATAATAGATGTCTTTTACCCAAATGTGTGCACTGACTGGACAGGTCCACTCAATCTGTGTGGTTCTTTCCTCAAAAGATCATCTCAGACATCGATCTACATGGTCTTCATATAACCTGACCAAGATTATGTCTGGACTTTAAAAGAGACTTCTGAGTTTGTTTCGGCTTTTCTTCTCAGAGTAGTCAGATAGGATACGCCGACCTCAACTAGTTTTAAAAAATATGATTGACGTGTAAAAGTGTTTGTGCAAACCTACTTACAAAAATAAAATCATTTATCATTTACCCAAATGGCATCAAAATTGGTTCGTCACTGTTATCATAATTTTATACCAACAGACACTCACTTTCGCGTTTATAATTTGGTGCGAATTTCTACCTAGGAATCAAAACACGATGACGTCACCAACATCGCCGCGTAAACATGTTTTTGTCGGCATTAAATAAGATTTATAATATTGTACTTTTGTAACGAACAACTGTCAAACTTTGGACAGAAGAATGTTGAAGTAAATGGTGAAGATAACGATTTGGTTGAGTTCCTATATACAGAGTTTTAAGCTATTATGTACTTTATAACTAGTAGCAGAAGAAACAAAATCTTTTTGCCGTGTTTGGTTGTGTTAATGTTGTTGTAATAGGCCCAGTGAAAGTTTGATCCATAAACACAACAGAGGGACTTTTCTGATTGACATAAAAATGGTGGTTGTTGTGACGGCCTTTCTACGATTTTAGGTAGTAGTTCGATAGTAATTTATTTATTTATAGTTAATTAAAACGGTACAGCACCAATTACATTTATTAAAATAGAGACAATAATTACGTTGTAATAATATTATTAGGTCCTTACATATGAAATTGGCGTTTTTCGTACTGGCCACTTTAATCACGAATTTCTCCTCTTTGGTAAGGAATTCCAAATTCAAATTTGTACAGCTATTTACTCATGTATTTGTGCTTCGATGACCGTCATTCATTTGTTTTTTTTCTTCTGTTTTTTCTGTTTGCGTCACTCATTTTACAAAATGGAAAATTTAAAATATCGCATTATTTACGAGTACGAGTTCCGCCGTGGCACTAGTGCTGCGGAAACGACTCGAAGGGTGAATGATGTGTATGGCGGTCATGTTGCAAAAGAAAACACAGTTCGTTTTTGGTTCCAACGTTTTCGTTCTGGAAATTTCGACCTGCAGAACAAGCCCCGTGGACGGCCTGAGACCCAAGTTGATAATGGAGAATTGAAGGCTATTGTGGAAGCGGACCCATCGCAAACCACGTCCGAGTTAGCTGCAGGCTTCGATGTTAGTGATAAAACTGTTTTAATTCACTTGAAGCAAATTGGGAAGATTAAAAAGCTTGAAAGGTGGGTACCTCACGAATTGACTGAACAGAAACAGACGGCTACCAAATTAGAAGAGCTTGAATTGGAATGTCTTAGACATCCTCCGTACTCCCCGGACCTTGCTCCAACAGATTACCATTTTTTTCGCAATTTGGATAACTTTTTGCAAGGGAAAAAATTCAACTCCGATGGGGCAGTCCAAATCGCCTTCAAAGATTTTATTGATTCCCGTCCGACTGGTGTTTTTAGTAAAGGGATCAATGAACTACCTATAAGATGGCAAAAGTGCATTGAAAACAATGGTTCATACTTTGATTAATTAAATATATTATATTAAAAAATATTCGACTTTTTGTTCCTTCCATACAAAACGCCAATTTCATATGTAAGGACCTAATATTTAAAACTAACATGGAACAGTGGACACCCTTGCATACATTCTCTCACAGAACTCCAGACCTACGCATAATTTTAATCCATTCATCCGCAAACACATCACATTCAGGGTTGGCAGCCAGAAGGGCATTCAGCACCTTTAGAGTACGACAGATTGGGGATTCGGCTCTGGCAACAGTTTTGGCTGGCAGTTGCGCAAACAGATTGTGCCGGGGCGGCTCAAAGTGAGTAAGTATTATTGAAACTGGCAGATGCACATCTAATATTTCTAACCGTCTATCGTTTTCCTATTCTTGTTGGTCGCTTTGTCATCAAATTCATTTACAATTTCTCACATCAAAACTTCTCATGGAAAATTAAATTTCCCTCCCTACAAATACTTCAATTTCCTTCAATATTGCAATCCATGCATCCATTTGAACACCGTTTGACACCAATACAGTATTGTACTCCAGTGCACAACAAATTGATAGAACCGCTTCCGCAGTAACGTTGGAGAAAATTTTCGAATAAAATCAACGTATAAAGGGTCAAATCGTTTGTAAAATCGGCGAGCGGAGTCGCGGCGAAAATTTAATTTTGAAATAAACGTAGAGTTTTTTAATGTACAGACGCCAGCACATCAACCTACACCTAACTGTCACATTTTCCCAATCAACTTTGAACCTTATGTTACAGTGATAAAGTTGAAAATCTATTAAAGAAATTTGACAGATTGTAGTAGGTTGATGTGCTGGCGTCTGTACCAACGGAAATGCAAAATGTGGACAGAAAAAAAAGATAAGGGAGAGTACAAGCGTGCTGAAAATGCTGAAATTATTCAAAAGATAAAAATGCTCGTAAAGTTTTATGTATTTTAGATAACTTTGCGCTAAAGTTTGATGTAGTCTTTATCTCGCGACGAAGCGACTCGAGCACATTGTTTATGAAAGCTATTGATATTGTAGTCTTTTGATCGAAATACTGACATCCTAGATAATAAAAGACTGAGACGTACAGACGCCAGCACATCAACTTACTACAATCTGTCCTTTAGTAGATTTTCAACTTTATCGCTAAATTATAACGTTCAAAGTTGATTGGGAAATTTTGGCAGTTTCGGGTAGCTTGATGTGCTGGCGTCTTTACTATAGTAAATCTATACTAATAATAATGCTGAAGGGTTTGTTTGTTTGAACGCGCTAATCTCTGGAACTACCAGTCGAATTTGAAAAATTAATTTTGCATTTGATAGCCCAATTCTTAAGGAAGGCTATTTCACATAACGCTAGGACTCTTCAGAGCCGAGCAAAAAGGATAATAGAACGTAAGCGTAAACGAAGTAATGACGCGGGCAGGCGATGCGATGCGACGGGGTTGGTCGGGGACAAGAAATTTTACGCGGACGAAGTCACGGACAGAAGCTAGTGTACTATAAGACTGAAAAATGTAACTTGAAATAGCATTAACAGCATTATTGGAAATGAATATTGTTAAAAGTTGCATGAAGTTATAATCTCAATAATGGACAGACGGTGCACATCAAGCTATTACAATCTGTCGAATTTCTTTAATAGATTTTCAACTTTATCGCTAGAATATAAGGTTCAAAGTTGATTGGAAAAAATTGACAGTTTCAGGTAGCTTGATGTGCTGGCTTCTGTACATATGTAATAAATCTCGCTCCGTCTAGTCGTTTCTATTATTTTTCTTTTAAGTTCCAAATTAATGCCAAGTATATTTTATTTCCCCCGACACCATAATACCATTATTCAAGCGATTTTATATAAAATCTAGTCCAATTTAGGTAGTACTGACACTTAGGGAATACTTTTAAAACAACTCGAGTAATAAACTTGAAGTGAAAAAAATATTAAAAAATCTAATTTCCTTCAAAGTATGAAACGAGAAATATTATCGTTATGAAGTTGCGCTTTCAGTTTCAATTTTTGTGACGGTCTGTTGGTCGTCTCTTGGGAAATCAGGGCTTGGGTCTTAGCAGTCCCCGGTAATACCAGCTCTTTACTAACCAAGATAGGAACTGTGAAAATATTTTTACTTTTTTAGCAATTAACGTTTTTGAATTATTAATTTCAGTAAGGGTTTATAGATAAAATCTCTGCCCCAGTTTTTTTTTCTCTATGAGGAAAAAGCTTGCGTAATCTGTTAACTTCGCATAATATCTTTTTTTTTAGTTTTACATTTAATTCATTTATTAATTCTGAGTATAATGGTACATTAAGATCTATAAGCAAATAATAACTAATGCCTAATAAATTTACAAAAATAACAAAATTGAATCTTAACTTAACTATAACTATTCAGAAACTAAAATATAGCGTCGAAATATTCATCCGCATCGCTGTCAACTGGTAAAGTACCCAAGTGACAGGCGGCATTACCACGTTGTGTGGCAAGGTTTAGCCTTTGGCTAAGGTAAAAGCCAGCCCTTGGGTCAAGAGAAGTGTCAACCAGCAGTTTCGAAATTTCCTTAAAAAGACCATGAGCACTCGGACCCCACGGCCCGAGGGTTTCAACCCCAAACGGCTCTATAATATAATTAAATAATAACATAATAGCTTGTATAATCAGCTTACAATATTCTCCTTTCTGGAACAAAGGCCTCCACTCGATGAGAGGGAGAAAGTGAGCGTAATCCACCACGCGGGCCCAGTGCGGGTTGGTAGATGCCACATGTCTTCGAATTTTTTTTATAAGGAATTTTAATAATAATATGTAAATATCCATTACTTTGGTAATTATTTTTTAGTTAGGGCGACTTACACCAAACTTTTATCCCTAGAATATGTCTTTTATCTCCTGAAAATTAATACTGAATTTTTGACAGTTTATTCATACTAGAACTGTCAGACGTAAATTTTATTCCACGGCTAAAAGGTTTTGTGGAATCAGGCCTAAGTAGGCTTTTACGAAAGTCACAGCAAAAGAGATCTCTCTCTTATTCCCGTGTAGCGGTATCTACAACGCCACATGCGAACAACGCGTCATACTGACGTCACGCAAATCCTGCATCTCGCAAGCAGAGTTTACCGCGCAAATAGCATTGATAAAACGACCCGACATGAATCACCGGACAGTTGCCCGCCAGACACAACACCCGTCTGGTCGGAGGATCCTCCCTTTTCTATGGAGTATGAGTGAACTTTACACCCTGTTCCTCATACCTCTATACCCGTATTACAGAACCTCCCTCTAAACTACCACAAGCAGCCTGCTGTGTTTCGTCGATGCGTGGGAGTTCCAGTGCCTTAGGCATCTTCTGGGCACGCTCGATCCATCATAGACCTCATCCATCGCTTTCCATCAGGCGTGATCGAGGTCAAGAGCGGGCCCATTCAACAAGAAAAAAAATCTCGAGCATGACTTAAAACTAGCTTCAATCAATCAAATTGAAATTGTTTATTGAAATAATTGATTTACATAAATATTTACAAAATAGGGCAAGTAGGGTAGGTAAGAAATGATTGGATTCTACCTGAACTAGGAATAAACCTGTATGTCAGGTATCTCACTCAAGTGCTTATACATAAGTATTAGATATCTAAAATTCCTAAAAATAGTTAATAATTTATCTACTTTAATTATTATGATTATGTTCAAATTGAGCAAAATCTTTTGCTACTTTTTGCATTATCGTAAGACATTTTGCAACCGCATTCTGTCATGATTTTTGCAATGTTACATTTTTAATAAGGTCGCGTTTACTTTGTCATACAGAAAAAATTGCCGTGTCAACAAAATGTTACGATTACCTACATGTTTACTTACAAAAAAAAAAAGACGGGTTGCACTCCGGGAGTGCCGGCAGAAGTGAAAACTTGAATATTAACGTTGAAATAAATCAATTATTAATTGAATTAATATAACTAAGTTTTTTTCACTATTTCTGCGTCACTTTTTTCATTAATCGATGCACTTTGTTCAATTTCCATTTTTTTAAATACTTTATGTACTTACACGAATTTTACGAATACACAGCAGTGTGGCTACTACACAGACGGTCGAGCCATCAGCTGTCCATCCACGTCCGCGTCCACCATCACCATCACATCACCATCACCATCACCATCGCTATCGCCGTCACCATCACCATCGCCATCACCATCGCCATCGCCATCACCATCCATCCATCCATTATCGTGTCTCACTTGGTTCACTTCGGTTGGCGCGCCGCGCCGCCGTAGAAAGAGATGGGGGGGGGAATCTCTCCTGACGGTCACGTGTCCTGACGCGATGCCCTGACGCGAGTTTAACATTTTTTACCCATTACAAAAAGTGTTCAACGCCGCTAAAGAAGTTTTCACTTCAAAAACTAAAATTAAAACTAAATGACTGTAAACTAGTTTAAAGTAATGCTTGAGTCTTGAATGAGGTTTTGTAATACGGGACTTAATATAGGTCTTATATTTCTAGAAAATATCGACAGCCAAAAGCGCCCATCAACTAATTCGATTCGCACAGCGTCACTCCTCGTTAAAACTTTATTCGCATTGTGGGCGAAAATGTTCAGAATCGACCCTAATCAATTGGACGTGTGTAGTCGTAGGTCTTTAATTTTTAAATAGGTAAACTGGCATTGAGTTTGTTTGGAAACGAATACCTACTTAAAAGGTTGGCGAGAAAATAAATGGCCAAAAGTCTTCACACAACAAAAGAGATAAGTATGCAGGATCGTCGGATATAGTTGAAGTTTAGTAGTTTAGTAGTCGACAGAAAAATTTGATAAATGAACTGTTTGTTTTCTATTAATAAAATCAAATTTTATTCGAGAACATCCATCGGTTTCTTACTAAACATATATCCAACGATCCTGCATACTTATCTCTTTTGTTGACTGTACCTACAAAAGTTTAATATCAGGTTAACCTACTTGCTTATTAACATCTAACACTTTTCCAGCACTACAGTACCTACAGTACAACCGTATCCACTTAGGGCCATTATGGCGTACTCCGCCATCTTTGTGGCGTGACGTCACTTGTTGTTACTCGTAATCGTAAAGTTTGTAATTTGCGTTAATGTTTATTTCGTTTGTTAAATCGTTTTATGGTTAACTTTGGTAATTAAAAAGGCAGGTCTACTGTACACACGCGTATCGGAAGGAAAAATTTTGAGTGCACGGATCCTAAGCAGCTCGTATCCATTTTGGATCAGCACAGCATCTTTTTCCAAACATTTCTATCTTCCAGTATTCACTCAAAATGAACGCCTAAAAATCTGTATACTAATAATAAAACTGAAGAGTTTTTATTGTTTGTTTGAATGCGCTAATCTCAGGAACCAACAGTTGGATTTGATTTTTTTTTTTTTGCACTTGATAGCCCAATTCTTGAGGAAGGCTTAAGGCTATTTAACATCACGCTACTGCACTGAGGAACCGAGCAAAAACAAAAATAAGAAAGAACGCTAAGCGAAAACGAAGTAATAGAGCGGGCGTGCGATAATTTCATGCGGACGAAGTCTCGGGCAGAAGCTACTTGGATATATTTGGATTGGACCCACCTGTTTCCATAAATTCATACAGGGTGAAATTAAATTCATGGGAGTCCTTTTAAGAGGTCATTGTTCTCATCATTATGAACAACTTTTACTATGGGACTAAACCTAAAATCGCAAAAAAAAAAATCAGATGTTCCTTGCATTTATGTTCACATAACTCGTCAAAATGCACGGAAGAGCTGATTTTTTTCGCGATTTCAGGTTTTGTCCCATAGTAAAAGTAGTTCATAATAATGATTACAATGACCCCTTAAAAGGATGCCCATGAATTCAATTTCACCCTGTATATTTTGACAGTCCACTGTACGTAGTCTTGGGCATTAAATCGTCAGCACCTAAACGCATTCAGTCCCCGTCACAACGGAATCTGTCTTATGCTGAGATTTCACGCCTGATCGAGCCAATAATTTAGCGTGCATGCGTACGATGTTTGCGTCAGCTTGTCAATTGTGACTGATAATAACATGGTGTTGTGGTGCGGGTATAAACCACTTCTGGGTGCAGGAATTTGTGTTGATTGTACGGATAAAAAATCCACGACGATAACAATAAAATTCTCGCAGGCGAAGTATACATAGTAGACATACGTCTCCTGTATGCAAAATTAGGAGAGCAGTGGTGGCGCAGCGGTATCGGCCGCGACTTACGAGTTGTAGGTCGTAGGTTCGAACCCAGACAGGCGCTTTACTTTGTGTAAATTGTAAATTACTTCATCACCACTGCTCTCAAAACGGTGAAGGAAAACATCGTGAGGAAACCGGCATGTCCAGAACTAAAAACTCGAAGACATGTGACATCTACCAACCCGCACTCGGCCCGCGTGGTGGATTATGGCCTACCCTCTCACAGAGAGGAGGCCTGTGTCCCAGCAGTGGGAACATTATAGGCTGATTATGATGATGCAAAATTAAAACATTTTGGGTACATAATTTATTTACCTGAGTAATTTAACTTCTTTCAAATTAGACAAATATTACACTAACTAATTTCCTCGTGTTTATTAAAGATGTTCATCCTTACCATTTTTATCACGAGCTGGAATTGAAAAGGGATGGGCGAAAATGTATGGACTCAGAACTTAGTAGATGGATTTTCAGTGCATTATTATGCTCCTCACAGACTCTGTGAGGTGCAGAATTTTACACTGAAAATCTCCATCTATGAAGATTGTGTTTTACCTGTTGATGGTGATAAATTGAATGTACTAAACTCAGATAATGGCCCACCTTACATCTTGCACCGCACCTGTGAACTTGTGACTGCGTCAGTGAACGGAGAAATAATGACGTGTAAATAACGCAATGAATGTTGTTGAACTGTCAAAATGAAACCGATTACGATTGATAATGTGCTACGCAGTTGCCCCGCAGTTGCCAATACCACATTAAGTGCTTTGTACATACCCTTGTGCAACCAATAATTAAATCAATCGTCTGCACAGATCCTTGGGCTCCGATTTCATCCTCGACTGCTCCAATAATCGTGTGCCTAACAGTTGCGCCAGACATGGCAATTAGCTGAAGCCCGTAACTGATTGTATGTTGTAGGGGCTAACTGGTTATCGATGGCTTTGCATTAACTACTAAAGATACCATTAGGAGATTTCTACCTACTTCGAGCAAGGATGCCGAACGATTACGACTTTTTCGTATTCAGTTTTCTTAACCTTATACCCCCATGGGTTCAGGGTGTTACGGAAAGGGTATATCAATACAAACGGGTTGAAGAGTGTATCTGGTCTAGAATCTCTGTACAAAATTTCAGCTCAAAAGCAGTAACTTTGAAAATGCTTAATATTTTTTTATTTTAATAGTTTATTACATTGAAATCATAACAAACGTGTCACCGCACTACGAGGGTCATTATTCATTATCTGTAGTGTGTCTGTGCGCCTAGTACACGCACATCATGCCGCCGCGCGCCAGTGCAGCGCCGTGATGTCGAAATAAAAAAATATTAAGTATTTTTAAAGTTAACGCTTTTGAGCTGAAATTTTGTACACAGATTCTAAACCAGATACACTCTTCAACCCGTTTGTATTGATATACCCTTTCCGTAACACCCTGAACCCATGGGGGTATAAGGTTAAGAAAACTGAATACGAAAAAGTCGTAATCGTTCGGCATCCTTGCTCGAAGTAGGTAGAAATCTCCTAATGGTATCTTTAGTAGTTAATGCAAAGCCATCGATAACCAGTTAGCCCCTACAACATACAATCAGTTACGGGCTTCAGCTAATTGCCATGTCTGGCGCAACTGTTAGGCACACGATTATTGGAGCAGTCGAGGATGAAATCGGAGCCCAAGGATCTGTGCAGACGATTGATTTAATTATTGGTTGCACAAGGGTATGTACAAAGCACTTAATGTGGTATTGGCAACTGCGGGGCAACTGCGTAGCACATTATCAATCGTAATCGGTTTCATTTTGACAGTTCAACAACATTCATTGCGTTATTTACACGTAAATAGCACGTGAGCAGACAATGTTTTCGAACTTATGAAAGCAATGGATTAGCAATTTGCTTCAAAATGATTCTGATTCCGATGGATAGTGTATTACAAAATTAAGGTGCTGTTGTGGTTAAACGATTTCATGTTGTTGTAGGGCATTAATATAAACTTACCCCGTTCCCACGAGCTATACGCTAAAGGGGTACATCTTGCAATAGCGACTGCGGGGAAAATAAATGAAAGAAATGGTTTAGAGTATAGAATAGAACAGAATATTCTTTTTTATGTACACCAAAAATATTTCAGACTACCTGCGCCCCGTGGTTTCACCCGCGGAAGTGTCCATCCAGTAGGAATATCGGGATAAAAACTATCCTATGTCCTTCCCCGGGATGCAGTCTATCTCTCTGCCAAATTTAATCGAAATCCGTTCAGTGGTTTAGGCGTGAAAAGGTAACATACAGACAGACAGACAGATAAACAGACAGACAGAGTTACTTTCAAAGTCAAAGTCAAAGCATTTATTTCAAATAGGCACATAAAAGGCACTTTTCAACGTCAAAAATTATCTTAAAATAGAATTGATTCTAGTCGAATTTATAATATTGGTATGGATATAATTTAAGCTTCAAGAGAAGAGAAAAATGCAGTTATTAACTTTTGGTGAGGCGAAGTAACAAAATCATGTTACTTAGTCTTGTTCAAAATGAGACATCGTTAAAGATTCTCTGTAAGTAACTCTATCCTAGGAACTCCGTGTTATTATAAAACGGCACAAATTACAGACTCATGCGATGAAAAAATGCTCTCATAGCGCTTGCTCCTAATAGTTACTATGAAATCCGATAAGCAATCTTGCTTAGCCTAAAAGATCATAGAACAAAAGTATCTAAGATCATGTAGCGTAATCAGCCTCTAATATTTCCACTGCCAGGGTACAGACCTCTGTGAGAGGAAGTAGGCCGTAATCCACCACGCGGGATCAGTGCGGGTTGGTGCCTGTCTAAAAGCATTATTTTCTTGATATTCTTGATACAGTATCACCTGTATTCTTATAACCAACTCATAGTTCAGTGTTTTATTTAGCAGTCTAATGCAAATTATCTTTAATTGTGTGGAAGTGTGTGAGTGTTTGTGAACGAGGAAGACTGACCTGCCGTGATACAGTTTTTACTAGTACGGAGGTCAGTGTGAATTAAGCCCAAACAACCGCATATACACAGGTATTTATTAGACATACGTTATTATATTTTTTTTTTGTACTAGTATTCACAAATCACAGGATTGTTGGAATTTGTGTGTAAGGTTTGTTCTTTATATTGTCAATAAACTTTACTTTTACCTACAGTATGGATAGTTCAACGAAAGAACGCTCTGATTATGTTTACATAAAAACCAATTTGGAGGGTGCTTACGCAAGCTAGCAATATATTTTTTTTTGGTATCATGTATCCAAACGCGTCTCACATATTGAGGGTAGAATTCATATTGGACCGCAGTATTGAAGCCAATCATACTCCGGCTTCCTTTCCAATCCTACCCCCATGCCGCAAAAAGGTGCTACACTGCAATACCAATGAGAAGTGTTTCCGCCGCAGTGACTTGACAGAGGTCGCCATGAGGATTCGCACTGTTCTCTTCAAACAGCCAACCGCATAACACCGCTTTAATTCAACCGCTGTACCATCATTATAATATAAACTATTTAACGTGTTGGACTGTCGGCCGACACAAAGTGACAAAAGTGGGACAATACAATCGATTTACCGAGTGCGAGTGATCCGAGAACGCGTGTCCACCACGTTCGGCAGTCGTTGCAACAACCTGACATCCAGTGCTCCCAAGTAAGTCATATTCTTCCCATACTTTCATTTTGCTCAATTTTCTGTGTCGTCCAATATTCGATCCAGCATAAAAATTATTTTCCCGCTAAATTACACAACGCTTGTTGGTCCTTCGAAAAGCCGCTATCTAACTTCACCAAAGGGTGAGGATGAAACGAGAGCGTATTATTGAGTCTAAACCGACCGAAAAGTAATAGGTGAACTCTTTGTGAATGAGCTCATCCGGGCATGAACTGACGCCAAGCAGTACAGCTCTGATTCGGTTCGAAATATTATATTGGTATCATCTGCCTAGCCTTTTCCCAACTATGCTGGGGTCGGTTTCCATTCTAACCGGATGCAGCTGAATACCAGTATTTTACATGGAGCTACTGCTTATCTGATCTCCACAACCCAGTTACTGGGTAATACGATACCACTTGGTAAGTAAAACTGGTTGTCAGACATTCGTGCTTCTGACTACCTGCAACGACTTTCAAAGATCCACGAATGACAGCCGGGACCGACAGATTATCGTGCTTTCCGAGGCACAGAGGGGTCTCGGCATGTAAAGGTCACCCATCCACAGACCAACCTCGGCAAGCGTAGCTTAACCTGATCGGTCGACCTGTGCGACTGTTATTATTTAGCCAGACCAGGGACCCCTAAAATACCCCTAATATTGGTATATCATCATCATCATCATTTCAGCCGAAAGACGTCCACTGCTGGACATAGGTAGGCCTCCCCCAAGCACCTCCACTTCGACCGGTTTTGTGCTTCTCGCATCCAACGAGTTCCTGTGGCCTTCACAAGGTCGTCGGTCCACCTTGTGGGAGGTGGATTGGTATATACATAGATAAATATTTACTTACGTATAAATACTTACTTTTGAACTGTCCAGTTGGTCGCAAGCGCGACTGCTCAGCTTAGAGTTCTGCGTTCGATTCCCGGATCTGACTAAGTGTTATTGGGCTTATCCAGTAACAACCCGGATTTTGGAAGTTGGCGGTGCGATACCCCCGTGCCTCGGAAAGCTCGCTAAGCCGCGTTGGCTCTACTCCTGATCTCTCCCCGGTCGTGTCGGATTACCGTCCCATCGGCCAATGAGAGTGAGGGAAGAGAGAGTGCATCTGTGCCTGCGCGCACACTTGTGCACTATAATTACTCTCGCGCCGCTGGCTGGTCTCCGCAGGGATTGGTTGCCATGGCCGAAATTCAGTTTGGAGGACTTTTACTTTACTATTATACTTACAAGCAAGATTTCAGCTTTGTCTTTAGGATGGCTTCGCAGATGCCCATCGGCATTATCATCGGCATGACCACTCATCATCAGCTGGGGCTGTCTGCTTGAAATTTTCCGTTTCTATTCACTTCACTTTTGGGCTGGCCGCATAGGTCCGATTTCCCGATTCGGAATTCAGATTCGGAGACCCTGAATGCACGCAATTCATACAAAATCTTCTCTTTAGCGCACACGTTCTTATATTTTCCGTGAGGGTTTCCGAACGGAAAATATAAGAACGTGTGCGTGCGTGCAAACCGGACGTATGCGGCCAGCCTAAAAAGGGAACACAGAAGCAAAATCTCAAAAAAATCACCAATTTTTTCCAACACTGGAATAAAACTCCAAATTCTTTTACATTGTTCCATTGCAGCTAAATAAAAAAGGGAATCCCGCTGTTCGCTCATAATTTACGTTTCTACACGTTAAGCTGGGCTGGGTAGATGCATATTCATGTTTTCAAGCTACAAATATTTTGTGTTCGCCCATCTTGTTGGCTTATAGATTTAGTACCGAGATGTAGAGGTTTTTTGTTGCATTTTTGAAGTGAAACTTCTTTAGGCGCGCTTGACTTGGGGAGTAAACTGGCGAATGCGTTACGAAAACGTGTGATCGCGAGTAGGGAAGGTACGTAAAAAATAGCTGGAAATACCTGGTGTAAAAACCCGGTCCCGGTCGCATAGATATGCGACCGGGTTTTTACACCAGGTATTTGCTTCCAAGTACGCACACCGGGTACCGACTCAAAATACTTGCAAGACTATTAAGTATCTTATACGGCTACTCGCTTTTCTTCGGATCCGTCCTGTCCGACGTTATCTTTAGTTTTCGCAAATGCGATCATGCTCTTTTTGGAACAATTTCGTATGCAAGTATTTTTTACCGACTTCACAAAAAGGAGGAGGTACTATGTTCGGCTGTTTGTATGTTTGTTCATCGAATACTCCGCCAATTGTCGACGGATTTTCAAAATTCTTGTTTTGTTCCAAAGTAGATAGTTTTGAGGTGGTCCCACTGTCACCAAGTTAGGATCTGATGATGGGATCTTAGAGAAATCGAGGGCGACCCTCAAATTTTATAGGTTCATTTATTGTTTTTCGCATATTTTACGAAGTATCTTGTGTATTTGCGTATGGTTGTCACCATCTCAGGTAGCTGGGCTGATGATGGAAGGTACAACTCCTTAACAGTAAGAAGTTACTCGAACAGGCAAGGACTGTTTTAGTCAATTGTTTTGATGTTTGATAGGGTATATGCCACATTTGGTCTCATGATCATCAAGTCATGATCTGATGCTGCAGTCAGGATAGTCTGCAGAGTACCTAACTCCTCGACAACTAACAGCAGATATATCGTGTTTAGGCTCATTGAAAAGGGCTCGATGTGTGGATAAGCGTACTGTTAATGAGGAACACCGAAGTACATAAAGACCTGATGCTGAAGCCAGGAGCATTAGAAAAAGTACCAACCTTGAAATTACAGCACCGTAGTCGTGTTTGGGCTCATATTAAACAGAACTAAATTTTAAGTTCAATGCAATGTTGACAAGTCTGGCCTGATGCTGCAGCCAGGATTATCAGCATCTAGTCTAAAAACATCAGGGCAGGATTTGATGATGGGATCCTGGAGAAATCGAAGGAACTCTTCAAATAGTATAGGCACACCTATAGCGATTTGGGTATTTTTTATAGTAACTCGTGCATTTGCTCTCGGAAAGCACTATTTGGTGATGTGGAACTGATGATGAAGACCACAGATGGCCACCGGAACTACTCAATAATATCTAAGTATTTCACGGGTTGCGATTCGATTACTTTAATATGGTTGCTAAGCAATTTATGCTCGTCACAATGTGAATGGTGATACGGACCTGATGGTGGATCTGGAGAACTCCTCAACAATTAACTTCCCTGTATCGGGAAAAGCAATATTTTGTTTGTAAAAGGCGATGATCACTAGGCTATTGTAACTTAGATAAATTATAAGTAGACCCACTAAAAAGCGTGAAATAAAAACTTAAAAAAAAAAAACGACTTTCAAAAAAACACTACAAAGTGAAAAATATCTTTAATTTCGGAAGTCGGTGGCAAAAAACTAAAATAAAGATCCAAAGACACCGACTTCCGAAATTAAAGTTATTTTTCACTTTGTAGTTTTTTTTGGAAGTCGGTTTTTTTTTCTTAAAAAGTTTTTTTTTACTTTAATGGTTTGCAAGTATTTATTTGTAAGCGCGATTTTGCTCCTTATTTATTCGAAGTCATTGATCAATTTCCTATGCAAGTAGTTTTACTTCCAACGGGGCTTTTGAATACGCGATTGTATTTCTTTTCTGTATGAAGTTATGGATCAGTTTTCTATGCAGATAGAAAATACTTGAAAGTATCTCGCTCCGTCGTGCCTCGACGCTCGAGTACATAGGTACTCAAATAGTTCAACAACCGCGTTTGTTTTCGCAAAAGCGATCATACTCCTTATCAGTAAGAGCACAGAATACTTAATAGTACTACGTACAGAAAGGACACTCCCTTCCTCGCCCTTATATCAGATACCGCACCTCACCCCGCACTTCGAAGTATTCGTCGCCGACTCTTTAGCAAGGGCGCTCGCGAACCGCAGCGCTGTATTGCTGACACACAATTATGCGATTTAAAAGTTTTAATCACGATGGTTGGATATTGTGATGCTTTTCCGAATTCGTATTTACATATACTGTTTGTAAGATTTCGCATTTTTAATAACATGCGATTTAATAACCGATTATTTACAGATAAGTCATTTAAACTAAACTATTTCAGTGTTTTTATTTCATTACGAACCCGACTATATAAAAAAAAACCGAGTGTGCTTATGACCACACGACTGAAGTGAAACTTCAAACGTATTTGGCTATGAGAGGAAGAGAGAAAGAAAATGTGCGCGCGCACTGCTTTCTCTTGCTTATATCCCCCACTCAACTCCCGTTCGCCTCGCCCGTAGCCCTTAGACATGGGTCGTACTTGCAAAATCGAGTACCAGGGCTTCCAAGTACGTCCACCTTAAGAAACCAGGGCCTAAAACCAGGGCTCGAGATACTTTCAAGTATTTTCTATCTGCATCGAAAACTGATCCATAACTTCATACAAATAAGAAGTACAATCGCGTAATCAAACAAAAGCCCTGTTGGAAGTAAAAAGTACTTGCATAGGAAATTGATCCGTGAATTCTTATAAATAAGGAGCACAATCGCGTTTACAAATAAATACTTTTACAAACCATTAAAGTAAAAATACTTGCATACGAAATTGTTCCGTAGACTCTTACCACACCTCGGACACTCCATACAACGCTCGCAAAATAATTACCTATTACTACTACATAAACAAATGACGTTTGTATACGTGCAAATGTGTGCGTGAAATCTAGTAGCGTAAAAAAAAATGGCGCGGAAAGCAATTTGTGTCGGGGAACCGAACGACATCGGCGGCGGCGCTGCCCGAACGTGTGCATTATTATGAAGTGACCATGTAGTTCAATTGTTTATTTATATAGTCGGGTTCGTAATGAAATAAAAACACTAAAATAGTTTAGTTTAAATGACTTATCTGTAAATAATGGGTTATTAAATCGCATGTTATTAAAAATGCGAAATCATACAAACAGTATATGTAAATACGAATTCGGAAAAGCATCACAATATCCAACCATCGTGATTAAAACTCAAATAAAACTTTTAAATCGCATAATTGTGTGTCAGCAATACAGCGCTGCGGTTCGCGAGCTGTATTGCTCGCGAACCGACTTTAGCAAGAGTCGCCGACTCTTGCTAAAGAGTCGGCGACGAATACCTCGAAGTGCGGGGTGAGGTGCGGTATCTGATATGAGGGCGAGGAAGGGAGTGTCCTTTCTGTACGTAGTACTATTAAGTATTCTGTGCTCTTACTGATAAGGAGTATGATCGCATTTGCGAAAACAAACGCGGTTGTTGAACTATTTGAGTACCTACGTACTCGAGCGTCGAGGCACGACGGAGCGAGATACTTTCAAGTATTTTCTATCTGCATAGAAAACTGATCCATAACTTCATACAGATAAGAAATACAATCGCGTATTCAAAAGCCCCGTTGGAAGTAAAACTACTTGCATAGGAAATTGATCAATGACTTCGAATAAATAAGGAGCAAAATCGCGTTTACAAATAAATACTTGCAAACCATTAAAGTAAAAAAAACTTTTTAAGAAAAAAAAACCGACTTCCAAAAAAAACTTTACAAAATGAAAAATAACTTTAATTTCGGAAGTCGGTGTCTTTGGATCTTTATTTTAGTTTTTTGCCACCGACTTCCGAAATTAAAGATATTTTTCACTTTGTAGTGTTTTTTTGAAAGTCGGTTTTTTTTTCCTAAAAAGTTTTTATTTCACGCTTTTTAGTGGGTCTGCTTATAATTTATCTAAGTTACAATAGCCTAGTGATCATCGCCTTTTACAAACAAAATATTGCTTTTCCCGATACAGGGAAGTTAATTGTTGAGGAGTTCTCCAGATCCACCATCAGCTCCGTATCACCATTCACATTGTGACGAGCATAAATTGCTTAGCAACCATATTAAAGTAATCGAATCGCAACCCGTGAAATACTTAGATATTATTGAGTAGTTCCGGTGGCCATCTGTGGTCTTCATCATCAGTTCCACATCACCAAATAGTGCTTTCCGAGAGCAAATGCACGAGTTACTATAAAAAATACCCAAATCGCTATAGGTGTGCCTATAATATTTGAAGAGTTCCTTCGATTTCTCCAGGATCCCATCATCAAATCCTGCCCTGATGTTTTTAGACTAGATGCTGATAATCCTGGCTGCAGCATCAGGCTAGACTTGTCAACATTGCATTGAACTTAAGTCCTGTTTAAAATGAGCCCAAACACGACTACTGTGCTGTAATTTCAAGGTTGGTACTTTTTCTAATGCTCCTGGCTTCAGCATCAGGTCTTTATGTACTTCGGTGTTCCTCATTAACAGTACGTTTATCCACACATCGAGCCCTTTTCAATGAGCCTTAACACGATATATCTGCTGTTAGTTGTCGAGGAGTTAGGTACTCTGCAGACTATCCTGACTGCAGCATCAGGTCATGACTTGATGATCATGAGACCAAATGTGGCAAATGCCCTATCAAACATCAAAACAATTGACTAAAACAGTCCTTGCCTGTTCGAGTAACTTCTTACTGTTAAGGAGTTGTAACTTCCATCATCAGCCCAGCTACCTGAGATGGTGACAACCATACGCAAATACACAAGATACTTCGTAAAATATGCGAAAAACAATAAGTGAGCCTATAAAATTTAAAGGTTGCCCTCGATTACTCTAAGATCCCATCATCACATCCTAACTTGGTGACAGTGGGACCACCTCAAAACTATTTACTTTGGAACAAAAAAAGAATTTTGAAAATCCGTCGACAATTGGCGGAGTATTCGATGAACAAACAACAAAAAAAAAAACATACAAACAGCCGAACATAGTACCTCCTCCTTTTTGTGAAGTCGTTAAAAAATACTTGCATACGAAATTGTTCCAAAAGGAGCATGATCGCATTTGCGAAAACTAACGCGGTTGAGTACCTACGTATTTGAGCGAGTAGCCGTATAAGATACTTAATAGTCTTGCAAGTATTTTGAGTCGGTACCCGGTGTGCGTACTTGGAAGCAAATACCTGGTGTAAAAACCCGGTCGCATATTTATGCGACCGGGACCGGGTTTTTACACCAGGTGTTTCCAGCAATTTTTTACGTACCTTCCCTACTCGCGATCACACGTTTTCGTAACGCATTCGCCAGTTTACTCCCCAAGTCAAGCGCGCCTAAAGAAGTTTCACTTCAATAAACAATTGAACTACATGGTCACTTCATAATAATGCACACGTTCGGGCAGCGCCGCCGCCGACGTAGTTCGGTTCCCCGACACAAATTGCTTTCCGCGCCATTTTTTTTATGCTACTAGATTTCACGCACACATTTGCACGTATACCAACGTCATTTGTTTATGTAGTAGTAATAGGTAATTATTTTGCGAGCGTTGTATGAAGTGTCCGAGGTGTGGTAAGAGTCTACGGAACAATTCCGTATGCAAGTATTTTTACTTTAATAGTTTCTAAAAGTATTTATTTGTAAACGCGATTGTGCTTATTTATAGGAATTCACGGATCAATTTCCTATGCAAGTACTTTTTACTTCCAACAGGGCTTTTGTTTGATTACGCGATTGTACTTCTTATTTGTATGAAGTTATGGATCAGTTTTCGATGCAGATAGAAAATACTTGAAAGTATCTCGAGCCCTGGTTTTAGGCCCTGGTTTCTTAAGGTGGACGTACTTGGAAGCCCTGGTACTCGATTTTGCAAGTACGACCCATGTCTAAGAGCTACGGGCGAGGCGAACGGGAGTTGAGTGGGGGATATAAGCAAGAGAAAGCAGTGCGCGCGCACATTTTCTTTCTCTCCTCCTCTCAAAGCCAAATACGTTTGAAGTTTCACTTCAGTCGTGTGGTCATAAGCACACTCGGTTTTTTTAATGTCAGTTCGGTATTGTATTCGCTGAGAAAAAAAAAATTGTGTTTGTTCAGTTCAGAAGATTGAAATTGTGAGAAGAATCCTAGAACCAAAAGTTCGAAGACATGTGACATCTACCAACCCGCACTGGGCCCGCATGGTGTATTACCATCACCTCGATTAGGCCTCGGTCATAGCAGTGGGAACATTATAGGTTGATTATACTTGTTTTTCCGAGCGCATACAACCTGAATCTCTTCAAAGTGAGAGTGAACAGGCTTCTTCTGGGTAAGCTCGCCCCATCGTCGACTTTGTCTCTGTCACCTTTGACCTAGAGACCTAGAGACCTAGAGTCAAGAGCAAGCCCATTTCAAATTAAAAAATAATATATTTCATACACATGAAAAAAAATTGCAGCAAAATCTTATGGCTCTTATGCAAATCTTATCAAAATTGTTATAGGTAAGTATGGATATAGATTATTATAGATATGGTTACGAAAGAATTAAAAACATAATTAATCAAAGGTGCTATAGCAATTTTCAATCTAATTATGTTCACTCTTAATAATGTTAACTGTCTTTATTTCAAGCCATTTGGTTTCAGTCCCATTTAAATCTTATTACCAGCACAAAGGCCAACGATAAATTCGACACTCATTGCCAGAAAAAAGTATGAATAATATTTGTTCGACGCATAAAAAACTAGCACAGATTTACCGCCATGCATTTTTAATTGCAATAATAAAACTGAATATCTCTTTGTCCGCGAAAGAAGTGATTACCTCGCTTTGAACATCAGACGTAATTGTGTTTAATTTCTTTTATATTTGTTACATTTCACAAACGCGTCACTTATTGCAATTTATACCTTAAGACAGTGACATAAGAGTCACATGACGTGCGCTGTTGAATTGCAAGGACTATACTCAACTCCCGACTTTTTTCCGACTTTTTAAAACTAATTAGTGATTTAACTACACTTTTAATAGATTTTTTCTCCGCTTTGTAAAGAATGTCGGTTCAAAAGAGCTTCAGGTTTTTGTAAGTCGTTAAATTGAATGAAGATTCTAGATTTTCCTTTTGTCTTTTTTCAAGACTACAGCAATAAATGAAAGAGTTTTATTTTAAACGGATATATTACAAACTTTCTGCGATCATGAATCCGATGATTTTTTGGTCAAAATAAAAATATTTTGTTTCACATAAACCTACATGGCTCGCACATTGCGCACTTTGCTCGCAGAACAGATGGCCGGTGGGGCCGAAAGGTTCTGGAGTGGCGACCGCGTACCGGCAGACGTAGCGTTGGAAGGCCTCCCACAAGGTGGACCGACGACCTTGTGGAGGCCGCAGGAACTCGTTGGATGCGAGAAGCACAAAACCGGTCGAAGTGGAGGTGCTTGGGGGAGGCCTATGTCCAGCAGTGGACGTTTTTCGACTGAAATGATGAAACCTACATGGGCGCATAGAAAACATCAGAAGTTAGGTGTACGGTTCCAACTGGTCGTTTCCTATGGAGCTGAAAAGAAACTTCACGTTTATTCGTATAAAATCAGTTATTCATCACCATTTTTGTACATATTGGCGCCGATTCTCTTGTTCACAAACTAAACTAAATTTAAGTTCAGTGCATCTTTTTCTTTCTATTTCATTAAGAAAAGGACAGGAGATAAATATTAGTTTAGTCCTGTCAAATTAAGATACTCCATAGACAATTTAGCCGTGATTAAAAATTTGGCTATTAAAAATACGTCAATTTACGTCAGATACTGACTAATTTGACAGGTCTAAACTAATATTTATCTTCTGTCCTTTTCTTAATGAAATAGAAAGAAAAAGATGCACTGAAATTAAATTTAGTTTAGTTTGTGAACAAGGGAATCGGCGCCATTATTATGTTAAACCATTCTTACTCATTCGTCGGTACCAATAATTGGTAAAAAGCAGTAGATTTTCAGCTTTGCAAACTGCAGGGTTCACATTTAAAACAAAGCACATCTATAGGCATTCGAAAAATAGACGCTATTTGTTAAAGGTATGAATCGTGGGTGGTTAAAATACACGGAAAAGAATAATGGTGAACGTGTTTTGCTTGGCTTTTGGACAGAGACAGGCATTCGTTTGGTGTTATGACAAGAAAGGATTAAAAATATAATAAATATTAAAACTAGGAAAGCATTGTCAGTCATAATAGTCAAACTATTAGATAGTCAATAATGCAAACTGAAATTCAAAAGCATATATTTCAGTTAAACAATTTATAAGCACTTTGGAATTGTCAAGGAGTCGGTCAGTCAGAAAAATGAAGCTAGTTAGGAGTGGTTTCCTAAGCGAAAGAGGTTTCTATGGAGAAGAACAGGCAAGAATACTGATTAGAAACAGAAATTGCATATTCCTTGGTAGACGGTTAGACGGTTAACATTAACAGTATTCACAACTTCATAAGCAGTCCTTCTGCTGGAACACAGGCCTCGTCTCTGTAAGAGGAAATGGGCCGTAATCCACCACGCGGGCCTAGTGCGGGTTGATAGATGTCATATTTCTTTGATTTTTAGGTTCGAGCACATACCGATTTTCTCATTCCTAACTTAAGCTTCCACAATCTTGTTCGGCAATCCGTTCATCCCTAAATTTCTAGAATGTTCAAAGTGCTAACGATAAATTCTATCAGAATTCACGCGTTCAATATCTGTTGGGGTAAAAATATGAGACAATAAGATTGGGTGACTCCTAAATTATGAAATTCACCGAAGCCTAGTAACGATTACAGAGTCATCTGTTCGGATTGAATTGATGACTTACTTTCGGAGGACGGATCAAAATGGATCGCAGCCGTATTGACCTAAACCAGAATGTAAAATCATGCATTTTAACTTAAGGCACGGCTGGAGAAATTAAGTCGCCTGCCATGTTGCTTGCATTTAATTGATGTCATAATAAAGTGGTACTACCGGAACAATGACGGTACAACTTTCATTGTTACTCCAATTTATTGCATTCAAGAGGCAATTGGATCGCTTTAGGTAATAAAAAACAATTTCATCGATTCCTTTGGAAAAAATATATTCATCATCAGCTTATAGCAGTCCACTGCTAAACATAGGCCTCTCCAATTACATAATAGCATAACACAAATAAAATTTAAAACTAACTATTACTAAAAATCATATAAGTACTTTTAGGAACAGCCTGTATCGATTTTAAAACTCTCCACCACTTTTTGACGGCCGGATTGGTCACTGATGTGAATATTTCGCTTATACCCGCTGTAATTTGATTTTTTGTTTTGTTTTTGATGTTACTTTTTACCTAAGTACCTACTTACTTAAGTGGTTATAATTCTCTAAATTATGTAGTCGATAATTTTGGTGCACGGTAAAACTCTAGTGAGTTTATGTTGGCACCAACTTAAATGTATTAAATGTATGTGTACTACTGAATAAATAAATAAAAATTGCACGCCATTCAGCTCGATTCTCAGCAATCCTCATCCAGCTGCAACCACTTTACGAAGATCGTCGCTTCATCTAGACTGAGGGCGTCCTACCGTTTGCTGATTTGGAACACGTCTACCTCAAAGTTCCTCACCCTATCATTAAGAAAATCGAAAAAAACGACGTCAAGGAACATTTCATCCATAAAAGTACATCTTTACCTCTTTTATACAACTCCCGAGTTTCATTCAATTCACATAGTGCTTCACAGTATTTTGTTTGAAGAAAACATGGCGGAAGATAGCAATAAATATTGTACATTTCAACTCGAAGAGCATTGAAAGGTTTTCTTTATTTTCCTGTTCAGATTGCAAAAGAATGAGCACTGACCGACGTGCTCGTTGTTGCAATTGCATGAAGCGAATGAAATAAAACTAAAATTGTTAACTCTTTGTAGAACCTAGAATCGTCATTTTTTGCGCACCTATTTATATGTTAGAGGGGGTACGCTTGCTGCGGTCAGTTCGTGGATGTATGATCATCTATTACATATCGAAACCTGCCAAAAACCGGTTCAAATTCAAATTCATTTACTCACATTTAAATAGAGTAAAAATGCAATTGGTGGTTCAGCATGTTACATTATTTGGTCTTATATTCTATTTAGCCTTAATATGGCATGTGAAGCTACATAATTCAAGATATTAAATTCATCTAATACATAAAAATAAAAAGTACGGGTATTTAGAAAAAAATCATAACATGTCTTCGAGATTCATAGAGCCTAATGTAAAATATATCGTATAGTAGTAATAATGTCAAATATGTATCTGGCTAACTACAGTGTCTAGTAGGTACTAGTAACAACCTCGTTTTTTTTTTCGTAGATAATGACACATTATTCATGCCGAGCCAAATGACAGCCACAACCAATGTTCCGGCTGTCATTAGCGGTCACAGTCAGAAGCCCAAAAGTCTGACAACCACTCTTACCAAGGAGTATCGTGTTACCTAATAACTGGGCTGTGGACGTATAGGACGCTCCATATAAAAAAACTGTTATTCAGCTGCGTCCGGTTAGACTGGAAGCTGACACTAACATAGATGGGAAAAGGCTAGGCAGATTGAAAGTAGTGACAAAAGTTATACTTTATAGTGCCATCACAAATGTTAATAGCACTGACTTGAAAATGAATTCGAACATAGTGATAATGAAATAGAAACCGACTGCAACTTAAATAAATAAATGGCAAATATTCGGTATTCGCGAAATATCCACAATGTTAATTTAACAAGAAGCTAAATACCATTAGTAATTAAATACCTATTCAAAGCAGTGTCTGGATGAAGGCTGTAGATAATGGTAATAAACTAAATCAAACAGCTAGCAATTTTCTCCATTTAAATATTTTTTTAACGTAGATAATACTAGAATAACGTTTGCAAAGTCTTCCCAGACATTCTACCAATAATTTCAATAACTAAGTAAATCGTTCGAAATAGGTTTCTAATGTTTACATCAAACAATTGGATTCCAATTTATTCCTCGCCACGCTCGAAGGTGTTGAAACGGCAAAACTTTCCCCCATTCAGTATTCTTAGTGTCCGCACTTCATCAAATTCAATTTGCTCTGTTTTATCATATTCGTGTACTTTACTTTTCGTTACTACTTCTTTTATAGCAGTTTTTTTTATGCTTTCGGGTCTTTCAAAAGTTTTTATTTATCGCGGATTTATAGTTATTTGCTTAGTTTTTTTTTTTTCAGAAAGACAGAGATACGAATCAACATTATTTTAAGTGAAAACTTCTTTAGGCACGTCGAGCATATTTTGAGATGGGAAAGAACTATTGAACTCGCGAAACTGTTACCGTAATCGATGCCGCTTCGGATGTGTTCGGCAGTCCTCGGTATATCCGATATGTCAGTGAGTGATGGCAAAGTATTCTGTTTGTGTTTTGTTTTCACTTCTGTCGGCACTCCCGGGGTGCCAATGTTTTTTTAATACAGGGTGGCAGAGTAAGGAGTATCGTATTACCCAGTAACAGGGTTGTGGAGGTCAAGTAGGCAGTCGCTCCATGTAAAATACTGGTATTCAACTGAATCCGCTTATACTGCAAGCTGTTCCCAACTGTAGTTGGGAAAACCCTAAGCAGATTAATTTATATACAAGTATTACTGTATGTCGAAATATACCCCCAAAATAAAATAGATTGGTCGACAGATGCATCAAAACCTCTGTCGTACACAGTTACATTTGTCGTAGTGCCAACGTGTTGCGGTGAAATGTACAGTGAACAAAAGAGATAAGTATTCAGGATCATCGGATATAGTTGAAGTTTAATAAGAAACAGATGGATGTTCTCGAATAAAATTTAATTTTATTAATAGAAAACACTGAGTCCGTGTGGTGCCGGACTTAAAGAATAGCACCACCCCCCTTCTTCCCATGGGTGTCGTAAAAGGCGACTAAGGGACGTACCGGAGAATGGGCAGCAGCGTTCTCTATGCATTTAATATCATACTGCGATCGCCAACCCGCATGCCAAGCGTGGCGATTATGGCAAATCCCCCCCCAAATGACAAGCATGAAAAATACTTGGCCCCTAGTGCCCGGCGGCCCGCCTACCCTTGGCTACGGTAGCGGCCAAGGCCACGGTGAGGCAAGGGGTGCTAAGAATCCCCGGAAGAGATCCGGCTACCAAAATAACCGAAAACTGGACCTGGCAACATACAACACGCGTACACTCCGGACCGACGAGAAGAGCTCCGAACTCGAGGAAGAATTGAGCAGGTTGCGATGGGGCATAGTGGGATTATCTGAAGTCCGAAGAGAAGGGGAGGACTCGATAATCCTTAAATCTGGCAACTTGCTCTATTTCCGGGAGGGCGACCAGCAGTCCCAAGGTGGTGTCGGGTTTATCGTCCACAAGTCCCTTGTGAGCAACGTGGTGAAGATCGAGAGTGTGTCGACCAGGGTGGCGTACCTTATACTCAGAATATCCGCAAGGTATTCGCTGAAGGTCGTACAGGTTTACGCCCCGACCTCGTCACACCCCGACGATGAGGTGGAGACCATGTATGAGGATATTTCCAGAGCCATGCATGACTCTAAAACTCACTTCACCGTTGTCATGGGGGACTTTAACGCGAAACTGGGTAAACGAAGCGATGATGAGCTGCGAATGGGGCAATTTGGAGTTGGACGACGGAACCACCGGGGCCACCTACTGGCTAGTTTTATGGAGAAGGAAGGCCTCTTTATGATGAATTCCTTCTTCAGAAAACGTGAGCACGGGAAGTGGACCTGGCAGAGCCCGGATGGTGCAACTAAAAATGAGATTGACTTCATTATGTCGACGAAGAAGCAAATATTCAATGATGTCTCTGTGATCAACGCGGTGAAAACCGGAAGTGATCACCGCATGGTAAGAGGCACATTGAACTTAAATATAAAGCTGGAAAGGTCTCGACTAATGAGGTCTACGCTCCACCCAGCGCCGATCCAAGTTCAAAACCCCGAGAGCTTTCAGCTCGAACTTCAGAATCGTTTCGAGTGCCTGGGGAGCTCCGTGGACGAATATAACGATGGGTTCGTGGAAGCTGTCCATACGGTCGGGTCTAAGATCTTCAAGACCCGTCGTACGAATACGAAAAAGAAGCTCTCTGATCCTACTTTGCGGCTCATGAAGGAGAGGCGCGAGATGATCCTGCAGTCTTCAGATGATGTTCTAAAGTACCGGCGGCTCAACAGACAGATCTCTAAGTCCTTGAAAAGCGACCTTCGCCGCTTCAATACAGATCGTATTGAGGAAGCGATAGAGCAAAATAGAGGCTCCAAGGTTTTTGCTAGAGATCTGTCTATTGGGCAGAGCCAGCTTATGAAACTGAAGACTGATGATGGCAGGATCGTATCCGCCAAACCTGAGCTGTTGAGAGAGATCGAGAGGTTCTATGGACAGTTATACACGTCAACAAGCAACCCCGTTACGAATCTGGCAAACGACCCAAGAGCTAGATTGACCCGACACTATACCGAAGACATCCCGGACGTCAGCCTGTACGAGATTAGGATGGCTCTGAAGCAGCTTAAAAACAACAAGGCACCGGGTGATGACGGAATTACGACCGAGCTCCTGAAGGCCGGCGGAAAACCCGTTCTTAAGGCCCTTCAGAGGCTGTTTGATTCCGTCATACTCGAGGGTAAAACACCACAGGCATGGAACAGAGGTGTGGTGATACTTTTCTTTAAGAAGGGTGACAATGCCCTTCTTAAGAATTATAGGCCCATCTCACTTCTGAGCCATGTCTACAAGCTGTTTTCGAGAGTCATCACGAACCGTCTCGCGCGCAGGTTTGACGACTTCCAGCCTCCCGAACAAGCCGGATTCCGTAAAGGCTTTAGCACCGTAGACCACATACATACGCTGCGACAGGTTATACAGAAGACCGAAGAGTATAACCTGCCTCTCTGCTTAGCGTTTGTGGACTACGAGAAAGCCTTTGATTCGATCGAGACATGGGCTGTACTGCAGTCTCTTCAACGGTGCCAGATCGACTATCGGTACATCGAGGTGCTGAAGTGTCTGTACGAAAACGCCACTATGTCAGTTCGACTCCAGGACCAGACCTCGAAACCTATCCTTCTGCAGCGAGGTGTGAGACAGGGAGACGTTATCTCTCCGAAACTGTTCACCGCTGCTCTGGAGGATGTCTTTAAGGTTCTGGACTGGAAAGGAGCTGGCATTAATATCAATGGCGAGTACATAACTCACCTTCGGTTTGCCGACGATATAGTAGTCATGGCTGAGACTATGGAGGACCTCAGTACAATGCTCGATGACCTCAGTAGAGCCTCTGAAAGAGTGGGTCTGAAAATGAACATGGACAAAACGAAGGTCATGTCAAATGCCCATGTAACACCCACTCTCATGAAGATCGGAGACGCTACACTCGAAGTCGTGGACGAGTATATTTACCTAGGACAAACTGTCCAGTTAGGTAGGTCCAACTTCGAGAAAGAGGTCAATCGTCGAATCCGACTCGGCTGGGCAGCGTTCGGGAAGCTACGCAATATCTTCTCGTCCCACATACCGCAGTGTCTCAAGACGAAAGTCTTTGACCAGTGCGTGTTGCCAGTGATGACATATGGCACTGAAACGTGGTCGCTCACAATGGGCCTTATTAGAAGGCTGAAAGTCACCCAAAGGGCAATGGAGAGGGCTATGCTTGGAGTTTCCCTGCGGGATCGAATCAGAAATGAAGAGATCCGCAGGAGAACCAAGGTAACCGACATAGCCCGAAGAATTGCCAAACTTAAGTGGCAGTGGGCAGGGCACATTGCTCGCAGAACAGATGGCCGATGGGGCCGAAAGGTTCTGGAGTGGCGACCGCGTACCGGAAGGCGTAGCGTTGGAAGGCCTCCCACAAGGTGGACCGACGACCTTGTGAAGGCCGCAGGAACTCGTTGGATGCGAGAAGCACAAAACCGGTCGAAGTGGAGGTGCTTGGGGGAGGCCTATGTCCAGCAGTGGACGTCTTTCGGTTGAAATGATGATGATGATGATGAATAGAAAACAAACAGCCCATTATCAAATTAAATTTCAGTGAAACTCAAACTCAAAGCATTTATTTCAATTAAACCAATTACAGGCACTTTTGAATTGTCAAGGGGTCGGTCAGTTAGAAAGATGTAGCTAGTTGCCCATTCCAAAGCGTAGGTACCTATGGAGAAGAACGGGCAAGAAACTCCATGGACACTCTTTTCAATTAAAATAATGTGATTACAAAGTCTTGGTTACATCATTCATGTTAAAAATTATACATGTGAGAACGATGCAGAACGTTACAGTCTACTACATCCATCGGTTTCTTACTAAACTTTAACTATATCCGACGATCCTGCATACTTATCTCTTTTGCTGACTGTACATTAGTAATGAGACCTATACATTACAATTAAGTGTGAATAATGGAACGTAACTAGTTTAACTTTGTTATTTAGAAATTTGATTTCACACTTGGTTTAATCTTCAAATGAACGAAGGATGACAAACTCATAATGTCAATGCTGAATTTTTTCATAATTCATCATGAATATTGTTTTTTCAAAATCAAAAGTCATATTCAAACCTAACCTTTAGTTGGGAAGAAGAAGTGGCGCAACAAATGACCTCATCTAGTTTCATTAAATATGATTGACGCGTAAAAGTGTTTGTGCAGACGCCAGCACATCAACCTACCTGAAACTGTCAAATTTTCCCAAACAATTTTGAACCATATACTTTAGCATTAAAGTTGAAAATTTATTAAAGAAAATTGACAGAATGTAGTAGGTTGATGTGCATACAGAAATAAAACCGTTTATCATTTACACTCCCCAGCAGCACAGCTGTCTGTTCAGTTAGAAGAACTTGATTTTATAGTATACTAGCTGCGCCCCGCGGTTTCACCCGCATAAGTGTCGATCCCGTGGGAATATCGGGATAAAAACTATCCTATGTCCTTTCCCGGGACTCAATCTATCTCTATAATATACCAAATTTGATCTAAATCGGTTCAGTGGTTTAGGCGTGAAAGGTAACATATAGACAGGCAGACAGAGTTACTTTCGAATTTATAATATTAGTATGGATTTTTCAGTTTTAATACTTTTAGCTAGCTAAAATTTTAGTTTCTGTTTAATGGAACTTCAACTTTTTAACACTAGTTTGGACTTTAAACATTTGTTGACTTTGTAAAAATAGATGTTTTAATAAGGAGGCAAATGTTTAGAAAAAAAAAACAAATTAAGAAACATGCAAAACTTAAATTGACCTGACCTATTAAAAAAAAAAAACACAAAAACTGAATCAACTCAATAAAAACCAAAACAATACGTACAAAGACTTGAAACTTTTAAACAAGTTGAAACAAGTTTCAAGTAAAACGATTCAACTAGACAGGAACTCCGTTCCATTTATTGAAGTTGTTCAGTTTCAAAGCAAGTGCACAAAATTAATAGGTACAGAAGGTCGGCTCCTTACAGCGCGCAGCGGGCGGACAGGCACACGCACACATAGATGTGTGATATACAGTCGATGTACGTAAAGCATCTGATGCGGAGTCTTTATTGTATAATGATCACTGACCACCATGCAGTGAAAACCTCGTAAAGATAAAACCGAGTGTGGTGAAACTTCAAACGTATTTGGCTATGAGAGGAAGAGAGAAACAAAATGAGCGCGCGCACTGCTTTCTCTTGCTTACATCCCCCACTCAACTCCCGTTCACCTCGCCCGATCACACTTTTCGTAACGCTTACGTCACGCGTTCGCCAGCTTACTCCCCAAGTCAAGCGTGCGTAAAGAAGTTTCACTTCAAAATTCATTGTTTTTGGAACGAAGATAACACGGCTGGCGGCAGGAGTTAACTGGTAGAAATCGTCATGTAACTAGAAAGCGTTCTGCTTCTCCATGCGATTGAGAAAGTTTCATGTTTTGTTTTCATGGTTTTCTAGGGTGTTGAAGCCAATAGTCAAGGGAAGGTTGATGAATTACCTGACGCTATCGACAATAGTTATTTATGCAACTGTTGTATAAGGGGTATTAAAACACTAGTGGTAATATTATCACATGAGTGTTTTAATACCTAAATTATAAACAGTTGCATACAAGACTTTATCTACACCCATGATATGAATCCTCTATAAGAAGTTCTGAAACAGTTTTTTGCAATACTAATATCGAACAAAAATGGCGGCCGGCGGGATACGACGTGAATTCGAATAACCTATATATTCTTCTTTTAATTACGGCGCTGTGATAGTGAAACGCACGTGCATGACAATGTTCTTTTTTTTAAAACGAGTTGCATAGTGAAATTTAGTACAACATTATAACACTCGTTTGGATGATATTATGGTTACTATGATACTGGTTGTTTTAATGTTGGCAATAAGCTAACGGTTTCAGAAACTTTTATAGACGATTTATAGCATGGGTGTAGAAAAACAAATAAAACCTAGTGATGCGTATTTAGAACACAGGTGCACAGCTCTATGATGATTTTAACGCCTTCTGTTGATGTGAGAACCTCGGGGAACGTCAACGACGGTCCTTTTTTATATAGTTTTAGCTTCCCCCGTAAAGTAACTTTTATGGCAATCACGAAGGTTTTTACTGCACGGCGACGATAAGTGTTCGTGTGTGAGCGTATTCACTCGTTGTATACTGACGTCACGCAAAATCCTGCATCGCGAAGGCAAAGTTTACCGCGCGACTAGCATAAATATACAACGTCCCGACATCAATCGGGCAGTAGCCCACCAGACACGATACCCATCTGGTCGGACGATCCTCCCTTTTCCATAGAGGATTATTGAACTTTATACCCGAACAGGGTGTGAGCCGACGGGATGGCTGAGGGAGAGAGCCTCACGTCCCACCCGCCGCGGGAGACGCTCCGGGCGTCGGGAGCCGCGTGACGACTCCCGGCCACCGTGGGCGCGACCCTGCGGACGGAGAGTAATGGGTAGCTCACAGTCCGATCAGGACCAGGCCCGTGCCGGACGGCGCGTACGTGTTCCACGCGCGCCTCAAAGAGATGTCAGCAAAAAGGAAGGGGTTTGCCAGGGCCGAAGCCTGCCGAGGGTGCGGGCTTGTCCGAATGGGTTACCGCTACCCCGGAACATAAAGGGCTAAGGAAGGACCATGGATGGGTTTTAGTCAGTAAGAGTCTGACACTCCCTTCCGCTCCACCCAAAGCGGGAGGGGTCATTTGATGATTTCCCATCCATAAAAAAAAAGGTGAGAGCCGACCTTCTGTACCATTCATTCAGTGGCAACTGCTTCATGTAGCAATCACTTAGCTGTGCGACAATGTGTTTGATCGATTTAACTAATTAGATTGCGGAAGTTATTGATTTGTACTTAATTGATAATAATAGAGTGTTTGATGAGAAATGATAGGTCATTGTCTGAAGTTTTTGGGGATAAAGGTGGGGCTTTAAAACCGAGGTTTATGTTGAAATAAAACTAAAGCTGAATCTTTACTTATATAGCTGAACGCCTCGATCAACCACTCTCGTGGCTCTCGTCAGGCGGTTGGACCATGGGCCTGATTCAGAAGGCCATACTCCTCGATACGGCTCGAATCGTGAAGAGGTTCCTGTTCCTGAAGACCTAACCATCGGTAGCTTGGATCCTGCTTCGGGAGCAGGATCACTATTTTAAATGTGTTTTTAAATAAACATTTAATAAGTATAAAAATAAATGAACGAAGAGAGAGATAAACCAAGAGTTATGTCAAAGTCAAAGTATTTATTTCAAATAGGCACATAAAAGGCACTATTGAACGTCAAAAATTACCTTAAAAAAGAATTGATTCTAGTCACCCCTTCCAAAAGGTAGTTTAATGTAAACTAGCAGTCAAAGTTTATGATGATCTTCGAAAGGTATACGGGTAGGTATAACCAATTCATCCTTTTATACCACAACTATCTAAAAACTATGAAGATCTTGCCTCATGTCATGTCTATCTAATCTGAAGACCATGCCGTAATAAAATACGTTCAAAATCTAGTCGCAATCTCATCTCAGAAGCCATCAATGTCAAAAATTACGGAAGATTAGAGGCTCTTTAGACAGAGAGAAACTAAAATTAGAATCAATCAAAATCTAAAGTAATTTATTCATATTAGGCTGAGCAGTGGTAGCCCAGTGGTATCGGCCGCGACTTACGAGTTGTAGGTCGTAGGTTCGAACCCAGACAGGCGCTTTACTTTGTGTAAATTATTTCATCACCACTGCTCTCAAAACGGTGAAGGAAAACATCGTGAGGAAACCGGCATGTCCTAGAACCAAAAAATTCGAAGATATGTGACATCTACCAACCCGCACTGGACCCGCGTGGTGGATTACGGCCCATTCCCTCTCACAGAGAGGAGGCCTGTGTCCCAGCAGTGGGAACACTATAGGCTGATTAATGAATGAATGAGGCTGAGAATCAGCACATTTCTAACATCAAAATACATAAGACAGTCCCCCAAAACGCTCGCCCTTTACCACTTCCTAGTGCTTTCGCTGGGAAGAAAAAGTGGCGCAACAAACTCCCCAGCAGCACATAAATGCAAACATTTTAACTTTTTCAACGCCATTGTCACATATATGTGACAAACGAAATCTTACCCTGAACGCCAACGTCACAAATATATATGACAAAATACACGTCGCACGGGTCGCACCATATTATGAAATAAACAATTTAATCATTACTTTTCTGTGTTTTTATTCATATAATTTAAAATAAGCTTCCGTCTATATTGTATTGAATGAAACTAATATAAATAAACCACCAATATCGAGAAATTTGTTGATGTAAGTGTGTGTGTGTGTTGTTGTGTTGTTAAAGTGGCCTGGCGTCAGGGGTACGGCGATACGTTTATACTCTGGCGTCCAAAAGGTTAAAAAATACGGGTTTTACCCCTCTATTTTCACATACCCCCGTGGTGCACCGGCACATGAGCTTGTTCAGGAATTTATGACATAAACCCAACGTTAATAAATTAAGTTTATTTCGCCATCTATAGACGATCGCGTGTCGTGCTATCCACTCAGCTTATAAATCAACCCCGCGGTGACACCTCATAATTCAAGGGGGAACCTCGTAAATAAGCCTAAAGCATAATCAACAATAGAACCACAGTAACCCTTGAAGATAATATAAGACGTGGATGTGAGGTAGGAAGAGAAAATGGAAGAATATGTGGCAATATTGAAGGATTTAAAAAGGATAGCAGTATGGCTTCGTAAAGGGTATTGAAAATGTAATCCCAGACGGCCATTGTACAAAATTGTTGGCGCTTCATGTGTTCATATTCAGCAGCTAATCCGTTGGTATTATGATATTACATTTTTGGTTTTATATTTAACAAGCAATTTGGTATTATAAGATTTGATATGTAGTCAAAATATCAAGACTTCAAAAAAAAAAATTGTTGACAAAAAGTGCTTACGCAGCGAAAATTTCACGTACCAGCCTGAAACCCAACTTAAAGTTAAAGTATACGATTACGAGAATAATTTCAATAAAACCCCGGAGTTACACAAACACTCATTTTCCCGACCCATAAAAACTACTCCAACAAAAAATCCGGCCCTTACGTGCATTACCCCTGCCTCTACAAAACATTTTAGTACAACCCTACCTGTTGTTGAACTATAAACTACCGCATCTATTCACCTGTACTCGACAATACCCTTTAGAAGCGAGTACAATGGCGAACAAAAGAGTTGTGCGTGACGAACTCCCAGAATGATTTAGTACAGTTGCGTGGAAGAGAACAATGTACGCACTTCATCTCCTCAGTGTACATTTTGATGTAGTGTATAATGGAGTTGGTGGTGCGGTCAGACGACGCTGTTATTTACTGATATTTTGTTGGTAACAATCATATAAACGAAGAAATGTGCGTGAAGTGAAGTGGAAAGATTTTTATGACGATTTAAATCCTTGGTTTAGGAAAGAAAGCTTTACAAACAAAATAAGGCTAAGATGATGACGATTCGAAACGAAATACTATGATTTTCCTGCAGTAAAGTATGCCAAAGTGTCGTCTTTAGCGTACTTAAATCTAAGTTGGAATTATTTCTTTAACTTTGAATAAGGGCTAATTTTTCAATCATTTGATAACTTTATTCAAGGAATAATTTTGAAATTTTCACAGTTATTTCATACAAAAACTGTCAAACGTCAATTTTATTCCTCGAATAAAAGTTATCTGGCGATGGAAAAATCAACCCTTAATGGTATTGTCCTATTTTTTTTTTACAAAAACTAATTAAAAATCATCCTTTACTGAAAACTCCACAAACAAAATTATACAGAAAATACAAGTAAAAAAAAATAGTTACATATTTCAGGCGATCACTGGGTAAACACCTCTCAAATCTTAAATCAGCATCAACTATTAAACGAATGAGTGCTTTCTCCACCGGAGACCGACTTACCTGTTGAGTTAGATCGCGGTAAGAACTTGGCTTACGCCACTGACAGGCAAGGATTGCCTACAAGAATGGGAAACTTATTACTTCCAGCACTAGTACAATAATGTACAAGAAAGAACAGTCGTATTATTTTTGTCTTGTCTTCCGAAGATAGAGTGGTCTTTGCAGTTACTTCGAATGACTAGTTATTTAGTTTATATAGTGCCATCTCTCTAGTTTATTGATCATTTGATTGATGATGATCTATACAGGGTGACTTGTAATTTGAGGGTCTGGGTAGATTGCTTGGAGGTAAGAAACTAGTGGAATGGCATAAACCACCATTTTTTTTTTTTGTACCTTATTAGGTAGCTGATTAAATGTAAAGACGCCAGCATATCAACCTACTACAATCTGTCAAATTTCTTTAATAGATTTTCAACTTTATTGCTAGAGAATAAGGTTCAAAGTTGATTGGGAAAATTTTACAGTTTCGGGTAGCTTGATGTGCTGGTGTCTGTACATGTCTTCTCCGTAATAGAATATAAACTTTTATTTCAGGCAGGAGTCTATAGGGTTAGTAATAATTTTACTTAATTTCTAGTGTTAGTAGGTTACAGATATAAAAAATTAAAATTCATTAATTTACGGCTAATGCTATTGCATAGTACAGACGCCAGCACATCAAGCTACTACAATCTGTCAAATTTAATAGATTTTCAACTTTATTGCTAAAGCATAAGGCTCAAAGTTGATTGGGAAAATTTAAAAGTTTCGGCTAGCTTGATGTGCTGGCGTCTGTACATTTTATAGATTTTGAAGGCTGTTGCTAATCTATTGATTCATACTTATTTTCGAAAAAAATGTCTGTTTAACAAAGTTAAATAACGCAATGCAATAAATGTTGTTGAACTGTCAAAATGGTAGCCATTGATATTGTTATTGTGTTTCCAAATTACCCCGGTGGTTACCTAATTTAAAACTTCAAATTGCTTCGTCGTTAGTTTCACTTGAAATTGGGAAGTACAAACTAATAATTTGATTAGTTAATAATATCCCCCAGTGGTTTTAAATGTAAATGTTATTTTGGGTCGGTCCAGGTGTAATAACTAGATTTGGATGGAGGATCAATTGGGTTTAGGAAGGTATAGTTTGTAGAATATTGTATTGTTTTGTTTTGTAGAAATTCGATTAAAGGGTTTGTTTATAAACGATGATTAAAGTTAAGCGACGTTCAAACGTCAAAAATGTATGGTTGAACAGTCGCTAATCACGATTAGTTTTAGCAACGTTTATAAATAAAGGGGCTTTTGTCTACTTCGGTAAAGTTTAAAGTTGATATTATGTTTGCATTAATCCTGTACTAAAATAATAATAGTCAATTGAATTGTCGTGTCTTAAGTTATGGCCAAACTGAAGCGAATCCCTTGCAAGATGCAAGACAAACTGAAGCGAATCCCTTTCAAGATGCAAGACAAACTGAAGCGAATCCCTTACAAGATGCAAGACAAAATTGGTTCGCGCCGATTGTGTCCCCTAACTTGTATGGAGGTGTTCAAACTAGCACGAACAGACACATGACTTCCTCATGAAAACAAATGACGCAGTCACCTCCAGTGTCCCGCGTGGGATTCGTCTCAATGTAACCAGAGCTTTATTCATTGATGTATGTTTGAAAAATGTATCATATAAATAGAAGCAAGCTGACTGACTGATTAATTAGCTTCTGTTCGCGATTTCGTCCGCGCGTTTTATTGTTTTAGTTTTTGTCGATTTTAACAGGGATTAACCCCTGTTAAAAAGCCAATTTATATAGATAAATTGGCTTTTTTTTGTCTCTACTCATAAATATGAATAAATTGCATATTTCAGTGCTGTCTTCTGTATGATATTAGTACAGTCAGCATCAAAAGTTGATTAAAACTATCATTTTTACATGTTATTAAATTGACATTCCATAATTGAGACTATTGCGCCTTACTTAGCCTTAGTATTTAATTCTTGTGTAGATCAAGGAGTCTTCCCCGATCTAATGAAATATAGTAAGGTAATACCACTTTACAAATCCGGGGATAGTAAAGACACCAATAATTATAGACCCGTATCCGTGTTGCCGGTTTTCAGCAAGGTGTTTGAAAAGATAATGCTTAATCAGATGCTCAATCATTTTAACACGAATAAAATCCTTCACGATCAACAGTATGGTTTTACCAAAGGACGTTGTACGACCGACGCCGGTGTAACCTTATTAAAACACATTTTTAACGCGTGGGAAGAGGCTCAAGACGCCATAGGAATCTTTTGTGACCTCTCCAAGGCATTTGATTGCGTCGATCACGAAACCTTGCTTTTGAAACTTGAGCATTACGGACTTGGAAAACTTGCGCTCAGTTTAGTTAGTTCTTATTTAAATGATAGACAACAGCAAGTTCAAATAAATGGTGTCAATTCACATGGCTTAACAGTAAAAATGGGTGTGCCACAAGGCTCGATTTTGGGTCCTTTCCTCTTTTTAGTGTATATAAATGATCTACTCCATTTATTAAAAAACCAACCACAAATGGTGTTATTTGCTGATGACACTTCTTTAATTTTTAAGGTAAATAGACGTGCTATAAATTTTGACGACGTAAATAACGCCCTACTGCAGGTCCAAAATTGGTTCACTGCTAATAATTTAGTATTAAATGGAAAAAAAACTAAGTGCATAAGATTTTCTTTACCAAATGTCAAAGGTAGTGATTGCGAGATAATATTGAATCAAGAGAAACTAGAATTCGTCGATACAACTGTTTTCCTAGGAATCACGCTCGACTCAAGGCTACAATGGGGTCCTCATTTAACATCTCTTGCAGGACGGCTAAGTTCAGCTGCTTATGCTGTCAGAAAAATCCGTCAGTTTACTGATGTAGATACCGCGAGACTGGTCTATTTTAGTTACTTTCATAGTATCATGTCTTACGGTATTTTACTTTGGGGACGGGCTGCAGACATCGATTCTATTTTTATTCTGCAGAAAAGAGCCATCAGAGCCATATATAATCTTCGCAGGCGCGATTCTCTAAGGGAACGGTTTAAGGAAATTAACATCATGACGGTACCTTGTCAATATATCTATGAAAACATCATGTATGTAAGGAAAAATTTACATCTTTTTAGTAAAAGAGGTGAAAGACATAATTATAGTACTAGAAATAGGGACCTATTAGTTCAACCAGGTTTCAGACTAGCTAAAGTAGACTCATCTTTTATGGGGTACTGTTTAAAATGTTATAATAAAATACCTCCCCACATTCTTCAACTGAATGAGACAAAATTCAAGTCTTGTATTAAACGCACACTATGCAGGCAGGCATATTATAAGTTAGGGGATTACATCGCGGATAAAAATGCCTGGCTCAATGCTGGTCCTGCTCCACAACCACAACTAATTGATTAACACTTGAAAATACTGTTGGAGCTGCTGAAGATTGTAAGTCTATCTTTGCATTGTATAAATTCAATCTCCTAGTATTGTATAATTGCATAACACATGTGTGAGTACTATGTACACACTATAAAGCTACCATTTACTGGGTACGTCTTTCATTGACTTGAATGTGCTCTGGCGGCTGAGAGTATGTCATGCTCACTCAAATGTTTCGCTGATGGTGGCGCATGTGTTGGATCATTTAGCTCCCTTCAAAATGGTTGAGCTGAATGGTGCTGATGCATGCGTCATGTTCGTGAACGGGCGCCGTCAGTAGGAACTGGTCATCTCTTTGCTGCCATGGCTTATTTTAATTTATTATTTGAATTGTTGTTTTTTCTCATCTTTTCATTATGGACGCTTTTAACGTTCTGCATCGTTCTCACATGTATAATTTTTAACATGAATGATGTAACCAAGACTTTGTAACCACATTATTTTGATTTAAAAGAGTGTCCATGGAGTTTCTTGCCCGTTCTTCTCCATAGGTACCTACGCTTTGGAATGGGCAACTAGCTTCATTTTTTCTGACTGACTGACTTCTTGACAATTCAAAAGTGCCTGTAAATGGTTTAATTGAAATAAATGCTTTGAGTTTGAGTTTGAGTTTGACAACAACTTTTTTCAATAAACTGATTTTTAGCTTTTCACATAATAGACAAGAGTATATATTCTAAAAAAAATTCTTCTGCAGCAATTTTGAACAAATATTTTGCTCAATAACTAAGATTAAGAAAACTGAAGTGTTAATCAACTTTTGATGCTGACCGTAACCAACTATGAAATATGAATGAAGTCAATCTATAGTATACAAACTTTTATTTATTTGTACAGATATTTAAATAATATATGCTAACATACAAACTGTTCAAACATACATACTGGCACTGTTCCTGTTGACAGCGATGCGGACGAATTCTCTGATGCCCTACGACTATTTTGTTTATTTGTACATATTATTATCTATAGTATAGATTAAAATAATAAGTACTTAAGCAAATAATTACTAATACCCAATTAATTAATAAAAATTAAAACCTAACTTAACTAAAACTATACACAAACTAATATATAGCGTCGATAAATTCGTCCGTACCTATCGCTGTCGACTGGTAATGTACCCAAGAGACTGGCGGCATTACCACGTTTTATCTGTATAAATATATACATACAACCAAACACTATTATAAGTCTTTACTAAAAACAATTTTCAGTATAGCAAAACAACATCAGTATCTAACCGCCGATCTAAATTACAAAGGCAAAGTTTAATAGTTTCCGATCCATATCCAGTTGATTGTAATTAAATCCATAATCAACTTGATGCCGATCAATCAAAACTTCGATTATGTTTGAACATACTTAGCCACATGTTTATACCATGGGGGAAAAGTTGACAAACTAATCAAGGAATACATTAATTGATCACCACGTGAAAGAGTTCAGTCACTCACAGAGTTGTTATACACGAGACATGGTTTTGAACAAATTGTGAAAATTCCACCTAGATGTAAAAAAAATTTCTCAAGTTTTAATAATAGAAGTTTTTAAGTACTTAATTTTTTTTATATTTCATAAGTTTATAATTCCACATTTCCTCTTAGCATTAAAAGTGTACAATCTCGAAAAAAAAAGAAATTGAGTTAAATTAAACCTTTAAAACGTTCACCTGTGAAATTTGTAAATTTTCGAGATAGTACACTTTTAATGCGAAGAGACGATTTGTGTATTTAATATTTTCTGATAACGTAGAGTTTGTACTTTAATTAAAAGTTAATTAGTTTACTCGATAGTAAAACTATAGAAGCTGTGTCTCCTGTAGTTAAAAGAATCACACTAGATTAAAACTGAATATCTCATTACACATTGTGATTATTTGATGTAGAATTAATGATTTAACAATATTTTGTTACAATTCCTCAATAAATAAATATAAAAAAAACAAAACAGTTCAGAAACACGTCTATGTGTGCATAATTATAGAGTGCAACTCTTTACCGGATGTGTTTTGCGATGGCTGCAACCTGAAATTTTCTAGTATATTACTTCTAGTCAAGCATGACGACGCTACAGATGTGTTTTTAGATCTTTGCAGGTCGGTTCACAGTCGCTGAAAGAAGAAATAGTAGGCATCCCTGGATTGAGTTACATGGCGACAGATTGAAGAGGCCTATGATCAGCCATACTGTAGGCTAATGATGATGAATTGGTTATGCGGCCATGTTATTTCTCAGTGACCTTCTGTCACTAGAAACGAACGAAAGCCAGTCTTTTCTCACAAGGCCAAACAATCAATCATTCTTCATTTGTTCCTTCCAAAAATAGACAAAATGAAAACGGCAAAACGTGACAGAATTAAATAACTTTGCAATCCCAAAACTTTGGAAACAAAGATCATTGTCCTTTAAATTGTGAATAGCACTGTCAAAATACGGAAATGGTGATAATTTAGTGAGAGGTCGGCGACTAAAATTATTTTATTGTTTTAGTTTTTGTCAAGTTTGTTTTTGTTTCGGCAAAAATTGTTTTGACTATCTACTGATACTGTAAAGGTAGTTTTCATCTGTCATAAAGTTGACTGGCATTATTCAATTTGGCGTTTATATTAGTTTCGGTTTTGAGTTTTCGCAGGAGAACCATGGTAACCGACATAGCCCGAAGAATTGCCTAATGGACAGGGCACATTGCTCGCAGAACAGATGACCGATGGGGCCGAAAGTTTCTGGAGTGGCCGCGTAAGGGAAGACGTGGCGTTGGAAGGCCTCCCACAAGGTGAACCGATGACCTTATGAAGGCCGCAGGAATCCGCTTGATGCGCAAAGCACAGAATCGGTCGAAGTGAAGGTGCTTGGGGGAGGCCTTTGTCCAGCAGTGGACGCCTTTCGGCTGAAATTATGATGACGATTAGTTTCGGATTTTAATATTATTTATAAGAAAAAAAAAACATTTAATTTAGGCAACACCCCATATTACATAAAATAAAATTTCACAATACTGCAACAGAATAGAATAAAATATCAATGCAATTGAAATAAACGAATGAGAAGGTACAAATTATAAGGATCACAAATTTTTATAATCACAAATGGTTATTATCAGAGAAACTACCAATATTGGATCTGTTTTGATGTTGAAATTGGGTTTGGGAAACTATAATATAGGAATGTACGAGTTTCCTATTAGGCGATCCCTGTAAAAAGCTAACTCTTTGAATAACCACAGTCACGCACAATGGTCCATATGAAGGACTAAGTTCGGAAACCAAACCCCTAACATAGAATAACCACAGTTATTGGTGCCGATTCATCGTTCACAAAGTAAACTAAATTTAAGGTCAGTGCATCTTTTTCTTTCTATTTGATTAAGAAAAGGACAACAAATAAATTTTAGTTTAGTCCTGTCAAATTAATCAGCGCCTGACATTACTCCACACAAGTTTAGACGTGATTAAAAACTTGCCCACTAAAATTACGTCAATTTACGTCAGGCGCTGATTAATTTGACAGGACTAAACTAAAATTGAACTTCTGTCCTTTTCTTAATGACATAGAAAGAAAAATATGCACTGAACTTAAGTTTAGTTTGTAAATATCTGAATCGGCACCATTGATTTTTAATTAAAGGGGATATGCAAGGTAGCTCGCGAAATAATTTTGCAAGGTTTTTTGCAATTTGCAGGTCAGAAGAATAAGGTTCGCGAGCGTAAAAAGTATGTATTTACAGAATTATTATCATTAAAATTATCAATACAATCCTCTAAGTTCATATTATTATAATCCTATTGATATATGTATATTTTAATCAACATTCAACAAAACACTGAGCTGCAAATTGCTGAAATTTAATTAAATACATAACATTAAAAGCTTACACAACAAAATTTTAGCATTCACAACCAAAAAAAAAAAAATCACGTCACATTATATCCACAATGCAGCAACATTTCCTGGATTTACTGCCTACGGAGACAGTGGCTGTGAAATCTATGGGGCCCAAAACAAAAGCGATCCACCCCATAACAACGTTACCATACATGAATAGAATTTACGCTGAGATTTTAACATCCGCGTTACAGCCTCCCATGTATAAAACACCTCTGGGAAATTTGCATGAAAATTCACATCCAGATTTCCATTTGAAACGAAGTCGGGCTTTGAAACGGTTCTTCTCGGTTTTCGGGACATATTGTTGAGTATATTTCGCTATATTTCTGCTGGAAACCCCCGATCGAAAGTCCGTTGTAAATTCCTTTGTAGTTTATTTTTTTGTGCAAATTTTATTATTTTGTTTTTGTCTGTGATGTCCTTTTATGTTGTATTGGTATTTCGTTTGTTTTTAAAATAGCATAACATCACGCCTCTATTCTGCGAAGGGTAAGGCTGAGGTGTTCGCTAGTTATGTTTAGGTAAACTCCATGGAACAGGGGGCGAGCCACCAAACGGGAACATATCCAGAATGTTTGTTGTTGTCGTTGCATAATACCTTTCGAGATCGAATGCTTTCGAAGAACGTGTACAATATACTGTCGGAATTTTACTGTTCACTAATCACTTATGTTTAAAGTACCAATTAAATACTTTTAACTATAACTTAGTTCTTTGCTTCAGCTTCTCCAATCACGTTAAAAACTTTAGAAAACTGTCAACTTGTCTCGATTTTCTCTTACAGCCAAACTAGAAATCGAAGTGTTCAGAAGAAAACTTATAAAAACTTAGCAAAAATATAAGTTTGGACGATAACATATTATTATGTTAGCTCAATAAAAAGGTCGAAGATATGAGAAATATTTGTGTCAAACTTTGGAAAATGGTTAGTTGTTTTAATTTTCTCTTTGTGCCTGCTGGCATATCTTCGCATAAAACTGTAGTTGCTAGGTACAAGCGTTTTATGCGAAGACATGTACATAAATACTTCGAAAAACAAATCACTTTCATGCGATAAGACTGCGCATTGTGTCACCCTATGTAAAATTTAAACAATAATATCAGCCATTCAAATGCAGTACAAATAATAAAGGGTTTTCTATTATATGCTACATTAGAAATAATAATCAAACGTTGACTTACCCATGGCAGGTTACGTCAGCATCATGACCGCTAAGCAAAAGTTTCCACACAAAAACAGGGTGCCTGAAGATGGACGGCGCCGCCGAGGCCGGCCAAGATGAGATGGCGAGATGACCTGGACACGTGCCGCGGTTCGAGCTGGCTGGGGAAAAGAGTTCCTGGAAGGATTTGGGAGAAGCCTTTGCCCAACAAACAATAAAAAAGACTTACCAAAGAAGAGGTGGCGAGACGACTTGAACGCGTACCGCGAGGTCTGGTTCGAGGTGGCTGAAAGTAAGCAATTGATGGTAATCGAGAATGAGTTGTCTTAAGGGAATAACAGAACCAAAACGCAACTAAACGCAAAAAAACACAAGTTTTAGAAATAATAAAAGTATAATATGATTGACTACAGTAAACAAAATCAGAAAAATATATGATATTCTTTAGGATATATGCTAGGTAGATAGTGTGTTGAAAACATGATACAACTAAATTAATACGATAAAAAAAAATCATGAAGATACCTTATTTGTAACTTTATTTGTACAATAAAAACCATACTAATATGCATACAATCATTATTTATGATTTTTTGTCAGATTATTCTACAAGCAACATACCAAAACTCTACTGTTTTAATTTTTTTGTCCAAACAATAGATTTTTCGTAAACAGATAATTGCTTCATAGTTTGCAATAAATTACCAGCGTTTTGTCATCGTGCTTCTCTTTTTTTTCTATGCAGTCTGACAAAGACCGCGCTTTAGGTCATGTAGTCGCCTTAAGACCAAAATCTTACCTCAAAATTATTGTCTTTCTGAGCCTAGTATTTTCGTACAACACAAAAACTTTATGATACCTTAGTAAAAATATTTTATGATATTAACAGACCTATAAACAAGCCACCAAAAACGTAATACTCGTACAAGGAAGTGACCGGAAACCTACGTGACGGATTTTATGACCCTGTTTACGAGTTAGATCCGAACTTAGTCCGGGTCCGTCCCGTATTTAATAGTTGAGACCCATACGTCATCCTATATCCGGGGACTAGTGATTAATGAAACTGGTGTGTTCAAATTTGATTGGTCGTAAAATTATTAGAAGTTGTTAGTATGAAACGGGTTTCGGAAAATTAATATACTTTTGAGTCTAGATTTTATTATTGATCCAGAGCATTATATTTATTTATTTATTTATTGAATGCTTCAAGCACATAAATGTACATAGGCAGATTTAATGCCATAGGCATTTTCTACCAGTCAACCTTTGGGTGATGCAGAGACAAACAGAATTATATCAGAGGGGCAATTCTCGTTATTTCAATAACGTTTCTAGTCTGATCTCAGTCTTAATCTGTCAAAAATACCTCTAATTTTCCTAAATTTTTGACAACTTTTTTTACATTGATTGTCGCTGAGGTGACTTTATTATAGTATACTCAGAAATACTTACTACTAACGCCATCTATAACAAGCTAATATAACTTGCATTCTGTATGTGACATTCCAGGTATGAGAAAAAAATATATAGGTATTAGTATGGAGTACGTTGTTGCTTTGAATTCCTGTGTAGGTAACTCTCATAAACTATAAAAACATTTCGTTTTTGTTACCTATGTCTTGTAAAGGAACTACTGATCCAAAAATTCTCAGTAGTTCCTTCAAAAGAACTAGTGAGCACAAAGGTTGTATTCATACTGAATCCTGCTCTAACTGTGGGTCCACCACACAGCCTGACCTGCGTCAAACTTAATGAAAAAACAATGCAGCGCCTCTGCATTGCAAAGCGGCATGCCTCGTGGTATGATTTTATAAATCAACAAATTATTATTTATTTATTTTACCATTTATGTACACACATATGCACAGACAAGAAAAAAACAGAACAGAAAAATAGGTACAAAGGTAATACTTAGGTATTTCATAAGAAATCTCTTCCAGCATACCTGCGATAGGACAAGAAATAAGGAGATGTAGACAGCGTGTGTGTGCGTGTGTGTGTGTATTATAAGAATTAGGCAATTTTTTCTGTATGTCATAGTTGAATGCTCATTATTTTAATGTTAAACCAGTGTTTGTATGGTTAATACCAGGACGGACCGACCGTTGTTTTTAATACGCCTGGGGTTCTTTCGTTACTACATTCAACGGATGTCCACAAAGGAAGTTTACCATTAATAAACTGTTAAAACTATCACTGTTAACGGTTAAACTGTTTCTCCCGATAATGAACAATCGATCGTAGCTCAGTTTTCAATAAATGACAAGCCATTTTGGCGGACGAAACTCCGTAGTGTTTCAAGTTCTCAAAATACGGTTACCGCAAACGATTCGTTACAGCAGATACCTTTCGTTTCCACATTAATTACTCGCGTGACTTGCTACACACGTAGGGTTGGCGGGTGTATTGAAAAAATAGGGATTCCAGAATGTTCTTTAGAAAAGAGCAGATGCTGTTACAGTAATGTCTGACTTGAATGGTGCCTATAAGCAATTCGAAAGCTACGTAAATAGACATAGCGCTTGCTTAGTATTAAAGTGACCGAATTCAAAATGAGTTAGATACACCGTCATCTTTAATTCAACGCCATCTGTGAAATATGTGGTTCATGTTCTACCATAAAAAAATAAATAGAACAATGCAACTAACATCTTGTAACATTTATGTCCAAATAAATAATCGAAGTCCTAATTACAAAACTTTTTTGCGATTTGCCAAAAAACTAGTTTTTTTAATTCGGTCACTTTAATAGTAAGCGTGCGATAGGAAGTTTTTTTTAACACTTTCTTCCTTTTAGTCTCAAAAAAATCTCCCATGCATCTCTTCAAGATTCTGATAATGATCAGAGGCATTTAACATCTAGCTAGAATTAGGGACCATTCTTACCTATTCTTGCTGTATGGCATTCCGGAGGAGTAAATTCAGACAGTCGCTCTAGAACAAAATAAAAGAAGGCAGTTTTCTGTGTCAACCAATGCCTTTACACAAAAAGAGTCATCATCTGCCTAGCCTTCTCCCAACTATGTTGGAGTCGGCTTCCAGTCTAACCAGATGCAGCTGAATACCATGGAGCGGCGTGTAGCGGCTGCCTATCTGACATCCACAAACCAGTTGTTGGGTAATACGATACTCCTTGGTAAGACTGGTTGTCAGACTTTTGGGCTTCTGACGACTCGTAACGACTGTCAAAGATCCACAAATAACAGCCGGGACCAACGGCTTAACGTGCTTTCCGAGGCACAGACTGGTCTTTGTATGTAAAGATGGTCACCCATCCAAGGACCAACCGCAGCAAGCGTAGCTCAACCTGATCAATCGAACCGTGCAGCTTTTATTTCTTAGCCACAAGCCCCTCCTAACACAAAAAGAATATCTATCTAATATATGAACTTTTGATCGAAGAAATTATGGACCAGACATGGCCATCCCTACACAAAAACGTGTTTACCAAACAATGACAACGAAAGAAACACCGTCTAAATAAATAGGCCGGGCGGAAGCCCTAAGCAAACAAGTCTGAACAGGTCGGTCGCGTCTGAAAGGTTCGCATTTTGAGCCAGACACAATGGAACGGTTGTAATTAATTATGACAAGTATTACTTCTACTGAAAACATCACGCTGTATATGCGGAGCGAGCTCATTGTTCTTGTAAATGATGAACTTGTCACTTGCAATGCACTGTGGCGGCATCTACAACTCCACATGCAAACAACGCGTCATACTGACGTCACGCAAAATCCTGCATCTCGCAAGCAGAGTTTACCGCGCAACTAGCATATATACAACAGCCCGACATGAATCATCGGGCAGTTGCCCGCCAGACACAACACCCGTCTGGTCGGAGGATCATCCCTTTTCTATAGAGTATGAGTGAACTTTACGCCCTGTCCCTCATACTTCTATAGCAGTATTCATTTGACGAAGTAGCGGGTGTTGTGTCGTCACCAAAAGCATGCAGAGCAGAAACCTAAAATCTGATAACTACGATACACAAACACATGGCTGCCTCTAGCAAGCAAGCGCCACTGCTCAGCGCGAGGTCCTGGGTTCAATTTTCCCAAGTCGGGCATAGTATTATTAGATCTATCATCAGGAATTTCTCAGAAGCAGCCCAGAGTCTAGATTTGTGCTTTCCTGCACAAACAATATAATATGCAGGTAAGATTTGTGTGTAATATTAGTGTTATAGACTCCTTGATGTGAGATCTGTCGACGGGCATATTATTATAATCAGTCTATAATGTTTCCACTGCTGAGACACAGGCCTCCTCTCTGTGAGAGGGAGTGGTCCATAATCCACCACGCGGACTTAATGCAGGTTGGTCTTCGATTTTTTGGCTCTAGAACATGCCGGTTTCCTCACGATGTTTTCCTTCACTGTTTTGAGAGCAGTAATGATGAAATTAAATACACAAAGTAAAGTACTGCCTGGGTTCGAAAACACGACCTACAAGTCGTAAGTTGGAGTCGATACTACTGGGCCGCCACTGCTCCTAGCTGTATTATAATGGAGAACAGATTAAGTAAGATTTGGTACCGACTTTATAACGATACAATTTAATCGTTTTAACAGAAACATCCATAAAATATCGATTAATTACAAGGACCGTCGAGTGTTTTCTTCTACAATCTGTAATAGAGGGTTGTCATCTGTCAACGTCGGGGTCGATCGACGAGGACTTATCCTGAGAAATTGCTCGGATTTTAGGGCTTTTGTAGATAAGAGATAGTTTTAAAGTGATGATAAAAGTTGGGATTGAGTAGCTTACCTTTACCCTTTACTATAATCGATTAATGTCGCCATTTTATCAGAATTATGACGTCATGATTTTTATGTGGTTATAATATTCGTTCTTGTTTATTTCATTTATTGAACAGTTTATGAACATACATAATTTAAATAGAAAGAATAAGGAACAGAAAAATATGTTTAAAAGGTGATGTTTATTTCTAAAGAAATGTCTTCCAGCATACCTGCGCTAGGAAAAAAGAAAAAAAAAAGAGATGTATACACGATGTTTTTTTTTCGTTTAAACAGTTTTAATATATGTATTTTATTGGCACAAACAACGAAATACAACGATACATAAACAAAAAGGATCATTTAAAAAAATGTTAGTGCCAAAATGGCTCCCTCAGCATTTAGGTATTCTTTACCCGACTGCCAGAAAAGGTTTAGTTTCTCTGTGTCAATTAAAAATAATCTATGTAGATTTCATTTTCATATCGTTCTTGATAATAAATCTGTACAATGTTTCAGTAAGATATTTTTTTTTTTCAAACTAAGGTACAGATTTTTTTGTCCCAAAAAATGTCTCCGTGAGATAATTTAAACATGGAACAAATTAATTTGACTACCGCAGAGTTCGTACATAAAATTCACTTAATCTTTATTACTGGCAGCTTACAGAATTTCCTTATAAACAAAATATTCTTGTAATATTTGTTCTATTTTTAAAATGAACAAACATTTATTATTAAAAAAATCTCGTCCTTAATAATAAGACTGAGATACATTGACAACCGTATTCTGATGAGGACAGTGGCGAATAGCATCTACTCTCCTATTCTGAGACGTTTTGTGGGAGTGATAAACGAGTGAAGTACTTTCCCTTCGCTTGTGCGTCGTCCACATGAAGCTATCTTGGATAAACAAGTTTTAAATAATACGTAACTAACATTAATTATAAGGAATTTACTTACACGGTGGATCTTACGTTGTCCGAAATAAAAAAAATATTATTATTATTATATCTTAGTACCTACAGAAGTAAGTAGTAGTGGTTACTGACTGACACATTACCATAGATATTAGCTAATTGGCTAATAACCGTTCTAGTACCATCAAAAACTTCGCTATTATGTTCTGCACTTAAAAACTGTCAAATCTATGGGGGTCGGTTCACGACCTTCCACTGTAAGATCCCTTTCCATTACATAAGGTCACATTCAAACCCAAAACATTCCCATAGGGATTCCACGCCCCAATCGTTAGAATATAACTTTAAGTCAGGTCGAAGAATATCGACCCCCTTATCCTTCCGTAGGGTAATTTTAGGAGCAAACTATACTGCCCCCGATAGGAAAAAAGACGCATCTAACATTTTTTCCCATGCATGATGCATGCAGATATGCCCTTTATTTCTTACAATTTATTGCATTACCACTGAGCAGTGGAAGCCCATAACAGTGAAAAAACCTCGTGAGGAAATTGACTTGTGCTAGAACCAAAAATTCTAAGACATGCGAAATCTACCTACCCGCACTGAGCCAGCGTGGTGGATTACGGCCCACTCCCTCTCACTTAGAGGCCTGTGTCCCGGCAGTGGGAACATTATAAGCTGATTATGCATTTAGATTCAACCTTGATACCTAGATATACGAGTACAACGAAGGGACGACAATACGTCAATAAATTAAAACACTATCGCCCTTACTAATAAACGTATTATATCGGATGAATAGTTACACACCGATTTCTCTCTTTCAGTCGTCAGTAATTTGACTTTCGAAAGAAGAAGATAAAGCGTTGTGTTACTATACAGACGCTATACAACGTTTATTAGTAAGGGGGTTAGAAATTAAGTCTTAATTATCGATACATTAATTAATTAAATTATAATATCAAATAGTAGTGATGGGCTGACAAATGGGTTTTACCATTCAGTCGACTATCTATAACAATAATAGGGACTAGTTTAATTGTAAATTTTGTATCTAATTAATTTTTGTTTTGTAGACTGCGAACGTCATTAGTTAGATATACGAAGTTTAATTTTTAACTAACTATGCCCGCGACATCGTTCGCGTACATATTGGCTTTCATAGGTTTTTTATTTGTATAGAACACTATTTTTTTAAAATTAAAGTAGCCTAAGTTACTCCTTACAGCTTCAGCTATCTTTCAGTGGAAGTCCCGTCAAAATTGGTCCAACCGTTTCGGAGATTAAGAGTTAATATTAACAAAAATTGAAAAAAAAATTGTTTATTTTAATAAGTCCTACTATATAATGCTTTCATATGCATTAGTATAAAGCTGAACAGACACTTCAATTTGATTTATTTGTATAAATGTCGTAATAACGTCCCATCCTATAAAAATGAATATTTCTTTGGTTTCTAGAGCAGATCAGTAAACTAAGCTGTTTGTGGTATTGAGCAAGTCGTGTTAGCAGTAAAGCAAGTAACTTAATGTGGTTTCGAGACAATAGGCTTTGTTTCTTGTGTTCACTAAGCTTTGTATCTCATTGCTACAAACGTAGCTCTGCAGTGAGTGATTAATTCTAATTTAAATTATATTCTTAATTCTACGTTTATAATAGTTTTTGTCTACACCCATGCTATAAATCCTCTATAAAAGTCTCTGAAACAGTTAGATTATTGCCAACATTAAAACAACCAGTGTCATAGTAACCATAATATCATCCAAACGAGTGTTACTTATAATGTTGTACTAAATTTTATTATGCAACTCTTTTTCAAAAAAAGAACATTGTCATGCATGCGCATTTCACTACCACAGCGCCGTAATTTGAATAATTTGAAAAAAGAACTTATAGGTTATTCGAATTCACGTCGTATCCCGCCGGCCGCCATTTTTGTTCGATATTAGCACAGTATAATATTAGTCTTGCAAAAAACCGTTTCAGGACCTTTATAGAGGATTCATATCATGGGTATAGATAAAGTCTTGTATGCGACTGTACATAATTAGGTATTAAAACAGTTGCATAAATAACTAAAAACGGATTATTCCCAATAGTCCCCTCTAGCCCTGTCCTCCGGGGTGACAGCTGGGAATTGTCGTCCCAGTTGTCACGGGGGTGACAATTTGTGCCGAAAAAAATGTAATTACCATAGATTTCAGCTTTTTTATTTCTTAAGCTACATAGAATTAAATAAAAAAATTAACACAATGTCAACACGCTTACAACATTAGAAAAAATATTAACTATTAACCCCCTTATTCATAAAACTTATCAAACCTATTTTAGTTAAAATGGGGTTTGTCTCTTTCTTACACACAGAAATGACAACGTGACAGATAAAGACAAACGTTCTATAAACCTATTTTAGCTAAAATAGAGATAAAATAGGATTATGAATAACAGGGTAAGTATATAACTTTTTTGACATTTTTCTTTAAATACTTACCCCCTTATTCATAATCCTATTTTATCTCTACTTTAGCTAAAATAGGTTTATAGAACGTTTGTCTTTATCTGTCACGTTGTCATTTCTGTGTGTAAGAAAGAGACAAACCCCATTTTAACTAAAATAGGTTTGATAAGTTTTATGAATAAGGGGGTAAATAGTTAATATTTTTCTAATGTTGTAAGCGTGTTGACATTGTGTTAATTTTTTTATTTGATTCTATGTAGCATAAGAAATAAAACAGCTGAAATCTATGTTACATTTTTGAAGTGAAAACTTCTTTAGCGGCGTTGCACACTTTTTGTAATGGGTAAAAAATGTTAAACTCGCGTCAGACATCGCGTCAGGACACGTGACCGTGATTCCCCCCCCCCCCCTCTTTCTACGGCGGCGCCAACCGAAGTGAACCAAGTGAGACACGATAATGGATGGATGGATGGATGGATGGACGGACGGACGCACGGACGGACGGACGGACGGACGGACGGACGGACGGACGGTGACGGTGACGGTGACGGTGACGGTGACGGTGACGGTGACGGTGACGGTGCCGGTGACGGTGACGGGGACGGGGACGGGAACGGTGACGTGGACGGGTCGATGACGGTGACGGTGACGGTAACGGTGACGGTGATGGTGGACGTGGATGTGGATGGATGGATGGACAGCTTATGGCTCGACCGTCTGTGTAGTAGCCACACTGCTGTGTATTCGTAAAATTCGTGTATATAAAGTGTTTATATGGAAATTGAACAAAGTGCATCGATTAATGAAAAAAGTGACGCAGAAATAGTGAAAAAAAATTATTCTGCCGGCACTCCCGGAGTGCAACCCGTCTTTTTTTTCTGGGAAGGAAGGAATCGTAGCAAATATCACCCCCCCCCCCCCCCCCCCGGTGACAACTGAGACACAGACTTCCCATTTGTCCCCTCTAGTCAGTTTTCAAAGGGAACAGCCGGCACAAATTGTCACCCCCGTGACAACTAGGAAGACAATTCCCAGCTGTACCCCGGAGGACAGGGCTAGAGGGGACTATTGGGAATAATCCGTGTCACCAACCGTATGTATATTTGTAATTGATATAGTGTCCATAATAAAAAATGTCTTGTATTCTAAAATATATTCTACCATACTCAGCTTCGTCCCACTCACTGGCGAACCACCACAAGAAAGACTGAAGCTGTGGCGAGAAAGTGCTTCCTTACCCAAACCGTTCGTTCCACCCGCTGAAGACCTCCCACCTGGACATGAGTTACCTTGGGTAACCTGGAAGTCTTTAAACAGACTCCGGACCCAGGTTAGCGGAAGCAAGGAAAATCTGTTCAGGTGGAGATTTATAGACGACTCCGCCTTGGAGTGATGGGACACATAATATCGTGCCCCGCGTGTCCTGTCAGCTGCACATTACAGGAACTGATAGACGCTAGTGATGGCGCCAAACAAGTGGCCGAATTCTGGGCCAAATACATTTAGATTGCTGTCAACACGCTAAGAAGAAGAAGATCGTCCAAGCTTACTAATAAATAGCAATGAACATTGCATAGTGATTTCCGAGGGTTCCAGTGAAAACTCGTATCATAAGAATTATATTAATCTCGTATCCTAGGAAACCACTACATGTACCCGGATAAACTGTACCTGAAATGTTAATCTCAGTTATGGTTAGAGATCGGATATTCGGATGCATATTCAATGATATTCACCTAAAGTTAAGAAGTTGGCTAATATGGAATGACCTTTTGTATTGATTGTACAAATCCCGCGATTCCGGAATTTTGTATTTTTTTTCTGAATATAAAATTGGATGCATATATACCTACCTAATATTGTAAAGTAGCTAGGTAGATACCAAAATGCAAAAGCAAACAACGTCAAGATAAGATATCGGACTACATATATTTAGAATAATTTCATTTATGCAGCTCCTTCCTTCCATACTATACACCTGACTAGTTATGGATTCCCGGTGTTCCTGGTATCCCGCGAATCTTTGCAGAAAAAATATTTTAAGAAGCCGCTCCCATACTATCATAGCTAAAAATTCACTTTTTAGGTAAATATGCATCGGAATATCCGATCTCTAGTTATGGTTTACACGCGTACTATCAGTCATCTAAATTCATTCAACCGTTAAGCTCGACTCCAAATAAACCTTCTAACTTTCAAATGTATAATATCACAGGAAGAGCAGGATTAACTACAGAAACTTCCGTAGGTTCAAGAAAATCACTAACGTTTACGTTAACTTTGACATCTTCAAAAGAAGCTCGTAGATAGTTAAATTCTGCTGCTAGACTTGCTCCAGTACTGGGCTTATCTTTTCCGACTAACTTGAGGTAACTTGGTTCTCACTAAAAACTTGCTTCATTCAAATCCAAGATGGGTGTTCCATGGAGTTGATTAACGTATTATCAAACTCCGAATCCCCGCTGGCTAGAGACCAGTCTGTGGTTGACCATTATTCTCAAACTTTGTAAGTTTCTAGACTTATCTTGGCCTTTGCTTCTTTGGATACTTTTAGATGGTACGATTTTTGTGGTAACATTTTTCTTATCGTTGCATTTATTTGTTGCACGTCCAAATTTTTTACTTCTACTAAGTAAGACAGTTGAATAATTATTTAAAGCATTACGGTTTTTATTTTTCTTGTAAATATTCATGTATAAGTATTAAAATAGAATATTATATGTAACTAACTATATACACTAGATACTAAAATAAATGACTAACTAACTTACAATACAAATAAATAAAAATAAAAAACAAAGGACGCTTAGGCGTCGAAGTACTCGTCCGCATCGCTGTCATCCGGAAACGTGCCTAAATAATTATTAGATAAGATTTTAGTGATAGTCTACAAAATAATGTTGCTTCTTAATTCTCCTGTTATTCATAATTATCTTTGCCGTTATTTTCTTTTCCTTAACGTAGATGTTAGGAAGCAAGGAACCAAAATGTTAAATTGCAAATCAATTTGTTCATGTTCAATATGTATCGGTATACTTATAAATTATAAAAATCCATCTTATTTTCTGTACATTATAAGCAAATAAATTATTTCTATTTCTTTCGTCATTTAAAACAACTGTCAAAGAATGTAACTATCATTCTTTGATTTGAATATATGAACCATTTAAGTCGTTAGTCAAATTGTTAAACGGAGAATTTCCTTGGATTTTCATACTTTTTGTGCTCCTTTTTCTTAATGTAGTTACTCATTACCATTACCTAAGCCGTTTCCAAGGGAGCAGAGTGGTGACACAGTGGTAACGGTCGCAACTTACGAATTGTAGGTCGTAGGTTTAAACCCAGACAGGAGTTTTACTTTGTGTAAATTATTTCATCACCACTGTTCTTAAAACGATGAAGGAAAATATCGTGAGGAAACCGGCGTGTCTTAGTACCAAAAATTATAAGACATGGGACATCACCAACCCGCATTGGGCCCGCGTGGTAGATTACGGCCCTCTGGATCTCACCGAGAGAAGGCTTGTGTCCCAGCAGTGGGAATATTATATAGTATGATTATGAAGCCGTTTCCCAATCACGTAGAAGACATCATGCTATCGTGATGTCCACTACATCAACGACAAATCGTGTCCTATAAACAGCTTCCACCGTTTAAATATTCAAATGTATACTGAATCCAAACTTTGTTATAAATAAATAATGTAGAATAGTTTTGAACTTTCCACGGTTTTGTGGTAATCCAATAGAGCCGATTATTTGAAAATAATTTCGGACTTCATTATTGCTGAAATGGGTGTTCATTTTATATGAAAATTTATTAAAACCGTGTTGAATCGTGATTGTGATACAACTTAGGATTTAGATAATTTATTCCATCTCATCCACTTTTCACACTGGGCTGGACACATCTTCCGCATGTCAGACGAACAGTGGGCCAAACTTACGACCCAATAGGTCCCTCTTAATGGCAAACGACATCGTGGCAGGCCCAGACGGAGATGGCGGGATGAGCTGGACTCCTTCATCAAGAACTGATCCTTAGCAGGTTTGAACAGACAGAGGTGGAAAGAGAGTAGGGAGGCCTTTGCCTTGCAGTGGGACGTCACAGGCTAATAATAATAAATAATCCACTTTTAATTTTCGTCATTACTACGATGATTAATCCCCTCCGGAGCAACTGGGCAGATTCGCAACTGAACAGTTTCTCAGCTGGACAGATTAGTAACTGAACAGAACGTGTACTGTCCATGACATAAATAGGATATCTGAATTACTTTTACACGTAATATTCATCACCATCATCTTTTCAGCCAAAAGACGTCCTCCCCCAAATAATATTATAAAAAAACAATGAGCTAGATGAGGTGGCGTTTCCTATCTGACTACTCTGAGAAGAAAGGCCGAAACAAACTCAGAGGTCACAGTTTCTTTTAAAGTCCAGACAAAATCTTGTTCAGATCATAAATGAAGACTATGTAGAATGATGTCTAAAATGGCATTTCGAGGAAAGTGCCACACTAGTACAGTGGACTAGTCCAGTCAGTGCAAGAATTTATGTACTTAGCTCAACTCAGAACTTGAGGAGCTCAACGACTAACGAGCTAACTCAGACCAAATAAAAGACCAAGACAGATGGCTGTCAACAGAAAAGTGAAGCCGGTTTCGAAAACATGTGTGCACTTAGTGAGGTGTAGTTTGATTGTAAATGTGTGTGTGTGAACGTGTATGCACAGAGCGGGGGTGTAGTTTCGGCATGCTTCACTGTATTGTTCGCAGCGCTATGTCTTGACTTTTTTATTTGGTCTGAGTGAGCTAATTGCAGTAAATGTACAGCAATATTAACTTCATAACCATTATGCTCCACTTCACCGTTCTATGACACAGCAGTCGCTTACGGGTAATTATGACCTCCTACATCCAATCTAGTTTCATCTTCATTTATACACATACAATTATGTATTGCGAAGGCGACAGCCACGGCTATTGGCGGTGCCCAGTAGTAGGACCAATCTACTGAGTAAAGCCCCTATAACGCGTACCTTGCGTATACTCAATGACGTAGCAGACAGCATAGATATTTTTACTTGTTCTCTGAGTGAGTTCACAAAAACCACGATGTATAGAATATGTTATAGTAAATGATGAAACTGTAACTATGGCCACACTATTGAATTAGGAAATTCCTGTCATGATAGTGATGTTGGGTTAATAACTAAATAAATAAAAATTCCAAAATACTCTGCGTTTTAGCTCAACTCAGCTCTAAGATAAAATACTTATTTTCTGTGTTTCAGCCCAGCTTTACTATAAGATAAAGAAATATGTCTCCACAGTAACGGCTAGAAAGCTAAGTGCGGTTTGGGTTCAGCTTGGCAGAGCGTGAAGCCAGTGGCTTGATCTAAGACACGCTTTAGAATCTAGACGCGAGCTAAAACGCTTACATTATTCTTTCTAAGGCTGTCTGTGAAATAGACTACGAATTATACAGCGTGTCCCTGGAAGTATGGATCAAATCGAATAGGGACGTGGGCAAGGTCATTTCCAAACGTTTTAGCAAAAAAAAATCCTAAAAAAAAAGGAAGAAAAATCAGGGCTATCAATTTATTTTTTTTAGATAGCTCTGATAGTATTTTTTATGATTGTTTTCTTTGAGCACTAAGCGAAGTGATTGAAAAAAAAAATAAAAATCGGTCATAACTTTTGAACCGTAAAAAAATTCACTGACATTCTCAGGGTAAAAAAAGTTTGGAAATGACCTTGCCCACGCCCCAATTCGATTTGATCCATACTTCCAGGGACATCCTGTATATCTTTTAAAACATTGTCTTATTTGGGGGTTGTTATGTATTACTAGCTTCTGTCCGCGACTTCGCCCGCGTAAAATTTATTTTTAAGTGACCCACCTCGTCGCATCGGATCGCCTGCCCGCGCTGTCACTTCGTTTTCACTTAGCGATTTTTCTGTTTTTTTTTCTTTTTGCTCGGCTCGCTTGTGTTTTAGCGTGATGTTAAATAAATAGCCTTCCTGAAGGACTGGGCTATCAAATGCAAAAATAATATCTCAAATCCGACCGGTAGTACTAGAGATTAGCGCTTTTCAACAAACAAATTCTTCTGCTTTATTTTTGTTTTTTAGATGTTCAGGCTACATTAATTTTTTTTTTTTTTGGCATTGTGGTCGTCTCATATACAGAATGAAATTGAATTCCTGGGTATCCTTTTAGAGGGTCATTGTAATCATCATTATGAACAACTTTTACTATGGGACCAAACTGAAATCGCGAAAAAAAATCAGCTCTTTCCTACATTTTGACGAGTTATGTGAACACAAATGCAAGGAACAGCTGATTTTTATTGCGATTTTAGGTTTTGTCCCATAGTAAAAGTTGTTCATAATGATGAGTACAATGACCCCGTTAAAAGGATGCCCATGAATTTAATTTCACCCTGTATAGGAAAGATTACACAAAATGTTCTTACAAAAAAAAGACGGGTTGCACTCCGGGAGTGCCGGCAGAAGTGAAAACTTGAATATTAACGTTGAAATAAATCAATTATTAATTGAATTAATATAACTCATTTTTTTTTCACTATTTCTGCGTCCCTTTTTTCATTAGATGCACTTTGTTCAATTTCCATATTTTAAACACTTTATATACACGAATGTTACGAATACACAGCAGTGTGTCCACGTCCACTTCCACTCCGACTCCGACTCCGACTCCGACTCCGACTTCCACTCCGACTTCCACTCCGACTTCCACTCCGACTTCCACTCCGACTTCCACTTCGACTTCCACTTCGACTTCTACTTCGACTTCCACTTCGACTTCCACTTTGACTTCGACTTCCCCTTCGACTTCCACTTTGACTTCGACTTCCACTTCGACTTTCACTTCGACTTCCACTTCGACTTCCACTTCCACTTCGACTTTCACTTCGACTTCCACTTCCACTTCGACTTCCACTTCGACTTCCACTTCCACTTCCACTTCCACTTCCACTTCGACTTCGACTTCGACTTCGACTTCGACTTCGACTTCGACTTCGACTTCGACTTCGACTTCGACTTCGACTTCGACTTCGACTTCGACTTCGACTTTCACTCCATCCATCCATCCATCCATCCATCCATCCATCCATCCATCCATCCATCCATCCATCCATCCATCCATCCATCCATCCATCCATCCATCCTTCCATCCATCCATCCATTGTCGTGTGTCACTAAACTTGGTTCACTTCGGTTGGCGCCGCCGTAGAAAGAGAGGGGGGGGGGGAGGAAATCTCTCCTGACGGTCACGTGTCCTGACGCGATGCCCTGACGCGAGTTTAACATTTTTTACCCATTACAAAAAGTGTTCAACGCCGCTAAAGAAGTTTTCACTTCAAAAAACTCCTGAGTTTCGCCGAAGTCGAATAGAACTAAGTACATAAGATAAAAAAGATATCTCAACTGTTTACCGACTACTTTATATTAGAAGTAGTTAAGTACCTAATGTCGTAAATGGATAAGGTTGTAAAACGCTGAAAAAAAATTATCTTCCTTTCGTTAATCTAATAAAAAGCCTATGTATACACCGAAACCGTAAACAAAATTATGAATTATAAAGGAATTAAGGCTGGACGGCTTTTTGACCGCGGTACATTAAGACAAAATACTGAATTTAAAAAAGAGTATATTTAATTTATAGAGTAAACCCATTGGTTAATTTCAAAATTAAAGGAAAACAGTTTGGCTTGAAAAAACAACTTATAAGATGAGAGAAAGAATATCCGTGAATATCTGTCTATACCCACTGATATTCTTACACATAATTAGATAATATATTAGTTTGTGTCTGGAGTTTTGTCTAAGCAGACTATTCTACTTAGAAAAAGATGGCTTGCAGTGACAATTCTTATCTTAAAGCATTATCCTGACAAAAATCGAACGTTGGTTTTTCGATAATCGATTATTTTACAAAACCGAACAGCACAACTCATTTCAGACATCGAGAGAAACTGTAAATAAAAATTAAAAAAACCGAGTGTGCTTATGACCACACGACTGAAGTGGAACGTCAAACGTATTTGGCTATGAGAGGAAGAGAGAAAGAAAATGTGCCCGCGCTCTGCTTTCTCTTGCTTATATCACCCACTCAACTCTCTCAACTCGCTTCGCCCGATCACATTTTTCGTAACGCTTACGTCACGCGTTCGCCAGCTTACTCCCCAAGTCAAGCGTGCGTAAAGAAGTTTCACTTCAATTATTCTTCATCGTCATCATTATTTCAGCCGAAAGACGTTCACAGGAGGTCCAAGGAGGGGGAGGCATATGCCTCCAACATGCAACTATAGGTAGTTGAGGATAGGATAGAGTACAATAGCCACATACCCTATATTAAATAAAATGAACACATCAAATGGAACGACGCAATTTCATTACAGATTAATAATTCAGTTAACTAAATATCACCACAAGTCAATGGTAATACTATGCAATAGGTTAAACCGTATTACAATTAGTACGTCAATTGAAACCAAGTTCGGCATCGACATCTACATGGTGATTAGGAGTTAATTAAATCGCAATGTGTAGCGTGTGACGTCACTTGCAATGCAAGCAGAACTTCGGGAGATAGCTCGAGTGTCCTTCAACTATTGAATACAATTAGGTTGGGAGAACTTTGTTTCATTTTACAATATATACGTGGCACAGCCGTACGGGTCGATCGATCAGGTTAAGCTACGCTTGCCGCGGTGGGTCCGTGGATGGGTGACCATCTTTACATACCAAGACCCCTCCGTGCTTCGGAAAGCATATTAAGCTATAGGTCCCGGCTATCGTTCGTGGGTCTTTGACAGTCGTTACGGGTAGTCAGAAACCCGAAAGTCTGACAACCAGTCTTACCGAGGGGTATCGTATTACCCAGTAACTGGGTTCTGGAGGTCAGATAGGCAGTCGCTCCATGTAAAATACTGGTATTCAGCTGCATCCGGTTAGACTGGAAGCCGACCCCAACTTAGTTGGAAAAAGGCTAGGCAGATGATATAAGTTTCCAAAAAAGCACTACCGTCAGCTCTAACAAAGTCATTCACTTAATCAATTCCCTGCTCTCACCCTCCAAGCTTCGCCCTCACAAGCCCTCTAATTTTCCCCTCGTCCCAAAAATCATCATGAAAATATAACACACAAAATTAACTCCAGTATTTTCTTGAGTTACTCGTAGAACGTTTTCTCGCATCACTACCCTCGGCCAATCTCTGGGAAGTTAATCTCAAAACATCGTACACTCGCGAGCTATGTATTTTAATTTAGCCAGTTCACGGCGTGACACGTACCTCTTAATTAACTTGGAGGCGAGTTTATTACCTACAACGTTTATTTTATCTTTGCGAAGAAACTGCGCCTCGGGAGTGTTTAGTGGGATAGTTACGAAGAGTCGTCTATGCACGTGAATTGTTAATGGAACGCGTTGTTGTGCTGTTTTCTTATATGAGATCGGTAATGGCAGGTAATTTGGCTGTCTTTAATCCCTTTATGTTGGGATTAGATGAGCGTGACAGCTCTATTTTGGGTTTACTTTGAAAGTTGGTTGCGCTAATCTCATAAATTGAACCTGATGGTTCTTTAAATCATCCTATTTAACAATTTGAATGACAAAATTTCAATCCATACTTATAATATTATAAATTCGAAAGTAACTCTGTCTGTCTGTATGTTACCTTTTTACGCCTAAACCACTGAACCAATTCAGATGAAATTTGGTATAGAGATAGTTTGAGTCCCGGGAAAGGACATAGGGTACTAACCTAACCTAACCTAAACCGCTGAACGGATTTAGATGAAATTTAGTATAGAGATAGTTTGAGTCCCGCTAAAGGACTTAGGGTACTTTTTATCCCGATATTCCCACGGGATCAAGACTTATGCGGGTAAAACCGCGGGGCGCAGCTAGTATAAAAATAAGTGTATAAATGGTAACGATCTTGAAAGAGAAATTCAGACACAAGAAGCTTATACACGAGTTAAAGGTATAGGACATCTTTTCTGTATCTGCTCCATGTCTTATCAGGTAAAATTTGTTTAGTTAGGTACCCGAAAAACAGCAATTGTAAAAACTTTACCATTTATATCTCTAACCAGATTAAAACTCGTATAAAATCGTCCTGTACCACCTGTTTTCGCCGTAAAACCATAAATTTTTGAACCTTCCATAACTTTGTAGCCATTAACTTCCCAATACAAAGTGATCGGAACTATTAAGGGGGCGCGCTGGACAAATTTTCAAGTTTTCAGCCCCAGTAAGAACTTCTATTAGGTTTCACACGTGAAGAGATGTTATCATTCTCATATTCAGATAGTCGGACAAGCAAAAGGCAACCTTAGTGGTAACAGGATAAGGTTTCTGACGAATTTTTTCCAACAGCAGATTCCAATTTTGTCAAATCATTACCCAACAAAATTGAGAACGCTATTCAAAAACTAGATTTTCGCTCTTAAGGTTTCAGTAATAAGGTTCAATGATAGCTTATGTTTGTAGGAGTCAGGTTCTGGTAGTCGATCGTTAATAAATTTTAGAAAACTTTTAATGGGCGCCGCCGCCGAGAAGTTTTAATTTTCGATGGGTGCAACTTTTTTCCCTTGACTTTGTACTTGGGAAACATTTTGAGCGATGATGTTATAATTTCGTATGGTAAGTACTGACGATTTGGGAAAAGTTTTTAATTTAAATTTGTGATAGTACAAGTTTTCGTGTTATTAGATTTTCACGTTCTAATTTGAAGATGTCGATGATAATTTGGACGCTGGGAACTTGTAATTGGTAGTCATGTCTAAAGAATTATAGCTCAATACTTTATTGCATTCCATAATGTGTACATATATAACTACTATGTGCTATGTGTACTATGTGCACTTTTTAGTACCTATAAAATATACCTTATCAAATTATTTTTCATCACGATAACGATTATTTCCATTTTATCTTCACAATCCAATCAAGCAATAGCTACTTTACTTTTTTTGTTACTTTTTTATTATAGCTACTTTTTGCTATAACATAATATTATACCTACCTTATGAAATTAATTTTCATCACGATCATCATTATTTCCATTTTAACTTTTTATTTTATATTAAAACCCGCATACTCGGAAATCGTTGCTACATTTACATGCGTGACTTCTTTTCAAAACAAAAGATAATCCGAAAAGCAACCAGCGTTATAAATATTATATGATCATAGGCCCATAATGCAATAATCGAAAAATATGCGAGCGAGGTCGCAGGCGATGCGAGTGTACCATAAAGTTTTATTACATCGCATGAGTATGAAGATAGTGTTTGAAAACTGCTCCGAAGGAAGTTTATATTTTATCGATAAAATGATTTAATACACACTTCCCAGCACTATTCTGTTTTGTGTGTTTTGTATCGCGCGGCTTCCGATAAAGACTGATGTTTTGTCATTTTTTCTTTGTATCATTTATAATATAAGTACGTTAAGCCTTTAAGGGGTTTGAAAGCTTGGGAACATGACACTAAAAATTCCTTGTGTAGGGACGAAATGTTATTAGATGCCATATAAAAATCTTTGGGTAGATTCATAAAGCATGTAGCAAGTAAGTATTCATAAAGTTCAAGGCTTATTGGTCGATTCGCACGAGTTTACTCGTCAGAAAAGTGCGAATCGTCACGAAGCTAATTTATTTGTGAATTTTATGCAATGAAGTTAAGAAAAAAGTTGTACACGTTGGTGTCGTCCCGCTTACAAATAAATTAACTTCATGCAATACGTCTATAGAAAAAAAATGAAAAAAATTTAATGGACGATTCGCACGTTACGCGCGGGTAAATTCGTGCGAATCGACTAATATGCCAAGTTCAATACTGAATTATTTCTGCACCTAAGAGATCTGTGATGAAAAATAATATCTAAAATTCACAAAACGAACGTCTCTTAAAATGAAAATGCTCGAATAATCTTTGTAAATGAAGTGACAACTACGAGCAACAAGCATACAAATTATCAATTAATTCAACCAAAACACAATAAATCTGCCTAGCCTTTTCCCAACTATGTTGGGGTCGGCTTCCAGTCTAACCGGATGCATCTGAATACCAGTATTTGGTATGGAGCGACTGCCTATCTGACTTCCGCAACCCAGTTACCGGGTAATACGATACCCTTGGTAAGACTGGTTATCAGGCCGAATGACAACCGGGACCATCGGCTTAACATGCTTTCAAAGGCACCGAGAGTCTTGGTATGTAAAGATGGTCACCCATCCACGGCCCAACCGTGGCAAGCGTAGCTTGACCTGATCAATCGACCCGTGTGGCTGCTAATACTTAGCCACAAGCCCCTCAAATTATGAACTCAACGATTATGACAAAATCTAGAAGCTAACTCATAACGCTTAAACTGCAGGTAATAACAAAACGAGTTAGAAACTCATTCACAACATAATATGCAGGGAAAAAGATGGCTCTATTTACCATTTGTTAGCGGTAAACAGTACTCTGGAGGACATTCATAATACTTTATACCCTGGAACTAGTAAAGTAGATACTGCTTTAGCATCGTGCAACCGCGTTTTTGGCTTCCGTGTAGAAACAGGGTTTCCATGTTTAATGGGAATTTGGATATTTATAATTTGGTGAAAATCCGGAGTTTTGTTTAACTGCATTGTTACGTTGGAATTATGTTAAAATTTGGGTTGTGCTAGATAACAGATGCAGCTGAAAATAATACAAGAGGCACTCAAAATACAAATAGCATTAGGTAGTAAATAAAGGCAATGGTCATAATATTCGAGAGATTTTGTAACAGAAAATTAATGGACACAGTATAATGCCTATACAGATCCACCTATTACAATGGTAGATATTTCATAGATAGCTTTTATTGCCATATTTTGGACTCAATTGAAAATCTTTAATAGCTAATCATCTGTCTAGCCTTTTCCCAACTATGTTGGTGTCAGCTTCCAGTCTGACCAGATGCAGCTGAATACCAGTATTTTACATGGAGAGGCCGCCAGTCTAACCTCCACAACCCAATTACTGGGTAATACGATATTCCTTGGTAAGACTGGTTGTCAGACTTTCGGGCTTTTACCCGTAACGACTATGAAAGATCTACAAATGACAGCTGGGACCAACGGCTATGTAATGGATGGTCACCCATCCACGAACCGACCGCAGTAAGCGTAGCTTAACCTTCGATCGACCCGTTCGACTGTTATTATTTAGCCTCAAACCCTTAAAATTCTAGAATAGCTACAATATGCCCTAATTTTAAAGAAAATCAGTTTTAAAGACCATGTCCTATCCTTCCTAACGATACGATACAGTGTTCCTAGTCAAGGAGCCAATTTTGTTTCGGCCACAAAACGATCACTGTTTACTCTACTTACCGTCTTTTTGTCTTAAACGTCGCTCGACACTGAAGTCTGGCTATAACGAAAGGGGTTTGAAGGTTTTGGCCCTAAAATCAGCCGCCATTTTGATTTTTTTTCAGAATCGCGGTGCACAACAAAAGTTATATATTTAGATAGAGGACACTTACACAAACAAAAAATGTTATGTAACATAATATCCTAAAGCGTCACGTTTCGAAGTTATTCACCAAAATATAAGTCGAAAACAACAAGGATTTTTTTGTTTTTTTTCCCTCTAGGTAAGCATATTGAACTATTGAGGTAATAGAAACGTTATGAAATCTTTATGGAGAAGAAACAAACGAAGAATAGACATTTTTTAAATAAATAATTAAACACCGCAATTTATAGTTCGTTTTTTAATCCCAGAGACTAATCTGACAAGTGTAATGTCAAACTTCTATACTAAAAACAACGCAAACACAAAAGACTTAAATGTCAGATTAGTCTCTGGGATTAAAAAACGAACTATAAATTGCCGTATTTAGTTATTTATTTAAAAAATGTCTATTCTTCGTTTGTTTCTTCTCCATAAAGATTTCATAACGTTTCTATTACCTCAATAGTTCAATATGCTTACCTGGAGAGAAAAAAAACAAAAAAATCCTTGTTGTTTTCGACTTATATTTTGGTGAATAACTCCGAAACCTGACGCTTTAGGATATTATGTTATATTACATTTTTGTTTGTATAAGTGTCCTCTATCTAAATATATAACTTTTGTTGTGCACCGCGATTCTGAAAAAAAATCAAAATGGCGGCCGACCTTAGGGCCACCCTCCATACAAAAATCTTCAAACCCCTTTAGCTACAAAATACGTTGACATTTACAAAACGAGGGTTTAATAAGATTTAGGTCTAGAAGACTGCCTAAAAAGATTTTTTAAATTGAATTATTCTGCGATCTGATTTTATTTCTGGAGTTAGTGTTGACATAACAAGGATCTATAGTATCTAAGTGTTGTATTACCATCAAATATACACCGTGTTGCGGACGATATACATAAACTTCGACCAGATGTTCAGACCATGGAAATAAGCATTTTTCATTATGGACACATTAGTGAATTCTTATTTTTTGTTAATTTTCATATAAACTAAATACCTTAACGTAAATCACCCGATATGAATGCCTCTTTATCCGAATTGGCAACGATGACGTATTTTCATTCATAAGATTTGGCGGGCTGAAACTTGTCAAAACTGAGTTAAGACCCTTTCTTACTACATAGCTCAATTAAATTTCACTAAATTAAACTTCCTTTGTTAGATTTAATTTGTAAAAGCTATAGAAGCGTTTGACAAAGTTTATGGATATCGTGAAGAACACGGTGTATAATTAAATACACCAACGTAATACACCACGCGGGCCCAGTGCGGGTTGGTAGATGTCACATGTCTTCGAATTTGTTGGTTCTAGGATATGTCGGTTTCCTCACGCACGCCGCCATTTTCTTTCATCGTTTCGAGAGCAGTGGTGATGAAATGAATTACACAAAGAAAAGCACCTGCTTGTTCGAACCCACGACCTACAACTCGTAAATCAGCGCCGCTACCATTGGGCCACCACTGCTCAGCACAACGTTTAATAAATACATAATAAATAAATTAATATATACAGAAAAATTCAATGAATGACGAAAAATCTCAAATCCCGATGAGGGCAGCCGTCCAACATCGCTAATTGACAAAAACATTTTCATCACGACACACGACACGGACTAAATTATCTTTATCACTCCATGTCATGATTTTTCTACAGGCATAAACGTGAAGTGTTCGTATTTTATAACATAAAGAATGTTTATATTAAAAGCTTTCAAATACCTCCGTAATAGCCTCAAAGTTAACTACGGAGGCTTCATAAAACGATGCCTGAACGACGAGAATTCTTATACGTGTTCCGCGTCGCGTTTATACAATATCTTCGAACTATAAATTTTAACCTAAATTATGGAAACGATATTCTTGAAAGACGTTTAGGTAAGACGATTTTTGGAATAGGCTTTTAGATATTTGTTGAAGATAATAAGTGAGTGTAAGATGGCAGCTTTGGACAGGGAGAAGTGGAATGAGAGTAGGAAGGCCTTTACCTAGAAGTAGGACACTAATGGCTAATAAAAAAAAAGTGGAAGTATCAGGAATACGCTGATCAGTGCAGAGGTCTCCTCCCTAAACACGCAGTCCGTAGGTTTCGTAATCCGTATCATTAAATAATGTTGTAGAGGTGTTACAACTTACAATGGATTAAAGCTAAGGTACATATTTTATAGACCCTGTAAGGGACACAGTGTCATGAGACCAAACTTACCGAAAAACTGTTTTCTTTTGCAATAATTTAGTAGTCTCCAAAATAAACAATGAAAGAACGTGGAAATCATGTCAAAGGCACATTTGGAGGTTTTTAACATGAAAAGTATCTGTTCCCTGTGGGACACTCCCACATATCAATTATCTGGTACTTATGCCAGACTGAATGAACGAACAAAATACCGTCCATTTTTATTCGAATGACAACTCTGTTTCAGATATTCATTCCGCATTCCATTCATTCGAATGCTGGTGCAATAAAAATTAAAAACACAATCCTCACGCAGCCGCCCCATATCGCACCAAATACATTGTACACTACAAAATATTGACTGAATAATTTAACTTTTCGATCTTTAATATTCTACCTTTGAATGGACCTTTTAACGAGAATATTGAAAGCATTTTTGTAACACGTTTCATTATCATCTTGTCGTTATTGAAAATAGTAAAAATATATAAGATGAACCAAAAACAAAACACTCAAAAGTAATGACACAATGCTATTAAAAAAAAACCAGTGACTGAAAGATGACTCAATCCCTTACCATCGAATAGAATATACCTAACATCGAATAGAACATCGAATACAATAGAATGTATTCTCTAAGGTCGCGTTCACGGCCTCCAACGATGCGACTTGCGTCAAACAACACGCGCAGGCGTCACCTGTCCGTCGCTTCACATGTCGTGTCTCGGTGACTCGTGGCATGCTCTTTCATTTGTTATGTCCGCAGTCGCTGTCGTAAGACACGTGTCGCTAGGCCCGGGCTCCACCAAAGCGGAGACGCGACGAGAGGAGAGGAGATGTGTTGGAAACAACATAATTATCCAAACTATCCAAACTAATATTATAAATGCGAAAGTAACTCTGTCTGTCTGTCTGTCTTTTCTTCACGCCTAAACTACTGAACCGATTTGTGTGAAATTTGGTACAGACATAGTTTGGAACTTTTGAAAGGACATAGGATAGTTTTTATCCCGATATTCCCACGGGATCGAGACTTATGCGGGTGAAACCGCGGGGCGCAGCTAGTATAATATATTATCTTGTCTCCGCTTCATTTTAGTGGATACAGTTGATCAGAAAAGAGAGGAGATGTCTCATATTTACTCAGCGCGAACAAAACAGTGTGTGAGCTTTGCCTCGCAAGCTGGCGACGACGACGGCGCGCAGCGGAGACGACAGATGTTAGGGGCGTGGTGGCGAGCAGCACCGCTAGTTTCCCCAAAAGTTTACCGCATGCAGCTCAGCTCCGCTCTAGCAAGTATACTATACATACATCTGCGCATATCTCCACTTTGGTGGAGTCCGACCCTGAACGTATAGCTCGTGTGGCAATGGGGTAAAAGAGGAAAACTTTACACAAACCAAACATCAGCCTGTATGTATAAAGTCGTCACGTATCCGGATCGTACCGTATAAACATCCGTATCGCACAAACCGCATGGGACTCGTAGCGTTCGCCGCTGTTTTGGAAAAATATGATGCGATTAAAGTAAATTCTCTGCGAATGGTAAACGTTAAAACATTGGCGTTGTACGTTTTTGTTGATGTTAAGTGTTAGTGGGAGGTTGGTGTGTTCTGGCTTTATTTTTTTAGGGTTCAACAACTTTTTACATGGTGCGAATGTTAGTTTTCGAATTTGAAGTTAGAATTTGACATTACTACCACAAAACTGTGTTTATTTTCTGTTTAAGTCAAACAAAGCCTTTATCACAACATTTTTGTGTATAGATAATAAAACTGACATTAGAGACACGTTGTACTAGTGTCCAAGTTTATGTGGTAAGGCTCTAAAGAGCTGTTAATTTTAAAGTACTGAAGCTGAACACTTTAGTCAGCACCATTGTCAACAAACCGTTGGAAAAATGTTGCAGCTATACAATATGTAACATAATTAACGCAACACCTCATACACCCCAATTAGAGTATGGAGTTAAAATCATAATACAATGACCAAAACTTATTTTTTTATAGCTAATTATTATTATAAAGAAAATTGTGTTGATGCCAGTATTACTTTATGCATTTAAAATTGAGTCTTATAGCCTTGAAATAAGATTTGATTTTCTTTGGCTCAATCGGCGGTCAGTATAGCAAAATACATAATTAAAAAGAATTACCTATATCAAAAGTTGCTGAACTCGATTCAGTAGTCAATTACCTATGAACAGTGGCGTGCATTGGTTTTCAAAATAGATAGGCACTAGGCCGGGTCTAATCTAGGCAAACGCGGTCACTAATCAGAAAAAAAGTGAGGTCAAAAGTGTGGTTATTTGAGTAGGCATGCCTTACTTAAGGGTGATAAATTGCGAAGGTCGAACATCATGGTATTACGCGTGAGACGTACGTATTTTTAATTTTGTCGTATTTACTTGAACGAGTAAAGACCAATGACAAATTGTGCGAATAGTACGGGAGTCGAGTAGGATGTCCGGCGACTGCCTACTGCCGCGCGTGTTTGTATGAAAATTTTGTTTTTGTTAGGTATAATAATTTAGTGAGCTTCTTAATTGTGGGGCACACACATCAAAATGTAATTGACAGGCTTATGTTGATATATCGAGCACTGCTTATATGCCTATATGCAATGCACGCCACTGATTATGAACAAAGTACTTTCAGGACTTGCGTTAATTCTGTTACACCTTGTATAAGCTTAAGTTGACTACTTTTGACGAAACAAATCAGCAGGCTTACCTAGCTTACCAGCTACATCAATACAAGTTTAGAGGTCAGAGGTATTAGTTGTGGATCTTGGGAGGCTTATCGTAAGCTGATTGGAGAAAGTTGGACAGTTTTGTCAGCCCTTAATATTATGAGTAGGTAAGAAAATCCTTCTCCGAAGTAGTGGATGAGGGTTAGTTTGAGTGATAAGAGGGAGCTTTTTCAGATCGGGTATGATGAAAGCCGTCAAGCGATGGGGAGTTTGTTAAGCTACTTCTTCTTCTCAGCCAAAGGACTATTTTGATTTTCGTTCAAAAAATGTCTTAAGCCTTATTGTAAAGAACAATGCTCAAAAATGTATGGGCACCGTCCCCACCCTTGTAGCACTTTAAAACCTATGTTAATCGAAGGGCCATAGCCATCTTATCATTTTATTGTATGACAGCGAAACTGAAATGTCCATTCCACAAAAACATTTCATGTTAAATGTTGCCAAGACGAGACCATGTAGCTCGCACTGTCAAAAAGTAATCAGATCTCATGAAGAGCCAAGCTTCTAACTCTACACGCCCTAACTCTACAAGGCCTAACTTCGCAAACTCTACACCTTAGTCAAAATATATGGCTTGGCCATTTCGCTACATTCACATGAGCGTAAGGTGAAAAACTCTCATACAATCGAAAAATGTGACTGTGAGCCTTAGTTTATTTTATTTTGAAATAAAGCAATGAACAAGAACGTACATAATGTAATCATACCTAACACTTTACACATTAGCTTCAAATGTCAAGCGAATTGCCTAGACTGAAAAACGTTATCGTTTTTCCGGTCACCAGGCAAATAACTTCAACTACATACAAAACGGAGAAAATGCAGGTGTTCTATATTCACAAACACACGGTCCCATTAAAATGTGGGCACGTTTTGCAGTGGCAACGTGAAACTATACCAAGTATATGTTTCTTGATAGTTTAAGGCCTCACCCAGAGTGAAGCGTACGCGGTGGCGAGTGCGATTAGGTTGGTCACAGTGTATCGCGAGTTGTTGTAGCGGGCAGTAGAGGCTAGACGTGTTTCCACAAGGTAATAAAAATATCGCTCGCTATCCATACAGTGTGTTAGGATCATTTGTTCTGCTTACATCCTATTTCCATCCAACTTTCCTAAAAAAAAAACAGTGGAACTCCGAGAGTGCCGACAGAAGTAAAAACAAAACACAAACAGAATACTTTTCCATCTATCACTGATATATCGGATATACATTAAAACCGAGTACATCCCGAGGATAGCCGGAGACATCCGAAGCGGTGTCGGTTACGGTAACAGTGGCGCGAATTCAATGGCTTTTTCCCATCTCAAAAAATGACCAACGCGCCTAAAGAAGTTTTCACTTCATAAACTTTATAGCTCTATGTGACCGTTAAGGGTGACTGACTGTTAAGTCAACATTTTCTGTGACGTGGACGTGAAGTAGTCCAGTTTTAAACAGAAAAGCGTGACTTGAACAAACTTCCTTAACTCATACAACGAAAATCCACCTTTAATTCTTCCACATAGAGTCCATAAGAACTGCTCCTAAAATCTTTGCAATACCTAACGTTCGGAAAACAAAATTCATAATGCGGTTGCCATAAACAATTTTATTTTTAAAACGTTGAGATTTCAAATTTTTCGGCCAGTAATTCAAGGTTGGCCACTCGTAAGTTATAATCTTTACTTTTTTCAGCCCAACCACCCACGCCAGTTCCTCACCCTGAACTTGGTCTAACGTTTCACGACAATTCTACCTAGGAAACAAGGAGAAACGAAAATGTTGGGTTTCTAAGATACCATTTTGTGTATAATGTGACATTTTTGTGAGTTTAGATGAGGAGATTACCTTTTGACTTAAGTTAAAGTAAATGCTTCCGTGCAAGTAATGCCGACATTGGTATAAAAGGGCTTGAGGTCGAATGGGTATCATTTGGTTTGCTCTACTACTCGTAGAACATCAACTGCTTAGCCTTTTTCCAGCACCCTAATTGCGTAACACACTATCAATCGGAATCTGAATCATTTTGAATCAAATTGCTAATCCATTGCTTCATAAGTTCGATTAATTTGTTTGCTCAACACGTAAATAACGCAATGAATGTTGTTGAACTGTCAAAATGAAACCGATTCCGATTGATAATGTGTTGCGCAATTGCCCCGCAGATCGGCTTCCAGTCTAACTGGATGCAGCTGAGTGCCAGTATTTTACATGGAGCCACTGCCTATTTGACCTCCACACTCCAGTTACTAGGTAATACGAAACTCCTTGGTAAGACTGTTTGTCGACTTTCGGGCGTCTGATGACCCGTAACTAGTGGCAAAGATCCACGAACAACAGCCGGAACCAAAGGCCTAACGTGCTTTCCGAGGCACGGAGGGGTCTTGGTGTGTAAAGGTGGTCTCCCATCAATGGACCAACCGCGGCTAGCGCAGCTGTTGAACCTGATCGATCGACCTGGGCGGCTGTTATTATTTAGCCACAAACCGCTGTAGCTCTACAAGATCATTCTTACATATTGATTATTATGATTCCTAGTTAAGTTGACCTCTTTGCTTATCCTCCTATTAGTTTCTTCAGATATGCGTTCCTTTGTAATTTTTTTTTTTTTTTTTAATTTTCTCTAGTCATATTCAAATACAATATTCATTATTCTACCACACAACATAAACTATACCTAATCCTAAGAATTCAAAAAGTGTAAAAATCTCTTAAATTACACCACATTGAGGATCAAAGTATAATTCGGGACATTTGGGAAGTAACAACGTTTTCAAAAGACAATAAGAGATTTCGCGAAGCCGGAATATCGTTTAATACTTACTACTGGTTTTATTGTCAGGATTCAAAGGCAGGCTAGGAGAAAGTTGCGATTGTGTACTCGTAACATACTTCGAAATATAGTAGGTACTTGTGCTTGTTTCATGATTATTATTAAATATTTTTAAAGATTAGTATTATATGTTTTAGGTATCATGTAGGTATTTATTATGTATGTAAATAGTACACCACAGACGTCCTTCAGTATTGTATCTCTTTCTTCCTTAATCCATCCAAAGGTTGTCAAAGGATCGCTTTGAGAGATAAGATCGCCCATTGTGTCACCCTTTGTAAAATTTCTACATTTATATCCGTAATTTTAAATAAGAAACCGATGGATGTTGTCGACTGAAATTTAATGTGATAAATGAGCTTGTTTCCTTCTATCAATAAAATTAAATTTTATTCGAGAACATCCATTGGTTTCTTACTAAACTTCAACTATATCCGACGATCCTGCATACTTGTCTCTTTTGTTGACTGTACATAATAAAGAATAATTTATCTATGTATCTAGGTATTATTGTGTTGTGGATATTACTTTTTGTGAATTGGAATATTATATGGAGTATAATAAAGTTTATCCTGAAGTAATCGAATATACCAATAAACAAAACAAATTCATTCATTTTGTAGAAAACTTATATTTTCTAAATGCATTTTGACATAAATGGTACTTTGGTTTACATTTTGGTCAGATATCTTAGTTGTACATAATGCATTAATTTCATACACAGTACCTATGTACTTAAATAATCATAAAACTATACATTACCACTGTGAATCCACAAACCCACTACGTAGGTGCTATATTTATTATCTTAAACTATATAATAGTAAATGTACGAAGGATACAGCGTGAATAAAGTAGCACACATTCTGGCATTTTTATGTGGCCATTAATATGGAAATATCCATAATTTTTGTAAACGACATACCTATTTAGCTTTTGTTCACAATATCACTTGAATTCCACAAATTTGGTTCAATTTATTTAATAAAAGAGTATAATATGGCAACTCAATTTCAGTTTATCCTTTGTACAAAATGTACGGTCTCAAGTTTCAAGACTAATAACGAATCATAACAGGGTTCACCAATTCCCAATACATAATAATATTGTTACATCGTGTATAGTCAGTACTTCATCATTTACTTTATCTATTAAATCTACAGAGATCTTAATATTGTATGTTCCTACAGTTTAAATTGCAAAACCATTAAATTATTTCTGAAATATTAGACTTTTAACTTAAAAACTATAATTATGACTACCTTTAACTTTTCAGTCTAACTTACATTCAACCTTTTTTAAATTCTACCTTTTTCACGGTACCTGTGCTTGTTTCAGTGTCATTCGATGAACCAGAATTAGAATGTTCCAGTTTTACTGAATCACCTCTGCTTTTAACAGCACCCCTTTTACCCTTAGAACTACGGTTCAAAATGGAAGGCGTTCTTATACTTTTTCTTTGTTTGACTTTAACTGCCTTCTCTGGTGGTCTGTTAATACTATCTGTTCTATGCTGCAATTTGTTCAAACCAAAGTTCGGTTTTATTTGGGCAGTTTTTTCTAAATCGCTTACATCTGGTAAAAATAAATCACTAACGCACACATAATCTTCTTTTTTTTTAGGAACTACTATACCGGGATTAATCTTTACTGGCACAATTTCTAATTTCTTCTCAAAAATCGAGTCTGGGCCCTTAGAATCTAATATGTCGTCCATATTTGTTGGTGAATCAACGCCACCAACCAATTCTTGTATAAGTTTATCTTCAAATTCTTCATCAATATCAATATCGTCATCGTCATCATCATCAGAGCAAAATGATGAAAAAGATGTAACTGATCCAGCTTGGATGTGGAAATCAGCAGGAAGGCGCACCCTTGGCGCATTTGTTGGTATTTCAACCTGGCTGGGTGATGGTGTGATTACTATTCTAGGTTCTTGTGATGAAGGAATGTCGCTAGACGTTATAATCACTCGAGGAAACTCTCTGTCCTTTGCCAGTATAATATTCGTTTCTGGTTTACTACTGTCAAATGATGCATTGCGCGAAGTAGCTGCAGAATAATATGGCGATAAACTATCAATATTTTCATAATTTTTAACCACAACATCTTCATTTATTTTCTTAACACTAGAAGCGTCAAACGAAGACAATGGTTTCGTATTTTTATATGCGAGACGTCGCTCCAAAGTCGTGGTTCTTGGTGGGGGCTGCGGAGGTACCCTAGGGCGATCGTCCATAGATGAATATCCACGGAAAGTTTGCAAAGATGTCGGTTGCAGTGATAACCGCTTTTGAGCTTTTGGCAAATCAGGTAGTACTTTAGGAAAATTCCTTTTTTTGATAGTCAATAAGGCTTCTTCAGCTGTCATCGGGTTGGCTTGTGAACGTTCTTCACGAGATGTAACATTTATATCGTTTCTAAAAGTGACAGGTGGTAAGATATTTGCAAGATTAGCAGACTCCATCTTTTCTATTAATTTATCATAATTCACATCAGTAACTGGATCAGATGAGGAATGCTTGTGAGAAATCAACAAAGGTTTATCTTGAACCGATAGAGTTACAACATTTGTAAATGTTTTTTCATCTTTTTTTGGTTCAATATAACTTGGAGCCTTAAATTCAATTTCTGTTGATTTTTCAACTTTATTGGAATGTATCTGGTCACCAGCATCGAATGATTTAGATATTTCGATCGGTTCTTGGTTTAATATGGAGTGAGTTCGAGCGGCAGGTGTCGCATCTATCGCTACTGATACTTTTTTAGACTTAATACTTTCAGTAGCTTTGCTTTTTATGGAATCATTAGATTTACTTTTTTGTTTAATACTGTTGAGTGATTGTTTATGACTTCCTATAGAAGAGTGTGAGCCAAGCGCCGAGGTGGACGTTGTTTTCTCAGATGTTCTAGTTTTACTGTACGTTTTCGATGCAAAGCTCTTAGAATTAACGCTGTCATTCATCTGCAGGCTGTCCTTTTTATTTTTCTTTGTATCCGAAAGTAGCTCTTCTGATCTGGTGAAAGGTTTCGCAACAGTCATATGCTTTTCGTTTAAATCAGAGTTCGATTTTCTAAGTATGCCCGGAGAGCACCGGTGCATCATTTCATTGGCAATCCAGTCCCTTACTTTTGTATGAGCATCCAAAGTACTCGTCGATAAGTGCCTCCTTAGCTTAAATCTCTCCCTAAACCCTCCTGAGTCATCAGATTTAGGCGTCTTACAGGGATCAGATTTCTTTTTATGTTTCTTAGGATTGTTTTTCATTTTATTAAAACTCATCGACTTGATGACGCTGCAGCCGTTTTTTAGAGTTTGCAAAGCGCTTTTGTCGTTCTTGGAGCTCTTTTGACCGATTACATCCACTTCGCCTATTTCAGCGCGCGGCTGATGAGAACTCTCGAGTGTTTGTTCTCGTAGTCTGAGCTTACGTTTTTTGAAATACAATATAGAGCAAATTCCGGCGTTGACGGCGAGAAAGAGAATAGCTAACGAGACTATCAATGTAATAGTTGCACTGGACGTTTTTACCGACATGTTGTTGTTGACTTTTGGTTTGGGTGTAGTAGTGTATTGGAAGGTTTTTTCGATTAATCCCGATGGAACGGGTCGCGATGGCTTCTCGATGGACATAATCTCCTTGTAAATAACGTTGGTGTCCGGCCTACGTACTGGCTGCGAATAAGGACGCATTTTTCCGTATATCGATGAAGAATAGTGCGGAGTTTCCGCCACTTGCGGTGCCCATATTCTGCGAATTGGATCTGTGAAAAATAACATTATTTTATTGATGAATGTTTTTGGCTTAGTCTGAAAACGTGGGTTACCTACATTATATTATTATACCGATTTATTTTAATTTTAATATACTAGATGCTACAAAAAAGCGTTCCGTCATCAATTTTACTATGAAGTCTATTGTTGTAGCTCAGATATAATATTTTTTTTTTACCTGTATTCCCTCCAGCATTCCCAGTATTCCTATGCGTAATTTTCGGCCTCGGCGAGGAAGGAGGTTGAGTATACTCAAACAATGGATCCACTACGTATTTACTCATCTTTTTAGGTAATGTTTCCGTCCAAAACTTTGTATAGTTAGACCGGTATGAGGTATCTACTTCAGGTGGGATGTCTGAAAACAACAATGATAGGTGCAATAAGAAAACTATTCATGACAAATTAGAGCCAATGAGGAATTGAAAAGATTTAGCTTTGATTCGATTTTTAAAAGAAAAAAAAAACCAGGCAAAATAACAAGATTTCTTGTCTATACGAATAACTAGCTGTTACACGCGACTTCGTCCGCGTTTAATTTAACAAAAAAGTTTTTTTTCTAAAATAAACGTAGCCTTAGTTACTTCTTATTACATCAGCTATCTGCCAGTGAAAGTCCCGTCAAAATCGGTCCAGCCGTTTCGGAGATTAGCCGGAACAAACAGACAAAAATTGTAAAAAATGTTATTTTGGGATATGTACCGTGTATACATCCATACGCATTTAGTAAAAAGCGTTATTTTAATATTACAAGTAAACAGACACTCAATTTTATTTATTTGTATAGATGTATAGATAAACTGCAGAGATTGTTTGATTGAACGTGTTAATCCCTGAAACTATTAGACGGATTAAAAAAAAAAATTGCATTTGACAGCCCATTTCTTGAAGAAGGCTATAGGCTATTTAACATCACGCTACGACCCTGAGGAGTTGAGCAAAAGGAATAAAAGATAGGATGCCACGCGGTTGGTCGGGGGCCTAAACACGCTGACGAAGTCGAAGGCAAAAGGTAGTAATAACTATGTCTTTAAGATAAAACTAGGTACAAACTTACCAAACTTCAAGTAAGACTGCCGAGTACCCTCGTACTCCGGCCAGTCAAGGTCATACAGACTCCACTGCCTTCGATCCAAATTATAGAACTTCACCGGAGCCTGTGAGTTTGGAGACCTAGAAAAAAAAACATTATAGTCCAGGTCCTTTATAGCATTTTGGTGAAATTCTTTATAATAAGTTATTTGCATGATTTCATATTCTGCAACCATAAAGGATCGCAACATACCAAATTTAAGAGACCCGTATTCAATAATTATGATTATTTGATTGTGTTTGGTTAAAAAAAATACGAAATCTGCTAACTTCAGTCATCTTATAATGGGATTTAGAGTTTCAGTCAAACTTTTTGATTTCTCTCCACTTATATATTACATACACTTATATATTATAGGTCGTAGATTACCCATATTTAACAAAATTGGTCCACATCCTCATGACGACTTCACTGAGTAGTTTTTCCTGCTGTGTGTAGTCAGGATCGAAGTGAGTGTTCGTAGCTCCAAGTGGAACTCCGAAGACGTACGGCAGCTCTTGACCTTGCACGCTTTTGTTGAGCTGGGAAATGTATGATAGGGTTAGGAAAAGTAATAAAGGTAAAATCAGGGCTGGTATCATATGTTGCTCTGAAAAGAGACGTCAATCAATCAACGGCCTGCGGACGGAGAGTAATGGGTAGCTCACCGTCCGATCAGGACCAGGCCCGTGCCGGACGGCGCGTACGTGTTCCACGCGCGCCTCAAAGAGATGTCAGCATAAAGGAAGGGGCCTGCCAGGGCCGAAGCCTGCCGGGGGTGCGGGATTGGATTTTATCCTTCAAAGAAACTCCGAGCATAGCCGCTCTATAGCGCTTAGCGAAAAGAGGTAGCTTGACTAAACTAAGTAGGTACTATGTTGAATCTTTCATGAACCATGTCGAATGAAACCATATGTTTTGACTTATTCTTTACTTTTCTTTAGAATACTACTAGCGGTTGCCCGTGACTTCGTATACGATCCAGGATGAAAAGTAGCCTGTGTTCTTACCCAGGCTTTGGTCTATTGATGTGCTAAATTTGATTTAAACCCGTTCAGCTGTTTTAGCGTGAAAGCGTAACAAACAAACACACTTTCTCACTTATAATAATATAGTTAGGATTAGGATTATAAGAGCCTAAGTTTCTCCTCATAACATCAGCTATCTGCCAGTGAAAGTTTCGAAGATTAGCCGGAACAAACAGACAGACAGACAGGCAAACATTTTAAAAATTGTTTTTTTTTAATATAAGTACCGTTTTTAATATGCATTTAGTAAAAAACTGTTATTTTGACATACAAACAGTTAAATTTTTTTAAATAGATTTAGTTGAAGAGAGCGTACTCGAATTTCTGATAAACTATTAAGAGGGTTTAAGTACAGTCACGGGCATAAGTATGTATACACTTGGCTTTATTCAAAGACGATTTTCTCCTTTATTTTTGAATGAACATAGTATTTTCGAACCCATAAGTTTATGTAAAGTGTCGTATTTTAACGTTGCATTCGTTATTTCACGAAAAAATCACAATTGAAAGTTGCCAAGTGTTGACATATTAGTGTTCGTGACTGTACAGAGTTTCTTGAGTACTACATGTATATTAAACCAGTAGCTTATCTTTGATGTAACAGCTGATACCAGCACCTGGCCAGCAGTATCTTCACAGCAGTTTACGATATCATTATGAAACTAATTTCATAACCCCAACTTGGAAACGTACAGCCAACAAAAGAGTTAAGTATGCAGGACCGTCGGATATAGTTGAAGTTTAGTATGAAACCGATGGATGTTCTAGAATAAAATTTAATTTTATTAATAGAAAACCAACAGCAATTCAATTTTAGTCGATCATCCATCGGTTTCTTACTAAACTTCAACTAAACCTGACGATCCTGCATACTTATCTCTTATGTTGACTGTACGTATACATAGATACCAAGATGTATATTATGTTAGGGCAGAACAAGTAGGGTTCCGCTCTCCAAGGCATAAGTTTGCACAGTAACACTACAATGTCAGCGAGTGCTTGTGCATGATTTGTGTATCTAAACGCACTTATGCAAGTACAATAAACTGCTTTTGCAGTGCATATTCGGTGCTTTTAGTGTGACATCCCACATTTTCATCTCACAATGCAAGTCCTTCGCATGCTGCACCCGTAATTGGTGACTTTCAGCCTAAACAATACACGAGTTAGTGTTCCTAGACGTTAGACAGCATTACATCACGCCTCAATGCATAAAGGGGTTAGACAGAAGTGTAACTAGACTTGACAATTAAACAATTTTTTTTTTATTATTGCTGAATGGGCCCGCTGCTGCTGTGATGGAACGAGCGTGCCCAGAAGATACCTAAGGCACTGGATCTCCCACGCATCGACGAAACACAGCAGGCTGCTTGACGCCGGACTCTAGTGGGACCGGTCGCAAACCAGGCGGGCGTTAGCCCTACCACCGCAAGGGAAGAATTGGCCAGTCAAATAAGGTGTTGGGTGTGACTGACCAGGATGCGCCAAGCGCTCGGTTCAGTTGAGTAACTGGCGGAACAAACTGCGCTACACGAGGAGGCTTCTTCATGCATCCCAAAACAATTTCTGTTATGTATATATTGTGGCGTATCCTGTGCCTGAAGTGCTGCTTCCCTATTATATCTATACTAATATAATAACTCTCAAGAGAAAGACCGGTTCCACAAACCGGTCTTGTAATGTGTTGAAAGGATTAGTCACCCTAGACTAAGCGTAGCGCCTAGTTCTGGGCCAACAATAGATCTTGTTGGCCCAGAACTAAACGCTACGCTACATAAAGTCCTGCCAGCGACACGAAGAAGAATGGTTACCCCCTTACTAATAAACGTTATAGCGTTTGTATAGTTACACAACGCTTTGTCTTCTTCTTTCGAAAGTCAAATTACTGACGACTGAAAGAGAGAAATCGATGTGTAACTATTCAACTGATATACTACGTTTATTAGGAAAGGGGTTAGAGTTTTGTTTGAACGTGCTCATCTCTGGAACTACCAAATATTTTTGCTTATGATTTCCCAATTCTAGATGAAGGTTATAGGTAGTTTAACATCACGCTAAGACCCTTAGGAGCCACGCAAGCAGAAAAAAGTACGCAACGCAAAATGACATTTTTATTTTCTTACTGAACAGACAGCTGTGCTGCTGGGGAGTTTGTTCCGCCACTTTTTCTCCCCACTACCGCACTAGGAAGTGGTGAAGGGCGGGCATTTTGCGGGACTGTCTTTTGTAATTTTGACGTTCGAAAAGTGTTGATTCTCAGCCTAGTTTGAATAAATTACTTTTGATTTTGACAAAGAAGTAATACGCAAAGCGGATGACGCGAAGCGACGCGGTGGGTCGGGAGAACAAGAAATTTCACACGGACGAAGAAACAGGTACAATAATAAAACTCTGAATCAAACATTAACGCGTTTAAAATGTTTTTTCATTAACTTTAGCACCTGTAGCAATACGGATCTTTTGAAACTCGAAGAACATTGGACCTTTTGAACTTACCGACTATTGTTCAAAGAATAAAACAAAAGGCATTCGCGATACATTTGTTGCTACGTCTACTGTTTCGTGAAAGTCGATTTGAGATCAGGAAATACATTTTCCTCTTGAATTCTTTTCATTTGCTTACTTTCCTTTGAGATTTCTGTATTGAAGTAGTTTGTGTGGATACTTTACCTTGTATAAAAAGCGGTGAGCGAAGGGAAGTAGTTTTTCTTCGAAATATATAATATTAGTAACGTCTCTCTACCTTTCCGAATGAGTTTCTTTTTCAGGTAAGAGAAAAATTAATGTTGATAAAAGCTGCAGTTTAAAAATGGAGTCTACACGATTACTGACAAACTTGCACTGACTGGACTCGTACACTCAAATCTGTGTGCTACTTTTCTCAAAAGACCATTTCAGACATCAATCTACATGGTCTCCAAATGATCTGATGAATGATGACCAAGATTATGTCTGAACTTTAAAAGAGACTGTGACCTCTAGTGTTTCAACAAGACAAAAAACCTATCTGCCTTGCCTTTTCCCAACTATGTTGGGGTCAGCTTCCAGTCTAACCGAATGTGGATACCAATAATACTTTACATGGAGTAACTGCTTATGTGACCTCCACAACCCACTTACTGGGTAATACGATACCCCTTGGTAAGACTGGTTGTCAGACTTTTGGGCTTCTGACGTAACGACTGTCAAAGATCTACGAATGCCAGCCGGGACCAATAGTTTAACGTGCTTTCCGAGGCATGGAGGGTCTTGGTATGTAAAGATGGTCACCCATCCACGGGCCAACCGCGGCAAGCGTAGCTTAACCTGATCGATCGACCCGTGCGGCTATTATTACTAAGTCACAAGCCCCATATTTGAATCAAGCATTAAATAATGTATCCGCAATTATAAACTTTACTTTTAATTTTTGTATGATCCGTTGCCAGAGACAAAACGTCAAAATGATTTGTGTAGTTATAAGTACACTACTGTAAACTCTTTATACAGGGTAAAATTGAATTCATGGGCATCCTTTTAAGCGGTCATTGTACTCATCATTATGAACAACTTTTACTATGGGACCAAACCTGAAATCGCGAAAACAAAATCAGCTGTTCCCTACATTTTGACGAGTTATACGAACATAAATGTAGGGAACAGCTGATTTTTTTTTCGCGATTTTAGATTTGGTCCCATAGTAAAAATTTGTTCATAATGATGAGTACAATGAGCCCTTAAAAGGATGCCCGTGAATTCAATTTCACCCTGTAGATAAATAACAACTTCTGAATCGTTTCTGTACTTACCGCAGCATAATCGGAGCTGATGGAGTTATGTCCGAAGACATAGAAGTACGACTGCCGGTTGGCCTTCGACTGGTAGTTGGCGAAGCGGATGACGGGGGCCAGGGTCCGAGCGTCACTGAACATGTTCAGGATGACGTCACGATTCGTCTCCACGTTCCAGCGCTGTGGATCCAGTTTTGATGGCGAATACCTGGAAAATAATGATGTCGTTTGTTAACTGGTTTATATTTCTTAAAAAACCGAATGAAGATGGAAGGCTATTACGTCTATCCACACAGTGGCATACACACACGACATTGGCAATGGCACCCTTTGTGTAGAAGACTCAAAACAAAAATGTTATCCACCACGTTCGATGTGTCTTTTAAAAGAACCAGTAGGTCTTTAGTCAATATTGGCTTTTAGAAATAAATGAAAATCCAATTAAATTAATTAATTCTACAGCGCCACATTAATTTAACACACGAATACATAAGGTTTCGCCTATGGTTTCGCGTTTTTCTTTTATGAACATATTTTAATTACATTAAACGCAAAACGCAAATGGCATCTCGAAGCAGAGGGACATTTGCCAGGGTGACGGATCATAACATCGTATTAATGAAATTAAAACGAATAAAGTTGAAAGAGTAGGCGAATTGAAGTAAAGAGGGAGTCCTATGTCGCCGATTGGCGCAGGCGGTAGTTCTCACCGTCCGATCAGGACCAGGCTCGTGCCGGACGGCGCGTACGTGTTCCACGCGCGCCTCAAAGAGATGTCAGCAAAAAGGAAGGGGCCGGCCAGGGCCGAAGCCTGCCGTGGTAGCGGGATTGTCCGAAAGGGTTACCGCTACCCCGGAACATAAAGGGCTAAGGAGGGAACACGGATGGATTTTAGTCAGTAAGAGTCTGACACTCCCTTCCGCTCCACCCAGAGCGGGAGGGGTCATTTGATGAATTCCCATCCATAAAAAATAAAATAGAAAAGGAAGTCCTGCCCTGCTAAGCTCAAAAGCAGTATCTCAAAAAAAAAAACGTGAATTTGATGGTTATGGCATCGGAGAGCTTAAAGATACATGCATCCAATGAGCTAAGCCAAATAGCGGTAGGTATCTCATTTGAAACATATAGGTAGGTAAAAAAACACTTACTGGCCAGTAGCACAGTAAATATAATATACAGTAAGTTATCTAAGGCCGCCCGCCGAGTTATTAGCCTACTCTTGCGTTGATCCCCAGGGTTGTCACTTTTACTTGTAGTTAATATTTTCGAACAAGCAGCACTTGATCTAAATTTATGAAATAAAAAGCATATTATGATTGAATATTTTACCAATTTATAAATTTAGTAAAAATAAAAAGCCTTTATTCACATAACATTTATTATACTAACAAATTTGATACCGAGAAAATTTTTCTCCTGTTTCTGCACGTCCGGAACGCTTTATTATTATTTGTTAATGTAAAGTAAATTCTCATTCTTATGTAAAGTTTTTGTAAAAAGCTTTTGGGAAAGCATGGACAGGACATCTTAAATTCTATATCATTCAGTTGATCGTAAATTGACCGGCCAATTTTAATGTTGATGTGGTCCTTTTCGAACGCTTTGCGAAACACCTGCTCCATCCTTTCTACATTATCGACAAAATCATCAGGTGGGATCATGAGTAAATTTCGATCTTTGCCGTAATTCCTGTAATGGGTGTATCTAGATTCTACACTTAAATTACACGCTCGTTGATTAACGTCGACGTAATTATTTAAAAAATCGCAGTTCTTATGGTAATCAACACATTTTTTTAACAAAGCGCCACAAACATAAAAAAATGCATTTTTTTCCGGTAGCTCATGTTGTATTGGTACATAGTCAGAACGTAAGATTTCCGACAAAATATTTTCATTTCCTTGTGTTTGATTGCTACTGGTCAGATGTTTGTCGATTACTGAGGCACTTGTTTCGAAATGTTTGTGATTTTTCAAACTAATCAAAAATTCTGTGATATCTTCAGAACAATTACCATCTATTGGAGGCTTTGTAATATTTGTAAAATAAATCTTTCTATATGCAGATATGAATTGCCTATTGGTTGGCTCTGTAGCCATCCCGTTTTTTGACCGAATTTTTCCAAAAAAATTTTCAATAACATCTTCAATAAATATTCAAACCCTTCTTGTTTAAGATCATCAAACAACTGTAATATAGATTTGATAGTTATTTGAAAACCATCAATAAACTTGACTGTTTTCGTAACGTCGCTACCGTTTTTTGGATTATATAAGTTTAATGTTTGAAAAAGTATTAACATTTTATTAAAAAATTCTATTTGATTGTCATTTCCGCAAAACGCATTTTTGTAAGCATAGCTATGATAACGCCGGCGAGAGTTGACGAACGCAAGCGGTCATGTAGCGTACGCGCGTGCTCACAGTCGCGCTGCACAGCCCGCACTGCCGCCACCTTATTCCCTCATATATTATGCTAGCGTGTGCGTGAAATCGCGTGCCGACATGGCGCGCGGCGCGCACGCACACATTCAAACCGAGAGCGGCACGTTTGTATGAAGATGTTTTACTGTATGTTTACTGTGCCAGTAGTGTCTGTTATATTAATGTTGCCATGGTAGCGGCACGCTGTATTATAATAAGACGTTATTAATCAAATCAATACCATATACTCGTATTTGCATATTTACTATTTATGTATAAACAGCTGTGCGAAACCTTTCATTAAAGTTTATCCCCAGATCAGAATAAAGAAAGAAAAAACCTAAGAACACAAGAGTCAAATCGAAAACAAACTTTACCAAAAACTCACTCTTTCAATATAGACTTCAGTGTTTCATCCTCGGCGCCTTCGAAGATTATCTTAGCATACTTTTTGATGAAGTCATCTCTTTGGTTCTCTAGTACTCCGTGTTCCAACTCTATGACGCCAAAGTCGTGGTACCTCTCTATTTCTGTCACACCACTTAGAAGTTGATACCTAAAAAAATAAATACAAAATGAAAGGAATATTATGTGTTTAAAAACATTACGGCCGACCTCGTCTAGTTTTTAAAATATGATTGACATGTAAAAGTGTTTGTACAAACCTACATACAGAAATAAAATCATTCATCATTTCATTTATCAGTAGTTTATAAAAAAATCATACGGAATTAGAGTTCTAAAAAATTTAACAAAAATCCCAAAGGCTTGATTTTTGGACGTTTTAAATTACAAGAATTGCTCGTAATTTAAAACGTTCAAAATCAAATCGCAGTCACATTTCGGCGAAAAATAAATGTCAAAAAATGTACGGAAATTAGAGGTATTTACGACAGATTGAGACTGAGATCAGACTGAGTTAACGTTCTTAAAATTAAGAGAATTACCCCTCTGATGTCATAGACTGGTCATTAAATCAAAATTTAAACCAAATAAACAATCATGATTAGGTACTTATGCACTAATATGCAATATAAAGGGATTATTCCACTTTGCCCCACCGGCCACCCCACTGTTGGGGCAAAGTGGATTAAAAAATATATTAGAATTATTTTTATTTCGATAGTGTTTTGACCAAAACCTGTTAAAACAGCACTGTTACTATATTTATAGCTTTATGAAACTATCGCTAACATCCATATTAGACGACCTACATCCCACTTTATTAACTACAAACATCATACTGTATATCAACATAAATTACACTCCCATTGCTAGATTCGGGCAAACTTAGGGTCCACAACAAACCATGACTATCAGAACTATCGCCATCAATATCTGCCCGAATATAATGCGTTCGGTGATAAATTCCTCAGATACACGCCTCTTGGCTATGATACGGTATATTAAGGGGCTTACAAGATCTAAACGCAAAAAACTCAAGTTTTAGAAACAATAAAAGTATATGATCGACTACAGTAAACAAAATCAGAAACATATATGATATTCTTCAGGCTAGGTAGATAGTGTGTTGAAAACATAATACAACTTATTTGGTACTATAGAAAAAATCATGAAAATACCTCTCAAAACTATCTTTTTACAATACCATACCGTACTAATATACATAAATCATTGTGATTTTTTGTGAAATTATTCTACAAGGAACATACTAAAACTCTAGTGTTTTATTTTTTTAGTCCAAGCAATAGATTTTTCGTAAATAGATAATAATTGCATCGTATTTTGCAATAAATTACCAGCGTTGTGTCATCGCGCTTCTCTTTCTTTTCTATGCAGTCCGACAAAGACCGCGCTTTAGGCCATGTAGTCCTCTTAACACCGAAACTCTTCTAAACATATACTCCACTTCTTATATCCGTTGTTGGAAGCACGCACACATACGTCATATTAGTTTAAACGCGATTCGATCTGCTGAAACTATGTTTGGATCGATTTCCAGTTCCTGAATTGCTGAATACCAGTATTTTACGTGGAGCGACTGCTTATTTAACCTCCACAACCCAGCTGCTTGAGTTGACTGATTGTTAAACTGTTGGGCTTTCGACTGAATTGCAGCCGGGACCCCGAAACCCATCCATGAATTGACCGCGGGAAGTGTAGCTTAACTTTCGATCGGCCCGTGTAGCTGTTATTATTTAACGACGAGCAGCGAGTTTGCCTGAGTGGATTTTGTTTGTGTCCCCATGTTTTCCCATTTTGTATCGTACTATACGTGAGAATTGTGTATGTGTGCGTGCTATTTCGTAATTGGACGCAGTTTTGTGCTGCACGGTAAAATCATGATATATTTTTGTAAGTAGGTACGCAGTATTGTCTATTATTGTATTGTAATATGCTATGGAAGATTTCGATAATGTATTGTGAAGTTTGTTAATGTGCTCCATGAGTGATATTACAATTTCAAACTAAATATTAGCATCTCTGATACGGTCTACTGTGTCGACTAACGTATTTGCAATCACCTCCATATTTACTTACGGCAAACAAGAGTAAAATGTGATTGCTTTAAGACGTAATCATTACAAAAAAAAAACAGTGGCACTCCGGGAGTGCCGACAGAAGTAAATACCAAACAAACAGAATACTTTGCCAACACTCACTGACATATCTGATATACATTAAAACTGAGTACATCCCGAGGACAGCCGAACACATCCGACGCGGTGTCGTTACGGTAACAGTGACGCGAATTCAATGGTTTTTCCCATCTCAAAAAATGCCCAACGCGCCTTAAGAAGTTTTCACTTCAAAAATATGATGTCGATTTCCAAGGCTACTAGAATTCAAATCCCAGGATGAAATAGCTTGTCAGATAATATTAACTCTGGAAATCCCTTCAAAATGAATTAATTTAATTTACTGGAGAGCAAAAAGAAGACAAACAATCATTTTTGATCAATCTTTTGTAGGGATTTAAAATTGACAGATCAATTTATTTACGACGTAAAGCCCTGATTTCAATTTGTTATTTTCTTAAGCTGATAGGATGACTAAAGCCGTTGATAACGATTTTATTTCAGTCTGATTATTATAACCGAAGGAACGTGTATAAATATTGATGTTTGAATAGCACATAGTGAAACATTCTTCGATCGTGGGACCCACAAAATCAAAATCAAAAGACGTTTATTCAAACTAGGCTCAAATCACCATATTTCGAACATCAAAATTACAAAAGACAGTCCCCCAAAACACCCGCCCTTCACCACTTCCTAGTGCTTTCGCTGGGGAGAAGAAGTGGCGCAACAAACTCCCCATCAGCAACACAGCAGTCTATTCAGTTAGAAAATACTTGATTGTATACAGTCTTTTGTACAGACCTACGTTTTTTGAGCGATGAAATCGATAATGGCGCGGTGCGGGAGGGGTGTGGTGACGTGATGCGAGAGCTCAGTGATTCGTCAACTTGTGACAACTTTCACTCGTCCCGCACCGCGCAGCTACCTTAAGCAACGTCTCAGTTAAGTGGTCAGCCTATGGTCGCTTCGTCATCTGCGGTAGGATAAGTCTTTAACTTCTTATTTCCGATGTTAGATGCACGCACACATACGTAGCTTTAATTTACTACGCGGTTTTGGGTGTGTCACACTAAATCTGAGACACTCACATTCGACAATGAGCTTTGTGGATACTTTTCTCTATTCATTATGTTGTTTATGTTTCATAAACTGTTCATTACCAACTTAATTGATGATTAAACAAACTTACCTGTAAGTACGTGAAGTCGGTCATACTGGGCTGATCATAACCACTAAAGCAGTACTAAATTCTAATAAATGCTTTTCTCGAGGACGAAGTTTAATATGAAGTTGTTAAAAAAGTCTAAGTGGCATCTAATGCAAAGAGACTAATTAGATAGAGCGGTTTCACACTACATCCGATCCGAATCCGAGAAATGCCGAACCGATTTTTTTTTTTTTTTAGAAATGGCATCTCGTAGTTGACCTTGAGAGGTCGTGACTACTTAACCGGACTGTCCTGTGGTTGCCTTAAGAAAACTCAAAGCCTCCAGCCAGGGCGAATATCTACTATATTAAGCGATGCCGATCCGAAGTGACCATTGTCCTATTTGTACGAGGGGTTGCGCACTAGATCCGAACAAATAGGACTATGGACTATTTCTCGGATTCGGATCGTACGTAGTGCGAAACCGCCCTTACGCTACGTACCTAACCTAAATCTCACCCATTACCGACTATTACTAAGTCCCAAAATCCATCCAAAACCCACAATATCAGCTGCAAAAATGGGTACCTACGATACTACTTTCCCTGACAAACTCTATGTCAAACAGTTTTACTAGGTAACAATTTCTATCATACTCACTTGCTCAACAGATTAGGGTATGACTCCATGGTCTTGGCAGGCTCATTCGGTATGAAAGAACCCGCTACTACAGGCCCCAGCGGTGTCTCGAACTCCCGAGCTAAGATCTGCACCTTTTTGATTTCTGATAATCTGTAAAAGAAATTATTAGCTAAAGATCTTCATTAGATACCTAGAGTAGGATCATGTCGTGTTGGCGACCGGCACCCTAATTGCGTAACACACTATCAATCGGAATCTAAATCATTTCGAAGCAAATTGCTAATCCATTGCTTCATAAATTCGAAAAATTTGTCTGATCAACACGTAAATTACGCAATGAATGTTGTCGAACTATCAAATGGAAACAGATTCCGATTGATAATGTGTTACGCAATTGCCCTGCGGGCTTGTGCTCTCTTTCCTTCGGTATTACCAACAAAAACCAGTTTTTCAAGGTTGTTATCTCCCCTTCGCATTATGTGGGCTATCACAAAAAGCTTGGTTTTCTGCCTATTTAACATCGGGTTAGTAAACCGCATATTAGTGCTTTTTTTAGTTGGGAATATCGCACTTTAATCGACGAATCATAAAATAGAATTGAAATGTTTGTACCCTGATATGTAGTCCAAAGAAAAATTAATGAAGAAACAATGATCGGAAATTCAATCGTAAAGTGAACCATTGGTCGTTTGATTTGTCCAGCTCATCCAGCTATCTATTACGAGGTTTGCCGCGACGCCTTCTGGCTGTGTCAGGGCTCCACATCTTCCGGGGGTGCGGGATTGTCCGAAAGGGTTACCGCTACCCCGGAACATAAAGGGCTAAGGAAGGAACACGGATGGGTTTTAGTCAGTAAGAGTCTGACACTCCCTTTCGCTCCACCCAGAGCGGGAGGGGTCATTTGATGATTTCCCATCCATAAAAAAGGTGGAATTTGGAAAAAAGACCCTTTCTTAATGGATACCTACTCTTCACAAAGAACCATGTCTCTAGGACCAGCGTGCGCGTGCGTGCGTGTGCGCTGATATATCAGTCAGTCAGGACTTTGAATTTTATATATTATACTTATAAATAAATGTTATCTCTTACGGTCATTACGAGTAGTCACAAGTCCGAAAGTCTGACAGCCAGTCTTTTCAAGTGGTCTCTCTTTACCCACTAACAGAGTTGTGATTAGATATACAGTATGTTCAGTTGCATCCGGTTAGACTGAAAGCCGACCCCGACATAGTTGACAAAAGCCTAGGCAGATTGATTGACTTCTATAGCACACTAGCTTCCGCGCGTGGCTTCGCCTACGTGGTACGTCGACAAAAAGGGCTCCACATCTTATTGGGCATACGGTTGATGTGGTCAGTCTACTTCAGATTAGCAGTTTTTTGAGCAACGTGAGTAATCTGTGTTTGGGAGCGCAGGGTAATAGCATCGATGCACATACCCAGACCAAAAAAGAAAGGAAGCCACTGAACTACCTGAGCCTTCGAATCATGAGACTATACGATTTGATGGCGATAGTACCCAATCAATTAACTCAGCCTATTGCAGTCCACTGCTGGACATAGGCCTCTCCCAGGCTGTGCCACAACACCCTGTCCTCCGCCTTCCGCATCCGGACCGTCCGTCCATCTAGCTGGGGGGAAACTGCGCTTGTCGATACGAAAGCCAAAATACATTATCCAAGTAAATCTAAAACAAACAGCACAACCCATAAGCCCGACGCGTTGCTAATAAAATCTGTTCACTTGAACATTAAAACCGGAATGGACTCTACATATTTTATAAGGCTTTTAAAATTTCTATAAACGTTAAAAGCTTTTAACGCTTGAGATGAGGAATAGAAACTGCTCAATGGTGAACATTGCGTGGTTTATTGTCCGTTTAGGTTTAAAGACCGGCTTAAAAGTTATTCTGATAAGGAAGAATGGAAATGATGGAAAGGGGTATACCCCTTTCCATCATACTACCTACAGGTAGTGTTAAATGTTTCTTTGTATTTTGTACTGAATTTGACACTGTGTCCACACACAGTGTCCATTTATCCTTGAAAAGCTTACTATCCCATTTTAAAAAGGGATGGTAAGCTTTCAACAGAGCAGTGGTGGCCTAGTGGTAACAGCCCCGACTTACGAGTTGTAGGTCGTAGATTCGAACCCTGACAGGCGCTTTACTTTGTGTAAATAATTTTATTACCACTGCTCTCAAAACTGTGAAGGAAAACATCGTTAGGAAACCGGCATGTCCTAGAACCAATACTTTGAAGACATCTACCAACACGCACTGGGCCCGCGTGGTAGATTAGCCCAGTCCCTCTCAGAGAGAGGAGGCCTGTGTCCCAGTAGTGAGAACAGTATAGGATAGCATATACCTAGCGTATAGCAACCAGCGGACTCTCAACCGCTTCACTTAACGGATCTAGAAGTCTTAAGTCCTCAAGTTTTTCAGAAGCCTTGTAGTATTTCAGATTGTTGTGTGTTGTTCCTAACTTGAAGAAAGCTTGAGTATATAAATTTTGTCAATTCTTTAGTTTCCGCAGTAACATCTATTTACGCGGACTTTTTTAAGACACCATAATTATAAAGTATAACGAAATCCATAATATAGTTCGATAACAAAGATAAATTTGATACATACGTTATCGAAACAAGCTTATTTTAGACAACTGAACATACCCGGCATAAACTATAGTTGTTTTGTTTTAGCTTGGCAATAGCGGTCATTGCCCTTTCCCTAAAGAGGATTAATTACAGGATCTCAAACAATAAACTATTCATGGTTTTTCGTTATTGGAACATGTTGAGTATCACGATATTGATTCAGGACGTTAACAGACTTTATTTCACGTTTTGAAATAATAACTACAAGGAAATTTAGATGGGTCAATTACCGCTATTGCCATGCTAAAACGCGACAGCTAAAGGTATAATTATAGCCTTCTGCACCGCATGTCAATTAAAAGACTGACTGCCAAATAAAATAAGAATCAGAGTAGCAGAAGATGGCCCAAATAATGCAGGAATGCAGATTTCATGCACTTATTTTCTTAAATTAAATTTAAGTTAACGCAAACATGTCTCGAATTAAAATTAAAGATAACTCATAACTCAGGCTAAAGATACAGGCGCTGCCTAGTTTGGGAACTACTGTTCAAATAACTTTTTAATTATTTTAGTTATATATGTAGCATTTAATTTATGTCTTTAGGGTTAGATTGGACATTTGAATCCATACTATAATATTATAAATTCGAAAGTAACTCTGTCTGTCTGTCTGTGTGTATGTAGATAAAATTTGGTATAGAGATAGTTTGAGTCCCGGGAAAGGACAAAGGATACTTTTTATCCCGATATTCCCACGGTATCGAAACTTATGCGGGTGAAACCGCGGGGCGCTGCTAGTAATATTATAAATTCGAAAGTAACTCTGTCGGTCTGTCTGTCTGTTTGTTACCTTTTCACGCCTAAACCGCGGAACCGATTTAGATAATATTTTGTATAGAGATAGTTTGAGTCCCGGGAAAGGACATAGGATTCTTTTTATCCCGGTATTTCCACGGGATCGAGACTTATGCGGGTGAAACCGCGGGGCACAGCTAGTACTGAATAAAATGGTTTTCCTTCTAGTTACAGAAAGCATACATTATAATTATTTTTATATTTTGTAACACAGCAATGCATTATTTTTATTGTTTAATCTATTATTGAAGTGAAACTTCTTTACGCACGCTAGACTTCGGGAGTAAGCTGGCGAACGCGTGACGTAAGCGTTACGAAAACTGTGATCGGGCGAGGCGAACGGGAGTTGAGTGGGGGATATATGCAAGAGAAAGCAGTACGCGCGCATATTTTCTTTCTCTCTTTCTCGGAGTTTCACTTCAGTCGTGTGGTCACAAGCACACTCGGTTTTTTATTATTTCAAAATCATGGTGGTGGTAAGGGAACTTACGGTTTCTTCTGCAAACAGGTCATCATGTTCTTAGAGCTGGGATTGCAGCCCAAACTCTGGGCCACTTGTAGTGTGTACGGCGTCGGGTCTTTCGTCATCGCCCAGTCTGATAGCGCAGATCCTGACATCAGTATTGCACGGTGGAATAACCCTGTAAAATTTTATTTATTTATTTATTAACTATGACACATTACATTTTTTTTTACAGGTTGACCCAATACAACAATGTATTTGAAAACCAATTAAGCAATCAGTCTGCCTAGCCTTTTCCCATCTATGGTGAGGTCGGCTTCCAATCTTACTGGATGCTGACCATTTAATAAACGTCAAGAGTAAATACAAAAATGATTATTTCACACAAATGCTACATGGTCTGAAACAAAATAAATATAAGTAGGTAAGTATATGTAGTACCTCATTTTTGAGATGAGACGGAAAAGACACATACTAATAAACATAAAGTAGCAGCGGAATGCCAATGGAAAATTTAGCAACATTTCCATTTAATAAAGATCAATATTAAAATAAATATATACAAAAATAATTATTTCGCACAAATGCTACATGGTCTGAAACAAATACAATTTAAGTAGTACATTTTTGAGATGAAACATACTAATGAAAATAAAATACCTTTTTTTTTTGTTTTTGATGATGTTTGCTTTTAAATTTTTGGTTTTTGTTATAAAACAAATCTATCAAAGTCACAAGTACAATCACAAACAAGATAGAAGTATAAGTGAGAACATCAACATTTGAACATCGTTTCAGAATCGCACTACGTTCTTGTACCGATATGAAAAGATTATATCACACTAACGCTCGTTTAGCAAAGGCATTCAAGAGACGAAAGTACTTACAGTTAAGAAGTTTGAACGGTAGTGCGATATCGCCTTGAAACGATTAAGGAAAACATGGTGAGAAAGCTCATACGTTCACAATAAAATATAGCTTGTGTAATGGCCCGAACACGATGATAGGTACCTAAGACTGTAAAGAATGAAACATGAGGCGGTGTGCAAACGCCGAGTGTAAGGAATTAAAACTTGGAAAGCGACGCGTTTTTGTTTTTCTTGCACAAGTTTCACAACAGCTGCATCGTAAACAATGTAGTTGAATTTGCAGCAGAATTTAACGTTAAACACCAACATTTTGGTTCTCCGGAAATTTGGATTATATACAGGGTGAAATTGAATTCATGGGCACCCTTTTAAGAGGTCATTGTAATCATCATTATGAACAACTTTTACTATGGGACTAAGCCTAAAATCGTAAAAAAAAATCAGCTCTTCCCTACATTTTGACGAGTTATGTGAACATAAATGCAAGGAACACCTGATTTTTGTTCGCGATTTTAGGCTTAGTCCCATAGTAAAAGTTGTTCATAACAATGAGTACAATGACCCCTTAAAAGGATGCCCATGAATATAATTTCACCCTGTATTGCTAGGTTTAGTTTGGAAAAGGTAACAACAGTTTACTGCCAAGTTAAAATATATGAATTTAATTTCACCCTGTATATTTTGTAGTAACGAGCACCGTGTTCTGATTTTTTCTTGTTCCCCCTACCCACTTTTTTATTTTTGACAGATTGAGACTGAGATCAGACTGTGGACGTTCTTAAAATTACGAGAATTGCCCCTCAGACCTCAGACAAAGCGAGATTATGAAGGGAATCCGGCGGGGTCATTGAGTAACACATTAACAGTAGAAATGGCTTCAGTTTTGACATTCAGCAACATTCATTGCGTTATTTACGTTGTTGGATTGACAAATTTTTCGAACTTAATATGAAGCAGTGTATTAGCAACATCCTTCAAAATGATTCAAATTCTGATTGATAGCGTGTTGCACAATTAGGGTCATCATCTGCCTAGCCTTTTCCCAACTATGTTGGAGTCGACTTCCAGTCTAACCAGATGCAGCTGAATACCAGTATTTTACATGGAGCGCTGCCTATCTAACCTCCACAACCCAGTTACTGGGTAAGACTGGTTGTCAGACTTGCGGGCTTCTGACTACCCGTAACGACTGTCAAAGATACACGAATGGCAGCCGGGACCAACGGCTTAACGTGCTTTCCGAGGCACGGAGGGGTCTCGGTATGTAGAGATGGTCACCCATCCACACACCAACCGCGGCAAGCGTAGCTTAACCTGATCGATCGACCTGTGCGGCTGTTATTATTTAGCCACGGGCAGCTCACTGTTACACAATCAGGGTGCAGATAAAAAATAGACTTACCATTCGATATTGGTGAGAGCATCAAGAAATTGACGCAGGCCGCACCGGTACCATGTCCCATCAGTGTCACTGACGATGGGTCTCCGTTCAGATCCTCAATATTATCTTTGATCCACTGGAGTGCTGCCAACTGGTCTAGTAACCCGTTGTTACCATACACGTGTTCTGTTAGACTTGGTTTCATGAAACCTGAAATTATACATTACTATTATAAAGCTTCGAGTTCGAAATACCGCCTTTGGCATCAGGGCGCATGATACGCCCAATTTCAATTCTATATGATTTTCATATTATTTCATCATTACTTGACTGCTAAGGCAATACGCACACCAATGTCAGAACAATTGTTTTGTGACTCTCGTTTTGCTAGCTTAGATTTGCGAATAGCCTAAGGGTCAATCCTCACTGAAAGAGCAGCGGCCGGCGGCGTCGAATACCTATATGAACTTAAGGAGTTGTATTTCGCCCAAGGAGCATTACAATACAAGGACCGAAAAGTTATAAAACGAACTGATTAAAATTATATTGGCAAATCCCAAAACTATCTCAATGCTAGTCACATTATTTGTGTCAAATAGTATATGAGAATTATTAATATGATCGTGACAAAGATACTCACCCAAAATTCCCAGCCTGAAGTTGACAGTGATGACCATGACATTCCCGTAGGAGGCCAGCATCCTCCCATCGTACGGGTTGCCAGAACTCCACTCGAAGGAGTCGCCGTGAATGAAGACCAGTACAGGAAACTTCTTGGTTTTTTGTTCTAGGGGAAAAAGGAGATGATTTTAATCCATAAAAATATTTTAAATTCGAAAGTAACTCTGTCTGTCTGTATGTTACCTTTTCACGCCTCAACCGCTGAACCAATTTAGATGAAATTTGGTATAGAGATAGCTTGAGTCCCGGGAAAGGACATCTTATGTGGGTAAAACCGCGGGGCGCAGCTAGTAAAATATATGGGACAGTCATGTAAGGCAAAACAGGGGCTTAGTTTTTTTTTTAATTGTTATTTTCGCAAATCGTGAGTTTCTTGATTACATCGTATAGAACACCTAAATATATGGCTGATCCACCACATGGGCCCAGTGCGAGTAGGTAGATGTCACTTGTCTTCGAATTTTTGGTTCTTGGACATGCCTTTTATAAACGCGAAAGTTTATGAGGTTGGGTGGATGTTTGTTACTCTTTCACGCAAAAACTACTGAACGGATTTGAATAATATTTGGCACACGGATAGCTTATAATCAGAATTAGTACAACGGATACTTTTTATCCCGATATTTCCATGGGATCGAAACATAATTATGCGGTTGAAACCACGGGGCGCTGTTAGTACATTATAAATCCATCCTGTGATCATCAATTCTGTATGGAAATCGAGATATACGTTCAAATATTCCCATGAAGTATGTAGCAGCAGATAACTCCAGCGTGCTATACAAGAAATATGCACGCTTTGCAGATATTCCTGATTTAGAGTCAGCGTTTGACCGATCGACCGCTTCAATGCGTTGCAGTGAAACTGACCCATTTATTTTTATTTTATTTACTAGACGAACGGAACTCGGAACCAGATTTTGAGCTATTGCATAAAATTTTAGGCGGTAGGTAAGTGAAGTTTTATGGTTCTAGTTTGATTTTTACAAAACAAATTCATGTGAGGCTTTTGTCGTGCAGTGGGATAACATGCGTTTAAAATAAATAATAGATAACAATAAATTCACAAATTAGACAAAATATGATTCGCGAGAGTAACAAGTTTGTATTTATCCATACTAATATCTATACATATAATAAAATCGTAGGCAAGTCAAAACTGTACATTGAATATTTTTTTTAAAAAATACTTGGGGCGTGATCTACAATCGATATCGAAGCCAAAAATATAGTTTTTAGAATTTTTGTCTGTTTGTCTGTTTATCTGTTTGTCTGTATGTATGTCCGGGATAAACTCAAAAACTACTGCATGGATTTACTTCAAATTTTGCATGAGTATTACTAAGAGGTCGGGTCAACATATAGGCTACATATTATCACGCTATCATCTACGGGGGAGGAGCTGTGAATCTTTATTTTTCTTACGCATTCTGTGACAGCGTGTAATCTAACGACGCATATTTAAATGTTGTTTTTCAGTAAGCCATGCTATTATCTAGCTTTACACTATGAAAACTACGCCATTTAAGTAATTTGGGCCGAGAAACATAGTTTAATCAATGTTAGTAGTATAAAGAAAACTTTGAAGCAGCGCCCGCCATCTATGAGATTTCATTAAAATCAAATCAAGTTACATGTTGACACTTTTTGGAAATTAATAATTTAAATTTGATCATGTTGGCGAGGTTAGTAGTTAGTTATTCTTAAAATTCATAGATGGCAATGTTCATTTTCTTCATAAAAGTTGTATCGTATAGTTCGTTTTGATAAATTCCAGTTCCAACAAAACCCTCAAAATCTTGAGCAGAGATGAGGAAGACAATTAAAAAAAAACGCGGTGTTAAGTAATACAAAAAAGTTATGTTCCTACTGGAGACGAAGTCGAAGTAACTGATGAACGCGTGCTGAACACCTGTCTCAGTTCACTTCAAGATGTGGTCATTTCTATCGGCGGCAATCCACTGATCGAATATGGGTTACCAGCTCCCCAATCATCACCGCATCAAGGTCGTGGAAATCGGGAGTATAACGCTGAGACAAATTACGATCCGGGCGAAATGACCACCATACGAAATGACCATATCGCTTTGTTCTCTTCAGAGTAAAAACAAATTTATGACACCGTCCTTTAAAGCGTTGGGCATAACCAGGGTAAAATGTTTTTCTTGGATGCTCCTGGTGGAACAGGAAAAATATTTGTTACCACTGACATAGGTACTTGCAGAGGTCAGGAGGCGAGGCAAAATTGCTATTGCTGTAGTGTAGTCGAGAATCGCTGCCACACTGCTTCCGGGTGGCAAGACAGCACATGCCATGTTTAAAATTCCCATCGATTTAGAGAGCGCCGAAACACCTGTTTGTGGTGTGTCACGTAACAGCGATAAGGGACACGTGCTCAAGGATTGCTTTCTGATCGTATGGGATGAGTGTACGATGGCCAATAGAAAGGCAGCTGAGGCCGTGGACAGAACCCTGCAGAACATCCGCAGGAACGAACATTTGATGGGTGGTGTCACAGTTCTGTTCAGTGGCGATTTTCGGCAAACGCTTCCCGTGGTGACACGGGGATCGAGGGCTGACGAGGTGAATGCTTTGTTGTGGTCACGAGTTCGTACGCCGCGCTTGACCATTAATATGAGAGCTCGGCTCGGCGGCAATGCACGTGCTCAAGAATTCTCCGATGTCCTTCTAAGTCTTGGCGAAGGCACTCTACTAAAAGAGGTGGTGCTTCCAGACTCTCTCGGTAGAGTGGTATCCAGCTTAGAAGAACTCATTCGCTGTGTGTACGGGGACATTAGTCGTATACCGCACCAGCAGAATTCTTGGGTGTGTGAGCGGGCCATTTTGACGCCCAAAAATGATCAGGCTGCAGCAAGTAACGAATGCATTCTCTCGGAAATTGAGGGGAATGAAGTGGTTTACACCTCTATAAACACTGTTGTCGAGCAAGATGACGCCACATATTATCCCGTGGAATTTCTGAACTCCCTGTCAGCAAGTGGACTTCCAGCGCATACCACCAAGCTGAAGGTCGGTGTCCCGATTATGCTTCTTCGGAACCTATCTCCTCCGAAGTTGTGTAACGGGACCCGCCTTAAAGTCATCTCGCTCCACAGACACCATTAAGGCGAAAACTCTTACGGGTTGTGGCGTCGGCGAGGCAGTATTTATACCACGCATTCCCCTCATACCTCATAACTTCCCGTTCCAGTTCAAGCGCGTACAGTTCCCCGTGAGTGTTTGCTTAGCGATAACCATCAATAGGTCGCAGGGGCAGACACTGAGGGCAGCGGGTGTCGACCTCAGGACGAGTTGCTTCTCACACGGGCAACTGTACGTCGCTTGCTCCCGCGTCACCAGTCCCGACTCTCTTTACATTATGGCACCTGGCAGCCTAACTACCAACGTAGTTTATAGGGAAGTGTTGTAAGGTATGATACCTTTGTACATATTTTTACTCTTTTGTGTACTGGAATGTATTCCTGAATTATTTTCTCTATTTCCTTCAGTCACATCTTGTGACTGAACTCGGCAGGATTCCCATATAACTCTCTTCACTTGCTTCGCTTGCAAAAAAACTTATATTTTAATGCTATTTCAAAAGATGTTTACTTATAATGCTATAGCGACACTGGCATCTTAGGTATTTTTGGTACTGTAGAGCCTTCACGCAGACGGCGTCGCGGGCAGCAGCTAGTTACTTATAAATTTGAAAGTTACTCTGTCTTTCTGTTTGTCTGTCTGTCTGTATGTTACCTTTTCACGTCTAAGCCGCTGAACCGATTTAGATGAAATTTGGTATAGAGATAGCTTGAGTCCCGGGAAAGGACATAGGATACTTTGTATCCCGATATTCCCACGGGATCGAAACTTATGCGGGTGAGTAGAATTATACATTTATTATTAAAATCATCATTACAACCATCTAAGTTCATAATATAACCCCATTGACTGATATTTCAGAAATAGTCATTCAATGGGATTGTATGAACTTAGATGCTTTATTGATGATTTTAATGATTATAATTCTGTAAAGTCATATTTTAAACAACATCCAACATGACAATGAACTGCAAATTACAAAATACGAATGAAAATTAAATTTAATTAATTTCGCGGGCTTTCCTGGGGCTTATCCCCCTTTAAAGTTGGATTTTAATTCTGTGTTTCAGGTAAAGTTAAACACAAACGATTCTTAGAATTGGTACAAATATCAGAGGTGCAATTTCTCGTAGTAATTTTAAGAACGTTCATATTTTCACAGTCTGATCTCAGTCTCAATCTGTCAAAAATACCTCTAATTTTCCTACATTTTTGACAAGTTTTTGACGTAGATTTTCGCTGAGATGAGATTGCGACAAGATTTTAAACGTTTTTAATTACGGGAAATTGGCCTTCCGTTCATTGCTTTATTCAATACTAGTTGCGCTCGCGGTTTCACCCGCATAAGTGTCGATCCAGTAGGAATATCGGGATAAAAACTATCCTATGTCCTTCCCCAGGATGCAATCTATCTCTCTGCCAAATTTAATCGAAATCCGTTTAGTGGTTTAGGCGTGAAAAGGTTACATACGGACAGACAGACAGAGTTACTTTCGAATTTATAATATTAGTATGGATCAGAATAAGATGAAAATATCTGAGGTTGGTCACATTTTTACCCGACTACGGCGAAGGAAAAAGGAAGGTTATGTTTTTGACCGGTATGTATGTATGTTCATCTGTTCCCTCATAACTTCAAAAATGCTTATAGTAATTTAAAAAATGAGGTATTGTTAGAAGCGTCTTGACCGTCCGCTGGTTATAAGCTATGTGACGTCACACCAAATTCAATATCGCGCCCTTTAGAGGTCATAAAGTAATGAATTTAAAAATACATATTTTGGGATGGTGCCTTGTGGGGTATCAAACGAAAGTGCTGGACAGGGAGAGGTGGAAAGAGGGTATTGAAGCCTTTGTCCAGCAGTGGGACTTAACCGGAAAAAAAAAAGAAAAATAATATAATATATTGGTAGGTACACCTACACCAAGGACCACACCACAGATCAGACCAGTGACCACAGATTCACTCAGGATTAAACAAAAAGGGTACTTACATTTCATTTACCCCTTGTTAATGATAAAAGCGAATCCTGAAATATTACTTATTTAAAATACAAAAAAAAAATCTCCTGCAATTTTCTCTTTTAAAAAAAGCTAATCTTTATTTATGTGATAATCTCCCCTCTGAGTGGATGAAAAGGGAAAAAGTCTAGTTAATTGTAAGTAGGTACGAACCTTTCGTGATCTCAACCTTGTGTGTTTCAGTAGGTATAAAGTTTGTTGTTCAGGATTAGTTGGGTTTATTTTTTGGCGCTGCTAAATGTAATCGTTGCAAAGATCAGAGGAGCCTTCCCACAAATCAATCCTGTCTAGGGTTGCCAACTTTTTCTAGAAGAAGTAGAGTATATCTGATTTTAGAGAGGGTAAATAAAGAGTACAGATTAATAAAAAAGAGTACCATTTATACAATTAAAAAAAACTGTATTTTTTAGTACCTACTTTTTGCGGTACATTTCAATTTTTTAATTATTTTAAAAGAAATGTAGGACTCCAAACATCCTAATTCTAAGTGAGCCCTGATTCACAAACATACGACAGGCTATCGTATCGAAAACCTGACATTTCGATAACCTGATTTGACTTCCCCTCAACAGCAAATAGCTGTTGGAAGAATAGCGGGCGTCTATTTGATTTAAACAAACAAAATTTTCGGGTTTTGGACTTGTAAACAGCGTTTAGAAGACTCCTACGATAACAATGATTAATGTTCGATACGATACGGAAGCGTATCGAGTGTTTGTGAATAGCTAGCTATGCAAAGCCCTGATTCACAACCATACGACAGGCTATCGTATCGAAAATCTGACATTTCAATAACCTGATTTGACTTCCCCTCAACAGCAAATAGCTGTTGGAAGAATAGCGGGCGTCTATTTGATTTAAACTGACAAAATTTTCGGGTTTTGGACTTGTGAACAGCGTTGAGAAGACTCGTACGATAACAATGATTAATGTTCGATACGATACGGAAGCTTATCGAGTGTTTGTGAATAGCTATGCAGGAGCTCATTTTTAATTAAATTCACTAAGTCAGTTTATGTAAAAAGAGAAATTTAGCGTACTGTATTAGTGTTATAGATTATAGAGTACATCTAAAAGAAAAATAGTAGTCAAAGTCAAAGTTTTTTATTTGTTACTACAATTTGTTACTACTTACAATACCTACTCTTTTTTAGAGTACGGTTGGCAACCCTAATCCTGTCTTACCTTTTTTTCTATGTCTAATCTAACTTATGTTATGGTATTGTTGCGTTTCAGAATAGTTTCACTAAGTACCTATATTTTTGTAATGATAAAATAATAGATACGGTTCTTTATGTAAGGTAAGTATGTAGGTACATTACTGTTGTTATTAATTAAGTAGTATTTAAGTTACGGGTAGTTTATATCCATTGCTGATGATTTTTTGTGACATTGAATTATAGTTGTCCTATGTTAAAGCGAGACTTAATTACGTTATAAATTACGATTAATTGAAAAAAAAAAATTGACCAAAATGGAACTTAATTATCGGCTGAAGAATCTATTTTTAATTATTATATTTTTTTTTTTTTTTTTGTTGTAGCAATACTTTGTAAATATTTATGACATTTCTCTTTTTAAATTACCCATAACTTTTTCTTATGATGTCTTCGAAATCAAATTATGATACTTATACCGCCATCTAGTATCAGTTTGGTGAATTACTGTCGATGATGAAATGCCCGTTGAACGTTGTGTATTTACTCACACTATCAGACACTGAAGGCAGCAGCCTCAGTAGTCCTTCGTTTCGTTCATAGATGGCGGTGTTAGCAAAACATGATTTATAATAATACTTATTTTCTTTGAGGGGCTGCAAGAATGTTGAATGTAGTTTTTTTATACTATTGTAAAATTGACAAGATATTTTAAAAGACTGTTAGCTTTTTAAATTATATACATTTTTGAATCTTTAAGAAAAATTAGAATATTAATCAAAACAAAAAAAAAATAAAATTTATTTTACAATAGTGAGTAATATTAGTTTATTAGCACAAAAAAGCTAACTAACATGAATAAGAAAAAATTAAAATGAAAAAGTAACCTAAGTACTTAGTTCATTTCAGCATCCCTAAAAACTCGAGAAAAACTATTAAGTATTTTAAAGCACTTTTAGAATATAAGGTATATATTTATTGAACAAAGACCTTAGATTAAAAAATGGACACTTGCTGGCCCATACAAACTATAATTATCAAAGGATTTGTAAGCAGAAAAAAGTTATTATCACCAGATAATAACTTTATTTATCATATGCAAGTACTTAAGTACCAACTTAAGTACTTGCAAATGATACCTAAATAAAGAAATCAAATAAAAAAAATTGTTTACAAAGTGTAATAAAAACACCATCTAACTGACGCGACGCGCGACGTCTCAATCCCTTCTAAAAATGTACATGTCACCTCACCCATAGCGAAATAGTCAACTAAACCCTAAACCATAACTAAACGTGCGACTTAAAAGTAAACGCTTTAAAAAAAGGACATTAAACTCGAGCATGAGTAACGCGAGCGGAAATGAGAGAATTCTAGCGGCGACGGCTTTTAGCACATTACTGTACCATTACTAAAGCCACGGTTTGTTTCACGCGAGCGCGACGAACAAAGTACCTCGCAAATGTGCTTTGAAACGCTCACAATCGCAATGAAACTATTTTTGGTGCAAGTTTTAAACACATTTAGCATGTATCTGGTGCAGTAGGTTTATTTAAATTAAGCATTTAAAACGTTTAAATTATTAAAAGATGTTTTAAGAGATTACTAAGAGAACAAAGGTACGGTGTTTGATCGTAAAACGGACATGTTAATGTGTGTAATTGCTTAGTTAAATTATTATTGTATCCTCTCACAAAACATGAAAGTGAAACATGCGAAATTATTTTCTCTGGCAATTTAAACGTTCAGAACTTTATAAAAGAAACAATATCTAAGTTATAGTTATATTTTAATTTTAAGTGCTTCAAAACTGGCTGCACATAAATAGATCCTATTTATATTCACGTACGGCTATATTATTTATTTATAAGTTGTTAGTATAAGCTAAGTTTTTCTATTGTTTCGTCGCCGATCGGAGAACCGCGCCGCTTGACCGGTTAAATAAATGTACCTACAATAGCACGTAACGTGATTCTTTTATTAGCACAAAAAGTCAAAATGGTCGCATAAATTAAACTCTTTCCTTACATTCCGTGTAACCGGTATATCTCTATCCTTGTCTGACGTTTGAAAATAAACAAGGAAAGAGCATTTTTACAAACGCCGCGTAAATCACTGGGCCTTTTGTTCAAATCAAAGCGAAGTTTTCTTTGACGAGTGAGCCTTTGGCGTTTTAAGACTATGTATTAAGTTTTTTGTACGTATTTAGGTACTTACCTACATCTTATAGGTTAAAATGATTAGAAATAATTACTGATACCTACGAAAATTTACGAACGAAAAAGTACCTAACTGCATGGAGACTGCATGAACCATTTACTTACCTACATTCTTTTTTCCTGTTGGGTTTACTTATAAAAAAAAAATGATTTTGACATTGACATGACACGTCATGTCTGCGACGGACGACAGCGGCACTGCAAAAGCGTCATTGTAAAAATAACTGTCAGTTAGCATTTTGTAATAGGTAGTATTGTCGAGTCGCAACACATAATTACGGTAATGTTATCTACTACGATAACATTACCGTGATATAATAATTATACAGCTTTATAAAATTTACTCCGCTTTACTATGTAAATAAAGTAGGTACCTAAGCGTTCCGTACGAATATGCATCTTATTCCTTTGACGCGTGTAAGCAGATAATGTTGATATTTCCGAATGTAAACAAGCGTTCCATTTGATTCATAATAATGATCATTAACACTAATAGTGTTCAAATTCGTTTGTGACGCTTACTAAAGTCAACGTAGGGTCTGTGAATCTCGCCCTTATATTATTTTGTGGTCGCTCCGCCGGCGCCGACCGCACTCGCAACCACACGCCGCGCGACAGTTCCTGCCATGAGAAACCAATTCAAAATGGCGGCGCTATTCACAACCATGCCTTCTCATTCTCACTCGCTCACTACTCCAATCTGCGACGTGCGTGCGAGTGAGACGGCACCATTATTCACGCAGCTGTCGCAGTGCGGCCGACGACACTGTCTTGCCCCGCTCAGTACTGACGCGTGTCGCAAGCAAAATGGAAGCGTTTACGCCAGAAGAGGACGAACGATTTATACATTTAGTATCACAGTTTCCGATTTTATACGACACTAAGCATGCTGATTTTAAAGAGCTGCATTTAAAGGACAATATTTGGAAGGATATAGGTAAAGAACTCAATAAAAATGGTAAGTTTTTATGTTAGCTATTTATTTCGTTTCCAACATTTCGTTCGTAGCGCGTCTGTTGATTGATATGGAGTGTACCTATGTGCGAACTTGTGTGTGAGCGCGCGCGTGTGTGTGAGCGCGCGCGTGTGTGCGCGCAATACCTATTATCTAATCTGCATTCGCGGTTTATTTACCTACCAAAAATGTAATCAAATATGAGTTTATGGAAAAATAACTTTAAACCCTACAAAATAAGGTTCAGTTTACGCTACAACTACAAACATTTTTATAACTTTTTTTCAATAGTGCTAGTCACTCTGAAATCAACTTAATTTCAATTGATATAAAGTTGATATTTGTTTAACTTGAAATAATATTAATTTGAAACCTAAGTTTGAATAGACTTTAATTAATGTAAAATGTACCTACACGTGTTATTATTTACGATCCTTTGTAATACGATCCGAGATATTTATTATTATAACATGTATGTACTATTATGCAGGTAAAAGTCTAATAATTATGCGAAAGTGTAACGACAATGACGCAAAACATGGTGAATGTTTTGCATTATTGTAATGCCACGGAATTAATTGTTATGCAAATTGACTACTTACCAAGTTAGTTTCAAATCACAACTGTCAAGACAATAGTATGAAATGGCTAAATTAAGACGGCAAATAGACGTAATGTGTCAATTTGCTCAACAATTAATTTCTCTGACTGAACTTAACACAAATATTATCTTTTTATAATTATATCTTTTGTCATGATATACCTAAATGCTGTTTACTTGTTTGGTTTATAAGTAGGTACAGACGCCAGCACACCAAGCTACCCGAAACTGTCTTTCCCAATCAACTTTGAACCTTAGGCTTCAGCAATAAAGTTGAAAATCTATTAAAGAAATTTGACAGATTGTAGTGGCTTGATGTTCAGCTGTACACACGGCTACACATCAAGATGTACACTCCAGTTTTAGCTGACCTCGCATTGTATAGGTTTTTCATACAAACAGAAGTCAGCTTATACTGGTTATGTATAGCTTGATGTGTAGATACTACTAAACTAAACTAAAATAAGACTAATAAAAACTAAAATTGAACAATATTTTGATGCCCTTTGCTCTCTTGTTTCACGAGACGAACTAGCAGGGGATCGAGAGGGGGTGGTTGGTGGGGGGTTCAGGGGATCAGTCTAGCACCCTAATTGCGTAACACACTATCAATCGGAATCTGAATCATTTTGAAGCAAATTGCTAATCCATTGCTTCATAATTATGTTCGAATTTGTCTGCTCAACACGTAAATGACGCAATGAATGTTGTTGAACTGTCAAAATGAAACCGATTCCGATTGATAATGTGTTCCGCAATTGCCCCACAGGATAACTCATTGTACTAGCGTCAGCCCGCGACTTCGTCCGCGTAAAATTTCATGTTCCCCCGACCCACCCCGTCGCATCGTATCGCCTACCAGCGCTAATACTTTGTTTTCGCTCAGCGTTCTTTCTAACTATTTGGTTTTTGCTCTGCTCCTCAGAGTCCTAGCGTGATGTTAAGTAGCATACAGCCTTTCTCAAGAATTGAGCTGTCAAAAATACAAAAACAAACTCTTCAGCTTTATTTTAGTAAACTATAGCTATAATCCATAGGGTATCATTTAAGCTATCACCAATTTAATTAGTTTTGTGTTTCTTAAATAATAGGGTTTGTCCTCCAAATAGTAGATCTGTCACCAAAATGTAGTCACCAAACAATGCAAGTGACCTAACCAAACCGAACCTCGGGGTGCCCTTCGCTCGCTCTTGCATCCTATGTCGACGGAGCCCCGCTTCGCGGGGCCCCTATTTCTGTGTAAAGGGTTTAAAGTACCTAACCTAACCAAACCGAACCTCGGGGTGCCCTTCGCTCGTTCTTAAATCCTATGTCGACGGAGCCCCGCTATCTGAGAACGAAAATATTTCGTGGCGATAGATCTATTTATTAGGTGATACAAATATTTCGTGGCGATAGATCTATTTATTAGGTGATACAACTTGATGACAAATATAAATTTTGGTGATAGAAAATATAGTTCCCTAATCCATACTAATATTATAAATGCGAAAGTGTGTCTGTCTGTTACCTCTTCACGCTTAAACCGCTGAACCGATCAACCGATTTAGATAAATTTGATGTAGAGATAGTTTGAGTCCCCGGAAAGGACATAGAATAGTTTTTATCCCGCTATTCCCACGGGATCGAAACTTATGCGGGTGAAACCGCGGTTCGCTGCTAGTATTTATATTATAGCAACTATTTTAGTACACAAATTCACTACACACTAGGGTCACTAGGGTCCAATCCACTTCCCCGCTCTTTGGCAGCCATTTTGCGTTTTTTCGTTGAGATATTCTCCATGTATGTATAAAAAAAGTCATACCATCTCAAAAAGTTTTGCTTATTCGGAGGGCAATAATATTGTCTATCAAACGATAGATTATTGCCCTCCGAACTCATTGCATCGAAATGTAAACACATTACAATCCAATGGGTTCACATTTTTGTAACTTAAAAAAAAAAAACACCAAAAAAAAAAAATCAAAAAATTATGTTGATCAACAAATTATTGTAGGTAAATTACTGCTAAAACAACTCCTTTGACCCTTTTTATTTTTGTCCTAGATCGACAGATTTTGATCTAAGCTACAATAAAACATTAAATTAACATTAATATTTTTGTAGATTGGACCCTAGTGTATTTGTGTACTACAATAGTTGTTATATAAGTACCTAGAATATCGCTAGTCTATGACCGGACACTTTATATAGATAAGTATATATTATATGTTTTATGTATGTATTGTATATGTAAATGGTACACCACAGACTGTAGTATTGTCCTCATTCTCCCTTAATCCATCCAAAGGTTGTTTTTATGAGATCGCTTTTAGCGATAAGACTGCCCATTATGTCACCCTAAGAAAAATTTATATCTGTAGTTTTTATGGTGAACGCACGGCGACATACTATATATTTCCAATATAAGCTGACTTCTCATCGTTCGAAAAGCCTATACAATGCAAGGTCAGCTAAAACTAGAAATGTATAACTTGAGGTGGCGTCGTGTGTACATATTATAGAGTATTCTATTCTACATAATTAAATAATATATTACAATTGCAGATTACATCAGATTGAAGAGGCACTGGAGAAATATCAGAGATGGCTATGCACGGTATAAAAGATGCAAAAGTGCAAAAACAGACATCAAACATCCCCGAAGCAAATGGCGATTTTACAAGCTGTTAACTTTCTTGGACGGGGTAGCTCAAGAACGGACGGAGACCACTTATGTTGAAGAGTTACCTAGAAGCAATGACGGCGAGTCTCAGGACATGACGTACAGTGTCGACGCAGAATTCGCCAGTTTTGATTCTCTTCAGTCTAACAATACCCCGCCAGACGCTACGGAGAATATCACCACCTCTTCAACTTCGGCCAACTTCGTCAAAGAACCTCAACAAGATCACCGAATCTCATCAGAGACAACCAACTTGGAAACCTTGCTTGATTACTTCAAAGAGAGGGATGAAAAACGCCGTTCGGCAGCTGCAAGCCAGCAAAACAATAATCCTGATAGTGACGTGGTATCTTTCTCAGCACACGTGAAAGACATATTAAATAAACTTCCTCCTGTCTTACAAATAAAGGCGAAAAGAGATATTTTCGAAGTACTTTTCAAGTACGAATTAATGGGCGTGCAAGAAGCTAAAACTCCCCATGATAACAATTTGGGTAGTGGCTCAGGAATTTCTCAATCTGATGAATATCCACTCAACTATATGTCAGCTACTGACTAATATATCGTTATAGGTTAATAATAATTAATATACTAGGTGAATATGATGAAAATTAAAACATACCCCACTGCAGGAATAATTTTCAACTGCAGTTGAATTTCTTGTGTAAGTTTTTGTCCTAAGCTCAGTGTCTAAGATTAAAGATACCTACAATTTGTTTTTGTCCTAAGCTCTTTGTGGATTAAAGACACCTACAATTTTATTTCGAGTTTTATTTATTTCATCCTGAAAGAAATCCCATTGCTTAAAATGTCTCAGTTATTTCGGTCTCCTGTTTCTGTCCGGCACGATAAGATCCATAAGATTAGATCTATCGGATTCCTTTGATTAGCATACAGCAAATAAACGTAAAGTACCTACTGTATACAACTGAATTATGATGACTAATTTATTTTTAATGACTTATCGAGTCACAGCTGCACGGGCCCATCTTTACGGTTAAGCAACGCTTACCAAGGTCGGTCCCTTGATGGGTGACAATCCATTACATACCGAGACCCCGTTCTTCGGAAAGCACGTTAACCAGTTGGTCCCGGCTGTCATTCGTAGATCTTTGACAGTTGTCAAGGGTAGTCAGAAACCCGAAAGTCTGACCACCAGTCGTGCTAATTGGGTATCGTACGTTACTGTTAAATAAGACACGGCCTTCGGTGACAAGCTGTTTATTTGCACTGGTTCTTAGAGGCGTACGCGCATGACACGCAGGTCACACATCTATATCCATAGCTAATACTAACTAACCTAACATCCCTCCACCATATATTCTAAACTAAAATGTTACATAACTAGAAGAATTTCCGATAATTGGCTCTAGGAATATTCCTTAATTTTGGACGAACTTCCGTATTCGTTCGGAAATCGGGCTTAGGAGCAGATGCCTCAGATCCATGCTCAGCTGTTGGCTCAGCTATTGTTTCAGCTGCTGGCTCTCTGATGAGTTCTCTAAGCTCTGAGCTAGCCTCGCTCCACTCTTCCTCTTCCCCCGGTGAAACACAGCGTTGCTGATCTGAAGTATCTGCACTTTGTGGCGGAGGTTGTTCTCCATCCGTCTTGGAGTCCGTGAGAGCCCAATCCATGTCATTGTCTTGCTGTGCCTCGTGCGTTTTTAATTTATATAATTGGTTTTTATGCTTTTTAATTGTAATGTTTTTCTCTGGTATATACACGTCGTATATACTTTTACCAATTTTATTTTGAACTCTGCCGCGTATCCACTTGTTATTGTTACTTCCTTTTAACAATACTGCATCATTTATTTGTAGTTGAATGTTTCTACTGCCTTTGTAATATTTGGCTTGTACGGATTGTTTCTCGCGCACTTTAGTTTGTAAGTCTTTTGACAATAATGAGGACGACGCTGACACCTCAACCGCGGGCGCCGCCACCGAGATGTCTAATAAATCAAACCTGCAACGCAATTTACGTCCGAGCATTAGTTCGGCCGGCGAGCTGTCTGTCGTCGTATGTTTAGAATTCCTATATCTGAATAAAAATTCTGAAAGGTGTGCCTTAATTTTGTTTTTGGGGGTGCCTTGTGCTACTAATCCTTTTAAAAACTTTTTAATTATTTTTACATATATTTCTGCTTGACCGTTACTAGATGGCGAATAAGTCGGCGAAGTAATGTGTTTTATACCATTTAGACCGCAGAAATCTTTAAATGTTTTGCTAGTGAACGAGGTTCCATTATCGGTGACAATCGTATGTAATGTTCCAAATCTAGCCATAGTTTCTTGTAGTTTCGCTATTACTGCAGCTGTCGAGTAATCACTGCTGAGGGAAAAACATTCTACCCATTTTGTATATGCATCGATAATGATTAAGTACATTTCTCCTTGCCATGGACCAAAAAAATCTAAATGTACTCGGTGCCACGGACGCTCTGGAAAAGGCCAAGGTGTCAACGGAGCCCGTGGCGGTGTGGGCCGTAAGCTTAAACATACTCCGCAGTTGGCTACCTTATTTTCTATATCCCTATCTATCTGAGGCCACCAGAATCTAGATCTTGCCTCAACCTTTGTTTTTAATATACCTAAATGTGGTCTATGTAATTCGTTTAATATTTTGTTCCGCAATGACTTCGGTATTATTAATTTGTGTCCCCTAATCAGGCAATCACCTTCCTTAGTTAAATCATATCGACATTTATAGAACGGTAATAAGTTATTGTCATCTAATTTTATTTTAGGCCAACCTTGTTGAACATATTTTAATACCTGCTGTAATATGCTATCTTTACTTGTCTCTAAACGAACTTCATCTAAAAATACAGGTAAATGCCCATCTGCGACGAAATTAATGTACGTCGCCTTATCGTCTAACTTATTATTGTAAACATATGAGTCATTCGTAAAAACCCCTACTTGACCTTCTTCCGAGAATGGTCCGTTGTCGCTGTTATCAGTGATCGGCCGCATACTGCTGACAGCCCGACTGAAGTAGTCGGCACAATTACTAGCACTGGGAACGTATTGTATTTCATAATTATAGCTAGTCAAAAATAAAGCATATCGCTGTAACCGGTTAGCGGACACTTCTGGTATGCCTTTGTCGGGATGAAATATGTACGTTAGCGGTTTGTGATCGGTGCGCAATATAAACGGATTTGCAACACCGTATAAATATTGGTGAAATCGACGAATGCCAAAAATTATTGCTGTTGCCTCCCTTTGGATTTGGCTATAATTTTTTCCAGCACTGCTGAGGGATCGCGACGCATAAGCGATGGGACGTTCAACCCCATTGGCTTCTATTTGAGCTAATACTGCACCTAACCCTGTTGGAGATGCATCCACTGTCAGAACCAACTTGTAAGAAGGGTCAAAATGTGCTAGTGTTCGAGCCGATGTCAGTTCCTTCTTAATTTGATCGAAAGCAGCCTTATGAATCTCTGACCAAGACCAGTCAACGTCTTTTTTAGTAAATCGTTTAGCGGACTATGTATAGACGATGCATTCGGAATGAACATTCTGTAATAATTAACAAAGCCTAAAAATGATTTTAATTCCTGCACATTATTTGGGGCTTTGGTGTTAGTCATTGCTGTTACCTTGTCCAGTGATGTGTGAATCCCTTTTTTGTCAATGACAAATCCTAAATAAGTCACCGAATCTTGAAACAACTTACATTTGTTTTTATTTAGAACCAACCCCGCTTCTTGTAAACGGTGGAAAACTTGTTGTAACCGTTCCGTATGTACCGTTTTTGTATTTCCCGTTATTAGGACGTCATCCAATAGACAAAGTACCCCCTCAATACCGTTTAGCAAATTTTCCATGGTTTTTTGGAAAATAGCCGGAGCATTGGCTAATCCGAAAACCAACCGCGTAAACTTAAATAAACCCTTGTGTGTATTTATTGTGGTATAAATTTGTGAATCCTCATCTAACATAAGTTGTAAATACGCACTACTTAAATCTAACTGTGAGAATTGTATGCCCCCGTGTAATTTTGAAAATAGTTCTTCTGTTCTTGGTAGTGGATACTTATCAATGTGTAAACATTTATTTAATGACACGGAAAAATCAGCACACAAACGAATCTCACCGTCTTTCTTTAGTATAGGAACTATCGGGCTCGCAAATTCTGAATGTTCGACCGGAATTAATACACCGGTTTCAACCAGTCTATTCAATTCCTTCTCCACCTTACTCTTTAATGAAAAAGGAACTGTTCTAGCCCGAAAAAACCTTGGTTTACTGTCCGGTTTTAAGGTAAGTTTTATTTTGTGTTTGTTAAATTTACCTAAAGTATTGGAAAACAATGTTGGATATTTGTTTTGATAGTAGTCAAGTTCCGTCAACTTTAGACAATGATTAACTTTAGATAATTGTAAATTATACAACGATAAAAAATGTCTACCTAACAATGCTGGCCCGGCCCCTTTTATGACATATATTTCAATATTTTTTTTTTCACGCTCATACAAAATCGGGACCTTCATTACTCCTACTACGTCTAATTTCTCACCCGAGTATGCTTTTAATACCGACTTAGGAAGCTCTAATAACACGTTACTAAAATATTTCTGGTAAGTATTCAATGGAATGGCAGTGGCACAAGACCCACTGTCTACTTCGAAAGATATTAATTGGCCGTTTACGTCGACAGACAGCGTCATAGGCTCGCCGCGGAAACTACGTATATTACAAACTAAAATATTCTTACCGTCGTCATCACTTTCGTCATTCGACGCTTGTAAGCAATTAACTTGTTCACGTTTTATTTTGCACATTTTTTTTAAATGACCTTTCTCTCCACATTTTTTACATTTATATGTTGCAAACCGACACTTGTCCGTTGTATGATTGTTATAGCCGCACACACTACACTTTGCCGACGATTTTGCCGGTCTTGCCGCTATCTTGAACACGTCCGTGCTGGTCGCTGTCGATGCTGCTGCCGTAGATGACTGTCGCGCTGCCCGTTTTGCACTATTCACAGCCACTGCAATTTCCAACGCCTTGGGCAATGTAATAGAAGCCTTTTCGTCCATGAACAATTTGTCCCGTTCCGGCCCTGGCATCATCCCGATGATGAACCGATCCCGCAACATTTCGTCCATGGCTGTTCCGAACTTGCAGTCCACTGCCAGGCGCCGCACCCGGGCCGCCCACTGCGTCAAATCTTCGCCTGCATCTTGCGCCGCCGTATGAAATAAATATCTTTCAGCTAACACTGATTTTTTTGGCACGAAGTGCTTATCTAACTCTGTAGTTAACTCTTTATAAGATATTTCCTCAACTGTCTTGGGCGCAATTACCTCGCGTACCAACTTATACGCATCATTGTTGAGTGCGCTTAGAAGTACCGCCTTTCGCTGATCATCTTCCTTTCCTTCTGTTTTTATTAACAACGTATTCGCTGTTAACCATTGAGAAAGCCTTTCTTTAAAGATGTTCCAGTCCTGGCCGAGCTCAAAAATAGGCACTGATCCGATAAAATTCGCCATGATATTTTTCTGAGCGTGCGTGGGTAACCGTAACTCGTCGCCACTGTTAAATAAGACACGGCCTTCGGTGACAAGCTGTTTATTTGCACTGGTTCTTAGAGGCGTACGCGCATGACACGCAGGTCACACATCTATATCCATAGCTAATACTAACTAACCTAACAGTTACCCAGTAACTGGGCTGGCTGTAGAGGACTAGAGGTCAGATAGTCAATCGCTCTATGTAAAATACTGGTATTCAGGTGCATATACATAGTTAGACTGGAAGCCGACCCAACATAGTTGGTAAAAGGCTAGGCAGATGACGATCAACTAACCATTCACACATTCCTCCGATGCGTAAGACCTAAGAATAAGTTGGAACTGGGTTATGATAGCACTTGTTTGTAATGAGCTATTAATTCGTTAGTGCCTATAAACATATTTTGTGATCTCTAAACCTCACACACACATCACCTACACTCACTCAAATTCACTGTGTTTATGCTATGCTGTGCTGTTGTAGCGGTATCTACAACGCCACATGCGAACAACGCGTCATACTGACGTCACGCGAATCCTGCATCTCGCAAGCAGAGTTTACCGCGCAACTAACATAGATACAACAGCCCGACATGAATCATCGGGCAGCTGCCCGCCAGACACAACACCGTCTGGTCGGAGGATCCTCCTTTTTCTATAGAGTATGAGTGAACTTTACACCCTGTTCCTCATACCTCTATACTGTTGGGGAGTTTGTTGCGCCACTTCATCCCAGCGAAAGCACTAGGAAGTGGTTTCGAGAGCGGGCATTTTGAGGAATTGTGTGATTTTGACATTCGGAAAGTACTGATTCTCAGCCAAATATTTTGAATACTGATTTATTTTCTGTAAGTAGGTTTTTACAAACACTTTTTCACGTCAATCATAATTTTTGAAGTGTAAACTTCTTTAGCGGCGTTGCACACTTTTAGTAATGGGTAAAAAATGTTAAACTCGCGTCAGGACACGTGACCGTCAGGAGAGATTTCCCCCCCCCCCTCTTTCTACGGCGGCGCCAACCGAAGTGAAGTGACAGACGGACACAATGGATGGATGGATAGATGGTTGAAAGTGGAAGTGGAAGTGGAAGTTGAAGTCGAAGTGGAAGTCGAAGTGGAAGTCGAAGTGGAAGTCGAAGTGGAAGTCGAAGTCGAAGTGGAAGTCGAAGTGGAAGTCGAAGTGGAAGTCGAAGTGGAAGTCGAAGTGGAAGTCGAAGTTGAAGTCGAAGTGGAAGTCGAAGTGGAAGTCGAAGTGGAAGTCGAAGTGGAAGTCGAAGTCGAAGTGGAAGTCTAAGTGGAAGTCGAAGTGGAAGTCGAAGTGGATGGATGGATGGATGGATAGCTGATGGCTCGACCGTCTGTGTAGTAGCCACACTGCTGTGTATTCGTAAAATTCGTTTATATAAAGTGTTTAAAATATGGAAATTGAACAAAGTGCATCTATTAATGAAAAAAGTGACGCAAAAATAGTGAAAAAAAATTAGTTATATTAATTAAATTAATAATTGATTTATTTCAACGTTAATATTCAAGTTTTCACTTCTGCCGGCACTCCCGGAGTGCAACCCGTCTTTTTTTTTTAAACTAGATGAGGTCGGCGTTTCCTATCTGACTATTCTGAGATGAAAGGCCGAAACAAACTCAGAGGTTACAGTCTCTTTTAAAGTCCAAGACAAAATCATGTGAAGACCATGTACGTTGGTATCTGAAATGGTCTCTTGAGGAATGAACCACACAGATTGAGCGGACCTGTCCAGTCAGTGCACGCATTTGTCAAAAATCGTGGAGCTCAACTCAGAACTTGAGGAGCTCAACGATTCGACGAACAATACCAAAGAAAGGACATTTGGGTTAAAAGACTTTTGATTTTGCTAATGAATGATTTCGGAAACACCAACTGACTGTGAAAAGATTGAGCATACATCCATGATTATCCCTCCGGGGAATATAATCGCAATGTTATACTAATTACCTTAAGGGGCGATAATAATGACGTCATAGCAACAACAGAATGTTAAATATAAAACAGGAAATGTTTATTTTAACTAACTCCAAACGTTTATTTGTAAAACATTTATTTACTGACGAAATAGGTTAATTAGTACCGCTTGTAGGCAATTAGCCAAAAGCCGTCTCCGATGATAAATCTCCATGGATTTAGTTAGTACATAATGCCAATGTTAGCCAAAGATGGATCATGGTTTGTTGTCCTTAATCATAGCATTTGAAGCCGAATCACACTAATATTTTTAAGGCGAAAGATTGCGGAGTGTTTGTATGTTTGTTACTTCTTCACGCCCAAATGGCTGGACCAATTCGAACGAAATTTGGCACACATATAGTTTATAACCATGATTAATACATGGGATACTTTTTATCCTGCATACGCAAGGCAAGACATACGTGAAGCCGAAAAACAAGGAACTAACAAATTCTGTCCACATAGGTACTCTTTATATTATGCGAGTAATAAGCCCAGAGCACCTCGTCCAATGATCGCGCGTATACGTATGCGCATAGGCCTTATATGGATATACAACGTCACAGGGTTCTTTTGGCGCATGGCCAAAATTAGAACTAACGCCGCGCCGCCATCTTGTTTTTGCAAATGGTTGGTAAACGTAACGTAGGTACGACAAATTATAACGATTGCGTAATCGTTAATATTTGACGTACGTCTAGGCCATAATCTTGTAAAATTATAATTTCAAAACGATTTTTTTGTTTTTTGTTTGGCGATACTTAGTGCCATTTTTTGAAGTATACGCGTGCGTCAAATGAGCGTGAAACAACCCGCCCTTAATGTGACAAATGTTTACCAACAACCCGATCAATTTCATTCAGACACCAAAAGATCCATGCAACACTCTAATCGTTTGATACTGCAGCAAACGGCCGTAAGTACCTAACTTTATTAAATTACAGTAATTTAACAAAGTTAGGTGATCAACGAATATGAAAGGAAAGGTCACAGATCAGGAAAACCACAGGGTTGTAATAAATTGTGAATTAAGTTAATGTACTGAGGAAGAGTCGTATTTTATAATGGAACAACGTATGAGACGCCTACATATTAAACTGTGAGTACCTTCCTATATATTATTTTGGTAGATACCTACCTACCTATTGTAAGACCTATGTTTTTGATGAACATAATAATGCTAAACTACTACTATTTCCTAAGGATCTAGCTTTCTCAGTAGCTTTTACCTGCGGCTTCGCTCGCCTGGAGGTCGGAAATTATCCCACGGAAACGTATTACCGGAGTAAAAAGTAGGTATCCTATATGTTAATCCAGGTTATAATATAATATCTGTGTGCCTTTCATCCAAATCAATATATTAATGATTAAAAAAATTCTATCGTGAATTCATGCAAGCCTAGTACTTTTTGTTAGAATATTGATAGATGCCCCCTGTGCCCCTCGGTTTCACCCGCGGTAAAAGTATTATAGTCCTTTTTTATTGATTCCCTTTACAAATCTCCACCCCCCTTTTTACACCCTTAAGGGATAATTTCGGGGATGACAATTATTTTATATCCTTCCCATAACTCAAACTATGTCTATACTAATTTTCATCTAAATCGGTTCAGCGGTTATTGATTTCCCATACAAACTTCCACCCCCCTTTTCACCCCCCTAAAGGATGATTTCTGCGATAAAAACTATCCTATATCCTTCCCCAATCAAACAATCTATCTCTCTGCCAAATTTCATCTAAATCCGTTCAGTGGTTTAGGCGTGAAAAGGTAACATACAGACAGACAGAGTTATTTTCGAACTTATAATATTGGTATTGGTATGGATAGATAGGATCACATGAGTATAAATAAATTACATGAATAAAAAATAAATACAAAGACGACGGTTATCGGGGATTAGAATAATGGAAACGTCAAAAACGAATGGATCTGATATAAGCTATCAGAGGGCCTATGTCAACCCTGATATGCTGACGGCTTATGTCAGTGCCCAAGTGCGGCCATTCTTCCAAAGTGCTCAAGAAGTAAGTCGCGGTCGTTACCACTGAGCCACCACTGCTCACACATATGCATAGAGGCAGATAATTACAGTTTTTTTGGAAATTAAAAAACAAGATTAAAACAATAGTGTCGTACCCTTGCAGTCAACACGTCTACTGCGCATTGTTCACCGGGTTTCTTTGTTCCTAACGGCCTTTTGTTTGTAGGAAAATTACGTGAAAATTTTACTGAGACACTGTGGAAAGAAAGGGAGTAGTACAAGTATCAGAAATTATATGTATAGAAAAAACAAGGCAGATGTACAGTCTACAAAAGACATAAGTATGCAGGATCGTCGGATATAGTTGAAGTTTAGTAAGAAACCGACGGATGTTCTCGAATAAAATTTCATTTTATTCATAGAAAACATACAGCTCATTTATCAAATTAAATAGCAGTAAACAATATCCATCGGTTTTCTTACTAAACTTAGAGGCCTGTAACTGCATACTGTTTTGCATCTTAAACTAAACAATTCGATAGCGTATTTTAAAAATCCTAAAAAAAGACTCGTTCGGAATAAAACTTCTTAAAACAATATTTTTTGCTTGACTCACGTTTGCTAGGTTACGTCTGGAGTTGACGGGAAGTTTCTCGTACTCACACGAATTTAAACCTTAACCACCACTCACCAGAGTTCAAAACAGAATACAGAACAAAATTTTGTAATCCCAGTTTTTTCCATTTAAGATTTTATCGAGTTCCTTATAACAAAGGTATTATGTTCAAGGGTGCTTGTAGTTCTAACGTTTGGGAAGCGAAGGCAATGTACTTTAACCTAGACTTAACCGGCATGTGATTTGTGAATGAAAGGTCTGATTTTAACGTCGTTTTATTACAAAGTGCATACTCGTATATGTACATACATGTATTGTTTAACCCAGTGTGTTGGATCATTCGGTTCCCTACAAAATGGTTGAGCTGGATGGTGCTGATCCATGCGTCATGTTCGTGAACGGGCGCCGTCGGTTGAGACTGGTCATCTCTTAACTGCCAAGGCTTATTTTTAATCTTCTTTCTTGTATTGTTTCTTCATTTGTGTGTTTTTTTACATTGTTCTCACATATAGAAGCAACAAGAATAATGTACCCAGGATTTTGTAATATCTTGATTTAAAAGAGTGTCTATGGAGTTTCTTGCCCGTTCTTCTCCATAGAGATCTACGCTTTGGAATGGGCAACTAGCTTCAACTTTCTGACTAACTGACCGACTACCTACTTAATTTTGACAATTCAAAAGTGCCTGTAATGGTTTAATTGAAATAAATGCTTTGAGTTTGAGTGCTTCGCCCGCGTGTTGTTCGTTATCCAAGGGAAACTTTTAATCTAACCCCTTACTAATAAACGTTGTATGGCGTCTGTATAGTTACACAACGTTTTGTTTTCTTCTTTCGAATGTCCAATTACTGACGACTGAAAGAGAGAAATCGGTGTGTAACTATTCATCTGATATATACCCTACGTTTATTAGTAAGGAGCAAGTATGTAAAAAACCCTATGTCCTAACCCAGGTCATGTGAAAGAATGATAGGCAATTTTTACCCGACTGCGTGACGCAAAGGAGTGGTAATGTGTTTATCAGCCTATGTATGTATGTATGTTTGTATGTTCCTTTGAAGCACTATACAGACCAAACGCCTGGGCCGATTTTTAAGATTCACACGTCAATCGATTCCTCTTAGTCCGGCGAGTGTCACTAAAGACATGACGTAAATGAAAATTCAATATGGCGACTACTAGACGCCATATTGTGAAAATGAAAAAAATGAAAGTCAAGAAACTATGTCAAGTGGGGTATCGTTGGATAGGTCTTGCAAAAATATCAGTGGTTTGGGAAGACCGTTTTTTGATTAAGTAAACCGTTCGTGACTTATCAAGCTTTAAACTACCAATTTTCGTTAGAATTAAGTGTGTCCCCCCCCCTCTACCAACTAAACGCGGCAGTAGTATCTATATATTACGAAGTTTAAAGGAAAACTATCACACTTAAGTGGGATTTACAACTCATAACTAAAAAGAATAAAATAAAAAAAATAAATTTAAAAAATCAAAAAACCCGACTGCGGTAAAAAACTTAAGTTAAAAAAAAACTGAAAAGCTAAAAACAAGCCCATTTTAAATGGAGTATTCCCGTTTGAGCACCTATTTTCAGAGCACCTTTTTTTAGAGCACCAAAGGTGTTTAAAAGTTGGAAGCAGGCGGGACCCATACCATTTTTCTATTTTCAAACTCAAATGGGTCCCGCCTGCTTCCAACTTTTATTTAATTTAAAATGGGCTTGTTTTTAGCTTTTCAGTTTTTTTTTAACTTAAGTTTTTTACCGCAGTCGGGTTTTTTGATTTTTTAAATATTTTTTTTTAAACCTGCGGTGCAATTGCGTAACATTTTTGTCAAGCGGAATCGGTTTCATTTTGACAGTTCAAAAACATTCATTGCGTTATTTACGTGTTGAGCAGACAAATTTTTGGAACTTATGAAGCAATGGATTAGCAATTGGCTTCAAAATGATTCAAATTCCGATTGATAGTGTGTTACGCAATTAGGGTGCTGGGCGTAAGACCCACTGATCTGCAACTAGTGCCAGTTGTTAGGACTCAATGCCAGAAACGGACTCCGCTAAAGCATGTGTTTAATTTTTTTTTAATCACAATCAAATCAAAATAAACTCGCCAACTAAACTCAATTTCAACCTAAATATGACAACATCTAACAAATGACGCGCGTGGGTAATAAATGTCGAATTAGCGATGGACAGATCGTGGACACATAACACAATAATGTTCTGCTATCACAATTAATTTAACATCGACATAGTCAAAAAACCGGCCAAGTGCGAGTCGGACTCGCCCATGAAGGGTTCCGTAGCAGCAAGTAACAAAATATAAAAGTTCTTGTAGTTCGTTGTAACTTTGTGAAAGGTAAATTGCGGTTTTCGATTTATGACGTATTAAAAAAAAACTACTTACTAGATCTCGTTCAAACCAATTTTCGGTGGAAGTTTACATGGTAATGTACATTATATATGTCGGATCAGGAGTAGGTTACAGGCATCTCGTTATCATCAGGCATATTTGATTAATTACTGTGGGCATACTGTGGGTAGTATTGGTTATTGCGCAATAGAAAAACCGTTTGCAGTTCAAATTAAATTATAATATCACGAACAAATTAATCACACTAGCAAATCACACACTGTAGGTACACGACACAACTAGATACACAGTAAAATAATTATGTACAGTAACAAAGTAATTGCGAACAAATCGTAGGATCGATTACTGTTCGTATAGTGACAGAGCCACCCAAGTAAACCGACAGGTTTGTCGGGAGCTAGTGCTCTGTCAGTAGTCGAGTCCGAACACCGACTCACCCTCACTAACTGTCACTGACTGTTACGTCTGACTGACTGTCACTGACTGTCTCGCACAAACGAGTGCGCTCAGTTATAAAGGTTTGTCCCCACTACGCACTCGCCCCACAACAACTCTGTCCAAATGGCGTACGGAAATACGTCATCGTGTTTACTTGATACAAAACATTAAAATGTGCTAAATCTAATAAGACTCACATTATAAAGTAATCGAATAATTCAACAAGAATAATTGTCTTAAATAAACAATAGTGATTTCACAAAGTAAATCATTTTAAAATCAAAGTAACATGTCATCAATTGTTTTGAACAAAACCATCGGTTACAACTATCAAAATAAGTTGCTAAAATCAATAAGCGCGTACACTGAGTACTCAATAAATTATGTTCCGAATTAATAGACAATAATTGATAGTAAAATCACTTAAATTAATAATAAGAAAACAAATCATAACGAATTCTGTTGACTATCCCTCAAATTTAATTGACAACTGTCTCCGACATATATATATTTTTTTAATTTTATCATTCTCTTATTTTAGAAGTTAGAGGGGGGGGGGGACACACATTTTACCACTTTGGACGTGTCTCTCGCGCAAACTATTCAGTTCAGAAAAAAATGATATTAGAAACCTCAATATCATTTTTGAAGACCTATCCATAGATACCCCACACGTACAGGTTTGATGAAAAAAAAATTTTGGAGTTTCAGTTGTAAGTATGGGGTACTCCAAAATTTATTGTTTTTTTTTCTATTTTTGTGTAAAAATCTTACTGCGGTTCACAGAATACATCTACTTACCATGTTTCAACAGTATAGTTCTTATAGTTTCGGAAAAAAATGGCTGTGACATACGGACGGACGGACAGACAGACAGACAGACAGACAGACATGACGAATCCATAAGGGTTCCGTTTTTTGCCATTTGGCTATGGAACCCTAAAAATCATAGTCAGCAATCTAGAAGTCGTAATCAATTGATGATACCTGCTGAAAAACATAATGAAGGTAAACAACAAGTAATCAACGACTAAACCGCGAATGCGATGTCCGAGATGCGGCTTGCGCGCGGAGCAGTGGGGGTGAATTCGAGCAAATATTGTTACCTGCGTATGCACCTTGTTTCTAAAGGTACCATTTGGAACCGAGCTGCCAACTGCAACTGCCGACAGCACGTGCAGCGGCTGGTAACCACGGCTAAGGTAACGGCTGGTAACCTCAGCCGATTGCATGCAGTCGCTGCACGTGCTGCCGGCAACTTCAGTTGGCAACTCGGTTCCAAATAGACGACCGACCGTTAAACGACCTTTTTTTTAAACGTTACATACGTATTTTTTAATGGGTTTTCGCAATTCAACCTAGGTAGTTGTCGTCTGCTTAACCGGGCTTGCCTGTGGATGCCTCAATAAATTAAGGCCTCCAGCCATGGCGCACAAGCCTGCTGTTAAATAGCAAATAAAGCATGCAACTATTATAAATATTTTTATTGTGAAACAGCGGATTCGTATAACATTTTCAACAAATTAGGAGTCAACATGTAGCAATCGCATCACACAACACTCTATCCATAAAACCAGCCGCCATTTTAAATTCCGTGACGTCACGGCCTACCCCTATACATCTATTATAAGCCACGTCAGCTGCGCACCAATTCCACGTCTAATTCCGTCACTTCCGTCGCTAACTATCTAAATTCTAAGATATAAATAACATTTGGAACTATTAGAAGTGGCGCGTGAAACTAAACTTTGTTGTGGAAATGTTTGTGTGCCAGTATTTTGAGATGCTTGCGGGCTTGCGACATGAATGGTTTTGGAGACAATGACGTGTGTGAATTCAGGTTAGAATCGTGATGTGATTATGTGAATTATATGTATAAAGACTGAAATATCCTCCAAATGGACTTTTTCGCACCTATGTAAAATATTATGTACAGACGCCAGCACATCAAGCTACCCGAAACTGCCAAATTTTCCCAATCAACTTTGAACCTAATACTTTAGCGATAAAATTGAAAATCTATTAAACAAAGACAGATTGTAGTAGCTTAAAATGTGCCGGCGTCAGTACCTTCAACAGTTAAGACTTTTTATTGTTTGATTCCTAAGTATATGTATCTACTATTTTTTTTTTTCTTTTCAGGACAAATATTTTTGGAAACTTTAGGATTTTTTTAAAGTGTCGCGTCATTGACTTGGTTGATTTATTATAAAGCAATGCATTTCAAGGAGTTGCCGATGGGCAATCCCATGGAACGTACTCGTATGATACCATCCTCTGAGCCAATGCCTGAATGTCCATATATACCTGTACCACAGCATTGCATTGCATTCGTAAATGGTACACCACAGACTACCTGCAGCATTGTCTCTCCATCTCATTAAACCATCCAAAGTGTGTCTTTAAAAGATCGCTTTTAGCAAGATGGCGCATTATGTCACCATATTATGTAAAATTTATAGATTGTATACCTGGTATGCACATAGTGTACATAATAAAGAGTATTCTAAGTAAGGCTATTCATTGCTAGGTGCTGGCAAAAATAGGTACGGTCCGGCCGCGCTAAATTTGCCAAAGATGTAAACAACAATGCATGGCCGCTCGAAATTGAATAAAATCGATATACAAGAACATTTATTTAAAGTAATGTTCTTGTATATCGATTTTATTCAATTTCGAGCGGCCGTTGTTGTTTACATCTTTGGCAAATTTAGAAACGCCGGACCTTAGATATAGTATCATAGCATTACCTTCATAAGAAGCTTCACCATTGTTCTTGGCCTTTTGCCCATCTTGTGTACCACAAACTTAAAGAAAAGTAAATAATTTGCCCTAATTCCTTCCAAAACTCTGTAAGCGAATGTCTACACACTATTTCGGTATTTTCGACCGACATTTGGCATGATTGACATATATTTACTCTTACGAATCTACGAGATGGCGCCAAAGTTATTTTTAACTCCGGGAACCTGTATTAGTTTTCTTTGCTAATGTTTTTTTGAACTGGTAGAGTTGTTGACAAATGGCTTAGGTATGTATTAAAGGTGGAATTTTATTTCTTCGAAGGTTAGAAGGAATGGGAATATACTAATGGATTTGACTTGATAGACCCTGTTGTTGGGAATTGGTCAGGATATCACACTAATATTACAAAGGTGAAAGTTTGTGAGTGTGGGTGTGTGTTTATATGTTTGTTACTTCTTCACGCTCAAACAGCTGGACTAATTTAGATAAAATTTTGTATGGAGGTAACTGACCCCCTGGTTTAACATATCGGCTACTTTTTATCCCTATATACCCACGGGATTGACATTTACGCGTGTGAAACCGTAGGTCGCAGCTAGTTATACCTAAAGTAAAGTTTGGATAAAAGTTCAGCTTTGTAGAAACTTTATTAATGTCTTTTTCTTTTTAAAACTCAATGTGCCATAGTACTGAACGTTTGATTAACTATTTTTGATTTGCATATTCAGAATGCGTTGGAAGGCCAAAGGTGGACGGATGATGTTGTAAAGGCCGCAGGAATCTGTTGGATTCGAGAAGCACAGAACTGGTCGAAGGTCTTTGGAGGAGACCTATGTCCAGCAGTAGACGTCTTTCGACTGAAATGATGATGATGATAAACAGCATGATAACAAATAAGACAGGAAAAAAAAAACTAAAACATAAAAGTACCGCTTATGTATAAAGAAATTTCTTCTAACGGACCTGCAAGATTAAACGTTATCAATTGAATGACGTCATCATCACCTGCCTAGCCTTTTCCCAACTATGTTGGGGTCGGCTTCCAGTCTAATCAAATGCAACTGAATACCAGTATTTCACATAGAGCGACTGCCTATCTGACCTACACAACCCATTGACTGGGCAACACCTAACCTTGGTAAGAATCGTTGTCAGACTTTCGAGCTTCTGACCACCCGTAAAAACTGCCAAAGATGCAGGAATGACAGCCGGGACCAACGGCTTAATGTGCTTTCCGAGGCACGGAGGAATCTCGGCATGTAAAGATGGTCACCCATCCACAGACCAACTGCAGCAAGCGTAGCTTGACCTGATCGATCGAACCGTGTGACAGTTATTACTTAGACACGTCAAGTCCTTCTAATTGATAGACATACCTAGCTAATTACTCTTCAAACGGCCTCCTTTACTCAGTTCTAGTTCATTTTAGATCTATTTCCTGCTTTCAGTAAGAGAAACAACAGTCAGTACCACAACCATACCACAGTCAACAAATAGAGTGTATGACGCTTGTCATAACTGCAACATCAAAGACTTGTCCATATGTAATGAACTGTTGCAATACTTGCAATGCTATTAACTGTACTGTTACTAACGTGTGTACGACCACCGTGATTGGCATGTTTTGTTGTTGACTTGCTCCAGCGGGGAAATTGCGTCACACACATCTACACTATATTATTATTAATTAATTAATTAATCTACATCTACACTAATATTATAAAGAGGAAAGATTTGTATTTTTGTATGTTACGAATAAACGTAAAAATTTATTCAGCCTTGGAGTGTAAATGTGGTGCTGTTCCACAAACGATGGGACACTTAATATCGTGCCCTGCGTGTCCTGTCAGCTGCACGTTACAGGAACTGATGGACGCTAGTGATGGCGCCAAACAAGTGGCCGAATTCTGGGCCGAGTACATTTAGATTGCCATCGACACGCTAAGAAGAAGAACGTAAAAACTACTAAACCGATTTCAAAAATTCTTTTGCCCTTAGAAAGCTACATTATCACTGAGTAACATAGGCTATATTTATTACTATAAAAAATTAGGGATCCTTAGAAATTCTACTAAAACCAACCCAAGGTGTAAAAAAATAGCCATAAAATGTCTTTCATCGCATGCGCTGCGGAAAGTATTGATGATAGAACAAAAAAATGTTCTACAATATTATAGAACATATCAATTTCTACAAAAAAATTCGCGAGACTATATTTCCAACTATTGTAGTTATGTCACTATAACTACTTTTTTTTACATTTTAAAAGTTGATAGAAATGCCGATCAAAATCAGACCATGTTATCCATACCTTTGTATTAATTCTTATCCAAATAAATTATTTTGTATTCAAGACTGTATCAATACCTGTTGATTACTTTTTGAATTAGGTATTGAAATCGGACATTCCATTCAAAAGATATCACAAAATTAAAAATGTCAGTAGAAAAAAAAAAATACATGTGCGTGTGGGTCCACGCAGCCACAGCAGCGATAAAATTTTCGCGTCCAGTGTTTGTAACAAAACTCCTCTGAAACGGCTTGACCGATTCTTATTAAATTTTGTGTGTATATTCAATAGGTCTTAGAATAGGACGTAAACTATTTTTTATTTTATTTTAACTACTACTATTGATCGTGTAGGGTAGGAGTAGGGTAAGAGTAGGGTAGAGGTACGGTAGGAGTAGGGTAGGAGTCGGGAAGGGGTAGCGTACGAGTAAGGTAGGAGAAGGGTAGGGGTAGGATTAGGGTAGGAGTAAGGTAGGAGTAGGACACCACGCGAACGAAATCGCGTCGGGCAGCTAGTAACATATATTTTACTAGCTGCGCCCCGCAGTTTCACCTGCATAGGTAAGTTTCGATCCCGTGGGAATATCGGGATAAAAACTATCCTATGTCCTTCTGTGACGTTGCAAAACTAATACTAGCGACACCTGTCGTGGAATAGCGATTGACATGGTGGTTTACGTTACGCAAAGACGGTTTTTTGTGTTTAGTAAATTAATTGCAGTTTAACAGTTAATTAAAACAAATAAACAAACATACATAATTCACCATATTTTTAATTAAAAACATAGTCGATTGTATTAAGGATAAAAATCGATAATAATCTTATATAGTCTGTGGAAGATTATTCGAGAAACTGTCAGATTGGTTTGGAAAAAACGGTGTTCCGTGTCCGGTCTTTTACGACCAAGAACACGAGCCTGGGGGCTGTTTGAGAGGGACTTTATATCCTGAGAGGAACGGGATGTGCCCAAATAACCCGATGGGGTTTTAATATAATCCAGTAAGAGCAGAATCCTGTGAGTATTAAACCATTTGCTTTATTCTTGCTGGACAGCCTATAGCCCAGGTCTCTTGCATGTATGTTCTGACACGAGGACGTTGTTACAGGTCTGGCTTGTTATGCTAGCCTTCATTTTGATTGGTGCTATGCGCAGCTAAATTGATGCCTGGATGTTGCGCCGTTGTGTGGTGATTTGGAATTCATCAGAGCGCAGGCGGCTTTAAGGTTATCCCTTGCGGTGTGGTCATCCGACGTTCAGGAAGGCCTTACTTAGCCGGTTCCCGGTTATGAGGGAAGTACGCCACTCCAGGTAACGAAAGCGTCACCATCTCGTCCGTAGGCCGCGTTCGCGTGTGCTCACAGGAACCTCCTGTGAGCGAAGCCAAGGACCGACGATCCGTCAACTGACTGAGATCAAAACTGAGAGGTTATTGTGTAAGAGTATAATTTAACCTATGAGAGAGTTAGGCCTTTTGTAAAAAGGCTAGGTGTTAAGACCAGTTGTCGTAAGATATTGTGTCTCGGGTTTGCTTAGCATATTAGTTATTTTCCCCTAAGGAGCGTCAGACCCAAATGGTCGACCCAATTCACGATATGTTTAGTTACAGTTGGCGCCCAACGGTATATAATTATTTAATTGTATAAGGTGAACAGATTGATAACGGTATCTCTCTCTCTCTCAGTTCTCTCAGTCCTTTCAGTTGGCGGATTCTCGTTTTAGTTTAAGGCTAGTTTATAAGTTTTAAATATAAAGTGGTCAACGCACCACATTCTAACCATTTCTTTGTTGGACCGGTAAGGTGCAGAGTGTTGATAAAGGTCATTACCTTATTGTATATATGCCCAACTCACAAGTTGAACAAGTTGCATTCTGTTAATTAATTTGGGACTATCTATGTACCAAATATTTGTTTAGTGGTTGATGACTTAATATTACCTATATATTTGGAAGTTTTGTAACATACTAGTTTGCATTTGTGGTAAAGTTTATTTATTGCAACACACAGGTACAAGTTAATAATTATTATAACTGGAAGATAATTATTTTACAATATAAAACATAACAGTTCTTGTTTATGTTCATGTGTTTGTTTCAGTTCATGTTCAGATAAACTGTATTGCATTTATATAGTGAAACATTGTATTATAACTGAATAAACCCAATATAAATTTCTGTGACAGTACTAAGATAATTTGGGGGTAAACTTAAAAATTATAAAGTTTCTATGACGCAGTTCTCAGTAGTGTTCTAGCGGTCTCTTCTTTGTTATAGAGGATTTCAGTAGTAGATAATAACACTACAGGCGAGTTTTACTATTATTAATTGGATTGTGCGATACAGGGAGCTGAAATTAGTGTCGAAATTATTGAACAATAACAGTCAACTTTCTTTGAAACGAAACACTTATAATTTTTATGACAACTGGTCGGTCTCTTATACGTTTAACGTTAAAACACTCATCCTTAAACCCAGATTTATAATACAACCGGCATTCCATAAAACAGCATTATTATTATCGACGTTCGTTTTCATACATTGGAACTTAACCTATAAAACACATTGACATTGGTGACATTTGACGTTTGACGTTTTGAAATATTACGGTGCGTTCGGAAACGAGATTGGAGTTATACACGTTTTGCGTTTAGTTTCTTGTTATTTATTTTGCGTAGCATAGCATTGATTATATCGAAATAATAACGTTACAAATTAAAAATAATAATTATAATAATATTGGATTTAGAGACAGTATATTGACATTCCCATCTTCAGGGCGAATTGACGTATGAGGTTGCGGTTTATGCATTACTTGCGTGCGACTCGTACATTTACTTGTAGTTATTATTTGCTGTTATATAAAAAAAAAAAATGTTACTGACACCATTACACAACTAGTGATTTTGGTAGCCGGAACTTTGAGAATTATGTATGTTCTTCTTGCTCACGGGATTCCTGAAACCGTAATTACCATTAATGAGGTTCAATTTACGGGATCAGAGTTTCATAGGCTACTATAGAAGTTTCATACCTCAAGTTCATTATGGGCGCACCACACACTAACATGGTGGAAAGGGACATTTAAACGGCAAAGTCAGTTGTTTCGTCTTATAAATGAAAAAATAGATTATTTATTTAGATTATTTTTTTTGCCAATTATTTTTTTTTTACTTTATTCCAGAAAATAAAATTGTACCAAATATTCTAAAAAACCAGTTTCAACAGTCAGTCACCAACCACCAGAACCGGTCGAAATGGATAAATAGTTTTTTTAAGTGTTTCTGATTATAACAAACTCAACACGTCAGACTCAACACTATTCAAGCCAGACAGGGATATATTCAGCCCTAATTGATATAAATATATATATATATATATATATTTTTTTTTAATTTTTTTTTTAATGTAAATGGCTTAGTTTGCTTTTTGCCATGTTAATTTATATGTTGTAGCAGTTTACAATATATTAGCCGTAGTCCGTGTTTTCACGTGTTGTTTTGAGGTCTATTCGAACAACGACGACGAGGCGTAACGTAACTATAATGCTGCACATGGTATTTACATTGTTTTGCTTATTATATTAAATTATGAACGCGAGTTTAGGGTTTTGTTTAAAATTTATACGGGAACTATGCCGTTTTGCATGCCTTGCGTTTAGTAACAAACTTATTTTTATGGCTCGGTCCATAACTTTTGTAATCAAGCTTGGTTGGTTTTTCTTATGGAGCGGGTAGTAACTCCTAAAATAGGCCTTGACTGAAGCGGATAGTGACTTCTAAAATAAGCCTTCACGATATCTATAATCAATCTGCTTGGTTGGTTTCTCTTATGGAGCGGGTAGTAACTCCTAAAATAGGCCTTGACTGAAGCGGATAGTGACTTCTAAAATAAGCCTACACGTTGTTTATAGCCAAGTTTGCTTGGTTGTATTTTTTTATGAAGCGGATTGTGACTTCTAAAATAGGCCTTCACTAATGTTTTGTTTTGCCGAGATAGCATTGTTGCTTCGGTGAGACTTTAGATAGCACTAGTGCTTATCTAGTTACGAGCGGCCGGTGACTCTTAAAATAAGCCAAACCACCATTATGTTTTCAGAAGATTTATTTCTGGGAACGCTGTATACGTCTTGCCTGGTGAGTTATGCACATTGGTTGCCCTATATATGTATCAGCTCGCTGAACATATTCACCAGGAGGATCGTTTAGATTTGTATTAAACAATGCAGAGTTCCACTGGTATACAGACGGAATTCGGGAGTATGCAAGAGGTGGCTTCCTGCGATATGAATGCAGGTTGCTACAGGATTGAAAGAGAGGAAAATTTAGGGATGTATGAAAGAATGGGGGGGGGTTATGCCCGGAATGTAGGAAGATTTGTAAGCAGAATAAGTTTCCTGGCAGTTTGGATTTTATAAGGTTGGTCATTTACTTACAGTAGGAGAAATTAAGGAAATTATTTATATTCCATCTTAAAAATTATTATATCTGTCGTTTCAGAATCATCAGATTATAAAGATTTGTACTCTTCCACTTAGCTTTCTATGAGAATTTGTTTACCCACTCCAGTGTTGTAACACCGAGGGCGGTGTTGGTTTTTGCGTACACAAAAACCTTATTGTGGGAAGAGGGGCATTGTGACGTTGCAAAACTAATACTAGCGACACCTGTCGTGGAATAGCGATTGACATGGTGGTTTACGTTACGCAAAGACGGTTTTTTGTGTTTAGTAAATTAATTGCAGTTTAACAGTTAATTAAAACAAATAAACAAACATACATAATTCACCATATTTTTAATTAAAAACATAGTCGATTGTATTAAGGATAAAAATCGATAATAATCTTATATAGTCTGTGGAAGATTATTCGAGAAACTGTCAGATTGGTTTGGAAAAAACGGTGTTCCGTGTCCGGTCTTTTACGACCAAGAACACGAGCCTGGGGGCTGTTTGAGAGGGACTTTATATCCTGAGAGGAACGGGATGTGCCCAAATAACCCGATGGGGTTTTAATATAATCCAGTAAGAGCAGAATCCTGTGAGTATTAAACCATTTGCTTTATTCTTGCTGGACAGCCTATAGCCCAGGTCTCTTGCATGTATGTTCTGACACGAGGACGTTGTTACAGGTCTGGCTTGTTATGCTAGCCTTCATTTTGATTGGTGCTATGCGCAGCTAAATTGATGCCTGGATGTTGCGCCGTTGTGTGGTGATTTGGAATTCATCAGAGCGCAGGCGGCTTTAAGGTTATCCCTTGCGGTGTGGTCATCCGACGTTCAGGAAGGCCTTACTTAGCCGGTTCCCGGTTATGAGGGAAGTACGCCACTCCAGGTAACGAAAGCGTCACCATCTCGTCCGTAGGCCGCGTTCGCGTGTGCTCACAGGAACCTCCTGTGAGCGAAGCCAAGGACCGACGATCCGTCAACTGACTGAGATCAAAACTGAGAGGTTATTGTGTAAGAGTATAATTTAACCTATGAGAGAGTTAGGCCTTTTGTAAAAAGGCTAGGTGTTAAGACCAGTTGTCGTAAGATATTGTGTCTCGGGTTTGCTTAGCATATTAGTTATTTTCCCCATATGAGCACAGTCCAAATAGGTCGACACATGTACGTGAGCTAGTAAGGTTATTGATCTATTCCCTCGCGGACTCGCATAGCGACTCTGAGAAACTGCTATTTGTCTCATGCAGGTTTTCACCCATACCACTAGGTACGGAGACTAGTTGTGTGGGTGAATGCCATAGTAGCAGGGAAAGAGGCATTATTTTAGTGGCTCGCCACTTTGTTTGTATGTGTGCCTTAATTATGTATTAATTCCAATAAACTTGTATTGTGTAAGAAGGTACTTGTTTAATTGAATCTTTCCCTAGCAGAATATACCCTATAAATTTACTTTAGCACGGTGGTGAGTAGTATAGTTCAAATAGAAACCATCATCAGCTTGTTTCCAATTAATTTCTGTAAACTACGCACGGGCCAGTGTTACACTTCGCCGGGATGCAATCTATCTCTGCCAAGTTTTATCGAAATCCGTTCAGTTGTTTAGGCGTGAAAAGGTAACACACAGACAGACAGACAGAGATACTTTCGAATTTATAATATTAGTATGGATTCGCATTATGTAATTACTAGCTGACCCGGCGAACTTCGTACCGCTTCAGAATTAAATGATGTGATAAAGTTCAATAGACACGTGGCGTGACAAGTGACGTCATACCTAGGGGTATCCGAAAATACCCTATGTATGTTCCGCAATTTTTGATAGTTTAGGAGATATGAATATTCTTTAAAATTTTTGGGGAAATTCTTCAGAGACGTTTTTAAAAATTTATAGCTTTTTGTCGACAAGCTCTTTTTATGATTTTTTATTGCGTTGGGTTATCGTAAATTACCCTTTCATGTACAAGAAAAATATCTTCCTAACATTAGTGCAAGATAAAAAAATCTTTTAGGCTTATGTTTAACTTATCACCAGATAAAGTAAAATATAACATCTAAAAAACACTTTTTACTGCCAATAATAGTAAATGATCACCAAAACTAAAACTCTATTTTATTGTAAAATACCTTGGTAAAGGTATTTTACAATAAAATAGAGATAGATATTCTCATTTGCTCGCTGTTGCATCCATGTCGACGGAGCTCCGCTTCGCGGGACTCCTATTTCTGTGTAAAGGGTTTAAAGTAACCTAACCTCGGGGTACCCAGCTAGAACTATTGTAATTCTGTGCCTCCTGTGATAAGTGATATAACTCGAGTTGTACCCTTTTTGTGATTTTCACATGAGCATTATCAAAAAAAAAAATACGTCTTTTTTAGTCTAACTCACGTTCTTCTATCTGCTATAGTTTCGGAGATAATTTTGTGCAAAGTGATACAACTATAGGGATTTTGGCTGTTTTACGGATTTTGTTTTTGCTGTCCTGTAAAATGACGTTTTTTGACTTGTATCACTTATCACAGGAGGCACAGAATTTTACACTTAATTTTTTGGTGTTCAATATATTTTTTTGGTGATCATTATATTTATTCCCTAATTTTGTATCGAAAGCGAAAAATTTATATTCCTACGATTAAAAGTTGTTTTTTTTTTTTTCAATTTTAAATACGTGTTTCAGGTTCTACTATTCAACTGAAACTTTTAATCGATCTATATCTTTTAAACCTACTATCAAGGTGGACTGTATATTTCTTCCTGGGTTCTGATGTGTGAATAAAACTTCGGGCTTCTCTTGTTCGCGTTTATTTCTCAGGGCTTGCTGCTTGACTGTTGAGTGTCGACTACAAAATGTGCAGCAAACCCTTCCCATTAATATATATTTCTACCATGGTGTAAGTAGTGGGTGGTCTAAAATACGGCTCTTGACGTCGACCAATCAGAGAGCGTCTTTGTCTATTACATCATTCATTTTGACGCTCGTGCCCCCGACAGGTTTCGACCTGTCCGTACGTGTCGGAGTCGTGCTTTCTACCACCTTACAACTTTGTGTATTAGATACTACTTATGTCTAAAGGTAATTAAATCAAGCCTAATCTATTACAAATAAATCCCTACAATAAGATCAATCTTTATTTACATTATTAATTAATATCTTAAGCTACGACGTCCGTAACATCCTCCCCCCGGCGCAGGGCTACCGTAGCCTAATCTTCCACGCAGAGGACGGCGAGCTTCGTGACTGGCCGCCGTAGGATGCCCGCTGTAGTTCTGACGTCGGCTGATCGCACCTTGCCGTCTGGACCGCAGTAGACCGCTTCCACGACGCCTCGGGGCCACGTTCCTCTCGGGAGCGTGGAGTCGATGACGACGACCAGGTTGCCAACTTGAAGCGGTCGTCGTTGGTCGTCTGACGCCCCTCGGGGCACCAGTGTAGGCAGGTATTCGTCTACCCAGCGCCGCCAGAAGTGGTCGGCGAGCGCTTGGGCAGTTCTCCATTGCTTGCGGCTGGCCTCCTCACAAGGCCCAGTACGGGGAAGGCCTGAAGAGGTTCCGATGAGAAAATGATTGGGTGTTAAGGCCTCCGGATCCTTGGGATCAACAGAGACATGGGTCAGAGGCCGGGAGTTTATGGAGTGCTCGGCCTCTGTTAGCAGCGTCAGCAGCACCTCTTCTTTAAGTGCCTTTTGATGTAGAGTCGCCCCCAGCGCCGTTTTAACGGAGCGCACCAGTCGCTCCCACGCTCCCCCCATATGCGGCGCCCCTGGTGGGATGAACTTCCACTTCATTCGGTGTTCAAGTCCATAATGAACGAAGTCTTTTGCCCACTCCTTGTAAGCCGTTCGTAGTTCGGCGTCCGCCCCTCTGAAGTTGGTTCCGTTATCGGAATACATAATTCGGGGCCAACCCCTTCGCGCCGCCATTCTTCGTATCGCCATTAGCGCAGAGTCGGTGGACAAACTTGACACTAACTCCAGGTGCACTGCCCTCGTGGTTAGGCAGGTGAACAGAGCTCCCCATCGTTTCTCATGTCTTCTTCCTATGACCACCGTCATTGGTCCAAAATAATCGGTTCCGCAGTGGGTGAAGGGTCGCGGCGTTTCCATTAATCGTTCCACAGGTAAGTCCCCTGTAGTCGGCTTCACTGGCGCAGCCTTTCTGATGCGGCAGAGCTGGCATCGATGTGCAATTGCTCGCACTGTAGGGCGTAGGTTGACCACCCAGTATCGCTGTCGTAATTCATTGATCACGCGTTCATTATTGGCGTGACCGGCTCTGCGATGTGCTTCCTCTACCAGTAACCGTGTGAACGGGTGTTTGCCGTGTAGGATTACTGGCGTCTTCTTCGTCTCCGTTACTGCCGCGTGTCCGATTCTTCCTCTAACTTTAAGAACTTCGTCTTCTAGATAAGGGTCCAGTTTATATAGACTGCTGGACTTGGGCACCGGCTTCCCTTTCTGGAGTAGCTGTACTTCTTCGGCGTAGTCTTCGAGCTGTGCCTGTTTTAGCCATAGTTTCTCGGCCTTCTCTATCAGGTCGACGGTCATCTGGCTGGTCCTGTCCTTACACTTTTCCTTGAAAAGGAAGAGCGTGGCTGTCGCTCGTAGTAGTTTTTCGTATGAAGAGAATCTACTTATGTCTGGCAGGTGAGAAGGGCATTCTCTCTCCTTTGTAACTGTTGCGTATGTTGTTTCGTCGTCGGTTGTGTCATCTTTGACCTTTTCCTTCGGCCAGAACTCCTCGTCGTCGTATAGAAACGCGGGGCCGGTGAACCATCTGTCATCTGGTTTCATGTGCACGGTGTAGTTAGGACGTGTAGCGTCGTCTGCCACGTTATACCCGGTGGGTACCCATCTCCATTGGCTGGCGTCGGTTAACTCCGCAATCTCACCCAGGCGATGTGCCACGAATGGTGTGTACTTTACAGCGTCCTTTTCAATCCATCGCAGAACGGTTTGTGAGTCTGACCAGTAAGTCACGCTTCTGGGCTTATCTCGGTGCTCCTTTAATATCGTCGCCGCGAGTCGTGCGCCGATAACCGCTGCCTGCAGTTCTAGTCGCGGGACGGTAACTGGCTTCAGGGGGGCTACTCGTGCCTTTGCCGCGACCAGTCTCACGTCTACTCTTCCGTCTGCCTTCTGGATCCTCCAGTAAGCTGTCGCTGCGTACGCTTGCTCGCTGGCGTCGCAGAAAACATGTAGATCTATAAGGTCGTCTGGGCCCTTGCCGTAGCATCTGGGTATGCGTAGCTTCGTTACTTCGTTCAGGCTTCGTAGCCACTCCTCGAAGTGCTGCATGTCTTGTTCTGGAATTGCCTCGTCCCACCCTATGCCGTGCCTCCACAGGTTCTGGAGCAAGATTTTGCCGGTTACTGTGAAGTGGCTGATGAGACCCAGGGGATCATAGACCGCCATCACCGCTCCGAGGGCCTCTCGTTTTGTCGGCGCTCTGTCTCTAGTCTTCACTTCGGGTGACAACCGACTTAGTCCGGTGTTAAAGCCTAGCTCGTCTGAGCCTGTTTGCCACAGTAAGCCTAGTGTTTTGTCCGCGTTCTCTTCCCTTTGTCCGAGTTTCACTTCTGTGTCGTGTGCCTGTTTTTCCATTGTTATGCTTGCCACCACGTTATGTTTGTTCGAGCACCAACCCCTCAAATTAAAGTGCGCGTTCTGGTGAATCTTCATGACTTCACTCGCTGTCTTGATCGCCTCGTCTCCGGTCGCAAAGCTGTCTACGTAGTCATCCATGTAGTGGCTTGTCGTTATAGCTTGCGCGGCGTCAGGGTATTCTTGCGCGTGCAGTCTCGCGTTGGCGTCTCGTACTGAGTGCGCGATGAAGGGTGAACACGAAGCTCCGAAGATCATCGATGTCATCTTATATTTATTTGGTGGCTTAGTACGTTCCTCACCTCGCCAGAGAAACATCTGCGCAGCTTGGTCTTGCTCTCTTATTTTTACTTGGAGAAACATCTCTTGTATGTCTGCGGTAACGGCTACTGGGCGCTCTCTGAACCTGAACAGGATCCCTGGCAGTGACTTCAAGAGATCAGGTCCTTCCAATAGGTGGTCGTTTAGGCACACTCCACTATATCGGTGTGCGGCGTCAAACACCAGACGCATCTTCCCCGGCTTATTTGGGTTCACGACCGGGAAGTGCGGCAGGTACCACACTTTCTTACTTTCATCCTCTGTTCCATTGCACTCCTGGGCGTATCCTTTGTCGAGTAGGTTTTTGACCAGAGCGCTGTACTGAGCTGCGAAGTGTGGTGATGAATCCATTTTCTTTTCTATTGTCTTCAGTCTTCTGAAGGCACAATTGTAGTTATTGGGCATCGAAGTATCTTCATCACGCCATGGTAACCCGACTTCGAAGTGATCACCAACTTTTCTCATGGTGCTCTGAACCACGTCGATCGCCTTCTGATCTTCCGGTTTGATCTTTTTTGCCAAAGAGACTCCTAGGGCATCAATCTTGAAGTGTGTTTTCACTAACTCTTCTACACGACGTACGTCATCTGTCTGTCTCACTGCAGACACATCGTGTAGATGTAGCACAACTTGTCCCTCTTGCCTTTTCAGCGTTGCGCGTGGTGCAGTCCCGTGGATCACCCATCCCAACTGAGTGTACGAAGCCGCGGGTTCATTCTTCTTGCCCATGCGTAGTTCACGCGTGACAATCAGGTGCCAATTGTCAGCACCTATTAATACCTTCGGTGTGGCTTCCTCAAAGAATGCGTCTTTTTGCATGTCCTGGAGATGCGGATAGTTAATTAGCATCGACCTATCCACCGTCTGACCATGAAGTTGCAGGTCCTTCATTGTTCGTGCGCGCAATTCCTGAAATTCACCGTTCTGGCCGCGTATCTGTAGCTTGACTTCCTGGCTACATTCCTCGCGTTGTTGTGAGGTCACGCCTTGTATGCGCAAAGTAGAAACTGGCCCAGTTACTCGTATACGGCGTGTCAGTTCTTCGTCGATGAGCGATATTGTTGAGCCTTCGTCCAATAAGGCGAACGTCGACACTTGCCCGCCGGGTCCCTTTAGTGTTACGGGACACATCTTTAATAACACTCGCTGAGATGTATTGCTTGGCGCGGAGACGGTCATCACCGATTCCTTGGGTTGTTGGTTCTCGGCGTCGGCCGCCTTGTCGGGTTGTTCACTATGCGGTGTCTCTTTCGCCTCCCATTCTTTGTGCAGTAACGCGTGGTGTGGGCGGCTGCACGTTCCTTCGCCACATCGTTTCGCTCGGCAATGCTCACGTCGATGGCGCCTCGTCACGCACTTGAAGCATATCTTTGAAGTACGCGCCCATTCCCATCTTTCATCGACACTCATCTTCAGGAACTTTCCACATTTTGGTACTTCATGGTCACCGCCACAACATAAACACTTTTGTCTTCTTTCATCTTCTTTTTCCGATGTTGTGTAAACTACTTCTCGGCCCGACCTTTTCTTTGTGTTGGTTTGCGGCACACTTCTCGTTTCCTTCTTCGGGGCGGGTGCGGGCGTCGTATTTGTGAAGGCGAATCTCATGGCTCGATCGGCCTCCCGCATCAGGAACCGGGACAGTAGCATCACTTCCGGTTCATGCGACGATTCCACAGTTTCAGAAGCGTAATCGCACCACCTCGACTTAATGTGCGGGCTTAGTTTGTCAACAACTTCGCGAACTAACATAGGGTTCCATATATATCCGCGGTTATCCATATTAGATAACACACACACTATGTTTTGTAGTTTCACTGCGAACGAATTCAATTCACTGGCCGCGCTCGTGAGTCGGGGTAACTTCTTTAAGTCTTCCGTCACTCGATCCATAAGTATTTCCGGCCTCCCATAGTACTGCTCTAGTGTCTTCATAATCACTTGCGGGTCTGTCGCGGAGTAGAGGAGCGCTGACACTGCTTCTCTTGCTTCACCCTTGATGCAGTTTCGCAGTCTTGCTAAATTCTCGATCGCGGTGAACTTGTACAAACTTGCTGAGTCATTGTACGCCGCCTTAAATGGCAACCATTCAGTGGCCGCTCCCGTGAATGTAGGCAATTCTGTCACTTGTCGTGGCGGCGGGCGTACGTGCATCATCTTTTCCAACGTTTCGGCCAATTGTTCGATTCCTTTTCCAACTCGGCGTTCCCCTCTGTTGGGTGACCGCGAGGCCGATCGTTGTCTTCTTCGGTCGTTTCTGACGGGTGTGATGGCATCAACACACGTGGCGGGTTCGGCGTAGGCGGTAGGCTCTGGGGCTGCGTGCGTGGCGGCGGGAGGCGGAGGTTGCTCTCTCTGCAGCTGTTCCGTGACTGGGGGGTGACTTCGGTCAATACTTTGAAGCCATTCGTCCACCCTGTCTTCATTTCTGTGCTCGGAGCCCTCTTCACGGGCCTCTGCCTCCGCCTCAATCGCTGACACTTCACATTCGAATCGCTTGTTTACGAGCGCCTTTTCAATCTCCAATTGCTCGTTCCGTATTGCGGCGATCCTCTTCTGAGCCTCGTATTCTGCCCTCTTCACTCTTGCCACGTCACTAGCATAAGATCTTCTGGAACGTATCGTACTTGCCGTATCTCTCACAGAAGTATAGTGCGCGGCTGTCATAGTTCTTGCAGAGTCCTGAGTTCGTAGTGCGGACTGCGTAGTCGGGTAACACAACGCGGATGGCGTAGCGAGCGATTCACCATGGTCGTACGCGGTCGCGGTCGCGGTGGCTCTACTCGCCGGGGGGCGTGGAGCCGGCGCGGCGGACGCGCCATCGGACGTAGTCGGCGCAACTCTCCCCGCCGCGGCGGTGACGGGGGGTGCGGTCGCGAACGCGGAGGCGGCGAGATCGGTCTCAGCCGCGGGCGCACCGAACGGAGTGCGCGGGAGCGCGGACGCGATGGTCGACGGCGACCCAGGCGGATCTTCGAATGTGCGGGGACGTCGGCTATCGTAGCCCGATTCCACTTCACCTTCCTTGGCCGTGACGCTTCTAGTCTTCATACTTCTATCTCGAAGACAGTCTTGATTGTAATCTTCAATCGGCGATCTTCAATCCAAATCCGGCTCTCGAAGGACCAGCTATCAAGGTGGACTGTATATTTCTTCCTGGGTTCTGATGTGTGAATAAAACTTCGGGCTTCTCTTGTTCGCGTTTATTTCTCAGGGCTTGCTGCTTGACTGTTGAGTGTCGACTACAAAATGTGCAGCAAACCCTTCCCATTAATATATATTTCTACCATGGTGTAAGTAGTGGGTGGTCTAAAATACGGCTCTTGACGTCGACCAATCAGAGAGCGTCTTTGTCTATTACATCATTCATTTTGACGCTCGTGCCCCCGACAGGTTTCGACCTGTCCGTACGTGTCGGAGTCGTGCTTTCTACCACCTTACAACTTTGTGTATTAGATACTACTTATGTCTAAAGGTAATTAAATCAAGCCTAATCTATTACAAATAAATCCCTACAATAAGATCAATCTTTATTTACATTATTAATTAATATCTTAAGCTACGACGTCCGTAACACCTACTTTTGATCGTAAGAATGACTCACTTTCGATAAAAAAAAATTGTATCTTGCACTAATGAGAGGAAGATATGTTTTTTATAAGAATATGAAAGTCAAAAATTTAAAAAAATATTCATATCTCATAAACTATCAAAAATCGTGGAACAGACATGGGGTATTTTCGAATACCGCTAGGTATGAGGATTTTTTTTCTTGACGTCACTATTTAGACCATCCTGTATAGTCCTGTGTAATTTTGCACATATAATGGTCATAAATGGGCCCAATGCATTACCCAACAAGATAAATTAACAAAAAAAAAAAAAACTAGCTAACAGCTGATAACTGAAACTGTTAAATAACTTCGAAGACATTTCTTTAGAATTCATTAACGTTTAAAGAAAGCATAAAAACCCCGCCAAATATTATGAATTCTAACGAAAATCACAGAAGATTTCCTCTACAGTGGCACAGTGGTCTGTCCTTGAAACAAACTCAAAGTAAACGGTGATTATATTTCTTGACGAATGCGATACGATTAGGTGTACTTAAAACTTCTCCTCGCTCATTTCTGCGCAAAATAGGCAATCCAACTTTTTGATGAACACACCATCCATTTAGGCCTGCTTTCTGAGGGGTTTGCAAATTTTTATAAGATTAGGTACTTTTACTTCTCATTAGGGACTAGTGAGAACAATTTAAAACAGTAACTAAAGAGTTTTTTGCCTTTTTTTAACCGACTTAAAAAAGGAGGTTCTGTATTCGACCCGTATGTATGCCCGCGATTTTCTCAAAAACTTATTAACGAATTTTGATAATTCTTTCACTATTGTGATCTACATACTTTCAGAAACGTTTTAATATATAATAAATTAGATAATTAGTCTTATATACGAAGTTATATGCATAAATGTACTGCATGTCCGGCATTTCTATGCGAATTTTGTTGATTCTTCTAGTCAGTGTCTTCAATTCTTCAATGCACAAGCGTCAATTGAATTTTTGTGGGGTAGGCACTAAAAAGTGAAAAATAAAAACATTTTTACAAAAAAAACAACCGACTTCAAAAAAAAACACTACAGAGTGATAAATAACTTTAATTTCGGAAGTCGGTGTTAATAAACAAAAATGCGGAACCAACGACACCGACTTCCGAAATTAAAGTTATTTATCACTGTGTAGTGTTTTTTTTTTTTCTACATACGTATAGTAATCACCACGAAAGATGAGACTTGACCCCCCTCCCGCGCTCTTTGCGCCGCCCTTATGTCGTTCGATTCCGTCCCGCGCTCAGACATATAATAAAATAGTGCCTAACAAAGAATTTATGTCCATTTGTCTGTTAGTCTAGTTATATATTTCAGATTGGCGTAAAAACGGATTTATATGAAACTAGCTGCTGCCCGCGACGTCGTCTGCCTGAAGGCTCTACAGCACCAAAAATACCTAAGATGCTAGTGTCGCTATAGCATTATAAGTAAACAACTTTTAAAATAGCATTAAAATATAAGTTTTTTTTGCAAGCGAAGCAAGTGAAGAGAGTTATATGGGAGTCCTGCTGAGTTCAGTGTGGTGTGGGGGATGTGACTGAAGGAAATAGAGAAATAATGCAGGAATACATTCCAGGACACAAAAGAGTAAAAATACGTACAAAGGCATCATACCTTAAAACACTTCCCTATAAACAACGTTGGTAGTTATGCTGCCAGGAGCCAAAATGTAAAGAGAGTCAGGACTGGTGACGCGGGAGCAAGCGACGTACAGTTGTCCGTGTGAGAAGCAACTCGTCCTGAGGTCGACACCCGCTGCCCTCAGTGTCTGCCTCTATTGATGGTTATCGCGAAGCAAACACTCACGGGGAACTGTACGCGCTTGAACTGGAACGGGAAGATATGAGGTATGAGGGGAATGCGTGATATAAATACTGCCTCGCCAACGCCACAACCCGTAAGAATTTCCGCCTCAATGGTGTGTCTGTAGAGCGAAATGACTTTAGGGTGGGTCCCGTTACACAACTTCAGAGGATATAGGTTCCGAAGAAGCATAATCGGGACACCGACCTTCAGCTTGATGGTATGCGCTGGAAGTCCACTTGCTGACAGGGAGTTCAGAAATTCCACGGGATAATGTGTGGCGTCATCTTGCTCGACAACAGTGTTTATCGAGGTGTAGACCACTTCATTCCCCTCAATTTCCGAGAGAATGCATTCGTTAATTGCTGCAGCCTGATCATTTTTGGACCTCTAAATGGCCCGCTCACACACCCAAGAATTCTGCAGGTGCAGTATACGACTGATGTCCCCGTACACACAGCAAATGAGTTCTTCTAAGCTGGATACCACTCTACCGAGAGACTCTGGAAGCACCACCTGTCCACCTCTCTCTTCTGGTAGAGTGCCTTCGCCAAGACTTAGAAGGACATTGGAGAATTCTTGAGCACGTGCATTGCCGCCGAGCCGAGCTCTCATATTAATGGTCAAGCGCAGCGTACGAACTCGTGACCACAACGAAGATAGTTTCAACGAAGCATTCACCTCGTCAGCCCTCGATCCCCGTGTCACCACGGTAAGTGTTTGCCGGAAATCGCCACTGAACAGAACAGCTGTGATACGACGCATCAAATGTTCGTTCCTGCGGATGTCCTGCAGGGTTCCGTCCACGGCCTCAGCTGCCTTACTATTGGCCATCGTACACTCATCCCATACGATCAAAGAGCAATCCTTGAGCACGTGTCCCTTATCGCTGTTACGTGACACACCACAAACAGGCTTTTCGGCGCTCTCTAAATCGATAGGAATTTTAAACATGGCATGTGCTGTCTTGCCACTCGGAAGCAGTGTGGCAGCGATTCCCGACGACGCTACAGCAATAGCAATTTTGCCTTGCCTGCTGACCTCTGCAAGTATGCAAGTGGTAACAAATGTTTTTCCTGTTCCACCAGACGCATTCCAAGAAAAACATTTGACCCTGGTTTTTTCCCAACGCTTTCAAGGACGGTGTCATAAATTTGTTTTTGCTCTGAAGAGAACAAAGCGACATGGTCATTTCGCCCGGATCGTAATTTGTCTCAGCGTTATACTCCCGATTTACACGGTCTTGATGCGGTGATGATTGGGGAGCTGATTACCCATATTCGATCAGTGGATTGCCGCCGATAGAAATGACCACATCTTGAAGTGAACTGAGACATGTGTTCAGCACGCGTTCATCAGTTACTCCGACTTCGTCTCTAGTAGAAACATAACTTTTTTGTAATACTTAATACCGCATTTTTTTTTAATTGTCGTCCTCAACTCTGCTCAAGATTTTAAGGGTTTTGTTGGAACTTGAATTTGTCAAAACGAACTATACGATACAACTTTTATGAAGAAAATGCACATTGCCATCTATGAATTTTAAGAATAACTAACTACTAACCACGCCAACATGATCAAATTTAAATTATTAATTTCCAAAAAGTGTCAACATGTAACTTGATTTGATTTTTATGAAATCTCATAGATGGCGCTGCATCAAAATTTTCTTTATACTACTAAAATTCATTAAACTATGTTTTTTCTGCCCAAGTTACTTAAATGGCGTAGTTTTTATAGTGTAAAGCTAGATAATAGCATGGCTTACTGAAAAACAACATTTAAATATGCGTCGTTAGATTACACGCTGTCACAGAATGCGTAAGAAAAATAAAGATTCACAGCTCTTCCCCCATAGGTGATAGCGTGATAATATGTAGCCTATATGTTGACCCGACCCCTTAGTAATATTCATGCAAAATTTGAAGTAAATCCATGCAGTACTTTTTGAGTTTATCCCGGACATACATACAGACAAACAGACAAACAGAAAAACAGACAAACAGACAAAAATTCTAAAAACTATATTTTTGGCTTCGATATCGATTGTAGATCACGCCCCAAGTATCTTTTAAAAAAATATTCAATGTACCCTTTTGACTTTCCTACGATTTTATTATATGTATAGATTTAGCACATGCACAGTTTATTACCTGAATACACACATAGGGTACTTTTATTTCCGTTAGTATGTTCCCGTGAGATATTTTCCGACATCTATACGGGCGAGCCGCGGGCAAAAGCTAGTTTTCGAATGTGCTTGGCCAGAGTGCAAACGAGGGCGCGGGGCGGGCGCGGCGCGGCGTTCTCAAACATTTGAGCGTACATAGTCAGTGGGTGCGGGCGCGAGCAGCGCTCCCCGCGCCAAGCACTCACGCCATAGCTCGTTCATACAAGTGGCCGCAGTGAGTACGCGGTCGGCCCGTTCTCAAACTAGTTCGAGCTTTTTTCTATTTAAAATAAGTCTTCTTCATCCATATTATATTTTGACAAACACTGGACACAAAAACACTCAGAACGAAGCCGCGCTCGACTGTGGACAGGCAACCACGCGCGTTCCCGCACCCGCGCCGCTCCCCGCCCCGCGCTGCCAGTCAGGCCAAGCACTATAACTTTTGACGTTCAAAAGTGCCTTTTACCCACTTTAAATAAATGATTTGACTTTGGCTGAAGATTAAATGAGAGTTAGTTTTTGAAAGTTTGGAATAAATGAGCCTAGTTAGTGAGTTAGTTATTATTAGGTATCTGCCGAAAATGTCTGATCCATTATAAACTTTTCAACAGCAACTAAACAGGCAGATAGAATAATCTATACATATAAAATTCAAAGTCCTGACTGACTGACTGACTGATATATCAACGCACAGCCTAAACCGCTGATCCTAGAGACATGAAATTTGGAGGGTATGTTCTTAGTGAAGATTAGGTATCCACTAAGAAAGGGTTTTTCGAAATTCCACCCCTAAGAGGGTGAAATTTCATGCGGACGAAGTCGCGGGCAGAAGCTAGTCTTTATTATTTGGTAAGGCTGGTATTCAGAATTTCGGCCTTCTGACGACCAGTAATGACTGTCAAAGATACACGAACGACAGCCGGGACCAACGGCATAACGTGTTTTCCGAGGCACGGAGGGTCTTGGTATGTAAAGATGGTCACCCATTCACAGACCGACCCCGGCAAGCGTAGCTTAACCTGATCGACCTGTTAAGCCACGGGCCCCTTCCATAAGGCTAATATAATAGAATAGAAAACTCTTTATTATGTAGGTACAATTTTTTTTCTTCTAATTTTGGTTTTAATGTTATTTTTTTTTAAATCTCGCTTAACTTAATAAAACTCGTTTCATTTTTCCTACTTAGTTGTTAAATTTATATTAAACCAGCTAATGGTGGCGATTCTATTGTTCAAAATAAGTTCAGTGCATCTTTTTTCTTTCTATTTAATTAAGAAAAGGACGGAAGATAAATTTTAGTTTAGTCCTGTCAAATTAATCAGCGCCCGGAGTTTAGATTTGTACCCTTTTGATGGTAATAGGCTCGCCATCTCTTAAAGGGACTTAAACATAATTGGCGGAATGTATTCATTTTCATATTCATTTGAGGTATATTATTCATATTAATATTCATTTATTTGCGTTCTACAAGGTAAAACAAGATGTTAACAAGGCTTGGAGCTAAGATCCGTTGTAGACCCTGTTAGGGCACACCAAAATATTAATAATATCAAATTATTGTTTGATAGCATAGCTATTACTTAAAGTTAAAAACCTAAATCTAAAATCTAAAATTACCTACACATGAAAATTAAATAATTATATTCGCATAAAAGTTAATAATAATAACATAATAAGCCTGATATAGTGGTGGTGGATCGATCAGAGCGGCGTGCAATGATTGTTGACATAACTGTCATCAAGGGCTTGATTCAGAAAGCTGTACTTCTGGACACGGCCCGCATTGTTAGGAGGTTCCTCTCTCTGGAGCCCTGACCACCGGTAGCTTAGACCCTGTTCCCGATACCGATGGGCTACTATTTATTATATTTTTAAATATTTTAATATATTTTTTATATCTTAATATTTAAAAATATAATTTATATGTAAATAATGAAATAATAACATGAATAGTTCTATTTTTGGTAATTAGGTAGCTATTTTCTTAAAATACTTTTACTACATTTAGATAATAGTAAGGTGCTTATTAGAAGGCTAAAAGTCACCCAAAGGGCAATGAAGAGGGCTATACTTGGAGTTTCCCTGCGCGATCGAATCAGAAATGAGGAGATCCGCAGGAGAACCAAGGTAACCGACATAGCCCGAAGAATTGCCAAACTTAAGTGGCAGTGGGCAGGAACATTGCTCGCAGAACAGATGGCCGATGGGGCCGAAAGGTTCTGGAGTGGCGACCGAGTACCGGAAGAAGTAGCGTTGGAAGGCCTCCCACAAGGTGGACCGACGACCTTGTGAAGGTCGCAGGAACCCGTTGGATGCGAGAAGCACAGAAGCGGTCGAAGTGGAGGTGCTTGGGGGAGGCCTATGTCCAACACTGGACGTCTTTCGGCTGAAATGATGATGATAATGGAGGTGCTTAGGTACACATCTGCCTAACCCTATGGGCAAATAGAAGCGTGATGTTATGTCATGTGGACACAGTTGTTGGTTGGCTAGTAAAGAAAAATAAAATATAAAAATGTAAAAATGACTGGTTGCTTTGGCTGAAAAATTGTATGATGAAACTCTTGGTTATTACCTAGACTAATACAATTTAAAATTATTGCAGACGACGACATTTACAAGTATAAAGAACTATAAATATTCATCTTAGCGGTTGTGATTTTTTTTGTCATTATTAACTTTAGAAAACATAATAAAATAATATTAAGCTTAGTAAGCCCACGTAAAAATATCGCACGGATTTTATCGCGCATTGGATTTTCAACACTCTTTGTTAAGCCGAGGGTTGAGAATCCAACAGCGCATCCCAGAGCGTCGAAAAAACACGCTGTTGGATTTGCAACCCTCGGCGCTAAGGAGTTGTGTAGAATATCCATTGTGCGGAAAAAAATCGCGAAAGCAAAAACGAGCTTTTGATACCTGGGCTAAGTACGTGTGAGATTATGTTGAATATGTTGCTAGTACGATCGTAAAATATAACAAAGAACACATTTATATAACAACTAGCTGCGCCCCACGGTTTCACCTGCGTAAATGTTGATGCTATAGGAATATCGGATTAAAAAGTAGCCGAAATGTTAATCCAGGGTTTCAGCTACCTCCATACAAAATTTTATCAAAATTGGTCTAGCCGTTTGAGCGTGAAGAAGTAACAAACATATAAACACACACACATACACTCACAACCTTTCGCCTTTATAAAATTAGTGTGATATTTCATATTGTTTCGTCTAATTGAAAGAACAAGAAAACAATCTTACAAAGCAAGAATTTCGTAGTATTTATAAATTAGAACTAAAAGACAAAGGCGACATTTTCAATCAACAAATTCTTATAGTAATTTATTCGTTTTTAGCACATGTTAGGCCGTTCAAATTCCTCCATGATTGATTCGTGGAAACCTAACAATTTAGAAGTAAGTGCCAATTTTGTTTACCATTATTTGCCGCGGTGTTTTAGGAGTCAGACAAACATGGCCGTTTTCGCTAACGCTAGGGAATAACAAAAGTGCGCTATTGGATTGTCTACGCTCGACTAAGAGCCGAAAGTTGAAAATCTAACAGCACGCTTTTATTTAGCCATAGGGGTATTGAAAATGGACCATCTTTACATACCCCTCGAAAAGCACGTTAAGCTGTTGGTCCCGGTTGTCATTCGTAGATCTTTGACAGTCGTTACGGGTCGTCAGAAGTCCGGAAGTCTGACAACCAGTCTTACCGAGGGGTATCGTATTAGGTACCCATTAAGTGGATAGCGGGGGTCAGATAGGCAGCCGCTCCATGTAAAATACTGGTATTCAGCTGCATCTGGTTAGACTGGAAGCCGACCCCAACATAGTTGGGAAAAGGCTAGGCAGATGATGGCATATGATGCGACACGTAGTACGACACTGGCTTCAATAATTAAATAAATATTGATCTATCCGATATTACTACTGTTGGATTGATTGGGTTATGCATACAATTCTCACCCTAAAGGTGATCCGATAAAGAACCAAAGTAGTCGACACAGCCTACAGGATAAGCAAGCTGAAGTAGCTATGAGCCGGCGTTATTAGCCGTAGAATCATGACCATTGGGGTGAATGTGTTCTTGAGTGGCTACCGCAAATCGGCCAACGTAGGGATAAGGAGCTCTCATGTTACCCCATGGCTACGAGCTACACGCTCAAGCGACACGCGTCTTGCGACAGTGACTGCGGGGAAAGCAAATGAAAGAAGTTTGTTTAGAGCCTTTTTTTTTCGCGGTGGAAATCCTTGTGGACTTCCTCTGTCGTAGGGGTGACAGAGAGGCATGCCGGACTCTTACCGGCTAAAACCACCGCGGTGTTCGCATAAGCATTCACCGACCCGCTGTTCCTCAGCGGGTCCCACCTCCCCGTGCGCCCATTCCTGTAATTGCCGCACCCACTCTTGAGTGTCGCGCGTGGAACACTGTAGCGCTTACTCGGGAGTTTGGTTAGAGCCTGTCACGGGTTACCGAGACGCGACTTACGGAACATCGATAGAAACAATGCTTGACGCAAGTCGTGTCGCAAGCAATGTCGCAATTCGCATCGCTCACAATGCCCGGCGGACTTGCGACGAGCCTTGCAGGGTGGCTGGTAGCAGTTTAATGAGCGTAGTCAATGATAAAATTAAATGGCGTGCAATTAAAGAGGATTATGTCCAACAAATCTGTGTGGTTCCGTCCTCAAAAGACCATCTCAGACATTAATCTGCATGGTCCTCAAATGCCTGACCAAGATTATGTCTGGACTAAATAGGGGACTGTGTCTTCGGACATTTTTTCGGTCTTTCTTCTCTGACTAGTCGCATAGGTTGAACTCGAGTTTTAAAACATACCGAAGTTATTTTTGACGAAGTATTTTTTGTCTGTTGCCCGCGAATTCGTCTGCGATTGGGGATGAAAAGAACCCTATGTCCTTCTCTAGATCATGGTCTTTCCATGTGCCAAATTTCATCCAAATTCGTTCAGCCGTTTTAGCGTGAAAGCGTAACAAACAAAAAATCATATTGTCGCATTTATATTTGAAATGTTGTTTTTTCTTAATTTAATATTTGAATTGTTGTTTTTTCTCATCTTTTCATTATGGACGCTTTTAACGTTCTGCATCGTTCTCACATGTATAATTTTTAACATGAATGATGTAACCAAGACTTTGTAACCATACTATTTTGATTTAAAAGAGTGTCCATGGAGTTACTTGCCTGTTCTTCTCCATAGGTACCTACGCTTTGGAATGGGCAACTAGCTTCATCTTTCTGACTGACCGACCCCTTGACCATTCAAAAGTGCCTGTAATTGGTTTAATTGAAATAAATGCTTTGAGTTTGAGTTTTTTGAGTTTGAGTTTTATAATATTAGGCAGGAAGTTAGGATAACCTAATAGTGGACTGCTAAAGGCCAATGATGACAAAAGGAGAAATTAAAAACCTTCGTTCTTTTTTAATTTGATCAGAATTATTCATAATATGATTCATCTGAACTATGTGAAAACTGTGGAACTCCTGCCAATTTATGTGATAGTACGAGCGTTGTGTACTATTGCCAATAATAGGCGCCGCGGGGATTCTAGTTCAATAGTTGACAGACAATTTTAGAGCTTTGTTGTGTAACCATCATCGTCCATTTGCCATGAGCCCGTACATGTCTATACAGAGTTATTGGAAAAACATCAACAACCTCTTAAGAGGTCATGGTACTCATCATTATGAACAACTTTTGGTATGGGACCAAAACTGAAATCGCGAAAAAAAATCAGCTGTTGCCTACATTTATGTTCGTATAACTCGTTTAAAATGTAGGGAATAGCAAATTTTTGAAGTGAAAACTTCTTTAGCGGCGTTGTACACTTTTTTTGTAATGGGTAAAAAATGTAAAACTCGCGTCAAGACGTGACCGTTAGGGCACGCCACGATAGTGGCGGTAAGACCCCTCTTTGAGGAGTGGCTAGAGAGGCGTCACGGCGTCCTCACCTATCGCCTGACGCAGGTCCTCACCGGACACGGATGTTTTGGGAGGTTCCTGCACATCATCAGGCGGGAGGAGACGCCCGGGTGTCACCACTGCGAGGATCGCCCAGAGGACACGGTGGAGCATACGGTGGAGGTATGCCCCGCATGGGCGGAGCACCGACGTGCCCTCGTAGAGGCGATCGACAGCGGCGGCGACCTCTCGCGTCCGGCCCTGGTTCAAGCCATGGTCCGGGGCGAGAGGGAGTGGGAGGCCGTCACCTCCTTCTGCGAAGCAGTCATGCTAGCGAAGGAGGTGGCGGAACGGCTAAGGGAGAGAGCCTCACACCCCAGCCGCCGCGGGAGACGCTCCGGGCGTCGGGAGCCGCGTGACGACTCCCGGCCACCGTAGGCGCGGGCCTGCGGACGGAGAGTAATGGGTAGCTCACCGTCCGATCAGGACCAGGCCCGTGCCGGACGGCGCGTACGTGTTCCACGCGCGCCTCAAAGAGATGTCAGCATAAAGGAAGGGGCCTGCCAGGGCCGAAGCCTGCCGGGGGTGCGGGATTGTCCGAAAGGGTTACCGCTACCCCGGAACATAAAGGGCTAAGGAAGGAACACGGATGGGTTTTAGTCAGTAAGAGTCTGACACTCCCTTCGCTCCACCCAGAGCGGGAGGGGTCATTTGATGATTTCCCATCCATAAAAAAAAAAAAAAAAAGGACGTGACCGTTAGGACACGTGATCTGATCGAAAATTCGTAAGACGGATGGAGAGTAGACAGCCGGCGTGGCGTAGGAGAGGAAGTATCCCCCTCTCTTTCTACGGCGCGGCGAAAATGTATGCCTGCTGTTTCGTTTAGGAGGCGCGGGGCGCTTGCCCGAATGTTATGTGTGTTTATGTTACAGCGCGCGTGCCATCCGTGGATGGTGACAGCTGATGGCTCGACCGTCTGTGCAGTGGCCACACTGCTGCGTATTCGTAAAATTCGTGTATATAAAGTGTTTAAAATATGGAAATTGAACAAAGTGCATCTATTAATAAAAAATATCAAAAATGCACAACGTTAATATTCAAGTTTTCACTTCTGCCGGCACTCCCGGAGTGCAACCCGTCTTTTTGTATTTTCGCGATTTCAGTTCACGTCAATGAAAACAGAAAACATGGTAATAATGTAAGTAAGTTAAAAAAAATATGGATTTCACGTGATCAACTTTCAACGCTAATATCTTGGAAACGTGACACTTTATGGGGTTTGGTCCTATTATATTTTCTGTCTGCATTGATGTCAGCTTTCGATGTATAGGTATCGGTGTATCGATGTGTGTATCGGTGTATTTATGTCTGTAATTTATATGGTGTACATAAAAAAGAGTATTCTATTCTATTCTAATCTACAGGTATATGTGTCATGCGAGGCCGCCATTTTGAAAAAAAAAAAAACAAAATGGCGCGACTTTAGGTAGGTTCCGTATAAAAAATTTCAATCCCCTTTGCTTAACGAATATATTTCCAGAGTGTTCTTCCAGTTTTTCACATTCAGGTAGAATATTATTTTAAGCGCGGTTAACTCTCAGGAATTTACCTATTAAAATTATTTCTAGACACCACTGCACGTTGTGTGCGTTATTATTTTCATTTTCCATAGTAGGTACAATTCTGTTACACAATAAATTGTAATCAAATTGACAGTTTCATGCATACAGTTTTGTAGTGTTTTTCGGTGTCTAAAGTCTAAAATTAATAATCATTTACAAAATAAAAAAAATATTAACTACATAGTAATCATTAATCATAATCACAAGACTGCAACACCTCTTTCCCACAAGATGGGTAAAAGTAATAAATAAAAATAAAAAAAAATAAAAATGTTTATTGCAATTACATACAAATGAAAACAGTGTACCTTAATAATGAATTTTAATTGTTTATTTATTGTATTATAACCTGAAGTCCGCTACAATAAATACTGATAAGTTTAAAAGAAATATTTAGAAAATATATTGACTGAAAACCATGTTTATAAATCGTTGGAGGAATTCGATTCAAAATAGATGTGACATTATTATGTCATCATAATTTTTTACTATTTATATCATCATTAATTTTATGACAGCCGTCGTGTGGCGGCTACGTTCTTCTAGAAAACCGTAGCTTAAGCGACTTTATTAAATACTAGCAGCGCCCCGCGGTTTCACCCACATATCGATACCGGAAATATGAAATAACGTAAGGGACATTTTGTCGAAAATGAGTTATATATATCATTGGATTCGAAATTTCTTGCTCTATCGATTGGTATATTTAAAATCTCAATATCTCAAAAAAAATGTCCCTTACATTACATATTTTCCGCAGGTCTAGACCATTTTTTTATAAAAACTGGCTGTATAGGACGTTTTAAATTAATATTTTTATAAAAAGTAATGTAAGTCTCTTTACTCACACTATTTGGTATTTACGTTTAAAAAAAATCGGGAACATTTTACAACAGGTCTTATACATTAGTGTTCCCTGAGTAGGTGCAAATACCATGTCCCTTACGTTAAATTGTGGCTCGAATTATCATAATCATATTGACCCATACGTTAATTTGTCAGCATCGAAAATAATTGACCTGTCCTTTACGTCTAAAACTTATCTAAACGAATATTATTCTACGTCTCTGTCACACGCTAAACGGTGCAACATGTCTGAGCTAGATAGCAAAACGGATTTTGTGTTTGATTTTACCTGCGCGGTCGTGACCTTAGTATTTCTTAGTATTTCGTAACACTGTTTGTGACATTACACATCTTCACTTAAGTAATACATATCATCGTTTTCATTGATCTAACTACTACCTAGTGAAAGTTTTATCTGGTTTCTAAACATGAGTGATGAAAAGTTATCTTCACTTCTCTAGCCTGCAGGCAAAAATTTATGAACATTACAGGAATCACATAAACAGGTAATTATTTCTTACTACTTTAGGTAAATTATTGTTTAGTCATAAATGGAGTTCAGTTAAAAAATTGGTCTATTTAGATGGAATAAAACCTTAAATCCTGGCTGAAGAACTATAGACCCATCTCACTTCTGAGCCAGGTATACAAGCGTTCTCGAGGGTCGTCACAAACCGTCTCGCCAGAATACTTGACGAGTTCCAGCCGCCAGAACAAGCCGGTTTACAGAAAGGCTTCAGCACCGTAAACCACATCCATACTGTTCTGCAAATTGAACAGAAGACCGAGGAGTACAATGAGACGCTGTGTATGGCATTTGTGGACTACGAGAAAGCCTTCGACTTCAACGAAATATGGGCAGTTTTGGCCTCTCTGTAACGATGTCAAATTGACTGGCGCTACATCGAAGTGTTGAAATGTTTGTATGACACTGCCATGATGACTGTCCAGATCCAGGATCAGAAAACCAGCCCCATCCAACTGCTCAGAGTGGTGAGACAGGGGGATATCATATCCTCTAAATTGTTTACAAATGCGTTGGAGGACGTCTTCAAGACGCTGGATTTAACTGGACTATCAACGTGAACGGCGAGTACATTTCAGATCTTCGATTTGCCGATGACATCGTCATAATGGCAGAGACGCTGGAACAGCTGAACCAAATGCTGCACAGCCTAAATGTAGCTTCTCGGCGGGTTGGCCTCAGCATGAATTAGGACAAGACGAAAGTCATGTACAATTCGCACGTCTTGCCGAGTCCAATCTACATCGAAGGGTCGCTTCTCGAAGTTGTGAAGGATTATATTGTCTACGTAGGGCATGTAATCCAGCTCGGTAGACACAACTTTGAGAAAGAAGCCGACAGAAGAAGCCGTCAAGTCTTCGTAAAGTCTGGTCGCCTATCCCGCAGTGTTTGAAGACTAAGATCTTCAACCAGTGCGTTCTGCCCGTCATGATATATGGTGCCAAAACGTGGACACTGACGGTCGGGCTGGTCCACAAATTCAAGGTCGCTCAGCGCGCTATGGACCGAGCTATGCTCGGAGTCTCTTCGAAAGATAAAATCAGGTTTGAAATTTTCCGGAAAAGAACCGGAGTTACCGACATAGCTTGCAGAGTAAGTTGCCACCCCACCAGCCTCACACACACAGTGGGCTGGCCATGTTTATCGAAGGACCGATGGCCGTTGGAGCAGACGAGTCCTGAGTGGAGACCGCGTATCGGCAAGCGTAGTGTGGGACGCCCCCCAGCTAGATGGACGGACTACCTAAAAAAGGTGGCTGGAACGGACTGGATGCCGAAGGCGGAGGACATGGTGTTGTGACGCAGCCTGGGAGAGGTCTATGTTCAGCAGTGGACTGCAATAGACTGAGTTGATTGATTGAGATAGAATAATTCGAATCCTAATAAAAACATACCTTCCATTAGGTAAAATATTGGTAAGTATGATATATAATTGTGTGTAGTAAGTAGGTCATGTAAAAATTACAACTTATTAAGCAGTTGACGCAGGATGAATAGACAGCATGCATGTTATCATTCAAAGGGAGATTATAAAGCTGATGGTTTGGGGACCTTTCCATTGGCCATCATTTATGGAATCAGCCAGAAAAAGCATAATTTTTGCGAGTTATTTGCGTTTATAAAAGAGGATTAGTTATTAGGTACAAATAAAAGTTTTAATCTATTTTCTTCGTTTATTTTTTATCTTTTTATGTCAGCAAGTAGGTTTAAACTATATTAATAGGCGCAGTAGGTCATGAATGTGTTAAATTCTATTTTTTTAATTTATTAACAGCATAAGCAATATAGAGTACAACATTAAGAGACTTTTACTTTGAAAAACACTAAATGTTTATTTCCTATAATGTCCCTTACATCAAAAAACATTATTTGTTTATTTCCTTTAATGTCCCTTACATCAATGCTGTTCATTTACATCTCAAATGTTATTAACGTATGTCACCAGTATTCATTATTATTTAACGTAAGGGACATGCTATCTTTAAAACTATAGGTTTTAATCAATATTTGCTATTTTAGCTTAAAAGAATGAAGAAATCTAAGAAACTTTGTCCTAGACACTTTTTACATAAAACATATAGTTAAAAAGTTATAGTCAGTTTTTGTAAAAAAATATCTTATTTTTGCTCTCCTGTAAACCTTAGTTTTGTCCCTTACGTTATTTCATATTTCCGGTATCGATATGTGTCGATCCCGTGGGAATATCGGGATAAAAAGTATCCTTTGTATTATTCTAATGTATAAGCTATAATATATTATTGTACAGTTTCACCAAAATCCGTTTAGTAGTTTTTGCGTGAAAGAGTATCAAACATGCGTCCATCCATAATACATATTAGTAGTATTTTTCAGCTAAAACAACATGAAATTTATTGTACACAACATTGACGCTAGTATTTTTATTTTTATTCGAATCTAGGCGACCTTGTGACGTCATATTGGCGCCGCGTTGTGTCACTCGAACCACAAAAGAGAAAAGTACGGAAAACGCATTTTTATCAAGATGAGAAAAAATGGAATTGTATTCCTACTTATCATCTTTCGAATCTGACAGTTTTATTATAATAAGTTTATTTTTTACGTTTTTCAAACTATACCTAACCGAATTACATTCACCTGAAAACGAACATTGAATTCCATTCTAAGAACTATCACTACAGTAAATTAAGAATATGCAATTTATTTACTATAAACATAGATATATCTTCATCTGATATATAAAAATCAATTGCCGTGAACTCGAAAATGGCTCGTCCGATTGTGATGAAATTTTAGTAAGTGGTTGTGTGTGCGCCGGAGAAGGTTCTTGACAAAAAAATAAAATAAAAAGGCATTGCAACGCATACCGGGCTTTACCTAATAATAATTAAAAAAAGTAAAAAAATGAAATTAAATTTAATAAGAATACCTGCTCCAAGGTTTTTTTTCATTAAAATATGTTGCAAACCTTTTACCTGTAATTTTTTGATGAGCTACTCTGTTATACCAACTACGGAGTAGCAGCAAATTTACTCTTTCAAGCATTTTCAGCGTCTAATAATAGTAAATTGAATGCACTTTCTACTTTATTCATTTTAGCACGTAATTTTTTTCCGAAGAACTATTATTATGGGCCTTTTGTTTGTAACTTTCCTGTGTCACATCTGTTTACAAGATTTTATTTTAACTAAAGTGACGTAAATTGACTAGTGTATTTTTAATTTGTTGATTAATTTTGGGATGCTGCCTAAAAGTTTGCGTCTCAATCAAACATTTTTCTATTTTCATGATTAATGGTAGACGTTTTATCATTTACAAAAAAAAAAATGTTCTATCCACATTTGAACTTCCAAATTCTATAAATTATGTTTTCTTTTTGCTAGCAGTGTCAAGATAGAAATTAAAATTATTCGATATTTTTATTTTACCACACTACAACAATATTACGGTCATAAAAAAATTCGTCCGCATCGCTGTCAATGAAAATATTAATTTGGATTTCTTAAAATAACAAAATCGATTAAGTAAATACGAAGCATGACCTTTTTTACGCTACAGAACAAAATCACTCATTAAACAGACTAGAAATATCAATTGGGCAACAAAATATTTATGAAGTGGCGCTTTTAGCTTTTTTTTTCTTTATAAAAACCGAACATAAAAACACTTTTACAAGAAACATTATACTATTAAAAAAACAATCCAAAACAGAACGTATTTACTCTACTGTCACTTCTATATTGCGTCATATCGCCGCCATCTTTAAAAGTAAACAGTCGTTACTTACTTATATTGATACTTCTCCAAATTACAAAATATCTGTATATTTTTCTTAGTTCAAAGGAAATATTAAAGAGGGACCGTTAGATTTCTCGAAGGAGATCAATTCTTAGGAAATGGATGGATATTCTAAATACATATTTCTTTTCATTCAGCGGTGTTTATTACAACGTGCGTTGATTTACAGGAGCTGTTTGATCAACTATGCCTACGCATTTCAATACGTCTTAGTTCAGTATTCATTCCTGATTTAAGATGAAGTAAAGATTGATAGTATTCATTTTGTTGTGGTTGTAAAGTTTGAGAAGACTAATGGCCGATTCCTACAATAATATTATGTTATTGGTTAAAATTAAGACTCTTGTATCATTACCAATAATGAAGCAAAGACCTTATAGCTTTGCTTAGTAGACCCTTCCATAAGGAAGTATCTATTACAGGTAACATTCATTTACGAATAACAAAACTTTACAGTAATCTATACTTAATATTATAAATTCGAAAGTAGCTCTGTCTGTCTATCTGTATGTTACCTTTTCACGCCTAAGCCGCTGAACCGATCTAGATGAAATTTAGTATAGAGATAGCATGAGTCCCGGGAAAGGACATAGGATACTTTTTATCCCGATATTCCCACGGGATCGAGACTTATGCGGGTGAAACCGCGGGGCGCAGCTAGTCTATTTATATGCCCAGTTTGGCAATAACTTATGCTTCCATCATTGGTAAGCAAAACGATTCGCTTTAGTTTTTAGGGACCGAACATAAGTGCCAATTACACTAATGAAACTAAACACGATCCACATCTAAATCGCGTTCAAGAGCTGACAGTATCAATATTCCAAAACAATGAGAACACTGATAGCTCTTGAACGCGGTTTAGTTGTGATGATCGCATTCTGTTCCATTGTCACACGACTGGCGTAATTACAGTGATGCCTTATGAACCAAACGCCTGTAAGTAATATGCCTGTCAAACGTTAATCCAGACATTTCTCCCTTTGTGATGAATTTCGGATTAAACCGGATGCCATACTCATACGAACCTAAATAAGTAGGATATCTTCACAAATTCCGACTTAGTTGAATTTAAAAGCGGGACAACGATTAATTAAATGCATGCATTTTATGTTAAAGATTGATTGCAATTCGTCGGGTCAGAAGTCAACTCGCCAATAAAAACAATGTTGCCGTAAATCAGGGATTTCTTAAAATCATTTCAAGTTAATGAATTTAAATAATATTTATGACCTTCTTTGAATACAGTAAAACAAAATAATGTAATTATTACCGGATAAATAATGTCCATGTATTTAAGTCAAAACTGTCAAAATTTTTGGTTAGTTGACTATTGTACCGACGTTATCACCTGTTGTAGGTCGAAATATTGTTTTAATCAAAACCTATAAATATCTTGAATGTACAGACGCCAGCACATCAAGCTACCCGAAACTGTCAAATTTTCCCAATCAACTCTAAACCTTACAATTTAGGGACAAAGTTGAAAATCTATAAAATAGACAGATTGTAGTAGCTTGATGTGCTGGCATCTGTAGGTACCTAGTTCACAAATTGTAAGTAATGAGCATAAGTGTAATCAGTCAGTCTATAATATTCCCACTGCTGGGACATAGGGCTATTCTCTAAGAGAAGAGCGGGCCGTAATCCACCACGCGGGCCGAGTGCGGGTTGGTTGATTGTCTTTGAATTTTTGGTTCTAGGACATGCCGGTTTCCTCACGATGTTTTTCTTCACCGTATTGAGAGCAGTAGTGATGAAATAATTTACACAAAGTGAAGTACCTGCCTGGTTTCGAACCTACGACCTACAACTCATTAAAAAACACGTTTCAAACCGGCGGAAAAATATCGCGACGGCCAGCACTTTTGCTTTACTTGTGCTACATGAAATTGCTTCTTGCCAAACATGATTCTAGGTCAACGGGAAGTACCCTATAAATTTTGATTCCCTTGAGAGTGTCGAAATATACGGTTTTTGCGGCATAAACGGCCGTATCTTTTTTTACGTTATTTTAGAAGTTTGATTTTTTCATAGCTTCAAGAAACTGTAGACCTGAGTATGTGGTGTTAATTTCAACTCGATACCTCCACGCGTTCCTGAGATAAAGGGTCTTGACAGACAGACAGACAGCAAAGCGATCCTATAAGGGTTCCGATTTTTCCTTTTGAGGTACGGAACCCTAAAAATACCGCTGGACAAAGAAAGAAGACTGACTAAAACCCAAGCGGTGAGAATTGTATAATATTGTTTGACTTACCTCTATAAGGAACGTAAATGTTCAAATACAGGCAGTCTTCCGATTCGTTGGTCAGAAACGCCTTCAGCTGGTTCATGTAGTGCTGGCGGCCTGATGATGGAGGGTTGCCCTTCTTGATGGGAGGCAGCGACTGAGGGCAGACGGGAGCGAAGCGAGTCGCCATCTTGACTCCCGGCCAGGGAGGGGCGTTGACTGTAACAAGGAGTTTGGATGTCACTTTCGATTTAAACATTAAATACAGGATGAAAGTGAAAACTTGCGCCAACTCGATATAGGAGGTGCAGTACCTACTCCACCTCCTATATCAAAAAGCGAACGAATGAACGAACGAATGAATGATTTCTGAGAAGTGGTTGCAGATTAAGAACAATGTTAACACACAGCAACGTAACTTTAAAACCGAATGTTACTGTGTCGAGTGTTCTCCATTTTTAGTCGTAGCGACAGAAGTAACTCGACTCACTGATCAAAAAATGTGTCTAGAATAAATCAGTGTCGACGCGATAGTGTCGAATTGTTTCGTTATGGCTACCAAAAAGCGCTATAACTGATACATAATCGTTAAAAAAAATTCATTTCCTAAAACTAAATTCTTGAAAAAATTCGTTTAACCATCGTCTTCGATAGTGCAAACTAAGTTATTGCCTTTAAATAAACACGAATCATCGGCGATCCAGTAAAAAAATGTATCTTAACTATCAAAACTACAGAAGAAAATTAAAGTATAAATTTTAGCGCGTGCTCAATAAGCAATCCAATCACCGCAAGTTGGCAACGTGTTGAACTAGCGGTCATTTACCTAATTTAGATTGTTCCTATGAAAAAAAGGGCGCGCGACGACGTTGCCAAATAGCTTGCGCACGCCCAAGTATGTCCCCTATGTAGCATCATCACGTGACACGTTGCGCATGTAAACTTTACCTTAACGATGTACTCTAAATTTTCTTTATAACATATTAAATCCAGATATTTTAATTTGGTGCAACTATTCAGTTTCATACTGTATTTACCGATGGGTTGGGCAGATAAAAGTTAGGTTATGAAGAAATAATATGCCAATCGTTAGCAGAATAAGAGATTTAATCTCAACAGAATAAACATACCTACAGGGACTAGAAAAAAAATTTTGGATATAAATAACCGGATACCGTAGTATTGTTGGAATTCAATTAATGGTATGAAAGACAATCAATATCATCATCATCATTTCAGCCGAAAGACGTCCACTGCTGGACATAGACGAAAATGGCTATCATATTCAACAATCATCATCTGCCTAGCCGGGTCCAGTTGGGGTCGGCTTTCAATCTACCCGGATGCAGCTGAATACTAGTATTTTACATAGAGGGACTGCCTACCTGCAGCCTAATTGCGGAACGCCAAATCGTCAAATGATTCTGATCAGTTGGCTTCATTTCTATCACAATTGGCTTCATTTTACGATTTTCGAATTGCGAAACTCTAGTTTATTATGAAACCAATTATGAACGTTAAGGCCGTGCGCAGAAACTAGAGTTTCGCAATTCGAAAATCGTAAAATGAAGCCAATTGTGATAGAAATGAAGCCAACTGATCAGAATCATTTGACGATTTGGCGTTCCGCAATTAGGCTGCTGGCCTCCACAACCCACTTATTGGGTAATACGGTACTCCTTGGTAAGACTGGTTGTCAGACTTTCGGGCTTCTGACGTCCCGTAACGACTGTCAAAGATCTACAAATGACAACCGGGACCAACAGCTTAACGTGCTTTTCAAGGCACGGAGGGGTCTCGGTATGTAAAGGTGGTCACCCATCCACGGACCAACCGCGGCAAGCGTAGCTTAACCTGATCGATCGAACCGTGCGGCTTTTATTTCTTTCAACAATGTGGTATTTTAAACAACACTAAACATATCACAATAATTTGCCTGTTACGTATGGGGGAAGTATGAAGAGCAATGGTGACCCAGTGGTTCGAACCCAAGCAGGCACTTTACTTTGTGTAAATTATTTCATCACCACTGCTCTCAAAACAGTGAAGGAAAACATCGTGAGGAAACCGGCACGTCCTAGAACCAAACATTCGAAGACATTTGACATCTACCAAACCCGCACTGGACCCGCGTGGTAGATTATAGCCCACTGCCTCTCGAAGAGGCCTGTGTCTAAGCAGTGGAATATTATAGGCTGATTATTATGCTTTAAGTATGGGGAGCGAGTTTATTGTCATGGGTGAGCATATACAGGCTATCCGACATACAGACATAGGGCCTTATCACACTAGCGGTTTGCGAGCGGCTGCGGGGCGGAGCGGGCGCGCAGCGAATGCGTTGCGAATAGGCCGCGGCTGCACAGCGAAGACGTCGCGTATGCGTGGCCAATTCGCAACGTTTTTGTCGCGTGTTTGTAGCAAGTTAACGCTGCTATTCTCGGCGATCTCGTTGCGCGTTCGTAACGAATAAGCTGCGCATGCGCCGCGTGATCGTTGCGCGCCCGCTCCACTTTGAGGACGCTCCCAATCCGCTAGTATATGATAAGGCCCATAGACTTAGGCTTGCTACTAAGAAATTCCTGATAGGCAAACCAAATAACACTTTATGCGACCCGGGAATCAAACCCGTACTCAGCAGCGCGCTGACAATCACTTGGCCAGTACTTTTGCTTTCACTGTATTCATTTCGGGAAATACTGATGTGATTTTTAGGGTTCCGTAAGTTTGAATGAAAAATGGGAACCCTTATAGGATCACTCGTGTCCGAATTTAATGAACCGATGAAGTTGAAATGTACACATATTGATTTTATGTGACCCGAATACGGACCTGTATTTACAGAATAATAGTTATTAAAATCATCAATAGAACCAGTTCATATAGTCCTATTGAATTATATTTCAATTGATTATAATTCTGTAAATACATAATTGAAATGAATAATAATACAAATATGATTCGCGACCGTAGCGATTCATATTTTGTTCAACATACAACCTGACACTGATCTGCAAATTGCAAAAAAACGTAAGAAATGTTGAATTTCAAATTGGTTGACCAGTTAGGTATCATCGTTCATCATAATCAGCTTATAATGTTCCCACTGCTGGGACACAGGCCTCCTTTCGGTGAAAGGGAGTGGGCCGTAATACAACACGCGAGCCCAGCGCGGGTCGGCAGATGTCACAAATGTCTTCGAATTTTTGTTTCTAGGACATGCCGGTTTCCTCACGATGTTTTCCTTCACCGTTTTGAGAGCAGTGGTGATGAAATAATTTACACAAAATAAAGCGCTTGTCTGGGTTCGAACCTACGACCTACAACTCGTGGTCTCGTCATCAATCATCGTTACACGACACTAAACTTCAAGATCATTTGCGAAACGACTAACTTTCCACCATATAAAATAAAATACCAATATTTTTATTTCAGTAGGAAGAAAATATCGAATCCTGGGAATCTCTAAAGCCCCGCTAAAGTGTTTTGCTTAAGCGCCGGCGGATTTTCTCGGAAAACTGCAGTACATTTTGGACTTTCGTGATAACTGCTTTTGCCTTACAGATAGCTTAGAAGTCAAGCGAGTGAATTAAATGTAAGAATACCATCTATATACAACATTATTTTTAGTATATGCGAAACCTGAATATAGTTTGTTCAGAATAAGTAACTGAATCGATTCCAATAATTTTTACCCCATGTTATATTTTGGCCCAAAAATATTTAAAAAAGGTTAATAGTTGGACACCCCGAGTATATTATACTGTGCCCCGAGGAGCGACTAAGTAGGTACCATACGCGCACAATGGCGCGGCGCGGACGCACAGCGAGCGGGGCGACCGGGGCGGGGGTGCAGCAACCTCAGTCACCCGGGTACCACTGGTTGGCGCGCACGTGTCGCGTGGGTCCAACTGCATAATCGCGAGCGCGCGGGCCGCCGAGTTGTGTTTCGGTTGATCGTGTACTTACCTATCGTATGTAAAAAGTGTCGTGTAACCATGACTTTCTCATACACAAACGTCCAGTACACAGAAACAACGATAACAGTGATAACGTATCCGTGGCAGTGCGGTGGTACGAGGAGCAATCAGAGTGCTTTGAACAGAACACAATGCTTTGCCGTGATTAACATTTTTAAACACGCCAAGATGGTTAATTGTAGAAAGTTATTATTTGTACCTACAGCCTGCTGTGGTTAAGTAATGCGATGTTTAACACTTTTCATCCACTTTGAACAAATCGCATTGACTACATTGTATCACTTACGGCTTACGAATAAGTAATTACTTATTCGTAGCTTACGGCTGCATTTATTTACGAATAAAGTACATTATAATAACTACCCACACTTGACCATTACGACAGTCCAAAGCCTGCAAGTGTGATGGAAAATGTTATCACCCGTTAATTACAATACAATCGCCGCGCGGTGCCCATGATTTCATACGGACAAACAGGTAACATAACAAGCTTATAACTTGGTGATTATTCATGATACAGTTTTGAAATTTTGTACATAGATTCTTTACATAAAAATACTAGACACGTGTTTCGGGTTTCGCATATACTAAAAATAATGTTGTATAATATAAAAACTTTTTTCCAAAAAAAACATCGACTTCAAAAAAAAACACTACAAAGTGATAAATAACTTTAATTTCGGAAGTCGGTGTCGTTGATTCCGCATTTTCGTTTTTTGACACCGACTTCCGAAATTAAAGTTATTTATCACTTTGTAGTGTTTTTTTTGAAGTCGGTTGTTTTTTTTTGTAAAAAAGTTTTTATTTTTCACTTTTTAGTTGTACCTACCCCACAAAAAAGTAAACAAAAAGATCGTTAATGTAGACAATGTAGATACATTTTTAGATTTTTGTTGATTTTTCAAAAACCGCTCATCACATTTCGATAAAATTTTCATGGGACCATTTGGGAAGTACCTATACCCTTTCTAACAAAAAAATAATTTTTCAAATCGGTTGGCAAACGACGGAGTTATGCGCGAACAAACACAAAAAAACAAAAAAAAATACAAACATTCGAATTGAGAACCTCCTCCTTTTTTAGAAGTCGGTTAAAAATAGTACCGCAGTCAAAACCTGTATCTTTATATACACACATCAAAAGTGTCTAGGGATCAACATATATTTTTGCAATAACTTTTCTCCTGATTGATATTAATTAAAATTTTCTTTAAGGATTCATCAAATAAAGTGTTTTCGTTTGTCACAGTAACGATAAACCAAGTCACCTTTGCATTAATAAAGAAATTTGCCATTTTCCTAATAAAGGGATTTTTGACATTTGAACCACTAACACAAAAGTTCGAAAAAAAGACTGAAATAACAGTTTTCTTTAAAATTTTATTGGGTAACTTAAACAATTAATAATCCGTGTTTCTACCGCGAACACTAACAACACAAGAACATCGGTTTGGCATACTCAAAATGAGTTCATCCAAATCACGCTGTGGAATGGCCGCCCATGTTCGTTGCAACAACAAAAAAAGGTCTTCTTGCGACTGGATACCCTCCACATTCGGCAGAGCTCTTCTCTGTAGCATATCCCATGCATGCTCAATCGGGTTCAAGTCTGGCGACTGAGCAGGCCAGGGCAGGACATTGATGTTAGCTGCGGCGAGAGTCTGTCTTACAACTCTTGCGGTGTGCGGTCGTGCATTATCATGCATTAACTGAAATAAGGGACCGATTTGCACTTGTAGAGGAACGATGACGTCTGATACAATCGTCTCAGCATAAATTTGAGCGTTGAGGTTGCCTCTGATCCAAATCAACTCAGTTCTTCCGCCGATCCAAATACCCGCCCATACCATGATGGTTCCACCACTATAAGGATGGACTTCCTGGCAGGATTTTAATCGCTGTTGGCGTCCAGGGGTTCTCCAGTGTCGTATACGTCTTGTATCCGGTCTCATACCAAAACGAGACTCATCAGAAAAGCACACGAAACGCCATTGTTCTTCTGCCCAATTTCTGTGTTCAAGAGCCCATTGATATCGAATCCTACGATTGTGCATTGCTATAGGTGGTACCCGTAGCGGTCTTCGGGAATGAAGGTTCACTTCATGCAAGCGGTTTCTGACTGTTTGGTCGCTAATTAAGTTCCCTGAAGAGTGATGAAGCCTCACGGCTAACATCATGGCGGTTATTGTTGGAGCTCTTAGAGTTAAGATTTGAATGTATCGGTCTTGTCTCCGTGTGGTGCAGCGATACCGTCCTCCATGGCGCTCAGCCACGGTACCAGTGCTTCGGTAACGTGTCCAAAGTCGACTGATAACACTCTGACTTGTATTCAGAGCTAAAGCCACAGTACGTTGCCGGGAACCAGCTTCTATCATTCCCACGGCTCTGAGCATTTCTTCCCTGCTTAAATGACGTCGCCGCTCCATAATAACGTTGGTTTTAATCAGTAGTAGGGAAACAGTAGCACTAATAATGTCTTCAATGCGTTGTATGTTTTTATAGGAAAAATATTGACAGCTGATTTTCATCTTTTACTCGAATTTGATTCACAGTTCCTGATTCAAATTATGAAATGCACCAAAAAGGATCCATATAAATTTATAAAATCATAAATTTATTACAAAGCCACATCTCAATCTCAAGAAATCCGCATAAAAATGCTTGATCCCTAGACACTTTTGATGTGTGCAATTATCACACTAATATTATAAAGGCAAAAGTTTGTGAGTGTGTGTGTATATGTTTGTTACTTCTTCACGCTCAAACGGCTGGACCAATTTTGATAAAATTTTGTATGGAGGTAGCTGATACGCTGGATTAACATATAGGCTACTTTTTACCCCGATATTCCTGCGGGATCAACATTTACGCGGTTGAAACCGTGGGGCGCAGCTAGTATTATTATAAAATTCAAAGTCCTGACTGACTGGGGTTGTTCTATGTTGGGGTCGGCTTCCAGTCTATCCGTCTGCAGGTGAATACCAGTATTTTACATGGAGCGACTGCCTACCTGACCCCCACGACCCAGCTACGGATAATACGATACCCCTTGGTAAGACTGGTAGTCAGACTGTAGGGCTTCTGACTACCCGTAACGACTGTCAAAGTTCCGCGAATGACAGCCGGGACCAACGGCTTAGCCTGCTTTCCGAGGAACGGTGGGGTCTCGGCACGTAAAGACCCATCTACAGATCAACTGCGGGAAGCGCACCTTGACCGATTATGCGGCTGTTATTATTTATGGTACAAAATACTAAACGTATCCTAACAAAATTTGCCTTCATTTATTCCTATTTAGCCGAGCAAAAAGGTAGAAACTCGCTGGCAACAATACAATATATCACTTAGCCCGCAATACTATGGTAAACAGTGCCTTGATAACCACCATTTTGCATTCTAACGCTATGCAGTGGCATTCTCATTGTTTTTAATATTTATGTTCATCCTCGCTTCTCAGTTTTTATATTGAAGTTATAATTCAAGTTTATTTGATTCAATTTGCATCTGCTTCTGAAGTGTTTTGCGTGGTTTCAAGATGTTTAATTTTGTGTCTGTAATTTTTATTAGGAGTTGAATAAAATATCTGTTATACCAAAAGAGAAATTGAAGTTGTTTATTGACCATTGAATCTGCTGATGACGAGAATTAATTACCGCTAAATACTATTGAACAAGGAATATGAATAGGTATAAGTTACTGTTACTGGCGAATAAGGAATATAAATAGGTATAAGTTACTGGTTAGCTTGCATCATCCTACTGCTTCAAAAAGGCATCTCCCCATGACTTCCAGGTCTTTCGATCCAGGGCTGAAGTGGACCACTGGTCGTTTGTTTTCTCCAGCTGGTCCCACCATCCAGTGGCGTGCATTGGTTTTCAGAATAGGTAGGCACTAGGCCGGGTCTAGTCTAGACAAACGCGGTCACTAATCAGAAAAAAAAAAGTGAGGTCAAAAGTGTGGTTATGTGAGTAGGCATGCCTACTTAAGGGTGATAAATTGCGAAGGTCGAACGTCATGGTATTACGCGTGAGACGTACATATTTTTAATTTTGTCGTATTAACTTGAACGAGTAAAGACCAATGACAATGTGCAAATAGTACGGGAGCCGAGTAGGCCGTCCGGCGACTGCCTACTGCCGCACGTGTTTGTATGAAGATTTTGTTTTTTGTTAGATATGATAATTTAGTGAGTTTCTTAATTGTGGGGCACACCACTGAAATGTAATTGACAAGCTTATGTTGATGTATCGAGGTAGGCACTGCTTATATGCCTATATGCAATGCACGCCACTGCCACCATTATCCAGGGGGTCTGCAACGACACCTTCTGTCTATGTCAAGGCTTCAAGTAGTAGTTATTTTGGCCCACAGCACATTGGGCACATTTTCGAAATGTCTTATTTAAAAAAGATAACTGGAAATCTCTGTTTCTATGGAAAATTTAAAATCGGTCTAATTTGTCTGTAACATTTTTTTTGAAAATGTTCTTAACTATATTTTGTTACAGCTTTGTATTCTGCTTAAGCGTACGAAGTTTCATTACATAATCAGCCTATAATGTTCCCACTGCTGGGACACAGGCCTCCTCTCAGCGAGAGGGAATGGGCCGTAATCCACCACGCGGGCCCAGTGCGGGTTGGCAGACGTCACATGTCTTCGAATTTTTGGTTCTAGGACATGTCGGTTTCCTCACGATGTTTTGCTTCACCGTTTTGAGAGCAGTGGTAATGAAATGATTTACACAAAGTAAAGCGCCTGTCTGGGTTCGAACCTACGACCTACTCCTCGTAAGTCGCGGCCGTTACCACTTGGCCACCACTGCTCTACGTTTCGAAGTTTCATTAAAGTCGGTTTATTCATTTCGACAAAAAAGGGCTTGAATGTTTGTATGAAATACCGTACGTCGTAAAAGCTCTTAAGTTTTACCAAAATTCAGATCTATCAATCCAGAGCAATTGAGGCAATTCTTTTTTCTGATAAAAACTCAGACTTTATTACGTTTCATCCATTAAAAAATTACGTAACCTTCGATCGACCCGTGTGGCTGTAATCATTCAGCCACGAGCCCCACGGAATCTCTAATAGGTTTAAATGAAATATTACAAACACAGTATTATGGAGCCAGAGTTTGTTGATGCAAACTGCCTAATCTGCCAACTTTACTGACATAGTAATCATTGCTGTGTACAGGCCGCCATGTTTTCGTAAAATAGATAACTTCTTAAATAGTCTCAATACTGTACTAGGCTCGGTATCCTCCCACAAAAATATATTTTTGGTAGGAGACATGAACATTAACATTAGTCCAACTAACAATGATCCTAATTATAACGAATACATGAATTTCACTGCATCACACGGGCTCTTACCGGCTTATACTCTCCCTACCAGAGAAAAAAATTGCTTGGATCATGTGATGATTAAAGTGGTGAAGTTGGTAGTATCTTTTATACTGGACAGTCACATTACTGATCATGTCCCAGTTCTCGTTTGTTTAAAAAATGCTCCAAACCGACAAACGACTAAAGTCGTCACGAAAGTAGATCTGCTTAAGGTTGTTTCTGAAATTGCAGAAACAGATTTCAGTGCCATCTTGTCTACTAGCAATCCTAACTGGGCTACTGAATTTCTTATAAATACTATGGTATCTATAATACAGAACAATACCATTACTTGTCGCATTCCTTCTAGGCTGAGAATAATCAAGCCGTGGATCACCCCTGGGCTACTGAGATGCATCAGGAATAGAGACAACATGCACAGAGAACACAAAATGACACCGGACAATTATACTATAAAATTAACTTATATGCGTTATCGCAACTTTTGTAATAAGCTTCTACCTACATAGACTAAAAAACAATCACGAAAAAATTGAATTGGTGAAAGCCAAAAATAACCCTAAAAAGACCTGGAACGTTATAAACACCATTATAAATAAACAAATATCTAGACCTCCACCTGTGGAGTTATTGTCATTGTCCAACCAAGACTGCAAGTCTTCATTAAATGAAGTCAACAATTATTTTGCGAATATTGGCAAGGAGCTTGCAGCTAAGCATACAATTTCAGGGACAATACATGAGTCTTATATCAGGGATGATGCACAGGTGAACTCTATTGTTATTCATTCTCCGGATTGCGCTGAGGTTGAAAATATCATAATGGGTCTTCGCTCTGATTCTGCCCCTGGATGGGATGGAATCAGTTCACAGCTTCTGAAGATGAGCAGACAAACTCTTGTACCCCTTCTAACTCATATATGTGGTCTGTGTTTCTCCGAGGGTATTTTTCCAAAAGTTTTAAAGAGAGCGGTCGTTCATCCTATTCACAAGGGAGGAGACAGAGGCAGTATCAACAACTACAGACCAATTTCAGTCCTTCCTGCATTGTCGAAGGTTCTTGAAAGGGTCCTGAACAATCGTCTTATGTCTTTCTTGGAAAGCCACAAGATCCTTTCCAACAATCAATTTGGCTTTCGTAGGGGTAAGTCATGTGAAGACGCTTTCTCAGCCCTGATTGACGATGTTGTCGAGACACTTGATAAAAAATCTAAGTGCCTGGGTTTATTCTTAGATCTATCTAAGGCTTTTGATACTGTCTCTGTCCCCATCCTACTAAAGAAACTGGAGAGAATAGGAGTTAGAGGCCCTGCACTCGCTATCTTTGCGAGCTACCTATCTGAGCGAACACAGTGTGTTAAAGTTACCGCGTATGTCAGTGATGAGTGTGGACTGTCTTTCGGAGTGCCTCAAGGTTCCATTTTGGGGCCTACACTTTTTTTGGTGTATGTTAATAATTTATGTGATTTAGCTCTCCCAAATTGTTCCATCTACACATACGCGGATGACACGGCCCTTCTAGTACATGCAGAGAATTGGGACGAAGCGCGAGAGAGAGCAGAATCTGTTCTTAGCATTGTTATGTCTTGGCTATCAGCGAACAGCTTAACTCTGAACGTAGATAAAACCAACTTTGTTACTTTCTCTCTCAGATCGACTTCGCAACCTGACTTTTCAGTTTCAGTTAAAGCTCATATTAATTGCAATGCTTCCCCAGGGCAATGCTCTTGTCTTCCCCTAACAAGAAAAACCAGTGTCAAATACCTCGGTGTACTAATAGACAACCTCATTTCATGGAATTCTCAAATTGGAGTTTTGTCTGGCAGAGTTAGAAAACTTATTGCCGTATTTAAGGGCCTGCGGTACAGTGCTGACGTAGATACCTTACGTATGGTTTATTTCTCTCTCTGTCAGTCAATATTAACTTTTGGCATAACGGTGTGGGGCGGTGCATCGAAGACAAGTATGATACAGCTTGAAAGGGCTCAGAGAGCTGTCCTCAAGGTCATGACTTTTAAACACTATCGTTACAGTACAGCTCAATTGTACAAAGATTGTCAGGTTTTGACCGTGAGGCAGCTCTTTGTGCTAAACTGTACGCTGCGCAGACATACTTCCTTGCAGTTGGATCTCAATCGCTTAAAAAAACGTAGGACCACAGACGTATGTCCCATAGATAGACACAGAACGAAACTAGCAGAACGACATTTTAGAATCCTTGGTAGTCGCATATACAACTTTGTTAACAAACAATGTAACATTTACACATTGAATAAATTTTATTGCAAAGCAAAGGTCTATGAATGGATCATAACCCTGAGTTACGATGAGGTTGAAAAAATCCTCAATATGTAGCTTTGCCGCACTTCCCCTTTTTTTCTTTTTTCCTAAAGTACCCCGTCTGACATATCATCAAATACACCCACCTTTCAAACACATCACAACACTACACTGCACTACTCAACACAACACTATTCAACACAACACTATACAACACAACACTATACAACACAACACATAAAATAACACTTTGCAGAAGGTTTTTCTTTGTGATTAGTTTATTTTTGTTTTTGTATTTAGATATATGAATAAATTTTTATTTTTCGGTTTATAAATCCTTCACCATTAAATTCCGAACTTATATTTGTCTGAATCTACCTGTATTAACTTGAGAGCCCTGACACCCATAACACAAGTTCAATCTTAGCTTGGGTGTCAGAGGTTTATAACTCTGTATAAATCTACAATTTATAAGACAGTTAATGGTTGATAGAATATCTGGTAAATGTAAATTGTAAAACAGGAAATAAAGATTATTATTAATGTCTTGAACTTAATAAAACCTGCACAAATTCGTTTATCTGTCTTCACAATTGATTGTTTTCTGTGTATTCTCTTATACCATAATCATGCCCTACAAAGTAGAACCACATTCATATTTTTAGAATTACAGTCTTTCCCCGAAATAATCTTTAAAACCGTAGTCTCAGTGGCGTGTTTAAAATAGCTGGGTATAACCGGTGGATTCTTTGCATTCCAAAGCATGCAATTCCACACAGTCCTACAAACACTGTTCTAAATTATATGCACAAGAACAATCTAGTGTAAGGTTTTATGGGATATAAATTGTTAGCTTCTAAACTAGGAACGGAAATGGAAAATGTATAGGTAAGCGTACAAAGTATTAGAATAATTATTTTAGGAAATTGGCAAACACAATGTGTGTGTAGTGTGTGTTCAGACTTGCTTAATTAACGTTACATAACGTAATTAGCCCATAATGTTTCCACTGCCTGGGACACGGGCCTCCTCTCTGTGCGAGGGAGTAGGCCATTATCCCCCACGCGGGCCCAGTGAAGGTTGGTGGATGTCACATGTCTTCGAATTTTTTGGTTCTAAGACATGCCGGTTTCGTCACGATGTTTTTGTTCACCGTTTTGAGAGCAGTGGTGATAAAATTAAATACACCAAATGTGTCTTCCTGAACCTTGCTTAACCCATTGAATGTCGTAATTACAGACACAATTAAAAAGCCATTGCGTGTCGCGTAGATCTACGTTCCGACAGACGAGAGGTTAATTATCAAGTAGCTTTTGCCTTCGTGGATGTCGGAAATTAACCCATAATTCAGTTTCAGGGTAGACCATGAACTGAATTATTACTAAGAATACTCTTGAGCCAAATTTCATCCAACTCCGTCCAGCCGTTGAGGCGTGAATAGGTAACAGATAGACAGACCGACAGAGTTACCTTCGTATTTAAAATGTTAGGCACTAGCAGCGCCCCACGATTTCACTCGCATTGGTTTCGATTTCGTAGGGATTTCGGGATAAAAAATATCCTATGTGTTAATCCTGGTTAATAAACTATCTGTGTGCCAAATTTCATCGAAATCCGTTCAGTAGTTTTTGCGTGAAAGAGTAACATCCATCCATCCATCCTCACAAGCTTTCGCGTTTTTGTTTATTTATTTACAGTAGGAAGTAGGATAGAAGGACGGATTATGTCCAATATAATAGCTAGTTACTTAATGCGAGTATAATGTACATAGTTCAGTATTTAAACACAGATGTTGTGCATGCTGGGATATTGTGTGTACATCCTTAAACTTTAATGTTCATACATTCATAACAAAACTTTAGATAAATATTATAACATGTTTGCATAACAATAAACCCGTATGAGAATCGTATCGCTGGATCAGGCTTGACCTGGCACTGATCCCAGAACTGATCTTATCGTGTTATGTTTTGAATGGAACTGCCATAATATAGTCCTAACTACTTACAAATCTATGGATGATACGAAAGATCTGATCTGTGAATTAGAAAGTGTTGCGATTTTCTTACCTGGTGGCATAAACCTTAGGTGCCCCGTCGGAGGAGCAGCATATGGTATGCCAAGAAACATCTCCACAAACTGAAAGTCATACTGTCGACTTGGCTTCACTATCAGTCCTCTTAAAGCACCTTGTCTCAGGTGGTATTCCCTCGTCAATCGTTTCCCTCCGTCATCGTTCGGAAAACTTCGGCTGTCACCATACACATTCGCGGCACCTTCGTTCGCCATCGGCAACAAGAGCGAGATGAAAATACAAATAAACATATTGTGATTTATAAACGAAGTCGCGTGCCGGTTAGTGGCCATTTTGTTTATGAGCAACGGTTTGCTCGTTTTATGCTCTGCGTTCTCAAAATAGTTGCCGTTTTATTGTTTGTTTGCACTCAGCTTTTATTGTCCACTGTACTCTGTGAGTCTGCGATCTTAATCGCGATTTATTTTTAACTAGTCAACTATGATTTCCAATAATTCCGCACTACACTTAAAAATAAACTGGCCTAATATAATTTTCAAAAATCGAATATAGTAGATATTTTATTTTTTTATCACAGATTTTTTTCTGAAATCAGAAAAGTACTATTTTGAAAAAAAAAAATTGTTATCTAAATATTGTCACTTTCTATTTTTGTTGCGTGATTTTTTTTGACGATCGATAAACGGCGTTTGCGCGTTCCCAGCGCGTGATTCCAACTGGATAGCGTCCAAAGTTGTCCCCGCGAGTCTCTAATACCAAAATACTGCGGCATTCGAAGCAGAGGGGATGTGCATTGCTGAGATTGTTTCTAAAGACGCGAACATTCCTTTTGGAGGACTTTCTTTTGTGTCAATCTAGATTTAGTCGTGGAAACAATTGCTTCGAGTGCTAGACACTAACTTATTTATTTTGGGGCTTCTGACAGCACTTTGATACGTCGAGTGAATACAATTTGTTGTTTGTCGAATTTGGTCAAGTGGAATTTGAATGCTTTCTGTATTTTCTATGGAAACCATCAATTTGGAAGTTTGATTAATATAACACTCGTTCCATTGGTGAAAACATAATAGGGAAATCAATTATATTACATAATATTTAATAGTATGGTCATAAATAGGTACTACAGTTTTGTTTATGATGCTTTTAACTGGTGTAATTTAATTTAGTAATGTATATGAAACCATTAGGTTAATTTAATATATAATCGCATTAATTTTAATCTCAAAACAGTAATACAACGAAGCAGTAATTCAACAGGAGCCGATTTAAAAGGTCTTTGTGAATATGTGGTCAATTAATTTTATTTCATTTGGCTGCAAATAATATAATTAAATAACACTTGAATGCGTGCTTTATTCCATCATCATTTCAGCCGAAAGACGTCCACTACTGGACATAGGCCTCCACTTCGACCGATTCTGTGCCTCTCGCATCCAACGAGTTCCTGCGGCCTTCACAAGGTCGTCGGTCCACCTTGTGGGAGGCCTTTCAACGCTTCGTTGTAACTTGAAAAGAGATTTTCAGTAATCCTTCAACTATAGGTACCTATATAAACTGTATTAGTATTTTTTTCGATATCTTTAGAAACAAAACCCAAATCTAACAAATAACATGCAACCACATCAAAATAAATTAAGATAAAAAATCATCGCAAAAATCCGTCAATAACATTTATCTCGCGATCTATCCCCACAACGTATCTCATGTGCAGCCACATCTTTCATCGTCGCACGCGCATCATTATAACCGTTGGACTAACGCTCATCTATTTATGTCACAGCACGTGGCATTCCGGATAATGACCGGCCAGGAAGGAAACAATGCTTTGATCCGGATGTTTGGGGGGTTTAAAAGAGTAAGCAGAGATTTGAGGAAGTTGGAATGAGAAATATTCTCGCCTGTTATGCTTAATTGGTAGGTAGAGATGGTTTTGTTGTTCGTGTTGGGAGTTGTATGGTCAGCATCAAAAGTTGATTAACACATCAGTTTTTTTAATCTTAGTTATTGAGCAAAATATTTGTTCAAACTTGCAGCAGAAGATTTTTTTTTAGAATACATACTCTTGTCTATTATGTGAAAAGCTAAAAATCAGTTTATTGAAAAAAGTTGTTGTCAATTTAATAACATGTAAAAATGATAGTGTTAATCGACTTTTGATGCTGACTGTACTCGTGTGATAGCCAAGAAAGTCACCCGAAAGGTAAGGTTAGGTGTAATGATGCACAGACTGAGGCCAGTGTTCATGTTAAAAAAAACCTTAGCAACAACGCCATGTTGCCAGCAACATGTTTCTCGCGACACAAAATATGTTGCTAAAACAATGTTAGGCAACTTTTGCTTACTATGAAAACTTAAAATGTGAAATTCTGACCGGGCGACGACAGTCGCGCGTGTGTTGCGAACGCTCGGGCTGCTAAAGTCGCCTAAGTGTGAAAGCGATATTAATGTCAGTAGCATCATGACTTTTTCGATATCCAATCTTTTCTGCGATTACCATAATTTCAACCGTGTTGGAATTCTACATAGAATAGAATGTCGATGCGCTAATAGAATCAATGCCCGGAATGTATATCTTATGTAGTAAGTATAGTCTGTTCGAAATGATATCGCACCTTCGGTGCAACAAAGTTACAACAGCTCATTTTTTTATTTTACTGGAGAGGACTTTTAATTTTTTTTCGCATTTTTTTCCTAATTTTTTTCGCATTTATAACCACAAAGGCACCTGCGCCATCTAGTAGAATTTTGAGATACTTTCGCGGATGTTTTTGTTGCCCCAAGTATAGGCATGGTTTAGAGACAATTTAGCATACCTCAGTTTTGCAGTTTTGACTATTTGTGACTTTGTTGCACCGAAGGTGCGATAAGTACCTATGTGTATCTGATAAAAATGAAAACAAATTGATCAGAAAACGCACCTACCTGTAGATGCTAAGTTGCAGTACCTCTTACAAATCGAGTGCGTTAATTTGATTAGGATATTTGAATACATAAAACTGAAATTCTATTTTTAAGTCAATTGAGGTTAATTTTGTAACCTCAATTTATGTCAATGATATTTCAATTACAATTTAATAATGGCTATTCCAAAAATAATTAAGTAATGGAAAAAGTGGTGAGATATACATTACATTTTTTAGTGAGTTGATTGTGACGTGTAACAATGCAACCCGAACAGGGTTTACACTTTTATTAGATACTTTATAGTGAGAAGAATTTCTCTGTTAAAATTCATTAGGTTATTGTGAAACCCAATTCAATATTCCTTTCTAGATACTCCGATGAACTTGACTGCCAGAACTATGGACTAGCATAGGCCATTACCTTGTACACCAGGTATTCCACCTTGCGTAGGAAGACTACACCTGGCAGTCTGGCACACCCCTCCTTTGTTCCCAGACAAAAATATTTTGTACCTGTTAGGAATGCTAATCTATTTGTGTGGGAAGATTAAATGTCACCCTTTGATTTACCGATAGTGTTTTATTATTCTCTTTTATTTGCGAATATGTAGGCAGTCTTATTGCTTTTTGTTGTTGTTTCTTTGTGCTTCAGAATGTGTTATTTATGACTAAGTGTGACAATAGGAAGAGGCGCCATGTTCGTGAACGGGCGCCGTCGGTTGATACTGGTCATCTCTAACTGCCAAGGCTTATTTTTAATCATATTTCTTGTATTGTTCCTTCATTTGTGTGTTTTTTTTACATTGTTCTCACATATAGAAGCAACAAGAATAATTTACCCAGGATTTTGTAATATCTTGATTTAAAAGAGTGCCCATGGAGTTTCTTGCCCGTTCTTCTCCATAGAGATCTACGCTTTGGAATGGGCAACTAGCTTCAACTTTCTGACTAACTGACAGACTACTTAATTTTGACAATTCAAAAGCGCCTGTAATGGTTTAATTGAAATAATTGAAATAAATGCTTTGAGTATAATAATATTGTATTGTGGTGGGTGTTTGAAAGGGACTATACTCGGTTCCTCCTTAAAAACTGATAGTTTAGGCGCACCGTCCACGACGGTACTCAAAAGTAACTGTGCTGTCAGAAAAGTGACGTTAGACACACCCTGAAGGCTCTCATGCTAACTCTTCTGGTGGTCTTATCCACGGGGTGGGATTTCTCTCGTCATGAAAATTAAAAATATGTCGGGGTACGTAGCGAGATGTCGGTGTTTCTGCTCATAAACTTATCATCGTCTTGTTTACATAGTGAAAGTTCTTCAGACGTAATTGTTAAGTATGAGTCCCTTTTTGTATCCGTAGTGACGTATTCTGACGACGGGATGAACTCTATCATAGTGTTGTTCGTCTGGTGTGGTATAGGATGTATTTTTATACAGCTTATATCGGTCTCTACTGATAAGTGGGAATGTTATTTATTATTTAAGTATTTATTTATATATACTTTATTGTACACCACAAAAATACAAGGAAGGAGGAGGAGGAGGTTATTTGGAAGACGAAGTATTCTCAATCACTGTTAAATCGGATCTTCCTGTTAAAAAATTAATATCTTGGAAATAATGTGGCCAGAATTATTGTGACCAAATACTAACAATAATTTCGCACTCGAAAGAAAGCAAAACTTATTTTGAAAGAACACCTAACTTCAAGTAAATTCTATGAGCTTTATGTTTAGGTACTTATTTGCATGTAAATAGCTCCGTTCTTTGCGTCGCTCAAAATAAGTTGGCAAAGAGTAAAATGTTTATTGACTTGGGCTCATTGTGTCACCAAACCTATTAACGCAAAAAATGCAAGTTTTAGAAGCATTAAAAATATATGATCGACTACAGTAAACCAAAATTAGAAAAATATATGATATTCTTCAAGATATGCTTGGTAGATAGTGTATAGAATAGAATAGAATAATTTATTTGTCAAACATAGGTGATAGAAAACATGATACAACTAATTTGATACGTTAGAAAAATATCTGAAGGTACCTCTAAAAACTTTCTTTTTACACTAAAAACCATACCTACTAATATCTATCAGACTTACAATCATTCTGATTTTTCGTCAGATTATTCTACAAGCAACATACTAAAGCACTAGTGTTTCAATTATTTTTTTTTTTTTGTAAATAGATTATTGCTTCATATTTTGCAGTAAACTACCTAACAGCGTTGTGTCATCGCGCTTCTCTTTCTTTTCTATGCAGTTCGACAGTGACCGCACTTTAGGTCATGTAGTCCACTTAACCCACTGGTCTATAATACTTGAGTAGATAAACTTTCCTTGGCTTAAAAAAAAACTGGCACAAAATAATAAGGTCAGTAGGTATCTAATAAAATATCCTTTTTTTTTACTTAGCCCACAATGTCCCACTGCTGAGCAAAGACCTCCCCCAAATCCTTCCAGGCATCCTTTTCTAGCGCCAACGTGACCCGTCCAATGCCTAAGCAGCCTTTGTGTAAAAAAAGTAACCTTGGCTCCTAGCAATATCTTAAAAATACACACAAACACAGACACTACGATCCAGTATACATAAAATAATAGTGTTTCATTACAATAATATAGAAGATTTACCATCTAGTACAGTCAGTTATAGCAATGGAGGAAGGAGGAGGTTCTCAATTCGGATGTTTGTATTTTTTTTATGTTTGTTCGCGCATAACTCCGTCGCTTGCCAACCGATTTGAAAAATTCTTTTTTTGTTGGAAAGGGTATACTTCCCAAATAGTTCCATGAAAATTTTATCGAAATCGGACAAGCGGTTTTTGAAAAATCAACAAAAATCTAAAAATTGACCTACATTGTCTACATTAACGATCTTTTCGTTTACTTTTTTGTGGGGTAGGTACAACTAAAAAGTGAAAAATAAAAACTTTTTACAAAAAAAAACAACTAATTTAAAAAAAAAAACACTACAAAGTGATAAATAACTTTAATTTCGGAAGTCGGTGTCAAAAAACGAAAATGCGGAACCAACGACACCGACTTCCGAAATTAAAGTTTTGTAGTGTTTTTTTTGAAGTCGGTTGTTTTTTTTTTGTAAACAAGTTTTTTTTAGAATACAAATCGATAGAATTTTATAATTATTTTATATTTTATATACTTTGCTCAAATAAATAAAATATAAAAGAATTATAAAATTCTATCGATCCGTTTTCTAACTAAAAAATCTCAACCATTTATGCAAAGGTGGGTCAGCGAATTGCTATAACTGACTGTACTATAGATATTAAAAACATTTGTTGTAAAACATTTTATTTACCCGACAAAACATGATAGGTACTAGAATACTCACTTTAACTATTACAAAAATGTTCCTACCCAGCATCAAATTGACTCAGCAACAGCAGACGCTCCCCGCATTTTAAAGGTCCCAAAAACGGCGTCAACTTATTAAACACATAAATATGTCACATCTGCATAATTTCGCACTTGATCATTGTCAAGACACGACGCCATCTTGGATGTACGAAACAGATTTCCAGGAAAGTCGAAGATGAATCGTCTAGTCGGTTCGCCAATTACGGAATTAATTTTAAGTTTATTTTAAGTGCTGTGATTATTCATGTGAACAATAACGGAACATAATTCGTTTGCTTTGTGGTTGTTCTAAGTCTTTCTGATGTCAATAAACCAGGAAATTAGAGCTAATCACACTAATATTACAAAGGCGAAAGTTTGTGAGTGTGTGTGTGTGTGTTTAATGAAATTTGGTATAGAGATAGTTTGAGTCCCGGAAAAGGACATAGGCTACTTTTTATCCCGATATTCCCATGGGATCGAAAGTTATGCGGGTTAAACCGCGGGGCGCAGCTAGTAATATACTAAATTCGAAAGTAGCTCTGTCTGTCTGTCTGTATGTTACCTTTTCACGCCTAAACCACTGAACCGATTTAGATGAAACTTGGTGTAGATATAGTTTGAGTCCCGGAGAAGGACATAGGATAGTTTTTATCCCGATATTCCCACGAGTTCGACAATTATGCGGGTGAAACCGCGGAGCGCAGCTAGTCACTTTTATAATTTCTAACGTGGCGGTATTATCGTCGGCACACAATAACACGGGAAGTATATCTAAATATATAACGGAGAACCGGGACCATTCGGATTTTTAGAAATCGTGACGTCAGCTGAGCTGACATCACCATCTCCACTGTTAGGTTCACTCATTGCAAAAATAAAGACACACAATTTATCTACTCACGTTTTATTCATTAGCCACACAATTTAGAAACCTTTAAAATCTAAATTAATAATTAAAATTGTACTCACAAGATATTCTACTGAAAAACAACTTGTCTTCACAAAATTCTCCTTCATAATGTGGCCTCGCAACGTCTCGCCATTTTTAAATACAAAGATGGCATCGTCGTTGCGAAGTCATTACACTTACTATTTTACAAATCGCAGGTAACATTGATTAAAGTAGCAAACTATGATTTGTTAATTTGTTTTACTATTTTTAGCACTTGATTTTAACATTGAATTAATTATTTATTGCTTAAAACATTTTAACATTTTTTAAACACGCGCGCCATGTTGTTTCGCTTGACCTTGTAGTTAAATCAAATGTTTCCGTTAAACAAAAATTAACCAAAAATCATTATTAAACTAACGCATATCGCTTATTAATCAAGAAATTAATTTAGCAATAGATAACTTGTTTTTTAAACCTAAGTTTGAATAAATCTTCAATTATGGTTTGCTATTATAGTAACAGCAAATCATAACACGACTTTTTACATTGAAAAGTAGCAAATTGACTATAACAATTAAATCTAAACTAATATTTAAACCTATTCAGTCATATTTAACTGTTAAGTTTTAACTTAAAGTTAATATTTTTAGTTTGAGTTGGTCTTGCGTCGACATATATATATTTAAATTGTTTAAGGTTACGAGCAGTGGTGGCTCAGTTGTACCGGCCGCGACTTACGACATGTAGGTCGTAGGTTCAAACCCCGACAGGCGCTTTACTTTGTGTAAATTATTTCATCACCACTCTGTTCTCAAAACAGTGTAGGAAAACATCGTGAAGAAACCGACATGTCCTAAAACCAAAATTTCGAAGACATGTGACATTCTACCGATCCGCACCGGGCCGCGTAGTGGATTACGGCCCACTCCCTCACACCGTGAGGAGGCCTGTGTCCCAGCAGTGGGAACATTATAGGCTGCATACATTTAAGATTACATGCACAACATTACAGAATAGAATCCCAAGGCGTTGTACAGAGAAATTCACAAACTAAAAAGTGACACACATACGTAGGTTAGGTAAAATACAATTACAAAAAAACAAATTAAACACAAGAAAATACCAAACAAAACACAACACAATAACACTCGTAAAATAAACAAAATGTAATCAAGTGACAAAAAAAAATAAAAACATTATTACTATAATGAAGACACTTTCTGTCCACGAATATAAAGGTAACGTTATGACAGTGGTAGACCGCGAAATTCAAATTTTCTTACGTTTTCTGCAATTCGCATGTTAGTATCAGGTTGTATCTTGATCAAAATATTATTAGCGACTAAATTAGATATTTATTTATAGAATTATAGTATTTAGAATCATAAAGTTAGATTTATTGTCTAAGAACTAAGTTCTTATGGAACAAATCTAACTTAGAAAGATGTATTAATGACTAGCTGCGCCCCACGCTTTCACGCGCATAAGTTTCGATCTCGTGAAAATATCGGGATTAAAAGTATCCTATATGTTATTCTGATGTATAAGCTATATTACTGTACAGTTTCATCAAACTCCGTTCAGTAGTTCTTGCGTGAAAGAGTAACAAACATCCATCCATCCTCACAAACTTTCGCGTTTATAATATTAGGAATAGTAGGAAAGTATGAATAGGAATAGTGGGATAGTAGGCTTCTAATGATTATAATTTTGTAAATACGTACCTGTTATAGTCGCGAATCATATTTTGATCAAGATACCACCTGACACTGACCTGAAAATTGCAAAAGACGTAAGAAAAATTGTAAAAAAAAATTGTTGTTGCGTATTCACCTTAAGTGGACGTGGTTGTCCAAGAGAATAACGCCACTTTAAAAATTATAAAAGCGCATAATGTGTATTTTCATCATTCGTGTATAAGTAAAATGAGAGATTCGGTGGCTAAGTGATCAGTCGCACGGGTCGATCGATCAAGTTAAGCTACGCTTGCCACGGTTGGTCCGTGGATGGGTGACCATCATAACATACCGAAACCCCTCCTTGCCTCGGAAAGCACGTTAAGCCGTTGGTCCCGGTTGTCATTCTTGGATCTTTGACAGTCGTTTCGGGTCGTCAGAAGCCCGAAAGTCTGACAACCAGTCTTATCAATGGGTATCGTGTTACCCAGTAACTGGGTTGTGGAGGTCAGACAGGCAGTCGCTCCATGTAAAATACTGGTAATCAGCTGCATCCGGTTAGACTGGAGGCCGACCCCAACATAGTTTGGAAAAGGCTAGGCAGATGATGAGATGTGGACGTCTATGACTCTATGATAATAACGCCACAGAAAAAATTATAAAAGCTCACAATGTGTATTTATTTATAGAGCAGTGGTGGCCCAGTGGTATCGGCCGCGACTTACGAGTTGTAGGTCGTAGGTTCGAACCCAGACAGGCGCTTTACTTTGTGTAAAATTATTTCATCACCACTGCTCTCAAAACGGTGAAGGAAAACATCGTGAGGAAACCGGCATGTCCCAAAACCAAAAATTCAAAGACATGTGACATCTACCAACCCGCACTGGGCCCGCGTGGTGGATTACGGCCCACTCCCTCTCACAGAGAGGAGGCCTGTGTCCCAGCAGTGGGAACATTATAGGTTGATGATGATGATGATGATGATTTATACCTACTTTATTGTGTAGACTAGAAAATACATAACAAATAACAAAAAATGCAATTATCTTACAAGACACTTTCTGCATGTTTATTTTCATCATTTGTGTACAATTAAAATGAGTTTCAGACAAAAATTGCCAAGTCCAAATATTATTAAGATTATGTTAAAAAAAAATGTATACCTATTTGTCACTGTGCAAATGAAGTAACCCATCAACGTCGCCTGTTACTCCATGTTGTGGTTATGATAAATAGACTCTACTGACACATTAATCTTCTGCTCTTTATTCATAACAAAATACATGGAGATCGCAAAATAATACCAAATAGATTTCTGAGTGAAAGTGCAAAGTGCTTTTTAGTGAAAACTTAATAAGACTATGTACTGACGCCAGTACATCAAGCTACTTCAATCTGTCAAATTTCTTTAAAAGATTTTTACCTTTATCGCTTAAGCATTAGGTTCAAAATTGGTTGCGAAAATTTGACAGTTTCGGGTGGGTTGATGAGCAGGCTGGCGGGCGTCAGTACGTACCTACTTACTCATGGCTCATGGGCCAGTGCATTCATTAATTTTTTCGTCGCATTGTCTTTTCCACATAGAATAACCATAAAGTTCTTCGCCATCGTCAATCAATCTAGGTTACTTAAGACAACATTGAAGGCAAAGATCGCGAATTAAACATGGACTTCTTTTATTGAAATCACCAGCAGGTAGTGATATATATTTGATGTCTTTCGCGAGAACCTGCTAGTCGCCAAAGCAAGTACTTTTAAGTTCACACATCCATACTAAAATTATAAAATCGAAAGTAACTCTGTCTGTCTGTCTGTATGTTACCTTTTCAAGTCTAAACCACTGAACCGATTTAGATGAAATTTAGTATAGAGATAGTTTGAGTCCCGGGGAAGGACAAAGAATAGTTTTTATCCCGATATTCCCACGGGATCGACACTTATGCGGGTGCAACCGCGGGGCGCAGCTAGTTCTAAATAAAATAGAAAAAAAATACATAGAGAAGAAGAAGAACTGGCTAGAAGAACAGCCAAAAAAACAAGTTACTAACAAAATATTAAATCAAGTCACTTAAGTAACTGACAAATTGCTTCAAAAATAAGCGGTAACAACTGTGCGAATGCCAGGTGCTTCATCTACGGAGACAGGAATAGCCACGAGGGAAGTTACAGATATAGCAGTTTGCGCATATGGCTTTAATTGTTTTTTTTTTTTCTAAGACAAACCATGATTCATACAGAGAGAATGATGAGAAAGATGTATTTGTAGTTATAAGAATCGGGATGATTCATATTTAATCAGTTGTTGACATGTTTTTGCCATCAGAAGGCCAAATTTCGTAATTAAAAATTCAAAATAGTCGCAATCTTATCTCAGCGACCATCAATGTCAAAAACTTGTCAAAAATTTAGGGAAATTAGAGGTATTTTTGACAGATTGAAACTGAGATCAGACTGTGAACGTCCTTAAAATTACGAGAATTACCCCTCTGTAAAGGAAAACAATGTGAATATTTTTGTGGATGACTAATAAAAAAATTTCTATGGGAAAATAATGAAGCTTTTAAAAGAAAGAATTCAGATAACCTCGTTTTTTAAAGTCGGTTGAAAAGAAATAAAGTCGCTTTATGTATTTGAAAAATTAACCCGATCTTACTGTTCTAAAATTAAGATGTTACAGAAGAAACTTGTTAAGCCATGCTTAAACGAAAGAACTCTCCTTTTTATATACTTGTACATTTCATTGTTATTCGTTAAAGACTGTTAGCTATTAAATGATGTAAATATAATAAAATAAAGATAGCTGATCATATTTCTACACCTTGTCTAACTTACAATACATAGCGAATAATGTTTTTACCCGACTACGGCGAAGCAAAAAGGAGGTTTATGATTTTGACCGGTATGCATGTATGTATGTTCATCTGTTCCCTCATAACTTAAAAAGTACTTATAATAATTTAACAAATGAGGTATCGTTAGAAGTGTCTTAACCGTCCGCTGATTAAAGGCTATCTGACATCACACTAAATTCAATATAACACTCTCTATAGGACATAAAGTACTGAATATAAAAATAAATATTTTGGGATGGTGCCTTGTCAAATGAAAGGGCTTAATTAGCACATTTAAAAAATATAAGTATTACTGTAATAAGCCCCAAATTAATTAAATACAAAAAAGTTTAAAAACTAAAACCCGACTACTGAAAAGGATGAAACTAGAAAGTACCTTCCCGTGGTCGCATGCTACCATAGCTTATTTAGTACAGCGGCATGCGACCATGGGAAGGAACTTTCTTGTTTCATCCTTTTCAGTAGTCGGGTTTTAGTTTTTGTCATTTACCTACGCCTCTTGCGGTACCGCAAGAGCGGTAGGTAATTTTTTAATTTGCAATCTGTCTGTTCTCCCGCTACTCACTGGCGAATAGGTATTTTGACAACGGCTTAAGAAATTTCTTTGAATAATATACAGGGTGTCCCTGGAAGTATGGATCAAATCGAATAAGGGCGTGGGCAAGGTCATTTCCAAACTTTTTAACCCTGAGAATGTCCGTGAATTTTTTTACGGTTCAAAAGTTATGACCAATTTAATTTTTTTTTTTCCAATCACTATGCATAGTGCTAAAAGAAAATAATCATAAAAAATACTATCAAGGCTATCTAAAAAAATTAAAGTGATAGCCCTGATAGTTTTTTTTTAATATAATTTTTAAAACGATTCGATTTCTCTTCTCTTTTTTTTTGTTAAAACGTTTTGAAATGAACTTGCCTACGCCCCTATTCGATTTGATCCATACTTCCAGGGACACCCTGTATAAGCAAACAGGCAGACATACCAGTCTATTCCTGTCCCACTGCAGGGAAATGGCCTCTTCTCATACGGAGAAGGCATGAGCATTGATGCTTGCTGCAAACGGGTATTTCAAACTAATATCACACTGATATTATAAAAACGAAAGTTTGTGAGTGTGTTTATATGTTTGTTACTTTTACACGCAAAAACTTCTGAGCGGAATAGAATGAAATTTAGCACACAGATAGTTTGTAACCTGGATTAACACATATGATACTTTTTATCCCGATATTCCCACGAGATCGACACTTATGCGGGTGAAACCGCGGGGTGCTGCTAGTCCATACTATCCATACTTACATAAATTCGAAAGTAACTCTGTCTGTCTGTCTGTATGTTACCTTTTCACGCCTAAACCACTGAACCAATTAAGAAGAAATTTGGTATAGATATAGTTTGAGTCCCGGGAAAGGACATAGGATAGTTTTTATCCCGATATTCCTACGAGATCGACACTTATGCGGGTGAAACCGCGGGCCGCTGCTAGTTAACTATAAGTCCAGAAGGATTCCTCACAAGGTTTTCCTTCACCGATGCCTGTGATGTCCAAGATAAACATAGAACGAGTCTGTGCCAATCTTAGAAAACGAAAAACATCTAATTCAGTTTTACTAACTGATGTCATGACGAAATGTCGACATGTCTTGATGTCATGACACTGCACGGCATATGCAGTACCTTTGATTGTATTGACCTAACAAACAAATTGTGTTACAAGGTACCCAGAAGTGTTATTCGAAAGGGGTGCGCGTTCCTCAACTATTCCATACAGACATATGCAGGAGTAACGCTGGGGAACGTGCACCTCTTCGTCGCCTTGTCGATTCTTACAACACGCATTTTGTTCAACTGGATATATTTTGTGTATCTAAGCAAACATTTAAGAAAATGGCTCTGGATACTTTGTTTAGCGAGTATTTTATATTAAATTAAGCTAAGCTGAGTAACACAGCAATATTATTGTGGCAGCGACTATTGTTTTGTATTTTTCTTTTTCTTTTTTATGTCTTTAGCACTTATAACCTTTAGTTAAATCGTGGACAATGGTGTGGGTTACGTGCTTTGTTAAATTTTAGTTTAAGAGGGCGCCGACCATAGTCGACCGCACAGTGGCGCCCTCATCGTTTTTTAGGTTATTTCTTTTATTTTAGAATGAAAATGCAGAAAATAAGCACGTTAAGTTGTGCTCCACAAGATTGTACGTTAATATTGTTGCAAACGGTAGTTTTACATTGTTTAGTTTTATTATAATCATTAAAACGGATAAAAGTGGCCACTATTATCCGTTTTAATGATTATAATAATGAGGGCGCCACTGTGCGGTCGACTATGGTCGGCGCCCTCTTAAGTATTTTTCTGTATTTTGTGGCATGTAACTGTTTTTAGTCCCTAATACATAAATAAACTTTCTTCAAACCCAAATCTTTGCAAAAATTATTAGAATTTTCGTCCACTATGATTAATGTTCCTTCATAATATTCTTAACACAGTTCAAACCGACTAAGATCTCAACATCTCCGACGGCCAGTCACCTGTCAACCTGCTCACGCGTCGGCAATTTAATAAGGTAGGACAGCGTTGGCACCGGATTTAGACGTGTTTATGCTTAAAATATCACTACGGCATGATATTATGGGTTAGGTGAAGAAACTTGAGGTGTTATGATGGCATGTAGATTCGAACTGTTATGTAATTTAATTAGAAGCGTTAATTATGTAAATGAAGGGAGGGTCCCGTAGCTAAATAATAACAGCCGCACAGGTCGATCGATCAGGTTACGCTACGCTTACCGCGGTTGGTCTGTGGATGGATGACCATCTTAACATACCGAGACCCCTCCGTGCCTCGAAAAGCACGTTAATCCGTTGGTCCCGGCTGTCATTCGTAGATCTTTGACAGTCGTTACGGGTAGTCAGAAGCCCGAAAGTCTGACAACCAGTCTTACCAAGGGGTATCGCATTACCCAGTAACTGTGTTGTGGAAGTCAGATAGGCAGTCGCTCCATGTAAAATACTGGTATTCAGCTGCATCCGGTTAGACTGGAAGCCGATCCCAACATAGTTGGGAAAAGGCTAGGCAGATGATGATGAATTATGTAAATGAAAGAGGATTAAAAATTTTATATTATAAGTCCAAGCATTTATATTTTTTTTTAAGTATTTAATATATTACTCTTATTTCATTATTGCGAATGTAATAAAGTATAGAAAAAAACAACACCGTACAAAATGTGGTTTTGTAAACAGACCCAAACCAAAATATGATTGATGACAACATTGCTGATTTATTACCCTTAACACCTGTCAAAGATAATGAGATACATTAAAAGGCAGAAAAACCAAATCAATCAACATGTACTCCGGAAAAACAAAATTTGGTCCCACAAAATGTGCAGCAGAAAATCCCAGCTCAAAAGCTTATCAAATGTTCGAACAGGCAAACGAAACAACAGGCCCACGTATGCATTCAAAATTTCAGAACGTCACTCGAGAAATCCGTTTCAAAATATCACGAGCTTGAAGGACATGAACAAAAAGTTGTGTCGCAGTCGCCACAGCTGCTCGTTTCCAAAGATATCGATTGCAAAAAGTACAGACAAACAGACAAGCTAACGGCTTGTACACAAAGGGGGATCGTGTTTCGTGTGATTTTCGTTTTTGGACGTTGCTATGCTGACCATCGTTTGCGTTTTGGCATTGTTCTGGCCAATTAGGTGGTTAGATTAGAAGTATTTGTATCGGTTTTAATTGAATTCTACTGTTTTCATTTTGCTGGGTATCCGTGCTTTGTAGGCAATAATTTGGAGCTTTGTTATTTATGATTTTATTGTATACCACATAGGCCTCTCCCATCCCAGACTGCGCCATAGAACCCTGTCCTCCGCCTAGCTCCTAGTTAGTCCCTATTTATCCATCTATACTGATAATAAAGCTAAAGGGTTGGTTTGTTTGGTTAAAAGCGCTAATCTCTGGAACTACCAGTCAGATTTAATAGTTCATCAAAAATTCTCTTTGCATTTGATAGCTCAATTCTTAAGGAAGGCTATTTAACATCACGCTAGTACTCTTAGGAGCTGCGCAAAAAGTAAGAAAGAACGCCAAGCGAAAACAAAGTTATACCACGAGGGAGGTGGGTTGGGGGAACAAGATATTTCACGCAGTGTAGTAGCAATACTTAGTACTCTTAACAAACTATCAAAAACAGGCCACTTAAGTACAAAAGTTGTTACTTTTCAAGATATTTCACGCAGTGTAGTAGTAATACACCCTAAGATAGACTGGTAAAAAATGCCCAAGCCATTAAGTCCGCCTTTGTACAGTTTTTACTTGTGCATAAAGTTTTAATAAATAAATAAAATAATACATAGTACTCTTAACAAACTATCAAAATCAGGCCACTTTAGTACAAAAGTTGTTACTTGTCAAGATATTTCACGTAGTGTAGTAGTAATACATAGTACTCTTAACAAACTATCAAAATCAGGCCACTTAAGTACAAAAGTTGTTACTTATTGTCAGGATATTTCACGTAGTGTAGTAGTAATACATAGTACTCTTAACAAACTATCAAAATCAGGCCACTTAAGTACAAAAGTTGTTACTTATTGTCAAGATATTTCACGTAGTGTAGTAGTAATACATAGTACTCTTAACAAACTATCAAAATCAGGCCACTTAAGTACAAAAGTTGTTACTTATTGTCAAGATATTTCACGTAGTGTAGTAGTAATACATAGTACTCTTAACAAACTATCAAAATCAGGCCACTTAAGTACAAAAGTTGTTACTTATTGTCAAGATATTTCACGTAGTGTAGTAGTAATACATAGTACTCTTAACAAACTATCAAAATCAGGCCACTTAAGTACAAAAGTTGTTACTTGTTTAACTTTGATTTACTACAGAGACAAACATTTCTGAGAATTTAATATTTTCTTGTATTATTAACTCTGTATGGAAACAAATAAAGAACGGTTTACAACATAATATTTTTCTGTTTATTTCGCCTCAATGGTCGCGACCTATTTAGATAGTAATCTCCAGTAATATTTTGTTTTGGTTGTTTTATCTTTAGCTATTGCCTATTATTACGTTTATTTATGATTTTTTATTTCAATTGGTTTTTTATTAGTATTACACAAAGATATTTTTGTTTGTGACAAAGTAGGTAATCAAAATATAACTGGAAAAGGTCAGAGTCAAATATAATTTATTTCAAATAGGCATATAAAAGGCACATATTATGAGCGGCAATTTTACAAAAAAAAAAAAAAATAGAATTGATTCTAGTTGGTTCCAAAAGGTACTTTTGTATGGAGAAGAATGGTCAAGAAACGTAAAAAAAAGGAAGTTATACCTACTGTTTACCTCTGTCTATCCTTTTGGAGAATACTAGCTTGATGTTATGTAAATTAATATGACGAAAGAAGGTTTATGATCCTTTTTTTAAGCACTAATCAGTATGGCTTACGTTCAAAGTTACACTTTTTGGTGTCAATCTAAGACATTTTCGATCGTAAGAAATCTCATCCCGTATAGTCGAACACGTAGGTAATTGCTTTATCACCCTATGGGTTAATGACAATTGCACATCATAAAACTCCAAGGTCTATTTGTCTTTGTGACGTTGGACCTTCGTAGCATAATTAGCCTGTAATGTTCCCACTGCTGGGACATAGGCCTCTTCTCTTCGAGAGGGAGTGGGCTGTAATCTATTACGCGGGCCCAGTGCGGGTTGGTAAATATCACATGTCTTCGAATCTTTGGTTCTCGGACACGCCAGTTTCCTCACGATGTTTTCCTTCACCGTTTTGAGAGCAATGGTGATAAAATTAATTACACAAAGTGAAGCACCTGTCTGGATTCGAATCCACGACCTACAACTCATAAGTCGCTGCCGTTACCACTGGGCCACCACTGCTCTAGCTAAGTAACTATAATCAGCCTATAATGGGCCATTATTTACCACGTGGGTCGGTAGATATACTTTCGACCTTAGTGGAAGTTTCAATAAACTGGGAATTGTTGTAAATAGTGTTAACGCAATTACGAGGACGACTATACATTTTCTATTTAAAAACAGCGGGGTAGTTGCGTAACACACCATCAGGGTTTCATTTTGACAGTTCAACAATATTCATTGTGTTATTAACCTTGTTGAGCCTACAAATTTTTCGAACTTATGAAGCAATGGATTAGCAACTTGCTTCAAAATTATTCAGAATCCGATTGATAGTATATTACGTAATTAGGGTGCTGGCGCAAATATAACAACCTTATTGGGAGCTATATGTTTGAGCCGTTTGGGGTTGAAACTCTAGGGCCATGGGGTCCGAGTGCTCATCGAATATTCCGAGATATCGCTAATAGTTTGGTTGACTCTTCGCGTGACCAGAGGGCTGGTCTATTTTTAGCCCAAAGAATAAGCATTGCCATCCAACGTGGTAATGCTGCCAGCCTTTTGGGCACTTATCCCATTGACAGCGATGCGGACGAATTTTTTGATGCCCAATGAGCTCGTCTTTTTTTTTATTATTTGTATATAGTATATAAGTACATATTTTAGTTTGTGTGTACATATGTAAATAATTATAATGGGTATCAAGTAAAAGAAGTTCTTGAGACTGAGAACGAGTAGCCAACGGTTGTCAGATAATATTGCACCCACAAGACTTATGAGGCGATCAATTGAGGAGAGCTGTAACATATAGCAAGCGTAGGAAGTATCCGTAAATCATTTTTATTATTACATACTGTTCTACTTCTATTTCACTTCTGAGGAAAATTATGTGGCCATCTGTTCAGTGCTAGGTACCTATAACTAAGTATTGATATTAGAGAATTTATAGAAATTAGTTCGTGATAAACGCGTGTTTTTAGTTTTTATTTAAACTACATACTTACCAATTTTTTTATTTATTGAAGTGAAAACTTCTTTAGCGGCGTTGAACACTTTTTGTAATGGGTAAAAAATGTTAAACTCGCGTCAGGGCATCGCGTCAGGACACGTGACCGTCAGGAGAGATTTCCCCCCCCCCCCCCCCCATCTCTTTCTACGGCGGCGCCAACCGAATTGAACCAAGTGAGACACGACAAAGATGGCCGAAGAAAATGACATTTGACGTACAAATGTTTGAAAAGTCAGTTTCACAGAGTACTTTTTGGTTTCCATGACGACCATGACGTTGTCGCGTCAAAACTGTTGAAACTGTAGACAATAAATTAGTTTTTCATACGTAATAATGTCTATGGACACAAATATTCGGTTCATAGACAGATATTCTCGTATGCCGATTTAATGTGTTGGCCAATTTGTTGGATGACTTCATTATAATGGCAACATTTAGAAGTTGTAGGACATTCTAGTTATAGAACGTTTATGAAGCGTTTATGAATACAAAATTTTATCGAATGTTTTAAAGGCCTATTGAGCATTTTAACTAATGAATGGTTTAAACCTTCAATAGGCTTTTTTTATGAATAAGACCGAAAGTGTTTAAAATATGGAAATTGAACAAAGTGCATCTATTAATGAAAAAAGTGACGCAGAAATATTGAAAAAAAATGAGTAATATTAATTAAATTAATAATTGATTTATTTCAACGTTAATATTCAAGTTTTCACTTCTGCCGGCACTCCCGGAGTGCAACCCGTCTTTTTTTTTTTATTTATTTATTATTCCCAACACAACTATCATTACAGGTTACCCCAAATCGGTAGCGTGGTCTTAAACAATACTTTTTCCTTTACAGCTTATTACATGTAAAGTAATTTATGTGAACTCATTCACAGAACAAGTAAATAAATCCACCTTTTCCGCGATTTTGTTAAGTGTATGCAAGTTTTTAGCTTTTGCGTCTAGTATATTCTTTACTAGCTGAGTCCCGCGGTTTCACCCGCGTAAGTTTCGATCCCGTAAGAATCTTGGGATAAAAACTATCCTATGTCCTTTCCTGGGACTCAAACTGTCTCTATACCAAATTTCATCGAAATCGGTTCAGCGGTTAACGTTAATATTCAAGTTTGTACTTCTGCCGGCACTCCCGGAGTGCAATTTGTCTTTTTTTTATACGATGGATAGATTAGAAAAGGTTGTAGTAACAAATTTTAGAGATTAGCGCGGACTTACAAGAAAAAGAAAACCGCTTGTTGACAAATTAATCACTGTCAGTGTCTACTTACCGAATTGATGAATTTGAGTCTTACCTACTTACTCAACCCAATAAAAGCAAGGAACTCTCAAATAAAAATTAAGCAAAGCCAAATCGTCCCCAAACTAAGCCACAAATCCGGTAAACACAATACAATCGTATAAAAGTATAATCATATTTCCCGACAATGCAATATCAGCTTAAGAACAAATCCTTGTCTGCCATCCAGGCCGGATTGTACGCACCCTAATAGGATGGTATAATAAATATTTGCTCGCAGATTTGAGCAGATGCGTCGAGGGCGACCGCCTTTACTTGGATTTTATATGAAACATAGCAGAAAAAATGCCTGTTTCTGGAACACATTATTTGCGTCCTTGGCGAGGATTTATATGATTCTTTTTTTAGTTTTGATGGATAGGTTTCCTGGTTGTTTTATGGTGTTGACGCTATAATCAATCTATTATCAAAATGAGTTAAATCATTTTCATCAATCACTCCCTGCATAATTATGAGCAGAGGAATAAATGCACGTGTTGTTGACTTGTTGTAATTGTAGTCTTTGTCTTTTCTAACCTTATTTCCATTATTTCCTTATTTTTTCTTGAATTAATTCTTTAGAGCAGTGGTGGCCCACTGGTAACGGCCGTGACTTACGAGTTATAGGTCGTAGGTTCGGACCCTGACAGGTGCTTTACTTTGTGTATATTATTTCATCACCACTACTCTCAAAACGGTGAAGGAAAATATCGTGAGAGACGGCATGGCCTAGAATAAAAAAATCGAAGAATTATGTGACATCTACCAACCCGTGTTGGGCCCTCGTGGTAGATTATAGCCCACTCCCTCTCACAGAGAGGAGGCCTGTGTCAGTCTTTCTCGATATCTAAGAATACGAGACAAAGTTTTCCATCTTAATAACTTTCACTAAACCGTGGAAATAGCGAGATAATTACATTCTTAGTCAACGATCACAAAGTTCAGGACGTCATTTTATTAAAAATGAAATAAGATTTTATTTAACATAATATTTTTATTAAATTTTATTCTTTCTTCATGGGAGGATTTTGAGCATTTCTCAGACACCGTTTTATTAAAAAAATTATGAGGAAATAATTTTCTACGAATGTTGTTAACTTTGTTCTTTTTAGATTTCAGTTTGGAGAAAAAGAAATAAGTCACTTCATTATCCTGCTACTAAGAATTTTAATGTTAATTTTTTTTTTGTTTAGTCTGTACTGTCCCACTGCTGGGCAAAGGCCTCCCCCAAGTCCTTCCAGGAACTCCTTTCCCGCGCTACCTCAAACCAGCCCTCGCGGTACGCGTCCAGGTCATCTCGCCACCGCTTTCTGGGCCGACCTCGGCGGCGCCGTCCATCTTCAGGTACCCATTGTGTGGAAACTTTTGCCCAGCGATCATCCTGCATGCGGCTGATGTGACCCGCCCAGTCCCACTTGAGTCTGGCAGCTTTCTTGCCGACGTTTATTATACCCGTTTTGGAGCGCAGCATGGTGTTTCGAATTTTGTCCTGTCTTTTTACACCCAGGATGCTGCGCTCCGTCGCTCTTTGGCAAACACCAAGGCGGAACTTTTGCAACTCGGTGAGCAGAGCACCATAATGTTAATAAAAGATGAATATAGTAAATCAATGCCCCAATATGAGAATTTAGAAACGGGAAAATGTACATATTTATAATTTTTTCGCGGCTAAACAACTTAGCTGATTGTGATGAAATATTCTCCAATGGGTCGCTGATTTTTATGTGCAAAATTCCTCGAAACAGCGAAAGAAAGAAAGATATCTAAATAAGAATAGAAGCAAAAGCTATCTCCACCTTCCTTTACTCCATGACCACTGAATATTAAACGTCACATCGCAAATCCCAATGGATTCACATAAAACTTTTTTGCCCACCAATAAGTGAAAATGTTTGCGAAAATTCTAGAATCGTGAAAGCAAAAAACGAAAAGTTAGAATTAATTCCTCGACGTTATTGTTAATTAGGAGTTTTTATTCAAATTATGACAGAGTGGACAACAAAGGAGTCTTTTTTCTTTTTTATGTTTCAGTTAGTTTTCTATCTTTGATTTTTTTTTTGTTTCGTTTTTAATTATTATTTAGCAGTTTCAAATTAGGAAGGTGTCTATAGCTGTTTTGTTTGTTTTGTAATTGGAACTTTGAATTGAAATAAAGAGACTTGAAACGGATAAATATTAATGCTAGGTACTGCTACTGTCTTTTTTAGTCAATATTTCTGACATTTTGATATATCGCTCCATGTAAAATACTGGTATTCAGTTGCATCCAGATAGACTGGAAGCCGACCCTAACATAGTTGGGAAAAGGCTAAGCAGATGTTGATGATTTCTGACATATTGATAGATTGTTTATTTGTAGGCATCTTAATTTACAAACCAACATTACCTAACATTATTTTAGGACGCATGAAGAATCCTCCTCGTGTAGCGCAGTTTGTACCGCCAGTTACTCAACTGAATCGAGCGCTCGGCGCATCCTGGTCAGTCACATCCAACACCTTATTTGACTGGCCAATTCGTCCCTTGCAGTGGTAGGGCTAACGTCCGCTTGGTTTGCGATCACCCTCCCACCGAAGTCCGGCGTCAAGCAGCCTGCTGTGTTTCGTCGATGCATGGGAGTTCCAGTGCCTTAGGCATCTTCTGGGCACGCTCGTTTCATCATAGACTTCATCCATCGCTTTCCATCAGGCGTGATCGAGGCCAAGAGCGGGCCCACTCAGCAAAAAAAAAAAATCTACACGTTAATTTATTACTTTAAACCAATGCAATGGTTACTTGAATTCCTTCCCACTTTCAACAACATTAAAACTGAATTTGAAAGGACACATACTATATAAAAATTATGGTTTTAACAGTTTCACACACATGCCTTCCAAAAAAGATAAGCCACGAAAACTCAACGAGGCCGTTATAAGAAAAATATATTATGGCATTTAACCACGCAGTAGTGTTTGATATTCAAATGGTATTCAACAAAAAAATGATAAGAGGAGAAACCAGTAGGTGTCAACTGCCCTAAGATATTAAGCAGCCATTACGATGGTGGCCTCAGATAAAACAGGGACAGAATTTCAAATGTCCCATTATAGGAACTGTATTTTTGTGCTCCCTATATTTATTCAAATTAATTGCTTTTTTATGGCGACCGCTGAAAATCTCCACGTTTTATTTTCTTCGGGATGAATTTTTTTTATTGTTGGCTAGCGTAAATTTGTGGCAGATGTATAAAAGATTGAGAAGGATTTTTTTGTTTTGATCTTTGCTTTAGCAATAATATTCAAGTATCTTGACTTAGCACAAGAGGTTGTCGACATGTGGGACGTGGACTCTGCAATCATTCTACCGATAAAATTGTTACAGTAAATGGTCTAATAGCGGAGAGCCTCGACACGGCAGGAAGCTTCCATTGCGTGGCTGGGTCAAGGGCTTGATTCAGAAAGCAGTACCCCTGGACACGGCATGCATAGTGAGGAGATTCTTCTCTCTAGAGCCTTGACCACCGACAGCTTGGACCCTGTTCCTGATGCCGATAGGCCTCTATTTTTTTTTAAATAAAAACGCGGTTTCACCCGCATAAGTGTCGATCCCGTGGGAATATCGGGATAAAAACTATCCTTTCTCCTTTCCCAGGACTCAAACTATCTCTATACCAAACTTCATCTAAATTGGTTCAGCGGTTTAAGCGTGAAGAGGTAACAGACAGACACACTTTCGCATTTATAATATTAAGTATGGATTTAAAAATGTAACCAATATGTATCTATGCAGAAGAAATGATATATAAATGCTGTGCATTTAATCTATGGTTATGTTTATCAGTTGTAAGTATATGCAAAAGAATTTTATAAATGTTGTTATGTTTCTAACATTTTAAATGTTCTATACAAATTTTGTATGCAATATTGTTAACATGATAGAGGATAGTTTAACTCCGTTAGCTTGTTATTTAATTTTAACAAAAGTGTTAACACTAAATTGTAATTTCGTATGCTTACTTGTACGCCGTTAACGGCAAAAGATAAAGATCTCTGTACCTATTCTATTTTAAACATCTATTTTACACCTATGTTTAACAAATACAAACTTTGACTTTGATGAAATTATAATATTTCTACGTTTATTGTCGTTGGATCCCACTTTTGAATCCCACTTTTTAGGTATTAACGATGGATCCCGTTTGCTATTTCCGTTGAATCCCATATTATAACAACATGTGTACATTTCAGAAGAAAAGTGATTTACCTTTATCAAACAATAAAAATAGATTATTTTTAGTGGGGTACCCGGAACCGAACTAGTTAGATTAGGTTAATTATTTAAAAATAAACAATGTTAGGTTAGGTTAGGTGAAAACTGTGACCCCTACGCACGAGCCGAGCGAGCGAAGCGAGCGGTGCCGCGGCAGCGGCCGGCGAGTGCCAGAAACGACTAGATTATATAGAAAATGAGTTGTTTGTGAAATAAATAGTATGCGAAACGTTGGTTGTAAACTAATTGGTCAATGGAGTTTTGGTGAAACATTAGTGAACCCCTCATTTTATTATAAACAATTTTGTTGTTGAAAGTACCCGCATTCAGATTTTTTTAAGCATTCGGGATCCAACGGAAATACTTTTCGGGATTCAACGACAATAAAACGTAATTATCTTGCATTTTTTAAATTCGGGATCCAACGGAAATACATAATAATGTTTTGCGGGATCCAACGCCAAAAATATTAAAATGGGATTCAAAAACGGGATCCAATGGAAATAAATCTATTTCTAAAATCTGACGAATTTCCCACACATAATTATGAGGTTTCCGGATGATTGCGATGCGGACGAGTACTTCGATGTCTAAGTGTTCTTTGTTTTTGTATTTATTTTTATAGTAAGTTAGTCAGTCATTTTATTTAGTATCTAGTATTAATAAACAAACATGAAAATAAAAATAAAAATTATGAGATGCTGAAAAATTGAGATACCAACATTTTTGATGAATGTTATCTCAATGGGTATTCCTCAACTCTATGAAAATGTGAATTTATAATTCTTGCTACATTTTCCAGTCCGGAATTTTCAGCACAAAAAGAAAAACAGACACCAATTTACAGTGAAATCCTATTTCGTTAAATAAAATGAAAAGTAAATAATTAATTTGAATCCAAGACTTACTAAATGAGGCGTCCCTTTTTTGCCGACTGTAACTACAGAAATAAGTCCAGTTTATTTTAATTAGTACTTAAATTAACTGTAGTTACGGCCTAAATAATTTGAATTCATTTACTTTAAATCCTCTCATTTACAGGTGCTGTTAATTGCTTAACACTTTTTCTAATTAGAGTCTACACAAGATGATAAATATTAATCAACCGCTATTAGATAAGTAGGCAGTATATGTATTCAGACTTTACAAAATCTATTCTTACATTATCTTTTTCTTTCTTTTATATATGTATATTGTATATGTATACAGAATGAATTTTTTCAAGTGGGCGTGGATGGCCAAATCCAAAACTATGAGCAATAGCGAAAAGTACTCAAAGGAGTCCCGGTCTCGATTTTGATAAAAACTAAAACTGCATCATTTGATTTTTGAGAAATCAATATTTCTAGCCAGGAATCGAACCTGTTGATTCTGAAAAAAAAAACATACGCTGTATTATTACACCATTCGATAGCGTCCCTAATAAGGATCAAATTCTCCGAAGTAATGACATACGGCAAACCGTCGAGCTGTCTTGGCAGGTGGTAATCAGTTACTAGGTATATCTACTCAGGAATCAACTATGATAAAAATTACAAACAAAAAAGTCTATCATATTAGACTAAATAGGTTTTATGTCTTTTGAGTGGTATATCAAACGATTTTATATTAATTGTCTGTTACGCTTATAGAAATTAGTTCCTTTAAAATTATATCAATCGTTTATTATATTAACTGATCATATCCAATAAAATTATAGGTTCAGTTGTTATATCTCGTAAATATCAGAGGTTTTGTAATTATATCATATATTACTTACCCGAACTTTACACCAGAACAAAATATAATAATTATGTGTGTTACTAAGCACGAACAAAAAATCTAATCAAAATTCCTTGTTATCGAAACAATGTAAAGTAAATTGACTTTGAACAACGCTTTATCGGAAATCAGTAATTTCTATAGAATGAGTGAATAATCTCATTTATGTGTCGATTTAAAAATTGACGCATTTTGCACGTAGAATGATCTTTTTCTGCCGTAAAACCTAAACAGTTGATAAATAAAAACGTAACATAAAAAATTTATGTGCTGGCCTAGGATTTGAGGAAAGAGCGATTTTATAATGATAACCGCCCATGCTTTGCACGGGTCTATAATGTACTGATGTGGCGAAAGATCAATTATAATGTATTATACCCAAGTTGAACATTACTAGACGATTTATTCCGGATGGTTTATTTATTTAAACTTTTCGCACAAAAAGTTACAAAGGCGGACTTAATACCTTAGGCATTCTCTACCAGTCAACCAAGGGTGTTGAAGAGATTAGATGGCAGTTTATACCTTCCAGAATACATTTTCTAAGTTAAGGTCAAAACCGCATCGAAATCCGATACGTAGCTTAGAAGACCAACGTAGTCACACAGAAGGCACGAAAAGTGGCTTTTATTTATAATATGATGTATAAATGCTACTAATTCTGAGCGAAAACATTTCCACTTAATGCATTTTTTAACAATTGGCTGGGCAAAAAACGCATACTAATCTGCTACGCTGCCTCGAAACAACAGTCGCGAAATTCCGTCGCGTTTTTTCGCTCATGAGAATTGGTCCGTAATCTTATTTTTTTACCTATGCACTCGTCCGTTACCCAATTTGATTCAGTTCGCTGTCAAAAACTGCGTATCCGTTACCAAGCTGATTCAGTCTGGCATGCCTACGGTCGAATTTAATGCAAAAGGTTACATTCAATTCTACCCATCGCAGCATATTATTATCTATCAAGAGTAACTGACACTACTCAGCTCTTAAATAAAATATAGAACCTAACGTTCTCTTCCGCTTAACTGTTGCAACGTGTACCAAACCAAAAGCCCTACATTGTCGAATCTTCATTAAGTGAAGTTGTTTACTGAGTGAGGGCCGAGTAAACAGGGCATGCAATTTGACTGTTCGCACACTTTCGTGTTTTTGTACTTGACGTGTATTAGCCGAGGTGCGGCGGTGGTTAATTAGTGATAAGCTGAAATAACCTGACCAGAGAATGTCTAGAATTGTTAGCCAACAAAATTGAACGGTTAATTAGTTATTATTATAAAATTATAATAAGTAAAAATATTCTAAATGTAATAAAGTATTTTTAAAGAAAAAATTAAATAATTTGAGTGTCATATTGAAGATAGTAAGGAGTTAATATTATCTGTAAATAAATAAATAATCATATTAATTATATTTATTTATAAAAAAATATTATTTTAATTTTTGAAACAAAAATGTAAAGTTTTAATGAAACTATATTTTACTACTAAATTACTAAAAATTAAGTTAATTTTCATCCATTTCCAACGCCAGATAATTTTATCCGAGAAATAATTATGAATTTTTGACAGTTCTTCGAATTCGTAATATTCGTAATTCGTTCTTCGTAATTATGAATTTTTGACAAAATCTGTCAGACGTTCATTTTATTCCACGAATAAAAATTATCCGTCGATTAAAAATCGGCTCTTAATCAACATAAATTCACCAACGAGAACTAAAACTTCTGCCCACCCCTTCCGAACTATCCGCGCATCAGCTATCCGCAGTTAACAAGAAAAAGCGTAATAACGTACAAATACACAAACAAACTGACCTATTTCTTATACTCATTCGCGATATTACAGAAACTGGATGGCAAACACATAAATCTATGTTATGCTGTTACTTTTAGTTCAGGAGATAGTGTAGAAAGTTGCAGAAATGAGTATTCCGAGTTTTCATGGTAACTTAAAATGTTATGGAAATAAAGAAAAGTAGGTGTAAAATACTTTTCTCTATAGTAACAATCAGCCTATAATATTCCCACTGCCGGAACACAGTCCTCTCTGTAAGAGGGAGTACTCAAAGGAGTCCCGGGTTCGATTTTGATGAATACAAAAACTGCAACATTGGATTTTTGAAAAATCAATATCTCTAGCCAGGAATCGAACCTGTTGATTTTGAAAAAAGAAAGACACTGTATTATTACACCATTCGATAGTGTCCCTAATAAGGATCAAATTCTGGGAAGTAATGACATACGGCACTCTTAAGGAAAAAGTTGAATTTTAATAAACCCAACACCGTATTTGACTGGCCAATTCTTCCCTTGCGGTGGTAGGGCTAACGCCCGCATGGTTTGCGGCCACCCTCTCACCGGAGTCCGGCGTCAAGCAGCCTGCTGTGTTTCGTCGATGCGTGGGAGTTCCAGTGCCTTAGGCATCTTCTGGGCACGCTCGTTCCATCATAGACCTCATCCATCGCTTTCCATGAGGCGTGATCGAGGTCAAGAGCGGGCCTAGTCAGCAATAAAAGAAAAATAAAGCGATTAAATTCTTAATATTACGGCACTTAGCTGTCGAAACTTCATAAGTGTCAAACTATCAGTAATACAATCTTCGAGATGCGGTAACTTGCAGCATGGCTGTCTCCTGAACTGGCCGTGTTTGGACGGCGGAGCTGCAAATCGACCGGATGGCTGAGTAATTATGTTGAATGTTTTGCATGTCGAGATAAACAGTTGCTAATATTGAGTGATCTGTTTAATAGTGCTTAGTTAAAGGTAAACATGCAGTGGAGTGTTAATGTTAGCATCACAAAATGGCTATTGGCGTTTCAAATTCGATACAAACGATTACATGAAGATAATTTCTCGAATTTGAATATTTTAGCACAGTATACTTTTACTTACTGATGCTGCTGTATAGCAGCAGTGGCAGCCCAGTGTCAACAGCCGCGACTTACGAGTTGTATGTCGTAGGTTCGAACCCCGACAGGCGCTTTACTTTGTGTAAATTATTTCGTCACCACTGCTCTCAAAACGGTGAAGGAAAACATCGTGAGGAAACCGGCATGTCCTAGAACCAAAAATTCGAAGACATGTGACATCTACCAACCCGCACTGGGCCCGCGTGGTGCATTACGGCCTACTCTCTCTCACCAAGAGGAGGCCTGTGTCCCAGCAGTGGGAACATTATAGGCTGATTATGATACTTACTGCTTGAATTTTCACGTTAGTAATTTAGTAAGTACTGCAGTAATAGCTACCATCTAAACAATAAAGAAAGAAATACCTATAATTATTGCCATCAAGAATTTTGGGCTTTTCGAATAAAAATAATGACCGTTGTGTTTGAGGATCAATAGCGAATCAAAATTCTGTAACGACCCTGCTGGAAATAAAGTTCCTGATTTATAAATCTGTTCACTTTACCACGGTAAGCGAGATGAAACCACATGTCTAGGCGCTTCATCAAGTGTCTAATATGCCTGTAATTGAATTAATTCCCCTACCAAAACCTCCGCTCAATTTCTTATTACGTCTCCTTTCTGGATTAAATACAACAAAAGAATCTTCTATATCACAGCTTATCCGTAAAAACAAACTGGCAACACACATAATTCGGCTCACACAGACCCTGTGACGTGATTGAAGACCATTTTCCTTGAGAAGTCCGACGAAACTTTGTTTCTTGTTAACGCTCAAAGTGGGATTTGTCGCAGATAGAACCTCCAAACGACACGATAAGGACTGCCTTATCTGCGTCTGATTTAATATTATTCTATGTCTGCCCGAGGGTAAGATCGGCGCTGGTTTATCAGATAATTTACTTTGGCAGTTTTTTGCTTGACTTTTGAAGTAAATAAAGTCTAGAATTGTTGGTGTTGTGGGTCTTATTTTGTGTGTGAGGTAAGTGATATTTCGTTGACATTTTAAAAGGTTTCATTAGTGTTGAAAAAAAAACATAAATGTTTCAAAAAAATTGGTTGTCTGTAAAGTCGGTTTACGGACGAAAATATTGCAGTGGAATCTGCCCCACTATTTCGATTTAGTGGGGCAGCTGCCCCACTAAACTGCAAAATTTTAGACATTCCACTTTGCCCCACCAGTGAGGCGGCAGGTGGGGCAAAGTGGAATAATCCTTTTAAATATGTCTGACAAAATATGGAAGCGGAAACAGATCTGCCTTCCCCCTCGGCCAATACCAACGTGATGTCTTGTTACATCTTGACTAAACGTGACGAGAAAAAAAGCTTCTCCATAGCATTTACCCCACTGACCTCAAAATGAAACAATTCTATTCGTGCCTCTCGACGGACCCAAACTTTCTAGAACAAAAACCGAAAAAACAAATTCTAACACTAAATTGAAAAACGCACGACACGTACAAACGCCCGTGTTTCGTTGACAGCCGGGGAAAAAGAGCTTTGTGTGTTCGTCAGTCAGCAACATAAAGAGATGTTGATGAGGGTTCTCTGTGTGCGCAACTGAGTTTTTTATTGATTTAGATTGTACATGACGTCTTGTTCTGTTGTTTTAATGCCTGGCGTTGAGTAGTTCTGAGGGGCAATTCTCGTAATTTTAATCTGTCAAGCTCCGCTAATGAGACACGATTGATTTTCTATTGTTTCGTCGCCAATCGGCGAACCGCGCCGTTTGATCGGTTAAAAACGTTCACAGTCTCATCTCAGTCTCAATCTGTCAAAGATATCTCTAATTTCCCTACATTTTGACATGTTTTTGACATTTCTTTGTCGCCGAGATGAGACTGCGACACTGACCTCTATTAAACAACTTTTCAAAAGATTTTGAACGTTTTAAATTACGAGAAATTGGCCTTCAGGTGTAATTTAACCTCTCTGCTCGACAAAATTTTGACATTTGACACACCAGCTGACTCGACGGGGTGTTGCGAATTACGTCATGATAATCAGAAATTTACTTTAACTTTCAGCATTCGAATTTATTAAGAAAACTGTGTTACCGCGCCTATTTTGTATAATAAGTTTGTGGCAAATATCTCTAACTATATGCTGAGGTCGGTAAAACCGCGTCATTCTACTGTGAAAGTTGTATAAAATAGATATTACCACACCTATCCAAAAGGTAGACACCTCGAAATAGCTGAAAATATGTACATAAACCATCTAATCTCTTGATGAAAATATGCAAAAGGGAAAAATAAAGATATTGTCATTCTCTCTGCATTCTTACTTTTACCATTTTTCATACATAAACTACATACAAAACATGATCAAATCTTGATAAAAATTACTAAAAATTATGTTGCGACGTGACGCCTCTTAGTGCTGACCATCCACCCAATTTTCTTATTCCGATTCAAAAATGTCATAAAGCCTAATCGATAATCGGTATTTTAAAAAATATAAAAATATTGTAGAGACTGAATAAAAACTCTTTGGTATATTTTATCATGAATTAATAGTTTTTTGAAATATAATCATTTTAATAAGTACAAACACGTACAGTGTGGATAGGGGTGTAACTTTTTATGGTTCCCTACGTCCGAATGAAAAAACGGAACCCTTATACCCTCACTCGTGTGTCTGTCTATAGGTTTGTTACAATCGATTTGTTTCGAATCTACTGGACCGATTAAGTTGAAAGAACATGGGTCTGAACGTACCCAGTTTGTAGCAAGTTGAAATTGGTACCATTCGAAAGGTCTTTGAAAACGTAGATATTTTTTGTATGGGAGCAACTTTGTAACTTATGTAGGTGTTGGGGAATTTTAGGTGACTGTGGTCAAGGAAACTCCAAATATTTTGAGATTGAGTAAACGTGTATTGCCTTGATGACGAACAAAAAAGAACAAAAAAAACGAGTAGGTACACATACAATCCTTACATCTAATTACTATCATATAAAGATTTGCTTATACTAAACGAGCAGGCGTTTGGCTCGAACATGCCCCCGGACGTTGGAAGCAGCAGAACAGCTTTCAACCAGACGCAGAATCAACGGGCAGTGGGCAAATCCTATTAAAGGCTCTCCTGACGACTCCAGCGGATGTTTTGACGTCAGCCACACGAATAATTCCATCCGATCCTGGATGGACGGCGACGACTCTTCCCAGTTTCCATTTAAGAGGAGGAAGGTGGTCCTCCTTTATGATGACCAAAGAACCCAACTTTAGCGTGTCCTTGCAGGTATGCCACTTGGTCCTTTGCTGCAGCTCGGACACAAACTCTTTACTCCAACGAGCCCAAAAATGCTGGCGTAGCTGCTCGATCCGTTGGAAACGAGATAATGAAGAAGTGGAGTAGTTCTGTAGATCTTGCTGCGGAAGTGACGTCAGTGGCCGGCCAACAAGAAAATGACCCGGAGTCAGTGGAGTGTAGTCCGCTGGATCGGATGACAGCGGCGTCAGTGGACGTGAATTCAATATCGCTTCAATCTGGACTAATGTGGTGTTAAGCTCTTCAAATGTTAATTTACAATTTCCCAACACTCGCCTGAGATGATATTTTGTTGACTTAACACCCGCCTCCCAGAGTCCGCCAAAATGAGGAGTGTACGCGGGTATAAAATGAAATTTAACTCCGTCGTTAGCCAATTGCTCGCCCAAGGAATTGCAATTAGATTTAAGGAACTTCGAAAGTTCGTTGCAGGCACCGACAAAAGAGGTACCGTTGTCGGAGTAGATGTCACTGGGTTTTCCCCGTCGCGAGATAAATCTAGATAAAGCTAGTAAATACTTATTGCTGGTTAAGTCACTCACCAGCTCTAAGTGAATAGCCTTGGTGGTGAAGCACACAAAGATGGCTATGTACACTTTTACCAGCCTACATCCCCGACCCTGCCTACTAGCAGCCATGATGGGACCAGCATAGTCCACACCAGTGCTGTCAAAAGGATAACCACCTGGAAGGAGACGCTGCTGTGGCAAATTACCCATCACAGGAGTAACTGTTCTACCCGACATGCGACAACAACGCACGCAATTACGGTAACAACTCTTTGCTAGGCTTCGTCCGCCTATTGGCCAGTATGAATCCCTGATCGAAGCCAGCAATAACTGAGGGCCTGCATGCATCAGCTTTACGTGTTCAAATTCAAATAATAACTTCGTAAATTTGTGAGTGGACTGTAAAAGAATAGGGTGCTTTTTATCGAAAGAAAAAGTTGAATTTGCTAAGCGTCCTCCGACACGCATGATTTTATTATCATCTAAAAATACGTTAAATTTTATAAGGGCGCTTTTATAAGGCAACTTCTGATTATTAATGAGTAATTTATACTCGGGAAAAGACTCAATTTGGCTTCTAATTATAATAATATTTAATGCATCCTGCAACTCGACTTGTGATAGAAAACTACTGGAAGGAATTTTCCTACACAATTTTGTAAACCTTAAAACTGTTGCTACACTACGGATCAGCCTTAAATAACTAGAAAAACGATTAAAATCTATGAATGTGTGACATTGACTGTTATCGCTAACACTAGCGCTCAATAAAACATGAGGTCGAGTTTCAGGCAGTTTGTCTAACTCTAACGATTTATGTTGAGACGGCCAATGAGATTGGAATTGCTTCAAAAAACTGGGACCACTCCACCACAAGTCCAAAGATTGCAGAACACTAATATCCACGCCACGAGATATTAGGTCTGCAGGGTTCATGGCGGTTGGGATGTGTCGCCAAGTACAGTGCCCCGCCTTATCTAAAACTTCAGCAACGCGATTACGCACAAACGGCTGAAGTTTAGAAGGTAACATCTGCAACCATCCCAACACGACGGTGGAGTCAGTCCAGCAATAAACATGACTAAACTTTAGTCGCAGCGAATTCACAACCTTCTCGCACAAACGAGCTCCGACTACGGCGCCACACAATTCCAGTCTTGGAATGGTGGTCGGCTTAATAGGTGCCACTCGACTTTTAGCGGCTAGCAGACGAACCATGTACTCACCCTGATCATTGGCACTACGTACATAGACGCACGCACCATACGCACGCTCAGATGCGTCTGTGAATACATGTAGTTCCAGTATAGTATGTGCATCACATATAACGTGTCGTGGAACACGATAATTATTGATAAGCGGCAATGCTTTGACAATAGCATTCCAAATAACATTAAGTGCCGGGGTTAATGGCTCATCCCACGAGAGCTTGTCTAACCACATTCGTTGTAAAAACATTTTCATTGTGACTACGCAAGGAGATAAAAGTCCTAGGGGGTCAAAAATACGTGCTATTGCAGAAAGTACATCCCGTTTTGTTACAGATACTTTAGAAGGTAACGTTAAACTGGAAAACCCAAATTCATCGGAACTAGAAAACCAGTCAAGCCCTAATAACTTATTGGGTTCATTACATCCCATATCTAAATCTAATGACGACTGAGAAGCTCCGGAAACTAAGTTCGGAACGTTAGACCTCCACTTTCTAAGCGGCATGCAAGCAGATGCTAGTGCGTTGGTGACCTCTGTGCGGATAAACATAACTTCATTTAAATCATCGGCTCCTGTCAAGAGGTCATCAACGTAAAAGTCATGCATGATGACGTCAGCAATCTTATCTCTGCTACCTGAGGATGACTCACCCACAGAACATGAAGTAGTCTTAGTGTCATTGGGTTGATAGTCCATTCCTATTTGCTTGAGGCAACGCGTAGCAAGAAATGGTGCACTAGCCGTACCATATGTAACGGTGTTCAATGTATAAATCTTGACAGGATCGCATGCATTATCACGCCACAGAACCTGTTGCAGGTACCGATCAGATGGGTGGACGTATATACATCTATACATCTTCGCAACATCAGCTGACAAGACGAACTTGTGTTGTCGAAACCGAAGAAGTATAGATATAAGATCGTCCTGCACTGTAGGACCCACCATCTGCACGTCATTGAAAGATAGTCCTGAAGAAGTAGCACAGCTTGCATTAAAAACTACACGGAGCTTGGTAGTTGTGCTACATTCACGCAGTACCCCGTGGTGTGGTATGAAATATCCACTGGGACTGTCATTATCCGTTTTTTCTGTCATATGTCCTAAAGTCTCATATTCAGACATGAAGTCACGATATAACTTACCGAATTCAGGCTTGGACTTCAGTCTGCGTTCTAAAGAGTATAGACACTTAGAAGCCCTTTGGAAAGATTCTCCTAAAAGAGCAGGATTTTGCTTAACAGGAATACGAACACAAAAATGACCGTTCTCTAAACGTGTCGTATTCTTAACAAAATGCTCCTCACACAACTTCTCCTCGGGTAAATAATGTGAGGATGGTGAATTAATCTCTTCTAGATTCCAGAATTTGTCTAAATCGGTGCGAATTTTATTTAATTCACCGTCACTAGGGGAATCAATTTGAGTGAAATTGCATAAAACATTCGAAATTAATTTACCATTATTATAGGTAACAGGGCCAGAAACAATCCAGCCTAACAACGTTTCACACAACACTGGCTTACCTACTCCTAGCCGAATTCTCTGTGAGCCAACCAAGTCCCAGAAGAGATCCGCTCCTATTAAGACATCTACTTCTGAAGGCTTGTAAAAGGTGGGGTCAGCTAAACAGATATTATCTGGAATATTCAGATCTGAAATGTCGACTTCACGACTGGGCACAACTGTCGTCAATGATGGCAAAACAAAACAATAAAACTTAGCAGCATAACTATTGTCTAATGACGTCATTTTCACGTGACATGTTTTGCCTACACGAGAACTTACGTTATTAATGCCATAGACCGAACCATTTATCTGACTAGTATTTAAGTTAAGCCGTGTACATAATCGTTCCGTCATAAAACACGATGTACTACCACTATCAAGCATGGCTCGCACTATGTGCTCACGATCCTTGTGATCACATAACTTGATAAGAGCGGTGGACAATAACACAGCGCGTTGTTTACGCACACTACTTAACGAACTGAGATCCGCTGACAAAGTTAAATTATTTGCACTCGCATCAGTAGTGCTAGCCACGGCGTCAGTGGGTAATGACGTTGATACGGAATGGGACGAGCTACCGTGTGATTTGTTATCATTATTGCAAGAATTCGCCGTACCTTTATTCTCCGACGAATGAATCAAAGTGTTATGTCGGCGCTTACATATCTTGCATCCTGGCTTTTTGCATCGATTAGCAAAGTGACCTGTACGAAAACAGTTATAGCACACTTTATAGTTAGGTATTAATTTGAGTCGAGCGTCTATGCTAAGTGCAAGGAATTGTGGACAACTACTTAAAACGTGATCGGCTTTACAGTGCGGACACAACTTACTTAATTCAGTGTTGGAATTACTAGATTCTTGTGATACAACCATAGATTTCATCTTATTCGAATGTGAACTAGACTTAGCGGAAGTGGGATTACTGCTATTTCGTGCTGTTTCTAGCGTTTCTAATAAGTCAGCGCGAAAGCGAATGAATTCTATAAATGCAGCAAATGTTATAGTGCTGTCTTTGTCTATACGACCTTTGTGCTCCTCCCACTCACGATAAGTTAACTGATCTAATTTCCTAGTTACAATGTATATTAATAAAGTGTCCCAATACTTAATGGGCTCATCTAACGATTCCAACGCACGGAGATTTTTATTAAGTTGGTCGATCAATCCTTTTAACGCAACAGAGGACTCCTTTGTAATAGCATTCAAGTTAAATAAGGATGACACATGATTTTGAACTAACAACCTTTTGTTATCGAAACGATCACAAATGAGCTTCCACGCTGTATCATAATTGCTTGCGGAAAACTCAATCGCATGGATTACAACAGCAGCAGATCCTTCCAGGGACGCTCGTAAATAATGAAACTTGTTAACCTGGTCGATTTCATCGTTACTGTGAATGAGGCTAGTAAAAGTGTCACGGAACTCCAACCAGTTGCTAAAACTCCCATTGAATTTAGGTAATTGTATCGTGGGCAACTTAACAGGCTTACGTTGACTGATACGGGTACATTTTTCACTACTCATCGACTCATTATCATTGCTATACTTACATAACAACTCCTGTGACCTAGACAGTGCTTTGTAGTATTGTGACTCAAATTCAGTGCGCTCAGAGAATTGAGCCTTAACATCTTCTACCAGACATTCCAATCGCAACTGTACCTCATCGTAATGCCCATACAACGACTCGATTCTTCCAATCCGTAACTGCAATTCCTTGACCTCACAATTAGTTAACTCCTTGGCACTGGACACATCAAGGTAATTGATGAATGCAGTTAAACGTCCCTTGAAACTTCCTCGTTTTTTAATAAGTTCTCTTTCTTCGGACATTCTGGGAATCGAATGCTGTCAACCTGAAATTTGTATGATAACAACTTAGGTATATTTTTAGACAATACCTAACTCAATTTAAGGTACCTACGTATTACTACAATGGTATAACAATAATAACCAAAGATTGAATAGTGACTACTACCTGTTGTAAATATGTGAATACAAAATGAGATTTTTAATTTAGACTTTTATTTAAGCTACATAAATTCCTTAAAACTTGAATACTTAATTACCTAACGTCGAACTTAACACAATACACTAACAAAATAATCAATTAAATTGACTAATACGGGCTAATTAACTGAACAAAGACTTGTGATATCTATTTAACACCTACCTACGCACAAACTATTTAATATGAATAGTTAACTAAAATACTGCTATACAATTATAAATGTAGCAAAATATCTACTGGACTTTTCACTGAAGACCGTATAATCGTATTTGCAAAATAAGTATCATCAATTAAATGATATGTACTAGAAACTATTCACAATGCAAAATAGGTAAATATGTAAATTTTAACAATATAGGTACTTATTCAGATAAATAAAACACTAACCTTTTAAATCCTTAACTATGGTTAAAATACTACCTGACCGAGTGTTGGGTGATGATATTACAACTCTAAAATTCTTAACACCGTTAATTAGCTTGACGTCCTTTGTTCACAGTCACATTGCCGGCGTATAACCTCTTCGACAAAACTCCACGATAATAATTTCCAAATCCACTGATTTTTAGCAAATCTTCATGTGATTACCAATCCGGCTCGGTAATGGACCAAAATGTTGGGGAATTTTAGGTGACTGTGGTCAAGGAAACTCCAAATATTTTGAGATTGAGTAAACGTGTATTGCCTTGATGACGAACAAAAAAGAACAAAAAAAACGAGTAGGTACACATACAATCCTTACATCTAATTACTATCATATAAAGATTTGCTTATACTAAACGAGCAGGCGTTTGGCTCGAACAGTAGGAAAAAAGATATTCGATGTTGAAAATACCGAAAATCCTTAGTAAAATCGACCCACACACGTTAATTTTTTTTTATTTTATCCATTAGGTGGGTAGTTCGAACTATTTTGTGCTAGCGTCGATGTGTCGTCAGTAGTTAGTACCTGTTAGGAACTGATTTTGAGCGCGCGCGCATATCTTAGTTTATTTTATTCTTACTTTTATTTACAACCTCGGCTTTCACAACGGACTTCAGTGTATTACTTATATTTGTGATGTGCTATTTGTGATGGTTCGTATATATACGTACAGAAAAGTAAAAACTTTTTATTTCAAAAAAAGTCTTACAGCTTACACAAGTATAAAAACTTGTTAAAACCCTTTGTGATTACTTGCCCAGATGGCTATATTATAGATATATGTGGACCATACGCTGCAACAAGGACTGATGCCCAAATCATGACTGAGATTATGAATGATCAAACGTCCCCAGTGCATATAACGTTACAAACAGATGACGTTTTTATATTAGATCGAGGTTTAGAGTCTCTACTCTAATACCAGATATAGAAAGTGCTGGCTATGTTGCCCATATGCCACCAAGTAAAGATAGGCATGCCACACAGCTTACAGATATTCAAGCCAATAAATCTCGAGAAATCACCATAGTGCGTTGGGTCATTGAAGTAATAAACGGATGGTTCAAAAGGGACTGCAAAATATTTAGGCATACAGTTATCAATAAAACACTCCCTCACTTATTTGAAGACTTCCGTATTGCGGGAGCCCTTATAAATGCATTTAGGCAGCGTCTGACAGATAATGAGCATGCCCACGCTTTTATCAATATAATAGCGCAAAGAAGAAGTGAACCCAACAGACTGGGCAATTATGTAGTCGCAGAACATATGAACAGACAGCGGGCGGTGTTCACAACAATGACGGCTACGTCAATACCATTTCCACAATTGACAGAAGAAGACGTCATTCTACTCAGTTTGGGCACATACCATTTAAAGCTCGCTAGATCATATGTTGCCGAGCATTTGCGAGGTGGAGATGGTATATATAATATTGAGGTATCTTCGAGCCGTAGCCCTAGTATGTCGCAGCATGGGCTAGTAACCGAAAACTGCTCGTTAATTAGAGGCCGCATATTATCGAGGCACGTGTCTAATAAAATATATTACACATATATTTTAATCAATGTTAATGTCCAGGGCAGAGAAGCCATCGAAGCGTATTATTGCTCCTGCATGACGGGTATGAGAACTCTAGGTGTTTGTGCCCATACTATTAGCATAATATGGTACTTAGGTGTTGGCAGGCACCTAGATAACTTCGTAGGTCCGGCAAGTGCCTGGGATGATATAATCATTGAAAGTAACAATACAATTTAATAAAACTGTGCTATTTAAGATTGATATTTCTTATTTAATATTTTTTCTGTACCAAAAACCAACGATAGGAAGCTATATCGCTCTCTAAAGACAGAAAAAATGACTGGTTACCTATTTATTTAGTCCAAAAAGCAGAAAAAGTGCGTTTATTGGCAATTAAAAATGTTACAAAGAAGTTATCATAACTTCGGTCTTTCATTCATTCATTCATTCGTTCACTTATTTTCGAGTTACTCAATTAGGCCTCTTCTAAATTACACCTAGTCTAAAATGCTACAAAGTGGGTACGGGTTCCATACAAAATTACCCATTGTTCTTTGGTACACATATAAATTTCTGTGACTCAAATACGGACGTGTAACATGAATAAATTAATTATGAATATGGGGTCACTTTTTGGGGTCACTTTTTGGGGTCACATTAGATAAAAAAAATACCATTATTATAGTTTCAAACTCAAATGGGTCCCGTCTGCTTCCAAATTTTATTTTATTTAAAATGGGCTTGTTTTTAGCTTTTCAGTTAGTTTTAGTACAAGGATGCAGTCGGTTTTTTTAATTTTTCTAATTACTTTTTTTTATTTCCAGCTTTTTAGGTTACAAATGTGAAAGATGTGTTTCGCAGACGATTTAGTTCTTGATACGTGTTTTTTACGATTTGTCACTTTGAACTATTTTTAAACCATATAAGTTGTATATATTTTTGTAATCACCTTTTAAAACCCTTTATTTTGATACCCCAATCGATAGGTATTGAGAAAAAAAAAATGATTGAAGGCATAATATGGCGCCAAAAATCCGCCATTTTGTTTTTTTCTATTTTGATATGCCCAGTGTCACTCTCACAGTAAATACGAATCTAACGACACCTCTCAAGCTAAAATCCATCGAGCCGTTCAGGCCGCAGAGCGTGCCAAACAATTATACATACTTACATACTCTCGAAAAACATAACCCTCCTTCTGGTGCAGTCGGGTAAATAGTAGATTGTTATACAAGGGTCGAAAGGAATCTATTCCCATACGAGGTACTTAGACTATAGTCCGAGTAGGAATTGATGACTTTCACCCGTGTTAAATACTCTACTTTTCATTTCGAATATAAGGAAAGTAAAAAATAGTGTTTTTTCTAAAATGTTTATTGATAAGAATAACATGAATAATAGGTACCTATTTAAAATTAATTGAAATATTAGAACAATTTGTGTGCTATTTTAAATATGGAACACACCGCGTCACTGCCGCGGGCCGTCCCGCTTGATAGGTATTTTTTTTCACACTGGCTGTTTATACACTCACAAGACCGCAACATTTTTCTCGTAGCTGACTACTTCCAACCAATTTAGTTCTATTTTTTAATTCATTCCCGACCTAGAGAGGGAAGCAATTACTATGAGTCTTTCCCGCCTTAAAGTGGGAAGCAACGTCTTCCACCCGCTATTCGGATCAAACAAATACTACTTTCCGAGTATGAGAAATGAAAAAGCTTTGCTTACTGTAAGTACCGTGTGATATATCAAATGAAAGGGTTTGTCGTGAGGGTCACAAACATATTTTTAATAACTAAAAAAAAGTTATTTAGAAACAATATATCTGAAACCACAGCCTAAAATAAAAAGAACTACAAAATATAGTTCTGTGATTATTCTAGATTCCAAGAGATCCTATCAGACGTCTGGTCTTCAAATAATATAGCAAATCTCTCATTCTATACTGCGTACATACTTACATTTGGTCACAGTCAAAATATGTTCGGGACGTTATATTTAATTTGAAGTTGGTATTTTTAAATGTTATGCTTAAAACACTTGTTATAAGAAGTCGGTTAAAAATAAGATTTTTGGCATTTTCAATCTCAATAGTAAGAAATGCTCAAGATGTTATTCCCCATAAGAAAACAGTAGGACTTTGCTTTTCTGGCTGGCACTTTAATTTTTGAGTAGGCACCTTATGAATGATGGGTTTATGAAAAACAAACTGATTTTTGCAGTCGATCAAATTAATGATGATGTACATTGTGCATGCGTGAATATTCAACCCTAACGGAACCTTTCACTGTGCGTGGTCCGACATAAACATGGAAAGATTTTTTTAAATTTCGTTGGGAAACTACCACAAAAACAAACAATTACCTTTACTCAAGTAAATTAATAGAAACAAAAACTACCAAGCTCATAAAACTAACAACACATATTAAAATGTAAAGTGATTGCGGAATACGCAATTTATACAATTAATTTATCATCATTCCCAAACTTCTGCTCAGCCTACCTAAAAAATGTATACTGGGCATTCTGTAGCAAACTATTAGAAAAGTATCAAAAATAAATACTTAATTGTAAAATACATAAAAATAATTTTATACGGCGAGTGCATTCGAAGATAAATTCAAATATAGAAACAAATTCGGCGCGAAATTCAATAAATGACTATGGTCTAAGGTCCTCAGTGTTATTGACTCAGTTCAATTGAATGTCCAAAAAACTATTAAAATTACATTAGAAAAGCATAAATCATTATTATAAACAATGCTTATTGTATTTAATGATTAAAATAATTTTATTTCAATTTCTGAGAATCGATTTCCGATATTCGACATATTAATTACCCGAGTCAATCGAAATTAAAAAAAAAAAATCGTTTTGCATAATCGCTTTCGCACATCATTACGATAAAAAAAACAATCATGGACGGCGATTTTGAACACAAATTGAGTAGTGGTAATGAATAATACGTGTTATTCGACCTGTGTTTCAATATTACGTTAAGATTTGGGCATTTTCGCGTTGTTAATAACATTTACAATAATATTTGTCACATTTTAAATCTTATCTACTTGTGTGTGTGTGATATTTGTGAAAAGTAAAAATGTAAACACGCAATATTGGCGCGAAACTTCGACATTAGATATAAAAAAACTTCATTACCACTACTTATTTTAACTTGAACAACGTATGAATTCGTCAAATAATTAAATTATGTAGTATTCACTGCCCCTGTGGTGGAGTTTGGATGTTCGAAATCCCCAATTTTTATGTTTTTTAGCCTCGACCACCACTGACAACAAAATGGCGATTATCGCATTTACAGACTTGAATTTTATAAAGGTAAAGTAATAAGCTTGCGCGCTAAATATGAAATATTTAATGGCGTTAACATATGAGTTTTTTATCCAACTCTCTTAATTAACGCACATTCATAAGATTTGATGGGTAGCTTAATAAATATTTACATAATCAATGTAGGGTGTCGTATGTCGTAATTCTTGGGTCCTAAAGGGGTCATTACCGAGCCGGCGGAGGTTTGTGTGTTCGGGTCCTAAAGGGGGCGCTACCGAACTATACGGTTAAAGAGTTTTTATTAAGCCCGCCTTTGTACCTTTTTGTGTGCAAAAAGATGGGAAGGAGTCGACACAAAAATGCTATAAACGATACTGGCGTCAAGATGTTACGCTTTTCACTGACAAGTAAGTAAGATAGAAAATAACTTTCTTGAAATTACGGCGAAGTAAATGTAGCACTCGAAATAAATCTTATCGTCTCCCAAAATGTTCGTATAACAAGTTACTATTTTATACAATTAAATACTATAACTATCAATCAATATAGAAAATGAAATCCATACTATTATATAATATTATAAATTTACCTTTTCACGCCTAAAAAAAAAAAATTTAGATGAAATTTGGTATAGAGATAGTTTGAGCCTCAGGAAAGAACATGGGATAGTTTCTATCCTGATCTTCCCACGGGATCGAAACTTATGCGGGTGAAAGCGCGGGGCGCAGCTAGTATTTTATAAAAGGATAGAACAGAAGTCGATTGATCGATTGAGACACTTCCCGCTTTTTTTACTGTCACTTTCAAAATAAGTTATGAACATAGAATGAACGAACAGAGGGGCAATTCCCGTAATTTTAAGAAAGTTCACAGTCTGATCTCGGTCTCAATCTGTCAAAAATACCTCAAATTTCCCAACATTATTGACAAATTGTTGACATTGATTGTCGCTGAGGTGACATTGCGACTACATTTTGAACGTTTTTAATTACATATTTTATTATTTCTATAGTTTTTTACATTTCTATAGATTTTCCATCTAAAATTTCTCAGTAGGTGCTCGGAGTCTGGATTTGTGCCCGTTTTATGGCAATAGGGTTGTCCCCACTTACATGAAATGTGGATGCACCTCTGCCTAACCTTTCAGGATGTACTGGCGTGATGGTATGTTATCTAAAATTTAAAAAAATCATTAATCCCAAACTGATGGTAAATAATTGTACAACACGTTAGCAAAGTCCACTAGTGAAATTGAATTCATGGGCATCCTTTTAAGGGATCATTGTAACCATCATTATGAATAACTTTTACTATGGGACCAAACCTAAAATCGCGAAAAAAAATCAGCTAATCCCTACATTTTGACGTGTTATGTGAACATAAATGCAAGGAACAGCAGATTTTTTTCACGATTTTAGGTTTAGTCCCATAGTAAAAATTGTTCATGATGATGAGTACAATGACCCCTTAAAAGGATGCCCATGAATTTAATTTCACCCTGTAGAGTAAATTTTACAGAAATGAGTATGTCAGCACCATTGATTGAGTTTCGCGGAATTCATCGGTTATCGGTTTATGTACTTTTCAAATAACTGAAAATGTTCGGTTTTACTGACGTTTATTACGCTTTCAACTCCACGTGAATGTATTTGTTTTTATTTATTATCAGATCCGGGGTAATTTCGCGTAATTAATGGCGACAACGGATGAAACCTGATCGTGGTTTATTTGCCCCGGTGTTGTTAAATATAAATGAATGTTTAATAATGTTATATTTTTTATCTTCATCAATGGTTTTGCGTTAAAACCATTCAATATTTTATTTCATTTGAATAGGTTTTCTTTTTTTATAATGCATAATTTCTTAATGAGTTAGTTAACAGCAGTTCTACAACAATTAGAAAATCTATCTTCATAATTCAAAGTACCTAATAAAAATTAAGAATCATAAAATGTCCAATATTTCATTGTCCTTATCTTTTTACTATTATATTTTCAACCTTCTTCTAATTAAGATAAAGGTGATTTCGTTCGCAAGTCCTTTATAATTAATAGAGGTTCAAAACTTTGCCCACTTTGCGACATTTTCGTTGAGAATTGACGATTGTACTTGCCTCCTAAATTAATGTGACCTATAAAAGAAATATTCGTATGGAACGAAGTATGAGTTAATAGCGATTTAGATACCTACCTAAAAGTTTTCTAGACAGTTTTCCTTTTGTTTAGTCTACCTGTCCCACTGCCGGGCAAACGCCTCCCCCAAATCCTTCCAGGAACTCTTTTCCAGCACCACCTCGAACCAGCCCTGGCAGTACACGTCCAGATCATCTTGAAATTGCTTTCTGGCCTGACCTGCCTCCCCCAAGTTCTTCCAGAAAGTCCTTTTCCGAGCCACCTCGAACCAGTAAACTTCAACATGGCATTTTATTTATTAGTTTTAGTACATGGAGGACTTACAGCTAATTTATTAATATAATTACCTTGTTTGGTATCTAATGAAAGATCTTAAGGAATACTTTCATTGGTTATCTACACATTTATACATCCATAATTACTTGGCGTTTTTGTCGTAGTTGGATTTTTCCTCGATCCTTCGACCCGATACGACGTCAATTTATTTATATTTTTGCTTGGACTTGGTTTCGAATGTCCACCACTAATAAGACCTATGTCACTGAAGAGTTTATTAATAAAGAGTAACTTTTACTAAGACACCAAAACATTAATCTGACTGGTAGAAAATGCCTATGGCATTAAGTCCGCCTCTGTACATTTATGTGCTTGAAGTATTAAATAAATAATCTGTCAGTAAACAGATATCCATACTATATATAATATTATTAATTCGAAAGTAACTCTGTCTGTCTATCTGTCTGTCTGTATGTTACCTTTTCACGCCTAAACCACTGAAACGATTTAGATGAAATTTGGTATATAGTTTGAATCCCGGGAAAGGACATAGGATAGTTTTTATCCCGATATTCCCACGGGATCGAAACTATAGAGGTATGAGGAACAGGGTGTAAATTTCACTCATACTCTATAGAAAAGGGAGGATCCTCCAACCAGACGGGTGTTGTGTCTGGCGGGCAACTGCCCAATGAGTCATGTCGGGCTGTTGTATATATGCTAGTTGCGTGGTAAACTCTGCTTGCGCGATGCAGGATTTGCGTGACGTCAGTATGACGCGTTGTTCGCATGTGGCGTTGTAGATACCGCTACAAAACTTATGCGGGTGAAACCGCGGGGCGCAGCTAGTAGCTAAATAAAAAAATATCGGCTTGGTTGATTTTAAAAAATGAGGTATCATTAGATTTTTCTCGGTGTTTGACTAGTTCGAGACACTGGCTATTAAACAAGTTTTTTTTTAAAGAAAAAAGCAACATTGTCCTTTGTTGCGAAGTCGTGTTGCAAGCTCTTCAACGTTAATTGTTTCATTCATAATCGTCGACTTAATCTTTTGAGTCTATTTCTCTTGCGGGTTTCGCGTTGTTGTTTGTATCTTTTTCATAACTTGGACCATTAAAATTTCTAAGTCGCCAGAGAACCCCAGAGTTTCGGCGGATTAAGATAATTAAAATACTTGATGGCAAAGTTGCGCTACCGCTGCCGAGATTAACGGAAACATGTATTTTTTATCATCTACCGTTAAAATCTGAGTGGATAATATATTTTGGAATAGTGAAACTGCTTTTCTTGAAGAATATTGGCCTGTTAATGTAAAGGTTGGAGTTAAAAATAATGGCGTAAACAATTGAAAATTATAAGCTTGTTTTTAGAGGTCTACTTAAATTAAAACATCTTTAACGAGTGTTTAAATTTTAAGGCAAAGAAGACTATATTGCATTGTTATTTTTAACCGACTTAAAAAAAGGAGGAGGTTCTCAATTCGGTTGTATTTTTTTATGTTTGTTACCTCAGTACGCCATCATTTATAAACCGACTAGCTTCTGCCCGCGACTTCGTCCTCGTGAAATTTCACTCTCACCCCATTCACCCTCTTAGTGGTGGAATTTCGAAAAACCCTTTCTTAGTGGATACCTGCTCTTCACAAAGGACACACCCTCCAAATTTCATGTCTCTAGGATCAGCGGTTTAGGCTGTGCATTGATATATCAGTCAGTCAGTCAGGACTTTGAATTTTATATATATAGATTTGGAAAATTCTTTTTGTAACAGTTTTTTTATTATAATCCATAGTGATAGTTGTATTCAATTTTAAATATTTCATATAGGTAACATTAAATACAAATTCCTTTGGTTTGGCTTAAAAACAGAAAAGGCCTTTCTAGTCAATCGAACTACAGACTGAGGTGAGTCCATTTGGGTGTAAAATTGAATTTATCTCAGTAGTTTAACACACACTGTAAGTAGGTATCTTTTTACTTGAAAAATAACTACACAACTCAGCGGATTGGAAATAACTGAAACAAAAAATAAATGCAGACGAAGCGTAAGGGTCCCGGTCGGGCCGAAGTCGGACGCAAAGTGACGTAATGAATACGTCCCTTCTAAGTGGTAGGTGACGAGACAAGGGTCATTCAGATGACCTTAACACGTATTGATAATACAAGGCAAGGGTTTATGTGAAATGGGGAACTGAGATGCTAAACTTGTGTTTGACATTGAGTGACCTTTAGACGTTGCTTTGTTTTTGACTGGGTACCTTTATCTCTGTCAGTCCAATGGTTCTTATAAGTTATAACCATACACAGTACGTAGTATAATCAGCCTATAATGTTCCCACTGCTGGGACACAGGCCTCCTCTCTTCGAGAGGGAGTGAGCTGTTATCTACCACGCGGGCCCCGTGCGGGTTGGTAGATGTCACACGTCTCCGAACTTTTTGGTTCAATGACATGCCGGTTTCCTCACGATGTTTTCCTTCACCGTTTTGAAAGCACTGGTAATGAAATTATTTATACAAAGTGAAGCGCCTCCTGGTTTCAAGTTTTCTAATCCTCAATATATAATTTAATTACGCCGTTTATTATTTATGTACAGTCACCAAAAGAGATATGTAACCAGGGTCGTTGGATATAAGGTTTAGTAAGAAACCGATGGATAAAATTTAATGTAATTAATAGAAAACAAACAGTTCGTTTATCAGATTAAATTTCATTAGAAACCATCCATCGGTTTCTTACTAAACTTCAACTATATCAGACGACCCTGGTTACTTATCTCTTTTGGTGACTGTTCGTCCGTTCTGTCATTTATACTTCTGGGACAATCTCTTTGTTATGCCAGATCTTTCATTCATGTAAGTACACCCGAGTACTGTAAATTACTTTTCTCAAATTAATAGTCTTTGAAATTGGCATTAACATTAGTTGCCCTTTAAGTTAACAGACTTTAAAAAAAAGGAGGTTCTGTATTCGACCCGTATGTATGTATGTTTGTATGTCCGCGACTTTCTCAAAAACTAATGAACATTATAAATTATGCATTGTGATAATTCTTTCACTAATGTGATCTGCATACTTTCAGGAAGGTTTAAGTACATAATACATTAGGTTTTTATTCTTATGTACGAAGTTATATGCATAAATGTACTGCATCTCCGGCATTTCTATGCGAATTTAGTCATTAATTCTTCAATGCAATAGTGTTAATTGAATTTGTGTGGAGTAGGTACAACTAAAAAGTGAAAAATATTTTTTTTTTTTTTACAAAAAAAACAACCGACTTAAAAAAAGTACAAAGTGAAAAATAACTTTAATTTCGGAAGTCGGTGTCAAAGACGAAAATGCAAACCCAACGACACCGACTTCCAAAATTAAAGTTATTTATCACTCTGTAGTTTTTTTTTTTTGAAGTCGGTTGTTTTTTTTTTTTTGTAAAAAAGTGTTTTGTTTTACTGATGCAGTTGTATTACGTAGTTTTAAAGTTCAAAAACAAAACTTGAAAGTCAGCTGAACGATTCTTTATCGAAATAAGCAGCTATATTTTTATTTCCTACCGAATCCAACACATACTTTTGCTACCCATTTAAGTTTGGAACTTAATTTGAAATATTTTGCTGTATCGCTTTAAGTGGCTTACAGGACCTAAACGCAAAAAAAAACGCAAGTTTTAGAAACAATAAAAGTACGAGTATATGATCGACTATAGTAAACAAAATTAAAAAAATAAATGATATTCTTCAGGATATATGCTAGGTAGATAGTGTGTTGAAAACATAATACAACTAATTTGGTACGATAGAAAAAAATTATGAAGATACCTCTAAAAACTTTCTTTTTACAATAAAAACCGTACTAATATTTATCAGACACAATAATTCTGAGTTTTATCAGATTATTCTACAAGCAACATACTAAAACTCTAAGTGTTTTAATTTTTTAGTCCAAACAATAGATTTTTCGTAAATAGATAATTGCTTCATATTTTGCAATAAATTACCAGCGTTGCGTCATCGCGCTTCTCTTTCTTTTCCATGCAGTCCGACAGTGACCGCGCTTTAGGTCATGTAGTCCTCTTAACCTGTCTATCACATCTGTAAAAATAATAAAAAAACAAAAATAAATGAGGAAAAAAAAAAACAAAATTCTCGAACGTTCACCCAGTAAGCAATTCCCTTTAAACACTTGGCTGCCGAAATCGAATTTGTCAAAGTTTTCCATCGCGAAACGTTATCAATCAAAAACACTGAAACTAACTTGCGAAGAGACAATTTTCTGTTCGTTTCATAGGAAATTATTAATAAATCCTCCGAGTTGTGGCGGTAAATATTTATAAAGGAAATTGAAAGTTGCAAACAGAATTATATAGCGAATGATTAGCTGGTTATAAATATACGATAAGTACTAGCGTGTCGTAATAAAACTTAGTTAGATTTTCTTAGAGGATTATGAAAACTATAAGTATAATGTTCCCACTGCTGGGAAACAGGCCTCCTCTAGGTGAGAGACAGTGGGCCGACATCCACCACGCAGGATCGGTGCGGGTTGCTAGATTTCACAACATAGCGCACATCCGGTGCAACAAAATCACAACAGCTCATTTTTTCATTTTACAGGAGAGGACTTTTAATTTTTTTTTCGCATTTATTTTCTCATTTTTTCGCATTTAGGACCACAAAGACACCTCCGCCATCTAGTAGAATTTTGAGATAATTTCGCGGATGTTTTTTTGCACAAGGCTGCATGGTTCAGACACAACTTGGCATACTTACCTCAATTTTGCCGTTGGTGCGATATGTCTTCGAACTTTTGGGTTATAGGACATACCGTGCCCTACGATATTTTCCTTCACCGTTTTGAGAGCAGTGGTGATGATATAATTTAGACAAAGTAAAGCGCCTCGCCTGTCAGGGTTCGAAACTATGACTTGTAAGTCGCGGCTGTTACCACTGGGCTACCACTGCTATTTAACGTTTATCAATTGAAAATTCTTCTCATTTATAATTCGCCTGAATTACGGTAATTTCCACATTTTCAGTAAAAAGTTTAAACAGAGCACTACAAACTAGCGCGGGTCTTAGCTTCAAAATCAACGTTAAAGCGTCAACTGCTAACTTAAACAGATAGCGATAGTTCTGCCTGTCCTACTTAGTACAGTAAATAGGACAAGATAAATGTTAGCGAACTTGCTTTGAGAACTTAAGATTTGTACTGGATATGCTTGATTTATAATCCACTAGCTGCGCCCCGCGGTTTCACCCGCGTAAATGTCGATTCCGTGGGAATATCGGGATAAAAAGTAGCCAATATGTTAATCCAGGGTGTCAGCTACCTCCATAAAAAATGTATCAAAATTGGTCCAGCCGTTTGAGCGTGAAGAAGTAACAAACATAGGTATAAACACACACACACACACACTCTCAAACTTTCGCCTTTATAATATTAGTGTGATAGTGTGATACTAATATTATAAATTCGAAAGTAACTCTGTCTGTCTGTCTGTCTGTCTGTATGTTACCTTTTTATGCATAAACCACTGAACGGATTTCGATAAAATTTGGCAGAGAGATACATTACATCCCGGGGAAGGACATATGATAGTTTTTATCCCGATATTCCCACGGGATTGACACTTATGCGGGTGAAACCGCGGGGCGCAGCTAGTTCAAGTGTAATTTTGACTGCCACGCTGGTCTCGTGGTTGCAAGCGCGACTGCTGAGCGTAGGGTCCTGGGTTCGATTCCCGGGTCGGACAAAGTGTTATTGGGTTGTCTATTAGGAATTTCTTAGTAACATTCCGGAGTTTGAAAATTGGTGGTTTAATACCCCCGTAGCTCGGAAAGCACGTAGAGCCGTTAGTCCTGCGACTGATCTCTCCCCGGTCGTGTCAGATTGCCGTCCCATCGGACTATGTGCACTATAAAGAGTGCACCTGTGTTTGTGCACACACTTGTGCACTATAATATCACCTGCGTACCTGGCTAATCTCCGTTGAAATTGACCACCGTGACCGTAATCGGTCGGGAAGCAATTATAATTTTGGCTTTTTTGGTTTCTAAGTTGCGTTTCTATGTCACTGCTGTTAACTAGATTTATTTTTTCACTCAGAAACGTCATGTTCGTGAACGGGCGCCGTCGGTTGAGACTGGTTATCTCTTAATTGCCAAGGCTTATTTTTAATCTTATTTTTTTAATTGTTTCTTCATTTGTGTTTTTTTTACATTGTTCTCACATACAGAAGAAACAAGAATAATGTACCCAGGATTTTGTAATATTCTTGATTTAAAAGAGTATCCATGGAGTTTCTTGCCCGTTCTTCTCCATAGAGATCTACGCTTTGGAATGGGCAACTAGCTTCAACTTTCTGATTAACTGACCGACTATTTAATTTTGACAATTTAAAAGTGCCTGTACATAGTTTAATTGAAATAAATGGTTTGAGTTTGAAACCTTTGGGAAAAAAACCTTGCAGTAGGTACAGTGGTTTATTTATGTTTCTCAAATGGCAAACCAGTTGGTATCCCAACTGATATGAAGTAATGGTCGCCTCTTATGAACATCTGCAACACCAGTAGCAATGGAAATGTTTCATGTGCCTGTTATGTCAATTATTTTTTCTAGTTGAGTTTTCTGGTTACCTGTAGAGTGAAGGTATTTATTTGGGTACCCATGCCTTACCCTTTCATTTTTTTTGGCGGTGGAAATCCTCATGGACTTCCTATATCGTGGGGGTGACAGAGGGGCATGCCTGACTCTTACTGGCTAAAACCACCGCGCTGTTCCACCTCTACCTATGGTCGGGGGAGCGGGATTCAGATAAGCATTCATAGGCCTCGACCCGCTGTTCCTCAGCGGGTCCCACCTCCCCGTGCGCCCATTCCTATAATGGCCGCACTCGCTCTAGAGTGGCGCGCGTGGAATACTGCAACACCAACTAGGGCCTGTCTGGTCGGACGACAGAAGCACCCCTGCATTACCCTGCGGGGAATTACGTGCGTTATGTAATGAAATCAGAATTTTTCAGTACTTTTTAATTAGATCAGAGAACGCCACCAGATACTTACTAAGGGCTTCTTTAAATAAACATCGCCTGAAGTACCCACCGTTAAAGTTTTACAGCTCTTTGCATAACAACACGGAATAAATTAATTATTACCTGTTCGCTTGCATAATTTCATGGCTTGAAGTTTATTTAGGACTTAAGGGACGTTATTACAGTGTAAGGCACACACCACCAGCTCAACATTAAACATTTTGTAATTTTGGTTTGTTATACTTTGTGGGTACGCTTTGATGATACACCTAGGTGGTTTAAAAAAATTTCGTTGTACTGTATTATTCTACAAAGTCTCTTTAAGCAGAGTTAAGGCTCTCCCCACGAGACGCTCCGGGCGTCAGGAGCCGCGTGACGACTCCCGGCTACCGTAGGCGCGGGCCTGCGGACGGAGAGTAATAGGTAGCTCACCGTCCGATCACCAGGCCCGTGCCGGACGGCGCGTACGTGTTCCACGCGCGCCTCAAAGAGATGTCAGCATAAGGGAAGGGCGTCAGGGCCGAAGCCTGCCGGGTCAGCGGGATTGTCCGAAAGGGTTACCGCTGCTCCGGAACATAAAGAGCTAAAGGAAGGAACACGGGTGGGTTTTAATCATTAAGAGTCTGACACTCCCTTCCACTCCAACCAGAGCGGGAAGAGGCATTTGATGATTTCCCATCTACAAAAAAAAAAGGCAGTCCCCCACAGGCGCGTTTTGTCGGTCGATATTATCGGATGCGAATTTGGGACATCTGTTTTCAGTACATTTTGTGTTAGGATGGCCACGAAGTTACACATTGCTGCGATAATAACAAAGCAATAGAAGTAGCTTACGTTCCTTCGTTCTACGATATTCCGTTAAGGGGACTACATGACCTAAAGCGCGGTCACTGTCGGACTACATAGAGAAGAAAGAGAAGTGCGATGACACAACCCTGGTAATTTATTGCAAAATATGAAGCAATTATCTATTTACAAAAAAATCTATGGTTTAAACAATTAAAACACTGCTGCTTTAGTATGTTGCTTATAGAATAATCTGACAAAAATAGTAGTACAGTTTTTATTGTGAAAAGAAAGTTTGAAGAGGTATCTTCATGATTTTTTTCTATCGTATCAAATTAGTTTTCAACAAACATGGTGGCAGGCACAAAGATTTAAATCGTTAGCTTCACCCTACTGCGTCAAGAGACAGGCGTGTTTCCGATTAGTTTTGACACACAGTGACTTGACTCGATTGCCATAGAAGCGCTATTTAATAATGTGTGAGCTCACTCTTCTCAGTATGGACACCTTTTTGCATGACTATGAACGGTGAGAGCAAATCTAACGATTTAAATCTTTAGGCAGTGGAGTTTGATTTAATGTCAAATACTGGTGAAAATGACAGATTTTCATGAAGGCTGTTATAATATAACGAAACGGCTTTCCTAAGAAACCAAAGCTTTAGCCATATCATCTTTCGGACAATACATCCATCGTTTCTTTGGTCGTTCACTGTTTAATCTTTTTTAACCACATTCCTTTAGTTTTTACGTCACATATCCATTATTTGAGCCAAAATACGGAATTTCAATTGAACTGCTTCAGAAGCAGTGAATGTGTGTGATCATAATATTTCCTAGGTTGATAGCCAATCATTGTTCACCAACATGAAGGGAAGCTGTTGTCAGGTTGACAGCTAATTTTATCGTAGAATGAAAAGCTTAGAGACCACAGAGCACAGAATTGCAGCGCCGTCAACAGTGGCCGCCGAGATGTCTCCGTGCAATGTATTATGAACTCTGTTATAAGGTTCTGCAGAGTCAGTGTTGCCAACCCTACCAAACTAAAAAACAGAAAATCAACCATAATAATTTTAGCCATAGTAATTTTCGAACACTAATTCTATTGTCTAGCACAGGCTTACTCAAAGTGGGGTACGCGAACCCCTAGGGGTTCGCCATTCGACGGCAGGGGGTTCGCGATAAGATTTACGTAATGGTGGCTAGACAACTGGCAGGCGCGCGCGGCACTCATTGTGGTACGCGTGCGCGCGATTGAATTCATCGCTCGCGGCAGTCGCGGCTCGCTCTCGCGCCGCGCCACGCCGCCCTCCCCGGCCCCCGCCGTTCCCTCCTACTTCAGCCTTAAATTCAGATTTGAAGATGAAACTTGGCTTAAAAGAATAACTTATTTAGCTGACATCTTTTCTTGTCTCAATGAAACGAATGCTTCGATGCAAGGTTCCACGTGCAGTGTATTCAGTGTGCAGGACAAAATAAACGCACTTATAAAAAAAATTGAATTTTGGAAAACCTGCTTGAGATCAAATATCTTTGAATGTTTTCCTCTTTTGTACGAATTTATCACGACGAACGCCTTATCCGTGGATTCCGAAATAAGGGCTGAAATTGTTCTGCATCTTTCTCAACTCTCCGACGAACTGAAAAGGTATTTTCCGGATATTGATAATGCTAAAGATGGCTGGATTCGTAACCCATTTGCGGTCACGAACGAAAGTATAAATTCTAGTTTGAGTATTAAGCAACAGGAGTCATTATTAGAAATGTCCGTCGATCAAACTCTTCAAGCTGATTTAAAAAGGATGTCTTTGATAGATTTTTGGGCAGCTAGACAGGCAGAGTATTCCGAACTCTCACGCAAAGCGTTGAATTTCCTTTTACCCTTTGCCACAACATACTTACATATGTGAGAGTGGATTTTCACACCTAGTCCCGATAAAAACTAAATACAGAAATAGACTTGATGCCGAGTCAGAATTAAGGTTAAAATTGTCCAAAATTACTCCTAAAATAGAATCCATTTGCGACAAGAAACAAGCGTGACGTGTGAGCGTCGTGCGTGTGTGTAAAAAATTATCTTTTTAATATCAATGTGATGGGTGTCCATCACATTGATATTAAAAAGATAATTTTTTGGCACTTTATTTGTTACCTTTTATTCAAATAAAAACCTTATTTTCTTCAACAGTCAGTTTTATTTTTTCCTGGGGGATTTAATTACTCAGTTAAGCCCTGACTGGTGACAGCGAACTGTTAGGGGTTCGCTGTCACCTAGAAATTTTAACAGGGGTTCGTGGAGCCGATAGTTTGAGAAACCCTGGTCTAGCATAAAATAAAGAATAAAAAAGTTTCAAAATCCGAAAATGCATATTTTAAGCTCTTACTTTTCTATAATTATTGGGTTGAAAATCAGACTCAGTTGATGGTAGACCTTGCTAATACCCACGCAGGAAGCAAGAAAGAAGAATTTTGGATTATTTTCATTTTGATTTTTAGACAGCACTTTAAGTGCAAAAAGCAATAGAAATATGGACTAAAAATAATAGAAGATTTATTGTTAAAACAGTAGGTTTGGCGATTGATAGTGTGTTACGCAATTAGGGTCCAGGTTGCCGAAGCATTGGTTAGAGACGTTCCACATACAATTTATACAATTATAATTGCTATAAATCTCAAAAGTTATGTCCAAAATCATTTGAAATGTGTAAAACTATGCCAATATCCGCGTCTTGGGTGATGTAGGTGACGAAGTTGCACATAAAATGTTTCTATTCGCTAATAAACAAGCTGGTTCAGTTCATTTGTCAGTGGTGCCACGGCATCAGTTTTGGGATGGTACGCGTTATAAGCTGTAGCGAATGGAGAATCTGTCTTAATACTTCTTTTTTTCTTCCATGCTTTAATCCCAGTTCTATCTAGGGTCGGAGGGGCAATTGCGTAACACTTTATCAATCAGAATCGGTTTCATTTTGACAGTTCAACAACATTCATTGCGTTATTTACGTGTTGAGCGGACAAATTTTTCGAACTTATGAAGCAATGGATTAGCGATTGGCTTCAAAATGATTCAGATTCCGATTGATAGTGTGTTACGCAATTAGGGTGCGGGTCTTCTTGTCTTGTCGGCGTTAGGACGATCTGTCCTGGGTTGGCATAGGAGTTAGGTTCTGTGCTTTTATCTCCCTATCGATACTGGACCACTGGACTGGAGGGGGTCTTCTTCATCCCAGGCGTTTCGTCGAGATGTTCAGGACTATTTTTAACCGACTTCAAAAAAGGAGGAGGTTCTCTACTCGGATATTTTTTTTTTTTTTTTAACTGGTAGGCACCATTCAAGCCAAGTAACATCTAAGTCTGCTTTCTTTTAGTTTGTCCGTGTTACTTAATAATGCTAAAATGGAAGGTACCGTGCGCCATATCTTATTCTTAAATTGAACTTAAATTGAAACTTAAATTGAACAAAATGAATAAATGAATATCCAGAAAAAAATTGGTGGAGGCAATTATTCAATTATAATTAGTCTACTTGGAAGATTATGTATTATTTTTCACTTTGAATTTATAATTTAGCGACCCACCCCTGATTCACACAGAGGCAGTCACCTGATGTGACGATTTATCTAAACATCGAAATTTCAGTGCTATTTCTAAGTTATTAATGTAGTTTGGGGGGTTGTGGGGCGAGTAAAATGCTTTCAAAACAATTTACAGGTGGTTTATTTTATCTTCTCATCGATACAATTGGAATACCTCTTAATTTTAAACTATTAAATGTTAACGTCTTTTATTCTACACCGTATGATTAACGTTCCCTTGCAGTACTAATCCGCCATTCCTCACCTCTCTCTTTCTCACTATCGTTCCTTCCCTCTCTCATGCGTTACGCTCCATTCCTCACATATTTACTCGTACATTCAAAACATTCATCCTACATTAATCACACTATCACACTAATATTATAAAGGCGAAAGTTTGTGAGTGTGTGTGTGTGTTTATATGTTTGTTACCTCTTCACGCCTAAACCACTGAATCGATTTAGATGAAATTTGGTATAGAGATAGTTTGAGTCCCGGAAAAGGACTTAGGATAGTTTTTATCCCGATATTCCCACGGGATCGAAACTTATGCGGGTGAAACCGCGGGGCGCAGCTAGTGTACTATAAACCTAAATAATGACGAAAGCCACAGATACGAAAAGCGACTTTGTGTTACACTATGTATTTGTTGGTCTTGATTTTCACTGTATACACCATTTTCTTTTGAAATGTTAAAACTGAGATCCTTGATTTCATGTTGAACGTCTTCATTGCTTCTATTCATTAAATGAGCCTTAAGCCGACTATTCAATTTTCATATTAGACAAAGCTTATTCGTACCTACACTTAAATTTTGTACCATTGTATTAGAATTATCTAATACAAGTAGTTTTGTACTTCCACAGTTTGAACAGGCATATGGCGAAGTTACCGAAACGGATAACAGTTTCAATTGTCATTAACATAGTCTGAAAGCTATTAAAACACGATCTTATCAGTTGAGCTCTAATCTTGTAACTTGTACCATGAAATAAACACAGCGGTGCGGTCTCGGTCGCGTATGTGCAAATTACACTCGAAAATTTATTAGAACATTTCGTTTCAAAATTATTGTAGCTGTTTTTGGTTTCAGCGATAACGCATGTCAGAAATCAGATGCTAATTCCACAGTAGCATTTATTTAGTTCATTATCATGTCGTTGTAAAGTTTAATTAAGTAATTATGGTATGTGGTTGGTGTTTAGAAGACTACAGTAGCATTAATGGGTAGTGATGCTTTTGAAATGTTAATTTGTAATTTAAATGTCATTGATTAGTAATCATAGCGTTATACGCAAATTGAATTAGAACTGTTTGTTGATTTACGCAAATTGTTATTGCTCGTGTATACAAAGGGACTTATATGTTACATAGATTTCAATTGTGCAATTCAGATCCGTGATTGGTGTTTAGAAAATTATAAGAGCAAATAGTGTTGGAATAATGCCTTCATCATGTTAATTTTGATTTGATTTTCAGTATCATTTAAAGAATTTATTCCGAATGGTTTATATCTTCATAATGCTATTGTTAAGATTACATATAATAAAGAAAAGGAGCTCGTGACTAAATGATAACAGCCACACGGGTCGGTCGAAGGAAAAGCTACGCTTGCTGCGCTCAGTTCGTGTATGGGTGACCATCCATTAAAATATCTGGATCCCTCCGTGCCTCGAAGACCACGTTAAGCCATTGGTCCCGATTGTTTTTTAACGCATACGTCTTTTTATTTGTACATCGTTCTCACATATAATTATAAATTAAACATTATTATGATGTACTTAACCAATATTTTTGTAAAAATATAATTTAAAAGAGTGTCCATGGAGCTTCTGGCCCGTTCTTCTCCATAGGTACCTACGCTTTGGAATGGGCAACTAGCTTCTTATTTTCTGACTGACTGACTTCTTGACAGTTAAAAAGTGCCTGTAAATGGTTTAGTTGAAATAAATGCTTTGAGTTTGAGTTTGTCATTCGTAGATCTTTGACAGTCGTTACGTGGGACAAAACTACTGAAACTTGATTTAAATTTTAAGTTACAATATTACTATTAAGGTGATTGGATACTGACACTTTTTCATACATTCTTTCGGGGTACAAATCTCGAAATATAAACGATTTTTGCAGAATAAAAGCACGTATATTAAGTTGTTATGACTTATTATTGACGCATATCGACAAAAACCTATAAAAAAAACACTATTTACAGGATATCTATGCCTGATAAAATCGATAAATTTTTCTATGTGTGCGCGGCCGGAACACGCCCTCTGCAGGATATTTCAAAGAACCATCGAGAAGCAGAACATACATTTTTGCTATGGTTATCAACAACAGTTGATCTTGATCGTTAGATGGCGTTGTAGTCAACCGTCGCACTGGCATTATTATGCGTGATTTTGTTGACAAGTTTAGTTTTTGCGAACATCGATCACTTGATCGATGGTTGCGAAGCGTAGGTATGCAATTTTTAACCGACTTCAAAAAAAGGAGGAGGTTCTCAGTTTGTCGGAATCTTTTTTTTATTTTTTTATGCATGTTACCCGATTACTCGAAGACGGCTAGACCGATTTGAAAAATTCTTTTTTTGTTTGAAAGGGTATACTTTCCAGGTGGTCCCATTGTCATCAAGTCAGGATCTGATAATGGGATCCTGGAGAAATCGAAGGAACTCTTAAAATATTATAAGCATACCTATAGCGATTTGGGTACCTATTTTTTATAGTAACTCGTGTATTTGCTTTCGGAAAGCGCCATTTGGTGATGTGGAACTGATGATGAAGACCACATGACTGATGGCCACTGGAACTACTCAATAATAAGTATTTCACGGGTTGCGATTCGATTACCTACTTTAATATGGTTGCTAAGCAATTAATCATGCTCGTCACAATGCGAATGGTGAAATGGAGCTGATGGTGAAATACCAGGAGAACTCCTCAACAGTTAACGTCCCTGCATCGGGAAAAGCAATATTTTGTAAAAGGCGATAAGCAAGTTGACATTAGGCTATTGAAACTTAGATAAATTATAATCAGACCCACTAAAAAGCGAGATTTATTTAATTAAAAAAAAAAATACCGACTGAAAAAAAACACTAGGTAGGTACTAGGCGAAAAAACCTTTATTTTCGGAAGTCGGAGGCAAAAACTAAAGTAGGTACTAAAGACATCGAAGTTATTTTCGACTTAGTACCTAGTTTTTTTTTTTGGAAGGCGGTTTTTTTTTGTTAATTTTTTTTCTTACAAGGCTGGCGCGGTGGCTCTGCCCGCGCAGTTAGATTTTATCAATTTAATCATGAAGTGAGAAAAAATGCTTTACTTTGTGATAGAATTATCTGCGATCTACCCTGGGTTCGATATTACTGTAATAATGAACGTACTTATCATCTATAAAGTTTATGAGCACACTAGCCGAAATATTTCCATACTTACAAATTTCAGGAATTTATTAGGTACTCCACCGTTTGACATAGCACAGACGCCAGCACATCAAGCTACCCGAAACTGTAAAATTTTCCCAATCAACCAGGACCTAATACTTTAGCGATAAAGTTGAAAATCCATTAATGAAATTTGACAGATTGTAGTAAGTACCTAGTTTGATTTGCTGGCGTCTGTACATCCAAAGTTAAACATTATATCGTTTTTTTCTTATTTAGTTTTATTCATTTTGTATGCGCGGAAGCAAAATAGTAAAATGAAAAGCATTAAAAAGTTATGAGCTAAGAAAGATTCGTTTTTTTAGGGTTCCGTAGTCAACATGGAACCCTTATAGTTTCGCCATGACCGTCAGACAATCCGTCCGTCCGCCCGCAGCTTAGCTCAGAAACTCTTAGTACTAGAAAGCTATAATTTGGCAAGGATATACATATTAATCACGCCGACAAAGTGGTAAAATACAATCTTGAAAAACAATTATTTTTAGGGTACCTCCTGTACACGTAAAGTGGGAATGTTTTTTTTCTCTCGTCTACCCCATGGTGTGGGCTATCACTGGATAGGTCTTTCAAAAATATTGCGGGTTTGTGATAATCATTTTTCGATTCAGGGATCCGTTTGTGAAATACTAGAAGAAATACTAAAATTCACGGCAGTAGTATATGTCACGAAGGCTCCGACGCAGAATGTCCACTTCGCAAAATGTCCACTGGTCGCAAAATGTCCTTTTCTCAGAATGTCTCTTTCGCAGAAAAATGTCTCTTTCGCAGAATGTCCACTTCAAATGAAAATCACAGCTGAGTAGACTTTACGAGTAATAGTCGACCAACTTTTAGTTGCAATGTATGGGAGAACATGATTTTCAACTACAATGTTAAGCTTGTTCTTGGGATAAATTCATTTCAACTACGGAACTCTTCATTGTGGTCCGACATGGACTTGGCCGGTTTTTCCTTGCTAATTTTAATGTAACTTAGGGTGTAAATAAGTAATAAAAGATGTATAGAATCTTCAAAACAAAGTCGGTACAAAGCTCATTATCGAAGAGAGAGAAGAGTTCAATAAACTTTATTTGCAACTAGCTGCGCCCAGCGGTTTCACCCGCATAAGTTTCGATCCCGTGGGAATATCGGGATAAAAACTATCCTATGTCCTTCCCCGGGACTCAAACTATCTCTATACCTACCAAATTTCTTCTAAATCGGTTCAGTGGTTTAGGCGTGAATAGGTAACATACAGACAGACAGGCAGAGTTACTTTCGAATTTATAATATTAGTATGGATATAATATAGTATAAGTATATACAGGGTTATTGGAACAACACTAACATGGTCATTGTACTCATCATTATGAACAATTTTTTTTACTATGGGACCAAACCTGAAATCGCGAAAAAAATCAGCTGTTCCCTACATTTATGTTCGTATAGGTAACTCGTCAAAATGTAGGAAACATCTGATTTTTTTTTCATTTTCTCATTTGAAATTGGAATTGTTGGTTCGAGTGGACGCTGGTGTATGTGAAGTTGTTGGTTTTTAGGCTAAACATACAAACACACGTAAATAGTAAACACATAATACATATTACACATAACACTTATATACATATACATACACATACACACAACAGTAATAAAATTACACTAATAATTAAATACCCACAACCGTGTGTACACGGCCTAATAATTTCACGCGTCTGTACACTGCCTGTGGCGGCGGCGGGCACGCTGGGCTGGGCTGCGGTTGAATGATACATTATTATACCTACGACCGAAATTCGCGGAATTGATACGATGTTACGCGCCCCCGCCGCGCCGCGCGTTGCGCCGCTGCATCTCTCGCGCACGACTCAAATAAACATTTTATATATTTTGTTTTATAGTAGCATTTAATTATACGACAAATCTTAACTGTCCCGTTGGTTTCGTGGTCACAAGTGCATCTGCCGTGCAAGGGGTCCTGGGTTCGATTCTCAGGTCGGACAGTGTTTCCCGTTAGGAGTTTCTTTACTCTTTTTCTTTTTTTTTTTTTGCCCGGAGTTTGGAAATTGGTGGCGTAATACCCCCGTGCCTCGGAAAGCACGTAAAGCCGTCGGTCCTGCGCCTGTTCTCTCTCCGGTCGTGTTGAATTGCCGTCCCATCGAACTATGAGAGTAAAGGAACAGAGAGTGCACCTGTATTTGCGCACACACTTGTGCACTATAATATCTCCTGCCAACCTGGCTAATCATCTTTGAAATTGGCCACCGTGACCGAAATCGGTAAGGGGATTTATTATTATTTTATTATTTTTAAACCTAAACCTACCCTAACACACTACAAAAGCACCCTTAGAATAATTGAATAAGCAACTGACAACCCTTGTAGCAATCAAGTATTCTTTTCTTCGGTTTTTACTATAAAAAGTACGCTTTTCTTTAGAGAATAAAGAACAGTCATAAAAATATTTTCGTAAAAATATTTTATTTTAATTAACGCCACCTCTGGACTACCTATTTATTTCAAACCATGTTTATGAATAAAACGCCATCTAGTTCTACAGCAAGTAAAACTATACACGTAGTGTGTAACTGTACATGTGTGTGTAAAGACATAGTAAAGATATAAAGTGAAACGGCTAAATGTTTAGGGGTACAAATCTTTGTATGAGACGAGTTAACAAGCAAAGTGAATATCTAAAAAGATTATGTTAATGCGTTAGTTGACGCATATAACAAAGTTGTTTCGCAAAGCTTTCTGAGTTAGGCGTAAAAATTGAAAATGTTCGAAGTGCGAATGTGCCGCCATCTAGCGATAAAGTGGCTGGGAGATCATGTATCGAATATCCTTAAGTCAAAGTGTTATCATAATGCTAGTTTTAAGATACGTACTATGTTTAGTGTCGGCGCATCACATATGCGCGTGATTGACCGAGGGGACGGCGCGGGGCGTCGGGGTACCGAACCCGGTACGCGACGTCCGCTGCGTGCCCTTCACACCACTCGGCTCACAGACGCGCTCGACCACGGGCATTTCATTGTTTCTTCTCCTATGTTGATATTGTTAATTATGGTATTACACCAGTCCACTACTTCTTTTATTGTAAAGTCCCGATTGAGCCCATTCAATGGTCCTTCGAGCCGGATAATATTTTATTTTAAACTACGCTAAATAACACGTTTGTTTTAATCTATATAAGTTTTCTGTAATAGCGAATTTGTAATTCTTTTGCCAAATCCATTACCTTTACTGTATCATTAAATTGATTACGTGAAACAATCCTAACCGAAATTATCTATACAGTGTCAAATAGTATACAGGGTGAAATTGAACACATGCGACAAATCGAAACGGGAAATTGTACTCGTCATTATGAACAACTTTTACTATGGGACCAAACCTGAAATCGCGAAAAAAAAATCAGCTGTTCGCTACATTTATGTTCGCACTCGCCAAAATGTAGGGAACAGCTGATTTTTTTTTCGCGATTTCAGGTTTGGTCCCATAGTAAAAGTTGTTCAAAATGATGAGTATAATCTCCCATTTCGATTTGTCGCATGTGTTCAATTTCATCCTGTATACATATATCGAGTTTTGCTAGCTAACTTAATTTGAATCTGTATAAATAAAAATAAAATTCTGTTAGTTGTTAAGGTCATCACTTGACAGGCTGGACCGATCTGGATATTTTTAGTTTTAACATCTTCTTAATTAGTATATACAAAGTCGTAATAATATTATGTAGTCCGAATTAGGTTTTTGTGGAAAGAAAAATTTGAAAAGTTTCCCAAAAATTTTTCATATTCGGGAAAAACTGAGCGTCTCTTTTAGTTCTACGAAATTTTTGTACGAGTTATTGAACCGGAATACCACCATATTTATTCGAAAAACTATAACATATCCTTAATTAACAAAAATAACAAAATTAAAACCTAACTTAACTGAAACTACTTATACAAAAACTAAAATATAGCGTCGAAAAATTCATCCGCATCGCTGTCGACTGGTAATGTACCCAAGTTATTGTAAGGATAGGACAACGTCTGTCGGGTCAGCTAGATAGCATAATCAGTCCATAATGTTCCCATTGCTGGCATACAGGCCTCCTCTCTTCGAGAGGTATGTAATCCACCAAGCGAGCCCAGTGCAGGTTGGTAGAAGTCACATGTCTTAGAATTTTTGGTTCTAGGACGTGCCGGTTTCCTCATGATTATTTCTTTACCGTTTTGAGAGCAGTGGTGGTGAAATTATTTCATCTTCAATCATAATCAGCCTATTATGTTCCCACTGCTGGGACACAGGCCTCCTCTCAGTGAGACGGAGTGGGCCGTAATCCATCACGCGGGCTCAGTGCGGGTAGGTAGATGTCACATGTCTTCGAATTTTTGGTTCTAGGACATGCCGGTTTCCTCATGATTTTTCCTTCACCGTCTTGAGAGCAGTGGTGGTGAAATTATTTACACAAAGTAATTTACATAATTTCACCTAGTTATTAATTTTAAAAAAATTGTTTGTATAACAAACGTATTTAGTACTACGCCCCGCGGTTTCACCCGCATAAGTCTCGATCCCGCGGGAATATCGGGATAAAAAGTATCCTATGTCCTTTCCCGAGACTCAAGCTATCTCTATACCAAACTTCATCTAAATCTGTTCAGCGGTTTAGGCGTGAAAAGGTAACATACAGACAGACAGACAGATACACAGACAGACAAAGTTACTTTCAAATTTATAATATTAGTATGGATTTCACTGAAACCACCAACGAAATACTAAGTCCTCTACGCAAATGAAATCCAGCAAAATTATAATTCCAGCGGCTTTTAGAACGTTTTTTGCTGGATATAAAGTTCAGAAGTGACTGTACAGGCTTAATCTAGAATTAATTACTAAGCGTTTGTGTTTAGTGCAAACGCAATTAAAGAGGCCGCATGCCCCGCATAATTGCGGAAGTAGGGACGTGGTCATAGGTTGGGAGCTTTGTCGATATTTCCAGCCCATAGTTGCGAGTTTATTAAAGTTGTTACTCGTATAATACCTACTCATCATCTGCCCAGCCTTTTCTCAACTATGTTGGGGTCGGCTTCCAGTCTAACCGGAAGCAGCTGAATACCACAATTTTCATGATGTGACTGCCATTCTGACCTCCACAACCCAGTTACTCGTGTAACACGATACCCTTGGTAAGACTGGTTGTTCGGTTTTCGGGCTTCTGATGACCCGTAACGAATATCAAATATCTAAAAATGACAGCCGGGACTAACGGATTAACGTGCTTTCCGAGGCTGTCTCGGGGGTGTCTCGGTATGTAAGGATGGCCTCCCATCCACTGACCCACCAAGTCAAACGTTGCTTAACTTAATCGATCGATCCGTGCGGCTTTTATTACTTAGCCACGAACCCCACGAGCCCCTAAGGTTGTAATAATACCTACTCTAATTATAAATTGTGTAATTGAATCATTTTTTGTACTAAGCCACCGGGTGATCAGGTAGAGATCTCATACATTTTATCACCAAAAGATGCATCAAACTCGTACTACAATTTCGGACTCATTTCTACAGGGTAAAATTGAATTCATGGGCATCGTTTCAAGGGGTCATTGTAATCATCGTTATGAACAACTTTTACTGTGGGACTAAATCTAAAATCGTGAAAAAAAATCAGCTGTTTCTTGCATTCATGTTCACATAACTCGTAAAAATTTAGGGAAGGGCTGATTTTTTTTCGCGATTTCAGGTTTCGCCCCATAGTAAAAGTTGTTCATAATGATGATTACAATGACCCCTTAAAAGGATGCCCATGAATTTAATTTCGACCTGTATAAAGCTGTAATTGAAACCTATGTTATGCAGATAATTTTATCACATAATTATGAACATTTTCTACCTACATCATTTAGCAAGTTTAAATAAAAATTCAGTATTCTCGTGCGGATATGAATACCATGCGGATACATTATACTTACTGCAGCACATCACTACGCGGTAGCGAATATCCGCCAGCTCCTGTTTGCTCGCAGTGTTTTATTTTTTAATTCAGTGCACCTTAAATATGTTATTATGTGGTTTATTATCTTAGTTTTTTTAATTTATATTCATTGCTTTTGTGTTCACTGAGAACAGTAATTTTCAGGCTTTACAATTCTGTGAAATTGCTCGTGAGGCGTTTTTTAAATTTATTTTAAAAGGATTTGAAGGTTCGTGGCAAACCTTCCTGCCTGCCATTTTTTTTTTCAAAATTGCTTTCACGAAAAAAAAATCTGCTGTTTCCCACATTTTGGTCAAGTAGGTATTGAACTTTTGTATTAAACAGCTGATTTTTTTTCGTGATATCAGAGTTGGTCCCATAGTGAAAGTTGTTCAAATTTATGGGTAGAACATCCTGTAAAAATTTGGATGGTGATAAAAAAATCTTCCTCTATAGCATGTCAGCTATCGAATTTCCTTCATAACTTGTAGGTATGATGCAGGTTGCAGTTACAATGAGAATTTACCCGTCGACATGGCTGCCACTGCTGTGTCTCTTGAGAAATAAAACGAAGAGCAATATGTACCACATTGTATTACTTCGACCATGTTTGTTATGTATTGGTTAGTTTAAAGTTAGGAGTCCGTTCTTTGAAAATGTATGTCCGAATCGTGGAAACTCGCTGTCATGCCTTGTGCTTTTACCGCGTTACAAATAAACGTAGGATAATTCAAATATTTTATCTTAATATTAGTTATTATTTTATTACACGTAAATACCCTACTTTAGGTAGTATCCTTAAGAGCCTATACTACCTCAAATGGCTTAGCGTGATCTTCCGTTATGTCGAAAATACTGCACCATTAACTTTGAAATAAATATATGGTAAAGTTGAGGATTAATGCTAAGTCTTATGTTAGACGAAAACACGATTCCATAAAATTTTCTCGATAGAAAATAAACCCAAAGTTACCTCTAACCCGAACAATAAACCGCTGGTATTCAAAAAATACTTCAAATTATATCATAAAACTTTGCATACTAACTGAACTTACTTTAAAGCAGGTCTTATGTTATTTACTTTTTTATAATTACCATTATTTTCACTGTAAAAAGCAAATACCTAAACTATTGGCGCTGCCTGCCGCCCAGCACCGCACTCTGTCTCGCTCTCACTCAGTCAGCGAGCAGTATCGTATGAGCGAGATAAAGAGTGAATTTTAGCTGAGGTAGTATAGGCTCTTAAAGTGATTCAAAGTCAAAGTCAAAACATTTATTTCAAATACGCACATCAAAGGCACTTTTGAACGTCAAAAATTACATTAAATAAAATAGAATTGATTCTAGTCCTCCCTTCCAAAAGGTAGTTTTCGTGTGGAGAAGAATGGGGAAGAATTCCTTCAATATAGCCCGCGACATAATATTTCTTTTACGTATTTCGCAAAGAACTGTTGTTTTTATGGAGTAAGCGCCAGGACAGCCCGCGAAATTCAAATCTTCTAACGTTTTTCGCAATCTGCAGGTCATTGTCAGGTTGTATGTTGAACAAAATATGATTCGCGAGCGTTACAAGTATTTATTTACAGGATTATAATCATTAAAATCATCAATGAAACCCTCTAAGTTCATATAATCCTAATGAATGACTCATCATCTGCCTAGAATTTTCCCAACAATGTTGAGGTCAGTTTCCAGTCTAACCGGATCCAGCTGAATTTCAGTATATTACATGGAGCGACTGCCTATCTGACCTCCACAAACCAGTTACTGAGTAATACGATACCCTTTAGTTAGACTGGTTATCAGAATTTCGGGCTTCTGACTACCCTTAACGACTGTCAAATACCTACGAATAACAGCCGGAACCAACGGTGCAATGTGCTTTCCGAGGCACGGAGGGTTTTTGGTGTGTGAAGATGGTCACCCATCCACGGACCACCCGCGGCAAGCGTAGCTTAACCTGATCGATCGACCCTTGCGGCTGTTATAATCCTATTGAATGACTATTTCATGAAATATAAAGTATTAAAACTATTATTTTAACACAATTCGAAACTAATTTAATTTGAAAACATCAATCTACTTAAACTATCACAACCAAACATAATCAGCCTATAATGTTCTCACTGCTGCGACACAGGTCTCCTTTCTATAAGAGGGAGTGGGCCATAATCCACCACGTTGGCCCAGTGCGGGTTGGCATAGCAAAGGCCAATACGTTATTAACAAAAGTCTTACACAAAGAACTTGTTTCCTCCATATTTCACTGCCGAAGATAATCCAACGCCACTTACATGTATTTCCTTTGGGAATCCATCGCTGCACCGCGTTACATGTGGAATATTTTCTATAAGTCATAAATTCCACATTGATTTCTTGTTCAAAAATTTAATATCAGATAGTGATGTTGGAACTTTCGTACATTCAATGAGAACGAACATACTTGTACCAAAGTTCTGGAGAATATAATTATGGAGAATATGGGATTGTCGTATTATCTACGGGTTTGTCAAGCATGCTTGAACTATCGTTAGGTGCTATGTTATATGAACTGCTGCAGTTGAAATGTTGGACGCTTAGTTTACACGAAAATCATGCAAGATCCGTTTGTGTAATCATTGTAAGATTTTGACCAAAACAGTCGATACCTACTTTTCACGTGTTTTTCAGGCGAAAGTTTGTGAGTGTATGTGTGTGTTTGTTTATATGTTTGTTTATATGTTTGTTACTTGTTCACGCTCAAACGGCTGGACCAATTTTGATAAAATGTTGTATGGAGGTAGCTGACACCCTGGATTAATATATAGGCTACTTAGTATCCCGATATTCCCACGGGATCGACATTTACGCGGATGAAACCGCGGGGCGCAGCTAGTAGGTACATACTCGTATTTTGTAACTTCTGAAATGCAAACACCAGATTCAGCAATACATCCACATCAGAAAAGCACTAAAACCGAGTCGAACTATTTCAAAGAAGCTACGTTAGTCACGGAAACGAAGAAATTATGGAAGCAATTGCGACAAAAAACCTCATTTACTCCAAAAACCTTGTTAAAATCTGCTTACCATTCATAGCAGCATAAAAATAATATGCAGCTCATGCTTGATTGCGCCCAAATTAAGTCGAAACAAGCGAGTTTTACGACTCGGTCGAGGATATAATGAAAACATGCAGTTGTAATGGATGGAAAGAGTTATGAAAAAGTTTAATTGCTGAAAAGACCTGACCCATGTAGAAATACGACAAAAAGGTCGAAAGAGAATACCAATAACACTTTGCCCGACCTGGGAGTCGAGCCCAGGACCAGAGCCTTGATTCACAAACATACGACAGGCTATCGTATCGAAAACCTGACATTTCGATGACCTGATTTGACTTCCCCTCAACAGCAAATAGCTGTTGGAAGAATAGCGGGCGTCTATTTGATTTAAACTGACAAAATTTTCGGGTTTTAGACTTGTGAACAGCATTGAGAAGACTCCTACGATAACAATGATTAATGTTCGATACGATACGGAAGCATATCGAGTGTTTGTGAATAAGGGGGCAGGTAGTCAGTTTCAGTTGTACCTTTAATTTACCTACATAGTATGAAGGAAATGAAACCAACAGCGTTCGTGATATATGACTTACCTTAACGTCCCACTCGGGAAGCGATAAAGTGGTCTTCTCGACAAATTATACACGTTTGAAAACTTACTTTTAGCTCTCCCTAGACAAGCATTCCAGGAGCGTTAACATTATGCCATTCAACGTACAACAAGTGAAGTTAGTACGTGTGTTATGAACTAAGAAAGTTGATACATGTGCAGTTAACGGACGTGGGACTATCGCGGCCTCAGACTGCTTAGATATAAAGTACCATTGATTCTCGAACGACGAAACCCCTCGGTTTTAGGTCTGGATAAAGATAAATTCTAATACTGCAATCGTGTGAGAGTGAGCCCTTCTAGTGGGAGTTGCGAGAATGCGGTCAGGCAAAGTCGGTCATCTTACAGCCTGGTGGAGGTCTATGTTCAGCATTGAGGTATGACGATAAATTATTCCGTAAGAAATATCTTTTGAACCTATTTAAATATTGTTTTCCAATAGATTTGGCTTACATTTCGCAGTTGCCAAATATATACCCACTTTTCAGAATATTAATGAGAGAGAATCCTGTTAAATTAAAGTTGATTAGCAATATTAAATAGAAGTTAAAAAAATCCTTCACATAACTATTTTGCCTCCTACCAAAATACCGCTTTCAAAAAGGCGCTCGGGCGCTAGGGATATCACCGGGGAGTGGGATTTTTACCTCACTTAAACCACCCCGGTGGTCACCATCTGCACATCGTAGGGACACCGTTACCTCTCAAAATACCGATCCGAAACCCTCTCTGGGAAGACTGCAAAGGGGAGACCCCGAAACCTAAATGTCCATGGTGATCACTGACGTCTTTCCTGAGGTCACTCAGTGAGTGGACGGATAACTACTTTATTACTACAAAGCTTTCAGATTTTTAAACCCAATTCGACTCTAGACAAAATAACCAAAAATCCTACCTTCGTCTCGATCGAAACTCACCTTTGCAAACCACAGTACGTCCCCCATTGCAAGTTTCAATGTAAGTTTATGAAAGGCGTCTCATGGCTTAAGTTGCAGATAAGAAGTTCGGACGAGTACGTGAAGGGAATTCTCCAACAGCTCTACTTTTTGAGAAGCCACACGGGTAATTAATTTTGCCCCAATATTTGTTTGTATTTATGTTCGGAGTTACGTGTTTGTTGGCTGTTTTGGTATGTTATTAATATACTTATTGATCTGTAGTATGTATTTAGATATAGACTGTTTCGTATGTCTAGGGATTGGAAGTGCGACTGCTGAGCGTGAGGTCCTGGTTTCGATCCCAATGTAGCGAATCCACCACCAACACGAACCCACTATCTACTACTCATACGTTAGGACCGATACCACTGGCCACCATTGCTCTTCGCTTCACTGGGCCCGCGTAGTAAATTATGGTCCACTTCCTCTCAAAGAGGAGGACTGTGTCCTAGCAGTGGGAACATAATAGGCTGAAGATTGATTACCTGTAGTAGCCGTGAATGGACTTTTCCCACCATCATCATCATTTCAGCCGATAGACGTCCACTGCTGTACATAGGCCTCCCCGAAGCACCTCCACTTCGACTGGATCTGTGCTAATCGTATCCAACAGGTTCCTGCAGCCTTCACAAGGTCGTCGGTCCACCTTGTGGGAGGCCTTCCAACGCTACGTCTTCCGGTACGCGTTCGCCACTACAGAACCTTTCGGCCTCATCGCCCATCTGTTCTGCGAGCAATGTGCCCTGCCCACGACTTTTCACACGTAACAGGGCAGGGGCTGTTGCCCCTGCCCTGTTACGTGGGACTTGAAACAAAATTGACGAAATGTGGGCGTACTGTACCACGCCTCTGAACGATTTTCCATGTTATGCGATTACCCATCTTTCTTTGTTTGTCAAAACTTCTTTAGGCGCGTTGGGCATTTTTTGACTATTGAACTCGCGCCACTGTTACCGTAATCGACACCGCTTCGGATGTGTTCGGCTGTCCTCGGGATGTACTCGGTTTTAATGTATATCCAATATGTCAGTGAGTGATGGCAAAGTATTCTGTTTGTTTTTTGTTTTCACTTCTGTCGGCAATCCCGGAGTGCCACTGTTTTTTTTTTTTTGCTTGAATACGGGTAATACACGAGTGCCTATCATTTATCGTGGGAGAGCTTTTGATTCATTCCAATTACTAAGTAGTACATTATTATTATTAGCCTGTGACGTCCCACTGCAGGGCAAAGGCCACCTCTCTCTGTTCAAAGCTGCTAAGGACCAGTTCTTGTTAAAGGAGTCCAGCTCATCCCGCCATCTCCGTCTGGGCCTGCCACGATGTCGTTTGTTAAGTAGTGTATACTTAAATACAAATCTAAGTTCTAAGCTTAATAAATTAAATTCTCAGCATTTAGAACTGCAAGTACCTATTTGTGGAAACATCGCCCGGGCGTGGTGCAGTTTATTCCCCGAACGAATTTGTTACCGTTCTACAGTATTGTTTCAGAGGTTTTACATGCACTGTTTTATTTATTACCTACAATATGTATCTGGGGTATTTTCTAAACCAAATCGTATTTATGTAAGTAGATGTTTGACAAGAATATTCAATTTAATGGGTTAAAAGAAACACCGGGAAGATGAAAATGCACTGATCTTTGGGGATGTCCTTCAAAAAGGTCAGTTGGTAGTTATACTCACATATGGCGCGCGTGTATGATTGCAGGACCTAGACAAATGACAATCGGTTCCAAAACATTTCAAATTTCTACAACGACTTTAATCGGTCAAGCGGCGCACGTCGCCCATTGGCGACGAAACAATAGAAAATCAATTGTGTCTCATTAGCGGAGCTTGACAGATTGTCAATCCTTTTCCACCATCGTTATAGCTGATAATAATGATACATTTGATAATTAAGAACAATGGTGGCCAAGTGGTAACGTCCGCGACTTACGAGTTTTAGGTCGTCGGTTTAAACCCAGACAGGCGCTTTACTTAGAGTAAATTATTTCATCATCACTGCTCTCAAAACTGTGAAGGAAAACATCGAGAGGGAAACCGGCATGTCATAAAAACCAGAAGACATGTGTGTCATTTACCAACCCACACTGGGCTCGTGTGGTGGATTACGGCCCACTCCCTCTCACCGAGAAGAGGCCTGTGTCCCAGCTGTGGGAACATTGTAGGTTGATTGAGCTTATGATTATTTTATCGCTGACAGATTGTCACTTTTCTAAGCGCTGATAGATGTATGAACGTGGACAAAGCAAAGGCATGATGATAATAGGATACAATACTGTCTTCACGATACGACACGACACGATAAAGTCATCATCTGCCTAGCCTTTTCCCAACTACGTTGGGGTCGGCTTCCAGTCTAGCCGGATGCAGCTGAATACCAGTATTTTACATGGAGCGACTGCCTATCCGACCTCCACAACCCAGTTACTGGGTAATACGATACCCCTTGGTAAGACTGGTGGTCAGATTTTCGGGCTTCTGACTACCCGTAACACTGGCAAAGATCCACGAATGACCACCGAGACCAACGGCTTAACGTGCTTTTCGAGGCACGGAGGGGTCTCGGTATGGGGCACGCCGTTATAGCGGCGGTAAGACCCGTCATGGAGGCCTGGATCGAGAGGCGGCATGGCGCCCTCAGCTTCCGGCTGACGCAGGTACTCTCTGGCCACGGCTGCTTTGGGAAGTACCTGTGTCGTATAGGTCGGGAGCAGACGCCGGTGTGTCACCACTGTGCGGCTTGCCCTGAGGATACGGCGCAGCACACGTTGGAAGAGTGCCCAGCTTGGGCAGGGCTGCGCCGTGACCTCATCGCGGCATTAGGCGGGAGCGATCTCTCGCTCCCGGCCGTCGTTCAATCGATGGTCGAGAACGGGAGCGCATGGGATGGAGTTGCCTCCTTTTGCGAGGATGTCATGTCTGCAAAGGAGGCGGCCGAGCGGGAGAGAGAAGCCGCATCCTCTCTCCCCTCCCGCAGGAGACGCACCGGGCGCCCGAGAAGGGTGCAAAACGATCTGCGACCTCCATGAGAGGTGGCCTGCGGTCGGCGGACTAGGGGCGTCCGTCGTTCGATCAGACAGGCCCGAGTTGGCGCTGCAGTGTTCCACGCGCGCCACTCGAGAGTGGGTGCGGCCATTACAGGAATGGGCGCACGGGGAGGTGGGACCCGCTAAGGAACAGCGGGTCGAGGCCTGTCGGGGGAGCGGTGAATGCTGTTGCGAATCCCGCACCCCCGGCTATAGGTAGAGGTGGAACACCGCGGTGGTTTTAGCCGGTAAGAGTCCGGCATGCCCCTCTGTCACCCCCCACGATAGAGGAAGTCCATGAGGATTTCCCGCGCGAGAAAAAAAAAAAAAAAAAAAAAGGGGTCTCGGTATGTAAATATGGTCACCCATCCACAGACCAACCGCGGCAAGTGTAGCTTAACCTGATCGATTGACCTGTGCGGCTGTTATTATTTAGCCACGTGCCCCTCTATCAGAAATTAAACTGTGGTCATATTATTTTTAAACTGAACAACTTTCTTCATGGGGCCAACGACGTACGTAATTTGTGACAAAAATATCAGTTGTCCTATACATTTGGGTCGAGTAGGTATTGAAGACAAATTTCTGAGACTAGCTGTATAGTGAATTGTGTTAACCTTCTTGGTATTTAACCACCATACCGTCACAGTCTAAAAATCATACAGTCGTCCAACGAAGACGTCTAGACAGGGCAATCGTGCGGGGTGTGAGGGGCGAGACGCGGGTGAGCCGATCCCGAACTGCGAACAAAACGATGTTAGTAGTTCGGGATATATCATAAAGGGCTGACGCATGCTTGTTTTTTATTTGTTAATTTAAAATGGTGCATACGACGTGTGCTGTGACTGATTGTAAGTCTTCATCTCATATAAATAAAGATCTGCGGTTTCATCAACTTCCACGTACAGAAGAAAGGTAAATAAAATATCTATTTTGTTATTGTAGAGTGCATAAATAATTTTATTTGTAATGTCGTGCCATGTTGATAACGCTAATAAAATGGCTGACCGGCGCACGGTAAAAAAAAATAATAGGGTATCACTACGTATGATTCCTATGTTCTGAGTTTATCACACAGAGCATCTGTTTGGAAATCCTACTAATATTATAAATGTGAAAGTGTTCGTTTTTATGTTCCGTGTTAAGATGGTGGACTTTTTTATTATTTACTAAGGGTGAATTTCGAGATCGTGGCCGTAATTTTTTATAATAAGATATGAATCTCAATTTTGAGTATAATTGGAGTGCTTATTACGAAAAAGCCATCCTTTTTGAAATCCAAGATGGCGGACGTCATTTTTTTATAATTTGTTATGGGTGTCAATTTCGAGTATATTTGGGGTGCTTGTTACGAAAAAGCCATCCTTTTTGAAATCCAAGATGGCGGACGTCATTTTTTTATAATTTGATATGGGTATCAATTTCGAGTATAATTGGGGTACTTGTTACGAAAAAGCCATCCTTTTTGAAATCCAAGATGGCGGACGTCATTTTTTTATAATTTGATAAGGGTGTCAATTTCGAGTATAATTGGGGTTTTTTTTATTTAGGTTTATGTCATGTTACGTACTTTTTGATGTACAGACGCCAGCACATCAACCTCTACCTAACTGTCACATTTTCCCAATCAACTTTGAACCTTATGGTTCAGTGATAAAGTTGAAAATCTATTAAAGAAATTTGACAGATTGTAGTAGGTTGATGTGCTGGCGTCTGTACAATAAAGTTTATTTTACTCTATTCAATAATGATTAACTGAGTTTTGTGACTTGGTATTTTTTTCACTTTCAAGTATTAAAAATGTAGGATGATTTCCGTAATATACATCAGTATACTGGCCAGTGATAATGACGTCATGAATCTGACGCCAAATTCCCCATATTGTACTGGTGAGATGAAATATGGCAATGATTTATTGACATCATTACCACTTACCGTTATAATTTCTGGAATATTCCTTTTTCATTGACTAAGTATACCTAATTAAGCTAATTAAAACGATAATAATTTAAGAGATTTAAAAACCGTGATGTCGCACTGACAACTAAGTTATTTAAAAACTTTACTTAAACAAGATTACAGCACTGTAAGTGTCACAGTAACTAGTTATCAAGTCAGCATCAGTTCAATTATTAAATCTCTTTGTATACGACTCATCTGCGTTTTTTATTGTCATACTCAACTCCTTAATACATGCAGTGTAGAACGGGGTAATAATTGTTTTTTTTACTATATTAATATCGATGTTGATTTGCAATAAATAAATAATTATATAAATATTTTTTATTTGTGACAACCCTGGCCGTCCTACTGTATGATTTTTATACTGTGATACCGTCATTCAACTTATAGCCTATAACAATATTCAAAAACTAAAGCAAAACAGTAACAAAAAACACAAATAAAATTACCAGGATAACATTTCAGAACAGAACTACGGAAACTAAAGATCCACAAAACGGCTGGGGAATAAAAAAAAAAACAATATGCTTTGTTACCGCGGAAAAGTTTTGATTTCTCTTGAGACAGACAGTTGAAAAATATGATGCTTTAAATGTCTCGGAGACTTGTGAATTTATTTTTGAAGGATATTTGATAGTATGAAGAGAGGGTTACGTGGTATGATATCTATTGTAAGTGTTAGGTTACTGTTCCAATATATATACAGGGTGTCCAGTAATTAATGGATAACCTCTTAAGGTCATTGTACTTATCATTATGAAAAACTTTTACTACCGCACCAAACATGAAATCGCGAAAAATATCAGCTGTTTTCTGCATGTTAACGAGTTATGCGAACATAAATGTAGGGAACAGCAGATTTCTTTTTTCAAAAAAACCTTCTAGAAAGAAAGAAAGAAAATACGTTTATTTGCGGTGAACATGACGCAAAAAAGAACATAAACACGAAAAAAAAAGAAGGTAAGGGAAACATGCGTCACATCCACGCAAAACGGCTGTCGCTCAGCATAATGCTGGGACCCTATGCAAGACAGAGCCCCAGCGCTGGTTTTCAGCGACAGCCGGCGCTGACGTAATGCTCATTTAAACATTTTGCCACAAGACAGATATCATAACGATAAAAACCTTTTAACGTCTAAATAAAACCAAAATCTAAGCCATTAGCACTACCACCTTCCACTTAAATGTTTACCCACACTTTTAATAAACGAGCCGTGGTCTGTGATAAATATTATAACGCCTTTACAAAGAGCAAAGAGCACGGCTCGAGTTCCATCCATTAATCATGTTAGTTCACGAACAAATGCCAGCTGGGGCGAAGTTGGCGTGACTATTCAATATTGGTACACATACCCTACATGCTCGATACAGCCTAAAAACGATCTAAATAAAATATTGATCAACTGCAAATAAAACGAAAAAAGTTGCTGAATCTTTTTAGGCTGTGGTAACGACGCGTGTAGGGTAAACGCTCGTGTTATAGGCAGTGTGTAGAAGTTTTCTCGATCACAACCGCAAACATACCGTCGTGCAACTCCAGCCATGATGGATTGCGACAGTTTTGTGTGGATTTATTTATTATTTCTTTCATTCGTGTTTTACTATGTCGGATACTGCAAGGGTTTGCGTGTCCGCCGCGTTATTTGATTAAAATTTAATTTTTTTACAGTAAAATTTATTAGCTACTAGTTGCGCCCCGCGGTTTCATCCGCATAAGTCTCGAAGTCCATGGAAATATCAGTATAAAAAGTATCCTATGTCCTTTCCCGGGACTCAAACTATCTCTATTACAAATTTCATCTAAATCGGTTCAACGGTTTAGGCGTGAAAAGGTAACATACAGACAGACAGACAGAGTTACTTTCAAATTTATAATACGTATTATATATTATATAGTATGGACTTTTATTCAAGAATGAAGACACAGCGTTTTCAAAGTTTCAAGGCAAGGATTTATTAAGACTGAATCTGTGTACGCGTGTATAATTTCCTTACGTGAGCTGAATTCCAAAGGGTTCTAGAACAAATTGCTTTGATATCGCTTGAGCCACGTACGGCAATAATATGCTATGTATGCATGGAGATAGTTCATATGGCATTCATGGGAGGCTCTATGGCAGCTATTAATATATTTTACTGAAAGGTTATGTCTAAGATTACGGTAGAGTTAGTACCTACTATCCGTTTATTCACCCAAATATTATGTTTATTTCTATGTACTTTGATTTTTTACCCATTACAGTAGGCATTTGGCTTGACCTATCTATAATTCATGTAAGAAAGATTCATATTTCAAATGTAGGAAAAAATATAGCCATGTTTATTTATGTTTCACCCGCTAAGTTGAGAATTGTAGTGTGAGTAATATTAATGGTCACGCGGCAGGCGTATTGTATTGCATGTATATTAAATTATTTAGGCGTGAAGGCGTATTTTGTAATAAAACATGCGCGGTCGGGACCCACCGTCAGGAACGAGGATCCGCACGAGCACACACACACTGGTATATCTATACAGGGTGAAATTTAATTCATGGGCATCCTTTTAAGGGGTCATTGTAATCATCATTATGAACAACTTTTACTATGGGACCAAACCTGAAATCGCGAAAAAAAATCAGCTCTTCCCTACATTTTGACGAGTTATGTGAACATAAATGCAAGGAACAGCTGATTCTTTTTTCGCGATTTTAGGTTTAGTCCCATAGTAAAAGTTGTTCATAATGATGAGTACAATGACCCCTTAAAAAGAATGAATGCCCATGAATTTAATTTCACCCTGTATATGAATATAAAATTCAAAGTACTGACTGACTGATATATCAACGCATAGCTTCAACCGCTGGTCCTAGAGGCATGAAATTTGGAGGGTGTGTTTTTTGTGAAGAGTAGGTATCCACTAAGAAAGGAGTTTTCGAAATTCCACTCCTAAGCGCGTGAATGGGGGGTGGGTGAAATTTCACACGGACAAAGTCGCGGGCAGAAGCTAGTCACACTAATATTATAAAGGCGAAAGTTTGTGAGTGTGGGGGTGAGTGTGTGTGTGTGTGTGTTTATATGTTTGTTACTTCCTCACGCTCAAACGGCTGGACCAATTTTGATAAAATTTTGTATGGAGGTAGCTGACACCCTGGATTAAGATATAGGCTACTTTTTATTCCGATATTCTCAAGGGATCGATATTTACGGTGAAACCGCGTGGCGCAAGAAAGAATGCACAGTGCTCTGCTAAAACGAAATTTTCACTATAACCTCTGGCTAATCACATTCTGTCTTCCGTACTCTCGCCCATAGACCAGAAAAGTCATCGAAAGTAAAATCATGTCCACACAAATAAGTTCCAATAAAAATCCAGCACGTTGTATTTCACAACACATTTGCGATTCCAGCAAATTCACCATATGAACTTACGTTGGAGTAAAACTTGTAAAAAGTCACGTATCAGCCAAGCCCGACAAAGCATTTTTATACGTTTTTAAAAACTGTAGAATAAAATTAGAAAGGGTAGACAACGCTGTTTCACAAAGTGTTGCAAATTTCTCGTGACGTTTTATGTTCTCTATTTGAATTTTATCTCGATTGAATTCTTTTATTTTTTTTCTGTTTAAGTGGACAGTTGTTGGTGCTGTTACCTTGTTGTTCGATGTATTTTTCGTTTTTCCGAGTTCAGTTGATAAGGAAGGAAAGAGGAATATTGGAATAGTGTTACATTCGTTCATCCTCTCACGCTAATTGAAGGATTTTATTGAGAAAAAAGGTTATTCTCATGGTCTTTTAAGGAACGTGATACATAATGCAGTGTTGGTATTTTTTTCAAACGCGCCCGGTTTACGGTGTCCCTTTATATGTATCGGATAACGAGGTTATAACGTAACAGGTAGTTCAGTACCCCGTTTCAACAAAGAGTTTTTTCGGTGATTCATTTTTTTTTTTTTGTCAGATTTCATACCAATGTATACAAGTTAAAGTGACTCAAACATTTATTCTCAAACGTATTATTTTTTTTTACAGAGTTGAGCCCTGTGTCCCATTTGTGAGAACATTATAGGCTGAATATGTAAATGTCTTATTTTTTACCCTGTGTTTGTTCCTCACTGTAAAGCTCAGGACTGAAATAGCTAAAAGGTACTTGATAAAGTAAAAAATAAACTTTTTAAATAGGTAACACAGATTTTAAAAAAAACCTTATACATGTACCTGTTAGTCAGTTTCGGCGGAAATAATTAATAACTTAACAAAGTACAAGAGAACCTACACATTAGGGGCTGTATACACATGTCGTGTTCGGGTCGGCATTACTCAGCACAACCGGGTGGCAAAATCTAGCGATATGTATAATATTTTCGGGAAAAACCGGGTTGCCGAGCTGAAGCCGATCCGAACATGATCAAGCGCGGTTAGAAGCCACATGAGGTTTTCCGATCAGCACGAGCCAAATGAAAGCCGAATATGTCATTGTCGTCTCTTCGGATTAAAAGTGTACAATCTCAAAAAAAAAAAAAATGAAATTGAGTTAAGTATATAGAAATGTTTACTATGGCAAATTTTTTCTCTAATGGAAAATTAACGTAGTTCGGCAAAACCCCGCTGGATGGCGCATTGGTTAGTTTTAAATTGGTGAAAGTTTATTCATCTTTAAATCATTCTCCTGTAAAATTGGTAAATTTTTGTGATTATACACTTTTAATGCCAGAAGACGATGTGTAGAAATTGCCTCGGGTAAGCTGTCTTGTTAAGAAATACAGCCGAATCGAATGTGCCGACCCGCACACGTGTGTATATCACCCTTCATTCACCTCTATCTTTCAATATAAACTATGAAGATACTGAAATCCATACATTAGTATGGGCGTGTGGCGCAATCACTGCTCTGATATATTGAGTAGGGAACGAAGCACGTGACAAGACTATTTCAAATATACGGACTTGTACTCTGCGCGGCGACGGAAATTTATAAACGCTTATTATTAGTCTCGCCATGTAAAAAGAACGCTGGCGTTTACCTGCGCACTGAGCGATGTAACGATCAAATTGGTGGTATGAAGGGAGCGCGACGCTAGTAAAGTAACTATTAGGATTGTACAATAAAACAATTGCACTTATATTCAGGACGTCCCTGGAAGTATGGATCAAATCGAATAGGGGCGTGGGCAAGGTCATTTCCAAACTTTTTAACCCTGAGAATGTCATTGAATTTTTTTACGGTTCAAAAATTATGACCGATTTTTACTTCCTTTTTCAATCACTCTGCATAGTGCTCAAAGAAAATAATCATAAAAAAATACTATTAGGGCTATCTAAAAAAAATTAATTGATAGTTTTTTTTTAAGATTTCTTTAAAACGATTCGATTTCTCTTGTTTTTTTTTTTAGTTAAACGTTTTGGACGTTTGGAAATGACCTTGCCCACGCCCCTATTCGATTTGATCCATACTTCCAGGGACACCCTGTATATAAAACAATAGCCTAGTACTTTAGGACACGACTGTGCCCGTGCGCAGACTCAACCCCTCCACTGTCGCTCAGCGTTCTTTTTACGTGGATAAATATATAATAGATATGACTTTAAACTGTCGTGCATTTAGTATTGAACTAAATGTAGAACGCCACCTGTAGGCTATGGGATAAATACACCCAAATAGGCTCGGATGGAACAGTCGATATTAGTGCAGGATATCAACTCAGGGCGGCGGCTGATGAACATCTAGCACGTCAAAGGCGGCGCCCACGGACCCAGTCAGGCGGTCCACTGTACACCCACCAACTCGCACTAGACAAGCGCGGTGGGTTAATTTGTCTCATGAGAGAGTAGGGAGGCCTTTGCCCTGCAGTGGGACGTCACAGGCTAATAATAATAAAATAATTTATAAAAATAGTTTTATTTGTATAGCTTCTAAATTTTTTGGTTGACCGTACTTTCCCAAGACCTTACCTTTTTTTATTTTATTGTTGTCCCAAAATACTACTCAAAAATAATTATGGTGGAATCCGGGACCGCGGTCCCGGCCCCGAAAGCCCCACGACCCATATCTCTCAAAATCTTTCTTCTCACACTTCAAAAGCTTCCCCGTTCAACATACCCTCCCGTATATTCCGCGTTCAGGTATACACGCTCCGTCTGACGCCTCGCCAAATTTGAATTGACGCTCGTGGTGATAAAGATGCCATAAATCATGGAGAAAAAGAATCCCCTGTAATCCTGCTACTTGAATATTATTCCTATGAAGAATTTATTACCTGTACGAGTATGTAACATGACGCCTAAGTCAAAGTTATACTGCTACAAAGATCTATTCGGCGTTTGAATGACGTTGACATAAAGACACTGTTGGTAAAAATTTGTAAAATATACTGAAAAAACAAGATGGAGGATGGAGGGGCTTGTGGCTAAGTAATAACAGCCACACGGGCCGATCGATCATGTTAAGCTACGGTCGCCGCCGTTGGTCCATGGATGGGTGACCATCGTACATAACCAGACCGTTCCGTGCCTCAGAAAGCATTGTGTGCAACTGGTGGTGTAGGCGACTTGTGCAAGGATTAGCTTTCCAACTTCTTTGGAATGTAACATTTTAAAGGCATGATCATTATGATCGACTAACTTGTGCCCGCGACTTCGTCCGCGTGAAATTTCATCCTCCCCCCATTCACCCTCTTAGGGGTGGAATTTCGAAAAACCCTTTCTTAGTGGATACCTACTCTTTACTAAGAACATACCCTCCAAATTTCATGTCTCTAGGACCAGCGGTTTAGGCTGTGCGTTGAAATATCAGTCAGTCAGTCAGGACTTTGAATTTTATATGTATAGATAAACCTAAGTGAAATAAAATGTTATAAACCTGTTAAAAAATAAAAATAAGGCAACCTTTTTACGTGGCCCGATCACTATGCAAATTGAGCTTTGAGCTTAAGACTATAAGTCCTTTTTATATACCTACTACTTCGATGAATATTTATTGAGCTGAAAATTAGATTTAGACTTAACGAAGACTACATAAAATATAGAGACTAGGTTTAATTAATAGATATTTTCTTTAGATAAAAGAATAATTTAGTTTGGACCACAATAATTTAGTTAGGTTTTTGTTTTAGTTTAGTTTGGTAAACAGAAAACACAATTATTTCAGTTTGCTGGATGAAATTAACTGAAGCAGCAGGACCGATTGATTGGTTTTAGTAGATAAGTATAAATAATTTGAGAAAACAGGACTTAAACATCAGTAATTCTTTTCCAGTTTCAAGTTTTTTTTCAGTTGGATCATTTAGTTCCCTTCAAAATGGTTGAGCTGAATGGTGCTGATACATGCGTCATGTTCGTGAACGGGCGCCGTCAGTAGTGACTGGTCATCTCTTTGCTGCCATGGCTTATTTTAATTTATTATTTGAATTGTTGTTTTTTCTCATCTTTTCATTATGGACGCTTTTAACGTTCTGCATCGTTCTCACATGTATAATTTTAATATGAATGATGTAACCAAGACTTTGTAACCACATTATTTTGATTTAAAAGAGTGTCCATGGAGTTTCTTGCCCGTTCTTCTCCATAGATACCTACGCTTTGGAATGGGCAACTAGCTTCATCTTTCTGACTGACCGACCACTTGACAATTCAAAAGTGCCTGTAATTGGTTTAATTGATATAAATGCTTTGAGTTTGAGTTATAATTGTGTGGACCTATGGCCGTTTACACAGGATGAACTCGTAGACAGTGAATATGTGTCCGCACAATTTAAACAGGCGCTTATGCTCTGGCCACTCGACTATGGAGGGGTTCGTGGCTAAATAATAACAGCTTCTCGGGTCAATCGAAGGTAAAGCTACGCATGCTGCGGTCGGTTCATGGATGAGTTACCATCCTCCGTGACTCAAAAAGCAGCTATGGTCCCGGCTGTCTTGCGTAGATCTTTGAAAGTCGTTACGGGTAGTCAGAAGCCCAGAAGTTTTCTAAGCAGTCTTACCAAGGGATATCGTGTTAACCAGTTACTCAGTTGCGAAGTTTAAATAGGCAGTTGATCAATGTCAATCAATCAATCAACTCAGCCTATCGCAGTCCACTGCTGGACATAGGCCTCTCCCAGACTGCACCACAGCATCTTGTCCTCCGCCTTCCGCATCCAATCTACCCCAGCCACCTTCTTTAGGTCGTCCGTCCATCTAGCTGGGGGGCGTCCCAAACTACGCTTGCCGGTACGCGGTCTCCACTCCAGGACTCGTCTGCTCCACCGGCCATCGGTCCTTCGACAGACATGGCCAGCCCACTGCCACTTCAGTTTGCTTACTCTGAAAGCTATGTCGGTAACTCCGGTTCTTTTCCGGATAATTTCATTCCTGATTGATCCATGTAAAATACTGTTATTCAGCTGCATCCGGTTGGACTGGAAGCCAACCCCAACACATGTAGTTGCGAAAAGACTAGGGAGATTTTTTAAGCTCTAGGGTCGTATTATGAAGCATTAATGCCATTATGATTCGAGTCCGAAAAAAAAGGATGGTGCTATCGGACATGTAAAGCTCCGTCTCTCTCTTGCATCATGATGGCATTAAAACGTCATTATACCGCACTTGATCACACTGAGGAGAATCCTGCACGAGACGCGGGACGCGACTGCGTGCGTCGATTGTTTTTCTTATTGATTAGGAAGTCACCCGTCTATTTGTGCAAGTTTTTACACCTCCATACAAGTTATAAATAGCGCGCGGTATTTGTTTCAGTTTGACGAAAGCTTTACGCATTAATTCTGCCTAGCCATTTCCCAACTTGAATACCAGTATTTTACATGAAGCGACTGCCTATCTGACCTCCACAACCCAGTTACTGGGTAATTTATTTAACCTGTCCAAACTGAGCCTGTAACATTTAATTTGTGAAAGTTATGACTACAACTACCAAATACTTCTCACATGTGCGAGTTTCTTCAACTTTTAAAATGTTCTGCCTACATTTTAGTCAAAAAGTTAAACTCTGTCCCGACTTTAGCAACTTTTCAAAGTTTTACGTTCGTTTCTCGTCAGTCGAAATACGGTGTAACTAGATAACTGTTTGTTAGGAACATTGTCTTGAAATTGCAGTTTATGAAACATCATCTGCCTAGCCTTTTTCCAACTATGTTGGGGTTGGCTTCCAGTCTAACCGGATGCAGCTGAATACCAGTATTTTACATGGAGCGACTGCCTATCTGACCTCCACAACCCAGTTATTGGGTAATACGATACCCCTGGTAAGACTGGTTGTCAGACTTTCCGGCTTCTGACTACCCGCAACGAATGTCAAAGATCCACGAATGACAGCCGGGACCAACGGCTGAACGTGCTTACCGATGCACGGAGGGGTCTCGGTATGTAAAGATGGTCACCAATCCACAAACCCACCTCAGCTAGTGTAGCTTAACCTTATCGATCGACCTGTGCGGCTGTTATTATTTAGCCACGGGACCCCATTGCAGTTTATGAAACAAATAACTTTAATGTTTACTGAAACAAATAATGATTCAGAGTCTATTCATATCGCCTTCAACAACAAAGTATTATGTTTCTCAAAGTTTCTGTTCTGACGTTCAACAATATACACTACTATTTAATTAGTGAGTCACAATATATCTATACTAATTATATATATATAGGTATCTACGATATACAAATCTATACTGCCATTTTGGATCCAAATGGCAGGAAACGACTGCGCGGCAGGCCCAGAAAAAGATGGCGGGATGAGCTGGACTCCTTCTTAAAGGATTAGCCCACAATCGCATCAGACCGGCAAAAGTGGAAAGAGGGAACGGAACCCTTTGCCCTGCAGTGGGACAACACAGAATACAACACATATACAGGATGTGGCGTAAATAGTGGTCCACCGTTAAGGAATCAATATACCAGATAGTTTATTATAACTTATTATAATTTTAAACATTTTAACCCAAGGGTTCCGAAAATAAGTATTTTTTTGTTTTTTATTTACGAAATTTTTACCTTTTGTTACTTTGTTTGTACTTTCAATGAAAACCATTATTTTTTCATTTTGATTACTGTTAATTGCTGCTGAATACTAGAGCTATCGTGTAAAATTATGTTTTTTTTTAATGTAAATTTAGAGCTTTTGAAGAAAAAGTCGATCTTTTCTGTTTTAACCCTAATTTTTAACATAATCATGCAAATTTAAGAGTGATTTTTGTAGAAAAAATGTACTACTAAAATGGTTAAAATTGTAATCTGTTATAGTTAATTATCTAGTATATCAAATCTTGAACGGTGCACCACTATTTACACCACACCCTGTATATACGAGTAGATTTATTACCGTTGGATCCCGTTTTTGAATCCCATTTTAATATTTTTGGCGTTGGATCCCGCAAAACATTATTATGTATTTCCGTTGGATCCCGAATTTAAAAAATGCAAGATAATTACGTTTTATTGTCGTTGAATCCCGAAAAGTATTTCCGTTGGATCCCGAATGCTTAAAAAAATATGAATGCGGGTACTTTCAACAACAAAATTGTTTATAATAAAATGAGGGGTTCACTAATGTTTCACCAAAACTCCATTGACAAATTTTTAGTTTACAACCAACGTTTCGTATACTATTTATTTCACAAACAACTCATTTTCTATATAATCTAGTCGTTTGGCACTCGCCGGCCGCTGCCGCGGCACCGCTCGCTTCGCTCGCTCGGCTCGTGCGTAGGGGTCACAGTTTTAACCTAACCTAACCTAACATTGTTTTTTTTTTTAATAATTAACCTAATCTAACTAGTTCGGTTCCGGGTAACCCACTAAAAATAATCTCTTTTTAGTGTTTGATAAAGGTAAATCACTTTTCTTCTGAAATGTACACATGTTGTTATAATATGGGATTCAACGGAAATAGCAAACGGGATCCATCGGTAATACCTAAAAAACGGGATCAAAAAACGGGATCCAACGGTAATAAACGTACGAGTATACTAATAATACAGCTGAAGAGTTTCTTGGAACTACCAGTCGGGTTTGAAGAAATATTTTTACATTTAATACCCTAATTCTTGAGGACTTGTTCTTTGGAGGTCTGGTTCCTAAGGCTTTAGGCTATTTAACATCACGCTATGGCCTTTGGGAGCTGAGCAAAAAACAGAAGTCAGAACTCTAATCGAAAACGAAGTGATAGCGCGGGGCAGACGATGCGATGCGACATGTTAGGTCGGGCAAACAAGAAATTTCACGCGGACGAAGTCGCAGGCAGAAGCTAGTCCATTATAAAATCGAAAGTAACTCTGTCTGTCTGTCTATATGTTACCTCTTCACGCCTAAACCACTGAACCGATTTAGATGAAATTTGGCGTAGAGATAGTTTGAGTCCCAGGAAAGGACATAGGATAGTTTTTATCCCGAAATTCCCACGGGATCGATACTTATGCGGGTTAAACCGCAGGCGCTGCTAGTATAAAATAAAACCGCAAACTAAATAAAATGCAAGACTAAAAAATAAACTTATTTAAGAATGAGTTTATTTTTTTAAATATTTCTTTAGCGCATTTAATGTTTGTTTGAATAAGTTCCTACAGACATTAAATGCTCTAAAGAAATATTTTAACCCATACGACAATAAAAGTTGAGTTAAGTATGAATAAGTTACATTGTGCGTGCAAGGCTATCCCATATTCACAGGGAAGGAGACATAAAAATCCCGGGCTTTAGCAGTGAAAATGCAATCTCTGAGTAACTAAAAAGTTTTCAAGAAAACGATCTTGGAGCAGCGCCTTATGTGATACAAAGGTGTTAAAAGTAGCGAACGTAATCCTTTTTTTAGTTATCTAAATGGGCTTTTTTTTTAAGATTTGTATACGGATTATTTAGGATTTGTTCGTTCCTGCTTTTTTGTACTTGTTCTTTTCGAGTATAGAACCTTACTGGTTGATTAAACTATACTACATACTATAGACCCGTACACATCATCATCTGCCTAGCCTTTTCCCAACCATGTTGGGGTCGGCTTCCAGTCTAACCGCATGCGGCTTAATACCAGTATTTTACATGGAGCGACTGCCTTTTATTTTATTTTTTTCGCTGAGAAATGCATTACGCATCCCCGCTCGCGGGGGACGAGACGTGGTATGTGGGACTCCTGTCGGAATGACACCGACAGTATACCCACTAAAACTCAGCGGTGTTCCCACATCGCCGTGATGGGAGGGCCATGGGAAACCGGCTCAGCCTTTACTTCCACAACCCTCCCGGCGCATGCCCGCCTAGCTGGCGGGCCCCGCATGCCCCCCCGGGCTGGGGGGCTACGGGAATGGCCGGGAACACCTGGCCATTCCCGTCCAACACTGATGGAGGCCTGTGCAATACAGGCAAAGGTGCCCCCGCATCTGTTGCCTGCTGGCCTCCATCTGGGAGGGAGCGACTGCCTACTTGACCTCCACAACCCAGTTACTGGGTAATACAATACCCCTTGGTAAGACTGGTTGTCAGACTTTCGGGCTTCTGACTACCCGTAACGACTGTCAAAGATTCACGAATGACAGCCGGGACTAACGGCTTAACGTGCTTTCCGAGGCACGGAGGGGTCTCGGTATGTAAAGACGTTCACCCCCACAGACCAGTCGCGGCAAGCGTAGCTTAACCTGATCGATCGACCCGTGCGGCTGTTATTATTTAGCCACGGGCCCCCGCATAGACCCGAACACATGAATAGCATATTTAGCTCTTGTTCTTGGTACTCAGACCTCTTCTGTATGAGAGTGAGTGGGTCGTAAACCGCTACGCTGCCCTGGTGCAGGTTGGTGGATGTCACATGTATTAGAATGTTTGTTCTAGGATATTCCATGCCATTTCCTCATGACGTTTTATGGTATTTTAAAATATTGTGCTACTAAAAAAAAACAGGTTTATTTGTCACAGAAAAACGTGCATAGGTACATGAATTACTAAGTTATATGAGATAACTCGAATAAAAGCAAATCACACTAATATTATAAAGGGTTTGTGAGTGTGTTTGTATGTTTGTTACTTCTTCACGTAGGTACAAACAGCTAGAGTCTAGCTGCTAGACCAATTTTGACAAAAATTAGTATGGAGGCAGCTGACACTCTGGATTAACTTATAGGATGTTTTTATCCCGATATTCCCACGGGATCGACATTTACGCAGATAAAACCGCGGGGCGCAGCTAGTAAAAAAATAAAAACAAAATAGATCGAGTATGCACAGAACAGAAGTATTCGGCAACTGCACGTTGTGGCTGCGACAAGAATGCACAAAGCGCATGCACATGCGCATCGCGCATATCAGAAGGCCAATTGTCGTGATTCAAATCGTTAAAAATCTAGTCGCAGTCTCATCTCGGCGACAAATAAATGTCAAAAACTTGTCAAAACGTAGGGACATTAGAGGTATTTTTAACAGATTGAAACCGAGATCAGACTGTGAACGTTTTTAAAATTACGAGAATTACCCCTCAGGCACGCCTGGCTGGGTGTGAACCGACCTACAACAGCCAAGTCAGCTACCACTGAGATACCACAGTCCTCATGTTGTGTTTAGACCAATATATTTCCCAACGTAATCCAACTGACTTCGCTACCAAAATGTTCGTCATATAAGCTACACGTATGTCACATGTAAAGTCGACCCGCCAATGTTTACAGAAGACTTTGAAGGGGAAAGCTTTCACATTGCCTCCAACCTTTCTGTTTGCCACCTCGCGATTTGTGTCGTCCCATATATGTATACGAGCGTGGTTAAGTGGGCTTAAGAATGTTTGTTTGGGAATATTATAAGGATGTTTTGGGGTAGACTGTTTACCCTAACATGTATAGGTACAATAGCATGGTGAAATATATACTTTTTTCTAAGGACGCCCTCGATAACTGTCGAAAGAAGGATGTACAGTCACCAAAAGAGACAAGTTACGTAGTAAGTGTATTTTGTGTTTCAAGAACTTTGTCCAAATAAACTTTTTTCTTTCTTTCTACATCATCATCATCATCATCATTTCAGCCGAAAGACGTCCACTGCTGGCCATAGGCCTCCCCAAGCACCTCCACTTCGACCGGTTTTGTGCTTCTCGCATCCAACGAGTTCCTGCGGCCTTCACAAGGTCGTCAGTCCACCTTGTGGGAGGCTTTCTAACGCTACGCCTTCCGGTACGCGGTCGCCACTCCAGAACCTTTCGGCCCCATCGGCCATCTGTTCTGCGAGCAATGTGCCCTGCCCACTGCCACTTAAGTTTGGCAATTCTTCGGGCTATGTCGGTTACCTTGGTTCTCTTTCTTTCTAACCAGCACCCTAATTGCGTAACACACTATCAATCGGAATCAGAATCACTTCGAAGTCAATTGCTAATTCATTGCTTCGTAAGTTCGAAAAATTTGTCTGCCCAACACGTAAATAACGCAATGAATGCTGTTAAACTGTCAAAATAAAACCGATTCCGATTGATAAAGTGTTACGCAATCGCCCCGCAGGGTCGTCGGATATAGTTGAAGTTTAGTAAGAAACCGATGGATATTTTCGAATAAAATTTAATTTGATAAATATTAACTGTTTGTTTTCTATTGATTAAATTAAATTTTATTCGAAAACATTCGTCGGTTTCCTACTAAACTTCAACTATAGCGACGACCCTAGTTACTTATCTCCTTTGGTGACCGTACTATCCACCTACGCTCAACCCTTTGGGGAATACATAACATCAAGCATGTTTTAAGAAGAGTTAAGCCCTCATTTCGCCAGTGATGTCTAAGTCCCATGTAATATGGGTATAGCTTTTTGCCACTAACCGGGCTTTGCCAGAAATCTAGCCTCCGGGCTGCTACTGAGGAATTCCTGATGGAAAAATCCAATAACACTGCCCGATCTGGGAATCGAACGTAGAATTCTCATGCTCAGCAGTAGCGCCCGCTTTTTGTGATGTAGACGAATGCTTTGATGCCCTTATAATTATTCGTCCCCCTTTTTTGTAGCATTACGTGTACCTACATTATAATCTAGTGTATAATTTAATTTGAAATACTAATAAGCATAAGTGCCTGTCACTAATTCCTAGGCTCAAAGGGCGTAACCACCATTTTGGCAAAAATACTTAGTTTTTCGTCCTTTTTCGATCGGTATATTTAAAAATCTCAAAATGCGCAAAAATTTGGTGTATAAAATTTACAACTTTTGAATTGCTAGACACGATTTGTATCGCGTAAGCGAATGATATTTATTTGATTTAAAATTTGTTTTTTTTTTTTTTAATGACTCGAACAACGACTATTGTCCACGAGTTGTCTGACGAATAGTTTGATGTGGTCAACAGACCCGCGGGTCCAGTTCGATTGGGTCCAGTTGATCAAAGACTCCTATGATAACACCCATAATAAACTTTACCAACAATATAAAAGGTTTTATTTACCTCCCAAAGTGTGATAGCCTGAAAATGCTTTACCAATTCAATGGCTCCCAACAAGTGGTGTCGTCAGTCAAGCAAACTACAACAGCAAAGTTTCTTGCTCAAATATTAACGAGAATGCACTTACAAGCCCGTAAACTAACGGGTTTGCCTCAATTTAGCTAAAACTTCCACTGACGGTAAACCGATATGGGGATAATGTGATTTGCAATTAAGGTTTCAGTTTCTTTTTAGGAATCTGTATCCAAAGGGTATAAACGGAACCCTGTTACTAAGACTCCACTGTCCGTCTGTCTGTCTGTCACCAGGCTGTATCTCATGAACCATGATAGCTAGACAGTTGAAATTTTCACAGAATAGATGATGTATTTCTGTTGCCGCTATAACAGCAAATACTAAAAACAGAATAAAATAAACATTTAAGAGGGGCTCCCATACAAGAGACAAGATTTTTTTATATATGTAGTGTTAAATATTGCACGGTGGTACGGAAAACTCAGAGGTAATGGTCTTTTTTAAAGTCCAAACATCACTAGAATTTTAGGTTAGTCTAACAACGCAGGGTCTGGAAGGGCCTTTTGAAGAAAGAGCCATTGCAGCTTTGAGTTGACCTGACCCAACAGACGCCATGCATGCATCAGTCAATCTGCTGGCATATTGATCAAGTGCCATTAGCTATTACTCTGGAGTATTAGAAAGAAAGAAAGAAAGAAAATACGTTTATTTGCGGTGAAAATGACACAAAAAAGAACATAAACACAAAAAAAATAAAATAAAAAAGGTAGGGGGAAACATGCGTCACATCCACGCAAAACGGCTATCGCTCAGCATTATGCTGCGACCCTATGCAGGACAGAGCCCCAGCGCTGGTTTTCGGCGACAGCCGGCGCTGACGTAATGACGTCGTCCGGTGCAGCAAACAATTATTAAAATACTTAAAGAAAAATAATTGAATTTAAAAGTGATAGAATATTAAACTAAACAAGAAATAGACATAAGTACAGTACATGCTATGAGAATATCATTCTCAATAAACCTTTTACACTTAATGTATTAAAATTATTATTAAAACATCTTTAACAACAAATTGAACTCACAAAGCCGGAGACCAACACAGCATCATAATAATAAATCACACAAGACCAGACCAAAAGAAAATAGAAAAATATTGCACGTTATATATTAATGAGTTTTACTCGCACCTAAACCACATTTTCTGGAATAAAGTCTGAAATTGTTGTATTACTTAAAAATAATGTTAAGGTGAAAATGTACCTCTTACTTACTTTTTGGGTTCAAACAAGAACTTTAATGGGTTTTTTAGGAAGCAACTGATAACTGTTTGTGTACTAAAATTTTCGTATTATTTTGCTTTTTCAAACGTATTATAAACTAGCTACTGCCCGCAACTTTGTTCATTTTTAATTTTTTCTAAAATTATTGCCTAATCTACTTCTTACAACATCAGCTATCTGTGAAAATCGTTCTGTCAAAATCGGTCCAGCCGTTTCAGAGATTGGCCGGAACAAACAGATAGACAAACAGACAAATGAGAAAAAAAAAACAATAAGTACCATGTACACTTTCATATTATATCAATTTAAGGCTTTAAAAATCAACGAACGAAACTTAGGTAGAGTCCAACAAAAACATTGTCAAAAAAACGATCCATAAAACCTTCCACATTCACACACATTATTTCACATGAAAACTGTTGAGCAAAAATCTCGCTTTAAAACTCTGTGAAACAATAACATGACCTAACGTAGCGAAAGGAAGGCACAATAGCAAGCAGTAAATGTGTTTCCTGAAATATGAAACGCTTGGCTCATGATTACCGACCCTGCGGTTAGCTGGATACTCTTTGCTGCTGACTTTAGCTTTAGTAATACTGTGCTGTTGGTTTTGGTTGAGAAGGTTTTTGCTGCAGGGTATTTAAGCTCTTAAACTTAAAGCTTTAACTTATTTTATTTTATTTGAAATGGGCTTGCTCTTGACTCTAGTCTAGGTCAAAGGTGACAGAGACAAAGTCGACGATGGAGCGAGCTTACCCAGAAGAAGCCTGTTCATTCTAACTTTAAAGAGATTCGGGTTGTATGCGCTCGGAAAAACAGACGCAGGTAGAGAGTTCCACTCTTTTGCTGTGCGCATTATTACTTGTATATAAAGCCTAGCTTTGTATCTGTCTGGCTGTCTGTCTGTGTGTGTGTGTGTCTGTGTTAAATTCTAACTGTGTTACTGTCAATGAGTTGGGAAGTCATAATTGTTATACTACTAGCTGCGCCCCGCGGTTTTATCGGCATAAGTTTCGTTCCCGTGGGAATATTGGGATAAAAAGTAGTCTATATGTTAATTCAGGGTGTCAGCTACCTCCATACAAAATTTTATTAAAATTGGTCCAGCCGTTTGAGCGTGAAGAAGTAACAAACATATAAACACACGCACATACACACACACTCACAAACTTTCGCCTTTATAATATTAGTGTGATAATGACATGTGATTATCTTTTGTCCGCGGCTTTGCTAGCGTTAATGGTGGTGTTTTCTGGATAAACGGTGCCCTAAGTTTTTTCTGTACCCTTCACAACGTGCATGCAAAGTTTCATAATAATCGGTTAAGGAGTTAAGACTTGAAAGCCTATCAAACCAACTTATTTTACTATCTGAGGGCACGGGAGTGCCCCCACCAAGACGAGCCAAGCGAAGCGCAAGGGAACTACCTAGCCATATATTTTGACTAAGGTGCAGAATTTGCGAAGTTAGGCCTTGTAGAGTTAGGGCGTGTAGAGTTAGAAGCTTGGCTCTACATGGCATCTGATTACTTTTTGACAGTGCAAGCTACATGGTCTCGTCTTGGCAACATTTAACATGAAATGTTTTTGTGGGTTTATAATATTAGTTAGGAGGTTGGGATGAAACCATACAGCCTTTGTAAATATACAAAGGCAAGGTCTTAAACTTGGTAAGACTCTTGGTAAGAGTCTTACCAAGAGTTACCCAGTAACTGGGTTGTAGAAACCAGAGAGGCCAGATCGTTCATGTAAAATACTGGTATTCAGTTGCATCCGATACTATTGGAAACAGAGACCAATATAGTTGAATAAAAACTAGGCGATAATTATCATATTACCTAATAAAATTAATGTTATTCCCGACACCAGATTAATGAAATAAACCCCATTTATACACACATGGAATTTCGACTAAATATTTCATCAAATTTCCCGTACAACGGATCCTCATTCGCCAAACTACAGGGATATCTCGCGCAGATGTTTTATTCAGGGCATATCTACGTCATAAAGTATGCAGCAGGGGTCCAGTCATGTTGGTTTTATCCGTTTAATATCTTATGGCTACAGGTTAATAAGCCGTGAGGTTAAATATAGATTCGCAATCGTGTAAGTTAGATTATTGGGGTTGAAAGGCGATGAGATAAAGGAATTTAATAATTAATTGTGATCTGACGATTGAAACTGTGGACAATTTAATACAAAACCTCCCAACAATTGTCTAATCGATAAGTACTAGGATCATGATAGTAGCAAATAGTAGTGGGTACATTCAAAGTAATAAGCAGTAAATAAAAATGAAAAAACATTGATCTGAACTGCTGTAAACGGTTCCATATGAGCCTAACGTTCAAAACAGTATTTTTTACTGATCCGAAAACAGTTAAAGCTTGAGGCAAAATGTTACCGTTGTAGCGGTATCTACAACGCCACATGCGAACAACGCGTCTTACTGACGTCACGCAAATCCTGCATCTCGCAAGCAGAGCTTACCGCGCAACTAGCATAGATACAACAGCCCGACATGAATCATTGGGCAGTTGCCTGCCAGACACAACACCCGTCTGGTCGGAGGATCCTCCCTTTTCTATAGAGCATGAGTGAACTTTACACCCTGTTCCTCATACCTCTATACCATCATGACAGTAAATAAAAGTTGGAATCAGGCGGGGCCCATAATATCATTATTATAGTTTCAAACTCAAATGGGTCCCGCCTGCTTCCAACTATTATTTAATTTCAAATGGGCTTGTTTTTAGCTTTTCAGTGACTTTTAGTATAAGGTTGCAGTCGGGTTTTTTAATTTTTTTAATTACTTTTTTTTTGTGGTTTTTTTTTCAGTAAATAGTATGTTCAATCATTAAAAGTTTCTGTTTTGTCTTTTTCTGTTTTACAACATTTCTTCTTACTGTATAAAGTCAGTAAGTCTTAGTGAAATCGCTTTAATGTGTTGCAGTAAGAAATTATTTTTTTTAGTGTAAGTTATAATAATATCAGCATATTATTATCCTGATGCACGGCAAAGGCCGCTTCTCATACGAACGAGAATGCATGAGCATTCATCACCACGCTTGCTCAAGACGGGTTGGCGATTTCAGTTTTTTATTAACCATAATGTCAGTTATGACGAAGATAAACTAAGAATGTACTAATCATGGATAGGTAAGTCACCATTTTTTTTTACATATTTATCCCATTTTGGGCAATGGCTAAGAAAACAATACATAAAGTGTAGCTTTTAGGAACAGAAACAACAATTTCACTTGCTTGAAGAAAAAGTGGGCGTTTAAGCTTTGACCTTAATCATTACGCGTTCGAAGAAAAATTATCAAACATTCAACAACTCAAGGATGTACTTGTGTCAAATTCATAAGGACGCTTCGAAATGTTGCCACTACATAAAGCGTAAAACGTTTATTGAGGATGATAATCTCATAGCATGTATTACTATAGTACCTATGTCTATTTCCTGTTTAGTATTATTATTCTATCACTTTCACTTTCAAATTCAATTATTTTTCTTTAAGTACACTGTACCAGTACAGTGTTTTAATAATTGTTTGCTGCACCGGACGACGTCATTACGTCAGCGCCGGCTGTCACTGAAATCCAGCGCTGGGGCTCTGTCTTGCACAGGGTCGCAGCATAATGCTGAGCGATAGCCGTTTTGCGTGGATGTGACGCATGTTTCCCCCTACCTTTTTATTTTATTTTTTGTGTTTATGTTCTTTTTTGCGTCATTTTCACCGCAAATAAACGTATTTTCTTTCATTCTTTCTTTACTTAAGCAACAATATTACATGGTACTTAAACTCCTTTATTCTTACGTTACTTAAAGTAGTGATTAACGACTGTTTAACCATACATTTTTGACGTTTAAACGTCACTTAACTTTAATCATCGTTTATAAATAAACCCCAAACTGGCGAAACATACCCGGTATAGTGTATACTTCTGCGTAATCCTTCAGGATTAAAGACGGGATGTTATTTTATGTTATGTCATTAAAGCTAAACAAAGACTGATTCTAAACTATCACAATATGCAGAGACGATTCTGTAACCCCTTAATCCCGTTCATAATAAATGCTCTAGGAATATCGAGTGCCAGGCATCATTGACAGCGCTCAGCGGCGAAGGGTGTGACCGCACCTTTGTGGTTGCTCCACCACTTATATAGCCCTCCACGACCGGGATTACTATGTCGAAGGCAGTAATGAATACTCCAGATATCGATAAGCAGCGAGATATTGGCGGTATTACTAGTAGCTGCTTGAACTTCAGTGTTGGATTTAAACTAAGTCTGAGGTTTGCTTTTTGGAACGAAGGTCTTTAACACGGCTTACGGTAGGAATTGACTGGTAGATAGAAATAGTCCCGTAACGAAAAAGCTTAATGCCCCTCTATGCGACTTTCTCTCTCTCTCTGTCTCTCTCTTTCTATTATATATGAGTGTGTGTGTATTAGGGTCAACTCACACCGAAAGAGCGGCGAAGGGCAACGAAGCGGAGCGCAGTTTCAGTTTCATATGAATTTCAACTTTATTATCAAAGTCAAAGTCAAGTCAAAGCATTTATTTCAAATAGGCACATAAAAGGCACTTTTGAACGTCAAAAATTATCTTAAAATAGAATTGATTCTAGTCGCCCATTCCAAAAGGTAGTTTTCGTATGGAGAAGAACGGGCAAGAAACTCCACCGTTACTCTTTTAAAATGTTTAGGTACAATATTTTGCATGGGTACATTAATTATATAATAACATGTGAGGACGATGCACCTACAATAAAATTACTATACCACAATAGGTAAAAGAATTAAAAACGAAACCATGACATATAAATTAATTATCTGATAGATACATGGTGCTCACATATTTACAAACATGGTACAAGCAAAACGATTTTAATTAAAAAACAAAATACAAGTAATAAGTCAGGGTGTGAGTAATAAATGTAAAAAAAAGAATAAAAAAATTTACAATTAAATTAGCAACCAGTTTGATTTTGTCTAGACTCTAGATTGTCCTATGGAGCAGGACCAGCATGTTTCCAAGCGTTCTTATCTTGGATATAATCTTCTAATTTATAGTATGCTTGTTTACAAAGTGTACGTTTAATGTGAGTTTTAAATTTTCTTTCATTTAATTGCAATATATCACAAGGTATTTTATTGTAACATTTAACACAGTACCCCATAAAAGATGTATGTACTTTGGCTAATCTGAAAAATGGTTGATGTATTTTATCTTTATTTCTTGTATTAAAGTTATGTCTATCGCTTATTTTGTTAAAAAGATGTAGATTTTTTCTTACATACATAATATTTTCATAAATGAATTGGCAAGGTACCGTCATAATATTAATCCTTTTAAATAGTTCCCTGAGAGATTCGCGGCGACGTAGATTATAAATGGCTCTGACAGCTCTCTTTTGCAAAATAAAGATGGATTCAATGTCAGCAGCTCGACCCCATAGTAAAATGCCGTACGACATAATGCTGTGAAAGTAGCTAAAATAGACTAAACGCGCGGTTTCTACATCTGTTAACTGTCGTATCTTCCTAACAGCATAAGCGGCCGAGCTAAGCCGCCCCGCAAGAGATGTTATGTGAGGTCCCCATTGTAATTTCTCGTCTAGCGTGATTCCCAGGAAAACCGTTTGATCAACAAATTCTAGTTTTTCTCCATTCAGTATGATGTCACATTCGCTACTTCTAACATTTGGTAATTTAAATTTACATTATCATAATACTTATTATCGCATGAGAAACTCCGTTATGGAATTCCCCGGAATTCCTGCGGCGCCGCGGGCATCCGCGCGACTCGTTCGAGTTTCTCATGCGATAATAAGTATTATGATAATGATAATAAAGTTGAAATTCATATGAAACTGAAACTGCGCTCCGCTTCGTTGCCCTTCGCCGCTCTTTCGGTGTGAGTTGACCCTTATTGCGAGTATCGTGTCAGGAACTTCGTTCCTTCCCCCGACCGCACATTTTTTTTTTACTTAGCGCAATGTCACACTTAAAGGGATAAACTTCTGGGTGTATTTTAGAAAATGTGAGGTGCACTCACCTATATGGTACAGACGCCAGCACATCAACCTACTACAATCTGTCAAATTTCTTCAATAGATTTTCAACTTTATCACTGATGTATAAGGTTCAAAGTTGATTGGGAAAATGTGACAGTTAGGTGTAGCTTGATGTGCTGGCGTCTGTACCTGCTCCTGTGTTTCGCTAAATAAGTTAAAATTCCGATGAAATTGGGGGCCAGCACATTGCAACATACTGGGCATCGTCTGGATTAAAGCCCAGCAAGTAAGCAATAAAAGTAGTAAGTACTCGTAATATGATCACATATCTGAAATTCGTACAGAGTTCAAGTGGCTTCCCAGACGTTTTCGACGGAATTCTCATTTCTTTGTTTCAGCTCTACAAAAAACCCCCACTTATCTTAAATAACGTTTCAAGTTCCTTCATGATACACATAATAGATATCTGCTAGGTCATCAGAAAACCTGAGACTAGAGATGCCGGTGCATTTCACCAGTTTCTATGACAATTCTTTTACTGTTCAAGCAGTACGGTAATGGAATGACTTGCCCGTGTCGGTAAGGCGTGCTCAATCTTTGTCCACTTTTAACATTATGATAAAAGAGCACTTCCTTACATTATACTTTCCTTGCTCCTGTTTCATGTTTTTTATTATATATTTAGATTAGTACCTATAATATACTTTATGTATGTATTTATTATATTATGTAAATGGTACACCACAGACTACCTACAGTATTTGTCTGTCCTTCCCCTTTTTTTATCCATCCAAAGGTTGTCTTTAAAAGATCGCTCTTAGCGATAAGACCGCCCATTTTGTCACCCTTTGTTTCTATATTTATGTCTGTAATTTAAATGGTGTACATAATAAAGAGTATTATATTCTATTCTATTCAATGCACTAGGCAGGCATGCTAAGATTTTCTTTATCTATTTAATCTGTACAAATCTTTAAACTTGACTTGATTTCCTTACGTCGTTTACGGGAGATCATTGAAAATCAGTAGTGTGCCTCATATTAGTAATAATACAGCATCATTCTGAGTGGAACCCATCTTGTTACAGTCACTACGTACAGCGTCTCTGTTCTGTAATTGTAATTATTAATTTTTGTATGCACATGTTTCTGTGACAAATCAACCTATTTTTATTGCTTTTTTTTTACCTTGCACATATCGAAAATTTGATTTATTCCGTTCTGATCCCCCTGAGCCCCCTCCACCCCCCCACCTCATCGATTCCCCGCTAGTTCTTCTTCTGTTTTAATCTCTAGCTTATCCATGTTATGCTAGGTGACTCTTTTTGACAGCTAAGTACAGTCAAGAGAAAATAAACGTTTCATGTTTTACAACCATAATAATAATAATAACCAGAGTTTGGAAGATGAATAGAGTCACTATAGTCCCAATAGTAATATCAACAACAGGTGTTATCCCGAAACAAATATTCAATAGTTTTAATGTACTTAATCTATCTAAATACACATACATAACACTACAAAAAGCTGCCATATTAAACACTTGCCGCATAGTAAGAAAATTTTTACAACTAGACTTGGATAATAATTTCAATGCAGTACAGAGCACTTTACCTTCTGAAAATAATAACTAGAGTCTCACCTTGGTTCACACCCGTGAGATTCTAAAAATACCAGGTACTAACCTGAGAAATTTAAATTTAAAAACCATAATAATAATAATAAGAAAAATCACTTACCTTATAGACATTGCAGTTCCCAACACCCATAACCTACAAAAAACAATCGCTGAAAAAATAAGTAAATACGCTGAGCTTAAAGAAGAAGTTATTAGAATTTGGAGACAAGATAAAGTTTATGTTGTTCCTGTTGTTCTCTCCAAGACTGGTGTTATCCCCAACCATCTCCTAAGTAGCCTGAAAATAATAGATCTAGAAGAATCCCTTTACATCAATCTGCAGAAAGCAGCCATCCTAAACACATGCAGAATCGTTAGGAAGTTCATGCAGCTGGACGAAAGTACACTTTCATCATAAAATTCCCCACAGGCTGCATTTACTTGGCTTTGGCCCGTGAATGTAGCTAAAACCAGCCTTAGAGCTGAGAAAAAAGAACACTCCCGATAATAATAATATTCCACAACTATCACACAACGCCATCTAGTCCCAAGCTAAGCAGAGCTTGTGTTATGGGTACTAGACAACTGATAAACATACTTATATATTTCTAAATACATACATATTATAGATAAATTACACCCAGACACAGAACAAATGCTCATCACACACACATTTGTCCTACTACACAATTGCGCTTACCACCAGCAAGATAGTGTATAAGAGACATTTATACTACCGAAATACAAGTATTTTGAGCTGAATCACATTTGCAAAATTATAGCGTAAACACTAAATCATATCACACAAAAAGAGGTAAGGCAGAAGAAAAGAACACAGTATCTGTATATAATGTCTGGCATCGAAAATACTACGAGATCAGGCCGGTCTCAGTTTTATGCGATGTACGTGATTCCTGAAGCTATATTTTTTCTTCATTTATTAAGTCTAAAACCAGAATCATTCAGACGACCAAAAAAATTACACCGAATAAATATTGTAAGGGCTTTTTCATAATAAGGGTATTTTTTTTCCTAAATATATATAATATGCTTCTTACTACAAACTGACTGGGCTAACTTGTAATATAAATCATGAGTAACTTGTCACACATTACAAGGACAAAGATACTAAACAAACCCTAGATATGATGGACGAAGAAGCGGTTGAAAAGAGAAGACCGCAAAGTGGAGACCGCGTAGAGGCAAGCGTAGTGTGGGCACTACGCTTGCCGCTATCGCGGTCTTCACTTTAGGACTCGTCTGTTTCACCGGCCATCGGTCCTTTGACAAACATGACCTGCCCACTGCCGCTTCAGTTTGCTTAACCTTTTAACCGCTTATGTCGGATTAATCCGACAAATATTTTTGTGTCCATTCCGCCAGAGTCGTATATATACGACCAAATAACACAGCTCGTTTAATCTGTATTATTATTACATCATCACAGCTCGTTTCATCGGTATTTATTTTTCGTTTTTTTTTTTTTTTTTCGGGCGCTGGGGTCACGATAACTGATATAAAGTCGGGCGGTTAAAAGGTTAATCTGCAAGCTATGTAGGCTCTCCGGTTCTTTTCCAGATAACTTCAATCCTGCTTCCTACATAAGGTGTACAGCAAACTTGTGACATTCCAACCATAACATTTAGGCATGTGAGTCATTTCAGTTTTATTTCTCAAATAAGAAAGAAAGAAAGAAAATACGTTTATTTGCGGTGAAAATGACGCAAAAAGAACAAAAACACAAAAAATAAAATAAAAAGGTAGGTAAACATGCGTCACATCCACGCAAAACGGCTATCGCTCAGCATTATGCTGCGACCCTATGCAGGACAGAGCCCCAGCGCTGGTTTTCAGCGACAGCCGGCGCTGACGTAATGACGTCGTCCGGTGCAGCAAACAATTATTAAAATACAGTGTACTTAAAGAAAAATAATCGGTTAAAACTTAAAAGTGATAGAATATTATACTAAACAGGAAATACATAGACAATAGACATAGACAATACATAGACATAGGTACAGTACACGCTATGCTCGAATGTCATCCTCAATAAACGTTTTACACATTATGAAGTGGCAACATTTCGAAACGTCCTTATGAATTTGACGTAAAATGTGTACCCAACGTGCACCAAAGTAATTATGTATGATGTAAGAAATGGGTTTGCACCTGTGATACCTCTGGTATTGCTGATGACCATAGGCAATTGACAAGTTACCATCAGCGGTCGGCTTATTGGCTACTCAATTATAATCCTCCGGACCGAATTTCGCCTAACCTCAGGGTCGGCGGAGACTAGCCTTCGGCGCGGGAGATATTATTATAGTACACAAGTGGGGCTTGTGGCTAAGTAATAACAGCCGCACGGGTCGATCGATCAGGTTAAGCTACGCTTTCCGCGGTTCGTCTGTGGATGGGTGACCATCTTTACATACCAAGACCCTTCCGTGCCTCGGAAAGCACGTTAAGCCGTTGATCCCGGCTGTCATTCGTGGGTTTTTAACAGTCGTTACGGGTCGTCAGAAGCCCGAAAGTCTGACAACCAGTCTTACCAAGGAGTTTTGTATTACCCAGTAACTGGATTGTGGAGGTCAGATAGGCAGTTGCTCCATGTAAAATACTGGTACTCAGATGCATTCAGTTAGACTGGAAGCTGACCACAACATAGTTGGGAAAAGGCTAGGCAGATGATGACAAGTGTGTTCGCAGACTGGCGCAGACTTTATCTTCCCTTACTCTCATAGCCCGATGCGACGGCAATCCGACACGACCGGAGAGAGCTCAGGTGCAGGGCCAACAGCTCAATGTGCTTTCCGAAGCAAGGGGGGGGGGGAGCAGGGGGGGAGCAAGGGGAGCAGGGGGGAGCAGGGGAGGCACTACCGTCTTCCAATCACCAGGCTGTTACTAAGAAATTACTCAATAATATAGAATAGAATAGAATAGAATGGAATACTCTTTATTAAAATATATTATCTCTTTATAATTTTTTTTTCCTTTTTTTTCTTTATTCTTTATTAATATACTTAACAAACCAGCTATCCAAGCAGTGGATAATTATGATGATACTTCTCTAGAAAACCGAAACTCTTTTTACCATAATCGGATAAAAATAAAACCGAAATCTCGTCCGTATCAATGCCTTCCTGCCTTAGGCCCACACATGCAGAATTTTATACTCCTTTTCTTTATTGGGTCGACAAAGTTATAGCGAATTTACGAGTACGTACTGTGACAGAGTGGTTCTAAAGCACCTATTTGTTTGGTTTAGTGTCCATAATTTACTTGCGCAATGTATCTGGGTCACGGGCGGATTTATAAATTTTTCGGGGCTTAGGTCCCTTGTAAAATTTAGGGTGATTCGAGATGTTTTTAGTATACGTTCGATCTTTTTTAGGGTTCCGTACCCAAAGGGTAAAAACTGGACCCTATTACTAAGACTTCGCTGTCTGTCCGTCCGTCCGTCTGTCTGTCACTAGGCTGTATCTCAAGAACCGCGATAGCTAGACAGTTGAAATTTCCACAAATTATGTATAGCTGTTACCGCTACAATAACAAATACTAAAAACAAAATAAAATAAATATTTAAGGGGGGCTCCCATACAACAAACGCGATTTATTTGCTCGATATCAATAATGGCAACAGGTAGGCTCTTGAAATATTAAAAAAATACTCAGTTGTATTTTTACTTTAACCTTTCGTATGCCGGAACGTAGATCTACACGAGACACAATGGCTTTTTAATTTTGTCTGTAATTACGGCATTCAACCGGTTAATAATAAATAATAAATTTAATTGTATATTTACTTTAATAATAAATAGTAAAATTAAAATATTTGTTACTAGCTGCGCCCCGCGGTTTCACCCGCGTAACTTTCGATCCCGTGGGAATATCGGGATAAAAACTATCCTATGTCCTTTCCCGGGACTCAAACTATTTCTATACCAAATTTCATCGAAATCGGTTCAGTAGTTTAGGCGTGAAGAAAAGACAGACAGAGTTACTTTCGCATTTATAATATTAGTTTGGATTTGTGTACCTTTGTTGTTTACCAAGTCAATGGTACGGAACCCTTCGTGCGTGAGTCCGACTCGCACTTGGCCGGTTTTTTTTGTTTTTGAAGGATGTCTTAGTTTGTTTAACAAAAATTTAAAGCAATGATTTTCCAAAATTCTCTTTTGCTAGTTTGAGACTTATTTTAATGGTATAATTTGCGACCAGTGCGATTGCGGTGCTCCTGACCAAACCATGCCCTATAGTTTGGCGTGTCCAAAGTGTCCATACATCTGTACTTCTGAAGACCTAAAAACCGCCATTGATGCTGCAATTAGAGCGGCCACCTAATGCGCTCAACTCATTTAAGAATTTGATTTGAACCATTGACTAGAAAAGAAGAAGAATTTGCTCACAATCATCATCAGCCTATAATGTTCCCACTGCTGGGACACAGGCCTCCTCTCTGTGAGAGGGAGTGGGCCGTAATCCACCACGCGGGCCCAGTGCGGGTTGGTAGATGTCACATGTCTTTGAATTTTTGGTTCTAGGACATGCCAGTTTTCTCACGAAGTTTTCCTTCACCGTTTTGAGAGCAGTGGTGATGAAATAATTTTACACAAAGTAAAGCGCCTGTCTGGGTTCGAACCTACGACCTACAACTCGTAAGTCGCAACCGATACCACTGGGCCACCACTGCTCACTGCTGACAATTGCCTGGTTGTATCCCAAAACACTCCCAGCGAGTTACAGTGTTGGATCGTTAAGCTCCCTTGAAAATGGTTGAGCTGAATGGTGCTAATACATGCGTCATGTTCGTGAACGGGCGCCGTCAGTAGGGACTGGTCATGTCTTTGCTGCCACGGCTTATTTTATTTTAATTTAATATTTGAATTGTTATATTTTCCCATCTTTTCATTATGGACGCTTTTAACGTTCTGCATCGTTCTCATTTGTATAATTTTTAACATGAATGATGTAACCAAGACTTTGTAACTATATTATTTTGATTTAAAAGAGTGTCCATGGAGTTTCTTGTGCCCGTTCTTCTCCATAGGTACCTACGCTTTGGAATGGGCAACTAGCTTCATCTTTCTGACTGACCGACCCCTTGACAATTCAAAAGTGCCTGTAATTGGTTTAATTGAAATAAATGCTTTGAGTTTGAGTTTGCCTCATTACCTACGAAATTATTTAAAAACCCGTAAAAAAACAAACAACTTATGGTTTGTCCGTTCGAGCTTTAAAAAAATATTAAAAAAATACAATTAAGTGAAACCGATAACCATTTTAAAAAAGTTTTAGCAATTTACTACTGACCTCTCGTTTGGAGGTCAAATATACATATTTTGGGTCACTGAGCCAATAAAGTAATTTATTATTTGTTGAAAAGAACTTGCAAACATAGTTAATACGTTTACCGAAAATGTAAAAAAATATTTCTTTTGTCTATTTTTCACTATGGCATACACACTTTAGCCAATCATATCATCGGTAATCTGTCAATTAAATAAAAATTAGTTCTTTCAATGTAAATTGTTTTTGAGTTAATATTTTTCTATATTTCGTAAACCTCCACGACAATCCGAGCGCATTAAAATTCCACTGTTTTGCATCTTGTACTGTCTCTGTTTCAAGAATAACAAATCTCATTATCCCACCTTTGCCCTTGGGCGTAGGTTTAAAATATTAAAATTTAATTTGCATGTAACGGAGGTTCACTTCGGAGCCTAAATTATTCTCACTGCGTGGCTAGACTAAAAGGAACTGCATTAATTAGAGCGGTCAGAGCCACTACCGTAATTCACTTCATTTACATCACTGGGCTATGTTATGTGAGGGTAGATTTTTTGTAGGCAAGTCTTGGTTCGTAACTTAATTTGCTTCATTGCTATGCCTGTGTTTTGGAGTGTTTTGGCAACGTTACCATAACATATGTATACGTACCTACTGTGCACGATGCAATTATTTTGGAAATTAGCCTGTATCTTTCTCTATAACTTTATGTTTTTCTATTATCTGTAGAGATTCATAAAACTTATTCTAAGAGCTGTGACAAATCTGTCTTGTCTGGGAGTAAATATTCATTCTCTTTATATTTTCGTGCGTATATATATTTCGTGCTATATCAACAACAACCAAATTGGGATTATTCGTTTGATGTCACGTAACCCTATAAAAATGTGATGTGTAATAATCTGCCTATGAAGATTTCAATTTGATAGGTAGATTAGATTGGTGTGATTAGATTGGACACGGAATTGAGGTTTCCGCAGGTTTGACGTACGTAAGATCAATATCAAAAATCAAAAGTCATTTATTCAAACTAGGCTGAGAATCAGCACTTTCCGAACGTCAAAATTACAAAAGGCAGTCCCCTAAAACGCCCGCCCTTCACTAATTTCTAGTGCTTACGCTGTATATGTATATGTATGTAAGTGAATGTCCCACTTGAATGTGCAAAGCACATTGCAAAATATGTTCCTACTGACATAGAGATAGTGTGTTTACGTCAGATGTAGTTGTGCAACATTTATTCAATACTGTTCAATGTACAGACGCCAGCACATCAAGCTACTACAATTTGTCAAATTTCTTTAATGGATTTTCAACTTTATCGCGAAAACATAAGGTTCAACGTTGATAGGGAAAATTTGACAGTTTCGGGTAGCTTGATCTGCTGGCGTCTGTACTTTTCAACATAAAACTCAAACATTAAAACAAGGAAGACATTTCATATTCATCATCCGTCCGAAATTAGCATGAAAGTAAAATATGACCGAGAATCTAGAAATCTTTCAAACGATATGTTCGCGGGGCCACGATTTGAAACTTTATACTAACAATATAAAAGTTTTAGACTACCATAAACTGAAGATATTGGGGCAATATGAGATAAACGCCTGAGGCAAACCACCTACGTTTTATTGTGGACTATTTCAGTTTTCTTCAACTATAGAAATAAGCATGACTTTTAAAGAAACTCTATTTCCTTTGTTTGGAGAGAAATTTTAAATTCAAATATTTATTTTATTTTCATAACGTAGACTTTACGACTGGTGTGTTAATATTCTGCATTATGTCAGAACATTAGTGACGCTAAAAATTTTGTGGGAGTGATTGTGAGTCCTATCACAATTTGCCAAACTTAAAGGTTTTCATATACCGGTTAAGAGTGAAGAAAGAAGGAAGAAATAAACCTCATGCATAATATCAAACACAAAGCATACCAACACGTGCATTGACTGGACAGGTTCGCTCAATCTGTGTGGTTTTTTCCTCAAAAGACCATTTCAGACACCAATCTACATGGTCTTCATATGGACTTACCAACTGAACTTCGACAAACTTTAATACGACAAGATTTTAATTCGACACTACGGAACTCCGACACGTCCTGACTAAGATTTTGCCTGGACTTAAAAAGAGACTGTGACCTCTGAGTTTGTTTCGGCCTTTCTTCTCAGAGTAGTCAGATAGGAAACGACGACCTCATCTAGCTTTAAAAAAATATGATTGTCGTGTAAAAGTGTTTGTACAAACCTACTTACAGAAATAAAATCATTTATCATTTATCGTTTATAACAAATCTAATATTGTTAATATTATGCAAGTAACCAATTAGTGTTTTTATGAAAATAAGTATTTTAGTAACGAAACGAAGAAACGAAAGTCAAAATGACAGACTGTAGAAATATTGCTACGGATGAAATAAACAAAAGAACGCTCACTCTGAAGAAACAGATGTATCTATTTTTCTTAGAGAAGAGATAGAAGTCAGTCATGCAACGCGTGCAAGAACTGTAACGTAAAGCTTACCTATTTACTTTCAACAAACTAAGCGCTGCGTTCTTCAGAACAAAAGTAGAAGTACAGTCTCCAAACAAGACCGTCATATTTGTGAAGCACGAAGCTTAACCAACACTGATCTGTTTCCGTAACAGATCGCCGGTTTTCAACGCAAACACTGGCACAAATATTTGTTACTTGTTAGGAAGGCTCACGGGGCCAACGTTGGTTATATGTCAAAATAATCCCCCGGTATTTGTAATGCATGTTATCAATATTGTATACGGTGTGCATAAATATAAACGATTGCATCAGGTTTGTTTCTAGCTAACATTTGCAGTTGTACAGAATATTTCAAATTTAGATGGGAATTATAATTTGTCATTTGTGTTTGTGCCCGGAGTATGGATTTGTGCCCGGTTGATTAAACTGGCGAAATATGGGTACACTTCTGCCTAACCCTTTGGGGATTACAGGCGTGATGTTTATGTATTACTAGGTTCTGCCCCCGACTTCATCCGCGTGAAACTTCACCCTCCCCCCATTCACCCTCATAGGGATGGAATTTCGAAACACCTTTTCTTAGTGGAGACCTACTCTTCACAAAGAACAAACCCTCCAAATTTATGTCTCTAGGACCAGCGGTTTAGGCTGTGCGTTGATATATCAAACAGCCAAGACTTTGAATTTTATATCTATAGATAATAATTCGTTGTCTCAATTGAAGGGTGATTTTGGTGTTAAGCAAAATTATGTGGCAGCTGCTGTTGATATGAAATATAATTATTTATCGATTTTTCAATTGTTAATGGGATGAATAGTTTCTTAGTCACATTACAAGGCTCATGACTTAAATTGAGTGTGATGGTAACAGCATACTTGCAGCAATGGCAGAAGCCATTTTCGTTTTAAAAAAAAACATATTTTTATGTGAACATGTTTGACATGATACTGTGGTGTTGCGAGTCTGACAACCAGTCCAACCAAGGCGTAGTATTACCTAGTTACTTGGTTGTGTAGGTCAGATAGGCAGTCGCTCCATGTAATATACTAGTACTCAGATGCATCCGGTTAGACTGGATGTCGACCCCACAACCTCCCTGTTTTTTAACTAGCCAGTCGTGTCATCTGTCCAAATTAACTCAGACATCAATATGGCAAAATAAATCATCTCTTCCATCATCATCCGAGGATTTGATGATCAACATTCAAATTATATTTACATTCATTTAAATAATAGTGAAAAAATCCAGTAAATAACATCAGACAGAAAAAGCTTAATCTATATTTTTTTAAACGAGCCAACCCTACCGTCTTCTTCTAGAAAATGAACACCGCCAAAACAAAAGCATTTATTCAAAAAGCGATTTCACAATACTTTCAGTGCTAGACAACTAGATGGCACCTTATTTTGAGCTCATCAAGAATTAACGATGAAATGATAACAGGTTACTTTAGAATTCAATTTTCAGGTTTGGGGTGTAGGTATAAATTTCCCGAGGGACCGCTATGTCAAATACATGGTAATGTGATGGGCTGGAACGGACAGTAGCGTCAAGTTACTGGCGAGAGCGGGCTGAGGAAATTTAAGCGAATACGAGTAACTCCACAGACATTTCTTTCTTTGCATTAGCGAAAATAATGAGAAAACGTCATGATGATGAAATACTAGTCACTCAGAAATGTGTTAACTCAGTTTTTATGTAAAATAGCCATCCACCCTATGGATTTTTTGATTCCAACCTTTTGATTTTGAATGCTTGTCCCAAGCATTCAAAATCAAAGGTTGCGGGGGACGTTTGCAGTTTTCCTGTGAACTCTGCTTGCGCGATGTACGGTTTTTTATATCGGAAGTGTCGTAAGGTCTCGTGACTAATTAATAATAACCTGGCGGGTCGATCGATCAGGTTAAGATTCGCTTGCCGTGGTCGGTTCGTGGATGGGTCTTTACATACCGAAACCCTTATGGGCCTCCGAAAACACGGCCGTTTTGCGTGGATGTGACACATGTTTTTCTCCCGGCTTAATATTTTTTTGTGTTTTTTTTGCGTCATGTTTCCCGCAGATAAACGAATTGTCTTTATTTTTACTTTCAAACTATTATTTTGAAGTGAAACTTCTTTACGCACGCTTGTTTTGGGGAGTAGGCTGGCGAACGCGTGACGTAAGCGTTACGAAAAGTGTGATCGGGCGAGGCGAACGGGAGGTAAGTGGGGGATATAAGCAAGAGAAAGCAGTGCGCGCGCACATTTTCTTTCTCTCTTCCTCTTATAGCCAAATAGGTTTGAAGTTTCACTTCAGTCGTGTGGTCATAAGCACACTCGGTTTTTTTATTTGAGTCCCTGCAAGTTTATGACTTACACTCGCGGATTTTCAACACGCAACGTGATATCTAAAGCTAATATCTAAGGTGTTTCCTTATCATTGTTTCCTGAAGTTTATTTCCATAATCATCGTTAGCTCCTCTAGCTGATTCGTTGAGGTTTCCGGTCGACTGTTTTTCGTGGAGTGAAGGAATTTTCAGCGATAGATATAAAGATAAAATAGAAGGAAAATTCAACGAATGATTTTTATCTGCATGTGTTTTTGTTTTTCTATCTTTGGACTAGCTCTTCCCCGCAACTTGGTCTGCGATTGAAAATACAGGGTCCCATTAAAATAGATGGACAAATTTAAACACAGCGCTCAGTACGTATAACCAAAGATATCCAAGCAATAAAAAAAAAAAAAACAATAATTAAAGTGCTTTTATTTTGACCTAAAATAATAAATTGCCGGCACAATAGTGTATTTTCTTTAGCTGATTATTTTTCTTGTAAGTATCTAATGCGTTTTTCTTATTATATTTTTTTACCATCGTCCATAATTTGGTGGTCTGAATGATTTCTAAAAGTTTGTCCACCTATTTTAATGGGACCTTTATACTGTCTAACGATTTCATATCATCTAAGGGGCAATTCTCGTACCTAATTGTAAGAACCTTTAATTTTTCTACATTTTTGACAAGTTTTTTTCCATTTGTTTGTCGCTGAGATGAGACTGCGACTAGATTTTGAACGTTTTAAATTACGAGAATTGGCGTTCTAGTATGGCCAAACTGACGCTGAACTAATAATTCAAATTTTTTTCAAATTCAAAATGATTTATTTGGGACAACTAGATCTACCGGCTAGTATACAAAAACTTAGAAACTATTGTTAGTACTTAAAATACAATAACAAAGAACAACACACATCCATCAATAAACATCACAACACAATTCACAAAAAGCCCCTGTGCTGAGACACCCCGCCCCGACAATATAACCAACAGGGAGATACCTCCCTACAAGATCATCAGACGAACGAAATGCCTCAACACAGGTGCACGCACATCTTCAGCTATATAGTTTTCAGGATGCTGTTGTGACTCCCCCGAACCCTCCTCATAACAGACACGACTTTTTTCCGAATGACGGCATGAAAACCGTCAGTGTGAGCCTGTGCGAAAATATCGGAGGCACTGCAGAAATGAGGAAGTCCCAATATAAGCCAAGATAAGAGCCTATTCATGTATATTTAAAACAAACGTTGTTTCCACCATTGGGGCCAAAGATTCATATAAACACACATTCTCGATAGAAACTTTATGTGCGACAAAATTATTATACCGACATAATAAAATTAGCTATAAATTGAACATAAAATGTGGATATGGCTATTATAAGGAACTAATAAAAACTTTTCATATTAAAGCCTTCAGTAAGTTGTGTTAGAAGTTTATTCGGTATTACTTCTTGTGTGTTGATTGTGTGCTGATGTTATCTTTAATTTCATTGTTTCCGGAGGCTTTTGAACAGGCATTGATTACTTCTACTATAGCAGGGGTGGCCCAGTGGTATCGGCCGCGAATTATGAGTTGTAGGTCGTAAGTTCGAACCCAGCCAAGCGCTTTACTTTGTGTAAATTATTTCATCACCACTGCTCTCAAAACGGTGAAGAAAAACATCGTGAGGAAACCGGCATGTCCTAGAACCAAAAATTCGAAGACATGTGACATCTACCTACCCGCACTGGGCCCGCGTGGTGGATTACGGCCCACTCCCTCTTACAGAGAGGAGGCCTATGTCCCAGCAGTGGGAACATTCTGTGCATATGCGGATTTTACTGGGGGAGTTGGAACTCTGAATATATGTTTGGCCTGTAAACTACTTAAACCACTCTTTTTTCGAAATTCTGATGCGAAACTGGCGGCGGTGGGATTTTAATCACCGAAAACTGCAGCAAAACACACAGTTTCGCTCATTAGTTTCGCTTTATCTACGAATGCAGCGATTCACGTTGCAGTTTTCACGTGACTGATAAACCTGTAATTTTTATTATGATAGATAAAGGATATTTTTTATCTCGAGATAACTCGATAAGCAGCTTAGCGGTAATGTACTTGTAGATTAGGTTGAAAAACTTCCTTTAACCCTTTAATGGCAATGCATTTTTTTACTATACTCTTTTATTTGTTTTCAGTTTTAACTTATACGCTCATTAATTAATATGGTCATATTGTTTCATTTGTCTTTAGAATAAACTAGCTGACCTGAACTTCGTACCGCCTCAGATTTTTTTTTGTTTTTTTTTTCCATGTTTTAATATTTATTCTGTTATTTAAGGCGAAGACAAATCCAAGAAATACAAGATTATTAAAAACCGGTCCAGCCGTTGTTGGGTTATAAATGGTGGAACTAATCCGACAGACTTTCTTTTATATATTAACACCCTTACTAATAATCGTATTATATTAGGTCCTTACATATGAAATTGGCGTTTTGTATGGAAGGAACAAAAAGTCGAATATTTTTTAATATAATATATTTAATTAATCAAAGTATGAACCATTGTTTTCAATGCACTTTTGCCATCTTATAGGTAGTTCATTGATCCCTTTACTAAAAAAACCAGTCGGACGGGAATCAATAAAATCTTTGAAGGCGATTTGGACTGCCCCATCGGAGTTGAATTTTTTCCCTTGCAAAAAGTTATCCAAATTGCGAAAAAAATGGTAATCTGTTGGAGCAAGGTCCGGGGAGTACGGAGGATGTCTAAGACATTCCAATTCAAGCTCTTCTAATTTGGTAGCCGTCTGTTGCGCAGTGTGTGGTCTGGCGTTGTCGTGCTTTCAAGCTTTTTAATCTTCCCAATTTGCTTCAAGTGAATTAAAACAGTTTTATCACTAACATCGAAGCCTGCAGCTAACTCGGACGTGGTTTGCGATGGGTCCGCTTCCACAATAGCCTTCAATTCTCCATTATCAACTTGGGTCTCAGGCCGTCCACGGGGCTTGTTCTGCAGGTCGAAATTTCCAGAACGAAAACGTTGGAACCAAAAACGAACTGTGTTTTCTTTTGCAACATGACCGCCATACACATCATTCACCCTTCGAGTCGTTTCCGCAGCACTAGTGCCACGGCGGAACTCGTACTCGTAAATAATGCGATATTTTAAATTTTCCATTTTGTAAAATGAGTGACGCAAACAGAAAAAACAGAAGAAAAAAAACAAATGAATGACGGTCATCGAAGCACAAATACATGAGTAAATAGCTGTACAAATTTGAATTTGGAATTCCTTACCAAAGAGGAGAAATTCGTGATTAAAGTGGCCAGTACGAAAAACGCCAATTTCATATGTAAGGACCTAATATAAGATGAATAGTTACATACCGATTTCTCTCTTTCAGTCGTCAGAAATTTGGCTTGCGAAAGAAGAAGCTCGCTATATTTTTTTATTTATATATACTTTATTGTACACCACAAAAATACATAACATGAAAAAATACATCAAATGCTACAAAATATACAATAGGCGGCCTTATCGCTTTCTGCGATCTCTTCCAGGCAACCTCTTGCAGGCTATATATACTACGTTTATTAGTAAGGGGATAGATATAAATTATTACCTAAAAATAGTGAAGCTTGATCTAGATACCGAAAGGTATATTTGGTCAGTACGTGTCTAGATTTATTTTTTGTGTTAAAAGCACAATGTTTTATATTGCAGTTTTACAAAAGGTTTTATTGCAAAAAATTGGTCAATTTTACTGACAACGTTTACTAATTTGTAGCCCGAAGCAGACCACTTAGTATTTTCCTTTGCAGCCGGCCTTATCCTATTTCATTTGAGGCTTACCCTCTTCGCTATTTTTCGCCATACTTGCGCTCTAAACTATCACGCAAATCGCTCTAGTAATGTCGTTCGGATTAGGCATAAGCATAAAAACACATACATACATACATAAATAAACTCGCGCCTTCTTCCCAAGGCAGAAACTACAGAACGCCACTTACTTTGATCCTTATGCAGGGTGTTACGGAAAGGGTATATCAATACAAACGGGTTGAAGAGTGTATCTGGTCGTATCTCTGTAAAAAAAATATTAAGCAATTTCAAAGTTAATGAATGCTTTTGAGCTGAAACTTTATAAGTGACGAAAAAAGGAGGTTCTCAAGTTTAGTCGATGCGTACACATAATATAATTTTCGTGTATTTTTTTAATATAATGACCACGTTAATTTTTTTTTATGGGTGAATTTTAAATAGGACGAACTTCGAGGTATGTACAGACGCCAGCACATCAGGCTACCCGAAAATGTCAAATTTTCCCAATAAACCTTGAACCTTACGATGTAGCGATAAAGTTGAAAATCTATTAAAGAAATTTGACAGATTGTAGTAAGTTGATGTGCTGGCGTCTGTACCCCGCATATCTCGAAATTGGTCCTATTTAAAATTGAATGATCAAATCCTCCCCTAGGGGTAGAAAAATTGGGGTAAGAATTTAATGGTGTTTTACTTTACAACAGTGCTGACACGAACAGCTGATGTGTACCGTAATCCGTCCGTGACATCAGTCAGAAGCTGGAAAAAGTCTGAAAATTTTGAGGTTTGTCGAGCACCGTATTTGGCACAGATCTTTTGAAGCTGCAGTCTTTGTTTTACACTCGTCATGATCTGCCTAGCCTTTTCCCAACTATGTTGAGGTCGGCTTCCAGTCTAACTGGATGCAGCTGAGTACCAGTATTTTACAAGGAGCGACTGCCTATCTGACCTCCATAACCCAGTTACTGGGTAATACGAAAACTTTTTTACAAAAAAAAAAACAACCGACTTCAAAAAAAAACACTACAAAGTGATAAATAACTTTAATTTTGGAAGTCGGTGTTGTTGGTTCCGCATTTTCGGTTTTTGACACCGACTTCCGAAATTAAAGTTATTTATCAGTTTGTAGTGTTTTTTTTTTTGAAGTCAGTTGTTTTTTTTGTAAAAAAGTTTTTATTTTTCACTTTTCAGTTGTACCTACCCCACACAAATTCAATTAACACTTGTGCACTGAAGAATTGAAGACACCGACTAGAAGAATCATCAAAACGCGCATAGAAATGCCGGAGATGCAGTACATTTATGCATATAACTTCGTAAATAAGAATAATTACCTAATGTATTATATATTAAAACCTTCCTGAAAGTATGTAGATCACTTTAGTGAAAGAATTATCAAAATCAGTTCATTAGTTTTTTAGAAAATCGCGGACATACAAACATAAATACATACGTCCTCCTTTTTTTTTTTAAGTCGGTTAAAAATATCTTTGTTTTACACTATTGGTATCTAATCTACCAAAATCCTAAAAAATCAGCTCAGTGCAATTTCGATTGGATTGAAACTTGGTATACCTATGAAACTTTTGTGATAACGCAATAATCTAGTACCATGGAGCTGGCCTGATAATGGAGGACGCAGGTAGCCGTAGGAACTCCTCAACTAAATCAGAAGGCCAATTCTCATAATTTAAAACGGTCAAAATCTAGTCGCAGTCTCATCTCAGCGACAAACAAATGTCAAAAACTTGTCAAAATTTTTTGACAGGTTGAGACTGAGAAGTTTTTGACATTTGTTTGTCGCTGAGATGAGACTGCGACTAGATTTTGAACGTTTTAAATTACGAGAATTGGCTTTCAGTTGTATTGTTGTTGTGTGTCGTTAGTTTTTTTTTTTTTTTTGTCAGCCTATATTGTGTCCCACTGCTGGGCAAAGGCCTCCCCTTTTTTCTTCCAAACCTCCCTGTCTTGTGCGATCTCTGGCCATGTTGGCCCTGCGAATGATATTAGATCGTCACGCCACCTTCTTCTTGGTACAAAATGGTCTTCGACCTGCTGCTGCATGTAAAATTGATCAATCGGTTTTCCTAGGAACCATTCTAGACGCGAAATTACAAAGGGCACCTCATATAACATCTCTTGCGGCGCGGCTAAGCTCGGCTGCATACTGTTAGAAAGATAAGGTAGTCAACACATGTAGAAATCGCGCGTTTCTGTCTCTTTTAGCTACTTCAATAGCATTATGTCGTACAGCATTTTACTATGGGGTCGAGCACTGATATTGAATCCATCTTTATTTCGTAAAAGAGAGCTGTCAGAGCCATTTACAATCTACGTCGCCTCAAATCTCTTAGGGAACTATTAAAGAAGATTAATATTATGACTGTTGCCTTGCTAATTCATTTATGAAAATATAATGTACCTATGTTAAGATAAAATTTACATATTTTTTTTTTTATAATTATTGGTTTATTTATTTTAGGATCTCCAACAAAAGATACACACAAAAATTACATGTAGTTCAAAATCAAAAAGCAAAATCAAAAGTCATTTGTTCAAATTAGGCTGAGAATCAGCACTTTTCGAACGTCAAAATTACTAAAGACAGTCCCCCGACACGCCCGCTTTTCACCACTTCCTAGTGCTTTCGCTGGGGAGAAGAAGTGGCGGAACAAACTCCCCAGCAGCACAGCTGTCTGTCCAGTTAAAAAATACTTGATTATATACAATAATAGGTATGTAAAGTGGTTTACATTACAAGACAGAACATTTGCCATATGTCAGTTAGCCACGTCAATATACCAACAAATACAATAAAAAAAACTATAAGTACTCAAGCAAAAATAAAAAAAATTAAATAAAAATGAAAAGCCTCCAAGCGTAAAGGGTTACAGGTTACCTATTTATGCAATGCCGGGTTCTGTTTACATAATTATATAAGTAGCTGTCACTTTAAGTCACAAATGATAAACTAGCACCATCGAAGTAAAATAAATAAACAAGTTATTACTAATAATAACAATAAAACCATGGCCAGCAAGACGACCAGTCACCACAAGCAGCACCCGTTCACGAGCATAACGCAAAGATCAGCCATTACCCCCCTCGACATATTTGAGGGAAGGACGCAAACCGACCTTCGACGCTACTGCAAGCAGTGACATCTAAGGAGGATCTATGATGATTCGTAGAGGTCGCTAGCTAACCACATATTGCAATCAACACATTAAAAAACATTGAAATGAGTAGATAATGTCAATAAAGAATAATGGACGACAAAGTATTTAGTAGGTGTATTCCTTCAAATACAAGAGACCACAGCATGCACAATAAAATGAACAACTAAGCTAACAAATTAAATACTTAATACATAATAATGAAAGAAAAAATTTGACAGTGCAACATAAAAACACAGAAATTCAGTAAAATATTAGAACATAGAATAATAAAATACCTAACATTAACAAAAAAAAAAAAATAAAAAAAAAAAAACATTTACATTACAGGTTCCTCAGGTGTTACATCAGCAAACCGACGTTGTATTTGGTCTGTCCAGGCCAAGAATCTATTGGCCAGTTTACGAGATATCCTGAAGTTCATGATGTTATCATTTTCAGGAGGATGCGCCACCACAGGAGGGTAATGCACCACTCGGTCATATATGTCCCATAGTTTATATGAGGCATTTGGTTTAGGAAAACCTTCATAAAATATTACTCTTACAGCACTGCCCGTAAATAATAGCGGCATAGTATCCTCATTTGAATGTTCTAATATATCATAAAAAGCGTAAATGCTGTCAGCACATAAAACATCGTCAGATAAACTGACATTCAAACTCAGGAATTCTCGCTTGAGTAGGGGGAAATCAAACCTTTTTCCGTTGTGAGCGACGAGGCAGACGGGTTTTGGTTGTCTGCTTATGAACTCATTGATCTCATTGTAAGCATTCAAATCAAACCCATTTTGACTCAAATTCAGTGTCAGCTTGTCAGTTGGTTCTCCTAAGTCCGGATTAAGATACAGAATACGGGGTGCAGCCAACAGACTCACTTCAGTAACAACTATTGGATTTCGGCCTTTCGTCCCAAAATCCATAAATATTAACGTTTGTATCGGTGTCTTCGCCATTTTGATTACTGAAAACTGCAGAAAAATGCACACTATTTATAGGTAGGCTTTGTCCACGAATGCAGCGATTCACGTTGCAATGTCCACGTGATTGATAATTTGGAATTTTTAGTATGATAAAGGATATATTTTATCTAGTAATAATTCGATAAGCAACATAGTGATTATCTAGTTGCTTACTTAGATAACCGCTAAGTTTTTTATAGAATTATTACTAAAGCTTTTTTCTAACAGGCCGAATTTCTGATTAAACCGACGGTTGACGTGCATTGTAACCATTTTTCTCTGTAACCCTGTGTTTCCTGATAAGTGCTGGGTGTCTTCAAGTCGAGAGAGAATAGGTCACTTCTTGGCAAACGTGTACCATCGTCGACTACATCATCACTTACCATCAGGACCCCAATTCTGTATGGTAATTCTTATTCCTCGCATAATCTTTCCACGTGCAAACCACGGAAGCGTGGTATTTTGACAGTTCAAACCACGCCAACTTCACGTTTTTTCGCGCGGTTCCGTTCATTGTGTAATAGAGAATACGTTATTAGCAGATGTTGTTATTAGCTAAGTAATTGAAGTGGTTTCGAAGTAAGAACTCGAATGATTCCTTACATTATTATTATAATCCTGTGTTGTCCCACTGCAGGGCAAAGGCCTCCCTTCCCTCTTTCCACTTTCCCGGTCTACTGCGATTGTGGGCTAATCCTTTAAGGAGTCCAGCTCATCCCGCCATCTCTTTCTGGGCCTGCCGCGCAGTCGTTTCCTGCCATTGGGGATCCACTGAGTGGTGGCTTTTGCATATTGCTGCTCCGACATGCGACAGATATGGCCAGCCTAGTTGCACTTTAATCCAGCAGCTATATGTGTGTGTGTCCTTACATACTCAGCCTATAACGTTCCCATTGCTGGGACACAGGCCTTCTCTCTGTGAGAGAGGGTGGGCCGTAATCTACCACGCGGGCACAGTGCGGGTTGGTAGATGTCACATGTCTTAGAATTTTTTTTTGGTTCTAGGACATGCCGGTTTCCTCACAATGTTTTCCTTCGCCGTTTTTGAGAGCAGTTTTGATGATATAATTTATACAAAGTAAAGCGCCTGACTGGGTTCGAACCTGCAACCTACAACTCGTAAGTCGCGGCCGTGACCACTGGGCCACCGCTGCTTTGCTTATGATTCCCTACTATTATTATATTAGGGCCCCGGTGACATAGTGGGTGAAACTCAGTCAGACAAGCCTTTCAATATTAATAAAAATAAATGATTAACATAACACAAAATCATGCCTATACTCCCGAAGGTTCAGGCAGAGATACCTCACATTTCGCCAGTTATTATTATATCACTGCTCTCAAAACGGTGAAGGAAAACATCGTGAGGAAACCGGCATGTCCTAGAACCAAAAATTCAAAGACATGTGCCATCTACCAACCCGCACTGGGCCCGCGTGGTAGATTACGGCCCACTCCCTCTCACAGAGAGGAGGCCTGTGTCCCAGCAGTGGGAACATTATAGGCTGATGATGATGATGATGATGATTATTATATCCCATTATCTGCCTAGCCTTTTCCCAACTATGTTGGGGTCGGCTTCCAGTCTAACGGGATGCAGCTGAATACCAGTATTTTTACATGGAGCGACTGCCTATCTGACTTCCACAACCCAGTTACCGGGTACTCATTGGTAAGACTGGTTGTCAGACTTTCGGGCTTCTGCCTACTCGTAACGACTGTCAAAGATCCACGAATGACAGCCGGGACCAACGGCCTAACGTGCTTCCCGAGGCACGGAGAGGTTTCGGTATGTAAAGATGGTCACCCATCCATAGGCCAACCACAGCAAGCGTAACATAACCTGATCGATGGAATATTTAGCGAAAAAACGAAAACGAAAAAAATAATTATCAGCATTATTTGTATAATATACAGCAGAGGAAGGAGAATATTTTTTCGATTAAAAAACAAAATAAATTAATATAAAAAAAACTCTTAAAAAAGCTTTTATTTACTAAAAAGATAAAAATAAGATTTAAATTACATTAAACCTATTCATTTTCCAATCACTTTCCATAATTTTATTGTAAATAATAAGATTTTAAATTAATTAAATAATAAGATTTAGCCTCAGTGCTGCACGATGTAAATTTGAGTAATCTTTTCCTTCGAAATTTTTACTATCAACTTATAACGTCATTACACAATTTATATTATATAAAAGCTTGTCGCGAGATCTCAATCGGATACCGGGAAGTGGGTCAAATTTAACTTGCAAGAGTCCACCTTCACATACATACAAGTCAATTTAAAAAAAATTAGGTCTTAGGTGAAATAAACGAAAACCTCAAAAAACGAAGTCAAAAGGTTATTTTAGTCATCATTATGAACAAATTTTACTACGAGCCCAACCCTGAGATCGCAAAAAAACATCAGGTGGTCTATTTGAGGCATATGGAATCAAAGACAGCTAAGCGCCACACTTTCAAAAAATTAACTAAGTATGGAGAATAAACTCTAATAGTAAGAAAACCCCTGACCCTTAAATTAGAAAAAAAAACCAAGTGTGCTTATGACCACACGACTGAAGTGGAACTTCAAACGTATTTGGCTATGAGAGGAAGAGAGAAAGAAAATGTGCGCGCGCACTGCTTTCTCTTGCTTATATCCACCACTCAACTCCCGTTCGCCTCGCCCGATCACACTTTTTTACACGATTTTCGTAACGCTTACGTCACGCGTTCGCCAGCTTACTCCCCAAGTCAAGCGTGCGTAAAGAAGTTTCACTTTAAAACGTTTTTTTCGGTTCCTGAAAATTTGACATGGAGGCACTTAGCTACCTTTGATTCTATATGCCTCATTTATAATCGCGTAACTCTACAAAATGTAAGAAGCAATGATCGAGTATTTTCAGATGTGTTCAATTAACCTGTACATAAAATATAGCTTTAGTGATCAGAGATTGTATCAGATATTCTGAATCTACGTTACGCTTTCTCTCCAACAGCCCTCCGTAGGTACAGTCAGGGATATTAATTTTTATGCAAATTGATACCTTAAGTCCATTGTCGGTGTTATTGGCATTTCGTGGAGCTGTCAAAATATTTTTTTTTTTTAGTCAAACCTATTTCCAATCATGTTGGAGTCGGCTTCCAGTAAAACCGGGTGCATCTGAGTACCAGGTCAGATAGGCAGTCACTCCATGTAAAGGAGCGACTACCTTTCTGTCCTCCACAACCACGTAACTGGGTAATATTACCCCTTAGTTAAAACTGGTTGTCAGACTCGCAACCCCACAGTGTCCTGTCAAACATGTTCACATAAATATACACTACTTTTTTAACACTAAAAAAGTTTTTGCCACTGCTGCAGGTACAGCTGTTGCAATGAAACTCAATTTAAGTCATGATCCTTGTAATGCATCTACGAAACTATTCATCGCATTAACAATTAAAAATTCAATCATCATCATCTGCCTAGCCTTTTCCCAGTATGTTGGGGTCAGCTTCCAGTCTAACCGTATGCAGCTGCTTACCAGTATTTTAAATGGAGCGACTGCCTATCTGACCTCCACAACCCAGTTATTGGGTAATACGACACCCCTTGGTAAGACTGGTTGTCAGGCTTTCGGGCTTCTGAGGACCCGTAACAATTAAAAATTCAATAAATAATATAATTTTGGTAACAACACCTGCCGCCGCATAATTTTAACAAATTAAAAAAAAAAACAAATATTTTACATGGAGCGACAGCATTTGATTTAAATATAAGGACAATTTGAGTTGGTAGTCAATTTGCTTAACAATTAATTTCCCTGACTTTACGATACACCACAGCCCTTTCTTTACGTTATATAGGTATTAATAAAACATGTAACACATTTCCCGAGTTTAATATAACATGTATAGGTACTTACGTAGTTAAGGTTTAAAATTAACGTTAAGTTTAATTAAAGTTGTTAAAATGAACAGGTGCTGCTTTCACAGAACTTATTAGGGTACTTATATGTTTTACAATTTAAAGCATATTAACCTTAGAGGATTAACCTAGAGAAGGTGGCTGGGACAGGATTGGATGCGAAAGGCGGAGGGAGGACAGGGTGTTGTGGCGCAGCCTGGGAGAGGCCTATGTCCAGCAGTGGACTACAACAGACTGAGGTGATTGTTTGATTGAACCTTAGACCTTAGAGGATTAAACTAAAGAAGGTAGCTGGGACAGGATTGGATGCGGAAGACGGAGGACAGGGTGTTGTGGCACAGCCTGGAAGAGGCCTATGTCCAGCAGTGGACTGAGATAGGCTGAGTTGATTGCTTGAATCTTAGAGGTTAGGCAGAATAAAGGTCTTTTTACCACCTCCCAAAGACAAGTCTCACTTACCTTATCATGTACATTGTTGTTGTGTTCTTTGTGAAGGAGGTGATCGGGGAACGTATGTCTACCGCTAAGCTGAGAGTAGTGAGAGTCCTGCTGCGGCTGCCGTGACGTTATAGTCATCAGGGATGTTTGCGGATAATGATATTAATGGTTTGCCGCCATTATTTACGTGTGCATCCCTGAACCCTAATTGCGTAACGCGCTATCAACCAAAATCTGAATAATTTTGAAGGACATTGCTAATCCATTGCTTCATATGTTCGAAAAATTTCTCTGCTCAACAACGTAAATACTGCAATGAATGTTGTTGAACTGTCAAAATGAAAGCCATTCCTACTGTTTGTGTGTTACGCAATTACGCCGTGTTCGCAGATCGGTGGGATTCCCCGATGATGCGGAGGTGGATGCAGCTCCACCCTAAATTTTGGTTGTATATCTGTGTCTCCATTATCAGCCTATAACGTTCCCACTGCTGGGACACAGGCCTCCTGTCTGTGAGAGGGAATGGGCCGTAATCAACCACGCGGGCCCAGTGCGGATTGGTAGATGTCACATGTCTTCGAATTTTTGGTTCAAGGACATGCCAGTTTCCTCACGATGTTTTCCTTCACCGTTTTGAGAGCAGTGGTGATGAAATAATGTATACAAAGTAAAGCGTCTGTCTGGGTTTGAACCTACAACTCGTAAGTCGCGGCCGTTACCACTTGTTTACATTATATTTGAATATTAGAAGGGCCAATATTTAAAAAGTACAGAAAACATAAAAAAATTAACACTTTTTCTGGCATAAAAGAACCATACATCAGCTTTCCTAAAATATCTCCGAGCAATTTAAGTTAGTTGCAAACTGTCTCGCTGCGAATTTATGTTGTATCTCATACGAGCCCGAGGGCAAGGGCGCTCACTGCTCCATGATTTATTTTGTTACATTTTAATTTCACCAAGCTATCTCATCACCGACCCGTTTCCGAGCAACGGCGAATTTATAACCCTCCGAAATTCGCTCAGGGGTCGTACAAGGAACTAGTATACGAGAAAAAAATTACGTGAGATGAAATTGAGAATTTTTTAAACTGATTTGCTGAACACTTGAGTTTGCAGGGAGATAGTGTGGTGATTTCTTGATTGATCGGAAATTGAATTTGATTTCAAATCAATTTTGTTGAGGGGAAGGTAGTGTTGTGATGTAAAGTGCTGTGGGTTGGAAACTATTTGAATGTTTTCGTTTATTACCCGTGGTTCGACCGCGTAGTTCTACTAGTAGGACCAAGGGTATTTTTCATTTCGGTGGTTCTATCAATCGGACTATGGGCAAATCAAGTTCTATCAATAGTACTAAGGGCAACTTCGTTTACCCGTGGTTCTATTAAAACTAATAATGAAACGGTTTTAGATTTAAACAAAAGACGGGTTGCACTCCGGGAGTGCCGGCAGAAGTGAAAACTTGAACAATTAGGTGTGTATTTTTAAATCGTCATATAAAAAAAAAAAACACAAACAGAATACTTTGCCATCACTCACTGACATATCTGAAATACATTAAAACCGAGCACATCCCGAGGACAGCCGAACACATCCGAATGTAGCGCGGTGTCGGTAACAGTGTCGCGAGTTCAATGGTTTTTTCCCATCTCAAAAAGTGCCCAACGCGCCTAAAGAAGTTTTCACTTCAAAAATGCTGCCGTTAACCTTTTAACCGCTTACGTCGGATTAATCCGACAAATATTTTCGTGCCCATTCCGCCAGAGTCGTATATATACGACCAAATAACACATCTCGTTTAATCTGTATTATTATTACATCATCACAGCTCGTTTCATCGGTATTTATTTTTCGTTTTTTTTTTTTTTTCTCGGGCGCTGGGGGCTCGACAACTGATATAAAGTCGAGCGGTTAAAAGGTTAAGCGGGACTGTTGAATACATCCAAATTCCGCTCTGTCAGGGTCATTGGATTTTTGCTTAGAATTTGTCAGTAGATAACAGTCCGGAGTCTTAGTTTGAGCCAAATGTATCACCTCTGCTTATCCCGATGGTAAATACAGGCGTATTATTAGGTAGGTATGTGGAATTTGCACCTATGATTCTGAAGGTTATCGCTGATTTCAAGTACACCAATTAACAAAAATAAATTGCATCAATCCAGATAAGATATCAATGCCATCTACCTAAAGTGCATAAAAATAATCTAGATATTTCGTTATCACTTATCAAGTCCGACCAAGTTATCATATTGAGGACATACCTATGCAGGTGCATTTAGTGATTACGTCGGTACCTACTCAATCATGTTACGTAAGCCTTAGGTACGTCACCTTCATCATTTTAGCTAAGTTTTAATGTGCAACAAACTATTTTACGCTGACTCGTATAAGTATAAGACTTTTTGTTATTTTCATGTGCAAGGTAATTAGTATTTAAATAAGCTAGGTATAAAATAATTAATTAATAAACAATTGTCATTATTTCAAGATTTTTAATGTTAAATATTGTTATGAATTTTACTGTCCTACAATTACCATAAAGTAGGTATGCTCACGCCGCCTGTGATACAGGTTTATCCTAGTACAGGCATCTAACATTATTATCTATACTTATAATAAATCTGTAGAGAGGTCAATTCTGTACATGAAATATATTTTCAAAATAACTATCAGGGGGTGATTAGTGATCGATACTGATGCCAAAAATGCAATCAGTAAAATTTTTGTCTGTCTGTCTGTCTGTCTGTCTGTCTGTCTGTCGGTCTGTATGTTCCTTATAGAAACAAAAACTACTCGACGGATTTTAACGAAACTTGGTACAATTATTCTTCATACTCCTGGGCAGGTTATAGTATACTTTTCATCACGCTACAATCAATAGGAGCAGAGTAGTGAAAGGAAATGTTGGGAAAACGGGAGAAGTTACTCCATTTTTTAAGCTTCCGTCGCGTGTGCAGCCTTAATGGTTAAAGTTACATAGAAATCATGTATAACGGAAATATTCTACATAAAATTGTCAAAAAAATATCCCACAACAGCATATGTCTATCTTTTATGGTTGACTCACAATAACACGTGTAACTCCTGATAGCTTAGCAGTTCGGAGCATTCTGATTATATTTGTTTACTCTTGCGTTTATAATACTCTCACTCATCCCTAATTTAAAAAAGTTAACATTATTACCTATTCAATAAAAAAAGAATCATAGAAATCGGTATAGAAACACCAAACTTATACATGAAATAAGCCATCGCGCCGCGCCGTCGCACGTCTGAATCATGTTATAAGGATTATTTTTGTGTAACGGTTGCCGCGCTCGACACAGGTCGCGGCGGCGGGTATAAAAAGGCGGGAGGTCCGAGAGCGAGCGAGCCTATGGAGCGAGCTTCATTCAATATTTGGCTGTTTATTGACAGACAATAATTTATTGATATTGAGAAACCGTGCTTATCAGCGCGACTTTTAGTCTTTAAATAGTTTATTTGAATTTCTTTTGTTGTTATTTTGTAAAATAGGTACCTATGAGTTGTTTTGGTAGTGTTTAAATATTCGTTCAAATTAAAAATTATTAAGCGTAGGTACTTTTATTAATTAAAGTAGTTATAAGTATTTATTTTTAAGTGAAGTAGGTATAGGTAGATATTATTGCACAGGCGTTTCAGCTTTATTTTCATTTCTTTTTTGTTGTGTAGACAAGGAATAAGGAAGGATTTTTTGAAATTCAACCCCTAAGGGAGTTAAATAGGGGATGAAAGTTTGTATGAAAGTCCGTCAGTTTTAAAGTTAGGATCATCAAATTTTGTGTTTAGGCTGACGACTACAAATTAATTTATACGTGTCTCAGCGTTTTTGATAATTCTACCCCCAAAGGGTTAAAAGGGGGGATGAAGTTGTGTATGAAAGTCCGTCAGTTTAAAAGTTAGGATCTTTAAATTTTGTATTTAGGCTAACGATTAAAAATTAATTTATACGTGTCTCAGCGTTTTTGATAATTTCTCCCCCAAAAGGGGGATGAACGACCTGACTGAAATATCAACGCACAGTCTAAATCGCTGGTCCTTCCTAGGGACATGAATTTTGGAGGGTGTGTTCTTTGTGAAGAGTAGGTACCTATCGAATAAGAAGGGGTTTTTGGAAATTAAACCTTTAAGGGGGTAAAAAGGGGGGATTTTGTTGGTATGAAAAATCTTATTTCTTGAGTTAATAACCTTGAAACTTGGCACGAATACTTATCTAAGTAAATTATGAAGTTTGGAATTTTTCAAAAGAGGTATTGGGGGGTGTCAAAATTTGTATGGAAGAATTTTAACGCCCTGTCCGATTAACTTGAAACTCAATATTTATACTAAGGACTAAAAATAATTAATAACATGTATCAGGGTTTTCGAAAATCTACCCCGAACTGTGTGAAAAGAGGTAGTTAATTTTAAAGGGGAGGATTTTACCGCGTGGCTTGATTAGCTCGAAAATTTTTATAAATAAACTGAGTCAAGTTATAAAATTCCACCCCTGTGGGGGTGAAAAGCGGGGATACAGTTTATTTGAAAAATCTGATTCCTTTGTTCTATAAACTTAAAAATTGGCCCGAATACTTATTTATCTAAATTAATTATAAAGATCATACCAACATACATTTTCGAAACTTTTAGAGGAAAGTACGAATTTCACGCGGACGAAGTCGCGGGCAGAAGCTAGTACCTTTGTAAATAATTTCTAAGACTTTTGTAATAATTTTACCAATTTTAATGCTGAATAAAAACATTATATCATTCAACCGAAAAGCTTTTATTTCTTTTTTGTCTGTTGCTGGATATAGGCCTCCCCAAAGCCTTACCACATCGGCCAGTCCTGTGATTCTCGCATCCACCGAATTGCCGCAGCCTTCACAAGGTCATCGGTCCATCACCAACATAAACTTCCAATAATAATTTCCGGGCGAAAGGTGCGGAATTGTAATATTTTAAGGGGACTATTAATATTCGATTTAAGTAGATTAAAGGGGAAATTATTCAGATGTTTCATTCGATTTCGATTTGTATTATTCATTTTGGATGGTTCAAAGAGGATTTCAAATTCGTTCTTGTAACTATTTTAAGTCCTAAACATTATTTTAAACCAGCAATTGCTCAGCTTGAAAATCTGCTGTGTTCCCTTACTGTACCATGCAATGGACAAATAAACTGGTTATAAAAAGTAGTCAGGGACAAGAAATTCTTAATCCTGCCAAGCCTTTTCCCAACTATGTTGGGGTCGGCTTCCAGTCTAACCGTATGCAGCTAAATACCAGTATTGCGACTGCTCATTTGACCAGCACAACCCAGTTACTGGGTAATAGGACACCTCTTGAAATGTACTATAGGTACATTATAATCATCATTTCAGCCGAAAGACGTCCACTGCTGGACATAGGCTTCCCCCAAGCACCTCCATTTCGACCGGTTCTGTGCTTCCCGCATACAACGGGTTCCTGCGGCCTTCACAAGGTCGTCGGTCCACCTTGTGGGAGGCCTTAGGTACACCACTGCCTAACCCATCGGGGATTACAATCGTGATGTTTACGATACTCCTTAGTAAGACTGTTTGTCAAACATTCAGGCTTCTGACTACCCATAATGACTATGAAAGATCTACAAATGATAGCCGGGACCAAAGGCTCAACGTGCTATCTGAGACACGGAGAGTGTCGATATGTAACGGATGGTCACCCATCCATGGACCGGCCTCGACAAGCGTAGCTTAACCTTGAATCGATCTGTACGGCTGTTATTATTTAGCCACAAGCCCTTGCGAGCAAGCAAGCAACACGAAACTATAACTAAATGATTAATAAAAAATAATAATCCATACTAATATTATAAATTCGAAAGTTTGTCTGTCTGTATGTTACCTTTTCACGCCTAAGCCATTGAACCGATTTAGATGAAATTTGGTATAGGGAAAGGACATAGGACAGTTTTTAACCCGATATTCCCACGGGATTGAAACTAATGCGGGTGAAACCGCGGGGCGCAGCTAGTAATTTATAATTATTAAATTAATTAAAAGACTCCAGAAATGCTTGTCAGGGCGCGGGAATAATTATATTACGCAATTAGAGTGAAACGTTTGAGCGAGTTTCAATTAAATTGCACAATATTTTTCTTGATTTAGGTTTTTTATATAGACAGACGAGTGTGGAAAGGAAAATGGAGCGCTTTTAAAGTGGTTACCTATCCGGCAGCGCAGAGCGTTGAGGGCTTTGGCAACCCTGTTTTCTCTTCTTCACAAACCCACTTCTCCTTCTTATCTGACTTCTCGTTGTCAATATTTATGCTCTGCACACAGCAAGAATCTTCGGTCCGAGAATAATCGTCTTCTTCGTTGTCCTTCTCATCGTTCTGGTTTTATAAAGTCTTCTTTCTTTCTCCAGGCGGTTTTCCTTTGGAATGCGCACCTTCAGAATATCAGGACGGTAACCAATCGGTTCACGTTTAAAGTCAAAGCTCGAGAACACATACACAAGAAGTTGGCAGATTCGTCTCAGAACTAAGTTGTTGTAGGGTTTCTTATTTGCGTCTCATAACCATTTTTTTTTTTAATATAAATATATATTGTTGTACATATGTATGTATATATGTATTTATTCTTATATATTAGCTATAAATATTTTTTTCTTTCTGTTATTGCACCTACTGTGTATTGTCTCTGCATCACCCTAAGGTAGACTGGTAGAAAATGCATTAAGTCCGCCTTTGTACAGTTTTTACTTGTGCATAAAGTTTTAATAAATAAATAAAATAAAATGGAGGCTTTTGCTTAGGAGTGAGACAGTACAGGCTCAACAGATACAAATAATATATTTCATTACACCACAGGCAGTGTGCTGGCCATGTTTGTCGAAGGACCGATGGCCGGTGGAGCAGACAAGTCCTTGAGTGGAAACCGCGTATCGGCAAGTGTAGTGGGATGCCCCCCAGCTAGATGACGGACGACCTAAAGAAAGTGGCTGGATGGGGAAGGCGGAGGACAGGGTATTGTGGCGCAGCCTGGGAGAGGCCTTTGTCCAGCAGCGGACTGCAATAGGCTGAGTTGATTGCACCATGTAGGTTCAGTATATTGCGAAATATTTTACTGTATCAACTCTAGGTATTGGTCTTGCTCACGTGATAACTGAAGCTGATGGGTCGTCAATGTTATTGTGAAAATAATTGTTGATTGTTTGTTTGAGTGCAAGGGATTATTTAAGCCTTTTGCGCAAACTTGGAAACAAAAGGTGTATCGAAGTCAAACTCAAAGCATTTACTTTTGAATTGTCAAATTCAGCTGATATTTCAGCTGGGTGAAATTGACCTCATAACTCCATCAAACTATATTAACTTTTAAATGACACAAACAGAATTAAAAACAAAACATCCAGTTTCTCACTAAAACTCAATTATTTAAACTTACTATATTAAAACAATAAAAACTTCACCCTTATAATACATTTCCTTGAAATCACTCACCTGCAAAGTTCTTAATAAAAACTTTCTCAATTTTGTCCCGTCTAAATAAAAGAACAAGCCTCATTTCTACATGTACAGTCAAAACGAGTTATGTTTAGCGTTCCTATTAGATTTTGAATTATGTTTTTTGAGCAGAATTATATCATGAACATTCTTGGAAAATCGTTTATGTGAATATTTTGTAGTCAAAATGGATCTCCCATCTTGCACCGCATGACCTGTCACCTGCGCACGGTGAGGGCCCAATGGCTGCGTCAGCAAACGGTATTCGCGTTGCTGAATTTTCGGCAAAACAAATTAAAAAAATTACACTTATTTTCTCGTGTCATATATGCCATCGACACGCTAAGAAGAATAAAGGAAACCCTGAAAGTTTTCACATGGTTGAGAAAAGTTTTTGATGAATGATACCTGTATAATTAAAATGTGTTGATCTGTTGAGACGCTACGAGACAAGGCAGAATCCTATTTACCTACATACACACAAACCTACATTATTACGAACGAAAAACAATACTACTTTGTAGTCGGGTAAAATATGATAAGTGAACTAGATTTCAAAATTAAACCAGAGCAGCCTAAAAACAATTCGAACACTATAATCTTGGCGATATTGGAAATAAAATCCCAAAAACTCTTTGGAAAATATCCTAGAATTAGAAAAACCAGCAACAACACTTGCGTCCTCACATACCCGTCTCCTGCACTGACAAATCTAAGAAGACGGTTGCACCATAAATCAAGTTTACCGAGGGCTACCCCACAAAGAGCTAGCACTTTATTCCTTTGAAAAACTGTAAGAGCTTCCTTGACGTTCGCATGTGGAATGAGCTCTTTTGTACCAAAGACGTTTTTGCTAGACGGGTCTCAATGGAGATCGAATTCACGATCCTTTTTGTCTGTCCACTAATGTAGGGACAGCCTGATACGTTTCTGTGTAGCGATCTGTCTTTTTGGAAGGGGTGAATTGGATGTACGAACGTCTAGTTGAGTTGTGTCTGCACTTGTAATTGATTTGTACGAGTGGGTGATATTATATTAAATTGATCTTCAAAGACAACCTTTTATTGCTTGAATACGACGACGCTTTTGGTTGTATTGTGTGCATTTTATGACTTTTTTGTTGTAATGTGCGTTTTGTTTGTAAAGAATATACAATTTTTCTTTTATTCTAGAAATTATTTATCTTCTAACGATAAAAACACTTTTTACTCGTCTACAATCCTAATTTTTTTTACATGTAGAAAAATATTTTTAACCGAGAAATTACAAATTTGTTTTACAATATTGTAGACTAATCACTACAAAATTATAAAGTACGAGTATGTATAGGTATTTGTGAGGATTTTCCGTAAAATTTATGTGGCTTACAGTTTTTTGATGAGGGACATCGGGAGGGCGGGGAGCGGTTGTGCATCGCTCGCAGTGCCAGTGGCCGGCGACGATTCGAATTTTGCTGACTTGTAACTCAGCTGCGATGCATTGAACTGTGACGTGCCATAAAGCTATTTAAGTTAGATTAATAGGTATTTTACACAAGCCACGAATCAAAATGAACCCCAAAAACTTAGCAATAGAGTTTGCGACAAAGCATTCACTTATCGAATATCAGAAACATTTTCAGACAACACGTTAAAAATCTGAACCGAAGAAGCCACAAACTCTTGCCAAGAAAATGGTGTCGGAGATCGAACGTAACACTCTGATACAATATTATAGGCATATATTCCGCTCACGACCCAGCCACTTAAGAGAAACACGGTGCAGCACGTAATTATGTATATGTATCTGTCTAAGGCTGCATTCTTACCGCTCGTTACTGAAATGTTCGTTGGTGTTACGTGGTACACTATTTCAATGGCCTTGAATTGACCTGATCAATTTGACAAGTAGATATTTCAGTACGGTGAACAAAAAGTCAGACAGACTTAATCACTTTTCATAGCAATTTTGTTAGTACCAATTAAAATGAAATTATCTGGGTCAGATAAAGTGGCACCAAGATATTGATCGTTTTACTTTCAACTTCAAATCACTAGATTTGATCATCTCTAGCAATCAGAAGGGTAATTCCCGATTTTTTGTATGGACAAAAAATTTGTCTCATTTAAGAATAATTTAAATGTCGATTTTTGGCAAGTTTTTTGACGTTTTTTTTTTTAATACGGGAGAGAGAGCCTTTTTTTTCTTTTTTTGAGAGACTTTTTTTTCTTTTTTTGAGAAGTAGTTTTTTACAAATTGAGAGGCTCTCAATGTTGGCCACAAAACTGGTCAATGTTTGAGTGATGCGAAGTCTCACAACAGAAAAGTTGAAAAGAAATCGTTTAGCTTGGTATCGGCATGCGATGAGGAGAGAGGAAAAGAGAGATGAATATAAATTTTTATGAATATAGAAAGAGAGGAAGGTCAAAGTAAAGATGGATGGATTGTAAAGAGAAGGGAGTTAATGATAGCGTGACGGCTGACAGGGGATAGAAGAAATCGTATTGCATCGACTCCAATTAACGTAGGACAGGGGCAGAAAGATGATGAACCAACCTTAAAAGTCATGGAGCAAAATAAATAAATCAAAGATTGCTTTTCAGAAGCCGCGGGTAAGGTTGCAGCCAAAACCTGTGTTGATAAAGATAATTTCCAGTTTGCAGTGTATGCAACCAGCCTAACGTGTACTGCATCTCCTAAGTGCACCGTTTCGTTGCAAATTTGTCGCCGCGCCCCGGCGTCTCGGGGACAATTTGGGCTAATTACACTGAAACAAAGACACGTTCCGAACTGAATAATGAATGTAGCGCACTTTTGTGTGGCCTGAACTGACGGATGTCCTTGGTTTGTGTTAGTGCCAGTTTCTTGAAGATTCTGGGATATCGATTCGTGTTGTTTTTATCTTGTTGTTTGATAGCAAACTAGCCGACGGCCCACCACGTGGTTATTGCCAGTGACCACAGCCAATGAACATATATATTTCTCGTTTTCAATTACACCGGCAAAATGCTTGGTTTCCAGCTCGTATAAAACTTACACAATTTTATTGTGATTTAGTAAAAATACAAATACATTCAATCATGAAGTTTCAACACAAATCCTGGTTAATCCAAGATCGGAGGTATTAGCAAGTCTTACAGCAATGAAAGCTAAGCTCCTATAGGAAATTCACGCTCGGTTGAACAGAATTAATGCAGCTCAGACTCTGCAACTTGTGATTTTCTTAGATGTAGCAGTTTCTACTAAATCATAGGAAAGATTCCCTTTAATGGGTTCATCTTATTGATGATTCGGGATTAGAAGATTGAGTGTTTGAATTGTTCCGCAGGTAAGACATTATTTAGCGACTTATATCACCTCATAAAGAAAAGAAAATAATATATTTCATAGGTTTGGGTTTTTTCCTTTGGGATTTCTCAGTAACATCCCGAAGTCTGGAATTGTGTCCGGTTGATGGCTAGGCTCACCTTCTATTTCATGGGATTTAAACAAAGTATTTGGTAGGTGTACTCCTTCAATTACAGGAGACCACAGAATGCAGAATAAAACGAACAACTAAGCTAAAAAATTAAATACCTAATACATAAGAAAAGGAACATTTTGACAGTGGAACATAAGAACAGATCAAATTCAGTTAAATATTAGAACATAGAACAGTAAAATACTTAACATTAACATTAAAAATCACATTACAATAAACACGTCATAGGTAGGTGTGACACATCACATGTCAAGTTCCTAAGGTTCAACATCAGCAAACACACGTTGTATCTGGTCTGTCCAGGCCAAGAAACTTTCGGCCAGTTTACGTGATATCCTGAATATCATAATTACATCATTTTGAGGAGGATGTGGCACTTGAGGAGGGTATTGCACCACTCGGTCATATATGTCCCATAGTTTATATGAGCCACGTGGTTTATCAGCACCTTCATAAAAAACTTTTCTTACAGCACTCCCCTCAAATACTAGCGGTCGCATATGATCATCTGAATTTTCTAATATATCATAAAAAGTGTTAAGGCTGTCAGCACATAAAACATCCTCAGATAAACGGACATTCAACGTCTGGAGCTCTCGCTTGAGTAGGAGGAAATCAAACCTGTTTCCGTTGTGAGAGACAAGGCAGACAGGTTTTGTTTGTTTGTTTATGAACTCATTGATCGCACTGTAAGCATTCAAATTAAACCCATTTTGACTGAAATCCAGTGTCAGCGTGTCAGTTGTTTCTTCTGTGTCCGGATCAAGATACAGAATGCGGGGTGCAGCCAACAGACTCACATCAGTAACAACTATTGGATTGTTGCGGTTTGTCGTAATATCCATAAAAATGAACGTTTGTATCGGTGGCGGCGCCATTTTGATCACTGAAAACTTCAGCAAAATGCACACTATTTATATTTTGGGGTTATCCACGAATGCAACGATTCACGTTGCAGTGTCCACGTGATTGATAAACTTGGAATATTTAGTATGATAAAGGATATATTTTATCTTGTAAAATTCGATAAACCACTTAGCGTTTATCAATGCTTCGTCCATACTGATCCCTAAGTCCCAACTCGCTTTTTATATGCGTATTAGCTTTAGCCCGCGACTTCGTTCGCATGAAACTTCTTGTTTCCCCCGAGCCACCCCGTCGTATCGCATCACCCGCCCGCGCTATCACTTAACGTTCTTTTTGATTTTTATTCTTTTTGCTCGGCTCCTAAGGGTCATAGCGTGATGTTAAATAGCCTATAGCCTTCCTCAAGAATTGGGCTATCAAATGCAAGAAGAATTTTTCAAATCCGACTGGTAGTTCCAGAGATTACCCCCTACATACAAACTTACAAACAAATTTTACGTCTTTATAATATTAGTATAGAAGTATAGATTAGCTGCAAGAGTACAGTTGGTCGGAAAAGTGCTTCGATGTAGAAAATAAATACTTATCACGTATACCTACATTTTGCTCATGATCTTTTTCTATAATAACCTACTTAGATTCCGTGGAAATAACTAGGTAGTTATTAATAAATTATAATGAACCATCAAAACAGAACGGACCTGAGTGGCGGTGATGAGCACAGCGCCCATCAGCACGGAGAAGGTGGCGAAGTAAATGGTGTAGTTCTTCTAGAAGCGCTGCGAGAAACCCCTTGTCTTTAGGTGTAGGCACAACAAGCAGTTAGAGTTCTATGTCCCATATTTTGAAATAAGACAGACATCATATTAAGTACCTAGGTATGCATACCAGGCAGGGGATTAATTCTCACCTAACACTCTGTTTCTAACACCTTTAAATAGTCAGGTCGCCGATTCCACTTAATAGACATCACTTTCAACATATACATTTCTAATACCTCTAATCTAATGCTTATCTGAAAGAAAGAAAGAAAGAAAATACATTTATTTGCGGTGAAAATGACGCAAAAAGAACATAAACACAAAAAATAAAATAAAAAGGTAGGGGGAAACATGCGTCACATCCACGCAAAACGGCTATCGCTCAGCATTATGCTGCGACCCTATGCAGGACAGAGCCCCAGCGCTGGTTTTCGGCGACAGCCGGCGCTGACGTAAGGACGTCGTCCGGTGCAGCAAACAATTATTAAAATACAGTGTACTTAAAGAAAAATAATTGAATTTAAAAGTGATACAATAATATACTAAACAGTCTTCGTGTGTAAAGATGGTCACCCATCGACGAACCAACCGCGGAAAGCGTAGCTTAACGTGATCGATCGACCCGTGCGGCTGTTATTACTTAGCCACAAGCCCCTCAGATCACAGAGAGTATGATCATTTTTTTACTTGCGTTTAGAGAATCTCCTTGTATGGACATGCACTCAATCCAATTTAAATATGCGTCATAAACTAACGGGGAAGAACATGATACTGAATGAATCATGAGTTTATAAAACGTTATCTCGAGAACCTATGTATATTGGCAACGCGCGCGTGTCTGTATGCACGTATGCACAATGCGCGTGAATCTTCTTATCTGGGCATGCACTAAATGCACTTTAAATATGCGTCATAAATTAACGCAGAAAATTATAATACTGAATGAATCATAGAATTATAACAGCAATCCTGAGTAAGGTACTTATATTCGCAACGTGCGTGTCTAAGCACGTAGGTATAAACAATGGATCCGCGTCTGTACAGGGTTTAAAATATAATATTATTTAAATAAATATCTTTGTACGTACCTACCTATTTGTTTGAAAGTATTCGCACAGTGGGTGAACTTTCATAGTGCGATATCGTCGTTGATAGTCCGATTCCGCGTAACTAACCGTACTTATGTACACTTCCGCTAGTTTTACGAGTACATGAGGGTCAAAAAACTACGTTTCTAAAAAACTAATACGCCGAATTTTGAACGAACATGAATATTTCGGGCCGTTTCGTTCTTCTTAATTCAAAATTCGGCCTATTAGTTTTTAGAAACTTAATTATTTGACCCTCATGTAAATCTAGCGAAGGGTACATTCGCGGTATTTAACAACGTATGTTAAGCGGAATTGTTTATCAACGACGATATCTCAAAAATGTATGTAACTTAAGGCATGCTTTTAGTCGGTCGATCAAACTGCAAGCCCTGACCGTTTCACGGCTTGTTGGCTTTGAATAACGAGCAGCGCGACTGATGTGCAGGCGTTTGTGTCAGTCCGTCCTTTTACACGTGCGTTTACACTAGATGGAGCCAGTAATGTGGTCGGAGTGGAAAATGGCTTTGAAGTAACATAATGTTTGCTTTGGATACGTTCAAGAATTGCGTGAAGAAACCTTCATAAAACCTTTTGTTTTTTAACCGACTTCAAAAAAGGAGGTTCTGTAGTCTACCCGTATGTACGTATGTTTGTATGTCCGCGATTTTCTCAAAAACTAATAAACCAATTTTGATAATTCTTTCACAAATGTGATCTACATACTTTCAGGAAGGTTTTAATATATAATACATTAGGTAATTATTCTTATGTACGAAGTTATATGCATAAATGTACTGCATCTCCAGCATTTCTATGCGAATTTTGATGATTCTTCTAGTCGGTGTCTTCAATTCTTCAATGAACTATAATTGAAGCTTTGTGGGATAGGTACAACTAAAAAGTGAAAAAAAATTTTTACAAAAAAAAAACAACCGACTTCAAAAAAAAAAAACACTACAAAAAGATACATACATACATACACATACATAATCAGCCTATAATGTTCCCACTGCTGGGACACAGGCCTCCTCTCTGTGAGAGGGAGTGGGCCATAATCCACCACGCGGGCCCAGTGCGGGTTGGTAGATGTCACATGTCTTCGAATTTTTGGTTCTAGGACATGCCGGTTTCCTCACGATGTTTTCCTTCACCGTTTTTGAGAGCAGTGGTAGCAGTGGTGACAAAATGATAAGCAACTTTAATTTCGGAAGTCGGTGTCAAAAAACGAAAATGCGGAACCAACCACACTGACTTCCGAAATTAAAATTATTTCTCACTTATAGTTTTTTTTTTGAAGTCGATTGTTTTTTTTTTTTGTAAACAAGTATTTATTTTTATAGACTGCCGGAAAATTACTGTATGAATAAAATATAATAATTATCATCTAAAATTCTAGGCGTTTGATGCTTAGACGTGGATCCACGCGAGACACAATGGCTTTTTAATTATGTTTGTAAATACGGCATAAAACCGGTTAAAACCATTATTGAGTAAAACCAAACAATGGGAACAATGGAAAATTGCATCGTGAAGAAACCGGCATGTCCTAGAACCAAAAATTCGAAGACATGTGATATCTACCAACCCGCACTGGGGTCGCGTGGTAGATTACGGCCCACTCCCTCTCGAAAAAAGGAGGCCCGGGTCCCAACAGTGGGAATATCATAGGTTGATTATGTAAACAATGGGATACGTGTGAACTACAAAATATGAGATGAAATATGTATATTGCTAACTATATTATTTATGACAACTTAACAATAGTTAAAAGACGCGCAATATACAGGGTCCCATTAAAATAGATAACACAGCGCGCAGTAAAAAAAATAAAGAAAGAAAATACATTTACTTAGCACCGACTAAAAGACACACAATACACCAGATACCTACCTACATCAAATAAAAACAAAAAAAATAAATAAAGGCCAACCAAAGATATCCAAGCAAAAATAAAACACTGATTAAAGTGATTTTATTTTGACCAAAAATAATATAATAAATTGCCAGCACATTAGTGTATTTTCGTTAGCTGATTATTTTTCTTGTAAGTATCTAATGCGTTTTCCTTATATATTTTTTTACCATCGTCCTTATTTTGGTGATCTGAATGACTTCTGAATGTTTGTCCATCTATTTTAATGGGACCTTATGTATCAGAACCAACTGCCTAGACACAACACACACATACTTACATTATAGTGCAAATTGTAGCCAAATAAAAAAAGTAATTAAAAAAATTAAAAATCCCGGCTGCAACCTTATACTTACTAAAACTAACTGAAAAGCTAAAAACAAGCCCACTTTAAATTAAATAAAAGTTGGAAGCAGGCGGGGCCCATACCATTATCATAGTTTCTTTCAAACTCAAATGGGTCCCGCCTGCTTCCAACTTTTATTTAATTTAAAATGGGCTGTTTTTACCTTTTCAGTTAGTTTTAGTAAGTATAAGGTTGCAGCAGGGTTTTTTAATTTTTTTAAATTTCTTTTTTTTATTTCCAGCTTTTTAGATTACAAATGTGAAAGATTTCGCAGACGATTTAGTTCTTTACGTGATTTTTACGATTTGTCACTTTGAATTACTTTTAACCATATAAGTTGTATGTATTTTTGTAATCACCTTTTAAAACCCTTTATTTTGATACCCCATTCGATAGGTATTGAGAAAAAAAAATTTTGAAAGCATAATATGGCGCCAAAAATCCGCCATTTTGTTTTTTTTTTATTTTGATATACCCAGTGTCGCTTTCACAGTCAATACAAACCTAACGACACCTCTCAAGCTAAAATCCATCTAGCCGTTCAGGCCACAGAGCGTGCCTGTGTTTATATTACAGTAATCAATGACTAATCGCCATTTCCTTACTCCGTTTGCATCTGAATTTTTGAATAGACCGAAAGTATAGTCGAACAAGCCATTTGGTATACAGACAAAAATATTCATCTTTACACTACACAGCCAATATTTAGTTTTATTTTGTGCGTTATAACTTTTTCAGCTTATGACATCCTTAATTAAATAGAGTGGTATAAGAGAATTGACTAACTCAGCACACCATTGTTTAAAAGCAATTGCAAGTTAGCTGCCTGTATACTAAATAGCTTGTTCGACCGTACCGGACACGACCACTCGGTGTTACTTTAGTTTAAATAAAATTATGCACTTAAATCATGTTCGCGTTTAGTCGGATAATTATGGTCTATTTTTTATATTTGTAAATGGGTCCGCTCGTGACCTCGATCACGCCTGATGGAAAGCGATGGGTGAGGTCTATGATGAAACGAGCGTGCCCGGAAGTGCCTAAGGCACTGGAACTCCCACGCATCGAAGAAACTCAGCAGGCTGCTTGACGCCGGACTCCGGTGGGAGGGTGATCACAAGCCAGGCGGGCGTTAGCCTTACCACCGCAAGAGAATAATTGGCCGGTCAAACAAGATGTTGGGGACGACTGTCCAGGATGCGCCGAGCGCTCGATTCAGTTGAATAACTGGCGGAACAAACTGCGCTACACGAGGAGGCTTCTTCATGCATCCTAAAATGGTCTGGACTGTACTCTATGTAATACTCATCCAGTTACATAGTACCTACACCACAATCGGCTTATCACAACACATGCTAAAAATATCCTGGTTGATGACATCATTTCTCGGTATTCAAAACAAGTCATAACTTTAATGCAGTGTACGTGTCAGAATGGAAAATAACAGCAAAAATATAAATGCAGCTTGACCTCATCCATTGCTTTCCGTCAGTTTTAAAATGGCGCCGATACAAACGTTCGTGTTTATGGATTTCGGATGTGATTTCGGTGATTCAAAGAAACTTACTGAAGTAAGCCTGTTAGCTGTACCCCGCAGTCAATATTTTGATCCGGAAAACATCGTAGAACCGCAAGCTAAGAAGACACTGGACTTAAGGTCAGATGGGTTTAATTTGAATACTTACAGTGAAATTAATGATTTCATAAATGAACAACCGAAACCCGTGTGCCTCGTCTCCCACAACGGAAACAGGTTTGATTTTCTCATACTCAAGCGAGAGCTTCAAAAGTTGAATGTCAGTTTGTCTGATGATGTCCTATGTGCTGACTGTCAGGATGCTTTTTATGATATACTTAAAGAAGGCAAAACTTGTCGTAATGTACCTGGAGAGAAAGGTATTGCTTTTACCACAACAAATGATAATCAGTTCAATAATTCAAATGATGTTACTAACAAAATGTTAAGCGATAATATTGTTGCAAGTGACCAAAAAGACGACACTAAGCAAGTTATAACTGAGCATGAAACATTGAAAGCTATAAATACTCAAGCATATGAACAAAATGAAAAAAATTTGATGCTATTACTGACATATCTGAAGAACAAGTTCCTAATGGTGACATAATTTGAAAAAGACATGATTTTTCCTAATACGTCAAATGTCAACCGTACTGTCAACCAAATAGCCGATAATAACCTAGTTACAGACATTCAAGGCTATGAACTGAATGAAGATATGGATGATAAGAATATGCAACAGCAAAATGAAAAGACACCTGGAAAGCAACAAGTCGATGCTAATATTGCAAATAAAAAAAGAAAACTTGATTCGATTCATCTAAATCCAGGAATTGCTAAACGTAAATTAAACTTTGATAACATCTTCAAGGGTAAAGCTGTAAGAAAAATATTTTTTGAAGGTGACGATATACCAAAACTCTCATATAAATTAGGGGCCATTTATGACCGAGAAGTGGAATACCCTCCTATAGAGCATCACCCAGCTGCAAACGACGTCTACATGAAATTTAGAATATCTCATAAATTAGGCGAAACATTTTTAGCCTGGACAGGCCAAATACAACTTAAATTTGCAGATGTTGAAGCAAAGGAAGTTGTCATTTAATAGAAGACTGCTTAAAAATATAATTGCAGAACTGAACGGGACTGTTCGTTGCGCCCTCAGCCTCTCACTTGTAAACTAATGACAGAGAAACTGCAGTTCGTTACAAGTAAATTTTGACCAAGAACACAACAAACGATTAAAAGTTTAATAAAAAAAATGCAATAAATTGTAATCCCGAAATGAGTATTCAGCTATTGTGAAAAAGAGGAAAATAAATGAAAAACATTATCTCACGATTTTGTGTTTTATTCGATTATATTATAAAGACGTTTTCAAACGGACTAATATTATGGCTTACATAACCCTAAAAATAAATATAGCTTATCGGCTCATAACATTATATTTATATTCTGTTATGAGCCGATAAGCTATATTTATTTTTACAACAAAAATTCTAGGTCATCCAATGACAAGTGATTATTGCAATATTAAGCTGTCAAGCTCCGCTAATGGGACACAATTGATTTTCTATTGTTTCGTCACCGATCGGTCGCTCGCGGGGCTTGACCGGTTGCATTCAAGATCGAAGCAGAAAGCTCAAACTCAAAGCACTTCATTTGCCTAGCCTTTTCCCAACTATGTTGGGGTTGGCTTCCAGTCTAACCGGAATGCAGCTGAATACCAGTATTTTACATGGAGCGGCTACCTATCTGACCTCCACAACCCAGTTACTGGGTAATACGATTCTCCAATGGTAAGACTGGTTTTCGGGCTTCTGACGACCCATAACGACCGTCAAAGATCCACGTATGACAACCGGGACCAACGGTTTAACGTGCTTTCCGAGGCACGGAGGGTTCTTGATGTGTAAAGATGGTCACCCATCCACAGACCAACCACGGCAAGCGTAGCTTAACCTGATCGATCGACCCGTGCGGCTGATACTACTTAGCCACAAGCTCCTCCCTCGGATATCTATGCCCCTCCCAAACTCAAAGCACTTATTTCAATTAAAGTATTTAGAGACTATTTGGAGAACTATTTCAGAGCAGGTGGTGGCCCAGTGGTAACGGACACGACTTACGAGTTGTAGGTCATAGGTTCGAACCCAGACAGGCACTTTTACTTTATGTAAATTATTTCATCACCACTGCTCTCAAAACGGTGAAGGAAAACATCGTGAGGAACCCGACATGTCCTAGAACCAAGAATTCGTAGACATGTGACATCCACCAACCCGCATTGGGCCGGCGTGGTGGATTACGGCCCTCTCCCTCTCACTGAGAGGAGGCCTGTGTCCCAGCAGTGGGAATATTATAGGCTGATTATGACTAAAGTATTTACAGGCACTTTTTAACTGACTTCAAAAAAGGAGGAGGTTCTCAATTCAGACATATCTTTTTATTATATTAAATAGTAAAAACTGAAATTAAATTTACGGATTATAACTAGTAAAAGACAAAATAAGAATAATTATCTATACATATAATAAAACAGTAAAAAAACTGTGTCTGTACATTGAATATATTTAAAAAAAAATAATTGAGGGGGGTTTAGAAACAGTAATAGGGCACGAATCCAAAAAAAAAATCTGTCTGTGTGTCTGTTTGTTTGTACACGCTAATCTTCGGAACTACTGGACGGATTTGGATGATTTTTTTTTGTTGTATAGGTATTATGTCTGGGCAACATATAGGCTATAATTTATCTTGGAAACTTGAACACCTGATGCAGAACCGCAACAGACTAGCTAAACTATAAGAGATATAAAAATAGTACCATAGCAAAAATTGTTCCGCGTGATGAGCATTTTCTGCAGAGAGAATAAATTTGAAGATCTGGAACACCTGATGTGGAACTCCAAGAGCCCAGCTACACCATAACACATATAGGAATGACGTCTTAGCAAAAGTTGATCGGTCTGATGGGCATTTCCTATTGACTTATAAAAATCTAAGATCAGAAACATCTGATGTGGAAATCAAAGCTATCACTAATTTTACTGTATAATTATAAAATAACGTAAGCTGGGAGTACCTCCACGCGGCGAAGGCGGTAGCAGTTTATGACTGATTTTCGATGACGATGGTATATCATTGAAAATTTGACTCTACTGGCCAAAACTCCCATTTATTTTTTTAACCAACTTCAAAAAAGGAGGAGGTTCTCAATTCGACGGTATGTTTTTATTGTGTGTTTGTTACGCGATTACTCCACCTATTGTCGACCGATTTTCAAAATTCTTTTTCGTTCAAAAGGAGATACTTCTGAAGTGGTCCCATAGTCACCAAGTCAGGATCTGATGATTGGATCCTGGAGAAATCGAAGGAACTCTTCAAATGTTATAGGCACACCCATAGCGATTTGGGTATTTTTTATAGTAACTCGAGCATTTGCTCTTGGAAAGCACCATTTGTTGAAGTGGAACTAAATATGCCTTCGGGCTTATGTTATTTGAGTGTTTAATTTCCTTTTCCATTTATCTTCGTGACACGGTAGCCTACCCGGTAACGTAGGAGAGCCGTCACTTAGATTTTAATTGATCAGGTATCTTCACAATAAAACTATAACCATGCCTAGAAAGAGGTCAAATCTTTCCCAATGTTCCAAAGGAGCTAAAAGATTAAGGATCATAAGATCCCAAGAACCTACCGAAGAGCGTCAGGAGAGACTTGATGCTGTTCGAGAACATCAGGCTGCAACTCGCTCCGTGGAAACCTCTTTGGATCGCGAAGCACGCCTGCATACTCAGCGTATTTACGCATCTACATCCAGGTCTCTAGAGACCAGTGAAAAATATGATGCGCGACTGACCGCTGATCGTGAACGTCATACATTGCCTCGCGAGTCAGAGATGTTCACGGATAGAGAATTGCGCTTGAGTTCTCAGCGTATCTACGCATCTGCTTTAGGTCTCTAGAGACAAGTACGGAACGTGATGCGCGACTGTCCGCTGATCGTGAGCGACATGCATTGTCTCGCGAATCGGAAACGTTTACCGATACAGAATCACGCTTGAGTTCTCAGCGTATTCGCACATCTACTAACAGGTCTTTTGAAACGAGTGATGAACGTGATGCGCGACTAACTGCTGATCAAGAGTATCATACATTGTCCCGAAAACGCACACAACAAAATATTCATAATCAGTTAGAAAGTGAGAAAGAAAGAATTGCTGGAGTACGGCATGAAGAGACAGAAGAAGAGCGCTACTAACGTTTGAATTCTGATCGATTTCGACATTCTCTGAACAGAATGTCGATATCATCTGAAGAATCGGATGTGTCTCAAGATATAGCCGTAGGGCATGGCGACCTTCCTTGGTTTGATAAGGAACGGAGTGCATTTACGTATACTCCTATGATTGACAACCATATCTTCCGCCATCGGAGGTGTGGTTCAAAATTGTACTTTTTGTGAAGCTGTTAAATGGCAAAAAGAAACAATCGGTATGTTTTGCTCAGGTGGGAAAGTACATATTGAAATATTACAAAATCCTTCAGAAATATTAAGATCACTGCTAATCTGTGACCATCCACAGTCAAAACATTTCTTGGACAACATCCGTTCGTACAATAATGCCTTTCAAATGACATCTTTTGGTGCGAAACAGATTTTAGAAGGCCTATTTATGCCAACATTCAAAGTGCAAGGCCAAGTTTATCACCTTATTGGTTTATTATTGCCTGAAAATGACCCCAAGTTTCTCCAAATATATTTCGTGAAGATCTTGAACACCTGTTCTGGAACTCCAAAGCCCAGCGACACTATAACATATATAGGAATGACGTCTTAGTAAAAGTTGTTTAGTCTAATGGGCATTTCCTGTTGACTTACAAAAATGAAAGATCTAGAACGTCTCAAATCTTCTCGCGCATCCCGTTGTTTTCCAGTCCCTGGGCTCTTAGAATTCGACATCAGACGTTTCAGATCTTCGATTTTTACGACCCCGTTGTCGCTGGCATAGGCAAGAAGATCCGCGTACGAAGTCGCGGGCAGAAGCTAGTATAACATAAAGTAAAAAAGGCTTAAAGATAAACATTGGCGGTCTTACGTGACGTCATTTTCTTCTATATAAAAATCTCGTGTCACAGTGTTTGTGTGTGTTTTGTGTTTGTGTCCGGAAAAGAACCGGAGTTACCGACATAGCTTGCAGAGTAAGCAAACTGAAGTGGCAGTGGGCTGGCCATGTCTGTCGAAGGACTGATGGCCGGTGGAGCAGACGAGTCCTGAAGTGGAGACCGCGTACCGGCAAGCGTAGTGTGGGACGCCCCCCAGCTAGCTGGACGGACGACCTAAAGAAGGTGGCTGGGGTAGACTGGATGCGGAAGGCGGAGGACAGGGTGCTGTGGCGCAGTCTGGGAGAGGCCTACGTCCAGCAGTAGACTGCGATAGGCTGAGTTGATTGATTGACAGTGTTTGCTATCGAACTCCTCCGAAACGGCTTGACCAATTTTTATGATTTTATTTGTGTATATTTGGTAGGCCTGAGAATAGGTCGTAGGCTATTTTTTATACCCCTAGGTGATAAGGGTGGCCCTCTCCAGAATTTTTTTGGAATCGAAATGTACGCGGGTGAAACTGCGGGGCGCAGCTAGTAATCTATTGAATTGATGTATCTTATCTCAGCAATTTTCTTTGCGGGACATTCTTGGTCGCCTGTTTCGTGGTTGCATGGCAAGCACGTTGCACAATGTGACGGTTCAGCATGTTTAGTGCACTCATTCACCTGATGACCCTGTTCCCCAAAATGTCCACACGTATAGGTAGTCTCCCGACAAGTCTGCAGCATGTCCGGTCAGAAGTGTAAAGTCTCACTGGGCAGGAAGTCCAATTAATGAACACTCGAGTTTGGTTTATATGCGCCTTTCTTATTCTAGCAGTAACTAGCAATAAAAAAAAAAACTTCAGGAATTAAGTTGCACGTAGTTCCCTCTTTTTTACCTGACTTGTATATATGTAGGAGGCAAATGTGGTCCTAAGCGTATGCACATCGACCGTTCCTGTGGTTCTTCTATCAAGCGGATTCCTGCGCCCTTCATAAGGTTAGTGTTGCGTAGACGTAGCTTGGGAGGCCTCCTACAAACTGGAGCGATGCTCAGCTTGTGGGAGGCCTTCAACCGCTATCTGTTCTGCGGGCAATGTGCCCTGCCCACTGCCGTTTTAGTTTGGAAATTCTTCGGGCTATATCGTTTACTATCGTTCTCCTGCAGATCTCTTGATTTCGAAATTCGATCATGTGAGGATACTCTAAGCCAGTCATAAAGCCCTATCCATTGCCCTTTCGGTGACTTTCAGCCTTTTAATGAGGTCCATTGTGAGCGACCACGTTTCATTGCCATAGGTTCTCACTGGAAACATGCGCTGATTAAAGAATTTCGTTTTGAGACACTGTGGTATGTAAGACGAGAAGATATTATGTAGCTTCCCGAACGCTGCCTAGCCGAGTCGGATTCGACAATTGACCTCTTTCTTGAAGTTGGACATAATCATCAACTACTTTGACTGATATTCTTACGTACCTATAGGTCTATAAGTTTGTTATAGTACGCGCCACGAAAGATGAGACTTGACTTTTATTTTAAACTTTATTATTTCGTAATAAATATTATAATATTGTTAAGAATTTTTTATCTAAATATCATCGATAAATCCCTGAATAGATGTAGGTATACCATTATGGGTAACTATTTCGTACACGACTTACCTGCGCAAACTCCGTAGTACCACACCCCGGACACTCCATACAACGCTCGCAAAATAATTACCTACTACTACTACATTAAAACATGACGTTTGTATACGTATGAATGTGTGCGTGAGGTACTTGTGTTTGCGAGCGCTCTTTGTTAAAGAACTGCGATGGTAACCTCGAAGTGCGGGGTGAGGTGCGGTAACGGTAACTGATGTTAGTGCGGGGAAGGGAGTGGCCTTTCTGTACGTAGTACTTTAAGTATTCTGTGGTAGTACTGAGCTTGTCAAGTCTCATCTTTCGTGGCGCGTATTATACTGTCCTACTGCGGGGTAAATACCTCTTCACAATGGTCACCACCAGGCTTAAAAAACACGTTTTGGCGTTTTTGGGCTATGAAGTTTAGGTTTCTTCACAATAATTTCGTATAACGTAAGCCAATACTGTTCAAAAATAGCTATGAAAGTTTATTTTGTAGAGACGCCAGCACATCAAGCTACCCGAAACTGTATAATTTTCTCAATCAACTTTGAACCTTATATTTTAGTAATAAAGTTGAAAATCTATTAAAGAAATTTGACAGATTGTAGTAGCTTGATGTGCTGGCGTCTGTACCTACCTTTTTGTTTATGAATCGGGTCCTTATCTCCTGCAAAACCAGCATTGTGTTAGTTTGTGAAAATTTATAATACCTACCTAGTTACCTATCTGTACTCTACCGAAAATAACAAAACTGATAGAATACATTATGCATAACCCGGTACAAACATCGGAATACCGATTTTAGTGGTACCATGCTAAACAATAATCGATGTTAATTTGCTTTAGCGGTAATTTCATAACGGAAACGTTTTGGACAATGAGCCAATTTAATATACCGTGGATAGAGGACGGTCACAATACAACACGCGATTACAGAAGTTCGGCTCCATACAACGAGCGAAAATAAGGCACACGGACATATACGCAACACACGTGGGACGATCTCAATCTATTTGTCAAACGAACGCCAGGACTACAACGGACTAGAGGCGATCGACAGCGGCGGTGACCTCTCGCGTACGGCCCTGGTTCAAGCCATGGTCCGGGGCGAGAGGGAGTGGGAGGCGGTCACCTCCTTCTGCGAAGCAGTCATGCTAGCGAAGGAGGTGGCGGAACGGCTGAGGGAGAGAGCCTCACACCCCAGCCGCCGCGGGAGACGCTCCGGGCGTCGGGAGCCGCGTGACGACTCCCGGCCACCGTAGGCGCGGGCCTGCGGACGGAGAGTAATGGGTAGCTCACCGTCCGATCAGGACCAGGCCCGTGCTGGACGGCGCGTACGTGTTCCACGCGCGCCTCAAAGAGATGTCAGCATAAAGGAAGGGGCCTGCCAGGGCCGAAGCTTGCCGGGGGTGCGGGATTGTCCGAAAGGGTTACCGCTACCCCGGAACATAAAGGGCTAAGGAAGGAACACGGATGGGTTTTAGTCAGTAAGAGTCTGACACTCCCTTCGCTCCACCCAGAGCGGGGGGGGGTCATTTGATGATTTCCCATCCATAAAAAAAAAAAAGGACTACAACGGACCTGATGCCAATTTTTAGTGCTATTTATAAATTAATATTTATAATAATCTTTAATTAATTCACAAAGACAACACTATAAAGCCTTAATTAAAATTTACAAACTAACACTAAAATATATATTATTATATATTATACACAAGTATATAATAAAAAATTAAAGAAAAAGGGAGTAGCTAATTGGGCATCAAAAAATGTACAAATTGAGTACTTTGGTATGATTATTCGAATACTTTAAATCCATGATTTTAATTTTAAAGATATGTTTCGTTTGACAATGAGGAATTTCATTACTTAAATTTTTGTCGATAATTTTTCAATTACTATTTATTAATGTTATTCAAACAATCATCATCATAATCCGCCTACAACGTTCCCACTGCTGGGACACAGGCCTCCTTTCGGTGTGAGGGAGTAGGCCGTAATCCACCACGCGGGCCCAGTGCGGGTTGGTAGATATCACATGTCTTCGAATTGTTGGTTCTAGGACATGCCGGTTTCCTCACGATGTTTTCCTTCTCCGTTTTGAGAGCAGTGGTGATGAAATAATTTACACAAAGTAAAGCGCTTGTCTGGGTTCGAATTTACCGTTTATGCTCACTAGTTCCTTCGCGTAGTTCCTTTGAAGGAACTACTGAGAATTTTTGGATCAGTAGTTCCTTTGCAAAAGCTGAAGGATCGACCTACAACTGATAAGTCGCGGCCATTACCACTTGGCTTCCACTGCTCTAAACATTAATGATTGAAAAAATATTAAGAAATAGCTGTTAAGAATTAAACCTGAACTAGAAACTGTCCTTTACACTTAGTTTTTCATCAGATAGATTTGGGACAGACTATAAATATGCGTTTATGTGTGCGTGCGTTTTCGCTCTTTGTACAGTTCGCTTCAAAGTAAGGGAACCCCTTTTGGGAATGACATTAAACCCATTTAAGTTTTTTGTAACGTATTGTATATGGCGTGTTGGTCTAGTGGTTAAGACAGCGGCTTAACAATTCGATAGTCTCGAGTTCAAATCCTCGGACGAGAAGTTCTTTTTTTGTTTTTTTTTGTTTCTTTTATAGGTTATTATGTGATTTTTGTTAATTATTATTTAAGAAATCAAATGTTGAAGTAGGTATGAGGTTTGTAAGAAAATCTAGGCATGTTGCATAAACAATATTCATTTATTTCTCTAATTACATTTCTAGGACTTCATGGAATCCACTTCACGGTTGAATATACAGTTTTCTATGTGTGTTAAATTGGGGTTATTTACTTAGAATATTAACTAAACACAAAATAGATACCCTGGGTGAGGTTTAGAATGTTTAACATTAGATAACGGTTCATTTATAGATTTTTCTAGAAACAACTACAATAATATTTATTCATTTAAAGTTGTGAAAACATTAATTTTTTATACTTTGTATGATCTTATCGGAAAAAAAGATTAAAAAATTAAATGTTGTCATTTGTGCCTGTGAATTACAGAGGAAGAACCAACATGCTAAACTATAAAAGTATAGCAATATACTGTTACGAGCTTGGGGTTCGTGACAATAAAAACTGCCGATTTGATAACCAAAAATAGACACTTTAATTAAAAACACCAATTACAACTGTAAACACACTAATTACAAAACACAATCGCACTACAGATCACTCTAGTCGCACTTGAAGATCGCTTCGATGTTTTCGCTTGTATCGCTTATCCAACACTGAATGCCGGCTCGCAGGCACACCGGCCTTATATAGGCCTCGGATAGTTCCAGAACCTTCTACCGCAGAAACATCTAGAATGTTCGAGTACTTACCGAACCCGACCGACCAGACGTCGATAGTTCTGGAAAGTTCTATCATCGAAGTTTCTAGAAGGGACCCGAATAATTATAAGTTCTGCTACTCGATACTAGATGGCGCTAGTGGTAGTTAATGTCGCCATCAATTGTGGCGCGCAACACTGCCCCCTCCTAAGACATGCTCGTCCCGAGCATTATTGGCCCCATAATAACGCGCCAGTCGATCCACATGGACGATCTTAGGAGTACCTCTTGCACCTTTCTGTATCCGGTAGGTTACGTCATTGATCTTTGTCACAATCCGGTACGGTCCGTCCCATTTAGCTTGAAGCTTAGGAGATTTCCCTTTGCTGCGGACTGGATTGTGCAACCACACTAGTGAACCTTCGTCGAACCCTTTATTGTTCATTTTGCGGTCATACCGGGTTTTCATCTTCTCAGACATTTGCTGGCCCGATTGTCTGACATGCTCATAAATGTCATTCATTTTGTTCCGCAAGTCATTCGCATAATCGGTTATACTACGTGGGGCATCAGGTGGTATTCCGGTGATCAGGTCTGCAGGCAGCCGTAATTCTCTTCCAAAGTTTGCGAAAGCTGGTGTCACCGATGTACTTTCGTGAACAGCACTTCGATATGACAACAAAAACGGTTGTATGTGCTTGTCCCAATCTCGTTGCCGATTTTCCACAACTTTTGCCAGGTATCTCTCCAATGTCTGATTAAATCGTTCCACCATTCCATCCGATTGTGGGTGGTAAGAAGTTGTTCTCGTTTTATGAGTACCCATAACTCGACAAGTTTCCTGGAATATTTGGGACTCAAAATTCCTTCCTTGATCACTGTGAATCTCTAAAGGTACTCCAAAACGGCAGAAGACTTCATGAACCAGTTTATCTGCAACTGTTGAAGCTTCTTGGTTTGGAATGGCGAAGACTTCCGGCCACTTAGTGAAATAATCCATCACAACCATGAAGTACTTGTTACCAGTTTCACTCTCCGGGAAAGGTCCCGCAACATCAAGGGCTATCCTCTCCCATGGTGCACCAACATTGTACAATTTCAATGCACCTCTACTACGAGTCTGAGGTCCCTTTACAGCTGCACAACTCGTACATTTGCGGCACCAGTCCTCGACATCGTCCCGACAGTGGACCCAGTAAAACCGTTCTCGTATCTTCAGTAGGGTCCGTTTAACTCCCAGATGGCCTCCTGAACAACCATTATGGTACAGCTGTAGAACATCCGGTACTTGAGCTTTAGGGACAACCATTTGCAAATGACAGCTGTCTCCCCGAGCATTTTCCCATTTACGGCACAGGACTCCATCCTGAATCACCAAGCTGTCCCATTGGGCCCAATAGCTTTTTGTGATCGAACTCATCGCTGAGACGTCGCTCCATGTGGGCTTAGGTGCACCGGCCTTCATCCACTCGAGAATCGGCTTGAGGTCTGAATCTTCCTGCTGTGCACGTTGTAGGGTTTCCTTCCACTCGTTGCTGAGGTCTGTCTTGAGCATCCTCACAGGTACGACTTCTTTACTTTCTTGCCTAGTACAATGCTTGCAGTCTTCAGGACAAGGTCTTCTTGACAATGCATCCGCGTTGCCATGAGATTTTCCGCTGCGATGTTCGACCACGAAGTCGTATTCCTGCAGTAGTTCAATCCATCTCGCAACTTGACCTTCTGGATTTTTGAACTGCAATAGCCATTTCAGTGCAGCATGGTCAGTTCGTAAGTGGAATTTCCGCCCCAGAAGATATTTGCTAAAATGCTGCAATGACTTTACCACAGCAAGCAATTCCCGTCTCGTGACACAATAGTTCCTCTCCGGCTTTGACAACGACTTGCTGAAGTACGCTATCACAACCTCTTGATCACCCTTTCGTTGAGGCAACACACCGCCAAGTCCTATGTCACTTGCGTCTGTGTCAACTATAAATTGCTTGCCTGCATCAGGGTACCCTAGAATAGGTGTTTTGCACAGTCGGTCCTTTAACTCCTGGAATGCGAAGTCGCAACTTTCATCCCAGCAGAAATGTCGCTTCTCCTCGGTTAGCTTGTGCAGGGGTTTGGCTATATCCGCAAAGTTCTTAACAAATCGCCGATAATAAGAGCACAAACCCAAAAATGCCCTGACCTGCGTCTTGTCTTTTGGGATCGGCCAATCCTTGACAGCGGTGATTTTCTCAGGATCCGTGCGGATACCTTCTTCCGACACTACATACCCCAAAAAGCTAACTTGTCGTTTGAATAGTGAACACTTCTTCGGACTTAACTTGAGGTTGGCACTCTGGATCTTCATGAGCACGCGTTCCAGGTTTTGAAGATGTTCTTCAAACGTACGGCCTACGATGATGATGTCATCCAAGTAGACCAGACAGGCATCGCCAATTAGCCCGGTAAGTACAAGTTCCATCAACCTTTCAAACGTTGCCGGAGCGTTGCACAATCCAAACGGCATAACTTTAAATTGCCAAAGACCCTTTCCTGTCGAGAACGCAGTTTTCTCCTTGTCCTTGGGATCGATTTCAACTTGCCAGTAGCCACTTTTCAGGTCTAGAGTGCTAAACCACTTTACTCCAGTAAGCATGTCCAGCGTGTCATCAATTCTTGGCAAAGGATAGCTGTCCTTCTTCGTAACGTCGTTCAGACGACGATAGTCAACACAAAACCGCATGCTGCCGTCCTTCTTCCTTACCAGCACTACAGGTGAACACCATGGACTAGATGAAGGTTCAATAACACCATCCTTCACCATTCCTTCAATCATGGTTTCCACTTCCTTTTCACGTGCTACCGGCAATCTCCTTGGCCGCTGACGGATAGGCAACTCTTCTCCTGTGTTTATTTTGTGTTGAACTAAGCCAGTCTTCCCAATGTCAGCATCGTTTGACGAGAAAACACCGGCGTACTTGAGTAACATCTTCTTCGCCTTGACCATTTCATTTTGGGACAGAGCGCTGCGGCAGTCTTCTAAAAGTGTGGACACTTTCGTTTGTGCATCCTTGCTGAGGGTCCCAGTCGATAGATATTGGCATCGACGCAACCAATCCACTTCCTCGCAAGTACCAACTAGTGTGCCTTTTTCTACAATCTGTTCCTGATCACAAAGGTTCAGCACACGTACCCCTGAGATGTCGGTGGCTCTGACCAAAGTTCGTGCCACTTTCCATGGAAGGTCATTGTCTACCCTTTCCACGAGTACACAACGATTAGTTTGCCCAGGATTCCGAGGAAGACTTACCGGCACAATCGTTTCCGATCTCGGCGGAAGAACAATCTTTTTAAGGCTGTACACATTCCCTGGTAACGCCCCTTCCATAAAAAGTTCCTCTTGTCCACATTTCAGAACACCTTGCTTGACGTCAATCTCGCAACAATTCTTCCTCATAAAGTCAAGGCCCAAGATGCAGTCGTCCATTATATCAGCCACGATGACATTATGCAGGTAGATTCTGTTGCCTAGCTTCAACTCCATCTTCTTCTCTCCATGGACGGGTATGCGCTGACCGGTGGCTGTTACCAAATTAATGCGTTCTCGGTTGTATGCGGAGTCCCCAAGGAACCGACTTATAAGTTGGGAACTGACAACCGTACGAGAGGCTCCAGTATCTATGGTCAGCTTACACGGCGTTCCGTTGACCTCGCCCTTGATGATTAAGCTGTTCCCGTCATGGGTTTGTGTGATCGAAATCCTTGGGGCTCTTTGAGCATCAGCCAGCACCCGCCCCGCAGTCCTGGCTATTACTCGTTTCCCTGCTGCTGGTGCTGGGCGGTGCTGTTAGCCGCACTACCCGGTGGGGCTCGGTCTTCTCTTTCTGCAGTTCGCTTAGGGCAACTGGATCGAAGGTGGCCCCTTTCCCCACAGCCATAGCACCTAGGGCTGTATCCTTTATTGCGGTCGCGAACTGTAGCCGCTGCAACCTCCCTGACGCGATGGGAACGATGGTCTTGCCGCACAGCTTCCACCTCCAGTGCATGGGCCAGGGCGTCCTTAAGCGTCCCGTGGTGACCGAGCCTTACAGCAGCTCTGACTTCAAGGTCGCGGATGCCGTCGATAAATACCTGCACCAGGTTCCCATCAATAAGCGCAGGCAAGGACTGGTAAGCTTTACGAACCAGCTTCTCCACTTCAAGGGCCCACTGCTGCAGGTTTTCATTATTGCGTTGCACGCGATCCTTGAGCTGCGCACGAAACACGTGTTCCAGGTGAGCGTCGCCATACCGAGCCTCCAATGCCTCAAGGAGCTGCTCGTAAGTCACTTCTTTTCCAAGAGCTTCCAGCACAGTTAAGGCCTGATCGCGCAGGCCTAGGGTGAGGGCAGTCATGGCCTGACTCTTATTCCACCCGTTCGCCTTCATGACAGCCTCAAACTGAATTTTGTAGGCCGACCAGGAAGAAGTTCCGTCGAACGGTGGCACCTTAAATCCACGTAGCGAAGGTGTTGTAGCTACGGGGGCTGCGATTCCATCCTCAAGTTTAAGGTAATCCAGCGTTTTCTTTACGTCAGCCATTACGGTTTTCTTCACGTCAGCCATCACGGTTTCCTTCACTTGGTCGATTCGGGTTTCAACTTCCAACAGGCGGTTTTCATGCTGGGCAACCTTATCCTTCACCTCCTTCATGTCTTTCCCGAAGGCAGCGTGAAGGTCCTTCATAAGGAGCATCTGCTCTTCCTGGCGGCGCACCTGCTCCTCCTTATCCCGCTGGAGCTGCTCTTCCAACCGAAGAGCCTGTTCCTCCTGTCGGCGGGCCTGTTCCTCCTTGTCCCGCTGGAGCTGTTCTTCCAACCGACGAGCCTGTTCCTCCTGTCGGCGGGCCTGTTCCTCCTGACGGCGGGCCTGTTCCTCCTGACGGCGGGCCTGTTCCTCTTGACGGCGGGCCTGTTCCTCCTTGTCTCGCTGGAGCTGTTCTTCCAACCGACGAGCCTGTTCCTCCTGTCGGCGAGCCTGCTCCTGCAGCATCATCATTAGAGCAGCAAAATCTGGTGCTGATGATGCTGGAGCAGCTGTGGACGGTCCGGCTTCCGTGATCGGTAGTTGGCCCTCCGACGTCTGTGGCGTTGCTCCACCGAATCGCCTCTGGTCCGTCTCTTGCTGGCGTTGACTCCGGGTACGGATACCCTCCGTGTCGTCCTTCGGTAGAATCGGCATGATTTTAATCCTTGCTTCTGACACCAATTGTTACGAGCTTGGGGTTCGTGACAATAAAAACTGCCGATTTGATAACCAAAAATAGACACTTTAATTAAAAACACCAATTACAACTGTAAACACACTAATTACAAAACACAATCGCACTACAGATCACTCTAGTCGCACTTGAAGATCGCTTCGATGTTTTCGCTTGTATCGCTTATCCAACACTGAATGCCGGCTCGCAGGCACACCGGCCTTATATAGGCCTCGGATAGTTCCAGAACCTTCTACCGCAGAAACATCTAGAATGTTCGAGTACTTACCGAACCCGACCGACCAGACGTCGATAGTTCTGGAAAGTTCTATCATCGAAGTTTCTAGAAGGGACCCGAATAATTATAAGTTCTGCTACTCGATACTAGATGGCGCTAGTGGTAGTTAATGTCGCCATCAATTGTGGCGCGCAACAATACATCTTTCTCTTTTATCACATTTTCTGATAACCCTTATTTAACACAACATTAGAAATTATAAAAATATGTGAGGTCAGATGGTGCATCACACATTACAAGACTACTTGTAAACAAAAGCATCTGGATTGATAATAATAAAGGTTGTTTATTTTTGATTAACTACGAATTAATGATTCCACAAATATTGGGAATTATTAACACTTGCTCATACGTTCCAATGTAATTTTATCAGATCAGTTACACAATAAATCTGCCGAGTAAATTGCTTATTAATAACGGAGAGGATGGCCGTCACTGTCTATCACTTCTTGAAGTCACACTTGAACGCGTAGTTTTGAAGGGTGTCACTGAGTGAACTTCCACAATATTACGGTGTCGCCCCGATTCATTAGTGTAAACAATTATTGAGCGAGGGCCTTGGCGATCACATTTCACATCACCAGTTGCATGATACCTTTGTATCCATCTACGAACTGTTTTTCTCTGGAACGAAAATAATAATATTAGGAATACATAAAAAAATCCAACTTGTCAGTAATAATGCAACATGATTGCAACAATAAATACATATATGTGTATAACGTAAATCTTACCGTTATGGCCATATCTCGTTCTTTATGCTTTGTTCCTGTTCCCAGAGAACAACAATTTTAGAGTCCGCGTATCACTGGTCAGTTTCCCTCAGTCGTCAGTTTATTTAATTCTAGCCTTCAAAAAGTTATTAATCGAACAATACTATCGGTTAATATAATCAACTGTTCAAACACTTAATAAATTGGATAATATTTCGACGAAGATAATTACGCACAAGCGGATCGACACGAAAACGAAACGATTTGAAAAGTAATTATACCCTCAATCACAGTTTAGTAAATAAGGCGAAGAAGTATTCTAAATTCAACCTTAACTCGCAGTTCATACAGCTAGTTAAGTTTCTGAAGTAAAATTACGGTAGGTAGTGCAACAATCGGAATCAGGCACATTCTATTCAACCAAACAAGAAATCTATGCAAAATTCAACCTTATCTTTTAGTAAATTGAGGAGTTACGAATTACATTTTGTAAAACAAGACGGTAAGGTGTTAGTATTTATAATACGTGGTGGAAGTTGAAATTTAAACCTTAATATCTAGAAGATTAGACCGTTATCAACCTTGTTCGATAAAAGGAGTAAAGCTATTCAAATTTTCGTTAAGATGGCTAACTGATTCAATAGTCTAGTGGTATAAGGCGCGGTCTATGTGATCGGCTGGCGCCTGGTGATGCGGGTTCGTATCCTCAATCGCACGGAAAGTGTCTTTTTGTAAGTTAAGTTATTCTTGGGATACGGTTCGGGCAACAAGCCGAAAAAATACCATATTATAATTATTTAAAAACTTGCAAATAATATTTGAGTGGGATCGGTGGATGCTCGGGCAGAGATGGATGCGCCGCGCCGCGCGGCAGCGGGGGAGGGAGCTGCTTGAGGCCAGAGCCACGTGACGCGCCCGAGCGCGCGCGCTCGAGCCCGCCATCGCTCGAGCGACGAGCGACGGCGGGCTCCAGCGCGCTCGGGCGATAATCTTTAAAGTCTTGGGGGGTTCCTTTTCTCTGAAGCTGTGTGTACGGAACTGACCTTCTGTACCTATTTCATGTCAGTTCTGTGATACCGCAACATCAAAATTGTTTTTATGCATGTGGTATTTTTGTTTGATTGTTTTTTTGGTGTAATTACTCCCTCTGGTTGGTTGGTGTACGAAATAAAATGCGTGGGAAACATAAAACTTATGGAGTTTATTTAAAATATAGAAATACAGTCAAGAGGCACACCGTTACAACTTGGAAATCTTACATAGACAAAAAAAAAGTATTGCCACAACACAAATTAAAAAGGCACAAAAAAGGTGTTGCAAGCTTATTAACTTAACTTATCAATATTCTCGTTGATACTAAAAATAATAAATCTTCTATGTTTAGATTGTTCTAAACAGTTGGTGAATTTTTAATAACTTGTCGTCTTCTGTTAAGTAGGAAATAATTGAGCGATGTTGTTTTATATTCATATAAGTACATTATCATGTTATTTTAACGTTGGTCAAACACAATTATACTACATCTATACTAATATTATAAAGAGGTAAAATTTGTAAGTTTGTAAGTTTGTAAGTTTGTATGTAATGGGTAATCTCTGGAACTCATAATCCAATTCTAAAAATTTTTTAACTGGCAGAAAGCTACATTATTCCTGAGTGCTATAGGCTATAAATTGTTTCTATAGCATGTATATTAACCGAGCTATTACAACTTTTGTCTAGCAAGTCGGAAAAAAATACCACATAAAACAGAATTATTTGCGTGCGCTGCCTAAACAGTTGCTTAAAATTAAAAACAATGTTTGGCTACCTGGTTCGTCTTCATTATTTCTACAAAAAAGTCCGCGATACCATATCTCTATCTTTTATATTTTATCTTTTATACTTCTTTTATTGCATTAAAAAAATTTTTTTTCGGTATACTTACGTTTGGTTGATTATTTGAGCAACAAAATATTAATTCTTATGACAATAAATTATTTCAGTATCACAAGAACATCATACAGATAAGATTTGCCGTTTACAGTATATCAATTGGTCATACAGTTTCGGAGATAATATAAAATTACTAAAACGCAAAATGCCCCTAGCATAACTTTCATTGTGCAGACGTTTTACCTATTTGCCCATAGATGGCGTTCTGCAATTACGTCATTTTTCTGAATCGCGGTGTTAAGACTTTCCGTAGATTGATGACCCTCTCGAATTTTTATGCCCACGTTAGTTGGATTGGAGTTCCATACGAAAGATTCGATTATGAGCACGGAGATTATGAGGTATCTATTAGACTATTAGATACCTCATATTCGAAAATATCGTAATTTCGTTGTACGTTTGTTTTCATTGTTTTGTATGTTCGTAGTTTCGTACTTCGTTCTATCGTAATAATCGATACGAGTTAAAGTTATTCGATATTACGATTGTTTTGTTTTGTAAAGGCGGACGGTGTTCGAGTCGCTCTCCCTTTGTTCGTAATTGTTTTCAAGTCTGTGCGTAGTTTGTCGAGAGCATGCCTAAAAGGAAATCTCAACTGTCCCGGCAGACATCACAGACAAGAGCCGCTCGAGTACGCCGTACGGAAGAATCTGCCCCTGAAAATGAAAATGAGCAGCGCCTCTCGAGAAATATAGAAAATATTTCGCAAGCACGCGCTAGAGAATCTAGCTCCGAGCGCTCACAGGGCCTCGCTAGCCAAAATGTGAGGACGTCGCGGGCCCGTGCTCGAGAATCTAGCGCTGAACGTGCGCAGCGTCTATCTGAGTTAAGGCAGCATGTCTCTGAGAAAAGGGATAGGGAGACTAGCGCTGAGCGCTCGCAGCGGCTCGCTAGGCAAAATGCCATAACATCACAGGCCCGCGCTCAAGAATCCAGCGATGAACGTGCACAGCGTCTATCTGTTTTAAGGCAGCATGTCTCTGAAACAAGGGATAGAGAGACTAGCGCTGAGCGCTCGCTGCGGCTCGCTAGGCAAAATGCCATAACATCACAGGCCCGCGCTCGAGAATCCAGCGATGAACGTGCACAGCGTCTATCTGTTTTAAGGCAGCATGTCTCTGAAACAAGGGATAGGGAGACTAGCGCTGAGCGCTCGCAGCGGCTCGCTAGGCAAAATGCCATAACATCGCAGGCCCGCGCTCGAGAATCCAGCGATGATCGTGCACAGCGTCTATCTGTTTTAAGGCAGCATTTCTCTGAAACAAGGGATAGGGAGACTAGCGCTGAGCGCTCGCAGCGGCTCGCTAGGCAAAATGCCATAACATCGCAGGCCCGCGCTCGAGAATCCAGCGATGAACGTGCACAGCGTCTATCTGAGTTTCCAATAAAAACATCATTTGCCCTGACTATTAACAAGTCCCAGTGATAAACATTCTCTTTGGTTGGCTACGAAAATAATGTTTTTCCCATGGGCAATTATAAATGTTGGTCTATCAAGAGTGGGATCATCCGAAAAGCAGATTATTCTGTTACCGGAAAATAAAACAACCTCAAACATTGTATATAGAGAAGCTTTAAATTAAATAGATACCTAACTTAAATAAATAAAATAAGTAAAAGGCGACCAAGGGTTAAGTTACCTTGAGCAGAAAAGAGAACTTAGGTAATCTTTGAAGTTACTGATCTGATTCCAAACAATATTTTACTAATAAAATTAAATACAGTAATATCAATCGAGTGTTATCCTATGTTAAAACAAGAAATTTTCCGCGGACGAAGTCGCGGGCAGAAGCTAGTTTATTATAACATTAGAAAAAAGAGGCTCGCAGAAGCAGGAGTACGAAACCTTTTATTTTCAAGTTAAGTTCAAACAATTTTAATAAATAATGTATGTGCTTTTTTTTGTAAGTAACAATGTATGGCATACAATAAAGCATATTCTATCTGTCTACTCGTCACGATGCTTGGATAGGTACATAAAATTAAACATTTTTTTTTTGTAACAATCAGTTTATTAAAAACAACTTTATATAAACCGACAAAATAAAAAAAACACGTGGAGCCACAACTTATGAAGGGAATAGGTAACATTTTAGATTTGGTAGAGTTACATGAAAAACGTTCCCGGTACTGTCCGCCCCTGCTTCTTTTAGATTTTAAACATTGACACGACAATATTTTATGTAAAAACTAAATAATATTAAACGAAAGCCTTGTAATTTCAGAAAGTAGATAGGTTAAATAAGTACAATTAAGTGTGACTGTTGTTATTTAAATTGATTATATTTAACTCCACATCAATATTGACTGTAATAATGTTTGTTGTACTTTTATTACAAAGTGTGCCCCTAAAAGAGCCTTTTTTAACTTCTGTCTAATGCTGATAGTCTGATTTATTTGGAGAAATCCATACAACGTTGCGACCAGCGGATTAGCACTATTTTTACTATCATAATGTTTTTGTTTTGAACCAAATCAACTGTGGGATGTTGACGTGTGATCCCAAATTTTTACCGTACTAAATGATGTGAACGGGGTCAAAGACTGTAGCATCATGATCCTCATTTCAGCCGAAAAACGTCCAACGTTTATAAATTACTGGACATAGGCTAGGCATCGCCATTGCGTGGCTATTATTGCGCACACAAAATTAATTATTGCACCCACGATAGGGAGAAAATGTTACATATACCTAGTAATCATTGGTTTCTAAACATTTCTTATCCGTAATTACAATATTGTTATTTGGCACCTGGTGGTCACTATTGATTCAAACTTAAGGCGGCGGAAGAAGCAAATATTTAGGTTAATGACAATAGCACATCGCGGCAACAAATAAGGTTCACAACAGCGATGCGTTTGATAGTAGTTGAATCGAATGACCACCAAAATAAAAGTAATTTTGCAGTTTTAATTTAATTAGAAAAAATTGCAATGCTAATTCTTTAGCCAAAGAATTAGCATTGCCGTTCAACTTGGCAATGCTGCCACGTTTCCGGATGACAACGATGCGGACAAGTAGGTACTTCGACGCCTAAGTGCCTTTTGTTTTTGTATTTATTTGTATAGTAAGTTATTCATTTAATTTAGTATCTAGTTAAAATAGTTAGTTGCATTTTCTCTTAATAAAATAATTTATTATATTATTTTAAAAAAAATGTGCGGTTCAGTGGAATTATGTTTAGGTATTTCCTTAGTTGTTTGAATTCCCTTTAAATAAAATATGATAGTTTACGCTCAACATTTTAAGAATTATGCCAGAAAAATTATTTTTATAATTATAAGTCATTTGACAAATAAACTCATGTTTTTTTCTGGCTTGTAATATGTATCAATACAATCAATTTTTTAAATGTGCGAAAAAAACTGTACGTTTTACGGTGTCTACCTTTGGGCAGCGCCTTACATGTGTCCACTATCTCAAAAACCTTTATAACTACCTGGGTTCTACCTAATTGCTTCACTTCGCTGCCTTTAATATTATATAATATTTTATAATATAATATTTTTATAATATTTTCAAAAAACCTTTTTTAATATCTAGTCATTTTAAAACGAATTGGCAATGAAATTCCTTGTTTCAGTGACAATTCGTTTCTCAACTGCAACGAGGATTGTGCTTCACTTCGGGACTTCAACCCTTTTATCTATAACCAGGAGTAAGTCCCCTTCGCAAAAGTTTCAGGCGTGTAGATGAAGCCTATTGTTCAATATTTTCGTAATTATTCTGCGTCCGTTGGATATTATTTAATTCCCAGTTAGTTGTTTTGGATGAGTTTTGTTTGTTTTGTATTTTGAAGTGGGTTTTACATACATAATCAATCAGCCTATAATGTTCCTACTGCTGTGAGAGGGAGCAACCGTAATCCACCTTGCGTGCCCGGGCAATAATTCACTATGACTACTTAAGGCGGTACCCCCACCAAAACCGCGTTTTTCTTCGTTATTCAGAGGCTATTAACTCAATAATTATGAGAAATAAACTATATCTGAAAGGACATTATTAATGTTCGATATCCTATGATCACATTGCACGTGATTATTTGTTTTTATATGTTACTAATACAATTTCCTTTTAAAAAAGTGACTAAAATTATTGACTATATGCATCTTTGCTAAATTTGACGTTCTATTAATTTGAAGATTTCACCAATGGATAGATCATTTAAAAATCTAAATAATCCATGTTTTAATTTATTTAAAAAGATCGCTATTCTTTTTTTATTAAAATAATTCCAAAAATTGTGCGAGTTCTATGAAAAAGGGGCGTGTGCAGGGTGCGCTGCATCCCTTTCGTACGAGGAAGTCGTGTCGTTCTCTGTCGCAATACTCAAGGTTATTTTGTCGGGGTACCGCCTTAACGATTTCTTACTTCGGAACCACGTCAACTCCTTAGCAAATGGTTAATTATGTCATACAAAATAAGACTCAAAGAATTGACGTGGTTTCGAGAAACATAATGAATTAGGGTCCAGTAGGAATTGGTTACTCTTAGCAGGCATAGCTTATTTTAATTTAATTTCATATTTGAATTGGTTTTTATTAAATCTCTTTATTACGAACGCTTTTTACCTTCTACATAATTTCAACATGATTGATGTAACAAATATTTTATAACAATTATTATTTTGATTTAAAAGAGTGTCCTTGGAACTCCACGTGCCCGTTCTTCTCCATAGATACCTATTACGCTTTGGAATAGGTAACTAGCTTCATCTTTCTGACTGATGGACCCTTTGACAATCGAAAAGTGCCTGCAATTGGTTTATCCTTTATCCATACTGTCTATATACTATATTATAATATAAGTATACTATATTATTATACAGGGTGTTACGGAAAGGGTATATCAATACAAACGGGTTGAAGAGTGTACCTGGTCTAGAATCTCTGTACAGAATTTCAGCTCAAAAGCATTTACTTTGAAAATGCTTTTTTTTTATTATTTCGACATCACGGCGCTGCACTGGCGCGCGGCGGCGTGATGTGCGTGTAATAGGCGCACAGACACACTACAGACAATGGATAATGACCCTCGTAGTGCGGTGACACGTTTGTTATGATTTCAATTCAATAAACTATCGCAATAAAAAAATATTAAGCATTTTCAAAGTTACTGCTTTTGAGCTGAAATTTTGTACAGAGATTCTAGACCAGATACACTCTTCAACCCGTTTGTATTGATATACCCTTTCTGTAACATCCTGTAAATATACTATAATATTATAAATTCAAATGTGACTCTGTCTGTATGTTACCTTTTTACGCCTAAACCACTGAACCGATTTAGATGAAATTTTGTATAGAGTTAGTTTGAGTCTCAGGAAAGGACATAGGTTAGTTTTTATCCCGATATTCCCACGGGATCAAAACGTATGCAGGTGAAACCGCGGGGCGCAGCTAGTTTGAGTTTGAGTCGAGTTTGCAGTGGTTAACATTAAAGTGTATCTAATGATCGAGACTGTAAGAAAACAGCTAGTTTTGATATCTTCTTAACTTCATTAGCACGAGCTAGTACACATAAAGCCTAAGCCGCTAAATCTAATTTCACACAAGAACACATAATATCATAAATTAGGTATAACGAAGGTGAGCACACCATAACGATTTTTTTTTAATTCATCCCCCAAGGGGTTAAACTGGATGTCAGCAAAAAGAATGGGGCCCACTAGGGCCGAAGCCTGCCGGGGTAGTAGGATTGTCCGAAAGGGTTACCGCTACGGGCTAAGGAAGGAACACAGGTGGGTTTTAGTCAGTAAGAGTCTGACACTCCCTTCCGCTCCACCCAGAGCGGAAGAAGTCATTTGATGATGTCCCATCCATCGAAAAAAAGGGGTTAAACTGGGTTTTAAAGTTATAGTTATGGAAGTTCGTAATTTTTGCTGATAGGAAATTCCATCGGACATAGCTTGTAAACGAAGTTTGCTGAATCCAAACAAACAAGTCGGTAAAAACAATAAAACTTGAATTTAAAAAGTAGGTAAATTAATCGAAAGACTTTCAAAACTACCATGAATGGGTAAACTGGCATATAATTAAATAATCTATAAAACAATGTCTGTTAATAGCCGGGAAAACTGCGATGGCTTCGAGGTCGCGGTATTAAACCAAATGGAGGCATTAAACTGTGTACACTATTGTCACACTCTTAGAGCACAGAATACCAAAATGCAGCGGAACAATGACAACTTTGTGAAGATTTAAGTAATTTTGGTTAGAGATTATTAAAGACGGTAAAGGTCCTCCAATGCTAATGATACCAATTAATCACACGAGCTGCGGCTCACGGTTTCACGCACATAGAAATTCGTACATTTTTCTGGCATAAAAAGTATAAACAGATCTTCGTATAATCTTCCAAATCCATTTGATTTTTAATACCTTTTCGAGTCATAAGGCCAAGATCGGTTAGCAAAGGTTAATCAATGTTCTGGAACGTAAATCTACCAGCGAACCCCCCGTTATTGTACAACATAACATGGCTAGCCCTTACCTTAGCGGCATTCCCATTTAGAGTCACTATACTGACTTGTTGAAGATCTACACAATCCCAAGTTTGTCATCTACGCATGCGTTTTACACTTTCTAACACATTACTCACAAACACTGATGACCACAAGAATTCATCTGTTACTTAAATACTCGGACATATGCTGGTGACAATTACTTACAACAGTAAATAACTGTCACTAAAATTATACACGCTATACAGGGATAAAACAGATAAAATTATCTAGTTTCGATTCACTTAAGAGGCCGGCGAGGCATGCGTTGTTCATACAAACGTAATACCAAAAAAATTTGTAAATCAAACATATTCTTAATGTAGTGTGTATTTATTCCGATTGGATTACAGCAAGGGTCTTCAACCCGCGGCCCGTGGGCCGCATGCGGCCCGCCGGGTCTTTTCTTGCGGCCCTCGGAGGCCATAGCAAACATGCCCAAAGAATTATTTCTTTGTTTGGGAGCACTTATGAGTGTGAGCAACCGTTTTCTCGCATGAAGAATGTCAAATCCAAAACTAGGACAAGAATTACAGATGCACATCTGGAAGGTAGTCTGCGGGTTGCAACTACAAAAATAAAGCCTGACATCGATACACTCGTAAAAAATAAACAGTGTCAAACATCGCACTGATCCAAGTTCCTGTACTTATTGTAAAGTTTTTAAATAAAACCACAAAGACTATTAAATTTTTTAAACTTGTTTGTTTTTTTTTTGTTGTTATTTTAGGGTAGTAAAATTAAATAGAGTATTGCGGGTCGCGGCCCTTCGGGCGATGTAAAATGGATTATTGGCCCTTGCATAAAAAAAGGTTGAAAACCCTTGGATTACAGAATACCTAGGTTCGCAAATATACAGGGTGAATTTTCCAAGTGGGCGTGGATGGCCAAATTCTAAACTATGAGGAATAGCGAAAAGTACTCAAAGGAGTCGCGGGCTCGATTTTGATGAAAACTAAAACTGCATCATTGGATTTTTGAAAATTCAGTATTTCTAGCCAGGAATCGAACCTGTTGATTTTGAAAAAAAAAAAACACATACTGTATTATTACACCATTCAATAGTGTCCCTAATAAGGATCAAATTCTGGGAAGTAATGACATACGACAAACTCTGTCGCGAATGCTCAAGGTTATTTGGTCGGGGTACCGCCTTAATGTTTAAGTTGATACGTCCTAGTAGGCGCTAATAAACTTTTTTTCTTTCGTCTCCCGTTGGTAAACTGAATTGTTTACTCTGTGTCAAATACTCCGCGTATTACTCGCGGTACGAACAAGTTTTATAGGTGCCACCTTTACGATCCTCGCTGGAAATAACTTTTACACGTTTTCTGCGATCAATCCCCTGGATTGGACACTATTGTCGTAGAGTCGTAGCATTATGCTGAGATAGCTTTATTTTGCTTTAGTGCTCTTTTGTTATCAACAATTGCAGTTGAATGGTTTCTAGGTTGAAACGTTAAATGTCAGTTGGGCAGCATCGCTTTTTTTTTATTTATTAACGTGAAAATTAAACACTCAGACGCTGTCACAAACCATATTTTGTACGAAAGTGAATAAGGTGTTTTTCTAAAACCATACACTTTTTTTTTTTACTTTTACAAAGCAAATCTTTAATGCAGCACATTTTGGCAAAAAAAATAATAATGAAAACAGCAAAAAATACTACATTCAAATATTTCAAATGCGGGCTACATGAAACACGGCGGTCAATTACAGCATGCAGTTTTATAAATCCCCGAATACAACTGTACAATAATTTCGGCTATCAGCATTTGGGCTATAACGTAAGTCAGGGGAAATTAGCTTGCTGCAAATATCTGCTGCATTGTGGCGGAAATATTTGGCTGGCAACACTGTGCTAAGTTATGGAGTCGGTTTTCAAGCAGTTCAGGAATTTAGAAAAGAACTATGGTTGTAGCAGAGCAATGATTTGAATAAGGCAACATTTAAAAGATGAGTAGGTTTTTTTTTTGTTCTCCATAAACAGTCTTTAGTTAACGACATACAGTAACATTACAGACTATGCCAGTATCTTCTAATTACTGAGTACAATAAAATTAATAATAACTAGCACTTTGCCCGCGACTTCGTCCGCGTGTATTTCGTACTTTCCTCTAAACATTTCGAAAATGTATGTTTATGATCTTTATCATTTATTTACATAAACAAGTATTCGGGCCAATTTTTAAGTTTATAGATCAAAGGAATCACATTTTTCATACAAACAAAATCCCCCTTTTTCACCCCCTTAAAGGTTTATATTCCAAAAACCCCTTCTTAGTGCTCCCCTACATGATAAAAGAAAGCCATGTGCAAAATTTCACATTCCTAGACCCAGTAGTTTCGGCTATCGTGCGTTGATATGTCAGTCAGTTTCTGCTTTTATATATAGGTATATACATAGATATCTTAAGTACCTGGGGATCACTAATTGCTAAGTAAAGTATGTACCTAATATTAAAGTTAGTGGAAACAATATTACGTTGTTCAGGAACTAGAGAAGTTAAAATTAAACAATAGTGGCTAATAATAAAGTAGTTTATATTAGTATATTTGCGGTAACAAACGCTGCGGTTACAATCCACGAGATATACTTGTAAATTAAAACCTAACTGTTAATTAGCTATTAATATCATGTGTTGCTCGCTATGTGGTTTTCCGTTTTCTGATTAGGATAGTCCTTCATTTAATTAATGTTCTGAAGTGGCGACCGCGTACCGGTTGACATAGTATTGGAAGGCCTTCCACAAGGTGGACCGACGACCTTGTGAAAGCCGCAGGAACCCGTTGGATATAGGAAGCACAGAACCGATCGAAATGGAGGTGTTTGGGTTTGCCTATGTCCAGCAGTGGACGTATTTCGGCTGTAATGATGTTAGGGTAGAAATCGTTCTAACAAATCCATATTCTACAATATTGTTTCAATGTTGGTCATGATACAAGAGTGTTAGTTATATAACTCCGTATAAAGCATATAACTCAACAATAACATACTAAAGGTCGGAAATGTGTCATAATATTTAAGTATCGACTTTGCTATCAGACGAAAGGATATAAAAATTGATACATTGAAACCAGTACATTGTATTAATCTCTTATAGTTTGTTTACGGTTTCATTTATTTTCCTGCAATTTGGTAAAGTTTTGTGGTTCAAAATCTGCCATTTTGAGTATGTGCCGTTTATAGAATCTGATGTTTTAAGAATATGCCATTTAGAATAGAATAGAATATTTTTATTTCAGACCGGAGTCCATAGGGCTAGTAACAATTTTAACTTAAATTCTAGTGTTAGTAGGTTACAGAAACATAAAAATATACAATTAAATTTCGGCATGGAGCCGCATCCACCTCCGCAACATTGGGGAATCCCACCGATCTACGAATACACTGAGAATACTGTTGGTGCTGCCGCGAACACGAGACATCAGGGATGCACATCTGTTCCTAATAATAGCGGCAAAACCATCAATATTATTATCTGCAAACATCCCTGACGCACTACATCGCCACGGTAGCCGCAGCAGCACTCTCAGTGCATTATTATACTGAACGCGTAGGTCGCTGTATGTCCTCTGAGTGAAGTCGACCCACAGGCTGTACGTGTAGAAAGACTGTCAGTAAGCTTTGAAAAGCGTTACTTTAACTGGCTTCGTACAACGTGCAAACCTGCGGGCCAGCATGTTACAACCGTATGGTCGTTGGTTACAACGGACAGCCAGCGACCTACGCTCCCTTTCAATGTCACAATTATCTTTAAGGTCTTCAGTGACCCAGTGGCCTAGATATTTAAATATCATATAAGTATCATTTATCGTTATCAAAAACTGAATAGCCCATCACACAGATTCGATGGCCACTCATGATATGAATACGTAATCGTATATCTTTATTCAAAACCAATCATTAATTAAAACCAAAAAAGGAACCTAATTACCCCATTAGGTCTCGTGTTCCCCCAAACAGGCTATTTATAGCGTTATCAAACTCAATAGCCCCCATCTCACCGATTCGGTGGCCACTCGTGATATGAATGTGCTATCGAGTATCATAGTACAGGGTGTTGCTTTCAATTTAGCTTGGCCAGTTTGTGTCCATTAAAACGGTAATTTCGGCTATAAATATAGCCCGGGTTGCCACTGGGCTAATCGCGCCGTCCAAAATGCGTTTTGTGGTCTTAAATATTAATAAGGACAGGATATATGGCGCGGTGTACCGGCCCGATAGTTCCGTTTGGGGTAGATTGTTTGGTTATTGAGGTAGTCTCCTGCATGAAGGTCAATTATCTTTTATGAGAATGTCGAAACATTTTAGGTAGTTGATTAATTATTAATCTTCTTTGTGAAGGTCTGAAGTTAGGCTCATTGCTCTCGGGGTTACAATGAAAATTGGTGGGAAAAGTATAATTAAATAGCTACTATTTTAAAGATTGTTTATTTTTACAGCGACTCACAAAATACGTTTCTTTACTTAGGTACTCATTTTCGATGCGTGTTTACTTTGTCTTACTCAGTCAAACACGCTTTTAACTCGACAAACAAACAACGGAATCTTTTCAATATTTCCACATCCAAGAAGATGAGCCTGAAAAAAAATCACAACGTAGCTACTTCCATCTTCACCTCTCAAAAGTAGGTTAAAGACATTTCGCCGCGCCTCGGGGAAGGTGCCACAGCCTAAAAAAATACTCATCGATTTTTTTATTTTACGTCAGTGTTGAATGAAAATATTTAGGATTAATTTATCCTGTGTCGTTATGTATTAAGGGACAACCTTGTTATTTAAAGCCCGATCAGATACCCGAGGGCTGTCGTAAATCATGTATAATGTATTTGACAGTAAAATATGCTTGGAATGATAGTATGTATTGTGTTTGACTTGGTAAATGGATATTATTTTGCGGTTATTATGGATAATACGATGTAGAATTTTAATTGTAATCAGAACACTTAGTATTTTATAACCGACTTCAAAAAAGGAGGTTCTGTATTCGACCTGTATGTATGTATGTATGTTTGTATGTCCGCGATTATCTCAAAAACTACTGAACCGATTTTGATAATTCTTTCATTAGTGTGATCTACATACTTTCAGGAAGGTTTAAGTATATAATAAATTAGGTAATTATTCTTATGTACGAAGTTATATGCACAAATGTACTGCATCTCCGGCATTTCTATGGGAATTTTGATGATTCTTCGAGTCGTGTCTTCAATTCTTCAATGCACTAATGTTAATTGAATTTGTGTGGGGTAGGTACAACTAAAAAGTAAAAAATAAAAACTTTTTTACAAAAAAAAAACCACCAACTTAAAAAAAAACACTACAAAGTGAGAAATAACTTTAATTTCGGAAGTCGGTGTCGTTGGTTCCGCATTTTCGTTTTTTGACACCACTTCCGAAATTAAAGTTATTTCTCACTTTGTAGTGTTTTTTTTGAAGTCGGTGGTTTTTTTTTGTAAAAAAGTTTTTGTAATCATTGAAATTCGTTCAAAATTTACTATTTTATTCAAACGAATACGCTGGCTATTATTTTCTTTTCCTGAATGAAAACATGATAATATAAAAATCTAGTAGGTAGTCAACTTTTCGTCCATTAATTAGTATTAAAATAAGTCGCTGCCAGTTGCAATCCTTATCAATATTTCCTATTATATTTCTAAAATTAGTGTTATCACAACTTCAACAGGAAAATATTAATCGAAAATTGGCTCTCGATATTTTCGTTTGTAGAAACGAACCCCTATTTAAATAAAATAGATGCTTTCATTCCTGAAGACACGTTCAAAGCAACAATAACAGGTGCTCTTTTCATAAACAAAAGTTTTTCAATTACTCGAACTGCTCGCCTTCGGTAAACAAAGGGTTATTCTTTAATTGCCTTTAAAGGGGTACCTACACTTGTAAATATTGAAGAAAAAGTTTATAAAAAAAAAGTATTGACTTTATTTCTTACTCGGTCTGTTTTCACGTTTTTTCTATGTTATAAAGGTATGTTAGGTGTACCTACTTTGTTTTAGAATACGCATCAGTACAAACTGAAACGGAGTATTGGCTTACAAAATATCACAATTATAACTGGTAATAATAATCATAAAGATATTGCGCTGTCCATCTTCAGTAGCAGTTCATGAGAAAGGAATATTTTAGAATGTTTCCTTTCTCACTTTTTCTACTAGTGTCACAGAGTCAACCAACTCAGACTATCGCAGTCCGCTGCTGGACATATCGCTCATTTGGAGAGACATCGACGTAAGTTCTGCTACTTTACTTTTATTTTTAACCGACTTCAAAAAAGGAGGTTCTGTATTCGACCCGTATGTATGTATGTTTGTATGTCCGCGATTTTCTCAAAAATGAATGAACCGATTTCGATATTTCTTTTACTAATGTGATCTACATACTTTCAGGAAGGTTTTAGTATATAACACATCAGGTAAATTCTTATGTACGAAGTTATATCCATAAATGTACTGCATCTCCGGCATTTCTAAGCGAATTTTTATTATTCTTGTAGTCGGTGTCTTCAATTCTTCAGTGCACTAATGTTAATTGAATTTGTGTGGGGTAGGTACAACTAAAAAGTGAACAAAAAAAACAACCGACTTCAAAAAAAAACACTACAAAGTGATAAATAACTTTAATTTCGGAAGTCGGTGTCGTTGATTCCGCATTTTCGTTTTTTGACACCGACTTCCGAAATTAAAGTTATTTATCACTTTGTAGTGTTTTTTTTTGAAGTCGGTTGTTTTTTTTGTAAAAAAGTTTTTATTTTTCACTTTTTAGTTGTACCTACCCCACAAAAAAGTAAACAAAAAGATCGTTAATGTAGACAATGTATATAAATTTTTAGGTTTTTGTTGATTTTTCAAAAACCGCTTGTCCGATTTCGATAAAATTTTCATGGGACCATTTGGGAAGTATACCCTTTCTAACAAAAAAATAATTTTTCAAATCGGTTGGCAAACGACGGAGTTATGCGCGAACAAACATAAAAAAAAAAAAAAAAAAAAAAAAAAATACAAACATTCGAATTGAGAACCTCCTCCTTTTTTAGAAGTCGGTTAAAAATAAAAACTTTTTTCCAAAAAAAAACAACCGACTTCAAAAAAAAAAAACACTACAAAGTGATAAATAACTTTAATTTCGGAAGTCGGTGCCAACAAACGAAAATGCGGAACCAACGACACCGACTTCCGAAATTAAAAATATTTATCACTTTGTAGTGTTTTTTTTTTAAGTCGGTTGTTTTTTTTTTGGAAAAAAGTTTTTTACGTCTTTGTTTCTCCTAACGTTAATACGCTTTCTAAGAGCTTTGTCAATTATTTAACTCATTTTCGGAAAAAATGCATTTACGTCGATGTTTCTCCAAATGAGTGATATGACTAAAACAAGCTACGCCACAACACTCTGTCCTCCGCCTTCCGCATCCAGTATGCCCCAGGCACCTTTTTAAAATTATCGGTCCATCTATCTGGGGGGCGTCCTTGCTTTCGCGGTCTCTACTACAAGACTCATCTGTTCGACCGGCTATCGGTCCTTTGACAAACATGGCCATACCACTGCCACTTCAATTCGCTTACTCTGCAAGCTATGTCGGTAACTCCGGTTCTTTCCCGGATAGTTTCATTCCTGATCTTATCCTTCAAAGAAACTCCGAGCCTAGCCCGCTCTTTAGCGCCTTGAATTTGTGGACCAGCACGACTGTCAGTGTCCACGTTTCAACACCGTATGCCACAGAGTACAGTAAATATTTGTAAGCGTACAGTCGAAAAAGCAATTTAGTACACAGGCAGCTAATTTCTAACTACTTTTAAACAATAATGTGAGTGTGCTGAGTAGTCCATTCTTTTACACCACTTTATTAAGGATGCAACAAGCTAATAAACTTATAACGCACAAAATACAACTAAATATTGGTAGTGTAGTGGAAAGATGAATATTTTTGCCTGTATACCAAATAGCTTGTTCAACTTTACATGTTTGAATTTCATTCAAACAGATAATCACAAAACCTCAAAGGTCAGTCTATCGTCAGACGGTAGAGCTACAGTCAGTCAGACGTTAGGCCTGTCCTAAGTTGCTACGCAACACCCGGTTCTCCATCTACCGTTTTACCCAGACGTATATTTAAGAGGTTCGTGGTGCTTGTAGCTGGTTGGCCCCTGCTACGCTTTTTAGGGTTCCGTATCCAAATGGCAAAATACGGGACTCTTATTATTTCGTTAGGTCTGTCAGTCCGTCTGTCCGCCCGTCCGTCTGTCCGGATGACACACAGGCATTTTACTCGGTGACTATTGCCACTATATGATGATAATTGGAAAGAAGTTGTTTGCTGTGCATCGCTATTTCATGGTGTAGCGAAATTATGAAAAAAATTATTAAGGGTACTCCCCATTCATGAACGGAGGGATTAATAAAATATTTAAATGAAAATACGCGTGTGGGGATCGTTAAATCCAATAATTAAAATAAGTATGACGTTCCTAAGTGACTTTTAAAATTAATAGTTTTTGAGTACGTTTTTCGTATCAATCGTAGAAATAATTTTATTTATCTATAATATGTATGTATTTAGAAATATATAAGTATGTTTATCAGTTGTCTAGTACCCATAACACAAGCTCTGCTTAGCTTGGGACTAGATGGCGTTGTGTGATAGTTGAGGAATATTATCTATATATATATAAATGAAACCCGTTTTCCGTTGTCACGACATAACATGAAAACGGCTGGACCGATTTCGATGAAATTTGGTATAGAGATAGTTTGAGTCCCGGGAAAGGACATAGGATAGTTTTTATCCCGATATTCCCACGGGATCGACATTTACGCGGGTGAAACCGCGGGGCGCAGCTAGTTATTATAATTTTCATAGATTTTTCAAGAAATACTAACTAGAAACTTATGCTTGCGGTCGATAAAATCAACCCCATGCCTGCATAAATGTTCATACCAACTACGGAATCCTTCAAGTCCGATATGTTACGTATAGTTAGCGCCACGAAAGATGAGACTTGCCCCGACGCTAATTCCGCCGCCCCTATGACGTCCGGTCCAGTCCCGCGCTCAGACACCGTACCGCTAAAGAGACCTATAATCGTGTACTGCGCAAGTCAAATCAAGTCACATCTTTCGCGGCGCTAACTGTACTTGGCCCGTTTTGAAGTGAAACTTCTTTACGCACGCTTGACTTGGGGAGTAAGCTGGCGAACGCGTGACGTAAGCGTTACGAAAAGTGTGATCGGGTGAGGCGAACGGGAGTTGAGTGGGGGATATAAGCAAGAGAAAGCAGTGCGCGCGCACATTTTCTTTCACTCTTCCTCTCATAGCGAAGTTTCACTTCAGTCGTTTGGTCATAAGCACACTCGGTTTTTATTTGTGTGTTGTACAGTTTTCTCTCTATTTCTCATGCCAAACACATTATACTGGTCCTGGGTTACGATCATGTGTTTCGGTCCTCTAGAGTACTTCCTTACACACTAAAAGTAGCAATAATTTTCACTTTGCAACTTTTTTACCAAGATAAGGGGCCTTATTTGGCGCGGGTTCGTTCCTGGGCCATTCTTTAATATCTGGAACCAATCCAAAAACTATTAAAAATAGTTTCGTGGGCAACTAGAGTTAATAGGTGCATTGAACCCTGTTGGGTTTTCTTTCTAACATTTGCTGTTTTGCTCTATTTTTTATTTGCAGTTTATAATATTTGTTTGTGCTCAGCGAGAGAACCCCTATAGATTTCAACTTCTTTTCTTCTTATTTTGATTCTACGTAAGAGTTTAATTTATATTTGAAACTAGCTGCGCCCCGCGGTTTCACCCGCGTATATGTTGATCCCGTGAGAATATCCGGATAAAAAGTAGCCTATATATTAATCCAGGGTGTCAGCTACCTCCATACAAAATTTTATCAATATTGGTCGTTTGAGCGTGAAGAAGTAACAAACATATAAACACACACAAACACTCACAAACTTTCGCCTTTATTATACACGGCTGCCAAGCTAAAATGGAACTGGGCTGATCACCGCGCCATGCGCGCGCAGGTGTAGGAAGTGTATAGTCTATGGGTGTCGGTGAATCTGCGCGCGCACGCTAGCACGGCGGCGCGCCGAAAATCAAACCCAGTGCGCCATTTTCCATACAAGTAAATATTTGACAATAGTATGGTTTTTTTCCTCGCAAGTGTGTTGAAAAACGTCGTATGAAACGCGTGTGCATTGATCATTATATTCTCGGCTTCCTTATCGCGTTCGCCTGCGACTCGCATGAATAATACCGCCTCGAGTTTAATGATCACCATAGCACACATGTATCATAATGTACTATTAGAGGTATCTTCATGATTTTTTTCTATCGTACCAAATAAGTTGTATTATGTTTTCAACACACTATCTACCTAGCATATATCCTAAAGAATATCATATATTTATTTGATTTTGTTTACTGTAGTCGATCATATACTTTTATTGTTTCTAATACTTGCGTTTTTTTGCGTTTGGGTCCTGTAAGCCTCTTAAGTAGTACATTTTTACACAGAAAAGCGTGAATTAATTGCGGGTTTAGGTCAAACAAGCTGTAAAATAGTAAATGATACGCATGACTTAAGTAGTCTATTCATGCAAGGTGTTAGCACCCTACTTAAGTTACACGTATCATAATGTACTATTTCTGTATCCTTTAAACTATAGGCTTTACTTCTGAAATAGTACCTGGATTCTACCTGTTTCCCTACACAGCAGGGGTCAACACAAACTGGTCACATTACTATAAATATATACTTCATTTTAAGCAACTAAGAGCTACCTTTTCGTATACCCTTCACGTTATCGGTTACCGATATTCAATTTTTGTGTATTTGCATAATAGGGTATCTTATTATTTGTGTTGGTAATTCAATTTACCGTAATATTGACCATCGAAGGTAATATTATTTTCATCGTATAAAATACTGTTGAACATGATATCAATGATAGTTAAAGGGCTACGTTATAATATTATTTTAATATTCCAACAACGGCAACAACTTATTTGGTTTCTGCTTGCCTGATTTCAGGCAAAAGATTTATTTATTTATTAAAACTTTATGCTCTAGTAATAAAATACTGTACAAAGGCGGACTTAATGCCTGAGGCATTTTCTACCAGTCAACCTTAGGGTGATGCAGAGACAAAACATGGCAGGTGCAACATACTTACAGGATAACTAGCTAGGAAATGACTATAAAATACAAGAATATTGTATACATAGATACATACATATAAACCAAATGAACTCTCAAGGGAAAAATGATCGGTAGAGGAGAAAACGAATCCAGCAAATCAGCGCTGGGATGTTACGGCCAACTTTTGCCGAATATGTTCAGGTGCCTTCACTTCACGCAAAAGATAAAAAAAAAAAAAAGTTTCTTTATTAACTTCAGTTGTACAAAAACACTCATCTAAACACTATGCAGCGTTACAACAAAGGAAAAGAGTGGTTTCGATGAACTCTGGCACCCAGAGTAAGATTTAACTTGTGTTTAGGGTGCCAGCGCCCTCGCCTATAATTTGCAACATATAAACTGTAGTTGTATGACGAGCACAGTACATTATTATACTATAACTACTTACAAATTTAAATACATAACCGTGGCCTATTTAAGTACCTCTGTATATGTATTAAAAAAGAGATAAATGTGGTGAAAACTTGGGTTCATGTTATCCTGTACAAATATATAACCTACATAGGACCTACGTTCATGACACAAATATGTTATTGTCTGTTTATATATAATTAAAAATAAATTACTTAATTAACTACATTAGGTTAAGCGATTGATACATGTAGCAAATCCTCAGTCTTATCGTAGCTCAATGTCAATAGCCACTTTGTTACCTTGGTCTTACATTCATTGAAACACATGGGAGCGATAGTGCATAGTCTATTTATTTTATTATATAAATGGTTAGACAGAATATCATAATGACGCTGGGCATGGGCTGTTCTACATCCACGAGTTGAGCATACTTCGTAGCATCTACGCTTTTTAGCGTCATTCGGATTGTATACCACAGAGGGATGTTTGCGCAAAATAGTGCCAAGAACAAAGAGCTGTCTCACAGTAAGGACCTGACATTCGGTGTAGAGAGCCGAGGTGGGATATCTAAAAGGCTTCGAGGTCATTACCTTGAGGACAGCTCTCTGCGCTCGTTCCAGAGGCAGAAGGATTGTCTTGGGAGCCCCTCCCCACACTGTGATACAGTAGTTTAATATGCTTTGACAGAGGGCATAATAAACAGTTTTGATAGTACTAAAGTCCTCATCGACGAAGATGTCTGCTGCTGGACATCTTTTGCCACATCGACCGATACTTCGCTTCGCGCATCCACCGGATTCCTGCGATCTTCACCACCGGGGTAATTACGTAACATACTAACAGTGAATAGCTTCCATTTTGACAGTTCAACAACATTCATTGCGTTATTTAAGTTTGTTGAACCGACAAATTTCGAACATATGAAGCAATGGATTAGCAATATCCTTCAAAATGATTCAGATTCTGATTAATAGTGTGTTACGCAATTAGAGTGCTGGTCTTTAATCTGAAAATAATATTGCTTGTATTGGAAATTGGACCCTGTGAAGAGAGAGAAAAAACTCAAAATAATAATAAAAATTGCCATCGTATCTCTACGTTGACGTCGTGGTGGGGCTTGCGCGCTCCTAAACTCTGGGTCTGTGCCGGGAGAGTTTACTTTGCCGAAACAGGTCTAGGGTGAGGAACCAGACCAAAAGAGGTACAGAAACTCCCAGGGCAGCATGTGGCGAGCTGTTGGGCAGTAGATAGCGATCTCACGAGCCCTATCTCCAGGGGAAGTCTTGTTCCTCACCTCTGGCTCGCCTTAATTGGCCGGCTTGAGTGAAGCTTCGCAAGAGCAAACATGCTCGGAGGAAGGAAGTATTCCAGTAAGTACTCATAGGGGTCTTGACCATCTTCCGAGCTCTGGGATTATTCTGATAGTCGTGAAATACCTCTCCACTCCTCAAGCACCTCAGAACATGTGGCCTTCTTGTCGCTACCTCAATATGTGCTAGCGACGGTTTCCGGGGCCCGTTATTGGGTGTGCAAGTCACCTCCTGCCATTTTATCTGTGAATATTATATTATCACTAGCTGCGCCCCGCGGTTTCACGCGCATAAGTTTCGATCCCGTAGGAATATCGGGATAAAATCTATGTCCTTTCCCGGGATTCAAACTATCTCTATAGCAAATTTCATCTAAATCGGTTCAGTGGTTTAGGCGTGAAAAGGTAACATACAGACAGACAGAGTTACTTTCAAATTTATAATATTAAAGTATAGATTGGTCAGGCAAGGGACATAGTCCTTCTATAGTTCAAAGCAACTGATCCAAGATGGCTATCTAAACCCATAGCCCAATATATTTTGTTTCTATGTTCTGCAATAGTCTTGCACCAACCAGGGATTGTCCTTAGGTGCACTTGCATAGTGCATACAAGGATAATTGTCCGATTGCGCCTCCTCATCATTTAAAATTATTGTCTAAGGGGACGCTGCGAGTTGGCTTCGGCCCTTGGCACACCTTCCGGGACCACAGGGTCCCAAGATAATGTCAAGAACTTTAAAATAATCCTAAACAATAATTACTTAAAAGAGCACTTCAGCCTAAAAGCAATCAAAAAGAAGCAGGCTAGGTACCTGATTCCTTTTAGGGTCTAGTGCTGTCAGAAACAAACATCCGCCCTTAAAATCTCAACGTAATCCAAGGCACATTTCAGACAAAAAATAAGTCCAAATAAAACGTTTTAATGTATACTGCGTTCGCGATTTAGTTTCAAAACATGTAAACAAGTATGTATTTTTGGGAAAACAACTTTAATACCCATATTTAAAATAACCCTACGTAAAGTTCAGCTTGCGTTAGAACTTTAACCATTTTTATAAATTTTTCAATAGTACTAGTTATTCTGAAATCAACATAACTCGGTTCGTTTAAGTGGAAATAACATCGATAGGAAACAAGGATTCGAATATACTGTAAGTAAGAACATCAATACTAACTTAGAAAGTTTTATCTGGACCCATCGAAACTTCTTAATTAGCGTTGGACCGAGAACAAACGTTATCGAATCAGAATTGACGTGAAATAATTGGAGTTTTTGTGCTCCCCCTCCTCTGGATTGTGGGGTGAGATGTCATTGTAGCCGGCTCTGGATAGCCGGGTTAATTACAACAGACGTTTTGTTTTTGACTTTGCGTTTGTCGTTGAGCGATAAAAAATATCGTAGGTAATAATATAGTTGAAACTCTATTAAAGAAATTTGACAGATTGTAGCAGCTTGATGTGCTGGCGTCTGCACATGGAGCGACTGCCTATCTGACCTCCACAGCCCAGTTACTGGATAATACGAAACCCCTTGGTAAGACTGGTTGTTAGACTTTTCGGGGTTCTGACGACCCGTAACGACTCAAAGATCCACGAATGACAGCCGGGACCAATGACTTAACGTGCTTTCCGAGGCACGGAGGGGTCTTGCTATGTAAATATGGTCACCCATTCACGGACCAACCGCGGCTAGCGTAGCTTAACCTCATTGAGCGACCCGTGCGGCTGTTATTACTTAGCCACAAGCCCCCAGGCAAGTATAGCTATAAATATTGTTATTTTATTTTCATTCAATCTACATAAAATCCTATAAAGTGTTATACTAATGAATACAAATTCTTGTACAAACAACAACCCGAAATAGCTATCAACGGAAATACCTGTATACCCGATTAATTTACTTTCGGAACCAGTATATTAAAACCTCTGTTAGGCCTGGAGACAAATTGCAGAGGGTTCATTATATGCTGGTTTTGGGTACAAAATGAAGTTTTGTGGCGAACAAAAGGAATAGAGATGACATATAGCGATTTATGCGGGTTCGCTTTACTGGAACCCTTTGTGATACTGTCGTTGCGGTATTCAATGAAAAACTGCCAAGGATACTGCGAGAACTTAATTTTTTTACTCCAAATGAATGGTGTGGCGACATGATCGGGAATGATAGAGATCTGAGCCCTGATTCACAACCATACGACAGGCTATCGTATCGAAAACCTGACATTTCGATAACCTGATTTGACTTGCCCTCAACAGCAAATAGCTGTTGGAAGAATAGCGGGCGTCTATTTGATTTAAACTGACAAAATTTTCGGATTTTGGACTTGTGAACAGCGTTTAGAAGACTCCTACGACAAAAATTTTGATACAATTTTACGACAAAGATTAATGTTCGATACGATACGGAAGCGTATCGAGTGTTTGTGAATAGCTATGCTGAAGGGATTTACGAAGTCGACTGTGCTAGGATTTAAAACATTTCTTGTCTAGGACACTTGAAGGACTTTTTTATATTAGCCGGGAAATCAATGAGTCTTCATTTCTTAATGTTCAAAAAAATAAAGTATAAACTTATTCTAACGTACTCAATAAAATATACAGGTTGAAATTGAAAACATGCGACAAATCGAAATGGGAGATTGTACTCATCATTATGAACAAGTTTTACTATGGGACCAAACCTGAAATCGCAAAAAAAAATCAGCTGTTCCCTAAATTTTGACGAGTTATGCGAATTTCTGGTTTGGTCCCATAGTAAAAGTTGTTCATAGTGATGAGTACAATCTCCCATTTAAATTTGTCGCATGTTTTCAATTTCACCCTGTACATTCAATCCTAACTAATATTATAAATGCGAAAGTAAGTTTGTTGGTTATCTTGTCACGCCTAATCCACTGAACCGATCATTATGGAGTTTTGCATATACGTTGTCAGGGGTATAGAAAAGGACATTATAGTATCTTTCATCTAGAAAAAAAATACTGCTTCCGTGGAAAGGAACAATAACTTTCGACGGTCACAATTGCTTTAGGACGCTAGATGGCGTTACGTGTCTTTAGAATCATGATTGAAACATGACCCGACTTTCTGAGCAGTATTCTAACAAAAAGTACTAGGCTTGCATGAATTCACGATAGTATTTTAATAATTAGTATTATGCGTTTAATAGGATTTGGATGAAATTTGGCACGGATAGTTTATTAGAACCTGGATTAACACATAGGATAGGTACTTTTATCCCGGTAATACGTTTCCGTGGGATAATTTACGACCTCCACTCGGGCGAAGGTAAAGGTAAAAGCAAGTAATTTATATAATTTAAATACATGCGAGATTTAAATGTCAGATTTTTCCTTTAAAACCAATATATAATTTTAAACTAAAAAACGTCATTAGACATGTTACAGAAAATTTTTATCTTTTCTAAAGACACGTCAAACCAAAAGCACTTAAGGCTTGATACGATGTAAAAATACATAATATTTAATAAAAAACACGAAGATTTTTCAGGAGTGTAGGCTAACCATTTTATGTATGTACGTTATTGAGCAAAATTCTCCATTATTTGTTTTCATTAATTCATTATTGCCCATTCAGTATATTCCTGTTTGATGTAAAAGATATGGTTTGTCCTTTATAATCCGTACGTAAACTGCTTCAAGGATCGTTAAGCGCTGGAATGACGTTGACGTTGACGGCGAAAAATCAAGATGGCGGTGGCGTTAGTTCCGGCTTTTGTTTTAACCAGAAAAGTGCAGTCGAAAGACTTCACTTTTGAATATCGGGATAAAAAGTAGCCTAATTATGTTAATCCAGGGTGTCAGCTACCTCCATAGAAAATTTTATTAAAATTGGTCCAGCGTTTGAGCGTGAAGAAGTAACAAACATATAAACACACCCCACACACACACACACACTCACAAACTGTCGCCTTTATAATATTACTGTGATTGAATGATTTCATGAATATCATTGATGGTTATAATGTGATTAAAATTCCGTAAATACATACTTATTACGGTCGCCAATGTTCAATAGATATACAACCTGACACTGCCCTGCATATTGCAAAAAAAGTAAGAAAATTTGAATGTCATAGGCTACATAGCGCATCCCCCTTAAAAAGCGAAATTGCAAATACAATACCAGTGTGCAGTCCACACAAAGATACCATTCCATGACCTCATTGGGCAGTATTACGAACAGAAAACTCAGGGCATATTTTAACAGCCTTTTACATCCTGCTTTGTACGTATAACACAAAGAGATTTTAATCCATTACACGCTTTATGTTATCATCGTCTGGACGGGTATGCGTTTGTGGGGGGAAATCTTGTGGCTATGAAGTAAGCGGGTGTGAGATATTTATACGCGCTGTCATGGTAAAAAACGGTGGCGCAGTACTATTGCAGCAACATGATAATATTATAACATAAAATAACATGACATCACATACACATGTTCAGGTATAGGTACCTGAAGGCTAATTCTCGTAATTTAAAACGTTTAAAATCTAGCTGCAGTCTCATCTCAGCGACAAGAAAATGTCAAAAACTTGTCAAAATGTATGGAAATTAGAGGTTTTTTTGACAGATTGAGACTAAGATCAGACTGTGAACGATCTTAAAATTACTAGAATTGCCCCTCTGATAGCGTAGCGTTGAAAGTCCTCCCATAATGTGGACCAATGACCTTGTGGTGGCCGCAGGAATCCGCTTGCGAGAAACTCAGGACCGGTCGATGTGGCGAAGCCTGGGGAAGACGATGTCCAAAAGTGGATGTCTTACGGATGAAGTAATAATGATGAGTATGATTTTATTACATTGCTTTATCATTGCCTTTTAAATATTACCTATGCCTTTTTTCCATGTGTGGTGTGGGTAAGAACAACGAGCTAAGTTCCTTAAAAATAGCAAGTAAGGAATGTAGGTTGATTTATATATTCGTCGTGTCTCGCTGATGGTGGCGCATGTGTTGGATCATTTAGCTCCCTTCAAAATGGTTGAGCTGAATGATGCTGATACATGCGTCATGTTCGTGAACGGGCGCCGTCAGTAGAGACTGGTCATCTCTTTGCTGCCATGGCTTATTTTAATTTATTATTTGAATTGTTGTTTTTTCTTATCTTTTCATTGTGGACGCTTTTAACGTTCTGCATCGTTCTCACATGTATAATTTTTAACATGAATGATGTAACCAAGACTTTGTAACCACATTATTTTGATTTAAAAGAGTGTCCATGGAGTTTCTTGCCCGTTCTTCTCCATAGGTACCTACGCTTTGGAATGAGCAACTAGCTTCATCTTTCTCACTGACCGACCCCTTGACAATTCAAAAGTGCCTGTAATTGGTTTAATTGAAATAAATGCTTTGAGTTTGAGTTTTATAAATCTATTCTTCCTTGAACACTGATTTCGGTCACTACAAACCTTACCTTTTGAATGACATCGCCAATGTATTATGGTTTGCCAATGTAAGTAGGTTGACATAATCAGTTAAAAAAACATTGAGCATAGTTATCGCACCTATCTCTGTCTCACCATTAATGGCCCCAACTTTAGGGAACGGTGCATTATTGAATTAATTTTATTTACTTTAAAGGACTAACCAAGTCCGAAATTATCTTTGTTTATTTCTACGACGTCAAAATTGTTTGGTTTTCTTGTCCTAAAATAACAAATTTTGGGTTTGCCTTATATATATGTATATCTAATAAACAAGAGGTTGTATTTAGATAGTATATTAATGTTTTAATTACCCAAAATGGCCGTCGCTACGATAGGCAACAGACTCTTAACACATAAAATGAACTGATGATAACAATAGATTATTGGTTAAAAGACTGTGTCAGATTTTTTTGTTCGAAACCAAAAAGCGCGATCCAACAATTTAGCAGAAAAAATAAAATTGAAAAGCAAGTAAAACCACGCGTCACACACATGCCTCAACCCCCTATCAATTGCGAATGGCACACATACAGTGATCGATGAAATTGGGAAATATTTCATTTTCATACACCACCCCTGTTTTCGTTACGTCACGCGTTCAATTTGTACATTTTTGGAGTTCCATGGGACGAAAAAGAAAACGATCATAGACATTATTTTGTCGCACAAAAGATTGTAAATAAATAATTAAGTAATACCAAGAAACTGATGTATGCTTAATAGGAAATATCGGTACATAAATTTAACGTTATTAAATTCCTAATACGAGTATACGAAATGAAGAAGACGGAAGACGTAGCGTTGGAAGGCCTCCCGTAAGGTGGACCGATGACCTTGTGAAGACCGCAGAAATTTACGGGATGCTGGAAGCACAGAATCGGTCGAAGTAAAGGTGCTTGGGGGATGTCCAGCAGTGGACGTCTTTCGGCTGAAATAATGATGATGATACGAAATTATTAAATGAAAATGTTTATTCTGTAAATAGGATACGCTTATTTTTAAACCTCTTTTTTTTGTATTGTTTCTTCATTTGTGTGCTTTTTACATTGTTCTCACATATAGAAGCAACACGAATAATGTATCTAGGATTTTGTAATATCGTGATTTAAAAGAGTGTCCATGGAGTTTCTTGCCCGTTCTTCTCCATAGAGATCTACGCTTTGGAATGGGCATCTAGCTTCAACTTTCTGACTAACTGACCGACTACTTAATTTTGACAATTCAAAAGTGCCTGTAATGGTTTAATTGAAATAAATGCTTTGAGTTTGAGTTTGGAATCACGTTTATACGTCATATTATAAAGAAAAATAAGCTATTTGAGGTCGACGTTTCTTATCCTTCCAACGATTTCGACTACGGCGAAAAACAGAATAATACATTAACGGTCCTTTGATCAAAGTAGGTAAACATAAATAAGTGAAGGTTTTTCGGTCGAACCATGGCAAAATACGCCTCGCCATTTTTAACACTTACTAGAAACTGAAGGAATATTCCTCGCTGGCATATATTATATTGTTAGGACAGAAGTGAAATCACAATTAAATAACAGAATTATTTAATAATCTAAAAACTAATCACACGAATTATGAAAAGAATTATCAACCGTAGTAAAATTACAATCAGAGGAACAAAATCATCACTAAACAATTTAAAGAAATAACGAGATACCAGATTACACCAAACGGCTGACAGATAGTGCTTCTACAAGCAACGCTGTCAAAAAGCATAGGCCACCAAACAAGAACCAGAGAGCCTGACTCGCCGCCTACGGCAGCCTCCTTTCAGTGATCACGTCCTCCGCGCTCCTGGGCCGGGTAGTAGTATCCAACAATATTATATTGCATTTAAAATCAACTTCAAAATTGAATAGAAAATATTGCATTTAAAATCAACTTCAAAATTGAATAGAAAATTAACAAACAGCAGTGATAGTATAAAAAACAAACTAATTTCTGAATGTAAACCCGTTTTAGGAAGAATGTATGCGCAGTGCAATCATAATACTAATTTTAGAGCTGCGGAACCCGAGTATCATTGTGTACGTTTGTAAATTTTTGCCAATTTAACGTTTTGTTTGTGTCCGCTTCATATTTGCACAGCTGGTTTTACTCATAACGTTATATACCAAGGAAATTAGTTAGCCAAAACAATATTGTGGAAGTCTAGTCTCAATCTGATTTGACCTAGTTACTGGGTAACACGATATCCCTCGGTAAGACTAGATGTCAGATTTTCGGGCTTCTGACGACCCGTAACTGAAAGTCAAAGATCCAAGAATGACAGCCGAGAGCCAGCGGCTTAACGTGCTTTCCGAGGCACGGAGGGGTCTCGGTATGTAAAGATGGTCACCTATCCATGGACTGACCGCGGTAAGCGTAGCTTAACCTGATCGATCGACCCGTGCGCAAGCCGACCCCAACGTAATTGGGAAAAGCTCGGCAGCTGATGATAATTATGAGTGGAGCGATGCACAATTCGAAATTACGCAACGGAAATTCCGTAAGCTTACATTTCTTACTAGCAGCGCCCCGCGGTTTCATTCGCATAAGTTTCGATCCCGTACGAATACTGGGATAAAAAGTAACCTATATGTTAGTACTGGTTATAAACTATCTGTGTGCGAAATTTCATACAAATCAGTTTAGTAGTTTTTGCGTGAATGAGTAACAAACATCCATCCATCCATCCATCCATTCTTGCAAACTTTCGCGTTTATAATATTAGTAATAGGTATTTTTAAAGCATATCAGGCGTATAAAGGACGCTAGGCCTTCCTTTCGCTTAGTTTCCGTTGATGTGGCATTTGAATTTTGATATTAAAAATTTGGTATAGTTAGATACCTCAAGAGCAAAGGGGGTACTAACTGGACTCCTTCTGACCGATGAATGTACAAACGCCAGCACATCAAGCTACCCGAAACTGTCAAATGTTCCCAATCAACTTTGAACTTTGTGCTTTAACGATAAAGTTGAAAATCTATTAAAGAAATTTGACAGATTGTAGTAGCTTGTTGTGCTGGAGTCTGTACAGGGGTTGTTGAAGTGAAAACTTCTTTAGCGGCGTTGCACACTTTTTTGTAATGGGTAAAAAATGTTAAACTCGCGTCAGGACATCGCGTCAGGACACGTGACCGTCAGGAGAGACTACACAGGGGAGAACTACTACTCCTAACTACTAAGTATCCCCCTTTCTTTCTACGGCGGCGCCAACCGAAGTGAACCAAGTGACACACGACAATGGATGGATGGATGGATGGATGGATGTGGATGTGGATATGGATGTGGATGTGCATGTGGATGTGGATGTGGATGGATGGATGGATGGATGGACAGCTGATGGCTCGACCGTCTGTGTAGTAGCCACACTGCTGTGTATTCGTAAAATTCGTTTGTATAATAAAGTGTGCAAAATATGGAAATTGAACAAAGTGCATCTATTAATGAAAAAAGTGACGCAGAAATAGTGAAAAAAAATGAGTTATATTAATTCAATTAATGATTGATTTATTTCAGCGTTATTATTCAAGTTTTTACTTCTGCCGGCACTCCCGCAGTGCAACCCGTCTTTTTTTATATTAGCAACTGTTTTGAGCTTACCGGTAATCATTCTCTTGCCTTTATCTTAACATGTCTTCTACTTCAATTTTAAAGTAGCCGTTATCTCAGTAGTCACTCATTTTCAACCTATTTCATCATTCAAACAAGCCATATACTACCTATTGTCCAAAGAATCATATCGACTAATCAACTGACCCCTTAAGGAATTTCAGAGTAACAAAAACATTCCCAAAGTGGCACGAAGCAATACATCGCATATCGGGGAATAAAACTCCCGGATTGGGATCGCAACACTCCGAACATATATAATGCACACAGCGATTCCAGTTTCCTTATGTTTTAGTGATGGTGGACGTCGAATTGTGAGGAATAAGACCGTGTCACAATTTTCTCGTCCGACCAGACAGGCCCGAGTTGGCGTTGCAGTGTTCCACGCGCGACACTCGAGAGTGGGTGCGGCCATTATAGGAATGGGCGCACGGGGAGGTGAGACCCGCTGAGAAACAGCGGGTCGAGGCCTGTCGGGGGAGTGGTGAATGCTTATGCGAATCCCGCACCTTCGGCCATAGGTAGAGGTGGAACACGTGGTGGTTTTAACCGGTAAGAGTCCGGCATGCCCCTCTGTCACCCCTACGATAGAGGGAGTCCACCGCGAGAAAAAAAAAAAAAGGTTACAGACCAAAACAACAAAACTTAATGGTTTTGTTTAGTATGGAATCTCCATATACAGGTTTGATACGCCCGCCGCTCATGCTCACACTCGCATTGATAACCATGAGCCTCGTGATCCTGGCAGCGTTTAAGTCCTATGCCGTAGTACTGAAAGCCGCATTTGCTTTAACATTTTGACGCCGGCACGTACGTTTACCTCAATACAATGAGTACAAACCCTTAGAGAATACATCTTCGAAGGAAACATAATAAATTGCAGTACAGTTCAGTTCTGCTGAAACAAGTTATTATTTTGTTTTCTCTTTTACGTTTGCCAGGTTCTTGTCTTGTTGCATAATAATAATAATATCGTTTGTATATTCAGTTTAGCGAAAAGGAGCTATTTGTCCATAGGTAATATACATTTTTTTATACTGTATTGGAATAAATCGTAGTTTCACATCTTGGAAAAACATGTGACATGCTGGAAAATCTTTCACGTTTGCCGCGAGACATCCCAAGTGATTCAAATACTAGTTTCAGTTGTTAGTCTAACATTCTAGAAAAAACATCACTACACATAAAGGGCGTATTTGCGAAAGAAAAGGGTAGGGTAGTCTTCAACATGAATTATTAAGTTGAGTTCTGACCTGATTTATCCTTTAATTTTGAAGCTTTTCTTACTAAAAGTATGGGTGTAAAAACTTCCGACAGGCCTAAAAAAAAAACCGAGTGTGCTTATGACCACACGACTGAAGTGAAACTTCAAACGTATTTGGCTATGAGAGGAAGAGAAAAAGAAAATGTGCGTGCGCACTGCTTTCTCTTGCATATATCCCCTACCCTACCTACCTAAAACTAACGCGGTTGAGTACCTACGTATTTGAGCGAGTAGCCGTATAAGACACTTAATAGTCTTGCAAGTATTTTGAGTCGGTACCTGGTGTGCGTACTTGGAAGCAAATACCTGGTGTAAAAACCCGGTCGCGTATTTATGCGACCGGGACTGGGTTTTTACACCAGGTATTTCCAGATATTTTTTACATACCCTCCCTACTTGCCCGATCACACGTTTTCGTAACGCATTCGCCAGTTTACTCCCCAAGTCAAGTTTCACTTCAATAATTATATGGGACAGCTGATTGGACTGAGTCTTCGAGTGGTGACCGCGATCTAGAAGACGCAGCATTGGAAGGTCCTTCAAAAGGTGGACTGACAAACTGGTAAAGGTCATGGGGTACCCTAGATGCGGGCAGCGTAGGACCAGTCGTCGTCATTCTTAGGGGAAGCAAATTTTCAGCAGACATCTTGTTAACTTATTAAACCTCTACATGAAAATGTTCATGCAGTTTGCGAATCCGCTCATCCTGCAAAACATAAAATGCGCAGAGATAAGTTGTAACTTTAAAATTGCAGTTTAAACCCACCTTCTTATTTCATCCAAGGACTTGTTCTCTTTGCTCATAGTCCTTATTTTCATAACCATAAGGCTGCTTGTTGTGTGTTCTGAAGTTATTAAAGCTACATTTGCAGAGTGTATTGTTACTGCGGCTATTTACACTGTACTCGAGATTGCTGCTCTTTTTTCGGTTGTTTGTTACAAAAACGATATTGAAACGGTTACAAAACGGTAGGGCAAAAAGACTACACGTTCAAAGGTTCAACATAAAATTTATTCCTTAATACATCCGTTTATTGCCCGTGGTCCGTCGGTGGCTTCAGATTCAAATCAATAAAAAATCAAATATTTTATTGGAACAAAAACAAGTTCATAAAAAAATTGTGTAATTAACGGCTAAAACTGCGCTGCAGCCATCAGCGCCCACCTCCAAGAGGGGACTTGCGTTAGAGTTTAGTTGATGCTATCGCGTGAGTGAATCTACAAATCACACACGGGGTAGTCTTTTTGCGATTAGCTGCGTTTTGAGGTACCTACACGAAATTAAAAGATCTAATTTAAGGTTCCTTTTTATTTTAAATTTGCAAGTCTGCTATGTTGTCCATGTATATTTTAAAACAAATAAATAGGTACCTCAAAATGCAGAACAAACACACGTTTTCATATCGTTTTGTGACACTTTCTCAGAATATCAACACTTTGTTTGGGGACAAAATTTATTTTTGTGTTTGCCCCGCTCAGCAAACAATGTGCTCGGTCTCTAAGTAATGTAGGAGAGCAAAAAGCTAACGCACCACCCCTCTCGCTTCGTCGTCACGGCGAGGAGAAAAATAAATAAATTATTGTATAGAGAGTTATGAAACTTTTACTCATTGACGCTGACCGACTATTCATAAACGCTGTATAAAGATATAATACTTAATATATATTTTCACTTCTCATGCTCTAAAAGTTCGTCTTTATGTTGTGCTTAGGCGACATAAAATCGCTTTTTATGTTCTAGTGCATAAAGTAAATTTTATTTCTGAGACTAAGGTAATCAGGCCCAACAGCCACACGCACAATAAAACTTCGCAGATTAAAGTCATGATTTATTTCATTTTCTTTAATTTATACCACTTCCGTGTTTTCTATCGTTAATTTAATAAAATCAGGTAAAATAGTTGTCATTTATTATTTAAAAACGCAAAGAAACGTTTTTATGACTTGGCAGTATGAAGTACCCAAGTCGAATGACCAATGTTAAAAAAAAAAAAAAAAAAAAAACTTTTAAATAGTTTCGTGGCGGTATCATCTGTAGTGGCGGGAATTAGCTATGCTTTGCAACATTTTTGATTAATTATGTACTGTATACTTTATGCCTATTTCATTTTCTCACAATCGAAGTGAAAAGCATAGTGTACAACTTAGGCATAATTGGCATAAACGAGCCATTTTACCCCTCGACTTAACTATCCACCCTCGCCTGCGGCTCGCGATGATATAAACGTCTCGGGGTAAAATAGCTTTTTTTATGCCTTAGTTGTACAATCTACTATTTTAACACTGATATTACTATTGACTTAAGTACTTACTTATTAACAAGAGGGAGGGTAGGTAGTCAGTTTAATTTAATTATATTTGTATATCTGTTTCATAATTAAAATACTATCATGCAAATAAAGAAAGAAAAATAGGTTTATTTGTCAGAGAATCAAGTCGTTTATTTGTCATCAACAACGTTTTCTTTGTAAAGAGTCACTTGAAATTGGTAGTTATTCTCCTTGAAGTAATAAAACTGTTAAATAACATTACCAACCAATAACAACCACGGTAACAAATGGCCCAAACAGCGTTGATTTATACCCTACTAGCTGCAGCCCGCGGTTTTACCCGCATAAGTTTCGATCCCGTGGGAGTTTCGGGATAAAAACGATCCTATGTCCTTTCCCGGAACTCAAACTATCTCTATACCAAATTTCATCTAAATCGGTTCAGTTGTTTAGACGTGAAAAGGTAACATACAAACAGACAGCAAGCCCTTAGAACATTATGCGAACTTTTTATTAGTATCTAGTGTTATAGGTGTCTAGCTCTTTGTGCAAGGTTCTTAAACATATACATAATTATACCTAATTGTAATCCATACTTAATGTAATATTATAGATTCGAAAGTAACTCTGTCTAGACAGAGTTAGTTTCGAATTTATAATATTAAGTTCGCATAATGTTCTAAGGTCTTCGTAATCTGTAGGCACAGAAATGTCACACAGGGTAGCAGGCTTGCACCTGTTTCATTTATGAATGCTTCCTTCAGGATACTCAATTGACTCAAACGGGAGACTCAAAGGCTTCCTTTGAGCCTCACAAGACGTGACAGACGGATTAGGCCACGTGGATAGGCAACGATGCATCTACCGGTACACTGGTTTCCCTTAGATTGAGATGACGATCGCTCTACATGGAAATAGGAACATGCATGTTAATACTATAAGCCGTAAAATGACGAATTTCATACAAACTTCCATACCCTATTTTAACACTTTTAGGTTTTTTTTTTAATTATGTAAATATGTCTATGAATATAAATATTATTTATTTTACCTAGTCTCAGTCTATGACATTTACTATAAATAAGGATTGTGTAAAAACTTCTTGAAGACCCTGAAAAGTCTCTGTTTATTAATAGTTATTAGGAAAGGGCCCGTGGTTAACTAATATCAGCCGCACAGGTCGATCGATCAGGTTAAGCTACGCTTGCCGCGGATTGTCCGTGGCTGGGTAGCCATCTTTACATACCGAAACCCCTCCGTGCCTCGAACTGTTGGTCCCGGCTGTCATTCGTAGATCTTTGACAGTCGTTACGAGTAGTCAGAAGCCCAAAACTCTGACAACCAGTCTTACCAAGGAGTATCCTATTACCCAGTAACTGGGTTGTGGAGGTCAGATAAGCAGTCGGTCCATGTAAAATACTGGTACTTAGCTGGATCCGGTTAAACTGTAAGCTGACCCCAATATAGTTGGGAAGAAGCTAGGCAGATGATAATTAATCAGATTGCTTTGCCACAAAACAGGAAAATGCATAATAATTCGTCATCAGCGTCAAAACAGGAAAACAATAAAGTCCATCCCAAGGCATCAAAACAAACAAAGTACTTATTAACGATGACGTAACTAAAACAATTGCACTAGATGTTCTTTTATCTAGAAGTACTATCGTAAACAATTGTCATTTACTCCTCTCACTCGATGCCGAGCGATAACAAAGAACATGGAATATTTTTTTTAATGTATTTTCATAATTTATAATCCATGCATACTAATATTATATATTCGAAAGTAACTCTGTCGGTCTGTCTGTCTGTATGTTACCTTTTCACGTCTAAACCGCTGAACCGATTTAGATGAAATTTGGTATAGAGATAGTTTGAGTCCCGGGAAAGGACATAGGATCCCGATATTCCCACGGGATCGAAACTTACGCGGGTGAAACCGCGGGGCGCAGCTAGTAGATAATAAGGCCAATTCTCGTAATTTAAAACGTTCAAAATCTAGTCTCATCTCGGCAATAAGCAAATGTCAAAAATGATCAAAAATGTAGGGAAATTAGAGATATTTTTTTTTGTTCTTCCAGCTCACCTTGGACATTGGCAGAATAGTCGACATCGGCTTTGCAGTCCGATCTTAGTCTCAATCTGTCAAAAACACCTCTAATTTTCCTACATTTTTGACAATTTTTGACATTTATTGTCGCTGTGGTCGTTTATTGCCCGTGGTTCGACCGCGTAGTTCTACTAGTAGGACCACGGGCATTTTTCTTTTCGGTGGTTCTATCAATCGAACCATCGTTATAAAATTATCATATTTTATTGGCACTGGTTCTACTGGTCGAGTAGAACTAAGATAAATATTTTTGCCCATGGTACTACTTACGTAGTACTTATACCTGTCACATTATTTTGCTACGCGAAATACGCGCATTGATGTGGAGTTGCGGACACCAGCCCGTATTACCTTCATTATTTTACAAAGGAAAAAAAATACGTGTAAGTAAAAATAAAATTTATTGAATAAGGTTTTTTACATTTTAACACACTTTTATTAGTAAAATATTGATTAAAAAAAACTGTCAGGGCTATCAATTTATTTTTTTAGATAGCCCCGATAGTCTTTTTTAAACATTATGCAAAATTGCGAAGTCATTGAAAATAACAAAACTTGGTCATAACTTTTAAACCGTAAAAAAATTCACCGACATGTAATAATTTTGCTTTACATGCAAAGAAGTTTACTCACTTAATAGAACCACGGGTAAACAAAGTTGCCCTTAGTACTACTGATAGAACTTGATTTGCCCATGGTCCGATTGATAGAACCACCGAAAAGAAAAATGCCCGTGGTCCTACTAGTAGAACTACGCGGTCGGACCACGGGCAATAAACGGCTGTGGTGAGATTGCAACTAGATTTTGAACATTTTGAATTACGAGAATTGGCCTTCTGATTTAAAATTGATCTGATTAGTCAGATATTATAGCAGTTAGTTGAACGAAATTGTAATAAAAATTTGCTAATTTCAAGCGGATTTTCAGCTAAAATGATTGATCTCAATTTTTGTTCATTATGCAAGGAAAGGCTCAACTCTTCAGCTTTCCGTCATTATTTTCCCTAAAACCATGCTCCGTGTATTTCAAACTAAGGGTCCACCCTTTGTCCAATGGCCCTGTAAAACAAGTTAACGAGATAATCCGGGATTATCATCACGCTGCCTTTCTAATAGGGATCGCTTAGCCGTCACTTGATTAGGCCCTTGCCTCATTAAATTGTTTTACATTTTAACGAAGATTGGGGTTTTAAAGTTTGCACAAGCTTAAATTACAAGTGGCTTGTGGAAATATTTTGGGAAGGATTTGATGAATTTGTTTACTCTTAGTGTAGCGACCAAAATGGCGTGCGATGAAGGGACCTTCGTGTAGATGAGGACGGCCGCTGGCTGATTATGATTAAGCCAAATGTAAATCAACTTTTTGTAAAATATTTTTTATGATTAAGCTAATTATCATCTACGAGTAGGGCTTTTGTTTGCTGCGGTTCGGTGCAGCAATGCATTGAACCAATGTTCAGTTGACAGGTCAGCTCTGGTATTCCAGAGCTAGTAGATAGTATTCTATAAGAAATAATATGGATGCTTTATGCCGCAAATTCGGAGGGGCGTTTTTAGCAGTGTGGAGCGGGGCGTTTCATGGGCAGTTCGATTAAACGCCCGGCTGCATGCTGCAAGAAATGCCCCTCTGACTTTGCGGCCTTAAAAATAAAAAGCTTTTAAAAAACAAAATAAAGGGTTACATATTCCCTCATCATCTGCCTAGCCTGTTCTCAACTATGCTGGGGTCGGGTTCCAGTCTAACCAGACGCAGCTGAATACCAGTTTTTTAAGTAGAGTGACTGCCTGTCTGACCTCCACAACCCAGTTACTGTATAACACGATACAAAGATTAGATTTATAAGATTGGTTGTCAGACTTTCGGGCTTCTTACTAACCGTAACGACTGTCAAAGATCTACAGCTGACAGTCAACGCGTGCTTTTTGAGGTACTGAGGGTCTCGATATGTAAGGGATGCACACCCATCCACGGGCAGACCTTCGATCGACTCGTGAGGCTCTTATTAACTACGAGCAAGAGCAACAAACGAGAGTTATATTTTCTCTATCCAGTTATACTGGAAATTTCTACACAATAACCATCCCAAAATTGTATTGATCATACTGCCACAACTGATAGTACGGTCGAAGAAGTTATTTGGTATACAGGCAGCTAACGTGCAACGACTTTTAAACAATGGTGTGCTGAGTTAGTCAATCCTTTTATATCACTCTATTTAATTATGGATACCGTAAGCTGAAAAAGTTATAACGCACAAAATAAAACTAAATATTGGCAGTGTAGTGGAAAGATGAATATTTTTGCCTGTATACTAAATAGCTTGTTCGACCGTACCATCACTGCATTGTCACAGCATAAGTCCATTGAAATGCGGCGGCTCAACCGCAGTACTTAGATTCACCAAAATCATTAATTACTACATTATTGACTACGATAGTCTGTCCCTTGATTGATGATTTAGTAGACAATGTGACGATTAGTCATCATAATTTGGTATCATGTTAATGTTTCATCATCATAATGTTAATGTTTCATGCTGGATTATATTCGAACGCAATGTGAATTGTTATTGAATAAATAAATTGGAATTGCAATCAACTAAATGCATTATCTAACATTTTAAGTATGTCTGTGTGGTCGTTATCGTATTATCTTGTGTTATAAAGCCTTGAGGTCCGCTTACACGGGCCACTTAATTGCACAATTGTGGGCAATATCAGTCAAGAGCTTTTTACATATAGGAAGCAACTTTTTGAGCGATATGGAGCGTAATAGACCTCGAGCATTGTTGCAAAAAAAAATCAGTGACACTCCGGGAGTGTCGACAGAAGTGAAAACAAAACACAAACAGAATACTTTGCCATCACTCACTGACATATCGGATATACATTAAAACCGAGTACATCCCGGGGACTCCCGAACACATCCTACGCGGTATCGAATACGGTAACAGTGGCGTGAGTTCAATAGTTTTTTCCCATCTCAAATATCACTTCAAAATCAGTTATCACATCAAAAATGCTGATAAAATTGCCCGTGCAAGCGGCGCTTGAACACTGGTAATACAAGTGACATACCATAATGGAAACATCTAAGCAAACTTTATACTCGATGCATGCAAAAAATCAGTCATTACATTAAAGTCATGCCCATGCACAAAATTTACAAGCGCCTCGAATTAATTTGTTAATTTCTTAGTTAGATGTTTGGAGACAGAAAGCACAGATTAGTATAATATTTATTTAATACAAGCACATAAATGTTAACAAAATACATAAAGAATCACATCTCAAATCATACGCAGCACACATAATAATTTTACTTTAATGACATACATATTTAGCTGTCACAATTCAACCAATTTAGAGATAACAAAATAGAATTTATGCACTCGATACTTTTTACCCTTTTTAACCGACTTCAAAAAAAGGAGGAGGTTCTCAATTCAATTGTTTTTTTATGTATTGACTCGTACGCAGCACACATAATAATTTTACTTTAATGACATACATATTTAGCTGTCACAATTCAACCAATTGAGAGATAACAAAATAGAATTTATGCACTCGATACTTTTTACCCTTTTTAACCGACTTCAAAAAAAGGAGGAGGGTCTCAATTCAATTGTACTTTTTATGTTTTGACTTGTTCCTGACCGATTGGTCGGAGAGAAGGCACAAGATAAGGAAAATTGGAAAAGTATGGAAAATAGTGGACAAAATAGGTTAGCATAAAAAAAAAGAAGTTTGTTATCTCGGAACTCCATGATTTATTAACCGATTTGAATAATTATTTTTTTGTTTGAAAGGGTTTACAAGTCCCATATACATATATTTTTGTAAACTTCTGATTAGTGTTTTTTGAGGAAGTTTCAACAATACTTATATTTTCTCACTTAGTGTATGTTGACGATGGTATAATAACTTCCCGACTCTGTTGTTTACTTAGCAAGTGAAGGTACGTGAATCTGTGAGGGTTAACATAAAAAAGGAGTTTGTTATCTCGGAAATCCATGATTTATTAACCGATTTGAATAATTATTGTTTTGTTTGAACAAAAGGGTATACACGTTGGTCCCATATATATTAGGTCAAGTTCTGATGAGTGTTTTTTGAGGAAGTTTCAACAATACTTATTTTTTCTCACTTAGTGTATGTTGATGATGTTATAATAACTTCCTGACTCAGTTATTTACTTGGCATGTGAAGGTACATGAATCTGTGCGGGTTAAGTGCTACAACTATAAAGTTAAAATATAAATATACTTTCTTACAACAAAAAACTGACTTCCACAAAAAAACAATACATAATATTGAAAAATAACTTTAATTTCCCAATAGGTAGTGTTTATTTTCAGTCGTTTTTTTTTTTCTTATTTAGAGACTAGAAGTTCCTTTTGAACCCCTCCCCTCCTCCTCTTCTCTCCTCTATCCTCTTTGGTCTCTCTGGGGACTCTTTGCTTTGCAGAGCGGCCGGCCGTCTCGTGACGTCATGAAGCCTTTTCATTAAGGTATATTAATACATCCCCATGGCTATTTTTCGGCTACGGTGACTGCTATTGTTTCCGGCAACTATAGGTTACGGGCGTGTACTTAAAATAAATATTCTTGTAGATTGATTTTATTCAATTTTGAGCGGCCATTGTTGTTTACATCTTTGGCAAATTTAGCGTGGCTGGACCTTAGGTGCGTGCACAGTGCGGACACGTTAGAATGCCATTGTCGTAATGGTATTGTATGTTGGAGGGTGGCTCACTCTTGAGGTGATCTCGCCTGTTGTCGACATCTCTCCTCCGCTGGTCTTCAAAGGCTGGTCTTTTTATTAGTAAATAAATGCATTAAATAACAGATGTATCAAAAGATGCGTGTAAGTCTACGGACACGAAGCCAGCGGGCGCGGCGGCGTGGCGGCGGCGGAGGCGCGGGGAGCGGTGCGGGGAGCGGCGCGTTTCAATGCATAGATTTATATGGAAGTGGCCTCGAAGGCAGCGGCGCAGGGAGCGGCGTACGCGCTTTGCGCACTAGTCTAGCGGTGCCCGCGCGTCTGCATTCACGTAGTGTTGTGCATTTTATTTTTTTGCTTTTTTCACGACCGACGTTTCAAAATGTTGTATCAAAAAGATGTTGTCGTCGCTGTTTAGACATTTCGTTCGCGAATTATAATACACTAATTTCTCATAATACAACATTACGCCGCTCTAACGCCGCCGATCTGCCCGCTGGTCTGCGTTACCGCGCCGCTCCCGGCGCCGCTGCTCGCGCCGCTCCCCGCGCCGCTCCCGCCGCCGTCCCGCAATCGCTGACTTCGTATCCGTGGCCTAATACGCAACTCCCTTTACCTTGTAGAGGGCCTAGTAAAAAAGTGACAAGTCTGTAATACTTTTTGGAGTCTCGCCAACTTAGATAAAATACTAGACAGATAATAGTGTCGGGAGAACAGTGATGCGTTGATTTATGAGAAATTGTAAATGAAAACATATCTGAAGTCATGCTGATCTTGGAATAGAGAGAGATAAATTGCCTGTCATCACCTTGTTACCGTTTTTTTAAAAAATTATGAGAATTATTGTATTTTCAAACAAAGACCTACGTACTAATATCTAGCTGTTCTAATAGTTTTTCACCAGTCCCATCTTAATGGATATGGTCCTCTTACCATCTCAATTCTGCAACGGTAAATGTAAGGTAATAAATAAATAAATTAATAAAAAGTCTAGAGGTGTCGTGGGACTCCCGGTTGGAACGGAGTTCCTTTTGCTTTATAAGGTGTGTTAACAGACACTTAACGAAGACGAGAACCACTTGTACTCGCAGTCATTGTACATTTTTTTTTTGAACTGGTCCATAACTGGGAACCTTAAAATTCTGGTTACGGAACGGCCGGAGATTGGCTGTGCAATTTCAAAACTTAGCAACTGCCATTTTTTTTAAATCGGTGTTTTTGCACATTTGAATTCCTAGATTATCTACCAAGTCAAATATGCAAAAACACCGATTAAAAAAAAAAAAGCAGTTGCTAGGTTTTGAAATTGCACAGGCGAGATATTAAACGTCAAAATTCTAACTTTTACTGACGTTTTTCTACGAAAACAAGTTTTTGATGCTATAACACAACTTTAGATACTCCCACGATCCTTGTATCGTTGCATGTATCCATAAGCACAATGTTTTGCGTGTGTTACATTACAAACAGCAAATTTTCACACAAAAAATAAAAGTCGATTCCCAGCAATTATTTTTGTGCAATTTTACTTAGTGTACAGAATGCGTAGACGACGACTATGTGATGGGTCTTTTTAAACCATGTATTATGTATATAAAAGGCAGAATGAAATACATTAACAAACTTTCGCAGTAACTAAACAGGCAAAAACTCATGACGCGCTACTCGCACGTCTATACTACACTAATATAATTATACCCTATAGATAGACACACACTTGTAAATACACGAACATACATACTACAAAAAAAAATATGTCGTGACGGTCAAAATGTTTCACTTTCTATGGCTCTCATTCGCCAAGTGTGCAGAACTGCAGAGTATAACTAGAGATAAGGAACTTTGTTCCAAAAGACACAAAGTAGTTCGTCTCCAAAAAATCCCAATGACCAGTCATTCTCTCTTGATGAATTAAAAGGACAGTAACAAACATCCACTGTTTGTTACTGCCCCAAAAAATTCAAGCCGATATAGAAGCACTTTCTATATTTTGTTACCTCAATAAACTTACCATCGGCTAAGGGTTGACCACCGCAGTGTGGCCAAACCTTACACGGATAAAAGTCCGCAGAAATTTTACTAATGTGTTGACAATAGAAACCCGGGACGTTCAACTAAAATTATTGGGGTACACCGGTACCCCAAAGTGAATCGGCAGTAACTGCTTGTAGTAGGAACTATAATCTGTGTGATCCGGGTTTTTATCCGTGTTCCTGTGAAGTGGAAGATTAGGTGCGTTTTGTCATGGTTTACTGAAAATGCGCGAATTTAAAAGAACGTTGATTTTCTTATGAGACATTTTGAAACTATAACGAATACTTGCTGACTTTAGTATTGTCATTGCTTTTCTCTGTCCTGCTTCAAGCCTTGGAAGATTAATATAATAGTAGCTCAGACATTTGGCAAGCTAATTAGAATTAATTTCTGTGGATTTCTATTTACGAATTGACAAAACTCACACTAGGGATACTGAAAGTAACACACTAATAGTGTGTGTGTGTGTGTGTGTGTTTATATGTTTGTTACTTCTTCACGCTCGAACGGCGAGACCAATTTTGATAAAATTTTGTATGGAGGTAGCTGACACCCTCGATTAACACATAGGCTACTTTTTATCCCAATATTCGCAAAGGATCAACACTTATGCGGGTGAAACCGCGGGTCGCGGCTAGTCTTACTAATAAAAGCTACTAACCCTACACCACAGTGTAATTTTCTCATCATAAATGTGGAATTATCTGCAATATTGTTGAAAAACGAGGGTCTATACCAATAAATATACAGCCTCTCTGCCTCTCTCTGGTTTATACTTATGTGGGTAGGGGTCAAAGTTGCGGCAGTGTTGCCTTATTATTAACAGACTTTATGAGAACTATTGCATATTAATAACTCGGATTTTATTTGGTAAGCAAATTCTGGTAATAAACATAAAATCTGGGACCTCATTTTGGAAAGGATATGTATTATATTACGTTTCAGTATTTTTTATATACAGAAATCAATGGCAAAAGAAGTCGTCGGTGGATCTTGTATCTTGCGTTCACCTTTATTGATTCTTGTCGTTTTTAAGCCGGGTGTTAGTTCTGTAATTAAGAATTTGAAGTTGAGAACTGAAGACCTATTCCCGTAATTAAAAACACCAATGTCAAAAATATGTCAAAAAAGTAGGGAAATTAGAGGTATTTTTACAAATTGAGACTGAGATCACTGTGAATGAAATTGCCCCTCTGGTTAAACCTTAGGTATTTTCGCATTACTGAAAGTGAATCCTTCAATGCAGCCCGCGAAAACTAAAAAGTCTTAAGTTTTTAGCAAAAAAAAAAAATGATTTCGCGGGCACTACTGAAGGAATCACCTTTGCTAATAAAAGTTTGACCATAGGCTGACCGCTTAACTGAGACATTGCCTGAGGTAGCAGCGCGGTTCGGGAGGGGTGTGGTGACGTGATGCGAGAGCTCAGTGATTGGTCAACTTGTGACAACTATCACCTCCCCTGCACCGCGCAGCTACCTCAGTCAATGTCTCAGTTAAGCCATCGGCCTATAGTTCTTAAATTCAAATTCTCAATTCAGAATACAGCATAGCAGCACCCTAATTGGGTAACTTATAGACGCCAGCACATCAAGCTACCCGAAACTTTCAAATTTTCCCAATCAACTTTGAACCTTACGCTGTAGCGATAAAGTTGAAAATCTATTAAAGAAATTTGACAGAGTGTAGTCGCTTGATGTGCTGGCGTCTGTACTTTCAATCACAACCTAATTTAAGGATTTCAAGAAAATTCCTAATCCATTACTTCATACTTAGGTTTGAAAAATTCGTCTGCTTAACAATGCAATAAACATGGATGAACTGTCAATTAATTACCCCACTGGTGTATAAAAAGTAATTGAAGAGAAAACTTCTTTAGGCGCGCTGGGTATTTTTTGAGATGGGAAAAAGCTATTGAACTCGCGCCACTGTTACCGTAATCGACACTGCTTCGGATGTATTCGGCTAGGTCCTCGGGATGTACTCGGTTTTAATGTATATCCGATATGCCAGTGAGTGATGGCAAAGTATTCTGTTTGCTTTTGTTTTTTATCGCATTAGGTACTACGATAGCATGTGTCGGCCGTCTTCTACTGCCACAAAAATTCCCGCAAATTGTAAGCCACATTTTAAAAAGGTACGGTCGGCCGTTCAGATACCGATTTGCAGTTCGAATCTTTCCAGGCTCTTTGAATGTACGCGCCCAATCAAATCCGTCCGAAAAAAGTGGCACTTCATGCTTTGAGTAGCCAGTTAGGAACAATTCCCACACATTAACTGACTCCGTGCTCTAGTGGAAACTAAACTGCTCAATTAGTCTGCCGTCCGGGCCGGTCAGTACAAACGAGCTGTGGCCGGTCTGTGCTGTTTGAAGCGCTTTTTCTGCTTTTTTGTCTCGCTTATAGGACAATGTGTCAACTCGGAATTGTGTTTAGAACAACCGACTTAAAAAAAAAACACTACATAGTGATAAATAACTTTAATTTCGGAAGTCGGTGTCAAAAAACGAAAATGCAGAACCAAACGGTGTCTTTGGTTCGTCGAAGTTTGTTGAAGTTTGGTTTGGTTGGTGGAAGTCGGTTGTTTTTTTGTAAAAAAAAATTTAATTTCCACTTTTTAGTTGTACCTACCCCACACACATTCAAATAACACTAGTACATTGAAGAATTGAAGACACCGACTAAAAGAATCATCAAAATTCGCATAGAAATACCGGAGATGCAGTACATTTATGCATATAACTTCGTACATAAGAATAAAAACCTAATGTATTATATACTTAAACCTTCCTGAAAGTATGTAAATCACTTTAGTAAAAGAATTATCAAAATCGGTACATGAGTTTTTGAGAAAATCGCGGACATACAAACATACATACATACGGGTCGAATACAGAACCTCCTTTTTTGAAGTCGGTTAAAAAAGGAAAGAAAAAGTATTTATTGCAACTCGATCAGGAATAACATAAACTCAATATTGAAACAAAAAACAGCCTCGTGGCTAAATAATAACAGTCGCATGGGTCGATCTTCAAAGTTCTGCAACGCTTGCCAAGGTTGGTCCGTGGATGGGTGACCATTCATAACATACCGAGACCCCTCCGTGCCTTGGAAAGCACGTTAAGCAGTTATTCCCGGCTGTCATTTGTAGATCTTTGACAGTTTGTTACGGATAATCAAATGCCCGAAAGCCTGTCTGCCAACCAGTCTTGTCAAGGGGTGTCGTTTTGCCCAGTAACTGGGTTGTGGAGGTCAGATAGGCAGTCGCTTCATGTAAAATACTGGTATCCAGCTGCATCCGGTTAGACTGGAAGCTGACCCCGACATAGTTAGTATAGGCTAGGCATATTGATTTTGAAACAGAAAAAGAAATAAAAGCGACAGCAAAATTATAAAAAAGCCCTGTACAAGGAGAAAGTATGTCTCAGGATGATGCTGCGATATAGAGCAGATGCGATCTAGACGAATGTACGTGTGTATATATTATTGATAGATAAATAAACCATTTATTTGGCACACACAAAAGACAACATTATATGATAACCAATTACCCACATGCACATAATATAAAATAAAGACAAGGTGCCGATACAAAAACAAAAAAAAAAAAGACGGGTTGCACTCCGGGAGTGCCGGCAGAAGTGAAAACTTGAATATTAACGTTGAAATATATCAATTATTAATTGAATTAATATAAGTAACTCATGTTTTTTCACTATTTCTGCGTCACATTTTTCATTAATAGATGCACTTTGTTCAATTTCCATATTTTAAACACTATATTCACGAATTTTACGAATACACAGCAGTGTAGGTACTACACCCACACCCACACTCACACCCACACCCACACCAACACCCACACCCACACCCAAACCCACACCCACACCCACACCCATCCATCCATCCATCCATCCATCCATTGTCGTGTCTCACTTGGTTCACTTCGGTTGGCGCCGCCGTAGTAGTCTCTCCTGACGGTGTGCAACGCCGCTAAAGAAGTTTACACTTCAAAAAGGAAACATACATTATCTAAATAAAAGTGACACTATGACGAATCATCACACTAATATTATGAAGGCGAAAGTTTGTGAGTGGGTATGTGCGTGTTTATATGTTTATTAGTTCTTCACGCTCCAGCGGCTGGACCAATTTTGATCAAATTTTGTTATGGAGGTAGCTGATACCCTAGATTAGCATATACGCTACTTTTTGTCTCGATATTCCCTCGGGATAGACACTTATGCGGGTGAAACCGCGGGGCGCAGTTAGTACCTACTTAAAATAAAATTAACAACGAAACATACACAGTGCGGTGTGCGTCTCAAGGTTGCACTATTGGGTTTTCCATTTCAAATTGCTTAGTACTCGAAGCACCCGGAAGTCTAAATTTGTGGCCACTATAGGTTCGCCTTCTAGGGCTTTAACATAACTGGTGAAATTTGGGCGCATCCCTACACTTCTGCCTGCTCCTTTGAGGAATAAAGGCATGAAAAAGCATGATCGCAAAAAAACGCATTAAAAAGTTTTAAGTCCTGTTTAAATACTAGGTACAAGTTTCATCACAGAACGTTTAAGAGGACTACTCGTACATGACCTAAAGCGCGGTCACTGTCGGACTGCATAGAAAAGAAAGAGAAACCCAATAACACAACTTTGGTAATTTATTGCAAAATATGAAGCAATTATCTATTTACGAAACATCTATTGTTTGGACTAAAAAATTAAAACACTAGAGTTTTAGTATGTTGCTTGTAGAATAATCTGACAAAAAATCATAATGATTATATGTATATTAGTATAGTTTTTACTGTAAAAAGAAAGTTTTTAGAGACATCTTCATGATTTTTTTCTATCGTACCAAATAAGTTGTATTATGTTTTCAACACACTATCTACCTAGCATATATCCTGAAGAATATCATATATTTTTTTGATTTTGTTTACTGTAGTCTAGCATATACTTTTATTGTTTCTAAAACTTGCGTTTTTTGCGTTTAGGTCCTGTAAGCCCCTTTAGCGCCAATTAAAATCCTTTAAAACAAATATCACAGATCAATCACCTTTTAACACGAAAAAACTGGCAGCTACAACGACAAAGGAGCTGAAATACATTAAAAGGAACGTTTGTAAACAATTTTACGTGACGTGAAAGATGTCTGTTATGAAAAATGTACAACATAATGGAAAATCAAAAGAACGTATAACAATTTATGGATAAATATATCAGATTTTGCGGGTTCTGGATGTTGGTAGCCAGTATAAAAATTTAATCGTGGGTCTCAATCTCAATTTTATTTGATTTTGTATGAGCTATTTTAAATTATCAACTAGCTTTTGCCAGTGACTTCGTCCGCGTGAAATCTTGTGTGATGTCCTTTTTGGTCGGCACGTAAGGATCTTAGCGTGATCATTCGTGACATTAAATAATAGCATAATAGCCTATAGCCTTTCTCAAGAATCGGGCTATCTAATGCAAAGATATTTTTGAAGTGAAACTTCTTTACGCACGCTTGACTTGGGGAGTAAGCTGGCGAACGCGTTACGAAAAGTGTGATCGGGCGAGGCGAACGAGAGTTGAGTGGGGGATATAAGCAATTTTCTTTCTCTCTTCCTCTCATAGCCAAATACGTTTGAAGTTTCACTTCAGTCGTGTGGTCATAAGCACCCGCAACCGGTAATTCCAGAGATTAGCGTGTTGAAACAAACAGACAAATAAACTCTTTAGCTTTATTATTAGTAGGTATAAATAGATAGATAGATGTTTAAAACAGACAACTGCATTTCCGTATAAGTTTGATATTCGAGCGTATGGCAGTCGTAGGTTGCTGAAAATCACCGTCAGGTGTATACCTTGTGTTGTCATCTGACATTGTACTGAGCTGAGGCCCTTTTGGCATTATAAGCAGTTTTCTTTGCGTTTTTTTTTTTAATGGTATTTTTAATTGTAATGTCACTAAACGCAATTTTCTTTATTTAATTTTTCCTATAAATGTATTATATTATCTGTAATTGTAGCTTGAACGATTGGTCATCAATGACTGTAGTACTCTTTAAATATTTAACACCAATTCGACTCAAAGTAGGTGAAATTGAATTGAAATTGATTTGAATTGGTCATTGAAATGTGACCTATAAAGCTTTTGTGTTGGAGGCACGCACGGAAAATGTGTATCAGCTAATTTATGCTGTAAAAATTTCACCGTGAAAACTAAGATGAAGTAAGCTATCAATAGTGCCAATCCCTCAACATCAGATGAAAAAAACAGCTTACTTTAAGTTCACTTTTTCAAAATTTTCACAATCTCCCTGTCTCTTCTTCTCTTCTTCAGCCTTTCACCATCCAATGCTGAGTGTAGGCATCCTACAATACACGCCACTCTTCTCTGTCTCTACCCTTCCTAAGCCAGAGTCGTCCAGCAATCATAACAAGGTCATCGGTCCACCTCATCTGCTGTCTGTCCACACTTCTACTACCAAAAGGCTAATTCTCGTAATTTAAAACGATCAAAATCTAGTCGCAGTTTCATCTCGGCGACAAACGAATGTCAAAAACTTGTCAACATGTAGGGAAATTAGAGATATTTTTGACATAATGAGACTGAGATCAGATTGTGAACGTGCTTAAAATTACGAGAATTACCCCTTTTTTTGTGGATGGGAAAAAAAACCCACCCGCGTTCCTTCCTTAGCCTTTTATGTTCCGGGGCAGCGGTAACCCTTTCGGATAATTCTGCACCCCCGGCAGGCTTCGGCCCTAACGGGAATTAACAGACTGAGATCAGACGGTGAACGTTCTTAAAATTACGAGAATTGCCCCTCAGGTCTCGGTCTCCAGTCCAGCACTGTTCTACCCTATCTGCCATCTGTTCTACGCCCTATGTGGTCCGCCCATTTCCACTTCCTTCGCGCAATCACCGCGTCTATGTCGACAATTATACAGAATAGGCTGGCTGCATTCCATTCTTGCCCAAATGTGTAAAAAAAAGCTGACGCATGTAATGTCAAATATTGCATTTTAAACCCTCCGTCTACCGAACCCCAAAAACCAACGAAAAATAAAATGTTGAATAATTCAGGCGGTTTAGGTGACATCCACGAGATTGCGTGTTCGTTAACAATGTAAGCCAGCACTTATCATCGTTACTGCATCTAGCCTTACTGAGTAAGCCGTCGCCGTAAGACATGTAAACAAAATGTTTACAATTTTAGTAACTGTTTGCGCGGAACGCCTACAAAAGTTATCATAGCACTAGTGTAGCTACGTGTGTTTTAGCTAATGATTTTTTTCTTATAAATTATCACCTTCTACCGACAGTTTTTATGTTTTATGAATAGACACAATTTTACTGAAGAATCAAGTCGTTTTCTTACATCTCCCGCTGAAAGACCTGATAAAATCCCGCACATGGTCCTTCGAGCCGGATTAGAAGATTTCACGTTGGAGAAACTTCGATCAGCTATTATTATAAGGATTTCAAGAGAATTGGTGGATATTTCGTAATTGCAAGCGAAGTTGGTCGTGTGACATTCATTTTGCTGTGTCATTGCGAAGATTGGGAATTTTCCGTGGTCTGGATAATCGTAATCATCATTAGTTCCACCCAACACTCTATTATCAGGTTGTATTTAGTGGTAATTAGCTGTTAATAAACAGGTTAGTACAAAGTTATATACCTAATCGTTGTAAAACCCTATCCTGTGCTTACACATTGTTATAATTGATCAGACTTTAATGTGTTAATCTTATGATAATCACAGTTACTTGCACCCTTTTAAAGAGTAGCTATTAGCTGCATTATTGTAACTTTATTAGGTAGGTAACAGTTACTGAGTCATTTATTCATGTAATCACATTAAAAGTTAGATAGGTTCATAATTGCATTGTGAATAAAGTAGTTACTTAGATTTTGTACTGATTTTGTTATTGTTAGAACGTTGATAGTTCATTAGCTTAAAAGTAAAGGAAAACAATTAACAATAAAGTTAGCAGTTAATTCTTATTTCATATGTAGGTATTTACAAGCAGGTATCGTAACAATTTTAGACGCTGTTAAAACTTTAATTGTATACATTTCAGGTTGACAGCACCAGCTTACGCAATGCCAGAGGATAAGGAGCTCATTAGAAAAAGGGCGAGTTACAAGGGAAGGGTAACCGTATTCTTGAATTATTTGAATTCATTAAAACCTTCTACTATAAGTCCTTCTGAGGTGAGCGAGTTGCAATTGCGTTTAAAAAGGCTTGAGTCATTGTATGGTCAATATGACGAGGTGCAATTAGCATTGGAATGTAGCACTGATAATTTGGATGGTCAAATGTTAGAACGTAGCGAGTTTGAGTCTCTTTATTATAAAACCCTATCTGAAGCTCAGAAAGTGCTCGATGATTATAGGAAAAGAGATCCAACTGATAGTGAGGTGGGTTCACGTTCTAATAATCACAGGTTTGTTAAATTACCGACTATTCAATTACCAAAATTCAGCGGTTCTTACATAAATTGGTTGGAATTTCACGATACATTTGTCAGCCTTATTCACTCTAACGACGATATAAACGACATAAATAAATTTCATTATTTGAGGTCATCATTAGAAGGTTCAGCTGCAGTGGTAATAAACTCAATTCAGTTTTCTGCCGCTAATTATTCAGTCGCTTGGAAATTACTCTGTGACCGGTTTGATAATAAACATCTGTTGATTCAACACCATGTTTCAGCATTATTTAATATTGAGACGATTAGTAAGGAGTCGTCTGTGAATTTAAAAGCATTAATCGATCACATTAATAAAAACCTGCGTGCCTTGCAATCGCTTGGCGAACCTGTTAATCACTGGGATACTTTACTTATTCACATTATAAGATACAAGTTGGACAATAAAACTTACCGTGAATGGGAAGAATACAAGGGTCGCCTTGACAAGGACTGCGAGATTACATTAACTGTGTTCCTCACATTCATAAAAAATCGTGCTGAATTAATTGAAACATTAGAAATGTCAAGTTCAACAATTGATAAACATTCAAACACTAGTAAACATTCTAAAGTTAGGACAATGGTATTACAGGATTCTAATAATAAAACAGACAAGAATAATCAGGTGAATAATAGTTCTTCTAAACCTAAGAGTTGTGTTAAATGTAACGGCGAGCACAAATTAAGCAATTGTCCTCAGTTTTTGGCGTTGAGTAATGAAGCACGGTTACAATTGCTACCGAAATTTAAGATTTGTTATAATTGTCTGTCTTCAGGACATTACGCTAATAACTGTAAACAGGCAAGTTGCAAGGTATGTCGGCGCAAGCACCACACTCTGGTGCATGTCGCAGATCATTCGAAGAAGTCAGACTTGGCTATTACTTCCGCTAATAGTGATGATGCGACAAGTGCCCCTGCTCCGTCAACTTCTAGTGCAGGTTTGTCTCTTTCTGCGAGTGTCGAAAGTGGTGACGTATTGCTATCCACGGCGTTAATTAAGATCATAGGTAAAAACGGTCAGCAATACGTCACTCGTGCTGTGCTTGATAGTGGCAGCACATCATGTCTCATGACTGAAAGACTGTACGACCAACTAGGTTTAACTGCCAATACTGTGGACAACTCCATATTGGGTATTAATAATTCATCTTCATATATAAATAAAATGTGCCCTGTCTCAATAAAATCTTTGAACGATAACTTTTCCATTAAAATTAATTGTTTTGTTCTACCTTCAATTACCGATAATATTCCGAGTAGACATGTGGACTTATTAAAATTGAAAATCCCATCTAATATTTGTCTAGCTGACCCTAACTTTTACTCACCGGCCCCAGTAGATATGCTGCTCGGTGCTGACATCTTTTGGGACTTACTGGGATCCCAAAGAATCAAGTTAGGAGATGGACAACCTATTCTTTGCGAAACTAGACTGGGATGGCTGGTTTCAGGCCCAACTAAAATTAATTATGCTTCGACACCATCAAAAATGGTAAAATGTAATTTTACGAAGATTATCTCTGACGGTAATGATGAATTAAATAATAGCATGGATCATCAACTGACAAGATTTTGGCAATTAGAAGAGGTCTGTACTACATCAGTGTATTCGCAAGAAGAAAAACTATGCGAGGAGCATTTTGTAAATAATACTACACGTTTGGAGAACGGGCAATTTTGTGTTCGAATTCCTCTGAAATGTTCCCCGGATATGTTAGGTGAATCCTTTCTAAGAGCTAAACATTGTTTTTCTTCTTTAGAGCGTAGGTTCAAAAGCCAGCCTCAACTGTCTAAGATGTACAAAGATTTCATGGCAGAGTACGAAAGCCTAGGTCATATGTCGAAATGTAAAAATGTTGAACAGTCTGCTCATTACCTTCCACATCACGGAGTTTTGCGTGACAGCAGTGTCACCACTAAATTAAGAGTAGTTTTTAATGCCAGCAGTGCCACTACTACAGGCACTTCTTTTAATAATATACAGATGACCGGACCTGTAGTACAGGATGATCTTTTATCAATATTATTACGTTTCAGACAACATAAATATATTATTGCTGCCGACGTTGAGAAAATGTACCGGCAGATAGTGGTTCATCCAAATGACAGACATTTCCAACAAATCGTCTGGCGTGATGACCCGTTAATTCAGTTGCAAACGTACCAGCTAAATACCGTGACGTACGGCACAGCCAGCGCTCCGTTCCTTGCAACGAGGTGTCTTAAACAGTTAGGTTTAGATTGCGTTGATAAAAGGGCTGCTGAGGTCATTCTACGTGATTTCTACGTCGATGATTTGCTGACGGGAGGAGATGATCTCAATGAAGTAAGAGACTTGCGTCATAAAGTAACTTCTACTCTTGCTTCAGCTAGAATGAACCTAAGAAAGTGGAAGTCAAATGATACACGTTTGGTGATTGGTTCTGACTGTCCCCAATCTTCACTCGACTTGAATATTGGCGGATCTGAGTCTACCAAAACCTTAGGTCTGGGTTGGCAATCACAATCTGATCAACTCTGTTTTCCCATTAGTCAACCAATTATTCGTAGCGATACAAAACGTGACATGCTTTCGATTATATCACAAATTTTTGATCCTTTGGGGCTTCTAGCTCCATGCATTATAGTGATGAAGATGTTACTTCAAAAATTATGGTTACACAAACTGTCATGGGATGAACCGCTATCGCCGGACATTAGGAAGCTTTGGACTGAACTAGTAATGAATTTACCAAAATTAAATGAAATTTATATTCCCCGTCATGTTTTAATTGATTCAATGCGCCTTTTAGAGCTTCACGTTTTCACTGATGCGTCTGAACGAGCATACGGAGCATGCTTATACGTTCGCAGTGTCAACAATGAACATCAAGTGTTAGTGCGTTTATTGTTAGCAAAGAGTCGTGTTGCCCCTCTGAAACCAACCACCATTCCCAGACTTGAGCTTTGCGGTGCTCTGGTCGGAGTTAGAATTTATGAAAAGGTGGTTGCATCATTACGCTTAAACATTAGGCCGCGTACATTCTTTTGGACAGACTCTACTGTCGTCCTAGGATGGCTTAAAATGTTGCCTAATAGGCTGCAGCCTTTCGTACGCAACCGAGTTGCTGAAATTTTAGAGAAGACTGGCAACTGCGAGTGGAGACACGTCCCAACCGATCAGAACCCCGCTGATTACGTCTCTCGAGGAGTAGACATTAACTTATTACCTTCTTTAGAGGATTGGTGGTCTGGTCCAAGTTTTTTAAAGAATGACGTATCATGTTGGCCATCTAGATTTACACAATCTACTGATGAATTATTGCCGGAAATTAAATCAAATGTCTCTTTACATGGTACCGTTAACGAGAATGTGGCCAATGAATTTCTTAACTTTAACCGATTTTCAAGCTTTCTAAGGCTTCAGCGCACGGTAGCATACCTTTTACGTTTTATCGCTGCATGTAAAAAACTACCTGTCTATGGTCCCCTAAGTACTGGTGAACTACAGAATTCTTTAATTTTGATTATTCGATCATGTCAAATCGAGTCTTTTAGTGAATACAAGTTGTTACTTCATAATAAACAATTACCAAAGAAAAGTCCTTTATTAAAATTTCACGTTTTTCTGGACGACCATAAAATAATGCGTGTTAAAGGTCGATTACAAAACTCGGATTTACCTTATGATAAAAAATGTCCAATTCTTTTACAATCTAGTCATCACTTTACAAAATTACTATTTGAGTACGAACACAAACGGTTGTTTCACGCTGGGCCCCAGTTGCTATTAGCTTCTATACGGGATACATACTGGCCTATACGAGGTCGCAATCTAGCCAGGTTGTGCTACCGTAGGTGTGTACGTTGCTGTCGTCTTAAAGGTCAAACCGTCACACCGATCATGGGTAATTTACCACGGCAGCGACTTCTAGCTGGAGGTTTCCCTTTTGAAAATATTGGCTTGGATTATGCGGGTCCAATACAGTCTGCTGTTCGACAGGGTCGTGGCTGTAGATTGGTGAAAGTATATATCGCAATTTTTGTTTGTTTTACGACAAAATCAATACACCTTGAATTAGTCGGTGATTTAACCAGCAATACTTTTATCATGGCGTTAAAGAGATTCATCTCGCGTAGGGGTAAACCGGTTAACATATATTCAGATAATGGCACCTCGTTTGTTGGTGCATACAATGACCTATCAAAATTTCTTAAAACTAATTGCGACTCGTTAACTGAGGAGATGGCTAAAGAGGGAATTAACTTTAATTTCATCCCTGCATACTCTCCTCATTTTGCTGGCCTTGCGGAGGCTGGTGTCAAGTCAACAAAGCATCATTTAGTCAGAGTGCTGGGCCTTTGTAACCTAACTTATGAAGAACTTTATACTACGTTGGTGCAAATAGAAGCTATTTTGAACTCCAGACCACTGACTCCACTTTCATCGAATCCTGAAGACTTGGCACCATTGACACCCGGACACTTTTTAATTGGACGTCCTTTGACATCTTTGCCGACACCTGATTACCATGACCATTCCACCAGTTCCTTATCTCGATTTCAACGAATTGAACAACTACGACAACATTTTTGGAACAGATGGAGCAAGGAGTATATATCGGAGCTCCAACTCAGGACGAAATGGCGCACATGTAAGGGTTCTCTGAAGCTGAACTCTCTGGTACTTCTAAAGGAAGACAACACGCCGCCTTTGAAGTGGAAAATGGGTCGGATTGTCGCCACTTATCCGGGACCCGATGGCGTGATCAGAGTTGCAGACATCAAAACCTCCAGTGGCCTGCTTCGCAGGTCATTCAGCAAAATTTGTCCGTTACCCACCTACCCCGAGTCTGACTATTCCGGTTGAAAGACAGGCTTTCAACGCCCGGGGGTATGTTTGCGCGGAACGCCTACAAAAGTTATCATAGCACTAGTGTAGCTACGTGTGTTTTAGCTAATGATTTTTTTCTTATAAATTATCACCTTCTACCGACAGTTTTTATGTTTTATGAATAGACACAATTTTACTGAAGAATCAAGTCGTTTTCTTACATCTCCCGCTGAAAGACCTGATAAAATCCCGCACAGTAACAGTAATCCAACCACGTGATCTGTCAAATACTTTCTTTTCACTAAGTAAACTTCTCTGCAACGTGAATGCACTTGAAAAAATTACATCGCCGCGCAGTACAAGGTCGACGTTGAGAAACTGGCTCCGTTCATCAGGAAATACCTGAAGAGCGCCGTCGAAACTGGGTTTCGACAAAATCAAGAGTTGTAGATCACACTAATATTATAAAAACGAAAGTTTGTGAGTGTGTGTGTTTATATGTTTGTTACTTCTTCACGCTCAAACGGCTGGAACAATTTTGATAAAATTTTGTATGAAAGTAGCTGACACCTTGGACTAACATATAGGCTGCTTTTTATCCCAATATTCCCACAAGATTGACATTTACGTGGGTGAAAGCGCGGGGCGCAGCTAGTTGTTCATAAAAATCAAATTCAAAATATTTTGTTTTACATAAACCTACATGGGCACTTATCAAACGTCAGAAACTATAAATGAACGGTTTCAAATGGTCGTTTCCTATGGAGAAGAGCCGACAAGAAACTCCACGGTTACTCTTGTAAAAATAATTAGCTGTTACGATATTTTTAAATTACACTGTTAATAGATAAGGACAGTGTTGGTCTGCCAACAAATTTTAGGTACTTAACAAAATATAAAATTGTCAACAAATCGAAGAGTTGTAGCGTAAACTGAACTTTATTCTGTAAGATTTAAAGTTATTTTTCCATAATCTCATATTTGTTTACATTTTTGGCAAAAAAATGTGTGATCTTCTTGTGTAACAAAAATATTTTTTTTTTGTTACAAATTAATGTTTTGATATATTTTATACAGAAAATATTTTTATTAAGAGTAGTCAAATGTTGTTTTCGTTTTGTCTCAAGTCAAACTGAATAGGATATAGATGTACAATCAACAAAAGAGATAAGTATACAGGATCGTCGGATATAGTTGAAGTTTAGTAAGAAACCGATGGAATTTTTTTAATAAAATTTAAATTTATTAATAAAAAACAAACAGCTCATTTATGAAATTAAATTTCAGTCGACAACATCCATCGGTTTCTTACTAAACTTCAACTATATCCGACGATCCTGCATACTTATCTCTTTTGTTAACTGTACCAATGTAAGGAGACCTATTTTATCTTCAGAAACATTCAACCCATTTTCAAAAAGGGCCAAATATTTCATTGTCCTCACTCGATCTATAAATCTATCCTTTACAAGATAGATAGATGTTAACAAATTCGATGTGGAATTACTGAATAGTTCTAATGTCTCTCTGAAACCCTGAAGCCATTCATTGGGCTGTTAAGGGATCCGTTCTGAAAAAGATTGATTGCCAGTCGTCATTGGCAAAGTTAGCCAGTGACAGCCAATTGTCTCCGAAATTACAGAATTCGATTTTGCTCTATTTGGATGATTTAATCGTTTTTGGTAATTATGTGTCTGTTAATCTGCTCTTGTTTCTGTAGGTATTAGTGATTTCAACACCTCAATGTTTATTGTGATTAAGTTTATGGAGCGCACTGATACTACGAATATCAGTTCAGTCCAGTGCATTTATTCATAACTAGCTTCTGACCGCGACTTCGTTCGCGTGAAATTTCTTATTCACTCGACCCATCTCGTCCTGCTACCTGCCCGCGTCTCCTGCTCTATCACATCGTTTCCCCATAGCGCTTTTGCTCGGCTCCTAAGGGTCATAGCGTGACTTTAAATAGCCTATAGCCTTCCTCAAGAATTGGGCTATCAAATGCAAGAAGAATTTTTCAAATCCGACTGGTAGTTCCAGAGATTACCCCCTACATACAAACTTACAAACAAATTTTACCTCTTTATAATATTATTAGTATAGATTATTAAAATTACATGTCAATAAAAAATAGTCATAAAATTTACAAAAGAGCGTGGAACATGTAACATAATATATTATAACGATTAATTGAGAAAAAAATACAATAACATACTGTAGTTAATAGATTAATCATTCGTCGCAACAAAAAAGCAAAAAGCTGACAAATACTTACTCAAATCATAATTAAATCAGTTATCTAAAACCATTCTTTTAGGTCATATAATACCTGGTCGGTTAACCAGGCTTTAAGTTTTGCTTTGAAAGCATTGTCAGACGTAGCGCTTACAACTTCATCTGGTAGCCGATTGTATACCGATGGACCCATGATATGAATCAACTTTCCAGATTTAGACAGGGTGTGTGGGCAGCCAGCTTTTTAACCGACTTTAAAAAAGGAGGTTCTGTATTCGACCCGTATGTATGTATGTATGTTTGTATGTCCGCGATTATCTCATAAACTACTGAACCGATTTTGATAATTCTTTCATTAGTGTGATCTACATACTTTCAGGAAGGTTTTCGTATATAATACATGAGGTAATTATTCTTATATACGAAGTTATATGCATAAATGTACTGCATCTCCGGCATTTCTATGCGAATTTTGATGATTCTTTGAGTTGTGTCTTCAATTCTTCAATGCACTAGTGTTAATTGAATTTATGTGGGGTAGGTACAACTAAAAAGTGAAAAATAAAAACTTTTTTACAAAAAAAACAACCGACTTCAAAAAAAACACTACAAAATGAAAAATAACTTTAATTTCGAAAGTCGGTGTCAAAAAACGAAAATGCGGAACCAAAGACACCGACTTCCGAAATTAAAGTTATTTTTCATTTTGTAGTGTTTTTTTAGAAGTCGGTTGTTTTTTTATAAGAAACAAAGACGTAGTGTAGTTTTCTGCTTGCGAATGGATAGTATCATTACTAAAGTTTTTTTTTTACAGAAAGTTGAAAGAAAAAAGAAAGAAAGAAAAATTGTTTATTCTGCACAAACAAAACGAACATTACAAATAAAAAAAAGAAAGAAAGAAAAATTGTTTATTCTGCACAAACAAAACGCACATTACAAATAAAAAAAATTAAAAAGACATCAAATATACACATATAACGTAGTCAAAAGCATAAAGCAGCAAGCATGACCAATAATTTGCGTCGATACTAAAATACTCCATTATCGCATTCATAATACCTATACATAGTATATCTCTGGCTAACCCATCGGGATCTACAGACGTGCTGTTGCGTTGTGTAATAAATGCATAGTCTATGAACCCAGCGTTCCCAAAAACGTTGTATGGCAATGCTGATTCTTTGGCCAAAAAATAGGCCAGCCCTCTGGTCACGTCAAGAGTCGACCAACCGTTTGGCGATGTCTCGAAATACTAAGTGGACACTCGGGCCCCGTGGCCCTAGTGTTTCAACCCTAACGTTATAATAATAGTCCTGGGCACATTACAAAGAATCTTGGATAGGGACTGTTTTTCCAGCATTCTGTAAGGTCCGTTGGTTACTCGGCCCTTTTACGCTCCAGAGCACAGCGATGTAAGCGACAAAAACAATCCGGTTTTTATTCTGAAGACTGCAGAAACGAGATAATTGAAATGACAAATAAGTGTTCAATTACTTGACTTATTGGACGAGCTTTTCTTGTTCAAATTCAGTAGGCAGTGATTGTCAGGGGCAGAAAAAAAAAATTTGTCATCAGTTCATGAAACACAAAATACAAATATAGAAAAGTGTAATATTGTTGCCAGAAAGAACCATTTCATTCTACAGGGTTAAATTTTAATCATCGATTTCCTCTTAAGGGGTCATTGTACTCATAATTATGAAAAAAAAATCAGCTGTTCCCTACATTTTGACGAGTTATGCGAACATAAATGTAGGGAACAGCTGATTTTTCTTTTCACGATTTCAGTTGTGGTCCCATAGTAAAAGTTGTTCATAATGATGAGTACAATGACCCCTTAAGAGGAAAACGGTGATTTAAATTTCACCCTGTATAAACATTAACAAGCCATAGACAAAACACAACAGTTACACACACACACATGTTTTGATTTATTCTGGTCGGATTCCCTGATCTGATCCCCTGCTGGTTATTATTATGTTTCAATTTCTGTCTGATCCACTATAACTAGGTTTGATCCCCTTACTCTTTTTGACAGATACGTACAGTCAAGAGAAAAAGAGTTGTTCATATATAAAATTATTCTGTGGATAAAATTATCTGGCGTTGGGAAAATTAGCCCTAAATTATTTTTATTTTTTAGGGCAAATTTTCCCAACGCCAGATAATTTTATCCACGGAATAATTTTGATTTACATTCCGAAGAAAACTTTGACTCTCAATAACATACCAACTCATATCCTCCTTACATCGAATGGGCTACAATTCACCCCACAAAAAAGTTGTACAATAAAAATTTTCAGACGAAATTTTTTTAAATAAATTCGTGTGATGGCTTCATTTAACTTTTCACATGTGGCTATTAAAACTCACGCGAACTTTCCGACGAGTTGTAATTACAAAAACTGTGCATCGCATTGGTCAACACTGCCCACTATTTTGTGCTAATGTCCTACATTTTTGTTCTTTGTAGCATTTTGGGGTTATGTTTTTATTGCTGACCGCTTTGTCCCGTTTTGTGGCTTGGTGGGAAAAGGATTTGTTTTTTGTATGTATAAATAGATAGATTCTGTATACATCATAAAAATTACAGATATAAATGTATACATTTTTATACCGATACTTATCTAGAATAGGAGGAGCTTGTGGCTAATTAATATCAGCCGCACGGGTCGATCGATCAGGTTAAGCTACCCTTGCCGAGGTAGGTCCGTGGATGGGTGACCATCCTTACATACCAAGATCCGTCCGTGCCTCGGAAAGCACGTTAAGCCGTTGGTCCCGGCTGTCATTCGTGGATCTTTGACAGTCGTTACGGGTCGTCAGAAGCCCGAAAATCTGACAACCAGTCTTACCAAGGGGTATCGTATTACCCAGTAACTGGATTGTGGAGGTCTAATAGGCTGTTGCTTCATGTAAAATACTAGTATTCAGCTGCATCCGGTTAGACTGAAAGCCGACCCCAACATAGTTGGGAAAAGACTAGGCAGATGATGATGGCTTATCTAGAATATACACATATGACACCACGTCTGTAATCCCAGCAGGGTTAGGCTATACAGGCTATAATACACCCACATTTCGCCAGTTGTATTTAAGTTCCATATGATAGGGGGCGAGGCTATTGCCATCCACCGGGTAGAAATCCAGACGCCGGACACTTTGCTGACCTGGAAAGTGAACCCAGGACCTCATACTCAGCACTAGCGCTTGCGACCACTGGACCATGGAGACAGTACGAGGAAGGCACGTAACATATCTGTCTATAATAATATCGTAACATAAATGTCTCGCTGATGGTGGCGCATGTGTTGGATCATTTAGCTCCCTTCAAAATGGTTGAGCTGAATGGTGCTGATGCATGCGTCATGTTCGTGAACGGGCGCCGTCAGTAGGGACTGGTCATCTCTTTGCTGCCATGGCTTATTTTAATTTATTATTTGAATTGTTGTTTTTTCTCATCTTTTCATTATGGACGCTTTTAACGTTCTGCATCGTTCTCACATGTATAATTTTTAACATGAATGATGTAACCAAGACTTTGTAACCACATTATTTTGATTTAAAAGAGTGTCCATGGAGTTTCTTGCCCGTTCTTCTCCATAGGTACCTACGCTTTGGAATGGGCAACTAGCTTCATTTTTTCTGACTGACTGACTTCTTGACAATTCAAAAGTGCCTGTAAATGGTTTAATTGAAATAAATGCTTTGAGTTTGAGTTTGAGTTTGACATATATGTCGCATCCGGTCATTCGTTTGACTATTCGGAACGCCAGCGCCATCTGGTGGCGCTTGACAGAGTCTAGCCTGAGTTCGTGGGGAGAACAAGAGAGCGTGCAGCGAGGTGGAGCAGCCCTCTTGGAGATTGGACATCATACGAACAACATGTGCTCAGAAACTGTCCCGCGTTCCGTATCTGGTTGTATCGTGTACAGAGGGTTATAGCAATTAGCTGACCCCTTAAAAATTAAACGAATTTGAACCTTCTGCTTGTTAGCAGTAAGCTTATCGAACTAGAACAGTTCAACGTCTACGATTAATAAAACAGTTATTCGAATTTGATATTTAACACGCAGTGTTAAGGTAGGTATGATCTTGAATATTGTTCTAACTTGTAATATATTATTGCTAATTTCAACGACAATCACCATGTTCGTGTGGTCTAGTGGTAGCTGCATTGAGCTGACGAGAGCGTGGTTGCGAGTTCGAAACCAACGTATTTTCTGCTGCGCATTTTGTTTTATAATATTTTTTTTTTTAAGTTATATATAATAAATTATAACTTTAGCAACAAAAAAAAAAAAAGCTGAACGAAAATAAAAAAAACGATAATGATGGTAAAAACGATTTTATTTTATAAAAAAATTATTATAAGAATAACGTAAATGATATAACAGTTACTAATAACGTTGTTACATACTTCACAGAGTTTAATGTAGTGAATCAACATGTTATAATATTTAGAAATATATAGGTATGTATTTCTATTTCATAACAATAACATCACCACATTAAATATCGTTGAACTAAATAAAATAGCATTATACGTTGATGTTTTACCTACTAGGTATACTATATATCAATTTGTTTTGTAAGTATGTAGTTATGTTTAGTTATAAATAAGGTTTTGACAAAGACTTCTCGTCGGTAAATATGACAACATAATCTTCCCAATTAAAATTGAGATATTCTTGGGCAAAGCGGACCCTTGCTTGGCGATGTGCAGCAGTCAGTTAAATTTTACGTGCTGGCTTGTATTGTTTCAGTCCAGCAACATGCAAATGTTTTCTGACCGTCTGAACAGAAACATTATACTGCATTGAGTAGGCAAAAATGGGTGTTCAGTATGCCTTCTAACAATTGCTTGATGATGTTCTGACACAGGAGTAACATTGCAGGTTTTGGTTCAGGACGATCCTTTTGAATATTCCCTGTCTCTTCAAAACGTCTTAGCCACAGTCTGACTGTATTTCTCTGAAACAACACAATAAGCATAATTTTAATAACCCGGTAATCATAATTTTTCGAATAAGTTTGCAAAAATACCTTTAGATAAACCACATTAGACCTATAAATAATCTCATAATGAAACAGTTAATTTTCTATTATTCTATACTCACGTTTTTAAGCCAACTAACGACTTAAGGAAGTATAAAAAAGAATACACTTACCGCTATATTATGTTTCCTAGCAATCGCTTTAATACCAACATTCTCCTTATGCAAATACAATATTTTGTATTTTAAATAATCACTCAACTGAGACATGATGATTAAACTATCAAAACCGATAATAATAATTAATAAAAAGGCGTGGATTTTCGCAACTTAGTAAGGCAATATAAAAATGTTCGTGCGTATTCACTGCTATTTGTGCATAGAATGTCTTGTTCAATAATTTGTTCTACCCCATATTCCTAAAATCATTTCAATAGCAGTTTTTGTTGAATACGCATATTGACGTCGAACTACCCACTTATTGAAAAAGGTGAAACGTTTATCGTTTATCAACTTAATTGATATGCTTGTTCTTTACAATAATGCAAGAAATACTTAACGAACAATTAATATATTGAAAACAAAATTAAACATGAGACTAGATTTGAACTCGCATCTTGCACGTCTCAGCCTTACGCATGAACCACGACACCAGATTAACTTGAGTAAGATAGATGAAATAAGGTATTAGTAGCAATGACACAAATTATCACAACATTAACCTAACCTTTAAGTCTTGCTGATTAAAAATGAAAATTGCGTAACAAATACCCATACATAGTAAATGACCTAACACCAACATCTTAAAGCTCAAATTTGCGTATCAAAATTATTAATTGTTTCTGTTCATCGAGTAGTGTTAGTCCGATTAACTCATACATATTGAATAACCTTTAATGTTATGAGAGGAGGGTGCAAAATCGAGTAATTTTTAGGGGGGTCAGCTAATTGCTATAACCCTCTGTACCTATAGTGTGTGATTAATTTGTTCGTGGAATTATAATCTGATTTGAACTGCAAACTGTTATTCTATAACTATTGTATTGTATACTGTTATTTAATAACCAACACTATAATCACATAGTTCGCCCACAGTAGTTAAATTATGGCTGATAATAATAAGACACACATACCTTCTCCGTTACGTATAAAAAGAAAGAACCCCTAAAAACAATAATGGCCCGGTTCAGATAGCTAAATTTTGACGCGGTTTTCGAATCGTGCGCCTAGACATCATGGTATTTATGTACAACCGATCACATGATCGTGCGTCGACGCGCGTTACATCTGAACCGGGCCTTAGGAATTTTTTCGTGGATGCACTTTATTCAGCGTTCAAAACCTACTTTATGATCCAGGTACTAAGTGCATGTACTCATTAAGGTTTTAACACTATTGGCTAACACCGCTTTTCAGCTGTCAACTGCAACGTCTAGTGAACTACTTAGCTCCATCAGGCTCCATCCGACGGCTGAAAGCATTTCGGACATTTCAGTCAGCTGGACACCATTTAAGAATACAGTCACACCTGTGCCCATTATTATTTGGAAGGCAGTTTAAGTGTATGGCAAGTCAAGATAAAAGTTATCTAATAGTCCCACTAATCATGGTTTAAAATCACTTGACACATTGTGTGACGCTTCTTTTTTTGTCAAACCTGATCTGCACGCCATGTGTGATGACGCACCAGATTAATTTACATACAAATTCAATTGAGTTGGTTCTTCTTTCGTATCGACATGACCGTTTAGTCGTGGTATTATCAAATTAAAAGTCATTTATTCAAACTAGGCAGAGAATCAGCACGTTTTAAACTTCAAAATTGCATGAGGCAGTCCCCCACAACGCCCGTCCTTAACAAAAACGTTTGCATTAGCTGGGAAGAAAAAGTGACACAACAAACTCCCCAGCAGCACAGCTGTCTGTACAGGTTAGAAGTACTTAATTCTTAACAATAGTAAGTAATAAGAAACATTAAATTAAATTCTTTGCCATATTTATTTCAGCTAGCACACGCCAATATACCTACAAAAACATTGAAAACTATACTCAAGCAGAAATCACACTAATATTATAGAGGCGAAAGTTTGTGAGTTTGTATGTTTATATGTTTGTTACTTCTTCACGCTCAAACGGCTGAAACAATTTTGATAAAATTTTGTATAGAGGTAGCTAACACCCTTTTTCTTTTTTTTTTTTTATGGATGGGAAATCATCAAATGACCCCTCCCGCTCTGGGTGGAGCGAAGGGAGTGTCAGACTCTTACTGACTAAAACCCATCCGAGTTCCTTCCTTAGCCTTATATGCTACTGTTTATCCCGAAATTCCCACGGGATCGACACTTATGCGGGTGAAACCGCAGGGCGCAGCTAGTAAATAATAAAAACGTAAACAGAATACTTTAATAAAAGCCCTCAGACACAAAGGGCATGCCCGCTTACATATGCAAAGCTGCATTATGCTCATATAGCTGTAACATAAAGTCACACAAATAGCACCCGTTCACGAATATAGTGCAAAGATCAGCCATAGATATATAAGGTCCCATTAAAATAGAAGGACAAACTTTTGTAATTCATTCAGATCACCAAAATAAGGACGATGGTAAAAAAAATATATAAGAAAAACGCATTAGATACTTTACATGAAAAATAATCAGCTAACAAAAATACACTAATGTGCCGGCAATTTATTATTTTAGGCCAAAATAAAATCACTTTAATCCGTGTTTTTTTTGCTTGGATATCTTTGGTTAGACGTACTGAGTGCTGTGTTATTTGTCCATCTATTTTAATGGGACCATGTAGATCTTGACTAGTTCATGCCATAATAAAGATACCCTGTGTAAATAGCCTCTCTACAAGATGCGGATACGTACGTGGCTGTTGATCACTTTCAACCTTATTACTAAGGTCATAAAGGTGAATAGTAGTCTTATCTCAATTATGCATTTAAGTCACTCGCATTCGCTATTTTAATGCACCTCACTCATGGAATCTACAAGACTTAGAATACACAGCTTGTCGTCCAGTCTCAATATCTGAAGACCTAATACTACCATCAATCATTGTACGTACGGTAGTATTTCTATAGGTACGTAATCCAAGAATTCAAAGACGTGTCCTACACAATGTTTGGAATACACAAGGGATTCCGGGTACACACTACACACTGAAGGTGCTTAGTTCCACATTTTATCCCGATATTCCCACGGGATCGAAACTTATGCGGGTGAAACCGCGGGGCGCAGCTAATAAATAAATAAATAAGCATTTCTTCCCACTGCTGGACTTAGGCCTCCTTTAAGAATCGCCACTATTACTAATGTATGAGTATTTTCTGTCACACAAAAGGAAACATTGAATGACCTTGCTTGATAATATTCCATATATTCCATACCTACCTATTAACACTACAATTTGAAATTATTGGTTGTTCACACAATGTGACCGAGAATATATCTACACTTTAAAAGAGAATGTGACCTTTGAGTTTGTTTCGACCTTTCTTCTCAGACTAGTCAGATAGGAAACGCCGACCTCATCTAGTTTTTAATTGTTTGTACAGACGCCAGCACATCAAGCTACTACAATCTGTCAAATTTCTTTAATAGATTTTCAACTTTATATCTAAAACATAAGGTTCAAAGTTGATTGGAAAAATTTGACAGTATGGGTTAGCTTGATGTGTCTGTACAAACCTACTTACAGAAATAAAATCATTTATTATTTACCGGCGAAACGTGGGTGTACCTATTAATGTACCTCGGCATACTCCTTTGGGAACGATAGGTATGATCTCTTCTTCACGAAGTTTTCCTTCACCATAAGAGAAAAATACTTTGTTCTGAAAAGCGACGAAGCAAAATTGTCTAAATTAATAGTATTAAATACAGAACCTCTTTTTTTGAAGTTGATTAAAAAGTATTCAAAACAAAACGGTGAAGGAAAACATCGTGAGGAAACCGGCATGGTCTAGAACCAAAAATTCAAAGACATGTGACATCTACGAACCCCGTTACCGCACTGGGCCCGCTTGGTAGATTACGGCCCACTCCCTCTCTCAGAGAGGAGGCCTGTGTCCCAGTAGTGGGAACATTATAGGTTGAGCATATATGTAAAAAGTATTCTCCTCGATATTCCGATGCAACAAACATTCTTTCTTGTTTTGCCGGCACATACAGGGGTAGCAAACTTTTTTGTAATTTAGCTGTTTGCACGCAACAACGTGACGGCGATGTTCCCGTATCGTGTGTGCGCTGTAGCCCAGCCTATTGGGCGCCATAGAATATCACCAGCAACTCATACGCCTCAGCCAAACGATCTGCAACTTTATTCTCATCTCGACAAGGAGTTTGAGACTGTGTAGCTATTTTTGCATCGTTCATTGACTCAATTTCTTGAGCAAACGAATCGTCGAGATATCTTCGACCTGACTACGGAGGGCGCGTGATTTCTGTATTACGTTTATCAGGCATTGATTGTTGATTAGTTTATTTGGAGAGATGGTTTCACTATATGTTTGTAGATGTGGAAATTTTATTAGAAGCTTTGTTGAAAAATCTCTAGTTGTGTTCCTGAAGATATGGTTCAGAGCAAAATATGATATTATTTTACTCTTTAAAGTGAATCAAATAATGCATTTTTTATATGGAATTGCTGCGTATTTCATACTAAATTCTCATTATAAATTATGATCAAATTAGGTTACTATTGTGTTTATATCATCTTAGTATCATGTTACTATTTGTAGGAGCTATCGATAAATAAATGAATAATATTAACGAGAAAAAACATTTTACAAAAAAAAACCGACTTCAAAAAATAAGTGAAAAATAACTTTAATTTCGGAAGTTGGTTGTTTTATTCTTTTTGGAAAAAAAATGACACTTTTTCGTTGTGCCTACCCCCCACAAATTCAAATAACACTAGTGCATTGAAGAATTGAAGATGACGACTAGAAAAATCATCAAAATTCGCATAGAAATGCCGGAAATGCAGTACATTTATGCATGTAACTTTTTACATAAGAACCTAATGTATTATATACTAAAACCTTCCTTAAACTATGTAGATAACATTCATGAAAGAATTATCAAACTTGGTTTATAAGTTTTTATGAAAATCGCGAACATACAAACATACATACTCGTACATACGGGTCGAATACAAAATCGTATTTTTGAAGTGAAACTTCTTTACGCACGTTTGACTTGGGGAGAAAGCTGGCGAACGCGTGACGTAAGCGTTACGAAAAGTGTGATCGGGCGAGGCGAACGGGACTTGAGTGGGGGATATAAGCAAGAGAAAGCAGGGCGCGCGCACATTTTCTTTCTCTGTTCCTCTCATAGCCAAATACGTTCAATACAGATGGAGCGAAAGAAGTTTGACTTCAGTCGTGTGGTCATAAGCACACTCGTATTTTTTTTTAATTGGTCGGTCGGTTAATTAAAATGTTGGTAGATAGCGCCATTATGCAACTTCAGCCCATATTAAACCCATAGAACAAACAATACTAAGTAAATTCTAGCGTGACCTCACTTCCAACTAGTTTGGGAGGTCCTAATTGATTTCCGATGTTTACTGAATTTGGTCCCCCAAACAATTGCGTTGGGTAAATAGTGAGTAGTGTTGGAAATCTCGCTTCGAGAATTCCATGTCTGTTTTGTTTCGTTCTCTTTTGTTTTTTTAAATGTGAAACATCTAATAGGCGCGCCTAAGGAGTAAAACCGACTTATATGTTGAGACGGTAAACGGCATGATGCTCTCTTATACCGTCATGCCTCCTCTTCGCCGTCACTCGTTTTTGGTCTTCCCATCAATTTGTTTCACATCGGGCGTCCCGTGACGGCCAACTTTTATTAAAGGTTTCTGGAATATGGAGCGTAGGGAAGTGATAAGCCAGATCAGAGGTATAGGCGTTTCGTAAAAACTTGGTACAAAATTGGCAGTCAGAAGTGTTTTGCCAAGCATTGGGTTGGCAAAAGATGTAGAAGAATGTGTTATAGAAGAGGACATTTCCCAATGTTTGCCAAGCGTTGGGTTGGCAAAAGATGTAGAAGAATATGTCATAGAAGACGACATTTCCCAATGTTTGCCAAGCATTGGGTTGGCAAAAGATGTAGAAGAATATGTCATAGAAGAGGACATTTCTCAATGTTTGCCAAGCATTGGGGTGGCAAAAGATGTAGAAGAATATGTCATAGAAGAGGACATTTCCCAATGACACGTCAATATCTTGCTGTTAGTTTTATCAAACTATTTCAACTTAAAAAAAAAAACCGAGTGTGCTTATGACCACACGATTGAAGTGAAACTTCAAACGTATTTGGCTATGAGAGGAAGAGAGACAGAAAATGTGCGCGCGCACTGCTTTCTCTTGCTTATATCCCCCACTCAACTCCCGTTCGCCTCGCCCGATCACACTTTTCGTAACACTTACGTCACGCGTTCGCCAGCTTACTCCCCAAGTCAAGCGTGCGTAAAGAAGTTTCACTTCAAAAAAATTAATTGAAATACATTCATTTAATAAAACTTTTATATTGAAAGTTAAAGCAAAAAACATCTGCAGAAGATTGAACATTCAGTTAAACAAAAATGACCTCATTGCTTGGGCGATAATCTTGATAAAAAAAAACGAATTTGTAAATTTCTACATACCTAATACTAACACGACCCGACCCTCCACCAGAGCTAGAGAAAATCCAATCAATCACAGAACGTCCTTTTCGCCGTACAATTTCAACGTAGCTGAATATTTTATTAGTATACTACTTAGCCGTGCAGAAAGTTTTATAATGGTTCTGGAGCTCTGCCAGATATGAAGCGAGCTTGCTATTATATTGTATAACGTTCCCGTTTTAACCCGGTCTGGTATTGTGAGCAAACTTGGTGATATCGTCGTGTGATAGTTGTGTGACTGTTATAAGACCTATTTGGAGGATTTCAAACAAAAGTTTTTGGACGGATTGAAGATAATTAAAAGATGTTTTTTCTGTATTAGCAGACCATTATTTTTATACCCTACTGTTGTTTTAATGGTTATGTAGAATGGGCAAAGCACTGGTATTTCTTTAACCTCTCACACGTTTGCCCACCTACCTGCCAAAACACCCCACGCGTCGGAGTAGTTGAATGGGCGCAGTAAAGTCATTGTTTTAACAATAACACTGTAATGTACAATTGGTGTACCGTTGACGTTTCGAGCACTTTGTCTTATGTAAACTTGGTGTACACTTGACGCTTGTGGGATTAAGAGTCCATTCTATAATGAGTAGGCATCTTATTTGATGGTCTTGTCATTGACATGATTAAATTATCGCAGCACCTAACAATGCTCTAGCGTCTCATTAACACAGTCATAATCAGGTCTCATTATCAAAATGATAATGCAACATCAATGGTGAAACCAAAACAAAAATTAAAAGAACTTGTGAAACAAACTGAAACAATTCATAGCCAGTCGACGTTATACTATCGAACCAAATCTGTAACGATGCAATGTAGCGTAGTAATAATAGCCGAGCTGAAATCGGAGAGATCAAAATACAAATGAACGTCGACGGATTCACGATACAACAGATTGGAGTTAAAGCAATATTCGGTCAAAATGTTTTTGCTAGAATCTTATTTTTACTTTTAGGTTAGAGTTAAACTGCTTATTTTTGCTAATTTATTTTAAGCTAGAATGTAATCAATTACTAAGAACTTTAGTTCTTATTAAGACAAAACTGAGTACTATGTACATACTATAAAGCTACCATTTACTGGGTACGTCTTTCATTGACTTGAATGTGCCCTGGCGGCTGAGAGTATGTCATGCTCATTCAAATGTCTCGCTCATGGTGGCGCATGTGTTGGATCATTTAGCTCCCTTCAAAATGGTTGAGCTGAATGGTGCTAAGCTAATACGAGTGCATGCGTCATGTTCGTGAACGGGCGCCGTCAGTAGGGACTGGTCATCTCTTTGCTGCCACGGCTTATTTTAATTTAATATTTGAATTGTTTTTTTTTTCTCATCTTTTCATTATGACGCTTTTAACGTTCTGCATCGTTCTCACATGTATAATTTTTAACATGAATGATGTAACCAAGACTGTTACCATATTATTTTGATTTAAAAGAGTGTCCATGGAGTTTCTTGCCCGTTCTTCTCCATAAGTACCTACGCTTTGGAATGGGCAACTAGCTTCATCTTTCTGACTGACCGACCCCTGACAATTCAAAAGTGCCTGTAATTGGTTTAATTGAAATAAATGCTTTGAGTTTGAGTGTGAAAAAAAAACTTATTTTGACTTATGAAATATAGTATTAAGTCTAACCGTTTATAGATGTAATAAATTATTAAATAAATAATTTAATAATTAATAAATTATATGAATAATTTTACTATGGAATTAGTTCTCTGAATAATTCAATTAACATTAAAAAATGGTTATTAGAAAATAAGATTCTTAACATTTACAATGGATAGTTGGTACCTACTTTTATGGTTTTGAATAATATTCATGACGTTAAACTATGAAGAAGGTATAACTTGAAAATGAGATGTTTTCGACACACAATTGTAACACTATTTATGTGGATCTGCGAAAATAAAAACTACAGATATAAATGTAACCAATAATAATAAATGTCAATGCCAATAAATGATACATATTTTTTAATCTAAAACCGTTTCATTATTAGTTTTAATAGAACCACGGGTAAACGAAGTTGCCCTTAGTACTATTGATAAAACTTGATTTGCCCATGGTCCGATTGATAGAACCACCGAAAAGAAAAATACCCTTGGTCCTACTAGTAGAACTACGAGGTCGAACCACGGGCAATAGAAACTATAGATATTATTTAATTTTTTTTTTTTTTTTTTTGATACTATGGGTGTATGTGTAAAAACTTGCCTGAAATAAACGAACTTTATTTTTATTTTATTTATTTAAAGACGTACTTTAGATGCGGTTTAGAAAACTCACAGAAACTCTATAGGTTGTAATGTCTCCGCCTTTTCCTATTTTGCTCTTGGCTAACCATAGACATCTCTCCTGGAACTGATTAATGACGAAGGATTACGAGGATCCCCATGACGTCTATTTAGGAGTACTGGATGCAGTCCTTGAGCGCTTCGTCTGATAAGTAGATGACCTAGGTTGTCTTCGTACTGACAACTGATTTCAGTCAGTCTCTTAAAACAATGACCGAAGCTCGAGACCTATCAGACTGTCTAACGCAGATGAACCGGACGATTCAGGAGTCCTGTACGAAGCAGGGTGCAGGCACATCTTTTGCAGATATGGTGAAGAAGGGGTCCAACAGCTTTGTTCGTCCTAATACTTTTAGCTCCGTGGCGATTTATCCCTGTGATATTTCAAAGACCAGTGACGAAACCAAGACTATGGTCCAAAAAATCATATGCCCTGGAGAAATGAAGCTGAAAGTACGAGGCGTACGTAAAATAGGGAAAGGAGGATTAATAATCAGCACTGAGACAAAAGATGACCTAGTTAAGCTCAAACAAACAGTCCAACTCGCTTCGTCAGGGCTTACCGTCGACGAACCTCAAAAACGCAAACCTCGCATTATAGTTATAGGAGTTCCCACATCCATGTCTGAAAAGGAGGTTTATAAATGTATCTATGAACAGAACTTGACCGACAAACTGCCGACCATGTCCCAAGACACATTTTTGACCTCAATAAAACTGAGCCACAAATCGGGCAGGAAGGATGCTGAGAATTGCAACTATATTATAGAAGTTTCAGCCATCATTCGCAAGGCCCTCGTCACACAGGACAGATTATTTATAAATTGGACGTCCTGTCCGGTACGAGACTTCACACTGGTAACTAGATGTTACAAGTGCCAGCAGTATGGTCATGCAGCCAAAACATGCAAAATTGCTGCCCCCACTTGCGGCCACTGCGGTGAAGAAGGGCACACGATCCAAGACTGCGCAAAGAAAGCCAATCCGCCAAAATGTGCTACATGTTCGCGCTTTAAAAAACAAGCCAACCACAAGACGGGAGATACAGATTGCCCTGCTAAAAAAGCTGCCGAATACAGGTACATTAATTCGATAGATTATGAAGGCGCCTAAGAGCGCTACATACTTGTTTATATTTTAGACTTAATTTATTGTTTTATTTTAATATGGATGATAATTTAATGACCGATATAGATAACACATTTTTAACTATTTCAAAGACATGTAACGTAGAGGACTGCAAACAATATCTTTCCGACTATCAAAATTCGCTAACCGTACTAACCCAAAACATTCGTAGTATTTATAAGAACATAGATACCTTTAATATTTTTCTTCATAGACTTAAATTTGATTGTGATATAATGGTACTTACCGAGTGCTGGCTTTCTAATCGCCACGATAACCTCCCAGTAATACCGGGGTACAACTTATTACATACCACAATAAACCACAATCAAAATGATGGTGTGGTAGTCTATGCCAAGGAATCATTAAAGGTCACAGTCGAGGAACATACTCTACAAGACTGTATAAGTAATTGTTTAGTCATCAAAATTGGTAAAACCACAGCGATAATCGCTATGTATAGGTCCCCTTCCTCTAGGAACTTAGATCCTTTTAACAACTCCTTAAACCAAATTTTTCAAGCACTAAGCCCATTTAAGAATGTTATACTGACAGGTGATTTAAATATAAATATTGGCTCCGAAAACTGCGATGCAGGGACCCAAGAGTACCTTAACATCTGCCTATACCATGGTTTTTTCCCCGCTCACACATTGCCTACTCATCAGAGCGGTTCCTGCCTCGATCATATGATGATCAAAACCAGCCTTTCATATATTACGCTTGTTACTAACTCAACAATTACTGACCATCACGCAGTCTTACTCAACGTAAATTTAACGCTGCCTAAGCTAAATCGTCCTCAGACTATTAGCAAATTAAACACAAACAAACTCGAATATGATTTGTGCAACATTGACCTGAGCCTAGTTTACAATACTGCTGACGCTAATCTGGCTTTATCGTACTTAATAAAACATGTTCAACAAGCAATATTACGTAACACGACAGTTTCTACAGTAAATAAGAAATTATATAATATTAAACCCTGGATTACTCCGGGACTAATTCGGTGTATAAGACACAGAGATAAACTACATCAGAAAACTAAACGATACCCTGATAATCTAATAATTCAAACCACCTATAAAAGATACAGGAATTTCTGCACCAATCTCCTAAAGAATTTAAAAAATAATTACGATAAAACTGAATTAAATAAAGCAGGTAAAAATACCAAGCAACTTTGGAAACATATTAAAAACGTCACAAATATGTCTAAACAGCGTGAATCAAATTCGAGTTTATTGCTGGCTAATCCTTCACCACTCTTATCAGCTAACAATGTAAATAACTTTTTTGTAAATGTTGGGAAAACTCTTGCCGATCAGATTCCGAAATATTGCGTCCAACCATCTTTCCAAGTATCATGCAATAGCTCTAACCCGAAATCTTTTGTTATGTTGGATACCGATGAAGATGAAATAACCCGAATCATTTCTGGGCTAAAAGACGACTGTGCAGTTGGATGGGATAATATAAGCAATAAGATACTTAAACTCTTTAAGCATATTTTGGTACCTCCCTTAACGCATATATTTCGAATCTGTCTTTCCGAAGGAATTTTCCCTAGGTGTCTAAAAAAGGCAGTTGTAATCCCTATCTTTAAATCTGGAAGTAAAGACGTAGTTAATAATTATAGGCCAATATCCTTACTCCCCTCAATTTCAAAAATTCTAGAGAAAATTATAAATAGTAGACTAGTTAATTACCTAGAAAAAAACAACATCTTATCCCCTGCGCAATTTGGTTTTAGAGCTAAACTGTCGACAGCAGATGCAGTGCACAACCTGACTGATTATATTTCAGAAGAACTCGGCAAAGGAAACCAGACCTTGGGAGTCTTTCTCGATTTAGCCAAGGCCTTCGACACGGTATCTGTTTCGGTTCTTTTGAACAAATTAGAGATCTTAGGAATAAGGGGAACGCCGCTGAAACTTTTTACTGACTATTTAGACCACCGGTGCCAATGTGTTAGAATAGATAATATTACGAGCGATGAGCAGAAAAATACTGGTTTTGGTGTTCCTCAGGGGAGTATTCTGGGCCCCACCCTCTTCCTTATTTATATTAACGACTTGTGTAATCTAAATATTAAAGATGGCAAAATAATATCATATGCCGACGACACGGCGTTAATATTTAGCGCTAAAACCAGTAGCGAACTGTTCGAAATCGCTCAACTAGGTTTTAATACTGTGACTAATTGGCTTCATAGCAATTTACTAACATTAAATGCCGAAAAAACCAAATATATTCTCTTCTCCATGCGCAAGCCTCAACTTAACATTACTAACCCCTATCTATACGCCCATCAATGTGGAAACCGTGCAATCACCATGTGTAATTGTCCTTTTATCCGCAAAACAAGCAACATTAAATACCTGGGGATAATATTGGACGACACACTCTCTTTTAAAAAACATATTGAAAGCCTAGTTAAAAGAGTGCGCAAACTAATATATGTTTTTAAAAAATTGCGAACATTAGCAGATTCAAAATTAATCACACAAGTTTATTTGGCCCTATGTCAATCTATAATTCAATACTGTATCACTTCTTGGGGTGGAGCACCAAAAACTAACTTGCTTCCTCTTGAAAGAGCTCAGAGAGCAATTTTAAAGGTAGCAAACTTCCATCCCTTCTTTTTTCCCACAGATCTGCTGTATAAATCCTGCAATGTACTAACTGTTCGCCAGCTTTTCATTATGCACTTAGTATTAAAACAGCACACCATGCTTGCCTACAATGCCGACAACACTAACAAGAGACGGAATGATTTAGTATGCATATCTAGCGCAACCTCAAAACATGTCTTTGTAGAAAGATTTTTAACTTTCTTAGGCCCATTCCTGTACAATAGATTAAATAGAAAACTAAATATCTATAAACTAAATTACTATAGCTGTAAAAAAATTATACTTAATTATTTATTAACCATCGACTATGCACAGACAGAAAACCTACTTATTGTCTGCAAATAGAACTGCTAACATGCTATTTTATCTACCTTTAGTTAAGTACCTAAGTTTTAATAAGTTTTAATTTAGTTTTTACGTTATACTCATTGTTAATTTATTACATTAAGTATTTATGCGCTTTCTAGCCTGAAGCACAGGTTTAACCTAGTTCAGGCAAATTAGCAACTGTGCGCTATTTTAATTGTTAAGCTATTTCAGTGTAAATGTATCGTCTTTTATAAATAAACATTATTATTATTATTATTATTATTATTATTAATATGCAGACAAAAATAACGAGTAGTTTAAACATCTTGAATTCCAAAAGCTTACTGAATTTTTAATAGGCCCTGTAGATATATTTATACAACGGAAATAAGATAAATCAATTAGTTACACCAACCAATTTGATTTATTTTCTCTTGTAATAATCGATATTTACTTGTTAGAGCATAACATTTTTTATCGTTCAGTGTATCCAATTTGACAATTAAGACAATTTTCATATAATTGTACATGTTATTATAGTTTATATGATAGCTTATATTATGTAAATATCTATACAAATAAAGAAAAGTTAACAAATTAAGTCAATTTTATTGACATGGATGTTTATTACAGAAAGGAGACTGCAGACATAAAAAACATTTTTACAAAAAAAAAAAAAACAACCGACTTCAAAAAAAACTATACAAAGTGATAAATAACTTTAATTTCGGAAGTCGGTGTCGTTGGTTGCGAATTTTCGTTTTTGACACCGACTTCCGAAATTAAAGTTATTTATCACTTTGTAGTGTTTTTTTTTTGAAGTCGCTTGTTTTTTTTTATACCTAACCCACACAAATTCAATTAACACTTGTGCACTGAAGAATTGAAGACACCGACTAGAAGAATCATCAAAATTCGCATAGAAATGCCGGAGATGCAGTACATTTATGCATATAACTTCGTACATAGAATAGATTACCTAATGTATTATGTACTTCAACCTTCCCAAAAGTATGCAGATCACATTAGTGAAAGAATTATCAAAATTGGTTCATGAGTTTTTGAGAAAATCGCGGACATACAAACATACATACAATACATACGGGTCAAATACAGAACCTCCTTTTTTGAAGTCGGTTAAAAATATACATAATCAGCATATCATGCTCAGTATAGTGGGATTGAATCGATAAACGTAAGGTAGGACGCTTCGGGCTAGGTGGAGCGACGATCTTCGCAGGATGGCTGGTAGCAGCTGGATGAGAGGTGCCGAAAATCGAGTTGAATGGCGTTTAATAGAAGAGGCCAATGGCCAGCAGTGGGCTGCTATAGACTGATAATGATGATTATAGTAGGAACTGATCCCACTGTTGGGCCAGTTCCCGCTCTGGGCACAAAAACATAAAGTCAAAGTCAAAGCATTTATTTCAAATAGGCACATAAAAGGCACTTTTGAACGTCAAAAATTATCTTAAATAAAATAGAATTGATTCTAGTCGCCATACATACATACATACATAATCAGCCTATATTGTTCCCACTGCTGGGACACAAGCCTCCTCTCAGTGAGAGGGAACAAAAACATGCGTCTAAAAAGTTCTAAAGTCCTAATAGCATTGCACCGGCACTTCCGTGAATGAAATATTCATTTTTGCAACGATAGATGTTTGCTATGCCTGGCCTGTGCAAATACGGATTAGGCTCAATTTTCATAAATAAATACGACGCTTGAGCCTTCGCCAAACAAAGGCTTTGGCGTATTTTTTCAAAAGTCTGTCCGTAGAGCCCCTGTGAAGTTTTTGGGACATATAGTTTGTTTAGATCTGTTGTTACTTAGGTTGTACCCAGACTGAGTCCAGCTTATCCATAATAAAGGCTGTAATTTTGCTTTATGGAAACTACTAGCTGTGCCCCGCGGTTTCACGCGCGATAAAAGTATTGTAGTCCTTTTTATTGATTCCCTTTATAAATCTCCACCCCCCCTTTTTGCACACTTAAGGGATAATTTTGGGGATAAAACCTATTCTATCCTATTCTGTCCTTCCCCACAACTCAAACTATCTCCACACCAAATTTCATCTAAATCGGTTATTGATTCCCCCATACAAACTACCCCCCCCCCCCTTTTCACCCCCTTAAAGGATGATTTCTGAGATAAAAACTATCCGATGTCCTTTTCCGGGATGCAATCTATCTCTCTGCCAAATTTCATCTAAATCCGTTCAGTGGTATAGACGTGAAAAGGTAACATACAGACACAGACAGAGTTACTTTCGAATTTATAATATTATAGTACTTATGGAAGTACAGATGATGACTCTCAAAGGAAAAGCTATTAAAAACCTGCTATGGCGCAGCACAAATTGTTCTATGGTGAACCAAACTTTTTCATATCTAGTCGTGTGTGCACTGTCTGAAAGTAATGTGACACCTAACAAACCACATTAGCACAATCGAATAGAGAAACAATTGTTAACAATACCAGAAAAAAATGTTAACAATACCAGAAACAATTGTTAACAATACCAGAAAAAAATGTTAACAATACCAGAAACAATTGTTAACAATACCAGAAAAAATTGTTAACAATACCAGAAACAATTGTTAACAATACCAGAAACAATTGTTAACAATACCAGAAACAATTTATTGTTAACAATACCAGAAACAATTTATTGTTAACAATACCAGAAACAATTTTTAATAATGCCAGAAACCAATGCTGTAATGGTGACTCGAAAAACAAAAGCAAGAACTCTTTCATCAATGGAATATCAAGACGATATTGCATGCAACGGAATTGTACGGAAAATCGCGTGCCTATTGAAAATAATGCTGAATGCACTAAACTATAACTGCGTCATACGAATGAAAAAGAAACACCTCAAAAAGCGATTTCAAAACTACCGTCCGGTTGCACAAACAGCGAGTTACAATTTTTAATATTCAGTTTTCAGACAACATGTTCAAAGTATTGTTCGTTATTGATTTTGAGGCATCTCTTTGTTGCCTTTCAAATCATTAGAAAACACGTGACGTGTCTCGATTTTGTGACACTAACGGATGTGAACTTAAATCCTTTTATAAATGCGTTATTATAATTATGTATGAAGAGTCTTCCATACTTTTCAATAATATCATGCTCAAAAATCAGCAATAAAGTTAAATAATTTACACTGAAATTCATCATCTGCTTGGCTTTTTCCCAATCATGTCGGGGTCAGCTTTCAGTCTAACCGGATGCAGCTGAATACCAGTATTTTACATACAGGGACTGCCAATCTGACCTCCACAACCCAGTTACTGGATAATACGAAACCCCTTGGTAAGACTGGTTGTCAGACTTTCGGGCTTCTGACTATCCGTAACGACTGTCAAAGACCGACGAATGACAGCCGGGATCGGGCCGGGGCTTAACGTGCTTTTCGAGCCACGGGGGAATCTCGGTAAATATGGTCATCCATCCACAGACCAACCGCGGTAAGCGTAGCTTAACATGATCGATCGACCTGTGCGGCTGTTATTATTTAGCCACGGGCCCCTCTACTAATTTACATAAAAATTGTTAACCCAAAACCGTGCAGTACAGCGTAACCACTAATTAACTATCGTCAGTGGCACCGGGCCGAAATAAATCAAGTGACACTTGTCACGGACGTCCCATAACTTGTAAGTTATGCGGCGATCGCGTGCGTCTGAACCCGCACATTCACGGAGACGTTGACGCGCGGTGAGCGTTGCGCTCATTTGAGTCGATCGATGATTCGGTTTTGGTAATTAAGAATTGCTTATAAGGTCTATATTTTATCCGTAAATAGTTCTACTTGTCTTTGTAGTTGTCGAAGAACCATTGCTTGTATCTTTGAGTCTTTCATTGGTTTTTGTCTTTCAGGCATTGTAAATAGGGGCAAACAACCTTATTTGCCTATCAAATCGATTCTGAAAGTTCTATTAATCTGCCCAGTGGCAGATGATGCGTGAACAGAAGGAAAAGCAAACAAATAATTGATGATAGACAAACAAATGTTTGATACGTATCCTTTATCGATTTACTGAGCAGAAATAGCCTATTTGAATTTAAACCTAGAACGTGCCTAGATTAATAATATATTCGGCCGTGTTCGAACTTAATTCTAGAATATCGGTAAACAAAATTATGTCAAATTCAAATATCTGTCCAATCAACCATGGAACGCAATACATCAATTAATCAGTATTTTGATGTTATTGTGTCCCACATTATTGAGAATCAAACTACGTTTAGGCTATTTTATGATATTGCAGTTCAGTGAATTCAAAATACATTAGAATTATGAATTTAGATATAAGGAAATTAGTAAATACTAGCTTCTGCCCGCGACTTCGTCCGCGTGAAATTCGTACTTTCCTCTAAAAGTTTCGAAAATGTATGTTGGTATGATCTTTATAATTAATTTAGATAAATAAGTATTCGGGCCAATTTTTAAGTTTATAGAACAAAGGAATCAGATTTTTCAAATAAACTGTATCCCCGCTTTTCACCCGCTTTTCACAATTTTCGAGCTAATCAAGCCACGCGGTAAAATCCTCCCCTTTAAAATTAACTACCTCTTTTCACACAGTTCGGGGTAGATTTTCGAAAAACCCTGATACATGTTATTAATTATTTTTAGTCCTTAGTATAAATACTGAGTTTCAAGTTAATCGGACAGGGCGTTAAAATTCTTCCATACAAATGTTGACACCCCCCAATACCTCTTTTATAGGGGGTAGGTATTTTAGAAAAACGAAAAATTCCAAACTTCATAATTTACTTAGATAAGTATTCGTGCCAAGTTTCAAGGTTATTAACTCAAGAAATAAGATTTTTCATACCAACAAAATCCCCCCTTTTTACCCCCTTAAAGGTTTAATTTCCAAAAACCCCTTCTTATTCAATAGGTACCTACTCTTCACAAAGAACACACCCTCCAAAATTCATGTCCCTAGGAAGGACCAGCGATTTAGACTGTGCGTTGATATTTCAGTCAGGTCGTTCATCCCCCTTTTGGGGGAGAAATTATCAAAAACGCTGAGACACGTATAAATTAATTTTTAATCGTTAGCCTAAATACAAAATTTAAAGATCCTAACTTTTAAACTGACGGACTTTCATACACAACTTCATCCCCCCTTTTAACCCTTTGGGGGTAGAATTATCAAAAACGCTGAGACACGTATAAATTAATTTTTAGTCGTCAGCCTAAACACAAAATTTGATGATCCTAACTTTAAAACTGACGGACTTTCATACAAACTTTCATCCCCTATTTAACTCCCTTAGGGGTTGAATTTCAAAAAATCCTTCCTTATTCCTTGTCTACACAACAAAAAAGAAATGAAAATAAAGCTGAAACGCCTGTGCAATACTATCTACCTATACCTACTTCACTTAAAAATAAATACTTATAACTACTTTAATTAATAAAAGTACCTACGCTTAATAATTTTTAATTTGAACGAATATTTAAACACTACCAAAACAACTCATAGGTACCTATTTTACAAAATAACAACAAAAGAAATTCAAATAAACTATTTAAAGACTAAAAGTCGCGCTGATAAGCACGGTTTCTCAATATCAATAAATTATTGTCTGTCAATAAGGTCGAACGCTCTGAACGCATCAACAGCCAAATATTGAATGAAGCTCGCTCCATATAGGCTCGCTCTCGGACCTCCCGCCTTTTTATACCCGCCGCGACCTGTGTCGAGCGCGGCAACCGTTACACAAAAATAATCCTTATAACATGATTCAGACGTGCGACGGCGCGATGGCTTATTTCATGTATAAGTTTGGTGTTTCTATACCGATTTCTATGATTCTTTTTTTATTGAATAGGTAATAATGTTAACTTTTTTAAATTAGGGATGAGTGAGAGTATTATAAACGCAAGAGTAAACAAATATAATCAGAATGCTCCGAACTGCTAAGCTATCAGGAGTTACACGTGTTATTGTGAGTCAACCATAAAAGATAGACATATGCTGTTGCGGGATATTTTTTAGACAATTTTATGTAGAATATTTCCGTCATACATGATTTCTATGTAACTTTAATCATTAAGGCTGCATACGCGACGGAAGCTTAAAAAATGGAGTAACTTCTCCCGTTTTCCCAACATTTCCCTTCACTACTCTGTTCCTATTGATTGTAGCGTGATGAAAAGTATACTATAACCTGCCCAGGAGTATGAAGAATAATTGTACCAAGTTTCGTTAAAATCCGTCGAGTAGTTTTTGTTTCTATAAGGAACATACAGACCGACAGACAGACAGACAGACAGACAGACAAAAATTTTACTGATTGCATTTTTGGCATCAGTATCGATCACTAATCACCCCCTGATAGTTATTTTGAAAATATATTTCATGTACAGAATTGACCTCTCTACAGATTTATTATAAGTATAGATAATTGACAACTAATGTAGAGAACCATTCGTCACATTAGGTAGTTGGTACTTGTATTTACGCAATCGTTCAATTATCCGGTCCCTAAGCAAATGTATAAAAAAATTACATAGGTACCTACAAGCTAAACAAAAATAAAAACCATGACATTTTGTCACTTATAATGTCAATTGAAAAAAAAGAACACTCAAATTACTTTATTATTAAATTATTATTTGTTTCCAAGCAAAGAGATGAATTCGAAGACATGTGACATCCACCAACCCGCACTGGGCCCGCGTGGTGGATTACGGCCCACTCCCTCTCACAGAGAGGAGGCCTGTGTCCCAGCAGTGGGAACGTTATAGGCTGATAATGTGATTATGTAAAGAGATGCTCGTGGTTAAATAATTCCAGACGTACGGGGCGATCGAAGGACAAGTTACGCTTGCTGCGGTCGTTTCGTGGATGGGTGACCATTCATTACGTATTGAGACCACTCCGTGCCTCGGAAAGCACGATAAGCCGTTGGTCCCGGCTGTCATTCGCAGAACTTTGACAGTCGTAACGGGTAGTCAGAAGCCCAAAACTCTAACAACCAGTCTCACTTCAACCAGTCGCTCCATCATTGGCGCATATATGGCAGCGAGCGGCGAAATAATGGCCGTGTCGTCGCTCGAGCAGCAATAGTGGAGTTTTAGTCGGTAGGAGTCCGACATCATAATCCTACGTTCTTCCCGGAAGGAGGGTAGAAAAAAAAGGTTAGGGGCGAGGCTCCCTAGAAAGAAGCCCTAGATACGCGAATGCGCTCCATGTAAAATACTGGTATTCAGCTGCATCTGATTAGACTGGAAGTTGACCCCAACATAGTTGGGAAAAGGCTAGGCAGGTTGATTGAACAAAAAGCAAAAGTACATACATACTTTCGAGATCAAATAAAAAAAATATTATTAATATCCATACCCATAATCAGCTTATATTGTTCCCACTGCTGGGACACAGGCTTCCTCTCTTCGAGAGGGTGTAGGCTATAATCTACCATGCGAAAAAATTCAAAGACATGTGACAATACGTGTTCGAATTTTTTGGTTCTAGGACATGCCGGTTTCCTCACGATGTTTTCCTCCACCGTTTTGAGAGCAGTGGTGATGAAATAATTTACACAGAGTAAAGCGCCTGTCTGGGTTCGAACCTACGACCGACAACTCGTAAGTCGCGTCAATTACCACTGGGCCACCACGGATATCAACTTATAAAAAAACTCAACCCCAAACTAATTTAAACAGCACCTACCAACATAGTCCTACAGCAGAATAATTTAAAAGGCACATAAAGTTGGTAGCACACTGCACAGTAATTCATACATCTAAACGACACGCTTTCCCCTGAAAAGCGATTTTTTTTTACAAGTCACATTTCATTTTACATTTTGTTCTGTATCCGGTTCCGCGTATTTAAATTACGAGAACAATTTTTGGCAAATGATTTTTATTTTGTCCCTCTTTGTGGAAACTGCTTTGAGTTCCTCCTCTGGGTCTGTCGGTTGTATGTAATGAGGTCTTTGAATATAATATGTTGCAAACGATGTGTTTTGAGGTACAAATTTTGTAAAGAGTACGAATCAGAACGAGAATGTTATCATTTTACTCTATTTCATCATTTGTAAAGGAAGTAGCAGATAATAATTTAATGTTCGCGAAGTGATCGTTGATCTATAGTACAATTAGATAAATAAACCATTTATTCAGTGCACATACAATACATAGCACAACTGAACACACAAATGCACAATAATTATATGATAAAAAATTATATATATATTCATGTAATTTTTATCTTTGAATTGTGCTTTTTTAAACAAGGTTAAGGTCACGGTTAAGTTTTTTTTAAACAAGGCGCCAACAATTATTATGCAACCTACCTATTACGAATATATCGTTATTTAACCGGTCAAGCGGCGCGGTTCGCCAATCGGCGACGAAACAATAGAAAATCAATTGTGTCTCATTAGCGAAGCTTGACAGATTACTCAATACTTTAAATTAAATTTAAAGATTAAAGTACGTCATAGTGTCATTTAATTTATTTAAGTACGTTTTCATTTTTTATATTCTTTGTATGGTGGCAAAGAGCGGTTGCGTCTCAAGGTTGCACCAAATGTGCAATTGCAGATGAGGATTTTTGCTGACATGCACTAACTACACTATAAAAACCTCTGCCATTAAAGTGAATTTATTACAAATACGAGTAGAACTTTTTTTGCAGTCAGATAACTAATGAAAAATGCATACAGAAAGGCTGTTTGATAAATCAAAGGATATCAGATCGATAAAATCAATTAAGCCTCCAATATTCACACCAATCTATTCGATGACAAAACAACAAACACGCTAACACGGAATAGGTTTGCAAAAAAAAAACTATTAAGGTGAAATGCGCAAACAAAAACTGACGTTATTATAGTATTGCGTGACGCACGGCTGTTCAGTACTCTAAAGTTTACCCTTTTTCCATTTTCTAGGAATATGCTCGGGTAATGATTTGTGCAATTAACCGGTTTATCCGATTCTTATATTGTTGATTAAATTAGTGTTACAACTATACAGAGACATTTTTTATCACCATCCAAATTTTTACAGGTTGTTCTACACATGAATATGAACAACTTTCACTATGGGACCAACTCTGAAATAACGAAAAAAAAACAGCTATTTTATACATTTTGGTCAAGTAGGTATTGAACTTTTGTATTAAACAGCTGATTTTTTTTCGTGATTTCAAAGTTGGTCCCATAGTGAAAGTTGTTCATATTCATGGGTAGAACACCTTGTAAAAATATGGATGGTGAATAAAAAAATCTTCCTGTATAAGGCTAAGAATGCCTAACTTTTTGGAGTTAACTAAAGGGCCGACAGTTTTATGTATTCGCGTTACTACTTACTCGTACCAAAATATTAAGAAAGAAAAATATTTTATTTGGGACACACACAAAAATCTTCCGAAAAAAAAGAACCGGAGTTACCGACATAGCTTAAAGAGTAAGCAAACTGAAGTGGCAGTGGGCTGGCCATGTTTGTAGAAGAACCGATGGCCGGTGGTGCAGACGAGTCCTGGAGTGGAGACCGCGTATCGGCAAGCGTGTTGTGGGACGCCCCCCAGCTAGATGGATGGACGACCTAAAGAAGGTGGCTGGGACAGACTGGATGCGGAAGGCGGAGGACAGGGTGTTGTGGCGCAGCCTGGGAGAGGCCTATGTCCAGTAGCGGACTGCAATAGGCTGAGTTGATTGCACCATGTAGGTTCAGTATATTGCGTAATATTTGAATGGGTAGCTCACCGTCCGATCAGGACCAGGCCCGTGCCAGACGGCGCGTACGTGTTCCACGCGCGCCTCAAAGAGATGTCAGCAAAAAGGAAGGGGCCTGCCAGGGCCGAAGTCTGCCGGGGGTGCGGGATTGTCCGAAAGGGTTACCGCTACCCCGGAACATAAAGGGCTAAGGAAGGAATACAGATGGGTTTTAGTCAGTAAGAGTCTGATACTACGTTCCGCTCCACCCAGAGCGGGAGGGGTCATTTGATGATTTAACATCCAAAAAAAAAAAGAGTTAAATTGAAAACGACCTAAAAAAATACCTGTGCGAGGCCAAAAAGGCTCCTATCTCAGCATAATGCTACAATATTAAAAAAAATCGCAGCGCCGGTATTCTGATAGGGCCCGATAGTAATAATTGGTTAGAAAATTTTATTGTTGACACAAACAGCCACATCAAAGGGGCAATTCTCGTAATTTTAAGAACTTTCACAGTCTGATCTCAGTATCAATCTGTCAAATATACCTCTAATTTCCCTACATTTTGACAAGTTTTTGACCTTTGTTTGTCGCCGAGATGAGACTGCGACTAAATTTCAAACATTTTAAATTACAAGAATTGACCTTCTGTTTATATGATCTACACCGGAATACCAAATTAAACCACTAAAGTTTAAAACATTCTTAAAAATATTTCTATCACATTCGATATTAATCATTCGGTCGATTGACTTTTGTAAACTGTGAATACAGAGCTTTTCGCTTCAATATTACTATAGAATCGACGAACTGGACCAAGAAGGCGAAGATTTCGCCAGCCTTACTAAATTTCAAAAGGGAAATTTCCGGATCTCGTAGATCAGAGGTCACCGTGACCTCGCTTGAATCAAATTTATCATCACAAAGGTATCCTAAAAGATTCATCAAAGAATTTATCTTGAAAAATCGTCACGTACCTTCAATTTTCAGAATATTTTAATTTCCGGCCGGACGGTCTGTGACATATTGGCTTTCAAACGACAGCCTGAAACCGTTTTCAGGGTGATTCAGGGGTTGTGAACACCTAAACGGGAATGCGTTAATGGCTCAAAGTGATCTCTATTTTCGTATGAAATTGTGTCGGGTTATAGCTATTTTTACCCGACTACGGTGAAGCAAAAAGGAGGGTTATGATTTTGACCGGTGTGTATGTATGTATGCATGTTCATCTGTTTCCTCATAACTTAAAAAGTACTTATAATAATTTGACAAATGAGGTATCGTTAGAAGCGTCTTGACCGTCCGCTGGCTATGTGACGTCACACTAAATTCAATATGGCGCCCTCTAGAGGACATAAAGTAATGAATTTTGGAATGGTGCCTTATGGGGTATCAAATGAAAGGGCTTAATTAGCACATTTCAAAAATATAAGTATTACTGCAATAAGCCCCAAAATAATTAAATAAAAAAAAAATTAAAAACTAAAACCCGAATACTGAAAAGGATGAAACAAGAAAGTACCTTGCCGTGGTCGCATGCTATCATAGCATATTTAGTACAGCGGCATGCGACCACGGCAAGGTAATTTCTTGTTTCATCCTTTTCAGTAGTCAGGTTTTAGTTTTTAAACTTTTTTTTCGTATGAAATTGTATCGGTGTTATTTTTTTACAAAAAATGTAGTATCTTCCTACCTATCTTTAATCTGGAGATCAGTCAAGTTCTTTGGATGAGCTAAGAAAGTAAAATATTGCTTTTGCCTGAAAAAGTTACTAATAAGGGTAGATTAAGTATTAGGTAGGTACTATTGACAGGCGGAGGTATGTGGCACTAGTATGAACTTATAACCTATACCTTCCTGTTTATGTATGTATTATTAATATCACCAATCTCCACTTAACCACTCCTCTCGTTTACCGCTTCATAAAGAAAAGAAAGGTATTGCGACTCGTATAGAAAGATCAGAAACTAAACCAAACACAGTATAACAAAGTCAAAGCATTTATTTCAAATAGGCACATAAAAGGCACTTTTGAACGTCAAAAATTATCTTAAAATAGAATTGATTCTAGTCGCCCATTCCAAAAGGTAGTTTTCGTATGAACAAAAACAAAACAAGTTATATGAAAAAAAAAAACCGAGTGTGCATAAGCACACTCGGTTTTTTTTTTCATATAACACTCAGTCGTGTGGTCATAAGACCACACGACTGAAGTGAAACTTCAAACGTATTTGACTATGAGAGGAAGAGCAACTCCCGTTCGCCTCGGCCGATCACACTTTTCGTAACGCTTACGTCACGCGTTCGCCAGCCTACTCCCCAAGTCAAGCGTGCGTAAAGAAGTTTCACTTAAAAAAAAAGTAATAAAAATAAAAATGAAACAGAAAGTCCTATACGAGGCCAAAAGGCTCCTATCTCAGCATGTTGCTGTAACATTAAAAAAAAAAATGTCACAGCGCTGGTATTCTGAAAAGGCCCGCTGTGATGACACGGTCATCATCTTCATTATCATCACCGACAGCCCTGTTTCAAGCCTCCCCTGTTTATGCCTTTCCTTGCGTGTTCCCCTATTTATACATAAACGTCCATTCAACTCGAACAACATTATTTTACAGAAAAGCCTCAGAGAAGTTTTTAGATAAATAAAAGTTCATACGATCCATTTTTCTGACCACATCTCATAAAACCGTATCGTTTCTACTCCATTTCAGGGTTTCAATAAAATTAAGCCCCTATTGTGAATGGCATTGGGTCTAATATCAATATTTCCTTCTTTCCTCCTTTCATCTGTTTCAAACAGCGGCGCATATCCTGAGAACGAGATTGGAACAAAGATTTAAAGTTTAATAAATAGACGGACAAGAAAATAATTAATAGTTGCATATTGTTATATAATGGCTTAGATTTCCTCGTACCATTGTAGTTGTAACGCAAACTATCGTAATCAATGTATTTTCCGAACTGTTATTAAAATAACTATTATTTTTGCTTAGAATTCTTTACTATTTTTTTTTTATACAATATTGTAAAACAAAAGCAAAAACTTTATCGAAAAGTAATTAAGTGCAACTAACTACCAAAGCCCTCTTTGAAAGGGGAAATCAGATTTCGGAAAGTGATCGGCACCGTATCGCCTTTCGCCTCGCCATCAAACAGGCGTCAACCTAACGTAAGCACGTAACAAAGCGGATCAGAAGCTCCGATATGTCGACTCGGCTACGGCTAGGCAACGCCGTGCTTACGGCTCGCCGACCGAGGCAGGGGTGAGAGGGGCAAGCGTGGACGAAGAGACGTAAGTTCGGGTACGGAGAGACGTAAGCGTGGGGACGGCGAGCCGTAAGCGCGGGGACGACGAGCCGTAAAGGTATGATTCCGATCTCGGCAGCACGCAGCAGTGCTGCCGCGGCATCAGTGCGGTCGCAGCACTACTGGTCCTCATACATTTTCTATAGGTTTATATGAGATTACATTCCGAGCACGGCAGCAATGCTGCGCGACATTCCTATAGAGAATATATGGGGACCAGCAGTGCTGCGGCAGCACTGCTGCGTGCTGCCGAGATCGGAATCACACCTTTACGCACCGCACCGCGGTGCGTGAGCTTGTCCCGAGGCGAGGCGATTACGTTACGATTCCGATTAGTGTGCGTTGCAGTAGGGAGTTTCATACAATGTATACTTAACGGCTCGAGTTGATACGGCGCCGATCTTTCCGGTTTGGTACGTATGCTAAGACCTTGAATTCTTATTTTTTGTTGTAAATTTTGACATTCCTCTTTTTCTTCGTTTTGTTGGCACAACTGTATTTTAAATCTTGTTAGCTCAAAATTTGGCCACTGTCACGAAAAAAAAAATGTTGTTTTGACATTCGAAAAGTACCTTATAATGGTCTTATTGAAATAATAGAATCGACTTTAACTTAGTATTCTAAACAAAACTATCACAAAATACCGTTTTACAATCGGTAGTTACAGACCGGTTCGAGCTTTATTTGCGAAGCTCGATGACTGAGAACCACCGTGATTGGCTCCACTATACCGTTACGGTACAGAAACGGCGATCCTCTCGTAATCATTGTTGGGCATTGTTTATCAGTGCCATGTTTTCTTGCTCTTTTTTGCTGCTCTTGTTTCCTACCTCTTTTTTATAGAAATAATTGGACCTCTGTAACTTCAACTGTGTTACGTTATAATAAGTATTTATTTTTATTGTAAATAGTATATATGTGTATATAACTTATTTATGTATTTGTGTACCTAATTTTAAGTTTTTTTTTTATCATTGTTCCTCTCAACCAAAGCACCTGCCATCTAATCTCTTCACCACCCTTGGTTGACTGGAAGAAAATGCCTCAGGCATTAAGTCCGCCTTTGTACAGACTTTTTTTATTTGTGCATGAATTATTATTAAATAAATAAATGCCAACTTCTACATTTCTAACTTCAAAAATGACGAACTTCCGTACAAAATTTCACCCCTATTTGACCCCTTTAGAGGACGAATTCAAAAATTTCAAAAATCCTTCCCTAAGTGCTCACCCTCGTTTTATTGTTATAAGGAATTATATGAAAACCTTTTCTGCAAAATTTCAAGGTTCGGAACCCAGCGGTTTAGTCTGTGCGTTGTTTATCACTGAATTTAAGATATAAATTAAATATCCCTACTTCTTATGTTTGTTTAGCTTTTTATCATCTTTGTTGGATGTGGAGTCCAATGTATTTCAAAGAATTCTAATTCATAGTCAACTTTTGTATTGTTGCTATATACAAACGCCAGCAGGCTGCACATCAAGCTACCCGAAACTGTGAAATTTTCCCAATCAACTTTGACCCTTATGCTTTAGCGATAAAGTTGAAAATCTATTAAATAAATCTGACAGATTGTAGCAGCTTTTTGTGCTGGCATCTGTACCATGAATCTGGTCCATGTGAAGTTGTTTAAACCCTGAAGGAAAACATGAATACGGGATGCCCGGAGTGAACACTACTTGAAGAAAAACAGTTGTACCTTTTCGTGTGAAGGATCTAGTTTGGTCAGGCGGAACTAACCAGGTATTGGTCGTTCAAATAAGCCTCATGGGTGGTAGGCTTAAAAAAAACCTGTGCGGTTGGGGAGCCGGTCAGGAATGAAGTTCTTTACGCGATACTTGCACGCACACACACTCGTATATTATAGAAAGAAACGGAGAGAGAGCGGAGACAGAGGACAGGGTATTTTGGCGCAGCATGAGAGAAGCCTATGTCCAGCAGTGGACTGCGATATGCTATGTTAATTGATTTGATTGAGAGAGAGCGAAAGTGTGAACTTATTACGCATTTTTAATCTATCTAGTAAAGCAGAGAGTAGTATAAGCTTTTAGAAGCTCTTATAAAGTGGTCGCCATATTGGATTTTCATTTTGACCTCGCTATCGGCTTTAGCACTCTCAAAAATCAAGAAAACAATCTCTCTCTTTCTGCTTCTTTCTACAATATATAATAAAAAGGGTCACAGAGTGAGAGAAAGTTAAATGAAGGGGTCACATAACGCTTTTTCGGTATACGTGACGGTTTTTGCCACTTTACTGCTACCACAGGCCGCGATAAAGAACTTCGTTCCAAAAAGTTAAAAGCACTTCCATTACTAACTGATGTTTCATTAAACTCATATCGCTAAACAAACAGGAAAATAAACTATACATAAAATAAGTCCGGCACGCCTAGCAGAATTAATGTATTCTGTATTTATTTTGTTAATCCCACCATGTCTGCGAACAGTACTAAATGAAAGCAAAATATTGTTTCAGGCCTGAAACCCGGGATGGATTTTGTGAAAACAAGTTTCAACGATTCCGTTAAATACGGAATTCTGGCTTTGCTTCTAGTTACTCGTATGTTCTGAATAAATTTTGACTATTTTGGTGTCGTTAGAGACTAACCCGCTTAGTAATAAACGTTGTATAGTGTCTGTATAGTTTCAAAACGCTTTGTCTTCTTCTTTCAAAACTCAAATTACTGACGACTGAAAGAGAGAAATCGGTGTGTAACTATTCATCTGATATTATTATTGTTGTTTGTTTGTTACAAAAGTAGTTCTTTTTGGGATTAAATATATCGCGTCGCGTCGCATATTGTAATCACCAAAAAATGAAGTCTAAAATTACAATAGTTCTAGCTGGGTACCACGAGGTTAGGTTACTTCAAACCCTTTCCATAGAAATAGGAGCCCCGCGAAGCGGAGCTCCGTCGACATAGGATGCAAGAGCGAGCAAATGAGAATACAAATACCTTTACCTAGGTATTTTACAATAAAATGGAGTTTAATTTTGGTGATCATTTACTATTTTTGGCAGTAAAAAGTGTTTTTTTGATGTTATATTTTACTTTATCTCGTGATAAGTAAGCATAAGCCGTTATTTTTCCAATCTGCAATTGGCATTTTGTTTTTGTTTTGATTGTTGTCATCTACCAGAGTCGCGGGCGCATGAAGGATTAATTTGTATTGTCAAAATTTAATGCGTGTCTTTGGTCCCTGGCCCTGACATCAAGCAATGGACAAAATTGACAACTTTTTATATGCATGAGTATGAGGCTTTTGACTACGTTGTATGTTTGTATATTTTCTGTCTTTTTTTTATTTGCAATCTGCGTTTTATTTGTGCAGAATTAACAAATTTTCTTTCTTTTCTTTCTAACTTTGTTTATGATTAATACCATAAACAAAGTTAAAAAAATATATGTACCTAAGATTCTTCTTTTCACTATCAAAAATAAAATTGTCTTGCCACAACGAGGTAAAATTCTCTAACTTTAGAACCGTATTTATAAGTATGTTAAGTGTATACTTCAAGACGCTGTACAAAGTTCTCGCCGTAATTGAATTGGTTGTTAATAGGCCAGCAATTTGCCTGAGTGCATCCGTTGGCACGGGATGTGACCAAATCTCGCTACTTTTAGATCTTGTGGGAGTTTTCACTATTGTATTGGGGTTGAGGTAGTCAAGTCTGTGTATTTTTTGGTGTTCCTTTAACTTTTAAATGCGACGCGATTTTTTTATTCTATAAGTTGGATTATTTTTACGTGACATTTTTGTTTTAAATTGGTTTGTTTACTTTTTTAATAATACTAACAGACAAAAATACATTAAGGAAAGACAACAATGAATCCTTCTGGGAAAACTAAATGTGTATTACCATCAATCACACTTCACACTAACACACTAATATTATAAAGCCGAAAGTTTGTGAGTGTGTGTGTGTGTGTGTTTATATGTTTGTTACTTCTTCACGCTCAAACGGCTGGACCAATTTTGATAAAATTTTGTATGGCGGTAGCTGACACCCTGGATTAACATAAAGGCAACTTTTTATCTCGATATTCCTACAGGATCAACACTTATGCGGATGAAACCGCGGGGCGCAGCTAGTTATTGAATGAAACCAAATTAATCTGTATTGAACATTTTATTAAAAGTCTTGGAATTATCAACTCACATATGATCCACAATTTAAAGCAACAGGATATGAAACATACATCGTTTTTATTTTCATCTCAACATAGAAAATAATATCGGACCATTGAGAAAACCATAAATTTTGAAATGTTGGCACCGTTCGCGTTTGTAAGGATTCCTTGTCTTCCGAATTATGAGTATGGTATCATTTCAGTTTTGGTTTTTTAGGAGTATTCATACACCTGCACTTCTGAAGACCTAAAAACGCCACTAATGGCGTGATTGGATTGGCCACATACTTGGCCAAACTCATTTCACAAATTACGACTCGAAAAGAAGAAGAAGTTTATAGAAATTGTATTTGAATACTAGCTTCTGCCCGCGACTTCGTCCGCGTGAAATTTCACCCTCCCCCCATTCACCCTCTTAGGGGTGGAATTTCGAAAAACCCTTTCTTAGTGGACACCTACTCTTCACAAAGAACGCACCCTCCAAATTTCATGTCTCTAGGACCAGCGGTTTAGGCTGTGCGGTGATATATCAGTCAGTCAGTCAGTCAGGACTTTGTATTTTATATATTATATTATATAGAAGATAATTATGAGTAACAGCCGTTTGTGTCCAACTACAAGGCAAAAGCGTCCCTTCCCTCCTTCCAATTATCCTTATCTACTGCTGTTTATGGCTTATACTTATGGAAAAAGTTGAGCTCGTCCCGCCATCAACTCCTACCACGTTGCCGTTTAGTGCTGCTTGGGACCCAATGTGTGGTTATTTTAGCCCATAGCTCCTCAGAATTGGAATATACGTATTTATTTAACCGACTTCAAAAAAGGAGGTTTTGTATTCGACCCGTATATATGTTTGTATGTCCGCGATTTTCTCAAAAACTGATGAACCAATTTTAATAATTCTTTCACTATTGTGATCTACATACTTTCAGGAAGGTTTTAGTATATAATAAATTAGATAATTATTCTTATGTAGGAAGTTATATGCATAAATGTATTGCATCTCCGGCATTTCTATGCGAATTTTGATGATACTTCTAGTCGGTGTGGGAACCTCCTTTTTTAAAGTCGGTTAAATAAAAATCTAAGCTGCATTATTCATTGCTCCCCCTATCAGTATTTCACAGATATACATCGGAGCACAGTCATCGATGTACACACACCAATGGCGTACAGGAAGTGGGAAGCGATAAATTCGTTGCGAAGTAAAATAAAACCTTTGGCTTCGCCCGTTTCGCTGTCTGCATTTATGATATATCGTCTGTACGATTCTGGTTGGATTTTTTTTTTATACATTTTAGATGCTAAAATATGGAGGAATTTAAGGTAGTTTAACTATTGAATGAGAATCTCTAAAAGTATTTTGTTTGGGAAGTTCAAAGAATGTATGAATACAAATAAAAAAGGAAAGAATAACTCACTGACTGACTCATCAACGCCCAGCCCGAAATCTTAGACCTAGGAAGCTGAAATTTGGACAGAGGACCAAGAATACTGATGTTTCCAAAGTCCCAGGGGACAGGGAATATAGGGCAAACGCTGTAAGTTGTTGGTAAAGTGCTAGTCGTCGATAAGCTGATAGAAACAATGCTGACCCTACTCCAAAACCACTTTTGGGCTCATACTTAATTATTGTCAAAAAGACTCGGGTAGATGTATACATACACGACACATAAATACTAATAAATAAAGCTCAATTTTGTTATATTCATCAATTTACTAATATTCTAAGCTAGAGTGCTGGACTTGATTTAAAGAGTAATAGTGACGTTTAATTATCATTATTTCCAAAGGAGTCTACGCTTTGGAATGATGATTTTGTAAAACGTTAAAACAAATCAATTTGTCACATATAAAGTAAGCCGTCCAATACATACCAATAAAATAAATAATTAAACTAAGGTTTTTTTTTCTATGAGCATCTCCCAGATATATAAAATATATAACTTTTTTAATGATTATTAAATAATAATAACTAATATTATTAACGTAGGAACGATACATTACTTGGTATCAAAGGTTACTAAACCGTCCTTTTTAAACCAATTGCAAATTGTAGTCATATTATGACATTGATTTAGCCACACGCTTAGATACATTTGACGTGAAAAAAATTGATTTGCGCTCATTACTCGTAACATTCAATTTATGAGCATGAATAATTTAAAGAGAACATAACTTACGAAGCAGATCTAAAGTGAACATACGTGACGAATTAATTTAAGCCTTATTAGTTTGCACTTCTTATAAATAAGATACGTAGTATGTAAATAGTAGGCAGTGATCGTTTAAAATCTCCACAAACAACATACGAAATTAAAGTAGAACCAGAAAATGTTAAAGCTACTTGTGCTGTTTGTCTTAATGATCAACGTGGTCAAGATCCAGTGTCAGGATGATGTAGATAACCTCGGTCATGAGGTTTATCGACGACAGTACGACGTTCTTGACAACCTCCCTGATGGTCGGCGACAGTACAACGAGTACGACGTTCTTAACAACCTCCTTGATGGTCGACAACGGCTCAAACCAATCGGTAAATGTGTGTGGAACGAAGAGCTACAAATTTGTGTGCCTGTGTAATCACAAATGGAAACTTTGACCATTTATGTGGTTCACATAAATAAAGAATAAAAACATGTTATAAATAAATGGAAACGTTATTTTATTAACTCAGACCATTTATGTTATGTTCACATAACTAACAAAATTAAAACCTAACTTAACTAAAACTATACGAAAACTGAAATATAGCGTCGAAAAATTCATCCGCATCGCTGTCGACTGGTAATGTACCCAAGAGACTGGCGGCATTGCCACGTAGTATGGCAATGCTTAGCCTTTGGCCAAGGTAAAAGCCAGCTCTTGGGTCACGGGAAATGTCAAATTTCCTTAAAAAGATCATGAGCACTCGGACCCCACGGCCCGAGGGTTTCAACCCCAAACGGCTCGAAAATATAATTTCCGATAAGGTTATTATATTTTCGCCGCTTGAGGTTTTCCGCAGCCGCAGCAGCAGCGCCAGCACAGCATGCCGATCCAGGAAGGTGGGATGGCGCAAGAGTATCGACACAAGTTGCGTCCCACACTAAAGGCCAACCCACCCTCCAAGGAAATAAATACATACCGTCCGGTCTCTTGCCATCGTCGCGTGCCAAGCCATTGGATTCTAATACAGCTGGAACGCCGACAGTAAGAAGAGCTCGTCGGATGATGTCATTAATGTTCGTGTGGCGCGCTAAGCGACCCGCACTTCGGCTGCAAGGCAGGCCGTGGTGTCCGAGGCTGTTGACATCTTCGCCACAGTGACAGCGATGAGGGGAACAGCAAGGAGTACCTAGTCGCAGGGAAGCAGCGAGGCGAAAAGTAGTGTCGTCGAACAAAGTGCCTATGTTCGACGAAGGTAGTGCATGAAGCCAAAGACCCGACTCCCATCTACCCACAGCCAGCAGGCGCGCACGTTCCGCAGAAGTAGCAGACGAGTCAAGTAAATTGTTCTGTACTACTCTGCAGAGCGGCTCATCCCACCGTCTCTGGGAAGATGGATTGTCGGGTGGATCTGTATTCGGGCAAGCGAGTCTCCAGGCATCCATAGCCTCGGTGAAACACGGCACATCAGAATTAATCAGTGTGGAGGCTAGGATTTTCCTGATTAATTTATCAGTGCCGTGGACCGAGGATATGAAAGCCGGTAAACTAATACTAGAAATTTTGCGGACGAATGGGACACTGAGAGAAAAATATTGTTGGGTGTAACAATAAAACTTTAACAGGGGAGAGCCGTTTAAGGTCGACAGTTACCACTACAACGTTTTTATTGTTATCTGGTTTTTGTTACATTAACAACGCTATCGTTCTGCGGAAGGAATTGTTAGACCAACAAAACCATTATATTGTTATCGCAACAGTCAATAAACTGATCTTGTAACAATTTAAAAATGTTTTGGCATTAATTTAAGTATGTTCCTATAACAACTGAGCTTTAATAGAGTAAAAATTTTTCCTTTGTTTTTGCACCTACCGTCACATAAAAAAGTTGATAAGAATACAAACTTATTTTGTTACTGTAATGACATTAACTTGGTACTACAGCAAAGGTGAATATTTTCTACGGCAAACTTAATTTGTTAGGATATTTGTAAGTACTAAATTAATGTCATTACAGTAACAAAGTAACTTTGTATTCTTATCAACTTTTTTACAGAATAAATTTATCCTAACAAATTAAGTTTACCGTAGCAAATATTGACCTTTGCTGCAGTACTAAATTAATGTCATTACAGTAACAAAATAACTTTGTATTCTTATCAACTTTTTTTTGCTACTCTAGCAAAGGAAAATTGTTACTGTGGCAGTTTTAAAGGTATGATTCCGATCTCGGCAGCACGCAGCAGTGCTGCCGCGGCAGTGCGGTCGCAGCACTACTGGTCCTCATACATTTTCTATAGGTTTATATGAGGTTACATTCCGAGCACGGCAGCAATGCTGCGCGACATTGCTGCGTCACATTGCTGCCGTGCTCGGAATGTAATCTCGTATAAACCCATAGAAAATTATGAGGACCAGTAGTGCTGCGACCGCACTGCCGCGGCAGCACTGCTGCGTGCTGCCGAGATCGGAATCATACCTTAAGACGGCTACTCCTGCGACAGTGGCGCCATTCCGTAAAATTATTAACTACTCCCTGAAAACTGATTAAAACCAAATTTTCTAGAAAAATACTAATGAGTCTCGTGTGATTTGACACTAGAACTGGATAATGTCTTGTTTCAATAATTGTATTGGTTCTAAATAATCTTAAGTGCTTTTCTAGATAGAATTTGGTTTTAATTGATTCTCAGAAAGTAGTTAATAATTTTACGAAGTGACGCCACTGTCGCGGTAGTAGCCGTCTCCAATCCATTACCTGTGGGAAATAATATAAAGGTTTTTAGTAAAAGAAAGTTTAAATAGGCAAATTAAAATATTTATTCAACATAATATGTGTTATGATATTAAAGATTTTTTAAACAATATAAGTACTATAAATTACTGGACTTTTGTAATGCTGAGATAAAAGTATCATATTATTGTATTGATCCTGTGACATTTAACTAATCATTATTTTACATGCAATTGATACATATCCTGTATAGCTAAACATTTTTGATTAATATCTGACTGTAACAACTTTATACCATGTTTATGGCAAATAAAGACTTATCTAACATAATCACAATCAGTGCAGAAAATATTTGACATAGATCACCAAAATGGCGGGACCCATGCTTTTTTAAATTTCTTGTGAAATTGTACATTTAATACATTAAATAAAAAGATATTCAACAAAAAAGGTCGACATGTCTTCGTCAAAGTGGTGGGATCACCATAATATATTACCTATTGTAGTATCAACTTTAACACACCAATGCCCTCATGTATATTATAGAAGTAATAATATATTTCAGAGTTTACATGCCAGACCAAGCCACGCTAAGTAATTGGTATTAAAATTTGAAGTATTAGCTTTAAGTATTCTGTGGTATTAGTTTGGGGCTACAGAATGTTATTTTCATTAAGTGATGGTGGTCCCGACACTTTTACAGCAAAATGGCAATCCCACCATCTTTGTTGAATACCTATTCATTTTTATTAAATATTTGTATAAGTACTGTAAAGTAATAAAATCGTACTAATTGTGAATTAAATCCTAGACACAAGAAATATTTAATAAAGAGTGGATCCCGTCATTTAACATAAGTAGGTACATGAAAAGGTTCAAAAACCAGCACAATTTTTAAGTGCAGCAAAAAGAAAGTGAAGCGAGAATCAGACACTAGTCACACCGCGCATCGATCGACATAGAACAAAACGGCACAATATACATCTCCTGCGTCGGTTCGCAGTTTCGTCTGTTCTTCGTAAAGTGTAATCAGTTTTGAGGAAAATATTAACTCCATGATATAATTATCTAACAGAACTTGAAGACAAAAACGTTAACTTTTCGATAACGCAAAACAAAAAAAAATATTAGTTCCTAAACTTCCTAACCTATACTGAGCGTCAGCTCAAAATTCTAGCATGGAAGTCATCAACATGCTTATAAACAATGTCTAATTACTTTAGAAACAGTGTTTTCAATATTTTAGATGATTTCGTGGTTGATGCACAACTTTAAGTACTTATATCTAAAAAGTTCTTATAATCTAACTAATATACAGGGTTTTACAGAAAGGGTATATCAATACAAACGGGTTGAAGAGTGTATCTGGTCTAGAATCTCTGTACAAAATTTCAGCTCAAAAGCATTAACTTTGAAAATGCTTAATATTTTTTTATTTCGACATCACGGCGCTGCACTGGCGCGCGGCGGCGTGATGTGCGTGTACTAGGCGCACAGACACACTACAGATAATGGATGATGACCCTCGTAGTGCGGTGACACGTTTGTTTTGATTTCAATTTAATAAACTATCGAAATAAAAAAATATTAAGCAATTTCAAAGTTACTGCTTTTTAGCTGAAATTTTGTACAGAGATTCTAGACCAGACACACTCTTCAACCCGTTTGTATTGATATACCCTTTCCGTAACACCCTGTATAAAAAAAAACTCCTAGCAATTATAGAGGTTTGAGAAACGTGATGACAAATCACTATAGTTTATTCAGTGTAAAAAAAAATATATGATTCATATTTCACAGTATGTCAAACATTTTTTTTACACTTTAAGGTCCACTTGCAGCAACATTTACTAAATCTCGATTTTGCTAAACCTAGATTTTGCTCATACGAATATGTCAAATTTTTAAATCTACATTTAATATTTTGACAGTTTCATAAGGGCTACATCTAGGTTTAATAAAATCGAGATTTAGTTAATGTTACTGCAAGTGGGCCTGAATTACTCAGAATTGTATACTAAACTAAATTACTTAGTATCTAATACAATAATAAGCAATCATAAAAAGGTTACAGTGGCTTACGCAAAATGACATATTATTAAGGCTGGCTTGGTATACCTCTAGCTTTAATCAACGCCTCTCTGTCACTGCAGTACCTTTCGACGTCTGAAGCAGTTGCAACACGCCCGAGAAAATCAGACCGAACTTCTTCTCTCGAAAGTTTCCACACTTTTTTGCGCGGCATGCAGATGGTAGGCATCTGTCGTAGATGAGTAATTATTGATAAAAATGCAGCGACGTTAGCCTGCTCCTCTCCCACTGAAAACAAAATAAAATAGGTACTTGTTTTCATAAAAATAAAATACGTACTTTTTAAATTACATGATAATAATAATAACTTGTTTTGGCAAGGAAGAAGAAGAATAAGTTCAATTAGAAATTGTGCTATACTCACCAGATGCCAATTCTAATAAATCTAATGTGGGTTGGTCGACTCTCGGGAGTTCCCCTTTAGCGGCAAGTAATTGTGATAATTTTGTTTTAATTAACGGAAATTTCTCTACGAACTTGTTATTTGCGCCAGGATTGATGATTTCAAAATCTTCGGAAAGCTGAAAAATAAAATAAAAATATTAAAAACTGATTAAAACCAGGTAAGTACTTGTCACCTACCTACTAAGGTAGGTAAATAAAAGTAGCTTCAAAAAGAAGGCTTCGGTGTCACTCACCAATTTATATCCATTAGGTAATCCCAGTGCGGGAAAGGTGTTAAAATATTCTTCGAATGAAAGTGTCACGAGTAGTTTATTTCGTAGGTCTAAAGTAGCTTTCCATTTTTCAACCACCACCTCGGGCGGAGAAGAAGAACTTTGTAGCCAAGTTAGTTGCTCGTCTAAAGATGAATTCTCAGTGGAAGAGGTGATTTTAAAACCGTCAGGAAGAGGTCAAACTCTTTTATTTCCACAATTACTAGCTTGCCCTGAGCTGTGACCACTGTCGCATTCACTACTACCGGTGCTGCCTTTTCTTTTACAGCCTTCAGGAGCCAATGATCTTCTGTGCGTAATAAGTCGGTTATGTATTAGGCCACTCGCTTGAATCACTTTTCCTGCGATGACTTTGTATGGCACGTAGTATAACTCAGTTTTTTCACCATTAAATTCTTGACTTATCTCATGAGCCCATGGCATCCATACATCTTTTCGAATAGTAGAATTCAATTTCTCCAATTTTTTAAGTTCTGATTGGACAATGCGTTTAACAATGTAAGCCCGATCACGAGAGTTCAAGCCGCCGCCTTTTTCTGATGTTTCTAACAATTTTTTGTCTGTTGTTTCTGCATTTAGCAGACGTCGTAGGATTTTGTTTGTGTCTTGAATAGGGTCTATATTTTAAAAAAAATCTGCGTTGTCAAAGAATCCTGCTTCAGGCTCCAGTGAAAATGAAATATCCTGAAATAGATAAAATCATTATTATATATATATAAAATATATTACCAACAATTTAATATAATTTTAAAACTAAGCACCCGTTTACCTGACCCAAAGTTACGAAGCTTAGGTCATGAGTCTCTGGGGTTTCTTTTTCGTTTGTTAGCACTGGGTTAGTGGAGGTGGATGGGACGTCCTGGAAATGCCATGAAAACTTAAGTTAATTAAACTTGCTAAATTTAGTTTCATATAACAATTAATAAATTGTGCAATGGCCATTTTCTAGTGACTATAATTAATCAATTCACTTTAGTTGTCTTATATTATGTAACAGTTTAGTTGACCATACATGACTAATTGAATTGCAAGTAAATAAGAACATTGTGTTTTAAAGTTTAGGTAGGTACCTGAAGTGTTATATTTTCTTTCTCCTTTTTGGGTACAATGACAGTGTTTTGCCAATGAGGTATAGCGACACTTGTGATGGAACTTCCAGAAGCTGATGCCAATATTATTGGGTTCGCAATGTGTTGCAAACTTGTCTAAAAACAAGAGAGTATGGAAATAAAAGGCTAAATATAATATGATAAAACAAAAAAAACAAAAAAAAAAAAAACAACCTAATGACGTGTGACTGTACATTAGTTAAGTTAGGTACAGTTTAAACATGTTGGGGGGCTGGTCAGTGGGTCGTCTTAGCTTAACTTTACGTTTAACATACATGACTAAAAAATGCAAATAAATACGAACATTACTGTTTTGTACTTTACCTGAAGTGATACATTTTCTTTCTCCTTTATGGGTTCAATAACAGCACTTTGTCTATGAGGTAATGCGACACTTGTTGAATTTTCAGAAGGTGATGCCAATATTATTGGATTCGCAATTTCTTTCAAATTAGTCTGAAAACAAGAGAGTATGTGAATAATAGTTATTTATGCAACTGTCGTATTATAAGGGGTATTAAAAGTGTCACATGAGTGTTTTAATAAGTACCTTATTATGTACAGTTGCATACAAGACTTGTATCTACATCCATGTTATGAATCCTCTATAAAAGTTTCTGAAACAGTTTTTTGCAATACTAATATCGAACAAAATATGGCGGCCGGCGGCATACGCCGTGAATTCGAATAACCTATGCTAACCTATGTTCTTTTTTTTTTAATTACGGCGCTGTGGTAGTGAAACGCGCGTGCATGACAATGTTCTTTTTCGAAAACGAGTTGCATAATGAAATTTAGTACAATATTATAACTAATAACACTCGTTTGGATGATATTATGGTTACTATGACACGGGTTGTTTTAATGTTGGCAATAAGCTAACTGTTTCAGAAACTTTTATAAAAGATTTATAGCATAGGTGTAGATAAAAGCCTAATAAATAACACCTAGCTTTGAAATCGTGAGTTTACATTAGATAAGTTACAATTTGACCGTATTATGGAGAAAGCAGTAATGTCGGGAAAGTATAAATAGAGTTATTATAAGCATTTTTCTGTGGATAGTTGCACTTCGGTTGTATATTAATTATACATACTACTACTTACTTATTATTTATTGTACATTATTACAGAAAAGTGCAACCATCGACAGAAAAATGCTTATAACTCTGTTTGTACTCACCCCAATTGCGTAACACACTATCAATCGGAATCAGAATCATTTCGAAGCCAATTGCTAATCCATTGCTTCATAAGTTCGAAAAATTTGTCTGCTCAACGCGTAAACAACGCAATGAATGTTGTTGAACTGTCAAAATGAAACCGATTCCGATTGATAAAGTGTTACGCAATTGCCCCATCAAGAAAAATAAAAGGATACTTACCGATCATATGATCAATGCACTTTTCAGTAACACCAATTTTCACTAAAAAGTCCCTTAATTCTTCATATAAACAGTCTACACTCATTTTTCCGTGCGTATTCATGAGCACCCGTAAAACAAATGAATGCCAAATAGATATTGTTGCGTACAGCACGCAGGTACGCGATTAGTCGGGGTAAATGAGAAACAGTTGAGTTAAATGTTGAAAAGTGTGAGGCCTCGCTACGGCGAGATCGCGTCGGGTGCAGCCAGGTGCAGCGTGCAAGCTATACGAGATCTGAAGACGAACTAAACTAACTGCGCGTGACGCGCGCGCGCGTGCGATGTTCGTTCGCGACTGACTAGTTTAAACTAGTTTTCTAAGCACACACAGATATTATAACAAAGTTTTCCATTCCCCGCTACTACCCGCATACCGTCAAATATTTTTATCACAACAACGTTTATATTGTACGTTGTTAAATTGACAGCTTACGTTTGAACTCCATAACAAACGCTTTCGATGTATTGACTTTGTTACCGTATTTACTTCACATTTATTTAACTTCACAAGATAATCCTGTCATCACAACAAAATAACTTGAACTTTTTGGCAGAGACTAATTGTTTCTTGTTCGTGCTACAAAGACAACTTAACAAATTAACTTTGTTGCACACTTGTAATAAATTTACGGCTCAACCAAGTTAGTTAATGTAGTTAAAATAACAATGCACATATTATTATTATAACAGTATTTATTTTGTTAGATTAGACTTCAATATTACATCAAAATATACTTTCTTAAAAAAACAATGTACTATTGTTATCTATAAGAACTTTTTTATGTTAGCAAATTGCGCGCTGTTCTTATCACAACAAACCCAGAACAATAAAAAAGTTGATATGTAAACTAAATGAGCCTGGATGTTGTAACAGAGGTTTTAGTTTCTACAACAGGAAAAATTTAGCAAAGCTTTTATTGTGACTTTGTTAGCCATTATTTTTCTCAGTGGAAGAGTAGCTTGTGCCCAAGCTCGGTCGTCCATGGCCACATTTAAAATAGATGTGAATGTATGCCTGATAATTTGGTCCATTTGGTCTCAAAGGTGTGTGTGCTTCCATAAATCATCATCAGCCTATAATGTTCCCACTGCTGGGACACAGGCCTCCTCTCTGTGAGAGGGAGTGGGCCTTCCATAAATGTGAAGCGCGAATTAAATATGTTAATTTAGGGCCGAAACAGCAGTAGCGGATTAAAGTTATGGCCCAATGCATATTAATTTGGAACAATCTTTCCGAAACGTCATTCAAATTTTGAATTTTTTCCTGAATAAAAATGGGAAAGGAATTGTCAAAGATTGGAGACCCAAGGAGGCGAAGAGAGCTTTTTTCAATAATTATGATTTCTGGAGCTATTGCGTTAAATTTGGGAAGTGTCAGGTGTCTGTCAGTAGGTACTGTCCGCTAGGTATAGTTCACATTTCGAAAGATTGAGATCAAGGCCAATGGAATGAAGTTCATTTAAAAAAAATGGAAGGTCGTCTAGTACAGTTTGTGCATCGCCTCCCAAGGTTCCATCATCGAGATACCAAACGTTAAATTTGGAATTTAGCTGTCGATTAATTGGGTGAATGGCTAAATTAAAAACCACTGGCCCGAGGGGGTCACCTTGTTGACAACAGCAGATTCCAAAAGGTTGTCTCGATTTAGTAATTTAGAAGACTATTTATTAAAGCACAATAAAGCGTTGATTTGTAAAACTAGTGAATGGAAATCAAAAACTCCCCATTTTTATAACCCGCTTAGATCTTACACCCAGTTTCCGAAATGAAAATTATTGAAAAATTAGGTGCCTAGGTAGTAAAAATAAATTAATGCACCAATCATTTCAACTACATACATACAAATTTAAAGATGAGGCCTTTTGACTATGATGGCCTCATTTTACAATTTACCTACTTATTGTATTCTTTTAAATAAAATTAACAAACAAAAATATTCAAAAATACATATTGTTAATAGCACATCTACAAGAAGTAACAGTAAGAAGACGTAATTATTGCAAATTCAAAATATAAATATACGTGTTAAAGGCGTTTGATATACTTTCTGATAGCAAACATCCCTTCAAATTGGAAAATACCTGAAAGTATTTATGGTAACCCGATCGAATTCTTCTAGGAGCGGTCAAAATGAATTCATGCCTAAGCAAATTGGAAGATGTCACATAGGAGGAATTGGAATTGTTTTTTAATGGTATTTGTAATTGTATTTTAAATATTATTATTAATTTTATTTTAAATTGCGTTCTTAATTGTATTTTAAATTGTATTCTATTTGTATTTTTTATCGTATTTTAAATTGTATTTATGACTAAGTTAGATGTATGTGTATCTTTGTAGTAGTAACATTGCATTGGCAATATAGCTGTTAAGGCGTTATTTACGAAATTTTAAATAAATAATAAAAGGCAGCGTGATAGGCCTTCAATTTTCTAAATCTCCATTAATGATTTATACAGGCAGTTCCTATTACTAGATCCCAAATCACATATACTGCGACTATAATTTATGGCATCTTGGATCCAGGTAATTCTGGGATGCAGTAACTTTAAATCCGCAAGTGGCAGGGACTCATTCAAGTTATCTTAAACATGGCTAGAACAACCTGTATTCCCTTTTCTATAAATTAAAGGACCCAAGTACCACCACAATATGAACTGCAAATTCTTATACTCACGTCAATATATTTATATATGAAGTAAACCGATTTTTGTGAAACCGTTTAATAATGTTGCTTATCTTCCCTCAAAAGATGAACAATTCAACAAGTACACCTCTGCCAATCCTTCCAAGGATAACAGGCATGATGTTTATTGTGTTACATGAGTAATTCAAAAAAAGAATAACAATACTAATTCTTTAAAATAATTCTTTAAAAAATTTTGTCTCTTTTTATTGACGGGATGGACGAGCACTAATATGTCAACACTTGGCAACTTACAATATTGCGATTTTTTCGTGAAATAACGAATGCAACGTTGAAATACGACACTTAAAATAAACCTATGTGTTCGAAAATACTATGTTCGTAATAACTTAAAATTCCATTAAAAAATAAAGGAGAAAATCGCTTTTGAATACAGCCAAGTGTATACATACTTATGCTCGTGACTGTACCCCTTACCTTGTATTTAAAATATCTTCAACAAAAAAGAAATTTGATTCTATGCAGGCTCGTGCCACTTTGATAAAGATTCATGAATACGTCCAACGCGGTCGCAGTCGCCGTCGTCGCCGCCGCGACTGGTCAAGGCATGGCGACGCCAGTCGCAGGACGCCCCGCGTCGCAAGACGCACCGCCCAATGTCGTGGCTGAGGCCTTATGGTTGTTTAAGTCAAACAAAATTCTCACGAGAAAGAAATTATAGCAATGCAAAAAAATCAGCTGTTCCCTACATTTATGTTCGTACTAGCTGCACCCCGCGGTTTTACCCGCATAAGTCTCGACCCTGTGGGAATTTCAGGATATGAAGTAGCCTATTATGTTAATCCAGGGCTACCTCCATACAAAATTGTATCAAAATTGGTCCAGCCGTTTGAGCGTGAAGAAGTAACAAACATAAACACACACACTCACAAACTTTCGCCTTCATAATATTAGTGTGATACCTCGTCAAAATCAGTCCGGGGCAGTGGTCCAACTGCTCTGTCCAACTAGTTGGACCATGGGTCTTTACTAGGGGCAGTTGTCCAACTTTAAAAATAGTTGGACCACAGCACCTTTTGAGAGTTCCTTGGTCCAATTCATTTAAAAAATAACTTGCCAACTCTAAAAACCTCAACTGCATTTTTATGTTTCTATGGTACCTACTGGTTTACGGTTATATTGAACCTCTTTGCACTAAAATAACATAATTGAGCGGACCTGTCCAGTCAGTGCACCCATTTGTCAAAAATCGTGCAGTTCAACTCAGAACTTGAGGAGCTCAACGATTCGACGAACAATACCAAAGAACGGACATTTGGGTAGGCCGCATAAACTACTCAAACTGCCAAACCATAATTAAAACGGAAATAATGACCAACATAGTCCTCACCTTCACAATAATTAAAATAATATAATACCGTAAATGTACATGCTATTATTTAAGTAAATAGATATTCGATTTAGTTTTTGAGATACCTAATTTTGTTGCTTTCTCCGGTACCATACACACATAAAAATGCAGTTGAGGTTTTTAGAGTTGGCAAGTTATTTTTTAAATGAATTGGACCAAGGAACTCTCAAAAGATGCTGTGGTCCAACTATTTTTAAAGTTGGACAACTGCCCCTAGTAAAGGCCCATGGTCCAACTAGTTGGACAGAGCAGTTGGACCACTGCCCCGGACTGGTCAAAATGTAGGGAACAGCTGATTTATTTGCCGATTTCAGGTTTGTTCCCATAATAAAAGTTGTTCATAGTGATAAGTACAATGACCTCTTAAGAGGTTGTTGGTGTTTTTCCAATAACCCTGTAAAACAATAAAAAATGGTAACGGTGGGTAAAAAATGGGTGCACCATTTTTCTCAATTCACAGTTCACACTGATAACATAACCAACTTAACTTGAATAGGAGCGCAAAACAACGATAAATCAGTCTTGTTATAATTTTTTTGCTTTTGAGATAACTTTGAAATGGCATATCCATTAAACTACTGACTGCATAATGTTGAAGTTTTAGTTTAATGTTAACAACTTACCTTCAAGTCTTAATAAAACATATTTTTCTAAATACCGACATATTGAACAAAAATAATTATGGGACGCTAACTTTTAATAATTGATCAGTATGCGCCCCCTGGTTAGGGTCACTGCCGCTAGGGAGCCCGAAGTTAGTTCCAGGCTCGGCCGGAGGCTACACGGACGCTCTGCTGCGGCGGCGACGCTCAGCGACGCAAACTCGGGCAAACCTGAAATGTTTGGCGGAATAATCACTTAACGGAACTAAACAGGCACAAAAGCCTCAAGAATTGATTTCATAGAAGAAACGGTAAATTATTAAAATGGTCTCCTTCAAATATGAAAAAAAGTTCTTGAAAAATCAGCTAGAAAACAAATCAAAACGGCATTTTTTTAAGGATTCAATGTAAATAACCTGCCTCATTATCGATACCACTACATAATAACGGTGGACTTAAGAAAATGTATCGAAAAAACCATATGTAATAACACGATACTGTAACCTAAAGGCACAGAACATATTATAATAGCACAAGTTTAGTACAGAAGATTCAATCCACAAAAACATTTGAATAAATACCGAGTCTTGCTACGACACAATAAAGTGCAATTCAGGTCGCACAGCGCACCGCCGTGCCCTCGTAGAGGCGATCGGCAGCGGCGGCGACCTCTCGCATCCGGCCCTTGTTCAAGCCATGGTCCGGGGTGAGAGGGAGTGGGAGGCAGTCACTTCCTTCTGCGAGGCAGTCAGAGGTGGCGGGAGGGCTGAGGGAGAGAGCCTCACGTCCCAGCCGCCGCGGGAGACGCTCCGGGCGTCGTCGGGAGCCGCGTGACGACTCCCGACCACCGTTGGTGCGGGCCTGCGGACGGAGAGTAATGGGTAGCTCACCGTCCGATCAGGACCAGGCCCGTGCCGGACGGCGCGTATGTGCTCCACACGCGCCTCAAAGAGATGTCAGCATAAAGGAAGGGTCCTGTTAGGGCCGAAGCCTGCCGGAGTAGCGGGATTGTCCGAAAGGGTTACCGCTACCCCGGAACACAAAGGGCTAAGGAAGGAACACGGATGGGTTTTAGTCAGTAAGAGTCTGACACTCCCTTCCGCTCCACCCAGAGCGGGAGGGGTCAATTGATTTTTTTTTGGATGGGAAATCATCAAATGAATCATTAATTGATGATTTGCCATCCAAAAAAAAAAGTTATAGCCAACCAAATTATTTCTATTTAAATCTAAGTTTTAAGGAAGGGAGGCCTTTACCCTGCAGTGGGACATAACAGGCTCATAATAATAATAAATCAAGTTGTAAGTTGACAACTCGGTGAATAAGTCGATACTCGTTGGTGACCAACTTAACAAGTCTGTTAATATGTAAACTATGGGGAATTTCGTTTATTATTGTCATCATTTAAAAGATGGCATAAAATTACCTTTTTATCACATCTGCTCAAAAAGAGCTAGTGTATTCTTCGTAAACAGGGACTAAAATAGCTCTTTAATCCCTAGGGATTAAAATTGATTTGAATTTGGAATGTGGATAATGTTAGTAAAAATTCCAATCACCAAAGAGATCAATCACAAACATTGTATAAACAAGTAACAGGCATTCAGATGAGGTTTCCCATGCTAGACCCAATTGTTGATATTATTTTTAGCCTTCTCATGTGCCTTCTTTACGTGCTTATTCCAGCACCACCAAGTAAGGGCACTTAGCTGCAATAAGGCGGCTGCACTGTGGTATGACGCTGCGATCAACGCCAATGTCCAGCGTGTAAGTAGGTACTACTAGTATTTTTCCAATAGGGCTGGATACGGCATGGTGTTGACCGATTGTTGTTGCATGATGCGAACACAATAGGTTGCAAGCGCCAACACTGTAGTCATAACGTGATCGACTTCATTTACCCCAGAAGACGACTTATCCTTATCTTTCTCGTTCGTCTCTTGTTTTAGTACCTTTGGCGTTATCACTCACTGAGCATATACGTAGCTTCTTTCTGAAAATATTTTTTCTAATTTAAAATAATAAAAACAACCGACTTCAAAAAAAAAACTACAAAGTGACAAATAACTTTAATTTCGGAAGTCGGTGTCGTTGGTTCCGCATTTTCGTTTTTTGACACCGAATCCCGAAATTAAAGTTATTTATTTTAAGTTTTTTTTTTGAAGTCGGTTGTTTTTTTTTTTTTTGTAAAATAGTTTTTTTTTTCACTTTTTATGTGTACTGTAGAGGCCGGCTCTAAAGCGTTAGTTTGTACGAGTGCACATTGGCACATGTAAATGTTAACTTACCTGACACTTAGCGTGGTGTTGGTTTCGCGTTTCGTTTGTCCTGACTTAAGCTTTCTCCTGTAAGAGACGGACCTCATCGTGTAAATTCGTTCCCGACGTAGGTCCATATACAATAGGATAGGTAGATAGGGCTTGGAAATTCGAATGGTGTGAATAAAAGTCTTGACCTATGCCAAGACTATTATTCAAGGGCGGGCGTAGCTCATGTAGAGGCCGGCTCTAAAGCAAGGCTGGCTGGAAAGCCACACCTCTACAAGACTCGCTGGTTATATTTATAAAAAAGTTCCTTTCGAACATTCAAGCAGATGTCATATAAGATTTATAGGTCTGACGTCTAATATTTAAGGATTTAATTATTATAATATGAAAAACGTATCCTAAAATATAATCCTAACAACTATAAAAAGGGATTTTGATTTAATCCCCACGTCGCCTAGGTCCGACAGTACTTACCCCACACAAATTCAATGAATACTAGTGCATTGAAGAATTGAAGACACCGACTAGAAGAATCATCAAAATTCGCATAAAAATTCCGGAGATGTACATTCATGCATATAACTTCGTACATAAGAATAATTACCAGATGTATTATATGCTAAAACCTTCCTGGAAGAATGTAAAGCACATTAGTGAAAGAATTATCAAAATAAGTTCATTATTTTTTGAGAAAATCATGGACATACAAATATACATACATACGGGTTGAATACAGAACCTCCTTTTTGAAGTCGGCAATTGCATACATTGGTAAATTGATCTCTAATCAACTTCGACTGCTTTAAAAAAATAAGTAAAATAAAAATCATCATTATTAAAATAAATTTAAATAATTGAAAATTATATGTTACGAATTGGTTTAATTTTAAATGGGCAAGACCGGAATAAATCCTCTGGTTATATAAATATGTAAAATTGCCGTCGAATCGTCAGTGAACTTGAAGAATCATTGGAAACGTTGTTAGTAGAAACAAAGAATGTTGAAGTTACTTGTTCTTCTTGTTGTAGTAGTCAGCATAGTGGGCATCAATTGTCAGGACCACGACAGTGATGACCAACCAGACAACATTCCTGGCAGACGCGGCTTGAAATTGAAAGTAGAGTGGTGTCCTCCTGGCACAAGAATAGATGACGAAACCCGTAAATGTAAGCCAACTTCTTGAAGATCTCTACCGTAGCAGTTGGCGTCTTTGGTAAAATATTAAAGAACAATTAAAAAAAATATGGTTTTAATCTTATCTTAATATACAGGGTGAAATTAAATTAATGGGCATCCTATTAAGGGGTCATTATACTCATCATTATGAACAACTTTTACTACGGGACTAAACCTAAAATCGCGAAAAAAAAATCCGCTGTTCCTTGCATTTATGTTCACATAACTCGTCAAAATGTAGGGAAGAGCTGATTTTTTGGAAGAGCTGATAGGTAACATTTTATTCCAGAATTCGTTCCCAACAGAGTTTTAGCGCATTTGCAAGTTCCTGTTGAACGTAAACGTGGCTGTAATTTACTGAAAGGCTTCATTTTAATGAATCCCATAAATGCTCGATGTGGTTGAAATCGGGACTCATAGCTGGCTATAGCAAAACTGAGATATTGGCCTCAGGAAGTGCTCTTTGTGTGGCACGGTCCGTATGTATACGAGTATTGTCATGCGTTAAAACAACGCCTTTGCCAAAATTATCCACAGTACAAAAACCCTTAAGTTATCGAAGTACGTGCATTGGGCTGTGATACAAAATGTGCTTGAAAATCGATCCGCCATTAGAACCATTAGAACGTCTGTTAACTTTGCAAGGAAGGGTAGGTGGAATAATGTAAGTTCAATAATAATGTAGGTATATCTTAGTGTTATTCAGGTTTTTTTTTTTGTGTTCACAAATAAAAGTAATGTACAAAAAAAAAAATGGGTTGACATGAGGTTGGATTACCTGCTCAACGTATCAGGCGGCGGTTACAGTACCCTTACCCAGTACTATCAGCTCTGTTTTGCCTACCAAGCTTACTCCCGTCTATACCATAACACATGCATCCCCAAAACGTCTGATCTATGGATGCTTGGATCTTAAAATGTTCAACTTGTTTTCTCTACACCCACGTGTGGAGAAAACAACAGTGTACAGTCACGTCTAAAAGTATGTATACACTTGGCAATTTTCAATTGCAATTTTTTCGTGAAATAACGAATGCAACGTTGAAATACGACACTTAACATAAACCTATGGGTTCGAAAATACTATTTTCGTAATAACATAAAATTTCATTCAAAAATAAAGGAGAAAATCGCCTTTGAATAAAGCCAAGTGTATACATACTTTTAGACGTGACTGTACTCGTTTATCATCACTGAAAAACTTGACCTTGCAGTCGTCTGTAAAGAGTACAACCCTCCATCTTTGTGGAGACGATTATGAATGCTTTGATCACGGACTCTGGTACCAGTAGATTGCCGCAGCCGGTTCTGTACGACCCGGGTGGTTACGGTACGCTCTTTTCGTGCAGTTAACCTGATGTACCGGTCTTTAGGAAAGGATTTTCAAAAAACCCTAATACACGCTTTTCTTTATTTTTGGTCTTAATTATAAGTATCACTCACTGAGCATAATATACATAGTTTCTTTCTGACAGTATTTTTTCTACTTTAAAATTAAATAAAAATATTTTCGCCTGTGATGGCTAAACTAATGCAATTGGCGTAACGATACAATTGCATACATTGGTAAATTGATCTCTAATCAATTTAGACTGCTTTAAAACAATGTGTAAAATACAAATCATCATGGCAGATTATATGCAACGAATTGATTTAATTTAAAATGGGTACTTTAGTTATATAAATATGCAAAATTGCCATCGAATCGTCAATGATCTTTATGAATCATTTTGAAACGTTGTTAGTAGAAACTGACAATGTTGAAGTTACTTGTTCTTCTTGTTGTAGTAGTCAACATGTGGGGGATCGACTGTCAGGAGCATGACAGTGATGACCAGCCAGACTACATTCCTCACAGACGCGCGGTTCTGCCAGCAGATTGGTGTCCTCCCGGCACCCACAGAAACCGCGTATCCGGTAAATGTAAGAGAGACTTAAGAAGATCCGCTATGCTTGTCATTTGTCGTCCAGGTTATACGAAAGTGGGCAATATTTGCGTTCCAAAAGAAAAATAGAAATAGTTCTTTCAATTTGATTTATTTGGTGAAATAATAAATAATTATTCAAATTAAAAAAACAAATGTTTCTAATATTAACCTAATATTATATATTCAGACCATTTAACGTAAGACATATACATATATAACGGAGAAGGCATGTGTGTCTCGTTATTATCAGCCATATTTCAACTACTGTGGGCGAACTACATGGGTATAGTGTTGGTTATTGCGCAATAGAAAAACGGTTTGCAGTTCAAATCAGATTATAATTTCACAAACAATTTAATTACACTAGCGAATCACACACTATAGGTACACGATACAATACTACCAGATACGGAACGCGGGACAGTTTCTGAGCGCATGTTGTTCGTCCGATGTCCAATGTCCAAGAGGGCTCCAATCGTTCTGTCGCGCTGTTGTCGACCCCACACGAACTCAGGCTAGACTCTGTCAAGCGCCGCCAGATGGCGCTAGCGTTCCGAATAGTCAAATGAAGGACCGGTTGCGACATATACATTAACTTTGCTCTTAAGATATTTACTGACAGGTGCCGAATACGGCACAGTCCATCAACTTATGCCTTGGTGAATGTCTATGTTGCCATTTGAATCTAGTCAGGTTGTTGGTGAAAGACAGCGTTACAATAATATAATACTTTACATACCTCCAGTATGTATGAGCAGTGGCGTGCCTAGGGGTCAAACTTAGGGCAAGCCAATACACTTAAAAAATAAACCTACCGTATCGCTTGTCAACGTTGTGACTGACCGAGTCGTTTTAGTTCTTACTAATATTCGTATTTCATAATTGTAGGTTTTTGCTAATAGCTATTAAAATGAATGTTTTTTAATAGCACCATTTGTTTCTTATATAAATTAAATACTAAGAGTAAGTATTGGTAATCCTTTACAAAATCGTAACTTTTTTATTTTCGAAGTATCAGTTTCGCGTAAAATATGATAAGACGTATAAGAGTCATCTATTATTGTAGGTATATTATTGGCACAACAGAGCTCTTTGAGTTAGTTCATATTTCACTCTCCCGCAACAGTCGCTTTGCAAAATATTACAATCTGGCCGTGTGGCCACTAGATGGCGCACAAATAATTGATTGATTTCTAACTACACATTATTATTTACGATGTAGATTGTTGATAATATTTCTAATTTGATTTACTTACTCACAATGTGAACAGCCATAACTCTTCATTCTTCGCTTCTTTACCACAGACAGATGACAAACATCAAAGCACACGGAAGACATGAAGCAAAGATACAAGCGCTGAGCAATTGTGAGGTTTTAGACTCGTCGTGACCTCGGAAAGGAAGTTATTGTTGTGCTAAATGAAATGACACACAACATCAACTAACCTTTAAAATCCGCCCCTAAGACCCTCTGGCCGAAAAACAGCGCGATTGTGATCGACACGCGTATTGTATTTAGAAATGTCGTCAAGCACATAATTGACGAGATAAAGAAGTTTCGATTCGTGTTTTACCAAAAGTACAGAATGAAACAACAGCATTCATGTGCTTTTGAGAATTCTGATGTCTTTTACTGGCACCAGCGAAGTTATTTAAATCATCGTAACCTGATATTCCAAGCGGTATTTTCTTTTGAGAAAAATATGCAACACTAACAGAATAATTTGTTGATATGAGAGCAGCCTATAATCCAATGAGTATTGTATGCTGATCGACTTAAATGCCTATTACGTGATTTAGATTTCTGAGAAATATTCAAATCAATTTGTCTGTAAAACTCAAAATATTTACCTTTCCGAGTAACGATTGCATGTTTCCGAATTCATTTTAATGACAAGAAACTTTTTAATCACTTTAAAACAAAGGTAATTACCGCAAAAACTAAACACAACACTTAACTTCACAGAAAATGAAAAAAAACAAAACAAAAAAATGCTCCAGTAACCGATCAAAACTTTGAACTAATAGACTCGCGCAATGTCTCGCGATCTTACTATTTACACACACACGCGCGTCGTTATACGTTTCATTCATAAAAAATCAAAAGCCAGGCTTAAAAATCAGTACAATTTGGGGAATAAGTACATACTAATGTTAGCAACAACGTGAACAATTTCTATACAAATAGTCAGAGGTCTAGAAGCCAGATTTGAAGCCAACTAGTGCGAGCGAGACGGGTCGATTTTTGTCGTTGCGCTTTCGCTAAGCGGCATTGGAGATGTTTGGCAACGATGCGCGTGATGAAAAGTGCACGGAATTTGAAATTATTCTTTGAGTATGTAAACCTGGCAACCTTGCATCGTACTTACTATCGCGGGCGGCCCGGCCGGGACGCGCGGAGTTTATTTTTTATTATTCTTATCAATTCTTGCGACATGGTTTTATAAGTTTACTTGTGTATTTTTTTTTATTATTAGGCTCGCGTTTGATTGAAAGCCAGGCTTTTCGGCTTTAGTAAAAGGCACGCCCCTGTGTATGAGGTATGATGATGATGATGATGATGCGATCCGACCGATTTCGGCCAGGGCGATTGCTTCAGCTCCGTTGTATTTGCCGTTCGTGTGCTCGCATGTGGCTTATGTATCCAATCTTTTTTGCAAAGATCCGCGCACAATGCGGGCATGTGAGCACACCATCGATATAATTATAACTGATCGCCGCAGGTGGTCGGGCTTTCAGTTGGTCACGCTTTGCATCAAGCTCAACGTGCCGCTGCAATTTAAAATTTCCGACTTTGTTTTTTATCAAAGACCTCCACTCCATCCTTTGGGCGGCTTGCTGCTCCCAACGAGACGGCTCTAAGTCACAGTTCCTAAAGTGACGTTTTAGCACATCTTTATATCTGAGGAGTTGTCCACCATGCTTGCGCTTGCCCTCCTCAAGTTCGCTATAATGCGCTTCGCCACTCGCTGCTCCGCCATCCGTGACACATGTCCGCACCACCGAAGTTGTCGCCGCATGAGATAAGACTCAATGCCACCTACTTTGGCCCTGCGCAGCACTTCGGTGTTCCGCACGCGGTCCGACCATCGGATTCTGAGTTGTATGAGGTATATAAAGCATAGAAAAGCGTAGAAAAGGGAGGGTCCTCCGACCAGACGGGTTTTGCGTCTGGCGGACAACTGCCCGATAATTCATGTCGGGCCTTTGTATATGATATATACAACGTGTAACGTTAAATGCGCAAAACCTGAAAATAGTTTGATCAGAATAACGAGCAGAATCAATTAAACCACTTTTTAATATGGTCACATTAAAAAAAAAAATCTTCATTAAAAACGTTGCCGTGTCTATTTATTAATAAGTCAAGCCATCACATGCGCAAACCCGCCAAAATAGGTAAACAAACACAAGTTGTTGTCGACCAACTAAAATTTTCCCATACGCGGGATAATAATAGCTCTTATTTCAATGCAAATTAGAAAGAGAAATGACGATCTGCACGGGGGCGGGGCGTGCGAAATACGTGACAGCGGCCGTGTTTACTTCAGTCTGAGCGGCGCCAGCACATCCGTCACAGGTGTGATTGTTCTATCCCGTTACCCCGGCGAGGCGGCGCGTGCGCGTGAATTTCGCAACGTTTTTGTACACAAACATTCAATATTGTTAATTGGTGAGAATGTTGGCGCATTGTAATGACAACGTTAATTTGGCCAAAGCCTGGAAAAGTGTGATGGAAACATTTAAGTCACTGTTCAAAGATAACCTAAGTTTTTTAGGAGCGTAGATGGTAAATAATGCGCGGCGCAGCGGCCCGGTGACGACTCCTCCCTCAATAGAGCGTCGTCGCAGACGCAGTAAACGATTAGAATTGCCAGTAAAACTAAAACAGCACATAAAACCTTTACAAAATTTTTTAAATGATTTTTTTTCTCTCTGAAATAGGTCAATTGAATTAAAAATCAGTTGGGGTGTCTGAGGTTTTGCGCATTTAACGTTACACGTTGTATATGTTGCAGGTTTATGACGAAATCAGGTTTTTCATCATTAACCTAGGCTTTTGATCAAGAACCGGAAGAAGACAAAATTATTACTTTATATTATCACTAGCTTCAGCCCGCGACTTCGTTCGCGTGAAACTTCTTGTTTCCCCCGAGCCCCCCCGTCGTATCGCATCACCCGCCCGCGCTATCACTTAACGTTCTTTTTTACTTTTTTTCTTTTTGCTCGGCTCCTAATGGTCATAGCGTGATGTTACATAGCCTATAGCCTTCCTCAAGAATTGGGCTATCAAATGCAAGAAGAATTTTTTAAATCCGACTGGTAGTTCCAGAGATTACCCCCTACATACAAACTTACAAACTTACAAACATACAAACTTACAAACTTTACCTCTTTATAATATTAGTATAGATATAGATAAACCTAAGAAAATCCAGTTTTTGAAGTGAAAACTTCTTTAGCGGCGTTGCACACTTTTTGTAATGGGTAAAAAATGTTAAACTCGCGTCAGGGCATCGCGTCAGGACACGTGACCGTCAGGAGAGATTCCCCCCCCCTCTCTTTCTACGGCGGCGCCAACCGAAGTGAACCAAGTGAGACACGATAATGGATGGATATCCATCCATCCATCCGGAGGGATGGATGGATGGTGAGTGTGATGGTGATGGCGATGGTGATGGCGATGGCGATGGTGATAGCGATGGTGATGGTGATGGCGATGGTGATGGTGATGGTGATGTGATGTGATGTGATGGTGGACGCGGACGCGGACGTGGATGGACAGCTGATGGCTCGACGGTCTGTGTAGTAGCCACACTGCTGTGTATTCATAAAATTCGTGTATATAGTGTTTCAAAAAATGGAAATTGAACAAAGTGCATCGATTAATGAAAAAAGTGACGCAGAAATAGTGAAAAAAACTTAGTTATAGGTATTAATTCAATTAATCATTGATTTATTTCAACGTTAATATTCAAGTTTTCACTTCTGCCGGCACTCCCGGAGTGCAACCCGTCTTTTTTTTTATCAAAAACCTGAACATGTTAAGGTTTGTGATAAAATTTAAGCTCTTGACGCGATCGAATGGAAGATTCCGATTAACGGGGATTTAGCGGGGGCCCGCCGCGCTTCACCTGCACTTGCGTGCACCTCAGTTCCTCCTCAGTCTCAAATCACTACGCAAAGGGGCAACCCGTGAAATATATGTAAAATTATTAGATAACAGTTTTCTTTTATTTCAAATTATTTTTAACATTTCTTGATGCAACCTCAATTAGTGGAGAACCAATATGGATTATGTGCTAAATGTCAAATCATATCAAATCAAATCATTTATTTTTGCCAACATGGGTAGGAGTATAGATGTTATGTAACATGTTTTGATAATGTTCTCCATGCTCTGTCGTCAATTGGGCATGCAACACATAAATTACAACCAAAAAACCATGCTGAATACCAATAAATACTTATTACAAAATTATTAAATTGGAAAATCTTTTTAACCTTTTTTCTTCACTTGTCGACCATTCGATAGTGTCCCTAATAAGGATCAAATTCTGGGAAGTAATGACATACGGCAAACTTAGGGAAAATGTTGAATTTTAATAAACTGCTTCTTTTTTCATACCTTGTTCGAAATGATGCTCAATATTTTTACTACCAAAACACTCGTAGCGCAGTCACCTTAACAAAATTATGTTCTAAATTCAAATTTTTAATTGCAGTACAATCCTTTAGACGTCGAATCCAGCTATGTATTCGAAACAATTGTCATTATTTTGAACAATTAATCAGTTAAGGTTTAATAGGTAGGTAGCATAAGAAAATAAATAAAGTATTTTGATAAAAATGAGCTCTTTCCTTTAGTTTTCCGTATGTCATTACTTCCGAGAATTTGATCCTTATTAGGGACTTATTAGGCGACACTATCAAATGGCGTAATAATACAGTGTGTTTTTTTTTTTTTCAAAATCTACAGGTTCGAATCCTGGCCAGAAATTTTGATTTTTCAAAAATCCAATGATGCAGTTTTAGTTTTCATCAAAATCGAGCCCGCGACTCCTTTGAGTACTTTTCGCTATTCCTCATAGTTTCGGATTTGGCCATCCACGCCCACTTGACAAATTCACCCTGTATATAACGGAGAAGGCATGTGTGTCTCGTTATTATCAGCCATATTTTAACTACTGTGGGTGAACTTAGTGAGTATAGTATTGGTTACTGCGCAATAGAAAAACAGTTTGCAATTCAAATCAGATTATAATTTAACGAACAAATTAATCACACTAGCAAATCACACACTATAGGTACACGATACAAACAGATACGAAACGCGGGACAATTTTTGAGCCCATGTTGTTCGTATGATGTCCGATGTCCAAGAGGGCTGCTCCACCTCGCTGCACGCTCTCTTGTACTCCCCACGAACTCAGGGTAGACTCTGTCGAGCGCCGCCAGATGGCGCTGGCGTTCCGAATCGTCAAACGAATGACCGAATGCGATATATATACGCTAAAAGGGCGTATAGTACATTAAAGAAACACGTGTTTTAGTCTGCAATTAAATAAATATAATTAAGTGATTCACAGTTATGGAGAGCCGTTATTTATCTTTTTCATCTTTAGGCCAGCAAGCGTTGCCAACTCTCGCAGTACCCGGAGGACAATTAGAAGGAAAGTTATCAATTATTCTTCTATTAGGTTTATAATCATTGTTGCTGCTGAGACTGTCGCTGCCGAGCTTGTGAGGAATATAGTCTGGCTGGTCATCGCCGTTGTAATCCTGACAGTCGATACACCCCATGTTGACTACTACAACAAGAAGAACGAGTAATTTCAACATTCTCAGTTTCCACTAACAGTTCCTTGTGATTCTTGAAGATCACTGACGATTTGACGATGGTGTTGTATATTTATACCATACGAGTAACCATTTAAAATTAAATCAGTTCGTTACATTTTATTTAGCAATTATTTGGATTTATTTCAGTGATGATTATTTCTATTATTATTATTCAAGCCAAGAACGCCTTCGTTAGCGCGAATCAATCCATAATATATATATATAATATTATAAATTCGAAAGCATCTCTACCTGTCTGTCTGAATGTTACCTTTTCACGCCTAAACCACTGAACGGATTTACATGAAAGGCAGAGAGATAGATTGCATTCCGGGAAAGTATATGGAATAGTTTTTATCCCCGAAATTAACCCTTAAGGGTGTAAAAAGGGGGGTATAGATTTGTAAAGGGAATCAATAAAAAAGGACTATAATACTTTCATCGCGGGTGAAACCGCAAAGCTAGTTTTTATACTTTATTGTATGCAATTGTATCTTTAATCCAATTTCATCCTTTCAAGTATTTGATTGCAGGTAAAATAATGTTACTTACTGAAGGGGCTCAGAATTTGGTAAGTGATACCATCAGAGGCGCAAACGGGAGACAAACGAGAGACATAAGAAGCCTTTTAAAAAAATTAAATAATAGTACAGTGGTAACGGCCGCGACTTATGATTCGGTCGTAGGTTCGAACCCAGGCAGGCACCTTACTTTGTGTAAATAATTTCATCACCAGTGTTCTCAAAACGGTGAAGGAAAACATCTTGAGAAAACCGCCATGTCTTAGAACCAAAAATCCAAAGACATGTGACATCTACCAACCCGCACTGGGCCCACGTGGTGGATTACAGCCCATTCCCTCTCACAGAGAAGAGGCCTGTTTCCCAGCAGTGGGAACATAGGCAGATTATATAAATGGCTGGGTATGTTTTTGGAAAATTAATTTAGTGCTTGCGAAGTATATTCAAGTTTTCGACTGTAAAAACAACGATAGTATACTCGTATCTATACATTTAATAAAATCGTAGCGAAGTCAAAACTTTATTGAATATTATTCATTTCAAGTAATTATTTATAATATGCCTACTATTAGAATTATTATGATAGTTCGTAAAACGCATGCAGAAAAAACATAATGTATAAGGCCTCTTCTGTCATCTTTGGTTATAATAAAAATAAATATCTATAGTTAGATGATTATTAATGAGATATCTCGTGTGTTTATAACCTATCATTATGTTATTTTAGTAAAAGCTGTTCGTCAGGAATAATTTAATCTGTAAGAAAACCTCAGTAAGTATATCAGTGTTATGCCATTAGGTTACTTTTAATTTGACAAAGAAGAATGAAAAAACGAAGAATAGAAGATCACTTACGATTTGTAAGTAGTAAAAGCATTTTATATTCTTCGAGTACCAATGCCAATTTAAAAATTGAATCAGTTTGTTCCATTATAGTTTGGAGTTATTGGAATTTATTAGGACCGTTACTAAACCGTCACGACATAAAAAAAAACTTGTGGTGGTCATTAAGGGCTCATACGGACTACGCGTGTAACCGCAATGCGGCTGGCGATCCGGATGACCGAAGGATGCGTTTGCAGCCAACCGGGTTGCGGGCAGCCGCATTCGTAACCGCAAGGTACGGTTGAAGAACCGTTGCAATTTGCGGTCATGATCCATTTCAAAGATAGAGGTGGAAGAAGTTGCAACTATTTACTACATTTACACACGTTACCTAGAGAAGAAAAAACAAAGAAAGAAGTACTGGGTGCATCCTTACATACCTCGTATATTTTTTTAGTTCTTCGAAATATATTTCAAAATGCTTGCTCTCCTCTCGTGTTTGCAAATAAGGATGCACTCTTTCTTTGTTTTTTCTTCTTTACGTAACGTATGCAAATGTTGTAAATAGCTGCAGCTCGTTCCACGTCCATCTTTGAAATGGATCGATAAGACCGCAAATCGCAACGGTTCTTCAACCGTACGTTGCGGCTGCCCGCAACCCGGTTGGCCGCAAACGTATCCTGCGGTCAGCCGGACAGCTAGCCGTATTGCGGTTACCCGCGTAGTGCGTGTGAGCCCTTAGATACATCAGACTCTGATAAATTGATTTAAGCTGATTTAGTGCAGTCACAAGCATAGTAAAAATATTGGTGAATAAATCATTACCTACCAATGAAATATGTTAAAATAAAAATTGTTGTAGCCAATTGATATATCACACTTACTTTGTTGGTATAAATATTCGACACGGCCTATTAAATTATTATTCACCCAGTAAATTGCAAATGAACGGAAGAAAAATGTTTAAATTCCTCGTGTTGGTTCTCATGATAATCGTGGGTGAAATCAAATGTCAATACGATGACTACCGTGACGATGGGGTTATACCTCACCGGCGGAACAGCGGCAACGAAGTCCTTTATGATCTTCCCCTGCCTTTAAGTCGCCGACTACAGGCAGTACCAGGCGTTCATCGTTTTCTACATTTCGGGAAATAATGTTTGCAAGCTACAGTATATTGTTAGTACGCTACTTTCGTAAAAAATATACTCCCTGTTATTCTAAATTGGCTTTTTCATTTTACTTAGACCTTTTAACCCAGAAAAGAATTCACATCAGAAACATATTATGCGAAAAAAAAACTCAATAAGGTACTATATAATAATAACCCCACCGCCGCGCCGTATCTCTACGTTGACGTTGTCTTGTGCGCTCAGAACTCTGAGCCTGTGTTGCCACGTCACTAAGTGTTAGCGAACGTTTCCGGGGGCCCATTATTGAGTGTGTAAATCACCTCCTGCCATTTTATCCGTGTATATATAAAACATTGATCAGGAACGGGCCATAGTTCTTCCATAATTCTTGGTAACCAATCCACTTTAACCACCCAAACCCATAGTATAACTTTTTATTTTTACATATTATCCTGCAATAGTCCTACACCAACCGGGGGTTATCCTTGGGTGCACTTGCATAGTGTATACAAGGATAATCGTCGGTTGGTACCGCATTTCATTAGAATTTCCTAAGGGGCCTCTGCGAGTTGGCTTCGGCACCTCGTACGCCTTCCAAAGGACTGGGACCATGGGGTTCTCGAGATATGTAAAAACATATAACAAATATATCATTTATCGTGAAAGACGGCACGGTTGACATCTGTCGGGCATGCCACCGGCCGGGACAATCAATCAGGCATAATTATTATCTCCGGGTGTTCACGTCTAACTAACGGAGAATACTTGCATAGACACAACATTGTAACCAGGATAATCCATCAGCAACTTGCTCTGAAATACATACAGCCTTGTGGAATCGGAAGTGCCGTACTACAAAATACATTTGCCCTAATTTTATATTTGGTGACTGGGCAACTACAGGTATTAGGGTAAGTAGGGAAAACCTATTCGAGCTGTATGGCCTTAAGCCTTACATCAATACTGAAACTTTCAGCAAGTATGTTGCTACATAATTCCAAAATTTTTAGAAATACTTGCAGAATAGCCAAAGCCCTGTACATCAGCAACAAAATCAAATCAGCAGAAAATAAAATAAAAACAGTTTGGAAAATTATAAATAACGAAACTAGTAGGAATAAAACACGCAACACTGATTACACGTTGGAGACCTCACGTGGTGCCATAAGCTCTAACTTAGAAGTAGCTCAAGAATTTGTAAATTTCTTTACTATTATACCACCGAAAACGACGGAAGTCTTAAATTCCTCACCCGTCGTATCAATTGATTTATTGCGAGCGAACGTTCAAGCCTGCCCGGTTGAATTTCAATTTAAACATATTAACCCCACAGTAGTAATAAAAGCTTTTAAAAAAATTAAGATCAAATTGACTAAAGATATTTGGGGAATGTCCATTAAAGTGTGCACCTCCATAATTAAGTCTATTGCACCTTACTTAGCCTTAGTATTCAATTCGTGTGTTGATCAAGGAGTCTTCCCCGATTTAATGAAATACAGTAAGGTAATAATAATAATAAAGTTTAATAATAAAGTTTTATTGACATAATAAAAGTTTTACATTTTAATTTGAAGCCCTGACTCCTGTGCTAGGTGGTACCTGTGTTACAGGAGTCAGTGTCTTCACCCGTTTGTGGGACATTAACAAATTTTAGTAATAACAGTAAGATAACGTAAAATTACAGGAGTTTAGTACATGCATGCTCTTGAGTGGTTTGTGTGCGTGTGTGTGTGTGTGTGTATGTGTGTTTGATGTGTTTTAAGTGTATGTGTGGGTTTTGTGTGTATGTGTGTGTGTGTGAGAGATTGTACTTGATGACTGGAATTTGGCTATCACGAGTATTGTTCTTGAAGTAAGTTTTCTGTCTGTGGGTAATCCAGTGTTTGAAGCCATGTGATTAGTTTCATCTTAGTTTTATTTTTTGTTAATGGGTTGATGTTCAGAATTTTGTTTACTTTATTATAAATATAAGTGGCTAGGTATAGACGTTGTCGTCGAGCGGATGCGGTCTTACATCTGACTGCGCGACATACATTAACGAGGGTTCTCTTATGTTTAGTTGCGTGATTTACCGGTGTGATTTCTTGTTGTTTCAGTATGAGATTGAGAAGATATAGTTGTCTCACTGTAAGTACTTGACAACTTTCATACAAGGCTTTTGTAGGGAAACGGTACGGTTTGAAGGTCATTACTTTTAATAATGATCTTTGGGCTCTCTCGAGGTGAATCATATAGGTTTTACAAGCACCTCCCCATGCCGTGATACAGTAACCTACGATTGACTGTGCCAGTGCCAGATACACCGTACGGAGAAGCTTAAAGTCAGCCACTTGCCGCAGTCTCTTAAATGCCCATATAAGTTTCCTAACACGGGAGGCAGTCTGTTCAATGTGGGAACGCCAGCTGAGTCCTTCATCCAGAATCACACCCAGGTACTTCATTGTCTTTTTTTGTGTAATTGGAAGACATGAGCATGGGAGACTGTTGTTGGAGTCATCACAGGAGTGTGCTTTAAGGCTTATTATTGTAGGTTTAGTTTTTGCGAAGGTAAATTGCAGAAATGAGGTTTTCGAAATGTTAAGGGTTAGTAAATTTGCATCCAACCAGCACATTATTTTACGTAAGCCTGTCTCTGCCGCTTTTCGTGCCTCCTCCCAACTTTCTCCATGGAATACTAGTACGGTGTCGTCTGCATAGCTAAAAACTTTACCTTTGGTAAGAGACTGCTGGCATAGGTCATTCACATAGAGCAGGAAAAGACTCGGGGATAGGCAACTACCCTGAGGCACACCATAATGAACTCCAACTTCCTTGCTAATGACCTCACCTATCTTTACTTTTTGTGACCGATCATTGAGAAAGTCCGTAAAAATGCTTAGAGCTCTTCCCCGGATTCCAGCGTGTTCTAACTTGGTCACAAGGGTTGGAATACAGACAGTGTCAAACGCCTTGGCTAGATCCAGGAAAACACCCAGACATTTTTGCTTTTTGTCCACTTTTTCAGTCACATAATCAACAAGTTGATTAACTGCGTCTGTGGTGCTTTTCCCGGACCTAAAACCAAATTGTGTGTCCGAAATTATTTTGTAGTGCTCTAGATATTTCATGAGTCTACGGTTCAACAATTTTTCCAATACCTTTGATAGTGCTGATAGAACCGAGATTGGTCTGTAATTCTTGACATCGTTCTGGTTTCCACCCTTGTGAACAGGTGTGATTAAAGATTTCTTAAAGATTCGAGGAAAGACTCCTTGCTCAAAACAGGCCTCAATAAGCTTTGTAAGAGGTGGGACTAGCACTTCTTTACCCAGTTTGAGGAGTTTAGCTGGAATAGAGTCCCATCCTGTGGCGCAGTCATTTTTTAGGTTGTTAATTGTTGTTTCTACTTCAGCTTCGTCCGGAGAGAGCAGGACCATGGAATCACGGACAGGGACAGTTTCGTATGGGGCAAGTGAGGATTTTTTCTTTTTGATAATGTTGTCCGCTAATTGCTTTCCGATATTTGAAAAATAATAGTTTATTTGCTCAATGGTGCTCGGCGCATCCGCACATTCAGTGGCTGGTAGAAGTTTGTCAGCTGATATTTGTTTCCCGGGTTGATTGGTTATGGATTTTATAACATTCCATGTGTCTTTATTGGTTTTTGAGGTTTTTAAAGCGGAGCTATCGTGATCGTTTCTTAACTTCCTGAGCAGTAGGTTACAGTGATTACGATACCTTTTGTAAGATAACTCGAGTATTCCGTTTTTTGGGTCTGCCAGGAATTTTCGGTGAAGGTTATCCCTGTGTCGAATACACCGCAAAAGGCCAGGTGTGATCCAAGGCTTAAGGACTATTTTCCGGTTTGAGACTTTGGCTATTTTTGAGTGTTGGGATACCGTGGACATAAGGCATTTGACAAACCGTGTAGCAGCTTCATTTGCATCACAATTTTGTGAAATAAAAGAAAAATCTGTAGTTTTTAGTTGCTCAACAGCGCCCTCATAGTTTAATCTTGTAATGTATCTTTTCGTCTGATTCTTGTTTTTAGAGGGGGTGTTACTAAGACATAGCATTACGGAGGAGTGGTCGCTGACGGTAGAATCTATTACCATTACGGTTGCACATGTGGTGGTACTAATCATTACGTGATCGAGGCAGTTATGTAGTCTTGTAGGATGGGTGTGTCCCGGTAAAAGGCCCAATTCTGCAGTTAGATTTAGATAGGATGGGCTATTTCTATCTGTACTATTGGGCTTTATGTCTATATTGATATCACCTATTAGAATGATGTTTTTCGCTTTTAGTTTACTTAAGATACTCCCCAGGGAGTCAAGAAAGCTATCAGTACAGTAAATTGATGGGGATCTATAGGAGGCTAGAATACAAGTGTCGGAATCAATTTTTAATAGAAGAAAATTAGCACCTATTGGGTCCGGTTCTTCAATCGTACTCTGGAGATTGCTTTTAACAAAAATTGTAATGCCGTCGTTTTGATTTAGACATTTTTTACTAGAGTATGTCACGTAATTTTCCATAGTCGGTATCGGTTTATCATCATTTAGCCAACACTCCGTCAAGATTATGATGTCGATTTCAAACGATAGCCTAGCCAGTTGAGCCTGAAATCCATCAAAGTTTTTATAGATGCTTCGAATGTTTTGAGTTATAATTTTTAGCGATGCGTTAGAGGTTTTTATGATCTCGTTGCAGGCATCTGCATCACAGTGGTGAGAAGACGCCACTGTAAAGTTATCTATTTGGTCTGAAATAACACTATTTGTATTAGCCATTGAATAAGCGCTTATATTTTTTGTTGCATGTGAGTGTGCGTATTGCCGTGGTAGATGCGATGAAATTAGGAACGGAGTGATTGATGTTAGTTATACCCATATGAGAACAATTTCTAAGTATGTAAGTGATGTCAAAGTTTGTTGGATGTGTAACGTGTAGTTGTGTTTTTGTGTTAAATGGTTTTGATTGAGTGTGTTTGATTGGTTTTTGTTTATGTGTTTTACAATAAGAGAGCAATTTCAAATAAAAAACTAATAATAAAGAAAATAACATTAAGTAAGTGGGACTTTCAAGTCCTATATCCAGTCATTGTGGTAATTTGGGTTTTAGATCAGCCTCGCTTTTTATAAGCATGTATTGATCTCCTTCCTTTTGTCGAAGAAAAACTTTTCCAAAAGAGGTCCAGCAGAACTTAAATCCATTCTCGCTAGCAAATTTCCTTGCTAGGTAGAATAACCGTTGTGCCTTCATAGTCAAGCTCTCTGATAGAAATATGGGTTTTGGTTCTCCTGGTATATTTATATGGGATGTGTTTAACTTGGTTTGGGCGTTATTGCGATTGAAGTTACGGACTTTCTGCAGAATATTTTCTTTTGTAGTTACCGAGACAAAATCGACGATAATAGACGTCCCTCCAGCCTTTTTATTTATGCGGAAAATATCCTTAATATCATGTTGATCGAGAGAGATGTCCAGAACTTTAGATGTTTCTGATATTATGCGATGTAGATCCTCTTTCGTCTCTCCTTCCTTCTTTGGGATATTTCTCATCTCTATTTTTGTAAGACATAACATTCGTTCCAGGTTCTCAACTTTACCTTCAAGCTGATTGATGTAGGCATGATCGATTTTTCGCTCGCTTTCAATATTATCCATTTTTATTATTATATCATCGTATTGTTTAGTGACGAAGGCTAAGGATTTCTTAAATTCCAAGTTCTGTGCTATAATTTCGCTCATTGATTCTTGTAGTGATTTAAATTTACTTTCCGACTGAACAGTAGCCGACTGTAATAGGTCCCGTATCTCTTGCATAAAAGCGACCATTTCATCTTCACGTTTTCGTTTAGTACGTGCCGTTACATCTAAACTGTTTAGGTTTGGGGCAGATCCAGTTAATGAGATAGTTGGGTTCTTCACATGTAGGGTCTCAGAGTCGCTAGCTATGGACGTGGCTGGTGATTGGGGTGGTGTACGCGGTGTACGCATCATGTTGTCAATATTTACGTAAAATCGTAATACCTTATAACGTTGTAACGGCGCGCGGCGTGCGCACGTAGCTTTCTTAATGAAGTGCGGAGTGGTAGAAGGTGAGTCACGGCGCGCGCAGTCGCTGTGCAAGCGGGACGGCAATTATGAAGAGTGTTCTGTTCTCGCGGGGGTGAGGCGGGAGCGCGGTTAGCACACCATATGAGCTTGGTGACCAGCCGAAATCAGTCCGTCACTACGCGAATTTGTTCACTTCTCGTATTCACATATAGGTGACAATCCCATATGCGGCAGAGATGCTAAGTTAAATTATTATATTTAAAATTTTGACACACGTCCGCTTTTGTTCACGGTCACGGGCGAAGGGGAAATACAGTAAGGTAATACCACTTTACAAATCCGGGGACAGTAAATACACTAATAATTATAGACCCGTATCCGTGTTGCCGGTTTTCAGCAAGGTGTTTGAAAAGATAATGCTTAATCAAATGCTCAATCATTTTAACACGAATAAAATCCTTCACGATCAACAGTATGGTTTTACCAAAGGACGTTGTACGACCGACACCAGTGTAACCTTATTAAAACACATTTTTAACGCGTGGGAAGAGGCCCAAGACGCCATAGGAAACTTTTGAGACCTCTCCAAAGCATTTGATTGCGTCGATCACGAAACCTTGCTTTTGAAACTTGAGCATTACGGACTTGGAAAACTTGCGCTCAGTTTAATTAGTTCTTATTTAAATGATAGACAACAGCAAGTTCAAATAAATAGTGTCAATTCACATGGTTTAACTGTAAAAATGGGTCTGCCACAGGGCTCGATTTTGGGTCCTTTTCTCTTTTTAGTGTATATTAATGATCTACTCCATTTATTAAAAAATCAACCACTAATGGTGTTATTTGCTGATGACACTTCCTTAAGTTTTAAGGTAAATAGACGTGCTACAAATTTTGACGACGTAAATAACGCCCTACTGCAGGTCCAAAATCGGTTTACTGCTAATAATTTAGTACTAAATGGGAAAAAAACTAAGTGCATAAGATTTTCTTTACCAACTGTCAAAGGTAGTGATTGTGAGATAATATTGAATCAAAAGAAACTAGAATTCGTCGATAGAACTGTTTTCCTAGGGATCACGCTCGACTCAAGGCTACAATGGAGTCTGCATTTAACATCTCTTGCAGGACGGCTAAGTTCAGCAGCTTATGCTGTGAGAAAAATCCGTCAATTTACTGATGTAGATACCGCGAGACTGGTCTATTTTAGTTACTTCCATAGTATCATGTCTTACGGTATTTTGCTTTGGGGACGGGCTGCAGACATCGATTCTATTTTTATTCTGCAGAAAAGAGCCATCAGAGTCATATATAATCTCCGCAGGCGCGATTCTCTAAGGGAACGGTTTAAGGAAATTAACATCATGACGGTACCTTGTCAATATATCTACGAAAACATCATGTATGTAAGGAAAAATTTACATCTTTTTAGTAAAAGAGTGTGAGAAACACATGTGTGAGCACAATGTACTTGTACATACTATAAAGCTACCATTTACTGGGTACGTCTTTCATTGACTTGAATGTGCCCTGGCGGCTGAGAATATGTCATGCTCACTCAAATGTCTCGCTGATGGTGGCGCACGTGTTGGATCATTTAGCTCCTTTCAAAATGGTTGAGCTGAATGGTGCTAATACTGCATTATCCGTTTCCTTCGGAAGACTCAATCAATGTAACCTCTAGACTGTGACGCTTGGGTGGTTTTCTTTTGGATATGGACGCTATGGATAGACTAGACGCGAAACACGATTTAATTTTCAAACTTCACAAGCACCCAAAACGGAACACAACAATGCTTAGTACGTACGTGGGCTAATCTTTCACAGGTTTTAAAATGTGTTTTACAAATAGTCTCTTATCATCGTTCAGACGACCACAAATTCCTATCAACTGCCAAACTCAAAATAACCAAGGCCCTACATAAACGCTTAGCAAAGCGACTCGTTCAACGTTAAAGCCGCTCGCAAACCAGCGCGCCTCTCACAAACATCGCGTTTGTTTCCTTGACATGATTAACAATTAGGTAATTCGAGCTCAAAGTGAGCTGAGCGTAGTTGTCGCAAGCATGCCTGTGCCTAGCGCGGCCGAGGACACATTGTTCTACTTGATTTCCCATGGGGAACTTATACTTATGCTAATGCGATTTAATTTTCAAGTTATGTGATGAGATGATGTAATGTAATGCCATGAGATAATTTTAATAACAGGTGAATTTTTAACTGCGAACGTAGTATTGTTGAAATATGTATTTGTATAATAATTTTACTGTCTGGACAAAAACAGGGTATAAAAGTTGAGCGGAGAAGAAGCGTCTGGCACAGAAATTCCTTTTAGCGACATTCAATCCTTTGATTGAAGTCATCGGCCGACTTCAATCAAAGGATTGAATGTCGCTACGAATTCGTGGATAGTTTCCGCGCGTAAAAAAGGGTGCTTTTAAGATTAATTTTTATACATATTATTTGTGGACTTATTCTGTTTTTTAAATTTCTGTGTCTATAGGTAAAAACAGTCAGCCGGTACAATACAGGGACATTGGTTATACAAAGATAGTTATCTACTGCTTTTTACTGTCTGATGGCATAGGTAAAAATACATTTTGATTGAGACAGAACTATCTTGCCTGATTTAATCGTCCAGGACCAGTCGCAATAAGTCAATCAGCATTACATATTGGTAGCAACAAAATCCGCAACAAGCATACATTTATTTTAAGTAGACTGTCGAAACAAGAGAAGTTTAAAGAAAAATCATAACATGATCTTTACAACGCTCACTTTCTAAAGGTAAGGTATTTTTTTTTTTAAACTGTGCCTTCTCACAGTATTTTGTTTTCTTGGGCCTAATGTTTTAATCAATAAATAAGCCAAAACAGGCATTCGACTTCGGGTCGCTTCTCGTTAAAGTATGTCTGTAGGTATATCGTTTAACTGCCGAGCTAAACCCACTTCCTGAATAAGTATGCTCAACACAATTTTAAGCAGTTTACTTTCTTCAAGGTACCAAGAAGGTTTATTTATTTATTTATTGACACACCAACGACTTATTCACTAAAACATTACAATAAATATATTCCAAATCAACAGCTTTGCGGTAAATTCTTCACTTATAGGTGTGCACAGCACTTGTATAATCAATAATAAAAACTAAATTGGAAATATATGATACTTACTAACAAAATTAAAATTTACAATTTTAGATTGAATCTAAAATGTCAAGTAGTTAAATTAAAAAATACATTATAATTCAGAAAAAAAAAACAATGAAATTGGAATATAAAAACAATTAAAAATTAAAACTATAAAAATAATAAATAAATTAGGACATGATTATTACATTATGTATAATAAATTAAAAGAATAGAATAGATTAAAATTTGGGTTCAAAAATTGAGTTAAATTGTACAATATTTAAATACATTGAATCACACAAATACACAAATTGACATTTTGTAAAAGAAATAAACAAACAAATCGATCAAGAACTGAGGACGTATCGCTTGAATTCATTCAGACTGTTCGAAAATATGTCCAAGTTGTTAGTACGCGTGCTCAGCTTATTGTAGCTAGGCAAAAACCGGTATAAAGGAGCTGAACGACCAAGATTAGTTCTATTTTTAGGCATTCGAAATGTTTCTGTTTTAAAATTGGATCTATATGAGGTACGGTATGTTAGTACTTTCCAAACGAGCACCTTCACAAAGAGTACTACTACTACGAGAATCATTGGAGAACCAGGAATAGTAGATATATTTCCTAAATGTGTTTGTACAGCCCCGTTCTCATTCCAGCCGTACAAACGGTCATTCCATTCGCATAAACAAACACGGGCGTCTTCAATGAAGCTATCTCTCAGTTCAATTAGCATATGTATGTACGTCTACTAACCTACAATGTGTTGTTACAGCATAATAATAATAGGTCTTTACCTATGTAATTGGAAATTCTATAACCAGCATTTTCAGATTTAATTATCTGTAGATTGGCGCGCAATTCGAAATTCAATTTTTTTTTTTCTAAATCTACTTTTTTCAAAATTTAGACAATTTTTAAAGTGGGAAAAAATTCAACAACTGAGAGGCAGTACCTACAAAACGCTTTCGCTGACTTCATCGCCTCCCGTCCGGCAGACTTCTACAATAAAGGTATAAACAAACTGCCATCAAAATGGCAAAATTGTATAGATAATTTTTAGGCCAGTACTTTAATTAGCTTAAATAAAAAAATTACCAAAATTTTTATGATTTAAAATTTTTATACAAATCTCCAATTTCATAGGTAAAGACCTAATATTATAAAAAAAACTATTACTAATGGTATATTATACTTGCTTCAATTACGTTGATTAATTTTAATTGACAGTTGCGAAAATGGAAAGTCCTTTCACAGTTATTTGACATCGTACAGCAGCAACCAACCGGCAACCTTATTGTAACCAAAATGAAGATCACTGTCATTTTGACAATTATGCAATATCAGAGATGAAATGACTTAAAAGGATTCTACGGCTGACATTGAATGCTACACTGACATGTTTACAAGATTGAGTTTGGTTGCTTTAGGCTGAAGCCAAACGAGCGTAATTTATTGAGCTGTGAAACGCGTAAAATGAGTCGCGGTATTTACGCTGCAATCGGTTTCATACTAAAGTCCTGTTTGTACAGTCAGCATCAAAAGTCGATTAACACTATCATTTTTACATGTTATTAAATTGACAACAACTTTTTTCAATAAAATGATTTTTAGCTTTTCACATAATAGACAAGAGTAAATATTCTAAAAAAATTTCTTCTGCTGCAATTTTGAACAAATATTTTGCTCAATAACTAAGATTAAAAAAACTGAAGTGTTAATCAACTTTTGATGCTGACCGTACCACACGGCGACGCAAAATGAGTTGTCTGCTGACTCACACGCGTCATTTCAACCGAAATACGCTCGGGGTGACGCTGACGGAGGTTAGCGAGGCAAGCGTCAGTTATGTTACAGAATGCGGCCGAAGTTACGGCCGTCCGTCTGGCAGCCTAACCGAATTTCAGTTTAACGTAAATTGCGATACTCAAAATACGCAACTCACAACTCAAAAAATTACGCTCGTTTGGCCTCAACCTTAGGCATATCATTCATATGTTGCGGAAGGATCATACGTTCTCGCGACTCCCGGCGTAGGTGTGAGATGGAACACAGGGGTGGTTTTTAGTCAGTAAGAGTCTGACACAGACCCCGCGGTCCGCGCCAGGGTAGCGGACATACATGAGAATTTTCCAGCCAGGAAACAAAAAAAAATGCCTATCAACCACGACGCTACCCAAAAGTGACCAGTTATAAACTCTTACAACTCTTATCACCAATGAGTAGCCAGAATGTCACAGCACTATTGTCTCAGTGACGGCCTGTATACGATGCAACCAATCACAAACGAATAAACTAATTTGTGATTGGTTGCTTATAAGAAAAAAAAAAAATAGTGCAGGCAAAACCCATATTACATAAAGTAAAAATATCAACATGCCTACTGCTACAGAATAAAATTTCTCCAAATAAAAACCCTCTGAATAAAATCTCAAAAAATGCATAGAAATAAAATAAATTAACGAATACCTACAAGTAAAAAAAAAAATTAAAAAAGGTCACAGAATTTAAATTAAAATAAAATGTCAAAGCAATAAAAATTAACGAAAATTAAAAGATTCAAATTTTTATGGTCACAGAATTAAAAATGATATCAAAAGAAATTTAAAAAAAATCAAAATATAAAAACAATAAAAAACAAGTGACTATAAATATAATAATAAAATTATGTCAAGATCCATTAAAAACTAAGTGCAGTGGCTTTAAATGTCTGCTACAGCATTTCCTAATGAAAGGGTAGTCAATTCGCTCAGCGATCATCACCAGGACAGTATTGGAGCTGGCCCGCACCCTGCGCACTAAGGACGCGCTTATAAACCGTGTGATATTTTCATAAGATTTTAATGTTAGCAGAACAGCGTCTAGATTGACAGAAGAAAGACTGCGGGCAAAAACTGGTTGCACTTAGCACAGAACAGCGAAGCATGGAGAAGCATGGCATATAGGCCATTGAGACTTCACAAGAGGTGAGTGAAATGAGAGTGTCTGTGGAAAAGTTAGGTTGTAACACCATCCAAATTAAATACAAAGAATAAAGTAGTAGTAAAGTCAACCAATTTATTACTACGAAGTAAAATAACATAGTGAAAAGATTTCCTTCTTTAACAATAAATTCTCAAAAGAAACACTAAAGTCGGGACAAGATATTAGTTTTAATGAAACTGCTTAAGGTTCTCGGGGATTTTAATAAGCTTGTCGCATAATATGGCACTCGGTTTGCGAAGATTAAAGCTGAACTGTCAATTGGGTTGATGATTTAGTGTTCATAGAATCACCACATCACATAGATGACTCTTACCTTACATGATAACAATGCTCACAATAATATCCGCTGTCATTATCATAATACATGCGTCATGTTCGTGAACGGGCGCCGTCAGTAGGGACTGGTCATCTCTTTGCTGCCACGGCTTATTTTAAATTGATATTTGAAATGCTTTTTTTCTCATCTTTTTAACCGACTTCAAAAAAAGGAGGAGATTCTCAATTCGTCGGAATCATTTTTTTTTTTTTAAAGATGTTCCCCGATTTCTCGAAGACGCCTGGACCGATTTGGAAAAAAATTCTTTTGTTGGAAAGGGTATACTTCCCAAATGGTTACATGAAAATTTTATCGAAATCGGACAAGCGGTTTTTGAAAAATCAACAAAAATCTAAAAATTTATCTACATTGTCTACATTAACGATCTTTTTGTTTACTTTTTCGTGGGGTAGTTACAACTAAAAAGTGAAAAATAAAAACTTTTTTACAAAAAAAAACAACCGACTTAAAAAAAAAACACTACAAAGTGATAAATAACTTTAATTTCGGAAGTCGGTGTCAAAAAACGAAAATGCGGAATCAACGACACCGACTTCCGAAATTAAAGTTATTTATCACTTTGTAGTGTTTTTTTTTTTAAGTCGGTTGTTTTTTTTTTTGTAAAAAAAGTTTTCATTATAGACGCTTTTAACGTTCTGCATCGTTCTCACATGTATAATTTTTAACATGAATAATGTAACCAAGACTTTGTAACCATATTATTTTGATTTAAAAGAGTGTCCATGGAGCTTCTTGCCCGTTCTTCTCCATAGGTACCTACGCTTTGGAATGGGCAATTAGCTTCATCTTTCTGACTGACTTGACCCTTTGACAATTCAAAAGTGCCTGTAATTGGTTTAATTGAAATAAATGCTTTGAGTTTGATTCAATCTGCCTAGCCTTTTCCCAACTATATTATGTTGGGATCGGCTTCCAGCCTAACCGGGTGATTGGCTTCCAGTCTAACTGGATCCACGGACTGATCTTGGCAAACGTACCTTAACTTTTGATTGACTGGAATGGCTTTTATTATTTAGCCACGAGCCCTCTCCACTGTCAATATTATACCTCATGCAGCAATTTTCAATGTTGATGTGCTGTACTTAAATACTGGGACACAAATATTACATCGTGTGACGTGGATTGCATACAAAATGTGAGTAATCCATTTTACGGCGATATTGTTATACCGCAACATTGTTTTTGTCAAATTTAATTTTGATTAATAGAAATTTGTCAATTTTGGTTTGCAAGAGTGATATGATTGTTTTTAATTTTGTGCACTTTGTTCTCGTTTATGGTTTTGCCATTTTTTTTTATTTGGTGTAGGCTTAGGCGTTTGCCGGTCTTTTAAGTACAATAGTATCATCAGTGACAGTTGACAGTTTTTCTTTTTTTGTCATCATAGACCGTTATTTTTACAGCGTTCGTTTTGTTATTTTTCATTTCATATGAAGTAATTTTATTCGCTGGAGTGGAAAATGACGCGGTAATCTCTTATATAAATATTCCGGTGTTTTAGAAATTAAATATTTACATTTATTTGCTGAATACGGGGCTTTCGGAAAATTTGTATTAGTGTGTGTATTTACTGTCTATGTAGTTATTATGTCCGTCTTTATTGTACAGAATAAACATTTTCTTTCTTTCTTGCACAGTGCACTACATAGAATACATTACACAAAATTATGTTACATTATTTATTTGATATGAAGCAGTTTACATCACCTTCCCTCCCCATCCCAAATGTTCCAACACGAATAAACGGTAATATTATCTTCCTAAAGGCTTACGTATTTCCAGGAAAATATGAACGATTACACATCAAACGAGGCGCGTTTCTCAGAGATAGAATTACCAAACGGGGACATAAGTAATGTACCAAATTCGCTGTTTCACGAAAAAAGGTAATGACAGGAAAAACTTGGAAATTCAACAGGTAAAAAATTATAGTGAAAAAAAAAGCCGCAGGTAAGTATAACGAGAAAATTATGAAAACTGTATTTGCATCCGGCGGGTGATTCATTCAGGAAGTGAGCGCCTTACCGTTTTGCTCGCTCATTTCCGATTTTGTTGCCCCATCGCGTTGGTAGATGGCGTTGTGCTTAAAAAATGAAAAATTGAAATTGAGTATAGGCTATTGTCCTACCGCCGGGGATTAACGAGAAGCGAGTAGAGATAGCAACTAAAAGCGAGTTAGCGAGCAACGATGAGTCAGTGCATGATGGCAACGAGTCATTACTCGCTGGTTTTGTACCAAGCAAGCGTGAGTCTCCCAGCGAGTGTTCTGCCGGCCAAGCGAGTGTAATCTGGTACTCTTTTTGATAACTTTTATCGCTGCGACAAACGAGTACTCGCCAACAGTATGTACTATCAGCATATAAAAGAAAGAAAGAAAGAAAAAGTATTTATTGTGACTCGTACAGGAAGATCACAAACTAAACTAAACACAGTAAAAATAAAAATAAAAACTAAGTTATATAAAAAAAAATAAAGTAACAAAAAGAAAAATGATACAGAAACTCCTATACGAGGCCAAAAGGCTCCTATCTCAGCATGATGCTGCGACATTTAAAAAATAAATGTCGGAGCGCTGGTATTCTGATAGGGCCCGCAGCTGTGATGTCACGGGCAGTTACAGAAATAAATAAATAAATATTAAAATAGATTTAACCTGTAAAATATTAGCAAATAAAATTAAATCGCGCCAGACGTAACCTCATTACTTGTCTATGCCTTTAGTGTCACAGGCACTTTGGTGGTCTGTGGCATTGCTGTGACAAGTAAAAGGTCGCAGGCGCCGATCTTCCGGCGTAAATAAATAAATACATTTTATAAAAATACATTACATTACGGCTGTCTAGTGGAACAGCATTACAGTGAATATATAAAGAAAGTGGAGTGTGAAAGTCAGTTAGCGGCATGGATGAAATGGTGAAATAAAAATAAACTAATGTTGAGTGTTATCAAGCTACAAATTTTACAAGAAACACATGACAAGGAAACAAAACATTGTGTAAGCCAGCAACATCAATTCGTCTGATGCTGTCAGTAAAAGAGTGAGACAAACAATAGAATTAATAAATTATCTAACTTGTGCCAATTGAACACCAAACAAAAACACAACATATAGCATAAACAGACATTTTCGAAAAATAGTGTTACAGCCAAACTAGACCGATTTTAAATTTTCCATAGAAACAGAGATTTCCAGCTATCTTTTTTTAAATATTCAAAAATGTTCTTTACTATCTTTTTAGACCTTTGTTTCCTGCATGTGCGTACGAAGTTTCATTAAAATCAGTTCAATTATTTCGAAAAACGAGGACTTGAAATTTTGCACGAAATGCCGTACGTCGTAAATGCTCTTAACTATTAGCAACGTTTTTTTTCAATAAAGGGGTCCCTGATCGAACATAATGGTTAACAGCGATCAAAATCTTGAAAGAAATACCGCATAAATTGTAGCAACACTGCCCACGGTGTCTTTGAAGCAATTCTTTGTGTTGCAAGAATGTCAGCACACATAATGCATGTTATATGAACGGAGGGAGACTGAATGAGACGCCTCCAGGCACAGACCTGAACGAAAGGACACAATTGTTGGCGCTCCTACACGGAGATGTGGTTTTTTTGTGTATTTCGTCCTTTTTATGAGAAATTTCTAGTCTTTTCTGTAATGAAAAGGACGAGACACATAGATTTTAAAAAACTATTAAGAGAGAACAGGGCGTGCGATTCTCCATACAAATGTATTCCCATTTTTTCTTTTTGAATAATACCTCTAGAGTAATATTTTTTTTTCATAAAATCAAGGTCTGCTGTAAATGGTTCACTAATGTTTCACCAAAACTCCATTGACAAATTTTTAGTTTACAACCAACGTTTCGTACACTATTTATTTCACAAACAACTTATTCCGCAAATGTTTTATTTTATAAACACTCACTTTACAAACATTTATTTGGCAAATGCTTGATGATATTTAATCATTTATACATTTTTCATTTAATCTTTAGATTCTTTTGGAAAAATAACGTTTATACAAAATATCATTTTATAATACACTAGCGACTGCATTAAAATCCGTTGCGTAGTTTAAAAGATCTAAGCTTTCAGACAGCGGGAGTGACTTTGTTTTATACTATGTAAAGATTTTCTAAACCAGTCACAAAGTGATCATGACGGTATTCTCCATTTGGGTCAAATAATTTTCAGGCAAATATTTTTTTCTATATAATCTAGTCGTTTTTGACACTCGCCAGCCGCTGCCGCGGCACCGCTCGCTTCGCTCGCTCGGCTCGTGCGTAGGGGGTCGCAGTTTTAACCTAACCTAACCGAACCATTTTTTTTTAAATTAATTTAACCTAATGTAACTGGTTCGGTTCCAGGTAGCCTACTAAAAATAATCTCTTGTTTTCTTCTATTAGCGCAAGTCGTTTCTGGCACCCATGTTTTGTGTAAAAGTAATTTTTTTCTATATAATCTAGTCGTTTTTGGCACTCGCCGGCCGCTGCCGCGGCACCGCTCGCTTCGCTCGCTCGGCTCGTGCGTAGGGGGTCGCAGTTTTAACCTAACCTAACCGAACCATTTTTTTTTAAATTAATTTAACCTAATGTAACTGGTTCGGTTCCAGGTAGCCTACTAAAAATAATCTCTTGTTTTCTTCTATTAGCGCAAGTCGTTTCTGGCACCCATGTTTTGTGTAAAAGTAATTTTTTTCTATATAATTTAGTCGTTTCTGGCACTCGCAATAACACGTTATTAAACAAAAGTTTATCTGGTGATTATTTTGTAAAATGAATTATTTGGCAAACTTGTTGTTGTATAATGATGAAATGACAAATCATGTTTTTGCCAATCGTTGTTTGTCAAGTAAAAATTTGTAAATTAACTTTTGGTGAACTGACAGGGCACCGCTGTAAATACTTACGTCCCTGTCATTTCCTTTTTTTTAGCAAATAATTAGTAAAGAAAATATGACCCTCTAAATATTACAAAAAATGCCTTATTTTTATACCGTCATGTTTAGAGGACTACCAGACAAATTAGAAAAGTTTTAATAGAAAAGAAATTTATAAAAACCTAAACATACTCTTTCTTAAAATGTTAATGTAAAACATATTTGAATCGGCTCAGTTTTTGAGGAGAAAAAAGGGGAATACGAAACGTCGATCTCGTCAAAATTTTTGTGATAATTTCGGTCTAATCTGCAGCTGTCCCTATCACACACTACGGGGGCAGACTTGAGGCTTACCTCAAGTCTCTGTCAAGAAAGTATTGCCTTTGCCTTAGCAAAGGCAATAGTTTCTTCAAATACCTATTTTTCAAATTCCTCGCGGGTCCCGTCCCCTCTTAAAGCTTTTAGCTGATTATAACATTTTTGATGGTAGTTTAACGAAAATCATAAATACCTACAGGAATAAAAAATACCTGTGTGGTTGGTGTCCTCCGTTAGGAGCGAGGTTCCTTACGAAACATTTGAAAATTTTCGCAGCCGCAATCTTGGATTTTCATTTTGACCTCATGCGGATTTAGCACCTTCGAAAACCATGAAAACGACACCAATGATGACAAATTTGGAAATTTTTGCAGCCGCCATCTTGGATTTTTATTTTGACCACAATCGGCTTTAGCACCCTCGAAAACCTCGAAAAACACGTTTACATGTTCATTGATATTTTCAAAGAAATGCCGGAGATGCAGTACATTTAGGCATATAGCTTCGTACATAAGAATAATTACCTAATGTATTATATATTAGAACCTTCCTGAAAGTATGTAGATCACTTTAGTGAAAGAATAATCAAAATCAGTTCATTAGTTTTTGAGAAAATCGCAGACATACAAACATACATACATACGGAATACAGAAACTCCTCTTTGAAGTCGGTTAAAAATAGATTATACCTGGCCAGTCTCTCATACATAAAATTTTTTTTTCGCAATACTTTCTGAGTGGCCTGGAATTTATACATTGACAATTCAAAAGTGCCTGTAATTGGTTTAATTGAAATAAATGCTTTGAGTTTGAGAGTTTGAGTTTTGAGTTTGACATTATTATTAGATAAGCAATATAACACTTATAGTTTATCGTTTAAATATTCGTTCACAGTATATTAGTATTCCTGTCCCTACAGATAGGTACATTGCATCACATACCTACACACACAATTACACTCGATTAAAACCGTTTAAAACCGGATTTTCCCCGGAGCCAGCAATAAAACTTCTGGGCAAGACACGAGTTCCGCCCATCTCTCATTTTGTCCTAGAAACCATTTAGATGGGAGGAGTTTGGGGAGCCTTAATTTTTGGCTCCCTGTTAATTTGGTCAGCTGAAATATGGGCCGTGGAAGTGTGGCTATTGTATATTACTCAGCAGTTTTCGTAGGAAGTAATAGAGTCATATTCAAGGCCAGACCTAAATTCTGAAGTCCTGAAAAACTGACCAGTTATAATTTTAGTTACTTATATGTAGGTGTAGCGGTATCTACAACGCCACATGCGAACAACGCGTCATACTGACGTCACGCAAATCCTGCATCTCGCAAGCAGAGTTTACCGCGCAACTAGCATATATACAACAGCCCGACATGAATCATTGGGCAGTTGCCAACAACACAACACAACGCCCGTCTGGTCGGAGGATCCTCCCTTTTCTATAGACTAAGAGTAAACTTTACGCCCTGTTCCTCATATACCTCTATATAGGTATAGTATGTGTTCTCATTCTTTTAATAAATATTATTTTCCGGAGGAATTGTGCTAACATTACAATTCTCACAAGTTTTTATTATTTTAATACGACTTCAAAAAAAGAGCAGATTATGCATTTGGTGATTTTTTTAATTAATTAAATAACACCGATTTTTGGTTACTCAACATTTAGTAAAGGAAATTCGTGCGGTGGTACCTTATCAATTTTAGTAACTTTTCTTGAGTAGTTTTTGAGTTAGCTTCAGTTAGTTTAGTGCATTCGTTTTCAGTTAGCTTCTTCATAGGTTTTTAATGCAGTTCATATATGTTGATGTCTTTACATAGTCAGTAGTTGTACATAATTATAATAAACTGAACCTTAAATTAGATATATGTATATATCCCCTGTTGTTATACGATTGTAAAAAAACAATAACTAAATGGTTAAGATCCCTAACATTATGATGAATTAGAAAACATTCTGACCAGGATTAGCTGAAAAAAAAAACAATGGGTACACTCACACTCGTATACACACATACACACACAGAGCTGCTAAATTAATGTTTAATTTTATTTTTACTTTTCTATTTAAACCCTTTACGCCTTACCATTGTTAAGTTACCACTTAAGGAAAGAGCGAGGCGGCTCCGACACAAGTACTTTTATAACTTACTGGGGCTGCCTCAATTTATGTATAACACAATGTTTAAGTTGAGATAAATATTTTTGTATATTGTACGTACCTACATGAAGTTTGCTACCCCACACAATTCATGTACAACTACCACAACGAAAAATTGAAAAATAATTTGATATTCGGAAGTTGGTGATATATTACAAAAAACAAAAGCAACTTCCGAAACTGACATTATTTTTCACTTTGTAGTCGGTTAGTTGAATTCGCTTCTAATTTTTGTAAAATGTTTGTTATTTGTGTTATCACATAATAACTTATTCATTGTTTAGGTAAGCCTGAGGCCACTTTTAGATAAATACATATTATTGACAAGTTGTAGATAGACCTCAAATAAATCAATTACCTTCTTAGCTCTTACAACTCAGTTAAAACCTGCTTCATAAATCTCATTCCAATCGCAACAATCTTCATGAAATTTCTCCTCTGGCTCATAAGCTTCCGATATTACTAATTATACTCCATCAGCTATAGAACCACTTATATTGGCCGTAATATCCTTCCCGGCAGCCGGTAAACTAATGCACCTGCTGAAGCCAAGCATGGCAATAACGCGTTAGATTATAGACTGTAGGTAATATTGCTTAAGTGGTATTAGCTTGCTCGCTCGAATGAATGTACCTACATAAATGTTAACGCGGCGACAGTCGAAGCAACGTTTCAGGTAGGCTTCTGATTAGTTGAAACCACGATACGGTCTACATGTGACGACTTTATTCAACTCATTTTGTTGTGCTGATGTAGGCATTATTTAGTGTCTTTTTTATATTGTTAAATGGGCGCGCACTTGACTCCGATCACGCCTGATGGAAAGCGATAGATGAGGTCTATGATGGAACGAGCGTGCCCAGAAGATGCCTGTTCACTCTTGATTTGAAGGCAGGCGGGTTAAATGTGGGTGGGAACACAGATGCCGGCAGAGAGTTCCACACTTTGGCTGTGCGCATAATAAGAGTGAAACATAACATGAAATCGCGAAAAAAAAATCAGCTATTCCCTAAATTTTGACGAGTTATGCGAACATAAATGTAGGGAACAACTGATTTTTTTTTCACGATTTCAGGTTTGGTCCCATAGTAAAAGTTGTTCATAATGATGAGTAAAATGACCCTTTAAGAGGAAAACGGTGATTAAAATTTCACGGTGTATCATTTCTCATGATTTACAGCGGTTGGCTTTTCATCCCTTACAAACATATTTTTATAAGATTTCGTTTTTAAGTTCATAGAAAACTATTGTCAGACAGCATCTGCCAGAATGAACCTTTTTGGCGCAGCCGTGAGGCACACACTATTGTTGTTTGAAACATTATTTTTATTTTGTTAATTTTGTATTTTGTGTTTCACGAACGGTGTCCAAATAAACCTTATTCTTTCTTTCTTTTCTTTCTAAGTTCAATAATTTACATCCATACTATATACTAGGTATACTATAATATTATAAATTCGAAAGTAACTCTGTCTGTCTGTATGTTAACTTTTCACGCCTAAACCACTGAACCGATTTAGATGAAATTTGGTATAGAGATAGTTTGAGTCCCGGAAAAGGACATAGGATAGTTTTTATCCCGATATTCCCACGGGATCGACACTTATGCGGGTGAAACCGCGGGGCACAGATAGTGGTGTAATAAAACCAAAAAGTCCATCTACATTTTATTTCGTCTTTCAAACCTCAGCATTTGTTACGAAAACAATGAAATTCAAAAGCCGAACCCTAATCATCTAAAACCAAAACATAAATTAGGCCAAGTATTTCCGATCCCGCAATGATTTCCTGTAACTCCGGCAAAACAAAGAAACACTGGGCTCATACTTCACGGGCGATAACTTATTTACGATAAGACCTTAGCCAACAGCGCCATTTCAACGGAATGCAAAGAAAATTATATATAGAAAAATCGAAGGGTACCGAACAAGACTATTCCATTTGGAGGAGAGTTGTAAGTCGTTCTTCATTACTTCAGATCTTTGGCCGCAAATCTTTGGAAATTTAAACCGTCTTATTAAGAGAAAGTAGATTATTGGTCGTTAGTTCCTTTTGCAATTTACGGGAGCTTAGGAGAATTAGTATATTTCAGAGATCTTCTTCTTAATTTTTGCAAATTGTTTTGAGTCAATTTAAAATGTCTCTCAGATTAAATTTGAGAGCTGAAACCACACAGACTAATTATTTATATTGAACATGTTACAGATAACATTTTGAAGACACAATTTTTGAAGTGAAAACTTCTTTACACTTTTTGAGATGGAAAAAAACTATGAACTCGCGCCACTGTTACTGTAATCGACAACGCTTCGGATGTGTTCGGCTGTCCTCGGGATGTACTCGGTTTTTACGTATATCCGACATGTCAGTGAGTGATGGCAAAGTATTCTGTTTGTGTTTTGTTTTCACTTCTGTCGGCACTCCCGGAGTGCCACTGTTTTTTATCGTATAAAAAGTTTTCATCTTACAGAATTTTAGTATTCAGCATATTATGATTCTAGACCCCCTAGCGTAGAAATATTCCGTCGGTTATCAACAAAAAAAAAAAAATCACCTGATTCGTAAAAAAGTGACACTCGGGGATAATGTAGCTTCTCATTAGTGAAAGAATTCTCGGAATCGGATCAGCAGTTCCGAAGATTACCCCTATAGTAAAAATGCGCAGTGCTGCACAACCCCGACCTATTTCAAGTTAAACAAAAATATCAACTTTATTTCAATGACAATTAAGTTGACTTCAGAGTGACTAGCACTATTGAAAAAGTTATAAAATATTTTGAAGTTGTAGCGTAAACTGAACTTTATTGCGTAGGAATTAAAGTTATTTTTCCATTAATTCATATTTGTTTACATTTTTGGCAAATAAATCGCGAACGCAGATTACATACAAACTCACAAAGGGCTTTGAAGGTCTGTGGCATACCACCTTCCTGTCCACCATTATATTTTTCAAAATGGCGGCCACGCTTGTAACCCATATAAATCGATAGGTGACATAAATGCAAACAGAAAACATTTAAAAAAACAAAATGGTGCGACAGCTGTAGGTATGGCGGCTCCATATAAAATCTTCAATCCCCTTTACCTCTTTATAATATTAGTAAAGATAGGAGATTTCGAAAAAAACCACAACTTATAATAATGCAAACAAACAGCGTTAAGTTAGTAACGATAAACATTGACTTTCGAGAAACTAGCCACAGGAGAAGATTGCTCAACAACCCGCAACGCGCTCCGGGTTATTTCGAAGATTAAACTCCCTATTGACTTTTCTGCTTGATACAACTTCAAAATTTGATTCATAGTAAATCGGTAAATAACAAACAAAGGTCAATTTTGGGATTATCGTTGCGAAATTGGGTGGAAGTTACTTTGAAGGAAATTGGGGTAGGAAGAAATTATGGCGCCCTGTCGTAGTCGTAATTTTCTATTTTCTGAACGCAGTGTTTTGTGTTGTATCGTTTTAACTTTTATGGTTGGTATTTCAATAATTTATTTAGTAGTACTTTTTGCTATGCTATTTCTGAAATGTTTCCTTAAGTTATGTACATGGACAGGACAACAGAGGGGCAATTCTCGTAATTTTAAGAACGTTCACAGTCTGAGGAGCAATTCTCGTAATTTTAAGAACGTTCACAGTCTGAGGGGCAATTCTCGTAATTTTAAGAACGTTCACAGTCTGATCTCAGTCTCAATCTGTCAAAAACTACTTTTAATTTCCCTAGATTTTGACAAGTTTTTGACATTTGTTTGTCGCCGAGATGAGACCGACTAGATTTTGAACGTTTTAAATTAGGAGAATTGGCCTTCTGATCTTAGCCTCAATCTATCAAAAATACCTTTAATTTTCCTACATTTTGACAAGTTTTTGACATTTGTTTGTCGCTGAGATGAGTCTGCGACTAGATTTTGAACGTATTAAATTACGAGAATTGGCCTTCTGGTCATATAAGAGCGCCGCCATTTTGATTTCAGCTCAAATGACGCAATATGAACATTATATTAACGCATAAAATAAAACATTATAAAACAACTTCTAATGTTACTTCACTTTTATATACTCCGCACATTTTTCACCGCTCAAGATTATTATGAGCCATATAAAATGATTAGTTCAGCAAATAATATTAACAAAACTAGTTCTGTAGCAGTTAGGTTAGTATAGAATAATGAATGTTCGACACGCATTTGGCCGATTTTTCGCTTTATCTACGTAACTTAAAAAGGCAATTTCAAGGCATTAAGCAGTTTGTTTACCCCGGGAAAAATGTGAAGAAAACAAAGAAAGTTAAAAAACTTTTGTAAACGTTTTCAAATATTTTTTTTATGTTTTTCAATTTTACGTTGGTCCATTTTCTTTCTCAGTAGTGTGAGGGCTCCAACACATAAACACGATACGACGTCGCGTCGTGCTACGGCGCGGCATCGTTTTAACGTTTGAATGAAAAGTGACTACAATCATATACCATCATATTGTTCATAGCACGACGCGACGTCGCATCGTGTTTAATATGTGTAAGAGCCCTGAGGCGACTGTCTATTGAATCTTAACGCAGCAATTTTCTCAATAGATTTTTTAAATAAATAGTAGCTAAAGCTGTTTATGAAATAAAAAAATAAGTAACACATACTCACGACACGACATCGGATCGTGACACGATGCGACGTCGTATCGTAACACGATGCGACGTCGTATCGTGATTATGTGTTTTTGCCCTAAACTAGTCTAAATTGTTTGACCTTCTGACATAAAAGTTGAAACAAATAACCGCTTTCAACCGCATATCCACGGCTATGTCTTAGGTGATTTGGTTGGTAATAACGTACCTAAATATGTGCAGATGTGCTGTAGTATAAGATACTGGAACTTGCTGGCAAGGTATTGTATAATCAACTGAACTTCCATGGGAACGCTTTTCTTTTGTAGTTCATGCATTTGACATAACAAAGTAATCTATATACGAGTAATTGCTTCAAAATGATTCAGATTCCGATTGATAGTGTGTTACGCAATTAGGGTGCTATACTAATACTAATAATTATGCTGAATAGTTTGTTTGTTTTTTTGTTTGTTTGTTTGAACGCGTTAATCTTTGGAACTACCGGTCGGATTTGAAAAATTTTTCCACAACACTATCTCTCTCCTTAAACGTCATTTATTATGTTCTTTGCACATGTTTTATGATTATTATTTTATATGTTTATTTACAAACTATTGTGCGTGGTCCGACACGCACTTGGCCACTTTTTTAATCTCGCGTGGGAGCCATCTTGCCAATCAGTCTATCAACATCACACCGAAATCCCTTAAGAACAAAACGGTATAACGTGCACAAAAGTCAGTCCTCACGACCTTTGCGTCTGATAGTTTGTCCTACTACTTCATGAGGTACAAAAACCCTGGCAGGTCATTAGGTAGTTTTTCTAGCACCGTTTGCTGTGACAATGATGAATTAGCTAGTTTCTAGCAAACTGAACACTCTTAGATACTTTTTATTGGACTTTCATGTTTCTTGCAAAGCTTGATATCTTCATCTATATACTAATAAAGCTGAAGTGTTAACTACCAGTTGGATTTGAAAAATTCTTTCATTTGATAGCCTAATTTTTAACCGACTTTAAAAAAGGAGGTTCTGTACTCGACCCGTATGTATATATGTATGTTTGAATGTCCGCGATTTTGTCGCGATTTTTTTTTTTCGAAGGTTTTAGTATATAATACATTTGGTAATTATTCTTATGTACGAAGTTATATGCATAAATGTACTACATCTCCGGCATTTCCATGCGAGTTTTCATGATTATTCTAGTCGGTGTCTTCAATTCTTCAATGCACTAGTGTTAATTTAATTTGTGTGGGGTAGGTACAACTATAAAGTTAAAAATAAAAACTTTTTTCCAAAAAAAACACTACAAAGTCAAAAATAACTTTACTCGGAAGTCGGTGTCAAAAAAAGAAAATGCGGAACCAACGACACCAACTTACGAAATTAAAGTTATTTATTGACTTTGTAGTGTTTTTTTTTAAGTCGATTGTTTCTTTTTTTTTGTAAAAAAGTTTTTTGAGGAAGGCTATAGGCTAATTAACATCATGCTAGGACCAATAGAAGCCGACCAAAAATGAAAAAAATTCAGAAAGAACGCTAAGCGTAAACGAAGTAATTGACAACATTTCAAACCTGACACGACCTTAAAACAAAAATAATATTTCTTTATTTTCATATCCTGAGTTCAAATATATTTTTATTTTATTTTTTTATTTCTAAATTTCTGAGAAAAAAAATAAAAATCAAAAAACATGTGATGACGTCACATAAACGGCGGAATGAGGTAGTTACCTTTGCGCATTCCAATGTCTTTGATTGAAAACATTACATCAAACAAGACATGTCAATGTCACCTAAGAAGTGTAACTAGAAAACAACTAAAAACTGAATTGAATTCAACAATATTTTTTCTTATCAACTCGACACGCTGCTTACTGTTAATATTATCAATTTTTGATTGATATTTCGCCAATAAAATGGATCCCAATGAAAAATATACGCCAATGAAGGAACCAAAACAACGACTGAGACAAGTGACATCTAACAGTTTTTTTGACGGGTCACAATAAAGCAAAGGTAATATCGCCATTCTACCTTAAGCCTGACGTCATCTGGCACTTACGTCTTTTTAGAATACACCGAATTTCAAAGTTAAAATTATGAATGAAAAGTACATAATTTCGAAAAACGAAAAGATATGGGTGCCCTAGATTTGAATTTACTTTTATATAACGTAATAATACATGCAGGTTAAAAATATGAAATGTTGTCAATTGCGACGGAGAGTTTTATAAAAATGTCGCTGGTTCTTAGCAAAGGCATTGGCTTACGACTTCCACGTGAACGAAGACGCGGACAGAAGCTAGTCTTAGTATAAAACAAAGCCGCTTTTCAGCTCTGTCTGTGTGTGCACCTAGTTCTTCTAAACTACAAAATCGATTTAATCACTGAGGATTTATTTCTGAAAGCTTATGTTTCATTAATAATTAACTTAGGCATAGCATATACATCGATAGCATAGATCATGGTAGGTGAGGTACTTATTTTTTTAATTTATTTAATAATAACCAACTTTATTGACAGTTTGCATCACGCATACAAGTTATTAGTAATTACACATGTCATACAATCATAAAATTAGGTTAAATCACATAATAAAAAGTTTAAATGAAATAAAAAGAAATAAAATTGGTCAAAACTAGATAAAAATTAGGTAGTAGGCGTTCGGTAGTTTCTACCTACCCTCAAAGAACAAGGCGTGAGTTTAGGAATGTAACTATAGTAAAAGAGCGCAATGCTGCATATCCCTACCCTATTTCAAATTAAACAAATATCAACTTTATTTCAACTTAATCAAGTTGATTTCAGAGTGACGCACTATTGAAAAAGTTTTCAAAATGTTTGAAGTTGTAGCGTAAACTGAACTTCATTGTGTAAGAATTAAAGTTATTTTTCCATTAATTCATATTTGTTTAAATTTTTGGAAAATAATTCTCGAACGCAGATAATGTATGTATAGCATAGAAATCTCAGATGTTCCGACGTGTCGGGAATGAAGTGAGATTCGTCTTTGGAATGAATGTAAATTATTCAAGAATAGGATTCATTTGGAGCTAAAAGTCCGCGGGTTTTGTTCGTAAGCTGTGTTTTCATCAATAAATATTAAGTATTGAGTTAAAAGCACAATACGATGACCAATGCTTAATTTATTTAAAGCTTACAATTTTTAATAAGAAAATCGAGTTGACCTGTCATTACTTTATGCATTTAAAATTGAGTCTTATTTCCTGGAAATAAGATTTAATTTTCTTTGGCTCAATCAGCGGTCGGTATGGAAAATTAAATAATTTTTGGAAAATAAACCTATTTTAAAAGTTATTGATATCGATTCTGTAGTCAATTATGAACAAAGTACTTTCAGGACTTGCATTTATTCTGTTACAACTTGTATATCAGATGATCAAATGTGCCTAGAGATCTTAATTAAAAAAGGCGTTTCGCATTACAACAAAAAAAAAACAATTTAAAGGATTTTAAAGAAAATTTTGATTTATGTTAACTAACAATGTTTATTAACAATTTTTCCTGTAGTTTATATTTTACATACTGAACTATGCAATTATTATTATCTTAGGTACTCATAAGATTTTTAAAACCATTAATTTATTTATTTAGGATCTCCAACAAAATATGTACAAAATTACATTACACATAAAACAAAGGGCAATATCAGGTAAGAAGTAGGTGCAGATGGAGATGGATGATGGGTGAAGATGGGTGGGATGGTGGCAGGGGAAGATGGAGTGCCATCTTCATCCTAATTGACACAAAATAGAAGTATCTGCCTATTGAAGTTAGTTCAATGAAATCAATTGCTAAGCAAATTGACTACAAACTAAAATATTGTCCTTATATTCAAAGACACAACTATCAGTCTTTGACAGTTGTATGAGACAGCTTTAATACGGAAAATTTATGCAGGGTATCAACTTGCTCAATTAATATCCCTGACTATACGTACAGACGCCAACATAACAAGCTACTACAATCTATCATTTTTTTTTATTCGATTTTCAACTTTATCGCTACAGTATAAGGTTCAAGGTTGATTGGGAAAATTTGACAGATTCGGGTAGCTTGATGTACAAGAGCACCGTAAGTTTCACTTCACCCCGATCGATACAAACTTAAGTGAAGCATGTCCTAAATGTTTCATACAGTAATAAAAGCCGACATTACCTACTTATTGCGTAGCCCATTAATCAAAAACAGCCACTTCCATACCGTAATGGAACAGGTAATACACGAAAGCTGCTGATGAATTTACGAACAACGTACGGCCTACTTAAATTTAATTACACTACCTAGCACTTTGCTGGTAGATGTAGAAGTTTTTAACTGAAAATACCTTACTCGTACCTTAAAGAAGCCTTATATCTACTAGCTGCGCCCCGCGGTAAAAGTATTACAGTCCTTTTTGAAGTGAAACTTCTTTACGCACGCTTGACTTGGGGAGTAAGATGGCGAACGCGTGACGTAAGCGTTACGAAAAGTGTGATCGGGCGAGGCGAACGGGAGTTGAGTGGGGGATATAAGCAAGAGAAAGCAGTGCGCATGCACATTTTCTTTCTCTACTCCTCTCATAGTCAAATACGTTTGAAGTTTCAATTCAGTCGTGTGGTCATAAGCACACTCGGTTTTTTTTATTGATTCCCTTTAAAAATCTCCACCCCCCTTTTTCCACCCTTAAGGGATAATTTCGGAGATAAAAACTATTTTATATCCTTTCCCATAACTCAAACTATCTCTATACCAAATTTCATCAAAATCGGTTCACCGGTTATTGATTCCCCATACAACCTTCCACCCCCTTTTCACCCACTTAAAGGATGATTTCTGGGATAAAAACTATCCTATGTCCTTCCCTGGGATGCAATCTATCTGTCTGCTAAATTTCATATAAATCCGTTCAGTGGTTTGGGCGTGAAAAGGTAACATACAGAAAGACAGACAGACAGACAGAGTTACTTTCGAATTTATAATATTTTATTTCTAGTCATCACCATCTGCCTAGCCTTTTCCCAACTATGTCAACAGCACGTTACCATTTGGTAAGATTATTTATTTATTATTTATTAAAACTTTATGCACAAGTAAAAACTGTACAAAGGCGGACTTAATGCCTTGGGCATTTTCTACCAGTCTACCTTAGGGTGATGCAGAGACAATACACAGTAGGTGCAATAACAGATTAGTTGTCGGACTTACGGAAAATTTAGAAAAAAAACATTTGTGTACAATAAAAAAATGTGCTCCTATTACGATAATCCTTCAAAAGAAAAAAAAAACATCAAAATTGTTGTCGTTGAATCGTCTTTAAAGATCGCTGTTAGCTATAAGACTGCTATTTAATTGTGTCACCTCTTGTAAAATTTTCTACATTTATATCTGCAATAGGTATTTATGATGTACGGACGCTAGCACATCAAGCTGTCAAATTTCTTATCAACTTTGTCGCTAAAGCATAAGATTCAAAGTTGCTTGGGAAAATTTGACAGTTTTGGGTAGCTTTGTGTAGGTCTGGCGTCTGTACATAATAAAGAGTATTCTATTCTATCCTTACTTCAGAAAGCGGGAATAACTGGAACACGAGTCATTATAAAAATTCACGTCAAGGTAATAAAAACCATACGGCATTATGCTGAATTTCGATAAAACATACTCAAAAGCGTTGAAGAGCTCGTTAAACGTATATTTTATATGAAAACTCGAAACGAATTTGTTGCAGTCAGCAAAATAAGTGAATGGTTCTTGAAAATAACTGGTTGGGAGAAACGTGACTTCGGTATGTACCTATTGATATACATTATATACACACGTTATACTTGAGTGGATCAAATACCTACTTACGCTTTGAATATTGAAACTCCGCTCTGATGTGTTAATACGAAAGAACATTTATCAATTCTCACTTTTTAGACCATACAAAATGCTTACTTTGTAATGCGAGTGGACCATAGAAATATAAATTCATGTATCTATGGAGTAGACAGTGATGATTTAGTTATAATCAAAATTATACATACTAAGGATATACGAGTATGTATACCAGCCTTCTTTTTGTTGTTTTTTATTATTATTATTATTGTATTTTCGATCGTATTTGTGAACATTGCTCATTTGAAATTTAATTTTTACTTTAGATTATAACTTTTAAGTAATTCAACTAACGATGTCTTGTACGTACTATTAAATTCTGTGCTAGTGCTGTGCACTTCTGTAAGTGACGAATTCACAATTCCTAAAACTGTATGTGTTCTCAGTTTGTGTAAGTCTTAGTGAGTAAGTCGTTGAAGTGCCATATTAATAAATAAATAAATGTAAAATAGTAACTGTTATTTATAACTAACATCCTCAATTTCTTATAAATGTCGCATAATCAGAAGAGACAAATCTGAGATCTGATTTCACAAAGTAAAAAAGACATGTAAAAGAACCAACATTTTCTCTCAAAAAACTACCTCATAAATATCACACTTTTGCGCAAATACTGAACGGGTTATTATTTTAGACTAGCTGCGTCCCGCGGCTTTACCTGCGTAAATTTTGATCCCGTGGGAATATCGGGATAAAAGGTAGTCTATATGTTAATCCAGGGTGTCAGCAACCTCCATACAAAATTTTATCAAAATTGGTCCAGCTGTTTGAGCGTGAAGAAGTAACAAACATATAAACACACACACACACACACACTCACAAACTTTCGCCTTTATAATATTAGTGTGATGTGATATTGGCAACTACTAAATAACAAATATCCAAAAGAAATGAATAAGTACAAAATATTAAAGTCCCTAGTCGCCTAACAGCATAGAACGCTTATAATGGACCTGTCAACTTCAATTCCTTAACAATTGCCTTAAAAGCGGCGGGAAACGTTTTACCCGTGGAACCGGAGCTGACGGCATCAGTAATAGTGCCTTTTATAGGAAAACATTTCTCCTTTTTGGCTAATGATACAATTTTAATGACAGGTCAACTCAAGGTCAAGGTCAGATAGGGTAGGAAGCTGTTTTTTGGAAATCTTCGGAAAAGGAAAACAAAGATAGCCACATGCCCAACTCAAAATATATACAAAGACATTGTTCCAGACTTCCCAAAGAAAGTTAATTAATAATTAGTGCTGTCATTCGGATCGATAGTAAATACTATAGCTGGGTAGGTTTTTATTTCTCCAAAAATTAAATATTTACATAATATAAACTATAATAATATGTACAATTATATGAAAAAATAAACAATTATTATAGGGCATCAAAGAATTCATCCGCATCGCTGTCAACAGGAACAGTGCCCAAAAGGCTGGCAGCATTGCCACGTTGTATGGCAATGCTAATTCTTTGGCCAAGAAATAAGCCAGCCCTCTGGTCACGTGAACATGAAGTTTATAATTAGTTGAAGAATTACAAAAAAAAAGGAATAAAAAAGAGAATATGTATGCAGTAGTATAAAGGTCGAGTGGAGGCCAAATAAGTGTTGTATTACTTTAGGAAGTTTTCCATATAGACGTTGGCTTTTGTTTAGTTACTGACACAAAATGGCATGGGAATGTATGAAAAATCATAGACAGTCACGGTGACTGCAGATGGATGTAAAGAACTAGAAACTGAATTAGGTAACAGTGGTTTTAAATTAATTGTAGGATCAAAAATTATTACATAATGTGGTAATTAAAATGATTTATTATTAACTAGCTGACCCGGCGAACTTTGTACCGCCTCAGAATCAAAAAAACCGATCCATACAAAATGTATGAGAAACATTTTTTTTTCCTTTGTGAATTTTCCCCATGTTTTAATAGTTATTCTGCTATTCGGGGCGGAAACAAATCCAGCAAACCAAAGATCATAATTGGCCCCTTTATTCTTGAGTTATATATTAGGTCCTTACATATGAAATTGGCGTTTTGTATGGAAGGAACAAAAAGTCGAATATTTTTTAATATAATATATTTAATTAATCAAAGTATGAACCATTGTTTTCAATGCACTTTTGCCATCTTATAGGTAGTTCATTGATCCCTTTACTAAAAAAACCAGTCGGACGGGAATCAATAAAATCTTTGAAGGCGATTTGGACTGCCCCATCGGAGTTGAATTTTTTCCCTTGCAAAAAGTTATCCAAATTGCGAAAAAAATGGTAATCTGTTGGAGCAAGGTCCGGGGAGTACGGAGGATGTCTAAGACATTCCAATTCAAGCTCTTCTAATTTGGTAGCCGTCTGTTGCGCAGTGTGTGGTCTGGCGTTGTCGTGAAGCAGCAGTGGCGTGGAGCTTTTTAATCTTCCCAATTTGCTTCAAGTGAATTAAAACAGTTTTATCACTAACATCGAAGCCTGCAGCTAACTCGGACGTGGTTTGCGATGGGTCCGCTTCCACAATAGCCTTCAATTCTCCATTATCAACTTGGGTCTCAGGCCGTCCACGGGGCTTGTTCTGCAGGTCGAAATTTCCAGAACGAAAACGTTGGAACCAAAAACGAACTGTGTTTTCTTTTGCAACATGACCGCCATACACATCATTCACCCTTCGAGTCGTTTCCGCAGCACTAGTGCCACGGCGGAACTCGTACTCGTAAATAATGCGATATTTTAAATTTTCCATTTTGTAAAATGAGTGACGCAAACAGAAAAAACAGAAGAAAAAAAACAAATGAATGACGGTCATCGAAGCACAAATACATGAGTAAATAGCTGTACAAATTTGAATTTGGAATTCCTTACCAAAGAGGAGAAATTCGTGATTAAAGTGGCCAGTACGAAAAACGCCAATTTCATATGTAAGGACCTAATAATAATATGGTGTAACTAAACTGACTTTCTTTTATACACCGTGTTCCGGACGATATACATAAACTTCGACCAGAAGTTCAGACCATGGAAATAAGCATTTTTCATTATGGACACATTAACGAATTCTTATTTTTTATTTTTTGTTAATTTTCATACAAACTAAATACCTTGATGTAAATCGCCCGATATGCATGCTTCTTTATCCGAATTGGCAACGATGACGTACCTATTTTCATTCATAAGATTTGGCGGGCTGAAACTTGTCAAAACTGAGTTAAGACCCTTTCTTACTGCATAGCTCAATTAAACTTCACTAAATGAAATTACAATATCTTTGTAACGAAGCCTTTTCAAGTACTACTTCCTTTGTTAGATTTAATTTGTAAAATCTATAGAAGCGTTTGACAAAGTTTATGGATATCGAGATGAACACGGTGTATAAATAGATGTAAACATATATGTTATCACTGCTGGCCAAGCGTAACACGTCATACTCATAGCTACACAAGTATATGACACAAACCCATAAGATATCCTACCAGAAATCGCTCAACGCGCCTAAAGAAGTTTTCAGTTCAAGAATCCTGATGGTGGAAGTGGCCGAAGTATAGCTGGATGAATGACAAATGTCTACCTCTGTCTATTTGGCGACTAGAATCAATTCTATTTTAAGATAATTTTTGACATTCAAAAGTGCCTTTTATGTGCCTATTTGAAATAAATGCTTTGACTTTGACTATTTACATCACCTTGCAGAAGGCTTCTTTTTATCTAGCCTGCGCTGTCCCACACCTGGGCAAAGGCCTCCCTCCACTCGACACTCCTTCCATTTTTCGCGAGCAGCAGAAGGCTAATCCCCGTAAATAAGAACGTTCAAAATCTAGTCGCAATCTCATTACAAGAAGAATCAATGTCAAAAACTTGTCAAAAATCTATGGAAATTACAGGTATTTTTGATAGATTGAGACTGAGATCAGACTGTGAACGTTCTTAAAATCACGAAAATTGCCTCTCAGATATTAGGATATCTGAGAGGCAATTTTCGTGATTTCTATTTCTACATCATACATATGAATATCGTTGTATCTAGCCTAATCTGCTAATGTTTCTCCTTGTGTTTTCAAGTTAGACACCGAGATATCATTGCCAGTAGGATATTTTTAAAGTACTCGTATATAAAACCTTTTCGGACCCGATGGTCGGCAATGAAACTTTAGAATTCTCAGACACATAACAAACAATAGGTATACTTAAGAAGTAAATTTATAAGTTCATAAATTTTTCTTTTAAATTTGCTAGACGTCATATCATAATATATGTATGTATACGTCTAACAAAATACCAAAAAATTGACGTTAAATAGAACATTGGGTTTAATGACGGGCCATATGACCTTGACCTTTGCCCAATAAGTTACCGTTTTTGCACAGCATTCATTAATGTTAATTATATTATTGCAATGCTGTGCAAAAACGGTGAGACCGCAGATGCAATAATTCTTGGCTAGGCTTAGATGACCGACCTTAACTGTTTAATTGTGACCTTGAACAAACGGGTTTTGTTTTACTCATCTGCCTAGCCTTTTCCAAACTATGTTGGGGTTGGCTTCCAGTCTAACTGGATGCAGCTGAATACCAGTATTTTACATGGAGCGACTGCCTATCTGACCTCCACAACCCAGTTACTGGATAACACGATACCCCTTGGTAAGACTGGTTGCCAGACTTTCGGGCTTCTGACGGGTAACGACTGTCAAAGATCCACAAATGATACCCGGGACCAACTGCTTAACGTGCTCTCTGAGGCACGGAGGGATTTCGGTGTGTAAAGATGGTCACCCATCCAAGGACCAACCGCGGCAAACGTAGCTTAACCTGATTGATCGACCTGTGCTGCTGTTATTACTTAGCCACGGGCCCCGGTTTTGTTTCACTATACTTTAATAATTAGTTCAGAGGTCATCAGAAGAAAAAAAAAGAAAGAAAGAAAAGAAAGAAGAGAAAAAACAAAGAAAAGAAAGAAAGAAATAAACGAGGGTACGAGGGTTACAAAGTTCAAACTTGAACTTTGAATGTAGCAGAGTTTTCTTTACGTACTTTTGTTTAATTTTTTCGCATTTTTTGCCATTTTTCGGAATCTACTATAGTAACTTTACCAGTTGTTTATATTTTTTTTTATAGCTGGGCAAAAACTCTTTGAACAGAAAAGGAACGGGCAGTAAAAACCACGGTTGTGCAGTGCTGGTTGGCATTTTCAGACTATACAGGGTGGAATTGAATTCATGGGCATCCTTTTAAGAGGTCATTGTACTCATCAATATGAACAACTTTAACTATGAGACTAAACCTAAAATCGCGAAAAAAGTCAGCTCTTCCCTACATTTTGACGAGTTATGTGAACATAATTAATGCAACGAACAGCTGATTTGTTTCCACGTTTTTTGGTTTAGTCCCATAGTAAAATTTGTTCATAATGATGAGTAGAATGACCCCTTAAAAGGATGCCCATTAATTTAATTTCACCCTGTATAATCAAGTCAAGTTTTCCTCATGACTCCCATTAAGTTTAAAATCTCATGATATTAAAAAATATCTCATTGTTCTTGCTAGATTTGAACCCACAACTCCGTGTTTGAGAATCATACTCCTCAAACTCTGAGCCATCACAATATACATGTCCTAGCGTTATAAATATTATATTAGGCTAATAATTCTGATGCATGCAGAGGGTTGGCGCGTGACAGCGCAACTTTCCCCACGATATTAGCTCATCATGGTGTTGAGCAGCAAAATATTATGTTTTTTTTATTACTAGATTTTGCCCGCGGCTTCAGCCGCGTGGACGTCGGAAAATATGTCACGGAAACGTATTATCGGGATAAAAAGTATCCTATATTGTGTTAATCCAGGTTATAATAAACTGTGTGCCAAATTTCATCCAATTCCTAGATATTAAAAGCATAAAAATGATGATTGAAATACTATCGTGAATTCATGCATGCCTAGTACTTATTGTATATTTTACATAGTTATAATATAACTTGTTTTTATAGTGTAGTTAGCAATCCATACTAATAATTATTACAAATTCTAAAGTAACTCTGTCTGTCTGTCTGTCAGTATGATACCTTTTCACGCCTAAACCACTGAACCGATTTAGATGAAATTTGTTATAGAGATAGTTTGAGTCTCGGGAAAGGACATAGGATAGATTTTATCCCAATATTCCCACGGGATCGAAACATATGCGGGTGAAACCGCGGGGCGCAGCTAGTGTTAAATAATTTGGACGTGTAACATAAGTTTATGTGTAGTTAGGTAACATAATCTAGACGCACCCTTAGAATACTACTCAGAAAGTCGGGTCATATTTAAATCATGATTCGTAAAACATGTAGCTATCTAGCGTTCTAAAGCAATTCTGACCGTCGAAAGTTATTGTTCTTTTCCTCGTGATCGGGAACAGTATTTTTTTCTGGACGAAAGGGTCCTTTTCTGTACCCCTGACAACCTATCACAATTTCATCATGATCGGTTCAGAGGATTAGGCGTGAATAGGTAACAAACAAACAAACAAACTTACTTTCGCATTTATAATATTAGTTAGGATTTTGAAGAGACACTTTCGTTGAAATTCTGTTGGTACGAGTATTTTAGTGTTAGAAAAATGAGGCTGAATAAATAGGTAAGCTTGAGCTGTGGTGGCCCATGATTGGTAACGACCGCGACTTTTAAGATGAGGTCGTCGGTTCATATTGAGACAGGCGCTTACGTCATTATCATCATTTCAGCCGAAAGACGTCCACTGCTGGACATAGGCCTCCTCCAAGCACCTCCACTTCGACCAGTTCTGTGCTTCTCACATCCAACGGGTTCCTGCGGCTTTCACAAGGTCGTCGGTCTACCTTGTGGGAGGCCTTCCAACCCTAAGTCTTTCGGTACGCGGTCGTCACTCCAGAACCTTTCGGCCCCATCGGCCATCTGTTCTGTGAGCAATGTGCCCTGCCCACTGCCACTTAAGTTTGGCAATTCTTCGGGCTATGTCGGTTACCTTGGTTCTCTTGCGCTTGGTTGGACAGGCTTTTTGTAAATTATTTTATCACCACTACTTTCAAAAACGGTGGAGGAAAAAATCGTGAGGAAACTGGCATGGGCTAGAAGCAAAAATTCGAGTACATGTGACATCTACCAACCCGCACTAGGGCCGCGTGGTGGATTATTGCCCACTCCTTTTCACTGAGAGGAAACCTGTGTTCCAGCAGTGGGAACTTTATAGACATCGCTATCTTGTTTTCCTTGATCCAATATTCTTGGGGTAGGTGGATGGAGTACCTATTGTAGCGAAATGTAATGGAAAGACACTTCACCGAAAAACACGTTTAATTTTTGTATAAAAAATCGAAAACACAAATAGGAAAAAATATAAAAAAACTAAATATGAACACTTGTCACATGGGTTTTAAATAATAAGAAACTATTGCATTACATTTTACGTTTAGGTTTTAGTATCAAAAATAAAATTTAGGTTTTCAATACGACGCGACGAGTGTAATATCGATTGCAATCAACATTGATCCACGCCAACGTGGTTGAAAATAAGTCCATAAAAAGATACCAACCTGCTATAGCGTTAAAGGAAAAAAAAATATTAGGTCTATAACAACAGGGTAAAAAAAGGTAATTGGGGAATCGATCTTGGTCCTGGAATACATGCGGACTGCGGCCTCTGGCTCGGGTGGTCGAAAAGCAGCCAGCCGGTCAGGAGTCCAAATACAAGATGTCTGGGTGGGTGGATGGAGCCGAATAAATTGGCTCGCAGAAAATTCGGACTTCTATCTGGGGCAAAAATTATCACCATAAGAATCCCGAGTTGCAAGCAGATCTCATTAAACCCCAAAAAAAACGTACAATTATACATACCAGATAATAGGACTCAATCAAAACGTGAAATGTAGGTAGTCTTCCGTCGAAGATGTGGGGAAACCTTTAGCACAGAACGGATGGGATTAATATATTGAAACATGACGAAAGGCTATGAAAGGCCAAAAAGATAAAAAATACATACCCCGAATCAAATAATTAATAACACGATGAACATGCACGATCCAATAAATTATAATTTGCTGTTTTAGTCAATAAATTTTAGTGTTTCTTTCACGACAAATAAAAATTCCGGACGTCGTATGAGAGAAAATTGAGATAAGTCTAGTATGTCTCCAGGAAAAAATCTCATCTGACGTAAAAGAAATTATTTCAAAATTATCATACAAAATAAAGGTTTTTGATACAGTACAAATAATAATATAATAATAATAAAATCTTTATTTCAGACTAGGTCCATAGATATTATAATACAAGCGAGAGTTATAAAATTTGCACACGAATAAATTCTTTCAGGATATTTGAGTCCTGTTTATGAGCAATTATTTGTAGGATGCTGTTAGTGCTACTCCGGACTCTGCTCAGTAACGACGCGAGCCGCTTGCGCACAATGGCATGGAAGCCATCTACCCTAGCCTCCGCAAACATACCAGAGGCACTACAAAAGCGGGGCAACCCTAACAACATCCTAAATCCATTATTGTATTGGACACGTAGAGCATTGATCGTCCTCTGCGTATACCTGAACCACAGGCTGCACGTGTAGAAAGTCTGACAGTAGGCTCTAAATAGTGTCACCTTGACTTGTTCACTACAACGCGCAAACCTGCGGGCCAGCATATTGCTCCTGACCGCCAATGCCCTACGTTCCCTTTCTACATCAGCTTGGTCATCAAGGCCCTCAGTAACGTAGTGTCCTAGGTATTTGAATTGATGTACCCGCTTCAGTTCACTACCATTCAGCTTTATCGCAGGTATATATGACGGACACTTACCGGCGGCCTTGAAAACCATGTACTCACTTTTCTTACAGTTATACACTAATCCATGCTTATTGCTGTATGTTTCACAGATGGCTAGCAACTGTCTCATTGCGTTTACAGTTGGGGTCAGCAGCACCATGTCATCAGCATAACTAAAGTTGTTCATGCATACATTGTCAACCCTGCATCCTACTCGGGTACTGCTGAGCCCAACTATAAGCTCATTCACGTACAAGTTGAAGAGCTTGGGAGAACTCAAACCACCTTGTCTCACCCCGCACTCCAACCTGTACGTGTCGGAGAAGCTGTTTGCGATCGAATGGCGAAAATAATCATCATGCAGTAACTACTAATGCTGCACTATGTATTAATCTTCCTGATCATATTTGCTACGATGCCTCGTAATAGTATTTAAAGTGAATAAAATATTATTTTTCACTTTTGTTAAACATGTATGTAGGTATGATGGATTTTGAAGTTATTAACAAACTTTGTCAATTTTCAAAAAATGTATCCATAATTTTGCGTTTTCACTTGAAAACAAGGAAATGTAGTTTTTGCTTTTATTAATAAACTGTGTTAGAATTAGATCAATGTAAGTCTTAAGAAAGCAAAGGACTATCAATATCTAAACTATAGCGAGCAAAGTCGCGGTAAAAGCCAGTCTAGGATCAAAATTTAGATATTTATCGAGGCGGAGGCGTGGTGGTTCATGTAGAAAATTACTAGTCTCAACGCTAAGTTAAAGGTTTAAGTTACACGCCACAAAGGGTGACTGGAAACTTAAATCTATGTTACTTGTCGACACCTTCGTGGAGTGAGATTACGTCGGTATTTTAGAGTATGCTTCAATTAAGTAATTTATTTAATGAAATAGTAGTGTTAGCATCTTGTACAATGGTAGTGTATTTGATTGTAGATACTGGTTTTTTTGTTTTTGTAAATGGGTGTCCAAGTTGAAAGCATGGCATTTTAAGAACTTACGCCACTGGCTAAAATTCTGGTATAGTTACGTTAAAATTTTATTTAATACTAGCTGCGCCCCGCGGTTTCACCCGCGTAAATGTCTATCCCGTGGGAATATCGGGATAAAAAGTAGCCTATATGTTAATAGGGTGTCACATCCCTCCATACAAAATTTTATCAAAATCGGTCCAGCCGTTTGAGCGTGAAGAAGTACCAAACATATAAACACACACACACACACACACTCACAAACTTTTGCCTTTATAATATTCGTGTGATTAAAGGGCTAATTCTAAGGTCTCCTCAACAGCAGGATTTCAAATTTGGTACCTAGAGCCGCAACAGAAGTTTTGTAGTGCGGATACATTATCTAGTAATAATACAATATGGTTTGTTTTATATCACATTTTTTTTAATTTGTCTTTGTAAAAGAACTCGATATACAAAAATATTCATAACTTTCAGGGCAATTGAATAATGGCCATGCTGTAGAAGGATTTTTTGTTGGAAATGACCTCCTTTATCTCCCTACACCGTTTGATCCACAATTTTTTTGACAACCGTGTATAATACCGCAATTATAATAATACCTTTAACCTACTCCATTTATGAACTTGACATTTCACTACAGTCCCTCAAAAAACCCTGAAACATCAAGAACGAATACTAAAATTAAAGCTATTCACACAAAAATCTGTGAGGAGTACGCTCTTTAGAAAGGAGCCACTCCTACGGTTCCTTTGAGGTCTCACAAAGGCCAGATTAATTGTTTAAGGTGAATGTGCCATGGTAGACCGCGAAATTTAAATTTTCTTACTTTTTTTGCAATTTGCAGAACAGTGTCAGGTTGTATCTTGATCAAAATATGATTCGCGACTATAACCGGTACGTATTTATATTTATTATTTATTATACGGTTATAACCGTACTCAAAATACGCGCATTGACGTGGAGTTGCGGACACCAGCCCGTATTACTATTACCTATATAAAATATAAAAGAATCGAAAATAAGGAGTAATCACTTTTCTTCTGAAATGTACACATGGTGTTATAACATGGGATTCAACGGAAATATCAAACGGTATCTATCGTTAATACCTAAAAAATGGGATTCAAAAGTGGGATCCAATGAAAATAAATGTATGCTATGATCACAATTACGATCGGAAATACAAAAATACTTAAAACAAAACAACAAAAAAGGCTGATATGCTCAAACTCAAAACCTTCGACAAACTTGCAAAGCAGACATTTTGTATATTATCAAAATTCAGTCGATAGACGTCTACTGACGGATAAAGGACCCCGCATATATCCAGCCTGTGCCCATGGCCGGCTGTTGGAATTGCTCCGAATCAGAAGCTATAAGGGAAAATGTCATTATTTGCAGAACGTGCACATGTTCAATAACATTTAATGTTGCCATACAAATTGATCTAATTTAAAGTGTCAACATTATCTCTCGTTTATTATACGATCCGAGTGTAACGAACCCTGAAAAGAACGGATGTAATGTTATTTAATTAAATATTTGCACAAGACAATAATAATTGTGCAGCATGGAGAGCGCTGATAAGTTTGCTAGCCTTTGTTGAAAGTATATATTATGTAAAAAGACGTAATAAACAGGAATATTCGACATCTACTGGGATTTCGTGATATCCGTAGGGATTTCGTGAAATCCCTGATATCCTCATTTCCCTGCGAAATATAGACGGTACATATACCAAAATAACATTTTTTACTATTTTTGTCTGTCTGTTTCTTCCGGCTAATCTCTGAAACGGCTGGACCAATTTTGGCGAGACTTTCACTAGCAGATAGCGGATGTAATAAGGAGTAACTTAGGCTACTTTTATTTTAGAAAAAAAAGGGTCCCACGAAAAAAAATCACGCGGACAAAGTCGCGGGTAACATCTATTGTGAATTATAGGCGTGATGTTATATAGTCGGCATTATCAAATCCTACCCAAAACCAAAGCAGTCGTTAATATTTACCGTCTAAATAGTACTTGTTGTTATAGCAAGTCTCCAAGGCGCTCAGACTAGAATTCTAACTGGCTATTATAAGCACTAACCATGTACTGTTTACTCGGGGCTTCGTGTTTGCCAACCGAATAGGTTCCTATGGGTGTTCAACCAGATTTCTTAGGGTTGCGTCAAGTTTATTATCTCCTTTATTCAATTGAATACCGTATAAATTATATTTTTTAAAGTTAGATTATAAAACATTTATAAATATAAAAAATAGTAGCCCACCGGGATCGGGAACAGTGTCCAAACTACCGGCGGTCAGGGCTCCAGAGAGAGGAACCTCCTGACAATGCGAGCCGTGTCCAGAAGTACTGCTTTCTGAATCGAGCCCTTGATCCAGCTGCCCAACGAGAGCCTCCTCAGGTGTTGGTCGAGGCTCTTGGCTATCAATCCATTGGCTGTAACGATTATCGGCACAATGATTGCTGAGTCAACATCCCCCATGTCGACAACCTCGTGAGCCAAGTCAAGATACGTCAAATTTATTATTGTTTTGATTTGAAGCAAAGTTATGTGATGTGTTAGGTGTGTTTGTAAGTAAGTAAGTAAGTGAATTTTATTTGTTTAAACATGGTGTATATGATTCATGTCTTAAGGCAATCTACAATGGCCTCCAAAAGTAAGTTGACATTTTTGTCTCACGGGCATGCACTACCGCGATTAAAAGTACCCTTTGTGTTAATAATTCAGGTTATAAACTATCTTTGTGCAAAATTTCATCCAAACTCGTTTAACCGTTTTCGGGCCAATCCGGAACATACCTACATTCAGACAAACGGACAAACATGCTAAAAATTTTATTTTCGGCATCAGACTTGGACACCTCGTAGCAATTACTTTTTTTTTATTATACATTCTTATAACAATAAGATTTATTATCAGTCCCCTTTGAATGTTTTTTTATTAAAATTAAAATGTTTCGTAAGGGGATTTAAAAAAATCCAATTCCAAATAATAAAATAATGAGGATTGTAAAACAATGAAAAAGTTCAGTTGAAACGGAACACTATAAAATTCACATTTTAGTCTAGTTTCAATGAGATTTTGATCCTATGGGATTTGCAGTTTTAGCCGAGGTTAAAACTTTATTACCTGCTATCAAGATTGGCTTTGAATGGTCCAATGAAAAGCGGGATAAGGAGCAGGTCGACCATTAATATGACTAACAAGGCAGCGTCAGACAGTAAGTCTTTGTATTTCAGGTTTCCTCATTATTTTATATTTTTAACCGACTTCAAAAAAAGGAGGAGGTTATCAATTCGTCGCGTATAGGTATATTTTTTTTATCCTTTATCGTTCACTAGTGAAATCAATCTGCATAGCCTTTTCCCAACTATCTTGGGGTCGGCTTCCAGTCTAACCGGATACAGCTGAATACTAGTATTTTAAATGAAACGACTGCCTATCTTACTTTCACAATCTGGTGACTGGGTAACACGAAACCCCTTGGTAAGACTGTTATCGGACTTTTGGGCTTCTGACTACTCGTAACGACTATCAAAGATCCACGAATGACCGCCGGGACCAACGGCTGAGCATGCTTTCCGAGACACGAACGGGTCTTGGTATGTAAAGATGGTCACCTATCCACGGACTAACTGTGGCAAGCGTAGCTTAACCTGATCGATCGACTTACCTAATTACAATAAATTGCAGTCGCTTTTCGTGTGACCGCGTTGTTCTCTCAAACTACGCAACGGATTTTCATGCGATTTTCACCATCATTAAGGGAATTTCCGGAAGATTTATGTGTATGTTCCTATAATACTTACATTTATACTAAAGACGTCTCGATGTTTTGTCAATGTTACGTAGATACCCCCTATTAAATTATTATTGGCAATAATATTGTAGTTCCTGAAAACCGTTTTAGGCAGGGGCGTGTCACTAGTTTTTATTAATATTACGTTTACTGTCCGCCTCGGTAAAGTTTATGCCTTGCACCGAGACTTATAAAGCCTCGAGGCAGCAGGATATGCAGCCGCGCCACAGTGTATCGTCTCTATTCAAATGATTGCGGCTGCTCTGTAATGTTAGCCAGCGCTTGGGGAATCCCGACCAGCTCTGTTTACATCTTCTTGACTCAGAGAATTGATAATCTTGAGGAGTTTGTGTTACAGATACATTCAGTACCGTACGTACGAGCATTATTCAAAGGCGATTTTCTCCTTTATTTTTTAATGAAAGTTTATGTTATTACAAACACAGTATTTTCGAACCCATAGGTTTATGTCAAATGTCGTATTTCAACGTTGCATTCGTTATTTCACGTAAAAATCGTAATTGAAAGTTGCCAAGTGTTGACATATTAGTGTTCGTGACTGTACATCGGGTTAGGGGGCAACTCGTCCACTTCGGAACTGGGACCAGGGACCAGTTCCACATTTCTAATTTTACTAGGGGGTCAACTCGTCCCACCTCGAACATCTGCCTAGCCTTTTCCCAACTTTGTTGGGATCGGCTTCCAGTCTATCCGGAATCCGGATGCAGCTGAATACCAGTATTTTACATAGAGCGACTGCCTATCTGGCCTCGACAACACAGTTACTGGGTTATACGATACTCCTTGGTAAGTCTGGTTGTCAGAATTTCGGGCTTCTGACGACCTGTAACGACTGCCAAATATCTACGACTGAGATGGGATCAACGGCTTAACGTGCTTCCCGAGGCACGGAGGGGTCTTAATATGTAAGATGGTCACCCATCCTCGGAACAACCGCGGAAAGAGTAGCTTAACCTGTTCGATCGACCCGTGTGGCTGGTATTACTTAGCCAATATACATCTATAAAAAATCTGACAACAACTTACCTTGATAGTATTGTAGTACTTGATATTATTGTAGTATTTTATACCGTATAGGTATACAATGTCTGTTAAAAACCCTGTCCAATCCTAAAGGAGTAATAGGTACTGCAATAAAGTTACTAAAAAGTAATAAAAAATGTTCTTATTATCACACTAATATTATAAAGGCGAAAGTTTGTGAGTGTGTTTGTTACTTCTTCACGCTCAAACGACTGGACTAATTTTGATCAAATTTTGTATGGAGGTAGCTGACACCCTGTATTAACATATAGGGTACTTTTATCCCGATATTCCCACGGGATTGACGCTTTTGCGGGTGTACCGCGGGGCGCAGCTACTTCAAAATAAAAAGGTAATTGCTGTTTAAATTTCTCATTTTGAGTACCAAAATTACCCCAATTTCATTATAAATTAGCAACTTTTCAGCAGAGGTCATAAGTTATGACTTGTAGACACCCGCTACACGACGGCCGCCCGCGGCTCTCGTTTACCAAGGTAAAATTCGCCATTTAAAAAAGATTGCGAGATATTTTTATTCACGAAAATTGCCACTTAAATAGACTTTAGCACGAGTCTTTACAACACCCTCACGGATCGGACAGGATTTTTTACGTGTTGTATAAAATGTTGTATTATTGGTTGTGCTTCAGATTTACGACAACGATTATTACAATGATAGTAATTATCTGGCTAATTGAATAGTCAAAAAACATTTCATAAATTGTTTAGGGTTCCGTTCCTTAAGGTTGCCAACGGAACCCTATTACTAAGCCTCCTCTTTCCGTTCCTGCGACCGTCCGTCTGTCTGTCAGCTGCGGGCTTTATCTCATGAACCGTTATAGGTAGATAGTTGAAATTTTCACAGAGTATGTATTTTAATAAAAATAAAATAAATTTGAAAATTAAAGGGGGTCAAGAAACGTGTTTAAAAAAAATGTTTAGCGTTATATATTATTTGGTAGTTTGGAACTCTTTGTGTGCGAGTCTGAGTCGCATTTGGCCGGCTTTTTAAACACAGTTGTTTGGCATCGTAATTCCTCGATATTCGTAAGCAAACAAGAAAGAAAAACAAACCACTTTGTTTACTTCCAAGTGCGTCAAAAACGCGATGGTGTACGAAAAAAATGAACGCTCCGTATTTATTAAAACACATACTGAAATAATGATACACTCATTACCAAATCAATGTTTAGATTAGTTTGTGAACCTCAAGCTTATGCACTAAGGTATATGTGGATTGTGTAGTTTCTAAAAACTTCGGTGCAGCGTATCCTTTGTGCTGACAGATATCAAATCACTATGGTTGATGTCATCGGTAATATAAGAAGTACCAGTCCGACTTCTGACTGATGTTTGGTATAGAGATATAACTCGAGATACCATTATGTGTACCTACCTAGGAATAAAGTTGCAATATTATATACTAATGACTGCAATGTCACTTGCGTCAATCAGCGACTTGGTACAAGATTTATAATAGATTTTGTTATTTTCGGAATCCTCGCATCCAGCGAATTCTTGCGTCCTTCACCAGCACATCAGTCCACCTTATGGGAGGCCTTCCAACGCTACGTTTTCTGGTCTGAACCGGTTGAAGTGGCAGTACTTAGAGGAGATCTATATCCAGCAGTGGAAGTCTTTCAGCTGAAATGATGATGATGATGATTTTCGGAATTCTGTTCTCTTCTCAATTTAGAACTTACATGTTGCTGCAACTTCTAGACGCCATCATTATCTAGCTCCATGGATCATATAAAACAAGTGCCACTTCGTAGAATGCACCACGTGTGTCATAATCTCATAAATACGAACAAAACAAGCCAACAGTTTGCAGTTACAATAGTAACGTATTTGCAAAATAAATCATAAGTCAAGCAGTGCATGAAAGCTGTGCTAAAGGACATAGACTAAGTCAGAAAGGAGAAGGTTCAAGTCTATTGACCTACACGTTAGTCATAATCCCAACGCTTGCTTACTAAAAGTTGTGATGGCCCAGTGGTTATAGGTATGCCTCGCATCTCTTGAACAAGGATGTGGGTTCAAATCCGGGCAAGTGCCAATGTGACTCGTTTAATTCATAATGTAAATACTGTCTGAGTTAAGCTTTGTAATTACCGATATCAGTGAAGACAACCGACTTAAAAAAAAACACTACAAAGTGATAAATAACTTTAATTTAACATCGACTTCCGAAATTAAAGTTATTTATCACTTTGTAGTGTTTTTTTTTTTTTTTAAGTCGGTTGTTTTTTTTGTAATAAAGTTTTTATTTTTCACTTTTTAGTTGTATCTACCCCACACAAATTCAATAAACACTAGTGCATTGAAGAATTAAAGACACCGACTAGAAGAATCATTAAAATTCGCATAGAAATGCCGGAGATGCAGTACATTTATGCATATAACTTCGTACATAAGAATAATTACCTAATGTATTATATACTAAAACCTTTCTGAAAGTATGTAGATCACTTTGCTGACAGAATTATTAAAATTGGTTCATTAGTTTTTGAGAAAATTGCGGACATACAAACATACACACATACACACGGGTCGAATACATAACCTCCTTTTTTGAAGTCGGTTAAAAACAAGCCGATTTGAAATTGAAAGCAAGCGGAACCCATTTGGATTTGAAAATATAATAAAAATAGTATGGGTCCCTTATGGCTAGATGGACGGACGACCTAAATAATAATAATAATAATATTCCACAACTATCACACAACGCCATCTAGTCCCAAGCTAAGCAGAGCTTGTGTTATGGGTACTAGACAACTGATAAACATACTTATATATTTCTAAATACATACATATTATCGATAAATTACACCCAGACACAGAACAAATGATCGTGCTCATCACACAACCATTTGTCCTGGGTGGGAATCGAACCCACGACCTCCGGCATAGCAGTCAGGGTCACTAACCACTAGACCATCAGGCCTGTCAAAGTTAAAGAAGGTGGCTGGGGTAGGCTGGATGCGGAAGGCGGAGGACAGGGTGCTGTGGCGCAGTCTGGGAGAGGCCTATGTCCAGCAGTGGACTGCGATAGGCTGAGTTGATTGATTGAGTATGGGTCCCGTGCTTCCAAAAGCAAGCAAGCAAGCAATGGATTAGCAATATCCATGAAAATGATTCAGATAGAGATTGATAATGTTTTACGCGATTAGGATTCAGACGTGAACGTTGTGAACGTTCTTAATAATAATAAGTTTAAAAACTAAAACCCGACTACTGAAAAGGATGAAACAAGAAAGTAACTTCCCGTGGTCGCATGCTACCATAGCTTATATGTATAACAGTACGTGCGACCACGGGAAGGTACTTTCTTGTTTCATCCTTTTCAGTAGTCGGGTTTTAGTTGTTAAACATATTTTTTATTTAATTATTTTGGGGCTTATTTCAATTATATTTATATTTTTGAAATTTGCTAATTAAGCCCTTTCATTTGATACCCCACATGGTATGATTAAAAAAAAAAAAATCTTAGATCATGACTTTATGTCCGCTAGAGGGCGCCATATTCAATTTAATGTGACGTCACATAACCTATAACCAGCGGACGATCAAGACGCTTCCAACGATACCTTATTTGTATAATTATGCCAAGTACTTTAGAAGTTATGAGGGAACATATGAACTTACATACATACATACATACCGGTCAAAATCATAACCTTCCTTTTTGCTTCGCCGTAGTTGCGTAATTACGACAAATTCCCCTCAGATGTTATGTTACTTATATTTTTGAAGTCAAAGTTGTCTCCTCTGTCCATTATACTCTGTGTCCACTGCCGGCAAACTGGGAATTGGGTCAAACGTTCCAGAAATTAACAATTTACTTACACCCCTTACTGCGTAGCCAACATAACGCTTAACAAATGTCTTATTTCAGTAAATGTGGCTGTGATAGACTGAAGATAAGAGGTCTTCTCTTTAACATTTAAGTTTAGAGTCTACCTCTGAGCAGTTACTTATCTTCTTTCATTTGTTTTTTTATGTCATACTGTTGTGTTCTTTCTAAAAGTCCTACTAACACTGTATTTTGAAGACATTGTAAAAGCCAATTATTTTTAAAAGAGTAACCGTGGAGCTTCTTGCCGGCTCTTCTCCATAGGAAACGACCAATTGGACCTAGCTTCTGGTATTTTATAAGTGCCCATGTAGGTTTATATGAAATAAAATATTTTGATTTTGAAAGGCTGCTTGGAAACCTTCCGGTCTATCTATACATATAAAATTCAAAGTCCTGACTGACTGATATATCAACGCACAGCTTCAACCGCTGGTCTAAGAGGCATGAAATTTGGAGGATGTGTTCTTTGTGAAGAGTAGGTATCCACTAAGAAAGGGTTTTTCGAAATTCCACCCCGAAGAGGGTGAATGGGGGGAGGGTGAAATTTTATTTGGACGAAGTCGCGGGCAGAAGCTAGTTCTGTATAACGATCACCGTGAAGACTTAGGTGAAGCGAACTTGAAGTGACCTGTCGTTCCACCTGATGCTAGGAATTGACACTTTTGACAGCTCACTTCACGCTTACTTCACTTAAGTTCTCACGGTGAGATTTTTACAGAATAGATCGGATGTACAGCCAACAAAAGAGATAAGTATGCAGGATCGTCGGATATAGTTGAAGTTTAGTAAGAATCCGATGGATGTTGTCGACTGAAATTTAATTTGATAAATGAGCTGTTTGTTTTCTATTAATAAAAATAAATTTTATTCGAGAACCTTCATCGGCTTCTTACTAAACTTCAACCATATCATACATACATACTGCAAACTCATCTCTTTTGTTGACTGTACTTTAAAAAATCTGAAATTGACAACCCAAACTGCATTTGTGTATTGTTTTATTTCTTCTGGGTATGAGAAGAATCTTTTTATAGCATAGAATTCAAGTCTATTTCGCTTTGAAAGTTTTACTTTTCAAGAAGGCTACTATACAAGGTGTAAAAATTGTTTATAATGATGAGTACAATGACCCCTTAAAAGGATGCCCATGAATTCAATTTCACCCTTATAATCTATTATTACTATTACTATCTACTCTAGGTCAGTGGAACCGGACAACATTAGTGGTGCCGAAACTAAAATGAGTACTGACAAGCACAATAGTTTTATGCGCTAAGTGCCACAAATACTTCTGGTTAAATTGTTCGAGGGTACAGTCACAAAATAAATAGGTACAGAAAGCTGACTCCATACAACAAGTCTAGTCGCACGCACACTAAGACAAGTACCTACAGGGTACGTACACTTTCAATTATATATCGCATGACTTTATTAATCAATTATTGTTTGAATAACATTATTATCCTAATTTTGCTGTGCCCGACAGGGTCCATATTGATCTTTTACTTTATAATACCATCTATGTAATACATATGGAATGCAATAAAGAATTGAGTATTAAATTATAATTGAAAAACTTCGACAAAAATTCAGGTTATAAAATTAAATATTATTAATCAAATGAAAAACCCTTCAAGTAATTTCAAATTAGAAAACTCCTTTACTTATAAACGTTGCAAGTAATGATAAGGATCCGTTAAACCATTTTTTTACGTTTAAATTTTTTTAAACTATAATCAACATTAAATGGTTAAAGATTAAGTATTGTGTTTGTGTTGTCACAATCTAATCGTGTTGTAAGTAGCACTACAAACTGGAATTTACTGGTACTTTTTCTGAATCATTTATTTACATTTTCATCAAATACTTTTCGAACAGACCATAGTCGTGACTCCAAGTACACTAAGCACTCGCTGTACGTGAAGCGTGTCTATGTGTGCGTTTTCGTTCGTTGTATGGAGCCGACCTTCTGTACCTATCTATTTTGTGGTACAGTCATGTACAGTCGTTAACATAATTGTTAACAATTTTGTGGAATGTTTTTAATTACGGACGGTTTAGTGATGTCTAATAGACAAGCGTTGGATAGTTTTAAGTGTTACCGTTAACTTTGTTGAGTGCCCGAGGGCTGCAAATTGAAGGGCTGTTAAGTAGTTTATTTAAGTAACAATGTTTTTATTTTTAAGAACAGTCATCTCATGCGATTGAATACTAACTACGTTTTGTGTTGGTTTTTAAACAGTTTTGAGACTAGTTAATGCGAATTTATCTCAATTATTGATAAAATTATTGAATCAGTGTGCACAAAACTTTAGTTATTTTTCATAATGTACGAGTAGGTATAGTACCTTTTTTTTGTGGATGCGAAATCATCAAATGACTCCTCCCGCTCTGGGTGGAGCGGAAGGGAGTGTCAGACTCTTACTGACTAAAACCCATCCGTGTTCCTTCCTTAGCCCTTTATGTTCCGGGGTAGCGGTAACCCTTTCGGACAATCCCGCTACCCCGGCAGGCTTCGGCCCTAACAGGCCCCTTCCTTCATGCTGACATCTCTTTGAAGCGCGCGTGGAACACATGGTCCTGGTTCTGATCGGACGGTGAGCTACCCATTACTCTCCGTCCGCAGGCCCGCGCCTACGGTGGCCTGGAGTCGTCACGCGGCTCCCGACGCCCGGAGCGTCTCCCGCGGCGGCTGGGCCGTGAGGCTCTCTCCCTCAGCCATCCCGCCACCTCCTTCGCTAGCATGACTGCTACGCCTCCTACTTCCTCTCGCTCCGGACCATGGCTTGAACCAGGGCCGGACGCGAGAGGTCGCCGCCGCTGCCGATCGCCTCTACGAGGACACGGCGGTGCTCCGCTCAAGCGGGGCAGACCTCCACCGTATGCTCCACCGTGTCTTCTGGGCGATCCTCGCAATGGTAATGTATAGTACCTAAGATTTGGTTGCGTTAATTTTTGGGCAACAGTAACCAAATCACCTTTCTTCTAATTTTATGAAAAATAAAACATGCCGTTCACAGCCATACCACCTACTTTCATCTTTAATGGCAATGCTCCAGCCAGACTATGTGTGTTGAAAGTATCACATTATCCACAGAGCTTTCGCCAATCGGCAGCACCGACGAACCCAAGATACCAAACATCAGCTGATAAACTCCACATTTCCACCCCACTACCCGAGCAGCATACAAATACGCCATAACTACGCATAAACGACGGACAATACGAATAACATTTAATCGCCGATCCCCAATCCATATTTAACTTTAAGATAATCAGATTATCATAAATTCATCTTTAGCTTCATCCCATGCCGGATCAGACCATAAAAGGACGGTAACAATAGAATTAATTCTATTCGAGCGAAGTAGGTAAAGAAAGATAATTAATTTCTCATATATCCATGTATAAAAAGGTTTTTGTGAGTCGTTTTATGAATAAAATATTATATACTTTAGGTCCCTTCTATTTTAAGCGTTGTATAGATTTTTGAAGTGAAACTTCTTTACGCACGCTTGACTTGGGGAGTAAGCTGGCGAACGCGTGACATAAGCGTTACGAAAAGTGTGATCGGGCAAGGCGAACGGGAGTTGAGTGGGGGATATAACAAGAGAAAGCAGTGCGCGCGCACATTTTCTATCTCTCTTCCTCTCATAGCCAAATACGTTTGAAGTTTCACTTCAGTCGTGTGGTCATAAGCACACTCGGTTTTTTTTTTAATAAAGATTTTTGCATTCCTTTGCAAACGCTATTGTCGCAAGCAGATTGGATAAGGACCAGGGGCCATATTATGAAGTATTAATGTCATCATGATTCCATTGCGAAAAAGGGATGGTGCTATCGGTCATGTATAGCTCTCCGTCTCTCTCTTACACTGGAATCATGATGGCATTTAGCCGTCATATACGGCACCTGAAGGCCAATTCCCGTAATTAAAAACGTTCAAAATCTAGTCGCAATCTCATCTCAGCGACAATCAATGTCAAAAGCCTGTCAATAATGTAGGGAAATTAGAGCTATTTTTGACAGATTAAGACTTAGATCGGACTGTGAACGTTCTTAAAATTATGAGAATTGCCCCTCTCAAGTTCTATCACTTTTCTTAATCATCATCATTTTCAATTTAATCTTTTTTTCGTAAGACCAAATGACAAAATAATATTTAGTAGGTATTCGTATTTAGGAAGTACTAACTAAACTTAATTTCATATTCTATTAATTTACTGAAATTTCGTGTCATTACGATTTGACAATTAAAAAATAATGTCAGTAAAATTTTATATCATTACCCGACTGCGCGACGCAAAGGAGTGGTAATGTGTTTATCAGCCTATGTATGTATGTATGTTCCTTTGACGCACTATACAGACCAAACGCTTGGGCCGATTTTTATGATTCACACGTCAATCGATTCCTCTTAGTCCGGCGAGTGTCACTAAAGACATGACATTAGTGAAAATTCAAATGGCGACTACTGGACGCCATATTGTGAAAATAAAAAAAATTAAAGTCAACAAAAAATGTCAATTGGGGTATCGTTGTTGAATAGGTATTAAATAAAAATATTTTTTACCCGACTGCGGTGAAGCCCAAACGGAGGGTTATGAGTTTGACCTGTATGTATGTCCGTTTCTTTGTTCCCTCGTAACTCTAAAACGAATGAACGGATTTGGATAAATTATACATCTTTAGATTTGTCTTGGTGGCGCGAGTGTCACTGGCTCAAAGAGAATTAAAACCACTTGAGAGCCGATAGACCGATTTCATCTAGGCACAGGATTTCAGTTTTTATTAACTTAAGTGTTTTACCGCGGTCGGGTTTTTTTTATTTATATATTTTAATCAGACACAGTGATCCATATTTATGTTAGTATATTTAAAAATTATGTTAGTAACCAAAGACTATAGAAGCTGAAAGAGCACAGAGGGCGCTTCTTAAAGTAACTTTTAAGACGTTTACGACGTGCGGCATTTCATTCAAACTTTCAAGCCCTTGTTTTTCGAAATTAATGTACCGATTTTAATTAAACTTCGTACGCATAAGCAGGATACAATGGTCTAAAAAGTTAGTGAAGAACATTTTCAAAACGTCTTATTTAAAAAAAGATAGCTGGAAATCTCTCTTTGTATGGAAAATTTAAAATCGGTCTAATTTGGCTGTAACACTATTTTTCGAAAATGTTCTAAACTAACGTTTTAGACCTTTGTTTTCTGCTTATGCGTACGAAGTTTTATTAAAATCGAGAGTTTTAAGAGGCCGCCATCTTTTCTTTTCATTTTCTCTGTCTGCACTAAAATGCACAATAATATTAAAAGGGGACCCGACTATACATCTATCATTTAGCAAAAGAAATTACAGAATCCCAACACCTGACAGCACCTCATTGCTAGCAAGACGCTCCCCGGCCTACTCTCTCATTAATCCATACTAATACTATAAATTCGAAAGTAACTCTGTCTGTCTGTCTGTATGTTACCTTTTCACGCCTAAACCGCTGAACCGATTTAGATTAAATTTGGTATAGAGATAGTTTGAGTCCCGGAAAAGGATACTTTTTATCCCGATATTCCCACGGGATCGAGACTTATGCGGGTGAAACCGCGGGGCGCAGTTAGTACGTACAATAAAGTCTGCAAACTCTGCGAAATTAAAAATAATACTTCATTCACATGCAAAAAAATATTACCTAAAGGAAATTCTGCATAACACTGGTTATCATGACTCGGAACAATTTATATACTCTGACACCAAATCAAAAGAAGTACAATGAAACAAACACGCACATTTACCAAGACACCAGATACACACACATCACACACACACCACACAAACATCACACGTACCATACATAAGTCTCTACTATAGAGGTAATTTCAGGTATGGTATGGTTCCAGAGTGGAGACTCCGGAATTCGTACTCCGAGCCCCAATATATAGACTGTCTAGTATTGGGCTCACTAGCAAATACAACATTGTAACCTAGCAGTAGGTAATAATTTAAGCTACTCATGTCCTCTTAACTTGCTGTTAACCAGTGAACCTGCTTAATGTACGAGTATTAACTGGACAATAAATATTTTTTATTTCTACTCTATTAAAATACACGCCACAATAATGCTATTATAACTAAAAAAAAGACGGGTTGCACTCCGGGAGTGCCGGCAGAAGTGAAAACTTGAATATTAACGTTGAAATAAATCAATTATTAATTGAATTAATATTAACTAATTTTTTTTTCACTATTTCTGCGTCACTTTTTTCATTAATAGATGCACTTTATTCAATTTCCATATTTTAAAAACTATACGAGTATACACGAATTTTAAGAATACACAGCAGTGTAGGTACTACACAGACGGTCGAGCCATCAGCTGTCCATCCATCCATCCATACATCCACACCCACACCCACACACACACCCACACACACACCTACACACCCACACACCCAAACCCACACTCCCACACACCCCCACACCCACACCCACACCCCACACCCACACCCACACCCACCACCACACCCACACCCACACCCATCCATCCATCCATCCATCCATTGTCGTGTGTCACTTGGTTCACTTCGGTTGGCGCCGCCGTAGAAAGAGAGGGGGATACTTAGTAGTTAGGAGTAGTAGTTCTCCCCTGTGAAATCTCTCCTGACGGTCACGTGTCCTGACGCGATGTCCTGACGCGAGTTTAACATTTTTTACCTATTACAAAAAAGTGTGCAACGCCGCTAAAGAAGTTTACACTTCAAAATTAAATAACTGAAATACATTAAATCAAATCGTAAAATAAATTTATGAGTTAATGCGCAATCACCTGTAAATTAATTAAAATCTTCAAAATAATTAACATCTATAAATTCATTAAAATCAAAATCAAGAATTAATATAAACATTACGATTACTTTTTCAGAAGATAATGATGATCTAGGATACCTACTTAAATTAATGTAGGTATTAAAAGTATGTTGTTTGTATTAATTACCTTTCGTAGTATCGAGATAGGTACACGTGAAACTCGACACAGGATTAATTTTTAAATATCTTTTTAAAATAATTTTATTCGAGTTCATTGTACAGTCGAAGATAAAAGCTTTTTAAAATATTAAATAAACATTTCTTAGTAATGTGGCCCATTAGTGTGATTATACTGTTCTTGTTGCTTTACTGTTTTTATTTTATTCTCTTTGCCAACCATTTTTTATAATAATTTATGTACATCTATACTTAAATTATAATGAAAAATCATTGGCTGAGATATGGATCCATTCCGCGACTTGCCATTCGTTCATTTTTTAAGTAACAGATGTATATTCAGGATAATTTTATTAATGCATTTATTTATATTTTCTTTTGAACAAGATATACAGTTGGACACAGAGAAAATATTTATAATTTTCAAGAATTCATAATTTTACGTCCTCCCTGTTCAAGGTTGCCAAAAGCTACGTTTATTTCGTAGATTTTTGTATCTTCCCTAGCTTGCTATTGTGTAAATCATCAATGACCCTCAACATAGAAAGTAGATCACGCATTTCCATACAAACTTCCAAAAAGCGCGGACAAATACATTTTTTTCACAGCACACACATGTTTATGTTTTTACTCAAAGAAAGATAGCCGGAAAAAATTCAGAAAAGGCTATCACGGTCCGATTCTTTGCTCACTCCCAACTAGACTTCCTCCAACACAAGTGAAAATCAACCTTGAAAGCAACAACATAGAGTCTTACTAAAGCGTAAAAATAACGTGGTCTGACCATGTAACTGTGTACCCATAAAAATAGCGTTCCATTTACGAGCGACCGATGATAACCGAAGACGCCCGGACTTAGCCGAACGGCTATAGAGTCAACAGCCTCCGGTTTTCGCTGACTTTGGGTTCGAAGCGAAAACTTTTTCAGTAAGGCAATTTGGAGTGGAACCAAATTTACATATGTGATTAGATAGTAAAAGGAAATTTGTCTTCAGTTCGGTCGGGGAACTTGGGATTTGGATAATACGGATTGAATCTTTGATCAGTGACAGTAGTTTGTGTCACAATTGTGTTGGGTAGTTTACAACTGGAGGAATATTTGCGTCTTTTTAGGATAGACACGATGATGATTATTTTTATTATTATTTACCATATAATTAATATGATGCTAAGGTGAAGTTTCCAATCATAAATGTAGTACTGCTTTATCTTGGGAGGAAAATCATGCGCCAGCCTGCCCGCGACGTTAGTAAAATTTCGTCTGAGGAAGCCGGCGTGTTTCAATTTACCTCAACGCAAAAACGTAACGTTGTGTTTTCTCATAAAATTACACAACACTATTATAAAGCAATACGTATTCAAAATAAGCCAACATACCCATAAATCCGTAACACAATAACAGAATTAACTGCGATTTATCGCCGTACGACGTTATGGAGGTACCGTTAACGAGGGCCGCGTCACGGCAGCTGAGAAATATTCGTCACAATTCGGCGTCCGTTCGCTAACAATCGGCACGCGCCATTTTCATCCCTTTTCAGACGAGGCTGCGCGGGCAGGCATGCGCAATGCCCAGTCCCCGTCAAACGCCGTCAGTGGAGCGGCGCGCCTTGCCGCACCGCCTTATAGCCGCGCCCTCGATACTACCGATGTAAAAATTAACAATAATATTTTAAATTATAACACGTTCCCCATTCCGCGTGAGTGTACCGAAATCGATGTAAAAAAATATTGCCCAATTTTACTGAAACACTTTTCTGCGCGATCGACTCTTCGCGTAGTGTATACGATAATTCGAATTTGTAGAATAAGTGAGTTGCTGTGTATGTAATAGTGCAATGGAGTATGCCGGTTTAGTGTGTGTGTTTAGACTTTTGACGATTGTGTGTTTGATTGTACTGGGATTATCTCTATGGTAAGTTTTGAAAACGTTTCATACAATTTCGACTAGTAGTAATAATTAAAAACAAGAAATTTATAAGGCTCATTATGGTAATTGGAATACTCAGTGTATTTGATAAAGAAAGTTTTTTGCGCCTCGTGTTTCTTATTTTCTGGATTTATGGAGGTTTGACATAGATATAAACTCGCTACCCGGTGATAAAGATTCTGCGAAGAATTTTTACGACCCATAAATTTAATCATACCTACTACGAGGCGTTTCGTAGATTTTTTTCGATGAAATTGAGTATTTATGGAGGATTTACGTCACGGTTCAATGGATGTCTAACAGTTTTGTTAGTTTTACATTACATTCGCGAGTGTAAAACCATTGGTAGATACCAACAATTTAATTATATTGTTTCTTTCATGAAAAAAAAAAAAATTACAAGCTTTTTAAAGCAAAACTTACTACTGAAAGGTTCCTAAATAATATTTTTTTTGTAGGTGCCTTCATTAAAGCTACACCACTATTATTATCAACCTAATGTAGGTTACACTCCATTTAAGCTGTCCAACATTCGCGACTTTTCTGGGTAGCCCCACAAAATCACCAATTCACACGACAGCTCCACATTTAAGTATGAAAAATTGTTTCCTAAAGCAATCAATCCTTTTAACGTAGTAGGCACAAACTTGTAAAGTAACTTATACCTCATACTTCATAAATAAACATTAATCATTCCTCCTTTGAAAGTTAATCAACTTATTTGAATTTAAAAAAGTAATTAAAACGTCGATGGTACGTTGCGATAACATTCTTTATTTGAAAGGGGTGACGCCTCATTCTCGTCACTCGGGTATTATGTATTTTCGTCTACCCTCCGGTACTGGACGGCGCTCATTTATGAAACAAAACAATTTTTTGCCTATCATCGACAGAACTGAGGGGCAATTCTCGGAATTTTAAGAACGTTCACAGTCTGATCTCGGCCTCAATCTGTCAGAAATACCTCTAATTTTCCTACATTTTTGACATTGATTGTCGCTGAGATGAGATTAGGACTAGATTTTGAACGTTTTTCAAGAATTGGCCTTCTGTTCTATCTACATTTTGAAAACTTTGAGTATAAGACTATTTTGTTGCATATCATTGTTTTTATAGAACCATGATCTGTATTTTATAGGATGGGTTTAACTCAGTCTGTGCACATTCTTAAGGAGTTTGTGGGACTTAGGGCCTTAATTCTACTGAACTTATAATGAAAGTACAATGAAAGAAAAATAGACCAAAACTGTAAACCTGAAAAATATAGCCAAGCGTTCACCGTTTTAGCGAAAATTTCGTACATACCTATTGACACCTATTCCTGGTGATGGTATCAGATGAAGGCTTCCACGGGAACTTTTTCAGGTTCCAGGGCTGCAAGTTATAACAACTGAAAAGACCCTCCACAATCGGTGGCACACCCTGGACAGCCTATAGACTGATCCTAATGTATCCAATGAAAGTAAATACAAACCTTGGTCAGCTTTAAATCGTAAACAATCACTCTCTAAAGCGAATTAGTAACATATTCATGTGTGTTTAGGTTTCAACTTTATAACTTATTAATGTTTCCAACAATTATTGTTTGGATAGCATTATTACATTGTAATTGAACTCAAACTCAAAGCATTTATCTATGTAAATAAAAATAAATCGCCGAAATGTATGTACGCGCATAACTTCCGAACGACTGCACCAAATTGGATAATTCTTTTTTTATTGTGTTCGGTATCGTATGAAAGAAAATTTCAGAAATTTGAAAAAAAAAATAGCACCCGTGCGAAGCTGGGATGGGCCGCTAGTTTCAAAACGCAAACAAACCAATTACAGGCACTTTTGAATTGTCAAGGGGCCGGTCCGTCAGAAAAATGAAGCTAGTTGCCCATTCCAAAGCGTGATAGGTGAAAAATCAACAACGAAAATTGAGGTTATAAAATTAACCTCAGTTCAATCTGCCGAGCTTTTTCCCAACTATATGTTGGGGTCAGCTTCCAGTCTAACCAGATGCAGCAGTATATTACATAGAGCGACTATCTACCTGACCACCACAACCCTGTTACTGGGAACACGATCCCCTTTGTTAAGACTGGTTGTCAGACTTTCGGGCTTCTGCCGATCTGTCAAAGATCCACGAATGACAGCCGGGACCAAACGGTTTAATGTGCTTTCCGAGGCGATTGTCGAAAATATCTTTAAGTTGATTTAAATTAAGAATTACGGGCTTAAGTATTCAAATTTTCAAATCAAAGCAGTCAATTTGTAAGCGGCACCTCAAACTGCCATCTATAGGTGCGTTTTCTGATCATTTGTTTACATTTACATCTGACACTTTTGGTACAGACTATACTGATTAGCATGGGCTAATAATCGAGAGCAGTGGTGGCCAAGTGGTAACAGCCGCGACTTACGAGTTGTAGGTCGTAGGTTCGAATCCAGGCAGGCGCTTTACTTTGTGTAAATTATTTCATCACCACTACTCTTAAAACGGTGAAGGAAAACATCGTGAGGAAACCGGCATGTCCTAGAGACAAAAAATCGAAAACATGTGACATCTACCAACCCGCACTGAGCCCGCGTGGTGGATTACGGCCTACTCCCTCTCACTGAGAGGAGGCCTGTGTCCCAGCAGTGGGAACATTATAGGCTGATTATGTGATTATGTAATAGTCTTTCCCAAATAGCTTAAGACACGAAAGAGGAACATGTAACTGCCGCAAGATAGAGGCAGCTTAGATACAAAGAAGTTCAGGAAACGAAGTATTTCACTCATGTAGCACCAAATACTGTGCTGATGAGTTCCGACACAATATAATAGAAGCTTGTTTGACGTGTCGATAACTTGTTTGAGTTTCGTGGCTTAGTTTGAAAACGCTATTATAGTTCAATCTTTAGGGGGAGTGGGGGGCAGCGGTTTGAAGAACTTTCGGAAGCGATTCCTGTAATTGTGTAAGGTTCTAAATTGGAGCGTGTCGTAAAGGGTAAACTTTGTAACCTAGGAATACCTCTATGCGTGAGAAGGAAGGGGTACAAATTATAATTATTATAGGCTTATGGTGAACGGTGAAGGAAAACATCGTGAGGAAACCGGCATGTCCTAGAACCAATAATTCGAAGACATGTGACATCTACCAACCCGCACTGGGCCCGCGTGGTAGATTACGGCCCGCTCCCTCTCACGGAGAGGAGGCCTGTGGCCCAGCAGTGGGAACATTATAGGCTGGTTATGTGTATAGGCTTATGGTTATTTCATCATTATTCGTTCTTCATCCCAATTTCTTTGGTGCAAGCGAAGCATAACATATCGACGGTTCCCCGGCTATTTGATCTAAGCGACATTTTTTGCAAAATTGAGTTATATGCATAATTGAAATCAGAAAAATTTGCTAATTCCAATTATGTATATAACTCCATTTCGCAAAAAATGTCGCTTCGATGAAATAGCCGGGGAACCGTCGATATGATGACGTCTGATATGGATGTATGGAAGAAGAAATACTTTTGAAGTGAAAACTTCTTTAAGCGCGTTGGGCATTTTTTAATATGGGAACAAACCATTGAATTCGCGCCCCTGTTACCGTAACGACACCGCTTCGGATGTGTTCGGCTGTACTCGGGATGTAACTTGAGAATCGCATGTGAAAATGAGCGTATAAGCTATTAAATACACATACTTGCACCTTCTCTCTACGGAGCAGGCAGAAACTACATAACGTCACCTGCTACAGTCCTTACGTAATCCTTTTGCTTCGTTTACGTTCATCTATCTGCTGATCTATTCTAAAAAAAAATCATCGTGAAAACTTAGGCGAAGTAAGCTATCAATAGTGTCAATCCCTAGCAGCACGTGGAATGGCAGCTCACTTCACTTGAGTTTTCACGGTGAGATTTTGACAGAATAGACCGGCTGGTCTGCTCCTGCTCCCACGCCGCCGGTGGCCAGTACTATGCAGCTGACCTTTCTGACTCTATTTTTGACAATAATGTCTAAAAGATTATTTGTAGTACAGTTTAGACTGTGATTTCTTTTATCTAATATATTTTACACTGTAGTCTATTAATTTAGGCATTACTTTAATTTGTGACATAAAAATATTCAAAGAGTCCATCACACTAATATCATAAAGGCGAAAGTTTGTGAGTCGGACGGGATCGACATTTATGCGGGTGAAACCGCAGGGCGCAGCTAGTAAGAAATAAAGACTTCGTGATTCTTATATAATACTAGCTACGCCCGCGTATTCATCCGCATAAGTGTCGATCCCGTGGAAATATCGAGATAAAAAGTAGCCTATATGTTAATCCAGGGTGTCAGCTCCCTTCATACAAAATTTTATCAAAATTGGTCTAGCCGTTTGAGCGTGAAGTAGTAACAAACATTAAAACACATACACTCACAAACTTTCGCCTTTATAATATTAGTGTGATGTTGTTAGTATTTTATTTTTAAGCCAATGGGGATTTGTGAACTTTTTTTATCCACAAATCCCTATTACGAGCTCTAAGAGATGTCAATGGGAATTAATGGAATAATACCAATTAGGTCACCATATGTCTTTCTGGGGCGTCCCCTCCCGGCGGTTCCATTCTTATCTACCTTTTATTAGTCCCCTTTCATTCATCCTCTCAACACGAACAAACCATCTAAGAATACCTACTCTTTTCAATTACATAATAAGCCCATAATGTTCCCACTGCTGGGACACAGGCCTCCTCTGTGTGAGAGGGAGTAGGCCGTAATCCACCACGCGGGCTCAGTGCGGGTTGGTAGATGTCACATGTCTTCGAATTTTTGGTTCTAGGACATGCCGGTTTCCTCACGATGTTTTTCTTTACCGTCTTGAGAGCAGTGGTGATGAAATAATTTACACAAAGTAAAGCGCCTATCTGGGTTCGAACCTACGACCTACAACTCGTAAGTCGCGGTCGTTACCACTGGGCCACCGCTGCTCACTCTCTTTTCAATTATTGCCACTTAATTTTCTTTTAAACCTTAACGTTGTCTTGTCATTCCTCGGTCCATTTTTCATAGTTACACCAAACATGCTTCGCCAGGAACGCACTTCCACAGCATTTATTCTACTTTCATATCTCCTTTGACACACCCGAAATTCACGTCCATACTTACGCGTGAGCACCAGCAACATTATTAAATAATTTCTTATTTTCCAACCAGACCAAAAGTACGAGTAAAGTAGATAATGCTGTCGTGTAGGGAAATAAGAAGATGTAAAGGACGGGCGTTTTGCGGGAACTGTCTCATGTAATTTTAAAGTTCAAAACGCGCAGATTCTTAACCTAATTTGAATTTAAATGACTTTTGATTTTGATTTCGTACGCATCACTTTACTCAAGTTGTAACCACATTGGTACGAGTACATGTAACCTCGAGAGACAAATCCGTGGTGACATTAACCAATTGAATTGTTCATAGGTAACGTTCAAACAATATTGTCCCTATTAAAATCAAATCAAATCAAAAGTCATTTATTCAAACTAGGCTGAGAATCAGCACTTTTCGAACGTCAAAATTACAAAAGACAGTCCCCCAAAACGCCCGCCCTTTGCCACTTCCTATCGCTTTCGCTGGGGAGAAGAAGTGGCGGAACAAACTCCCCAGCAGCACAGCTGTCTGTTCAGTTAGAAAATAATTCATTTTATACAATACTAAGTATGCAAAGTAATTAACATTACAGGACACAGAACCTTAAATTAAATTATTTGCCATATGTTAACTAGCCACGCCAATATACCAACAAATACAATAAACACTATACGTACTCAAGCAAAAAAAAATTAAAATTAAAAATGTAACCAAAAAAAAACTTACTGACCAAATAAAAGCCTCCAGGTATAAAAGGCGTGACAGCTTACATTTATATGCAATGTTGGGTTCTGTTTACATAGATGTCACTTGAAGTCACAAATGATAAACTTAGGACCATCGAAGTAAAATAAATAAACAAGTTATTACTACTAATAACAACAATAAAACCATGGTCAGCAAGACGACCAGCCACCACAAGCAGCACCCGTTTACGAGCATAACGCAAAGATCAGCCATTACCCCCCTCGCCATATTTGAGGGAAGGAGGCAACCCGACCCCCGATGCTACCGCAAGCAATGACATCTAAGGGAGCATGACGAACTTGCTGCCGGTTGCTCAAGCAAGAATAATAATAAATATATATATATATATATATATTTATAGGCGGACTTAATGCCTAAGGCATTAAGTCCGCCTTTGTACAGTTTTTACTTGTGCATAAAGTTTTAATAAATAAATAAATAATATGATCATTCGTAGAGGTCGCTAGCTAACCACATATTGCAATCAACTCATTAAAAGACATTGAAATGAGTAGATTATGTAAATAGAAATGCTGTAGCTATGTATGCGTCTAGCTTAACACAAATCGAATCACATCTTATTTCATGGAACCTTTTAGATGTAAAGTCAAACTCGTAATTGGTTTCCAGCCTTTGACAAAAACTTACAGTTAATTGAAATGACATAGGTTTACGGTTTATAATATTTATTTCGCCAAATAATTACGAATTCACTTAGGGCCGATTCAGAGAGCTTGGGTGGGCGGCATTTGGTAAGTTGGAACATATTTTTCAGCCCAAAAGATCCCTTTTCTACCAATGTGTCCTGCCAACAATGAATGACCTACGCTGCCGAAATATGGACGCTCACAAGGGACCTCACCGCATACGAGCAGCACAAGGGGTCATGGAGCGAGCCATGATTGGCATAACCCTACTAGACTGAGTGCGTAACACCGAAATCCGTCGTCGGTCGAAAGTCTACGACGTCGGGGACAGGGCGATGCGTCTCAAGTGAAGTTGGCCAAGACATCTCGCTAGACGAGGAGATGGCCGATGAGATACGCACGGTCCCGGGAAGTATGGCAGAAGAAAGGGGAGACCAGCAGTGGATGATTCCGTATTGAAATGATGATGAAGCAGCAGATTTTTTTTCTGATAACCCTCGAAAATAAACTACCCTAGGGAATAATATACGCTAAAATCATGTGCTAAATCCATGTTAACATTTTGCACGTCGCCCTTAATATGTCATACTAGCAGCGCCCCGCGGTTTCACCCGCGTAAGTGTCGATCCCGTTGGAATATCGGGATAGAATCCAGGCCTATGTTTTAAATCCAGGGTGTCAACTAACTCCATACAAATTTTATCAAAATTGGTTCAGCCGTTTGTGCGTGAAGAAGTAACACACATACAAACTTACTCACAAACTTTCGCCTTTATAATATTAGTGTGATTATCATCATCATCAGCCTATAGCAGTCCACTGCTGGACATAGACCTCTCCTATTGCACGCCATTCAACTCGATTTTCGGAAACTCTCACCCAGCTGCTACCAGCCATCCTGCGAAGACAATCACTCCACCTAGCCTGAGGGCGTACCACCTTACGTTTACCGATTCTTCATTCAAGTCTATCACAACGGTCATCGGTTCTACAGCTAATATGGCCGGCCCATTGCCATTTCAGCTTGCTTATTCTTTGAGCTATGTCGACCACCTTTGGGCCATACTTATTTAACATAAGAAAAGCTTATAACGTGCTCTAAATATTAGCCAGTACCCAAGGTTGTCTGCCCAAAGTAAGACTCATGGCCACTCATAGAGGCAATGTAGCATATTTTTGCAATTTAACAAAAACAGCAAAACACTTTTGTGTATATAAATATTTCAACCGGAACATATAACTGCTGATCAAGTAACTACTAGTGACTTTTGTTTGCGACACATGTGTCGGGCACACGGTGCTTGAGCGACTTTTGTTTGATAATTCTGGTTTCTATGATAGTGCCTAATAGAGTATATTTTTGCTTGCTCTCACCATAAATTAAACAGCTTAATGTATGCATGTGTTTTGAAATACATAAGGGATGATGATCTAGACCGGTGAGTTAGACAATGATAATGATAAATGATTTATTTTCTGTAAGTAGGTTTGTACAAACACTTTTACACGTCAATCATATTTTTTTTAAGCTAGATGAGGTTGGCGTTTCCTATCTGACTACTCTGAGAAGAAAGGCCGAAATAAACTCGGAGGTCACAGTCTCTTTTAAAGTCCAGGCAAAATCATGGTCAGATCATGTGAAGACCATGTAGATTGGTGTCTGAAATGGTCTTTTGAGAAAAAAACCACACAGATTGAGTGGACCTGTCCAGTCAGTGCACACTTTTGTCGGTAACCGTGCATCTCAACTCAGAACTTAAGGAGCTCAACGATTTGACGAACAGAAATCAGAAATCATTTATTTTGCGAAGAATGTGGGTATACAAACAATACCAAAGACAGGACATTTGGGTAGGCCGCATAAACTAATCAAACTGCCAAACCATAATTAAAACGGAAACAATGACCCACATGGTCCCCACCTTCACAATAATTATAATACTTTATACAGTAAATGTACATGTCATTGTTTAAGTAAATAGATATTAAGAAAAATAAAGTGTAAAATAGCAAAATAAAAAAAATAAATATAAAAACAACACTCACTGTCTAAACCTATTGGAGCAGCTCAATCTCAAGTCTTTTTGTCCTCAATATAGTCTTTTACAGTATAATAAGCTTTCTGGCATAGTTTTCGCTTTAAACAGTTTGAAGTTTGACAGTTTGAAGACTTTAATATAAATTATTTACATAACACTGGTAGACGGGAAACAGATAGAAGTATGTTTTTTTTTTTTATTTGTTTTTCAACCCATACCCAACACACCTTAACGCGACCCGTAAACTCATGGATCCACGTAATAGAGAATGAGCTTAACGCCATTAACCGGTCACGAAAACAGGCTACGAGATGTTACTGAGAATTTCCTAATGGAAAACTCAATTATATTGTCCGACCGGGGGTCCAAACCTACGACATCATCAAAATCTTGACATGATTATTTTATTCTTATTTGAAATGAACAGAATTGTATTTAATTTTATTAATTGCATGTAATCAAAATTTAAATTATGAAATTATTATTGGTATTTTATATTATTGTTATTAAATGCATGCTATCCAGAATGTAAAATCTAAATATTTGTACGGCTGAAAAGCCGAATATAGTGAAACTCATTATAAATGTTAAGAACTTATGTTACCTATATTCTTGCAAATAAATATATCATTTATACGATCCAGCAGTCACACTTGCGACCACTAGACCAACGAGGCAGTCTGATCTAATTTGTTTTCCGCGTTCAAGAACTGTCAGTGTCAATTTTCCGAAACAATGATGAACCTGACAGCTCTTGAACCCGGTTTACCTATATGTGCTAATCGTGTTCAGTTTTTACCCGACTGCTCCAGAAGGAGGGTCTGCGAAACCTTTCACATTTGTAAACTAAAAAGCTGGAAATAAAAAAAAGTAATTAAAAAATTAAAAAACCCGACTGCAACCTTATACTAAAACTAACTGAAAAGCTAAAAACAAGCCCATTTTAAATTAAATAAAAGTTGGAAGCAGGCGGGACCAATTTGAGTTTGAAACTATAATAATGGTATGGGCCCCGCCTGCTTCCAACTTTCATTTAATTTAAAATGGGCTTGTTTTTAGCTTTTCAGTTAGTTTTAGTATAAGGTTGCAGTCGGGTTTTTTAATTACTTTTTTTTCATTGGCGAAATTCGCCCTAAGATACCATCGCGGCGACACTCATGCGGTGGAGACGATGCCTTAACAACATAGAAAAAAAAAATGGCCGTCTATCTCTACTCCTGTTTCAATCGCAAACATTGCAAATTTTTTGTTGAAATACTGTATATACAGTAAATAATACGTGCCAAAGCGAACGAACACCACTTGTAACAAAACGTACAAAACCTCCACGCAAATATTGACTCGTATCTCGCGTTACGACTACCAAATATCGGCGTTTTACCACTATACCATTTAATCTCGTACTGGGAGATAAAGATTAACTATAACGAAGTGTTTGATATTATTTTTCAGTTAGTAAAATTTTACATAATTTTCACCTTACATTATCCAAGTTAAACTGAGTGATTTGATTTTTCAGAGTTCAGGTTTAAACCTTAAGGTTAAAATTCGTCTTGAATGATCTCAAGATAATTAAAGAAGAATTTCAATGTACCTATACTAAGAGGTAAAGCTATCACCACATCTAAATAGGTAATTTAAAACGAAAAAATGACAATTTTTTGTTTTTATTCAATACCTGCTGAATGCAAACACATGCAAGATAAAGGCGCAATAAACACAAATACCCCTAACAACGCACAAGTTTTCAAACCACAAACAATTACAACAACACCACTCCAAAACTGCAGCCAGCCCTCCTCACCTGTTAGACAAATCGCCGTCCGAATTTCTGCCAACAATTTCGCGGTCGTAATCGATTCGAGGGCGTCGGTTATTTGCGTTAAAAGCGATACATCCGGCCCCGACGGTCCATTAGCAGGGCGACGATGCGATAAGTGTTCCAATTCTCTATAAATACAGACAGGTTTTATGCGTGGGGGTCCAACAAATTTTCGAATTATTTTTCTCTGTGAAATGTTTATTTTTGGAGTTTGATTGACGGAATGTAAGGGGAATTTATATATTAGGGGTCAAGTATGGATCTGGATTCAAGTGTAGGTCTGAGTAAAGTTTAGTATGAAGTCCATGAGTCAAATAAATGTATGAGCATTTCAGTTTAATATCACTTGGTACAAGCGTTCTAGTTCCAGATTGATCATGGCGAATCAACACCAACATTAATTTTAACAAAAGTTTTAAGTTGTGATTTGGTCGTAAGTACTGTAAACTTATGTTTTAAATAAATGATAAATAAACCTGTTAAAAAAAAAAGTTTTAATACTAAATTGTAATTTCTTATGCTTACTTGATATTTGCACGCCGTTAACGGCAAAACATAGAGATCTCTGTACCTATTTTATTTTCACACCTATTTTTAACAAATAAAAAACTTTGACTTTGACCAAAAATTAGAAGGCAATGCAAGATGGCATAATGCTGACACATGTGTATGGCAAAAGAATTTCCGGCAAAAAGTATTAATGTGCCATTGGTAAATATATTGACTCGATTCTGTATTTAAAAAACTACAGCTGCGGTACTTAAGGCTACAAGGCAAGATGCCTTATAGCGTAAAGTCCGTTTATGTACCGCCATTGTACAGTCAAGAAAAGAGATAAGTATGCAGGATCTTCGGATATACTTGAAGTTTAGTAAGAAACCGATGGATGTTCTCGACTGAAATTTAATTTTATTAATAGAAAACAAACAGCTCATTTTTTCAAATTAAATTTCAGTCGACAACATCCATCGGTTTCTTACTAAACTTCAACTGTATCCGACGATCCTGCATACTTATCTCTTTTGTTAACTGTATATGAAGTTTAAATAATAATAATAATCCCCCCAAAAAAAGCAAATACAATGATTATCAGTATCTTTTTTCCATGAACAGAGAACAATATTTTCGAGGCAAAGAACTTCACTTGAATTTTATAAGCCGTTTTCACTGAATATTTTATTGAAGCTGAAATAAAGGTAAGTGCGATTTATAATTCTGAATTCAGTACGCATTTTGAGGCATGAGTAATAGTGATTTACATAAAGTAATACATGCAAACCACTGGAAACGTAATGTATGCAAAGTTTTATCCTCCGCAAAAAATAAAGTATATGTACAGAAATTACTGATCAACTAGGTACATACATAGAGCACAGGAGGGGTTCCGGAATAGGTCTATAAGAGGAATCGGGAACAACCCTATGTGCTGGTTGTGATCACCGTGAGCGTCAAAATGAAGGGACCAAAGCTTCTATGTCTGTCATACATATATAAAAAAGCTAAAATTATAGCAAAGGTAGGAAATAGTAGATTAATGGCATTATTTTTTTATATCTGTATGAGAGACATGGAAGCTTTGGCCTCTTCATTTTGACGCTCACTGATCACCGGGGCGGTTTTAGTGAGGTAAAAATCTCACACTCCCCCTCCCTCGCCGGAGTTCGGGAGCCATTTGAAGGTTTCCCCCCAAAAACAAAAAAAAAACAGGTATAAACGTGTATATAGCGAATTACTCAGACAGGGAAATGAAGTATTCAATGTATATTAAATTAAATAACCAACCGTCTTGCTAAAGAATTCAACTTGCTAGAATATTGTATCCGAGTAGATACGAAGCAAGTGAAGTTAGGTATGTAGTCAAGACGGTTGGTCCACCAAACCAGCGCTGGCGCTCTGTCTAGCATAGGGTCGCAGCATAATGCTAAGCGACAGTCGTTTTGCGTGGATGTGACGAATGTTTCCTACCTTTTCCTTTTTATTTTTTGTGTTTAAGTTCTTTTTGCGTCATTTTCACCGCAAATAAACGTATTTTCTTTCTTAGTAATAATAAAAGAAAGTGTTTTAAGATATTTAGTAATAATAAATAGTTGTTATTAATAATTCTATTCCAATTTATCCTAATTTCTATCTAATTTTGTCTAATTTTATCTAATTTTTATCTAGTTTTGACCAATTTTGTTTCACTTTATTTCATTTCATCTTTTTATGTGATTTAACCTAATTTTATGATTGTATGACATGTCTAATTACTAACATTGACCAATAACTTGTATGTGTGGTGCAAACTGTCAATATAAGTTGGTTATTAATAAATAAATAAATTAATTTTTCCATCTATTATTACTTTGTTTCAAAAACCTTAACTTACCAGCAAAAATCACGAAAATATCCACAGTAGAATTCTTTATTGCGATTTGAATGATTTCATGCCATAAACACAATAGTTATGTATAAGGATATATTTTGCAAAACATTTACTTATAAAAAAGTAGCACAAAATTACTCAAACAGAATAACAAACAAATGACTCCCGACAGTTTGACTTTGAATGAACCTATTCTCTAGTGACAACGGGATGTATTCGTAGTCAAGATCACAAGACTAAGATGGTAGATCTAAGTCACTGAATATAATGCTTGCTTCACTTAGCCGACTTGAACAAATAAGGGACCGACAAGAGAAACATACTGACAAGAGGGATAGTGTCGTTGAGAGCTTGCCAGACGACCCGAAATGGTCCCGAAGACGCTCATAGATTTAGACTTTCTGTTCCAACTATAACTGGAAATGAACAAGGTATTTCCATCATCCATCATGGAGTAGCATTTTAATTTTATGAATAACTAGCTGCGCTCCGCGGTTTCACCCGCATAAGTGTCGATCCCGTGGGAATATCAGGATAAAAAATAGCCTATATGTTAATCCAGGGTGTCAGAAACCTCCATACAAAATTTTATCAAAATTGGTCCAGCCGTTTGAGCGTGAAGAAGTAACAAACATATAAACACACACACACTCACAAACTTTCGCCTTAATAATATTAGTGTGATTTTATTACCATCAGTTTTGATTGGTTTTGTAAACTTTGTGTCATCATTGTCCATAAACAGCTTACACAGTTCTATATTTATCGAATAATTTTCATGAGGGTTTAACCAACATCACACACACCCGTGTGCGTATCATTATACTATAATTATAATTATGTCATCATTATACAATATTACTAACATAACAATATTTCAGCTATGGAAAACAAACATCGTTCTTGAAAGATTTTTATGGGTTGAAACACTAGGGCCATGGGGTCTGAGTGCCCACTTGGTCTTTCGAGATATCGCCAAGCGGTTAGTCGATTCTTCACGTGACCAGAGGGCTGGCCTATTTCTTGGCCAAAGAATTAGCATTGCCATACAACGTGGCAATGCTGCCAGCCTTTTGGGCACTGTTCCTGTTGACAGCGATGCAGACGAATTCTTTGATGTCCTATGATTATTTTGTTTATTTTTTCATATAATTGTACATACTATTATAGTTTATATGTTAGCTTATATTATGTAAATATTTAAAAATATAATTTATGTGTATTTAGTTTAATAAAGGAAACGTGCTTGGGGCCTTTATCCAGCAGTGGACGTCTTTCAGCTGAAATTATGATGATGACGATGATTAATCACAGGGTTAGAGATTTTAGACTAGGCACTAATAATAAATAATAATAATAAAACGTTTATATCAGGTTAAACCCATAAAGCATAATAGTAATAAGGTAGTCAGCGTACAAATACAAATATTAAAGAAATAAAATAATTCACTAAAAGGCAGATACAATAGAAATTAAAATACATAATAATTATATAGATTAAATTAAATAAACTATGTTAAATATTAGATATTATTAAAGTCAATCAATCAAATAAAATTAGTAATCATACATGCATAATGCATTGCAATAAAATAAAATAATTACTAACACTAAATACCTAACGCATGCCTATTACTAATGCTAACTACCTTTTTTTTATCGTGTGGAAATCCTCATGGATGTTCACCACCCTGGGGTGGGTGGAGGGGTCTGTCAGACTCTTACTGACTAAAACCACACGGTGTCCTGCTGCTACCTTTAGCCGGGGTGCTGGAGTGCTTGCGCATTTCATCACGCTCCCCCGGCCAGGTGTTGGCCCGCATGAATCCATGCGGACCCCGTCACCCTCAGCGGCCGCAAACGGTCACAATTCGTCTAGATTTACAAATATTTTTCTCGTTTATGTTTCACATTAAAAAGTCTATAACAAAAGTACCTACTACCTGGCAAACTCTCTCCGTAAAACACATGAATTCATACCCATTACTCTTCGTTCACTTCCAGATCACCACACACATCTACATAATACGTACCTATTCTGAATTATATAAAAAAAAACTCACAAAGCATTTTCACGTTTTAACTCGAGCGGTTTTCCTACCTTTAAACGTACTGTAATTGTTTTGAACGAGAAACATGTGTCCCTAGAGGGTTGCGAACACAAATAAAATTGTGTAAAAGCCTACAAAAAATTCGCTGGGGAGTGTTTTAAAGACATCCGCCACGTCAATAGTCTGCTTCACTTGGCTGGCTTCGTGTTGAATATCGTTTGTGGGTGTTATGGGCGAAGGGGTGAGCAGAATAATCACTTAGCTTCAATCTCATATTAAGGTAAGTAATAGTGTAAATAGACTAGCAGTCTGTGGGAATTAAAACTAAATATGCAAAAAATATGATTCTAATGCAGGAGATTGACCAGAGAAAGCAACTCACAAAGAAAAGTGGAAAGCTATGGGCGAGACCTTTATGTCTATTTACAGGGAACTAACAGTGCCCCACGGTTTCACCCGCGTAAGTTTCGATCCCGTCTTAATATCAAGATAAAAACTATCCTATGTCCTTTCCCGGGATTCAAACTATCGCTGTACCAAATTTCATCGAAATCGGTTCAGCGGTTTAGGCGTGAAAATGTAACATACAGACAGATAGACAGAGTTACTTTCGAATTTATAATATTAAGTAGGTATGGATTACAGGTTGATTTTAAAAAAAATTACAAAAGAAAGTGATGATATAATAAAAGTTGAATGACATAACGAATTTTTTTTTTATATTATTGATATAAAATGATTACTACTACAAATACATTAAAAGGATTAGATAACAACAACAATGGAGGTAGTAAACTGGAACAATAGGTATAAAGGGACGGTGCTAAGTTGACATGGGTCAATAGTTGATCCATTCAATAAATTATAGGGAACGCCAATGAAAACAGAAAGCTTTTACTGCAATTAGTTTTTGTTATATCAGTTCTGAACTATAGCATTTTTCAAAACATCTTACTATAATTTTAGTGAGTTTGTCTAGTAAACTTTCAAAGCTTTGTATTGATTTTGATTGGGCTATCTATATGAATGTAATCTCTTTCGCGAGCGGTGGTGGCCCACTGGTAACGGCCGCGACTTACGAGTTGTAGGTCGCAGGTTCAAACCCAGACAGGCGCTTTACAACAACATAAATCAACATAATCAGCCTATAACGTTCCCACTGCTGGGACACAGGCCTCCTCTCTGTGAGAGAGAGTGGGCCGTAATCCACCACGCGGGCCCAGTGCGGGTTGGTGGATGTCACATGTCTTCGAATTTTTGGTTCTAGGGCATGCCGGTTTCCTCACGATGTTTTCCTTCACCGCGCACACACAGGTGCTTTACTTTCTGTAAATTATTTCATCACCACTGCTCTCAAAACGGTGAAGGAAAACTTCGTGAGGAAACTAGCATGTTCTAGAACCAAAAATTCGAAGACATGTGACATCTACCAACCCGAACTGGGCCCGCATTGTGGATTACGCCCCACTCCCTCTAACAGAGATAGGCCTGTTTCCCAGCAGTGGGAACATTATACCTAGGCTGATTATGTATGTATGGTATTTCTTTCACTTTTGCCAGACTATATAAATCTAATTAACTGACATAACGAAAGCATACTTTGACACTTATAACTCTCATAAAGTTCCAGGAATCTAGAAACAAACTTGAGACTTTAAGATAGATAAGATTTATAACACTTTAATACACCTACGAGTTGTTTATTTTAGTCCCTTGGAAATTTTAAACACATTTTAACTCTCATCCTTTAGGAAGTTTTGCTTTAGGATAATACTTAATACGTCTTCATTTTTTTTTTTTTTAATATGTAACGTTATTGCGGTCTATATAATATTGCATTAACATTATTTATAATTCTTTCATTAATGGAATACCAAGCAATATGATATGTTTGTACCTATTTAGCATTGACGTACCATAATAGGTACCTTCAGACGCCAGCACATCAAGCTACCCGAACCGGTCAAATTTTCTCAATCAACTTTGAACCTTATGTTTTAGCGATAAAGTTGAAAATCTATTAAAGAAATTTGACAGATTGTAGTGGCTTCATGTGCTGGAGTTTGTACCCACTATAAATTACTTTTTCGTTTGAAAAAACCCTTTGCCCTACATAATGGGCAATTACAAATTCATATTTAATTACTTACATATTTATCGTATAGGAGAACCAATTAAGTACGACGCTGAAAAGGACACTTATGGTACATCACATAGAATTAATAAAATTGGTTATTCTATTTAATAATACTAGCTGCGCCCCGCGGTTTCACCCGCATAAGTCTCTATCCCATGGGAATATCGGGATAAAAAGTATCCTATGTCTTTTCCCGGGACTCAAGCTATCTCTATACCAAATTTCATCTAAATCGGTTCAGCGGCTTAAGCGTGAAAAGGTAACATACAGACAGACAGACAGAGTTACTTTCGACTTTATAATATTATAGTATGGATTACATTATAAATGAAGTTAGAATATTTATTTATATACAGTTTTCTTCTTAGAAGAGAATACTCATAAACGAAATAACGATTTCATGTTTTGGCGGGCCATTTGATAAATCAAGTTTAATGCTCAACCAAGCCTATATAATTTATGGCCTTCCGGAAGCTTCTATTTTGTCGACTTCTTCCTTACGGTATGCTATATGGTATATCTTATACTATAATACTTACTATATATTAACATTAATATATTATTATTATTTTATAATATTATAAATTCGAAAGTAACTGTCTGTCTGTATGTTACCTTTTCACGCCTAAACCACTGAACGGATTTAGATGAAATTTGGCAGAGAGATACATTGCATCCCGGGAAAGGACATAGAATATTTTTTATCCCAGACATCATCCTTTAAGGGGGTGAAAAGGGGGGCGGAAGTTTGTATGGGGAATCAATAACCGCTGAACCGATTTAGATGAAATTTGGTATGGAGATAGTTTGAGTTGTGGAGAAGGATATAAAATAGTTTTTATCAGCGAAATTATTCCTAAAGGGTGTAAAAAGGGGGGTGGAGTTTTGTAAATGGAATCAATAAAAAAGGACTATAATACTTTTACCGCGGGTAAAACCGCGTGGCACAGCTAGTATTATATAATTTTATTATAGTCAAGAAATAAAATAGCCGAAAACCTTTAGTAACATCATCAGAATTCAGTAACATAGCAAGTAATTGATTCATCAGCATCTCAGTTCGGAGTGCTTGAGTGCCTCAGGCCCTCCCCAGAGGGCCGTAACAATGACGTAGAATTAATGGTCCCTCACCCCTTGTAATTCGTTTCTTGCGAATAAAGTCGCAAAGTTGCGGTTTTGATGTCTGTTGTTGAGATTTTAGTCTTTATCTACAGTGCTTGCATCTATCGTCTTTTAAGTTATATTAAATTCTGCTTTTGTTAAAACTTCTTCATTTCTTCTCTTGATTTATATAAAATGTTTTAGTTTTTAATTTGTAGTAAGTGCCATCCACGCCCCCCCCCTAACTAATTCTTCCTAATTCTTTAAACTTCTTACTAATTGCTAGTGGTTATCGCTAGTTAATTCCGCTAGTGTTTTAGTTTTTTGATACACACTAATTACCCACTAATAAGTAATTATTGTGTATCGACAAAACTAAAACACTAGCGGAATGTTGCACACTTGTACTGTAAGCGATTAGGAAGAACAGTGGGGTGTATCTTCGTGGATGGCGCTATCTGTAACAAAGTTAATGTATAAAATACATTAATTTTAAATCTGATATCATTCATAACTAGCGACTTCGTTCGCGTGGATATTATTCGTGGGACCCTATTTTTTTTCTAAACTTAAAGTAGCTTAAGTTACTCCATATTACATCAGCTATCTGCCAGTGAAAGTCCCGTCAAAATCGGTCCAGCCGTTTCAGAGATTAGCCGAAACAAACGAGACAGAAAGACAGACAAAAGTTGTCAAAAATGTTATTTTGGTATATGTACCGTGTATACACCCATATGCATTTTATTTTAATACTACAAACTGACCCATTTCGAGACTTTGTCCATTAAATACTCAGTTGCCATATTGAGAAGCGGGCATTCTGCGCCTAAATCATGTATTTTTATGTATTATATATATTGTACCTATATGTATATAGATAATTAATAATAATAATTATTATTATGTCATCCAAATAAACCAACTACGTTAATATACCAATAAAGTCCCGCATTACAATGTTTATTGTCCCATAAGTTTTATAGCAATAATGAGTTACAATAATATTCCCCAGATACCGTAATATTATACTAAAATATTTTAGCTTAAATTAACAAACAAAATATTAATCGTGATTTGACGGTATCCGACGAGCGTTGCCATGATATATCTGGTTACACAGCGGAACAGACGTCCGATGCGGGATTAATCTGTTATCAGTACACCGCATAACGTTCAGCTTTATTAATATACTACCGATTGAATAGGATTGTCACTAAATAGGTTCGTGTACTGCTAGGTTGGCATAGTTTAGTAATAGTTCGTGTTTGTTGAATAAACTTTACGCGTTTTGATATGATGATTGTTCAAGATACAGCTTAATCCATACTAATGTTATAAATTCGAAAGTAACTCTGTCTGTCTGTATGTATGCTACCTTTTCACGCCTAAACCGCTGAACCAATTTAGATGAAATTTGGTATAGAGATAGCTTGAGTCCTGTGAAAGGACATAGGATACTTTTTATCCTGATATTCTCATGGGATCGAGACTTATGCGTGTGAAACCGCGGGGCGCAGCTAGTAGACATTAACTTTACGGCCACAAAATGAATCGTTTAGTAAGGGACATTGTTCAAGTTGAATTTATTATTTTCTGAAAACTAACAGATCTCACAGGTTTTTAAAATAAAATCTAACACAAATCCCAATAATATTATCTTGCTTTGCGACATTCTATTTTAGATGATTAATCCCGTTAAGTATGAATCACAAGCTTTATCCGAACATCTATCAAATCTTTATCTACATTTGCGTGATGTTTAATGTATTTTCTTTTTCTTTGCTTTCGTAATAATTGGATCTAGTACAATTTGTTTTATTTTAAAATAAGTACCAACTCATTTTTCTCTTCCTGTCTTCTTCTTTGTGTTTTTGTAACTTGAATATTGTGTCTCCACTGTATCATTAACCTAGAGAATCTGTGGAAACGTTGTGGATTTTACATTTACCCACTTCCAATGTAATCTTAGATGTAATTAATGTTTACATGTTTGTTTTCCCTAACAAAATAAATAAATAAATCTTTAGGTATTTCACAACAGTTAAGGATGAAATCCAATGGATTACTGTTTTGATCTGTGTTGTTCGTCTACTGTCCAGAGACAAATCTCTAACTATTTACCATTTCAATACTCTATCATAATATAATACACGTAAAATTGCAATGAAATAATCTAGGATATTCCTCCCAAGGGAGAAAAAGGGATTATTAACATCAATTTTACTATCTACCATCTAAGCAGCTTACTTACATCCACTGCAGATAACGTTAATACTACTGAAATATTTATCAGTCGTAAAATATTTCAGTATCTCCTAAAAGTAAGTAGGTTATTGTGCTTATGCAAGATGGGTAGCACCTTTATTTTTACACTAGCGTAGTTTTACTTTGGTCCATATTCTAGTTATTATACATGGGTTTGCTTTTTGGTGAAAACTAGGACCTTTCAGCTTTATGCTTATAATACCTAAATATGTGCGCGATGGAGTGAATAATAATTATGATAATGCTACTCGATTTCTTGGTATCTTGGCAACGTAAGCCAGATATCATGTTTTGTTTCTGGAGTGACTGACAAGAATTCGTCACTCGTGAAAGTTCTGTGGATGCACCCTTTTATATGACTTAGTAAAAAGACGCCGATTATAACACTATTTTTAGTCTAAAACCCGAAATGACATCATCAAAAATCGTCATCATTTTCCTATCCTTATCCAAATTTATTTGGAGTCAGCGCAACATGTATTTTTCGTCCATACTACTCTATTTGTCTTTATCTCGGTAATTACACCCTTTAATTATCATTTATTTATTTACCTAAATACCTTAAAACTATCATTACAGGTCTTAACCTAATGCGATAGCCAAGTCATCATCATCTGCCTAGCCTTTTCCCGACTATATTGGGGTCGGCTTCCAGTCTACGATAGCCAAGTCACACACTCAGAATTCGTCACTCGCCACTTTCAGAATTCGTCTTATTAATAATCCGTCCTAATAATAATAATAACACATTTATTTCAGATTAAAAATCCATATGTTGTTAGTAAAAGTCTTAACCTTATGTTAGTAAAAATACACAAAACCACAAAACTGAAAATTGAAACAACTGACACCTAAGTGTGCAGCCGTATGCAGTGAGCCAGCATGGGGCTGTCCCACCTATCACACAATACACTTAGAATGCTGTGGGAGCTAGCACGCATTCTACCGAGAATGAAATACATTATAAAAATAATTCTATAATAATCAGTGCAAATCTACTCCTACATTCACTCTTCCAATTACAGTCGGCCAACCATATCTTTCTCAGTTGTTAATATTAAGACACACGTAATCTGGTTATTATGCCAGCTATTACTGATGAATGTGCGGTCCATTTCAACTATTACATCAGTAATAGGATTACATGGCCGTAATTGAAATGTGGGCAACCATAATAAGTAATGGAGCTTAGCACCGGGCGAATTTAATTGTGTTATTTGATATTTTGAAGACGTTATATTTTAGGTAAATTAATTAAGGTTTTTGAATTGTTCAGGATGACCAAAGAATCATTGTTTTAAATTTAATGAACATTAGGGTTGACTGAATATACATGTCTATAATTTTTCTACGAGTCTTTACTGTTACGGCAACACGCGGCGTCCATAAATACAACTTTGTAGGTACAAAATATTTAGGTTTCTAGAATTTCGACAGGCTTCATTAAATTCTACGACTTTTTACTTTTCATCTCAGTGACGAACGGTTTTGGCTTTGAACAGAGAAAGTTTATTCACGACATAAAAAATCTAGATGAATTTCACTACAAAATGAATTGCTATTTTACCATTTACTTTCAGTGTAATAAATCTATATTCATCGTGGCTATGAATGGAACAGTGTTTAGCGCAGGAGACGGAATTTAGACTTTTACCAGATTACAACAGAATTACAAAAAATGTTTGCCTTAAAAATCGTCAAACAACATAATTTTTTAATATTATTTTTATTTTTTTAGGCCTCTAGTGTGGGACGCAACATGTGTCGATACCCTTGCGCCATCTCATGTTCCTAGCACTGCGGGCTGTGCTGGCGCCGCTGCTGCAGCTGCTGAGACCCTCAAGCGGCGCAAATACTGTAACATTATGGGCAACTACAGTTTTGAGCCGTTTGGGGTCGAAACGCTCGGGTCATGGGGCCCGAGCGCGCGTCTCTTTTTTAAGGAAATTTCTCGCCGGCTGGTAGATACTTCACGTGACCAGAGGGCTGGGTCGTTCTTTGGCCAAAGAATTAGCATTGCCATTCAACGGGGCAATGCTGCCAGTCTTCTGGGCACGTTTCCGGATGACAGCGATGCGGATGAATACTTCGACGCCTAAGTGTCTTTTGTTTTTTATTTTTACCCGACTGCGCGACGCAAAGGAGTGGTAATGTGTTTATCAGCCTATGTATGTATGTAAGTATGTATGTATGTATGTTTGTATGTTCCTTTGAAGCACTATACAGACCAAACGCCTGGGCCGATTTTTATGATTCACACGTCAATCGATTCCTCTTAGTCCGGCGAGTGTCACTAAAGACATGACGTTAATGAAAATTCAATATGGCGACTACTAGACGCCATATTGTGAAAATGAAAAAAATTAAAGTCAAGAAACTATGTCAAGTGGGGTATCGTTGGATAGGTCTTTCAAAAATATCAGTGGTTTGAGAAGACCGTTTTTTGATTAAGTAAACCGTTCGTGACTTATCAAGCTTTAAAGTACCAATTTTCGTTAGAATCAAGTGTCCCCCCCCTCTACCAACTAAACGCGGCAGTAGTACCTATATATTACGAAGTTTAAAGGGAAACTATCACACTTAAGTGGGATTTACAACTCATAACTAAAAAGAATAAAATAAAAAAATTAAATTTAAAAAATCAAAAAACCCGACTGCGGTAAAAAACTTAAGTTAAAAAAGACTGAAAAGCTAAAAACAAGCCCATTTTAAATTAAATAAAAGTTGGAAGCAGGCGGGACCCATTTGAGTTTGAAAATAGAAAAATGGTATGGGTCCCGCCTGCTTCCAACTTTTATTTCATTTAAAATGGGCTTGTTTTTAGCTTTTCAGTCTTTTTTAACTTAAGTTTTTTACCGCAGTCGGGTTTTTTATATATTTGTATTGTAAGTTAGTTAGTCATTTATTTTAGTATCTAGTATATATAGTTAGTTACCCATTAAAATTTCTTTAATAAAAGCTTCTTAATTTTTTATACAATTTGCGATTTCGAATTTATTTTTGTCAAAAAGACTTTCACTCTCATATTCTATATAATACCAAATGATAAATTGTTTGCGCCTCAGACAGTTTGTCGACTCACCCTACGCACTACTTGTACCTATGGGGCTCTCCGGCTATTCGGGTATGGCGGCCGCCAGTCATCTATGTATATCTACCTATATATTTAGCTCCATATTATCTGTCTCGAGGGCCACTTATCATTACTGTAATTAATTAGCCCTGTGTATAATAGGGGGTTTAATTCATTGCGTATTGCTTTGTGGGACTATGTTTAGATATAACTTAATTATACGGGCATGTTATGTCTATTATGGGACTACACTCCGTGAACACTTTTGCAAGTAAGTGTAATATAGAGGAATACTTTGATTCCTAGAAGACCTAGGTACGTCTAATTTAGTTTGATTTCTTTACTAACAATAAACATTTGTATTGGTTAATATTGATTTTATTAAGTTAACAGGAAGATATGTTGCTATATTATTTCTGTAATTCTATAGTAAAAAATCTGTTTTACTAAATTTTTAGGGTTCCGTACCTCAAAAGAAAAAACGGAACCCTTATAAGATCACTTCGTTGTCCGTCTGTCTGCCCGTCTGTCAAGACCCTTTTTGAACGCATGGAGTTATCAAGTTGAAATTAATATCAAATACTCCGGGCTTGAAGCAGAGAAAAAAAATCAAAATTCTAAGTCAATGCAATCAAAAGATACGGGCGTTTATGTTCCGTAATGCCGCGTATTTTGACACTCGCAAGGGAATCAAAACCGATAGGGTACTTCCCGTTGACCTAGAATCATGAAATTTGGCAAGAAGCAATGTCATGTAGCACAACTAAAGGGAAAAATTCGAAAACCGCAAATATGAAATTTATAATTTATAATTACCTATAAACATGTACGGAACCGTCGGTGCGCAACTCCGAATCGCACTTGTTTATTGAGATATCCACTTATAAGGAATACAATCCGAATGACATCGAATCCAGTTCAGAATACGAATCTTTTTCAACAACTACTCTTCATCAGACGATCTAATCAAGTGCCTGAATACAAGTCGAAATCGAATTGCAATTGACATTTTCTGTGTCCCTCACGTGAAATGAAACAGGTCTCAATCGCCACTAAAGTTACACTATATCGACACAACATAGATAGTTACAAAAGATCGGCTCCATACAGAGAACAAAATAGCACACACACATAGATACACTCACACGTATGGCGCTCTCGGTTTAATACCTGGCGGGAGTGCACTTGCACTCGCTGTATGTGAAACGTGTCTATGTGTGCGTGCGTTTTCGCTCGTTGTATGAAACTAACCTTCTGTATTATGTGGTTTCGCTCTGTGTCACAGATTGGGTAATATTGTACTAGGATAAATTTGTTTTGAGACTGAACACATGTCAATGAACGAATAAGAGGGTTGTTGGGACTAATTTCCCCGAATTAGCCCGAAGTATTGCCTAACTTATGTGGCAGTAGGCAGGCCACATTGCTCGCAGAGCAGATGGCCGATGGGGTCGAAAGGCTTTGGAGTGGCGACCACGTACCGGAAGACGTAGCGATGGCAGGCTTCCCACAAGACGGATCAATGACCTGGAGAAGGCCGCAGGAATCCAATGGATATGAGGGGCACAAAGCCGGTCGAAGTGGTGATGCTTATGTCTGGGGTCTATGGGGAGGCTTATGTCCGGCAGTGGACGCCTTTCACCTGTAATGATGAAGATTTTTAATGGGTATGCCATAATTCATACGAATGGTCGTGTTTATCGTGTCCTCGCACGGATCGCATTTGGCTAGGAAGTAGGGTAAAACTGTTGCTAGAGAAGCATTTCAAAAACGCACAAATCCTTTCATTTCAACTGACTTCTTGAAAAACACACACTACATCATTGACATACTCCTGTATCGGCTTGATCGCGCATGTTGCCTCCAAAATAACAGGAAACCTAAAGAAAAACATATTTCTTCGTTAATCTGTGTTGAAAATAAAACACAATAAAACGTAGTCATGGTTACGCTCGTTTTATTATGAAAGAAGCGAATGGGTGCTTTCCAGAATTTATTAAGCAATATATAAAGTTTTGAAAAAGTACCGAGCAGTCGTTATGGTAGATTTCTTAATATGGTTATGTATTCATTTATAGAAGGTAAAAAGAATGAAACACACATATCAAAAGTGTCTAGATATCAAGCACGTTTTTGCTAGTTACTGAAAATCAGGTTATTAATAGTAGATTGTACAACTAAGGCATAAAAGAAGCTATTTTACCCCGAGACGTTTATAAGTTAAGTCGAGGGGTAAAATGGCTCGTTTATGTCTGAGTTATACACTCTGATTTTCACTTCGATTGCGAGAAAATGAAACAGGCATAAAGTATACAGCACATAATTAATCAAAAATGTTGCAAATCATAGCTAATTCCCGCTACCACAGATAATACCGCCACGAAACTTTTTAAAAGTTTTTTTTTTTAATTTCAACATTTGTCATTCGACTTGGGTACTTCATACTGCCAAGTCATAAAACCGTTTCTTTGCGTTTTTAAATAATAAATGACAACTATTTTACCTCATTTTATTAAATTAACGATAAAAAACACGGAATTGGTATAAATTAAAGAAAATGAAATAAATCACGACTAATCTGCGAAGTTTTATTGTGAGTGTGGCTGTTGGGCCTGATTACGTTAGTCTTAGAAAAAAAAATACTTTATGCACTAGAACATAAAAAACGATTTTATGTCGCATAAGCACAACATAAAGACGAACTTTTAGAGCATGAGAAGTGAAAATAATATTTTTTGTAACCTCTATGGATACGCGTCGTCACCGAGGCAGGCCTAAGAAACGCTGGCGTGACGATTTAGACTCATTCCTAACCGACTGGACGGAGGAGGCACAGCACAAGGAAATGTGGAAGAAAATGAGGGAGGCCTTTGCCCAGCAGTGGGGCAGTACAGGCTAACGGAAAAAAAAATGGATACTTTTGAGTAAATTTCGCCATTTGAAAAGGCACTCGTTTTTTAATTTCGGTCAAAAGATGAAAATCTTCTGTCAAGTCGTATTCCTATATTATAATCCTGCAACGGCGTCAAATCAGTAAAATGTCTGCCATACTTCTGAGTGAAATCCATACAAAAGAACTTTATGAAGTGAAGAGGTCATTTGAGCCGAGAAGAAATGATCAGAGCCGTAGGAATGTTGGAAGCTGGTTCTGGGCAACCTGCTGTGGCAATCGCTCTGGGCACTACGCAGAGTGTTATAAGTCGACTTTGGACACGTTACCCTATCACTGGCAGCGTCGCAGAATGACATGGAGGACGAGCTCGCATCACCACACGCAGACAAGATTGTTACAAATACAAATTACTGCTCGACGAAATCGTACGTACAATGACCCCGATGGTGTTGGTCACGAGGCTTCATAGCTCCATAAACCATAAAAAATCGCTCGCATGAAGTCAATCTCCATTCCCGAAGGTCGCTACGTGTACCACCTATTGAGTCCCGCAATCGCAGAGGCCGTTTACAATGTGCTCGTAACACAGAAATTGAGCAGAAGAAGAGTAGCGTTTTGTGTATTTTTTTCTGACGCATCTAGCTTTAGTATGAGGCCTGTAGACGTACACGGTATTGCAGGACCCCTTGACGCTAAGTTTACAAACATTTTGTTTAATCAATCTAAAGACATTTTTATTTAATTTCAATAGGGCAATACTATTATAGAGGTATGAGTAACAGGGTGTATAGTTCACTCAACTTCTATACAAAAGGGAGGATCCTCCGACCAGACGGATGTTGTGTCTGGTGGGCAACTGCCCGATGATTCATGTTGGGCCGTTGTATAATTATGCTAGTTGCGCGGTAAACTTTGCTTGCGAGATGCAGGATTTTGCGTGACGTCACTATGACGCGTAGTACGCATATTGCGTTGTAGTATAATTAATAAAATAATATGTTCACGGACGGCTCCGATCTCAAGTGCTTTTGCGGCACCTTTCCACAGACCGTTTTCTGTGGGGCCTGTAGCCCACCTTCAATCCTGCGCTGCATGCTCTGTCACCTGTGCAATTGATGTTTTTATGACTGCGTCAGAAACCGGAGTTCGTGCAGCCGAATTTTGGGTCAAAAATATTTAAACTTTTAGCCATCGATACGCTAAGAAGAAGGGCAATCAAATATTTTCTGTAAATACCTTGATCCATAGACACTTTTGATGTGTGTATTATATTAAATATAAAAATATCGTTACTTCAAGATTAGTGCTACTAAAGCATCAGATCTAATTTTCTAGGATGACTCATGCAGTTTCATTTTATCGTTAGTAATAGCTGTAGCACAAATTTCCGTCGTATTTTATATACGAGAGGTCTATTATCTCTGTTTTATTACGCAATCTGTTAGATTACTGACAACAAGTAATTTCACCTTTTATGAATACCATTATTATTTTTAACAAACAAAAGAAGCAATATCTACTTACCACAACATACACTTAAAAAAGATTTGTAGTAAAAAAACCGGCCAACTGCGAGTCGGACTCGCATACAAAGGGTTCCGTACCACCGTACCATATTTAACACTACATATATAAAAAAATCACGTTTGTTGTATAGGAGCCCCCTTTAAATATTTATTTTATTCTGTTATTATAGCGGCAACAGAAATACATCATCTGTGAAAATTTCAACTGTCTAGCTATCACGGTTCATGAGATACAGCCTGGTGACAGACAGACAGACAAACAGACGGATAGTGGAGTCTTAATAATAGGGTCTCATTTTTACTCTTTGGGTACGGAACCCTAAAAACAGACGAATTGAGAACCACCTCCTTTTTGAAGTCGGTTAAAAATGTAGTTTAAGTTATGAGACCAGATCTAGCAAACCAGCACGGGGCCCATATTATTATGTTGGATTACGGCCCACTGTCCGTCATAGAGTGGAACCCTTTGTCCCAGCAGTGGAAACACTATAGGCTGATTATTATGCTTTAAAGACACCGCTGCTTTTACTTTTTTTTTCAATTTAACCAGTCAAGCGGCGCGCGTCGCCGATCGGCGACGAAACAATAGAAAATCAATTGTGTCTCATTAGCGGAGCTTGACAGATTAAGCAACTAATTTTAGACTAATTAGGCTGTTTAAAACTGATCCCCAGCCAGCACAGAGATATAACTAAGTGAATACCCAGAAATTGCAACGAGAATTTCAGTTGCTCTCATTATTTGGCTTCAGTTCAAAATGCGGATAGCTAGCTAGAATAAAAATTCTTTTGTAGGTTATTTTTCAACAAAAAGTAAGTCGAACTCATTTTTTTTTTATATATATAACTACCTTCGCCCCGCGGTTTCACCCGCGTAAATGTCGAACCCGTAGGAATATTGGGATAGAAAGAAGCCTGTATGTTAATCCAGGGTGTCAGCTACCTTCATACAAAATTTTATCAAAATCGGTCCAGCCGTTTGAGCGTGAAGAAGTTACAAACATATAAACACACACACTCACTCACAAACTTTCGCCTTTATAATATTAGTGTGATTACTAGTACTGCATGACTGGCAAAGAGTATTAGATTTTCGGTTTTAACGAACCGGTTCTATGTACAGACGCCAGCACATCAATCTACTACAATCTGTGAAAATAGATTTTCAACTTTATCGCTAAAGCAGAAGGTTCAAAGTTGATTGGGAAAATTTTACAGTTTCGGGTAGCTTGATGTGCTGGCGTCTGTACCTTACAGACAGACCTACTATTTTAAAGGTCAAACTCAAACTCAAAAGGTCATGGTCAGGTCATGAATGTGATTACTATTAGCTGAAATGGCAATGGTCCTGCCATATTAGCCGTTAATGAACGTTGGGGTAGACATGTTCTTAAGCGGAAACCGTGAATCGGCAAACGTAAGGTAGGATGCCCTCAGGCTAGGTGGAGCGACGATCTTCGCAGGGTGGCTGGTAGCAATTGGATGAGAGTGGCCGAGAATCGATCTAAATCGCGTGCAATGGTAGAGAACTATGTCCAGTAGTGAACTGCTGTAATATAATTATGCGTGTGATTAATCCTTATCTGCTTAGTCAATTTCAGGTGATGTAAGTTCAAGCGCTTATACAGGATGGTCAAAAAGTCATGGATCAAACGAAATAGGGAGATAAAGGAGGTCATTTCCGACGCTTTCAAAGTGACAAATAATTTTTGGTAACGCTTCAAAATTTTTCGAAAAAAGTTAATGGAGCGCAGACTTTTACACGACATGCAACTTTAAAATGTTTTCAAAAGTATTTCTGTTGCTACAATACACATTGTGTGGCTGTAAGGCATATCAAGTCGTACCTTAGTACGTAGGAGGGCAGGTGTGGGAAGGCAGGATAGTCTTGCCCTCTGTTCCCCAAATATGCAGCCATAGAGACCTCTGCGTCCGTCCGACGCAGAGGTCTCTATGGCTGCATATATGAGAGAGTAATGGGTAGCTCACCGTCCGATCAGGACCAGGCCCGTGCCGGTCGGCGCGTACGTGTTCCACGTGCGCCTCAAAGAGATGTCAGCAAAAAGGAAGGGGCCTGCCAGGGCCGAAGCCTGCCGGGGGTGCGGGATTGTCCGAAAGAGTTACCGCTACCCCGGAACATAAAGGGCTAAGGAAGGAACACGAATGGGTTTTAGTCAGTAAGAGTCTGACACTCGCTTCCGCTCCACCCAGAGCGGGAGGGGTCATTTGATGATTTCCCATACATAAAAAACATAACCCTCCTTCTGGCGCAGTCGGGTAAAAAAAAAAGAGACCACTGCGCTGCCACCGACGATGCCATAGACGTGGCGTTTGAAGTTTTTAGTCTACAATATTGAATACACTGTCGTGCCATCGACACGATGAAGACGAAGAAGACCTTGAAATGACTGAGACAGCATGACATTAAGTGAAGCTTAAAATTGGGTTAGGTTTGTAAATTTGACCGCTAGACAAGGGTAACGCTCTTCAAGTCAACATAATTTGACATTAAAATGCCCTTTCCAACCAAAATCGATGTTACAAGAAATCAATTTGAACCAAACCTCTATCAATTAGCTGAAGTTGTAGCAGATTCAAATTACGTAGATATCTGTGCCGTCCTCTGGGTCAAGCAATAAGGCGTTCATTTCCTCAATATATATCAACTAACGAGATAGTTTCAGTTGACGCGGGACGGCGCACAGCCATGAAATTACTTTCAAAGGATTTATGGCCTAAAATAGTTTGCGCTGGTTTAAGTTTTTGTTTATTGTTTTGGATTTGAGTTTCGAAAGTTTGCCTGTTGAAATTGGAGCTTAAAGTATTTTAAATCTTTGGAGGTTTAGTGTCGTTTAAGTGGTTTCCTTAGGGCTTGGAGGACTTAGTAATTAAATCTGAAGTTTACTAGTGTTTGAGTTTTGCAGTTATTTGATTTGTTTATTGCTTTGAATTGATTTACTGTAGATGATTAAATCATTCATATTTGTACAGTTGAAACGTTTACTTTGGACTCATTCATAGTGTATCATCATCTGCCTAGCCAACTATGTTTTATTTTTTTATGGCAATTCAATCGATTTCAATGCATAATGAACGCAGCTGAACACCAGTATTTTACACGGAGCGACTGCCTATATGGACTTCACAACCCATTCATTCATAACGCACTATGCTCAAATTAATAAAATAACGTAAATATTTTTATCAAAGATAATTTCCTCTTCTGTTAGTTATAAAAGCACAATATGTTATGTTTGGAAAAAAAAATGTACCTTTCAAATAATAACATATATAACTGTTCTGTTTGTCTGTGTTCCCCAGAAGGTTGGGCTGAGGGTTATAGAACCACCATCATTAAGTAAGTTATAAGAAACTAGCTGTTTCTATATCTTTATATATCGAATCCGTAAGAATATCGGGATAAAAATGTCCTTTGTCCTAATCCAGCACCGTAATTGCGTAAAGCACTATCAATCTCAATTTGAATAATTTTGAAGGATATTGCTAATCCATTGCTTCATATGCTGCAAAAATTATCTGCTCAACAACGTAAATAACGCAATGAATGTTGTTGAAATGTCAAAATGAAAGCCATTCCTACTGATAGCGTGTTACGCAATGACCCCGCGGGTCATCATCTACCCATGTGCTAAATTTCATAAAATCCGTTCAGCCAGTTTTAGCGTGAAAGTGTAAAAAACAAACATACAAAAAATCGAATATATTCTCTTATTTTAGATTACAAATAATGTAGCAAATTGAAGGAAGACCTTCAATCTACTTCAAAGGTTATTTCTACTGGAGCAAATGATATAGACATAATCCAATCAACGCGAGACGGCACAAATATTTTTTGGATTATATAATCTCTCAAGCTATGTATTTACTTGCACACTACAACGAAATCTTCTATACATATGTACAGACAGCGTCAGAGAAAAGGAACCCCCTTTGGTTACCAAAGGGGACTCATTACCAAAGGGGGTTCCTTTTCTCTGACGCTGTCCGTACACACAAAAAAATAAAAAGTGTCTGCTTAATAAAATAATGTCCAATAATAACTTTTAAAGCAATGTGTAACCTAAATAGTCCATTTTTATACAGAAGAGCGTGACTTACAGCTCGTGTAACCAAAACCCGCACTGATTTGTAATACTTACTAAATGCATATGAAAGTAAATTCGGTACATATAACAAAAAAAAAATTATTTTTTGTCTGTCTGTCTGTTTGTTCCGGCTAATATCCGAAACGGCTGGACCGATTTTGACTAAATTTGGTATGGAGATGATGATGATGGGGCTCCCTTTTCCGCACTTAGACTCCCATTTTGTCCGTTGTGCGTAGGTATGGAGATACTTTGAACTCTGGGGAAGGACATAGGCTGCTTTTTGTTGACATACCACGCTGGCAAAGCCGCGGAAGCTGGCGTATTATGTAATTTGGTAACTTATAAGTAAGTAGGTAGGTAATCTGCTAACCCAAAACACATTCCCGCAAATAAGCACATTAGAGTCTACAAAGACATACCGAGAATAACTTCTCCTTAGTACTCCCACGAATTTACGTAAATACTCATTACCACGTCTAAAGAACATTGCTCTAATGAATCAAACAGATTGTATGAATTTTGTACCTAATAATTCCTAATGTATTATAATAATATGCTTTAGATATCTATCATTAAAGTCGGAGCAGTGGTGGCCAAGTGGTAACGGCTGCGACTTACGAGGTGTAGGTTCGAACCCAGACAGGCGCTTTACTTTTTATAAATTATTTATTCACCACAGCTCTCAAAACGGTGAAGGAAAACATCGTGAGGAAACCGGCATGTCCTAGAACCAAAAATTCAAAGACATGTGACATCTTCCAACTCGCGCTGGGCCCGCGTGGTGGATTACGGCCCATTTCCTCTCACCGGGAGGAGGCCTGTGTCCCAGCAGTGGGAACATTATAGGCTGATTATGTATGTTATGATATTAAAGTCGCACGGACTCTTCAAAATCTTGTAAACTTTTTAAAGAGTTATGTCTGATATACATTAACGTACGAACCTACGAGGAAATAACCTCTTCATTTTTGTAATCAATAAAAAAAATAAGTTGAAAGTGAGCAATTTACTTTTACTTATCTTTATTAATTATAATGATATTTTTCTAAATTATTTACATAATTAAGTTCTGCATAATTACATTACCTATTATCAAATGTAACTATTTACACTAGATACTAAATTAAATGACTAACTTACTATATTGAATACAAAAACAAAGGACACTTAAGCGTCAAAGTATGTACTCGTCCGCATCGCATCTTTTATTATAATAGTGGCCAGTATTATGTCTTGCCTTATTCATAACCCTAATAACGTTACGTTAATTAATTAGATTCACGTGTATCGATTTCAATCATGTCAGTGTTTCAAAATCGACGCTTATTTCTTAAGCTTATTACGCTGAATTTCGACTATAAGCGTCAACAAAATACCTTACAAGTAATTTTAAACAGTTATCGTTATTCTAAGGATGCTTTTCATGACGCAAACATTGGAAGGCGATCACTCTGCCAAGTTTTGTGAGTTTTCTAAAATAACAGCGGAAAAGAACGGTGTTGGATTAGAAAGCGAACCGTATCGACTATAGGAGGAAGATTACACAAAATTATACGTTCACAACGCGAGTTTGTTTGGAAAGAAAGCCAAGCTTGTGTCTCTGCCGGTTTCCTGGTAACCTTAGAAATTAATAAAAGATAAAGAAACGCTTAGAGTTTACTCAAAATTAAATCTACCGTGTTTTTATTATTTCTGTCCGCGTTTGTTTTTTATGTCCGTGTCTATATAGGGACAAATTGAATTAGCAAGCGAAACTTTGTAGATGCTGGGTATCGATAACTAAACACGAAAAAATAAAAAAAAAACCGAGTCTGCTTATGACCACACGACTGAAGTGAAACTTCAAACGTATTTGGCTATGAGAGCTTTCTCTTGCTTATACCCCCCACTCAACTCCCGTTCACCTCGCCCGATCACACTTTTCGTAACGCTTACGTCACGCGTTCGCCAGCTTACTCCCCAAGTCAAGCGTGGGTAAAGAAGTTTCACTTCAAAAATAAAAATATTTGATGTTTTTTTTGGTGGTCAACGACCGCTGGTACTGTTGTTACTTGAAGTATGAATTGAGAAAATCTGTTTTCTTTTGTTTTATCGTATTTAGATTCCGATACTCATCTGAGGGGCAATAGGGTAGTTTCCTGGGTAAAAAAATAATAATTCTAATTAGTCCGTCAGTTAGATTATCGAAAAATAATGGACCCTTATTTTTTCTTTTGTCAATCAAACAAAAAATGACAAAGATAAAGCGCGTCAAACTTTGGGAGTGGGGGGTCGCGGTCGTGACGTCACGCCGTGCGACACTTTTTAGCACGGCGTGACGTCACGACGTTTTGACGCGCTTTATCTTTGTCATTTTTTGTTTGATTGACAAAAGAAAAAATAAGGGTCCATTATTTTTCGATAATCTAACTGACGGAGTAATTAGATTTTTTTAGGAAACTAGGTAATTCAATTCACTGGGTAATTCGAAGCCCCTTGGTAAGACTGGCTGTCAGAATTTCGGGCTTCTCTGACGACCCGTAACGACTGTCAAAGATCCACGAATGACAGCCGGGACCAACGGTTTAACGTGCTTTCCGAGGCACGGAGTGGTCTTGGTATGTAAAGATGGCCACCCATCCACGGACCAACCGCGGCAAGCGTAGCTTAACCTGATCGATCGATCCATGCAGCTGTTATTACTGAGCCACAAGCCCCCATATATTCAAGTATATTTTTTAAAGGAAAAAAATCAATCAAAATAATGTTCCTTCCTAATGTTATGGATTAAATCAAACTTCAGAAATAATACGTTTACTTGGAATGCAAACACTTACGTCTCCTCGTAGAGTGAAGCATGTGGAGTGACGTCAGCTTAAGATACGTCTGCACGGCACACCCCTGCATGTAGTAGGGACACGTTTTCACACTACTTTATCTTTTCATCGTGGCATAAATAACTCGTGCGGTAGTATTCTTGGTTTCCGTTCTAGAGAGGTTGTAACTGTTTTTATAAGAATCAGAGAACAGTGACATATCTCTGAAGATGCGTTCGGACAGTGTTTCCACCAAACGGATCGCATCGCATCGGATCGGAAAGGATACGAACGGATGCGGTAACAGCCGATCGCGTCCGGCAGCATGTCGACATATCAATGGGCTCCGTACGTCGCTCGCGAACGTTTCCGTTTTTGCGCCTAGTCAAATAGTTTCATTCCTACCGTGTTGCCCTGTCCTAATTTTTTAAAATGGTGGCAGTTGACGTAGTATAGTTGGCTATTGCATTAGAAGAAGAAGAAAATAATCATAAAACACAGAAGAGGAATAGAAAAGTTTGGACGACAGCCGAAAGGATTCGATTGGATACGACGACAGGCGAACGGAGCCGATCGCGCGTCGCAGCATAGGTACTTTCGGCTACGATCGCGTGTCGCGGAAGACGCCCGCGGTCAAGCTGCTAGGCGCGGCTTGGTAATATAGACTTTAAACACTGTCTACACGATTTAATATCGTTTAAAAATTTTAAAATCCGTTCCGATCCGATGCGATGCGAGCCGTTTGGTGGAAATCATCCTTTACATTTCATTTTATGCCAGAGTTCTCAGCCTGGGGTATATGCTACAGGCGTGGTTTACTATATTCGAAGCACATGCCTCACACTTTCTGCACGCAACTTAAGAGACTTCGAAACTTGTCAAGAACTTCGTCTTCAATAATGACTGCCACGTTGGTCTAGTGGTCTGCCTGAGCATAGTGTTCTGGTTTCGACCTATTTATGTCGTGTAAAGTGTTTTTGATTATTATTTTTTTTTAAATCCTCTCCAGAAAAAAATGGCATGTTATGTGATTTTCTCAAAAAAAAAAAAAGAAAAAATGTTATTTGGACACATTTCGTGAAATACAAAATTAACAAATTAAAAATAATGTTGCAAACAACAATAGTGTGTGCGTCACGGCTGCGCCAAAAAGGTTCATTTCAGCATTAATGCCAGATAGATGCTGTCTGGCGCTTGTTTTCTAATGAACCTTTAGGGACAAGTGACGGGAGTACACATAGTTTCAAAATACCTAATACATACTTTTTATGCTTATAATATATGAATAAATAAATAAACTAGTAATCGTTTGGGGTTGAAACACTAGGGCCATGGGGCCCGAGTGCCCACTTACTATTTCGAGACATCGCCAAGCGGTTGGTCGACTCTTCAAGTGACCAGAGGGCTGGCCTATTTTTTGGCCAAAGAATCAGCATTGCCATAAAACGTGGCAATGCTGCCAGCCTTTTGGACACGTTTCCTGTTGACAGCGATGCGGACAAATTTTTTGATGTCCTTTGATTATTTCCCTCCCCTTTTTATATACTTGTACATATTTCTATTTTAAGATTGTTAGCTTTTAAATTATGTAAATATATGAGATAATTAAGTAATCAAATACATATCATTACAAAAACAAAAAAAAATGAAAACAACAAAGTTTCTAGATCGATCCGTGCACGGTGCACTCAAAGCGTAACAGGCCGTCAAAACAATCTTTGACGCTTCAAACTTACCTACAATAATTAGAAATCTCATATCTTTTTCTGCCCACGTTCCAAACAAAAGCGAACACAAAGATAAATAAACAGTCAGCGAAAATTAACACACCACTTCATCACTGCTGACCCAGAAATTAAAGCAAAACGTCAGAGTGACTGGCCATTCCCAAAACAACGAGGGCAAACTAAAAATATATAAAAAAAAGGGAAGCCTTTCTATTTTAGGTTCAGGGCTCCTTTATGAACACGTTGTGTTTCAGAGCTATTGTGGGGTTAAATTGAATTATTTAGGTAGGCACATTTATCTATAATAATATCCATACTAATATTATAAATTCGAATGTTAGGGTCGGTTCACATCTGACGGAAGATGCGTCGCGTATTATCGGTCGCGTAACGCCAGAACAGACAATTCTATGATAAAACATTCAATCTATCACACTCAACCGATGATGCGTTAGTGCGTCGAGCGAATAAATAGACGCCATAGAAGTTACGCCCGACACATTTTCCGTCAGATGTGAACCGACCCTTTGTCTGTCTGTATGTTACCTTTTCACGCCTAAACCACACAACCGATTTAGATGAAATTTGGTATAGAGATAGTTTGAGTCCCGATAAAGGACATACGATAGTTTTTTTGCCGATATTCCCACGGGATCGAAACTTATGCGGGTGAAACCGCGGGTCGCAGCTAGTTTTATATAAACGTGTACTAATATAGTTTAAAATACAGTACCTGCTAACAAAATATGGATTGTTATTGTCCGAAATAAACGTTTTGAAATGAATTAAATAAAAGCAAGCTTTGTTGCACGGACAATGTCTATTGTACTTGTTGTTGAACGGGATGAAATTATTTACTTTTGTCGAGAGCAGTCCAAAGTGGGAGAGTAAACTTGAGCAGTAACTGTTCTGTACATGGAGAGCAAAGTGGAATAGAATTATGAATAACTAGCAACGCTCCGCGGTTTCACCCGCATAAGTTTCGATCCCGTGGGAATATCGGGATAAAAAGTAGCCTATATGTTAATCCAGGGTGTCAGCTACCTCCATACAAAATTTTATCAAAATTGGTCTATCCGTTTGAGCGTGAAGAAGTTACAAACATATAAACACACACACACACACACTTACAAACTTTTGCCTTTATACTCGTAATATTAGTGTAATAGTGTGATTATATAGAATACTGAAATAATTATTTCCCTCTTTTACCGTTGCATACTTTGATACACCTATACATGAATATCTATGTTATTTATTAATATTATATACTAGCTGACCCGGCGAACTTTGTACCGCCTCAGAATCATAAAAGCCGATCCATACAAAATGAGAAAATCTTATTTTTTCTTTGTGAATTTTCCCCATGTTTTAATAGTCTACTATTCGGGGCGGAGATAAATCCAACAAATCAAAGATCATAAAAAACGGTCCAGTGTTTCTTGAGTTATAAATGGTGTAACTAACCCGACTTTCTTTTATATAAAAGCTTTTTTTTATAAGCTAGTGAAGTACTATCTTATAAAAAAGTATGTTTAGGTTAAAGTATTTATATATGGGTCAGTGTCTTCTAAAAAAAGTAAATATTTAGAAGTAAATTATGTAGGATTTAAATTATTTTTCCATAAAATCATATTTGTTTACATTTTTGGAAAACAAATCACGAATGCAGTTTAGTAACGTGTATGTGCTAAATTTGCATTTCCCCTCATTATTTTCACGGCGGAGGAGTGCTAAGGCCCATATCGAATTTATTTTGTGAAATGGGATAATTCCAACTGCTGAATTTGTATGGCATAGGCTATAAATAGCTATTTATATTTGAATTTGGCCATAATAAATACGGGGTTAAGTAATAACCGCCGCACGGGTCGATCGATAAAGCCACGTTTGCCGCAGATGGTCCGTGGATGGGTGACCATCTTTACATATCAAGACCCCTCCAGCACATTGAGCCGTTAGTTGGTCCCGGCTGTCATTCGTGGATCTTTTACAGTCGTCAGAAGCCCGAAAGTCTGACTACCAGTCTTACCAAGGGGTATCGTATTACCCAATAAATGGGTAGTGGAGGTCAGATAGGCAATCGCTTCATGAAAAATACCGGTATACAGCCGCATCCGGATGGACTGGAAACCGACTCCAGCATAGTTGGGAAAAGGCTATGTGATAGTCGTGTGTGAAATATAATTTTTCCTACTATAAAATAGAATAGAATACTCTTTATTATGTACACCATATAAATTACAGACATAAATATAGAAAACTTTACAATGGGTGACACAATGGGCGGTCTTATCGCTAAGAGCGATCTTTTAAAGACTACCTTTGGATGGATTAAAAACGGGAAGGACAGACAAATACTGTAGGTAGTCTGTGGTGTACCATTTACACAATACAATAAATACATACATAAAGTACTATTAATCTATATAAATATATACATATATATAATAACAAACATGAAACAGCAGCAAACAAAATTTGTGTAAGGTTTGGTGATTATAGTAATAAAGAGCGATCGTTGGACGTATTTTCTTTGACATTAAGATTTTCTTATTATAAGATTTTTTACCCGGTTTTGGGCGAGCTTAGGGAACAAATGTAATTAAAGAATGGACTCAGTTGCAGAAGTAGAAAAACATTAAACATCCATGAGGGATTTGTAAAGATATCACAGCCAGATAATGGCTGAATTGACGTATTTGTTTGAGTAACAACGTTAAAATGAAAGTGAACTAAAAACCTTATCACATAAAACGTATCTTTAACTAAATAATAAAGTGCACTCAGAGATATTAACTCCCAGAACAGAAGAATATAACTGGCATAAAAACTTATAACTCACTATTAAAAACAATAAACTTTCTAAGACTCATTTCGATTACGTCGACAATTTTCTCTTACTAGTGCCAATAACTTACCTACATTTTTAATTTCATTCGCTCAAATGGACACTCAGAAAATCTATTCCTATAAGTTGTTCTTCCTATTTTTCTCGGAATATGCCAGTTAAGTTGCACTAACACTGTAAATTTTTTTCAACTATAATTTTATTGCCGGAGATAGCCCCTCTATCTCCGGCAATAAAATGGCTCGTGGCTAAATAGCTGCACAGACGCGCGCAAGTAGTAAAGTAAATTGCTTGGTATTGCATGTTAGTCATTGTTAAACACAATTGCCCAGAATTGCGCAATCTTAGTTGCCCGTGTAGGCGTACCTTTAGTACTTCGTAGATTAATATAATATAAAAGGCGCCGTTCGATCAACAGCAATAGAAATAAAACGGATAGGGAAGAGAAATGGATTTTTAAAGTAAATCGAGTTGCAGTTGTGAAAGCTGTTTGGCGAAGTGTATTAATTTGTGCGAATACAATACTGTATTGGTTATGAATGAGGTTTAAGACAGTATTGATACAAAAATAAATAGTAATGTGGTGTTCACTATAATCTACCATTGGGGGCTGAGGGTTTAGAAATAAAACGGCCGAATTATCAGTAAGTACACAACAACCCAAAGGGAACGTCCAGTCACCACGCCGGCTAAATTGCGACAGCTCACAATGTTGCCAGTGAGTTGTGTGCTACATTTAATAGTTCATCACAAGTAGTGCTTTGATTAAATGCGGTTTGGTCGAGTATAAATAATTTTTATAAGGATAAACCTTTCACAGTCCGCGTAGCAGACACAATACTTGCAGCCCCAATGCCGCTCCTCATAGCAAAACGTTCAGGTATTGATGTCTACCACCAGTTACTAACTGTAAATAGTCATGTTCACTCAACAAAAGTGCCTGAAAACACAATAAAAAACATAAGTATTTGTCTTATTCTTAAACATAGGATAACAACTTTCTCTTCTTCAACCCGTTTTCAATCAACCTGAATGTAGGTCTTCTACATTGCTCGCCATTTTTCTAACACTTGTATCACCTCCATTAAACTTTTTCCTGCTACCTTGTATATTGTCCTGTATACTTTAATCTTATAGTAGATTTAAACTCTGAATTTGGTGCATGATTATAGTAGCAGTGGCGTGCATTGCATATAGGTATATAAGCAGTGCCTACCTCGATATATCAACATAAGCCTGTCAATTACATTTTAGTGTGTGTGCCCCACAATTAAGAAACCTACTAATTTATCAAACCTAACAGAAAACAAAATCTTTCATACAAACACGCGCGGCAGAAGGCAGTCGCCGGACGGCCTACTCGGCTCCCGTACTATTCGCACATTGTCATTGATGTTAACTCGTTCAAGTTAATACGACAAAATTAAACATACGTACGTCTCACGCGTAATACCATGACGTTCGACCTTCGCAATTTATCACCCTTAAGTAGGCATGCCTATTCAAATAACCACACTTTTGACCTCACTTTTTTTTCTGATTAGTGACCGCGGTTGCCTAGACTAGACCCGGCCTAGTGCATACCTATTCTGAAAACCAATGCACGCCACTGTATAGTAGTCTCTAATCACTAAACTACTCACAAAATTTTGCAGTCAATCATAATTCACGAAATAAATTGGATTCTGGCAGCCCCAAAGCCGCTAACCATAGCAAAACGTTCAGGTAATGATGTCTACTGCCAGTTACTAACAGTTAGTAACTGTAACCCGCCGCTGCCCATAAATCATGGCACGCCACGGATCGTTACTCTCCCGTTTCCTGCCAATCGATATTTACGAGCATTGAGTTATCCTCGCGGTGGATAATGTTTTCTGCTGTTTATGTATATGGATATGACCTAGTGAGCGGGTTGTTAATGTATGAGGCTGGAAGATGGTCTTACTATGTTTTGGTAATATGAATGGTGAGTATATGGGACAAGGTAACGAAAAACAGTGAAATTCTGCACCTGAACCCATCATTGTGGGTATTTTACAATGAAAAAAAGACGGGTTGCACTCCGGGAGTGCCGGCAGAAGTGAAAACTTGAATATTAACGTTGAAATAAATCAATTATTAATTTAATTAATATTACTCATTTTTGTCAATATTTCTGCGTCAGTTTTTTAATTAATAGATGCACTTTGTTCAATTTCCATATTTTAAACACTTTCGGTCTTATTCATAAAAAAAGCCTATTGAAGGTTTTCATTCCTTAGTTAAAATGCTCAATAGGCGTTTAAAACATTCGATAAAACTTTGTATTCATAAACGCTTCATAAACGTTCTATAACTAGAATGTCCTACAACTTCTAAATGTTGCCATTATAATGAAGTCATCCAACAAATTGGCCAACACATTAAATCGGCATACGAGAATATCTGTCAACGAACCGAATATTTGTGTCCATAGACATTATTACGTATGAAAAACTAATTTATTGTCTACAGTTTCAACAGTTTTGACGCGACAACGTCATGGTCGTCATGGAAACAATATGAATATGTCAATGAATGAATTTGATATTGTATGTGTCAAACTAAAAAACTTTTGAATATTTTTTTTGTATTTAAAATAAATGAAATTAAGACCGGAGACTAGTTGCAATAAAGGGCAAAGAATTGAATATCGGTTGGAGGAGGATAAGGTGTGTACCTACTGTTACAGCTAAAATGTGTTCAAAGTAAGTTATGTTTTGTAAACATTCTCAATTTCTTCTACTTATGCTTGCTTTTGCTTCTAATCCTTAGATTTTTTGGAAGAATTGGTCAGGGAGAGGTCTCCATAATAGAAAATAAAAACACTGACACAAGCACTAACGCTAAACAGGGGGGCAGCCTGGCATGATTTACGAATTAGGTGCCTATCCAATTTACAATTTTACGAAGAACTTCGTTTGCCTGTACAAAACTCATTGTAACAAAAAAAAAACCCGCCATAAGAATAATAATGACTGTTATTTTGATGCCGCTACTGATTAATTAAATCAGTATAAATAAGATAATGAAGAGAAAGAATTTATAACATTAGTTTTGTATTTCAGGTCAATAGGACTAGTAAGGATGGTGCTTCACTACGAATAGCAGAAAATGAAACGGCCTACAGAAGAGATGGCACAGATGGCAAATGAAAAGCAAACATTTTAAAAATGTTGTTCTGCTTGCACAAGTTTTAGAAGCCAAATTAAAGTTTAGAGTATTGTTCAGTCGTGAACAGGCAAGAGTTACATACGCCAGCGTCAGCATCAAGAGCGACATACATTCGTTCCACATAAATTAGTAATTAGTAAATGAATAAATTAATCATCAAGCTGGAGTAGAGTTTGATTCATCTTCCATAATTCCTCTCACTATGGCCAAGACACCTTTAGCCATCACCAGTTCTATGAGTCTGTGGGACCGGCAATGACAAAACTATTTCCTGTGTACACATTGCACGACGTACACAAACCCCTATTCCTACCCAAATTCTGTCTGTTCCCGTAGGTCTCCCATAGGCTTGTATGATAGGTTAGGGTGTTAGGATAACTAGGGTGTTAAGTAGTTGCTGTAGGTTTATAATCAGTAGGGTGATTTAACCATAGATACCAGGCTCAATTGTTACAAACTTAGCCACACTGTATGCATTTGGAATAACAGCCGTACTAAGCTGTAAGTCCCGGTGCGTATAAGTATTATAAAAATAAACTGATATTTGTATACAAGCTTTTTATTAATGAACTACTCCCTAAATTTCTTCTCTTTTACTTTAGATCTTGTTGGCTCAAAATATTGCCACTTCCACGTTGTCGTCGGTGGCAGCGCAGAGGTCACTTTGACTGCATGTTTTGGGTAGGACATATAAGGCAGGATAGGACGTGGAGCATGTTTTGCAACATAGCTTCACAGCCACACCCTACTGGAGCATCTCCCTGCAGGGTGTAAACTTCCGTGGTCGACACGGAAGCATTGTTTTCACACAAAAGCAGCAATGTCCCACAGTATTTCTTGTTGCTATAATGTGCTTCGTTATATTTTTCGTCGCTTCTATTTTGTATTGTAGGTAGGTATATAATAATAAACTAAATTGGTTAAACAGAAGTCCAAAATAAATTAAATACAACTGCGGCTCCTCGAAGTACTATTGTTTACGAAACTGACTTTTCAAACATTTGTACGTCAAATGTCATTTTCTTCGGCCATCTTTGTCGTGTCTCACTTGGTTCACTTCGGTTGGCGCCGCCGTAGAATGAGAGGGGGGGGGGGGGGAAATCTCTCCTGACGGTCACGTGTCCTGACGCGATGCCCTGACGCGAGTTTAACATTTTTTACCCATTACAAAAAGTGTTCAACGCCGCTAAAGAAGTTTTCACTTCAAAAAAAAAAGTAGTTGCCACAATCAAGATTTTGTTTAGATTGACTAAGTAACTTGTTTGCATCTGAGCCTATCAAGTACTATGATCACAGCTGCTACTTTTATTTGATCAGTGTACCAGTGTTTATATGATGTATTTGATAAACAAAACCAAGAAACTTAGCGCAAACATTTAGCGCAAGATTTGATCAAATTGTATGATTAATACAATTAATTACAATGATAGATGCTATCAAGTCAAATCAACATAATATATTTTCAATGATCTTTATTGAAGTAATCAAAATGCTTGATTGACACAACTAACTTACTTTGTTGTTTTAACTCTTCTACAATGATGTCATGCAAGAAACTTGTCTGAGCGTTCAATCATTTGAACTAGTAGGTATTGCTGCAATCATGTCGAGATGATCAACTTAACTAAGATTTTGATTAATCTAAACAAGATATCGTCAATCAAGCTAAAAAGTCACTTGATTGGACTACGTGGACTTGACCTGTAAATTTTGAACTTTATTGTAAGTTTATTTAAGTACTGGAAAACAAAACTTATCGCCTTCTCTTGCTTGTATCATGATTATTAAACTGGGTTAAATTTTAGAGTTAACAAAAACCTCTCGAGAAATCCTGGACTAGTTTAAAATCTCCAACACGTTGTAGAGAAGTAAAGTCTTCAATATGCTTTGTTCTAAATACTATCACACTAATATTATAAAGGCGAAAGTTTGTGAGTGTGTGTGTTTATATGTTTGTTACTTCTTCACGCTCACACGGCTGGACCAACTTTGATAAAATTTTGTATGGATGTAGCTGACACTCTGGATTAACATACAGGGTGAAATTGAATTCATGGGCATCCTTTTAAGGGGTCATTGTAATCATCATTATGAACAACTTTTATTATGGGACCAAGTCTGAAATCGCGAAAAAAAATCAGCTCTTCCATACATTTTGACGAGTTATGTGAACATAAATGCAAGAAACAGCTGATTTTTTTTTCGCGATTTTAGGCTTAGTCCCATAGTAACAGTTGTTCATAACGATGAGTACAATGATTCCTTAAAAGGATGCCCATGAATTTAATTTCACCCTGTATAGGCTACTTTTTATCTCAATATTCCTAGGGGATCAACATTTATGCGGGTGAAACCGCGGGACGCAGCTAGTATTTTATAATTTTTGGCTTCAGTTTAATAGGACAATAATCAGGCTACAAATATAAATTAAAATCAAATAAATACATTCACAAATAAATTACCTATTGTTTCCCGAATTCCAAATGTTTCAATTGCGGGCTTGCCCCAAGTGGTGTCGTCATTTCCCATACAATTTGTTCAGTGAGTCGACAAAATGCAACTGTACATTATAATATCATAGTCATAACAATGGCCACCACACAATCGTCGTGTGGCGGCTAAAATGGCGCATTTGTGGGGGTAGCACGCAGCTATTTACCCGCCGTTTACATCTGGTTAGAGTTTGGTTTGCGGAGTGATGTGGAATGATGTTTGTGCTGATAAAGTCACAACGAGCCGAGAGTCACTTGTACTCGCCATTATTGTAATCATTTCTTTGTACTAGAAACTTTCTGGTTACGGAGATATTAAGTAAAATTAAGGTGTAATTTTATGTGTAAACGTGGTATAATTGCATAAATACTCAGGATTATTGTTTTCCTGTAAATGGATAAAGTAATACACAGTGTTTGTTACACACCGGTAACCTAAAACCAACAGCTGACGTTCAAACTTCGGATTATAAAACGGGAAGTATTTGCTCACTTTTACTTTATAATAGCACACGGTCGTCATTGTAATTCTGTTACACATCCTCGTGAAGTCTTGGAATAAATAGTTCGCTGAGTTAGCACCCTGCATTGGGTCTGAATCGCGTTGTTTACATCGTAGAAAACGAAACTTAGCGAAGATTCTGTTATTTTTATTCTGATCTTTAATATAATATACTTACAACAATAAAAACGTTCATGTTCGTTATTTTTGCATTGCCGTTATACCTACTGTAATATCATAAAAAAATATTTTAAAATCTAGGCAACCTACCCACATAGATAAAAGTAAAATCCTAAGGCTATAAAAATCATCCAAATTATACATACTATATTATAGCCTTGAAAATAGCCCTTTAAACCAATTTAGTAGCCATCCTAGTTTCTCCACTCAACTACGATCACTTCTCCCATTTTCTCTTTCATTTCCAACTTTATTTTACTTGTCTGTCCAATTTTTCTCACCGTTTCTTTATTCTAATTTCAGTAACATATCCTGAAACCATGCCTGTGATGACCCGTAAGGCTACTGCTCAGGAGATGGACCTTAAATTGAGAACGGCCCTCCAAAAACTTGAAGCAACACAACTCCAGTGTGACCAATTGCTACTGGAGAATGATGAAAGTGAGGAGGAAATAAAGAAAATAGTTGACAAAAACTCAAGCCTTAAACGGGAGCTAGTAGACCTACATCAACAATATCTGATTGTTGTTGATGAACGCGATCAACTGAAGGTAGTCACGGATGGTTTCAACAACTGTAGTAATTTGTATGAGGAGGCTTTAAGTAAAGTTAGGGACCTAGAAGATGAATTAATTCATGCTAATAGTCGCATCTTCCAGTTGGAAAAAGAAAAAGAATGTAATCAGGTTAAAGAAACAAACCATTTATATAATGAATTATTAAACATTAATTGTAACCCTCATCCCATAATAACTATTGACCTTACTGAAGATTCCTTGCTAAAACAGAATTATAGTTATAAATTGAGTCATAACAAAATGAAAAAATATGCAAGAATGAATAGAATAATTAAAAAATGTAATCAATTTAGGAAACAACAAAAACATTTTTCTAAAAATATTCCACTAAGGAAAGAACGTATTGATCTAATTAATAAATTAAATAATTATCAAATCAAATTAGAAGACAGCACAAAAATATATGAATTTGATACACAGCGCTTACAGTCTGACATACAGGTACTTGAGGGCAGACTTAGTTCCCTTTACATTAAATATGTGGGTTCTCAGAACCAAATTAAAGAACATATTCTTGCTGCTAATGAGTTAGTTATGTGTCAGTGTACTTGTCAGAAGGTTTCAAACCCTGTTGCTGTCCAGCCTGAGGCAACGGAGGACCCGTCCCAGACTGAGTGTTTGTCTCAAGAGTGTATCCTTAACCCAGATGTATCTGATATAGTACAGGATCTATCCCCAGTGGTACAGCTTGAGGTTAGTAGTTGTCCATCGTTCAGTAGTCATGATTGTTATAATTCAGTTATGTTCTCAGATAGTATAGGAAGAGGATTAGGTAAATTAATTAGTAACAACCTGAGTTATTCTACTCAAAACAATTGTATGCCAGGGTCAACCTACAAAGAAATAATGGCATCAATAACAGGAAATGTATTTAATCCTAAAACCAACATTACTGTATTTGTAGGTAACAGTGCTAAAGTAAAAAAATATGAAATAACTGACTGTGTAACTGAGTTGTTAAAGTTAAATTGTAATAAAATAATATTGTGTGCTTTCCCATATTTCAAAAAATTGACAAATAGACAAAACAATTATATTCATATGCTTAATAAGCAAATGCACTTTTTAGTTAGTCATTACAGTGACAAGCTTGTCTATTTTGACACTAACAGTTTTGTAGAAACTTTAGAGTCGACTAGGGGTACTGTGTATCTGCCTGTTAGTTTTAGACACACAATAGCAAGGCTATTAGCTTTTTATATAAACACAGACATAAGTATTATGTCGAAGTCTTGTATTATTAACACCACAACAATTAGTAATAATACTAATAATAAGGTGGTTTGCCTAAATGAATGTAGCTCAAATGCTATAAATATGTATACAAATTGTACGAAGGAGGTTCCATTTCCCTCACGCACTATGAGCTCACTGCCTGGTGATGACATTGAAGTCTTGGGATTAACTCCGGATAATCATTTAAACTAGTTTGTAAGACAACAGAAGGTACCAGTAATAATATTCTAATACCTAACAGCAACAAGGTATCTTCTTGCTCTAAAATAATTAAATATCAAAAAGGAGATCAGCAGAATACCTTGAAGTTATTTCATCAAAATATTCAAGGCATTTCCTCCAAATTATTAGAAATTGAAATGTTTTTAGAAAAAACAAAGTTTGACATTGTTTGTTTTACTGAACATTGGTTAAAGGATTACCAAATGTTAATTAATTATGAAAACTATAGTGTAGGCAGTTGTTTTAACCGTAAATCTATGCTGCGTGGAGGTTCTTTAATCTTAATAAAAAATTGTTTAAAATTCAAGCAACGAAATGACATAGTGGATTTATCAATTGAACATTGCATCGAACTGTCTTGTGTTGAGCTAGATAAGCATGTTGTAGTGTGCGTTTACAGACCCCCTAATTATCAGAACTTTTCTGTATTTGAGTCAATAATGGAGGATGTTCTAGTGAAACTTGCATCCAATAACAAAGCCGCAATTATTTGTGGTGATTTTAATATTAATATTTCGGAAAATAATTCAAACAGCAGTAGATTATTAAGCCTTTTCAAATCGTTCAATTTATCCAATGTTTTTACAGAACCAACTAGAGTAACTCCAACTTCTGCTACTTGTATCGATAATGTTTTTTGCGATTGTGATTATTTAGATAAAGCCATCGTAAATTATCTGCCGTCTGATCATAGTGGACAAACGGTAACTTTTAAGTTTAAAACACCTTTGCAAAAAGTGCAAATACAATTTAGACCAATAACGACTGGTAAACTAAAAAGATTCAATAGTACTCTAAATAATAAGTTAAATGATCTGGGCCATGATATGGATGACGCAAATAAATTGTACGAGGATTTCTTTTCAGTAGTGCAGACTCAATTCAATAAAACTTTTGAAAAGAAAACAAAAAACATTTGCCCTAATTTTATATTTAGTGACTGGGCAACTAGAGGTATTAGGATAAGTAGGGAGAGACTGTTCGAGCTGTATGGCCTTAAGCCCTACATTAATACTGATACTTTCAGCAAGTATGTTGCTACATATTCCAAAATTTTTAGAAATACTTGCAAAATAGCCAAAGCCCGGTTCATTAGCAACAAAATCAAATCGGCAGAAAATAGAATAAAAATGGTTTGGAAAATTATAAATAACGAAACTAGTAGGAATAAAAAACGAAACACAGATTACACGTTGGAGACTTCACGTGGTGCCATAAGCTCTAACTTAGAAGTAGCTCAAGAATTTGTAAATTTCTTTACTAATATACCATCAAAAACGACGGAAGCCTTAAATTCCTCACCCGGCGTATCAATTGATTTATTAAGAGCGAACGTTCAAGCCTGCCCGGTTGAATTTCAATTTAAACATATTAACCCTGCAGTAGTAATAAAAGCTTTTAAGCAAATTAAGATCAAATTGACCGAAGATCTTTGGGGAATGTCTATTAAAGTATGTACCTCCATAATTGAGACTATTGCGCCTTACTTAGCCTTAGTATTTAATTCGTGTGTTGATCAAGGAGTCTTCCCCGATTTAATGAAATACAGTAAGGTAATACCACTTTACAAATCCGGGGACAGTAAAGACACTAATAATTATAGACCCGTATCCGTGTTGCCGGTTTTCAGCAAGGTGTTTGAAAAGATAATGCTTAATCAAATGCTCAATAATTTTAACACGAACAAAATCCTTCACGATCAACAGTATGGTTTTACCAAAGGACGTTGTACGACCGACGCCGGTGTAACCTTATTAAAACACATTTTTAACGCGTGGGAAGAGGCGCAAGACGCCATAGGAATCTTTTGTGACCTCTCCAAGGCATTTGATTGCGTCGATCACGAAACCTTGCTTTTGAAACTTGAGCATTACGGACTTGGAAAACTTGCGCTCAGTTTAGTTAGTTCTTACTTAAATGATAGACAACAGCAAGTTCAAATAAATGGTGTCAATTCACACGGTTTAACTGTAAAAATGGGTGTGCCACAGGGCTCGATTTTGGGTCCTTTCCTCTTTTTAGTGTATATAAATGATCTACTCCATTTATTAAAAAATCAACCACAAATGGTGTTATTTGCTGATGACACTTCCTTAATTTTTAAGGTAAATAGACGTGCTACAAATTTTGACGACGTAAATAACGCCCTACTGCAGGTCCAAAATTGGTTCACTGCTAATAATTTAGTATTAAATGGGAAAAAAACTAAGTGCATAAGATTTTCTTTACCGAATGTCAAAGGTAGTGATTGTGAGATAATATTGAATCAAGAGAAACTTGAATTCGTCGATAGAACTGTTTTCCTAGGGATCACGCTCGACTCAAGGCTACAATGGGGTCCGCATTTAACATCTCTTGCAGGACGGCTAAGTTCAGCAGCTTATGCTGTGAGAAAAATCCGTCAATTTACTGATGTAGATACCGCGAGACTGGTCTATTTTAGTTACTTCCATAGTATCATGTCTTACGGTATTTTGCTTTGGGGACGGGCTGCAGACATCGATTCTATTTTTATTCTGCAGAAAAGAGCTATCAGAGCCATTTATAATCTCCGCAGGCGCGATTCTCTAAGGGAACGGTTTAAAGAAATTAACATCATGACGGTACCTTGTCAATATATCTACGAAAATATCATGTATGTAAGGAAAAATTTACATCTTTTTAGTAAAAGAGGTGAAAGACATAATTATAGTACTAGAAATAGGGACCTATTAGTTCAACCAGGATTTAGACTAGCTAAAGTAGACTCATCTTTTATGGGGTACTGTTTAAAATGTTATAATAAAATACCTCCCCACATTCTTCAACTGAATGAGACAAAATTCAAGTCTTGTATTAAACGCACACTATGCAGACAGGCATATTATAAGTTAGGGGATTACATCGCTGATAAAAATGCCTGGCTCAATGCTGGTCCTGCTCCACAACCACAACTATTTGATTAACACTTAAAAATGCTGTTGGAGCTGCTGAAGATTGTAAGTCTATCTTTGCATTGTATAAATTCAATCTCCTAGTATTGTATAATTGCATAGCACATGTTGAGTACTATGTACATACTATAAAGCTACCATTTACTGGGTACGTCTTTCATTGACTGAATGTGCCCTGGCAGCTGAGAGTATGTCATGCTCACTCAAATGTCTCGCTGATGGCGGCGCATGTGTTGGATCATTTAGCTCCCTTCAAAATGGTTGAGCTGAATGGTGCTAATACATGCGTCATGTTCGTGAACGGGCGCCGTCAGTAGGGACTGGTCATCTCTTTGCTGCCATGGCTTATTTTATTTTAATTTAATATTTGAATTGTTGTTTTTTCTCATCTTTTCATTATGGACGCTTTTAACGTTCTGCATCGTTCTCACATGTATAATTTTTAACGTGAATGATGTAACCAAGACTTTGTAACCATATTATTTTGATTTAAAAGAGTGTCCATGGAGTTTCTTGCCCGTTCTTCTCCATAGGTACCTACGCTTTGGAATGGGCAACTAGCTTCATCTTTCTGACTGACCGACCCCTTGACAATTCAAAAGTGCCTGTAATTGGTTTAATTGAAATAAATGCTTTGAGTTTGAGTTGAGTTTGAGTTTGAAAGTCATGTTTTGAATTTTGATGATATCTGAACTGAGTGTAACTGAGTTTGCAATGGAGAGTGTTATGCTCGAAGTTTCCCTGCGTGATCGAATCAGAAATAAGGAGATCCGCAGGAGAACCAAGGTAACCAACATAGCCCGAAGAATTTCCAAACTTAAGTGGCAGTGGGCAGGGCACATTGCTCGCATAACAGATGGCTGATAGGGCCGAAAGGTTCTGGATTGGCGACCGCGTACCGGAAGACGTGGACCGACGACCTTGTGAAGGCCGCAGGAACCCGTTGGATGCGGGAAGCACAGAACCGGTCGAAGTGGAGGTGCTTAGTGGAGGCCTATGTCCAGCAGTGGGCGTCTTTCGGCTGAAATAATGATAAAAATAAGATAAATAACACAATAACAACTAGATGAAAACGTCTTGTACAATAAACAATTCAAACACAAAAAAGCTTTCCATTGCTCAAAATTTGTTTTCACAACTTCTACTTTTAACTAAAACCATTTCGAATATGGGACCACCTGCACTCCTGAGGCATACAATATCCATTAAAAAAATTATTTTGCAAATCCGTTTATATATGACGGAGTTATGCCTGAAAATATCCAAATTGAGAACCTCCTCCATTTTTGAAGTCTGTTAATAAATAAATAAAGGTTAAGAACGAGTACTAGTGGTTACTCGAAATAAAAATAGCTGTAATAAGTATAATTATTTTAGTTCAATAATCCTACACAGGATAAATATATCGCAGGCTCCTATATATTGTCGCCTATTTCATTCTTGTCGATCAGATTTCGTACAGAACAGATTAAACGATATCGGATTACCGAAGCCTGTTAACGAAATACCATCGGCAATTATAAAGCTATTTAGAATTTAGATTGCGGTTTAATTGTTGTTTAATTCTATTGTTAGAGTATTTGTAATTTGTTTGGCATAAATTTACAGGCACCGGCAAAGTTTTCAAATTATAAAAATTTTTGTCGCCCGATTGGTTTTGTGTTAAATTAAAATACGTTTTGGTTATAGGTTTTCATTTAATCTGTGAGGTACTTTAAAACAAATTAAGCCACCTAAAGTTGTATTTAATTACAAAACTTATTTATGCTTTAAATTATTCCAAAATATACAGGAGCGTCATGGGAAATGTTTAAATTATTATGGTAACTTCATAATTTTTAGACACTAATTAAAACCATTGTTGATCAACTCAACTAAAACAATGGTTAAAGTTTCTTGCCTGTGGCATACCAATAGTAAAATTGAAGCAACGAATAGGTTATATCGTCTATACATGGTAAAATTAAATTCATGGGCATCCTTTTAAGAGGTCATTATACTCATAATTATGAACAACTTTTACTATGGGACTAAACCTAAAATCGCGAACAAAAATCAGCTCTTCCTTGCATTTATGTTCACATAACTCGTCAAAATGTAGGGAAGAGCTGATTTTTTTTCGCGATTTCAGGTTTGATCCCATAGTAAAAGTTGTTTATAATGATGATTACAATGACCCCTTAAAAGGATGCCCATGAATTCAATTTCACCCTGTATACTGTTTAGACGGTGCAACTTTTATTTCTATTGTCGTCTGGGACATAAATGGATACATCCCCAAAAAAATGCATTTTACAATTTAATCCTGCTTATTCCGTAGGAGTTACTAACGTAGTACACGTTTAAGCCTCAAATTTAACACATTTCGAACAAGAGTTCCACAAATTCTCACTACATTTAGGTTGAACTAAATTTTGGGTACAGCCTACATTGCGGTTCGGCGCGTGCTACATATCGGCTACGAAGTGCTACGACGTAGCACGTAGATATCTGCTACGAGCCTACGAGACACGTAGCATGTTGAGCGTAGCATAGTAACAAATGTACAGATTTTATTTGACGGGATTTGTTTTTCAGTTTTCAACTGTTCCGTATCGTAGAATAATGATGATTTAACACCTTATTGGATCAGTGGTGGCCAAATGGTAACAGCCGCGACTTACGACTTAGGTTAGGTTTGTGTAATTTATTTCATCACCACTGCTCTCAAAACGATGAAGGAAAACATCGTGAGGATACCGACATGTCCTAGAACCAAAAATTCAAAGACATGTGACATCTACCAACCCGCACGGGGCCCGCGTGGTGGATTACGGCCCACTCCCTCTCACCGAGAGGAGGCCTGTGTCCCAGCAGTGGGAACAATATAGGCTGATGATGATGACGATGATGATGAATTTAAGTTCGTGATACTTGCGTTATCTAGGTCTTTCTATATCTGTGGTTGGCACCCTTCAGATCCTAAAAACTAGTGTTACCTATCAGAATACCAGCGCTGCGACATTTATTTTTTAAATGTCGAGCCTTTTGGCCTCGTATAGGAGTTTCTGTCTCATTTTTCTTTTTGTTACTTTTTTTTATGTAACTTGGTTTTTTATTTTTTACTGTGTTTAGTTTAGTTTGTGATCTTCCTGTACAAGTCGCAATAAATACTTTTTCTTTCTTTCTGTTTTATTTACCATCTTGGAATTTGTCCATGTAAGTCCATCTAAGTAATCTGCCTTCATTAAAGTCCTATATTTTAATGTATTTCAACCTCAAGTCCGACCTTACCACCTCTAAAGCAGCAAAACAACCTTTCTTTATCCCCGTACATTCACATAAGTACCACTTATCTCATCGGTAAAACATTTCACCTTAACAAGGTGCAGTCCAAAAATAGGACCCATCTAATTCTACCTTAAGACGTTTTCTAATTAAGGGACCTCCATTGAGTTTCGTAGAAGGGCGACCGTTTTACGAATTAATCTGCCCTGTTCGGGTCCGGGCATAAAATATTCGTGGGTGATCCGTCGTGGGACGTGGGGTGTGTCGTGAGTTTTCGATGAATCAGGTCTTAGGGTGGTTTTCAGAGGGGGAGGTTTGAACGCCCTCTCAATAAGAAAAAAGCGCTTTATGTTCTTTTTTGTTCGATTTACATTAGAATAAGTGGTGGTCAAGTCAAACCTGAACAAATTAATTATGAAGAAAAAGCAGCTTTTAAGTTGAACGTGCTTTAATACTAGTCTTTGTTTTACTTTGTTTTACTTACATGCTCAAAGTGAAACCGGAGAATTGATTTGTCAAAAATTTAGGGCGGATTACATCATTGAACTTGAACGCGATCAACACGCCTAAATCGCGTTCACGAGCTGTCAGTGTCATCATTATTGTGCAGTTTTTACACTGACAGCTCTTGAACGCACTTTAGATGTGCTGATCGCGTTCTACCTCCTCCTAAGCAAAAAAGTTAACAAAATGATCATGCTGTCGTGATCTTTTTTTTTATTGCTGAATGGCGGGCCCATTCAGCTCTTGACCTCGATCACGCCTGATGGAAAGCGATGGATGAGGTCTATGATGGAACGAGCGTGCCCAGAAGATGCCTAAGGCACAGGAACTCCCACGCATCAACGAAACACAGCAGGCTGCTTGGCGTCGGACTTCGGTGTGAGGGTGGTCACAAACCAGGTGGACGTTAGCCCTACTACCGCAAGGGAAGAATTGGCCAGTCAAATAAGGTGTTGGGTGTGACTGTCCAGGATGCGCCGAGCGCTCGGTTCAGTTGAGTAACTGGCGGAAAAAACTGCGCTACACGAGGAGGCTTCTTCACGCATCCCACAGATTCATGCATCATTCATGCATGGATTGGTGGTCTTACTAAAGCTTATCGTTGCCTCATACTAGGATTTTCTCCTGAACTGTGTGTTTGAACGATGTAGGCTATACAAATATTTGGGTCTGTACAGGAATAATCCGTAAACCTCAAAAGCCAGTGCACCATGAAGCCGTCAAATACTATTCAACCAAACAAGAAAGCATCAAATCCGATTTAGAAACGGCATATAATATTTAATTGAGCCTCAAATGATTCCCATATTGCTTTCGTAAAAATATAATTGAATACTCTTATAATAAAGATTGCATCTTATCATCATCTGCCTAGCCTTTTCGTAACTATGTTGGGGTCGGCTTCCATTCTAACCAGATGTAGACACCAGTAGTTTACATGGAGCGACTGCCTATCTGACCTCCACAACCCAGTTACTGAGTAATACGATACCGCTTGGTAAGACTGGTTGTCAGACTTTCGGGCTTCGGACTACCCTTTCTTAGTGAATTTCGAAAAACCCTTTCTTAGTGGATACCTACTCTTCACTAAGAACACACCCTCCAAATTTCATGTCTCTAGGTATGCAGATGTCACATGTCTTTGAATTTTTAGTTCTAGGATATGCCGGTTTCCTCACGATATTTTCGTTCACCGTTTTTAGAGCAGTGGTGATGAAATAATTTACACAAAGTAAAGCGCCTGTCTGGGTTCGAACCTACGACCTTAAACTCGTAAGTTGCGGCCGTTATCACTTGGACACCACTGTTGCTTTGCACGTTATTTGTTTTAATTTAATTGAAACAATGTTATGGACCGTGACCCCGGCAAACTACCCCTACGCTACAACTGTTTAAGTAAAGGTTGCTCCAAGATGCTATTTTAGAAAATTGAAAATAAATAATAACGTTTAATGAAATTAAAATATGTTTATGAAACGAAAATCGAAACCGTTTACGTATGTTAAAGGAAAATTCGACTGTTTTATATAAAATACTGTTATCTACGCATTCTTTTAATCGAATTAATTAACATTGAGCAAAAATGATTGCTAGGAAACCTCATTTATTTTTATTTTTGGCTTGAAAAATCGTTTTCGGCAGCGCGCAATGTAACATACTTACGCATAAAGTTGTCCTTGTGCATTCAACGGTAGGTACAGAAGTTGTTAGGGGATTTTATGTTATAATTTATAATGGCTTATGTTTAACTTATCACCAGATAAAGTAAAATATAACATCAAAAAAACCCTTTTTACTGCCAAAAATGGTAAATGATCACCAAAATTAAAACTCTTTTTAAAATTTTATCAAAGTATATTTGTATTCTCATTTGCTCGCTCTTGCATCCGCGGGGCTCCTGTTTCTGTGTAAAGGGTTTAAAGTAACCTAACTAAACCTAACCTCGGGGTACCCAGCTAGAACCATTGTAATTTTAGACTTCATTTTTTGGTGTTCAATATATTTTTTTGGTGTTCAATATATTTTTTTGGTGATCATTATATTTAACCCCATTTATAATTTGTTTTCGTAAAAAACGCCAGAAAAAATGGAACTTCGGCCTTTAATAAAGTGTGTTGGGGTAAGATCGGCACTGGTATAAGACCATATGAATCAAACTCCCATCTAATGTGGCAATGTTTTAATGCAGTAATAAACATTGGTGTTCTCCATCATTATTTTTATTCTGCTACGACAAAGATCAGAACAAACTTTAATTTTGCAGGCAAAGAATTTGATTCCTACGGTCTTACCCCAGCAACGATCTTACCCCAACATACCTTTGTTGGGGTAAGATCGGCACTGGTATAAGACCGTATGAATCAAATTTCCATCTAATGTGGCAATGTTTTTAATGCAGTTATAAACATTAGTGTTTTCCTTCATCATTTTTATTCTGCTACGACGAAGACCACAAGAAAATTTAATTTTACAGGCAAAGAATTTGATTCCTACGGTCTTACCCCAGCAACGATCTTACCCCAACATACCTTATCTGCATAATCGGAAAGTTCCCAGATGTGGTCCAGTACAAAAGTATTGGACCACATCTGGGAACTTTCCGATTCCTTCCTCCCGAAATTGTGATAATGGGAGGAACAAATGACTCACGGCTTCGTTAAGCGTCTTTTTACATCAGGTACATCTCCACCTACTCTTTGGGAATTATAATATAATTAATAAATATAACACAGGCTCAATAATGCTATGTTATGTAAATGTTGTCAATAGAAGCCATGACGTAACTTGAGACTCGTGAACTTAAAAGGGAACCTTCGGGTCGGTTTAAAAGGTCCTAAGCATTAGAGTAATGGCGGCTTAAACAACTGAAACATTACTTCGCTACTAAAATAGATTTAATTAAACCGTAGGAGACCTGAATTTACTGTACTGGGAATTTAAAGTAAATTGTTTATACAATTTCGTTTCGTTTCTAAATACTTTTACCGATTACAAAATATTCAGCCTCTCTGGGAATACAGAGAGGACTCTGTGATGTAGAAAATTTAATTTGTTTTGCTTATGTTTTATTTTTCAAACATGTATGGACAGGGGGCCTAAAAAGGCCACTTTGGCAGCATCATAAAAGTATAACATTATGAATCATAATAAAAGTCGTAAAATGGTCACAAACTGACAATTCATAATATTATTTGCGTACAATTTCATATCACGCAATTCATCTGATTGACAGTTTTGTATTGGGATTCGTAAAATGGTCCACAAAATATGAATTGCTTTAATGTCAAATAATAGCATGAATTGTCAGTTTGTGACCATTTTACGAGTTTTATTATGATTTATTAAAGAAAAGTATCACCACACCTCTGTTCCATGCCTGTGGTGTTTTACCCTCGAGTATGACGGAATCAAACAGCCTCTGAAGGGCCTTAAGAACGGGTTTTCCGCCGGCCTTCAGGAGCTCGGCCGTAATTCCGTCATCACCCGGTGCCTTGTTGTTTTTAAGCTGCTTCAGAGCCATCCTAATCTCGTACAGGCTGACGTCCGGGATGTCTTCGGTATAGTGTCGGGTCAATCTAGCTCTTGGGTCGTTTGCCAGATTCGTAACGGGGTTGCTTGTTGACGTGTATAACTGTCCATAGAACCTCTCGATCTCTCTCAACAGCTCAGGTTTGGCGGATACGATCCTGCCATCATCAGTCTTCAGTTTCATAAGCTGGCTCTGCCCAATAGACAGATCTCTAGCAAAAACCTTGGAGCCTCTATTTTGCTCTATCGCTTCCTCAATACGATCTGTATTGAAGCGGCGAAGGTCGCTTTTCAAGGACTTAGAGATCTGTCTGTTGAGCCGCCGGTACTTTAGAACATCATCTGAAGACTGCAGGATCATCTCGCGCCTCTCCTTCATGAGCCGCAAAGTAGGATCAGAGAGCTTCTTTTTCGTATTCGTACGACGGGTCTTGAAGATCTTAGACCCGACCGTATGGACAGCTTCCAAGAACCCATCGTTATATTCGTCCACGGAGCTCCCCAGGCACTCGAAACGATTCTGAAGTTCGAGCTGAAAGCTCTCGGGGTTTTGAACTTGGATCGGCGCTGGGCGGAGCGTAGACCTCATTAGTCGAGACCTTTCCAGCTTTATATTTAAGTTCAATGTGCCTCTTACCATGCGGTGATCACTTCCGGTTTTCACCGCGTTGATCACAGAGACATCATTGAATATTTGCTTCTTCGTCGACATAATGAAGTCAATCTCATTTTTAGTTGCACCATCCGGGCTCTGCCAGGTCCACTTCCTGTGCTCACGTTTTCTGAAGAAGGAATTCATCATAAAGAGGCCTTCCTTCTCCATAAAACTAGCCAGTAGGTGGCCCCGGTGGTTCCGTCGTCCAACTCCAAATTGCCCCATTCGCAGCTCATCATCGCTTCGTTTACCCAGTTTCGCGTTAAAGTCCCCCATGACAACGGTGAAGTGAGTTTTAGAGCCATGCATGGCTCTGGAAATATCCTCATACATGGTCTCCACCTCATCGTCGGGGTGTGACGAGGTCGGGGCGTAAACCTGTACGACCTTCAGCGAATACCTTGCGGATATTCTGAGTATAAGGTACGCCACCCTGGTCGACACACTCTCGATCTTCACCACGTTGCTCACAAGGGACTTGTGGACGATAAACCCGACACCACCTTGGGACTGCTGGTCGCCCTCCCGGAAATAGAGCAAGTTGCCAGATTTAAGGATTATCGAGTCCTCCCCCTCTCTTCGGACTTCAGATAATCCCACTATGCCCCATCGCAACCTGCTCAATTCTTCCTCGAGTTCGGAGATCTTCTCGTCGGTCCGGAGTGTACGCGTGTTGTATGTTGCCAGGTCCAGTTTTCGGTTATTTTGGTAGCCGGATCTCTTCCGGGGATTCTTAGCACCCCTTGCCTCACCGTGGCCTTGGCCGCTACCGTAGCCAAGGGTAGGCGGGCCGCCGGGCACTAGGGGCCAAGTATTTTTCGTGCTTGTCATTTGGGGGGGGATTTGCCATAATCGCCACGCTTGGCATGCGGGTTGGCGATCGCAGTATGATATTAAATGCATAGAGAACGCTGCTGCCCATTCTCCGGTACGTCCCTTAGTCGCCTTTTACGACACCCATGGGAAGAAGGGGGGTGGTGCTATTCTTTAAGTCCGGCACCACACGGACGAAGAAGGGTGACAATGCCCTTCTTAAGAATTATAGGCCCATCTCACTTCTGAGCCATGTCTACAAGCTGTTTTCGAGAGTCATCACGAACCGTCTCGCGCGCAGGTTTGACGACTTCCAGCCTCCCGAACAAGCCGGATTCCGTAAAGGCTTTAGCACCGTAGACCACATACATACGCTGCGACAGGTTATACAGAAGACCGAAGAGTATAACCTGCCTCTCTGCTTAGCGTTTGTGGACTACGAGAAAGCCTTTGATTCGATCGAGACATGGGCTGTACTGCAGTCTCTTCAACGGTGCCAGATCGACTATCGGTACATCGAGGTGCTGAAGTGTCTGTACGAAAACGCCACTATGTCAGTTCGACTCCAGGACCAGACCTCGAAACCTATCCTTCTGCAGCGAGGTGTGAGACAGGGAGACGTTATCTCTCCGAAACTGTTCACCGCTGCTCTGGAGGATGTCTTTAAGGTTCTGGACTGGAAAGGAGCTGGCATTAACATCAATGGCGAGTACATAACTCACCTTCGGTTTGCCGACGATATAGTAGTCATGGCTGAGACTATGGAGGACCTCAGTACAATGCTCGATGACCTCAGTAGAGCCTCTGAAAGAGTGGGTCTGAAAATGAACATGGACAAAACGAAGGTCATGTCAAATGCCCATGTAACACCCACTCTCATGAAGATCGGAGACGCTACACTCGAAGTCGTGGACGAGTATATTTACCTAGGACAAACTGTCCAGTTAGGTAGGTCCAACTTCGAGAAAGAGGTCAATCGTCGAATCCGACTCGGCTGGGCAGCGTTCGGGAAGCTACGCAATATCTTCTCGTCCCACATACCGCAGTGTCTCAAGACGAAAGTCTTTGACCAGTGCGTGTTGCCAGTGATGACATATGGCACTGAAACGTGGTCGCTCACAATGGGCCTTATTAGAAGGCTGAAAGTCACCCAAAGGGCAATGGAGAGGGCTATGCTTGGAGTTTCCCTGCGGGATCGAATCAGAAATGAAGAGATCCGCAGGAGAACCAAGGTAACCGACATAGCCCGAAGAATTGCCAAACTTAAGTGGCAGTGGGCAGGGCACATTGCTCGCAGAACAGATGGCCGATGGGGCCGAAAGGTTCTGGAGTGGCGACCGCGTACCGGAAGGCGTAGCGTTGGAAGGCCTCCCACAAGGTGGACCGACGACCTTGTGAAGGCCGCAGGAACTCGTTGGATGCGAGAAGCACAAAACCGGTCGAAGTGGAGGTGCTTGGGGGAGGCCTATGTCCAGCAGTGGACGTCTTTCGGCTGAAATGATGATGATGATTATGATTTATAATCTTATCCTTTTATGACTCTGCCAAAGTGGCCTTTTAAGTTCAGTGCATCTTTTTCTTTCTATTTCATTAAGAAAAGCACAGAAGATAATGTTTACTTTAGTCCTGTCAAATTAATCAGCGCCTGACGTAAAATGACGTCATTTTAATGGAAAAGTTTTCAATTACGTCTAAACTTGTATGGAGTTGTGTCAATCGCTGATTAATTTGACAGGACTAAACAAAAATGTATCTTCTGTCCTTATCTCAATGAAATAGAAAAAAAAGATGCACTAAACATAATGAACAAGGGAATCGTCACTAACATTTATCGATTTTCACTCCGACAGTGCAGATTTTGTTCTAAAAATTGCAATTTTTCTGACACATAATAAGCCAATAATTTATTAATTTTCGGTCATGTTAATTCACTTAAGCTTCGCTTTCAAATTATTAACGTAAGAAGGTACATAGGAAGTGCTACTTGACAGTCACATTAGCATAATACATAACAGCCAAATAAGCAACAGTTGTCCAACTTAGCCAGAACCTGGTCAAACCCATAAAATTTTACCGAACACCAATATTCGAGCAATTCGCTCACACGTCGTAATGCACGTTTTAATAGTACACTGCACACTGTACAGTGTAAAACAATGTTTTAATAGTGTTTACAGTAACTGGACAAACAATAAACAGTTTGTTTATAACATAGGTTTGTTAGAATCCATGGGGAAATTGAAAATTTAACGATGGGATGTTTTTTTTATAATTTGGCGTTTGGCCTCTTAAGGGGAATATGATACGCTGACTGTCCCTAAGGATTTTTTTAGGATACACTTAAGTGCAAGTTAAAAAGAAAACACCAGTTATTTTTGTACTTGCAAGGGCAGAATTGGCCAGTCAAATAAGGTGTTAGGTGTGACTGTCCAGGATGCGCCGAGCGCTCGGTTCAGTTGAGTAACAACTGGCGGAACAAACTGCGCTACACGAGGGCGCGACGAGTTTGCTGCACCGGACGACGTCATTACGTCAGCGCCGGCTGTCGCTGAAAATCAGCGCTGGGGCTCTGTCTTGTATAGGGTCGCAGCATAATGCTGAGCGACAGCCGTTTTGCGTGGATGTGACGCATGATTCCCCCTACAGTTTTATTTTATTTTTTGTGTTTAATATGTTCTTTTTGCGTCATTTTCACCGCAAATAAACGTATTTTCTTTCTTTATTTTCTTTCTTTGGGAGGCTTCTTCATGCATCCCAAATCCCTGTATTTTCTGCTTACCCCAATGAGAAGAAGGTGTGAGTTTTTGTATATATGTATGTGTGTAATAAATAGATATGAGCCATCTATAAACTTTTGTGACTGTCAAATGGGTACTTTGAAAATGTTATTTTATAAATATTAAGGTCGCGAATCATATTTTAATCAACATACCTACATCTTGACACTGACCCGCAATTTTTTTTTTAATCTTTATTTATTTACAGGGTTTTTTCTATAAAGAATATGTCACCCCGATTATTTAATACAATAAATATAAAAAGTAGCCTACCCGCAACCTTGTACCCATAATAATAATATGACAAAGTGTTCGTCTCATCTGACAATGGTGAAACCAGAACGCTATTATAGTAGCCTACATTAAAATCATTGTCAAAAGCTTGACGTCTTTGGACCCCAATACGACTACATTCCGTTAAGATGTGATGCACATCTTCTATGACACCACAGACAGCGCAATTGGGTGAGTCAAATTGCAAAACACTTAGGAAATTTAGAATTTATTTATTTATTTATTAAAACTTTATGCACAAGTAAAAAATACTGTACAAAGGCGGACTTAATGCCTGAGGCATTTTCTACCAGTCAACCTTAGGGTGATGTAGAGACAAAACATGGCAGGTGCAACATACAGGATAACTAGCTAGGAAATGACTATTAAATACAAGAATATTTAAAAAATATATAGAATTATTATTATATAGAATTTCGCGGGCTACCATTCATAGCGCCTCCCCCTTAAAATGATACTTTAAAGCAGAGCGTTGGTAATGAGTGTCAGCCGCCATACCTACAAGCAAGACATGACAGAAACTCAATAAATACAAGCTTACGTTATTATTATTACGTTTCGATAGGCGTGGTAATTACCCACATCAGACGAGGCAGGGGATTATTATCTAAATAGTTTATAATTAATACCACGACCACAGCCCTGGAGTTGGTTTATCAATAAATTATTAATTTTCAGTTTCAATATGGGATCGTGTTTGTGTATGGTTTTGTAAACAGTGGATGTTAGAGATTTGTTTAATGAAGGTTTTGTTTATAATAAGTTTTTTTTTTTTAAAGATACCAAGTTTCTGAACTAATAGCTAAATTAAATGAACTAGACTAGGTATGTTTGTACATATTTTGTCAGTAACAAATTATCATAAGACTATGTTAGTCATCTGCCAGGGTCGCGGGTTGTCTGCCGGGGTCGCGGGTTGTTCGAAAGAGATACCGTGGCCCCTGGCACAGGCAACTGAAGGAACACGGTTGGGTTTTAGTCTGTAAAAGTCTGACACGCCCCCTCGCTCCGCCCAGAGCGGGAGAAGTTATTTGATAATTTCCCACCCAAAAAAAAAAAACTTAAGTATATAAGTCATGACAAGGCGAACACAAAATGATCATAAAAATTAACTAACATTCTGTAAGACTTAAGGTTTATTTACATATTTTGCTTAAGTTCTGAGTTTAGTTTGAAACCCGTCTGCCTTCAAAGCAAGAGTGAACAGGCATTTTCTGGGCTTCATTTCATAATAAAAAATGCCATGTTTAAAATTAAAACGTGATTCCAGTTACTTCCACCTTAGACCGCTTTCACATTTAGGCGACTTTAGCAGCGCGACAGTCGCGCAGTCAGAATTTCATATTATATACAGAAGCCGCCACGTACGCGCAGTTGGCGCTAAGCTGGAATACTCCTGCTGGAGTTTCCCGGTCGGAATCCATTTTTGAAATGAAGTGCGCCACACTGATTTAAACTGCGGCGCGGAAATTCTGACTCGACGGTCGTGCGTCTGTAGCGCTGTTAAAGTCGCCTAAATGTGAAAGGGGTCTTAATCGTCAACTTAATATTTAACTGTCAAAGTCCTGTACAAACAATGATAAAAGTTTACATACCATCGCTTGGTCAGAAAGTTGACGTCCATACATTTATATATTTTTTTTAAAATAATGTAACTAATATTTTGCAACAATATTTCGATTTAAAAGAGTGCCCCTGAAGTTTCTTTTCCGTTCCTCTCCATAGGAACTAATTTCGCTTTGAAATGAGCAACTAGCTGTATTTTTCTGACTGATTGACTCCTTGACAATTCAAAAGTAGGTATCTGCTCCAGCGGGGCAATTGTGTAACACATTATCTATCGGAATCCGTTTCATTTTGACAGTTCAACAACATTCATTGCGTTATTCACGTATTGAGCAGACAATAATGTTTCGAACTTATGAAGCAATGGATTAGCAATTAGGGTGCAGTTCAAGAGATTTTTTGAGTTTTACGTGAAACTGCACAATGAAAACTGTCACTTTTTGACTGACATTTGGACACAACTACACTCTACTCAACTTGAACTAAACTCGTTACGTAACTAATACAAACAGTAATCAGCCATTATGTGAAGCAATTTCAGTCAAGTGTTGTTATTTCAGTCCGACCAGTCAACATGAGTTTGACAGTCAAACAAAATGTTTTGGTAATAAACCTTGCCGAAACCTAGTGTAAGATTAATTTACTTTGAAATTTCAAATAGTACCAAAACACTACAAAAACCAATTATACTTTACTGTCTCAACTTGAGACCAAAGTCAATAAAATCTTTCACCCTAAATACAAAGAAGGATATTAGGAACAAAGCATCGGCCTCGTACAATAACACGCGATTTTTTATACAAACGATAATCTAATTACTGGAGTGACAGACGATACTCGCATGTGTTTTATTCGACACTGGATATATTTTTTGCAAGAAAATAAAAGAAAACTCATTTTGTTAGGTACCTACCTCCATCCACCTTCTCAGATGTCAATATTTAATGGGTTTACTTAAGCTGTGTATGTATGTGTGGGACCAGTGGTGACCCAGTGGTAACGGCCGCGACTTGCGAGTTGTAGGTCGTAGGTTCGAACCCTGAAAGGCACTTTGTGTAAATTATTTCATCACCACTTCTCTCAAAACGCTGAAGGAACATTGTGTGAACCAAAATTCTAAGATATGTGACATTTAACAACCCGCACTGAGCCCACCCGGTGGATTACGGCCCAGTCCCTCTCACTGAGAGGAGGCTTGTGTCAAAACTGTTCTGTCATTCAAAAACAAAACAGTTTTTTTGCCTCGGGAGTGGTTGCCATATAAATTTTATTAACTTTGGTTAAGTATTTTTGAGTTAGCGTCGATAATACGTATTTAATCCAGTTTGTGTATCTTGATATTATTATGTTATAAATAATACTTTCTGTCACTGTTGTTTACATAGCATGTGAAATATAAAAAAACTTTTTTACAAAAAAATACAACCGACTTTCAGAAAAAAACACTAGGTACAAAGTAAACTTATTTTTCAGTTTAGGTGTTTTTTAAAAATCGGTTGTATGTTCAGTTTTAATCGTTTACTTAAAGTTTTAATTGACCAATTTAAAGCTAGCAACCAATAATTGTTATAGTGTATTTGGAACAATTTACATGAAAATTAAAAGGGCCTATTTCACTGTGTGGTTTTGATTATTACTCACGTGTATTAATAATTAACGGAAACGACACAACTCCTAAATTCATTTTGCATATCCCTCGAAATTCTCGACCCGACTAGAATTGAGAATATTAACAAAAAAATCCTTTCCAAATCTATTTCGGACGAATATTTTAGTTTAACTCTTGCAAAAAAGCCTCATTCATCCCATTTGATCCAACAAAGGCCGGGCGGCTTTATAAATTCAATTAATAATAACCGGATCGCCAGCCGTGTATGGAAGATCAAACCGGGCCGAATTAAAATCAATACCCGGGTGAGATTGTGTCACCCGTATAAACTTGGGACGTTTATAGGCTAACTAATTCGGGTGGCTATTTCTATTGTGGTTTTTTGTCTGATTAATCGAGTATAATGTCATTGTGAGCTATTGTTCGGAATCAGTCCATTTTTGTGTATTTTTTTTGTTTTTGTAATTGAGGATAGCTAGACAAAAATGTATTCCTGAAATATCGAAATGATTCGGTAGGATAATATCTAAATTAATATGAATGAAATTTTGCATATTGTTTGGGACGAACCAGATTTTTTTGGGATGTGGGACAAAACTTCGGGACGAACGAAGAATAAATCGAATTTGAATATAAAATAACTAGCTTCTGCCCGCGACTTCGCCCGCGTGTTTCGAACCCTAAGCCACCGCTTTGCATCCCATCGCCCGCCCGCGCTATCACTTCGTTCAGCTAAGCGTTCTTTCTGACTATTGTTCTTTTTGTTTGGCTCCTAAGGGTCATAGCTTGATGATATATAACCTATAGCCTTCCTCAAGAATTGGGCTATCAAATGCAAAAAGAAGTTTTCAAATCCGACAAAACTCTTCAGGTTTATTATTAGCATGGATTTTTAAAATAAACAAGATTTCAAACATCAAAGTAAGCTAACCAAAAACATTTTAAGGTAAGTAAACCATTTCGTTTTTAAAAAAATAGAAAACAGGCTCGCGTTTGTAAAGGAAAATTATTATCAATGCCCGCCTAGATTGTATATTGTGCTCATAAACTTAGAATAGGGAGGTTCCACTTGAATTAATTCAATACCGAGTTATTTCTGTTCAGGCGTGGCGAGATGAATTTTGGCGTAAGGCTCTGCACACCCCTAGACAAAACTGTCCGAAGGTGTACTTCTTCTTCCTGCCCTTATCCCATGTTACTTGGGGTCGGCGCAACACGTTTTCTTCTTCCATTCTCCCCTGTCAACCGTCAAGCTCCGTCCGAAGGTGTACGAAAAATAAAAATCGTGTAGTTACAGTCAACAAAAGAGATAAGTATGCAGGATCGTCGGATATAGTTGAAGTTTAGTAAGAAACCGATGGATGTTGTCGACTGGAATTTAATTTGATAAATGAGCTGTTTGTTTTCTATTAATAAAATTGATACACTACGCCGATTTGAATAGAATAAAATAATCTATAATGTATACCATTATAATTACAGATATAGGTATATATGTCGCAGCGTCAAGACTGATCTACTAACTTTATTTTGATTATTATCTTATGTACATCTAAATTAATAATAATAATTATACGGCGTTTAATAACAGTTAGCGTACTTTAGTACGCTTGGGTGAGGTCAATATAGGAAGTGGCAACACTGGGCTGACGGCGGTCACTGTTCGGTTGACATTTGACATTTTGGAAGTTTGGTGAAAAATGTGAGAGTCGAAAAAAACGTCAGGGTCGACGGAAATACATTTTTGGGATCGCGAGACGTAGCCTTTGCCTGTATTGACTTCACCACGTTTCCGTCTCTTTTAAAATCTGATTGAATCTGCCTAGTTTCGTTATAGTTTTGTGGTTATTGAACTGTAGTGCCTTGATAGACGTTTATACTAAGTTCTTTGACTTTTATTTCGGTTACCCATCCATCATGGTCAACCATTCTGATTACGATGATTTTTTTTATTGTTTATTAATTAAGGAACAAAACAAAATACAAACATAAAAACCTCGGTAGGTTTGTCCGAATGTTGACACACTTAAAGCAATCTTAGAAAACTAACCTAATAAAGCAACGTAGGTAAAATGGAAGTGCCTTCGTTTTACACTCGTATGTGTAGAAATTTTACAAAGGGTGACGCAATAAGCGGTCTTATCGCTACAAATAAAGAGCAATACAGCAGGTACTACTGGAAGTTCCGTATGTTAGCCATTTCAAACAACTATCAAAGAATGACAGTTGTAATTTGAATTTACTGTCAATTTAAGATGGCTGTAAATAAACAATAAATTCCCCTGACTTCACATGATATGCTGCCTGTTGACAGTTTCCAAATATATATTATAAAATTCAACCAACCGAACTGACTAATCACAAATTAATTAGTTTGTTAGTTGGTTAATTAACGCAACCCGTTGATGGATTCAGTGATTGATTCAACAAACGCTTGATTTATTATTCGTCTGTGGAAAGCTGTAATTCTCTTCAAGATAAATCCCAGTGATATTAACTGCACAGGTACTTTGGTATTGTTACCATTTTCATCGTCGGTATTTAAATATTTGCAAGGAAAGGAAATGCGAAAACCTTCGTTGAGTTCTATAAAAGTGCGGAGCAAGATGTTAACTTGTTAATATTTGCGTAACGCAAGATCTACGAGCGCTAACATCTGTATTTGTCAAGTTATAAAAAATACGACCGCAACCTTCCCACTTTTATATGTATATCGTAAATTCGCTCTGACTCTTATTACTTAGCAAAGTAACACCAACCCTGAAACAAAGAAGTTAAAGTTTATTTTTGCTCGTGTTGTAGCCGTTCTTTTGCTTATTCCACGTTTGGAACCGGTCTACGAGTGTGACGTCAGTGACCCCGATCTGTCATGCACTAACAATACACGCTGGTATTCGCCTTAATCGTTTTTAATCAACCTGCACGTTGACGTGTCAGCCCGTATGTCAGGGTGCAATTATTTTCGACTTACGATCAAGTGCTGATTATGAATGTAAATTTTTGTTTCGGTTCAGGAAAAATTCACATAAATGAAGGTAAGGTTCGCTTTTATTGTGTTTCGTCGAATGTATGATTTTAATGACCTGTTTTTTTTTTGTACGAAGCTGTAATAATTAAATACTTGGAAGTTTTAAAATGTGAGTAGTGAATGGAGAATGTTGAATATTTTTTAGTATTTACACGAAAACGAATGTTTTATTGTAAAAATAAAACGGTGACCTCACATTTAAATAACACTATGTTTAGCTGTGGGCGTAACTAGGCGGAGTTTGTTATTTCATTGATTGATTCATTCATTAAGCGTGATTCATGATTGATTCAAGAAGCTAGTCAAAATCTGTTTCTAACCTTTAGAAATTGCTTCTAACATTATAATTATTTACATGACCTGTAAAATCTCAAGTATTAGTTGCCTTTCACTAGTCGTTGAAGTATTAACTACCGAACAAAGAGACATTGAGTGCCACTTGGCAATCCATAGTATCCTAGTTAAAGTTCTCACTTTACCTTGGGAATTAATATTGAAACTCTAACTTTAATACGAGTTCCCACTTAATATTTACACAGGACTTAATGCTAAAAGCAATAATTATGTTTCAAACAACTTAGGAATTTGAATACTTACAAAAGACGAAATGTCAAAGCTAATCTCAGAGACTTGGCTTAAAATGTCTGACATCGTCATATCAAAAACTTAGGCAACTAATTGAGGAAAGATCCAGCAAACTGACTAAAACATTTTCTACGTTGAAAACTCGAAAATGTTTTTAAAGCGTTTTCAAAGTATAAAATAGCGACCAAACCTAAATTCAGCTTTCATCTCCACTAAAAGCGTCTCAAACACATTTTATCTAGCCGTAGCGAGTGCGCGTCACTATCCCCATGGTATTTCGCCAAATTTCTGCACTTCATTATAAATGTATGTGCTGAAATTTCAGGATTCCCGCATCGGCATGAAAATTTAATATTTACGCCCCAAGTTTTTTTATTCGCGCCGGATTTATTGAGGACTCCTGTTATTTGCTTTAATAACATGTTTTTTGCACTTGAATCGAGAGGATTAAATTGACGCGTGATTTTCGTACAAAGTGTCACTTTCGTGAACGTATTAATGTAAATGTATTTTTAATGTACAGACACAACTCGTGGACACAACCTACTACAATCTGTCAAATTTCTTTAATAAATTTTCTACTTTATGGCTAAAGCGTAAGGTTCAAATTGATTAGGAAAATTTGACAATTTCGTGTAGGTTGATGTGCTGGCGTCTGTACAATGGTTGTCTTTTTAGGGTTCCGTAGCCAAATGGCAAAAAACGGAACCCTTATGGATTCGTCATGTCTGTCTGTCTGTCTGTCTGTCCGTCCGTCCGTATGTCACAGCCACTTTTTTCCGAAACTATAAGAACTATACTGTTGAAACTTGGTAAGTAGATGTATTCTGTGAACCGCAGTAAGTTTTTCACACAAAAATAGAAAAAAAACAATAAATTTTGGGGTTCCCCAACAACTGAAACTCCAAAAATTTTTTTTCATCAAACCTGTACGTGTGGGGTATCTATGGATAGGTCTTCAAAAATGATATTGAGGTTTCTTATATCATTTTTTTCTGAACTGAATAGTTTGCGCGAGAGACACTTCCAAAGTGGTAAAATGTGTCCCCCCCCCCTCTAACTTCTAAAATAAGAGAATGATAAAATTATTATATAATGTACATTACCATGTAAACTTCCACCGAAAATTAGTTTGAACGAGATCTAGTAAGTAGTTTTTTTTTAATACGTCATAAATCGAAAACCGCAATTTACCTTTCACAAAGTTACAACGAACTACAAGAACTTTTATATTATGTTACTTGCTGCTACGGAACCCTTCATGGGCGAGTCCGACTCGCACTTGGCCGGTTTTTTTGTTGTTCTGTCATCTTAAGTGATAAGTTTAAAGTTATTTTAATAAAATCATTAATGATCAGACACATTAGTGTTTAAAATACGTAACAATTTCATAGTTTAACCCTTCGTATGCTCAAACATGGATCCACGCGAGACACAAGCTTTTTAACTTTGTCTATAATTACGGCATTCAACTGGTTAAAGAACTTAAATGAAAGACGAGTTCGGAAAACATTAATTAACATGCAATCACAACAGAATCATTGGAATCACGTTTCTCGTTACGACAACACATTCCGTTTCATATTATTAGTATTAATTAATCCGCTTAAAAAATCCTCGAGTTTGTTCGTTATAATTGAGACGAACGTTAATAAGTTTTAATAACAGCACGGGATCCAATTACAGGGTACCGTAAGTGGAAACATCGGAAAATCGTATTCAGGGGAGAAAAATAAATGGGTAAAAACGGTAATTTTGATAATGATGCAGATCGGGAATTTGAAGGATAAACATTAAGGCCCAATTAATTTCGCCAAACTCTGTTAGAAATTATGTCATGTTAAGCATTTTGGTGGATTTTAACCGGTCAAGCGGCGCGTGTCGCCCATTGGCGATGAAACAATAGAAAATCAACTGTGTCTCATTAGCGGAGCTTGACAGATTTAGGGTTCCGTTTGTGGTACGGAACCCTAAAAAGACTCAAAAGAAGTATTTTGCTTATGAACTCCACACTAGGTGAAGCCTGTCTTGGTGGTATTACCATATGAAAATCGTAGCTATTATAAATAGTATAGCTACGTCGAATACACACATTAAGGTGGGTCTCTATCAAGCGAAATCATAAATGCATTATGATACGCAGCACATTGTTATCGTATATATCGAAAAGCCAGTGCAGCGAGTTGGTTGAATCCAAATACATTTGATTAACGATCGCAACGTTAATCGTCAGCGGCTCGATTAATGACTCGATACTACTCGATACTGAGTAATGGACTTTCGGCTCGACTGAGATCCCACCATCTATTATGGTAGTAGCTTAGTATTGGTTAATGTTGGGGTAGTGTTGTAGCGTAGCGTCGATGTATAGAGTATCTAAATTCTTGTCTTTTGTTATGGTTTTTGAAGTGTCTTTAGTGACACAATGACCTGAAGGTTGACTGGGGGGAGGGGTAATTGCGTAACACACTATCAGTAGTCATTTGGCTTTCATTTTGACAGTTGAACAACATTCATTGCGTATTAACGTTGTTGAGCGGACAATTTTTTCAAACATATGAAGCAATGGATTAACAATATACTTCAAAATGATTCAGATTGAAATTGATAGTGTGTTACGAATTAGGGTGTGCAGGTAAGAAACCGATGAACATTCAACTATATCCGACGATTCTGCATACTTATCTCTTTTTTGACTGTACCTAATGCGGATATAAATCATAGCTTATTTATAACCATGGAATAGGCTCCCGAAAAATGTTGTGATGGCTCCCACAGTGAATTGCTTCAAGAATCGACTGGACAGACTAAATATCTCTAAGCTATACAATACACACGCATCAGCTGATTAGCTGCGAGTGTATTTAACCAAATAATAATAAAAATTAATTAAGACTTTTTTTAATCTGTCAAGCTCCGCTAATGAGACACGATTGATTTTCTATTGTTTCGTCGCCAATGGGCGACACGCGCCACTTGACCGGTTAAATGTCATCATGAGACACTATACTTATTATTTAAGCCAAAGATATTATGATGAAACTAGAACTGACGTTTGCAGAACTCTTCCCTTTTCTTATAAAAAAAATATAAAAGGTTTTGGAGTACGAAAAAAAAACGAGAAGCGATGGAATAAAAGAAACATTCATTTACCACCAACATTATTGTGATCACAATTCGTTATTACAATATAAACACTGCTCTCGAGCTCTCCTAGAACCAACAATTCGAGGACATGTGACATCTACCAACCCGCACTGGTCCCGCGTGGTGTATTACGATCAATTCCCTCTCTCAGAGAGGAGGCCTTGTATCCCAGCAGTGGGAACATTCATCATCATCTGCCTAGCCTTTTCCCAACTATGTGAGGGTTGGCTTCTAGTCTAACCGGATGCAGCTGAATACCAGTATTTTACATGGAGCGACTGCCTATCTCTTAGTTACTGGGTAATACGATACCCCTTGGTAAGACAAATTGTGGATAAATTGACTTATTACTTGTATTTTTTTTTTTTATTAAAATCGTTTTGCTTGTACCATGTTTGTAAATATGTGAGCACCATGTATCTATCAGATAATTAATTTAAATGTCATGGTTTCGTTTTTAATTCTTTTACCTATTGTGGTATAGTAATTTTATTTTAGATGCATCGTCCTCAAATGTTATTATATACCTAATTAATGTACCCATGCAAAATATTGTAAAACATTTTAAAAGAGTAACGGTGGAGTTTCTTGCCCATTCTTCTCCATACGAAAACTACCTTTTGGAATGGGCGACTAGAATCAATTCTATTTTTAAGATAATTTTTGACGTTCAAAAGTGCCATTTATGTGCCTATTTGAAATAAATGCTTTGACTTTGACTTTGAATTGTAGGATGAATATGTTATGCTATGACAATATGAACAGCATAAAATAGGCACAGCTGTTACGACTAAATCCAACTCAATTATTGTCATCCATATAAGGGTCTTAGATGCCTAAGTGTCCTAACTCTAATGTGGGATTAAGGGTATTTGGGTGACCTTTTAGCCCGAGAATAACCCGGCTTAAATAATGTCGTTATCCACCTAAAGTTAAGTCTATTAACAGATACCCAGCCCGTTGCCTAGCAACAGTACAGTTCGCCCGGAAAGACAGCCCATTAAATAATTAAGCACCATTTACTTCTCTAATGAAATTGACCTCATTTAGTATATTTTCTTGAACAATCACAGAGCACTAAACTCGTTTGTACTTAGTGAAAATCTTTGTGGGTTAGAGGTTAGGTTAGAAATAAGTGCGTACTAGCTCGTTTCTTTAGGACCTTTTTTTATTGCTGAATGGGCCGCTTTTGACCTCGATCACGCCTGATGGAAAGCGATGGATGAGGTCTATAATGGAACGAGCGTGCCCAGAAGATGCCTAAGGCACTGGGCCTCGCACGCATTGACGAAACACAGCAGACTGCTTGACGCCGGACTCCGGTGGGAGGGTGGTCGCAAACCAGGCGGACGTTAGCCCTACCACCACAAGACAAGAATTGGCCAGTCAAATAAGGTGTTGGGTGTGACTGTCCAGGACGCGCCGAGCGCTTGGTTCAGTCGAGTAACTAGCGGCACAAACTGCGCTACACGGGGAGGCTTCTTCACGCATCCCACAAGTTTTGGTTTCAAATCTGGTGCATATCTATAATTGTATTTAAAGAACGAAAGAAAGAAAATACGTTTATTTGCGGTGAAAATGACGCAAAAAGAACATAAACACAAAAAATAAAATAAAAAGGTTGGGTGAAACATGCGTCACATCCACGTAAAACGGCTATCGCTCAGCATTATGCTATACGTTACGTTACGTTTGTGTTATTTACATACAATTGACCTCACTTTGATGGTAGCACCTTAAGCTGGTAATTTGGCGCTGGCCTAGCCTATTATAGTAATGAGGTCCAGCCTACTGTATCTATTTTTGATCGTGACTACCTATATGAATTTTATTACTGATCGAGTTAGAAACACCACGCTGCGCTCCATAATTCAAGTATTTAGCGGATTTTGGAGAAAAAACAGCAGGCAAGTGGGAATGGGCCGGACACGTCTCACGAATGCACCCAGAGAGATAGGCATAATCGTCACTCACCGGACGCCTGAGACAGGACATCGCCGTTGAGGTAGACCAAGGCGAAGGTGGTGTGACGATCTAATATCATTTGCAGGGCCAACATGGCCAGGGATCGCACAAGACAGGGAGGTTTAGAAGAAAAAAGGGGAAGCCTTTGCCCAGCAGTGGGACAGAAAATAGGCTAACAAAAAAAAACAGATTTTCTGGCCAATTTCGAACAGCTTTTTTATTCCATAAACGCAGCTATTCTTAGTTTCCTTAAAAGCCTAAGAATAGCCTCTTTTAATACAATAAAAAGCCGTGACTTATTTCGTATGACGTCATAATTTTTCATGAAAAATGTAAAAGGTGATTATTTAAAACTTTACCGGTTTGAATGTGGCGCGAGCACGCCATTATAATATTGTAAGATTACATGCACATTATACGGTTGGCGAAGTTTAAAGAGCTGTGTAACGCAGAATTCTGTCGCAAAAATTAATTTCGTCCCAATTTCGTAACAGGAAAATTGTTTGCTACGTCAATGTTTATAAAATAAATAAAATTTCATTAAGTGCGTAATTTATAGGCGTTTGTCGAAAAACGGAGCCTTTGTAAGACCACTTTTTTTGTTGTCTGTCGCAGAGGTTTTATTGTAAACAAAACTGAAGTTGTGAAAGAAAAAATTGTGTTATATAATAATGATTCCGAACTGTAGATGAAGATAAAGATGACCTACTTGTTGTGAACGTTTAAGGGATTAAATCAGATGGATGAATCGTCTTATTCACTGTGAAGGGGTTCCTGGTTTTACCTATAGTATCTTAGTGCTGTCTTAATGCAGAATAAACATGATCTGAATGCATTTTCTTTAAGATTATTTACGCGTAATAATATTTGTTTTTTAACCTTTTGATCGCCATTGTCACATATATGTGACAAACGAAATCTTACCCTGAACGCCAACGTCACAAATATATGACAAAATACACGTCGCACCATATTATGAAATAAACAACATTACTAACAACATCATTACTTTTGTGTGTTTTTATTTATACAATTTAAAAGTTTAAGCTTCCGTCTATATTGTATTGCATGAAACTAATATAAATAAACCACCAATATCGAGGAATTTGTTGTTTTAGGTATGTGTGATGAACTACAAATGATCTACTGATTAGTTTATAGGTGCAACTGTACATAATTAGCACACATAATCAACCTATAATGTTCCCACTGCCTGGACACAGGCCAGCTCTCAGTGAGAGGGATTGGGTCTTAATCCACCACGCGGGCGCAATGCGGGTTGGTAGATGGCACATGTCTTCGAATTTTTGGTTCTGGTTTCCTCGCGGTGTTTTCCTTCATCGTTTTGAGAGCAATGCTGATGAAATGAAATACACAAACTAAAGTGCCTGCCTAGGTTCGAACTCACGCCCTACAACTCGTAATATCTGGGCCGATAACGCTAGGCCGCCACTGCTCTCAACTGGTGCAACTGTAGTTATGGTTAATAGTATATTTTTGCATAAATTTGTTTGTTATATTCGTTCAATAAAGTAGAGAAATAATAGGTTAGCATCTTTTACATAAAGACCTCCGTATTCTAATCGATACGAACGTGAAAACAAGCCCCAAACTCGCGAGGGAATATATTTATAATCACTACAACGGAGAATGAATTAATGATCGAAGTATGTTGTTATTACCCCAAAAGCGAATACTCCTGGGTCAAAGACGACATGGTAAAACCTACCTTGTTAACTGAAAAATAAAGTATAAAATTGCGGTGAACATAACCGGTCACGCCTATCTGAAAACGTGCGGCAGTAACGTCGCGTGACTATCATTCTCAGCCGTGACGTTAAGCCAACATTTTTAATTATTCCATTCAAAATATAACTCAGTAATGAAGTTATCATTTAATGTTTTAACACCATCCACCCTGGGAGTGATTACTTTTCAAGCTACAGTAAAATACTCGTAAAAGTCGTAACTACGAGTTTGCTAATTAATTTGTTAGAAGCGACTTTGTCGTGACTTTGTCCGATGTTAAATATTTTATGTATATTGCCCAGTTTTAATTGTGAATTAAGTGGTCACTGTCGCTATGTGACTGGGATTTAATTAAATATTGATTTTGTTTTCGTTTTGGACACTCCGTATATAAATAGAGGAGAGAGGTGATTTTACTAGTATAAACTTTTTATATAATTTTAATGTATTTATTTTAAAAAATTCATTGAGTCTCAAAGAATGTGCGCAATTTGGATGGAGTAGTGGAACTGTGGAGCTGACGCTGCCTGTGTGAGCGTGCGCGTTCCATCGCCGCCCGTTCGATGTCCACCGCGCACAGGATGGATGAAAACAGCACAAATTAAGTAATTTCTTGCTCCGTTGGTGTAATTGCTGTATGGCGTTCCAGTAGGAGGAGGATAAATAAATAAATAAATAAAAATAGGTTTAAAAACTAAAACCCGACTACTGAAAAGGATGAAACAAGAAAGTACCTTCCCGTAGTCGCATGCTACCAAAGCTTATAATATGTTAGTACAGCGGCATGCGACCACGGGAAGGTACATTCTTGTTTCATCCTTTTCAGTAGTCGGGTTTTAGTTTTTAAAATTATTTTTTATTCAATTATTTTGGGGTTTATTTATTATATATTTATTTATTCAACCTAACACGGCATGATTAAAAAAAAATGTTTTTTGATCGTGTCTTTATGTCCGCTAGAGGGCACCATATTCAATTTATTGTGACGTCACATAGCCTATAACCAGCGGACGATCAAGACGCTTCTAACGATACCTCATTTGTCCAATTATAATAAGCAGTTTAGAAGTTATGAGGGAACAGATGAACATACATACATACCGGTCAAAATCACAACCCTCCTTTTTGCTTCGCCGTAGTCGGGTAAAAATACAGGGTAGTTTTGACTTTATTGTCAATGTTTCAGGTGATAAAGGTCACCAAGTTTCACTACGGGACCACCTCTGAGCAAACATATACGTCATAAAAGCTCAAACGTCATAAAAAAAAAAACAATCATTGTAACAGAAACAAAAATCAAAACCACATGTTCAGTTAAAAAAGAGTTACGATTCGCGAAATTTAATTAAGCATACGACAGCGCCGCCGTTCTAAAGCTTAGTTTACACTCGCAACGTATCGCTTGGAGTTGTTGAAACACAATTTGTTTCAAGGGTTATTCCATACAATAATTCTGTTTTTTTTTTTCGCTGTTATACAACACTCTTTAGAGTCACAACCGATACGTGTCAGTCAACAGACAGAAACATGAAACGGCAAAGAAGATACAATATTTGATTTGTTATTTACTTTATTTCGGTTTTACCCTTGTAAATAATAATGCTGTCTTCTTGTTTTTGTATAACTTATTTTGGATGATACTTGCTGATACCTAAGTGAACAAGCAATCTGAAATTTTGTAGAAAAAAAAAAAAAAAACAAAAATGTCATTTTGACATTGGTCCCAAACGAGGCGAGCTTAATATGAGTATACTAGCTGCGCCCAACGGTTTCACCCGCATAAGTGTCGATCCCGTGAGAATATCGGGATAAAAAGTAGCCTATATGTTAATCTAGGGTGTCAGCTACCTCCATACAAAATTTTATCAAAATTGGTCCAGCCGTTTGAGCGTGAAGAAGTAACAAACATACAAACACACACACACTCACAAACTTTTGCCTTTATAATATTAATGTGATAGTGTGATGATTGAACACACGTACAATACGTACATATAATATAACATCACGCATATTACGCAGAGGTGTACCTTATGGTATACCTACATTTCGCCATTTATTTTTAAGACCCGCCTAATAGTCTATTGCCATCAACCGGGTCCAAATCCAGACTCCGGGCGATTACTGAGAAAACCCAGATGTAAAACCCAATAATTATCACACTAATATTATAAAGGCGAAAGTTTGTGAGTGTGTGTGTGTGTTTATATGTTTGTTACTTCTTCACGCTCAAACCGCTGAACCGATTTAGATGAAATTTGGTATAGAGATAGTTTGAGTCCCGGAAAAGGACATAGGATACTTTTTATCCCGATATTCCCACGGGATCGAGACTTCTGCGGGTGAAACCGCGGGGCGCAGCTAGTTTATTAATAATTGAACTGAAACTTCTTTACGCATGCTTGACTTAGGGAGTATACTGGCGAACGCGTGACGTTTACGAAAAGTGTGATCGGGCGAGGCGAACGGGAGTTGAGTGGGGGATATAAGCAAGAGAAAGCAGTGCGCGCGCATATTTTCTTTCTCTCTTCCTTTCATAGCCAAATACGTTTGAAGTTTCACTTCAGTCGTGTGGTCATAAGCACACTCGGTTTTTTTATTCTTACGCAATACTTACATAAAACAATTAATATATTATACCTACTCGTATATACACTAACCTATTAATATAATATAATTATACACCCAATTAAGTACATCTAATAATTTATTAATTAATTTAAATAATATTGATTTCTTACTTAGCCCTCTTCCTATCTCCTAATTTTGCTGTGCACGACAGGGTCCATATTAATCTTTACTTTATAATACCATCTATGTAATACACACGGAATGCAATAAAGAATTGAGTATTAACACTTGGCCCGACCCGTGTCGAACCCAAGACCTCATGTTCAGCAGTAGAGCTTTGCAACAACAGACCAATGACGCTGATGTATGTACAATAGTGTTCTATTCACAATTAATTTCTATTATTTGAATAATAAGAGGCACTAATTACATAGCTACAAGTTTTATTATATATAAAACCAATATATTAAGCCCGGCTTATAACAGGTAGGTACTCAATTAATAAATAATGACGTGCCTCCGCTGTTCTCAAGGGACACGGAGTCATAAAACTTTTCTAATTTCGATTTGCCAATCAATATCTCGGCTTCTTCTTAGGGTCAGTTCACACCGCGACGCGACGCGACGCGCAGTTTCAAGATAGCAATACAATTATAGACCGTATCTACTACACAAAAAGGTACACAATTCTGTGAGGTGGTGTCTACTACGTCGAGCTACGCCGCGCGGCTCACCTCACTGAATTGTGTACCTTTTTGTGTAGTAGATACGGTCTATAATTGTATTGCTATCTTGAAAACTGCGCGTCGCGTCGCGTCGCGGTGTAAACTGACCCTTAATGTCTTACTAACTTTGTATTGTGCTTGTCAGCGTTTTGGAAATAAATGGATTTTAAATAAAGACGATCTTTGTTGAAGGAGGGGCTTGTGGCTAAGTAATAACAGCCGCACGGGTCGATCGATCAGGTTAAGCTACGCTTGCCGCGGTTGGTCCGTGGATGGGTGACCATCTTTACATAATAAGACCCTCCGTGCCTCGCCATCGGTCCCAGCTGTCATTCGTGGATCTTTGACAGTCAGATAAGCTAAAAAATGGGGCGGAATTTTGTAACATCGTAGCGAATTAAAATGTTTCTATAGTGCCGTGTCATGGCAGCGGAAACGCATGTCTGTGACGTTGACACGATCAGCGGGATTACTCGGCAATAGCCTGTTAATGGCCTCCCTTAAATATTTACCACAGCTAGAGCTATAAAAGGTAATCACAAGGTTTCATAAGAACAATGCAGCCTCTTTTACCCATCTCAATATGTTGTTTTTATTTATGTACACACAAACTAAAATATAGGTATATATACTATATACAAATAAAAAAAAAAGACGAGCTCATTGGGCATCAAAAAATTCGTCTGCATCGCTGTCGGTGGGATAAGTGCCCAAAAGGCTGGTAGCATTACCACGTTAGCTTTAGCAAGGCTTATTCTTTGGGCTAAAAATAGGCCAGCCCACTGGTCACGCGAAGAGTCTACCAAACGCTTGGCGATATCTCGAAATATTCGATGAGCTCTCGGACCCCATGGCCCTAGAGTTTCAACCCCAAACGGTTCAAACATATAGCTCCCAATAAGGTTGTTATATTTTATTTTATTTCTTCAGGATAACAAAAAATTGCGCAATGCTTAATATTATTATGGTATTTTATGAAACAATAAGGCCCCTCGCCCACGGCGACTTTTTGTAGCGATGCTGTCGCGCGCTTCGTAAACGCGCAACAGCATCGCTACTAACGCGTGTTAGTCGCATTTGCAACGCTCTACAGAAGCGATGCCAACGCGCGACCGTGTCGGACCACATCGGGGAGAGAACGGAGGGAGGGTGGCGTGTCAGTGCAGAACCGAGCATCAGTGAAACATTTATTATGACTATTCAGAACCGTCCTGTAATATGGGACTCGCATCTTCCTGAGTATTCGATCGAGTATGCGATCGCAGGTATTTTTGTGCTGTTACTGAACCGCGTTTGCATCGCGACTGAATCTGGGCCCGTGGGCGAGGGCACACAGCTAGCGACCGCTTCGCGACTGTATCGATGCGGACGCGCGACAGCATCGCTACTGCATCGCTACAAAAAGTCGCCGTGGGCGAGGGGCCTTAATCACGCAACCAGCATCGTTATGCACAGATTAAGCCAACTGTAAAAATAGTTTAAGCAAGATCCAAGCAAACTTAGCAAACAAATTGTCTAGCATAGATTAACCAGGTTTGGTGAAATAACATGTGACAAAAACTAAATGTGCGAATATAACAACTAAAACTAGGTAAGTATGTGGTATCTATTTGAATGGATTTTTTAGAAATAAGTTTAAACTGTGTGAGTGACAACGCAAATATTATATCAATATCAGCAAAATTATCATTGTAACTTATCATTAGTCGACGCAAAGGAGCTCGTTCTCCTGCATTGTACTTGAATGTACGAGTCTACGTTCTCATTTAACTTGAGACGTGACAAATCGTTAACAACACAGTCCTCATCACTAAGACAAACAATTAATCTCAACCCCCATTACGAAATTAAACAAAGTGTCACTTTACTTAACATACTAAGCACTTTAAACTGTATCAAAGCATTATCAATTCAGAGCAGGTACAGGTGTGTCAACCTCAGAACGCACATAGCGATTACGCGATACGTCGCCCGTGCATACTAAGCTTAACTGTCAGAGTCGGGTCGTGGCGTGGGGGCCGCAATTTCCTGTAACAGAACCGAGTCGACGCGACCGCTTCCTGTTGGGGCGGACAATACGTTGCGGTTTTAAATTAAAGGCAGTTTTTAGGAACGTCACTTACCCCGCAATGGTGAGGCTACATTGCGAACTTTTAGTGCGCGTTGTAATTTTCCTCGGAGGTATTATGGTAATGCAGTTTCTCGTTTTTGCAGTAATAAAAGGAGTTATGAATGAGATGTTTTATATGGGTTTTAAGTAGTTTGCTTTTTTCGTTTGTGCACACACAATTTATTTTGTTGTAACGTGTGTGTTTTATGTTCTTTTTGTGTAAATTTTTTGCGAATTTATTTTGTGCTTTAAATTTATAACGCAAAGTTTGTCTTTCTCATGCCGGGGCCACACCAACGGGAAACGCCGATAATTATCGCGACAAATTGTGGCTGCACGTACGATTAACGCCCGTCATCGCGATAATTATCGGCGTTTCCCGTTGGTGTGGCCCGGGCATCACAACTACTTTAGTAATGTCTATACATAATTAAGTACGTAGTATAATGTTCTAAAGATGTAACCATAGATCTAGTTTGCCCAAATCTTATTAACACACCACATATTCAAACTTAAGTACGTTCTCGTATAACAAAAGACAGCCCCCAAAAGCGACCAGCCTTCCAAGCGAACCTCTTAGATGTAAGGTGCCTAACTATATACACTTAAAGCATCAGTAATATCATTCTCTAATCCCAGACCATTCTAACCAACCCTTAATATCTTCTGCACAAATACAGCTGGATCTTTTTCACTTATACCTAATGCCATTGAAGCAAGTCATTTGTCAGGCAACTGTAGCCCTATAGCAATGACTATAGGAGTGAATAGACACGTCTGGCGGGAAATTGCAGTCTCATGGTCCGTGTAGGCGCATTGAATGGTACTAGTGACGTCAGAATTCAGGGTGAAATGACGAGCGCTGAATTAGAATACAGCGCTTTATAGCGCTTTGTGCTGAGTGGGAAAAATGGAATTGTGAGTTACATTTATTAATTATTACTATTGATTTAGTTTTTCGATCTTTCTAAGGTTGAAGTCTTAAGGAAAATCAATGGGGTCCCACACTGTATTATACTATAAATTTAAATAGGCGGCGGTTTACTCGCAATATTATCTCAAGGAACCTAACGTATAAAATCACAGTATTCCCTTTTAAATTACATAAAGTATACTGTCTCTACCTACCATTAATATTTTACTCATGAATTTGAACCACTAAAAATTATATCTTGCTCCCACAATCCTCAATGAAAATATATGATTCAGCTGTTTTTTTTTTTATAATTCATACTTGGTCCCTTAGCAAAATAGCTGTTCATATGATCATGAGCACCTCCCGTTAAAATATTATTTTAAACTATTGTACACGATCGTTAAATAAAAATTTTAATGAACAACCTATTTCATTACTCGCTACAAACTACAGACTCCCTATTCCCAAGAAAATAGTTACCAAAGATATGAATTGCATTGCTTCCAAGTGAATCCCAGTTCTGTAAACGTATCAATTGCTTATTGTTCTGCAACTTGCGTTTAATTGGAGAACAGATCCCTAAGGTGTGCAGCTATTGGTTTACAAACTGACTACGTTTGCAGCTATTGGCTTGCAAACTGACTCCGTTTGCAAAGCTGCAGTTACCACGTAATATTGTGCCTCGAGCGACTAGCAATGTGCTTTTAATCGAAGTGTTTGTGTTTTGTTTTGAGGTTATTGTTCTTGTCTTTACGTACGTGGAATGGGATGGTCTGTATCGTATTTCTGAAACAATTATAATGTAGTTGATTGTTTCCGTACCTAAAGGGTGCCAACAATGGGACCCTATTGCTAAGGTTCCGCTGTCGGTCGGTCACAGGGGTGTGTCTTTTGAACCGTAATAGGTTGATACTTACTATTTTCACAGAGTGTGTATGACCACTCAAAAAAAAAGAAAAAAAGATCATCATCTGCCTAACCTTTTCCCAACAATGTTGGGGTCGGCTTCCAGTCTAATCGGATGCAGCTGAATACCAGTATTTTACATGAAGCAACTGCCTATCTGACCTCCATAACCCAGTTATTGGGTAATACGAAAATCCTTGGTAAGGCTGGTTGTCATAATTTCGGGCTTCTGACGACCCGTAACGACTGTCCACGAATGACAGCCGGGGCCAACGGCTTAACGTGCTTTCCGAGGCTCGGAGGTGTCTTGGTATGTAAAGATCGACGGACCAACCGCGGCAAGCGTAGCTTAACCTGATCGATCGAACCGTGCGGCTGTTATTACTTAGCAACAAGCCCCTCCAAAAAAATAAAAAAAGTTAAAAATTAAAAGGGATCCCTTTTTCATGGTACAAAAAAAAACTGCTTTAAATATTATCAGGTGGTACGGAACCCTTCGTGTGCGAGTCTGATTCGGACTTGGCCGCTATTTTTTCGGATGATCTTGATGTTGACGGCGACATGTCCGAAATATTGTTGATGTGTGTTCTGAGATCGCGATATACCTATAACCGCACCCTAATTGCGTAACACACACTCTCAATTTGAATCATTTTGAAGCATATTGCTAATCTATTGCTCCATATGTTCGAAAAATGTGTTTACTCAACAACGTAAATAACGCAATGATTGTTGTTCAATTGTCAAAATTAAACCTAGCTATTGATAGTGGGTTACGCAATTACCCTGTTGTCCAACCGTGAGAAATCATGATGTTATCCTAAACATTGATAACAATAATTGCAACACGTAAAGCGAACATGTTGTACCTAATGTCAAAATTATTTGCCTGTCTGCTGGATGACACACACTGAAAGCGCTTAAAATACATACTCTATTAATCGCCTGAGAAAGCAAACAATATAGGTATGTACATGTACTACATTCATAACCCAATAATTTAAAATATCTTTTATATTTTGTAAAAATCTTTCATATTTTTTAGAACAAACAAATTCAAATCTTGGTTCCAACTTAATGTTTTACAACACAGTGCATGAGCCATGTTGGAAGGTCGACGGCCATTCGACAGCATTTTATTGCAGATTATCCTATTTGACCTCTAGAATGGCCCTGGACTATTTTATATTATAGCCGTTTTATGGGGTCGAAACATGCTACAAGGACATATTAAAGCATCGATACTATCTGAGAAAATTGTACAAAGAATATATTTTTTATATTACTGTCTTACGTAAATTTTGTTGTGTTCTAACAAAAATAAAAACGGAGTTTTGGTTAGATTAGGAGACAGACACAAAAACGCGAAGCTTCGACGCTTAAGATTATAAAAAAGGGTTTAAAAAAAGCCTTTCTTCACGCTCATTTGTTTTATTTTTCCCATTACGTTTTGTCAATTCCTTTCGTCAGAATAAACCCGTTCAACGGCCAAAATTTAAATCTACGCGAGACATATTATTGGTGGTTTTATTGTGACTATCACCAGAATAAGGCAAAAAGTGAAACCAGCGTTCAAGAAAAAGGTTTGCTTAAACAAAGCTAAAGACGAGCGAAACACGACCTTAAATATTTCAGATACTAGAATAGATAAACCACGTAGTGCCTGAACTTGCATACCAGTCTTCAAGGATCGTTAACTCCTAAACACTAAGTAAATTTCATTTTTACATGCCATTTGACACCTTATCCTGACGAACATAACTCCAGAACATGATTTGGAAACCTTTGATATATTTTTAGAAAACTCTTTTTCCAATATTCTTTATTGATGTATAAAAGATAAGTGAAGTCAAGAAGCTAAGTCGATCTTCACAGAATATCTATGAGAATTACGATGCGAAAATATTCTTGTTATTACGGTTCAAAGAAATCATGAGTTTTTCTGTTATAAACTTAGTAACATACTGGAGCTTTGGGACTGTGCCCTATAATTATTGGCGTTAGGTTTATCCCTATTACAATATTTTTCATGAGTTTTTTAAAACATGTGGGTATTATAGAATTCGTTTTCGATTGAAGTCAAATGCAAACACGGCAGCGTATGCAAGACTTAAAGGCCGACCCCCAAAAAGGTTTTCGGATCAAATATTCGAGCAACTGGAGGCTATCAGCGCCACGCTCCCCAGTTTGAAACGGAGTTCACGATGCTCAGTAGTGAGGAAGCGATTCAGAAGAAGAAGAACTGCGGGGTGATTGCGTAACACACAAACAGACAACATGCATTGCGTTATTTACATTGCGAGCAGACAATTTTTTCGAACTTATGAAGCAATGGATTAGCAATATCCTTCAAAATAACTTAGGTTGTGATTGATAGTGTCTTACGCAATTAGGGTGGCTAATGAGACACAATTGAATTTCAATTGTTTTAAATCAAATATTGATTTTTCAACAGTTGAGCGCCTTAATATTACTGTTTAATTTTAACACCAAACAGAAGTTTTATTCGACTTAAGTAAAATCAGTAAAACAATTAGCAAAAAAAATAAAGTTGACTATTCGTTTTGTTTGACAGCTTCAATGGCCTACTTCTCACAATATTAACAAACCATTATCCTCAATTTACATTGACCTTAATCACTGCCCGACAGGGTTGGTCATCAATATAATGTTAGTAAACAGATTCGTTCTAATGCCCATTTTCTTCTAGTACGAAATAGAGATGGAGCTATACACAGTGTATAGCGCCATCCCTATCTTGCACTGGATGACTTTGACAGTTCGATAAGTAAAGTTCTTGTAACTTAACAGACAGATTTATGCTGTTGGGGAGTTTCCTGTGCCAATTTTTTCTAGCTAAAGCACTAGGAAATGGCGAGGGGCGGGTGGTTTGGAGGACCGTCTAATGTATTATGTATGTATTTTGACTTTAAAAAAAAAACCGAGTGTGCTTATGACCGCACGACTGAAGTGAAACTTCAAACATATTTGGCTATGAGAGGAAGAGAGAAATAAAATGTGCACGCGCACTGCTTTCTCTTGCTTATATCCCCCACTCAACTCCCGTTCGCCTCGCCCGATCACACTTTTCGTAACGCTTACGTCACGCGTTCGCCAGCATACTCCCCAAGTCAAGCGTGCGTAAAGAAGTTTCACTTCAAAAACCTTTGCTGATCTTCAGCCTAATTTGAATAAATTACTTTTGATTTTGACATATTATATTAAGGCTTCCTCTCTAAAACGCTTATAATAATATGCTTTATATAGTCTAGCCTTTAGGGTTCCAGAATTCAACTTCATACCACCTGTCAACACAAACTACGAAAATAGCTCAGAATTATAAACCAACTGTTAGTCCCGGGGGATCTAGTCCACCTGTGTCGGCATTAGCTAAATGGAAATAGCTGGCATTGTGGTGAATAGATTAGCCAAGCCAGTCAGCCACGTTGATAGCGGAGCTGACTTAGAGTGCCGGGTGAATATTGTGACGTGTCAAGACTTATGATCAAGTTTACATGCAATCCCTGGATAATCCGTTAAAGAGTATCAATCACTTTTTGGTAATTTATTTAGCATTTCAACAAAAGATATACACAAATTTACATGACACATAAACAAAGCGCAAATTAGGACACCACAGCATCCATATCCATACTAATATTATAAGTTCGAAAGTAATTCTGTCTGTCTGTCTGTATGTTACCTTTTCACGCCTAAACCGCTGAACCAATTTAGATGAAATTTGGTAAAGAGATAGTTTGAGTCCCGGGAAAGGACATAGGATACTTTTTATTCCGATATTCTTACGGGATCGAGACTTATGCGGGAGAAACCGCGGGGCACAGCTAGTTCACAATAAAGTTGACAACTAAGCTGACAAAGTAAAAAAATATATAATTCTTTAAAACGTCAATAAGAAATTTTAAATATAATATTTACTCTTCAATTTTCATGATTGCACCTACCACTGTTTGTCTATGCATCACCCAAAGGTTGACTGGTAGAAAATGCCTATGGCATTAAGTTCGCCTCTGTACTTTTATCTGCTTGAAGTATTAAATAAATGAATAAATAATGTTAATTATTCAATAGTTTCAACTACAGTTTCCCTTGTAATTTTTTTACGTTTCGTTTCTGGAAGACTCATACAATTACAGTTTTAATGCCTTTTTATCTCTTTAAGAGATACTTTATTTATTCATTTATATTCAAAAAAATACAGGTTGGCTTAATGTAAGAGAATAACAAGTGTAGGAACAAAATATATTCATATAAAAGCTCAGTGTGAAAATATTAGGTAAGGGGGTAGTGGCAAAATACCAAAATCATCGACATGGCACCGTAAATCTTTGAAGCAAGAATGATACCTAATTATAAAGGGTGAAGTTGACTTCATGGGCATCCTTTTAAGGGGCCATTGTAATCATCATTATGAACAACTTTTACTACGGGATCAAGGCTGAAATCGCGAAAAAAAATCAGCTATTCCATACATTTTGACGAGTTATGTGAACATGAATGCTAGGAACAGCTGATTGTTTTTCGCGATTTTAGGTTAAGTCACATAGTAAAAGTTGTTCATAATGACGAGTACAATGACCCCTTAAAAGGATGCCCTTGAATTTAATTTCAGCCTATATACTTAGCGGTGACAATAATACATTTTGTGAAGAAAAATTAAATATCATAATCGTAATTATCCTTTAACATGAAGCAGTTGACATGTTCCATGCAATTGAATGTGTGGAAAAGTATTTACTCAACGTAGGTAAGTGATGTTTGTAAATGTATCTCCTACACACACAAACAAAAAACAAGCTGGCCCGCAAACGGTCCAGTCGCATTCAATAAAACCGTATTTCCGATAGTTAAACGTTCCGCCGAACTTGATTGCGAATAACGAAATATAAGCGAATACGGTCGATCAGAAGCTAAGCTGTTTTGTTTGGAATTCGCTTACGTAGACTTACCGCATCTATGACGTGGACCTACCGTGTCTTTAAACTTACGAGTTACCGCATTTTGACTTATGGACCTACAGTTGAATGGCTTATGTGGCTTCTTGGCTTTTGTAAACCAATTTCCTGCTTCCCATCTAGACCTAACAGCTTCCTAGTTAGACTCAGGTTTGCTCTGTACAAGAGTTGCTCTGTACAGGTTTATTAAATATTTTGAAAACTAAATGAGGTCTGTGTTTCCTATTTGGCTGCTCTGAGGAGAAGCACCAAAACAAACTCAGAAGTCGCAGTCTCTTCTATAGTCCAGACATAATCTTGGTCAGATCATTTGAGGACTATGTAGATTAATGTCTAAAATGGTCTTTCGAGGAAAGAACCACACAGATTTGAGTGGATCTGTCTGTGTATTAGTTTAGGTTACGTAAGATGACAGCTTTTAGCATTTGGGGCCAGTTTTTTTTCTTTAAAGCATCGCCCATGTCAACCTTGGAGGTTGTTGGCTGCATAACCAGGCTATCCTGCGTATACCTTATTATTCGGGCCAGGAATGAACCGTAGATAAGAGTCTAAGAAATATTATTGAAATTTCGTAATTCATACTTGCTTGGCAGCATCAGGGACGACAAAAAGTTTCAAGAAACGTAAGTCTATATCTCATTAAAATGGAGCAAAGTCAAGAAATAATGACCAATTTTTATTTACCTCCAAAAAATCCGGATGAAGTGTATGTGAGCTCCTCCCTAAAGGCATCTGTATCGTGTTCCATCCATTGTGTCTCTCGCCTTATCTGCTGGTGTAAACCGGGCACATTGTCCGATCGTGTACAATAGCCGCTGATACGTTTCAGAAGTAAGGTCGTGTTTACAATATACATTGTTGGCCATATAATGTGAGCTTCTTAATCACGCTTCGGTAAAAATGTTGGTGATTTAGACGTATCTTGTGTGAAGTGAGAATGTTTACGATGTATCAGACTGTTGGCTTTAGAAGATGATGGGTTGGTGTCGGTTTAGACTGTATTTCAATTCCGTTTTGCACTTTCTTGGTGTTTTTTCAATATTCTTATCTCGGAGATGTTATCAGGTGGACATTGCTATCACCAACGTCTTAGCCTTTATACCAACTACATGTGTGGTTTTCCAATCTAACCAGATGCAGCTAAATATCAGTATTGTACATGGAGCGACTGCCTATCTGACCACCACTTTCCAGTTACTAAGTAACACGAAACCCCTTAGTCAGACTGGTTGTCAGACTTTCGGGATATTTCTATCAATGACCGAGTATTCACAGGCCTAACATGGGACAACCCGTTATAGAGGTATGAGGAACAGGGTGTAAAGTTCACTCATACTCTATAGAAAAGGGAGGATCCTCCGACCAGACGAGTGTTGTGTCTGGCGGGCAACTGCCCGATGATTCATGTCGGGCTGTTGTATCTATGCTAGTTGCGCGGTAAACTCTGCTTGCGAGATGCAGAATTTGCGTGACGTCAGTATGACGCGTTGTTCACATGTGGCGTTGTAGATACCGCTACACTGTCAACTTTTTACATTAAAGAAAAATTCTTGCAACCACATGGAAACCCGACGTCACTACGTGATCCGAAAAATAAATCATTCAACACCGAATTTTATTACGGAACCCAAACTATCACACACACAAATATCTGGTTGTCCACTCGCTATAAATATTCAAAGAATACATATCACGCGTTTTATGTTCGGTAAGGAAGCGATTCCTTTGGCAGAGGACACTTTACGACTACTGTTTACACTCTAGCTTGTTTATCTGGAACGTATTTATTGCACCAATAACTCAGAGAACGTGGCATCTGATCAGCATGGATAGGGTTAACAAATACGTTTGGTGAGGAGATAAATAGGGGATCGAAAGAAGGTTGGGAATAGTGATATTGTGGTGGAGGCTGAATGGCTGAATTGTGCTTGCATTTAAGAAGAATGGAAACTCATTATTGTTTTTATTGGTAAAAAAAGAATCTTGAAACCGTCTCTACGAATGATGATACTTGAATTTGCTTGTATTACACCATTCATGCTCAGCATCCTTTTCCATAGCGTAGACCGTGGCAGAGCGCAGAGGTCACCTTGCCTGCATGTTTTGGGGACACAGAGGGTAGGATAGGAGATGGACCATAGTTTGCGACATAGCTACACCTTACCGCCGTTTTGTCGAGGTAGCTCCCACAATACCAGGTTAGACTTACATCTTCCACCGACGACGCCGTGATAGTGGCGAATTTTGGGACAGCAAGACCTGAAATACAGTCGTCCCAGCGACACGAGGAAGAAAAAGTATCGTTTTTAACTTTCTGACTGGATAATATTTTTTTACCTAGAGTTATTATAAATGTCTATATGAGAGATAAACCTCGACTGCTGAAGAAAAGCCTTGAAGGCTTACTTCAGCTCTAGATCTGGATTAAGTGAAGCTTCTGACATTTTTACCCAAATGATAAATAATTCTATTTCTGTAAGAAGGTTTGTACAAACACTTTTACACGTCAATCATATTTTTTTTAAACTAAATAAGGTCGGCAAAGATGTAAATCTATGCTTTTACCTAGAATGTGTGTTTATTGTAACAGAAATTGTTGAAAGTTTACATGCGTGTATCATGTCGAATATTAATTACTAGCTTCTTCCAGCGCCTTTGTCGACGTTAAATTTCACGGATACTAAGGATCCTAGGTTAATTTTCCTTTCTCGAGAATAAGGCTATCAAATTCAAAAATATTTTTTTCAAATCCTACTGGTTCCAGAGATTAGCGAGTTCAAACAAACAAAAATAAACTTCGGCTTTATTATTAGTAAACAGGGTGAAATTGAATTCATGGGCATCCTTTTAAGGGGTCATTGTAAATCATCATTTTGAACAACTTTTACTATGGGACCAAACCTGAAATCGTGACAAAAAATCAGCTCTTCCCTACATTTTGACGAGTTATGTGAACATAAATGGAAGGAACAGCTGATTTTTTTTTTCGCGATTTTAGGTTTAGTCCCATAGTAAAAGTTGTTCATAATGAAGATTACAATGACCCTTTAAAAGGATGCCCATGAATTCCATTTCACCCTGTAGATAGATAGATGATGGTCAATTTATTATTTTTATATTATGAATTAAAATGGGAAAACGTCTCTCCGATGAAACCTCATATAACCGGATACTTCATAATTATTATTTATGTTCTAATTATAGTATGCGGTTATTTAATAATTAATTGGGGAATATGCTGCTCATTTGTAATTCTGACTGTTAAAAGGCGTATTGATAAATAACTCAATTACAGCCATTATGATATCGGTTTTGGGTCGTTTTACGTTAATTAACTTTATTAATGAAATTTAATAAGATACTCGTACACTTAATTTAATTTGATGCTTATTAATAGTAACAAATATATTAACAACAAGCACTCTGATAATAATAAATATAATGTTCCCACTACTGGGATACAAACACAAGCCTCCTCACAATCAATCATATAACGTTTCAAATTTAAGTTTATTCATTTTGATGATAATTTATTACCTCTTAGTAAAACATATTATTTACAGGTAATGTCCATGTTTTTCATCCAAATTGTGTAATATGTGATCATTGAATCAAATCGCATATGCATATATCGCAGTGCAGTATTATACAGAAGATCATAGCTATCGCTGATAAAATGTCACTTTGTCTAGGCTCTCGGGACTTATCATCAAGATAATCATTCAGCTGAATGATGGCATCAAATATCTGCCATTAACGCCAACAGCCGACGCCGCTTCGATTTTGCCACAAACTCAAAACAAAATGAAATATGTATTAAACTAAACACTATTTTGTATAATAAAGCCGAATTCTAAGGCGAATATGATTAAAGACGTGCCTCAGTTTTGATTGAACATGTTCTAATAATAATGAGAGCCGCGAGCGAGTAGGACGTGACGTAGCGACGAATACCTCTAAAATACTAGTTCCAGAAGGTTTAGTAAGTTTGCTAGAAAGAGAAGTTGTAAAGTAGTAGGTAATAATTATCTACGGTATGAGAAAGAGAGAGTGAGAGAGAGTTCTGGAGTGGCGATCGCGTTCCGGAAGACTTAGCATTGGAAAGCCTCCCATAAGGTAGACCGACGACCTTGTGAAGGCCGCAGGAAGCCGTTGGATGTGAGAAGCACAAAACCGGTCGAAGTGGAGGTGCTTGGGGGAGGCCTATGGCGATTGGCACACTGCTGCGTTTTACGCAGCGGTGTTCGGGATATGGAGCCAAATTCCACGCGCGTGAGTGCGTTTTTATTGAATTTGTATGTAAAAAATCACGCGCGTGGATGCGTTATCTGCGCCCCGCTGCATCATGCGGGGCAGTGTGAGAATCGCCTAAGTCCAGCAGTGGACGTCTTTCGGCTAAAATGATGATGATGAATAAAAGATAGAGTAATACGAACAGTACACAGCATAACCTATTAATTGTCGAGTGCACTCGAAGTACAGTCGAATCTTTTACATCTTTGTAAATTTATTTGGCACAAATCAGTATGCATGGAACAGTTTTGGACAAAATCAAAAACTACAACAACGACAACTAAGGATCATTTGTGCCTCACGGCCGTTTCAAATAGGTTCAAAATCTTTCCACAATCTGTCATTTGTCTTTCGATTTTTTCGTTTATGCAATGGTTATGCTACCTATACCGGGTAGTGATTTCACCATGCCATGAATACAGGCTAAAACCAATAAAATAAAAGAAGATTTAAGTAATAGAGTCAGGTTTTACACTCATGCCATTATGACTTTTATCACATAGCTCTAGTTTTTTGGCGAGATTTGTGTGCTATTTTGGACTGCATTTGGCTTGGTGATAAAATAAAACCGCAAAATTTCATAGGCAGTGTAATTATTAATATTATTCAGAAAGACGCTAAACGTAGGTACCAATGCTTCACTGGAATAAGCTTATTCAATGGAGGGTCCATTGTGTGTGTATAATATTATAATTATGATTGTACATAGTGGACCTTTTGTATGAATCTGTCTAGTTATTGTTATGCCTCGCGTTTCATTGGACTTGATTGTAATGAAATATACGATCATATATGTATGCGTGTTTTGTTTATTAGACAACCGTGTTTGTTACGAAAATCGCAAGATGATTTGTTATGATCTAGTAATATTCTGATGTTTTTATGTTCGCCAAACTTGGGTAGCGTGTGTCACTATTGTCATTACATAATCAACCTATAATGTTCCCACTGCTGGGACACAGGCCTCCTCTCGGTGAGAGGGAGTGGGCCGTAATCCACCACGCGGGCCCATTGCGGGTTGGCTGATGTCACATATCTTCGAATTTTTGGTTCTAGGACATGCCGGTTTCCTCATGATGTTTAACTATTGTCATTGAATTTGTGAAATATTGTGGCATTGTTTAGTGAACACAAGAGATTTTTATGTGTTTACCAAATAAATACTAAGAATTTATTTCCGCAGCAACGTTGAAAAATAAAACGCTACCACAATTTCTTCAGGCTTTTGAAGTGTAACTTCTCTACGCACGCATGACTTGGGGAGTAAGCTGGCGAACGTAACGTTACGAAAAGTGTGATCGGGCGAGGCGAACGGGAGTTGAGTGGGGGATATAAGCAAGAGAAAGCAGTGCGTGCGCACATTTTCTTTCTCTCTTCCTCTCATAGCCAAATACGTTTGAAGTTTCACTTCAGTCGTGTGGTCATAAGGACACTCGGTTTTTTTTTGTATTATTTGTGTCCATTTCTCGATAATTCTAAAGCCACCACGTACCACGTCCACTTACCATTACATTTCTTTGTTACAGATAAACCAGTAAATGATCTACAAAACCGTACCAAAACTGCAAAATGGTCGACTTATAGCAGTCAGCGGCCGGGGACATTTACTCGGACGGTGGCGGTGGAAGCGGAAACATGTTAATTCTGATGATCATACACTTCATTACGCTACCAGTACTAACATCTAGGCTCGTTAGGGGCGAGACCACAATGGATGACAAACAGCCGCAACCGCTCATCAGTTCCCGGGTAGTAAGGACTAAGTATGGTGATCTCAGGGGGTTTATAGTGACTCCAGAATCTAGGTTCTTAGAGCCAGTTGAAGTCTTTAGGGGTGTGCCCTATGCATCACCTCCTGTAGGTTCCCTGAGATTCATGCCTCCAGTTTCCGGCGCGCAATGGTCAGGTGTCAAAATTGCTGAAGAGTTCAGCCCAGTATGTCCGCAAGTGCTTCCCGATATAAGGAATGAGACCGCTGTGTTGAAGAGGATATCAAAAGGACGGCTGGAGTACTTAAAAAGGATACTCCCGTTCCTGACGAACCAGTCTGAAGATTGCTTGTATTTGAACATCTACGCACCTGCTCAAGGTAAGTCCAGTTAATGTCTTCGGTGTGTATTGCAGCTCCATTTTAGTAATTCTCTTCCGAACAGACTAGATAAGAATAAAAAGAGTGCTTACAAATCCGATTAGAGTCTCAGAACTTATTAACATTCAAAGGGATAAGCAGGCTAAGAGACGCCGTGCATTGTAATGTTTCTTTTATAAGAAAATTAACATGTAAATAAATACAAAGCTAGCTCTCCTTGATTACCGCTTGGTTCACGGCTATCTAACTAGCTAGAATTGCTATAGTACGAAAAATGTGACCTATTTCTGAAGGAATGTCATCAAAATGTCGTCACCAACACAACCTCTACTTTCTCATTCCTGATAAATTTATTCCCTTACTTTGTTACGACAAAGTGGCAACAGGGGTGTATAAACAAGGCATTTTAATCCAAATTTCGTCAGGCAAGCATTTCACTCGTAAATTGAGGGTGGGAACAAAAACTTGATTTATAATTTCAGTTAAAACCTCCCCAAGCTCCAGTGAGCTAATTTTGAAAAAGACTTTTGTTCTTGTCTGTGGCGATACACATTCATTTTAGCAGTTGGCCGGACAGGGATATTTTTTGAATGGCTGCGGGCCGGTATTAAAAATAAATGAAATGTCTTTTTATTACGGAACCCACGGATGTGACTAATTGGAACGTGAATGGCGGTAATGATGTTGTGTTTCTGCGTTGATTTTTGGTTCGTGTTAGAGTTGCGCAATAAAAGAAACAGCGTAAAATGTCGGATTTAAAATTCGTTTGAAGGATCGCCGCATAATGTTATGTATGTAAACAAATCCGCAAAACGGATACTGGTGATTTTGGATTTCTTTATTTAAGAGAAAGGAAGATAGCCGAATACGTCAGGCGTTACATTTCCCAAATTCATTGTAATTCTTTCTGCGGAAAAAGATTTCCCATACATTCTCATCATAATCAGCCAATATTGTTCCCACTGCTGGGACACAGGCCTCTTCTCTTCGAGATGGAGTGGGCTATAATCTACCACGCGGGCCCAGTGCGGGTTGGTAGATGTCACATGTCTTCGAATTTTTGGTTCTAGGACATGCTGGTTTCCTCACGATGTTTTCCTTCACCGTTTTGAGAGCAGTGGTGATGAAATTATTGACAAAAAGCAAAGCGCCTGTCTGGGTTGGAACCTATGACCTACAACTCGTAAGTCGCGGCCGTTACCACTGGGCCACCACTGCTCTCATTCTCATATTTATGTCATTCCACATTCGAACAACACCTTTAGAAACGAGATCCAATTCGTCACTTCATTAACCTAAAAACTTTTAGAATCTAGCCACTACCCTTACCGAATCTACTAACTAATTACGAGGCTGCACCTTAATCCGGACCACTCCAATAGAACCCAGTCGTACTAAAGGCACACACGTGGTTATGTCCAAAAAAACGTCTTGTTCCCTCTTATTACGATGCAGCCGTATATTCCCTCCGTCTGTCCGTAGGTAGTACGTCACCGGCTTTTGTCACAAATACGGTGGTACGGCTCTGCGCATACGAAATACTTTTTCCACCTAGGTATGTTTTTTTGGGCAGCATCTGAGTTTGGAACGGAGAGCGATTAGTGAGACTTTCCTGAATTTGTAGCTTGCTTTTGGTTTGTCTCTTTTTTGTGTTCATGTCTGTTGTGGTGTGGAAGCTAATGTGAGATGGATTAAGTTAAGAGGTTTTCGTGTCGATACCTTTGAGAGTCATTAGTGAATCATTGCATGTACAGTTAACGAAAGAGATAAGTATGCAGGATCGTCGGTTATAGTTGACGATGTTCTCGAATAAAATTTAATTTTATTAACCTTTCGTATGCCGGAACGTAGATCTACACGAGACACAATGGCTTTTTAATTGTGTCTGTAATAACGGCATTCAACCGGTTAATAGAAAGCAAATAGCTCAATTATTAAATTAAATTTCAATCGACAATATCCATCGGTTTCTTAATAAACTTCAACTGTATCCGACGATCCTGCATACTTATCTCTTTTGTTGACTGTACCTAAGTTATTTTTATTAACATTCAAAAATGTTACCAATAAAAAGTCTTTTAAAATATAATTTTATTTTGCCCTAGTTTCTGCTCGGGACTTCGTCCGTGTGAAATTTCTATTTCCCTCGACCCACCCCGTCGCATTGCATCGCCTGTCCGCGCTATTAATTCGTTTTCGCTAAGCATTCTTATTACAGACTTTTTTCTTTTTGCTTGGCCCCTAAAGGTCCTAACATGATGTTAATTATTAGCCTATTCCTCAAGAATTGGGCTAACAAATGCAAGAAGAATTTTTCAAATCCAACTGGTAGTTCCAGACATAAACGCGATCAAACAAACAAACACACTTTTCAGCTTTATTATCAGTATAGATATAGATTGACCAAACAAAAAAAAATCAGCTTTATTATTAATATACATACTCGTAGATATACGAGTAGATTGCTCTAATAATATTGATCTTTTGAATATGTTTATGAAGCCCATTGATATTTATTTTATTAATAATGTAATATGTATAATGTAGTATTTATAACTTCATACCTGCGGTTATTATACCATTGTAGTACCCGCAGGTATGGTTTTAAATATTATGATAGACGTCCGTACGTCTAGTCATCAATCAAATAGGTACAATTTAGTATCACTAGAAGATTCTTTTCACGAAATTCGAAACGAAATCTTTCATCCTGTCGTTTGCAATTCGAAAAACATATCTAATATGTAATAAACCGTAAAATTTTCAATCTACATTGAAATTCAGATGATTTTTCTCGTCCCCAAAAATGCGATTTCCCGGAAAATTTTGCGCCAAACTCCGAACACGTACGTGCGGTTTGGGGACCTCACTCCGAAATAGTCTTCTGGCTTTTTAATAACCGTAAATGACGCTCTATGCCGCTCCCTAAAATTTTCGCCTACCTGTGTCTATAACGGTGATGTGAGGCAAATTATTATGAGTATAGCAGACATGTTTTGTACCGTAGATAATATTCGGAATGATGAAAAGTGGTTTTGATTGATGAAAGTATTGTTTTTGTTAATAAATTATCTCAAAATTGATTTGATTGTTTTTTTTTTTGATTGATTGATTTCATTTGATTGTATTTTGTATTGTGATTTACTTTTTAGACTAGAAAATCTATATAAAATTTAAAGTCCTGACTGACTGATATATCAACGCACAGCCTAAACTGCTGGTCCTAGAGACATGAAATTTGGAAGATGTGTTCTTAGTGAAGAGTAGGTATCCACTAAGAAAGGGTTTTTAGAAATTCCACCCCTAACATGGTGAATGGGGAGAGGGTAAAATTTTACGCGGACGAAGTCGTGGGCGTGGTGGTATACGCATTCAAAATTGTTGACCCGTCCCTTCTTCTTCTTAGCGTGTCGATAGAAGTCTAAATGGACTCCAAGAATTTGGTTACGTGTTTGGCACCATCACTAGCGTCCATCAGTTCCTGTAACGTGCAGCTGACAGGACACGTAGGACATGATCATAAGTGTCCCATCATTTGTGGAACAGCACCACATTTTTCACTCCAAGGTGGAGTCGTCTATGAATTGACCCATTTACCCACTTACCTATATTCATCCTACAAAACTCTGCGACAAACTACTAAGGAACTTGTTAAAATACCGAAAATGAAATACCAAAAGGCAACGATCATTTTAAGCATTTATAAACTTCCCTTAGCGTCGTGCGTTCCTGAAAACTTCCGAATTATGGTACGTCGGATTCCGGTATTTGAGTCTAAACGGTATTACGGCATTCATACCCGAAGCGTTTATAATTCCGGTACAGAATTTACGCGGACCAAAACGTGGTCATGCAATTTGAATATGCTGAATAAATTCTATCTCGCGTAAATTGTGCACGATCTTCCAAATTTGTGTTTAGTTGGATGCCCAGACACTGATACCTATGTAATGTAAATACAGAGCAAATGTTTGCTCCTACAATCACTTTAATTATGACTAACTAGCTTCTGCCCGCGGCTCCGCTTGTGTGGATGTCGGATATTATCCAACGGGAACATGTTACCGGGACAAAAAGTAGCCTACTGACACTCTACAACCAGTACCACCAGTACTCCATAACATCAGCTACCTGCCAGTGGTCCCGTCAAAATCGGTCTAGCCGTTTCGGAGATTAGCCGAAACAAACAGAGACAAAAATTAAAAAAAATGTTTTTTTGTTATACTCGTAAGAAACGTATATAATTTCATATGCATTTAGTAAAAAGCTGTTATTTTGAAATTAAAAACAGACACTTCAATGTGTATGGATGTATAGATAGTGATGACGTTTACGATTCTTCACTTTTCCAGCGATGACTCAAAATTTCTACGACAGTTTATTGTAGGTTCAAGCATGGAAATGAAGCAATTAAAAATTTACGTGTTTTTCTCGTACAACGTAGCGTAGGATGAATCCAATCTTTTAAAGAAGATCTATCACAATTACATTAGACACGTGTCTATAAAAATAACCTCAACATAACAACATCTATTCACATAAGACCACTTATCAGCGCGACGTTTACGACAAAATTCTTCTCTATTTTCTCGCAAAAAGAACCACTTTAGGGGAATCTAATCTCAAAATAGAATAACAAGATAATCTAACCACGAGGTTATAGCAAAAAACTGATTTGACAGCCGTGTGAAGCTATAGATTTATACAGTGAAAGTTGATTTATGCCCCCGATGCGATCCATCAACGGATAACCGATAGTGTTGGCGGCTTATGAAGCACGGGATCTACTTACAATGATGTATAGCGTTGTTACGTTTTTCTGGTTCGTGGAAACTTTGTGGTGTAGGCGTAAATTGTTTTGCGGCTACAAGTTTTGTGTTTGACGTAACATAATTATACCTAACTTCTTAACAATCAAATTGTATTTTGTTGAAGTGAAAACTTATTTTGGCGCGTTGGGCATTTTTTAAAATGGGATAAAACTATTGAATTCGCGCCACTGTTACCGTAACGATACCGCTTCGGATCTTTCGGCTGTCCTCAGGATGTACTCGGTTTTAATGTATATCCGGTATGTCAGTGAGTGATGGCAAAGTATTCCGTTTGTGTTTTGTTTTCACTTCTGTCGGCACTCCCGGAGTGCCACTGTTTTTTTTTTACATCATTTTAGGGAGTTTGACAGTATTGTTTGAAGCCCAAATACAAGCAGCCGTCAAATTAGCAAGCTCTTACGGCTCGTATATACAGGGTGAAATTGAATTCATGGGCATCCTTTTAAGGGGTGGGCATTTTTTTTTCGCGATTTTAGGCTTAGTCCCATAGTAAAAGTTGTTCATAACGATGAGTACAATGACCCTTTAAAAGGATGCCCATGAATTTAATTTCACCCTGTATAGACTATATTTGCTATGCCGCATGCCCCAACTTGGATTCGTCTAGGTTAGTTTTTCACATATATATTTAGATTTTCCTTTGTGTTTATTCTTTTTCCTATCAATCCTCTCAATACATGTTTTTCCCTTAACAAGTTTGCATGATAACATTATATCAATACCATTTAAAATGTTTCCACCCCACAAGAGCGAAGAGTGTCACATTGCCAAATCAATGAGGTTAAGCTAATCGACCAATACAACATCACAAAGTACTCAACAACGTAACGTACGAATCCAGTATTTCGTTTGAGTCTCTTTCGCTTCATGACTAAATATATCTCGATATATTGAACGCTGCTTTGATATGAGATTTTCTTTATATTTCTTTATAAATGTTGTATCATTATGAAGCTTCGATTCTAGTAAATTGCTCAACATTTAAAGCCAATGGAGGGAAATTGATTGAAGAACGTTAACTCTATTTGAACGTAATAGGGGTACGTTAGATGAAATATTGGGAGCGTAACGTGCTTTGTTGAGTTAAAAGGTTATTTTCTAAATATATTATGACATTTACAATGAACTTTGACATTAATAATAATATATCGTTAATATCAACACAATGAAAGTTACTCATTCTCCAAACTTTTAGTTTAAAACTGATTCTAGGATACATTGAGGCCAAATTAATCAATGTATACCTAAAACTTATAATAACTTGTACAAGATTTTTATAAAGTTGTTTGCTTATACCTAATCCCACGGAGAGTTACAGCCAAAATGGTGAAGAAAGGTCGAGAGTTATATTTATTTATTTTATTTCTTCAGGATAACAAACAATTGCGCAATATTTAATATTTAGGTACAGGTATTTTATGAAACAATTAATCACGCAACCAGCATCATTATTCACAAATTAATTCAACTGTAAAAATAGTTTGAGCAAGATCCAAGCAAACTTAGCAAACAATTATTGTCTAGCATAGATTAACTAGGTTTGGTGAAATAACATGTGACAAAAAGTAAATGTGCGAATATAACAACTAAAACTATGTGGTATCTATTTGAGTGGATTTTTTAGAAATACTATTTTTAAACAGTGCGACTGACCACCCAAATAAATGATTATTTATTTTGTAAAAACATGCACACCTATACAGGCAAAGATCCAAGTTATTGCTCAGTTAAATTAAAAAAAGGAGACAAGTTTATAATAAGGAAGGAATAACAATAAGAAATAACTAACAAAACAAGCCCAGTATTTGCCTAGTATTACTTAATATTCGTCTTTAGTGAACACTAACACACACTTCATATAAATTTCAACTATAACGCCACATTAATATAGAACCCTTCACATAAAAGAAACATGAATGACGTAGTACCAACGCGCGCCATCTTAAAACAACTGCCACGTAAACATTAACACACTTTATCCCCAACGTGAGACCTAGATTCACTCGCTTTAACCGAAAAAAATTCCCAACGGACCAAACCGGCGCAACGATCACTTTTGTGGATAAATATTTCTTTATTCATGTCTGGATGAAGGCTAAAGTTTTCTATATTCTCCCAAGAGAACCTCGTTTGATCGAGACTAGAAAGTTTATCAAGATTTTTGGAGCACGTAACAAAAAGCGTTGCAGGTTTTTCTGAAAAAGTCTAAGTCTATTTAGCAAGGAATGGCCGACATATACCGAATGAGCCGACAGAAAAATTAGACATTCTTTTGTTAATTCTCAAGAATTTCCCAAAAAATAGAAGGTCTTCTAGATAAAATTTTGTTACATCTGAGTATGTTACTACAATTATAAATAATTGGAATAACTTAGTTACTAGTTTTTCTTGAAATCACTATACTTTACTTGACTTAACTTGGAGTTTATTTTTAACCTTTCACGAAACATCTCTACTAGGCGATAACCCAGTAACGTATCATAGTTAAGTATTTTTTCCTATGTACAGCTTCAAAGACCACTCATCTGGATTTTCCGCATCACCCACTCCTTAAAACTTTACTCAACCCTTTTATAAAGAGCCCGAACAAAAAAAGTCAACAATATTAAATACCAACGTCAAACTCCGTATCTCCGCTCCACGATTTTTTATTAGAAACGCTTCTTATATCATCAACTGAATAAAACACGATGGGTACAAGTAAATGGTGACCCAAATACGGATTTATTGCTTCGGAACTCCGGATTTGATTTATATCCAGGAGTGGATTGACTTACAACACATCGATTTTGTGAATTGCATTACAATCGATGAGGAGGATATGATATATGGAGGAGTATGTTTCAATTTGAAAATGAAGGGTGAATTATTATGAAGATGACACGGTTGAGTTCCGACGAAGTTTCGCTTAAGTTGTAAAGTAAACGGAATGTGAACACCTTGGATGTGATGATACCGATAAATTACAATTTAAACAAGCGATCATAATTATAGCAACAGTAGATGACGATACAGAATCGATTCAAACGATAATTGCAGTCGTTGGAATTTGATCATCGTATAAATAAAATAATACCATCTTATAGTCATTTATCATATTGACAAACTTCTCAATTTCTTCTAAAGCTTGCTAAAGCATAAACCATTTTTTTAAATATCGTTAGCGTTACACATTATGCGGTGGGATCATACAAACGTATATTTATCCCTTTCTACCGTCATTACCGTGCAGATTTGCAAGATAGCCTCGATGTTCCCGGCCAGTGTTTATGAAAGTCCCTACTGTAATGGTCTAAGTAATAAACTGGTCATATACAGGATGACGTGCTAATAGCTGTATGTCCGTGTTGTTTTAAACGGACATTGTGAGATTCAAACGTGTTTGGTGAGTCTCGTGCCAATTTTGGTGCTAACGTGAATGTAAATGTTTGAACAGTGTTTACAGGCAAAACATAAACGGAAAATTTATGAACACTTAAAAAACATAAGCTTACAAACGCATATTATTAGGAAGCACAGTACCTAAATAACCTATCATTCTCCACCACGAAATTCTCTGACATTCCCTTATACTCTTTCATTTCAATTTGTGTGTCGCAAGCAGTCTGACGTTGTTTTTATTGTATTTCAACTGCAGTTCTTAGTTATTTATAAGTTCCATTTGCAATTTTTAAGTTAGTCCACAAAAACTATAGTAGCCAAGCTATCCACTCCGGTCTTGCACCACACATCTAACTTCCAACAAAAACTTGATTTATCCTTTTCTTCTCGATCCATCATGGCTGAGATAAGACGAAGTGGGGGTTGGGGGGAGGACGGGCGAGATATCTCGAACCTTCACTGGAAATTCCCGTCGAATCCGATAGACAGCTATCCTTTTTTTGTTTCCATCCGGCAATCTGAATGGAAAGATGCGAGATAGTGAGTGTTCGGTATTGTTCAAATTGTTTGAATTTTTATGTGATAAAATTTTTGTTTCGTCCTTTTGTTGGACAGACAATGCTTCTTGGATTGGTACTGTTTCAGCGATTCTCTATCCTTAAAAAGAAAAGATGACTTCCTGTGATTACAGAGAATGAGTTTTTGACAAAAATCTTGGTAAAAGGTTTTTGTACAGAGCAATATCTTGTGAAGGCCGCAGGAACCCGTTGGATGCGAGAAGCACAGAACCGGTCGAAGTGGAGGTGCTTGGGGGAGGCCTATGTCCAGCAGTGGACGTCTTTCGGCTGAAATGATAATGATGAATATCTTAGATACAATGAAGAGTAGGTATGTAGGTTTATTAGAAAAAAAAAAAAACGTCGAAACCTAGAAACGAATTGCTTTCTCATCATGATTTCGAACAAGCATGAATCCAATAAATCTTCGTTTGACCACAACACTGCCTTTATTCAAAAAAATAACCTATTACTCATTTGCAAGTATCCCTACCATGTCCCACATTCGTCGCCTCCGATTAAATGTGTCATCTCATCTCACATCAAACTAGCCCTTATTACCATCGCCCAAAGTCGATAATCGTCTCCTTCTACCCCGATTCAAAACTGACAAAAGAACTTTGCAGCGAAAATAAAGAAAAATTCGAATAGGGTCATTCGGGAATAATAAGCTAACTAGGTTAGAAATTCTTTCACTACGCCCCTGTGTAGTGGCTCTTAAATCTTCTATACCTACTTATGCCTTTAGCACCACCGTTCGTACATTATCGACCTTTAAAACTAAAGTAGGTACCTACGTTTCCTCGCATTTTTATCTTTGCAGAGTGAGCTGAACGCCAAATTTTAACACTAAGTGCGTTGGCATTATTCCAAGCTTCAGGCGAGCAGTAAGTAATATGTTGGGTTAAAAGGTCACAATTTTGCATAAGTAGTGACAGGTTTGGTACATTATCTCCTCGAAAATTTATTATAATGATCCATTTTCGTCTGGTTTTCGGTTTTCATATTCTCTATTTCCTCTGGAACGATCAAGTTTTCGATAAATAGTTCATTGGATTTTATATTCGCATTATCTAGCTAGGATTTAGTTCAGTCGAGAGGAGTTATTTCGTGAACATCTATATTAAAAAGTCCATGAATATTAAAATTGTGATACGCGTAGGAGGTCTTATACCTTTTCCTCTTTATCACATACATAATATTATTATCAACTATGTGGGTCGGTAGATACTTAGACAGCCTTTACTAAGATGGCCACACTATCTGTTACCGCCTTGAAAGCTATCATCGCTACATTTATTGGTTTCTAGACGCTCATAAAAATAACATATAGGTATAACATATCTTGTCTGTCCTTGTGTTGGGGGCGACGTATTAGTTCGGTTATGACCCGAGCGGGCTATATTGCTCTTTTGGATAAGTTTGGTGATTATCTGTTATCGCTCTTTCTATATTGTTGATTAAGTACTATTTGTTTTGCGGGGGCCTGTTGTGGAATGTATTAATTTATGTGCCATCTGAAAATATTTTTGTTTTTGTTGGTTGAATCAGTATTTTTTCCAAGTGGAATGGTGCTAATAGTATACCTACTGATATAAAACAATGATTAAATCACAGAAGTTTACGAAATTTTGAAATAGATTTGCCTTGATTTAGAACCTACCAAGTCGTTGTAACGTTTAAGGTGTTTTGAAGATCTAAATAAAAAGTCATGCAAATACCCATGATATACAAAATTAATGAGATAGAAATATCTTTAAACAAAAAATACACAGGGGAAGAAACAGACAATTGGGGACCATGCAGCAAAAGGGAGCCAAGTCCAAGTTTAAAAAAATGTGCCTCGTACATGCATCAAACGATAGTCCTAATTTTTGTTGAAATTGTAGATGAAAGAAACAGTAACAGCAAAAATTTGGATCTGCCTCCCTTTCGCTGCAAGGTCCTCGATTCTAATAGTGAAATTGTCCCCGTTTTTTTTTAAACTATTATTGTCAAGCTCACGTTTATTACTACAAATTATTTCTTGCATCGACATTTCTAACCTCTGTCATTCTTCTAGCAGGTGTAAGAGACGCAGTGGCTCGCTACCCAGTGCTGGTCTTCGTGCACGGAGAGAGCTACGAGTGGAGTTCTGGCAACCCTTACGATGGCACCGTCCTGGCCTCTCACGCTGGCCTGGTCGTCGTCACTATCAACTACAGGCTCGGGATCTTGGGTAAGTCTATTTACTAGTATACGTTTCAGTAAGATCGTCGTCGGTTATGAATATAAAGTTTACGATTGCTATCGCTGATCGTCACTGAGAATGATTTTGGAAGTCGAAATTGAAATCAGCGTTACATTTTATAACTTACTCATTTTAATGCGAAATCAACCAGTGATGCAGAATAACTATTAATAAAGATTTATAATCAAACCAGGGCCGCCCGAAAACGCGTTGGGTTGATGATATCTGACAGCCTTGTATGTGCAAGAATACTTGTAGTAAAATGTGGGTTTCCCTTTCGAGGACTACTGGTGTCTATGTCTACTTATTTTCAAAGAAAACTTTAAAAATACCCTGTTTTCAACTTTGTGCTTGTTATGCCCTCAAGGTTGACACTATTAAGTACAGGTTGTGGGTAAGTGAAATGTTTGAATTATAAGTAGGATAGAGGACCTCTTTGTGGTAAGTTAAGGGTAGGGTTTGGGTCTAGCAGTGGGACACTCGTGCCCTCTTGTGTTGACCATCGATTAAGACTGAAGTAGGGATCCCAGATTTCTACAAAGTTTCCTTTATGTAAGACGTAAGTTTAAGCATGTCTTAATATCCTAGTTTATTGTTATAAATGAGAAAATGAATGTTTAGATATGTTTGTAACTCATTCACGCAAAAACGTCTAAACGGATTTGGATGAAATTTTGCACCCAGATAGTTTATGACTTGGATTAACACATAATAATATGATAGTTTTTATTCCGGTAGTACGTTCCCGTAAGATACTTTTCGATCTCTACGCGGGCGAAGCCGCTGGCAAAAGCTAGTTAGGAATTAATAATAATAAGGTTTTCATCCATGCATTTCCAAATCTTGAGGTCCAAATATTTTTTTGTTTTTTTTTTTTTACATATACGTACGATAATTTTGCAAATTTTTTCAAAATTAATCATGTGGGTCAATGAAATAAAATATTTTTTCTAAAATAATAAGTCAAACATAGAAACAACTACTTCAAAAAAAGCAAACATTGAATTAACCCCTAATTGGATATCAAAATGCAATAAAACTACGTTCAAAAACATCTAGTTTCAAAACAAAATGAATCTTCGAAACTTATAAAATGATATTCATTCCGTGACTTCGTAAAGAGACACGGACGCGCCCGCCGCGCCGCTCCGTTAATTTGGATCTTGAATAAGATTGTTACATCAAAGCTGCCCACTTCCCGAGCTATCCCGAATCTTCCCGAGCGAAAACGAAGCGGCAATGCTAATTGCATTCCAATTTAACCCAAAGAGATAGCTCGTAAAAGAAATTCCCCCCAAGCAAAACTATCTTTATGTTAACCTATCTTACTTAAAATTTATTAATTCAGAACAAGATTGGGCAAGTTGCAATTCGTTCATTTAAATTTTAAATGACCAAAACTTAAATTATTTCAAAGTGAAACTTGAATTTTAGTGGTTGAATAATAAATTAATTCTTCTTTAACAAATTGCATTTTAATTGAATGGAATATCGGATTAGATTCCCTAAAAAGGATTATTTGTAAAATTATCTTTATGGTAGGTTTATCTTCGGCCAACACCTCAGGAAGCTCTAAGTGCACGGCTGGGTCAAAGGGCTTGATTCAGAAAGCCGTATTTCTGGACAGGGCACGCATAGTGAGGTTCCTCTCTCTAGAGCCCTAACCACCGACAGCTTGGGCCCTGTTCCAGATGCCGATGAGCCACTATTTTTTTATATTTTAAATGTTTTTCCATTAAAAATATTTAAAAATGTAACCAATATGTACTCGTAGGTGTTCCCCTGTTTCGCATACAGAAATTTTAAAGAATTTCGTTTCGCAGAAAATGTTTCATATAATATTTGGTCCTTGTATTATTTCGAATATTATTGTTTCAACGACTATTTACTAGAATGAAACATATTTCACAGAAACACAATTCAATGAATTTTATAACCACGTTTATTTATTTAAAAAATTAATCAAACAGTCGAATCATTTTTTAACGAATATTGTTTGTTCGGTGTATTTTTCCATGGTAGTTGAATGAACTATAAAAATAATGGTTTCTATATGCGATCTCGGGACTAGGGGCACCCCGACTTGGGTTAGGTTAGGTTTCTTTAAACTCTGTAGACAGAAATAGGGGTCCCGTGAAGCGGGGCACCGTCGACTACGTCTTATTATTATTGCTTGTAAACCAACTTAGACCCGCCACGTGAACTTCCCCACGAATTGAAACGTTTAGAAACTGTCAGTCGATAAAATGTTTTTTCATCCCACCATCTCGGAAAGAGTATTTTTAATCTTCAATATCTGAGTGGAAAAGCCGTTTTTATTCTCTAGAGGATAAAGTAAATTGAATTTAGAACATCGTGTGCACTAAGTTTGTGAATTAAAAAAATATTACACTCAATTTAAATAACTGTAACAACGTTACTTTAAAATTTTCTTAATTATACCTTAGTATTATTTTGTTATAATTTAAAGATTATTCTGTAATACTTACCTGTCATAATGTAGTAATTAATACCTAAACTGAAATAAAAGTGTACCTATCTTGTGATTGTAAACGTTTTTTTTTTGCATTTAGTCATTTCCTCGCTGAGGTGGAATGAAAAGTTACGTGTTGCACTCGAGTGCAAAGATTTTTCACCTCGTGCTCTTTTGATTCCCTCGCTAACGCTCAGGATTCTAATTTTGAATCACTCGCTGCGCTCGTGATTCAATTTTAGAATCCTTCGCTTGCTCGGTCATCAAAATTGAACACGCGGTTAAAAAGCAACTTTGCACACTTGTATAACAAATAACTATTCTTGGTAATGAGTTTTATATTAACTAAACACTAGAGGATAAAGAATATTTGATTTGTTATTCTATGATATGAATATCGAAACATTAAATTTTATTTGTAACAAAAATCTATGGTTTTTTTTTTTCAAACTAAGTATTCTACGTATTGATTATTGTATGAAACGATATTAATAGAAAAAATGTATGTGAAACGAAATTCTATGAAACTGTTGTCTATAAAACAACGTACAACCCAATATGTATGCCAATGAAATAAAGGAATAATATAATCAGGTTGATGTGATGATTCGCCATTATTTTTCCAAAAACGCCTTTTTTTACTTTAACTTTAAAAGTGAAGTGTTTCTTTTACTTTACACGTCACTTTTACTTTACTTATACCATTCAGAACAAAAACATGAAATTTCACTCTCCTTTGCTTGCACAAATAGCCAGGAGTTTCAAACAAAACAAACGCTGCAAAAGCGCTGACACGAAGAGATGTAAAGCTAACCTGGCCCTTACCTCTGCACCCGAAAACATTTCCCCACATTCAAACGAACGTTTATTTAACCCTAAAAATACATACTTACACAAACTCCACATTTTCATTACGTACTTAAGAAAACAAGAGCTCTGCAACGACCATTCTATTCACAAAATCATTGTCTCAAAAGGATAATATTCCACTTAGCAAGACAATCCCACTTTATTTTGGCATTATTCTGAGTTTATTTTCTGTGTGGGCCCATCATGGCCGCAGGGAATTTGATAAGACCTTGTTGTTAAAAGGATATAGCTGACAAATATAGACAATAACCATTCTGTTGCTTTGATTGTGCCTAAGAATCTTAAGTATCCGACTCAATATCTGAGGTAGTTGAGCCAATAAAGAGATAAAGGTTGTAGGAGACGATTGTCATTTGTTATTAGTTGTATTGTTAACAGAGACTATTCTGAACCATCTCCATTATGTTTATTTTGGACTTTTCCGGGCTCTTCCAACATGATTCATTATGATTGTGTTTACTCATAGAAAGTAGGCCTTTTTTTTGTGGGAAATCATAAAAGAGTGTCAGACTCTTAATGACTAAAACCTATCCGTGTTCCTTCCTTAGCCCTTTATGTTCCGGGGTAGCGGTAACCCTTTCGGACAATCCCGCACCCCCGGCAGGCTTCGGCCCTGGCAGGCCCCTTCCTTTTTGCTGACATCTCTTTGAGGCGCGCGTGGAACACGTACGCGCCGTCCGGCACGGGCCTGGTCCTGATCGGACGGTGAGCTACCCATTACTCTCCGTCCGCAGGCCCGCGCCTAAGGTGGCCGGGAGTCGTCACGCGGCTCCCGACGCCCGGAGCGTCTCACGCGGCGGCTCGGACGTGTGGCTCTCTCCCTCAGCCGTTCCGCCACCTCCTTCACTAGCATGACTGCTTCGCAGAAGGAGGTGACTGCCTCCCGCTCCCTCTCGCCCCGGACCATGGCTTGAACCAGGGCCGGACGCGAGAGGTCGCCGCCGCTGCCGATCGCCTCTACGAGGGCACGGCGGTGCTCCGCCCATGCGGGGCAGACCTCCACCGTATGCTCCACCGTGTACCTCTGGGCGATCCTCGCAATGGTGACACCCGGGCGTCTCCTCCCGCCTGATGATGTGCAGGAACCTCCCAAAACATCCGTGTCCGGTGAGGACCTGCGTCAGGCGATAGGTGAGGACGCCGTGATGCCTCTCTAGCCACTTCTCAAAGAGGGGTCTTATCGCCACTATCGTGGCGTGCCCTGCGCTGGGTTGCGAAAGTCGCTCCTTCCATGCCACCATGAGATAGGTCATGGGGTCTTTGGGTAAAACCTTGCAAGTTACCCTCCCAACCCCTTAAAAAATTGTGACGGTCCATGCGCCAAACCCCCTGTACAAGGACCTTATGAGCAAATGCCTCTAGATCTAGCGCTATAGGTCGTGGCTTGTCCGTCAGTGAGTAAATTTAAGATTTTTGTTAAATAGATTTTGCGGTCACCCTTCCTGTACTCCGAAGGGTCCTTGGTAACAATAGTAGTTTAAATACTAATAAGAGTCTTGTGTAGACTCTTAATTGAAATAGATGCATGGCAACTTAACATGCAAACAGGTGCTTGTAAACGTTAAGCAATTAAAAATTCTGAGAAAATGTTTTCTAAAATATTGAGAAAAGTGACATAAAATTTAAGGTTTTTGGTAATGTTCAGTTTAGTTACTTGCATGATTGAGCTGCATTCAGACCGGAATCGAACCTAACATAGTTGGGAAAAAACTGGACAGATGATGATAAAAGCGTGATAGATAAATAAAAAATAAATCGATGTAGAATATCAAAATTGATAGGTGACAGTATTTTTAAACCACAGACATTCTACCAAAATAAATATTTATTCGCCAAACAAAACCAGCAGAGATTTTTAATTTTGCGAGTCTATGAATAAATAATTTTAATAAAAATTTCGCCACGAATCCAGAATGAATATTAAGTGTGTTTTATTTTTGCGAATAATTTCCGTGAAACTGAAAGTTATCTCTTTGAGTCGGAGTTAATTGAATAAACACCTCGTGGAGTTAGTAATATTTTTAATAAGATTGTAGCACAATATTAGGTCTAGACTTAAATAATAATATAATAGACACTTAAATTAAGTAAATGAAGTACCTACCGTACTTCATTTTCGTAAAATGATAAGAGAAAAACCTTGCCTGAATTGTATTCTTTTATAAGAGAAAATAAAAAGAAAAACAAGTAAAAGAAAAATGTTTCCAAGACTAATGAAAGTAAGAAAACTTAGAAGTAAGTGAAATACAAAATATTTTTCATGTAGGTACACTAGATACTAAAGTAACTACCTACAGCGCGAACTAAATATATTATATTATGATTGATTATACTCCCTGAGAGGCTTGTGGCTAAGTAATAACAGCCGCAAGGCTCGATCGATCAAGTTAAGCTACGCTTACTGCGGTTGGTCCGTGGATGGGTGACCATTTTTACATATCAGACCTCTCCGTGACTCGGAAAGCACGTTAAGCCGTTGGTCCCTGCTGTCATTCGTCGAACTTTGACAGTTGTTACGGGTCGTCGGAAGCCTGAAAGTCTGACAACCGGTCTTACAAAGGGGTATCGTGTTGCCCAGTAACTGCGTTGTGGAGGTCAGATAGGCAGTCGCTCCATGTAAAATACTGGTATTCAGCTTCATCCGGTTACACTGAAAGCCGAACCCGACATAGTTGAAAAATGGCTACGCAAATGATTTCTAACTAATACAAAGCTAATTGTGTAATTCGGGTAGGTATTACGTAGGTCCACGAGATTTTGCATCAATCCCTACGTCTGAACATAGAAGACTTTGAAACGCTTTTCCGCAAGCACCAATATAAACGGAGCCAGCATACCTCACCCGGCATGCTTTTGTAATAGAGAACAACACAAAAAGGGAACTTGTCACATTGTTGCGAAAATTTTCACTTTATACCGAAATAACTTAGGTGGGGTCACACGGGGGAGAGAAATTAGGGATGACGCGCGGAAAAACAGTAGTAGGTAGGTAAGGTAAGAATTTGAAATTAGCTGGCTTTAAAGCTGATTGTTGGCATTGTTTAAACCAACACTATTATTAACCTTTGAACCGCCCGACTTTATATCAGCTGTGGTACAGCCAGCGCCCGAAAAAAAAAAAAAAAAACAATAGAGAATCAATTGTGTCTCATTAGCGGAGCTTGACAGAACGAGCTGTGATGATGTCATAATAATACAGATTAAACGAGCTGTGGTATTTGGTCGTATCTATATGACCCTGGCGGAATGGACACGAAAATATTTGTCGGATTAATCTGGCGTAAGCGATAAAATATTTTAAATTCTGAAAACAGCTCATTGAAAGTATTCCAGTAACACGAACTAGATTTTAACTAGGATAGCAGCCTTAACCTCAAAAAGGAATAATCAACATAGTTATTTTCAATCCCATCAATATTCAATATTATTCTAACCCCAATAGCACCCACAATGTATCGTTCTGTGGCCAAAATCTATTTTAACTCGATAAACGCCAACGTAATTGTTTGCGTTTAACTCAAACGTTATGGTTATCGTTGCTACGTAGATTTTATGGCGCAAACATAATAAACAAGACGCAAGTTCAGTTTAGTGTTGCAGACTAGAAAGTTTTCGGTTTCGGTTCAATAAAGTTGAAATCTTTATTGGGAATATTTTGGATTTATGAGTTGAAAATAAAGTTTTCGTTATTGTCCTGGCGCCTTTTCCTTACCAATTTTATATTTATATCCAAACTTTTTTGTAACGTATTTTTTCCATTTTGTACCTACTCGTTTGTAGACACCGCCTAAATGTAGGCGAACAAAATGGCCTCCACACTAACAATTTGATAGCTGGGAATTTGTAGATATTTTATTTAATAGATCTAAAGATTTCTGCGAACTATACCATTCGATATCGTGGGCGATTCGACTTGCCATTTTAGTAGTCGAGTGACGTCATTGCGTCTGTCGAGAAATCAAGAGTATCGTGTATATACCTACCTTACGTGCCTAGGTATACTACTATTGTGTATTTTGCGTACCTTAAAGTAGTTGTATTCACGTGTCTATTTTTCTTCTACAGGGTGTTACGGAAAGGGTATATCAATACAAACGGGTTGAAGAGTGTATCTGGTCTACAAAATTTCAGCTCAAAAGCATTAACCTTGAAAATGCTTAATATTATTTTATTTCGACATCACGGCGCTGCACTGGCGCGCGGCGGCGTGATGTGCGTGTACTAGGCGCACAGACACACTACAGATAATGGATAATGAACCTCGTAGTGCGGTGACACGTTTGTTATGATTTCAATTAAATAAACTATCGAAATGAAAAAATATTAAGCATTTTCAAAGTTACTGCTTTTGAGCTGAAATTTTGTACAGACATTCTAGACCAGATAACTCTTCAACCCGTTTGTATTGATATTCCCTTTCCGTAACATCCTGTATACGGCTGAAAATTTTGTGGAGAATAGTTTTGCTTGCCGTACGTCCTGAGAGAACGTTCGCATTCTAATCTGTCAAAAATACCTATTATATATAATTATACTATACAGAGAATCGCCCCTCAGGACGTCCGGCAAGCTATGATTGCCAATACGCAGTACAAACGTGGAATTACGGGTACAAAATAACAAAAGTGCTTATTACAATTTCCATTTATACAATTTAAGAAACAATAAATATTTTTCCGAACATGAATTGTCACGAAACTCCCGTAACGAATAAATACGTGTAGTGTACCGTTTCACGTTTATTATTCAAATATTTTAATAGAGTAAACGTTCATGCTTCACTGTTCGAATAAACATGTCCGGTTTTTTGCGAAAAATAACGTAAATTAATGAAAACGAGGGTGTTATGACGCGACGCGGGCGGTAGAGCAATAGGCGGTAGGTACATCATCTTTACATATAATTATATAGAACTAGCTGCGCCCCGCGGTTTTACCCGCATAAGTGTAGATTCCGTGGGAATATCGGAATAAAAACTATCTTAATATGTCCTTCCCCGGGACTCAAACTAACTCTCTACTAAATCGGTTCAGTGGTTTAGGCGTGAAAAGGTAACATACAGACAGACAGAGTTACTTTCGTATTTATAATATTACTAGCTGCGCCCCGCGGTTTCACCCGCGTAAATGTCGATTCCGTTGGAATATCGGGATAAAAAGTAGCCTATAATATGTTAATCCAGAGTGTCAGCTACTTCCATACAAAATTTTATCAAAATTGGTCCAGCCGTTTGAGCGTGAAGAAGTAACAAACATATAAACACACACACAGAAACTTTCGCCTTTATAATATTAGTGTGATAGTGTGAAGTGTGATTAATGTAAACAAAATATTATTGTATGTAAGCTGTGGTTACCTGTAATTGAGTGTGCATTACAGGATAATGTATAATAATACAAGTTATAAAGATAATAATTTATTGTAATGTATGTCGTTGGTAATCCTTAAGGCGCTTACATGAGCTAAACGCAAAAAAACGGTAGTTTTCGAAACAATAAAAGTATATGATCGCCTACAGTAAACAAAATCAGAAAAATATATGATATTCTTCAGGATATATGCTAGATAGATAGTGTTTTGAAAACACAATACAACTAATTTGGTACGATAGAAAAAAATCATGAACATACCTCTAAAAAACTTTCTTTTTACAATAAAAACCATACTAATATACATACAATCATTCTGATTTTTTGTCAGATTATTCTACAAGTAACATACTAAAATGATAGTGTTTTATTTTTTTATTTAAAACAATAGTTTTTTTTGTAAATCGAATATTCATAGTTCCGAACATAAAAAGTGCGCGTGTGTGCGTGAACGCCCGTGTAGCGACAGTGCCGGCCGAGGCCTGATGCTATACGGACGTGTCGCTCTTTTCGCCGCACTATTTCCGTCAAAATTGTTATGTTTTTGTTAAGTTTTATTTGTAAATTCATTGTTTATTATTATTTGCATTATCTTCTTTCCGTAAATATTTTTATTTCGTGTAAATATAAAATACTTTTAAGTTTGTTATGTATGGGTGCAAGGCGCGCGCCATCTATTGTACGGCGAGTCCCAACTCCCGGGCGTTTCACTTGTGTCTACCGGCAGTGGTCCGCGTAACCTAACAAAGTTAAAATAGGGTAATAATTTGTAAATAAATGGGAAATATAGTGAAACATTCCGTTAGGAGGACTACAAAACGTTCATATAAAACAAAAGCCGAACATAATATGAACGAAAGTAAAAAGTATGAGCATTTTATTTTTAACTGAATATTTTTATTTTTGCAATAAAACTATGAATTTTGGAAACATCTAAGAAAGTGCAGTCGGTATTTTCGACTTCACGTACAACTGTCACAGTGACGTATGTGGACGACGTGTAGATTTGTATTCGAGAGTCCCCGGGTTCGATTCCCAAGGTTACGAAATCGTACTTTCTTTTTAAATTTTATTTAAATGTATTTTGAATTTTTAGATAGATAGTGTTTTGAAAACATAATACAACTAATTTGGTACGATAGAAAAAAATCATGAAGATACCTCTAAAAACTCTTTTTACAATAGAAACCATACTAATATACATACAATCATTCTGATTTTTTGTCAGATCATTCTACAAGCAACATACTAAAATAATAGTGTTTTATTTTTTTAGTTCAAACAATAGTTTTATTGTAAATAGCATAATATTCATAGTTCCGAACATAATAAGTGCGCATGTGTACGTAAACGGTAAACCCCCGTGCGTGTAGCAATAATGCCGGCCGCCGAGGCCTGATACTATACGGACGCGTCGCTCTTTTCGCCGCATTATTTATTTGTACCTACATACATTCATTGTTTATTATTACTATTTGCATATCTTCTTTCTGTAAATATTTTTATTTCATGTAAATATAAAATACTTTTAAGTTAAAATAGCGTAATAATTTGCTATCAATTATATCATTTGTAAATATGGGAAATAAAGTGAAACATTCCCTTAGGAGGACTACAAAACGTTCAAATAAAACAAACGCCGAACATATGAACGAAATTAAAAAGTAAGAGCATTTTATTATTACTGAATATTTTTTTTCGCTATGAATTTTGGTAGTTTAAGAAAATGCACTTATTACGCATAAGCTCAGTTTTTTCGACGAGATACGCAATCGTTACATTGGCTTATGTAGACGACGCGCAGGTTCGTGTTCAAGGGTCCCCGGGTTCGATTCCCAGTGATACGAAATCGATTTAATTTTATTTAAATGTATTTTGAATTTTTAAATATATTTTTATAAATAACTAAAAAAACGTCTACAATGTAATTATCTTTCACAGGAGAAAGAAAGTCGAAAATATCAACACGGAAGTTACTTCTAATGCGTAAGTACCTACACGTTTTCTATGCCATTGTAACAATAAAAAAAACCTAAATTTATTAACAGACCGCGACTTATTGATAATATGCATAAAGAAATCACAGATTCATCCGAAAATTGCGATGAAAATTATCACAAGCAAGAGTTTAATTTTTATTGATTGTGTTTATAATAAATAGAAATCATAATAATTATGTATGAATGTTAGGTACGAGTACCTAATCCTTGAGGCCGTTTACACATCATGCCGAAGCTGCAGCGGCATCGCCGCCGCCGCGGCGCCGCTGCATCAGTCACCCTTGGATTTGTTTGTATGAACACACGGCGCCGCCGCGCCGCCGCGCCGCCGGCGGTGCGGCGCGGCGACGAGTTTTGATAAGATCTATCAAAACTCGCCGCCGCACAGTGGTCTGAAAATCGAGCTCCATACTCATAGAAACTTAAAGTACGGAAATAAAAAAACAAAAATTGTAATGGGTCTAGTATACCTCCCTTTACGTAATATTAACGTATGGATGGTATCAGTCGCTCCACGCGTGAGAAAAAAAAGTTTTTTGTTTTTTTTTGTATGGGAGAAAACACTAACCCCCTTATTCATAATCCTATTTTATCTCTATTTTAGCTAAAATAGGTTTATAGAACGTTTGTCTTTATCTGTCACGTTGTCATTTCTGTGTGTAAGAAAGAGACAAACCCCATTTTAACTAAAATAGGTTTGATAAGTTTTATGAATAAGGGGGTTAATGTACATTTTTTTGAAACTGAATTGAACTGATAGGCTGGAGCTCACACGAGCTATTGTACCATACACGGCCATCAAGATGACATACAATTCATGGACCGTTGGGCGCCGCTTTGCACGTAGCAAATTTTTGAAATTTTGTGTTTTCGATATGTGATTTTTCAAATCTTTGACGTGAATAAATGAACTTGCTGATCGATTTACTTATACTATCGTTACTTTTAGCCTGCTTATGACCTTTATGATGACAACAATTAAAAATTATGTTGATTATAAGTACCTATACGTTTTTTTTTAATTTCATTCCAAGAACTACTTAACTCATTTAATCACCGTTGTAGTGTATCTATTAAATAGATATGTAAACACTGTCTCATTCACACAAGCGGGGTAGCTGCTGTCAGTTATGTTATGTCATCTGTCAGTTACGAGGAATGGCGGGAAACAGACAAAGTGAAGCAGGCTATATACGATGGCGCTTGGTGTGGTAGTGAGCCAGTGAAGTGATATGTTTAACATAAGTACGGAATCAACAGGATTCTACAACCGTGATTATGGTTGAGTTATAATTAGATACTGCTTCAATCTGAGCCTCAATCAGAGCCTGTTCTTCCACGATGTTCAACTTGTTTTCGTTTGAAAACTTAAAATAAATTGGTCAGCAGAACATTGTGGAAGATGGCTTTGGATTCTCCCATACCTTTTCTTCGCCACAAACTAAGCGCAGAGGCACAAAAGAACACATAAACATACTGGAATCGTCTTCGTCTGCCATAGTTTGCTTATACAAACTTTGCCCTGAAGCACCATCAAAGCCATACTTGCATATAATTGTTAACTCTTTGCCATCCAGCGAAGGTTCCACACGTAGGAATTTTCCAAGCTTTGCACAGTTTTATCCAAAATTTAGCTTTACTTTTACCTCTTCTTCCGTGATGTACAATGGTAACTTTTGGAGGGCAGCAGTCCTTCTTCGCCTCAAGGATGGCAGTATAAGAAGGACACAGTGGTACTCCTTCTTTTGCACAAGATCTTAATGTTATATACTGCCACTTCGAAAGCTTCAATGAGGTCAAAATAAATAAAGCTTTATCAGCGGAATATATAGGCACAGTTTCCTTGGGCTTTAACAATTTATTTATCCTTGTAGCCTCTTTGCTCCGAGACTAGTTTAACGATATCTGCTATATTCTTGTCATGTGCTTTCAAACCGGTTGCATGAGCAAGGCTTTCAGTGCTATACGTTAGGAGGTCTTCCGCTCTTCTTCTCTTCTGTAGCGGGCTTAGCTCTTTAAATGGTTTTCTCGGCCTCACAACTGATGTTGATGTTCCAACACTGCACGTCTCCGGTGTGTAGGATGTTGATGCACCCTCATTTAAAACAAAGTCAGAACTGGAACGGGTTTGCTGCTCTACTGACACTAAATAAGGGGTCATCTTTCCTTTCATGATCTCAGGCCATTTTATGTTCTCTTGCAGCCATGTCTCATACTTTGTTATGTATGTACGTCTCGTGAGATTACACGAGATCCATTTGTTCCTCAACGAACAAACATAAGTCTGACAGAATTGTTTCAATACCCTCTTTTCATTTTCTGACAAATCAATAGTATTCTCAAAAACTTCAAATAAAACATTGGGCTGTGAAAAACAATTGTTGTTTGTCACAAACATGACAATGTCCAAATTGGTATCACAACCTTCCATCACAGCACAATTAAAAAAATAACGTAATAAGTTAGCGCGCACAAGTACTGAGAGCTACTGATAAAAGTAAGCTCAAACGTCCTGTTTTTATACAACTACCCTCATTATCGTTCGCTATTCTTTAATTAGGTTTTACAGACTTTAATATTACAGACAATAGAATTTTATTGTGACTAGGGCCCATTTGGCCCTGCTAGAGCTGGTTGATGCTCATGTCATTAGTATATAATTATAACTCAACCATAATCACGGTGATTAAATGAGTTAGTTCTTGGAATGAAATAAAAAAAAAAACGTATATAATCAATATAATTTTTAATTGTTGTCATCACAAAGGTCATAAGCAGGCTACAACTAACGATAGTATAAGTAAATCGATCGGCAAGTTAATTTAACCTCGTCAAAGATTTGAAAAATCACGTATCGAAAATTCAAAATTTCAAAAATTTGCTACGTGCAAAGCGGCGCCGAACGGTGCATGAATTGTATGTCATCTTGATGGCCGTGTATCGTACAATAGCTCGTGCGAGCTCCAGCCTATCAGTTCCATCCAGTTTCAAAAAAATGTACATTAAGTGTTTTCTCCCATACAAAAAAAAATAAAAAACTTTTTTTTCTCACGCGTGGAGCGACTGATACCATCCATACGTTAATATTACGTAAAGGGAGGTATACTAGACCCATTACAATTTTTGTTTTTTTATTTCCGAACTTTAAGTTTCTATGAGTATGGAGCTCGATTTTCAGACCACTGTGCGCCGCCCGCGGTGCCATACTATTATATTCTGTGGCGATGCCGCTGTATTGGTTTCTCTTGGATTTGTATAAGCCCTTGCGGCGCGCCGCCGCGGCGCCGTGTGTTCATACAAATCCAAGGGTGACTGATGCAGCGACGGCGGTGCCGCTGCAGCTGCGGCATAATGTGTAAACGGCCTCAAAGATTAGGTACCTAACATTCATATATAACTATGATTCCTTTTTATTATAAACAAAATCAATTTTAAATCTAATTTCTTGCTTTTGATCATTTTCATCGCAATTTTCAGATGAATCTGTTACCTATTTCATTATGCCCATTATCAATAAGTCGCGGTCGGTTAATAAAAACATTAGGTCAGAATTTTTTTTATTTTTGTAATAGCTTAGATAACGTGTAGGTACTTGCGCATTAGAAATAAGTACCTAACTTCCGTGTTGATATTTTCGACTTTCTTTCTCCTGCAGACTTTTTTTAGTTATTTATAAAAATATTTAATAGATATATTTAAAAATTCAAAATGACATTTAAATAGAAAATTCGATTTCGTAACCTTGGGAATCGAACCCGGAGACTCTCGAATACAAATCTACACGTCGTCCACATACGTCACTGTGACAGTTGTACGTGAAGTCGAAAATACCGACTGCACTTTCTTAGATGTTTCCAAAATTCATTGTTTTAGAAAAAAACACTGCAAAGTGATAATTTTTATTTCGGAAGTCGGTGTCGCTGGTTCCGCATTTTCGTTTTTTGACACCGACTTCCGAAATTATAGTTATTTATCACGCTGTAGTGCTTTTTTTGAAGTCGGTTGTTTTTTTTTTCTTTCTAATTGTACCTACCCCACAAAAATTCAATTAACACTAGTGCATTGAAGAATCATCAAAATTCGCATAGAAATGCCGGAGATGCAGTACATTTATGCATATTAACTTCGGACATACTACATAAGAATAATTACCTAATGTATTATATACTAAAACCTTCCTGGAAGTATGTAGATCACATTAGTGAAAAAATGATCAAAATTGGTTCATCAGTTTTTTAGAAAATCTACAAATATATATACAAACATACACACATACATACATTACATACATACATACGGGTCGAATACACAACCTCCTTTTTTGAAGTCGGTTAAAAATGTTTTTAATTTCATTGAATCAGTTTTATTTCAAAATCACCCACATCCTTAAGTTTTTCAAGTCACACTCAAAACGAATAAAATTTATTATGTTGTCACACATAACTACATAATTTAATTTGTTTCTTATTTGCACATCGTTTCCGCGCCATCTATTAGAATACTAGGGCGTAATCTCACAAAACCGTTACTTCTAAATCTCATGTATGCTTTATGTCATAATTGTGATGGGCGTCGTCGTTAGATGGCGTTTGCGTCGATTCTGCATATGTGTGCATGCGTTTTTCAAGGACACTTAGGTCTAGTAAGCCTCTTAAATAAATAAATATTGTGAAATATTTTCATATAGTAACTGAAGAGTTTCTTACCCATTCTCCTCCATACGAAACTACCTCTTAGAAGGGGTAACTAGAATCAATTCTATTTTGTTATATATTGTGACTGGACAGACTGAATATGGAAGACGGAGGACAGGGTGTTGTGGCGCAGCCTGGAAGAGGCGTATATATGTCCAGCTGTGGATTGTGAAAAGCTGACTTGATTGATTTTGACGCCCAATTTGCCTTATATGGGCCTATTTGAAATAACTTTATTTGACATTGACTTTAACGTGATCTGAACTTACATTTTGCGACATTAGTAGCTTCGGAGTCTGCCTTTTTGTTGAAATCTGTATTAAACCAAACCTTAGCCATGATATTGGTTCAAACTTCCAAATACTATTCGAGTTTAAAGTCTCAAACTATGACTATTTATAACCAAGCCTTGGAACCATTTGGCCCAGGCCTTCTTCAACCTATCTTCAAGTTGATATTATTATCTATTCGGTAAAATAATATTTCCATAAATAGCCCTCAAAATCTATCCCTAAATCTAACTAAAATCCATAGAAATGTATGATATCTACGTAAGTAATACAAACGGAGAGCTTGACAAGTCAGACGGATCGATAAACTGGGAATGAACTCATTTATTTCAATAAATACTTGGGCATCTCTGAACGTTTGTAAGTGAAGTGTTTAAACAAAGACTAATTTCTAGAGGCAAGTAATTACTTGGTAGTTTTGTACCGCTCCGTCTTTCGGAGTACTTGAAACAGTAACTGTTTCTACTTACTGCTTTTGTCGTGAAGTTGAATAACTGTAGTGTTTAGTGTCTCAGGAGGGTTGAGATGAGATGTTTAGTTCCCAGAGTTTGTTCCCAACATCACTGTTATAGTACCTATTACAACTGCTTTCTAAATTATTGTCCAAAAACAGTTTTCAAAATTATGTTTTAGTTTATCATCACGTTTGCGGCGCTGCGCAGACGTGGCTAGAGATCGCACAAAATAGGATAAATGAGAGGAAAGAGGAGGCCTTTGTCCAGCAGTGGGTCACAATAAAGGCTAACAAAAAATAAGTTTACCATTAAAAGTTCGTAAACCAACTTTGCACATACTGTGTTGACCAAATACCACCATGATTTGTCATCAAATTAAAAGGTCCAGTATGTCCGGAAGCAAATCCATTGTTTGCACGAATTTCAGCAATATGGACAGATTAATAACACCATTACCTCTGGCCTCTAGCATTTTATTATATGACACGTCACCGTAATTCTTCTATTATCATTTCAACTTGGGTATTCCTAAGACTGCGGTGGCCGCCACATAGCGTTTGCAATTTACCATCGAATGACGTCACAGAAATGTTATTTATGAAAGTTGGTGTGCTTTTCTAGACCTTTTTTTACACCGTAAAACCCCGGCGCCATAATTTTCATGATGACCGTACCATAGAATCATACGTACCATAGAACCATAGAAGCATAATCAGCCTATACAGATATGGGGAACAGGGTGTAAAGTTCACTCATACTCTATAGAAAAGGGAGGATACTCCGACCAGACGGGTGTTGTGTCTGGCGGGCAACTGCCCGATGATTCATGTCGGGCCGTTGTGTCTATGCTAGTTGCGCGGTAAACTCTCCTTGCGAGATGCAGGATTTGCGTGACGTCAGTATGACGCGTTGTTTGCATGTGGCGTTGTAGATACCGCTACAAGCCTTTAATGTTCCCACTGCTAAGACACAGGCCTCCTCTCTATGAGTGGGAATGGGCCGTAGTCCACCACGCGGGCACAGTGTGGGTTGGTAGATGTGACATGTCTTCGAATTTTTGGTTCTAGGACATGCCGGTTTCCTCACGATGTTTTCCTTCACCGTTTAGAGAGCAGTGGTGATGAAATAATTTACAGAAAAACGGGTTGGAACCTACGACTTGCCTCTCGTAAGTTGCGGCCCATACCATTCGGCCACCACTGCACTACCAAATAACCATACTACTAACCATAGAAGCATTAGTTTTTACCTGACTACGGCGAAGCAAAAAGGAAGGTTATGATTTTGAGCGATATGTATGTATGTTCATCTGTTCCCTCATAACTTCAGAAGTACGTCTTATAATAATTTTACAAATGAGATATCGTTAGAAGCGTCTTAACCGTCTGCTGGTTATAGGCTATGTGACGTCACAATAAATTCAATATGGCGCCCTCAAGAGGACATAAAGTAATGAATTTAACAATAAATATTTTGGGATGGTGTCTTGTGGGATATCAAATGAAAGGGCTTAATTAGCACATTTCAAAAACATAAATATTACTGAAATAAGCCCCAAAATAATTATTAAATAAAAAATAAGTTTAAAAACTAAAACCCGACTACTGTAAATGATGAAACAAGAAAGTACCTTCCCGTGGTCTCATGCTACCATAGCTTGCCCGTGGTCGCATGCCGCTGTACTAACATACAAAGCTATGGTAGCATGCGACCACGGGAAGGTACTTTCTTGTTTCATCCTTCTCAGTAGTCAGATTTTAGTTTTTAAACATATTTTTTACTAGCTTCTGCCCGCAACTTCGTCCGCGTGAAATTTCACCCTCCCTCCATTCACCCTCTTAGGGTTGGAATTTCGAAAAAAACTTTCTTAGTGGATTCCTACTCTTCACAAAGAACACACCCTCCACGTAACCTACGACAAACTTATTATTTGCGGTTGGTACAGTAATCGGGTCTAGGGATCGAAACGCAAAATTAAGTTTGTTTTTTTATTGTATATACTTTTCCGGGATAAAAGGTACCCAGTGTGGTGCCCAGGATATTAAAGAATAATTATACCAAGTTTCATCGTAATCGAACCGGTAGTTTTTGCGTGATGCCTGAACAAATAGACAGACAGACAGACCGACAGACAGACAGACAGACAAATTTTTTTTAATCACATTTTTGGGTTCGGTGTCGGTCTAGTAACACCCTGCCATTTATTTTTTTTATATTTTCAATGTACAGAATTTTCACTTCTACAGATTTATTATAAGTACAGATTATAGAATTAATACTTTTCTTTGTAACTTCAATGTGTAAATAAATAAGATTTATTTTTCTTCTACAAAGAAAAATGAAAAATAATGTTCAACAATTAAGTATAACTAAGTTACGAAATGAAAGTTTAATAAAAGCCTCTTAAATGTTTCCTTGTCGCAACAAGATTTTTGCCTTATTAAATTTCAAACAAAGTAATGACATTTTAATTAAAGAAATAAAATATTTTGAGTAAAAAAATATTAATTCTTATTTCTTGTAAACAAGCATTACGGGGTAAGAACATAAGAAAGCTTAACTTATTCTAAATACAAGGCCACTAAGCTTATTTTTTTATTGGAAAAATCCACTGGTGACAGATTTCTATAATGTTTGTAATAGTAACTCAGTTTAACTTAAAAAAACAAGCCGCTTTGAACAAAACTGGTAAAATCTAGTTAAGACTTTTTTTGAATATTCCAATATTTACGTTAGTAACACTTTCATAAAACTGTTTGCGTTAAATAAATTTTTTTGGAACTTATTTTTTTAAATACGAGACACAAAATTCAATCAGTTTACGTGACGCACTATCGCGTCGTTTGTAAAAGATTTTCACTAAAAATGTTAGCGCTAAATGATTTACCTAAATATATTTTTTCAACGTTGTTATAAACGTTGGTATTTGTAACACAATTAAATTACGTTACAAATTCGACATCTTCTATGAAATAGATTCACTATAAAGCCTTTTCTATTTATTTCTTCGGTATTGAAGGTTAAGGGTAATCCTAGTAGACTCAAATTTAGGCATTTACAAAACCATTTGTAGTTCATTTTCCAGGGAAGGTTGATAACTCAGTATGGAATTTAAATTTATTATGTTTAAGACAGCTTATAAAGGTTTAGTTGTAAGTGCGGCCTAATACACGTAAAAACAATACTATAATTCCACGTATCCCGCGGATATATTCACCTTCACATGAAGTGACACAGTTATTGAAAAATACGTTTCGACGTCATTGTTTGAATTGCTGATTATCACCTCGCTGATGATCCTATGAAATACCATCTTTGCATCGAAATTTCATCATATCCTAAAAAAAATGTTATCTATCATAAAAAACAGCTAAACAAAGGAGATTGCCCAACTTTGGTCCAAATGCTGCCCAGGAATGGGAGTACCAGCACTGGGTTCTTGGCACTAATATATATTGTTGATTGTTTGACGCGAATAGAGTTCAATATACTTGAAGAAGTTTCCCTAGTTCCCCTGGAGCATGTGAACGCTGTAAGTCCTAAAGTCCAAACGATTCTAATCAACATTTTCTTTGCAGGTTTCCTCAATCCTCGGTCAGACGAGTACCCTCGCTCCCCTGCTAACTACGGCCTCATGGACCAGATAGCAGCCTTGCACTGGATCAAGGAGAATGTGGCAGTCTTCGGGGGAGATCCTACGAATGTCACCCTCATGGGCCATGGAACTGGTGCTGCTTGTGTGCACTTCTTGCTTACTTCCTTGGCTGTGCCAGAAGGTACGTATTCGTTTGTTTAAATATAATTTATAGTCTCGCGTTTGACCACTATCTTACCTGGTCGTAAGCGATGATGTGGTCGACGGTAGTAATGACGCTCGAATTCGAAAGAATGAAAGTGCATTAACTATCGAGATTTAGAAAGTGTTACTCTGGACTGCGAAATATTAAGTGAATCTACTCAGAGCGGCCTGGGTAGAATTAACATTGTCGTTCAGGTGCCATCGAAGTACGATAAAGTAAATACTGAATATTGCTTGATGCATCACATCAATCTCTTAACGTAATTTTTGTTTCAAAAACGCTTTTTAGGCGGTTTCAGCATTATTGCATAAAATTACCTTTAGATTGCATAAAATTGCTTAGGCAGGTGGAACGTTGAAATTAAGAATTCTTAATACAAGTAACCGAAACAATTTAACTATTTTTCCGTATCTACATAAATATACAATCACACTTAACATAACAAATCGAGTAGTAATTTTGTAGTGTTTTGAGTCTTCACATTGCGGAGACGATTTTCATAATATAAAACTTGACCCAGGTAGGTAAGCACATTTCTATGTAATTGTTCTTTTATTTTTCCATCAGCAGTAGTAACTTACACAAGTATACAGGGTGCTACGGAAAGGGTATATCAATACAAACGGGTTGAAGAGTGTATCTGGTCTAGAATCTCTGTACAAAATTTCAGCTCAAAAGCAGTAACTTTGAAAATGCTTAATATGTTTTTATTTCGATAGTTTATTAAATTGAAATCATAACAAACGTGTCACCGCACTACGAGGGTCATTATCCATTATCTGTAGTGTGTCTGTGCGCCTAGTACACGCACATCACGCCGCCGCGCGCCAGTGCAGCGCCGTGATGTCGAAATAAAAAAATATTAAGCATTTTCAAAGTTAATGCTTTTGAGCTGAAATTTTGTACAGAGATTCTAGACCAGATACACTCTTCAACCCGTTTGTATTGATATACTCTTTCCGTAACACCCTGTATAATATCACAAATACATCAGTTTCTAGAAGGCTCGGCCCGATTTCTGAACGAAATATCAAAAATTTTGTCTCTTCTTCTCTTTTTGTTCATACACACGTTGGCCACCTGAGATTGGCCTTGATAACACGCATGATATAGATTTTTTATCTTATTTTTATTCATAAATTCTCCACTCTCCTTTTTTTCCAATGGTCCATCTTCTTTGTATACGCACATGGCTACTTCTGAGTAGCCCCTAGGACAGCCAGGAGGCATTTTTTTAGATCTATGTCTTTTTCTTTTTCTACGCAGGTCGTTATTAATGTTTTTATCTGTTACGCAGCCGTCAGGACAAGTGTCGTAATGATCTTGGATTAATTTACCTGAAATCAATGTCATTGAATCCATCCCTGATATCAGCTTTTCTTTTTGATTCTCTACGTATTTCAACATAAACAAAGTGAGAATCAGATATTTGAACATAGTTTTTCACTTTTTCCGATTTTGTCCTCTTTTTTTTTAACTTTGTCTTGAGCTACGTCCGTTTGTGGCAAATTATGTCATGACTGACTAGTTATGTTAAATTAAAGGAATTATATTTTTTATTTAATAATTCTTAACTAATCAAATTCGTTAGTCGAATGTGTATTTTATATTGAGTCAAATCAATTATTCAACGCTTACCGTGCCACATGGATTGATATTAGGTATAATAATGTAAATTGGTATTGGTAAATCCTTGGAAAAAACACAAGATTACAATAATAATTATCATTGAATAAGCAGTCAACTAATTTTATTATATTTATGGATATTTTACAAGGCAGATGTGAATGGAATCGCCGGAATGAGACGCCTTAGAAGGACATACGTGTTTGTGTGGTGCCGGACTTAAAGAATAGCACCACCCCATACTTCCCGTGCAGTGGTGGCCCAGTGGTATCGGCCGCGACTTTTGAGTTGTAGGTCGTAGGTTCGAACCCAGACAGGCGCTTTACTTTGTGTAAATTATTTCATCACCACTGCTCTCAAAACGGTGAAGGAAAACATCGTGAGGAAACCGGCATGTCCTAGAACCAAAATTCGAAGACATGTGACATCTACCAACCCGCACTGGGCTCGCGTGGTGGATTACGGCCCACTCCCTCTCACAGAGAGGAGGCCTGTGTCCCAGCAGTGGGAACATTATAGGCTGATTATGTATACTTCCCGTGGGTGTCTTAAAAGGCGACTAAGGGTTGTACCGGAGAATGGGCAGCACCGTTCTCTATGCATTTCACCAACATACTGCGATCGCCAACCCGCCTGCCAAGCGTGGCGATTATGACAATCCCCCCCATAGGGGGAGGCCTATGTCCAGCAGTGGACGTCTTTCGGCTGAAATGATGATGATGATGAATGATGAGAAGGACATAAACCTACTGACCTTAGGTACTAATGGTAACGTTCTTCAGAAAGGTCAGGTGCGAGTTGATGTATGTATGAACGTAACTTCTAAATATTCATACATATTTCTATTTAAGGCTAATTACTGTCCCATTCTTTCCAAACATAACTTTTCAATAACTCAAGATACTTTCAAAAAAACAAGAAATACATAAATTCTAATTCCATAAAGCCACCGTAATACCAATTCGCATTTCCAAATACTTCCTGCGGCGGAATAAAATGCAAAAAAAAAAAGAAATAAAACTCATTTCGAAAACGGCAAAGAATCTACAGTTCTCGAGTTGAATACTGGTTTTAATTACAAAAGCAAACTAGCGTAACAATAAACCATGAAATGATGTTGTTCCGAGCCGGGCTGTTTGCTACGTGCGAAGTATAAAACCAAGCAATAAATGAAGACATTGTTTCTGTATTGAATTTTTCTGAAAGAAATTATGTTTTATTGTTTGGTCGGGTTTGAGAGCCCACTTCGTCATACTAAGCGAGGAATCTCCAGAAACGTATAAAGGGATGCAGAATTTAATTGGCTCAAAGAAATTCATATACGCATAAATCCTAAAGCTTTGGTTTCCTAAGAAAGCAGTGGCCTCCACATTACGGCCATCATGAAAATGATGACACTGGGTTTGACTTTACGGTGTCAAAAAATGGGGTATTTCTTGAAACGCACCAACTTTGAAACACGCCAAAACAATTCCTCGAAAAAAAATGTAATAAAAATATTGTAATTTTATTCCCCGAAATGCATCAACGATGAAACATAGAGAAGTGCGTGAAGGATTCGTAATAAATGATATCGGTAGATGTTTCATTTGGTGCGTTTCAAAGTTGGTGCGTTTTGAGGAATACCCCTAAAAATGCTCTCTAGGGAAACGGCAACTGACTTTCAAAAGCAACATTTCAGTGAAGTCATTCAACTGTAAATTGCGGACGCTTTGTAGCGGCCGCTACAGTCTAGAAAACCTTAGATTTATACTGTAATCTAAACAAAACAACTCACAAAAACGATTTCCAGGGTTACATTATAATATATTATATACTATACTAGCTGCGCCCCGCGGTTTCACCCGCGTAAATGTCGATCCCGTGGGAATATCGGGATAAAAAATAGCCTATATGTTAATCCAGAGTGTCTGCTATCTCCATACAAAATTTTATCAATATTGGTCCAGCCGTTTGAGCGTGAAGAAGTAACAAACATATAAACACACCCACTCACAAACTTTCGACTTTATAATATTAGTGTGATATACTCGTAGTGTGATAGTTACATGAATATTTTGATTTGCAAATCACAAATAATAAAAAAATACAAAACATTTTAAAAATCGTTTGAAATATTTCAATATGCATTAAAATATTTAGAATATTAAGAATAACTCAAACCAAAATTTTGTTAAATTTTGTTTAACAAAATCCTGTGAAACATTTCAAAACCTTACAAAATATTTCTATTGCACGTAATATATTGTGACCTAGCAAATCTTCAAGTCGGAATTGAATAAGGGTGCAATGCTGATAGGAAATATTTCCGAGGTATAATAAAACGAAGCGTGTCTTCGTTCAATCCTCGCGAATGAATGGGACTTGTGTGTTTAACTTTATAGGCCAGCTGGGGTTTTCGCTCGTTCTGAATTGCTGAACTATGTATATTTGAAGTCTAGTTCCTTGTGAACCATTTTTACAAGCAGCGTTGGGCTAAATCTCTTAGTCGCAAGTACGTGGGTAGGGTTCTGGGGTCAAGCACTGTTGGAAATTGGTAGTGTAAACACCCTCGGAAAGCACGTAAAGCCATTGGTATTACGCATGATCTCTCTGATCGTGTCGGATGCCCGTACCTACCATCGGAATATGAACAGAGAATGCACCTGCGTCTGCGCACTCGCTTGTTCACTATAGTATGATATCTCTTGCGTACTTGGCCTAGTCTCCGTTTAAACTGGCCGCTGTGATCTCAATTCTGTCGGTAGAATATTATTATTATTGGGCTAAATAAGTGGCTGATTCCTATTGGAGAAGTGTCTGTATTCGATTGATGATGACATATCCATGTATTAAAATTTTTATATTGGTTAATGAGAGACTGGGTAATATTAGCTTGTAATGTTATTGTATTATTATTATTATTATTATTTTGTTTGTTATTTTCTATGATTATTGTATTATGAATGTGTTTGTTTGTGTTTAAATTTTAATAAATTCAAATCATTGCTTCTAGATAAATGTCCCTACTTTGTTGACGACATGTAATATTATAACCATGCGTTTTTCTCCTGTCAACTCAAGTTATGGTACTAGAGCCGACTGCAATCATTGTTTTATGTTTGATATGGACATTATTTATTTTTATACGACAAATGTATTATTATTCCTATTATTGCATACTATTATTATTATTATTTTTTTTTGTTTTAATTTATAAATGATTTCTATTTCTAATCTTAAATTCTTAATGAGTTGACATTGAAAATTTTATTGTAGGTATTTTATTTGTTTTGTTTTATCATGATGTTAATTTTGATGAAGATAATGTGAGTTTGTGAGTTATGTTGTTAATTTTTATATGTGTTAGGTACCTACTTGTATTATGAATGTTATTTTTATCCTATGGATGATTTCAAACACAATGTAAATTGTTTGTGAAATAAATAAATAAATTGAAATTGAAAAATTGATTGGGTTGTCGAGGTCAGTTAGGCACGCGCTCCATATAAAATACTGGTATTATTCAGCTGCATCCGGTTAGACTGGAAGCCGTCCATAGCATAGAGAGATTGTAAAAATTTGGTACCAGAAGTTAGTAATTTATTGTTTAAATGTCGTAGCATCATGCTGAGATAGCCTTTTGGCCTCGGATAGGACTTTAGAAATAGAATAGAATACTCTTTATTATGTGCACCATATTATAAATTACAGACATAAATAAAGAAACTTTACAATGGGTGACACAATGGGCGGTCTTATTATTAGGTGATGCAAGAAGCGGTTAACATTATCTGAAAAAGGACTCTACGTTTTTAAGGGGCTTACAAGACCTAAACGCAAAAATCGCAAGTTTTAAAAACATTAAAAGTATATGATCGACTACAGTAAACAAAACTATAAAAATATATGATATTAGTCAGGATATATGCTAGGTAGATAGTGTTGAAAACATAATATAACTAATTTGATACGATAGAAAAAATCATGAAGATACCTCTTAAATCTTTCTTTTTACAATAAAAACCATACTAATATACATACAATCATTATGATTTTTGTCAGATTATTCTACAAGCAACATACTAATTAATGCACTAGTATTTTAATTTTTTAGCCCAAACAATAGATTTTTTGTAAATAGATAATTGCTTCACATTTTAGCGCTTTAGGTCATGTAGTCACCTTAAGATAGTCAATAGCAATATATACGGCAGAACACACTTTTGTGTTGTCCAAAAATATTACACATTTGTTTGTTTTTCCTAGTCCGCTCTGTCCCACTTCTGGGCAAAGTCCACCCACTACTCCTACCATCTTTCGCAAGCCCGCGCATTCTCCTTACAGTTCGTCCCGCCCGCGCCATCTCCTTCGTGGCCTGCCGCGACCCCGTCTTACTATCTCTATTTAATGTAGTTTTTTGTATTTTTATTGTTTTTTATACTTGTTTTTATATTATTGTGTGTATTAACACCTTGACTGCCAGACAACAGACACAATAGAAAATCTATTGTTCGCGGTCACCGGTGACCTACACGGCAGTGAATGTGTTAATTTATAGTTCGTTCGTTCGTTCATTGCGTTATGTCGAGTATACAAAAACAGGCTTTAGGTATATAGGTTTTTATATAAACCTATCTCGGGCTCCAGTCTCTAACAAAGTTAGCTCCTTGTTCGTGCACTTCTGTCTTACTTTAACATTAGGTTCATAACTTGTGTAGAGAAAATAAACGTTTTATATTATTATTATGATTTATTTACCAGTACATATTTTAAAGAATAAATGCATAAAAAAACGAATGCTCCTGCATATATCGATGTCAGAAACTTTCAATCACGAGAGGCGGGTGCCTATCACCTTATGCCTATATGCATGTTTTAACAAAGAGATGTATGAATATCTGAATAAGCAAATGAATTCAGTTCACGCTCGAGTTTTATATGAAATTCAGTGAAAAATAAATATTGCTTTTGAAAACCATTTCAACCGTCAACTGATAGATATGAAAGCTATTGTGAGAATTAAACGATGAAAGGTATTTAAATTATTACTTTTTGAATGTTTAAGCTACCTACAAGTATAATTGTATTGTGGTTCTTTCTGTTCCGTTTTAGATCGGTATATAGAAGACTAATCCTGACATGAATAAGTAATAATTCGACTTCTTTTGATGAGAGATTCAATCGTGTGTAAAAAGGTCTACTTTATCATTCATCCGGCGAACTAAATTCAGCCTTAAGAAATGTAAAAATACACAACCTACAAAGAGTGGTAATATTGGAATGTAGTATAGCTTTATTTACCGTACGGTACCCGGCTGTTATTACTGCACATGGAGTTTTTGAAAAGGTTTGGCTCTGTAGAACATCGTCTTTATCACTCATAGTAGTCCTCATGTCCACCTGGACATGAGTTACCTTGGGTAACCTGGAAGTCTTTAAACAGACTCCGGACCCAGGTTGGCCGAAGCAAGGAATACCTGTTCAGGTGGAGATTTATAGACGACTCCGCCTTGGAGTGTAAATGTGGTGCTGTTCCATAAACGATGGGACACTTAATATCGTGCCCTGCGTGTCCTGTCAGCTGCACGTTACAGGAACTGATGGATGCTAGTGATGGCGCCAAACAAGTGGTCGAATTCTGGGCCGAGTACATTTAGATTGCTATCGACACGCTAAGAAGAAGATAGTAGACCTCCAGGCCGTATTTCGACCACGGCGGCCAATCTCAATAGCCCAACGGCCTTCGGTGCGAGAGATATTATAGTGCACAAGTATGTGCCAAATACAGGTGCGCTCTCTCCCCGCACTCTTATAGACCGATGGGACGGCAATCCGTCGCGACCGGAGAGAGATCAGGCACAGGACCAACGGCTTGATGTGCTTTCCGAGGCACGGGGTATCACACCGCCAACTTCCACGCTCTGGGCTGTTACTAAGAAACTCCTAATGGAAAAACCCAATAACGCTTTGCCGAGCCGTGGTATCGAACCCAGGACCCCACGCTCAGCAGTCGCGCTTGCAACCACGAGACCAATAGGGCAGTTGTTGTTGTCACTCATACATGTGTGTGATAAATCTCTTACTAAAGCTGCATTTGTAAACGTCCGTGTACTTTAAGGGGATTACAGGACCTAAACGCATAAAACGCAAGTTTTATAATTACTACAAGTATATGATCGACTACAGTAAACAAAATCAGAAAAAATATGATATTCTTCAGGATATAATATATGCTAGTTAGATAGTGTGTTGAAAAGATAATACAAATAATTTGTTACGATAGAAAAAAATCATGAAGATACCTCCACAATAAAAACCATACTAATACAGGGTGAAATTGAATTCATGGGCATCCTTTTAAGGCGTCATTGTACTCATCATTATGAACAACTTTTACTATGGGACCAAACCTGAAATCGCGAAATAAAACTCAGCTCTTCCGTACATTTTGACGAGTTATGTGAACATAAATGCAAGGAACAGCTGATTTTAAGTTTAGTCCCACAATAAAAGTTGTTCATAATGATGAGTACAATGACACCTTAAAAGGATGCCCATGAATTTAATTTCACCCTATATGTATACATACAATCATTCTGATTTTTTTGTCAGATTATTCTACAAGCAACATAATAAAGCACTAGAGTTTTATTTTATTATTCCTATCAATACTAGGTTTTTTTTAAATAGATAATTGCTTCATATTTTGCAATAAACTACCAGCGTTGTGTCATCACGCTTCTCTTTCTTTTCTATGCAGTCAAACAGTGACCGCGCTTTTGGTCATGTAGTCCCCTACAAATCCTCTTAAAGCTAATATAAAAAACAAGTTTAAAATACAACTTTAATTATTTTTAAATATTAATTTTAAACAGGATCTATTTTTCGGCAACAGGGGATGAGGGAACATTAACAATTTTACTTAACCCAACCGTACATTAACTTTGCACGTCTATTAATGTCCAAAACAACATTAGTATCCCACATTCAAGCCAGCTCCATAATAAGCAAGCAAACCAAACAAACTGAAACAAAATCAACTAAAAGTCCATTCAAAACTAGTCTTTATTCCCTCAACATAAGTTACCCGTGAGTTTATTTTAGTTTTGCTGATAAACATACTAGTACGAAATTAGCGGATGTTTATTCAAAAGTAGTCTGTATTCCGCTTGGGTAAGGTGCAGTGGATTTTATTTTAGTTTTCCAAAGTTTGAGCCTCCAAATTGTTTTGCTCCCTTCATCAGGTATGCTGCGAGGGGCGTTTGGAGCGAACTGAACGCAAAATTACTTTCTTACAACATGTGGCCTCGAAAATGGCGGTTAGTTGGGATTTATTGGCGAAGCATAAAAAAGAGTTAAAACTGCAACTCACAATATTCGGGCTATATGAGGATAAGCAAGACCCTGAAAAAATAGAATTACTAGTTAGTCAGTAGGTTGATATTGATACAGGCCACCCCACGGATATCTATGGGCCACCCTGTGCTGGAGGCACAAAAGAATCGTCAATCAAAAAGGTTTTAAAAAAGTTAACCGTCTCCTTATGATCTAAACTACAATGAACTGAAGATATCTACAAGATAATCCTACTATCCTACCTCCTACTATTACATTACCTACACTATTACACTAATATTATAAAGGCGAAAGTTTGTGAGGATGTTTGTTACTCTTTCACGCAAAAACTACTGAACGGATTTTGATAAAACTTTGCAGTAATATAGCTTATACGTCAGAATAACATATATATTAGTTTTTATTCCGAAATTCTTACGGGATCGACACTTATGCGGGTGAAACCGCGGGGCGCTGCTAGTTCTATAAAAACCATACTTGACAATACAAATCATGCACATAGCACAATATTACTATACTTGAGCACAAAATACGTAGTTTACGCCGACATTACGGGCGTCTCCTATTACGTATTACTTACGGACATAAGATTAGTTCGAGGGCCGAACTAAGAATGAAAGACAACACGATTTGACAAATTGTCCATCGCCGTGTGTAAAAACACATTGCGAGACATATGAAATAAAGCATTATTTGTCACTCCTTCTCGTGTCGATAGCAATCTAAATGGACTCAGGCCAGAATTCGGCTACTTGTTTGGCGCCATCACTAGCGTCTATCAGTTCCTGTAACGTGCAGCTGACAGGACACACAGGGCATGATATTTTTAGTGTCCCATCGTTTGTGGAACAGCACCACATTTACACTCCAAGGCGGAGCTCTCTGTGAATCAATTTGTCACTTGTTTTGTCAGGTCAACTACTTTTGGACGGGCCCGTAACTTCGTTTACCGACTGAGAGTAGATCCCCGGCTGTCAATCGTGGATCTTTGACAGTCGTTACGGGTAGTCAGAAGCCCGAAAGTCTGATAACTAGTCTTACCAAAGGGATCATATTACCCAGTAACTGGGTTGTGGAGGTCAGATAGGCAGTCGCTCCATGTAAAATACTGTTATTCAGCTGCATCCCGTTAGACTAGATGCCGACCCCAACACAATTAGGAAAAAGTAGGCAGATGAAGATGAGTGCTGCATACTATTCAGACAGAGATAGAGGATCCACAAAATCATGTCTCTGGTCGTTAGCTAAACCAAATCCATGTTCAATTATCTCGTGGCATCTGTTACCGTATCAAATAGACTGTGCTTGAGGTGATTGTCAACAATGTAGACAAGCGAATAAATTATTGAGCGGTGTACGATTCTGCCTTGTTGTCAAATGACGTAACAAACATCACGCCTGTGTCATTAAATTATAGTGAATCACCATATTATTTAAATGACCGTATATTTAAAATCCTCGACCTTGAACCTCCACCCCTCCTCAATCCCTTGCTAGTTCGTCTTCTGTTTTAAACTTTGTCTTATACACTATAAGCTTTCTCATTCCAGTTTTCAGCCATAGGGTTGTCTTTTCAGCGGGATTGTCTGAAAGGGTTACCACTGCCCCGGAACATAAAGAGCTAAGGAAGGAACACGGGTGGATTTTGAATCAGTAAGAGTCTGAAACTCTCTTCCGCTCCACCCAGAGCAGGAGGAGTCGATTGAAGATTTCCGATCCACGAAAAAAAAGGGTTGTCTTTTGAGAGGTAACGGTGCCCTTTCCATGTGCAGATGGTGACTACCGGGGTGGTTTTAGTGAGGGTTGCTGCTGAGAATTTTCTAGCTGCTTCCCAAAATTAAACATGTTGAAAACAGTTACCGTGAAACATGCCAACTTTGCCCCCTTTTTTAGAATAATTACAATTTTAATACGATTTTTCTATGGAGGCGTAAGTATTTTCCTTTATCAGCTACAACTTTAAGATCATGCGCATGTGTGAGTATTGCTAAATTTACTATTATTTAACATTTAATTCAATATTTGTTCGATTTTGCTGGCGGGCAAAGTTATCTGGACCTTTAGCCAACTTTGCCCACATTGATTTTTGACGCAAATACGACCTCTAAGCAGATGACATAAAAACCAGTACAAGAATTTTGGTAAAGATGGCGCTTACTTTAGGAAAGTAAACGACACTATGAAAAGTTTCTTATTAAAATGACGGGGCAATGTTACCCTGGCATTTTTTACCTTTTTCATACAATTCACATTTCGCCTTTTAAAAGTGCTAGGGTTGGCACATGGTGAAAAATATTCTGTTTTTTTTTCCTTTCTACAAAGAATATGTGTTCAGGTAAATAAAAAGAAAAACGTTTCCCACTTATTAGTATTTAATAAAAACTGAAAATACAATTAACACTTTTATGGATAAAATAAGTAGGTACTACTAATAGAGATCAATTCAAGTAACTCGTATGTGGTAGGTAAATTAAATAGACTTGAACAGACATTTTGTTTAGTAATTATATAAAAAAATATATATTTATTTAGTTTCATTTGCATAAAGTTATAAAATAATGAAATATTTTATGGATATTTTTATTAGTGGCCAATAATTGTTATGTTTTAATTATTGTTTTTTAACAATTTACTGATTCACAAATTAAAGTTTGAACTTAAATAACTGGAGAAGACATAAAATTGGTTTATAATGATGATTATGACTCCAATCATATCATGTCTATTATTTCTAAATTTAAACACATAGGTACACTTACCCTAACCATAATTATGTAGACATCTATAAAAAATCAGTAGGAGTTTCTTACTCTTAATGTTTATCCTCAGGTAAAGTTATATCAGAAATCAAGGTTTTTGAATCCACCCCGCAATAACAACATTTATCACATATTTTTTATATCACAATTTTATTGTTCATTACTATTAACGTCTCACTGATTCACAAATTAAATTCTGAACTTATATAACTAGAGAAGACACGAAATTAAATTATAATGGTAGTAATCGTCTATATTTCAGTCATGACACGATTACTTTTTTTTCGAAATTAATAGTCAATAGTAGGAGTTTCTTACTCTTATTTTTATCCTTAAAGTTAATAATTAGAGATCAAAGTTTTTGGGGTCTATTCCTAGTGATGGATCTCAATCCACCCCGCAATAACAACATAAATCACAAATTTTCGATATCACATTGGTTACTATAATAATAATTATAAACATTATGAAGACACATGGCTACCTAATAATATTTGGCACCGATAGGAACAATATGTTTTCTTATTTGTAAGAGTAAAATTCGTCGAGTTTAAATCTATAATAAACTTAATAAACAAAATAGCTTTGGATTAAACATTTACTGAATGTTGAAATTACTGAAATCTATATTAAAAACGATTTGACCACGTCGAGTAATCTTTGGCGTGGGTAGTATTGTAATAACATCTTCTAAGTGATCCATAGTGCAAATGTCATCAACTATTGGGTACGCGAAAGTGGTTCCTTTTTCACATTTAGACTCCATAATCTTTCGCACAAACTTCACTGTCGGAATTTTTTCGTTGATTGCTAAAACGTTACCTACAAAATGCTTTAAAGATTTTTTTGTTGCGAACTGAGCAATAATCCAATCATCTTTTTTCATGTTTTCATGGTTTTCTTCGAAATATTCAATTGTATGCAGTCCAAATGAGATATCTGTAGATTCGAAATTCTCTTTTTCCTCTTGTTCCTGCAAGCATTCAGCAATGAGATAATCATCAACTGTTTCATAATCTGAGTCGTCTGTGTCAACTGTAAGAACTTCGTTACTATCAAACATTGAGCTAGAGTCACTATCAAACGTATTCTTCCTTTTTCTTATTGAAATACGCCCTCTGGCTAACTTTTTTCCCTTAGAAGCATTTATAATTTTACCTTTTCTGTTATTCTGTATTTTCTTTCCTTTGGTAGAATGTTCCTTCTTTACTGTTTTTAAATGTTCATTTTTCTCCGCTTGCAGGCACTTTGGTATATCACTTTTAGATGTAGAAACAAATGGCTTGTTTTCAATCGTATTAGAAACTTCTTTCAAAACACAAACATCTGAAGGCCCTGCTTTAATGATAACATCTGAGAGTATAGTTATTTTCTTTTCTTTGACAGGATCCTTTTTCACTGAACTTTTTGTGGAAGTCTTTACGTGTGAAAGATCTGCAAGCATCGATGATGTTTTTTTGATATTTAGACTTTTAGATGTACCAACCAAAGGTATATTTTCAATCTTATTAGAAACTTTTTTCGAAACACAAACATTTGAAGACCCTGCTTTAATGATAACATCCGAGAGTATAGTTATTTTCTTTTCTTTGACAGGATCCCTTTTCAATGATCCTTTTGTGAATGACTTTGAGGGTGAAAGATCTGCAAGCGTCGGTGATGTTTTTTCGCTATGTACTGATTGACCGAAGCAGGAGTTAATTACAGTGATGCAAAGCTTGCTGAGACTTCGAGGAGAAGAAATATCTGTATCCTGGGAGATAGCAAAATCCCCTTCCCAATCCAAATAGCTCTCTTGATCTCCGTCGATGATATTGTCAGTAATATCTTGATTTTGGGAGATTGCAAAATATCCTTCCAAATCCAAATAGCCTTCTTGATCCTCGTTGATTTCCTCATTTGAAACTAGACCAGTTTCAGTTACAAAGAGGCCAGTTGCTTCATTTAAAAATAAAGATTCTTTAGTTTTTCTTTGTCTTTTCGCCACTGTGAAAGATTTCTTTTTTGCTTTATTTTTGCAAGAATCAACATATAAATCGGAAACCGTCACCGATTTGCCGGCCTCGCAATTATTTTTTTTATTTCTTTTGACTACCATCGGCTTTGGCGCTCTAGTTTCCTTTAAATAGTCTACCAATGCTTGGTCGATTCCATATGATAAAATTTCTTCTTGCATTTCAGGGATCTTCTTTAGAACTTCTTGGGGATTCAACGGAAATACTCCTGATGCTTTAAATCCACTTTTAATATTTTTTGTCTCCGTCATTTGAATTGCTTCAATTAATTCACGAAGTAATTTCGGAAAGTGTTTCTTATTCAATGTTGTTTGGTTTGGATTGCGGATTTTATACTGGTACAAAATTTTACGCCAAGCTTTCTTCAAAGGCCCAAAAAATGAGACGTCTAGCGGCTGGGTGAGGTGCGTTGATCTTGGAGGGATAAAAACAAATTTGATGTGATTTTGCTCGCATAGCTCTATTACTTTAACGCTTAAATGACTTAACAAGTTATCACAAATAACCACTTTAGTCCCTAACTTTTTTTGCGCCCATGGGACTATTATGGTTTCAAAGTAATTTTCAAACACGGCACTGTCAAACCACCCAGATTTAGTGCAGTTATATCTGGTATCTGGGGGTCCTCCACTAACCCATTCTGAGTAAATATTTGTGGATTTGTACACATCATATAAGGGGAGACATTCACCGCTTGCGGTGGCTGTAAACATAAGAGATATGTTTCCTTTGGTGGAATTAGCAATTCTTTCGGGATACTTAACTCCCCTCCGAAAAATGCACTTTGAAGAACCTGGATCGTCCGACAGGTTGGTTTCATCAAAGTTGACTATATTTTCTGCTGGTATGTCCTTTAATGTTATGCTTAAATTGTCAAAATATTCGGCTATTTCTTGAGGTCCCTTTTCAGCTCTCGCCTTTGAAATATTCTGAGTGGTTCTCACCGTCAATTTGTCAGCATTTCTCGTCAAAAAGCCCTGGACCCATGCATCACCGGGAATCTGATTCTTGAACATTTGATTTCGAGAATTTTTCTTCAGGTATTCATGGACTACAAGCTTTAGATCCACTTTAGTAAGCGGGGAGCCAAAATCGCTAGAAGCTTGTAAAACTTTTACAATTTGGTTTTCTTCTGCAGCGGATAAAATAGTAGGATGACCCACTGACTTTAAATGTTTGTTTTTAATTTTATTTAATATTGTGCGTCTTGGGATACCAAGTTGCCGCTCAGCATCTCGTGAAGAAATTTGGCCTGATTCTACTGATTCGCATGCAAGTTTTAACATTTCGTCAGTGTAGTTTTTATACACCCTGGATCCAATTATTCGCCTTGACTTCCTGTGTCGAATTCGAGATTTATGTTTATTTTTCTGAAACAAACCATGCAACTGTCAACAAAAACATTACAAGAATTTATTTTAAGAAAATAAAATAAATACTTAAATATGTGGGGACATCTCACACACGCCCATCTGATCCCAAACTAAGCAGAGCCTGTACAATAGGTACACACGGCTACAGATGAAGCTATACAAAACCATTATAAGCTGACCGTTCATTGTGCGGAAAGATGATTCAAAGCGAGGCCAAGATAAACTGGTTATGTATAGCTTCATGCGTAGCCATGTGTACCAGACAGCTAAAAAACGTACATATACAAGGTGTACCTGACAGAATAAACGCAAGTCCTGAAAGTGGTTTGTTCATAATTGATTACTGAATCGATTTCAGTAACTTTTAATGTACAGGGTGTCAGGGACATCGTAACGAAAACTTCGCGAAAAGGCTACACCTAATGCCATTAACCAAATTGTGAAAGTCATTCATCTCGCTTACTTCATTTTGTGTAGTTATGCCTTTTTTTCGTATGACGGCAGGTGTGTTTGGCGGTGCCTTTGATACGCTACACACAAATGGGCACGGGTTAGTGAGCTACTAGGCATGCGTTGACCTTTCATTTGAACTTTTGCAAAACAGCTGAGCAGATACCTATTTCTAGTGACTCTTTTTAGTGACAGTAGTGAATAATTAATTCACTACTTTAAGAATGACGATTATGAACAGCCTAAAGTGAAAAAAAACGAAAAAATCAGGAAAAGCCTAAGAAAAATTCCAAGGCCCAGAATCATGTCCTGGACCCGTGGTATCCGTTTGTGCATCGATGTCCCTTACACCCTGAGGTTATTATTTCCAAAAAATATGTATTTTATCATTTTGACCATCAATTGAGCCAAAAAAAAATTAAACCTTTTTAGGGTAGTAAATTCATCAAATTTGCCACTCTTACTGACTAAAAGTTGCCCTTTGCGTTCCAGGGCCACGGTAATCTGTTTAGACAGTCCCGCTAAATAATAATAGTTAGCTTTAAAAAAGAAGTTTTAGTCATTGTACTACGCTTTTAACACAATACTCTAATTATGTATGAGGTCTTGCGTTAATTATATTACACCTTGTATAGGTACTTATATAGATAAACAACATCGAGACACAAGAAAAACACAAATAAAATATGCTCATCACATATTATGGATGTTTGCGCTGGGCGGGATTGGAACCCGCGATCCTGTGTTTCGGAGGCAGGCATACTACCAACAAGGCTACGGGATCGACAAGTATAAGAATAACAAAAAAAAAACAAATCATAATGTAGTGTGGAGCAGGTACATACCTAAAGTAATCTTTGAATTTTATTAATTAAATATCTAATATAAGTATGTTGTAAATTAAATAACCTCAGCAGTAGCCATAAATTAAAAACGGAAAAAATACAAGGTTTCGTAATGTGCCAACCCTAAGCCTTTTTTGATGGCGGGCAATGTTGTCAATCGTAGGTTGGAACATTACTAGATAACTTTACCCATCATCATAACTTTATTTATAAAAGACTCTGAGCAATGAACCTTACATTAATATACTCTACAAATAATTTTAAAGGACATGATACAAAGTCAACTAACCTGTGTTTTCGCCATTCCGCAGAATTTACTTCGAAATGTACACTAAAATTTGCCCGCAAAAACACGCACCTCACTCGACGAGTTCCAACAACTTACTAAACAAAGTTAGCGACAAACACGATAGTTAGTGTTGCCATACATATAACCTATTTTCCACTAAAGTCAATCAATGTTGCCAGAATATTAAGATATTTTTGCACAACAAAGAAATGCTTATAAATTGTTCTTTGGGCAAAGTTTCCCTTAGGGGCAATGTTGGCGTATTTCACGGTAGTAACTGCGCGCAATGGGTGGCTATGTTCATGGTTGGTTGTTCCATTCACTCATTCATTCAAACGTTGGTCGCGACAGTCGTTGTTCAGTGCGCGGGAGACCTTATTGCATTGAAAGAAGTTACAAGCCAGTCTGACGCAATTGTCTAATAAAAAAAGAAACTATGAAACGTGTACTAAACATAATGACGGCTATCGCTGTCTCGCTTTAACATGTGCAGTCTGTGCATAGTCTGTGTCAATTTTGTTATGTTGGTATTCAGTTTTAGTACAAGTTTCATACAAGCGACGTTTTTCATCGTTTTCTATGGGACTCCCGTCTCTTCTCTACACTCTCTCTAACTCTATGTTACAAGCCTCCAATATACAAAACGTTAGATTTTTGGAGTTTTTATGCCCTTAAAGATCTTTCATTTTATAAATTTTTACCTACAGATTCTGTACCACGCTACTTTTAAAGCCCCGAGGCCACGTCCCATCAAACGCGATAATATGCAGCAGCGATTTACCGACGATATAGCGTGCGTTATCCGTGACACGTAATCTGAAGGTAACGAATTTATGAAAGGGAGGGGAATTTTAACTTCGCCAGAATGTTGTGTTAGACTGATATATTCAGGAGTTTGATGAAAAAAATCTTTAGCTACTTCCTACTCGTGTGAATATGAGTGAACGAATGAATACGAAACCAAAAGAACTCTTCTGCTTTATTATTAGTACCTATGTAGATTTCTGTTGATATTTTTCTTTACCGTCAGTCAGCGGTGTCTAAGATTTAACTTAATCCCGTGACGCTGCCTCCCATACAATATGGGGGGTATAAGGATATATGCATACCATGAATTATGGGGCCCGTTCTGTTTCAGTAATATGTTGAAGAGGGTTCGTTCATGTTGCTGAAACTTTACGGTGTCTACTCACCATAAAGTCATGTATTTTGTGATTGCATATCCCATAGATATATGATGGTATATCCCATCTTATAATATGAAGGTGAATGATAAAAAGTGAAATAGGTATAACTATTCTGCGGTGCTATTCTGTACAAAGATCACCGTGATAACTTAGTTGGAGTGAGCTTAAAGTGAGCTGTCATTCCACTGATGACATTATTGACAGTTCACTTCAAGCTCACTTCACCTAAATTGTCACGGTGATCTTTTTACAGAATAGCACTACAGGTTTGCCATGTTTCATTCGTATTAAATTTGTATTAGTATCACTCAAAACATACATTTCCGAAAAAGATACACAAACGTCCGTGCGACCGCGTTGTTCTTCTAAACTATGCAACGGATTTCGATGCGGTTTTCACCAATCCAATTAATCAAACAATTTATTTTGTATAATACATCAAACGACCGATTCTGTGCTTCCCACATTCACTAAGTTCCTGCAGCCTTCACAAGGTCGTCGATTTTTTTTTTTTTTTTTTTTTTATTTGAAATGGGCTTGCTCTTGACTCTAGCCTAGGTCAAAGGTGACAGAGACAAAAACTAGACTAGACCTTGTGGGAGGCCTTCCAACGCTACGTCTTCCGGTACGCGGTCGCCACTCCAGAAACTTTCGGCCCCATGCCATGCGGCCATTTGTTCGATATGCCCTGCCCACTTAAGTTTGGCATTTCTTCGGGCTATGTCGGTTACCTTGGTTCTCCTGGGGATCTCTTCATTTGTAACCGGTCAAAGAGGAGGTGCTTGGGGAAGGCCTATGTTCAGCAGTGGACTTCTTTTGGCTGAAATGATGATGATGAATACATTAATTCTGTGACCTTTATTTAATTTTTATTTGTATTCGTTAATTTATTTTATTGGTATGTATTGAGATTTTATTCAGAGGGTTTTTATTTGGAGAAATTTTATAATGTGGCAGTAGACATGTTGATATTTTATGTAATATGGATTTTGCCTAATATTTTTTTTTTATTAATATTAAACTAACACGTATTAGAGAAATCTCGTTGTTTTTTCAAGTCATATCCTAAAGTGCAGGGGCGGTTGCTACTAGAAAATAAGACAATTTACCCTTCGATCTATACGGTAAAGTACTAGGGAATGATAACACGGAACATATCGTAAACACAAATAGGGCTTGCCGACGTCGGTTAGGACAGTTTACACAGGACTACAAGCCGTAAACGTGGGAGTTATGCTTAAGTGTGAACACCGGCTTATAATGAACAGAGTTAAGGTGCTCATCAACGGACGTGTAACAACAGGGGATAGTAAATTATGGAGAATGTTGCTTGGTAGGCACTAGGTAGAGCCATGTTTTTTTTTTTGAATGCATGTGTTTGTGACAAATAAACCTATTTTTCTTTCATTCGTTTAATACTAAAAAAACCGGCCAAGTGCGTGTCGGAACACGCACAATGAAGGGTTCCGTAGTTGGAATGAATTTATTCCAAGAACAAACTTAACATTGTAGTTGAAAATTATGTTGTCCCATACATTGCAACTACAAATTTAAGTTTGTCAACTATTACTTGTAAACTTGTAAAGCCCACTTAAGTGTGATAGTTTTCCTTTAAACTTCGTTACATATAGGTACTACTGCCGTGACATTTGAATTTCTAACTACAACCTTTTAGTTGGTAGAGGGGGGGGACACTTGACTCTAACGAAAATTGGTAATTCAAAGCTTGATAAGTCACGAACGGTTTACTTAATCAAAAAACGGTCTTCAAAAACCCCTAATATTTTTGAATGACCTATCCAACGATATCCCACACTATGGGAAGGACGAAAAAAAATTATCATCCCCACTCTACATGTAGGGGAGGTACCCTAAATAATTGTTTTTTTTTTTTTAATTTTATTTCACCACTTTTTCGGCGTTATTAACGTGTATACTCATGACAAATCACAACTTTCTAGTACCAATAGTTTTTGAGCTAAACCGCGGACAGACGGAAATGGCGAAACAATACGGGTTCCTTGTTGACTACGGAACCCTAAAAATAGGCCTCTGCATGAATACGTCAGAACTTTGTAAGGTCTATCCATAAAACGTACGATAAGGTTATAGTTTGCCTAAACATCTTAGTCAGCGGTTATGTATGAGAGGATGCGGCTAATAGCGATCCGAAGTGCATTATCTCTAGAAGGGTTCTGCCGAGACTGCGAACGTAGTCATGATGGTGATGTCAATATTTAAGAAACTTACCTAGCTACAGAATTTGTAACAAGATGTGTTTTCAATGGGGTGTTGATTGATTTGCTAGTTGTCTCTATCTCCGATTTGTAAAGATTTATTTAAAACTAGCTGCGCCCTGCGGTTTCACCCGCATATGTGTCGATCCCGTGGGAATATCTTAGTTATAAATATTTTCTTATCTTTTCTTTCTGTTATTGCACCTACTGTGTATTCTCTCTGCATCACCCTAAGGTAGACTGGTAGAAAATGCCTAAGGCATTAAGTCCGCCTTTGTACAGTTTTTACTTGTGCATAAAGTTTTAATAAATAAATAAATAATAATAATAATATCGTTTATTTATAAAAGAGGATACATTTACACTGAATAGCTTAACAATTAAAATAGCGCACAGTTGCTAATTTGCCTGAACTAGGTTGAACCTGTGCTTCAGGCTAGAAAGCGCATAAATACTTTATGTAATAAATTAACAATGAGTATAACGTAAAAACTAAATTAAAACTTATTAAAACTTAGGTACTTAACTAAAAGTAGATAAAATAGCATGTTAGCTGTTCTATTTGCAGACAATAAGTAGGTTTTCTGTCTGTGCATAGTCGATGGTTAATAAATAATTAAGAATAATTTTTTTACAGCTATAGTAATTTAGTTTATAGATATTTAGTTTTCTATTTAATCTATTGTACAGGAATGGGCCTAAGAAAGTTAAAAATCTTTCTACAAAGACATGTTTTGAGGTTGCGCTAGATATGCATACCAAATCATTCCGTCTCTTGTTAGTGTTGTCGGCATTGTAGGCAAGCATGGTGTGCTGTTTTAATACTAAGTGCATAATGAAAAGCTGGCGAACAGTTAGTACATTGCAGGATTTATACAGCAGATCTGTGGGAAAAAAGAAGGGATGGAAGTTTGCTACCTTTAAAACTGCTCTCTGAGCTCTTTCAAGAGGAAGCAAGTTAGTTTTTGGTGCTCCACCCCAAGAAGTGATACAGTATTGAATTATAGATTGACATAGGGCCAAATAAACTTGTGTGATTAATTTTGAATCTGCTAATGTTCGCAAATTTTTTAAAAACATATATTAGTTTGCGCACTCTTTTAACTAGGCTTTCAATATGTTTTTTAAAAGAGAGTGTGTCGTCCAATATTACCCCCAGGTATTTAATGTTGCTTGTTTTGCGGATAAAAGGACAATTACACATGGTGATTGTACGGTTTCCACATTGATGGGCGTATAGATAGGGGTTAGTAATGTTAAGTTGAGGCTTGCGCATGGAGAAGTGAATATATTTGGTTTTTTCGGCATTTAATGTTAGTAAATTGCTATGAAGCCAGTTAGTCACAGTATTAAAACCTAGTTGAGCGATTTCGAACAGTTCGCTACTGGTTTTAGCGCTAAATATTAACGCCGTGTCGTCGGCATATGATATTATTTTGCCATCTTTAATATTTAGATTACACAAGTCGTTAATACAAATAAGGAAGAGGGTGGGGCCCAGAATACTCCCCTGAGGAACACCAAAACCAGTATTTTTCTGCTCATCGCTCGTAATATTATCTATTCTAACACATTGGCACCGGTGGTCTAAATAGTCAGTAAAAAGTTTCAGCGGCGTTCCCCTTATTCCTAAGATCTCTAATTTGTTCAAAAGAACCGAAACAGATACCGTGTCGAAGGCCTTGGCTAAATCGAGAAAGACTCCCAAGGTCTGGTTTCCTTTGCCGAGTTCTTCTGAAATATAATCAGTCAGGTTGTGCACTGCATCTGCTGTCGACAGTTTGGCTCTAAAACCAAATTGCGCAGGGGATAAGATGTTGTTTTTTTCTAGGTAATTAACTAGTCTACTATTTATAATTTTCTCTAGAATTTTTGAAATTGAGGGGAGTAAGGATATTGGCCTATAATTATTAACTACGTCTTTACTTCCAGATTTAAAGATAGGGATTACAACTGCTTTTTTTAGACACCTAGGGAAAATTCCTTCGGAAAAACAGATTCGAAATATATGCGTTAAGGGAGGTACCAAAATATGCTTAAAGAGTTTAAGTATCTTATTGCTTATATTATCCCATCCAACTGCACAGTCGTCTTTTAGCCCAGAAATGATTCGGGTTATTTCATCTTCATCGGTATCCAACATAACAAAAGATTTCGGGTTCGGGGAGCTATTGCATGATACTTGGAAAGATGGTTGGACGCAATATTTCGGAATCTGATCGGCAAGAGTTTTCCCAACATTTACAAAAAAAGTTATTTACATTGTTAGCTGATAAGAGTGGTGAAGGATTAGCCAGCAATAAACTCGAATTTGATTCACGCTGTTTAGACATATTTGTGACGTTTTTAATATGTTTCCAAAGTTGCTTGGTATTTTTACCTGCTTTATTTAATTCAGTTTTATCGTAATTATTTTTTAAATTCTTTAGGAGATTGGTGCAGAAATTCCTGTATCTTTTATAGGTGGTTTGAATTATTAGATTATCAGGGTATCGTTTAGTTTTCTGATGTAGTTTATCTCTGTGTCTTATACACCGAATTAGTCCCGGAGTAATCCACGGTTTAATATTATAAAATTTCTTATTTACTGTAGAAACTGTCGTGTTACGTAATATTGCTTGTTGAACATGTTTTATTAAGTACGATAAAGCCAGATTAGCGTCAGCAGTATTGTAAACTAGGCTCAGGTCAATGTTGCACAAATCATATTCGAGTTTGTTTGTGTTTAATTTGCTAATAGTCTGAGGACGATTTAGCTTAGGCGGCGTTAAATTTACGTTGAGTAAGACTGCGTGATGGTCAGTAATTGTTGAGTTAGTAACAAGCGTAATATATGAAAGGCTGGTTTTGATCATCATATGATCGAGGCAGGAACCGCTCTGATGAGTAGGCAATGTGTGAGCGGGGAAAAAACCATGGTATAGGCAGATGTTAAGGTACTCTTGGGTCCCTGCATCGCAGTTTTCGGAGCCAATATTTATATTTAAATCACCTGTCAGTATAACATTCTTAAATGGGCTTAGTGCTTGAAAAATTTGGTTTAAGGAGTTGTTAAAAAGATCTAAGTTTCTAGAGGAAGGGGACCTATACATAGCGATTATCGCTGTGGTTTTACCAATTTTGATGACTAAACAATTACTCATACAGCCTTGTAGAGTATGTTCCTCGACTGTGACCTTTAATGATTCCTTGGCATAGACTACCACACCATCATTTTGATTGTGGTTTATTGTGGTATGTAATACGTTGTACCCCGGTATTACTGGGAGGTTATCGTGGCGATTAGAAAGCCAGCACTCGGTAAGTACCATTATATCACAATCAAATTTAAGTCTATGAAGAAAAATATTAAAGCTATCTATGTTCTTATAAATACTACGAATGTTTTGGGTTAGTACGGTTAGCGAATTTTGATAGTCGGAAAGATATTGTTTGCAGTCCTCTACGTTACATGTCTTTGATATAGTTAAAAATGTGTTATCTATATCGGTAATTAAATTATCATCCATATTAAAATAAAACAATAAATTAAGTCTAAAATATAAACAAGTATGTAGCGCTCTTAGGCGCCTTCATAATCTATCGAATTAATGTACCTGTATTCGGCAGCTTTTTTAGCAGGGCAATCTGTATCTCCCGTCTTGTGGTTGGCTTGTTTTTTAAAGCGCGAACATGTAGCACATTTTGGCGGATTGGCTTTCTTTGCGCAGTCTTGGATCGTGTGCCCTTCTTCACCGCAGTGGCCGCAAGTGGGGGCAGCAATTTTGCATGTTTTGGCTGCATGACCATACTGCTGGCACTTGTAACATCTAGTTACCAGTGTGAAGTCTCGTACCGGACAGGACGTCCAATTTATAAATAATCTGTCCTGTGTGACGAGGGCCTTGCGAATGATGGCTGAAACTTCTATAATATAGTTGCAATTCTCAGCATCCTTCCTGCCCGATTTGTGGCTCAGTTTTATTGAGGTCAAAAATGTGTCTTGGGACATGGTCGGCAGTTTGTCGGTCAAGTTCTGTTCATAGATACATTTATAAACCTCCTTTTCAGACATGGATGTGGGAACTCCTATAACTATAATGCGAGGTTTGCGTTTTTGAGGTTCGTCGACGGTAAGCCCTGACGAAGCGAGTTGGACTGTTTGTTTGAGCTTATCTAGGTCATCTTTTGTCTCAGTACTGATTATTAATCCTCCTTTCCCTATTTTACGTACGCCTCGTACTTTCAGCTTCATTTCTCCAGGGCATATGATTTTTTGGACCATGGTCTTGGTTTCGTCACTGGTCTTTGAAATATCACAGGGATAAATCGCCACGGAGCTAAAAGTATTAGGACGAACAAAGCTGTTGGACCCCTTCTTCACCATATCTGCAAAAGATGTGCCTGCACCCTGCTTCGTACAGGACTCCTGAATCGTCCGGTTCATCTGCGTTAGACAGTCTGATAGGTCTCGAGCTTCGGTCATTGTTTTAAGAGACGAATGGGTTTGAATAGCCTTTTGCTTTAAAGACTGGTATTGAACAGCCATTTGCGAAACTCCATGTCCAACTTTTCGGCAAAGATTACTTATTTTTAGTTTCTGCTCAGTGTTGAGCTTACCATCAGAAGCAGTAGCACAGACCTCATTCAGGCACTGCTCAATTGATGTCATCCAGTTCTGGATCTCCGGAGTGGTCACTACTTCAATTATATCCTCTTGGTCCTGTTTTGGTTGTCGGGGCGGTGTCGGAGCCGGTGTCGGTGCCGGTGTCGGTACCGGGGTCGTCGGTACCGGGGTCGGTGTCGGTGGAGGGCTGCGTCGTATCATCGCGCTCCGATTAAAGGGGCTGCCTTCCATATAACAGAATATTTAAAAATACTCCAGTCAGTTCATTATTTAAACTTGTCACTTATAATGTTTCTCACGCTAATACACTAAAACTAGGTCACAATTTATGCAAACGTTAATTTATTTAATTTTAAATGCATTGATGAGCACGTCTGTGTACTTTGAATGTCTGTTATAGTATCTCAAAAAAATATCGGGATAAAAACTATCCTATGTCCTTCCCCGAGATTCAAGCTATCTCTATACCAAATTTCATCAAAATCGGTTCAGCGGTTTAGGCGTGAAAAGGTAACATACAGACAGACAGACAGAGTTACTTTCGAATTTATAATATTAGTATGGATGTATTAATCAGCTCAGGCTATCCAGCAGGACATAGGCCTCTCCCAGGCTGCGCCACAACATACTGTCCTCCGCCTTCCGCACCCAGTCTGTCCCGGCCACGTTTAAATGTACATTAATTTATATTAATAATTGTAAAAAACTAAAACTCGACTACTGAAAAGGATGTAACAAGAAAGTACCTTCCCGTGGTCGCATGCTACCATAGCTTATTTAGTACAGCGGCATGCGACCACGGGAAGGTACTTTCTTGTTTCATCCTTTTCAGTAGCCAGGTTTTAGTTCTTAAACTTTTTTTTTATTTAACTATTTTGGGGCTTATCACAAGGCACCATCCCATAATATTTATTTTTAAATTCATTACTTTATGTCCTCTACAGGGCGCCATATTGAATTTAGTGTGACGTCATATAGTCTATAACCAGCGGACGGTTAAGACGCTTCTAACGATATCTCATTTGTCAAATTATTATAAGTACAGTACTAAGTTTTAAGTTATGAGGGAACAGGTGAACATACATACATACATATAAACCGGTCAAAATCATAACCCTCCTTTTTGCTTCGCCGTAGTTGGGTAAAAGTACTGCACACCTTACAGGGTTCACGCCAAGACCCTTAAAACTTTAATAGCGTGAGAGCAATTAATATTGGAATTTGAAAGAAAGGGGCTTGAAGTTTTTTTATATGGAGCCTGCAGGGTAATTGCATAACACAATATCAGTAGCAATGGGTTTCACTTTGACAGTTCAACAACATTCATTGCGTTATTTACGTTGTTGAGCAGACACATTTTTCGCACATACGAAGCAATGAATTAGCAATATCCTTCAAAATTATTCAGATTGAGATTGATAGTGTGTTACGCAATTTTATTAGGGTCCTGGCATACCTAGGTATTAACTGTCGCGCCATTTTGGTATTTTTTTTTTCAAATTTATCGGACACGCTTGGAACCTACATGAATCGATAGCTGACGTCAATGCAAACAGAAAACATTACTAGAAGAAACCCCGTATAGTGTCACGTTTCCGAGATATTAACGTTCAAAATATAATAATTACGAGTATCTCATAGATAGAATTATCTATACATATTAAATTCAAAGTCCTGACTGACTGACTGATATATCAACGCACAGACTAAACCGCTGGTCCTAGAGACTATGGTGGGTGTGTTCTTAGTGAAGAGTAGGTATCCACTAAGAAAGGGTTTTTCGAAATTCCACCCCTGACAGGGTGAATGGGGGAGGATGAAATTTCATGCGGACGAAGTCGCGGGCAGAAGCTAGTGTGTTATAATAATTGTGTGCTGCACCGGATGACGTCGTTACGTCAGCGCCGGCTGTCGCTGAAAACCAGCGCTGGGGCTCTGTCTTGCATAGGGTCGTAGCATTATGCTGAGCGGTAGCCGTTTTGCGTGGATGTGACCCTTACTTCTTTTTTTTTGTGTTTTGTTCTTTTTTGCGTCATGTTCACCGCAAATAAACGTTTTTCTTTCTTTCTTTCTTTCTTACTTTCAAGTTGATCACGTGACATCCATATTTTTTTAAACGACTTTGAACGTTAATATCTCGGCAACACACTTTATGGGATTTGGTCTGATAATATTTATACCATACCTATATTTATTTTTCATTAACAAAAAAACTTCATTCATCTTAAAATAATAGTTATCTAAAAATATAATAATAATAATAATAACAAATTTATTTGACATAAAAAGGTACACAGATACAGAGTGAAACTTAATTTGAGCGTGCGAATAGCATGGTACAAAATAAATGATCAATGACCCCCATGCTAGGCAAAGCCTGTGTTACAGGGGTCATCCATCCGTCCATTCTGGATATTATAATAATTACATACAAATTAGTAATGTGCACCTTTGTAAAAAAAGAAAAACAAAATAAACTAGACTATTACAATTATAATATAACGCTACCTACCCTACATCAGATTTGGTGAAATATATAAAATCATAAAGAAAATTGTTGCGAAGATAGCCGTAGTTACGAACGGGTAAGGAATAAATTTCAGAAAAGAACAATGAAAAAATCGCCGGACATAAATTATGGCGCAAGAATGAATAATGGCCTCTTCAGGACGTATTGAAAGTATGCTAGGAAGAGAGTCGTGTAAATGTGAAATAAAATAGAAATCGATGGTACAGATGAAGGCAACGGTCTCGTTGTATGCACAATGACTTTAAGCTGATTTCTGAATTGATTTGTAATAGTAATCACACTAATATTATAAAGGCGAAAGTTTGTGTGTGTATGTGTTTAATGGTTTATATGTTTGTTACTTCTTCACGCTCAAACGGCTAAACCAATTTTGATAAAATTTTGTATGGAGGTAGCTGACACCCTGGATTAACATATAGGCTACTTTTTATCTCGATATTCCCACGGGATCGACCCTTATGCGGGTGAATCCGCGGGGCGCAGCTAGTCACTACTAAAAGTACAGATTTTAACCTACAATTTTATCAAAGCAATGTATATGCCCAGCAGTGGGACATTTTAGGTTAACAAATAGAAAAACTCAATAGCAAAAATGAAATGTTAATACCAGAAACCTATCTCATTAGCTATTTAATGTAACACAGTACTAAGACAGTTAATTTTCGTCATCCCAGACGAGATTTTTTTTTTAATTGCTGAATGGGCACGCTCTTGACCTCGATTACGCCTGAGGAAAGCGATGGATAAGGTCTATGATGGAACGAGCGTGCCCAGAAGATGCCTAAGGCACTGGAACTCCCACGCATCGGCGAAACCCAGCAGGCTGCTTGACACCGGACTCCGGTGGGAGGGCGGTCGCAAACCAGGCGGGCGTTAGCCCTACCACCGCAAGGGAAGAATTGGCCAGTCGAATAAGGTGTTGGGTGTGACTGTCCAGGATGCGCCGAGTGCTCGGTTCAGTTGAGTAACTGGCGGAACAAACTGCGCTACACGAGGAGGCTTCTTCATGCATCCCAAAGATTATATTTGATTATAAGAAGGTACATAATAAAAACTCATTACACTCAAAATCGCACCTAATAAACCAAGTTGGAAGACAGAAACCATTCCAGCAATACATTCACATTAAAACGAGAAGAAAAATACGTTTCATTCGGTACACTCGCTGCGAAAATAAGCAACTCCTTCAATTCAGCGTATGCAACGTTCAAGTCCATGCAATTTCCACTGAATAAGGTTTCCATTCATCTTATTTTACGGACGACCTACATTGGCGCTTGAGAAATGTGGCTATTTTGAACTAGCCAGTCCTCATTGTTCGCTAGGGATCGAATTCAGAAGCCTGAATGATGACTATCATTTTTGTTTGAAGTGTAACGTTCGTGGTGGAACGTTAGATGAGATGGACTAAAGAATAGGGATGAATAATTGTTTCTACAATTGTTAATATAAGGTTTTCGAGTGGGATCTGTACTGCACTAGTACCAACCTGTCACTAATTGTTGCTCCCTATATTGTATTTTAGAAATGTGCTGCTATGAAGTGGTATGAAAATAACTAAAATCTAGAAAACGGTACGGTTATACAGGGTGTAATTAAATTCATGGGCATCCTTTTAAAGGGTCATTGTACTCATCATTATGAACAACTTTTACTATAGGACTAAACCTAAAATCGCGAAAAAAATCAGCTGTTCTTTGCATTTATGTTCACATAACTAGTCAAAATGTAGGGAAGAGCTGATTTTTTTGTCCCATAGCAAAAGTTGTTCCTTATGACGAATACAATGACCCTTTAAAAGGATTCCCATGAATTCAATTGCACCCTGTATAAAAACAACTACACCTTTTTTCACAGTGACAAAGTAGACATGGACAAAATCATTCCATTAGTCCCTGTATGTAGGACAATCGGCGCGTTCATCTGTTATAAACAAAGATAGTGGTCATAGTCGTTTTAACGTCGGTTTTTAAAACTTGCATTATTTTAGTGCAACAACAAAACACGTCGGCGTTGAAAATAATAGTTAGATAAGAAAAAAATATTATGGCCTTTATTAATGTAGTAATCTACAATGTGAAATGCCTATACTATACAAAACAATAGTAATATCTGTTTTAATAGTTTTTATATAAGCTTTAGCAATAAGGAAGCCCCGCGTAAAATCAGATGTAGGGCGGTTGACTCACTTAGTTTACTTTTTTGCATGAAGTAGATAAAGATATATAGGTACCGTATTTTGGAAAAAAAAGATATTTTATAGTAATTGGCACTAACCACTCCCTCGGCATCAGCCCTATTAACTAACTAACTAATTATCTACTAACTATTAACTGTTTTATGTTGTAAAACAGAAGAATATAGCTTTGTTCTTCTTTAATTATTATCACAGTTTTGCATTCAAAACGCTCTTCTGTAAAATCATGATATTGTATACAGAGTGAAATTAAAGTCTTGAGTATCCATTTAAGGGGTCACTGTAATCATCATTATGAACAACTTTTACTATGGGACCAAACCTGAAATCTGAAATCTTCCCTACATTTTGACTAGTTATGTGAACATAAATGCAAAGAACAGCTGATTTTTTTCGCGATCTTAGGTTTAGTCCTATAGTAAAAGTTGTTCATAATGATGAGTACAATGACCCTTTAAAAAGATGCCCATGAATTTAATTGCACCCTGTATACGTGACTTAAATATTAATAAAAATTGAGAAAAAATCTGAAAAAAAAAAACTATTATAAAATAAAGAATACTGCGTAGAATTATGAAATAAAATCAATTTTGTAAAAAGTGAAGTTGATTCTTTGTACTTTGCTACCGTCCATATTTAGTTTGCGTACATGCGTGAGGCTAACCCTGTAGGTGTGGCCAAATTCTGGTTGATGCATTTATAAAATTAAAAAAAAGAATCGTCACTGACCCCGTCATATTTTTTTTACATTTTTAATAAGTTACCTGCAGTAAACTTAAGATTGTATCAGATTAGCTAAAAGATAGAACAGCTTCTTACAGTAACAAAAATACTCTACGTTACGTAACACAAATACTCTACGTTACGTAACACAAATACTCTACGTTCCTGTATTTCTTAAACTGCACTTGTGCATCTTCAGAACCCACTTTTTAATCAAATCTTAATACTCGCGAAGGAATATAATATCTTGAGAGCGAAGCAGCTCAGAGATATTCAGATCTGTTCTTATTTTGCCTCGTTGCCTCGAAGCAGCGTCGGTAATATGCGCTTATTTTTAAGTCTATTACAGAAGCTGTGCTTGAATATCTGCCTTCAGTTCCACGGAGTCTAAGCGTGGCGGTTACATTGTTATTAGTACCGTTTATAGCTGAAGTTGGAGACGTTATGCTTGGGTGTATTCAAAGGAGATTGGTCACTTTTGTATATGTACTTGTTCTTTGTTTCGTGCCTGTGTTTTTTGTTTATTCACTAAAATACATAAGGGATATGTTTATTTGTTTTTTAACCGACGAAAAAAAACGGAGGAGGTTATCAATTCGACGCGTAATTTTTTTTTTTTTTTTTTTTTTTTTTTTTTATGTATGATCACGCATAACTTTTTACAGAGCAGTCCGATTTTGATAATTCTTTTTCTATTGGAAAGGATATACCCCGAAGTTGGTCCCATATAAATTTGGAAAAGAAAATCCAACCCTAAGGGTAGGAAAACAGGGGATGATTGATTGTTCACTCACTGATTGTAATGTATGAGCACGCATAACTTTTCACAGAGTAGTCCGATTTTGATAATTCTTTTTTTATTGGATAGGACATACCTCGAAGTTGGTCCCATGTAAATTTGGAAAAAAAAATCCTACCCTAAGGGTGGGAAAATAGCGGTGATTTATTGTTCATTCACAGATTTTAATGCTGAGCTTTATAAAGCCTGTTTTTTTAAGTATTTTATTATACAAAAAATAATAATTAAATTAAGATTATATAACAGTTAATATCTAAAGTAGGGTAGGTAGCTAATTTAAAAGTAATAAAAAATTAAGCATGTAGTAATTAGTAAATTATAGCCTCAAAAAATTATAAAATAAAAACTTTTTAACAAAAAAATTAAACCTCCGAAAAAACTGAAAAGCAAAAAATAAAAACATTTTTTATTTTACCTTAATAAATAAGTTTTAAACTAATGCAAGTATACCTAAGAAATTTTGAGTCGGCGCCAAGCAATCAATGAACAAAGATCACTAAATTACCTTAAATTTAAAGAAATAACCAAATCAAATTAATAATGCAACGTGAAATCTCCAGCGATAAATATAACATTCCAAACAAAAAATGCGCTCTCCGCACGACCACTCGCAACGATATTAAGTTGCTTGTTTGGCGCCGACTCAAAATTACTTAGGTATACTTGCATTAGTTTAAAACTTATTTATTAAGGTAAAATAAAAAATGTTTTTATTTTTTGCTTTTCAGTTTTTTCGGAGGTTTAATTTTTTTGTTGCTAAAGGATGGAACTCAAAAATCTGTCTAGATTTTACGAAAACTCAAGCAAAGAGTTTTCAATAGACGCAATTCATTCAAGATATTTGATAAATCATAGCCTGTATTAAAATGAACTGTCTCTTGATATCGGAAACAGTGTTTCTTTTGTATCTTATCCGTTTGTTCCGGCACGGCACAAAGACTAATGAAGAGATATTAATAAGGTTCTCTCTTTGAGAGTAAACAACTTGAAAAACAAAGGAATGAAGAAAAATCACAAATGAAGAGGCTACAGTGGGTCTAGTCACGATTTTTTAAATTTTTGTTTTCTTTTGTTCTCATTATCTTCTTTTTGTAACTTTTTTGATATAGACTTTATAAAAATATACATTAGAAATGCTTGCATAGTTATATTCTTATTTCTAAAAGCTAAAACAAATCTACTGTTTACAAAAAGACCCTATGCTTGAAATTACCTCCAAAACGATTCATACGACCAACAAAATGATGTATTAATGAAAGAAAAACATATCCAAATGCGTAGGTAATTACACAACAAAGAAATGAAGCAGACAGCCCCATATCTAAACTCGACTCATTCCACAAAAAGAAAAAAACACAACATCCCCAACGCATTTACCACAAGCGAAAATAAACGAACAAATCCCTGTAAGTGACATCTTTACATCCATACATTTAACTTTCATTTCTTATTGTATGCAGAGATGCTTCTGGCTGACGCAGCATAGAAACGAGTATTCCTTAACAAGATGTGAATGTAATTTAGTTTTTAAAACCGTCTTTTGCAGGAGAATCTCCGAGATTCGTTAGTTTTATAGTTATTTAGTCGTGTTTGAGATTAAAAATATTCTGGAGACGTCCTCCATTTGGGATTACGGTCTTTCCTAATTAAGGTGGGATGCATTTCGTTGGAAGGATAAAAGCTTGTTAAAGCGGTAATAGTCTTTTAGTCTATTGCAGAGGGAGAGCGTGATTTATTTTTTGGTGTTGGCGTGTCCTTATATTGTACTACAAAAGGTACACAAAATGGTTTGAAAAATATTTTTAACCAATCAGCTTCGGATATTGATTTATTGTCACATGAATTACTTACTGCAATATTATTTATCCTGACACTTTTTTCTATTCAGGCCCACTGGCCCATCGTCCACGACGCTACTTAAAAATAACCAGTTAAATTCTCAAATCACCAGTCAGTTTGTATCTGGTTACTTTTGACCAAAAGTTTTTGACAACGTTTCGCATCTACCAACCCGCTCTAGGCCCGTGTGGTAGATTACTGTCAACTCCCTCTTATAGAGAAGAGGCTCGTGTCCCAGCAGTGGAAAGATTATAGGCTGGTTATGCTCGCATTTACAGCTAATTGTATCATACTGCACTTATACCTAGGTAGACCTGCTTATGGCATGAGAACATTGTAGGAATCATAAAACATTAAATATCTGGAAACGTCCTGTCTGCATTGAAGATGTCTGAGAAAAGCAATTTGGGTGTAATGTTAGGAACGAGTGGAAGCCAAAACAAAGCTTGTAAACTCTTTGTTGGCTCACAAACTTTTATTTGTACGTCTCGTTGACCTCTGCTTTAGTTTGAAGAGAGTTTTATTCACCCTTCTCGTTTATTTGGCTAATTACTTTCGTTTTTTATCAAACTTTTCATTGTTTTAATTTATAAGAAATCAGAAAACTGATTCCGAAAATAAAAATAAACTTCTGAAGTGTCAAAAAAATGAATGAGGTGCTTCACAATCAAGTTGAAGAACTAAAATGCTTTTTTCCATCTCAACGTTTCGAGACCGTCCTTCCGAAAGCACGTAAGCCGCTGTTCGCGTATCATAGCTTTCTCACTAGTTTCCCGGTAACATAAAGACGTTCTCAAAAAGCTATTATTAAGAATTACCACTCACTCCACAATGTCTCGCTAGAGACACCCCTAATCGGCTGTTTTCACACAATTGAAACTATCGCGGAGTCTCAGCTTCCAGACTTTGCACCACGTTCTGGCTTTACATTTTATTTCCATTCCGACAAGGGATTGTAAGAAAAATATTCCGGTTTTTAACAGGTATTTTATCATGGAGATTGTTCAAGCTTATATCAGTCTATTGTTATGTTATCCCTCAGTTGCAGACTTAAATGTTATGCCTGGTATAAAGTATACAGGGTGAAATTAAATTCATGGGCATCGTTTTAAGGGGTCATTCTACTCATCATTATGAACAAATTTTACTACGGTCCTAATGCAAAAATCGCGAAAAAAAAAAATCAGCTGTTCCTTGCATTTATGTTCACACAACTCGTTAAAATGTAGGGAAGAGCTGTTTTTTTTTTGCTATTTCAGGTTTGGTCCCATAGTAAAAGCTGTTCATAATGATGATTACAATGTCCCCTTAAAAGGATGCCCATGAATTCAATTTCACCCTGTAAAAAGATTTATGTATTTCTTTATTTATGCTAGACATAACTGGTGAAATGTGGGTGAACTTAATACGTGATGTTATGTTATGTAAATAAAGAAATCAATAAATAAATAAAAAATCTAAACTCACAGCAAAACATTTCAACACCTAGCTTCCAGGCGCGTTTGATATCGCTCAAACTTTCCCTATAAAAAACAGGCTAACACGTGTACAAACTATTTGAACTGGTGAAAATTGAAGCGTGTCTATACGGAGAGAGATTTCCCTCGCGAGTACTTCACTTTAAAACGTTGACGATGCTCCGTTGTTTGACGTTCGAGATTCTGATGGACAAACAAGGTTAAGTGCTCCAACAAATTAGGAACGTGAAAATGTTCATCTATTCTTACGTACTCTGTTGTCGATGATGAAGATTGAAAGCGTTTTAGGAGCTGTTCATGCTGTGGCATAACAAGCATTTAGTTTCTTTGTGTAAAATTTGATATTACGTTGTTAAGTGGTAAACAAGCAGTACCTACGTAATGGTATACGTCCATCACCGCTTTTGGGAATCTGCAGCGTACAGACGAGTTACCATTCATGTACTTGACCTTCATCGACACACCATTGAAATAGTTTACATAACTATACACCGATACCCAAAACCTTTAAACCGAAACACAACAACACAGGAATAGCTCCTTATTGGTAGTACTTCATTGGATGAGCTCCTTTACAAAATGGAGCTCTAAATAATATTTACTATTTGTTACAGGTCTTCTCTTCCACAGAGCCGTGCTCATGTCAGGGTCTGGGCTGAGCCCCTGGTCGCTGGTTGCAGATCCCAGCAAATACGCGGCGCTAGTCGCCACACATGCAAACTGTTCTCCTGGTAAGTGTCAACTTATCTTTTTCTATTTTTGTATCCAAAAACACCCGTACATAATGTGCAAACGGTTAAATTGCTAGTAACCAATTTCTTATTCAGGTCCACATATTTTACGGTTACTGAAACAAAACGCAAATGATATTATTTCAATAATAAATTCAGAAGCAAACTTTAACGGCATAATATCGCGCGTTATAAAAAGTTCAGCTTTGTAGAACGTCATCTCAGTCACTTGAAACTCGATGTACAAAATTAATCACATCACACTAATATTACTCGTATAAAGGCGAAAGTTTGTGAGTGTGAGTCTGTGTGTGTTTATATGTTTGTTACTTCTTCACGCTCAAACGGCTAGACCAATTTTGATAAAATTTTGCATGGAGGTAGCTGACACCCTGGATTAACATATAGGTTACTTTTTATCCCGATATTCCCACGGGATCGACATTTGTGCGGGTGAAACCGCGAGGCACAGCTTGTGCAATATATTTTTATTGGTCTTTATAATGTTAAATCAAACTATTTATAAAGACTACTAACTAATATTATAGCAACTAAATAATAATTATGTTCCTATGACTTTTATAAAATTATACCATCAACATCTGTCCTTATCTCTGCATTAAACTAGAACAGAACTACGCGCACATACGCAACGGACAATCCAGTAAGTCCTTGTTAAGTGAACTGCCACAGTATGGGGGCATCGGGCTTGGCAAGCCTCCAATATGACGCACGTGGTGCTTCGAACAGGCAACACACTTCATGTTACCGGCTTTGTAAAGTCTGGGTGATAGCTACCTAAAATGCAAAGAGAATGATACAGTTTTTATAAAAAGACAATGGCCAAATTGGTTTAGGTTTTATTTTGTACTTAATTTATGGCCGCCGAAAAGAAGCATCAATTCTGACCAATGTCCTCTTTAAAGGTGTTTGTAAGAGTGAAGGATGAGTCTTTGACTGTTAAAACCGTGGTTTAGGTACCTATGAGAGCAAAAGAAAAAGACAAAGGAAAAACAACTATTTTGACCTAACACAAAACCGTAAAATATAAAAGATAAATAGAAAAAATATGAAAGCCAAAGCTTGAAATGATTCCTGCCTCAGTATGCAACGTTGCAATGCTGCTGGTATTCTCATTGGTTACAATAGCGAAGAAACAAAAGCTATGAAACAAGTTGAGCATTCCAAAGTGAATAATCAGGTCCCTGAAAAAGAAATACCTTGGAAAGATCCTGCTGTCGAAGCATTAAATGTTTTAAACCCTTCCGGTTATAATAATGATGAAAGCCTCTCAAATAGTCTGTGTACAGTCCAGGAAGAAAATACTAATCATCTTATGGTAATTTAATGACAGTGCAAAAAGGTAACAATGAATCTGCACTGTGGGAAACGACATGTGTTCTTGGAAATTGCTTAATAATATCGCTCCTTGACCGCGCATTGAAAACTATAATTTCCTGAAGCAATTTTTTTTTTTTTGCGAAATAATGATTTTTAGAAAGGTCCTACTATTAAAGCAATAACCGATCCAAAATCTGCAGAAAATAATAATAACAATGAACGCTTATTCAGAATCCACAAGTCAAAATAATCTCTATTACACATTGAAAGCTAGAATTTCCAAAACGAAAATGCTAGGCCATCCAATTGTGTCCCACAATCGCGCTACAGCCACGTCAGTAGTGGTATTACTCGTAAGTGCGATGTGTGCCAAGCGTTCTGTTTAGTTTCGACTGTGACATGAATACTGTGACAATGAAGTGACACCTGGCACCTGGAGTTTAGTGTTCAGCAGCTGTTCACAAGCAGCTGTTTTGGAATGGACAATAGAATGTGCATTTGAGGTGTTAGTTTGCAAACAGAATTTTAGGGTGGTTTTGAAGGATCGATTTGGCATATACTAATTGGATGGATTACTATCCTAAATAAATTATTTTTTAATTAGGGGAATAGTACTCTTGAAGTACTTAGTTGTAAACATTATCACAAGAAAGATATAGGTCAAATTGTTAACTTAAACAGATTATATTAAAAAAAAAAACTATGGGATTTACAAAGGTTCTATAGGATTATAATTATCTTGTAGTAACACTTTCTTTCTGTTTTTCTTGAGCAAAAAATGGGCAGTAGGCTTCCAACTTTTTGTATCGGCGCTCGCGGAACCTCTTATTTTCACTTTAGCAATTACTAAATTATTCATAAGAACATTATGTAGATTGCAAATACATGATAATTAACAAAACAACTTTGTCCACAGAACTAACACCGCCTGCAATGCTGCGGTGTTTACGGGAGCGGCCGCTAGAGGCGCTACTATCCGCGCCTGTGCAGGCCCCCGACTTTGCCTATGCCTTTGGGCCCAGCGTCGACGGTGTTGTTATAGGTAGAGTATCATGTAATTACAAATCTATTATATTAGTAGGTTGTAGACTAGCCTAGAAGTTCATGTTTTCACAGAATGATGGCTATTGGTCACCACTCACCATTGCCCCTCAGAAAAATCAAAATACTTTATTTCACATAAACCTACTTGGGCAATTATGAAACGTCAGAAGCTAGGTGCACGGTTCCGATTGGTCGTTTCCTATGGAGAAGAGCAAGCAAGAAACTCCACGGTTACTCTTTCAAATAATTGACTTTTACAATGTTTTCAAATTACAGTAGGTATGGGAGGAGAGCGTAGACCGTAGACCTGTCAACAAGTACCAGGTACTTAATAAAATTAAAAAAACGGTCTGCAGATCTAAAGTCTACAAGGCCTACAAAGTCCTCACATTTACAAAATATAAAATAATCTATGAAAAGAATAAATCACACTATCACACTAATATTAGGTATACATGCGAAAGTTTGTGTGTGTTTATATGTTTGTTACTTCTTCTCGCTCCAATGGCTGAGCCAATTTTGATAAAAGTTTGTACGGAGGTAGCTAACATCCGGGATTAACATATAGGCTACTTTTTATCTCAATATTCCCACGGGATCGACAATTATGCGGGTGAAACCGCGGGGCGCAGTTAGTAAAATATAAAAATATAATTTTAATAACAAAACTTCTCAAGAAGATTCTTCCTTTTAAGATTACCTTGTAGGTCTATTTTTGTAACAGTTTATGCCTGAGGGGGGTCTTAACGTTAAAGTAGTTAGAGTTCGTCTTTACGTGGCTCATTTTTCCAAATTATGTTGAAGTACTTAAGACGAGACTTTGTCTCGTGGATAAAAAAGGCCGTTTATTTTCGGTCAATGACTTTTTTATACGTCTTCTCCACAAAAAGGATTGGTGTCAAAATAAATAAACGCTCTCCAGTATTGACAAGTATTTCAAAAGAAAATCTCATTTCCAAATACATTTCCCGATAAATATACAAAGACGTCTACAACGGAATCGCCATTTTTATTACATCAATCGTGAGGCCCCAATAAACTTGTTATAACGCTATTATTGTATAAGCAAGGAATACTAGTCTCTGTAGAAGTACGCACAAAAAAGAAAAGAAAAACAAGATCTTCAGAGATTGGAGACAAGTGAATACAAATAAACTAATACCTTTCATAGATAACGATACTAGTATACAGGGTAAAATTGAATTCATGGGCATCCTTGTAAGGGGTCATTGTAATCATCATTATGAACAACTTTTACTATGGGACCAAAACTGAAATCGCGAAAAAAAATCAGCTCTTACCTACATTTTGTCCAGTTATGTGAACATAAATGCAAGAAACAGCTGATTTTTTTTCGCGATTTTAGGTTTAGTCCAATAGTAAAAGTTGTTCATAATAGAATAGAATAGAATAGAATAGGTCTTTATTTGCTTAGAATGTAGGTACATAAAAAATAAGTTGTTAAATTATATATAAATTATATATATAATGATGAGTACAATGAACCCTTAAAGAAAGAAAGAAAGAAAAAGTATTTATTGCGATTCGTACAGAATGATCACAAACTAAACTAAACACAGTATAAAATAAAAAACCAAGATGACCTTAAAAGTATGCCCATGAATTTAATTTCGCCCTGTAGAACTAACTATAAACTGAAGCATGACACTTGTTAATACAGCTGTACCTTCTTAATTCAGTAAAGGAAAGATAGTAAATTATTTCTTAGAAGTCTCCATCAGCGTTACGTTGAGGGTGCAGGCTGCAAGCAGATGTGGACCTTATTGAATTCATTTAACGTTATACCATTAACCAATTTTCCACGGAACCCCAAGTAAAAATCTTTCTAGGTCACTTCAAGAGTTACTTGGTCACGACTCAATTTGATTGGCCGATGCCCAAATAGTTCATCAATACATTTCGGTCCGGTGGGAAAACACGAGCAAGCTATCATGAGAAGATTCTTTTATTATCTCTCAAGTTTTTTGGATTGTTGATAAATATTTCGGGTGGCCAAAATAAACGAGAGTTCATTCAGTCATATAGTTTTGTACTTTCAGTAAACACGATCTCTTAGCCCCGTATTCATTAAAAACAAAGTGGAGAAACAGTTATGCAACATTGTTTCCTATAACTTAAAAATGTTGCACAACATGTTGCCAACAAAATAACACTGCAAAATTCTACAGGGTGAAATTAAATTCACGGGCATCCTTTTGAGGGGTCATTGTAATCATCATTATGAACAACTTTTACTATGGGACCAAACCTGAAATCACGAAAAAAAAATCAGCTGTTTCTACATTTTGACAAGTTATGCGAACATAAATGTAGGGAAGAGCAGATTTTTTTTACGATTTCAGGTTTCGTCCCATAGTAAAAGTTGTTCATAATGATGATTACAATGACCCCTTAAAAGGATGCGCATGAATTCAATGTCACCCTGTATGTTGACATCAATATGTTTCCCGTGACACAAAACAATGTTGTGCAACTTTGTTTCTAAATTAATACGCGTCTTTACATTTTTCATTTGTTCTTGTAACTATTCGTACATAACTATGTATTTCTGTATCTCCGTAGTCGTTGCTAGTTTAATCATTATATTTTTCCTTTTCTTAATTATCGCTGCTCTATTGTTCGTCTCTTGGTAACAATTGCTCGAGCTTTGCGGGCAAGACTGATCTGTGGGCGGTACTTTTACAAATCTTCAAAGAAACCAACAGCTGTTAAGAAAGCGGAGATTTGTTGCAATTCATTTGGATGACCCGAGCGCTTCTGTAAATGCGCATTGCGAATTTCTTAGCGGAGATTTGATGCTGTTTAAGACGGGTGAATTTAAGATAGAAGGATTAGATGGAAAGAACACTTGAGATGAAGTCTTTTACTAAATTTTATTTGTATAAACTGTTCTCAATTTTGTCGATCTATATACCGACAACTTATCACAGTTATTAGGACGAAATAATATTAGGTACTCTACGAATCCAGTAGGATTCCAATTCCAAACCTACATAGTTTAGATCTTGATCCAGGTAGTTTTCTACGTCTATAATCCAGTTTGTTCGTTATTTATTGAGTGCTCGAAGTAAAAACCTACTTTAAGGCCGTCCGCTGCGTTAAGCGGGTGCACGGAGCCGGCGCCCGTGCGGCGTGCTGTTTTCTATTGAGCAGCGCTGCGTGAGGCGGATCTCCCGTCGTACGCGATAATAGAAAACAGTACGCCGCGCGGGCGCCTGCTCCGTGCACCCGCTTAACACAGCGGACGGACTTAGGAATTTTAAATTCAGTATTAGCTGAAGCGAATATTTATATCCGTTTCAAGAGGTATTGTTATTACTTACTTTCGTATTGCTTTCGGAGAGGCACTACTTGCAGACCCTGTATAAAGTTGTCCTCTTCAGAATTAAGATTTTCGTAGTAGGTACCTATATTACGTAGTGAAATTGAACAAACGTTGCATATTTTGTTGAAACTTATCATCAAGAAACCATTAGTACAAATGGGTATTAAATATCAATATTTTTGAAAATGGGCTTGGTTGATAAAGGCAAAGACAATTCTCGAACGAGGCGTAGCTGCTTTTTATGTTTCTTTAAGTGGCTTAAAGGACCTAAACGTAAAAAACGCAAGTTTGAGAAATAATAAAAGTATGTGATCGACTACAGTAAACAAAATCAGAAAAATATATGATATTCTTTAGGATATATGCTAGGTACAGTACCCGGCGATAAATATTGCACATCGACCTTTGGAAAGAAACAATCGGCTAATTTCGGCTTCGTAGTGCGTTATCTCTGTCGCACACTACCTATGTGATGTTAACTGACGTTTTGTCAGTCGTTTTTCAAGTGCGATAGAGTGCGGTCGCGTCCAGTTCAAAATATATATCTAGAGTTGTTAACACCCCCAAATTTAAATAATTTAAAGTTGTACTATGGCATCTTTAGGAAAAATAGGGGAACCTTTTTATTTTACCCCAACCTAAAGCAATCATTTATAGAAAAATTGGTGTATTTTATACAAAGAATAAAAAGAATTATCAAAAGAAGCAAATCATAATTGTTTTAACAGCTCCTAATAGATACCGGACTGTTTGTATTTCGTGCGACAGAGATAACGCTCTACGAAGCCGAAATTAGCCGATTGTCTCTTTCCAAAGATCGATGTGCAATATTTATCGCCGGGTACTGTAGATAGTGTGTTGAAAACATAATACAACTTATTTGGTACGATAGAAAAAAATCAGGAATATACCTCTAAAAACTTTCTGTTCACAATAAAAACCATACTAATATACATACAATCATTATGATTTTTGTCAGATTATTCTACAAGCAACATACTCGTACTAAAACTCTAATGTTTTAATTTTTTAGTCCAAATAATAGATTTTTCGTAAATAGATAATTGATTCATATTTTGCAATAAATTACCAGCGTTGTGTCATCGCGCATCTCTTTCTTTTCTATGCAGTCCGACAGTGACCACGCTTTAGGTCATGTAGTCCTCTTAATTTAATTTTCTCCTTCACAGCCATTACTACGTTCATTATTCCTTTCCCGCCTCAACTTCGTCACATAACAACCAGAGACAAGGATCTCATGAAGTGCAGCCACCATAACCCAAACACAAGACATAAATTCACGAAACTTTTCGTGTTTTCGCATCGGCATTCCGGCGTCTCGTCCACCCGGTGTTATTAAATTGTCTCAGAGAACTTTTCTCATCTCAAGCTCTTGGAGCGACAACGTCCTCTGTAAGCTCAGTTTGTTGAACAACGATTTTTTTTTTTTTTCTTAGCCTGATCTCCGCTCTTTGTGATGTTGGACAATTAATGGCCGTTTCTGACTCGCTCTTGTTTTTCGCTTTGATAATTTTAAGTTTATTTAGCTTGCGTTCCTTTTATGACGTTTGTAAATAGAGTTGTGAAGAAAATTTTGACGGCAATATATGAGCAGTTGGGTTTACTTCTAACATAAATCTTTGCTGTCTAGTTAACAATGCGAGTAGGTCCTCTTTTTTTAATGGAAGAAAAGCCAGGGAAATAAATTGTTTTCACTATAAACTTACCCCCTTATTCATAAAACTTATCAAACCTATTTTAGTTAAAATGGGGTTTGTCTCTTTCTTACACACAGAAATGACAACGTGACAGATAAAGACAAACGTTCTATAAACCTATTTTAGCTAAAATAGAGATAAAATAGGATTATGAATAAGGGGGTTAAATTGTCCGTATATTCGTAAATACAGGTTGAAATTAAATTCATGGGCATCCTTTTAAGAGGTTATTGTACTCATAATTTTGAACAATGGGACTTAACCTAAAATCGCGAAAAAAAAATCAGCTGTTCCTTGCATTTATGTTCACATAACTCGTCAAAATGTACGGAAGAGCAGATTTTTTTTTCGCAATTTCAGGTTTGGTCCCATAGTAAAAGTTGTTCATAATGATGATTACAATGACCCCTTAAAAGGATGCCCATGAATTCAACTTCACCCGATATAATATATTCGTATATATAACTTTAGTTTGATTCAAATTATTCCTGTCATTCTTTGACAGTTGTATTAAAAATGGCTATAACACGGCAAACTGACGTTGTGTGTCAATTTGATAAACCATGAATTTCCTCTACAGTAACTACCTAAATTAAATACCTTTACCGGATGATTTCTTTTACCGGTTCCAAATTTTTACACGGGGTTCTATACCTACTTGAACAATATGTATGAAACATCTGATTTTTTTCGTGATTTCAGAGTTGGTCCCATAGTGAAAGTTGTTCATATTCATGGGTAGAACAACCTGTAAAAATTTGGAACCGGTAAAATAATAATAATAATTTATAATAATAATTTATTTTGGTCCTTTTACAAAGTAATACATTTAAATACTTAGTGGTACCAAGTTCTTAACAGATGCTCTTAAATACTTATATAAAAGCTAGTTTAATTTAAGAACATGTTTTTTAAAAAAAATCATCCTGTTTGTAGGACCGTCTTCATCAAGTATTATAATCTGAGCGTCTATCTTAAAACTTTTGTAGCAAATAACGTTCGTAGTAAACCAAAAAAGAAATATTATGCACAGGAAGATCAAGATTCTCATCTTGGTCTTCCTGTGTATAATACATCCCTGTCTCTTTCTGACCAGACACCGGCGACCTGCTAGTGAACCCAGAGAACGGGTACGAGTGGGGGGGACAGACTGTGGCGCACGCGCCGCTCGGCAAGCAGGCGCAGAATGCCATCAACATCATCAACGCGGTGCTGATGAGGAAGAGCGCTGTGGCACAGCTTACTAAGTAGGTGTTGTTTTATTAAAAGCTTTTATATTTAACTTGACTTGTATGTATGTGAAGGTGGACTCTTGCAAGTTAAATTTGACCCACTTCCCGGTATCCGATTGAGCTGAAATTTTACATACTGATCTAGTCCCGATGACAATGCATGTTTATTTATTCTGAAAGAAGCACACTTAGAGTGGAATTTGTCAGTGAAACTGAACTTGATCAGCACAAAACACTAAACTGCGCTCAAGCGCTGTCAGTGTCATCATTTTTGTGGATCGCGTTCAGTTTCATTGGTGAAATTCGCTCTTAGTTTGCGGTAAACTTTTTACTTTGACTTTTTAATCTGCCTAATTTGTAAGATAACTTTAGTGCTAACAAACTTCTAACCAAATTATACTTTACAAATTATAGATGTCTCTAAATTTTCGAGATCAAAATCTTATTCAGATGGATAAACCAAGCATTCTGCCAAAGCGATTAATGTTTAAGAGACTAATTAATAACTCCTTAGCCAAACAAAAATTTACCTATTTAAATATCATGGAATAAAGGTTGTTAAAGGTAGAATTGCAAAAATAGAAAGATGATCAGCAATTTTAAATTTTGACTGTAACATACAAAAGAATATTCTAGCGTGCACAAACATGTAACATAATTGCTAATCCATCGCCTCTTTCACAGGTACGACCTAATGTTAGGAGTGACAAAAGCGGAAGCCTATTTCGCATTCAGTGGCGATGACGTACAATACGGAATCGAAGCCGACAGAAGATCTAAGATCCTCAAGTCTTTCGTCAGGAACACATACAGCTACCATCTATCCGAGATCCTGGCCACCATTATCAATGAGTATACAGACTGGGAGAGACCAGTGCAACATCCAATTAATATTAGGTAAGTGAAATACCCGTTTTCACTAACACTATACTCCATTTACAAAAGACAGCATTAGACAGAAGTTAAAAAAGGCTCTTTTAGGGGCACACTTTGTAATAAAAGTACAACAAACATTATTAAAGTCAAGATTGATGTGGAGTTAAATATAATCAATTTAAATAACAGCAGTCACACTTAATTAACCTATCTACCTTCTGAAATTACAAGGATTTCATTTAATATTATTTAGTTTTTACATAAAATATTGTCGTGTCAATGTTTAAAATCTAAAAGAAGCAGGGGCGGACAGCACGGGTAACGTTTTTACTAAAAACTGATTGTTACTAAAAATTGTTTCATTTCATGTACCTATCCAAGTATTGTCGTGAAGAGTAGATAGAATATGCTTTATTGAATGCCATACATTGTTACTTACAAAAAAAGCACATACATTATTCATTAAAATTGTTTGAACTTAACTTGAAAATAAAAGGTTTCGTACTCCTGCTTCTGCGAGCCTCTTTTTTCTAATGTTATATTAAATGGAGTATAGGTACTGCATAAAAGCGCGCTGTAGGATTTTCAACGCTCGGCTTAACATAGGAGAGTGGCAAATCGAACAGCACGCTTTAATTTAAGATTTCATTTAGATGTATCTTACTGTTAGTGAAAAACTGCATTACTATTTGTAAGAAGTGACACAAGTATCTGCGTCCTAACCGAAAGCCACTGTAGCGCGAACATACGATTACGCGATCCTTTACCTGAATCATGACGTACAAACGCGAGCTGATTGATCGCGCGAGTACGTAATATTTATATAAACTAGCGCGACGATCGCGTACTCCCGCGGCAATCGCTTTCGGTTAGGACGCGGCCATAGCCTACGGATTAAGTATCTCCGAAGTTGGTAAAATAAAATTAACGTTTATTGAATTGCGTTTGAGTAGAAGGACTATCCTCTTCAGATTAACCTCAATAGATGGCTTATTTAAGGAAGAAAAACTATCAAAAAAATATATATGGTAACAAACCAGTAGGTATCCAACTAAAAAGTATCATCAGCGTACATTATCAGTGACCAGATGAAAGTATACGAGGCAAAAGGAGTCTATTTAATTTTGGTTCTATTACATTTATATTTTTAAATACTTACTACATAATCAGCCTATAATTTTCCCACTGCTGGGACACAAGCTTCCTCTCTTGAAGAGGAAGTCGGCTATAATCTACAACGCGGGCCCAGTGCGGGTTGGTAGATGTCATGTGCCTTCGATTTTTGGTTCGAAGACATTCCAGTTTCCACACGATGTTTTCCTTCACCGTTTTGAGAGCAGTGGTGGTGAAATTATTCATTATTAGTATTTTTTTAATACTGGAATTTGCGTTATTAAGAGCGACTTAATCTGAATCTTTCTTGTAAAAATAAATAGATACTACACAATAGTCTTGTGCAAAAACGTTGCAAATAAGAACACTAGAATACAAACTTGCAACATCGTATCTTTTACTAACAGACAAAGACTTTATTTTCTTCCTACACAGAGCCAGATTGTGTTTCAAAATTGCAGACCAAGATAATATCTTCAAAGTGCAGAGAACAGTGTTGAACTGGGCTAAGTTTAGCCTGTATTTAGAAACTGTTTAAAACTAAGCTTAAGCTCAGGGTGTTAGGAAGCGGGGTTCAGAAGAAACTTAATACATAATATACCCAACATGTTCTGCGAAGGAAATGAAGGCTACTTACTTACTTACGAGTACATCATATGCTTTCAGCGTACCATAGTTTGAAACTTAGGTTAGTTATGTTGGTACACTATCGAATTCATATCCATTTTAAGAGGGATTATGATGACACTACTGATACATTATCAAATTACCAAAACAATGAGATCAAGTTGTAAACTCAAGGCACTATAAATTATTTTAATTTTACTAAAATATACACAATTTAAAAGCTAACAGTCTTAAAATAATATGTGCAGTGTGTGTATGTAGTGTGTGTGTTTTTATACAGGGTGAAATTAAATTCATGGGCATCCTTTTAAGAGATCATTGTACTCATCATTATGAACAACTTTTACTATGGGACCAAACCTGAAATCGCGAAAAAAAAATCAGCTCTTCGTACATTTTGACGAGTTAACATAAATGCAAGGAACAGCTGATTTTTTTCCGCGACTTTAGGTTTAGTCCCATAGTAAAAGTTGTTCATAATGATGATTACAATGACCCCTTAAAAGGATGCCCATAAATTCAATTTCACCATGTATAAAAATAAAGAGAATTAATCAATTTTAAGATATGTTATAGTTTCCGGACAGACAATTCTGTTCCAATTTTTAATTTATCCGGTGGATAGGCCACCAGATAAATAAAAAATTGGAGCAGATTTCTTTTGAATTATCATTATCAACTAGTTTATTGAATTTATACGGCGAATTTTGGTCATGTTTGAGTACTATGTAGCTACTATTAAGCTACAATTTACTGGGTTAATAACTAGATATATTGACTTGAATGTGCCCTGGCAGCTGAGAGTATGTCATGCTCAATCAAACGTCTCCCTGATGCTGACATGTGTGTTGGATCATTTAGCTCCCTTCAAAATGGTTGAGCTGAATGGTGCTGATCCATAAGTCATGTTCGTGAACGGGCGTCGTCAGTAGGGACTGGTCTTTAGGCTTTGTTTTAATTTACTATTTTAGAATTGTTTTTTTTTTTTCACGGACGCTTTTTATCGTGCACTTTCTACAACGTTCCCACATTTATAATTTCAACATGAACGATGTGAGTGAGTGTACGTGGAGTTTCTTTCCCATTCTTTGCTATAGGAACCTACTATGCTAAAGTATGGGCAACTAGCTTGAACTTTCTGACTAGCCGACCCCTTGACAATCCAAAAATACCTGTAATTAGTTCAATTTAAATAAATGATTGAAGTTTGAGTTTGAATACGAATAGTTTAATATAATGAAACAGATTACTTATGTAAATGGATTTAGCATAGAATAAAAATATTTATGAAATATCTTATTAATTATTTTAAGTACTTATTATTTTAAGTATCTTATTAATTATTTTAAGTAATAATACCAATTCAAATCACAAGATCAATTTTAATCAAAGAGAGAAAGAGACAAAACTACGTTTTCCGTCAATACCTTGCTAGAACTAATTAATATTACAATTAGTCCGTGCACCAATTCTATTGAGAATAATTAACAAGGCATCAGACAATAATTAGTATTAATTGTTTAGTGTCCATCCTACTATTGAGTTAATATTAATTTGATTGTTTCCTGAAATTTAATTAAAGAAGAATGATAAACTAATCTCCCAAAGATGGAAGTGATGATTGCGATGATAAGTGTGTATGGGATTTACAGAATATGAAGATAATGCTTAATAAATTCAGCCATTCTATGAGCTAAGCAATGTAGACCATGAGGTTCGGTCAAGGAGCGAAAATGTTCAGCAGTTTTCAAAAAAATTCCTTTCTCACAGCGTGTGGCATGTACCCGCTGTCACCATGGTGACACCATAAAAATCTTGGAAAATTTTTTACAAACAAAAAAACAACTATTTTGTTGTAAAAAAGTTTTTATTTTTCACTTTTTAATTGTACCTCCCCACACAAATTCAATTAACACTAGTGCATTGAAGAATTGAAGACACCGACTAGAAGAATCATCAAAATTCGCATAGAAATGCCGAAGATGCATGACATTTATGCGTCGTACATAAGAATAATTACCTAATGTTTTATATGCTAAAACCTTCTTGAAAGTATGTAGATCACATTAATTAAAGAAGATCGAAATTGCTGCATTAGTTTTTGAGAAAATCGCGGACATACAAATATACATACGGGTCGAATACAGAACCTCCTTTTTTGAAGTCGGTTAAAATAGTAGGGTGCAAGTAGAAATCAACCTGAAGTAACTGAACATTTTCAATATTTGACCTTCCATTATTCCTTACTGAAATTAAAAACATATTAGTAACTACGAATGCTCTTGTTTAACCAATTGCAAAGTTAGAGGGAAGGTCATTTTTAAGACTAAGTTAGGTAGGTACTTTTTGTTTGAACGACTCCGTATACCTACTTACCATACTAATATTCCTCAATTTCTCACTAGGGACGAGACGCTAGAAGCGCTGAGCGACGCTCAAGTGGTGGCGCCAATGGTGCTGACAGCTGACACGCATTCAGCGTTGCGACGAAACTCCTACCTCTACGTGTTTGACTACCAGACCAAGTATGGAGATTATCCTCAGGTGAGTTAGTGGTGTCAACGGAGGAGGAGGTATAGTAGGTAATCCTGCACAAGTTAATCTTAGGCCAGATTGATAAATGTTACTTTGAACTGTCAAACTGACGTTAACCTCAAATAATGCCACAAATGCCTAAATGTTGCTAATGGCAAGAGAATGATGACATACAACTGTCAAACTAAATTCAAATGAAAGAGAGAACAAATATTAACTAAGCCAAAGCACGTGCTAAGTGCTATTTTAAACACCTATCTTTACACCTATGTTTAAAATATAAAAACTTTGACTTTGACTTTGAAGTGCCTTAGTAATTGTGTACCTAATGAAATTATCTTTGAAAACTGAAGTGAAAGAAAGAAAGAAAAAAGTTTAAGTTTAAAGTGGTGGCTCTTATTAATATTTAATTCTTAGGGCCTTACAAAGTTAGTTCGAGTAATATAGATTTTACAAATTTAATCACGGTTACTTTATTATTATTATTATTATTGAAAACTTATTATAAAAAATTACGTAACATGAAAAGAGGTCCTTGCCCTGCAGTGGGGCAGTAATAGCCTGGTAGATATATAAGAAGGAAAGAAAGAAAAATAGGTTTATTTCTCACAAAAACACATGTAAACAAAAAAGATAATTAAATCGAATCATCATCTGCCTAGCCTTTTCCCAACTATGTTGGGGTCGGCTTCCAGTCTGACCTCCACAACCCAGTCACTGGGTAATACGATACCCCTTTGTAAGACTTGTTGTCAGACTTTCGGGCTTCTGACTACCCGTAACGAATGTCAAAGATCTACGAATGACAGCCGGGACCAACGGCTTAATTTAAAATAATTAATCCGCAATCATCGCCGTGCGTGCATAAATAATGTAATGTATATAACATTCTTTGAAATAAATGCCCGACGAAATTAACCCCTTCTACTGATTTCGTAACTTGTTTTCAAAGAAGCAATAAAAATACAAACACAATACATTTCAAAAATTACAAACTTTCAAACTTATATCATTCTGAATTTCGCAAACACAAATCGTTAAATGAAATATCAAACACAATTGTTTCTCCAAAACTTATTTTCATAGGAGTTCATGAACAATTAACTTGGCCTGAACAGCTCACATTTTGTGTTAACGAGCCGAAACTGGGCACAAATTGGATTTATGAAATTATTCCATTAAGTGAAAGTTTTGCATAACTTGGGTTCGAGTTTGTTTAGTTTTTGGAGTTGAGAATCGATTAAGTTTTGATGGTAAATTGTTTGGTAAACTGATTCTTCATCTCTTCATTAACAGAATTCATAATAGATTCTGAATTTATATACCACTTTCATTTGGTAACAAATATTTGGTACTGGAACAAACATTTGTGTAGGTCATGCAAATATCAGTACCAATGAACTCGTGGCCCTGAACACAAAAGGTGTACGTGCCGTGGAAGCATTTACGTAATCTATCTTTAAAAACATGCAGCATAGCTTACCTGGACTGGAACAAAAATTGCTTTGAGTTTCGTTACTAAAATTGCTGCTGAAATTGGTTCAGCTTTTTGGTCGACTACTAAAATATGCATTAAATTTCGAAATTAGATTGCTCGACTATCGGATTGATACTTAAAATAAATTAATCGCATTTAAATCCTACAAATAATTTATTTAACTGCGTTCAAATAACATGGTGTAAATCCCAAATTGACCAGAATTAACAGTTTTACCGCATAATTCGGTGATCAATCGGAGATAACACCCGTTCTAATAATAGTGCCCATTAACCTACTCATTAACACCGATACATCACACAACCAACATCAACCGGTTTCCGACAAACTGTTAACTACCCACATTTTGAGGAGCAATTACTAACTGACCATTTGATGAAGACACCTTATACGGAGCAATTATAGCAGAGTTAGAGGTCTATCTTAACTGGACGTGTTGGCGATGTTCCTGTTAATATGGAGTTACCTTGTTTGCAATAAATGAACTAACGAGGGCAATGAGCCGGCTTAAGGAACAATTTTGTATATTGGAAACAGTATTATGAAGGTCCCATGTAATTAACGAGAAGTTGCTAATGATGTTCATATTATATGAAGGGTGAATTTGTGCTGTTCGGTTTGTTCGCAAGTGGTATCTCGCATCGATGTTATAAGAATGATAAGACATTCTAAATGTGTATGGCCTGTTCATGAAACGTTTCTCTTGACTGTACTTACCTGTCAAACAAAAAGAGTAACCTAGAAAAAGTTGATAAGACAGAGATTAAAACAGAAGAAGAACTAGCAGGGGATTTAGAGGGGGCGGGGGAGGGGGGTTCAGGGATTCAGACCAGAATAAATCTGTTAAATCACCTTAAAAATCGGAACCACCTTGTTTCCTATTACCTAACACATAGACCGGTTAGCCTAGGAGGGCACGGGCGATTTTTTAACGAGGCGATTTTTATTACGCCCTGTATGTGCAACTTTCGGTATTGAGCCAATCATTGAGAATCCAATAAAGTGATGAAACTCAAAAAATGGCGGATTTTCATTTGCGTCGAAAATCTAGTGCGTGAAAAAAAATCGCCCGAGGGTAGGAAGGCTAAGCTTCCAAATGTGTAATGTGTGTGTTTCCACTGTTACCGTAACCTACACCGCTTCGGATGTTTTCGGCTGTCCTCGGGATGTATTTGGTTTTAATGTATGTCCGATATGTCAGTGAGTGATGGCAAAGTATTATGTTTTCACTTCTGTCGCACTCCAGGAGTGCCACTGTTTTTGTTTTGTTGGTGCGTTTAATGTTCAGGGGAATGTGTACAAAGAGAATTAAATCGTACACTGTCTTTTAGGTTGTAATAAGGGATTAAATAAGTAAAACAATTTAGCGATAACTGACATGTAAATTACCTATAAATTATAGGTAATGTATAGGCTATAATAATAACCAACCAAATGTACCAAGAATGAAAATGTGCAGGAATAATATTTTTTTTCTTCTTTCTTGTAAGAAACCAAACTAAGTCTTCCATATTTCTGCAGCGCCAAGGTTGCATTCACGGCGAAGAGTTGCCGTACGTCTTCGGGGCCCCACTTGTGGGGGGCCTGGCCCACTTCGCCAGAAACTACACGAAGGCCGAGGTGGCCCTGTCAGAGTCTGTCATGCTGTATTGGGGAAACTTTGCCAAAACTGGGTAAGTAGAATTTGTAGTAGGTATATGAAGTGATTTAAATTGTTATGTAATTGATATAGTCACTTCTGATAGTACAGTCAGGAAAATCAATTGTTAAGCTAAGTGTCAATTTGCAGGGTTATAGTCATTCTTATACAACTGTCAATGAATGCCAGTTGTGATTTGAATATGCGTGTAATTTAAGTTGGTAGTCAATTTGCTTAACAATTAATTTCCCTGATTTTAGAATCATCTAACATAAACTTGTCATTATTGACCTAACCATTTTCATTGTTAAATAAAACAAGATTCTGAATACCTATGGTTAAGGTTTCCGTAGATAAATCGACCGTACAAAATGATTTTGTTATAACAATCTAAAATAAGATTCATCGTTGTGAATTGTTGCAAATTCACAAGGACAAATTCAAAGTAAAAGGGTCTTTGAAGAAACGTTAACCCTCAGTGTTCGCTCCTTCATAAAAGATACAATTTCAATTCTATTTTTTATCAAAGAAACCGTACAATTAAAGTATGAATTAAATTGCCGAGATAAAACAATGTGTGATCTTTGCAATCCGTCATCCCCGTCTAATCTCATTTCATTATGCTTGAAAAATAAAACTAAATTCAACCTAGAGGGTTTAATTTAAAAATCTAGTTATCTTTTTATAACAGCTGCTAAAACCACTTTCAAAATAATTTAGAGAGTATATAGCGTCGAATTCATCAGAACAGATTTAATTAAAATGTTGAAAAATAAGAAGAAAAGTGTTAAAATCTCTGTGAAATGAATAAAGTGATAAAATTTCAAAGAACTAAATACTCACAGTATGAACAATGAAACGTTAATTGGTACAGCAACTAGTCACGATGAACATGGATTGTTGGCTGAACAGCTTGAGGTGGTACACATTTAGCATTTTGACTGGCACTCACACAGCGGGATAATTACTGAAGCAATTTCTTTTAAGCATAAATGAAAACCATAACTACTTTTTCTAGTGTTTAGTACACAGATTTCTCCATTAGAAGTTCCGTAATCGTTGAATTAGGGGCCGTCTCCACGAGCGAGAGAATCGCGGCGATAGTCTCGCCGTGCCATCAAATTTTCGCGGCGATGACATCGCCGTGTGGAGACACGTTCTAAGAGAGTGTATAGAAATACGTGGCGCGACGATAACATCGCCGCGATTCTCTCGCTCGTGGAGACGGCCCCTAAGTCACGTAACCAAATAACCAAATATTTTCTTACAATTCAAAACCATATACCTGGTCTATATTTAAGCTGACTTCAAAAGACTCATAACTAAATTAGAATCTTGAATGTCGCTAAAAATCTGCTTTATTCTTTGTCTAGAAATCCCAATGAAGCGCAAGAGAGTGACCCAATAAGGGCAGGTCGACAAGAGCGAGTGAGGATGAAGAACATAGAATGGACGGCGTACGAAGCAGTGCACAAGAAGTACTTGAACATCGATACCAAATCTAAATTGAAGAACCACTACAGAGCTCACAGGTACATCTTATTACATAAGAAAATTTTAACGAATATTTCAAAGAACTTCTCTGCAGTATTTTTTCCGAGAATGTTAGTGGTATTTTGATTTGATATTGAGAAAACGATATTATTAAAATATATCATGCGTTTTCCTTTTATTGAACAAGACATTTAACGTATATACAGGGTGTTTCGGAAAGGGTATATCAATACAAACGGGTTGAAGAGTGTATCTGGTCTAGAATCTCAGCTCAAAAGCATTAACTTTGAAAATGCTTTATATTTTTTTATTTCGACATCACGGCGCTGCACTGGCGCGCGGCAGCGTGATGTGCGTGTACTAGGAGCACAGACACACTACAGATAATGGATAATAACCCTAGTACTGCGGTGACACGTTTTTTATGATTTCAATTTTATAAACTATCGAAATAAAAAAAATATTAAGCATTTTCAAAGTTACTGCTGTTGAGCTGAAATTTTGTACAGAGATTCTAGACGAGATACACTCTTCAACCCGTTTGTATTGATATACCCTTTCTGTAACACCCTGTATATTGTTTTAATCAACCTCTGGTTTCCTAAGAAAGGTGTTTCCATAAAAAGACTGTTGTAAGAAAATATTTATTTTGTCAACAGACTATCATTCTGGTTGAACTTAGTGCCAGATCTTCACCGTCCTGGAGGAGAGGACGTGCCTCCATCACATCATCAACTTGAACACGATGACGCAGCTCTCCAGCCGACCCTCAAAACATTCAGTCCATCATTCAAAAAGACTACAGACATGGTCATCACCGATACTGGGTTGGCAACTAAGATTCCAGTCTTAGGTGTCCTAAATATTACTTCTCCTTTGAACTTCAACATCATCGGCATCAATTCTCCTACCCAAAGTACTGCCGGTACAGAAGTACATAAAACAGACGCAACTACTGCCACTCCGCCTGAGGATGGCTTCGCAGCATATTCTACGGCTCTTAGTGTGACCATCGCTATCGGATGTTCACTACTCATATTGAATGTTCTTATATTCGCTGGAGTTTACTACCAACGAGACAAGACGAGAATGAACGGACAAGACGGCCACACGAATGGGGCTCACTTAAAAAAAAGAGTGGAGAATGGGCAGATGCCGAACAACATTTGTGGTGATCTAGAAGGAGCGCTGACTTATCAAACTAGTTTGAAAAATGATCCAGCTACTATTTTAAGTCATCACCATCATTCTCATCATCAGTTACCGCCACCAGAGTTCGCTGATCTTCCAAGCAATAACGTTGCCAGTATGGCGACATTACCTCGGGCGCCTCCGCCGCCAAAACTTGGCAAAAGTAATATAAATACTTTAGCAAGTGGGCAGCTTCAGGAGAACCAGCCGTTGTTATCAGCACATCAGATGCAAATGATAAACACGAATACTTTAACGAAGAAGAACACGCAACTGAACGCGAAATCGAACGTGACGATGGAGGAGTTGCGTGTGTGACGTCAGAGGGCATGACTGCAACGAGCCGGCAGTTGCAGCGACGTGGTCCACCACGACGAGATCGTGTGACTTGAGCCGGACCTTCTCAAGTGTGTCACAGATTACATATAGACTTTTACTGTGCCACTTGAAATTTGAAGGTTATTAATATTAAAGACTTCTCTTCCAAAGACAATGTGAACTGAATCAGTGATTGTTCTTCAAACTCAAAGTGAGATATTTGAATAAGACGTGACGTTCGTGATTATCATATCTGAGACGTTGGAGTGTATAATAGCGTGTTAATGGACGATTTATCGATGTATTATAATGGTTGTAAATAGCGAAATAATTTGTATATAGTTCAGCAGCTCAGCCGCATATCCATCCTAATTACAATTATGATAATCTCAAAAATAGTGAAATTTAAATAAAATATTAAAGATTAATCGTCGTTGTTCTCGTTCGGCTGTTGAAATTCTATGAATGTAGAAAAAGTTTCGTTGTTTCAGCGCGATAAAAGAAATTACATTGTTTCTTAAACGTTATTTTCGTGAGATTTATGTTCTGGAATATCTGACGGGGTAATAAGCTTATATTCCACCCATTTGAGATGAGGTTTTATTGTGTTTAAATGCAGCTATTTGCCTTAATACCAGCTATTAAGATGATTAAATCCGATACTAAGATATTGTATAAAATTGTACGATTGAAAAATGAATTTCGATTCTCTTGTAACGTTGGCTTCGCGTCGACTCTAAATGCGAATCAGTGTATTTTATTAATAGTTCAAGCGGACAAATCTGAGAGAGAACAGAGGACCCTTTTAAGGCCCTTTTGATTTCAAATATAATTTTCCTTTGAGCATTTTGAGTAATGAAATTTTGGCCATTTTCTTTTATGACATTTTTATAAAATTCTAACAGCCGAACGAACTTGGATTTAATATTGAATTTGAAAACTAGATATTTGAAGAATAAAAAGACACCAATGTAATCTTCGCCGAAAGTTTTATCGAAGTTAGAAGCAATAATGGTTCTTCGAAAAAGTCAGTTTATAAGCGATTTTAGTTTTTAATAGAAAAAAAAGTTTTGCTGGAGAAACACGGTGATTGACAAATTCATTCTTTGTTTTAAACTTTATAAAATGTATTTCCTTTCATTACTTTTTCGAGTTTAAAGATACGCACATCTCGGACTATGTTTTCTTCATTATTTTTGAAGTGAAAACTTCTTTAGCGGCGTTGCACACTTTTTGTAATGGGGAAAAAATGTTAAACTCGCGTCAGGACATCGCGTCAGGACACGTGACCGTCAGGAGAGATTCCCCCCCCCCCCCTCTTTCTACGGCGGCGCCAACCGAAGTGAACCAAGTGAGACACGATAATGGATGGATGGATGGATGGATGGATGGATGGATGGATGGATGGATGGACGGACGGACGGATGGACGGACGGATGGATGGACGGACGGACGGTGACGGTGACGGTGACGGTGACGGCGACGGTAACGGTGACGGTGACGGTAACGGTGACGGTGACGGTGACGGTGACGGTGACGGTGACGGTGAGGGTGACGGTGAGGGCGAGGGTGACGGTGACGGTGACGGTGACGGTGACGGTGACGGTGACGGTGACGGTGACGGTGACGGTGACGGTGACGGTGACGGTGACGGTGACGGTGACGGTGACGGTGACGGTGACGGTGACGGTGACGGTGACGGTGACGGTGACGGTGACGGTGACGGTGACGGTGACGGTGACGGTGACGGTGACGGTGACGGTGACGGTGACGGTGACGGTGACGGTGACGGTGACGGTGACGGTGACGGTGACGGTGACGGTGACGGTGACGGTGACGGTGACGGTGACGGTGACGGTGACGGTGACGGTGACGGTGACGGTGACGGTGACGGTGACGGTGACGGTGACGGTGACGGTGACGGGGACGGGGACGGGGACGGTGACGGTGACGGTGACGGGGACGGTGACGGTGACGGTGACGGTGATGGCGGACGTGGATGTGTATGGACGGATGGACAGCTGATGGCTCGACCGTCTCTGTAGTAGCCACACTGCTGTGTATTCGTAAAATTCGTATATATAAAATGTTTAAAATATGGAAATTGAACAAAGTGCATCGATTAATGAAAAAAGTGACGCAGAAATAGTGAAAAAAAATTAGTTATATTAATTCAATTCATAATTGATTTATTTCAACGTTAATATTCAAGTTTTCACTTCTGCCGGCACTCCCGGAGTGCAATCCGTCTTTTTTTTTTCTTATGTTTTGTTTACTTACTATGTTTTTTGTCATCTGTTTCTTCAGTAAACACGTCATTTTTAGTTTTCAACATAGATGGACCAATAGTGTTTGTAAATATGTAAATAAATTTAGGAAACGGTATAACAGGTTGTAAAACATCCTTTTTTATTTAGATTTCCAACCACGACTGATCCCGTTCATTTTGATTGTTTATTATCATAATTTAGGTGAAATTGTAAAAAAGGTTGAACGTAAAAAGAATCTGACAAAACTCATCGGCCTGATAAAGAAATAAAATGAGTTTTGTCAGAGTTGAATGTCTAGAATGACAATGAATTATTTGATTATTTGGGCGATTAAGTGCTTTAATTCTCAAAATCCGTAATTTTCATTAATTTTGTAAGGACATTCTTTCTCCGTACGCACTAATTTTGTTGTTATAAAAACGTAAGTGTATTTATAGATATCAACAAAGTCTGTAAAAAGACTTCATTATAAAGTACTCACCGGAATACAGACTAAAAATTTTAATAAAATAAAATCCAAAAATTATTTTCGTTGTTTTATTTCGTATTTTAAACACAAAGTAGGTAGGTACTTACATAATATTATTATGTTGATAATTTGTCGTAGTACATGGTTTCTGAAAGCTTGAAGGTCTCATTAAGACTCGTTTGTTACTATCTGCTGTCATGCCATAATTATTAGCTGCAGTAATTGGTTGATTTAAATAAACTCTTGGATTCTAATCCAACAAATGATATACCTATTTACGGATGAGTGACTGAGGATTCGATTGGCTTGTCAGAATTAGCGTATCTACTGTGAGAGGGATTCATGAAAGATTAGAATTCTAGCTATCTTCTAGCTTTAGAATTATATATTTTTTATATATACAGGGTGAAATTGAATTCATGGGCATCCTTTTAAGGGGTTATTGTAATCATCAACAATTGTTTATGAACAACTTTTACTATGGGACCAAACCTGAAATCGCGAAAAAAATTCAGCTCTTCCCTACATTTTGATGAGTTATTTGAACATAAATGCAAGGAACAGCTGATTTTTTTTCGCGTTTTTATGTTTAGTCCCATAGTAAAAGTGGTTCATAATGATGCCCATGAATTTAATTTCACCCTATGTGTCATCATCTGCCTAGCCTTTTTCCAACGATGTTGGGGTCGGCTTCCAGTCTAACCGAATGCAGCTGAGTACTAGTATTTAACATGGAGCGACTGCCTATCTGACCTGACCACAACCCAGTTACTGGTCAAAGATCCACGAATGACAGCCGGGACCAACGGCCTAACGTGCTTTCCGAGACACGGAGGGGTCTTGGTATGTAAAGATGATCACCCATCCACAGACCAACCGCGGCAAGCATAGCTTAACCTGATCGATCGACCCGTGCGGCTGTTATTACTTATCCACAAGCCCCTTTATGTATTTGTGTCTGCCTTATTAAAGTTAATAAATAAATAGGTATCTTAATGAAAACACCCAGGGCTGATTTTTCAAACGCCAGATAATTTTATCCGAGGATTAATTTTGAATTTTTGACAGTTCCTCCATACAAAATGTGTCAGACGTCAATTTTATTCCGCGAATAAAAATTATCTCTTGAAAAATCAGCTGTTAATCAAATTAAGTTCGTTTTATGCGACACTTCAGTACCTAGTGATAACAGTATAATTAAATTACCTAGTATTAACTTGACTTTGGGTTGACTCTATTGCTTAATTTTCTCCGAATAGTTTTATTTTTCTTTGAGAGGCGTAGCGTTAACCAAAATTAATATAATCTTCAATATAAACAAAACATTACTCCACAAATTAATTTAATTTTGGACTATATTTGTATTATAAGAATTTCGCAAATTCTTTGCAAACTTCGTTTACTGGAATCTAGTTGTAATTTATCTATTCCAAGGTGCCAATCGTATTATTTTAATATCTTTGTTAATAACTACACGTCTTAATTTTCAACACCGACTTTCTAAGAATTGAAACAGTGGCTTGTTTATTCATTTATTTTGTAAAAAATATTTCTTCGTTATTCTTTTAGTTGGCTTTTAGTTCATAACGATGAAGATAGTAATGATTTAGTTTTCTACTCAGATATTGTTACACCGATAATATTAATTTGTGTTTGGTAAATAACTGTTATATTCTCTCTAAAGACTTCATTCTATAACAATGCCATATTTGTAACTTTTTTTTTAAGATTTTTCCCATACCAACTCACAGCCGTTTCTCAACTTAACTCATCGATAAAATTTGAATAAAAAAAATCCTATCTCATTAAATCTAATAAAAAACCCGTGAAACACAACCAAGGTTAAACAAAACGTAAAATAGAAAAAAAAACTCAGCAAAAAGTGCGTTAATTTTTTAAGGCTCAAGCGTGCACGATGTTCCCGACACTTGAAACTGCTTCCAGCAAAATCCTCTTTATAACAAAGCTCTTTAATATAACAGGAAAATATTTAGTGGCGCAGCGTCTAAAGCTAAACAGAAAAATATAAAAGTTAAGGTTGAGGGTGATGAGGATGAGAGGAAAAATTTAATTGAATTGAAACCACTTTTACGGATGAAATCTCGCGGTGTTTTATTTTATGATTCGGTACATCTCGAGCACTTTGCATTACGGGCACGGATTAATAATGTTGAAGTTCTAACAATGGCTAAATATTTATGAGGAAGAAGCAAGGATTTGCTTAATTTTTATTTTTACGGGCTACTTTCGGATTCAGGTTTTGGCTTTGTTTATTTTGTGCTATTCAATTTGTCACGGTTGTCAATTCGTGTAATAGGTACCAAGCTTGGAGGCAGTCTTTACCAGACTCATCAGCATTGGCTGTATAAATTAATCCTATTGGTTTCTACCAAAAACGATGCCTCCCTTTCTTCAAATGAATATGGTATTCTATATTCTACAGGTACTGTTAGTCTGCATCATCCCACAGCTAGGCAAAGGCCTCTGCCCATGACTTTCAACTCTTTCGATCCACGGCTAAAGTGGACCACCGGAGGTTTGTTTTCTCCAGCTCGTCCCGCCATCTTCTAAGTTCTATAGTCAATTATAAAAGCTGCCATTACCTACTGATAGGTACAGACAGCGTCAGAGAAAAGGAACCACCCCAAGACTTCTTGATGTCATTACCAAAGGGGGTTCCTTTTCTCTGAAGCTGACTGTACATCTGCGAAATGGTACTTATCACGTCAATTAATTTTATCCTTCGGCCTATATATCGATAGACTTGTGAACACAAGGAGCACAATTCCTTGATCTTCACAACCCACCGATTTAAATCTATCTTCTATCTTAAATCCTATCCTTCTATCCTATATTAATATTTCTCCCAAGCTAATGAAGCTTATAAAGTCTGCGGAGCTAGTTACTGAATAATTAATTCTGGCTGTCGGTAACAGACTAAATATATTATTTAATACTTGACTGTTAACTTCATCCGTAGTTATACGGACGGGTCGCGGTTTGGGAAGATGTTCCACATTAATTATACTTTGTTCGCTTTTGCAGAGTCGATTTTAGATGGGTTAGTCAAATCGGAAACTAGCTGAAAATTAGTGTTGGTTTTACTTTGAATGTTCTTCTTAAAGGTTGTGCGAAGTGTCAATCCATACTTCCATACTATAATATTATAAATTCGAAAGTAACTCTGTCTGTCTGTCACGCCTAAACCACTGAACCGATTTAGATGAAATTTGGTATAGAGATAGTTTGAGTCCCGGGAAAGGACATAGGATAGTTTTTATCCCGATATTCCTACGGGATTGAAACTTATGCGGATGAAACCGCGAGGGGCTAGTTTTTTTTACAATAATTGTAACAGACGAATGTCCGAAATGATGGAGAAAATCATTAAGCATGATAGTCGATGCATTTTGGATGATATTTCTTCTCAAATTGAAAGTAGGATTACCTAACCAATTTTCAATACCTCAACCGGCGCGGCGGGGAGATGGGCAGACGACATTGTCGCCATCGCAGACAAAACCTGTATGAAACTGGCACAGGGGCATGCGGATTGGCACAAGAAAAGGTGAAGTCGAGCGGTAGATGATGATGATGATGATGTTGAACCAATTTTCGACTTCGTGGTGTGTGGCACCTTCTCGCCTTTAAAACAATCCATTAGGTACCAGAGGTTTAGTAAGTGCGTTGCCAGACCCGAGATAAAACTGCCAACCTACATTATTTTAATGAATTACGAAAGTGCGTTTGTTGGTTTGTGTATCTTTCACGCAGAAAGAATGGATCGACGTGATTTTTTGCAAATACATCTATACTAATATTATAAAGAGGTATAATTTGTTTGTAAGTTTGTATGTAGGGGGTAATCTCTGGAACTACCAGTCGGATTTGAAAAATTCTTTTTACATTTGATAGCCCAATTCTTGAGAAATGCTATAGGCTATTTAACATCACGCTATGTCTCTTCAGGAGCCGAGCGAAAAGAATAAAAAGTCAGAAAGAACGCGAAGCGAAAGCGAAGTGATAGCGCGGGTAGGTGATGCGATGCGACGGGGATGGTCGGGGGAACAAGAAATTTCACGCGAACGAAGTCGCGGGCAGAGGCTAGTAGATTATAAACCGAGTAAAAGATTTAAGACTTTTGATACAGAAACATTGAACTGTTCCTAAGGTTCAGGCCACGGGAGTGAAGCTACCAAAACTTCACCGCTTCTCTCCATATCCAAAGTCCTCACTCCCAAGAGGCTCGCTTACACAAAATTACATCGTTAGTGTTAACGGCTCAACATTTGTTTAGAGCAACTAAACTTGCATCGTAAACTTGCATTAATTTCGATAATGACTACCAGATAGTTCTCTAGCTGACATTACGGCGGTACCTTGAACCTTATGGGTAAGAACAAAGAAAGTCAAACTCAAACTCAAAGCATTTATTTCAATTAAACCAATTACAGGCACTTTTGAATTGTCAAGGGGTCGGTCAGACAGAAAGATGAAGCTAGTTGCCCATTCCAAAGAGTAGGTACCTATGGAGAAGAACGGGCAAGAAACAACTTAGGGTGAAAGGTAAGTGTTTATTAACGCTATTATTATCCAAAAGGATCTGAGAAGATATTATATCTTCAACATGACGGCAGAAAGTGGATTGTACTTGAACGTTACGTCAACAAAGTTGTGGTGTGAGTCAAGCTCGAAGGTGATTAGGTATATTATTTTTTGTTTACTTCGCCAAGTACGGTAAACAAAATTACGCCGCCTTGTATCTTTTTCCTAAGGAATATGTACTAAACTAGACAATTTGTGGCGAAAGTTTCAGGAAACAGCAACTTATATTAAAATTTCCTTTATTCAATTAAATAGATATAAATTATATTTTTAAATATTAGAATATAAAAAAAAAAAATTTAAAAAAATTAAAAATATAAAAAGTAGTAGCCCACCGGTATCGGGAACAGGGTCCAAGCTACCGGCGGTCAGGGCTCCAGAGAGAGGAACCTCCTGACAATGTGAGCTATAAATATTAAAATAAATATTATAGTACGACAAACTGACAAACTATATGAAAAATCACACACAAGTATCGTGTGGAATAGTTTAAGGGCTATTTTACGGGTCTAGACGAGTACTTTTACTAGTATCTCTAATATTATTATATTAAACGAAAATGGAGAGTTTAATTTTAAATTGCACACCCCTCCGCTGCTTGTTGCATACAAATTTCAAATATCTGTACATAATTTTTAGTCTGTCTTACTTGTTCACTCCTTAACAGCTTAACGGATTTCGATAATAATTCAGCACACAGGTAGACCATGACCTGAGGGGAAATTGCGTAATACACTATCAGTAGCAATGGGTTTCATTTTGACAGTTCAACAACATTCATTGCGTTATTTACGTTGTTGAGCAGACAAATTGTTCGAACATATGAAGCAATGGATTAGCAATCTCCTTCAAAATAATTCAGATTCTGATTGATAGTGTGATACACAATTAGAGTGCTGGGTTAAGACTTACGACAAGTCTATTCCGGTAGTACAGAGGCCAGCACATGAAGCTACCCCTATCTGTCAAATTTTCCCAATTGAATATGAACCTTATTACTTTGTAGTAAAGTTGAAAATCTATCAAAGAAATTTGACAGATTGGGGTAGCTTGATGTGCTGTCGTTTGTACAGACGCCAGCACATCAACCTACCCGAAACTGTCACATTTTCCCAATCAACTTTGAACCTTATGATTTAGTGATAAAGTTGAAAATCTATTAAAGAAATTTGACAGATTGTAGTAGGTTGATGTGCTGGCGTCTGTAAATTTCCATGGGATAATTTCCGATCTCCACGCGGTCATAACCGCGGGCAAAAGCTAGTTAGCTAGTAAATGTTTCTCTTACTAGGAAAACTTTCAAGTCGTTACTCGTTTATCCAGCTTTACCTATTTTATCTTTAAAGTATCGTAATTTAAGATAAATATCAAAAATTCTCTTCAACGAGGAGCAGTAAATTTAATATTTTCTGTGTACTTTTAATTAAGATTAAATTGAAGGTAGAGAATTACTTTAAAACTTAGTTTAAAACTTTAATCGGAGGTTAGCTTTAGCGATTGAAATGAGCACAGTGTACTTTAGTTTACATAATGGTAATTGAAGGTTTAGTTTGAAAATCGGTTTAGGGTGGTTAACAACTTTTAGAAAATCCGTTTTGTACACTAAAGGCTGATTTTTAAACCGACAGATAATTTTTATTCGTGGAATAAAATTGACCTCTGACAGTTTATATGGAAGAATTGTCAAAAATTCAAAATTATTCCTCGGATAAAATTGTCTGGCATTGAAAAATTCAGTCCTTAGTATTCTTTTACCAAAAGGTAACTTAGCGTTCTTATAGGTTCTTTAAAGAGCTGTTGTTTTTCACATACGTTTGAACAATAATCATGTTCCTTTATTTTAAGGCGGAGGTTTCAGAAAACGTTAAAAAAGGTGGTTTTTTAAAGCAGTGTATCTCTTAAACCGTAAATAATTTTGACAAAAAAAAAATATGATATTTTCAAGTCTTATTTTAATACAGTGATGCAACTCAAATCATAATTAAATATACAATATTGCATCAAAAAAAAATTACAAATACATCTCTTGATTGTCTTTAAAAGCAGTTTATCTCTTCACGGGCAATTTTAATTATAATTAAAAATATACCATTTGCCAAACTGCATTCAGTGACGGATTATTTTTTATTAAATAGTTTTTGTAAATAGATAATTGCTTCGTATCCAAACTAATATTATAAATGCGAAAGTAACTCTGTCTGTCTGTCTGTCTTTTCTTCAAGCCTAAACTACTGAACCGATTTCGATGAAATTTGGTATAGAGATAGTTTGAGTCCCGGGAAAGGACATAGGATAGTTTTTATCCCGATATTCCCACGGAATCGAAAGTTACGCGGGTGAAACCGCGGGGCGCAGCTAGTTTCCAATAAATTACCACCGTTGTGTCATCGCGCTTCTCTTTCTTTTCTATGCATTCTGACAAAGACCGCGCTTTAGGTCATGTAGTCGCCTTAAATGAACATAACATGACATAGCATAACATCACGCCTGTAATACCCGAAAGGTTAGGCAGAGGTGTACCCATAGTATGTACAGACGCCAGCACATCAAGCTACTACAATCTGTCAAATTTCTTTGATAGATTTTCAACTTTATCGCTAAATCCCAAGGTTCAAAGTTGATTGGGAATACTTGACAGTTTCGGTTAGGTTGATGAGCTGACGTCTGTACAGCGTATACCCACATTTCGCCAGTTATGTTGTAAATCGTATGTAACAGGGGTTGAGCCTATTTTAAATGAAATCACTCCTCATCATAATCAGCTTATAATGTTCCCACTGCTGGGACACAGGCCTCCTCTCTGTGAGAGGGAGAGGGCCATAATCCACCACGCGGGCCCAGTGCAGGTTGGTAGATGTCACATGTCTTCGAATTTTTGGTTCTAGGACATGCCGGTTTCCTCATGATGATTTCCTTCTCCGTTTTGAGAGCAGTGATGATGAAATAATGTACACAAAGTAAAGCGCCTGTCTGGGTTCGAACCTAAGACCTACAACTCGTAAGTCGCGGCCGATACCACTGGGCCACCACTGCTCGCAAATCACTCCTATTTATGACCAACTAGCTGCGCCCCGCGGTTTCACCCGCGTAAATGTTGATCCCGTGGGAATATCGGGATAAAAAGTAGCCTATGTCCTTTCCCGGGACTCAAACTATCTTTATACCAAATTTCATCTAAATCGGTTCAGCGGTTTGAGCGTGAAGAAGTAACAAACATATAAACACACACACTCACAAACTTTCGCCTTTATAATATTAGTGTGAAGTGTGATTAGGAGTGATTTCATATTTATATTTTTCCAGTCAATACAACCTTGTGATCGGCTGCAAAAGGCCTACTTTTAGGAACCATTTACCCATCCTGATTAATATGATAATCACGACACCCTTACATTTATATGTAAAGCAGTATTTTTAGCTCCACACGAGACAGTGGTTCAGAGCTAAAATTGTGCCGGCTCTCCCCTCCCCGGATATTAAGTTCACCCGACCTCCCCGGATTTGGCACGGGAGGGGAAAATTTTAATTTCCAGCGTTAGCGTGTATGCGTGACTTTTTAACATACGGTTATCCGGGTCAACTCTAGTTATTGTGCTGACGTTGTGGGGTAATTTGCCAATAGTTAGGACTCGGGTTACGTTTTTGCTCTAGTTTTAGTGAAAGTATGAGTCAGCTGTTTTTGGTATATAGCTACACGTAAGTATAATAATAAAAAATATCGTTAATAGTCCTCTGATACGTGAAAAGGGTAGTTTTAGGATTTAAAGTGTAAAGGAGACTGTTAAAATTTGTATGGGAAGTGGTCTATGATCCAATAGCGATACTGTAGTGGTATTTCTATTGGAATACCTCAACTATACCCTTGTGCAAAGGGGCATCAAAATCTAACCCGGCAGTTTTGAGAAAAATAATACTTTACAATTCACATTTCTTGGTACATTTTTATATTTTAAATACGTTTTAACGGGTATTTCTGACGTTATACTACTTAATTAATGTGGTTTTCTGCTAAACAAAGACACTTACCACCTCGACAGTGCTGAATTTCAGTTTTTTTACGTTTTTAACAGACTTCAAAAAAGGAAGGAGGTTCTCAGTTCGTCGGAATCTTTTTAATATTTATATTCACCGATTTCTCGAAGACGGCTGGACTGATTTAGAAATCAAGTTTGAACGGGTATTTCTGACTTTATTAATGTGTTTCTCTAGTAGGCAAAGTCACTTGTTCCCTCAATATTTTTTGTACTTACCGATTTTTAGGCATTTTTTAAATATTTATGTAGGAAGGATATGTCTTAAAACAAAAAAAAAAATCCAAAATACGAAAAATAAGAAGGAACTCTATTTGTAGCAGCAGAAAAAGGGTGTATGTAAAAAAAAAACGGGTTGCACTCCGGGAGTGCCGGCAGAAGTGAAAACTTGAATATTAACGTTGAAATAAATCAATTATTAATTTAATTAATATAACTCATTTTTTTTTCACTATTTCTGCGTCACTTTTTTCATTAATAGATGCACTTTGTTCAATTTCCATATTTTAAACACTTTTATATACACGAATTTTACGAATACACAGCAGTGTGGCTACTACACAGACGGTCGAGCCATCAGCTGTCCATCCATCCATCCATCCACTTCCACTTCGACTTCCACTTCGACTTCGACTTCCACTTCGACTTCGACTTCCACTTCGACTTCCACTTCGACTTCCACTTCGACTTCCACTTCGACTTCCACTTCCACTTCGACTTCTACTTCCACTTCGACTTCCACTTCGACTTCCACTTCGACTTCCACTTCGACTTCGACTTTGACTTCGACTTCCACTTCGACTTCGACTTTCACTTCCACATCGACTTCCACTTCGACTTCCACTTCACCTTCCACTTCCACTTCCATCACCATCCATCCATCCATCCATCCATCCATTGTGTCCGTGTGTCACTTCACTTCGGTTGGCGACGCCGTAGAAAGAGAGGGGGGGGGGGGGAATCTCTCCTGACGGTCACGTGTCCTGACGCGATGTCCTGACGCGAGTTTAACTTTTTTTAACCCATTACTAAAAGTATGCAACGCCGCTAAAGAAGTTTACACTTCAAAAACTTATACATCACTGCATAGTATAAAAATATTAAAAAAATGTAATTCCGACGAACTGAGAACCTCCTCCTTTTTTGAAGTCGGTTAAAATCAAAACAAATACTCAAATCTAGGAAAGAAACACATTAATTAAGTATTATACCCTTTAAAACGTTTTTAAAATAAAAATCTTAACATGAAATTATGTAGATACTCTAAAATATTATATTTCTCAAAACTGCCGGGTCAGATTTTGATGCCACTTTGCACAAGGGTATAGTTGAGGTATCCCCACAAAAATATCGTAACAGTATCGCTATTGGTTCATAGACCAATTTTAATGTTATCATAAAATTATGTATTCTAAAATATTATATTTCTCAAAACTGCTGAGTCAGATTTTGATGCCACTTTGCACAAGGGTATAGTTGAGGCATCCCCACAGAAATATCGTAACAGTATCGCTATTGGTTCATAGACTACTTTTTAAAGTTATCATGAAATTATGTATTGTAAAATATTATATTTCTCAAAACTGCCGGGTCAGATTTTGATGCCACTTTGCACAAGGGTATAGTTGAGGCATCCCCACAGAAATATCGTAACAGTATTGCTATTGGTTCATAGACCACTTTTTAAAGTTATCATGAAATTATGTATTCTAAAATATTATATTTCTCAAAACTGCCGGGTCAGATTTTGATGCCACTTTGCACAAGGGTATAGTTGAGGCATCCCCACAGAAATGTCGTAACAGTATCGCTATTGGTTCATAGACCACTTTTTAACAGTCTCCTTTAATCACACTAATATTATAAAGGCGAAAGTTTGTGAGGATGTTTGTTACTCTTTCACGCAAAAACTACTGAACGGATTTTGATAAAACTTAGCAGTAATATAGCTTATACATCAGAATAACACATAGGATACTTTTTATCCTGATAATTCTCACGGGATCGACACTTAAGCGGGTGAAACCGCGGGGCGCTGCTAGTACATTGATAATGTGAACCCTAGATTTGATGAAAGGGTACAAAATATCGCTTCCCTGTTCTTACAGATTGTAGTTTAAAAAAACAAACAAACAAAAAAAATTCGGTTCTTCTTTTAAAAATTATATTAACAGACATTTTCCTCCAAAATAACCCCCAGCCAACGTGACTTCTTGCGGTAATTTCACGTAACTTTCGTAAAACGTGCTCTCGGCGCGGTATGAAGGACTTCACGTACCTCTGAGTTTTAATACCTTACCTGTCATCACTTATGTCTTACTACAAAGCCTTGCAACACTCTCAGGAATGCGCTGCATTGTCGATCCGAAGACCCTCCTCATATCTTTATCGTACCCCATCTCATAGCCCTGTCAAACTTCGTAGGGATCATCTCATATCCACACAACAATCTATCTCTGTCTCCCTCACACAATACGAAAGAGAAAACAATAAAGATCCTTTCAAATCCTTCACCTCCAAAGCAAACATTCAAAACATTTCACTTGAAAACAATGGGAGCCATCAGAGGGCGATGTGGGCATCATTTATTCAGCCTAACACCCTCGCACGAGATGTTTCTTTGTCAGCACAGTGGATCCGTTGAAAACATGCAAATATTCGAAGCGAAAAGCTTTCGACTTCACCCCTTTAATGGTTAAGCAAATACAAGTAGGTACGTTGACTTTAAGACTCGCTCCAAAAAATAAAAAGTGTTTTCAAGTCCCGACAAAGAAGGCGGAAACCCCTCGAAGTCTTTTCTTAATGGAAAACTCTGGTGTATTTGAATAGCAAGTCTAATTGGTCGAAAAGTTCGCGATGTTGGTTAACAAAAAAAAGTGTATAACATTAAAACTTTTTCTTTGTGACGAAATTAAGTAAGAATATTGTCAGCGTCTTGTTCCTGTTTCTTTTGTGGTAAAGCAAGGAGGCGGTGTAAGAAACCTTGCAGTTAGGTTGTTTGTTTTAAGAACAACAATTTTGGATATTGAATAAAAATCCTCTAAGTTTTCTTAATGTTTTGGTCGCGTCTTTTAGGGATCAAAAATAACACGTGTATCTTTCAAAATGTACATAAATAAACTATTGGCGATTAGCTTAAAGTTTATGAGAATGAGTTCCATGTTTTCTCTTATTCTCAGAAAGCAGACATTGTCATAAAACCCTATGAAGATCATTATGGAACCTCATTACTTATATGAGACCTCTAGCCTATTATTCGATTAAGAGTAATGGATCGTTCCAATTTTTTAGGAGTTGAGAGTCAGCGTGAAATTGATGACGAGAAATGAACTGAAAAACCAAAATCAAATATTTTATTTCACATAAACCTACTTGGGCATTATGAAACGTCAGAAGCTAGGTTCTGATTTGGTCACTTCCTATGGAAAAGAGCCAGCAAGAAACTCCACGGTTACCTTTTTTTTCATTTACAATGTTTTCAAATCACAGTGTTAGGTATGGGAGGCCATGGCAATATCTGTCGAAGGACCGATGGCGAGTGGAGCAAACGAGTCCGGGAGTGGAGACCACGTATCGGCAAGCGTAGTGTGGGACGCCCCCCAGTTAGATGGACGGACGACCTAAAAAAGGTGGCTGGGGTAGACTGGATGCGGAAGGCGGAGGACAGGGTGTTGTGGCGCAGTCTAGGAGAGGCATATGTCCAGCAGCGGACTGCGATAGGCTGAGTTGATTGAGGTACGGGAGGACAATGTAGGCCTGTCAATAAATATCAGGTACTTAGTGAAATAGAAAATGGTCTACAAATCTACAGTTACAAAGCCTACAACGTTCTCACATTCACAAAATATAAAATAACTAGCTGCGCCCAGCGGTTGCACCCACGTAAAGGTCGATCCCGTGGGAATATCAGGATAAAAAAGTAGCCAGTGTTAATACTGGTTATAAACTATCTGTGCGCCAAATTTCATCATTAAGCCGTTTGTGCGTGAAGAAGTAACAAACATATAAACATACACACTCACAAACTTTCGGCTTTATAATATTTGTGTGATATACCAAAAAGATAAATAAAATATAGGTAAAAACCTATTAAAATCAAATGATAATATGATTGCCATTTCAACCACTTATTGAAATTAGAATTGTAGGTCAGTCATACAGGGTCTCCCAGAAGTCGACATCACCCCGGAATCGGGTAATAGGCCAAGTCATATTATAAAAAAAACAAATAAAATAAATAAAAATACAATAACAAAACAATAAAATTTAAAAAGAAATTTTATTAAAATTGAAAAAAGGACGACGCGGCATGCCTGAACATACCGCGGCATTGTTGCCGTCAGTATTCGCTTGCATGTAGTGATACCGAAGAATGCCGTGCCGTGCCGCCAGCGGGCACAAGCCTTAAATGTAAACGAAAGACAAAATGGAAAAAGGATATTGGAATTAGAAAACACAACAAGTGATGCAGACCGATATAAGGGAAATATTTACAGAGAAATACACAATAATAAAATAGAGTTTCAAAGCAACACAGATAGCATGGTCACGACAAATGAACTAACCTTGAAAGACACCATTTCCTAGATTTCTCGAAGCAATTTTGGGACCGTCCAATTCCGTCTTCGCAAAAATGAGACAAAAATAAGAACCGTCGCGTCTCTGGAATCAGACGTAAAACAAGGTCATCGTCTTTACCGCTTCATCATCCGTCTACCCACTACCTACCTGGCGTGATGTTACACATGCATAAAGATACGTCTTTAATAACAAAAACACGAACGTCTTTCTCTGAATCTTTTATCGTTGTAAGCATTTCTTTTTTGTGTGCACGGCAAATTGTCTGTAGTCACGAAATGTATGTGTTGTGTAATTTTCTTTTATTGCCCATACACAAGTAGTATCGATGCTTTTAGTTGATGATGAAATTGGCTTTGTTCGAACATAAATAAACTGGGGTCGTTTCATTAGTAGTAAACCTATTTGGGAAGGAATTCGATGTGAAGAAAATTGTGTAGGTACGGCGGTGGATGTAGGTCGTTTGACAAATGAGGATGTTTTGTGGCGCATTACGAATGGTTTAAAGCGTCGTTTGTGACGTGTTTGTTTTGTGGCCTTCTTTATTTTCTATCAATGATGTTTAGGTGTTATTTTTACGTGTGGTTTGACACGCGTTGAAAATGAACACACAATCAAAATACGTAATTGTTTTATTATAACTTTAGTGAATTGTAAACTGTGAGTTCGGCCATCGTAAACATTATATTTGATCATGGAGTGATTTCACGGAAGCCAGAGCAAAACTTTGATTGGAAATGGCGCTAACTTCATAGATAAAAATGTAATTCAATTCCAAAACGCTCGATTCATTGGGCCCGAGTGCGCGTTTCCTCTCGTTGGCTGGTCGACACTTCACGTGACCAGGGGGTGGGTCGTTCTTGGACCAAATAATTATCATTGCCATTCAACGTGGCAATGCAGTTTTCTGGGCACGTTTCCGGATGACAGCGATGCGGACGAGTACTTCGACGCCTAAGTGTCCTTTGTTTTTGTATTTATTTGTATAGTAAATTAGTTAGTCATTTAGTTTAGTATCGAAGTGAAATAGTTATTTATACATAAAATAAAAGATTGTGAAGTAAAATGTTAGGAAGAATTAAATGAAAGTCTTTCATTTAATTGCTACATTGCCGCATTGCTGCCACATCAGTAAAATACAACCAAGAAATATTTCTTGGTTGTATTTTACTGATGTGGCAGCTTGTTGTCAAAACCGAGATTTCTGTGTGTTATATCTTAGTTAAGTTTCTTAATAATGTCATTATACACATACACATGATAGAGAGCAATGTGTCATTATTGAGAGCAGTGGTGGCCCAGTGGTAACGGCCGCGACTTACGAGTTGTAGGTCGTAGGTTCAAACCTAGACAGGTGCTTTCCATTGTATTATATTCTACTTCATCAGCTCTCAAAACGGTGAAGGAAAACATCGTGAGGAAGCCGACATGTCATAGGACCAAAAATACGAAGATATGTGACATCTACCAACCCACACTGGTCCCGCGTGGTGGATTACAGCCTTCTCCCTCTCGAAGAGGGGAGGCCTGTGTCCCAGCAGTGGGAACATTATAGGCTGATTATGACAAACACATTCCGGAATAAATTCCCGAAATAATGGTGAAAACCGCTTCCAAATTCAATGTACAAACAAATCAAGCTACTACAATCTGTCTTTCTTTAATAGATTTTCAACTTTATCGCTGAAGTATGCTTCACCGATAAAGAGGTTAGGTTAGGTTTAGGTTCAAAGTTGAATGGGAAAATTTGACAGTTTCGGGTAGCTTGATGTGCTAGGTACAGATGGTACCTATTTTAGAACGAAGAACACAAAAGAACTAAGGACGAAAAGCAACTTTGTTGTACTATTTCTAGGTAGACGATGTAATGAAAACCAGGCGACAATAATGAAACACCTGCATCAAAAAACAAAGAAGCCCATTCATCAGCCAACACTGCACCTGTCCATAATTTACAGCAAGATTACAAGCAATTAAACTAAATTCGTCCGTCTGTCCGTCCAAATTCGATTTGTATGCTAAGCTGTGATTGGCGTATGTAAATGAGGCGTCGCTTCAAAACCGTTCATGTGAACGGTTTTGCCAACTCGTATTGTTTAGATGGCGAATTTGTGGTATTTTGGAGCGGGAAACTCGTTCTTGTTTTGTGAGCGTAATTGTATTAGTTTGGTTATGTTTTTGGTTGAACTCGAGCAGTGTATGCGAGAGAGAATTGGAGATTTAAGAGAGGCAGATAAAGATAAGGAGTTGTCTTTCATTATGATCTCTCAACGTTCTCAGTCCACTGATATTGCGGTTTAGAGTGACACAGAGGGTCAGGAAAATGTAAAATTGTTGTAGTGCCTTGACACTGTAACAGTACAGTGTTTTAATAATTGTTTGCTGCACCGGACGACGTCATTACGTCGGCGACGGCTGTCGCTGAAAACCAGCCCTGGGGCTCTGTCTTGCGTAGGGTCGCAGCAAAATGCTGAGCGATAGCCTTTTTGCGTGACGCATGTTTCCCCCTACTTTTTTATTTTATTTTTTGTGTTTATGTTTTATTTTTGCGTCATTTTCACCGCAAATAAACGTATTTTCTTTCTTTCTTTGACATATAATAAACTTGGCTTTCAGATTTTTTATTTTAGTTCAATCTGTTTCGGTAATAACATTTCAATTCTGAATTATAAAACAAATAATAACGCTCCCACTACACAATATTCGGTTCAATAAAATAATGATCTCATCTCTAACCGTAAGTTCCGAGTGCCCCATCCCCAGAACACAGGTAGGCAGCCGACCTCGCCCGGCCCGCGGCCATCCATCCAAATATAATACAGGTCACTTAATATTCACACAGTGAAACTGATCATATCGACTCGTTATGATTGGCGGCGACTTTGAATACCTGGGTTATCGCCCAGTCCGCTGAAATGTACGCGGAATATTGCAGCACCTGAAATTTGAGCTGCAGATGAAATTGGGCCTCTCAAAGGCCGAGTAATCGAATTCAAGCCATTTTTGGTCTGCTATTCAAGGTACGCCATCGTTTTGATTGGCGGTTCTGAAGTGAGTTAAGCTTTATACGTTGACAATGTTGATGAAAACAGGTTTTGTGTAATTATTTTGACCCGTCTGAATCTCTATTGATGATTTTGACCCGGAGACTTTTACCTACAAGAGGACATAAAGCAATGACAGCAATATAAAAATAATCTTGAGAAGACCCTTCCAATTTAATTTTGAATACAGTCTGCAGAGCAATAAAACATTAATATACTGATTCAGAAATCAGACGACCCGAAGCTCTAAGCACAATGAAAGGACGCTTCACTTCTGGATCGAGTCGTTATTGCGCAGTAAGCATAAAAAGATGCTGAAATTACATTTTCTAGAGAATGAATAAATTATATCTATAATTCCATTAGTTTTTTTAATACGTAAATAATATTAGTTCTTACACATTATGGAATTGGCGCTTTGTATGGACAGAGCAAAACAAAAAAAAAAAACTAAATTATATTTTTAATAATTAAAAGTACAGTCTGTTATAGCAATTAGCTGACCCCTTAAAAATTAAACGAATTTGAACCTTCTGCTTGTTAGCAGTAAGCTTATCGAACTAGAACAGTTCAACGTCTACGATTAATAAAACAGTTATTCGAATTTGATATTTCACACGCAGTGTTAAGGTAGGTATGATCTTGAATATTGTTCTAACTTGTAATATATTATTGCTAATTTCAACGACAATCACCATGTTCGTGTGGTCTAGTGGTAGCTGTAGTGAGCTGACAAGAGCGTGGTTGCGAGTTCGAAACCAACATGTTTTCTGCTGCGCATTTTGTTTCATAATATTTTTTTTTAAGTTATAAATAATAAATTATAACTTTAGCAACAAAAGAAAAAGCTGAACGAAAATAAAAAAACGATAATGATGGTAAAAACGATTTTATTTTATAAAAAAAATTATTATAAAAATAACGTAAATGATATAACAGTTACTAATAACGTTGTTACATACTTCACAGAGTTTAATGTAGTGAATCAACATGTTATAATATTTAGAAATATATAGGTATGTATTTCTATTTCATAACAATAACATCACCACATTAAATATCGTTGAACTAAATAAAATAGCATTATACGTTGATGTTTTACCTACTAGGTATACTATATATCAATTTGTTTTGTAAGTATGTAGTTATGTTTAGTTATAAATAAGGTTTTGACAAAGACTTCTCGTCGGTAAATATGACAACATAATCTTCCCAATTAAAATTGAGATATTCTTGGGCAAAGCGGACCCTTGCTTGGCGATGTGCAGCAGTCAGTTAAATTTTACGTGCTGGCTTGTATTGTTTCAGTCCAGCAACATGCAAATGTTTTCTGACCGTCTGAACAGAAACATTATACTGCATTGAGTAGGCAAAAATGGGTGTTCAGTATGCCTTCTAACAATTGCTTGATGATGTTTTGACACAGGAGTAACATTGCAGGTTTTGGTTCCGGACGATCCTTTTGAATATTCCCTGTCTCTTCAAAACGTCTTAGCCACAGTCTGACTGTATTTCTCTGAAACAACACAATAAGCATAATTTTAATAACCCGGTAATCATAATTTTTCGAATAAGTTTGCAAAAATACCTTTAGATAAACCACATTAGACCTATAAATGATCTCATAATGAAACAGTTAATTTTCTATTATTCTATACTCACGTTTTTAAGCCAACTAACGAATTAAGGAAGTATAAAAAAGAATACACTTACCGCTATATAAAGTTTCCTAGCAATCGCTTTAATACCAACATTCTCCTTATGCAAATACAATATTTTGTATTTTAAATAATCACTCAACTGAGACATGACGATTAAACTATCAAAACCGATAATAATAATTAATAAAAAGGCGTAGATTTTCGCAACTTAGTAAGGCAATATAAAAATGTTCGTGCGTATTCACTGCTATTTGTGCATAGAATGTCTTGTTCAATTTATTCTTCTACCCCATATTCCTAAAATCATTTCAATAGCAGTTTTTGTTGAATACTCATATTGACGTCGAACTACCCACTTATTGAAAAAGGTGAAACGTTTATCGTTTATCAACTTAATTGATATGCTTGTTTTTTACAATAATGCAAGAAATACTTACGAACAATTTATATATTGAAAACAAAATTAAACATGAGACTAGATTTGAACTCGCATCTTGCACGTCTCAGCCTTATGCATGAACCACGACACCAGATTAACTTGAGTAAGATAGATGAAATAAGGTATTAGTAGCAATGACACAAATTATCACAACATTAACCTAACCTTTAAGTCTTGCTCATTAAAAATGAAAATTGCGTAACAAATACCCATACATAGTAAATGACCTAACACCAACATCTTAAAGCTCAAATTTGCGTATCAAAATTATTTATTGTTTCTGTTCATCGAGTAGTGTTAGTCCGATTAACTCATACATATTGAATAACCTTTAATGTTATGAGAGGAGGGTGCAAAATCGAGTAATTTTTAGGGGGGTCAGCTAATTGCTATAACAGACTGTACATAATATACCATTACTATCTATGCACTTTCGCTATTTTAAACGTAGTTCATTGATTCTTTTGTTAAAAATTTGTGGCAGCGAGAATTATTAAAATCTTTGAAGGCGGTTTTGACTGCTTCATCGGAATTTAATTTTTTTCTTGCAAGAAATTTACCAAATTCCGGAAAATCTGTTGGAGCAAGGTCCAGGGAGTATGTCAGGTTGGCGTCGGAGACATTCCAATCACGGCTTCTCTAATTTAATAATGTTTTATGTATTTATAGTATTTTTAAGTTATATTAATATTGTATTGTATGTGTTTTATATGAACATTGATGCCTGAAATATATAAATAAATAAATAATTTAGCGACCGTCTGTTGCGCAGTGTGTGGTCTAGCGTTGTCCTGAAGCACCAGTGGACTAGAGCAGTCTCGGTTGTTTTTAACGGCTAGTTTTTAACCGACTTCCAAAAAGGAGGAGGTTATATGTTCGACTTTATGTATGTTTTTTTTTAATGTATGTTCACCGATTTCATCCATCATGATTTGCAGTTGTTAACAATACAGATCTGCCGTAATCGTCTAGGCAGATCTTAGGAAGCTGTACAGTAGTGGATGATATCAGCACTGGTCCATCGGATACTCTACCAATACCTTTTTCTGAGTCAACTTTCGCTTGGGGAAGGCTTTCGCCGGTTCTCTTGGGTTCAACCATTGTGATGAGCGTTTCCGATTTTCGTACAGGTTCCATATTTTTCATCACAAGTAACGATATGATTCAAAATCCCATTGTTATTGTGAGGTTTGAATAATGTAACGCAGCACTCGACGCGTGTTTGTTGGTGTGCTTCACTCAATTCATACGGTACCCGTTTTTCGAGCTTTTTCAATTTCCCAATTTGTTTCAAGTGAATCAAATTTGTTTTATCACACACACCGAAGCTTACCGCTAATACTGACGTGATTTGCAATGGGTCCGCTTCCACGATCACTTTTATTTTTTTATTGCCATCTAGGTCTCCGGCCGACCTTGGGGCTTGTTAGGTCAAAATTTCAGAACGAAGTCATTGGAACCACAAACGTACGGTCGTCTTATTTTACAGTAGCTTGCCCATACACATCATTAATCCTTCGAGCTGTTTCTGCCACGGTGGAACTCGTATTTGTAAATAACGCGATATTTGAAGTTTTCCCTACTGTGAATAGAACGATGTCAAAGAAAAATCAAATGGCGCGAAAACAAATGAATCACCAAATTCGAAACACAAATACACAAGCCTAAATATTGAATGAATTTAAATTTGGAATTCCTAACTAATCGCTGGCGTTTAGTTAGGAATTATATCTCTGCATATTTGTAAGCAAAGTGGCCAGTTCGTCAAAACATCAGTTTCATAATGGAAGGACTCAATTATTATGTTTATGACAGTTTACAAAGAAAGATTCTATGGAAATCAATTACCAGAAACGCATATTAAACGGTATTGTGGAAAATCTGGTGTTTACCTTTAGATCGTAATGTCTTAAACACATCTTATATTAATTTGATGATTAAACTTAATCAAGTCAAACCTATGAAGTTTTGGTCGATAATGTAGACAGAGAGAGTTTTGGTCGACACCTACAAAATGTTTTAAACCCAATGCTGTTTCATTATTCCCATCACAAAACAGTCGGCACTTTGCCACCTGACACTAATAACCCATCATGTAGGCTGTTACACGGATAATCATATTTATACTATTATGCTAATTCTGCGCATATATCACTCTCTTGACGGCTGTCGTGTCACTACATTGTTACGCACAGTTTGCATACAAGCTGTGCTCGGCACCTGATATTAACTGCTTAAAGGAGGTTGCCAGAGTAATGATGGTACCTATTACATAAAGAGCATTGCAGAATTGGCGATTAGCGATAGTCACTTTTCGGAGGCTGGATACTGAATGCTACGCAACACACACATTCAGATGCCAGTCGCAACGATTTAGTGAGGCTTTGGCATCTGCGGAACACGCTTCGTCGCTAAGTGTCTTTATCGCGCCATTAATGCAGTTGCAAAATCGCCGATCGTCGATGCTAAGTATTTAGTAGTCTGATATGGCCCAGAATTTATGTATATAGAGGTATGAGGAACAGGGTGTAAAGATCACTCAACCTCCATAGAAAAGGGAGGATCCTCCGACCAGACGGATGTTGTGTCTGGCGGGCAACTGCCAGATAATTCATGTCGGACTGTTGTATCTATGCTAGTTGCGCGGTAAACTCTGCTTGCGAGATGCAGGATTTGCGTGATGCCAGTGTGACGCGTTGTTCGCATGTGGCGTTGTAGATACCGTTACATGTATCTCAAGCATGGATTGTCTTCCAAAAAATCGTTAGGTAGGTAAGAGGGTTGTCTTACTAAATATTCAAGATATTCATAAAGACTTCCGAGTAGCATTCACGTAACAAATGGTCGTACAAAAAAACTAGTTCGATATTAAATTGGGAACTCAAAGATCTAAGGTAAAGTTTTCAGTTTACGGCTAGGTTATCGAGACCTCGAGCGGTAAACTGAAACTCTCGATCACTTCGCCGCAATACTTCGGTAAACTTAATAGATTAGCAAGAATAATTCTAATGTTGTTAACACAGATTTGAGTGATCTTTGTATAACCTTTACGAGTTCCCTCTCCTTAGATTAAATTATTATCAGAATATACACAGGTCTACAAAATGTCATATACTTAAAATGTCACCCTTAAAATATCAATGACATTATTGTTACTACAGGAAAGAGGCTGTATGCAAGTTCGGCGTATTCTGAAAAGTCAGACCCGCTACCGATCTTGTTAATCTGTCAAGCGCCGCTAATGAGACACAATTGATTTTCTATTGTTTCGTCACCGATCGGCGAACCGCGACGCTTGACCGGTTGATTGGCTAATTGTTTCCATTTTCTTTTACTTTCCCACTGCTGGACAAAGGCCTCCCCAATTAATCCAAGAAACTATCTTCCTAGGCCACCTCGAACCAGCCCTCACGGTACGCATGCAGGTCAGCTCGCCACCTCTTTCTGGGCCGGCCTCGGCGGCACCGTCCACCTTCAGGCACCCATTGTGTGGAGACTTGACCAACGTTAATCGTGCATGTAGCTGAAGAGACCCGCCCAATTCCATTAGAACCTAGCAGCCTTCTTACCTACGTCCATTATACCCGATTTGGAACCTTAGTATACCAAGATATTTTCTTATAGATGGTGACACAAGAAAAAAGTGAACAGCTATAAAGAATTGAGTAGGTACCTACATCATTTCTGAGAGAGACTGAATTATAAATTCACGTTTTCATAAAATCCATCAGAATAATATGGAGTATAAAATATTAATAATATATTAAAGCTGACGGGGGAAAGGCTTATTTTTAATAACGTTGCTATTTTGATTTATGGCTTAAAACATTTTGAGCGACAGCCCTTATTTTTTACGAGAATAATGAGTATGCAATTTTCGAACACCTGGCTTCTTAACAAAATGGATTACGGTTGAAAATTGTTTGTCTCGTTTTGGAATGAGAGACGTCTCATTTTCTTTTCAAATAATTATTTATTTTTCGTATGTTGTAATTGTGTCGAGAAATATCACTGCGTACTGTCAACTAGGTAGGTATTTTGTGTGATATAAGAGTTGACTGACAACAAATTGAGGACCTACTTGTTGGGGAAAGGCTACTACAGTATCAATGAATTCCTAGATGACACATGACATTGTAACTTATTTTATTGCTTTATTTTATTTTATTGCTTTTATTATTTTATTGCTTGTTTTTATTACTTTGACATTTATTATTTCTAATTTATTGTACTTGAATTTTTAATTATTATTGGTTTTATTGACTTTTCGAAATGTATTTAATGAATTTTATTTTAATTGCGATTATTGTAATACGTTATTTTTTAAATTTCAACACAATGTATCTATATTGTCATGAAATAAATTACTTATGACTGAAATGTAACTGTATCTGAAAAAAACGAGTGTGCTTATGACCACACGACTGAAGTGAAACTTCAAACGTATTTGGCTATGAGAGGAAGAGAGAAAGAAAATGTGCGCGCGCACTGATTTCTCTTGCTTATATCCCCCACTCAACTCCCGTTCGCCTCGCCCGTAGCCCGTAGACATGGTTCGTACCTACTTGCAAAATCGAGTACCAGGGCTTCCAAGTACGTCCACCTTAAGAAACCAGGGCCTAAAACCAGGGCTCGAGATACTTTCAAGTATTTTCTATCTGCATCGAAAATTGATCCATAACTTCATACAAATAAGAAGTACAATCGCGTAATCAAACAAAAGCCCTGTTGGAAGTAAAAAGTACTTGCATAGGAAATTGACCCGTGAATTCCTATAAATAAGGAGCACAATCGCGTTTACAAATAAATACTTTTACAAACCATTAAAGTAAAAATACTTGCATACGAAATTGTTCCGTAGACTCTTACGGAGTTGTATGGAGTGTCCGAGGTGTGGTAAGAGTCTTACCACACCTCGGACACTCCATACAACGCTCGCAAAATATTTACCTAGTACTACTACATAAACAAATGACGTTTGTATACGTGCAAATGTGTGCGTGAAATCTAGTAGCGTAAAAAAATGGCGCGGTAAGCAATTTGTGCCGGGGAACCGAACGACGACGGCGGCGGCGCTGTGCATTATAATGAAGTGAGTGACCATGTAGTTCAATTGTTTATTTATATAGTCGGGTTCGTAATGAAATAAAAACACTAAAATAGTTTAGTTTAAATGACTTATCTGTAAATAATCGGTTATTAAATCGCATGTTATTAAAAATGCAAAATCTTACAAACAGTTTATGTAAATACGAATTCGGAAAAGCATCACAATATCCAACCATCGTGATTAAAACTCAAATAAAACTTTTAAATCGCATAATTGTGTGTTCGTGTCAGCAATACAGCGCTGCGGTTCGCGAGCGCCCTTGCTAAAAAGTCGGCGACGAATACCTCGAAGTGCGGGGTGAGGTGCGGTATCTGATATAAGGGCGAGGAAGGGAGTGTCCTTTCTGTACGTAGTACTATTAAGTATTCTGTGCTCTTACTGATAAGGAGCATGATCGCATTTGCGAAAACAAACGCGGTTGTTGAACTATTTGAGTACCTACGTACTCGAGCGTCGAGGCACGACGGAGCGAGATACTTTCAAGTATTTTCTATCTGCATAGAAAACTGATCCATAACTTCATACGGATAAGAAGTACAATCGCGTATTCAAAAGCCCCGTTGGAAGTAAAACTACTTGCATAGGAAATTGATCAATGACTTCCTATAAATAAGGAGCAAAATCGCGTTTACAAATAAATACTTGCAAACCATTAAAGTTAAAAATACTTTCATATGAAATTGTTCCGTAGACTCTTACTGATAAGGAGCATGATCGCATTTGCGAAAACTAACGCGGTTGAGTACCTACGTATTTGAGCGAGTATTTTGAGTCGGTACCTGGTGTGCGTACTTGGAAGCAAAATCAATCAAAACCTACTACAATCTGTCAAAATTCTCCAATAGATTTTCAACTTTATTACTAAAGCATAAGGTTCAAAGTTGATTGGGAAAATGTGACAGTTTCGAGTAGGTTGATGTGCTGGCGTCTGTACCTTCCCTACTCGCCCGATTACACTTTTCGTAACGCTTACGTCACGCGTTCGCCAGCTTACTCTCCAAGTCAAGTGTGCGTAAAGAAGTTTCACGTAAATAATTTTGACACAACAAAAATCGAATTTGACAAGGTACTTATTTGCCCTAACCCCGTGTATTGTTTTTTAGAGCCGCAGGCGCGGACGGGGCGGCCTTGGCGTGTTTTTAAGGAATTTTTCACTTTTTGTATGGAAAATATGAAAAATGATTACCTACATGTTGAGTTTTAGGAATTTATTGGTTTTATAAAGGGGGTCGAAATTTTCATTATTTTTGCGATAGGACGCACCATTTTCGAGTTATAAGCAAAAGAAAAAAAAACTTCATACGCATTTGGCTATGAGAGGAAGAGAGAAAGAAAACGTGCGCGCGCACTGCTTTGTCTTGCTTATATCCCCCACTCAACTGCCGTTCACCTCGCCCGATCACACTTTTCGTAACGCGTTCGCCAGTTTACTCCCCAAGTCAAGCGCGCGTAAAGAAGTTTCCCTTCAAAAATACTTGCATACGAAATTGTTCCGTAGACTCTTACTGATAAGGAGCATGATCGCATTTGTGAAAACTAACGCGGTTGAGTACCTACGTATTTGAGCGAGTAGCCGTATAAGATACTTAATAGTCTTGCAAGTATACTGAGTCGGTAGGTACCTGGTGTGCGTACTTGGAAGCAAATACCTGGTGTAAAAACCCGGTCGCATATTTATGCGACCGGGACCGGGTTTTTACACCAGGTATTTCCAGCTATTTTTTACGTACCTTCCCTACTCGCCCGATCACACGTTTTCGTAACGCATTCGCCAGTTTACTCCCCAAGTCAAGCGCGCCTAAAGAAGTTTCACTTCAAAAAGGTTCAGAATCAATAATCTACAGGTACAGCTAAGAGTCTATTACTAACAAAACCTCTATTCTGGTACTACTGGTATTCAATATTTTCTACTTTTCCATGAAACGAGAAATTCGCCACTTGGAAACAAACCAACTTCAGAGCAATGTCTGTCTATGAAACAAAAGAAAATTAAATGTATTTTAAAATGACATTAGGCTCACCCACAGAACTTCACGCATAACTAGGCAATTCTGACAACCCTTTCAGGGTATATTGCATTCAGTAAAGTGAACAATTTCAAGCGTGACATAAAAAAAAACACGCAACGCAATGGTAAAGAAACATCACACAACAACGGCGTCCGAATCACTCGCCAGTTTTGTCAAAAAACGAAGGCACAGTATAAAAAAGTCCCACAGACACAAATAGGCCAACATCCAGTTTACAAATGCCGCCACTCGCTCGTCCCCTGCCTATCTATTTTTATCGAGTCGCGTGAACACTCGATTAATTTATCGATTATTGGACAGGCTTGCCCCGCATTTGCTTGCTCTGATGTTACATTGGTGTCATCTTCCTGATCTGTAACAGCTATAGTATAAATAAAGTATGGGATATTCACATACTAAAAGTTTCACTGTGCCATCAGAACCTTCGGTGGTGTCGCAAGAACAAGTGAATTTCTCGAGGTTTATGTTACTGGTTAAAGAAAATCATCGTAACACCTGGATTTTATGTTCTAAAAGAGCCGACAAGCAGTAAATTTTAGACATTTGTAAGGAATGAGTCACTTCTGTTGCCACTTGATTGACAAAAACGGGATGGACAAAACCAAACCAAAAAATTCTCGATCAGACATTATCTTTTTAAACCTACTTCAGCAAGAAATCCGAGACAAAAGCCGCACGCAATAAAAATACTATTAAAGCAGTAAATGTCATTAAGACCTTGCAAGAATGACATTCTGCGAAAATGACGTTTTGCGAAAGTGACATCGTGAGAAAATGACGTTTTGAGAAAATGGCGTTGTGCGAAAATGACATTCTGCGAAAGTGAAATTATGCTAAAGTGACTAAATTTTTCAAGGTGACATTTTGCGAAAGTGACGTTCTGCGTCAAGACCATTGCATAGATGTCATAAAAATTAAACACGTCAGTCCCGTAAAATTCAACGCTGCATTTTTCCAATCTCCTTAGGTATATTTTTTCATGGCTTTAACTGTAATTTATCAGCTCCAAAGTAATGATAAGTCATTCTAGTCTAGACGGTTTGAATATCTGCGAACATTTCTAAAAATTCTTTATTCTCGTATGCATCCGAATTACGAACTAATCAGTTTTTACGGGCGATAAAGCAGTGAGATAAAATATTGTCTTGTATACGACAGAACATAACTTTGTGTTTATTTATGATATGAAATACTGGAATTATGTTTTAGGTAAATTGGATACTCGAAGATTTAGAAATACGAGTATGAATCAGTATGTTTTGTTTTAAAAATTTTGGTAAAAGACAATAAGGGGTAGTCGCAATGAGTTATTCACTAAAAAGACATGCGATTTAAAAACATGTATTGGTTGATTGGACGGGATTCCTGCCTATCAATATATAACAAAATTTTATTATATAAGCATATCCTCATGCCAATATGGACATATGGCATCCAATTATGGGTCTGTACTAAGCCGACCAACATCAAAATTATTCAAACATTCCAGAATAAGGTACTCAGGAGTATTGTTAATTTGCCCTGGTATATAAGAAATGGCGACCTCCATCGTGACCTAAAAATTGAACCCGTCACCAACATAATCCAAAAATTTGCTGAGGCCCATGAACACTGATTCCACCGACATGTGAAAATGTGGCAATTCAGCTGTAAGATTAAACAAAATAGTACGAAGGTCGAAGACTAAAACGGACAAAACCTTGCACCAATGACAAACATAATAACAAATGAACTAAGTGTTTATATCATCATATCAAACTCTAAAAAAGTGGAACGGACTTGTGTAAAGTACAATCAACACTATTCTAAGTTTTAAAATAATTATCACGTAAAAAATTAAGCTAGGTTAAAATTGCTTATTAGTCTTATAGGCTAGATTGTAGGTAATTAATTATTAAAAGAACCTGGTTCTTCTTAACAAGGATTAAAAAAAAAAAAACTAAAAAGTTTCCTTTGAAGATTCAAATAACAATGTAAAGTTATCAACATGTTACAAAAATTATGCTATGTAACTTGCTTAGCTTGTATACATTATTTTATTTTGGTAGATCTAATAAAATCCAGAATTAATTAGATTCGAGACTTCTTTTTAATAAAACTTAAGGCAATATTATTTTCTAATTTATTTTTCTTAGGCATTGTAATCAGGCTGGATTATTCCACTTTGCCCCACCGGCCGCCCCACTGGTGGGGCAAACGTTTAATAACAGGCCTATTATTAAAGATTTTATTGTATTGTTTTCTCTACCTTTTGTGTTTACTGGTGATTACTCAACTTTTGAGATGTCTTCGTCACGCAGATTTCTGATGGCCAAAATAAGTGGAGAAAAGGTGGATCGCTGATATGGTTACATTGGTTACAATGTGGTCGGCCACTTGTATGTGAGTGACTGCGTTTGTGGCTGCTATGTGGTCGACATTGACCACGAATAGCCGACGATAGCCAAGCTTTGTATAATACACTGATTGAAAATTTAACTATATGTTTTGTTACGTTGTTTTTTTGCACCCGTGGTAGGTGCAAAAAAAACAACGGGTTGGTTTAGTAAAGTAGCATTTACCTGAAAACATAAGTAGTACATTACGAGTTTTCCGAGTAACACATTTCATCGTAGTTTTACAATCGGCTTCCTCACAATAAATCACTTTTCTTAATCCTAAAACATATTGAATTGTATTTAGTTGCGTTTGTTTACATTCCAAATGTCATTCAGTCAAACGTCAGTTTCTATCTGTCAAAGGCGACATCTGGTGGTCGCCGATTCACAGTTGTAGTTTAAATCGATATTTTAACATATTGATTGCTAACCATCGAAATAATATCGTATGGAGCAATCCTCCATAATTTTCAGTTTTTAGTAAAAAAAAAAGTCATAATAAACTAAATAACCATAAACGGAAATTAATTCATTTTTTCTATATAGACTTCTTTCTAGAAACTTCGTGTCAAGTTAATATATTTTTTATCTGTGAATTGTCTTCGACGTAATGTGACAAGCTAATACTTTCTTAATTTGCCCAATTAAGATTCGAGGAGATTTAACACAATCACGACGAGATTTAGTATTGGAAATGACAAATAATTTGTTTGTTGGTCTGGATCATGAAGATTCTTATTGTTTCAGCGATTAAACGTCATGTTGTGCAGTTGTTAGTGATTTTCAAGAATTTAAGTATCTCGGTGTATTATTTATCTTCAGTGATTTAATATTATTTTACCCGTAATCGGGGAGAATTTTGGAATGCTCCGTCTAATTCCGGTCTGTGAGTCATGACAGCATTATGGAACAGACTTGGCATCTTTCAGCCCTGAGACACGCTTGAGTGATTCCACTAAACTTGCTACATGTTCTAAAAGGATTCCTATTTGCGCATACGCAGGCAGTTTTCCAGCCGGTCAAGAATCCTGCAGTCAAGTGCTTTCTCCCTCCGACAACCGAGAGGCACCTCGAGCGATTCGTCTCGCCGCCAGGACCTAGAGGACCGTCTGGGGCCTGGACGCGAGACCCGTTCCTCGAGCACAGCGAAGCCTCGTGTGGAGACGACTGCGGCCGGCTGAGCCCGTCTAGCGTTAGAGCGCAGGCGGGACGGTTTTTTCTTTTACCTACTTTAACTTTTTATTATACCTTATTACGGTTCCCGTAGGAACCAGTTGATTGTCTGGGTCCGGTTTTCGATACTGGAAACCGGCCTGCATCACAATTTAATTTGTGGATCTCGGGTTCGACATCCTACCCCGTCCGGAATAGTATTGGACACCTTCGTCGGCTCCGGGATCCGGGACTCTCAAAGTCCCTGGCGCCCATTTAATAGATTTTAAATTAAACAATAACTGGAAGGATACTTTCTCCTTAGTTTTATAATAATTATTAACTTTTAACTTATACTCATTTCAAACGGAACAGTACAGGGTTTATCTCCAACCCCCCACGACCTTCGCTCTCTATATTTCCTTATTAGCTGGCTGGCAACAATTTGTTATTTTTTAGTAAACTTATTTATTAGTAATGTTACTTAACCAGTTTTTTTTTAATAAACAGTGTTTGAGATAGTTGTTGTTTCATATTACCATACCCACTAGTTTGTCACTACAGATAAAAAACCTTAATTGTAACAGTTTCCGAACAAACTGACCACAATTTTGCCGATGTGATGTGGACGTAGCTCATCTGAAAAGTCCCTTAGCTTTCATATTCCAATAATGGGTACACGTTTAGTGAAGATCCAGTACGTCACTTTCAAATGACACAATCTGTCGGTGGTTCGTTACTCTTTTAATGCCCAGAAAGAGCTATTCTCCGCTTAGAGGCGGTTACAGCCCTACCTACGATGGTTTGCATGCTAAAAATAGTTCGCGTGTAAAAATAGCGTGGGATACAATGATATATTGTTGCCCCTCGGCCATTTGTGACCCAATTCCGTTGGAATTGGGTCAGATAACAGAAAAATGTATCAACTGCTCATCTAGCGTGCTTTGGCCGAAATGACTGGCTAGTTTCTTTCATTCGCGAATTAACGAGGATGATTACAAAAGTTGTTAATGTTTCTGTTTTTCTGGGAACCGCCAAATTGCTAGCTCGATGATCTGAAAAAAAAAACAACAGTACAATATCTATATATATAAAATTACTGACTGACTGATATATCAACGCACAGCTTCAACCGCTGGTCCAAGAGACATGAAATTTGGAGGGTGTGTTCTTTGTGAAGAGTAAGTATCCACTAAGAAAGGGTTTTTAAAAATTCCACCCCTAAGAGGGTGAATGGGGGGAGGGTGAAATTTTACGCGGACGAAGTCGCGGGCTGAAGCTAGTAACTGATATCGGTTTCAAATTAATTCATATAATTTTGAAAATAGAGACGAACTATCAGGAACACAACACAACCCATAAAAAAAGACTAAAACTACACAGGTAGAAATAAAATAGCACAAATTTCAATTAACGAAAGAGCTCTAAAAGCAAAAGAGACTAAGGCTCTAAGCAGTTACTGCCAAGCGCAGTAAATAAGTAGAGTATAAATTTTATTAGAGGCAGGCGCGAGATTGCAGTGAGAGTGAAGTACAGCGTTTATTGGGTTTTGGGAATTAGCAATAAAGCTCGCGTGGCTACTGCACCGCCGTCTATGTTATAAGAATTTTAAAGGATACTCTTACGCGCAAGAACATTAGCTTCTAAATTGGCTATTTGCTGAAAATTATTTGTACTTATCTATACTAACATTATAAAGAGGTAACATTTGTTTGTTTGTCAAACTCAAAGCATTTATTTCATTAAACCAATTACAGGCACTTTTGAATTGTCAAGGGGTCGGTCAGTCAGAAAGATGAAGCTAGTTGCCCATTCCAAAGCGTAGGTACCCATGGAGAAGAACGGGCAAGAAACTCCATGGACATTCTTTTAAATCAAAATAAATGGTTCAGCCGCGGTTGGTCTGTGGATGGGTGACCATCTTTACATACTGGACCCCTCCGTGCCTCGGAAAGCACGTTAAGCCGTTGGTCCCGGCTGTCATTTGTCGATCTTTGACAGTCGTTACGGGTAGTCAGAAGCCCGAAAGTCTGACAACCAGTCTTACCAAGGGGTATCGTATTACCCAGTAGCTGGGTTGTGGAGGTCAGATAGGCAGTCGCTCCATGTAAAATACTGGTATTTAGCTGCATCCGGTTAGACTGGAAGCCGACCCCAACACAGTTGGGAAAAGGCTAGGCAGATGATGAGTCTTGGTTACATCATTCATGTTAAAAATTATACATGTGAGAACGATGCAGAACGTTAAAAGCGTCCATAATGAAAAGACGAGAAAAAAAGCAATTCAAAAATTAAATTAAAATAAGCTATGGCAGCAAAGAGATGACCAGTCCCTACTGACGGCATCCGTTCACGAACATGACTTATGTATTAGCACCATTCAGCTCAACCATTTTGAAGGGAGCTAAATGATCCAACACATACGGCACCATCAGCCAGACATTGCAAGTTAGTAAGTAGAAGGTACTCTGGAACTACCAGTCGGATTTGAAGAAATATTTTTGCATTTGATAGCTCAATTCTTGATCACGCTATACCTCTTAGGAGCCGAGAAAAAAGAAAAAAAAAGTCGGAAGGAACGCAAGCGAAAACGAAGTAATCGCGCAGGCAGGCGATGCGATACGACGTTGTGCGTCAGGGGATCAAGCAATTTCGGAAGGAAACGCGGACGATGTCACGGGTGGAAGCTTGTAAGCAATATAAAGATACTATAGTGGTATGTGGAACAGGGTTTTAAGTTCACTCATACTCTATAGAAAAGGGAGGATCCTCCGACCAGACGGGTGTTGTGTCTGGCGGGCAACTGCCTAATGATTCATGTAGGGCTGTTGTATCTATGCTAGTTGCGCGGTAAACTCTGCTTGCGAGATGCAGGATTTGCGTGACGTCAGTATGACGTGTTGTTCGCATTTGTAGATACCGCTACAATACGAGTGAGGACAAAAGATTATGACTGTAAATAGGATAAAATTAAATACTGAGTTGACTGAAGGTTGAGCTAAAAGAATGTTTTATGGAAGAAGACAAATAATACTGCGCTGACCCCAAATAAATTGGGATGTGGACAGGAGGATCATGATGTGTAATTACATTATTTTTTAGGAGTAGGTTGTTTAAAAATATGTATAATAAATATATAACTAGCTGCGCCCCGCGGTTTCACCCACATAAGTCTCGGTCCCGTGGGAATATCGGGATAAAAAGTATCCTATGTCCTTTCCCGGGACTCAAAGAAATACTTTCGAATTTATGATATTAAGTATGGATATAGGTAAAATAATACTGAATTTATCCTATCAGAATAAACTTTTATTATAATCTAAGTATATTATAAAGATCTTATATTTGCAACAGAGCCATATGGCACGATACGCTAGATTTTGCAGAGTTGAGTCCCGTTCGTATAAGTAAATTTTAACCTTCTGGGCTACAATGTTGAATTTGCTAAATGTTGAATTCCCAAAATTTTGAATTTGTAAAAAGTTGAATTTCCCATCCGGACCACAATGTTGAATTTGCAAAATGTTGAATCCTAAATGAAAAAACATATACCGATTTATAGAAAACTATTTTCCGTCATGATGTCTCTAAGTGACGTCTGCGTGCTTTTAGTTCGTTCCACTTGGCTTACTGCTTACCCCATTAGGGAAAACTAGCGAGACTAGTAAATTACCGTTACAGTCAGGAAACTGCAATTTAATTATATGGTGCGTTGGTAGAAGTCTTAACTCAACATCGTACCTTTTACAGGAAAGTGTAGTGGTGGTTCAAATAAATATTGAACGGCAAATCACATCACACTAATATTATAAAGGCGAAAGTTTGTGAGTGTGTGTGTGTGTTTATACAGGGTGACTGGAAATTAGTGGCGGAGCCGTTAAGGGGAGGTAGTCTAGGGTTTTTCCGACAGATATCACTATGAGACCTACCGTCCTTACTTAACCCTTTCCAAGATATTCCTACTTAAAGAGATAGTAATAAATCCTAAAAAAAAGTGATTTTGGCCTACTTTTTTTTGTTTTGCAACAAAGATATTCTAAATAAGTAATATTAATTGTAAAATTTCCGCTACTGTCATTATTTTATGCAAAAACTGCTAAACAAAAAGTAGGAATATCTTGGAAAGGGTTAAGTAAGGACGGTAGGTCTCATAGTGATATCTGTCGGAATAACCCTAGACTACCTCCCCTTAACGGCTCCGCCACTAATTTCCAGTCACCCTGTATGTTTGTTACTTCTTCACGTTCAAACGGCTGGCCCAATTTTAATAAAATTTTGCATGGAGGTAGCTGACACGCTGGATTAACATATAGGCTACTTTTTATCCCGATATTCCCAAGGGATCGACACTTATGCGGGTGAAACCGAGTATTCCATAAATATTAGGCCCACATATTTTGTCCATAAAATTGTAAATACCTAATTAGATAATATATTCTTGCTTTATGTTCTTCTTATCCAGTAATTCGTTATTATGGTAAAATCCAGAAATAAAAATTTCTGATTTCATAATAATTGATACTTCAAAAATTATACACTTCGTGTGAAAAATTTTGTAAGCGGAAACTCTGTCTGAATTCAAAATGAGTTTTTTTATTATTTAAACGTTAAAAAATGCTTCTGTCACTTTTTATTAAATCTTTTTTGGCCTTATTTTCCTCAACCATGATTGTTAAAATAAAAGCGAATAATATGGAGATTTATTTTAAAATTCCACGTAAAATGATATTACATTTTGTAATTAAGGTGAAATTGTTTTTCTATCATCTTGATTTTCCTTGCTTTTCCTTATGTATCCAGGGCTCGATACTGTTACTGTTAGCTTGTATCATCCCAATGTTGGGCAAAGGTCTCTCCCCATGACTCTTGAGCTCTTTCGGGCCCGTAAAAACAATTAATTGTGGAAACTTTATTTACATATTTACGCCTGATCTCTGAATTCCCCGGAAAAAAATAATTGTTTCCTAGTTACTATTTATAGAACAGAAAACTGTGTAGGTTACATATATTTAAAATATCAAATACCTATTGAAACTCGTTTTACTTTCACCGTTGTGATTACGCATGCTTATTATGCCTGGAGTTTTGTCGTTTTAATATTTGAAAAACGTAAAAAAAAAAATATTTATTTATTTTGTCATCGATACGCTAATATAAAGAATATTTGACCCGATTGATCGTTTTGACTGGTTAATGTTCATTAACATTGAGTCGGCCTTGTGTTTTTTGACGTAAAAATATAGCAGCAAAATGCAATGTAGTTTTTTAATGTAAATCTAAACTAAACTCAATTTAATTTCCGTATCCAACTTGTGTGCATAAAACTATTTAAACAAGTTCTCATATACATGCTGAAAAATAAAAATATTTAATTCTGCAAATCTTTTCAAATCACACCATCTCGTTCTTCTATGACTTAAGCCACACAGCCTCCCAGTAACACGTTCGCTGAAGCGGAAAGGTGCTCAGCGTGGTTTCAATTAGTTGCTCGGCCATCCCTTACAGTCAGCCAATAGAGAGCCACTTTAAAATATATCCCAGTTTAGACTCTCACCCGGTTTCTGAATTGAGAATTTCAAGTTGAGAACTTGTCAAACTCTTGTCCTTCAATGCGACCAACCCGTGACACTCAAAAGGTGTTTAGGTTATTTTAAAGAAATTTTGAATTTCGAATGCTACACTGAAGGAGTTAAGTAATACTGAAGTAGATTGACAAGTTCATAACTTCATATTCTCAATTCAGAAACCGGGTGTCTCTTAGCGTTGTCAAGATTAACTATAAATGGATGGCTTCCATACTTTATACATTGAGGTCTTAAGGAGGGACTGGCATCAGTGGGAGGTAGGGTTTTGAAGGTAGTAATGATTGGTTGTCTTAATACGTTTATGTGCGTACTAAGGTGTGTAGGAACGTGGAATAGTGTTAGGTCCAGTGTAACGAGATGTGACTAAAGGATTGTCGCATTTATAAGGCCGCGTTCACACAAAGGTATAGTCGCCATCCAAGTGTGAAAATGTATGAAAAATTACATTCAGTTGACGAGTTTGTTTTTTATACATTTTGACTTTTACGCTCACAGTTGGAGGCAAATTAAATGCTTGATTAGAATTGATTGATTGATTTGATAATTTACACACGTGTATTAATATTATATTAGGGTATTTCTTCCTTTTATTGGAATAAAAAAATAATAAGTTATTCCCGTCACAAAAGGGCAAGTTCTTCATGGCAATATTGCAGTGGTTAAATGTCAAAGTGTGGGTAGTAAGCAAACATAAGCAGGAACTCGGAAAGATATCCATCGGTAATAATTTTCCATTGAAGAATAGAAAATGTTATAGAAACAGAGTTGGTCAACATTAACGTTCACTTTCTCTCGATTTTGCCAAAAATCTTGATGAATTTTGTCTAGAGGCTATTTGTGCTCGCAAAGGCAAACTTTCGGGAAAAAGGGGCTAAGCTTGCTAAACACATACGGAAAAGTTTGTTTGAAAAACTCTATTTATTGGCAATCATTGAAAAGGTCATGCAAACTCCGATGAAAGTGGCATCAATGTTTTCGAGCAGTTTTTCAAGGATTCGAAACCTTTTATTCCTTTTCTATTGCGAGAATAAATCAATAATAAATAAATATATCGTACTGAATTATTATCTTATGGAATCTAATAGTGTTAGGTAAGCGCGCTTCTTCTTTTTAGAATGTCGATGGCAATCTAGACAGAGTTGGCCCAGAATTAGGCTTTACACATAAGTCATTGAGTTGACACCTTAATAATATTAATAAAATACTTAAAACATAATTAGATATCAGAAGCAGGTTTTATTAAAAAAATACGCACCACCAATCAATTGTATTTATTGGAACGAAGTTCTTTAACGGAGCTTGGATATCGTTACGTAATGAAAAAGCGTTATACCCCTCCATGCTAATTTTTATTCCATATTATAATACAACTTGACCGTCTTCTCAATAACTGCATTCGATTCGTTTTCAATCTGCGTAAAGATGATAATGTTTCTGCGCATCGGTCGCTTCTAAAGTGGTTGCCCATACGCCAACGTAGAGAACTAAGGGCGCTGACCACGTCCTTGTTCTCTTTTCTTGATTCTCCGTTTTCCCCTGGTTATCTAGCCCCCTATTTTCAGTACATTTGCGCCAACCACAATAGAAATCTACGTTCGTCACACAATTGTCTTCTCCAATGTCCTACTCACCGCACAGACTTCATTCACTCTTCCTTTTTCGTTCAGTCTATCTCTCTGTGGAATACGCTCCCCCAGGAGATCAGGATGGCAACCTACCGATTATCCCTTAAAGTAAAGGCTCGCGAACACATTCGCAGGAAGCTGGCAGTATCATCACAGCGGTAATATTTTCTTATTATTTGTCTTATTTCTTTTTAGTTAGTTAGTATGTTTATGCATTTATGTATATTTATTTGTGCTTGTATTTATATGTAATTAGTTATATATTGTATTCACAGTTTTAATAGGTTTATGCGTATCTTTATAATTTATATTTAAGATATTTTTCATGATTCACCTACCACTGTTTGTCTCTGCATCACCCAAATGTTGACTGGTAGAAAATGCCTATGGCATTAAGTCCGCCTCTGTACATTTATGTGCTTGAAGTATTAAATAAATAAATAAATACAAGAAAATATAAGATGGCGGCTGCGAATATTTTCATATTTTTGCAGCCGCCATCTTGGATTTTCATTTTGAACTTCGTTCCTGCCGGGCGTCCCTCGACTTCACACGTTTTTTTTTTATTTTTAACCAACAAAACTTAATAACATATAAAACTGATAGAATAAAAGAGCAATTAATTAACTATCACTTGGCACCGAGAAAACTCAATACTGAGATAGAAAGACATCCGTCGCAGTCGGTTGTCGATCCAAAAGAGAACCAGTGCTTCTCGTCGTCTCGGTTGTAGCTAACTATCCCCACTCTTGATGCAGCCGTCTTGACCACACTCTTCGTTCCCACCAACTTCTTTATTCTTGTAACATGTCATTTTCGTGAATGGGCGCCGTCAGTAGGGACTGGTCACCTCTTAGCTGCCATGGCTTATTTTATTTTATTTAATATTTGAATTGTTGTTTTTTCTCATCTTTTCATTATGGACGCTTTTAACGTTCTGCATCGTTCTCACATGTATAATTTTTAACATGAATGATGTAACCAAGACTTTGTAACCATATTATTTTGATTTAAAAGAGCGTCCATGGAGTTTCTTGCCCGTTCTTCTCCCTAGGTACCTACGCTTTGGAATGGGCAACTAGCTTCATCTTTCTGACTGACTGACCGACCCCTTGACAATTCAAAAGTGCCTGTAACCGATTTAATTAAAATAAATACTTTGAGTTTGAGATTCAACAAAATTCGTAGATTTTGCAGATAAATAAATTATGTTTAGGCATCCAAACTAATATTATAAATGCGAAAGTAACTCTGTCTGTCTTTTCTTCACGCCTAAACTACTGAACCGATTTGTGTGAAATTTGGTACAGACATAGTTTGGAACTTGAGAAAGGACATAGGATAGTTTTTTATCCCGATATTCCCACGGGATCGAGACTTATGCGGGTTAAACCGCGGGGCGCAGCTAGTTATCTAAATAAAGTAAAAACTATAACAGACATCGTCCATAATAAGCAAATCCAATTAACTATTCAAATAGCACGATAACGTGCATACAAAGAAATAATTAAAAATTTCATCTCACCTCCATTCTAAACAAATAAGTTCAAAATTAAATTCGAAACATAGAATACAATTCAATTTCAGGCTCGAAATGATCTGTTCCAATTGAGTTTGTATGTGTACGTAAATAATTTCAACCCAGCACATATTGGATATTGGATTATTGACAATTGGGCAACGTGCGACGCTTAATTAACTTGGCAGATTTTAATTTCCTCCCTTGACAGAGCAGCAATGAACCGTTTAACGAGAAAAGACTGTCCCGAACAGTTTTTGTCATATTACAAAGTTGGATAAACTTTTGTTGTTGTACTAAATCGAAAATTTGGTCATAAAAAGTGTTTGTAAAATAATAGCCTATGGGCGTTTTGTTTAGAATGGTTCTAAAAATAAAATTCTTAGAAAGAGAAATTACGAAAGTTACATTAATCTTTATTCTAAGAAGATAGCCAAAACATAAAACAACTTTTTTAAATTCTACCCCAAAATCCAATCACAGTATCTTCAGAAAGGTCGAATCCGTGTTATCTCTTACGATTTTAAATAAATTAAGACCCAAGAGACAGTCAACTTTACTTTTATCAGCACTGATGCTGCATGATTTCTGATTACCAAAGGAATTACAGAGAATAAATCAAGCTCAATTAAAGAACCTATTATTATTAATGTTCCGTTTAAACATGCGAACGAGCGAATGCACGTTCTACGCTGGGTAAACAGAGACAAAAGATCATTGTTTCGTTAGTCTATACATACTAATTTGTCAAGCCGAGTATGCCAATCCTTTTATTCATGGATAGGCGTAGCTCATGTAGAGGCTATCTATGTAGCCTTACCTTATAACATAGTGCAGGCTGGCTATAATTTAGCGCGGGTTCCATTCGAAAATTCAAACATGTGTCATTTAATTTTTTTAGGATTTTTTGTTTGGATTAGTCAGAAGAGCAGTGGTGGCCCAGTGGTAACGGTCGCGACTTACGAGTTGTAGGTCGTAGGTTCGAACCCAGACAGGCGCTTTACTTTGTGTAAATTATTTCATCACCACTGCTCTCAAAACGGTGAAGGAAAACATCGTGAGGAAACCGGCATGTCCTAGAACCAAAAATTCGAAGACATGTGACATCTACCAACCCGCACTGGGCCCGCGTGGTAGATTACGGCCCGCTCCCTCTCACAGAGAGGAGGCCTGTGTCCCAGCAGTGGGAACAGTATAGGCTGATTATGATGATGATGATTAGTCAGTGCTAGCTTAGGTTGGAATATTATGTGACGTTGTTCTAACAATATAAATTTAAAGAAGTCCTATTGGTGTTTAATTTACTTTAAGGGGCTCTGCAAGTCCCTTATAGTACGTTCTTCTTTACTTTATAATTATGTTTTTATTTTAGAAAGGTGCTTTACTTTGTTTAAATTATTTCATCACCACTGCTCTCAAAACGGTGAAGGAAAACATCGTGAGGAAACCGGCATGTCCTAGAACCAAAAATTCGAAGACATGTGACATCTATCAACCCGCACTGGGCCCGCGTGGTAGATTATAGCCCACTCTCTTTTGAAAAGAGGAAGCCTGTTTCCCAACAGAGGGAACAATATAGGCTGATTATGAAATTATGATGTATTTTCATTATAATTTTTGAGAACACACTTTCCAGAACTGTCAAAATTGAAAATTTAACAATGAAAAGAGACAAAAATGAGCAGAATAAATAAATAGCCTATACTATAACTCCTATCAAGGACAGTGCTCCCAACAAAACTAAATCCGAGCACAAACTATCAGGTACCCAAACCGGCTATACTTGAAATTCAATCAGCTTCCCTAAAGGGCGTATCTATGAAAGGGTTGAGCGATGTTCCTGCCTAATGGCTCGGAATTGTTCCTTCGCGATACCATCTGAGATTCCTATCAAAGTCCCAGTATTTACAAACTATAAGGTTTCTTTTGAAACGTCTGTTTTTCATTCATTTTAAGATCTTTCAAAGGATTAAGGTGAAAGAATTTGTCATTGAAAGTTTGTTTTTACTCGACTACGGCGAAGCAAAAAGGAGGGTTATGATTTTGACCATTATGTATGTTCATTTGTTCCCTCATAACTTCAAAAGTACTTATAATAATTTTTCAAATAAGGTATCGTTAAATGCATCTTGACCGTCCGCTGATTATAGGCTATGTGACGTCACACTAAATTCAATATGGCGCCCTCTAGAGGACAAACTCAAACTCAAAGCATTTATTTCAATTAAACCATTTACAGGCACTTTTAAATTTTCAAGAAGTCAGTCAGTCAGAACATTTGGTTATGTTATGTGTGTTATTTTTTTATCTAGAAGATAGCGTAATCGTAAAACAGGCCCTAAAATATTATTAATTATTGTAAAAAAATGTTCAAAAACTTAACTTCCTAATTTGAAATTAACAAGACGAGCTCTCGAAATACATGGACCTTACGAACTTTTCATAATTTTCTATTATTTCAAACTAAGTTAGCTACAACAGCTTTATTACTCTATATAAAAATGTCAGGGACATCTTCATATTAGTTGGTGAAAGTCATAACTCGGCACATGAAGCTTAATAATGTCATTTGCGACACATGGTGCGATAATATTCCATGAGTTTGGAGTAAGTTTCCCAGCCAGCATGTACGACAGTTTCTTTATTGTTTATTACAATCATTGTTTCAATTTTCATACCCTTTTTGTACAATTTGTTACGCAAATTGACATCTACCTTTGTCACTATACACACGCCTTTGTCATACAACTACACACACATAGACAGACTGACAGATATGACAGTTATAAGTTCAAAATACGGAAGATTTAAGTTCATAGTTAATTTGTTTAATGATTAATGTCCCCGACATGACCACGTAAATGAGCCAACAATTTAATCATATACATGAAGCGAAAAAATTTGATGGTGCCTGAATATTTCGCATCTCATCTTACTGACATCATTTCTATCTCCAGCTGAAAATAATCTGATCTCTACGCTCAAGGGAATTGTACGAGGAAATGTCAAAGTAGGTATCTACGTCATAACTTTTAAAAAGAAGACAGTAATGCTTTCGTTATTCGTTATATTTCATCATGGCAACCCAAGTGGGGTTATTACTTTCTCAAAACAGTATAGGTTGTCTTGAAAAATCCGCATCGTCATCATCAGAATATCAAAGTTCAGTTCTAAACATTGGCCTCTGCATAGGTCTCTGCTCTGGAGCTCCCTACTTTGGTCTTTTCATTAGTATGGCTCTAAGTTTTATCCGCGGCCACTCTCATCCTTCGTGGCATTGTGTGCAGTTGCATGTCTGTAAGAACAGCTTGTAACAAATCACATTGATTTAAATTATATTATGTGAATCACTGCTGCAAGCTGTCCACCTCGGTGTGTTAGGCGCGTGGCAGTGATTTACATAGGTATAATGGTTTTTTAGGCTAAGTGATTAGAATAGGAATACTAACATAGGGGTAAGGAATATTGTTACTAACACAAATGAGTCTTGTTACTTGCTGCAATAAAGATATTATTATTATTACCAGGCACCCTGCAAAGATCATACATCATCTAGTCCGAGGGCATTCTACACAGAGCATTCAAACACTTGAAAAATCTAAATCTATATATTCTAAAATTCTTAAAGAAAATGAACTCAGACCGAACTCGATGCCCTAGATAGGAGGGTTCGTACGCTGCTGACTGCAAATTGAATGCATCACCCACGGACATCGGTAATGAGGGTGTATATCCCGCGAAAGTGTGGAGGTCGACGGGTTATTAATCGCGAGATATGCAGTCTCAGGGAATATTTCCTAGAAACCGACGTGGGGATGCATCGAGATGTAGTCGCGGTGGACAAGGGCCTCACCCCGCTTTCCTTGGCTAAAGAGAACTGGCGCAAGCGAGTAGTGCTTGACGCTAATGATCGCATGGAGGTATGGCAGAGTAAGGAGCTTCACGGAGATAAGTTAGTTATTCATTTATTTTAGTATCTAGTGTATATATTTATTCACATTAAAAATACAAAAGACCTATGAATTCCCTGACTCCTGAGCTAGGTTCAAAAACCTGTGTTACAGGAGGCATAATACATGATTTATGTATAGTTAGTTACATATAATAATATATAATAGTCTGTTTTAATACTTGAAATAAGTATATACCTAGTAAATGTTTACCTTCTATAAAGAAAAAAATTATGTTTAACAAAGCCGCTAATTTGTCGTAACAACTGGATTAGACTTGCCGAAGTAACCTCAGTTCAGTTTGCTTACTGAACATGCTCTTTGAAAATTCCTTTTAAAATTCAGCTCGTTGTTTAAGATTTTCCAGTTTTATTGTAATTGCGTTCCCTGTAGTTTCTCGTTTTTTGAGATAGTTTCATTAATTCTTGTGTAATGGTAATTGAATGCGGGTTGCAGTTTACCGAGTCGTAGATTGTGGTGCCTCCTTGATCTATTATTCGCTCGATTTTGCTACGTGTTCTGTTTACTATCAGCTTATTTAGCTTTAGCTAGTTTTCAGCTGTGAATCAATCTATTTTAGCACAAAAGAAAAAAAAAAACACAGTATAAACGATATTTTGTTGTAAAAATAATGCAGTAGTTGTTGTAGGTTTAGTTAACTAATTCTTGCATCAAAGTCAAATATACTTTGGCAAAAATGGTTTTACAATATTTTGTTTACATGACTGTGTTTATGTTCTTGTTTATAGTATTTATAGAACTCAGTTACCTAAACCCGCACTTAAGTCACGGTTATTTGTGACTTAGGTAGTCCATTTTTACACAGAGAAGCGTGATTAAAGTGCGGGTTAAGGTCACACGTGTTATAAAATATGTAGTACTAGCTGCGCCCCGCAGTTTCACCCGCATAAGTCTCGATCCCATGGGAATATTGGGATAAAAAGTATCCTATGTCCTTTCCAGAGACTCAAGCTATCTCTATACCAAATTTCATCTAAATCAGTTCAGCGGTTTAGGCGTGAAAAGGTAACATACAGACAGACAGACTTAGTTTCGAATTTATAATATTAGTACAGTAAGTATAGTATGGATACGATACGTGTGACTTAAGAAGTATTAATGCACGGCGTTAAGCACACTCGCTACGCTCGAGCGCTAAGTTCCCGATGTGCAATAATGGACTACTTAAGTCCCATGTATCGTAATGTACTATTTTTGTGGTGTGCAAGAAGGAGAAAAAATATTAGTTTTTATCTTCATTCGTTTTTAATAACTTCTCCATTAATCGCACACCCACTGTAAAACCTTAATCACCTCATATTAAAAATGGCAACAATAAAACTCAAGCTACAATACACCATTATATTTCAACAAAAGTTATTAATAACAGAACACCAGTGGAATGCTATTAAGCGCAGGCAATTTTCTGCATTCAAAAACTGTTAAATTAATTTTATGAAGTGGGAAAAATTGTTTTTCAGGTGATAAAAACATTGGATCCCAAATTGCGATAAACAAAATGGCGTTTTTAAAAGGTGATGTGAATTCATTTTACGCTGATATAAGGATTGCTTTATTAATTAATTTAACGTCAGAGAGCCAGTTAGTAGAATTGAGAGTAAAAAATATTATGAGCCTGGAACTTAATCAGACAGAACTCTAACTTGGATGTGCTTTCGGTTCTAACATAGAAACAGTCAGAATTTCTTCTCCATACGAAAAATACCTTTTGGAAGGGGCGACTAGAATCAATTCTGTTTTAATAATACAACATCAAACATTTTAAGATATGTTACTGTGGCTCATTCTTCTCCATACAAAACTACCTTTTAGAAGGGGTAACTAGAATCAATTCTACATTCTTCTAAATTTTGACGTCCAAAAGTGCCTTTTATGACGTGCTTCCTTGAACTAAATGATTTGACTATTAACATAACAGTACAACCGATTTCTTCGAAGGGTTAGGTAGAGATTTACTAGATATATGTGTACACCTCTGCCCAGCCCCAAGTTCCATGCAATAGGCAGCGAGCCGATAGAGGTATGAGGAACAGGGTGTAAAGTTCACTCAACCTCCATAGAAAAGGAAGGATCCCTCGACCAGACGGGTGTTGTGTCTGGCGGGCAACTGCTCGATGATTCATGTCGGGCCGTTGTATCTATGCTAGTTGCGCGGTAAAGTCTGCTTGCGAGATGCAGGATTTGCGTGACGTCAGTATGACGCGTTGTTCGCATGTGGCGTTGTAGATACCGCTACAAGCCTATTGTCATCATCCGGTCACAAATCCGGGCACCAAAGTTGTCGACATTGCGCAAAAAATAAGCAAGCTGAAGTGAAATGGGCCAGCCATATTAGCCGTAGAATCGATGACTGTTGGGGTAGACGTGTTCTTGAGTGGAGACCGCGAATCGGCAAACGTAAGGTAAGATGTCCTTAGGGTAGCTGGAGCGACGATCTTCGCAGGATGGCTGGTAGCAATTGGATGAGAGTAGCCGAGAAAATCGAGTCGAATGGCGTGCAATAGGAGAGGCCTGTGTCCAGTAATGAACTGCTGTAGGCTGATGATGATGGGCACAAATCCAGACTCCAGATCCAGTTATTTTAATGAATAGGTTTCAAGATTTTTGTGCAAAATAAGGTTACAACAATAATTGTGTACGTTCCAATTATTGTCGAAATTAAGTATCTTTGACAGAATATATGTCAATTATATCAATTTGCCAGCACAATGGAGTAATGAAATGTTACCGATTACCTCTGTTTATTATTCTAGTATGGAGCCCCTATAGGAAACCTTAACAGCCCTACGTTTATAATCACATCTGACGAGTGTAATGCCCTGAAAATGGGATCTGTAATAATATCTGTCATGTCGCGCGTGAAACACATACGGATGCAACGTTTGAATACAAGATATAATTAATAGTATTTAATTTTACTCATAGAAACAGATTTACCTGTGCCCTGATTCACAACCATACGACAGGCTATCGTATTGAAAACCTGACATTTTGATAACCTGATTTGACTTGCCCTCAACAGCAAATAGCTGTTGGAAGAATAGCGGGCCTCTATTTGATTTAAACTGACAAAATTTTCGAGTTTTGGACTTGTGAACAGCGTTTAGAAGACTCCTACGATAACAATGATTAATGTTCGGTACGATACGGAAGCGTATCGAGTGTTTGTGAATAGCTATGCTGAAGGCCTATTTCCGTAATTAACCGGTCAAGCACCGCGCGTCGCTCATTGGCGACGAAACAATAGAAAATCAACTGTGTCTCATTAGCGGAGCTCGACAGATTAAAACTTCTAAATCTAGTAGCAATCTTATCTCAGCGTCTCAGCGACAATCGATGTCAAAAAGTTGCCAAAAATTTAGGAAAATTAGAGGTATTTTTGACAGATTGCGACTGAGATCACACTGTGAACGTTCTTAAAATTATGAGAATTGCCCCTCTGGTATCATTGAAATACTCAAGCCAAATATTTAACCGGAATTTCAAATGGTTGATACATACGTGTGAACTACATCATTTTAAAATATTTCTAGTAAATATTTCATCAATACCGGGAAAATTATGAATGAATTAAACATATACATTGAATTACGTAAGTACTATGCATCAATTTGTGTAATTCATTTGCGTGATTGATTCGAAATGAAATTGATTTACATTTAATCAAACTCAAAACATTTATTTCAATCAAACAAAACAAGGAATTTTCAGCGCGAATTGTCAAAGAGTCGGTCAGTCAGAAATACAATGAAGCTAGTTGCCCATTCCAAAGCGTAGTAGGTACAGACGCCAGCACATTAAGCTACGACAATCTGTCAAATTTCTTTAATAGATTTTCTACTTTATCGCTACAAAATAAGGTTCAAGGTTGATTGGGAAAATTTGACAGTTTCGGGTAGCTTGATGTCGTCGGTTCAAAGGTAAAACACACTAAGTGACATTTTGACCCAAAATGAGATTTTACTACTTTTGTTTCTATCTGTTCTGTATAGAAGCAAAAGTAGTAAAATCTCATTTTGGGTCAAAATGTCACTTAGTGTGTTTTACCTTTGAACCGAAGATGTGCTGGCATCTGTACCTATGGAAAAGAACGGGCAAGAAACTCCTTGGACACTCTCACTCTCATTATTAGGTACAGTGGCCTCCAAAAGTTACTTGACATTTAACCACTTCATATAGCCTTAATTCACTATGACCACATAACGATTCATTACTTCGAAACCACGTCAATTCCTTAGTATTAATCACGACATTCTGCTATTAACGTATTTTCTACGACACAATGGCGTGGTTTGAACTGTCAAAATACATGTTGTCCGTACGGTTGACATTTCGAATCCTTGCCGTTAACAAGACACGACATTGACATGTTTTAAAAATAGAATCTAGAATAGACATTGACGTGGTTTGCACGTGGTAAAATTTCTTTCGAGCTGTGCCATAAACAAATAATCAGGTTGTTAAGCAGCAAATTAAAGGCAGGTAAGATGCAATTGGGTATCCATACTATCCATACTAATATTATAAATTCGAAAGTAACTCTATCTGTCTGTCTGTCTGTATGTTACCTTTCACGCCTAAACCGCTGAACCGATTAGGATGAAATTTGGTATAATGATAGTTTTAGTCCCGGGAAAGGACATAGGGTACTTTTTATCCCGATATTCTCACGGGATCGAGACTAATGCGGGTGAAACCGCGGGGCGCAGCTAGTAATGAATATTGATAAATAGATCACAAGAGTCTTATAATTAACAATATTAAGAAAAAGGTAAAAAAAAACACGCAAGCCTAATCTAACTAAAACTAAAATAAAAACTAAAACTAAAATATTGCGTCGAAATATTCCTACGCATCTCAGTCGACCGACCCCAACATTGTTGGGAAGACGCTAGGCAGATGATGATGATTTTGCCGGAACTCAAGAACAGCTGGACCGATTTGTTGGATGCCCGGTCGCTAGGCAACCAACAACAACAAGCACCTGGCAACGGGGTTGCCAGATCTGTCGCCAACACCAAATTACTTGATTATTTTTTATGATTAAGTCTTTAGTTGAATTAGTCAGTAAAAACGTAATAGCAGTACAAACATTTGAATAACTAGAATTTATATCATAATGATGTGGTGGTGTCAAAGCTGAACTGGAAAAATGTCAACCAACTTTTGGAGGCCACTTGGGTGCCGATGCTTGGCAGAGGCCTATGTCTAGCAGTGGATGTATATTGGCTAGGTTGATGATGATGATGATAATCAGTATTGATTAGGAATCGAACTGATCATGTAGGAGAAAGAATCTACTTCAATTTTAATAAGTACTGTGGAGACTGGCTGTAAAGCAAGGCTGGCTGTAAAGCCACACCTCTTTGCAGGACAGGCTGGTTATATTTGAAGGCATGTTCCATCCGAACATTCAAGCATGTGTCATATTGAGAGTCGTAGGTTTGACTGCTAAATAATATCCTATGAAAGTCTAATAGGAATTTAATTCCAGTAAAATAGTTCCCCTACATAAGTGAACCCTACATTGAGATTGAGTCCACAGGACTCTCTACAGTACCGTCCAAGTTTTTTAATTCGATGCAGCCCATTTTATCCATTCCCTAACTCAAATCAATCTGCCTAGCCTTTTCCCAACTATGTTGGGGTCGGCTTCCAGTCTAACCGGATGCAGCTGAATACCAGTATTATACATGGAGCGATACCCCTTGGTAAGACTGGTTGTCAGACTTTAGGGCTTCTGACGTTCCGTAACGACTGTCAAAGATCCACGAATGACAGCCGGGACCAACGGCTTAACGTGCTTTCCGAGGCACAGAGGGATCTCGGTACAAAATTATGGTCACCCATCCACAGACCAACCCCGGCAAGCGTAGCTTAACCAGGTCGATCGACCCGTGCGGCTGTTTTATCCATTCCCTAACTATCAAACAAAAATGGTTTTACTCATACCATCATTCAGACATCACACTAACCAGTTCTGATCACAAACCTCAAATGACAGTACTTACTCGTGTCATTGATCTCAAATATCCCTTCGAAGACGACACTATCACTATCAACGCGACACCACCTTCCATGATTACCTTCAAGCTCATCGCAACACTGCACACCAGTCAACCGGACCGAATTGCCCCTACAAATTAGTGCCGCCACTGATGTTAACAACACTTTGATGAGGTAATTACAGGCCAATTACTCAGTAAATGGTAATTAAGGCACCGCATCGCGCTGAGATGTTATCAATATTACTACACCATCTTCACGATAAGTTTTGCTAACGAGCTGTGTCGTGTGGTTTGCGTTAAGGTAAATATTGGGTGTAGATGTAACATGCAACGAAATGGTAGTTTATAATTTGTGAAAAGGCATCGTCATCCTTTTCAAGCTATGCTGGGTTTGCCTTGCAATTGTGGTAAAATAACAGTACCTACCTTATTTTAAGCCTGGAATATACATGCCTGTAATTTGCACAAAAGTATGCAGGTAGCTTGCATGCCGTGGGCCAAAACAAGTTCTGATTGGTGAATACCATAATGGCATGCCTGCTACTTGCATGCTTTTGTGCAAGTTACAGGCATGTGTATTCCGGGCTTTAAAGACAGTGCACTCCCATTTTGCACTATCTAATCGAACTAACCTGTATTTTCCCACTGCAGGGCAAACCCCTCCTCTCCCTTGTCAAACAATTCTGTTTTTTGCAATGTAGCCAAAAATATAAATAGCTGCACGTTATTACTGCGCTACAATTATTAACATGTCCATACAAAATAGGTGTGGGCCTTTTTTCAATGCATTTATGAAGAAAGGTTCATCAAAAATATAAAATCAAAATTTATTGAGACCTCTCGAGGGAAAATTTCCTCGACCATTCACGCCTTTACTGCATGCGTTTTATTTTCGAATTTTTGATCCTTTTATAATGTAAGCGAATCATTACAGAAAATTTATTATGTATTGGAGGTTTACGAAGAGCATTTTTAATTCACAGCTGCACTTTTATCATTTCTTTCTTCACTTTTACGTTCAACCAAAAAATGTACTTAAATATATAATTACCACAATGACTCATGAAAAACAATTTAAACGTCCGTGACGTCAGAGCATTGTCAAAGCCATAGCGTGTAACTGGTATACGGCGCTCATAAATCGCCATGTGGCCACATTAAACCTGATTACCCCCTGACCTTGTAGAAGATTGATGATTTATGGGCTGGACAATAAATTACGGATGTAATTTGAGGTCCTTTGTAACGATTTAGTGGCACTGCGAGAATCGATAGCACTTAAAACGAGAAAAATGCTTTTGGAAAAGGAATTATATTTTTAGACATTTATTAATGGTGGGTTTTATTTTAACAGAGGATTTTGTGTTTCTGGTGCTGACATTGGAATTAGAGGAAAATGAAACTCTTTGTGTTTGTCAAATAAGGGTCAGGACACATTGATCGACGGCTTTTCGCACTTTGCCGATTGAAAAGGAGCACACTGGTACGCATTATGCCGTTACAACAGTTATTTAATTCTGTGAACCTTTTTCTTAGCGTGTCGAAAGCAATCTAAATGGACTCGGCCCAGAATTCGGCCACTTGTTTAGCGCCATCACCAACGTCCATCAGTGTTCCTGTGACGTGCAGCTGACAGGACACGCAGGACACGATATTAAGTGTCCCATTGTTTATGGAACAGCACCACATTTACACTCCAAGGCGGAGTCGTCTGTGAATCTCCACCTGAACAGGTTTTCCTTGCTTCGGCCAACCTGGGTCCGGCCTGTTTAAAGTCTTCCAGGTTACCCAAGGTAACTCATGTCCAGGTGGGAGGTCTTCAGTGGGTGGAACGAATAGTTTGGGTAAGGTAGCACTGTCACCACTGCTTCAGTCTTTCTTGTAATCGTTCGCCAGTGAGTGGGACGACACATTTAAAAAAAACTGTTTCTGCTTTTCAACCTTTGTTGCACAAGGATGTTGTGGTGCAAAGCGTGTCGTGTGTCGGAGACCATTTTGGCTCTTTCGCTAGCTTTAGCTGGCCACCGCTCTGCGAACCACTGGTGGCGCTATTCCTGCTAGTGAATACAGCATTTGTACCGGGGTCGGCTTTAAGCCACCAGTGATGTTTCATTCAAAGCTCTATCCACTAGCTTTACATGGGCAGAACAAATTTACACGGGGCACGCGAATTCTCCCGCGAAAAAAGGAAGCTCCAGCCCAGTAGTCCACATAACGTCAGACAAAGCACCCCACATCGATGAGACTAGTCGAGGAAGAAGACTTTTGCGAATGTGCACTTTCTGCTTGATATTCTTGCAGTTTTTGCCGAATATTAAAGACCTGTCCAGGGTAACACCAAGATATTTAGGTGAGTTGCTGTACTCGATGGACACCCCACCCCAAATGATGTCATCATCATCATTTCAGCCGAAAGACGTCCACTGCTGGACATAGGCCTCCCCCAAGCACCTCCACTTCGACCGGTTGACCAAATGATGTGTGAACATTTAATTTGGTGCACGGAATCAATGAACCTAATTAAATATTTCTAGGAAAACTAAGGCAATCGCACAGTAGTAATGCCATCATCATAGCCTGGAATCATTTTTATTCCTATTACCTAGGTAAACTGTTCATGACCAAATCTGTAGTTGATCACCAGTAAAACATCAAAATCCTTTTTTTTTAAATCTAATCTCGAGCAGTTTCAGGGCCCCTAATGAAAAATATTACCTTGCTCACTTTCTTGTTCGCTATGCAAATACCTGCCAAGCCAAACCTCTTGTGACCTAAGCAAGAACAATGGAACGTGAAATAACCTTAAGATACCACATATCAAGAGATACAACAATTTTTGCGTGCGTATGACCGTAACTCACTCCCTGTGTCAGACCCGAATGAATATTTACGACAAATTCTGCTGGCGAAGCACTGATGTGACAAAATTGCCGAATATCGTTATAAGTTATTGGGGCTTATTTTTAAAGGGTTTTGGACTAAAATACCTGTTGATTGGTTAGACCCTTTTTATTGGGAGCTAATTGGTCATTTTCAATTAAATGCCAAAAACCGGATACGGTTACCCGCGGTTACGGTTATTACTAACGGGTATTATTATTAGATTTTACTTGAGATAGTTGCATTGTTTTAATAACAATAATCAAAGTCTTTTTTGCTAAAAGTTTATGATTTTTGTGTGCGGTATGCGGCATGTAAACCTAGGCACTTGTTTCAGCATGGAAGTCAGTTTTAATAATCAATTTCTCGTTATAATTTTGTAGGAACGGTAGTGATGCAATTACCTTTATTAGCTTTTTAATTAAATAGAACTTAACTTTTATAGTAATTTTGTAAGAGGCCTATTTCATAATTTTATGTAGGTACGTTATATAAAATTATTTTTAAGTTAAGAATTTGCAAGTCCAAGTCTGTTCCAGTAATAATATTTTATTTCAGAATGAATATTTACGGAAAATCCAGTACATTTGCGGTAAGGAGCGCTGATGTGACAAATATGAATACCGCTATAACTCATTGCCGGTCATATTTTTGCATGATATTGGAAACTAAAATATTTTAGTGGCAAAACTTTAGAAAACCGTTTCATTTCGTCTTTGCGACTTGTCCAATACAAGTACTATTTGCATTTTTGGTTGGAGAGAGTTTAGTTTTGCTTAAGCTTTTTACCACTAGTATGTATCGTTTTTATTTAGGACTAGCTGCGCCCCGCGGTTTCGCCCGCATAAGTGTCGATCCCGTGGGAATATCAGGATAAAAAGTATCCTATGTCCTTTCCCGGGACTCAAACTATCTCTATACCAAATTTCATCTAAATCGGTTCAGCGGTTTAGGCGTGAAAAGGTAACATACAGACAGGTAGACAGATAGACATACAGAGTTACTTTCGAATTTATAATATTAGTATGGATTTTAGTAACACAGGCGACAATATACACCGTTGGGGTACTTCTTTATTTACCTCTGTTTATTTTCTATACCAATTTCCACTGCACCTTTGCGGCCCCTGTGTGAGTACTTTATGAGGGTTACAAGATGTTGCGGTTCGCCCATTTCAATCTTAACCCAAAATATGCCAAGTCGTGGTATAAACAACGCAGTCAAAAGCCTACTTGAAGTCAACAGGACAAGAGATCAGGGTACTGTTGACCCTGTTGTTCGAGTTATTAATTTGTCTCACTTGGAGAATATGCGGTGTCTTTAGGACAAATATAACTTGCTTTAATTTATTTGCTAAAACTGTGTCGGCTCCAGTTACATGAAACTACAAACATTATCGACCTCATCTAGTTCTTGACGTTTAAAAGTGTTTTTATAAACCTATTTTATAATTTACAGAAATGGATCATTTAACTGAGAAAATGTGGGTGCACTGTTACTACATCCCTACCTACCACTTCGGGGATATAGGCGTGATGTTATGATAATGAATTCAGAACAAGACCTATAGATAGTGCCATCCACGAAGACGCGCCGCGCTCTTCTTACTAATCGCTAGTGGTTATCGCTAGTTATTTCCGCTAGTGTTTTAGTTTTTTGAAACACACTAATTACCCACCAATAAGTAATTACTGTGTATCGAAAAAACTAAAACAGTAGCGGATTGCATACTTGTACTGTAAGCGATTAGGAAGAAGAGTGGGGCGCGTCTTCGTGGATGGCGTTATCTGTAATATAGATATGTTCAAACTTGTTTTATAATAATTTAGACCTGAAATCATAGCTTGCATACATCGGAGTAGCTCATACTGTATAACTTACTTATCACTAACCACAAATTGATATAGTTTGCGTCTGTGATCAATAACTAGTTAAGTCCGAGTCGATGATTTAATGAAACCGTTTGATTTGCAATATTGCTACCGGACTGTGAAAATTATCAGCCAAATATGTTGTTGATGACATCGCTTCGTTTAAATCACTTTTCAAATAAGCTGGACCATTTTAAGCTGATAATAAATTAACATTAACCAACTTAAATTTAAGGCACAAAAGAAAAACAGGCCAAGAATAAGTTACTTCGCTAAGCCTCCCTTTCATCCACATTATTGTTAACCAATCTAAACGCGTCTATCCCAAAATTCTACCAAATCCTCAGCATAAAACCTATCTCAAACTATTCTGCTTAGGAAATAAATAACGTAGGTACAAACGGCCTTTCCGGAGGTGTAAGTAAAACATCCCTTCCTGACCCGGACCAAAGTTACAAGGTAAACAATGACTCCTTAGAGTTTTGGCCTTAAACGCTTCTACGTCTGTTGAATATAGAGCGAAGAATAATATTTGTTGTGGTTGTAAGAGATTTGTGGTCTGTGTACGGCGCTCAGAAAGTTGAAGATGTACCAACCGTGTGTGCTCCACTGATGTAAATATTTATTGAGTTTTAAAGTGCAATGTGAAAGTTGAAAGTACAGGACTATAAGACGCTGTTGCCAGTATTTTTGTTTCTATTCTTATACGAAATGAATAATGCATTTTTTGTACATCTTTTTGCGCAGATTCATACCGCTTGGTGCATAAAGGCATTACACTACTATGAGTCCAAGTGGCTGCTATATTGTAGTGCAGATACCGTCAGTTAAAAGTACTTACAGTTCTGGTTAAATAATAAACCAATTAAATTTTTGGTCAAATGAGATCAAAGCATGATCAGTCTGGGTCCCAGCAGTAGGAAACTTCTGGGACACAGGCCTCCTATCTTCGAGAGGGAAGTGCGGGCCCAGTGCGGGTTGGTAGATGTCACATGTCTTCGAATTTTTGATTCTAGGTTATGCCGATTGCCTCATGATGTTATTCTTTACCGTTTTGAGAGCAGTGGTGATGAAATTTTACACAAAGTAAAGCGCCTGACTGGATTCGAAACCACGACCTACAACTCGTAACTCGATGCGTTGTCACTGGGCCACCACTGCTCTCTGGCATATTTTATTTTTATTTTATTTTACTTTATTGGGACATAAAACAGTTACACATTACAATTTGAGTGACAAAATAAATTAAAAACTATGTAAACGTGTAACCCACACCAATGTCCGCGAAATATAGACACATAGTATAATGCGTGCATTGATTTTACAGAAGAGTAAGAAGTACTCGTTCATATTTTTGGAATATTAGGTCTAAGATAGCTATTTTAAGTATTCAATAGCCATCTTTTTGAACTTAAAGTGTGTAAGCGCAAATATATCCAAATCGATGAAGTGGGAGTTATCCGTATTTACAATGCGTCGGAGAGGCGCCCGTGCACCAGCGTGAGTTCTGCACCTTGCGGTGTGGAACAGCCGAGGAATACGTGCCTCTCGACGCATTACAGTTCTAGGTACAATGTAACATAGTTTATTGGTAATATCTGAACAATCGCACCTGTTATTACACAGACCATGAAGCATCATCATATTTAGAAGGTATATACAGGTTGAAATTAAAAACATGCGACAAATCGAAATGGGAGATTGTATTCATCATTATGAACAACTTTTACTATGGAACTAAAACTGCAATCGCGAAAAAAAAATCAGCTGTTCCCTACATTTATGTTCGCATAACTGGTCGAAATATAGGGAACAGGTGATTTTTTTTCGCGATTTCAGGTTTGGTCTCATAGTAAAAGTTGTTCATAATGATGAGTACAATCACCCATTTGGATTTGTCGCATGTTTTCAATTTCAACCTGTATTAATAACAAAATGCCAAAACTCATTTTGCCTACGACAAAGCTAAAAGAGCTTAAGCAAAATTATAAGCCTAGTACCCCAACTTATATTAGGTCCTTACATATGAAATTGGCGTTTTGTATGGAAGGAACAAAAAGTCGAATATTTTTTAATTAATATAATATATTTAATTAATCAAAGTATGAACCATTGTTTTCAATGCACTTTTGCCATCTTATAGGTAGTTCATTGATCCCTTTACTAAAAAAACCAGTCGGACGGGAATCAATAAAATCTTTGAAGGCGATTTGGACTGCCCCATCGGAGTTGAATTTTTTCCCTTGCAAAAAGTTATCCAAATTGCGAAAAAAATGGTAATCTGTTGGAGCAAGGTCCGGGGAGTACGGAGGATGTCTAAGACATTCCAATTCAAGCTCTTCTAATTTGGTAGCCGTCTGTTGCGCAGTGTGTGGTCTGGCGTTGTCGTGAAGCAGCAGTGGCGTGGAGCGATTGACCAGCCTTGGTTGTTTAGCCGCTAGCTTTTCCATCATGGTTTGTAATTGCTGACAATAGACATCAGCTGTAATAGTCTGGCCAGATTTGAGAAAACTGTAATTAACAATACCGGCACTAGTCCACCAAACGCTTACAAGTAACTTTTTTGGGGTTAATTTTCGCTTGGGGCAGGATTTGGCTGGCTGGCCAGGATCCAACCATTGCGCTGAGCGCTTCCGATTATCGTAAAGAATCCATTTTTCATCACAGGTAATGATTCGGTTTAAAATACCTTCATTGTTGTGCCGGTTCAGTAATGTAACGCAGCAGTCGACGCGCGTTTGCCGGTTTGCTTCAGTCAATTCGTGAGGTACCCACCTTTCAAGCTTTTTAATCTTCCCAATTTGCTTCAAGTGAATTAAAACAGTTTTATCACTAACATCGAAGCCTGCAGCTAACTCGGACGTGGTTTGCGATGGGTCCGCTTCCACAATAGCCTTCAATTCTCCATTATCAACTTGGGTCTCAGGCCGTCCACGGGGCTTGTTCTGCAGGTCGAAATTTCCAGAACGAAAACGTTGGAACCAAAAACGAACTGTGTTTTCTTTTGCAACATGACCGCCATACACATCATTCACCCTTCGAGTCGTTTCCGCAGCACTAGTGCCACGGCGGAACTCGTACTCGTAAATAATGCGATATTTTAAATTTTCCATTTTGTAAAATGAGTGACGCAAACAGAAAAAACAGAAGAAAAAAAACAAATGAATGACGGTCATCGAAGCACAAATACATGAGTAAATAGCTGTACAAATTTGAATTTGGAATTCCTTACCAAAGAGGAGAAATTCGTGATTAAAGTGGCCAGTACGAAAAACGCCAATTTCATATGTAAGGACCTAATATTTAGAATATAAGCCCAATATAATTTCACTCAAACCTAAGCCTATACCAATATACCCTAGTAATATGCAAACACCTGAGGGAAATAATCTCTGCTCACTTACATTGCTGTTTATGTGCGAGTAACTATGTATAGTAAGATCACTGAAGCTTCGATGCATCGTGTATTCCATTGTCTATTAGCTGCGAGACGTTAAGTAATTAATATTGAAAGTGCATTAACTAAGCTCAAGGGGAATTGGCGAAATCAATTCGTAAATGACGTAAATTGATTTGGTGAGCGAATGTGAATAATCCATCATCAGATTGGGTTATAAAATAAAGCTGCTGACTGCGTCTGCCTGCATATTCAGGCTAATCTAGATTAATCTAGTAGAGTTTGCATCGTTTATTATTGCTGCGGTATTTATCCTATGCGTGAAGATAATGGAAGCCGATACTGGAGTTACAAAATTGATGCGAAATTGATCGTTTGGTGAGAGTTTGATTTGCAGAGAAAATTATATTACAGTGTGACTGGTAATTAGTGATCGATACTTACACATGATTGTAGTCATCAAACAACTTTCCCAAAGTAACATTTTTTTTAAATTTACCAAGCGGTTTGACTGGCGTGATTGGGCAATTGGGGTCATGCAGTGCAATCATGTGTTTGAATCATCTTCTGCCTAGCCTTTTCCCAACTATGTTGTATTAGGTTCAGAAGTAAGGAGGCAAAATAAAGCACGGTATTAGATACTTATTTCTTCGTTATATTTCGTATTCGTTCTTACATAAATCTCCCAGTTCCCACGTCTCAAAAACAGATTCCCGCCATTTACCTTTTCTCAACCCACATGAAAAAAACCACAGACAAAATATATCACTTTTAAACTGATACCAAGGAGGTTTTATATTAAACCTCCTTGACTGATACTAAACGTAAAACAAATGAAATATAACAGTCGGCCATTCTGAACTTTGCGAGTCCTCTCGTACCTGTTAATTTAGTTTAATTTAAACAATACAATAATGGATCTAAAATTACACTGAACAAAGCAATTAGAACTGAAATCGTACAACCATTCATGTTTTTAGTTTAATTTAAACAATACAATAATGAATGTTAAGACATGAATTGCACTAAAGAAAACAAATAGGAACTGAAGTATGTACAATCATTCATGTTTTTAGTTTAATTTAAACAATACAATAATGAATCTTAAGACATGAATAATTGCACTAAAGAAAACAATTAGAAACTGAAATACCTAGTACCTATGTACAATCATTCATGTTTTTAGTTAATTTAAACAATAGGTACAATAATGAATCTCAAGGCATGAATTGCACTAAAGAAAACAATTAGGAACTGAAATAGTACAATCATTCATGTTTTTAGTTTAATTTAAACAATACAATAATGAATAATAAGGCTAAAACTACACTAAAGAAAACAATTAGAAACTGAAATAGTACAATCATTCATGTTTCTAAATATTTTCATCAAACTTTACTGCTTCGGCCATCTAGTAAAACTAAAATTGTTCCATCAATTTAGAAATGAAGTGTAACTCTTAAACAAAATGTGCCTGTTGTTTAGTAAAAAAAAAATAAACATAGAATAAGTATAAAATAATTAATCATCTAAGTATTCAAATAATTTTCATTTTCACTTAACGTATTTGCACACTCCCTTATTGGCTTATCGGCCTCATATGTGTGGAAATACCGTAGGTACTCAAATACAATATTAAGACTAATAAAAAAAACTAATAAACAAACTATAAAACAATTTCAATATCTATTCAAAATTATTTTCATTAGGTATCACTCAACGTATTCGCACACTCCCTTGTTGGCTTATCGGCCTCATATGTGTGGAATTACCGTTGTCGAAATATCTTACATACTCCTTCGTTTGGCTTATCGGCCTCATGTGTATGCAGATACTCTACTTAGATACACGGATGCTCCCAAAATTGGCTTATCGGCCTCATATGTGTGGAATTACCGTTGTCAAAATATCTTACATACTCCTTCGTTTGGCTTATCGGCCTCATGTGTATGCAGATACTCTACTTAGATACACGGATGCTCCCAAAATTGGCTTATCGGCCTCATATGCATCTTGTACCTTTCAAACTTATGTTAATTTTACATTCATATAATCTCTCATAAAATATATCAAAGTATTTCCGAATTATTCATACAATCAATTGCATTTGCAAGTTAAAAATTATTATGTTAAACAAAATATTAATTCCACACCTCAATTATTATTTACGTCTTGATTATCGTCATTGTCTACTTCAGATTCTTTGTTGGACTGATCTGAACCCTCATCTGTGTCATCTAAGTAATTTTGGGTATATGTCAACCAAGGATAAATTTTATCTATTGATATAACTGCCTCATACCTTCTATTTTGTTTTCGCGTCAAAGGAGTGTCCTCCACGACATATCGATCATGATCTAATGCTTTAACAATTCTATAGGGACCTTGTATTTTGGGTAAAAGCTTTTTTGATTTTCCGTTATTATTTGCTATTTCCCTCTCTATCCTAACCAAGTCTCCCGCTTTATAAATTGTAGCCTTTTTTCTATTTTTATCAAATCTGTTTTTGTGTTTAATTTGTTCATTCGACACCCTTAAATTTACTTCATTCCTAACTTCACTTAATGTTTTTGATTCGTTTCCATCGCAATCTAACAATGAAGTTATCATCCCATCTCCCTTAGTTCGTACCCTTATACCAAATAATACTTCGGATGGACTTTTACCTGTAGTTTTGTTAACCGTTGTATTTATAGCTAACTGTATCTCCTCTAAGTGTCTATCCCATTCATTTTCGGAGCAATTATGGTTTTTAGTGGCAAGTGAAGCTAAAATTGTACGATTGAAACGTTCTACTTGACCATTCGCTCGAGGAGTTGCAACCGCGTTTAAAACATGACGTATACCTAGTTTATGTATGTAATCTTTGAAACCCTTACTAGTAAAAGACGTTCCTCTATCACTTATTATCCTACTTGGAACTCCAAACAGACTAACGTAATTGTTTAAAACTTTTAAAGTTGTCCTGGTTTTAGTATTTTTAACGGCGTATAGGTTGATATATTTTGTATAGGCATCGATTAAGACTAATATGTAGATATTTTTAGATTTACTTTTGACAAACGGTCCTAAATGATCTAAATGGATGGTGTGAAAAGGTTGGTCGAGTTTTGGGATAGGATGAAGCATTCCCTGTTTTTTACCGCCGGGTATTTTGTGGTAAGAACACTCCAGACAAGATTGAACATATTTCTTTACAAATTTCCTCATTTTAGGGAACCAATACAGATCTTTTAATTTATCTAGAGTTTTCTCCATACCAAAATGACCTAATTCGTCATGATTTTTCTTTAGTAGTTGCCACCTTACCCCTTTTGGCACCACCCATTTAAGTTGATCATTAACTACACGATAAACCTTTCCATTTTTAACCTTGTAATTTTGATAGATATCCATTACTTTTTTAGCGTCAGAATCTTCCAATATCTGTTTAATTTTTTTAATCTCATCATCAACATTTTGCATAGTAGCCAACCAGTCTTCGGTTTCAACCGCTAAAATATCGAATACAGGTTCTGACTCAACACTTTGTTCGATCGCATTTCTGCTGAGTGCATCTACGTGATTCATTCGAGTTCCTGACCGGTGTTCGATACTGCAGTCATACTCTTGCAATTGTAACCACCACCTAGCTATTCTGGGTATTATATCTCTTTTGGACAAGGTTGTTCGCAATGCATTACAATCTGTAACTATGGTAAATTTTATGCCTAGAATATAAACGCGGAATCGATTTAAAGAGGCAACTACCGCTAGTGTCTCGAGCTCAAAAGAATGATACTTTTGCTCTTCGAAATTAGTCTGGCGACTGTAATAAGCAACAGCTCGCCACCTACCCACTTCGTCTTCTTGCAGAAGTATACCAGCAATGCCCGTCTTACACGCATCGGTATGAACTTGAGTTTTAGCCAGGTGATTATATATTGCCAAAATTGGTCGTTTTATTAGTTCTGACTTTAGTGAAAGAAATGCTTGGTCTTGGTCTGGGCCCCACTCCCATTTACTATCTTTTTTTAATAATTTTGTTAAAGGAGAAGCTATTATTGCAAATCCTCTGACAAACCGCCTAAAAAAACTTGCAAGCCCAAGAAATTGTCGTACTTCATGTTGGTTTGTGGGTGCCTTGTATAATCTTACGGCTTCGGTTTTCCCAGAACCAGGTCTAACGCCATCCTCCGAAATTTCAAACCCCAGATATTCAATTTTAGTGTAAAAGAATTTACATTTGGCAACTTTAAGAGTAAGGCCAGCATTCCTCAATAACTGCAGTACAGCTTCCAATCGCTCCATTCCTTGTTGAACATTTTGTGATGGTATTATAATGTCATCCATGAAAGCAAAGGCCTCACTATTTCTAGTGCTTTTTAACATTTTGTTGATGGTTTTTTGAAAAACAGACGGTGCATTGGCTAACCCGAATGGCATACGAGTAAATTGATACTGCCCATCAGGTGTTACAAATGCGGTTTTGTCCTGAGAGGAAGGAGCGATTGGTATCTGATAATATCCAGATGCTAAATCTAATGTAACAAAGTATTTATAACCCCCAAGGCTGTCAATTTGGTCCTCCACTCTTGGTAATGGATAGTGCTCTTTGACAGTTTTGGAATTCAATGCCCTGTAATCTACACATAGGCGCTGGTCACCGGTTTTCTTTTGTACCAGTAATATAGGACTAGCGTAAGACGAAGTGGATTCCGTGATAATTCCGCTATCTAACATTTCCCTTATCATACCCTTAACTTTCTCTTTTTCAACATGAGCTAACCTGTATGGTCTGTACACAACAGGTGTAGTGTCATTTAAAGTTATGGTCATTTCTGTCAAATTTGTTAACCCTAAATCATTTAGACCAAATGAAAAACAATCACTGTATTTTTGTAACAAGGTTTTTAAATTTAAAATCTCGTCAGGTGTTAATTTATCTCCTAATGAGATTTGATTTATAATAGCGTCCGGGTCCTCAACTTCGACTTTATGTATATTTAAAATATTATTATCTTTAATAATCGGAGCTCTTGTCAGTAACAAATTTTTAATTAATGTTAAGGGTTCCAAACCCAAATTTACTAAGAGAACACAACCAATACCATTAGTAATTGTATAAGCGCCGGGCATTATATAATAATTATTTTTGTTTACTGCACGTATGGAACCACGTACATAAACAGTGCAAGTCCTATTATCTTCAACCTTTATTGGTACAGCTGCCATAGAATTAATGCTCGTATCTGATTCAATAATTAATTTTAGTTTTTCTGCTACATTTTCATACATTTGCTTTTGTAAAATTAAATGCTCATCAGTCTTAATAATGATTATGCCGGTTTGTTCGGTAAATGTATGACCTAATAATATTGGGTACTTAAGCAGGTCGTTTCTTACTATCAATACTTCTGTTGCAGCAGAAACGCCTTGAACAGTTAAATTAACAATTGATTTACCTATGGGACTAATCAATGTATCACCAAAACCTTTAAGGGATGGCAAATGTGTATCAGTATATGACACTCCTAATGTTTCAAAATCGCTTTGTCTAATGAGAGTACTCTGACTTCCAAGATCAACATAACAAGTCATTAATTTACCGTTAACATTAATATCTAGTACGTATTTACTGTCTAAGTCGCCTGCTATTTTCACTTCCGACACCGCCTTGTCACCGTTTTTATTACTAATAGTAGTACTATCAATGGTGTTCCTCAAAAGTCGTCTGCACGAAGCTGACTGATGTCCAAGTTTTTTACAGATGTTACAGGTTACAAGTGGTTTCGAGCATTTAAAACTAGGATGACCTAATTCACTGCAATTAAAGCATTTGATCGTACTACTACCATTACTAATCTTATTGTCACTTTGCCCTTCAAACCGCTTCTTTAAGAATGGTCTTCTAATTTCTTTACTATCTTCTAACTTAACCGTTTGTAAATAAGCTAATAACTGTTCAGGCTGATTATAGTTGGCTGCTTGAGCACCTAAACGCATACCCCTGTCTTCTAACCCGTTTATAATACAGTCTATCGCTTTCTTATCATATATTTCACATCTGTTTAATAAATTCATCTTGTGATAAAAGTATGTCTCTAATGTTTCATTGGGTTTAACTTTCCTATCTAACATTTCTTGTAATAATTGTGCATAATTTTGTACGGATGGAAATGTTTTAATTAATTTATCTTTCCATTCCGACCAAGTGAAATTGATAGAAGAAAGTCCCTGATACCACACCTTTGCTAACCCCATTAACTTGGGTAGTGAATAATGCAACAATTGGGGTTCACTCCATCCATACAATTTAGAACATTCTTCTAATTTACTTATCCAAACATCAACAGTCTGTTCTTTGTTAGAGGGATCAAATTCAGGAATAGCATTATTATTTATTGAAAAATGATTCTGTGAAGTAGGCAATGACTTTAACAAATTTAACAACTCACGGGCAGAAACATTATTCACAGATTCCTCGGTTCCTTGTTTAGCGTTCCGTTTTTTTGAACGTCTTGCACTAGATTTTGTAGCAGACTTGCTTCTTGAAGAGGCACTATCAGTAGAAGAAGACAATGTACTTACAGTCGAAGACCGCCTCTTGTTCCGCTGGTGTCGATTGTGATGCTTCCTGTTTCGGTCGTCACACCTGCTGCGACGATCCTTTGGTGTTCCACTTTCGCGTCGCCTACGTCGCCTACGCGGCGAAGATTTAGATTCGCTGCCACGATCGCGACGTCTTCGTGAGAAACTCCGCTTTCTCGATCGACGATGATGCACTGGATTAGGGGGGGTCCCCGACTCCTGGATAAATCCTCGTTCACCTTCCTCAACTTCAAACATCACGACGACAGTTAGATCTTATGTTAGTTAATATTCGGCTTCAAGTTTTAAGTTTTTAGACTGTCACTAGTTGTAGGCGCGGTAGGAATTAAATCCTTTTACAATCCCACTTCTGAACTATTAGGTTCAGAAGTAAGGAGGCAAAATAAAGCACGGTATTAGATACTTATTTCTTCGTTATATTTCGTATTCGTTCTTACATAAATCTCCCAGTTCCCACGTCTCAAAAACAGATTCCCGCCATTTACCTTTTCTCAACCCACATGAAAAAAACCACAGACAAAATATATCACTTTTAAACTGATACCAAGGAGGTTTTATATTAAACCTCCTTGACTGATACTAAACGTAAAACAAATGAAATATAACAGTTGGGGTTTTTATTTAGCGATGGGCCCCTTTATCATGTGTTTAAGACATTAATTTTTATCACATTAGTCATGTGTTTAAGTATCGGTCACTAATTACCAGTGACCCTAAAGAGAGGAGGCTTTTTAGGAATAAAAAAAAATGTTATCAAATCTAGCAACAGCGGGAGTACAGTTTGACATTGACAGCGCCTTTATGACGTAGCAGTAAGGGTGGTTTTTGGATGACCGCAATTGAATCTGAAAACATAAGTATAGCACAATATTTTAACATCTGATAGAACTCATTGACAAAAACTCCCGACAGTCTCCTCCAAACACGCGTAAATTCAAATGATTGACAGTTATGTTCGCCATTTTGTCGGCCATGATTGTTCCATCGTCGCGCGACACATGACGCTTTTAAGTCATTATTTTTAACGAACACGCTGTATCACTGAGACATAAAAATGTTTGTTACCTGTGACACGTATACATATTTTATGTGTACCTATGTAAGAATAACAATTCCGTAGGGACAATGAATTTGGTAATTCGTGCTGAAGGAAGATTACCTAGTTAGCAGTTCTTAAGTATTTTATAAAGATGTAGGTTGGCGCTGGTTACAGGTATCTAAGTCGAAAACTGATGATTTATGAATAGTGAAAGCTAATTGATAAAACTTCTTTGCCTCGGAATGTGCTAATGATATAGTATTGAACCGCTCTGGTAATTTAATATTTTGCTCTTCTTGCATTGGAACTCAAACTCAAAGCATTTATTTCAGTTAAACCATTTACAGGCACTTTTGAATTGTCAAGAAGTCGGTCAGTCAGAAAATATGAAGCTAGTTGCCGATTGCAAAGCGTTCGTTGGAACGACGTTGAATAGGTAATTACACGACTTTCTAAAAAAAAAAAAAAAAACAACAGGATTGACGTAATTATATATATATATTTACATATTTATTTCAGGCGACGCAGGCCCATAGATATATACCTTAACCTAAACATACACATTTTTATTATTAAATTACATAAATAGACAGTACATCACTCCACTAGCTATGTAGTTCTTGAGCGACGGAACACCACGTCCTGCGGCCAGAAGTCTTCTTCCATGACGACGGGCAGATAACAATTCGGTACGCGCACCACGAACGCCTTGAAGTTGACGTTGTGGTGCGACTCCAGTAACTGCACCCTCGGCGTGTACCTCGTATAGCAGAAGTGGCCTTTTCCTCTTATTCAACAATGAAACAATATCAGGCATGGATAAATAATTTTAAATTACGTTAAAGCATGATGACAAGGGACTGTTACATTCAATATTCCTATACCCGTATCAACATTACAATATTTTATATCATCTCCTTTCAAATATTCATTTCATTCCTCCATTCCCTTTCATAGACGTATCAATAGGTACAATAAAAGCAGTTATACAGATCATAACAATCCTTGAACCTTAAAATATACGGTTGGGGCCCAATAGGGTCATTTGATCTACATAACAAAAAGATATTCACACGTTATGTAATAAGGGCTTATATTGTGGTTGTTTTATAGGGCGTTAAATCTTACCCAGTAAGTTGATACGGCCTTTTAAATGGTCGAATATTTGACGGCTTTGTTGCGTCTGAGTTATTGCAAGCTATGTGCCTTTTTGATGGTAATCGTGATTAATGTTCGGATAACTATTTGTGTTAATGACGTTGGGTTTCATTGGTTTTCAGTTTTGTACATACGAGTCTGATGGAGTCAAGTCTGATTCTTTGATCTATACTTTTCTGAAGGTTCAAAGATATATTTTGTTATCGAGAAGTGTAACATCGTGTATTCTGTATTCGACATCGTAAATCGTTGTATTTTTTCTTTAAGGATGGGCTAGATTATTTCTGAAGAGAAATGTCGGAGACTAAAGTTTCCGTTACTTAATGAACAAAGTAATAGCGAGCTTTAGCTGGCAATATCATCATTATTTTGTTTTACATTTCTATCCACACGACTGAAGTGAAACTTCAAACGTGTTTGGCTATGAGAGGAAGAGAGAAAGAGAATGTGCGCGCGCACTGCTTTCTCTTGCTTATATCCCCCACTCAACTCCCGTTCGCCTCGCCCGATCACACTTTTCGTAACGCTTACGTCACGCATTCGCCAGCTTACTCCCTAAGTCAAGCGTGCGTAAAGAAGTTTCACTTCAAAAAGTCCAAATTTCGTACAAACTGTGTCGACATCTTTGCTAAAACTACCGTGTCCAACCAATGCTATAAGTAACATCTATATTACCAGAATTGTGTCGTCCGAACAAAGTTCCACCGTCACGCGAATAACAGTGATATTCTTATCAATAAAAGAATGTCAAATTTCGAGGTTATATCCGCGATAACTCACGCTCTATTAAGCTTAAAGCATAAGCTACGTTGCTTAAACTTCCTCACACGCGACAAAGGAATCTCAACTTTAGCTCGCTAAACATAAAGTCTTCTGAATACGGCTGACTAGTACAATGAATATTTATTTCGTTCTTAGGATACACAATTTTTATGGCATGTTTTTATAATCTTGCCAACGTTACGATGTCGTTCTGTGCTCGGAGTATGTTATCTCTGCTTTTGTTGCCAGTTGATTCTGCACTGCAATTGGAAATGTATAAAGATTTGGTTTTATGTTGAGATAACGGTGAAGATCTGAGTCAGCGAAACTTCAAGTTTTATGGATTCCCAGATTTCTATGTCATGTCAAAAGAAATGAGAATTAGCTACACAACTTTTTGAAGTGAAACTTCTTTACGCACGCTTGACTTGGGGAGTAAGCTGGCGAACGCGTGGCGTAAGCGTTACGAAAAGTGTGATCGGGCGAGGCGAACGGGAGTTGAGTGGGGGATATAAGCAAAAGAAAGCAGTGCCCGCGCACATTTTCTTTCTCTCGTCCTCTCATAGCTAAATACGTTTGAAGTTTCACTTCAGTCGTGTGGTCATAAGCACACTCGGTTTTTTTTTCTTCGTAAATTATCTTAGTTACAGATTAGTGTTAGATAACTTTTTATCATACGGAAGAAAATTTAGAATTAATAAAAGAAAGAAAAATATATCAGAAAAGAATGAATATCAGTCTTTAAAATTTCAATAATCAGCATGATTGACAGGAATAGCGAACTGTTCCTGTAGATCCAAGCAACCGAACATAACAATTATTCCACTTGAGCAAAACGCAAATTAGGACAGATCAGGTCGATAAACAGTAGCGCATATGTACCTATTTCCATATTGCTAACTATAGTTTTCTTAACGGCAAACTATATACAGTTTGTCGTGTCGTAACTAGGTCGTGCGGCATTTGCTCGTCGCTCCAAGTTTTTGGCGAAGTTGAAAACTTGCGATGTATGTAAGATCTAATCATGCGTCTGCAACGAACTCACGGATCGAACTTCGCAAGTTTAACGGGCTTTGTATGATGGGGTGAAAATATGGAATTGGTTTTAATCGCGCATTTACACAAATTGTACGAGAACATTTTACTTTAGCATCACTATCGGCCAAAAATTGAAGCTTTTGGAGGCTTCATAGAGCAAGGTTCACAGGTCGCACTTTGCTTTTACTCACAGAATAAATAATAGCACTAGGTAACGCTTTACTCTACAAAATAAAGTAAGCGTTCTGTATGAATATGAACCTTATTTTAATGCATATAATTGCCACATTCGTAAAAGCGAATGTGAGCGAACGTTTCATTCGAATATACACATTACTGATATACGCATAATGTTCACATTCATATGCGACGCTTACTTTTCTTAGCAAAGTAAAGTCAAAGTGCGTTTCTGTTTATTCTAGCAGAAAATGTTTATCCAGAGACTATGAAACAGGCCTTAAGTCTTCAAAATAACCCAACAAACCCATCAAAACAGTATTAAATCATCTATAACTAAAGCCTAAACCAACGACGAAATTATTGGGACTAAAGATAGGCAGGCCCGAATTCCCAAGATTTCCATGCCTATATACAAGGCCCCTAGTACAAATTCATACCAAAGTTGCAAGGTGGTTCAACGCTAAACATTACTTAGTACACTTTGGTAGTTATTGGCCATTAGCAAGTTTATGTCGCAGATACCTGGAGGATCCCACTAATCTGATGTCAAGTGTTTGATCGACCGTCACTGAAGTAGATGCCTAAGTTATTGGCACAAGTTTGGAGTAAGCACTCTTTGTTGTGGGTTATGTTTGTGGTTTTAGGACGGAATTCTAGAAAGATGTTCAAGCATTGATATATCTTTGTAGAAGACGTTCTAAGAAGACGGTCTAAATCGCTTTTGTAACCAAAATTTTTGTTGTGTTGTTTTTCAAGTCTTTTATTTTTATCCACTAATTTATGGTATAAGGCAGCGGTCGGCAAACTTTTAGCAGGCACGGGCCACATAGTGGCAAAATAAAATAATTTTATGTACCTATATCGATATTGTTAAAAATGCAAAAAAAAAGCAACCACAAATATTTACTTTTACATAATTTTATTTATAATTAGGAAAAATTACAAAGAAAATGAGAAAGAATAAACAAATTAAATGAGATCTATAATTTTGCATACGAGTCAAGTTTAATGTGATTTTTGAGAATTTATTTGACTCGCTATTTGTGAAATGTTTGCTTTCATGTCTGTCGTAGAAATTCGTAGAATGGCACTCAAATGCTCATCTGTGAGACGAGAACTTTTTCTGTAGGTAATTGAGAATTGAAAACGTTTGTGGTTCGCATATATAAGTGCTGCCAAAAATTGCAATTAATTGCTGAGCTGAAGTAGTTTTATGGGCCAGTGCCGGCTTTCGCGGATGGCACTGATTTCAGTTTTAGCGTGAAATTGAACAAATTCCAAATGATAAGATCTTATTTACAAAACAGTTGCGGGCTGCAAAGAGGATTGGTCTTATTTGATAGTCCTCCGAAATGCTATTTTAGAAAAATTTAAATAAAGAACAACGTTTAATTAAATTAAAATATATTCATAAAACGAAAACCTCGAAACCGTATACGTGCGTTTAATAAATGTTGCCATTAAAGCGGTACGCTGTATAAATAAAAGTTCCTTGGAACGAGTATCGAAACTGTATGTTTGAAGTTATAAGTAGATAATTATAAGCTTGTTATACTCAGTATTATTATTGTTATCCTGCTAATGTCTTTGATTGGTCTTATTTGATAGTCATTTATGAAATCACCAACCACAGCCTGCTATTTATCTTTATATTTTTTTTTATAGTTTTATCTTCACCTTTTAGCTTTTATGAACACAAACTCTATACATTGAAGTCCAACGCGGTGCCTTATCTCATTCGTTCGTACTCCGTTTACCTTTACCGGTGGGTAAGCGCACCTTCGTTTACCTGTGGGTCGAGTGCCCAAATAGCCTTGTTCAGCGACATTGTCCGTGGTCTATCTAGGGTTGTACGGACCAACTAGGTGCTTAAGTACTCTTGTTTTGTAAAGGCTGTTTAACTTTTGTGCTTGCGAAAAGATGTTTTGTTATTTCAAGGGCTTTTTTTTTCTGGTCTTTTCAGCATCATTTTGGGTGATGAGGTATTTGAAGGACTGAGATGTCAACGAAACTTGGAAGCTAAGAAACTTCAAACCGCCTTTGATTAAAATTCAAGGATCAATCAATTAATTAGCTACTTAGTAAACCAACACAACAAAACATCGCGCTCGTATATCCTGAAGGGTTGGACAGAGAAGTATAGCATTCGCGATTTATTTTCCAAAAATGTAAACAAATACCTATGAGTTTATGGAAAAATAACTTTAAATTCTACAAAATAAAGTTCAGTTTACGCTACAACTTAAAAAAAATTATAACTTTTTCAATAATGCTAGTCGCTCTGTAATCAACTTAATTACCATTAAAATAAAGTTGATATTTGTTTAATTTTAAATAATATTAATTTGATAAGTTTGAATAGACTTTTACATAATAATATACATCCACATGTCACCAGTTATGATTTGTTTTAGTTGTGTTTTATTTAAACAAATGACGCCTACGGGTCAAACGCTTCAATTAAATACAATAAAAACAAACACAAAGAAAAACGTTCTAAAGATACTTTTTAAACACAACGAAACTCAACAAAAAAAAGCAATCAAACGCAACTTGAATACAATGAACGATTAAAAGTGTCAAAAACAACAACCTAAAATGTATTTTAAATTTCAGCAGCCCTATTGTGGCCGCTATTTGGGACATGGGGTGTCGGTGTTGGACTGAAGCAAGCAAGGGCAGGCAAGGTCACTTAGTCGACAAACAAATAGATTTAGTGTTGGATGTGGCCGCCCAAAGATATTGAGGGTTCATAGTTATGATTAGTGGAGTGTGTAGACAAAGATTTGGTTTAAGGGTGCTTGTAGAAAGTGATTTGGTCAGTATTGCAAAAGTGATGACACTTATAGGTATCTACAGCCTCACAGGCTGGTTCTCGGACTTTTTTCACCACCTGTAGTAAGTATATGAGTAGTGTTGTATAGCATGTGCTGGTATCAGAGAAGATTTTAAATTTGGTCACCATGGTAGGATGTTAAAAACAAGCGTATTTCAGTGTTCTTCTTTACGAGTCAATGGATTCGTATTAAATGAGTTGCACCCAAGCGGCCACGATAATCGCGGTATCTTTTAAGTCCTCAAAAGTGAAGGTTAAGGACACTCAAACAGATGACGCATGGTTTTGTCAGGATTACTGGGGCGTCGGAGGGATCTATGATCCCCCATTTTGCTAAAATCTACATAAGAAAAACTGTTATAACATAATCTACGAGTATCTAGTAAAATATTAAGTTAGAGTTAAATTGCTTATTAGTCTATTAGGCTAGATTATAATCAATTACTAAGAACTATAGTTCTTATTAATAAAGAAAAAAAAGGAAACCATATTTTAAATTTACAAAAAATAGCGATCTCAATTACTTGGACTGAGTTCGCTATTTCTTCAGTTAGCTATCCCACATCTGTGTTATGCTTTCAAATAAGCATACTTTTTTAGACTTTTTTAGAAGTTTTGTAAACTAAAAATACAGTTCATAAATTAAAAGGATCCAGCTTGTACATTAGGTATTTGTTTTTTTTTTTCACATTCTACCTACGTTAATCTACTGAAACTGTTACTCAGTACAATTTACATTAATAAACTGGCCCAAATAACATGATAACTGTACAGAAATCAGCAGCATGGCAGATATTAGCGTAGTTTAAACAAACACTCCTAATTGGCGCGGTCCGTTTGCCCGACAAACAGGGTATAAGTAATATAAGTATGCGGGCTTATCGACTCGGAATTACTTAATGAGCTGTTTAACTAATTAATGGTTTAGGATAACATATTATAGTCTATTTAAAAGTATTTTAAGAATGAAGATTAAGAGAAGATTATTTTTAATTGAATGCTCCATTGGATTTGTTGTCACAAGCGCGGCTGTTGAGCCGCGGTCCTGGGCTTTGTGCTTCTCGTATCCAACGAGTTCCTGCGGCCTTCACAAGGTCGTCGGTCCAACTTGTGGGAGGCCTTCCAACGCTACGTCTTCCGGTACGCGGTCGCCACTCCAGAACCTTTCGGCCCCATCGGCCTTCTGTTCTGCGAGCAATGTGCCCTGCCCACTGCCACTTAAGTTTGGCAATTCTTCGGGCTATGTCGGTTATCTTGGTTCTCCTGCGGATCCCTTCATTTCTGATTCGATCACGCAGAGAAACTATAAGAAGACCCTAAGAAAGTGGCTGGGACAGACGGGATGCGGAAGGCGGAGTACAAGGTGTTGTGGTGCAGCCTGGGAGAGGCCTATGTCCAGCAGTGGACTGCAATAAGCTGAATTGATTAATTAAGATAAGTACAAACATTGATTATTATCATAAACAGCCTATAATGTTCCCACTGCTGGGACACAGGCCTCCTCTCGGTGAGAGGGAGTGGGCCGTAATCCACCACGCGGGCCCAGTGCGAGTTGACAGATGTCACAAGTCTTGGAATTTTTGGTTCTAGGTCATGCCGGTTTCCCCACGATGTTTTCCTTCACCGTTTTGAGAGGAGTGGTGATGAAATAATTTACACAAAGTAAAGCGCCTGTCTGGGTTCGAACCTGCGACCTTCAACTCGCAATTCGCGGCCGATACCACTTGGCCGCCAATGCTCTATTGATTAGTTATAATAATTAAATAACAGCGTAGATAGGTGTCTCAATGTTAACGTCTCTGCAGCAGTAAGTTATGTTTCGACCTAGTTCACAACATGCAGGCCAGACAGTAGAATTTACTGACCTTTTAGCGAGAACCTACGTACGTAATTTTGTCTACAATAAGAAATTAGTTAGATAAGTTATTAATAAGGGGCTGTTCATTTATTACGTAAGAAGATTTGTGGGGGGAGGAGGTCCGAACAAGTCTTATTTTTTTCTTCGTGAGAGTGGGATGGGTCTAAATAGTTCTTACGTAAGATCACAAGAGAAAGTAAAAATTATAAGTTTTTAATTTTTTTTTAATACTTTTCTTTGTAATATTGGTAGGTAGGTATTGATCTTACGTAATATTTAAAAGGGGGAGGGGGTAGTCAAAAAGTGGACAAAATTGTCTTACGTAATGAATGAACAGCCCCTAAAGGATAGGATAAGTTTAATAATTAAGGTGGTGGTTTTGTAACATTGATTCTTACTTTGGGAACCTACTTTTACCCGCTTACTAATAAACGTTGTATAGCGTCTGTATAGTTACACAACGCTTTGTCTTCTTCTTTTGAAAGTCAAATTACTGACGACTGAAAGAGAGAAATCAGTATGTAACTATTCACCTGGTATAATACGTTTATTAGTAAGGGGAAACTGTTTTAGGATTACAGGCGTGGTGCAATGTTATCCATACCTACTAATATTATAAATTCGAAAGTAACTCTGTCTGTCGGTCTGTCTGTCTGTCTGTTTGTTACCTTTTCACGCCTAAACCGCTGAACCGATTTCAATGAAATTTGGTATAGAGATAGTTTGAGTCCCGGGAAAGGACATATAATAGTTTTTATCCCGATATTCCCACGGGATCGAAACTTACGCGGGTGAAACCGCGCGCTGCTAGTGTATAATAAGAATATGTGTTTTTGGGTTATTCCGTCTAGAATTTCTTAGTAGCAGCCCGGAGTTAGGCCTTCGGATAGTACAGGCGTGATTTTATATGTTACCTTATTATTCGCTTGAAGTCTCTAACTTTGAACTCACAAATTTACTTTTATAATGGATTATCAATAAATATTTAGCATAAAATATATATTTTATTCAAATAACACAATTAGCCGAGCTTCTGATTACATAAATAAGGTAGGAATACTCGTAATACAAGAATAATAGGTCGTTACGGCAGTTTCAGGTTTATTTATTGATTTTATTGTTTCACTAGCGACCTGGCCCTGCTTCGCACGGTTTTTATGACTTGACTAAACATCGAGATTTCTTTTATTATTATAATATATTATAAAGTTGAAGGGCTTGTGGCTAAGTAATATCAGCCGCACGGGTCGATCGATCAGGTTAAGCTACGCTTGCCACGGTTGGAGCGTAGATGGGTGACCATCTTTACATACCAAGACCCGCTAAGCCGTTGGTCCCGGCTGTCATTCGTGGATCTTTGACAGTCGTTACGGGTCGTCAGAAGCCCGAAAATGTGACAACCAGTCTTACCAAGTGGTATCGTATTACCCAGTAACTGGGTTATGGAGGTCAGATAGGCAGTCGCTCCATGTAAAATACTGGTATTCAGCTACATCTGGATAGACTGGAAGCCGACTTCAACATAGTTGGGAAAAGGCTGGGCAGATGATGACTTTTTGAAGTGAAACTTCTTTACGCGCGCTTGACTTGGGGAGTAAGCTGGCGAACGCGTTACGAAAAGTGTGATCGGGCGAGGTGAACGGGAGTTGAGTGGGGGATATAAGCAAGAGAAAGCAGTGCGCGCGCACATTTTCTTTCTCTCTTCCTCTAATAGCCAAATACGTTTGAAGTTTCACTTCAGTCGTGTGGTTATAAGCACACTCGGTTTTTTTAATCATCAAACTTTTCTACACAACAAAAGGTACAGCAACTTCCAGTTAATCATTTAAAACTCATAACCCGAACTTCGACTGGCCGAACTTTATGAAAGGCGTACAACAGAATCGATAGCGAACAACACGAACGAAACGATCTAAAATAAATTAACCCCCTCTTCCGAAACTAAGATATGTAACTTGTGCGTTATTTTTCTTCGGAACTTCTTGGAGCGCAATAACGGTAACGACCACGGTGACTGCAAACTTGGACAATGTTGCCACATTATTTCTTTTGGGGAATTGGCAAATGTGTAGTATTAGTTTGTTGGGGCCTGAACATTGGGCAAATCAGCGGGGGTAGTAAATCGATTTTATTTATTTATTTCAGGCGACGCAGGCCCATACATAAATACCTTAACCTAAACATACCTACATATCACACTAATATCACATCACACTTATTTGTTATTCATCACACTTATTTTTGTATGGAGGTAGCTGACACCCTTTATTAATATATAGGCTACTTTTTTTCCCGATATTCCCACGGGATCGACATTTACGTGGGTGAAACCGCGGGGCGCAGCTAGTTTTTATTATAAAACTGTACTTCACTAACTAAGTCTTGTGCTGCAGTTCGCTTTTAACGTTCTGCATCGTTCTCACATGTATATTTTTTAGCATGAATGATGTAACCAAGACTTTGTAACCATATTATTCTGATTTAAAAGAGTGTCTGTGGTGTTCACTGTAATCTACCATTAGGGGCTTATGGTTTAGGAATAAAACGACCGAATTATCAGTAAGTACACAACCACCCAAAGGGAACGTCCTGTCGCGCCAACGGCTAAAGTAAAAGTGACAGCTCCAGTGTTACCAGTGAGTTGAGTCTACATTTAATAGTACATCACATCTCTTCCTTTTTATATAAATTAATTAAGTGATTTATATGTTAACTTATGAAACGTCAGAAGCTAGGTGCACGGTTCCAAATGGTCGTTTCCTATGGAGAAGAACCGGCAAGAAACTCCATGGTTACTCTTTTGCAAATAATTGGCTTTTACAATGTTTTCAAATTACAATAGGTATGAGGACAGCGTAGGCCTATCAACAAGTAGGTACCAGGTACTTGATGAAATAAAATGTCTACCGATCTAAAGTCTACCAGGCCTACCAAGTCCTCACATTTACACTTTTAAGTACAATACAGTAATAGCATTTATACTAAACTCCCATATCTGAATTTTCGTTATCTTTAACTTTCCATTTACCTTCCTTCCTTTCCTTCCTTCCTTATTTCCTTTTCCTTATTTCTTGTTGAATAGTGTTGTCACTAAGTTCTGAATTTCGTAGCTATTTTTGAGATCTGTTAATCTATTTGTGTCTTGCGTACAGGTAGATTCCATGATTTCAATCTCTTTGGATCGATTACAATAATATTATTAATGATCACGGAAAGCTTTCGCCGTCATTGTTTATTTTCGGCCACCAGACCTTAGTGCGTAACCTATCCTTCATGTCATGACAGTGCTTGGTTGGCGTTGCCCTTCATGAGCTGCTTCTGATAGGTACCTGTTTTCTTAAATGAGTTAAATGACTTTTTAACCGGTCAAGCTCCGCGCGTCGCCTATCGCCGACGAAACGATAGAAAATCAGTTGTGTCTCATTAAAGGAGCTTGACAGATTAATTATATGTTTGTAATCTAAGGATTCATCACTTGATTTGCGTGCGAAACCGCGATTTCGTGTCAAATATAACGTCTAGAGTCCTTCATTGTTTATTATGGACATGGCACTTTGACATTTTAAGTGTATTTTGACATTTTGGTCTTATTTTGACTATTATGTATTTATTGATTGTATTGAACTGTTATTTTATTTTTATCTGATAATTGTGTTTAAAATATTCTTATTTATTATTAGTTAAAGCATCGTATTCATTCATTTAAATTTTGCATGTCGAATCTTAGGCAGAATGTATGGCTCAACTTTAATTCTTCACGACCTTATTTGCCTGCATTCTAGCCAATAAAAAATTTGATTTGATTTGTTTTTTTTTTCTTTTTTTTTTTGAATTGATTCGATGGTTTCCGGTGGTCTACATGTCTCAATTGCTTTGATGTATTTGTCAAGTGGTTTAATGCTTGATGATGAAAGCTAGTAACCCAGAAAATAAATAGCTTTTCGATAAACATTTATTTTTTAGTAAAACATGTTGCCTTCGAGCTCTGTTAATAATACGTTTTTTTTTTTTTTAAGCACCTGGCATCATGTGCTTTTTATCACATCCAACACAATTAAGACGTCATCTACTATTGTCATGCGAACGCAGAGTGAGCATGACAATAACCATAACGGAAAATGATCAGCTCACTGAGATCTTTTGATTGATATTATCTCAGGTAATAATGCTTTATTGGCAGTACGCATATCTAATTATTCCAACAAGTACGAATATCATCATCAGGCTTTAAAACCGGTACCATCGGAGAAATCGTCAGTGTTATTAGTTAAAAGTACTAACATAGGTTAAGACTATTGTTACTAACCCAATGGATCTCTGTTATCTGAATAACTAATAACAATAATAAAATTCAAGAAGATTTTTGAGTTTGAGTTTTTTATTTAAGTACATGTTCAGTTATGTATAAGTCCGCCTAATTTCTTATTTAGCTTTGGTTCCAAAGGAATGGGGACTTGCTATTAGGCTGACTAACTGAAAGAGTCATTTTATCAATAGTGGTATCCTATTGAACATCATTAAACTTGGCAAACTTTGTTGTGAATAATAAATATATTTGCGAGACGTTAGAGGTATTATTTTATTTGCCCTTCATCTGCAGTGTTTTAGGCAGGGACTTGGAACGATTTATCACGCGAACTTGTTTTATCACGCAACCTTATTTTATCACGCTGCTAAATATTAGCATATTTTTGGCATCATTTTGATAGTTCACACTTGATGTCAGCACTAACTGCTGACTATTTGTGCCTCAACACACATATATATATATTTTTTTTAACGTTATATTTTTTAGTATCATTACAAATTTTTTGAACGATAACATTAGTGGTAACGGAACGAAATTCATTTCGTTTTCAAGTCCGTATACACACACGTTTCACACGTTGTTAGATACTATTTTGGATATTAATATAATTATGTACTTGTATGTGTTTGCGTATTACAAGTAACTCTGCATCTAAGCAAACTAAAAGTATAGGACCGGGACTAACCCTGATTTATTTTGTTACATTGCATATACTGGTCGGTTACACCAATGTATGTACTTGATGAGTTTTCACCCATTGATTGCATAACAGCTAGTATGTTTTATACCAATGTATGATGAGTTTTTACCCATTGATTGCATAACTAGTATAGTTTTATACCAATGTATGTACCTACTTGATGAGTTTTCACCCATTGATTGCATACACTGGTCGGTTATCCAATTTATGTACTTGATGAGTTTTCACCCATTGATTGCACACACTGTGATTCGTTCCCGACTTGGCTAACGCTTACGGGCAGTATTTTTTGTTGTTGTGTAGTTGGTAATTCACATTCAATTCTGACTCGTTTCGAAGAGTTTCTTTATTTGCGAAGGTCTATCAAGCGGCCATCTCACTTATTTATTTATCAGTATTTTTTGTTTATTTTTTGCAATGTTACTCAATATCATACTATTTATACCTATTCGTATTTTATTTTTTATTTAAGTATGCATACATACACACTTCACGTTGCAGTATAAGACTGATTTACATCCGTCACCTCACACACTAGGTCCAGTTGAAAACTAGCGTCAGGCACTAGTTGTCTGGCATTTCTGCTGAACTGGGCCTTTTTAGCGCAACCGTGAGGCGCACTTTCCAGCTTATTTTTTTTCTTTTTACATCGGACTTTATACTGTTTATTTGACCTTTATTTTTTATTTTTGTTTTTATCTTATGTATGTATCTGGTGTATTGTGTGTCTTTTAGTTTGTGCTAAATAAATGTATTTTCTTTCTTTTGTCTTTCAACATTATAATAGCAGAAAGCCGTAGAAAAATCCAAACAAGCTGTATTATATATAAGCAGAATAATTAAGTCAAGTCGCACTGATAAATTTAAAGAAGCATACATACTATGAAATTATTTTACATAAACAGTTTGTATTTACCATTTACTCATAAATGGTAAATCCATGCATCAACTGGTTTACGATCGCTTACTCTGAGTGTGCGGTATTAGTAGAACATTATGCAGGTATTTTTATTACAATCGACCAAGTACACAACAATGGAACATTTGTATTGGTAAGCGTTAACTGGCACTGTTTTTAAAGCCTGCTTACTTGAATTAGATTCAATAATTTATCGAATATCTCAAATATTATAACATTGTTTCCGTTTTCAAGGTTGGAACTTGTTTCACTTGTGCTCTGGCTATCGTTGAACTTGTTCGAATGCCGTTCTGCAGATCTTTGGAAGTTTGCTTCAGCTACGATTTTTTTTTTATCACGATTTTTTTTTTTTTTTTTTGGAAATATTATTTCTTGAGTTTAGTCAAGCTGCTCTACACTTCATCTGTAATCAAGAATTTCGTGTTGCGGCAAGCTGTAATGAATTCTATGAATTCTTTTGTTGATTGCAATTGCCAGTGCAAAATGCATTTGATTTTACTAAAATTAGTTCAATCATTAACCTTTTCAGATTTTATGACACTAGTTACTTTACTTCGATTTTATCGAAGTGGAACTTTTGTTAAAACTGGTACTTATATATACAAGGATATATACAAGTTTATCCATTTATCTGGTACCTTTCAGAGATAACTGAATTACCACTTTAACAACAACAAGGATATATACAAGTTTATCCATTTATCTGGTACCTTTCAGAGATAACTGAATTACCACTTTAACGACAACAAGGATATAAAAAAGTTTATCCATTTATCTGGTACCTTTCAGAGATAACTGAATTACCACTTTAACAACAACTCATTTGTTATGACCAAAATGGAACGAAAGAGATTAAAAATAAAATACTTTGTCAGTTTCAAACAGAACAACTGGGCTATAGTTACTATCAAAAATATATTATTATTCATTCATATATAATATAGTGTAATTATAGTAAAACAATTGTCTGTATTTAATTTGGTCATCATAAAATATGAAGTAATACTTGGAAGGTAACCGAACGTACCAAAGAAATATTGTTCGATGGTATGTTTTACTTTTTCTTTTTATCTTTTAAGTTTAAAGTACTTAAGTGTATAATATAATTACGACATTGTGGGTAGATTAATTAAACTTCAAATCTTGTTGAAATTATTAGCCTTCCAAAGGACATGTAAAATTAAACAGAATGTATGAGTTATTGTTAACTTATAGGTACCCACTATTAATTTAATAGTTTACCTTTTCAAATTACTTCGTAATGTTTTGATACCGATTAACCACATAATCTATCAGTATCGCGACGTCCGCGATCTTATTTGCCTAATTTTAGGCAATTGTGTTAACCAAACATTTAATGGCTTAGTTGGGTTGGCACCTAATCAACAAATGAGGTTATACGAAATAAAAGTAAAAAATATAAATTCACTGTGCATATTAAGCATTTATGCTTAATATGCACAGTTAAAATGCTGTACAAATAACCTCCTCCTTTTTGAAGTCGGTTAATAACATAGTAATTTGTTTTTGACCTTGGATTGAGTTCATTATTTAAGTGAAAATAACGGGTGCATTACATAATTACGAAAAAAAATTCGTCACAATTCCGAATTTCAAAATAACGATTTTCATTAGTAGAATTACGCGCCAATTTTCCATTATTTTTACGATAGGACGCACCGTTTTCGAGATATAAGCAAATTTAGAACCAGCTACGACTCCATGACGCGCGCTCGCTACGCTCGCATGTTCCCGAAAATAACACTTGTGCGTTCCGTGTTTACAAATTTAAACTCAATAATGCTATATTTCACCACTCATTATTTGGAGGGACACTTTATTTACTAAATAAAACCTCATTCGTTAATTTGCCAGTATAAATCGCAACCATTAGGTTGTTATTTTTTTTCATATATCTGCACGACATACCTTAATCCTCGTCGCCAATGTGGTGTTCACTGTAATCTACCATTAGGGGCTTATGGTTTAGGAATAAAACGACCGAATTATCAGTAAGTACACAACCACCCAAAGGGAACGTCCTGTCGCGCCAACGGCTAAAGTAAAAGTGACAGCTCCAGTGTTACCAGTGAGTTGAGTCTACATTTAATAGTACATCACAGTGTCCATGAAGTTTCTTGCCCGTTCTTCTCCATAGGTACCTACGCTTTGGAATGGGCAACTAGCTTCATCTTTCTGACTGACCGACCCCTTGACAATTCAAAAGTGCCTGTAATTGGTTTAATTGAAATAAATGCTTTGAGTTTGAGTTTGAGTTCTGTAGTACTTGTCCGCGGGAGCAACGGAACACTACGTCCAGCGGCCAGAAGTATTCTTCCATGACGGCAGATAGCAATTCGGTACGCGCACCACGAACGCCTTAAAGTTGATGTTGCAATGCGACTCCAGTAACTGCACCCTCGGCGTGTACCTCGTCTTCTGGCGCACGTACTCCACGATGTCCTCCGCCTTAGTGGTCTAGTGATGCGGGGATCTGATTACCTACAGATAAGAGAATCGTAAATTTTGCTCTCTTAGATGTCAAATATTACAAGAAGAAGACAGTGATCTGTCGAAGAATAAAATGCCTACATATATAAGTCATTCTTTTTCAATTTATCACACACATTTCGAAAAAAAAAACATTTGAAAATAAAAGTTTTTAAACCAAAAGGGCACTGGGCGTTGGGTCATGGATAATACGAATAAGATAGATAGAATACTCTTTATCCATACTAATATTATAAACACGAAAGTAACTCTGTCTATCTGTATGTTACCTTTTCACGCCTAAACCGCTAAACCAATTTAGATGAAATTTGGTATAAAGATAGCTTTAGTCCCGGGAAAGGACATAGGATACTTTTTATCCCGATATTCTCACTGGATCGAGACTTATGCGGGTGAAACCGTGGCGCGCAGCTAGTTAGGTATAATTATACATCATACAAAGAAGCTGTAGATTGAGAGTGAAAATGAAAATTCAAAAAGACAGCTCTTTTAAATAATAAAAAAATTATTTGTAGAATTGGAGCACAATTAGTACGTACGACTTGTATTAGCCTGGTTTGCTTGACATTTTAAGCCCTCCCAAAACAAAGCAAGTATTCAATGTACAAACAAATCTATTTATCCAACAGCAGTTAAAAATAAAGACATTGTCAGCGAACTCAATAGCTAAGGAAGCTAGCAGGGAATGCGAAAACTAGAAGACTGTGCTCCTACTTTTCGCATTCCCTCCCAGCTTCCTGGTTCAGCTGAATCGTATATCTGTATCGCTCCTTTACCCCGGGGCGACGAAACAATCTTGTGAAATGTTTATCTTTGTAACGGGTAGTTTAATACTAACACTATTCTTGACCGTTGTGTTATCACGATCCAATGTATTGTGTTGTGGATTTAAAGGAACAAAGTTAGTTATTAATCTTCAGTATCGACATTTAGATATTGCTAATTATTATGACGAAAAAGTGCCTTTGGAAATTAACACACTTCCAAACAGTTTCATTATCAAGAAAAACAGGAAAAAAAAACGAAACAAAAACAGTTCCAAATTGTTTGATCAATTTGAGAGTATCAGAGAGACAACATCGATACGTTACGTTGTTACCTAGTTACGTTGTTTTTTCTCATATATTATTTCATATTAGCTCCTGCACGCCGCTTCGTCAGCGTGAAATTTCTTGTATTTTATATTCAACTTTAATGCGCAAATACTCCAATCTCTTTGGAACTTATATATTTGAGCCGTTTGGGGTTGAAACATTAGGGCTTTGGGGCCCAAGTGCCCACTTAGTATTTCGAGACATCGCCAAACGGCTGGTCGACTCTTCACGTTACCAGAGGGCTGGCCTATTTTTTGGGCAAAGGATCAGCATTGCCATACAATGTGGCAATGCTGTCAGCCTTTTGGGCACGTTTCCTGTTGACAGCGATGCGGACGAATTTTTTAATACATAACATAATCAGCCTATAATGTTCCCACTGCTGGGACACAGGCCTCCTCTCTGTGAGAGGGAGTGGGCCGTAATCCACCACGCGGGCCCAGTGCGGGTTGGTAGATGTCACATGTCTTCGAATTTTTGGTTCTATGACATGCCGGTTTCCTCACGATGTTTTCCTTCACCGTTTTTGAGAGCAGTAGTGATGAAATAATTTACACAAAGTAAAGCACCTGTCTGGGTTCGAACCTACGACCTACAACTCGTAAGTCGCGGCCTTTACCACTGGGCCACCACTGCTCTCAAATTTGAATTTTTTAATGCCCTTTGATTATTTCCCCTCCCTTTTTATATACTTGTACATATTATTAATAATATTTGAATCTTTAATAAAAACTTTAATCCAGCTATTAGTAGTGCATAATAATGTGCGATCTGCCAAAATAACAGCGACAATCAATGCATCGAAGAACCCTAACCCAACTGTACCTACTTTACTTCATGCTGCCTTACAAACGTAAACATTTCATCCAGCTGCATTTCGCCCAGTCTATTACAGCGTTGTCCATCAAATTCTGCAGGCAGCAACAACGTGGATCATCGCGGATCAAGCGGAGCGACAGCGTCATGCTTCAAAGGATGCCGCGCAGCTGATATTTGGTTTCATCTGGCACCGTTTGAAGTTAGGTCGGTGGTACATGAGGCGGAAAAACGACTTGTTGACGATGTATCGAAAAGTCTGTGGAGGCGTTTTATAGTGACTGCGACTGAGATTGGAATGTAGGGAAATATTTTGTTTGCTGTGAATAGTTTATTGGTGAAAAAATATATTTTTGAAACTCTTATATTTTTATTACAACATAAAACAGGGTCAAACTAAATCAGCTAGCTAAATTCCGCAGACGTGATGTTTATCGATATCTAAATATGATAAAACAGAAAAGAAATTAATTTGGTGATTTTATTGTGAGGTCATCGACCTCTGTTAAAAACATCAATTCATTTTATATTTTTTTTCGTTTCTGCAGAGTTTTTCTAGCCAATTTAATTTGACCTTAATAAATAGATAGGTACTACAGCGGGCTAAAAAATTAACAAGCAAAAAGCGATTAGAAATTGATACCTAATACTCGTTTTAGCCTCCCAAAACTCTTTCGTACTCATGGTGTACAATAAAGCATTCCAACTATCAAATATAAAATCAAGTTTTTCACTAGACTTTGTGATGATTTAATCTTTCCTGTTTATTAAATATTTTGTAACAAATTATTTTTTTATTGTTTCTACATTAACACTTTTGCTGCTGATTCCACCTTTTCTCATTTTGATGGTAACGTGGGACGACTAGCAGAACGAAAATAAAATTTATTTTGATTTTCGTCAAGTCGTCCCAAATGGGCCGTAGGCATGTAGGACGAGTTGAAGAACGACTTAAATTCTTCTCCACTAATCCTTTGATAAACGTCCCAGTCAATAATTGTAATCAATTACATACAATACATTGCTTTCAAACACTTAAAACTTATAATCTAATGTTACCATCACTTAATTTTAACCGACTCTCACTGTTCTCTCCGCCAGCCAACACTACCCTCAAACATTATTGTTGCATTATTTATGACTAATGACATTGATGTAATTTCATGATATTATAATGCATGTACTAGAAATATTTGCACGACTGATAAGTCGAATACAGTGAGACTAAAATTATTTTACCATGTTATATTGTAAGTACCTGTATTCTGGCAAATAAATACAATTTCATTTCAACATGCAGCACGTTTCTTGTGACACTCCCACTTCCTAGGATTGCCAATAATCTGACACAGCTCTCAACGTATTGGTAGTCACATTTAAGGTTATAGCACACATATCAACTCAGAAAGGGATCGTCACCGTATCGCCTTTCGCCTCGCCGTTAGACAGGCGTCAACCTAACGTAAGTACGTAAACAAAGCGGATCAGCAGCTCCGATATGTCGACTCGGCTACTGCTAGGCAACGCCGTGCTTACGGCTCTACGACCGCTGGTCGATGTTGCTGCAGGCAGGTTGCAGGAGGGGTGAGAGGGGCAAGGGTGGACGAAGAGACGTAAACTCGTGTACGGAGAGACGTAAGCCCGGGGACGACGAGCCGTAAACGCGGGGACGACGAGCCGTAAGCGTGGGAACTGCAAGTTGACCGCACCACGGTTCGTGAAGCTCAAGCTCAAGGTCGCGCGCGATTAGTGCGCGTTGCAGTACAGAGTTTCATACAAAGAATACAGAATGGCTAGAGTTGATACGGCAACGATCCCTTTCTGAGTTGATATGTTTGCTATGACCTGTAAACGCTCCGTCACCATCCAGACACTATACTAAGTTTCCACTAATAATCTTAGGCGGTTTACAAGATATAATATGCTACATTTTTTGGAAACACATTGTAAAAGTTTTGTAGGTATTATTTTTGTTACAATAAAAAAAAACTCTTGAACTTTTGGGACGGAATAACATCATATTCTTTTTCCTATATCGTATTATCTAATATACTAAGAATAAAGCTGAAGATTTTGTTTGTTTGGACCACTGACCAAAATGAAAAAAAGTAAGAAAACGCAGTAATAGCGTGATGAGGCGATGCGATGCGACGGGTTGGGTCGGGGGAACAAGAAGTTTCATGCGAATGAAGTCGTGGGCAGTAGCTAGTATGGGTAATAAAGTGAGGAAAACTAATATGTATTAAAATTCATGTTTAATGTGCAGTAAATTGATGAACATTAATTTAAATCGTCTGTATATTCAAAACAAAACTGCCATTCACTGGCAGTTGTATGAAATGGTTATAACACGACGAATTGCTTATACACTATTACAATTTGATAAACCATTAATTTTCCTGACCATACAAAACTATAATAACGCCACGATGATGAGATGTGCCAACACCATCATATTGCAATGGTAGCTAATGAAATCAAGAGATTAGCAAATTAGCAAGGATCGTGCGTGAGAGTTGGCTGAAAAATAATCCACGAAGACTTAAACAATCTCTTATTAACAAGAATGAAAACTATGAGAAAACTAAGAATCTAATCTTCAACAAAATCGTAGCTTACATTCGGTGACTTCTCCCTGCCTGTCCACGACAAAAGTACCTCAACAAGATCGCAACCAATCGCATGTGTGTAGCCTTCCTAGCCTCCTAAACTCGATCCGTACAGTAATCGAATGCCTCAGGTCTTTGATAGCAGCCGTTTGGGGTCCCATTGTACCTCCAATAGATCGCTTGCAATTCAACGTCTAACAGAGGCAGTGAACGTTCGTGTCTTTATAACAACCTGCTTCCCTGTAAACCTGCTGTTGTTGCACGGTTTTATTTTTATTTTATTGAGTCTTGTTGTGTTGAATGTTTATGTTGGTTTTGAATAAAGTTGAGGAGATATATGTTGATGTTGCATCAAATATCGATAACGTTTTTGAGTTTAAATTACCTACCAACTATTTGATTAGAATCTTAAGATGTTTGCACCTTCCTGATTGGGCGCAGTTTTCTGCTAGATAATAAATAGTATTTTTTTTTTTCAAGTTATTTTATACACTCTAGATACTTTCCATATCTAAAGCAACATTTTCTACAGACATCAGAAGGTCAATTCCTTTAATTAAAAACGTTCAAAATCTCGTTGCAATCTTATTTCAGCGACAGTTAATGTCAAAATGTAGGGAAATTAGAGGTATTTTTGACAGATTGAGACTAAGATCAGACTGTGAACGTTCTTAAAATTTCGAAAATTGTCCCTCTAGACGAAATTAATCTTAACCATCATGTCTGGTGTTGTAAGAAACGTGGGTACCTACTTATGCTGAACATTTATTTTGCTTAACGAAGTAGTTTTTCAAATGTGCGTGCATGAGCCTTGAACGCTCATTCGTGAAACGAAGAGTTTGATGAGTACGTGAACCTAATCGCTACAAACAAATCCATACTAATATTATAAATTCGAAAGTAACTCTTGTCTGTCTGTCTGTATGTTCCCTTTTCATGCCTAAACCGCTGAACCGATTTAGATGAAATTTGGTATAGAGATAGTTTGAGTCCCGGGAAAGAACATAGGATAATTTTTATCCCGATATTCTTACGGGATCGAGACTTATGCGAGTGAAACCGCGGGGCGCAGCTAGTTCTAATATATCTCTTAGCGCGTTGCTTAAATTGGAAGTGACATTGCAATCTTTTCAATACAATTCCAGAAATGTTTGCCAACAGCGCCATACTGTCAATGTCATCCAAGTGGAAAAAAGGTCCTTGTAGACTTAGTTGTGCTGGAGAACGCATGATCGTTTTGCAAATGAATGTTCGTTGCGAAACAAAAGCTCGCGCAACGAATGTTTGCAAAACTTATTTACGAAGTGAAGGTGATCCAGTAGGGAGTTTAGTTGGTTGTTTTGACAAGCAAATGAACCGTTTTATATCAAAGAAATATGACAATTCCATTGTGATGAATTTTATATCGATACAACAAATAATTTCAAGCATAGGTCGAAGGTGAAAGAGCCTTACAGAAATAAAAGTAAGAGAGTACGCAGGTTTCCGTCAACAGAAATCACCTGCCTATGAAATGAAATGTTCGTATCATGGTGAACAAATACAATTGTTGGCATAACAACGTTATTCTTACTCGTAGAATAGATACAGATACTTGTATGTTAAATTTTTCCTTTATACTGTGTGTATATGTTTATATATTATGTATTTATTTAAGTATAGCTACTTATGTTAATTTTTTTTGCATTATATGTGTAGGTATATTTAATATTTTAGTTTGAGACTTCACACATTCATATTTTTGAATGTGTTTTTTTTTTGAGGGTTCCGTGGCTAAATAGTAAAAGCTGCACAGGTCGATCAATCAGGTTAAGCTACGCTTGCCGCGGTTAGTCTATGGATGAGTGACCAACTTTACATACCGAGACCCCTCCGTGCCTCGGAAAGCACGGTTGGTCCCGGCTGTCATTCGTGGATCTTTGTCAGTCGTTACGGGTAGTCAGAATCCCGAAAGTCTGACAACCAGTCTTACCAAGGGTATCGTATTACCCAGTAACTGGGTTGTGGAGGTCAGATAGGCAGTCGTTCCATGTAAAATACTGGTATTCAGCTGCATCCGGTTAGACTGGAAGCCGACCCCAACATAGTTGGGATAAGGCTAGGCAGATGGCAGATGATGACATTCATATTTTTCTTTTCTTGTTCTCACATACTATTGCTTGTCTCCATTTTAATTTTACTTTTCCTTTTGCAGGTCTGCTGGAAGAAATTTCTTAAGAAATAAGCAGTACCTACCGTTGCACGTTGTACTCAAATTATAATTATGTCATATCCCTATATATTTTACTATGTGTACAGCCAACAAAAGAGATAAGTATGCAAGATCGTCGGATATAGTTGAAGTTTAGTAAGAAACCGATGGATGTTGTCGACTGAAATTTAATATGATAAATGAGCTGTTTGTTTTCTATTAATAAAATAAAATTTTATTCGAGAACATTCATCGGTTTCTTACTAAACTTGGATCACATCTTGCATACTTACCTATCTCTTTTGTTGACTGTACATAAATAATAAAATAAAATAAATAAATAACATAACAACAGACTTGTTATCCCCGAAGGGCAAGGCAAAAGTGTTCCTATACTATACCCATATATGTCACCAGTTATGTTAACGTCCCGTATAATGGGGGTGCGACTGTGCCCGGTTTATGGCTATCCATAAACCGGGCACAACTCCGGGCTTCAACTGAGAATTTCTTGATGGACAACATAATTTTGCCTGACCCGGGAATCGAACCCAGGACCGCATACACAGCAGTAGCACTTGCGGTCACCAAACCAACGAGGCAATCAACTAAATCTTTGTTTCAAAATGTATGTAACTGTTGGTTTTCATTTTTTATAGATATGGGACCACGGGTAACGAATGAAAACTACAGCCATAAATTAGTGGATAAGACAGTGGTAAAACAGAAGAAGAACTGTAGCGGTATCTACAACGCCACATGCGAACAACGCGTCATACTGACGTCACGCAAATCCTGCATCTCGCAAGCAGAGTTTACCGCGCAACTAGCATAGATACAACAGCCCGACATGAATCATTGGGCAGTTGCCCGCCAGACACAACACCCGTCTGGTCGGAGGATCCTCCCTTTTCAATAGAATATGAGTGATCTTTACACCCTGTTCCTCATAGCTCTATAGAACTAGCTGGGGATCCAGGGGGAGTGGAAGAGAGGTTCAGGGAATTAGACTGGAATAAATCAAAAAATTAAAACATATCTCGTGAAAGGACAACGATCTATATTTCCTCCCGGGTTCAGATCTGCACAGAAATATTCACTAATATTTCCATAATCTGGTATGGAGTAGTGATAAATATGCTAGCGGCCTCCTACCATTCGTTATTTACGGCATTAATGCATTCAACGAGATAAAACACGGCTGCTACATATTTATGAGCTAATAAGAAAGTAATCCAATGGAGAATCTCGTTTCAACGGTCTATAAGACTCTGAAAACAATTTTACAAGCAAGCTATTGGACTTTATTTTTATAGATGAAAGAAAATACAGTTATTTAGCACAGACTAAAAGAGACAAAATACCCCAGATACATACATCAGATAAAAACAAATAAAAAATCAAATAAAGTGAAGTCCAATTGTTGAACAAAATAGACTAGAACAAAAGTTAGTTAAATATAATAAGAATGCACTATTTATATTTTATCCAGAAGAATTATCTATTGATTTTTATAAATCGTTTTATTTATTCTTTGAAAATATCTTCTTCCAGGACTTAATTGAGGCAAACGATAGAGCTGTCCATCGGGGTGATTCCATAACACAACCAGAATGACAAAGCTTTTTATTTCGACAATTCCACAACATTCATTGCGTCCTTTACGTTGTCAAGCAGACGAATTTTTCAAACGTTACGAAGCAATGCATTGCTTTATAACGCAAGGGTGGATTAGAAGTTTCTATCAAAATTCTTGTTCTTATTAAAAGTGTATTACGCAATTGGAGTTCAGCGGTACTATTCTGTAAAAAAGACCATCGTGGTACATGTTCCGCGCGCGCCTCTCTGTAGAGGAATGGTAACCGTTTGCGGCCGCTGAGGGTGACGGGGTCCGCATGGATTCATACGGGCCAACACCTGACCGGGGGAGCGTGACGAAATGCGCAAGCACTCCAGCACCCCGGCTAAAGGTGGCAGCAGGACACCGTGTCGTTTTAGTCAGTAAGAGTCTGACAGACCCCTCCTCCCACCCCAGGGTGGTGGACATCCATGAGGATTTCCACACGATTAAAAAAAAAGGTGAAGTGAGCTTAAAGTGAGTTATCATTCCACCTGATGCTAGCGATTGACACTATTGACAGCTCACTTTAAACTCACTTCACCTATGTTTTCACGGTGAGATTTTTACAGAATAGCATTACTGGTCACTGCGTACTGGTCGGACAAAATATGAGTCAAAGATACAAGAAGAAGGATCTAAACAAAACGATGATAATATTTTCTTGCAGATTCAGTTAGTCAGTTAGTTTGTAGTCAGACTCCACGCAAAACCAATCTCTCTCCTTTTGCAGTCAAAACCAGTTTCTCAGCAAAACTGACTTTAAAATAGAACGCACAGCTTCAGGTCCTAGAAAGAAACATTATTACATTTCTGTAGCAACTGCTTTGTCTCATAAAAACTAAATCTAATATAAATTCTACCGTACATTGCTCCAGTTTCAATTTTCTGCTTAATTTGCGAACCTTATTTTTCTAGATCACAGGGTTTTTAGCAGAATCACGTAATGGATTGAATTAGGTCACATTACGCTATGTCATAGAGTTGGCGATTTATTGCTTAGTTAATGTACTCAGTGACAAAGTTTTTTGCTGTTTTATTAACTTTACTAGCTTCTGCCCGCGACTTCATCCGCGCGAAATTTCACCCTCCCCCCATTTACCCTCTTAGGGGTAGAATTTCGAAAAACCCTTTCTTAATGGATACCTAGTCTTCACAAAGAACACAACCTCCAAATTTCATGTATCTAGGACCAGCGGTTTAGGCTGCGCGTTGATATATCAGTCAGTCAGGACTTTAAATTTTATATACACATATAGATAGATGTATTGGACACAATATTGTTGCATGTACAAAAATATGTAGTTTAAAAAAACACGCTTATCCAATCTATTGGACTCATTAAAATAAATCATAATTATGAACCCAAACTCAAGGGGTTTAATATTAAACACTGAAGAATTCCACTATCCACCTCCAGGCTTCATCATCAGATCATGTCTAAGATACCAAATTATAGTTTTGTCATTCAAACTACATATACATACAAAAGTTTAATTTCGATACGACAGTTAGAAGTAGGGTTAAAATTGACTTCTAGGATTTTATTACATTGTTAGTTAGTTACAGTCAAGTGAAACTAATAAAAGCGTGTAATAAAATACCTTCAGTTTTTGCATATCAATCTGCCTAGCCTTTTCCTATGTTGGAGTCGGATTCTAGTCTAACCAAAAGTAGCTGAATACCAGTATTTTATACGAAGCGACAGTTTTTTGCGTACTAATATTACAAAATATATTTTTGTTCTGTTTTTAATTCTTGGAATCTAAATGGTTTTCTTTATTTATAGATTACTAGCTGCCCCGCCAAACTTCGTACCGCCTCAGAATTAAATAATATTTATTTATTTATTTGGGACAAACAAACAGCAACACATTATATCTGCGAAAATAATATACTTAAACAAAGATATAATACAAATGTGAAACTCACACCGTTATCCACAGCATAAACAATTCATATAACTTTACTAATGAACAATCTATGCGAGTAAGACTACGAGACTGTTCAAATAACTATACATCGGAATTCAAAGTTCAATAGACACGTGGCGTCATCTATTATCATAATAACGTTATTGTTGTTTTCCTCGGGAACAGCACTTTTTTTTTAGGATGAAGGGTACCCTGTGTCCGTTTCTGTACACCTGACGACGTATATGTAAAATTTCAGAATGATCGCTTCAGTGGTTTAGGCGTCAAAAGGTAACAAACAAACAAATTTACTTTCGCATTTATAATATTAGTTAGGACTAGCTGCGCCCCGCGGTTTTACCCGCATAAGTCTCGATCCCGTGGGAATATCGGGATAAAAAGTACATTATGTCCTTTCCCGGGACTCAAGCTATCTCTATACCAAATTTCATCAAAATTGGTCCAGCCGTTTGAGCGTGAAGAAGTAACAAACATATAAACACACACACACACACCCTCACTCACAAACTTTCGCCTTTATAATATTAGTGTGATAATAGTAAGAGACAGGGAGATAGTTTTCTTGGTTTTCGAGGGTGTTGAAGCAAATAGTAAGGTCAAAATAAAAATCCAAGATGGCAGCTTCGATAATTTTGATAATAAACAATTTTCATAAAATTTCGTTTAATGGTTTTCGATGGTGATAAAGCCGGTAGTGTGATTAAGAACGAAATAGTAATTTTAAAATATTTGCAGCAGCTATCATCGATTTTTCATTTTGAACTTCGTTCCTGACGACCCCACACGTTTTTTTTTTTTTTAATTTCTTTATCTCATACCTTACTATACATCTCACTAATCAGCGAATAAACACATATTCCCCTGAGCACTATCTTCGAATAAACAGGTAGATATTTAATCCCACTAACCGCATAATGAACATACGTTACAGATCTCCCGCTCCCCGCCTGGATCACACGCTCCATTTCACGCGTCTGCCCAATCATATGACAAATACGACGTGGATGACCGCCGAGGACAGACAGTTTTTAGATGTCATCTAATTTCGGGAGGTCACTTTGATGAGTTTTGTCGTTGGTTATTAGGTTTTTATACGGTCAATCTGCCTAGCCTTTTCCCAACTATCCTAACCGGATGCAGCTCAATATCATTATTTTACACAGAGTACATATCTACCTCAACAACCACATATCACTGACGATAAATTGATATCGCTCGATACTTTTAGTAAGAAGACGTAATAAACAAGAATATTCGGCATCTACCGGGATTTCGTGATATCCCTAGGGAATTCGTGAAATCCCTGATATCCTCATTTCCCTGCGATATACAGGGTGAACATTTTGACGAGTTATGTGAACATAAATGCAAGGAACAGCTGATTTTTTTTCGCGATTTTAGGTTTAGTCCCATAGTAAAAGTTGTTCATAATGATGAGTACAATGACCCCTTAAAAGGATGCCCATGAATTTAATTTCAGCATGTATATAGTATTTTTAAGTTATATTAATATTGTATTGTATATGTTTTATATGGGCCTTGACGCCTGAAATAAATGGCTAAATAAATATGTTACCGCTGTGCGTACATCAGTTAGAGTGCAGATTAACTTGTTAATCTGCAGATTATCTGGTTGAGTCCATCAAAGTGGAAAAAAATGTTTGTTACCGGCAAACTCGGTTTTAGTATGAACTAGCCCTACACGGGTTGCATGGTTGCAATCGATAGGCGACGTAGGATGCAAGAGCGAGCGAAGGGCACCCAGAGATTATGTTTGGTTAGGTTAATTTAAACCCTTTACACAGAAATAGGAACCCCGCTTCTCGACACAGGATGCAATAGCGAGCGAATGAGAACTGGTTTGGTACAGCCGAAACTAGTTCATCCTAAGATCGGGTTTAGCCGGTAACATATTTCACACTTTAACGAATTGTACCCGGTAATTTGCAGATTACCTAGTTAATGCGCATATTAACGTATTCCGTATTCTAACGGCAACATACCGACGATGTAGTATCAATATCTAATAACTACAAAATCATGATTTTGCAGGAGGCGAAAAAAACGTTTCATTGCTATAGTTTTTAATATTTTAATAAAAAAGTTACTTATATTAAACAAATAGTAGGAAACGTCGTCGTCGATTCAAGACCTTATGTTTTTGCAAATATGAGCTCTTTCATATTTTACCTACGAATAGGCAATAAAGTGAAAGTCGCTACAATGTTAGTTATTAGATATTGACACTTCACCGTCGATATACTCGTACACTTCCAACTTCGTCATTATCTCGGACAGTACCGCCCTCCGCCTCCTGCGCTTAACCAGACATTCACATTCACAGCGTGTTTGTAGTACATTTGATAATAACAAGTAAAGCGCGCGTCATTTCGTACTGTACATTGCAAAAAGGATCTTTTGGCGCTCGAATGACGTTGACAGGGGCGCTGTTGGTACACATTTGTGCAATTACTTAGTGAAATTTCACTGAAAAAGTATTTAAAAAAAAAACCGAGTGTGCTTATGACCACACGACTAAAGTGAAACTTCTTTCGAAAAATAACTAAAGAATCACCGTTCGCGTAACGCTAGTATACTCGCAAACGAACTACTGACTGAGATATATACATATTTCATTTACTAGCTATAAGAGAAAGAGAGAAAGCACTGCTCTCTCTTGCTCCTTCACTGTGATACAGACAATAGACCTGCACTGTGCTTAGATATACGGAACGTATTTGGCTATGAGAGGAAGAGAAAAATAAAATGTGCGCGCGCACTGCTTTCTCTTGCTTATATCCCGCACTCAACTCCCGTTCGCCTCTCCCGATCACACTTTTCGTAACGCTTACGTCACGCGTTCGCCAGCTTACTCCCCAAGTCAAGCGTGCGTAAAGAAGTTTCACTTCAAAAAGATGTCGGAGTTAGTTCCGATCTTCGCCACGCGCCAAAATAACCTTGTGGCAATATTACTGTAATTAGATACGATCTAAATTCAAACCTATTTCCAGAAATTACAGCTTCCAATAAAAAAAAAACCGAGTGTGCTTATGACCACACTACTGAAGTGAAACTTCAAACGTATTTGGCTATGAGAGGAAGAGAGAAAGAAAATGTGCGCGCGCACTGCTTTCTCTTGCTTATATCCCCCACTCAACTCCCGTTCGCCTCGCCCGTAGCCCTTAGAGATGGGTCGTACTTGCAAAATCGAGTACCAGGGCTTCTAAGTACGTCCACCTTAAGAAACCAGGGCCTAAAACCAGGGCTCGAGATACTTTCAAGTATTTTCTATCTGCATCGAAAACTGATCCATAACTTCATACAAATATGAAGTACAATCGCGTAATCAAACAAAAGCCCTGTTGGAAGTAAAAACTACTTGCATAGGAAATTGATCAATGACTTCGAATAAATAAGGAGCAAAATCGCGTTTACAAATAAATACTTGCAAACCATTAAAGTGAAAGTTTTTATTTCACGCTTTTTAGTGGGTCTGCTTATAATTTATCTAAGATACAATAGCCTAGTGATCATCGCCTTTTACAAACAAAATATTGCTTTTCCCGATGCAGGGAAGTTAATTAATGAGGAGTTCTCCAGGTCCACCATCAGCTCCATATCACCATTCACATTGTGACGAGCATGAATTGCTTAGCAACCATATTAAAGTAATCGAATCGCAACCCGTGAAATACTTAGATATTATTGAGTAGTTCCGGTGGCCATCTGTGGTCTTCATCATCAGTTCCACATCACCAAATAGTGCTTTCCGAGAGCAAATGCACGAGTTACTATAAAAAATACCCAAATCGCTATAGGTGTGCCTATAATATTTGAAGAGTTCCTTCGATTTCTCCAGGATCCCATCATCAAATCCTGCCCTGATGTTTTTAGACTAGATGCTGATAATCCTGGCTGCAGCATCAGGCCAGACTTGTCAACATTGCATTGAACTTAAAATTTAGTCCTGTTTAAAATGAGCCCAAACACGACTACGGTGCTGTAATTTCAAGGTTGGTACTTTTTCTAATGCTCCTGGCTTCAGCATTAGGTCTTTATGTACTTCGGTGTTCCTCATTAACAGTACGTTTATCCACACATCGAGCCCTTTTCAATGAGCCTTAACACGATATATCTGCTGTTAGTTGTCGAAGAGTTAGGTACTCTGCAGACTATCCTGACTGCAGCATCAGGTCATGACTTGATGATCATGAGACCAAATGTGGCAAATGCCCTATCAAACATCAAAACAATTGACTAAAACAGTCCTTGCCTGTTCGAGTAACTTCTTACTGTTAAGGAGTTGTAACTTCCATCATCAGCCCAGCTACCTGAGATGGTGACAACCATACGCAAATACACAAGATACTTCGTAAAATATGCGAAAAACAATAAGTGAGCCTATAAAATTTAAAGGTTGCCCTCGATAACTCTAAGATCCCATCATCAGATCCTAACTTGGTGACAGTGGGGCCACCTCAAAACTATCTACTTTGGAACAAAAAAAGAATTTTGAAAATCCGTCGACAATTGGCGGAGTATTCGATGAACAAACATACAAAAAAAACATACAAACAGCCGAACATAGTACCTCCTCCTTTTTGTGAAGTCGGTAAAAAATACTTGCATACGAAATTGTTCCAAAAGGAGCATGATCGCATTTGCGAAAACTAACGCGGTTGAGTACCTACGTATTTGAGCGAGTAGCCGTATAAGATACTTAATAGTCTTGCAAGTATTTTGAGTCGGTACCCGGTGTGCGTACTTGGAAGCAAATACCTGGTGTAAAAACCCGGTCGCATATTTATTCGACCGGGACCGGGTTTTTACACCAGGTATTTCCAGCTATTTTTTACGTACCTTCCCTACTCGCGATCACACGTTTTCGTAACGCATTCGCCAGTTTACTCCCCAAGTCAAGCGCGCCTAAAGAAGTTTCACTTCAATAATCCCAAATTACAGGTATGTGTTTTCAGAATAGTTTCACACTGCCACACATTGGTTAGTATTTGTGCATTGGCACAACTAATAATACGGTGTTCACGCATCAATTATACTGACGGCAGTCTATTCTAGTGTGTAATGTGTAAATGGCCGACAATTGTATTGTTACCCTATGTTTTGGTGTAATAGTGATATTGAATGTTCACGTGCTCAATTGCGTTGGAAATGCCTAATTATTTGCAGGACTTGTCAGTATGGAGCGGGGAATGCTTATGCGAATCCCGTACCCCTGGCCATAGGTAGAGGTGGAACACCGCGGTGGTTTTCGAGAGTCCGGCCCCTCTGTCCCCCCCACGATAGAGGAAGTCCATGAGGATTTCCACCGCGAGAAAAAAAAAGGACTTGTCAGTATAGAATGGTCGGCGAAATTGAAAATGCTTAGTAGGATTCTTTCCTCAAGAACTGAAGCATTTTCAAAATAATCATAAGTCGTCACTGACTTACTGCTTGGAAAACATCATGAGAACTTGGAGACTAGGGTTTAAAATTGCGAATTCGTAGTAAGCAACAAAGACTACCTATCCTGCGTATGCAGTTTAGTTTCCAAACAAATAAACAAATATGTGATATTGAAAAAAACACATTAATTCATACATATAAAGTTCCTTGTCCGCCATCTTAATTTTTCACCAAGTTATCTCACTCGTAAATATATATCCAGAATCCCTCTACAATTCACATTAAAGTACCTTCTGTGGCCATAAGTAATAAATGACTCAAACTTGGTACAAAGCCACATTTTTTTAAGTCCAACCAAGTTTGGACGACATATTTCATTTGAATATTTGATCTGAAATGTTTCCCAACTTTTCTGACTCGATAAAGTTTTTAATGTATGTGTTCTTTCTTTTTGATGTTTCAATTGAATTTTATGGATTATAAACATTTAATTTTTATTTGGTTGAGAAAAATATAAATAATTGTTTTCCATAATATTAACGTGAAGTATTTTCTGGATTCCTGTTAATATTTTTAGTTGAATAAGGATTGTAATAATAAATAACTGTCGCGATCTGCCCTTTAAGTGCCCTTTTGTTATCTCTTGACATGCTAAAGGAACAAAAATAAGGGAATAATATGACGTATTCTGTTGGCAAATTAATGAAACATGGGCGACGTTAAAACGGTGAAGGAAAACATCGTAAAAATTAAGACAGACATCCGCCAACCCGCATTGTACCCACGTGGTATACTACAAACATTACAGACTATTATAGGCGACGTTAATGCCGCCTTTTTTTGAGGTCTGCTCTGAGTTGTAGTCGCAGGCACTATTTTTAAGTTTGGATTCAAGCGTACAAAATGATTTTGCGCACGAAAAAAAGCTTTAGACCTAAATTGGAACACACTTTTCCTTAGTGTCACTCCCTAAGCACAATAGCAATAGGTTATATTTTACAATGACATATAGTTTAAGTTATTTTAGAAGCAAATTCGACTTCACGTAAGAGCTAAAGCGGTCAAGATGTCTCTCTTACGCGAGAAAGCTTTTCACACGTTTCGAACCCGATATTCTAACACGAGCGAGTCGCCTTCAATATTCAGAAAAGATCTTACAATTCACTTCATCTGGAACAAGGGTTAAAATGCGACGTTCAAAGATGACAATTCGGAATTTTTCCAAAGTTCGAAATTCCGAAGTCAAGGATTTTCGCGGGCTTTTAGAAGTCTGAGCGGATTTTTCCATTTTTTCATCGTCATGATATGCATCGGTGGGCGGCCTGAGAATCATAAAATGCATATCGTATAAGTGAAACTCGATGGAGCGCGAAATTCTTTGAGATTATATTCAGGAACCGATACAGGCGGGTAGAGGAGTTCGCATATTTATGAGATGTTTGCTCTGTGGAGATTATGTAGTAGATCGCTACGGTCACTTGACGTCAAATATTCAGGGCCCGTGCCGTGCTGTGGCAGAGGTGACGAGAATATCAAGAAGGGTTTTGTGTTATGCTGCAGTGAATTATTTGAACCGAAAATTTGGTGAAAGGAACATTTACGGTGGCTTCTTTTTTGGAACCAAATGAATAGTAAAAAGCCAGATTCTTTTCCCGATTTAAAAATTCTGAAACTGTGTTAAACGGTCGAAAAATGATTACTTTGCCAAGAAGTGAAATAACATAGTGGTATATTGATACCATATAATATTCACTTCTTGAGTAATACCAGCCGCACGGGTCGATCGATCAGGTTAAACTACGCTTGCTTCGAAATTGGTCCGTGGATTTGTGACCATCTTTACATACCAAGACCCCTCCGTGCCTCGGAAAGCTCGTTAAGCAGTTGGTCCCGGCTGTCATTCGTGGTTCTTTGACAGTCGTTATGAGTCATCAGAAGCCCGAAAATCTGACAATCAGTCTTACCAAGTGGTATCGTATTACCCAGTAACTGGGTTGTGGAGATCAGATAGGCAGTAGCTCCATGTAAAATACTGGTATTCAGCTGCATCCGGTTAGACTGGAGACAGACCCCAACATAGTTGGAAAAAGGCTAGGCAGATGATGATGTTATTCACTTCTTACATCAAACACACTTTTCTTTATGTACAATGAAAAACTTGGTTTTTCATTATGACTAGTACAGAGTTTTGATTACAGCTATCCTTCCAACGACGATCTACAATAATACCTGAACACAATACGCCTACATTGAAAACAAACCAACATACTTATAACCACTCAAACTATAACCAGCATATAAGTTCCGTGACAAACTTATACAGGTAGGTACCTACGCTTACACGGGCAACTAAAATTGCGCAACTCTTGGCAATTGAACGAGATACTTACTAATACTACCACTTCGGGCAATAAATACAAGGCGACTAACAAGACGGATGTAAGTGAAAACGCTAGGGGGAACGCCCTACAAAGACAAATAACACAGACCTTATTAGTGCCGTTCTTCAAAAAGGTCAAGTGCCTGATACTCGAAACCGACACGCGTGTTTCAACAGATTTGTATGAACTTGGACGAAGCTAAACGAGTATGTAAGTATAGGAGTAAGTGGTATTCTGTAGTTCTTGCCTACCCCCTCTCGAAAAAGGCGTGAGTTTATGTATTTTTGAAGTGAAAACTTCTTTAGCGGCGTTGTACACTTTTTTTGTAATGGGTAAAAAATGTTAAGCTCGCGTCAGGACACGTGACCTGATCGAAAATTCGTAAGACGGATGGAGAGTAGGCAGCCGGCGCGGCGTAGGAGAGGAAGTATCTAAAATCATTTTGTATCTCTTTCTACGGCGCGGCGAAAATGTATGCCTGCTGTTTCGTTTAGGCGGCGCAGGGCGCTTGCGCGAATGTTCGTGTGTGTTTATGTTACAGCGTGCCACGCGCATCCATGGATGATGACAGCTGATGGCTCGACCGTCTGTGTAGTGGCAACATTGCTGTCTATTCGTAAGATTCGTGTATATAAAGTGTTTAAAATATGGAAATTGAACAAAGTTCATCTATTAATGAAAAAAGTAACGAAGAAATAGCGAAAGAAAATTAGTTATATTAATTCAATTAATAGTTGATTTATTTCAACGCTAATATTCAAGTTTTCACTTCTGCCGGCACTCCCGGGGTGCAACCCGTCTTTTTTTTTTATTGCCTAATGACGCTCTTCACCTCGATCACGCCTGATGGAAAGCGATGGTTGAGGTCTATGATGGAACGAGCGTGCCCAGAAGATGCCTAAGGCACTGGAACTCCCACGCATCGACGAAACACAGCAGGCTGCTTGACGCCAGACCCCGGGTGGAGGATGGTCGCATACCAGGCGGGTGTTAGCCCTACCACCGCAAAGGAAGAATTAGCCAGTCAAATAAGGTGTTGGGTGTGAGCGCTCGGTCAGTTGAGTAACTGTCGGAACAAACTGCGCTACACGAGGAGGCCTCGTCATGCATCCCAATGTATATATCTCCAGAAAGTGTAGCTAGCAACTATGTATGTGTATAACCACGGCTTAAGACGAGACAATACAATGAAATTAACGCTCGCAAAGTTTCAGCGGAACAAATTCAGGACGTGGAAGTAAGTTTTATCTAGTGTAAACTAGCAAGATTAAGTTTCTGTAGAACTTTCAATGGGATTGTATGAGATCGTCCCAATTCCTGGTCGGATATTAGGAGTGTTGACTATTGTTGGGCAAGGGACTTTGGCAATGGATGCCGCTCTTTTGTACCTACTTGAATTTGGGTGAGGGTTTTAGTTTCAATGTCAGCAGGTGAATGTTATGTTGATCTATAACTATTTGAATGTTATTAAAGTATCGATCAGATGTTGTTTATATTCGTGAAGATAATGGTTGGTTAGTATAGTTAGTTGGTTGGTTAGTTGGTTGGTTGGTTAGTTGCTTGGTTGGTTAGTTGGTTGGTTGGTTGGTTGGTCAGTTGGTTGGTTGGTAGGTTATAATACAATGTTTATACTTGTAACACCTTTTTAACATGTATTATGCAAATAAATAATTTGATTTGATTTGAACTTACCCCTTGTAATTGAACTTCCACCTTTTTTCAAACATTCCCTACGCTCTGATACAAAATTCCCCAAATTCACAAATATGATAAGTTTTTTTTAATACAGTAACCAGTTTCACAACCTAAGCTTAGGTATTCGTATAGATTCGTACGAAATTATGTGACAAATCACACTATCACACTAATATTATAAAGGCGAAAGTTTGCGAGTGTGCGTATGCGTGTGTGTGTTTATATGTTTGTTACTTCTTCACGCTCAAACGGCTGTACCAATTTTGATACAATTTTGCATGGAGGTAGCTGATACCCTGGATTAAAATATAGGCTACTTTTTATCCCAATATTCCTACGGGATCGACTTTTACGCGGGTGAAACCGCGGGGCGCAGCTAGTAATGTATAAAGCCTCGCATGTCTAGTGGTCGCCAGCGCTTCTGATGGGAATAAGGTCTTGCATTCGATTCCGGGGATAGTATTACTGCGTTTTTCCATCTTAAACTTCTCAGTAGCAGCCCGGAGTATGGATTTGTGCCTAATAGGCTCGCCCCTGTTACATGTGACTTAAACAAAACTAGCGAAATGTGGGTGTAGTATAGATTCCTCTGCCTTACCCTTCGGGGTATACGGCGTGATGTTACGTTTTGAATGTAATTAGATCAAACTCAAACTCAAAGCATTTATTTAAATTAAACCATGTACAGGCACGTTTGAATTGTCAAAATTAAATAGTCGGTCAGTTAGTCAGAAAGTTGAAGCTAGTTGCCCATTCTAAAGCGTAGATCTCTATGGAGAAGAACGGGCTAGAAACTCCATGGACACTCTTTTAAATCAAGAATATTACAAAATCCTGGGTACATTATTCTTGTTGCTTCTATATGTGAGAACAATGTAAAAAAAAAAAACACAAATGAAGAAACAATTCAAAATTGGGAGATGACCAGTCTCAACCTACGGCGCCCGTTCACGAACATGACGCGTGGATCAGCACCATCCAGTTCATCCATTTTGCAGGGAACCGAATGATCTAACACACGCGCCACCATCAGTGAGACATTTAAGTAAGCATGACACATTCTCAACTACCATGCTCTTTCAAGTCAACATAAAAAAATCATAATAAACGGATCCATGGTTCTTAGTTCTTACATTTACAAAATTGAAGAAATGCTTCTAAATGATCAGATTTTATCTCGAGTTAATGAAACAAGCCACTTACCACACTAAAATACACTTAAATTCGAGATTATAACAGCAATTTCCCTACACGTTGAAAAATTCAACACACTTTACTTATAAAGACATATCGAATGACTTATCTTGCACGTACTCCGACAACAATGACACAGTTATCAAGTCCGCAGTGAAACAAAGTTGTTCCCACGTTTACACAGTACCGATGCAAACGAAATTGCTAAGCCGTTCCATTGCAGGGCACACTGGTCCACAAACACGTTTCTATAGTTACATTTACTACTACGACGACGGCTGGATCGCGATACTGTATTAACAGTATTGTTTGTTGGGTGTTAAATAGATGTACATATTTCGTTGTTAAGGTTGCATTCGTGTTTGTTTAGATTCTAACCAACAGTTAAGCGATGTGATAAAGAAGAAAGAAAAAATAAGTTTAAAAACTAAAACCCGATTACTGAAAAGGATGAAACAAGTACAGTAGTCGGGTTTTAGTTTTTAAACTTATTTTTTATTTAATTATTTTGGGGCTTATTTCAGTAATATTTTTTAAATGTGCTGATTAAGCCCTTTCATTTGATAACCCACACGGCATGATTAAATTTTTTTTTTTTTATATCATGACTTTATGTCCGCTAGATGGCGCCATATTCAATTTATTGTGACATCACATAGCCTATAACCAGCGGACGATCAAGATGCTTCCAACGATACCTCATTTGTCCTATTATGACAAGCAGTTTAGAAGTTATGAGGGAACAGATGAACATACTTACATACATACATACCGGTCAAACTCATAACCCTCCTTTTTGCTTCGCCGTAGTCAGGTAAAAACTGACTAATAACGGAACCGGCGAATTAAATAAACTGACAAATGAGGAAACTGACAAGTGTTACGCGGACTCCTGATAACTTTGAAAATTATAGATCAATTCTATGCCACAGTTTTTAGAGGTTTAATCTTTATCAGACATCATTAATTCAAAATTTATATTTATATAAATAAAGAGGTAATTTTCTAATTTTCATAGTATTTATTTGTAGCCCATGTTAACTTGAAAACCTTTTATCAATAATGCTCTATTTAAATCAAAATTTACAAGAATAAAGCCTATTGAAGCGTAAAGTGAAAGCGACTTCAAAATCTAAATATTCATTAGTTATACCTACTGAGGGGCATCACAAACGGATTTTGTAAGTGGTATTTTAAAATACTTAATACTATTTTAATTAATTTAACTAAGTTATAAATGTCAAGTATTATCAAAATATTTGATCGTTAATGTCAGTCATTTCTATGAATTACTTTACAACATTGATCCCTTTAAATATTAAAGATATGCTTACTGACTTTCTCAGAGCAAATCATCTCCCAATGCCTGTAGGTAATAAAACTTTCAGGGGTCTCTCGGCAACCATGCTATTGGAGAAATAATAATTCAACAGTGATGGACCGATACTAGTTCAGATTGCGAAAATTGCCTAAGCATTAACGGCTGTAGTTCCAACAGTTCTGCAGTTTTCACTTTGAAATTAATATACGATAAAGATGAGGACTACTGCGAGGTGTCATCGGTTGCGAAAACACGATTGCGTACAATTTTCTCGATACAAAGAAGTCTCAAAGTTACCTCTAAACCGCAAAATAAAAGGAGAATATTCAATGAAAATTTTCAAATTAGGCCATGAAAATTTGCAAGCTAATCGAACTATGCATAAAGCAGGTGTCATAGGTTCGTCTTTATTTTTTTAATCGTTAAATTTAACGTAAAAAGATGAGATCCGAAATATCCAGCTTTATAACCACTCATACCTTGAACCGCTCTGCCGCCCGGCCCCCGACAGGACCCCGATTCAGTATTTGTCAGTACCGCTTCGGCTATCAGACGCGGAACCCGTGTCACTTTGCTTGCGCTCAAAAGACCCGATTGACAACGTTTTATGTTCTGAAGAAATTATGTAATAAAGTAAAATGAAATATAGATGTAAAATATTTTTATTTTTTCCAAATTTTGTAGTTTTCATTCATAAAATAATTTTTGAAATGGTTTAAAATCGTAATCTCATGTCAATGTCAAAACATTGTCAGAAATTTAGGGAGGTAAACGTACCTATTTTAGACAGTTCCCAATGTGTAATGGTGTTTTCAATATATTCAGCAAAACTATTTTTATAAATAATTTTATCTATTTATTGATACAGGGTGTAAAAAGACTTATAGCCGTCGTACATCAAACTAAGAAACATTGCACAAAACATCTGTGACAAAAGTAATTGCTGGAAATCGACTTTAATTTTTGGTGTGAAAATTTGCTGTATGCGCACTACCACAAACAGCAAATTTTGCACCTGCATGTAACTGTACAGGGGTCCTGGAGGTATTTAAAGTTGTGTTGTGTAGTGTTGTGTTAGTTGTGTTTCGTAAAAAATATCGTTTATGCTCACTAGTTCCTTCGCGTAGTTCCTTTGAAGGAACTACTGAGAATTTTTGGATCAGTAGTTCCTTTGCAAAAGCTGAAGGAACTACTGAGACTAGATATTTCCTTTAGCAGTTCCTTTGAAGGAACTACTGAGAACTTTTTGATCAGTAGTCCCTTTGCAAAAGCTGAAGGAACTACTGAGACTAAATAGTTCCTTTGGAGGAAATAAACATATATAATGCTGCCCGCTGCTACCGCATGCAGGACCGTAGGTTCGGTAGGAAAAGAAAGAGAAGCGCGATGACACAACGGTGGTAATTTATTGCAAATATGAAGCTATTATCTATTTACAAAAACTATTTAATAAAAAATAATCCATCACTGAATGCAGTTTGGCATCAGAAATTTAATGGTATATTTTTAATTATAATTAAAAATAAAATACTTTTACAAACCATTAAAGTAAAAATACTTGCATACGAAATTGTTCCATAGACTCTTACCACACCTCGGACACTCCATACAACGCTCGCAAAATAATTACCTATTACTACTACATAAACAAATGAAAATGCGAAATCTTACAAACAGTTTATGTAAATACGAATTCGGAAAAGCATCACAATATCCAACCATCGTGATTAAAACTCAAATAAAACTTTTAAATCGCATAATTGTGTGTTCGTATCAGCAATACAGCGCTGCGGGTCGCGAGCGCCCTTGCTAAAGAGTCGGCGACGAATACCTCGAAGTGCGGGGTGAGGTGCGGTATCTGATATGAGGTCGAGGAAGGGAGTGTCCTTTCTGTACGTAGTACTATTAAGTATTCTGTGCTCTTACTGATAAGGAGCATGATTGCATTTGCGAAAACAAACGCGGTTGTTGAACTATTGGAGTACCTACGTACTTGTGTGCGTACTTGGAAGCAAATACCTGGTGTAGAAACCCGGTCGCATAAATACGTACCTTCCCTACTCGCCCGATCACACGTTTCCGTAACGCGTTCGCCAGTTTACTCCCCAAGTCAAGCGCGCCTAAAGAAGTTTCACTTCAAAAAATTTTTGACAAAAAATACCGACTCCCAAAAATACTACAAAGTGAAAAATAACATTAATTTCGGATGTCGGTGTCTTTGGATTTGTATATTACTTTTTTGCCACCGACTTCCGAAATTAAAGTTATTTTTAGTTAAAAATCTTATATATATCCAAAAAATGTATGTAATGTGCCGTCCATAAAACATGGAATAGAAAGTGAAACAACTACCATGGAACAACTAGCATCACAATTTAATATTAAAAAAATAGAGCCTTGTGGTCTTTTTATTGATAAAGAGTTACCTTTTCTAGGTGCAACTCCGGACGGAGTTGTGCAGGGAGAAGACACAATAGTAGAAATAAAGTGTCCAATTTCTGCATTCAGGACTTCGTTGGACGATGCAATAGATTAAAAAATATAAGGTTTTGGAGGAAAACGAAAGATGGACTTTCCATAAATTTGAAACATCCTTGGTACATTCAGGTGCAGGGACAACTACACATAACTGGTAGAAAAACATGTATTTTTGGCGTATGATCGGGATGTAAAAATCATATTAAAACTGAAATTATACAGAAAGACGATCATTATTGGGCAAAATTCATGAGACCTAAATTAACAAATTTTTACTCATCAATCATACCTACATGTTGCCAGAGTTATGTGATACCAGACATACACGGAATGTGGAAATTAGGGATTTAAGGGAATTCACATAAATGTTCTTGCTTTCGTCATTCTCCTCCTCTTGATTCCTTTTTTTTTAATTTAAATGTTTTCATTAAAAACAACTTATTTTAAAATTCGTTCTATTCCAAACCTCCGTTAAAGCCAAAATGTATGAAACTTTATAATTGACATCAGTCATTCCGATGACGTATTATTATGCATTATAACCATTGCGTGCTCTTGACAGTGCTGGGTTGCCAGCTGTTTTAGAACCCAATGGCTCGCGACGATTGGAAAAGACCAGACAGATTGACCATAATGCCTTAGAAGTTAGGTCGGCCTTTGGTGTGTGATGCAACATGTATCGACTACCTTGCGCCACCCCATCTTCCTATTACGGTTGGCTGTGCTAGTGCGATTACTGCGGGTGCAGAAAACCTCAAACAGCGCAAATAGATACTCTAATCTTATTCCGACTTATATGTACCAGCCGTTTGGGGCTGATACACTAGGGCCATAAGGTCCGAGTGCCTACTTAATTTTTCGAGAAATCGCCAAGCGATTGGTCGACTCTTCACGTGACCAGAGGACTAGCCTATTTTTTGGCCAAAGATTCAGCAAAAAGAAAGTAATTTTAAGGCTTTGTCATGGCAAAGGATTTTATTACTAATCAAGTTATTTTGAATCTTATTTCAATGAGTTTAGAATTCATGTTACTTTATTTCGATACCACGATGCCGGGAAATGACGCGACGTGCCGCGGGACGCTGCGGCATGACGCGACGCGCCAGGGATGCTGCGGCATGACGTGTCATGCCGTTTCATTCCACGTAATGCCGCGGCGCGCCATTGCATCCCGCGGGACGTGTGGGTCACGTTGTGTCGAGGAATTATGATTGCTAAGCTAGTTGAAATAAGATTGAAACTTGTGCTGCGGTCATTTCGGTTAATGGGACGCAGTCCGGTCTGTGCGGGCTTTCAGCAGGATGCCACGGAACGCCGCGGGATGCCGCAGCACAACCTGCCGTGGCACGCTGTCAGTGAGCTGAGCGCCGGCTCTATTTGGCTGTCGATGTCTTATGGTGACAAATATATGGCGGTAGAGCAATGGTCTTTGGTCGGTCATAGAACACTAATGAAGTAGGTACTTATATTGCGGATTTCGATATAAACTGTATTTGCTATGCGAATGATGAGTGTCTCATGTTTGTTTTGTTATACCTACTTATTATTTATCTGCCCATTTAAAAGAATTTTATATATACTGTACATACAATGTGAATGTAATAAATTAATGTTAAGTTTAATCATTTTATTTCTTGACATCCTTCCAACAATAGTTCAGTTCACCCTAACTAAATCAGTATGTCAGTGCGAGTGGGATAGAATGATACATAGCGCGGGGAAGTGGGGACAAAATCTGAATTTTAGCTGAACTATTACAAGCCCTTAAGCTTCTATCTCTCAAAAGAGATAAGATTCAAACGAACAAAAGAATAAAATAACAAAATCCATTCACACAGACTCCGATCGAAGGAAAACTTTTCTTTCGAAACATTATTTCAACCTTAAATCGCGACTTTGACGGCAGTTCTGAAATGTCCCTGCTGACATTTATCCTGGTAAAAGAGACGTTTAAAAACGTCAAATTTTTCAACTTCATGTGGGTTTTCGCCGGCTCTCATTAAGTCTTTCAACATTAAAGTTAGACGCTCTCGTAACATCTTATTTGCTTTTCGGAAAAATTCTGAATGTGTATGAATAAAATTTGAATCTGTTAAAAGTTTAGCTGGTGTTTGGTCTGCGTATGAAGTGGAGCTAATGGGACTAGATCCGGTTAAATGGACTGGCGATGCGAAAAAATCATAGCGAGTAGTTTTATACATAGTTATAGTACGTTTTTATCGAATAGTTTGGGTTCAGTTACGCACGGCGACATATCAAGTTACATTTCCAGTTTTCGCTGCCTCATATTGTATAGACTTTTCGCACAATGAGACGCCTATTCTGAAAATATATAGCTTAATATATCGCCGTGCGTTTTCAGCACAAACTTATCAGTTTTGCTTTTATTTATAAACGTTGCTTACAAGTTAAGAAATGTCAAAAGAAATATCTTTAGTCAGTAAAAGAGGATTGCTGAATTTATGCTCAATAATGTGACTCAGCCCCAACACAGATCTCGCTGTTTCGCGATTGGGTAATTACCGATACGAAAATTATACGGTTCGAAAACTAGCACCCTAATTGAGGTACAACTTTGAGATTCAATCACAATCCGAAAGCTGCTAAGTTGCTAATCCATTGCTTCATATGTTTGAAAAAGTCAGCTAAACAACGTAAATAACGCAATGAATGTTGCTGAACTGTCAACATGAAAGGCATGCCATTAAAAGTATGTTACGCAATTACTCTGCTGATCACTTCAAAAGAATAAAGTAATAATTTGTGAACATAAAATATTTATTTACTACGTACAGTACAAGTAATGTTGTTCGGCAAACAAATATTTACATAAGCAAATCGAACTCTTCCAATAGCCCTAAAAAAGCCAAGACGAATATAAACCTCCCATAGAATTACTGCTACCTTTTCTATTATCCCTTACAAAGTCCACGGGACAGGCGACCCGTAAACACGGAAACATTATGAGACATTTTATCTTTACAAAAATACAGGTAAAAATTAACTACCACACGTAAAATCCAGAGAGCATGAAGTATGAATGAGTCGAGGTGTCATTCAAGGTCAGCATTCATAGAAACATTTGCGCTACGCTACGCTTTCTATCATTGTAACAAAAAGCACTTTTGTGTGTATTTAATTACTAAACCTTGTGATCAAAAGAATAGAATACTCTTTATTATGTACACAATATAAATTACAGACATAAATATAGAAACTTTACAATGGGTGACATAATAGGCGGTCTTATCGCTTAGAGCGATCTTTTAAAGACAACTTTTGGATGGATTAAAAAGGGGATGGATTCAATATTCATGCGTGGCCCACTAACCCAAATTTTTCTTTCTTTCTGTCTCTGAAAGTTTACTAGTGTTTGTCGCTCTTAGCTTGGATCTTGTTGACACCACCGCTGATACAACCTAAAATGTCATACAAAAACTTGGTATAACTATTTACCCGGCCACGAGTTAAACGCTCAAGCGACACGGATCTTGTGACAGCGACTGCGGAGAAAACAAATGAAAGAAAGTTAAGGTGAATGCGCAGTTGTAGACCGCGAAATTCAAATTTTCTTAAGTTTTTAGCAATTTTCAGGTCAGTGTCACGTTGTAACTTGATCAAAATATGATTCGCGACTATAACAGATATTTATTTACAGAATTAAAATCATTAATACTTCTTTCTAAGTTAGATTTCTACCATAAGAACAAATCTCGTATGGAAAAGTGATTATGGTAGAAATCTAACTTAAATAGATATTTTAATGATTCTAATTACTATAATTCCAGCCAATAATAGCCAGCGACGGATCAAAACACATAGGTGACGCTCGCGAGTATCGCTTGACGTTTGTCCACCACCACCGTCACCGAGAACGAAATGGCGCAGAAATACTACACTCCACCGAGTTCGGTTGCGGTAGACGAACGATCGCCGTCACCGGGACGTCACGTTCGGTTCGAATAATCTCGTTTCAGGGTGACGTTTGTCCTTTGACTTTCTTATGGCGTTGGTCCACCATAGCCATTCCCAGTGATAGCGGTGGTGGACGAACGCCAAAAGAAAGTACACACAGGCCTACAGACCCGACCCGACTTAAATGCGTAGTCTCATTCATACTCTCACTCACCTCCTCGCCGTCCAACCACAGTATAATAAATATACAGTAGAACATCTTCATACAAACGTGCCGCTCTCGGTTTGAATGTGTGCGTGCGCGCCGCGCGCCGTGTCGGCACGCGATTTCACGCACACGCTAGCATAATATATGAGGGAATAAGGTGGCGGCAGTGCGGGCTGTGCAGCGCGACTGTGAGCACGCGCGTACGCTACATGACCGCTTGCGTTCGTCAACTCTCGCCGGCGGCGGCCACTTAAATTACGAGTATCATGACTTCAAAAAGGGGAAAAAAATATTGTAGTGTTTTCGGGTGCCTCAATAATGATTTCGCAAACCCGGACTTATCATTCTTCATAGTTCCTACTCAACCAGAAATGTAAGTACCTACTTATACTTAAATATTATTAGAAAATGTGGTATTGTATTGTTTATTTCACAGTTTATTTGCTTTATTAAGAGCGTAGCCGAGTCGCATTTTTCCATATAAATGTATTCCCAAATTTACTTTCTGAATACTATGTTTAGAGCTAAAGTTTATTTTAAGAAGTCTAGTTTTTAGTGTCCTTCACCACACAATCCTCACTTTTGAAAACTTCTTATAAATCAATTTTGAGAACGCCAAAAAATAGTCAAGAAATAGTCGTCTCCAACCATGATAATTTCGACCTGGTTTACTATATGGAAGTATGTTAAATATCCACGTGAACTTCTACATACATTTTCGAGTCAAGTACAGTCGAGCACAAAATTATTAAGTACTTTTTATGGTCATCTTATTTTTTGGTTGTATTAAAAACGGTATAATTGTTGGTTATGTAGCTATTTTGGGTAGTTATTTTATTTATTTATTCTTTACTAATAAATAAGGGCAACAAAGGAGCTAAATCAATAATAAATACAAACTGATGAGTTACTTGCTTGATATTATTTTGAGAGCTTGTCACATCACATCACTCAGAACTACTTACTACTGAAGTCTCTTGTGCGAGATCTAAGCCGGAACTGATTAAATACACAAGCAAACTATCAAAGACATATTTTTATCAAAGGGTGCCGACAATTTGGTTTACAATACCAGCAATAAAACATGTTGAGAATAATAAAACAACACAATGAATTTTAGTTTTGGGAAAACCAATAATTACCCTGTGTCGCCCCAGCACCGTGGGAATTCTGCGTGATCATTATTTCAAAATTGCATAAAATTGGGTTTCCCAACCACCGAAAGTAAAATTAATGAAACTAATAGGTCGATCGTCCTGCACACTAGGTATTTTATTTAGTCAATTCACGATCAACTGAATGATATAGAATTTAAGATGCCCTGTCCATGCTTTCCCAAAAGCTTTTTACAAAAACTTTACATAAGAATGAGAATTTACTTTACATTAACAAATAATAATAAAGCGTTCCGGACGTGCAGAAACAGGAGAAAAATTTTCTCGGTATCAAATTTGTAACTTAGTATTATAAATGTTATGTGAATAAAGGCTTTTTATTTTTACTAAATTTATAAATTGGTAAAATATTCAATCATAATATGCTTTTTATTTCATAAATTTAGATCAAGTGCTGCTTGTTCGAAAATATTAACTAAAAGTAAAAGTGACAACCCTGGGGATCAACGCAAGAGTAGGCTAATAACTCGGCGGGCGGCCTTAGATAACTTACTGTATATTTATTATACTGTGGTCCAACTATAAAAGCTACAGTTCCCAAGGGTAGCCGGACTTTCCGAGATACCTCCCCACGGCACACTCTCTGTCAAATAGATTCCTTTATTTTGCCACATTTGCATAGGTTTCATAATAAATGCCGCGAACGCGTGATAAATATTCAGTGGCCGCACAGTATTGTAAAATACAGCTGAAATGAATCGTGTTGGGTTTGCACACTTAGCTTTGGCTTCGGATTTGCATTTTAATTGGTGTAGTTTTTCGGGGTTATGAAAATTTTTGTTTGTGATTGAGAGACTTACAATTTGCATTTTTTTTTTACTTTAAGCAATTTTTGTTGTAAGTCGGTACTTCAATATTGTTAATAGAAGCGTTTTTGGTTACTTTTTATCAACTATGTAGTATTGTAATAGTGGGTTCACATACAGATCGCGTCAAATAACTTTGCCGCTCTGAAGCTAGCCGCTAGCCGTGCATGCGCGCTGCTGTTTGATTCCTACGATTAATTACTGCGCAGAGTAATTTGTTGCCCACTTCAGAGCGGCAAAGTTATTTGACGCAAACTGTACAAATAATTAACGAGTATTGATTACCACGGCTGGTCACTTTATTACTCCGAATTACTACTAAAGGACAACAAAATAGAGGACGCCATAAAAACGACCCAGCTGGTATCTTTTAGATTAGATTTATTTATTTCTGAGTATATGGTACATTTTCACATACACTACCGTTGCCGGTGTAGAAATATTAAAATTACTTACAAATTCAAAGTGGCCAAGTTTTCATAGGTACAATGTAATCATAGGACCTAGTTAGTTTGTCATCGAAACCCTATAGCCGCGTACGCACGAACGAACAAAAACATGGTGAACACGAACATCGAACACTTTGTTCGCACGTGCGTACCACTAACGAACATAACACTGTGTTCGTCAAAAATGTTCGTGGCGATCCAATATGTTCATGTTCACCATGTTTTGTTCGTTCGTGCGTACGCGGCTTAAGAAGAAGATATAGGTATTCCCATTAACATAATTATAAATTCGTTCATATGAAAATTGGTGATTTTTATACAATGTCAAGTTTTATAAGTGTGGTGTTCACTGTTATCTACCATTAGGGGCTTAGGGTTTAGGAATAAAACGGCCGAATTATCAGTAAGTACACAACCACCCAAAGGGAACGTCCTGTCGCGCCAACGGCTAAAGTAAAAGTGACTATTAGTATGTTGATCTATGAAAGTGACAGCTCCAGTGTTACCAGTGAGTTGAGTCTACATTTAATAGTACATCACATCTCTTCCTTTTTATATAAGTTGATTAAGTGATTTAGATGTTAACTTATGAAACGTCAGAAGCTAGGTGCACGGTTCCAAATGGTCGTTTCCTATGGAGAAGAACCGGCAAGAAACTCCATGGTTACTCTTTTGAAAATAAATTGGATTTTACAATGTTTTCAAATTACAATAGGTATGAGGACAGCGTAGGCCTATCAACAAGTAGGTACCAGGTACTTGATGAAATAAAATGTCTACCGATCTAAAGTCTACCAGGCCTACCAAGTCCTCACATTTACAGTTTTAGGTACAATACAGTAATAGCATTTATACTAAACTCCCATATCTGAATTTTCGTTATCTTTAACTTTCTATTTACCTTCATTCCTTTCCTTCCTTCTTTATTTCCTTTTCCTTATTTTTTGTTGAATTGTGTTGTCACTAAGTTTTGAATTTCGTAGCTATTTTTGAGATCTGTTAATCCATTTGTGTCTTGCGTACAGGTAGATTCCATGATTTCAATCTCTTTGGATCGATTACAATAATATTATTAATGATCACGGAAAGATTTCGCCGTCATTGTTTATTTTCGGCCACCAAACCTTAGTGCGTAACCTATCCTTCATGTTGACAGTGCTTGGTTGGCGTTGCCCTTCATGAGCTGCTTCTGATAGGTACCTATTTTCTTAAATGAGTTAAATGCCTTTTTAACCGGTCAAACTCCGCGCGTCGCCTATCGCCGACGAAACAATAGAAAATCAGTTGTGTCTCATTAACGGAGCTTGACAGATTAATTATATGTTTGTAATCTAAGGATTCATCACTTGATTTGCGTGCGAAACCATGATTTCGTGTCAAATATAACGTCTAGAGTCCGTCATTGTTTATTATGGAAATGGCAATATTTGTTAAAACAAATGCGAACTTATTTACCAAAGTCTCGGACACCAGAAAAAGCCCCGTGATAAACCAATATAAAACTTTTTAAATGTCGGTGGCTACAAAACTGCACGATTAAGAAAAAGTGTCATTTGTATGAGACCAATCATGTTTAATAAATCACCGAAATATTTAAAAATGACACATTTCAATATTTCAAACACAAACTTAAGGCTTTTCTAGGGGAAAAATGGTATTACTCCATTAATTATTTTCTAAATGACCGATTATTATAGACCTTGAAATTTGTTTAATTAAATCAATTGAATTGTGAATATTTTCAAGATTTGAATATTGTACCTTGACATTTTAGGTGTATTTTGACATTTTGGTCTTATTTTGACTATTATGTATTTATTGATTGTATTGAACTGTTATTTTATGTTTATCTGATAATTGTGTTTAAATTATTCTTATCTATTATTAATTAAAGCATCGTATTCATTCATTTAAATTTTGCATGTCGAATCTTAGGCAGATTACGTCAATGTCACATTACGTCAATGTCAACGCTTTTTAACCGACTTCTAAAAAAGGAGGAGGTTCTCAATTCGAATGTTTGTATTTTTTTTTTTTTTTTTTTTTATGTTTGTTCGCGCATAACTCCGTCGTTTGCCAACCGATTTGAAAAATTCTTTTTTTGTTGGAAAGGGTATACTTCCCAAATGGTCCCATGAAAATTTTATCGAAATCGGACAAGCGGTTTTTGAAAAATCAACAAAAATCTAAAAAAATATCTACATTGTCTACATTAACGATCTTTTTGTTTACTTTTTTGTGGGGTAGGTACAACTAAAAAGTGAAAAATAAAAACTTTTTAAAAAAAAAAACAACCGACTTCAAAAAAAACACTACAAAGTGATAAATAACTTTAATTTCGGAAGTCGGTGTCAAAAAACGAAAATGCGGAATCAACGACACCGACTTCCGAAATTAAAGTTATTTATCACTTTGTAGTGTTTTTTTTTGAAGTCGGTTGTTTTTTTTTTAAAAAAGTTTTTTACGAGTAAGGTAATAACATAATAAAATTAAGAGTGAATGAACCATTTCTTTCATATAAATACAGAACATATTGCTACTTGCAACACAACTACAGATATTTAGCGACCAATCCTGACCAAGCCCTTAAGTGTAACTGTCCGACTTAAGACACTTGGAGCATTTTTTCTTATGTCGAACTGTGTAACATAAGACATTCGAGAGGTTCTTCACGACCTTATTTGTATACTAACCTGCATTCTAGCAAATAAATAATTTGATTTGATTTGTCTTTTTTTTTTTTTTTTTTTTAATTTTTTCGACGGTTTCCGGTGGTCTACATGTCTCAATTGCTTTGATGTATTTATCAAGTGGTTTAATGCTTGATGATGAAAGCTAGTAACCCAGAAAATAAATAGCTTTTCGATAAACATTTATTTTTTTTGTTTAGTAAAACATGTTGCCTTCGAGCTCTGTTAATAATACGTTTTTTTTAAGCACCTGGCATCATGTCCTTTTTATCACATCCAACACAATTATGACGTCATCTTCTATTGTCATGCGAACGCAGAATGAGCATGACAATAACCATAACGGAAAATGATCAGCTCACTGAGATCTTTTGATTGATATTATCTCAGGTAATAATGCTTTATTTGCAGTACGCATATCTAATTATTCCAACAAGTACGAATTTCACCATCAGGCTTTAGAACCGGTACCATCGGAGAAATCGTCAGTGTTATTAGTTAAGTACTAACATAGGTTAAGACTATTGTTACTAACCCAATGGATCTCTGATATCTGAATAACTAATAACAATAATAAAATCCAAGAAGATGGTTTATTTACAGGGTCAGTTTTGTATAATTCCGCCCAATTTCTTATTTAGCTTTGGTTCCAAAGGAATGGGGACTTGCTATTAGACTGACTAACTGAAAGAGTCATTCTATCAATAGTGGTATCTTATTTAATATAATTAAACTTGGCAAACTTTGTTGTGAATAATAAATATATTTGCGAGACATTAGAGGTATTATTTTATTTGCCCTTCATCTGCAGTGTTTTAGGCAGGGACTTGAAACGATTTATCACGCGAACTTGTTTTATCACGCTGCTAAATATTAGCATATTTTTGGCATTATTTTGATAGTTCACACTTGATGTCACACTAACTGCTGACTATTTATGCCTCAACACACACACATATATATATATTTTTTTTAACGTTATATTTTTCACACCACTTTATTTTATCACGCTGCTAAATATTAGCATATTTTGGCATTATTTTGATAGTTCACACTTGATGTCACACTAACTGCTGACTATTTATGCCTCAACACACACACATATATATATATTTTTTAACGTTATATTTTTCACACCACTTTATTTTATCACGCTGCTAAATATTAGCATATTTTTGGCATCATTTTGATAGTTCACACTTGATGTCAGCACTAACTGCTGACTATTTGTGCCTCAACACACATATATATATATATTTTTTAACGTTATATTTTTCACACCACGTTAACGTTATATTTTTTAGTATCATTACACATTTTTGAACGATAACATTAGTCGTAATGGAACGAAATTCATTTCGTTTTCAAGTCCGTACACACACACGTTTCACACGTTGTTAGATACCTACTATTTTGGATATTAATATAATTATGTACTTGTATGTGTTTGCGTATTTCAAGTAACTCTGCATCTAAGCAAACTAAAAGTATAGGACTGGGACTAACCTTGATTTATTTTGTTACATTGCATATACTGGTCGGTTACACCAATGTATGTACTTGATGAGTTTTCACCCATTGATTGCATAACTAGCATAGTTTTATACCAATGTATGTACTTGATGAGTTTTCCTTATTTGCGAAGGTCTATCAAGCGGCCATCTCACTTATTTATTTATCAGTATTTTTTGTTTATTTTTGCAATGTTACTCAATATCATACTATTTATACCTATTCGTATTTTATTTTTTTATTTAAGTATGCATACACACTTCACGTTGCAGTATAAAACTGATTTACATCCGTCACCTCACACACCAGGTCCAGTTGAAAACTAGCGTCAGGCACTAGTTGTCTGGCATTTTTGCTGAACTGGGCCTTTTTTAGCGCAGCCGTGAGGCGCACTTTCCTGCTTATTTTTTTTATTTTATTTTTTCTTTTTTCATTGGACTTTATACTGTTTATTTGACCTTTATTTTTTATTTTTGTTTTTATATTATGTATGTATCTGGTGTATTGTGTGTCTTTTAGTTTGTGCTAAATAAATGTATTTTCTTTCTTTTGTCTTTCAACATTATAATAGCAGAAAGCCGTAGAAAAATCCAATCAAGCTGTATTATAGGTATTAAGCAGAATAATTAAGTCAAGTCGCAATGATAAATTTAAAGAAGCATACATACTATGAAATTATTTTACATAAACAGTTGGTATTTACCATTTACTCATAAAATGTTTATATTTAAATCCATCAGCTGGTTTACGATCGCTTACTCTGAGTGTGCGGTATTAGTAGCACATTATGTAGGTATTTTATTACCTACAATCGACCAACTACACAACAATGGAACATTTGTATTGGTAAGCGTTAACTGGCACTGTTTTTTAAAGACTAATCTAACCGAAGGTATCAGCCTGCTTACTTGAATTAGATTCAATAATTTATCGAATATATCAAATATTATAACATTGTTTTCGTTTTCAAGGTTGGAACTTCTTTCACTTGTGCTCTAGCTATCGTTGAACTTGTTTGAATGCCGTTCTGCAGATCTTTGGAAGTTTGCTTCTGCTACGATTTATTTTGTATTGTTGCTGTTGAAAATATTATTTCTTATGTTTAGTCAAACTGCTCTACACTTCATCTGTAATCAAGAATTTCGTGTTGCGGCAAGCTGTGATGAATTCTATGAATTCTATTGTTGATTGCAATTGCCAGTGCAAAATGCATTTGATTTTACTAAAATTAGTTCAATCATTAACCTTTTCAGATTTTATGACACTAGTTACTTTACTTCGATTTTATTGAACTTTTGTTAAAACTGGTACTTATATAAACGATATTTGTAGTTAGAAAATCTTTATTTACTCAAATGAAATTTACTACAAATTCCACTTAATGAGAAATATTTTAACTATGTGTAATGATGACATTCAAGAGCAGAGCTAGAATGGACCCACACAAATATTAAAAGAAGACAGCAATAATTTGAAGTACGTAACAAGACATTGAAGGTTATAAGTAGCATAAGATGCATACGAAACAAAATTAAAATTTTGTGGGTAAATTATTATTTTCGTCGGAACATTTCATTATTTGATTGAATAATATTTTCCGAAGGTATTATACTATTTACATACGGATTCGGTCAACAATACATATTTGATGTGGGTATTTAGGTATATATTAATTAAGATATCGTAACCAGTTGATTTACGAGTTGATTGATGTATTTAGTGACTCATTTCATCGATCTATGCAGCACATTCTCGTCTCAGCTGGTTACCAACGCAGCTTGTGCATAGATAGGTAGGTAAGTAAAGACACACATGAATGTAAATCGAAATTAAGTATAGCAAACACGTTTAGTGATTTTCGCTTAGATCACGGTCACTAATTTTGTCTTTTTTTTTTTTTTTCGTAATTTGAGCGATTATTTTACTTACTGCGCTTTTACTCGTCGCCAATGTGGTGTTCACTGTTATCTACCATTAGGGGCTTAGGGTTTAGGAATAAAACGGCCGAATTATCAGTAAGTACACAACCACCCAAAGGGAACGTCCTGTCGCGCCAACGGCTAAAGTAAAAGTGACTATTAGTATGTTGATCTATGAAAGTGACAGCTCCAGTGTTACCAGTGAGTTGAGTCTACATTTAATAGTACATCACAATAAGCACAATTTTATTATATTTATTTATTACTTAGGCCAAAAAAAAAAATTACTTTACTTTACTACCATAAAATTAATTTTCAATCATCATCAAACGAGCAAAGATTATACTTTCCATAATGGAGTTTTATCAAAAACTGAGCTCAGATCAATCTGCCTAGCCTTTATCCAAATATGTTGGGGTTGGCTAACCGGATAGAGCTTAATATCATTATTTTACATAGACTGCCTATCTGACCTCCAAAACCCAGTTACTGGGTAGCATACTCCTACGAAAGACTGGTTGTCGACTTTTGGGCTTCTGACTACCCGTAACGACTGTCAAAAATCTATGAATGACAGTCGGGAATTCGGGATCTACGGCTTAACATACTTTCCGGGACACGGACGGCTCTCGATCGTGTACTGGCTGGTCACCTATCAACGAATCGACCGCAACAAGCGTAGCTCAAACATTAATTTATCAGTGTGGCTGTTATGCCTCCTTAAAATCTGAGCTCATATATTAGAATATCCATACCGTAAACCGGGGTTAGTTTGAATCACGGGGTTAATTTGATAGAAACTTCTTATCGACATAAAATTGCAAATTGCGTAAAACGGAACAACTTTTGGTAGATTTTTTTTTCGGATGACTACCTTGGTAAACTGTCACAATCCTTTTTGCGGGTGCGCTGGTGATGACACGTTGTTTCATGCAAAAAAAGGTAAGTTTTTTATCAATACCGATTTTTACCAGATAAAATGATTTATTGGGACTACTTTCAGATTCTATGTTAAAAACGGGGGGTTCCAAAGTAACCCCAGAATCATTTTGACTGTGATCACTTTGTTTTATTTTTCTTTCTGAAAAACTAATCGATTTTTTTATTTTTTTTTTTTTACTTTTACAGAGAGAACTATAAAAACTGATATTTACATTTTTTTTTAATTTTTTTAGAACCACGCATTCAAAAATTACAGTCAATTAAAGTTCAAAATTGATCAAAGTAACCTCAGTTTACCGGTACTAATATTATAAATGCGAAAGTATGTCTGTCTGTCTGTTACCTCTTCACGCTTAAACCGCTGAACCGATTTAGATGAAATTTGGTACAGAGATAGCTTGAGTCCCGGGAAAGGACATAAAATAGTTTTTATCCAAATATTCCCACGGGATCGACACTAATGCGGGTGAAACCGCGGGGCGCAGCTAGTATTATATAAATGCGAAAGTATGTCTGCCTGTCTGTTACCTCTTCACGCTGAAATCGCTAAACCGAGTTTAGATAAAATTCGGTATAGAGATAGTTTGAATCCCGGGAAAGGACATAGGATAGTTTTTATCCCAATATTCACACGGGATCGACACTTATGCGGGTGAAACCGCGGGGCGCAGCTAGTTCTAAATAATACGACAGCAATAATATAATCTAAACAATAAAACTTCTATCTACAATATATTTCTGTGCGCTCCTCTATAAAATTAAACAATTTAAGTAGAACTATCGAGATAACAAGCCCTTCATGCGAGTGTGTGCGTGAGTTATCGCCCTGCTGGGAACACTTCCCTTTCAAATGGACTCCGATATATTTCGCTTATGAGACTTTAGGATATCATGTTGTACGGGTTTTGTAAGGAATTATTCATAGAGGATAGTTGGTTAATTTTTATTTTGGTATCCAAAACAATAGTAATTTTAATTACTTTACATACTTAGTATTGTATAAAATCAATTATTTTCTAACTGAACAGACAGCTGTGCTGCTAAGGAGTTTGTTGCGCCACTTTTTCTCCCCAGCAAAAGCACTAGGAAGTGGTGAAGGGCGGGCGTTTTGGGGGACTGTCTTTTGTCATTTTGACGTTCGAAAAGTGCTGATTCTTAGCCTAGTTTGAATAAATGACTTTTGATTTGATTTTGAAGGTTATGCAAAATTCTGAAATACAAAATCCTAACCCTACATCGAGGTAGGTACTGATAATATTGTATGACCAGATAATAACTTTTTTCAGAATCCTTTACGGCACATTCAAAAACAAACTTTACGCTCATAATATTCAATGTTAAAGCTAGATCGTCCACTGTAAGTTCTTTCGATTTACTAGTGCTTTCCCATGTGTCGAGTGTCATCAATTCCAAAATGAAAAGGGTTTAATAATTACAAAAATAAATTAAAACAATGTGGCTACCCCTTACAAAATACACGTCCAATAAGGAACAATTTTTTCAACGCGTAGCGGATTGGTTATTTACTACGAAAGCGTAGCCCGCGTAGCAGTGACATCTTCATTGGAGCTACGGCGCGCCGTAGCAACAATACAATGTAATATTCAATGATATATACTCCATACAACCGATTTGCTTTCAGTGAATATGATTATAAAATTAACTCTGACTCAATTAGATTTCATTGGAATCCATTGAAAAAGGTGTACTATTTAATTGGTGAGTTGGTACGGTTCAATTGATTCGTGTTAATGAACGCGCCTCTCATTAAAAGTAATGAGCGGCCGCGTTTGACGGTTACGTCATTTGAGCGCGCCGTTTGAGAGATTAACGAGCTAAGGACCAGGATTGTGTTGTTGTTGGATAAGGAGGTCTAGGGTCAGTGCATTAAGCTATCTATGTAGCGTAACCATATACAAAATGTTAAAAAATTAACCTTAAAAACTTTAAGAGGTGCTTTAGACCATCGAACTAAACACCTTTCACTATGGGACCAACTCTGAAATCACGAAAAAAAAAATGAGCTGTTTCATACATTTTGGTCGAGTAGGTATTAACCTTTTGTATTAAACAGCTGATTTTTTTTTTCGTGATTTCGGAGTTGGTCCCATAGTGAAAGTTGTTCAGTTAGATGGTCTAAAGCACCTCTTAAAGTCATTAGGGTTATTTTTTTAACACCTTATAAAGTGCAGGCTGGCTATAATTTAGAGTAGGTACCATTCGAACATTCAAAAAAGCATAGAACAAGGTGTTAAATATTTATATTAGGTATTTTTTTACACATTATATTTGTGTTGAGAGCAGTGGTGGCCCAGTGGTATCAGCCGCGACTTACAAGTTGTAGGTCGTAGGTTCGAACCCCGACAGGCGCTTTACTTTGTGTAAATTATTTCATCACCACTGCTCTCAAAACGGTGAAGGAAAACATCGTGAGGAAACCGGCATGTCCTAGAACCAAAAATTCGAAGACATGTGACATCCACCAACCCGCACTGGGCCCGCGTGGTGGATTACGGCCCACTCCCTCTCACAGAGAGGAGGCCTGTGTCCCAGCAGTGGGAACGTTATAGGCTGATTATGTGTGTGTGATATTTGTGTACACTGGGTTTAATATTAAGATACTCTGTATGGTTGTCTCATATTCATCAATAAAAAAAATAATAAAAAAAGATTATTATTATTATTTTTGTTTATATAATTCAGTGCTAGTTTACACGGGAATGTGTAACGTTGTTCTATCAATATAAATTTAAAGAAATCCTATCGTTGTTTAAATACTTTGGGGGACTCATCAAGCTCCTCACAAATTGGTGGAGGCGCCGCGCGCCGGGTACAGGCCACACGTTGTACGAAAAAGTGATACCCTATACGATATACGAGTACAATATACGCATGCCAAGCAGAGGATAAAACAAGCGCAGAACCGTCGCATGAGCTAACCTAGTTTTTTGTCCTATCCAATCTTAACAACTTAAATTGATCAATCAACTCAGCCTCTCGCAGTCCACTACTGCTAACAAAAAAACATCCAATTATTCGATGACACTGTTCAATATTACACACAAGTTTGTTAATTGCTCTCAAAATTTCAACATTTTGTAACTTAAACAAATATTTACCAATCTCACAAATGTATCACAGATATTTTCTGAACGACAGTGTGAATTTGCACCAAATATTGGTGACAAATATTTTAGAGCGTCACGTTCATAAATATTTACCAAACCGTCGGTATGTCGGTTATGTAACAAATAATACAAGCAAGTGTTATATTTACGTTAAAAAACTACGTTAAAAATTAATAATAAATACATAACTTGCTAGCTACAGCGAAAATTGTTAAAAAAAATTAATTTTAAATGTTTTTTTATGAATTTCCGTCATTTCTTATTGTAATGACAGAAAAAAAATGTAGGTACGCGATAATAAATAAAGTTATAAAGTTAAGCTCATAAAAATATTTTTGTATTGCCCACGCTAATATGTATAATAAATACGAAATTAACTCGTTGCCTTTTCACGCCTTAACGCCTGAACGGATTTTGATGAAAGTTGGCACACAGGAAATTATCGCAAATTATCCCGACATAAGAAGGATCCTATACCCACCCAAGATAGGATACTTTTTATGCCGGAATAATTTCCGACCTCCACACATGCAAATCCGCGGGAAAATACTAGTATTAATATAATTAAAAGAACCTTAATTATAGTATTTGTTATAACTAAAACATTTGCTTTTCAAAACTTCCCTATAGCACACAAGTCTAATTATAATTAATTAGTGTCCGACCGAAGCTTCGGCTTCGGCTTCGGCTTCGGCCACCTTCGGCCAAAAAAGCACCTTCGGCCAAATCTTCGGCTTCGGCCAAAAATTTGCCGAAGGTTTGGCCGAAGCCGAAGGTTTGCTAGTTGTCAAAATTTGAAATTTACTGAACGATGCTAGAGCGAGACGGAGAGTGTGCAGAGCAGCAGTGTTTCGCCACGCCGCCGCCGCACCGGACCAAACGAATCGCAGTTAGTAAACTAAACGAGTCAAAACAAGTTTGAGAGCGCGTCTTAAAATTCTAATAAGTGTTTTGTTTTTAAATATTTCATATTTGTTATTACAAATTATTTTATTTATTACTGTGATCACTTTGTTTTATTTTTCTTTCTGAAAAACTAATCGATTTTTTTTTTTTTTTTTTTTTACTTTTACAGAGAGAACTATAAAAACTGATATTTACATTTTTTTTTAATTTTTTTAGAACCACGCATTCAAAAATTACAGTCAATTAAAGTTCAAAATTGATCAAAGTAACCTCAGTTTACCGGTACTAATATTATAAATGCGAAAGTATGTCTGTCTGTCTGTTACCTCTTCACGCTTAAACCGCTGAACCGATTTAGATGAAATTTGGTACAGAGATAGCTTGAGTCCCGGGAAAGGACATAAAATAGTTTTTATCCAAATATTCCCACGGGATCGACACTAATGCGGGTGAAACCGCGGGGCGCAGCTAGTATTATATAAATGCGAAAGTATGTCTGCCTGTCTGTTACCTCTTCACGCTGAAATCGCTAAACCGAGTTTAGATAAAATTCGGTATAGAGATAGTTTGAATCCCGGGAAAGGACATAGGATAGTTTTTATCCCAATATTCACACGGGATCGACACTTATGCGGGTGAAACCGCGGGGCGCAGCTAGTTCTAAATAATACGACAGCAATAATATAATCTAAACAATAAAACTTCTATCTACAATATATTTCTGTGCGCTCCTCTATAAAATTAAACAATTTAAGTAGAACTATCGAGATAACAAGCCCTTCATGCGAGTGTGTGCGTGAGTTATCGCCCTGCTGGGAACACTTCCCTTTCAAATGGACTCCGATATATTTCGCTTATGAGACTTTAGGATATCATGTTGTACGGGTTTTGTAAGGAATTATTCATAGAGGATAGTTGGTTAATTTTTATTTTGGTATCCAAAACAATAGTAATTTTAATTACTTTACATACTTAGTATTGTATAAAATCAATTATTTTCTAACTGAACAGACAGCTGTGCTGCTAAGGAGTTTGTTGCGCCACTTTTTCTCCCCAGCAAAAGCACTAGGAAGTGGTGAAGGGCGGGCGTTTTGGGGGACTGTCTTTTGTCATTTTGACGTTCGAAAAGTGCTGATTCTTAGCCTAGTTTGAATAAATGACTTTTGATTTGATTTTGAAGGTTATGCAAAATTCTGAAATACAAAATCCTAACCCTACATCGAGGTAGGTACTGATAATATTGTATGACCAGATAATAACTTTTTTCAGAATCCTTTACGGCACATTCAAAAACAAACTTTACGCTCATAATATTCAATGTTAAAGCTAGATCGTCCACTGTAAGTTCTTTCGATTTACTAGTGCTTTCCCATGTGTCGAGTGTCATCAATTCCAAAATGAAAAGGGTTTAATAATTACAAAAATAAATTAAAACAATGTGGCTACCCCTTACAAAATACACGTCCAATAAGGAACAATTTTTTCAACGCGTAGCGGATTGGTTATTTACTACGAAAGCGTAGCCCGCGTAGCAGTGACATCTTCATTGGAGCTACGGCGCGCCGTAGCAACAATACAATGTAATATTCAATGATATATACTCCATACAACCGATTTGCTTTCAGTGAATATGATTATAAAATTAACTCTGACTCAATTAGATTTCATTGGAATCCATTGAAAAAGGTGTACTATTTAATTGGTGAGTTGGTACGGTTCAATTGATTCGTGTTAATGAACGCGCCTCTCATTAAAAGTAATGAGCGGCCGCGTTTGACGGTTACGTCATTTGAGCGCGCCGTTTGAGAGATTAACGAGCTAAGGACCAGGATTGTGTTGTTGTTGGATAAGGAGGTCTAGGGTCAGTGCATTAAGCTATCTATGTAGCGTAACCATATACAAAATGTTAAAAAATTAACCTTAAAAACTTTAAGAGGTGCTTTAGACCATCGAACTAAACACCTTTCACTATGGGACCAACTCTGAAATCACGAAAAAAAAAATGAGCTGTTTCATACATTTTGGTCGAGTAGGTATTAACCTTTTGTATTAAACAGCTGATTTTTTTTTTCGTGATTTCGGAGTTGGTCCCATAGTGAAAGTTGTTCAGTTAGATGGTCTAAAGCACCTCTTAAAGTCATTAGGGTTATTTTTTTAACACCTTATAAAGTGCAGGCTGGCTATAATTTAGAGTAGGTACCATTCGAACATTCAAAAAAGCATAGAACAAGGTGTTAAATATTTATATTAGGTATTTTTTTACACATTATATTTGTGTTGAGAGCAGTGGTGGCCCAGTGGTATCAGCCGCGACTTACAAGTTGTAGGTCGTAGGTTCGAACCCCGACAGGCGCTTTACTTTGTGTAAATTATTTCATCACCACTGCTCTCAAAACGGTGAAGGAAAACATCGTGAGGAAACCGGCATGTCCTAGAACCAAAAATTCGAAGACATGTGACATCCACCAACCCGCACTGGGCCCGCGTGGTGGATTACGGCCCACTCCCTCTCACAGAGAGGAGGCCTGTGTCCCAGCAGTGGGAACGTTATAGGCTGATTATGTGTGTGTGATATTTGTGTACACTGGGTTTAATATTAAGATACTCTGTATGGTTGTCTCATATTCATCAATAAAAAAAATAATAAAAAAAGATTATTATTATTATTTTTGTTTATATAATTCAGTGCTAGTTTACACGGGAATGTGTAACGTTGTTCTATCAATATAAATTTAAAGAAATCCTATCGTTGTTTAAATACTTTGGGGGACTCATCAAGCTCCTCACAAATTGGTGGAGGCGCCGCGCGCCGGGTACAGGCCACACGTTGTACGAAAAAGTGATACCCTATACGATATACGAGTACAATATACGCATGCCAAGCAGAGGATAAAACAAGCGCAGAACCGTCGCATGAGCTAACCTAGTTTTTTGTCCTATCCAATCTTAACAACTTAAATTGATCAATCAACTCAGCCTCTCGCAGTCCACTACTGCTAACAAAAAAACATCCAATTATTCGATGACACTGTTCAATATTACACACAAGTTTGTTAATTGCTCTCAAAATTTCAACATTTTGTAACTTAAACAAATATTTACCAATCTCACAAATGTATCACAGATATTTTCTGAACGACAGTGTGAATTTGCACCAAATATTGGTGACAAATATTTTAGAGCGTCACGTTCATAAATATTTACCAAACCGTCGGTATGTCGGTTATGTAACAAATAATACAAGCAAGTGTTATATTTACGTTAAAAAACTACGTTAAAAATTAATAATAAATACATAACTTGCTAGCTACAGCGAAAATTGTTAAAAAAAATTAATTTTAAATGTTTTTTTATGAATTTCCGTCATTTCTTATTGTAATGACAGAAAAAAAATGTAGGTACGCGATAATAAATAAAGTTATAAAGTTAAGCTCATAAAAATATTTTTGTATTGCCCACGCTAATATGTATAATAAATACGAAATTAACTCGTTGCCTTTTCACGCCTTAACGCCTGAACGGATTTTGATGAAAGTTGGCACACAGGAAATTATCGCAAATTATCCCGACATAAGAAGGATCCTATACCCACCCAAGATAGGATACTTTTTATGCCGGAATAATTTCCGACCTCCACACATGCAAATCCGCGGGAAAATACTAGTATTAATATAATTAAAAGAACCTTAATTATAGTATTTGTTATAACTAAAACATTTGCTTTTCAAAACTTCCCTATAGCACACAAGTCTAATTATAATTAATTAGTGTCCGACCGAAGCTTCGGCTTCGGCTTCGGCTTCGGCCACCTTCGGCCAAAAAAGCACCTTCGGCCAAATCTTCGGCTTCGGCCAAAAATTTGCCGAAGGTTTGGCCGAAGCCGAAGGTTTGCTAGTTGTCAAAATTTGAAATTTACTGAACGATGCTAGAGCGAGACGGAGAGTGTGCAGAGCAGCAGTGTTTCGCCACGCCGCCGCCGCACCGGACCAAACGAATCGCAGTTAGTAAACTAAACGAGTCAAAACAAGTTTGAGAGCGCGTCTTAAAATTCTAATAAGTGTTTTGTTTTTAAATATTTCATATTTGTTATTACAAATTATTTTATTTATTACTGTGAGTGTGAGTAGTACGGTCAGCATCAAAAGTTGATTAACACTTCAGTTTTTTAATCTTAGTTATTGAGCAAAATATTTGTTCAAAATTGCAGCAGAAGAATTTTTTTAGAATATACACTCTTGTCTATTATGTGAAAAGCTATAAATCAGTTTATTGAAAAAAGTTGTTGTCAATTTAATAACATGTAAAAATGATAGTGTTAATCGACTTTTGATGCTGACTGTACCTGTGGTGATACGTTCATTATTGTGAGGCATTCTAAGAACCAAAAAACCGTAAGTATTGTCTGGTTTAAAATATTTTACAAAGTAACTATCGTATTTCTCAAGGTCAATGACACCTTCGGCTTCGGCTTCGGCTTCGGCCGAAGGTTTTGGTGAATACCGATTAATCGGCTTCGGCTTCGGCTTCGGCCAGAATTGCACCTTCGGTCGGACACTATAATTAATACACAAGAGTACACACAAAATATTACGATAGTCAAATAAAAATAAACCGGGCTATCTGAAGGCCAATTCTCGTAATTTAAACTGTTCAAAATCTAGTCCCAATCTCATCTCAGCGACAATCAATGTCAAAAACTTGTCAAAAATGTGGGGAAATTACACGCATTTTTGCACATTGACCCTGAGAGCAGACTGATGAACATTGTTAAAATTACGAGAATTCCCCTCGGATGTATTCAATTATTACATTAGGATAGGTAAAATAAAAGTTCTCCAAACCGTATTTCGGCCACGGCGGCCCATCTCAGTGAAGACTAGCGTTCGGCGTGGGAGATATTCAGAATCAGAATCAGAATATTTTTTGTGAAATATAGGTATTTACATAAAGGTCTTTGGTTAATAACATGGGCGCTATGTTTTGCCGTGAAGGCGTACAAATATTGGAGAAAATAAAAGTAAACAATAAAACAAAAAAAAAATTATCAGAAAAAATTAAATAGGTACATACAAGAGAAAAAGAAAAAAAGAACTATTTTAAATGTGATTAAATATCTTAATAAAATCTACTATTAAAGATAGCCTAAAAAGAGAAACAGTTTTCTTAAAAAATTATTGCACACGAAATAAATTTTTATATTATAGTACACAAGCGTGTGCGCAGACACAGGTGCACTCCCTCTTTCCTCACTCCCATTGTCCGATGGGACGGCAATCCGACACGACCGAAGAGAGGTTAGGCGCAGGACCTTTCCTAGCCACGGGTGTATCACACCGCCAACTTTCAAATTCCGGGCTGTTACTTAGGAATTCCTAATGGAAAAACTCAATAACACAGACACAGAATTCGGACTGGACACAAAAAAGGGCAAACAAACACGTGATTGTAAGTGGGCACATGTAATGAAACAAAGGTGACACGGCACAAACGCGACCAAATTGTGAAAGAAGCATTTTTGTGAGGCTTATAGGATGGAAAGAGTCTTTTTGATTTAGTTGGCAGATGTTAGGTTGGTAACTGGTTGTGTATTGGAGATATTTTATTTTGTATTTATTTCTTTGCAGATACATTTATGAGAAGTATGATTCGAGGTTTCAGAATCTGTGGGTTTCGTAAATGATGACTAAGGGATTATATACTTATCAGGATGGATTGTCTACTGCTCAGTATTAAAAACAGTGTTTTGCTGTTTATAGTGTTAAGTATGTCAAAGTACTTAAGCTAAAAAAGAGATAATTGCATATGTGACCGACTGTAGAAACGATAAGTGCAACTCAGTCTTGACATCATCATCAGCTTAAAACAGTCCAGCTGGACATAGGCGTCTCCTATTGCACTCCACTCAACTCGATGTTTGGTTTTAGTAACTCGAACAAAAAACAAAATAAAAATTGTAAATCTATCTAGAAAACTTATTGAATTGGTATGTGATTAAAATTTTGTTGTAATTCATCTTCCTTATCTTGTACAAGTTACTTGGAGTCGGCGGAACACGTTTTCTTCTCCCCTTCTTCCCTATCAACGTCAAGCTGTATCACAATCCATCCATGCATCTTTTCTTTGGCCTCTTCTTCCTTTTCATCTACATTTATATTCATCTATCTTTATGTATAAAGGGTTAATTGCCATAAGCCATTAATTTTAAGCAAAGTTTTCCAGTTAATTTTCCAAGCGTCTAAAATTTCTTATCCACCCTCTACAAATCTAAGCCCTTCAAAGTTAATTCGTAACCTGCCCTTTTCGCTTTTTAGTAACGCGTGTTTTGCACCGCATGTGTTTAGCTTTTGTTTTGCTAATGTATTGGAGCCGGTCTCAAAGGCTGATAAGTAAGTAAAAACATCACTTATGAGACCCGCTGAATACTGGAGAACTGTTAAATTAAGTGACGGTAAAGGTTGCTGGGTAATGGCGGTGGATCGATACTTGGAAAAGTTGAATCTGCGAAAATCCTAGAATTAAAAAAAAGAATACGTGTGGCACTCGGGGACTGCCGCGGTAAAGCTATTGCATAGCATTTTTTATCAACTTATGCAATTATAATATTTATGCGCGCGTTACGCGTCCTCGTCCTCGTGCGTCTAGTCGCACGCACACAAACACCGTGCCGAAGTCTGCCGAACTGAAACGACGTTAGACGATGCACGGCTTTCAACGCCGCACCGCTATGCCGATCGGAGAGGGGGGTGTTAGGTTTATTTTCGTTACGGAATTTCTTGATTCGGTCGCCGCGCTCAAAGCCCGCGATAAAAGCTATGCAATAGCTTAAAAAAATTCAAGTATGAAGTAAAAATATGATTTACATTATTTACAATCGAGGAAAGTTAAATTGTAACTGTAATGTAGACCTGCCTGACCTAGGTTTATGAAAAACCTGTGTTTCAGGCCATCATTTTACCCCCGACGACGACGCATTTTCCGTCAGATGTGTACCGACCCTTAGTTATCAAACATCATCCCACATATTCTTGTAAGAAACAAATGAAAATGAATAGATAGAAAAGCATTAGAAACGATCGCTCTTCGTTACAACCGTATGTCAGAGAAATTAGATCTAACAATAATGGATCTGAAGTAAGTTTGAGAGCTCTTCATTTATTTATAGTTATTATGCTTCACTTTGTTTCAGGGCACAAAAATATAGAAATACTAGCTGCGCCCTGCGGTTTCGCCCGCGTAAATGTCGATCCCGTGGGAATATCGGCATAAAAAGTAGCCTATATGTTAATCCAGGGTATCAGCTACCTCCATACAAAATTTTATCAAAATTGGTCCCGCTGTTTGTGCGTGAAGAAGTAACAAACATATAAACACACTCACTCACAAACTTTCGCCTTTATAATATTAGTGTGATAGTGTAACTAGCTTCTGCCCGCGACTTCGTCCGCATGAAACTTCACCCTCCCCCCATTCACCCTCTTAGGGGTGGAATTTCGAAAAACTCTTTCTTAGTGGATACCTACTCTTCACTAAGAACACACCCTCCAAATTTCATGTCTCTAGGACCAGCGGTTTAGGCTGTGCGTTAATATATCAGTCAGTCAGTCAGGACTTTGAATTTTATATGTATAGATTAGTGTGATGTGAAATCTAGAGGTTAATGAAGAAATAACGTGTAGTTTTAGCCTGTAGGTACAGGTCTGACATAGCCTCCTGATGGAGGATTTCCTGAATGTATTTAGGCTTTGGTAATGATCAGTTTTTTCTATTTTAATGGTCACTAGCCTTTGCCTACAGCTTGGCGTGAATGTCGGAATAAATCCCACGGAAACGTACTACTGGGATTAAAAGTTCCCAGCACGCTAATTGCGTAACACACTTTCAATCGGAATCTGAATCATTTTGAAGCAAATTGCTAATCCATTGCTTCATAAGTTCGAAAAATTTGTCTGCTCAACACGTAAATAACGCAATTAATGTTGTTGAACTGTCAAAATGAAACTGATTCCGATTGATAATGTGTTACGCGATTGCCCCGCAGGTTATAAATCGTAATTATATGTGGCAAATTTCAACCAATCGCAATTGGTATACGCGGTGCACGTCAGTAAAGCACCTAGTCGACATGATTTTTTCTCGATATCCGTGGAAAGACCCGACTATATTCGCATAATAGCATAATCAGCCTATAATGTTCCCATTACTGGGACATAGACCTCCTCTCTGTGAGAGGGAATGGGCCGTAATCCACCACGCGGGCCCATTGCGGGTTGGTAGACGTCACATGTCTTTGAGTTTTTGGTTCTAAGACATGCCGGTTTCCTCACGATGTTTTCCTTCACCGTTTAGAGAGCGGTGGTGATGAAATAGTTTATTCAAAGTAAAGCGCCTGTCAGGGAACCGACCACGTACAACTCGTAAGTCGCGGTTGTTACCACTGGGTCACCATTGGGCATATGCAAAGTTAAAATACCTAAGTACAATCAGCAAAAAAAGTCGATTAACACTGTCATTTTTACATGTTATTAAATTAACAACAATTTGTTTCAATAAACCGCTTTTTAGCTTTTCACATAATAGCAAAGAGTTTATATTCTAAAATTTTTCCTTCTGCTGCAATTTTAAACAAATATTTTGCTCAATAACTAAGATTTAAAAAACTGAAGTGTTAATCGACTTTTGTTGCTGGAAGAAAATATCGAATATTTGACGGCTCGTCTGAAATCCGAGTACTAGCTTCAAACAACCCAACATCTAGGAATGTGATACGTTTTCGTCAAGTTTCTACGCGGATTACATTGTTTGTTCGACCGGGGAGCTGCGAATAATAGTGAGAACGATAGTACGGACTAACTTGGTCTTGTTGGTATCTATTGCACTATTGTTACAAGCTTCGAACAGTAATCTGGCACCTGTATTGAAGATGCAATTATTGTTTTAGCTTGGCTATGTAAATAAGTGTAAACTTGTTTGTAGTCGGTATTCTATTTAACGTTAATCTTTCTACCATATGTGCAATTATTTTATTATGATTTTTTATGCTTGTATTGTTTTAGTGCAATGTGACTAAATGTATTATTTTTTTAATTTATTTTGTAATGTAATCTTAAATATTACCTATGTATAAATATATTTTGATAATATTCTAATAATTTAATGAATTATTAACCTTTTAATGTGAATGTTGTGCATGCCTATAAATGATGTATTTACACAGAATTGAAGACCCGTGGTTACCTGTTGTTACTACCCTTGTAAATATATCGTTGGTGGCATAAACTATACTGTTGGAAAACCATCTTTCTCTTGTGTTTTCAATTTCTACTGTTATTAAAGTTGCCAATATATTTTTGTATTTAAGTCGTCTCGTCGTATACTCTCATTATTGAGATTGTATTTATCATTATTATCTTTCGGAAGGCAAACCGGTGAAGCACCGCGCGTCGCCTATTGGCGACGAAACAATAGAAAATCAATTGTGTCTCACTAGCGGAGCACGACTGATTAGCTGATAATATTAATGCAATGTTTTTTTGCAATAATTACATTTTTTTGCTGGTTACTACCAGAATTGACATGATATTGACAAAACATAAAACATACTACAAAAAATGACCAGCACACTATTCTTCCAACATCTATGACACTTATACTCTAAGCAATGTTGGCACAAATATTTGCCATAGAAAGCACGTAATCCTCTTTGGCAGCCAAGATGTTCAGTCTTTGAATTACCTACGATATCGTCTGTGTGATGTCAGAGGGCTTTCCGATATATCTCGTGTTAAGTGTCGATTTTGGTTCAGCCTCCGATAATAAGGATTTGATAGAGTATTATCTATGTGGAGGTGAGATCATAAGGGCGTTGTTATTTTCGTTTGGAGTTGATTTTATATGAGTAAGTAGGATGAATTGGAATTGGTGAGGAATGATGTAATTTGTTGGGTTTTTCTTTTAAATTTTTTCGCTAATGTTCGCACTGGCGTTGAACCGAGCGTTGAAAATACGACAGAACATATACATGCGCAATATTTAATTGAAGTGTTGGATTTGAACGTTCGGCTCGGGTTCTTTACCCAAAACTTTTGCCTTAAATTCACGTTGATTTATTTCCGTTGGATCCCGCTTTTGAATCCCATTTTAATATTTTATGGCGTTGGATCCCGCAAAACATTATTATGTATTTCCGTTGGATCCCGAATTTAAAAAATGCAAGATAATTACGTTTTATTGTCGTTGAATCCCGAAAAGTATTTCCGTTGGATCCCGAACGCTTAAAAAAATCTGAATGCGGGTACTTTCAACAACAAAATTGTTTATAATAAAATGAGGGGTTCACTAATGTTTCACCAAAACTCCATTGAAATTTTTAGTTTACAACCAACGTTTCGTATACTATTTATTTCACAAACAACTCATTTTCTATACAGGGTGGTCCAAAAGTCGTGGATCAAACGAAGTAGGGGGATAAAGGAGGTCATTTCCAACGCTTTTAAAGTGAGAAATAACTTTTGGTAACGTTACAAAATTTTTGGAAAAAAAATAAATTGCTCTTGAAATTTGATACTCAGAGCCCTAATAGAACTTTGTAGTGCTGATACATTATCTAGTAGTAATCCAACACCGTTTGTTTTATTGTTTTATATCAAATTTTTTTTTTAATTCGTCTAATTGTAAAAGAACTCGGTATACACAAATATTCATAACTTTTAGGGCAATTGAATTATGACCATGCTGTAGAAAGATTTTTTGCTGGAACTAACCTCCTTTATCTCCCCATTTCGTTTGATCCACGACTTTTGGACCACCCTGTATAATCTAGTCGTTTCTGGCACTCGCCGGCCGCTGCCGCGGCACCACTCGCTTCGCTCGCTCGGCTCGTGCGTAGGGGTCACAGTTTTAACCTAACCTAACCTAACATTGTTTTTTTTTAATAATTAACCTAATCTAACTAGTTCAGTTCCGAGTAACCCACTAAAAATAATCTCTTTTTAGTGTTTGATAAAGGTAAATCACTTTTCTTCTGAAATGTACACATGTTGTTATAATATGGGATTCAACGGAAATAGCAAACGGGATCCATCGTTAATACCTAAAAAAATGGGATTCAAAAATGGGATCCAACGAAAATAAACGTTCACGTTTATTATCCAAGTCAAAATTATTTAATATCATAACCCTAAGTAGTCGTGGTTTAAAAACGAAAGTACCAAACAGAAATTACCAGACCACCACCAAATAACTACGAGCTCATTGAAAATAAAATAAGATTCCTCTGATTACCCATTTAAATTACATTTGGAGAAACTCGTAAACCGGGATCCATTGCTCATCGCATTCTTCCGGAGCTCAAGCTTGCCTGATGACGTGTAATTATACTAAGAGCTTACTTTCTTTCCTTATGACCCCGAAATGTTTTAGCTGATTGAAAAAAAATCGTTGAGAAAGGTATCGAGTGAATTGAAGTGTAGTGAAGGCCTGTGAAGGTGAGTTGGTAATCGGTAAATCCGAGGTTGTTTGTTTTGTGTTGGAGGGGAAAGACGAATGCCAATGTTGATTTAAAATTTAAATTTTATAAAAAAAACTTTTTTACAAAAAAACAACCACCGACTTAAAAAAAAACACTACAAAGTGATAAATAACTTTAATTTCGGAAGTCGGTGTCGTTGGTTCCGCATTTTCGTTATTTGACACCGACTTCTGTAATTAAAGTTATTTATCACTCTGTAGTTTTTTTTAAGTCTGTTGTTTTTTTAGTAAAAAGGTTTTATTTTTTCTCTTTAGTTGTACTTACCCCACAAAAATTCAATTAACACTAGTGCATTGAAGAATTGAAGACACCGACTACAAGAATCATCAAAATTCGCATAGAAATGCCGGAGATGCAGTACAATTATCCATATAACTTCGTACATAAGAATAATTACCTGATGTATTATATATTAAAACCTTCCTGAAAGTATCTAGATCATATTAATGAAAGAATTATCAAAATTGCTTCATTAGTTTTTGAGAAAATCGCGGACAAACATACATACGTGTCGAATACAGAACCTCCTTTTTTGAATTCTGTTAAAAAATGCTGTAGTTTGTCTTTGTAAACCGTGGTTAGATTTTACAGTTTTAACAAATGATATATTAAAAGGAAAAAGTATCTTTATTTGCATAAAATGTAGTAAACATAAAGGACACACGCATACGCAGACCAGGAACAGATAGTTTAAGTGCTTACAGTAAACTTAATTTTTTCGACGCCATAATATTTTAGTTTGTTAATAGTCATATTTTAGTTAGGTTATTATATTTTTATTCCGGTCAAGCTCCGCGCGTCGCCCATTGGCGACAAAACAATAGAAAATCAATTGTGTCTCATTAGCGGAGCTTAACAGATTAATAGTTTATTAGTTAATTTATTATACGATGTTTATCCAGTAAACATTGTATAATAATATGTGGTTGACGTTCAACCTTTTCTAACCATTGATTTAAACATTTGATTAGCTTACTACTTTAATGGCATTTTTATACCAACAGTACTGTAGTTATATAAACATTTAATTACTTTATTTAACCATGTGTAAAAAGCAAAAATCAATAACCTCGTAAAATCTAGGAAATCCTCTTAACTCAATAATGACGTCAAACTTGATCACGATGAACCAGTAAGCAGTACTAGTGGAATTACTAGCAAGTTTCCAGGTATTAAACTGCAAACGTTACAGCCGCGCTAAGCTTGTTAGCTTATCATGGAGGAGCGCTTCAATGTTACAGGTACTTCAGTAGAACTCCCTATTATCTTCTATACAAATAAAACAAAGTTGGGTTAGTTACACCATTTATAACTCAAGAACGGCTGGATTGACTTTTCTGATCTTTGCTTTGTTGGATTTGTATCCGCCCCGAATAGAATAATAACATGGAAACATATTACGACAAAAAAAAACTACAAAATGAAAAATAACTTTAATTTCGGAAGTCGGTGTCGTTGGTTCCGCATTTTCGTTTTTTGACGCCGACTTCCGAAATTAAAGTTATTTTTCATTTTGCAGTTTTTTTTTGAAGTCGGTTGTTTTTTTATAAAAAAGTTTTTATTTTTTACTTTTTAGTTGTACCTACCCCACAAAAATTCAATTAATACTAGTGCATTGAAGAATTAAAGACACCGACTAGAAGAATCATAAAAAAAAATCGCATAGAAATGCCGGAGATGCAGTACATTTATGCATATAACTTCGTACATAAGAATAATTACCTAATGTATTATATACTAAAACCTTCCTGAAAGTCTGTCGATCACATTAGTGAAAGAATTATCGAAATCGGTTCATTAGTATTTGAGATAATCGCGGACAAACAAACATACATACATACATACATAAGGGTCGAATACAGAACCTCCTTTTTTGAAGTCGGTTAAAAAAAAAAGAAAATTCATTTTGTCATAAATTTTGTATTGAACGGCTTTTTTGATGATATCTTGAAAACGGATTGATGACTGACTGATTTCGATGGCAGTACGAAGTTCGTCGGGTCAGCTAGTATTGAATAAAACACATAACTCATTACTGGTTGATATCTTGTGATATTATATGGTGCATCTCAGATGATCAATGGGCCAAACTTACGACCGGGTCTGGCTTAGTGGTAGATAACGTTGCTGGAAGCCAAGATAAAGATGGCGGGATGAGCCGAACTCTTTTGATAAAGATTGTTTCTTGGCAGATCTGGACAGAGAGGGGGAGGAGAGTAGCCGTTGCCCCCGATGCTGGGCAATGGCCTCCCTACTCTTCATCTACCCACCATTGAGGTAAAGTTTTTTGGAAAAAGTTTGGAAACCGATTAGTTTCCAAACTTTTCTCTTGCTGTTATTAAAATGTATTTAGAGGCCGGTGCAGAATGCCTTATTTTTTCATGTCTGGAGGGGATCATACCTTTTCTAACCATATCTTCTTTTTAAAAATTTCTGCGCGAAGAGTGGGGGGGGTGCCTGTAAGTTGAACTTTTAAATTATTTATCGATTTTTTTTTGTTTTAGTATGAAAAGTTTACTTCAAATAAGTACTTAATAGTATTTATTGACAGGTTAATTTCATTTTAAGTTTTTCTTTAAAAAAAAAAAGATTACTGTGCCATTCTAGGCTTCTAATCCGTTCACCTTTTATACCCTGTTTTTGTCCAGACGGTAAAAAAGTCACCTAGTATAATTACAAGAATGATGAGAATGATGATGATTTATGTTTGATGAAGTTTTAGTATGACATGTTTAAATATTTTAACGAGTTTTAGGTAAATTAGTTAAATTTTTGAGATAATGTCTTTTTTTTGTATATTTAACTACTAGCAGCGCCCCACGGTTTCACCTACATAAATATCGATCCCGTGTGAATATCGGAATAAAAAGTAACCTATGTTTTATTCTGATTTATAAGCTATATTACTGTAAAGTTTAATCAAAATCCGTCTAGTAGTTTTTGCGTGAAAGAGTGACAAACATCCTCACAAACTTTCACATTTATAATACTAGCTGCGCCCCGCGGTTTCACCCGCGTAAGTTTCGATCCCGTGGGAATATCGGGATTAAAACTATCCTATGTCCTTTCCCGGGACTCAAACTATCTCTATACCAAATTTCATCGAAATCGGTTCAGTAGTTTAGGCGTGAAGAAAAGACAGACAGACAGACAGAGTTACTTTCGCATTTATAATATTAGTTTGGATTAGTAGGATAGGATATAGGATTTTTTGTATGTAACACATTCAGACACAATGTAAATTGTTATTGAATAAATGAAATGAAATGAATGGAACAGAAATAGACGACAGCGGCACACCTTGACTGTGACAAGAAAGCTTCCACTCAGCCTAATACTTTGTTGTGGGGGACCTCACAGCACAGCGCTGACTTTAATGATTTGCTTTTTATTTTGACGCAAATAAACGTAGCAATTTCTTTCATAAAAAATAACCCTGTAAAATTCAAAAAGTCTATCCATCAATCGTCCACAAAGATCTGTAACAAAGTTGAGACATTGAAACATCAAGCAAACAACCATTTATAACACACCGATGTTTGACAGGGAGCTCTCAGAAATTCTTCTGCCGCAAGCAATCGATCCATTTCTCAAGTCATACAAAAACATTTTAATTGCAGCCAAGAACAAAGTTTAATGTTTAAAATCGTAAAGGAATCATTTATTTGCTTAATCAAAACCCAATGCCATTAATTACTGAAAGTGGGTGCCTAAGTTGGAGGCGAAGAAATTATGGCTGAAGTTTATCATCGATATAAATGTTTAATTTTGTATATTTTGGAGGAGTTTACTTCGGAGTTTAACTTGAAGTTAAGGAAGGGCGGGGGCAGATTAGCTTCTGGTTATCTTAGGACTGACAGTAGAAATTGAAATTAATGTCAAAGATTGTATGTGTGTTCAGTCGAGTCTTTCATATCCTTGAAAGTTCTTTTCGTTATCAAGTAGGGGCACATGCCTAATACTTTTACAGAGTCACGTTACGCCAATGAGCAAACTGTTGCTAAAACGATCTTTAACCGGTCAAGCGGCGCGCGTCGCCGATGGGTGACGAAAGTTTTTAAGGTCAGTTTTATACTATGTGTATGTAACAGGCGCTTCTCGCCATCAAAAATTGAAAGTTTGGCGAGTAATATTGTAAAAGAAAAAATATTGTATTTTTAGAGAATAATAATAAAAAAAAACAATACTAGTAGAAAATAAAGTGTGTCTCATTAGCGGCGCTTGACAGATTAATTGCTTGATAACAAAAATCAAAATAATTACGTAGTAGGTATAGACCTTAGACTAATATCGAGCTGACACCAACGTAAAATCTTTTTGGCCAGACCCTTAAAATAAAACCGGTCAAGTGCGAGTCGGACTCGCGCACCGATGGTTCCGTACATATTTGTAGGTATAGAATAGAATAGAATACTCTTTATTATATACACCATATAAATAACCATGTAACTACTTTACTGTTTTCGGATTTTTTCCTTTACTTGTGCTACATTAGATTGCTTCTAGCCGAATTTCACGATTCGGTGTCAAATAATATGCGGTGTAAACGGAACATAAATACCCGTATCTTTTGATTGCGTTGACTTAGAAGTTTTATTTTTTCACTGCTTCAAGGGATTGCAGCAAAAGGGTCTAGACAGACGGACAGACAGATGGACGACGAAGTGATCTTATAAGGGTTCCGTTTTTCCTTTTGAGGTACGGAACCCTAAAAAATTATCAAAGTCTGCCAGTGTCACATTTTAATTCAGTCTGATATATTAAAGATGATGGCAGAATGTCATTCTGCAGTATTAACATTGCAAGGCAATATCTATCTTCTATATTATATAAAACAAAGTCGGGTTAGTTACACCATTTATAACTCAAGAACGGCTGGATCGATTTTTATGATCTTTTATTTGTTGGATTTGTCTCCGCTCCGAATAGCAGAATAATTATTAAAACATGGGGAAAATTCACGAAAAAAAAAAGAGAATATAATTTATTTTCTAATACATTTTGTATGGAACGGCTTTTTGATGATATCTCGAGAACGGATTGACTGATTTCGATGGCGGTACGGAGTTCGTCGCGTCAGCTAGTATGATCACACTAATATTATAAAGGCGAAAGTTTGTGAGTGCGTATGTGTGTGTGTTTATATGTTTGTAACTTCTTCAAGCTTAAACGGCTGTACCAATTTTAACAAAATTTTGTATGGAGGTAGCTGACACCTTGGATTAACATACAGGCTACTTTTATCCCGATATTCTTAAGAGATCGACATTTACGCGCGTGAAACCGCGGGGCGTAGCTAGTAATAATATAATGGTGATTCAGTAAAGCGCAGATTCGCGCGGAAAATCATCGAGCAATGAGCAGAAAAATATAGCCCTTAAAGTGACGAACATATTTTGGATGTGACCGTAGGTACTATCAGTTATGTACAATCCGGGTATATATCCGGGTAATAAGTACAAGCTTTAGAAACAGACAAACAAGCATGAGTGACAGTCGTCGCTCTACAAAGCCGATTTCCTCCCAAAAATAGTAAGGTCGTTATTTCTGTATTCTGAGGTAGGTAATATCATGTAATCGTGAATAAGTAAACTTACAAAAAGGTACTGGCAGCTCAGATAAGTAAAGGAAAATATACTTTATCTAAGCCTAAACACATAAATTAGGTTCTGTCTCATTGCTCATCATTCAGATTGTTTTATTACATCCTATATATTCACAAATAAGTAGATCAGGACAAAATGTCTGAAGGCCGGACTAATATTATGGAATATCAATGTTTTAGCTTGTTTAGTAAAAACATTCAAGCAAGCCCATTTCAAATAAAAAAAAAAAAAAAAAAAAAAAAAAAAAAAAAAAAAAAAAAACATAGTCACACGGAAATAACATGGAAGGTAAAAAGTGTGTGCCTGAATATATCGAACGATAGTTTTTGTATGACTGAATGATTTCTTACACAAAAAACAACCGACTTCAAAAATAAAACTACAAAGTGATAAATAACTTTTATTTTAGATGTCGGTGTCGTTGATTCCGCATTTTCATTTTTCGACACCGACTTCCGAAATTAAAGTTATTTTTCACTTTGTAGTGTTTGTTTTTGAAGTCGGATATTTTTTGGTAAAAAAAAAATATTTTTCACTTTTTAGTTGTACCTACCCCAAACAAATTCAATTCAAAAACAAATTCAATTAACACTAGTGTATTGAAGAATTGAACACACGATTCGAAGAATCATCAAAATTCACATAGAAATGCCGGAGATGCAGTACATTTATGCATATAACTTCGTACATAAGAATATGTACCTGATGTATTATATACTTAAACCTTCCTGAAAGTATGACATGTAGATCACACTAATGAAAAGAATTATCACAGTAGTTTTTGAGATAATCGCGGTCATACAAACATACATACGGGTCGATTACAGAACCTCCTTTTTTAAAATCGGTTAATAAAAATATAGCTTTGTTTTTGTTTATCCTAAACCTGAAAAGGGGTCATTGTCATCATATTAAAAGGTCCCATATTAAAAGCTTTTCATAATGATTGTTTATTATGAAAAACTTTTATTGCGGGATCAGCTCTAAAATCGCTATATAAATTTGGCTGCTCCATAATTTTTTCGACTTATGTAAGTGAACACAAATGTATGGAAAAGTCGTCCACTGCTGGACACGCCTTCTCCAAGCACCGCCTGCCAGTTTAACCGGTTCTGTGCTTCTCGCAAGGTCATCGATCCACTTTGCGGTTGTCCACTTTAAATGCTTGTGCTATACAATACAATTTCATTTCAATGAATATTCAATATTACTTTTAATATAGTAAATATTCAAAGCTAACGCAATTACCTTCTTTGACAAGTAAAAGCACTTAACACTAACAATTTATTACAGCCCCATTGACTCCTTAATCAGATAAAGGAAAACCAAAAATTTGGGACATTACACCCAATCCCTGAGGACCAAACGATTTTTATCCGTAACGACTTTCGATTCATTTAGTCGCAAAATTGACTTGGCACGCCTTCTCGATTTTACTTTATTATTTACCATTTTCATTTAGTCCACTTGGGCATTACGTCGTTACAAAGTTAATTTTACGCTCAAATTGGCACATTTGGTTCTGTAGCAGTACGTGAATTTAGGTTTTTTGTGCGCAAATCTTTTTGGGTAGTCCGAAAGTTTTGGACATTACTTTTTTAAAATACGGCTCCCAGTTTGGTTACTCGCTTATTTATTTTGTAGGTACAGCCTTGCCTGAAATTTCATTTTTAATTATGAATGGAGATTTTTTTGTTTGCCGCGGTTGGTACGGGCGAGCTTTTGAATTTTTGAATCAACTTCCGCGACTTTTTCTTTATAAGGCATAGCATAAATTGTGAATTTCATGTACAGACGCCAGCATATGAAACTACTACAATCTGTCAAATTTCTTTAATATATTTTCAACTTTATCACTAAAGTTTAAGGTTCAAAGTTAATTGGGAAAATTTGACAGTTTCGGGTAGTAATGTGCTGGCGTGTGTACCTAACATGCGGTGCACTTTATTAGGCCCACTGTGTATGTGTCCTAAATTCGTCAACTATGCCTATAAGTTCCTTTATTTTACAAAGTATACTTAAAACAAACTGAACATAACGCCAATAAGGCAGATGCACACTCAAAAACATATTTAGACAACCTATTAATTACCGCCAAACAGAATAACTAACATAAATAAAATTCGCCAAACAGACAGTCAACACGAAAAACTCCACGGAGCTAATTAATACAATTACCGAACTGTTGTAACGCGATAAAATAATCTCGGGGTTTGCGACGTGTGCCGGCAATTTGTCAATTACGACAAACGACGGCAAGAGGAAATCCCTGGAGGTACGGATAACGCACGGCCGGGACGATGCCGATGCGACATTGTTTTGGAAACGTTGCGGTGAACGTTTTTTGATGGAAAATTGTGAGGGAACTGTCGGTAGGCATGTAAGTGTTTTAAGCTACTTTTCATTGGTGATATGAATGTATTGCCATTATTCTGTACATGGTATCTACTCCCATAATTAGGTGACTCACGTTATTCGGTGATGTGTGCTTGAGCTCTTTTTTTATGGATTGGAAATCATCAAATGATGCCTCCCGCTCTAGGTGGAGCGGAAGGGAGTGTCAGACTCTTACTGACTAAAACCCATCCGTGTTTTTTCCTTAGCCCTTTATGTTACGGGGTAGCGGTAAACCTTTCGGGCAATCCCGCACACCCGGCAGGCTTCGGCCCTGGCAGCCCCTTCCTTTTTGCTGACATCTCTTTGAGGCGCGCGTGGAACACGTACCTACGCGCCGTCCGGCTCGGGCCTGGTCCTGATCGGACGGTGAGCTACCCATTACTCTCCGTCCACAGGCCCGCGCCTACGGTGGCCGGGAGTCGTCACGCGGCGTTCTTGAGCTCTAAGGGGCAATTCTTGTAATTTTAATAACGTTCACAGTCTGATCTCAGTCTCAATCTGTCAAACATGCCTCTAATTTCCATACATTTTTTGACATTTATTGTCGCTGAGATGAGATTGTGAGATGAGATTTTAAACGTTTTTAATTGCAAGAAATGGCCTTCTGGTATGCAGTAAAGTGAGTGCTTTTGAAATAGTAAAATGCAACCACACCTTTTAGTAATAAAATCCTAATGTAGGTATTAAGCATTCAGTGATAAGTTTAAGTATGTATATGTCCAGTTCATGGCGCGACTTTTGGAGTAAATATATTTAGTTATATACGTAAACAAACCTATGAAAGTAACAAACATATTATTAAAATCGTGCTAGCTCCCAGCCGGCATAACTTTGCTACTTTAATCAAAATATTCCGGTTGACTCAACTGTTTTCAAACTCGCAGTCAACGTAAAATATCTACACGAAGCATGGTCCTTTGTCCGTTCTATCGAATTCATACAATTTTCATGCTGTTACGGATATGAAAGAAAAACTGACTCAGCAGTCAACTACATCTGGTTCCGTATATTTTGTTAAAGTCAGGTGAGAGTGTGAACTCAAAGGTAATGGCTGTGGCAATAGGGAATGTTGCCACAAACATAATATTGTAACTACGAGTTTTTAGATATTAAATAGGTTATTTTTGTTTTTTTAAGGTATGTTTTTGAAGAGTTTTGGTTATTTTGATTCGTTTTTGCTTCTTAAAGGGCTTATGTTTAACTTATCACCAGATAAAGTAAAATATAACATTAAAAAAACACTTTTTACTGCCAAAAATAGTAAATGATCACCAAAATTAAAACTCCATTTTTTCCTAGGTAAAGGTATTTGTATTCTCATTTGCTCCCTCTTGCATTCTATGTCGACGGCGCGGAGGGCTGTGTAAAGGGTTTGAAGTAACCTAACCAAACCTAACCTCGGGGTACCCAGCTAGAACTATTGTAATTTTAGACTTAATTTTTTGGTGTTCAATATATTTTTTTGGTGATCATTATATTTAACCCCTTCTTAAAGTATACAGACTAACGTCATCCTATAATTTTGTTTTCATAAGCCAAACGAAAATGACTGTTTCACAGAACAAAAGAAAAAAGAAAAGAAAAGATCATTATAATAACCTCGTTATCTCAAAGCCACACAACAAACATGTATTGTTTATTAGTTTATCTCAAAATTACACATAGGTAATAATAATATTACTTATCTGTATCAAACAACACTATTTATTATCATGAAAACGTCAAAACCGACATGAATCGGAACTTTTACCTCGTGTCCTAATATAAGCGATCGACGCGCGAATACGCGATCATTTGTCACTCATTTGTTCGTAAAACCCGAATGTGCTCTTTGTAGGCACATCGACAATAGGTAGTCAAAAAGTCTTAATAATAACCTTTCGAGTGTCGGCCTCCGTACACGCACATTACGTCAATGTCAGACGCTGTTACGAGTAAGGTAATAACATAGTAAAATTAATAGTGAATGAACCATTTTTTTCATATAAATACAGAACATATTAAGACTGTTCATAACACTGACTTAAAACTGTCATTTATTTGCATCAAACATGGTGTACAATGGTGTTTTTATTTAGAATGGCACAAACATGTTTAGCATAAAACATAGCATGCCAACATAAAGGGGCTTACTATAAAAACTTAAACACTTGTTCATCGTGTCAGTGTCACGTCAATGTCGTATTTAAAAGGTGTTTAGCCTAAACAACTGATAAACACTGTTTTGTGGTAGTAAGGTAAGGGTTTACCAAAATATTACAGGACATAAACATTTTTCATCCATGAATTATTTTAAACTTAACTTCTTTTTAACTTTTATCCATGATTTTTTTATAATAGTAATTACTGCAAATGAACGCAGCGATCGCGTGTTTGCGCGACGATCGCTTCTATTAGGACACAGCCTGATGAAACACGAGATCGATAAATACCACCATAACGAAGCATTAATTAATGAGACCCTACAAATTAATTACCACGGTAATTATTGATGTTTGTTCCACTTCCGATTCCGTTGTTAATGTTACTCTCACTGCCAACTGAATCGGTTATTGTTTTCATTATTTCATAGCCGACTTTACTTTTCCCATTATTCGCTCAGAAACGAGTGAGAAAATAATGAGAATAATAAAATACAGAATATAACAATGGAATGGCATAAAAATGTGTGACGTAGGTGTGTTTGAAAACTGATAATGGTAGGCAGGAGGGTGCAATGGGGGTTAAAAGGGGTACAATAGGAGGCACGAGGGGTGCAAAAGGGATCTCAGTCTGAAAACTTTCGCAATTGGATATGAGTAATTTGTAATACCGGTGCTTGCAAAGAAGAGGTCGTTGCTATTAATATAACAGTCGCTCAACTAACTTCAGGATCGCTTGAAGTATATAAAACAACTTAAATTGACCCAGATACGAACAGAACTAATGGATTATAAGCGTTCTAAATCCATTTAAAAATAATGTGAAAAATTTTGTTCGAATTTTATGGTCTTGCCAAGCTACCTCTTTTAAAATCTTAAACTCCTCATACAAAGCTAGAAATCTGCTTTTTTCCTTTTTGATTTTCTTACTGCACAGCAACCCAAGCGATAAATAGGTATTAGATAACCATATTGAGGTCAAACGGCAGACTTTTTATTTTATCTACTTAGGGAGGGAGGGAAATTCTGTTGCTTATCACTTTATGGTGATTTGAGACTGTCTTTATCTGCATTTCATCAGATATCGCTCATTATTATAAAGCCTTTAATGTCAAGGAATTATAAACGAATCTTAAATGCTTGAGAAGTAGTAAACCGAGAATTTTACTGAGAAATTTCTCTCATAAAATCTTATCCCTGACTAAAGAAAATGTTCACAGAAAGTCTTAGGCATAATACTGAGCTCCAACTCAATAATAATAGGAGTCATTAAACAAAACAGACTGCCCAGATGAAGCAGAAGTGGGGCTTAGAGCAATTTTCCGGCATTAAACGATTATAAATTCAGATTTAACATTCTGGAACGTTCACTGCGAGAGCGACTGAGGAAAATTTATTTAACGCAGAGAGTTCCCACAGTCCAACCGATCCATAACCAAGAGCACCTTCATACCCACATGCTGAATGCAAATGCCTTTCACTTAGTAAAGAGTAATAGCTTAGATAAGTAGCCCCTGACTTAGCACATTTACTGCCTTGATAATACCTCGAACCGATGTTTCTGTAACATCCATTTTACTCAGACCCGCATCACTCTCGATGGTCCCCCCCTTCTCCGTCTGCTCTTTGATTCCGTGTCCTGTTCAGAGGGGAGGGGGAGGTCTAGCTAAAATGGCAGTGTCCGAAGAGATGGTTAGAAATTATGGGCGAGCATTTGTCAAAGTCCTGCTTGCAGATTGTAACGAATAGTGTGTAAGTATGTTTCAATGGATATACGGTGTGTTCGGTGACGGTGGTGGCCTGTGTGAAATGCAATACGAATTTTTAAAATTGAAATGTTTGTGTGCTTTGTTTGGGCGGTGTTTGTGATAGTGTACAGTGAAAGTTTTCCTCTAATTAAAACCACAAGTACGACTTTGCACACTCAGTCAAATTTTTTGTTTGCAGTTTCACCAACTATGCCAAACAACGTGATTATGTTTTGTCACCTGTTTGTTAACCTAGGAAATGGGAAGTTAGGTGAACTATGGAAATATTCATCTCTTGATTCTCTTGTTCCCCCGATCCACTCCATCGCATCCATAGATATATTTGTATTTATTGGTTTGTGTAAATGGTACACCACAGACTACCTACAGTATTTGTATGTCCTTCCCCTTTTTAATCCATCCAAAGGTTGTCTTTAAAAAATCGCTCTTAGCGATAAGACCGCCCATTGTGTCACCCATTGTAAAGTTTCTATATTTATGTCTGTAATTTATATGGTGTACATAATAAAAAGTATTCTAGGACGATTCTATTTTACATTTCTATGGTCGCGTCGCATCGCCTGCCTGCTCTGTTACTTCGTTTTCGCTTAGCGTTCTTTCCGACTTATTTCCTTCTCCTAGGATCCTTGCATGATCCGCGGGAGACGCTCCGGGCGTCGGGAGCCGCGTGACGACTCCCGGCCACCGTAGGCGCGGGCCTGCGGACGGAGAGTAATGGGTAGCTCACCGTCCGATCAGGACCAGCCGGACGGCGCGTACGTGTTCCACGCGCGCCTCAAAGAGATGTCAGCATAAAGGAAGGGGCCTGCCAGGGCCGAAGCCTGCCGGGGGTGCGGGATTGTCCGAAAGGGTTACCGCTACCCCGGAACATAAAGGGCTTAAGGAAGGAACACGGATGGGTTTTAGTCAGTAAGAGTCTGACACTCCCTTCGCTCCACCCAGAGCGGGAGGGGTCATTTGATGATTTCCCATCCATAAAAAAAAAAAAGAATCCTTGCATGATGTCAAATAGCCTCAAGAATTAGGCTATCAAATGCAAAAATAATTTTTCAAATCCGACCAGCAGTTCCAGAGATTAACGCGTTCAAACAAACAACAAACTCGTCACCTTTATTAATAGTATAGATGACCTTTTAAAGACCAATGAAGGTCCCACGATAAGCAATTAGAATTGTCAAGCTGATGGAGACAAACAAGCCTATATTATGTAACCTTAATATTACTGAACACTAAGCGCCGCACTCCAAACTGCCAAGGTCAGCGCACGCATTTCAGACAACTAATTAAAAGTTTAAGTTGACGAGTAATAGCTTTTGTTTTTCCGCTTATGAATTCGTAACTCATAATAACAGCACATAGTTAGCTCCAGAGTTGGCAGGATAGGGTGTTATGGAGTTACGCAACTCTTGAATGTTTAAATTTTGAATTTTAAAATGCGTTTTGAAACTACGCATCTTGGGAATTGTTGAGTTAGAATGTATGATTAAATTAAATAAATTGGACAGAAAAATGGTGTATATAAAACGTGTAAGTAGAAGGGTTTTCAGTTTAAGGTTGTTGGAACAACTTTACCAAATTGGGTATCATTGCCTTCGTGGACGCCCGATGGGACAACGCAGGCCGTTCACTGGATATTGGATCCGAGTAGATTGAAATGATACCTAATATAGTCAGGCCCTTGAACTTGTTTCGAGAGATTGGCGAACTAAGATTGTTCTGTAAATGTACCAAAGATATGGAAGAAACGCCAAGCGAGGGCAAAATTATCAAGTCTCTTGCCTATCAATGGCCCAAAGGCCTTTTTCATTTATCAATTTCTCTTCGTCAAATCTATCTGTAAGTCATTTAAATATGTCGCCTCAAATTAAAGCTGCCTAAGTATAAAATGTTTAATGTATGATGAGTTAAATACAACACAACTGCAATACCATGTAATTCGAGATATAGTGTGCCACACGCGGGCGGTGCGGCACCGCAGTAGAAACGGTGCGATGCCGCACGGCAGCTCAACGCATTGTGTTACATGGCATAGTGATTTGTATGTAGGATGACGTTGCGGCACCGCTCCGGCGCCGCACAGCACCGTTAACGCATCGTGTGGACTCACTCTTATTTAAGTGGTTTCAATTATTTTTGAAGTGAAACTTCTTTACGCAGGCTTGACTTGGGGAGTAAGCTGGCGAACGCGTGACGTAAGCGTTACGAAAAGTGTGATCGAGCAAGGCGAACGGGAGTTGAGTGGGGGATATAAGCAAGAGAAAGGAGTGTGCGCGCACATTTTCTTTCTCTCGTTTTCTCATATCGAAGTTTCACTTCAGTCGTGTGGTCATAAGCACACTCGGTTTTTTTTGGGATAAAAAATTGCCTATATTAAAAATGACAGAAATCGATTCAGTAATCGACTCTGAACGAACTACTTTCATAATGTGCATTAATTCAGTTACACATTGAATAAGCCAGTAAGCAAAACGCATGGTAGCAAGCTAATTAGTAATTCATAGACCTCAATATAGTCATACGTAGGGATTATTTTAAACTTAGAAGAGACTAAAATAGCTTCCTCATGTAGCCATCCCTTTACGGAATAAAGTCATGATGTGTTATCTAAGAGCCAAGAACCACTGACTCACTTAATCGTCATCTCCGGAACCATAAAGCCTACAAGCTTCAAATTAGGCACGTTTGTTTGTCTTTTCCACTGGGATAGGTTAAGAAACAGAAAACAATTTTTTTTTTTGTAATTCCGCCATTTCCTAAGACAAATGAAGTAGGTACTGAAAATGAATTGAATTCAAGTGTTAACATTTTAATATAAAAGTACAGGGTGTAAAAAGACCCATCACATAGCAGCCGACTACGCATTCTGAGGGGCGATTCTCGTAATTTTAAGAACGTTCACAGTCTGATCTCAGTCTCAATCTGTCAAAAATACCTCTAATTTCCGTACATTTTGACAAGTTTGTGACATTTGTTTGTCGCCGAGATGAGACTGCGACTAGATTTTGAACGTTTTAAATTACGAAAATTGACCTTCTGTACAACAAACTAAGTAACATTGCACAAAAATAATTGCTGTGAAATGACTTTTATTTTTATTGTATTTTTTTTTTTTTGCGGCAGTGCGCCATGTAACGCACGCAAAACATTGTGCTTATGGGTTCATGCAACAGTACAGGAGTCGTGGGAGTCTTTGAATTATTTAAAGTTGTGTTATAACATTAAAAATTTGTTTTCGTAATCGTCAGTAAAAGTTGAAATTTTAACCTTCAATATCTCCGAAACCAGAAGGTTTCCAGGTGTGTTCAAGTACAAAAAAAATATTACAATCACGAGGAGTATAAGTGACTCTCGACTTCATAAAGTGTCTTATTACACCCGTCGTATAAAGTCTGACATACGGTCCAGATATTTGACGTCTTAAGCACGAGAGTTGGGTTTTGCTCTACCAATTACTAAAGTGACTTATTCATGGGTGACTCTTTCATTTAATATACTTCCTTCCCTTGGGAAGTAAAGCTAATGACGTCACACTGACATTACTGACTGATTGGTGTGTGTGTGTGACATTACTGACCAACCAACGGTAAGAGTAAACATTCTAACATGAAAGAAAGAAGGAAAATACGTTACGTAACATAAACACAAAAAATAAAATAAAAAGGTAGGGGGAAACATGCATCACATCCACGCAAAACGGCTATCGCTCAGCATTATGCTGCAACCCTACGCAAGACAGAGCCCCAGCGCTGGTTTTCAGCGACAGCCGGCGCTTACATGGACTTATAATATTCTGAAATCGTTTACTCTCTGTGAGTAAGCGTGCTGATTAGTTCTCCTTACTTTCCCGCTTAAAAAGAGGTTCAACCTTGCAGTGGGCCAATTTCAAACTGGTATCAACAACATTAAATAAAATAAACACACTGAAAAACCATGTAATTATGCGCGGCTGTTCCACGCAATCAACGACAAAGGCCAATTCAATAAATAAATTAAAAGAAAATTACCCATATTAAATTCCCATATAATTTTGCGCAACATTTTGTTTTTAAACTGTTCAACTACACGCATATGTCATTGAGCGTCGTAAAGCTATAACCACACTGTACTTTAAGCCGCTTAAGTACATACTTGAGTAAAATGTACGGAATTAAATCGTAAAATACGCTAACATTGTGTTTTGCCGTAGTTATTACGTGTGGTTATAGAGATTGGGGAATGAAAATGATTTTAAATTATTTACATCAACAAAACAGCGTGCAGTCCGAGAAATGAAGTTCCTTACGTGATATTTGCACGCACACACACTCGTACATAATAGAAAGAGATAAAGAAAGTTAGCGAAATCTAGTATAAGTTTTTAGAAGCTCTCATGGAGTTGTAGCCATCTTGGATTTTCATTTTGACCTCACTCTATCGGCTTTAACACTCTCGAAAACCATGAAACCGCGCTACATTCGGATGTGTTCGGCTGTCCTCGGGGCGTACTCGGTTTTAATGTATTTCCGATGTCAGTGAGTGATGGCAAAGTATTCTGTTTGTGTTTTGTTTATAGGACTATTCAAAAATACACACGTAATTGTTCAAGTTTTCACTTCTGTAGGCACTCTTGGAGTACCATTTTTTTTAACCTTTGAGTGCCTAGGATCTATGTCTAATATTTAAAAAAGTAATAGTAAAGTTTTACTTTATTAGCTCATAAATTTTGGGTACGACAAGGTTTAAATAATAAAGATAACGAAGTCATTTTCTTAAGTTAAATCTAGAGTTTCTCAGTTTATATAATTAAACTTTTAAAAGGCGAAAATTATTTAAGCAAATTTAAAGTAAAAATGAAACTCCTCAGAAAGTTCTTATCGCACCTAAAATATTAATGTTGTTAAATTTTATTTCATCAAAAATTCAGCTCACGAAAAATGAATTAAAGTTGTGAATGAGACTAATGAAAACTTAGTTTATTTATTTAGAACCTAAGTAAATAAAGTTAAGATGATAAAAGTTGCTACCATATTTAAAGCAGCTATTTCTGTAGAAGCATATTTGTACGGCTATATCGGAATAATTATGTGCTTTTAAATGAACAGTCATGTCAACAAGTCTGTCAGACTGTGACCTAGTATTAACGTTAGAACCATCCTGCATATTATGCGACTGCGACTAGACGCAATGACAGGCTGCGGTAGAAAATTTTCGTGTATTTTATTTAAAGACACTTGGCGTCGAGTTGCAGATTTGCAACGTCAGTCTAGGGGAGTCCCACGCTCTCGCCACTTATCGCAACGTCTAGATGCAAGTTTCACGTGGGCCCCCGATGACAGGCGCATGCGTCAGGTCAGCGTCTTGTCGTTGAACTATTGCAGCCGCTCGTTACATAATAGGTGCGAGGTGATTTACGGTCGCTGACACAAGAAATTAGCATCACCTGATAGCAACAACTTGCTATCAAAACCACTAATAGCACTACAGGAAATATGAGTAAAGTTGTTCCGGATGGGCCTTGGGAGTGTCAGTCGACGGTACACGAATAGTGGAATACATTTACATTGTTTGTGAACAGCGTGATTTATTTATTTCTTAGTGTTACGTGTGTAATGCGAGGATTTTGTCTAGAAACGTGGGCTGTGTTGTGGTGGAATTGTTCTAATGTCATCTAGAAACGACACAATCTATCAAATCTCATGTTACTCATCGAGTATTTCGGGACCTTGCCAAGCGGTTAGTCGTCTCTTCACGTGACCAAAGGGCTGGCTTATTTTTAGGCCAATGAATCAGCATTGCCAGTCAACGTCGCAATGCTGCCAGCCTTTTAGGTACTTTTCCCTAGTATGATTATTCCTTTATATTTCTATTTATTGAAGAGGAAATTAATTATTTATATAATATATTTACGTAGGAGGTATTTTATAGAGCAATGAGCTCAACTTCTTTTCATATACGTCTACAATAATCTTATATTATGTCAACTTCTCATTCATCATCATTTCAGCCTAAAGACGTCCACTGCTGGACATAGGCCTCCCCCATCTTCAATTTCTCATTAATGTAAACTTTTACAATTATAATGGTTGACATCTATCCGGTCAACGAATCAATAGCATCAATAAATTAATTTAAGGGACTGATAGCCGATTGGCTAAATATTGTAAAGCTTGAGCTGTTCTTTAATGTTGCATTTGTTCATGAACTTTTTTAGTTGGTTGACTATTTGAGCTTTCAAGAGGTATGTAGCGCAGTGTTCTACGTGAGCGACGAATACAACGCGACGCGACGCTGCGAACGCCCTGCTTGCGGCCTATGTGACAGCCTGCGACGAGACGTGACGTAACGCGTACTTGTTTTGAGAGCGACCAGACGCGACACCACGAACTACATATGAACTTCCCGTCTGTTCCCGTTGTCCCCATTTGGAACTCAATAAAAATAATTAAAATGTATTCCTGTTGTCCCCATTCACGGTTTTCTGTTAAAATCGTACTGTACTTCTCCATGATTCGAGAAGTAATGACCAAAATCACGTAGGACATTTGTCGCGTGTAGCATCGCGTCGCATTACGTCGCGTCGTGTTGTGTCGCGTCGCGTCGTATTCGTCGCTCACGCAGGACACCGCCGTGATGGAATCCCAAAACTAGCAGAACTCAACTAGAGGTCAAACGCAACTTACCTATGACAAGTCCTCCCTTAAGGCGATTATAGCCTCGAATGTCCTTGAGCGTTTGGGCGGAGCATAGGCGAACCCAGTGCCTCACCCCGCGCGCCCGCTTACCTCCCCAATGTCAAAGAGTGTCGTACTCGTACGTAGCGCATGCAGATGCGGCGTGGGATGCATTTTGTCTTAGGCAGTTTTATGATGCTACCTACTTACTGAGTGTAGATGGATCGATAATAGGTACAATATTTATGTTGTGAGTATGAATGCTATTGTACTTACAGTAAAAATACTGCTTTCTTAGAGACAAATAAAAAATAATAATAATATCAATAAAAAACGTTTATTCAGTATACAGTTCGTTTTTTCACGTATACAGATTATAAATAATACAATTATGAAAAAAAAAAAACTTACTTATGACTAATACCGCTTTTAACAGTGGTAGTTTTTAGGGTTCCGTACCCAAAGGGTAAAAACGGGACCTTATTACTAAGACTCCTCTGTCCGTCTGTCTGTCTGTCACCGGGCTGTATCTCACGAACCGTGATTGCCAGAAGAATACCATTATTATAGTTACAAACTCAAATGGGTCCCGCCTGCTTCCAACTTTTATTTAATTTAAAATGGGCTTGTTTTTAGCTTTTCAGTTAGTTTTAGTATAAGGTTGCAGTCGGGTTTTTTAATTTTTTTAATTCCTGCTTTTTAGTTTACAAATGTGAAAGATTTCGCAGACGATTTAGTTCTTGGTAGGTGTTTTTTACGATTTGTCACTGAATTAGTTTTTACCATATTATAAATTGTATAATATATATTTTTGTAATCACCTTTTAAAACCTTTTATTTTGATACCCCACTCGATAGGTTATGAGAAAAAAAAAGACGGGTTGCACTCCGGGAGTGCCGGCAGAAGTGAAAACTTGAATATTGACGTTGAAATAAATCAATTATTAATCGAATTAATATAACTCATTTTTTTCACTATTTCTGCGTCACTTTTTTCATTAATAGATGCACTTTGTTCAATTTCCATATTTTAAACACTATACGAGTATACACGAATTTTACGAATACACAGCAGTGTAGGTACTACACAGACGGTCGAGCCATCAGCTGTCCATCCATCCATCCGTACATCCACACCCACACCCACACACACCCCCACACCCACACCCACACACACGCCCACACCCACACCCAGAGCCACACACACACCCACACAAATACCCACACCCATACCCACACCCATACCCACACCCACATCCACACACACACCCCACACCCACACCCACACCCACATCCACACCCACACCCACACCCATCCATCCATCCATCCATCCATTGTCGTGTGTCACTTGGTTCACTTCGGTTGGCGCCGCCGTAGAAAGAGAGGGGGATACTTAGTAGTTAGGAGTAGTAGTTCTCCCCTGTGAAATCTCTCCTGATGGTCACGTGTCCTGACGCGACCATTGTTTTCAATACATAGCTGGATTCGACGTCTCAAGGATTGTACTGCCATTCAGCATTACAATATTAGTGATTCCATTAGAATATTTTCCAAAGATCGTAATAGAAATTTGAATTTGGAACATAATGTTGTGAAGGTGACTGCGCTGCGGGTGTGTTAGTAAAATAAAAATATTGAGCATCATTTCGAACAAGGTACGTAATCTAGGTATGAATACTTTAAAATAAGAAGCAGTTTATTAAGATTCAACATTTTCCTTAAGTTTGCCGTATGTCATTACTTCCCAGAATTTGATCCTTATTAGGGACACTATCGAATGGTGTAATAATACAGTGTGTGTGTTTTTTTTTCAAAATCAACAGGTTCGATTCCTGGCTAGAAATATAGATTTTTCAAAAATCCAATGATTCTGTTTTAGTTTTCATCAAAATCGAGCCCGCGACTCCTTTGAGTATTTTTCGCTATTCCTCATAGTATAGAATTTGGCCATCCACGCCCACTTGAAAAATTCACCCTGTATATTATATACTCTCGAAAAACATAACCCTTCTTCTGGCTATCACGGTTCGTGAGATACAGCCTGGTGACAGACAAACAGACGGAGAGAGGACTCTTAGTAATAAGGTCCCGTTTTTACCCTTTGGGTACGGAACCCTAAAAACTACCACTGCTAAGAGCGGTATTAGTCATAAGTTAGTTTTAATTATTTTTTTTATGTAATTGTATTTTTTATAAATTGTATACGTGAATAAACGATCTGTATACTGAATAAACGTGTTTTATTGACATTATTATTATATTAGTATTCAATAGACAATAATATATCGTCCACTCGCAAACAAACTATCACTACTACTAATACTATCAACGTCCAAGCGTAAACGAACAGTCCGAGTGCACTATCTGCGCTATTTAGTCTTTGCTACAAAAATGCAGATCGGAGCGAGCCGACATGCGACACAACCTCCCCGTGCGAACGATACAGCGAGACTGACCGCGCGGCTGCTGCCCGCGCCCGTATAGGTAAAACCATGGTGTTACTGATTTTTTCCCACTTAAATAATAATTATTAAAAAAAAACAAACTTAATTTTTATAAACCATTAAATTTGCTATAATTTGGTAAAAGAATCATCAAAATCGCTTCAGGCGTTTGGAAGTAGAAAGAAAATTCTTGCGTAAAATAAGAGGATGGATATGATTTTTTATTGTTAAAACTAACAGTAATATTAAAAAAATCAAACTTAAATTATATTTGTAAACATATGTCACATATCATATATTTTTTTTAATATATTTGGGCTATCCATTTGGGAGAAGTAGGCCTTCAAAGAGAGGTCTACTTTGAAGTTTGGCGTAACCATTCGCCTTAATTGTCCTTCATTGCATAAGACCTATCTTTAGAAAAGTATCAATGGGTAACTGTGATGTACCAGCCACTTATATGTCTTTTAAACAGGAACACAAAAAAAAATGTTTTTTATTGATAAAAGGAATCAACAAAGGGATTAAGAAGATCGGATCTGGTCTGAGTAGATGCATTTTACTTTTGTAAATAATAAAAGCACGATTACCAATTAAAATACTGAATATTTATGATTTATTATTAAGAGATATCTCATCGAAGACCAAAGCTGGGGATAAAAATTCTTCTTCTTTTTAAAAACGTTATTAGTTTCGCATGACGAGCACTGGCCGTTAAATCGGAAAACGCTTAGTTGGACGCTTTTCATAGATTTAATAGATTATACTGGCGTTCTGGATGAAAACTAAACTGATTTAAAGATATAAGTATAAGTTACGTTCTAATTTTTAGTCGAGCTTAGCTTATCTAGCCTAACTAATGAGACACAAGTTATCATTTGTTAAGTTCATTTTGGGGGGGAGAACAACGCGTATCGATAAGCTAAAGTCTATTGTATGGTAAGTCGCATATGTATGGCCGGTGGCGTCCACCAGCTATACACACACAGGTTCGTGGGGTGGCCGCGTGTGTCTGGATTTTTACCTACCTAAAACAAAAGACGGCCACTTTGGTAGGTTGGTAGGTAAAATTATAAAAAGCCTCATAAGCCTTACCTTCCCTAACTCCAGGGACACGACTGCAACAAGTTGAGTTACCAAGATATAATGATACCCGAACTCTGTGTCGGAAACTTTCGGCTCGGGCCCCTACTTCGCTACTTTGCAAATTTAAGCAGCAATACTTGTAATGTATGTGCTTTGCAACTCCCTGCAGTACTCCAAGCAGGGAAATAAATTTCACAAAAGTTTTTTGCTTAGTTTGCAGTTTTACTCCGTAATGGGAAGGAGCAAGTTGTAGTGTTTAAGTTGTCTGCTTATGCATCGCTGTGTTCTTTAAAGTTGGGAGCAAGTACCTACTTAATATAAACATGCTATGGAGGTAATATTAGTCTGTTAGTATCCTGAGGGCAAGAACCTATTTTTATACAGAGAAGGAACGAGCTTTGTTTATCTAATTCTGGCCGTTGATTTCAGAAGTTTTTTTTTTATTAATGTTCAAAAAGTATATCGCAGAGTTTTATAAGATACTAAAAACCACAGAAGCCTTTGACGGCTTATATATGGCTAGTGAGTTCAGAAAAAATATACATAATATAGGTACTAAAGATTAACAAATTTAGACTGTAAGTAAAAGACTAGTTCATGATAAACGATAATTATTGGTGATGTCTCATCGCTATGTCTTCTTTAAAAATAAGTGAGTATTTTCTAAAAATTAATTTGAAGACGAACACAAAAAAAGCCTTCAAATCAAGAGTGAACAGGCATCTTCTGGGCACGCTCGTTCCATCATAGACCTTATCTATCGCTTTCCATCAGGCGTGATCGGGGTCAAGAGCGCGCCCATATATCAATTAAAAAAAAAAACAAAAAAAAAAACATTGTCTCAATTCAAAATATTTAGCTGGAAAACTACTATCTTTCTAATCTAACTAGTCTGTATTGTCCCACTGCAGGGCACAGGCCTCCCTCTCCCTTTTCCACACAATTCTGTCTTTTGCTAGTTCCCGGCTAGTCCTTTCGGTAGGAGCCAAGCTCGTCCCGCCATCTTCGTCTCGGCATGCCGCGGTGGCGTCACGCAATGAAAAATAATATTCGGTTAAAAAGACCTTACATTAGAAAAAAACATACCGTCGAATTGAGAACCTCCTCCTTTTTTGAAGTCTGTTAAAAAATATTTCGTAGGATCATCATCAACAATCCCAATTTTTTTAGTTGCAACGCAACATGTTTTCTTCTTCTATATTCATTGGCCATCATCTCAGTAGTTTCTCCATTCTAGGGTGCAACAAAAAAAAGTACTTATTAATGGCTTATGTTTAAGTTATCACGAGATAAAGTAAAATATAACATCAAAAAAACACTTTTTACTGCCAAAAATAGTAAATGATCACCAAAATTAAAACTGCATTTTATTGTAAAATACCTAGGTAAAGGGTATTTGTATTCTCATTTGCTCACTCTTGCATCCTATGTCGACGGAGCCCCGCCTCGCGGGGCTCCTATTTCTGTGTAAAGGGTTTAAAGTAACCTAACCAAACCTATCCTCGGGGTACCCAGCTAGAACTATTGTAATTTTAGACTTAATTTTTTGGGGTTCAATATATTTTTTTGGTGATCATTATATTTAACCCCCTTATTAATCAAACTAAATTCTAAAAACGCTAAAAAGAAATTAACTAAGCGCGCAAATTAATATCAAGCTTTTTCTAGCCCATAACGTGCAATTATTAAAATAGTAATTAAATACTACTTATAATTAATAACATTTCAGCTGATTGCTTGACATAAGTACACGCTTATGATTATTGTGCCGTGACGTAAATCTGATAGCCGAGGAGTTCTACCGGCCTTATTACTTCGTTGCCATGTAGATGAAAGATTACAAGAAATATAAATACAAAAGACCTAGACTTGTATACTTTTATTTATGAAGGAATAGAACACGCTAGAACGTAGTTAGAAGATTTTCAAGAATGTAATAAGATAGATTATATTTATAATAATTATTATAATTGTCTATTGTCAACAAGTCGTCATTTCACTTTTCAGTAAAATTAATTTTTTAAAAAACCGTTTTAATAAAAATTGTGATATATTATAGCCATAGCCCGAATACGTACCCAATTTTAAATATAATTTCATAACAAAAACTACATAACAATGAACAATAATAATAAAAACTGTAACCAAAAACTGCCGAACCGGAGGTGACATCTGTCATGTCACCTCCGGTAAAATCAAGCGAACGACGAACAATAAAATGTTGACAAGAGCAGCCGCACGACGTGCACAATTACTACCTCCGGACTCATCGCTCAGCTCCGCCTCGCTGCCCGCGCCGCCGGTACCCAGCGCTACTGTGAGCGCTGTGACGACACCGGCCGCGGCCGCGGCAGTTGCGTCGAGCTCGAGCGACGAGTATTTCTCTCCGCCCACGACGCCACCACCTGTTCGTCGACGGGGAGGACGCCGGCCGCCGGACGGCTTAGGACCTCGAGGCCCATCGGCCTCTGATAGGGTCCCAGCTCCCGGCGGAAGTGTGCAGCGCATGAGATGGACACGATCCATCAATGAAAACGTCATGCGCTCATACTATGGGGCTACAGAGGGGGGAAACAATCTGACCGCGTATCGTGTTCGGATGCTCTCTCTTTTTCAGGTGCTTGAACCAGCTGTCAACGTTTCGGTACAACGACTATCGGATCAGGTGCGGGTCATCCAACGTAATCATATGTTGGATGACACTATACTTGATCGCCTGCGAAATGAAATACAGAGTAGCCATGTCATCGCTCCCCAGTCGCAGACTGCTGTAATACTACCGCAGTATAATACAAGTCTTGCTGACGAGGGGAGTAATGATCGGGCTACAAACGTAAGTACCCAGTGCAATGAGGAATTGAGGAGTGCTTTGGAGGATGCGATTCAGGAATATCGCTTCATGTCGCCCGAACTTAGGCCACGCTTGCCTCGTTTGCCCATGCATAACAAAAATAGGGCGCTGGTGGCGGTTCTGGATTCGCAGTTGTCAAAATATTTTGATACCTGCGAAGACCTCACTGATACTCATTCGATTCTGTACTGCGCGGCTGTAGCGGCATGTCGTGTAGCTCACGTTAAATTTACCAATGACTCTAGAGCTACACGGCCGAAACCAGCCGTACCAGCTTGGCAGTGCAGAATTGAACGTCGTATTGGTGGGGCCAGAACGCTCATCGGCAAACTAATCTGCTTCAGGGAGGGCAATACTCGCCCTAGAGTGATGCGCTTTGTGAGGCGGGCATTCTTGGGGACTGATATCAGCCCTCAAGACTATATGTCCTGTGTCACAGAGCGCATCGACTTCCTGAAGCAGAAAGTATATGCATGGGCGAACCGTATCCGTCGGTATAAGCGGCGAGTAGAGCGATACACTCAGAATCGCACCTTCCAGAGTGATGAAAGGTGGGTTTATAGGAGTTGGGAACGACCGGACCAAGGTGTGGCTGACACGCAGCTGCCAGATGATGATACCATGTGTTCCTTCTGGCGCAGTATCTGGTCGGTGCCTGTCAGTCACACCGAAGGTGATTGGGCTCGAGAGGTCGAGCGAGCCTGCGATCCAATACCAGAAATGGGGCCTATAACCATCTGCCCCCAAGATGTAGCTCGTGCAGTCCGTCCACTGCCCAACTGGAAGTCTCCAGGGCCGGACGGGCTGCAGAACTTTTGGATAAAATGGTTTTCAAGGTCGCACGCTCGCTTGGCATCTCAGTTCTAGGTCGCTTTGGAATCTGGTTCGCTACCCCAGTTCCTAACGACAGGAATTACCCACCTGCTCCATAAATCAGGTAGCACCGCGGAACCCAAGAATTATAGGCCGATCACGTGTTTACCGACGGTTTATAAAGTTCTTACATCCATTTTGAGAGCTAAAATTAACAAACATATAGACACCAACGCCATCATGTCTACCTCTCAGAATGGATGTAGGAATGGATCCCGCGGTACTAAGGAGCTACTCCTCATTGATATGGCCATCAGCCAACAGGTTCGTCGCTTCCGAAAGGATCTGTCGACATGTTGGATAGATTATAAGAAGGCCTATGACTCGGTGCCACATACATGGCTCATGAGGGTGTTGGAATTGTATAAAGTAGATACAACTCTGCGCACCTTCCTGATGTCGTGTATGGGGCAATGGAGGACGGTCCTTCGCTATCCAGGATGTCGAAATATTCAGAGGAATAGCGAACCGATAAGGATCGAGCGAGGCATATTTCAGGGTGATAGTTTGAGTCCGCTTTGGTTCTGCTTAGCCTTGAATCCTCTTAGCACACTGCTGGAGGATTCAGGTCTAGGCTATCGGTTGAGGAGAGGTGGTCAGGTTATATCGCACCTCCTCTACATGGATGACCTAAAACTCTTTGCCCCCAACAATTTGCAACTGATGGAGCTACTGAAAGTAACTCAAACTTTCAGTAACGCTATTAGGATGGAATTTGGTGTGGACAAATGTGCGGTCATGCATGTAAAACGAGGGGAGATTGTGGAATCTGTGGGAACTCAACTCTCGGATTCCACAAACCTTAGAGCCCTCTCCGCATCCGAAACCTATAAGTATTTGGGTATGTCGGAAGCGTTAGGCATCAATGTTACTGACATGAAGCAATCGTTAAAGGAGCGCTTCTTTGGCCGCCTGAAAAAAGTGCTTAATAGTCTTCTATCAGGCGGAAACAAGGTGCGTGCCTTCAACGGTTGGGTCATGCCGGTTTTGATGTACTCTTTTGGCATACTCAAATGGACTCAAACCGAACTCGACGCCCTGGATAGGAGGGTCCGTACGCTGCTGACTGCAAATCGAATGCATCACCCACGGTCATCGGTAATGAGGTTGTATATCCCGCGAAAGTGTGGAGGTCGAGGGTTTTTAAACGCTAAGACCCTCCACAATCGCGAGATATGCAATCTCAGGGAATACTTCCAAGAAACCGACGTGGGGATGCATCGAGATGTAGTCATAGTGGACAAGGGCCTCACCCCGCTCTCCTTGGCTAAAGAGAACTGGCGCAAACCAGTAGTGCTTGACACTAATGATCGCATGGAGGTATGGCAGAGTAAGGAGCTTCACGGACGCTTTCTTCGGGCCCTTCATGGACCCGATGTAGACCTACTAGCGTCCGTAGCCTGGCTACGTTGCGGTGATCTCTTTGGAGAAACCGAAGGTTTTGTTTGTGCAATTATGGACGAAGTTATGATGACAAACAACTACCGGAGATATATTGTGAAAGACGGCACGGTTGACATCTGTCGGGCATGCCACCGGCCGGGAGAATCAATCAGGCATATTATCTCCGGGTGTTCTCGTCTAGCTAACGGAGAATACTTGCATAGACACAACCTTGTAGCCAGGATAATCCATCAGCAGCTTGCTTTGAAATACAACCTTGTAGAATCGGAGGTGCCGTACTATAGGTATGTGCCCGACCCAGTTCTCGAAAATGGTAATATCACATTGTACTGGGATCGATCCATCATCACTGACAGGACTATTGTTGCCAATAAGCCTGATATAGTGGTGGTGGATCGATCAGAGCGGCGCGCAATGATTGTTGACATAACTGTCCCGCATGATGAGAACCTCGTGAAAGCTGAGAAAGATAAACAAATTAAGTATCTTGACTTGGCTCGCGAGGTTGTCGACATGTGGGATGTGGACTCAGCGATCATTGTGCCGATAGTCGTAACAGCCAATGGTTTGATAGCCAAGAGCCTCGACCAACACCTAAGGAGGCTCTCGTTGGGCAGCTGGATCAAGGGCTTGATTCAGAAAGCGGTACTTCTGGACACGGCTCGCATTGTCAGGAGGTTCCTCTCTCTGGAGCCCTGACCGCCGGTAGCTTGGACCCTGTTCCCGATACCGGTGGGCTACTATTTTTTATATTTTTAAATGTTTTTATATATTTTTTATACTAATATTTAAAAATATAATTTATATGTATATAGTGAAATAAAGGAAATTATAATGGAACGGGCCTCTGCGACTTGGCTTCGGCTAGGGATGAAACGATAAGATACTTACTCGATACTTTTCTTTCGATACCAAGTATTTTTGGCATCGATACTTTAGAACGGAGTAACAAGTAGTAAATCCGATACACCAGTAGTAATACGATACTTGGTCGGTCACCCACAACTGATGAGTGATTAATTACTTGTCAAAAAACTCGTGTGCACAAGAGATTATTTGCTCTATGGTAGGACGTCCAGTTTTAATTTTTGTTTCAAACGTATCTTTTCTACTGCTCAGTTGGCAGCCTTGCTCGTAGATAGAATGGACGCAGACGCCATCATGATGATTTGGTTTTGTTTCTGATTTCCGTAATTTTATCGAATGATTGAATTATGAGGTGTGGCTATATTTTAACAAAAAATAATCACGTGCACATAATGCTTTAAAAACTTTTATTAATTTTAAAATATACTTAGCCCATACACTTACTAATGTTCTTATTTGCCTCTAATACTTCCTACGAAAAAACTGTCCGATACAAGTAAGGTTCGATACTTTTCATTCGATACCTAGTAGGTATAGATATTTTATGACCGATACGGTATCGAGTAAAAATATCGATACCTAGATGGTATCCTTTCGGATCATCTCTAGCTTCGGCCCCTCCAAAGGTCCAAGAACCCAGGGTCCAGAGAAATGTCTCGTCCTCGACAGCCGGTGGAACTTCGTCGAACACTTCCGACGTTTGGCCCCCAAACTGGAAAGGACCGGGGCCGCCTTCAAGCGGCTCCTGCCCAACCTGGGGGGGCCAAACACCTCCTGCCGGAGGCTTTACGCGGGGGTCGTGCGGTCCATGGCCCTATACGGGGCCCCGGTGTGGGCGCGTTCTCTGCGGCGGCGAGCCGCCCACTATCTGAAAGCGCCCCAAAAGGTGGTAGCCGTAAGGCTGATCCGGGGGTACCGCACGATCTCGGGCGAGGCGGCAAGCCTCCTTGCCGGACTGCCGCCATGGGATCTGGAGGCGATAGTCCTAGCGCGCCTGTATGAGTGGCGCGCGGAGGCACTGAGCCGGGGGGAAACTCCGCTTCCGCGGCAAATCGCGGCGGAGCGGACAGACCTCCGGCGCGATCTCATGGTGGCATGGAAGGAGCGACTTTCGCAACCCAGCGCAGGGCACGCCACGATAGTGGCGATAAGACCCCTTTTTGAGGAGTGGCTAGAGAGGCGTCACGGCGTCCTCACCTATCGCCTGACGCAGGTCCTCACCGGACACGGATGTTTTGGGAGGTTCCTGCACATCATCAGGCGGGAGGAGACGCCCGGGTGTCACCACTGTGAGGATCGCCCAGAGGACACGGTGGAGCATACGGTGGAGGTCTGCCCCACATGGGCGGAGCACCGCCGTGCCCTCGTTGAGGCGATCGACAGCGGCGGCGACCTCTCGCGTCCGGCCCTGGTTCAAGCCATGGTCCGGGGCGAGAGGGAGTGGGAGGCAGTCACCTCCTTCTGCGAAGCAGTCATGCTAGCGAAGGAGGTGGCTGAACGGCTGAGGGAGAGAGCCTCACACCCCAGCCGCCGTGGGAGACGCTCCGGGCGTCGGGAGCCGCGTGACGACTCCCGGCCACCGTAGGCGCGGGCCTGCGGACGGAGAGTAATGGGTAGCTCACCGTCCGATCAGGACCAGGCCCGTGCCGGACGGCGCGTACGTGTTCCACGCGCGCCTCAAAGAGATGTCAGCATAAAGGAAGGGGCCTGCCAGGGCCGAAGCCTGCCGGGGGTGCGGGATTGTCCGAAAGGGTTACCGCTACCCCGGAACATAAAGGGCTAAGGAAGGAACACGGATGGGTTTTAGTCAGTAAGAGTCTGACACTCCCTTCGCTCCACCCAGAGCGGGAGGGGTCATTTGATGATTTCCCATCCATAAAAAAAAAAAAAAAAGGGTCCAGAGAAATGTAAAAACAAAATTACTTAAAAGTACACAAATACAAGATGACACTTAATGTAAGCGTGCAAATAGCCTAGTACAAAATAAATGTTCAATGAATTCCATGCTAGGAAAAACCTGCAGTGTTACAGTGGTCATCCATCCGTCCATTATAAGATTGTAGCGGCATCTGCACCGCCTCATGCGAACTACGCATCATACTGACGTCACGCAAAATCCTGCATCGCACAAGCAGAGTTTACCGCGCAACTAGCACATATACGATGTCCTAACATCAATCGTCGGGCAGTTGCCCACCAAACACAACACCCTTCTCGTCAGAGGATCCTCCCTTTTCTATAGAGTATGAGCTCTATACTGTTGAGCCCGATACTGTTGCTCTATACTGTTGATACGTCAGCGCAGCTATGTCATATCATAATTTATAAGTGCATCATTAAACGCCTACTCTTGCCAAAGTTCAGACACTATCAAAGATGAAGCTTAGAATAAACTCAAGTAGTAGGTAAATAAATATTCTATTGCTGTTTTAATTAAAATCCGAAACACGATCAACCCCTTGTCAAGTCAATTGTATATTAAAACAACGATCTTCAACTGAAGTTTAAACATTTAATCATCTCACTTCTGTATTTTCGAGTATCCATTCATTCCACTCCATCCGATTCTAAACCCTATAATTAACGCTGTCCAAAACAAAAGGATGGAAAACAAAACCGTTTCAAAGGGGGTACTTCAACAATGTCTCTTTTTCCAATTTTTCGAAACTTCCCTTAACAATTAGCCTCTCAAAGCGTATCTCCGGTGGAATCCTTTCAATCGGTTTCCGATTGTTGCGTTGAATTACTGCAAATAGAAGAATCGTTGAACAAAACAAAGATATAAACCTTTTGTACGCAGGGTTTTATCTATCGGACGAAACCAATTAAAGGCTGGGAACTACATTTGTTGAATACATCTCTGGAGGGTCACTAACCCTTTGTGTGTTTGTTCATTCACAATTGTTCGATGACAATAGTTACCCGGTTTAATAAGGTTAAAAATGGTACGGTTCATATCGCATAATAAAAGCCTCTTTCATACGTATAAGGAGCTTGCTTATTGCGTATAGTGATTTCTCTACTACATTTATGAATGACTTGCAGCGCCCCGCGGTTTCACACGCATAAGTGTCGACCCCGTGGGAATATCGGGATAAAAGTATGCTATGTCCTTTGCCGAAACTCAAACTATCTCTATACCAAATTTCATCTAAATCGGTTCAGCGGTTTAAGCCTGAAGAGGTAACAGACAGACAGACATACTTTCGCAACTATAATATTAGTATACATAGATTCAATACTCAATCATTTATTGCATTCCACAATGAGTAGGTACTTGGTTACCACCCAAATACTCATTGCGGAATGCAACTTAAGAGATCATACATCAGGCTTTCTCTCTCTTACTATTTTGCTGTGCCCGACAGGGTCCACCTGTCGGGCACAGCAAAATAGTAAGAGAGAGAAAGCCTTAACGTACTAGTCTTCTGGCTCGTGACTAATTAATAACAGTCGCAACGGTGGATCGATCCGGTTAAGCTACACTTACCGCGGTTGGTCCGTGGATAGGTGACCATCTTTACATGCCAAGACCCCCGAACTTCGGAAAGCATGTTAAGCAGTTGCTTCCGGCTGTAATACGTGGATCTTTGACAGTCGTTACGGGACGTTAGATGCCCGAAAGTATAACACCAAGACTGGTTGTTCAAGGGGTAGGGATAAAATAAGGGTATTCAGATGCATCCGTTTAGACTGGAAGACGACCGGAAGGCGAACCTAAAATGGTTGGGAAAAGGCCTAGCCATTGGAATTTTCAAATAAATATTTCTGTACCTATTCATTATTATTTAGAACTAGTAGCGCCCCGCGGTTTCGCCCGCATATGTTTCGATCCCGTGGGAATACCGGGATTGAAAGTATTCTATGTGTTAATCCTGGTTATAAACTATCCGTGTGCCAAATTTCATTCAAATCCGTTCAGATGTTTTTGCGCAAAAGAGTAACAAACTTCCATCCATCCATCCTCACAAACTTTCGCGTTTATAATATTAGTAGAAATAGGAATAGTAGGAAGTAGAATAGGATATAGCACTATTAGGATTTTCTTTTTAACAAACGTAACTTTACGTTTTTTTTTTTATTCGTGCTGAAATACCTATTATAAAATCACGACATCCAATTGTGCCAAATGCACTTCGGTCACTTTTGAACTACGAGACAATTATCCCGAACTCCAGCTTAAATGTTTCGAACAAGCATCGTCGACTCGACACAAACAAAAGGTAGCAGAAAAGGAATGGAGATGTTTACAATCAATGAGAAACAATACAGATATAAGTTGTCTTCGAAATTATTGATGCCGAACCAACGAGATGAGTTCTTTAGGATTCTGCGCGCAGAATAACAGATTGCTTTCCTACATCAGATTCAAAATAATTGGTATTCAGAAGTCTCATTCAGTGAAGCACTCAAAAACAACACAAAATGTCGCTATATTTATTAATGGAGATCCAGAGGTGGTCAGTCGAAGACAAAAAGACATAATGTTGCGCCGAACCCAAATAAATTGGGACAAAGTCAAAAGTATAATGATGAAGTGGAGAGCAGTGGTAGCCCAGTGGTATCGGCCGCGACTTACGAGTTGTAGGTCGTAGGTTCGAACCCAGATAAGTGCTTAACTCTGTGTAAATCTATTTCATCACCGCTGCTCTCAAAACGGTAAAGGAAAACATCGTGAGGAAACCAGCATGTCCTAGAACCAAAAATTCGAAGACATGTGACATCTACGAACCCGCACTGGGCCCGCGTGGTGGATTACGGCCCACTCCCTCTCCCAGAGAGGAGGCCTGTGTCCCAGCAGTGGGAACATTATAGACTGAATATGATGATGCTGAAGTGGTCAGACGAAACAACTTCAAAACTCCGTCATAGACAGCATTTGCATTGGACTGACTGCAAAAAAGCACTGTAAGACCAATATTGACGATGAAACTGGACTGAGGATGTTATTAACATAATCAAAGAAGATGTTTGAGTTTTCACTTTCCGGGTCACATGTTAGCTTTATGTACATAAGTAGTGAACCTTCTGTCAATATCCATCACCGTGGCACTGCTCTATAAAAATTGGCTATTCTACTGATATTTCGGGATCCGATGTCCGGGTTTTATTGTTTTTCTATTGATTAATGCTGGCGCTGTGTAAAATTGGGCCAGAGGTAATTGTTGAAGAACGTGATTCGGGACTGAGTGGCGATTCTGTTTCACATAGATAGATACTGCTGGCAGGTGTATTACGTTTTCTGATTTCGTTGATGACTCCTCTTTGATCAAGGATTGAAAAGATTTTTGCTAATAAAATAAAACAGGATCACAACTGTTTCATGCTTATTTCATTGTTTAAAAAAAACTATACCTATAGCTCAGTGTGAAACTAATTATAGTTTTCTTTTTCTACATATCGACGACGTACATATCGGTGAAGCAGTTTTAAAAAGTTCTTATAGTATTTGGTAAAAATGTTGCCCAAAATAAATCTACCGTCAACTCTTTTTCTGTAGCCAGACATATTATTGTTCGGCAGTTTTACGGTGTCGAAAACGCTCACCATAAACAGACGGTCGTTATATAGCAGTACCGGCGGTTTTCTAAGAAAACCCAAGCTTATCAAAACAATTATGTCTCAGGGTGAACCAAAGAAAATATTAGAAAATAATAAACCGTTTTCAATTCTCCGAAATCCCACTCAAATTAGAAATCTCACCTCGCCACAAAATATAATTAATTTTAATCGCAGAAATTGCGAAATTTCTAATTTATTGCCCATAATAACCCTACCAATGCCGGAGTTTTAGTTTTGAAATAAATCTCGGCTCGAGCGGGGCTATTGTAGAATTTGAAATACGAGCCAGAGTACCATCGAAACTTTTTCAACGTTTCGTCCGTCCGTCTGTAGCACAGGGTTATCTCTATTCTCCTCAACGTTTTCATTTAAAGTCGGTCTTTAAAAGAATGTTTGGCGTTGGCGAACGGGTTGTTGCTTTCGAATGATATACCAAACTGTTTTATGTTTTGTTTTTTCAAGTTCTGTGGGTAAATGTGTTTTTAAAGTTTATTGGCTAACGAACTTGTTTGCAGTTGTTTCAGTTTTTTTTTTTTTTTTTTTTTTTTTTATTGCTAAATGGGCGCACTCTTGACCCCGATCACGCCTGATGGAAAGCGATAGATGAGGTCTATGATGGATCGAGCGTGCCCAGAAGATGCCTGTTCACTCTTGATTTGAAGGCAGACGGGTTAAATGTCAGTTCTAAGATGGCTGCATTTTAGCTTTGTTGTCTACACTTGCATTCTACTGTTCAATATTTTAATGTTGAAAATATTCCAAATATCTTGCTGTCTTCAGCAGTTGTCTTCATTCATCGGCAGTTTATCTCACTCAAGTTTGAATAAAGTCTTTTATTTTTCTTTGACCGCGAAAATCTTGTATTTATGAATGGAAACTCATAAACAAGGTTCGCAGTCACTACTAGTTTTTTTTTAGCATCCATAATAGGCAAATATGGATCCACCCTCCGCACATAGACCTCGTTGCATAGTTTAAAAAAAAAACATACTCGCCTTTTAATACCTTGTTTCGTTACCGCAGCGAGAGGGTTGGCTCAAGTCCAGAAAACGAAGCTCGATGGAGGTTCATGCATTACCTTCTCTTTAGAAAACTGTGATTCTAGCAGACATAACTGCACAATAAGATGTACATAGTCTGGAAGAGAATTGCCTTGCTCATAAGTAAAGCTATCCTTGCGTGAGTTTCAGGGTTTAATTCCGAGGTTGGCAAAAATTATACAGGATTTTGCATGGCAGTATAATTGAGGGGTGCCACTGTCGCACAAATGAACAGTAATTTTGACAAGCATCAGGAGCGTTATAGTAGATTTCTAAAACTTTTTTTGAGGTGGCAACCCTGACAAGCGTTTAGGTAGCGTCGTCTGCCCCGGCGCGATACCATTCGATCGCTATTCAAACAAACACGCTCAAACCTACTTTTGTTTCTTTTACTGAAGCTTAAAATGTAGGTTAACACGAACTATTGTTTCAGCAAATATCAACCATTTTGAACCGTGTTTTTTATTATTTTGAGTATCGAGAGGAAATGTGTCAGGTGTGTTTGATGAAGCCGCTTTTTCAACGTGCCCTTTTTGAAGATGGGTCGGGTCCTAAACAAAGAGGTGTTTGACCGAAATGTACATATGTTAAGAGGGGGATAGGTAACCCTAAGCTAATTCTTCTAAGTATAGCGGTAAAATATCAATAGACAAGAGAGGAGGAAAACGTCAGCTTATGAGTAGGTAGATTAGCAGTCATCATACAGTAAACCACTGCTTAAATATTTTAAACATAGTATCTTCCTATAAATTCCCCAAGACACAGTACCAACTCGCATTGAAAAGTAATCATAACTGTCATTACACTAGCTGCGCCCCGCGGTTTCACCCGCGTAAATGTCGATTCCGTGGGAAAATCGGGATAAAAAGTAGCCTATATGTTAATCCAGGGTGTCAGCTACCTCCATACAAAATTTTATCAAAATTGGTCCAGCCGCTTGAGCGTGAAGAAGGAACAAACATATAAACACACACACACACTCACAAACTTTCACCTTTATAATATTAGTGTAATGTGATTACAAGCATAAGTTGGTACGTCACAAAAACGCAAAGAACACGAAACAACGTTCCTACAACAGATTAAAAATGCTTAATACCAAACCCATAGGAAGCTACACACACAAGCTACAAGTCAATAACTCACTCACGACAGCAAAAACTCGATAAATTATAACTTTTACAGCACATACGTGTGAAATGACGGTAGTCGCAAAAAAACCGGCCAAGTGCGAGTCGGACTCGCCCATGAAGGGTTCCGTAGCAGCAAGTAACATAATATAAAAGTTCTTGTAGTTCGTTGTAACTTTGTGAAAGGTAAATTGCGGTTTTCGATTTATGACGTATTAAAAAAAAACTACTTACTAGATCTCGTTCAAACCAATTTTCGGTGGAAGTTTACATGGTAATGTACATTATATATATTATTTTAATTTTATCATTCTCTTATTTTAGAAGTTAGAGGGGGGGGGACACACATTTTACCACTTTGGAAGTGTCTCTCGCGCGAACTATTCAGTTCAGAAAAAAATGATATTAGAAACCTCAATATCATTTTTGAAGACCTATCCATAGATACCCCACACGTACAGGTTTGATGAAAAAAAATTTTTGGAGTTTCAGTTGTAAGTATGGGGAACCCCAAAATTTATTGTTTTTTTTCTATTTTTGTGTGAAAATCTTACTGCGGTTCACAGAGTACATCTACTTACCAAGTTTCAACAGTATAGTTCTTATAGTTTCGGAAAAAAGTGGCTGTGACATACGGACGGACGGACAGACAGACAGACAGACAGACAGACAGACAGACAGACAGACATGACGAATCCATAAGGGTTCCGTTTTTTGCCATTTGGCTACGGAACCCTAAAAATACGCAACACCAACAACCACTATAAATGCAAATGAAAACGTCGTATCTTGATAAAAAGTGGCACTACGAATTGTGACGCCCATACGACGTGACGAATGTGTTATGCGTGGTGACGGGAATTCTGTAAGTGCTGACGAATTGGCACTAGAATTCTAGGTATTTTGTTTTTAGGATTGGAGCCAGACGCTGTAAATTTCAGCAGCACTTTTCTGTTGAAAAATTTATGTCGGAATCAATTCTGGCACAGTAAAAACAGATCTTTGTGAGTGAAATGTAGGTATTGACACTGTTTATACAGGCTGAAATTAAATTCATGGGCATCCTTTTAAGAGGTCATTGTACTCAACAATATGAACCACTTTTACTATGACACTAAACCTAAAATCGCGAAAAAAATCAGCTGTTCCTTGCATTAATGTTAACATAACGCGTCAAAATGTAGGGAAGAGTTGTTTTTTTTTCGTGATTTCAGGTTTGGTCCCATAATAAAAGTTGTTCATAATGATGAGTACAATGACCCCTTAAAAGGATGCCCATGAATTCAATTTCACCCTGTGTAACAGTAATATCGAGTCAACTTGAATTAGATAAATAAATATGAATTGCTGATACAAAACATTAAGCCATGTACAAATAGCGACTACAAAAAGTATGTAGGTAGTGATACACAAAATGATTACCGGTATAAAAATCTATAAAAACCAGAATGAAAATAATACTTGAACGAAAGGGCCGAAGCCTGCCGGGGGTGCGGAATTGTCCGAAAGGGTTACCAGAACATAAAGGGCTAAGGAAGGAACACGGATGGGTTTTAGTCAGTAAGAGTCTGACACTCCGTTCTGCTCCACCCAGAGTGGGAGGGGTCATTTGATGATTTCCCATCCATAAAAAAGGCAGGACCAGCATTCTCAAAAACACATGTAAAACTCAGAGTTTTAATAATTTTGTGAAGATGCTGGTCAAAATCTATATGGACTTCTGGATATGCTAAGTAATTCAGAATAATTTATTATATCTTTAAATTTAGTATTGGGCTTAGTTATTATACGGAGGTATTTCATTCATGAAGCGTGCTGTATACAAACAAAGTGTAGACAAAACAGTGCTCATTAGGAAAATATACTTGTGTGTACACTCTGTAGCTTTAAATATTCAAACGCAAAACAAAACAATCAAAAATATCAACTCTAATTAAGACAAACGACCCGAAATCCCTTGAAAACAGAACTCCGTAACTTTGCAGTAAAACTCGTTAATCTAACGAGTTCGCAAATGAGTGCTATATGAGATAATGACACATTTATTTAATATCGTGGAAAAAACTTGACAACAAATTAAAAACACTGTGGACTGTGAACATTAGGGATGATGCGAATGATGGCGCGTCTATTTCTATTTACCTTAGGTTGTGATCTAACGAGGTTTTTATTTATTAAGGTTTGTATTTTATTTAGACGTATATACCTACTTGCTATATTTTCTAAATGTAACTATGGTGTTCAGTTTCTTAGATGGCTGGAATGTCGAAATGTAAACTACAACTTATTGTTAATTTAGTTAAGTTTCTCTTTAAGTGAACTGTATTTGTTCTTTGAGAAATAAATGTCTTTAAACCGAAGGTTAACAGGAAACGTGTCTTTTTATTCAGAGTTCTGAAAAAATCAAAGTTTCTTGAAGACGAAGTCGCAGGCAGAAGCTAGTCTAGCTTCTGCCCGCGAGTTCGTCTTCGTGAAATTTCTCGCTCCCCGACTCACCCGTCGCATCACTTCGCCTGCCCGCGCTATTACTTTGCTTTCGCTTAGCGATCTTTCTGATTTTTTTTTTTCTTTTTGCTCGGCTCCTAAGGGTCTTACAGTGATCGTAAAAAGCCTATAACCTTTCTCAAGAATTGAGTTATCAGATGCAAAAAGATTTCCTAATCCGACCGGTAGTTTCAAAGATTAGCGCGTTCAAACAAACAAGCTTTTTGGGATGAATGAACAAGCCTCCTTATGTAGCGCAGTTTGTTCCGCCAGTTACTCAACTGAACTGAGCGCTCGGCTCATCCTGGACAGTCGCACCCAACACCTTATTTGACTGGCGAATTCTGCCCTTGCGGTGGTAGGGCTAACGCCCGCCTGGTTTGCGACCACCCTCCCACTGGAGTCCGGCGTCAAGCAGCCTGCTGTGTTTCGTTGATGCGTGGAAGTTCCAGTGTCTTCGGCACCTTCTGGGCATGCTCATTCCATCATAGACCTCATCTCTCTCTCCTCAGGCGTGATCGAGGTCAAGAGCGGGCCCATTCACCAATAAAAAAAAGCTTAGCTTTATTATTAGTATAGATAAAGATTAGTATAAATTAAAATGAAATGTACATAAATAACAACTAATGCCTAATTAATTAATTAAAACAACAACATAATATCCCAACTTAACTAAAAAAATATACAAACTAAAATATGGCGTCGAAAAATTAATCCGCATCCGACCGACCGGTACCTAAATAAGTTGTGTTATGTTTTCAACACACTAACTACCTAGCATATATCCTGAAGAATATCATATATATTTTTTTTATTTTGTTAACTGTAGTCGATCAATTACTTTTATTGTTTCTAAAACTTGCGTTTTTGGCGTTTAGGTCCTGTAAGGCCCTTAAAATATCGATATTCGAAATTCATTGTTAATTGAAATTTAGGTACCTAGTCAGTAATACCTATGTACATGACTGTTCAAGGGAATCATGTATTCGATACCGCATTGTTTCGATAAATGTTATTATGTTACCATCCCAGAATTGTAAATGGAAAGCTAAATGCCTATTCATGATTACAGAATAATCCGTCAGTTATAATTGCTACGAAATTGAGATTATTTATTCAACGTACAGTAGGCCACACGTCAATGGTAACCAAATCATTATAATGCTGGTACTCTTATGCTATTGAAACTTCGTGCCTACTACGCTGTACATACCAGCTCTAGGTCAGAGTAAGAAACATAATATTATACATTACTAGCTATACATTGGCGCCGATTCCCTTGTTCACAAACTAAACTAAATTTAAGTTCAGTGCATCTTTTTCTTTCTATTTCATTAAGAAAAGGACAGAACATAAATATTAGTTTAGTCCTGTCTTTGTCAGCGCCTGACATAAATTGACGTATTTTTAGTAGCCAATTTTTTTATCACGTCTAAACTTGTCTATGGAGTATCTTGATTTGACAGGACTAAACTAATATTTATGTTCTGTCCTTTTCTTAATGAAATAGAAAGAATAAGATGCACTGAACATAAATTTAGTTTAGTTTGTGAACAAGGGAATCGGCGCCATTGATTGGCACAAAGATTGTAGATAATCCCTGTCTATGTGTTTATATTTATGAGGCCGAGCTGGGTACATAACATTTTTATGGATCATCCCAGATTTTCTCTCAAATAATGAATATAGGTAAAGTCAATGAAATGTTTGCTTTGGAATTTAATCCAATTTTCCAATAACGCTACTATATTCATTATTATGTTTGGCCACCCGGATGTGAACATGACTTATCGCCGTAAATGAACTGTGAATTCCATAACGCTGGAATAATAATTTAAAGTTCACTCCGATGTGATTGGGAAAGTATTAACTACTTTTATATCTAGGTTGACTTGTAGCGACCTCTATCTTTTAAGTAGCATCGATATTGAAACTTAGATAAACTATAGACACTAGGAATATATAGTGTATACCTCTATAATAGGCATCGACAAACTAACTTTTTTTTCAACCAACTTTTCGAAAATGTTTCCAACCGAGTAAATAACATACATACATAAACTCACGCTTCCTACCCTCATAGGCAGAATCTAGAGAACACCACTTATATCTTTACATACTCCTTTTGCCTTGTTTACGTTCATACATCACGCACACCGGTTGCGAGTACCATGCACCTGACCTTTCTGAAGAAGGTAACCAATAATAAAAAATAATAAAAAAATTGGGTTAATTAGGAAATAATTCTTTCTTTTTCTATATTTAACTAATTTGTAACAGTGTAAAAAATACAAATGTAAGTACATATGTTACCAGCTGAATAAATAAATATTTTAACAGTATTTAAAATACCGAATATTATACCGAATCAACATTAACCAGTCAAGCGGCGCGGTTTGCCGATCGGCGACGAAACAATAGAAAATCAATTGTGTCTCATTAGCTGAGCTTGACAGATTACAATGAAATAACTTATTATTTAACCAAAAAAAATGGTAATTAGTCCCAACTTAGCTCAAAGCTAAATTACGAACAGCTATTAATATTCGAGCTGGAGCTATACGAGTATCTAAGTGGCTTAGCATCGTTTGCAGATTGTTTTAGTTCCCACGAAACTGCAAACTGCAAGTTTTGCTTGTCACTTTATTAGTTAAACTACGGTGTTGCTAACTGAAATATAGTTGGTACTACGCGTCTAATGTTTTTGATTTTCAACAACTCAGGAAAAGAAACACGTTCTTGTAAAATCTTGGATGAACAAAAATACGTTCCCGTCAAGCTCCGCGCGTACTCTATGCTACGCCGTTAGTTGGGGCTGGTCATCACTTAGCTGCCTTGGCTTATTTTTAATTATTATATTTTTGGATTGTTGTTTTTTTACTATCTGCTGTACTCTGGACGCTTTTAACGCGTACGTCTTTTATTTTTACATCGTTCTCACATATAATTATAAATTCAACATTAATGATGGCACTACCTTCGTCGGAACATAGGCACTTTGTTCGACGACACTACTTTTCGCCTCGCTGCTTCCCTGCGACTAGGCACTCCTTGCTGTTCCCCTCATCGCTGTCACTGTGGCGAAGATGTCAACAGCCTCGGACACCACGGCCTGTCTTGCAGCCGAAGTGCGGGTCGCTTAGCGCGCCACGCGAACATTAATGACATCATCCGACGAGCTCTTGTTACCGTCGGCGTTCCAGCTGTATTAGAACCCAATGGCTTGGTACGCGACGATGGCAAGAGACCGGACGGTATGTCTCTATTTCCTTGGAGGGTGGGTAGGCCTTTAGTGTGGGACGCAACTTGTGTCGATACTCTTGCGCCATCCCACCTTCCTGGATCGGCATGCTGTGCTGGCGCTGCTGCTGCGGCTGCGGAAAACCTCAAGCGGCGAAAATATAATAACCTTATCAGAAATTATATTTTCGAGCCGTTTGGGGTTGAAACCCTCGGGCCGTGGGGTCCGAGTGCTCATGGTCTTTTTACAGAAATCTCAAAACGGCTGGTTGACACTTCCCGTGACCCAAGGGCTGGCTTTTACCTTGGCCAAAGGCTAAGCATTGCCATACAACGTGGCAATGCCGCCAGTCTCTTGGGTACATTACCAGTCGACAGCGATGCGGATGAATTTTTCGACGCTATATTTTAGTTTTTGTATAGTTTTAAGTTAGGTTTTAATTTTGTAATTTTTGTTAATTAAGTTAAACGGTATGCAATAAACATTAATGATGTAACTAATATTTATGTACAAATATAATTTAAAAGAGTGTCCATGGAGTTTCTTGCCCGTTCTTCTCCATAGGTACCTACGCTTTGGAATGGGCAACTAGCTTCATATTTTCTGACTGGCTGACTTCTTGACAATTCAAAAGTGCCTGTACATGGTTTAATTGAAATAAATGCTTTGAGTTTGACTACATACAATAGAAAATCAATTGTGTCTCATTAGCGGAGCTTGAGAGGTCATAGCCAATTTTTGATGTGACATCACACTTCATTCTGTCTGGCTGTTCTTTCTAGTTAAAACATTTAGAGCAGCAAACAGTTTTGAGAACAGAATTTACTAATCAGGCTTTAAGAAAAAATGGTCAAAGGGCTAGTGCCGTCTCATTCTCAGGGTAAGTATATTCATATATTTTTGTATATTTATTTGTGCTTATAATTATATGTAATTATGTATATATTCATAGTTTTAATAGGTTTATGCGTATCTTTATATTTAAAGTATTTATTCCTCAATTTTCATTATTGCACCTACCACTGTTTGTCTCTGCATCACCCAAAGGTTGACTGGTAGAAAATGCCTATGGCATTAAGTCCGCCTATGTACATTTATGTGCTTAAAGTATTAAATAAATAAGTGTATAAATTCGTAATTAGTTGCAAAATAATTACAAAATAACATCACGTGGGTAATCTAACAAGGTAAAAACGCATTTTTCCAGTTGTGTTTAAAAGTTCCCATGTAATAAGGTATTTATTTATTATTAAGGCACATTAACAACACAAACATTTACAAATAACAGAGACACGGACTAGTGTTTACGTCAATTATAACAATTTATAACATTAAATACCTACCTTCTTATTCATAATCTAGCTTTTATCCTGTCAGCGACTAAACAATGTGTCTTATTCACACTATGTATTTTCCGGGACACTAACCAGCTAATTAAAGCGGCAACTACTAACAAACTTCCAAGATTACTTGACGCGAAGTACCTAAATCATCGCGTTCGTAAACCGAGCATATTAAACTGTAGACGTGAGCACGTGACGTCAGAGCTCCCCACATTAGGGCTCAAACAACGTGTGCTTGTAATTACCATTTTAATAACTAAACGTGTGCCGACTGTTAGGGTGACGTGTCACGGTCTACGCTCTGCAGTCGGCAGTCTGCAGAGCTCACGATAATTGACGAAGGTTTTACTAACATTTTAGTTGAAGTCTATTAATTAGTAGTAGTCTGCAATTTGAAATTCGTATTTTCCAGTTTGATGTTTTGATTATTCTCTGATGTGCACTTTGTTTTATAGTGATGTGTTAATTTAGCGCTTTAGGTGTAATGTTTGTATTTGAGTTCAGTTTGCTTTATTGACGGTTTAATGAGGGTTGGTATGGAATTTGCGCTGCTGTATTTTGATTCTATTATGCTGTTTAGTTTAAATAAGTTTTAGAATGTTTGTTGTGTTTTATGTTTTCATTATAACGCTTCAATTATCAGGCAATTTATCAGGTATCAAGACAGACCTCTATGCACGTGTAACGTCTTATAAGTAATTATTAAAATATTTATTTAAAAATAATTTCTACGGAACAATAATTTTTTGTCATACATTTTTGCAATACTGCAGGCCTGTATCGTCTATATAGGTCTTTATAGCCATAATGTGTTTAATTTAAACGTGTCACTGATAACATGTATGACGGACAAATAGAAAAAGCCGCAGTTTTAAACGCCCAATGAATAAGCAATATGCAAACTACTATTTAACGTCACTGTTAATTTATTTTCAGTGTTTTTGGAAATGCGCGACTGAACGTTGTTTTAATAATTATTTTGAGAGTTTCATACATAATATTAAAAAAAACATTATTTGTAGGTAGGTAGGTACGATGTCTTTAAGAATGATAATAAAAAATGTTTTTGACAAAATATAAGACTACGTTTTCAAATGACAAAAAGGGTATCTCTAGTTTCTAACACTTGATAACCTTTCATCATCGCAGTACCTCATCAACCCAAAAACAGCGTTGAACATGTCGTTAACATCTTTGTACTCATGTCTATTTGTATGTACAATTGTGGATAATCGGCGAGTACCTATCTAAACGTTACATGATGTTCTCATCTCGGTAAAGGCCGCTATCCCATTGGCGTTTTACGAGCGTTGACGTCAACGTCGCGCCTGCGCAGCGTCGACGCCGCGCTGACGCGACGTTGACGTCGCGTCTGCGCGTGACAAGCATTAACGTCCGCTGAACGCGACGTTAACGTCACGCATGTGATACTATTTGAGGCGCACAATCAGAAACATAATGGATTCCGACGAGGAAGCACTACTGTTGGCTTTAGTACTTCGACGAAAATTACTTACAAGAAAAAGAAAATCTCATTGTCAATTCTGGGAAAACCCTTTATAGTCCAATCGATCACAAGAAAGTGAATATTTCGCACTGTACTCTAACAATATTAAAACTAATGAATCGGAATTTTATAAATATTTGCGAATGCCAGACTACATTTGACGAACTTTTACAAGTGATTCAAAGTGACATACAATATTTAGACACGGCGTGATTGTACCTGTTGCCAACAAACGCGACGTTAACGTTGCTCAGACGCGACGTCGACGTCGCGTTCAGCGGACGTTAATGCTTGTCACGCGACGACGCGACGTCAACGTCGCGTCTGCGCAACGTTGACGCTGCGCAGACGTTCGAGAGACGCCAACGGCCAGTGGGATAGCGGCCAAAGGGCCAAAACACACACGCTACTTTTAGCGTCGGCAATCGGCGATTTAGCCGCTTTTTAGAAGCTAAATGCAGCAACTAAGCATTCCACACCGCACACTTAAAAATGCCAAACGCGGCGAGTCAGTCACTTTTCGGAATCCCGACACAGCGGCTGAACGCTACCCTCCGCACACATTCGGATGCCGGTCGCAGTGATTTGGCATTTGCGCCAACATCGGAGCAGTCGCTAAACGCGGGATTCCGATACCGCGTCCGAACGCAGGAAGTCGCGAAATCGCGATGCAGCATCGATACAGCCGCAAAATGGCCGATCGCCGATGCTAAAAATAGCGTGTGTGCTTTGGCCCAAAGTAATTGTCTACTGTTTCGACGCGTACAGTTTGGTAGTGTTTTTAATATTTTACCCTACATGGAACATTATTTACCTATGACGTAGTAACAACTAACTCTGAAACGCGCCAACCTACACGCTCCATTAACCAATGGGCAGGACTGTCAGTATTAATCAACGAGCATCATTTAACCGGCCCTAATTCATCTGCATTTCTATCTTTACGAGTTATATGAACGGAATCCTATGATCGTGTTTTAAAGACAAAAGAGAAAAGGAATACATCATTTCATTTATTTATTTTGTAAAACATAGGTGATTTCAGGTGTTTTTCAATACAAAATCTATTGTACAAACCATGTCCCACCGATAGGCAAACAAAATTGGATTAATATGAACAATGTCAAAGTTACACAAGGATTTCAAATTATAAAATTGTCATAATAATAAAGGGAAAATGTCATAAAAATAGGAAAAGATAAAGATATACAGTGCCAAAAAACTGCAAAAACACAAACACAAAATCACATTTAAAAAAAAAAATTGATCAAAATTTGTCATCCAGATACGCCTTGACAGAATAATATACCTTGTTATTTAGTAGCTTCAAAAGATCAAGAGAGATCAAGATCGTAAGGAAACGTGTGTACATGTCCTATCTAAACTAATCTAACTAGCCTGCATTATCTCACTGCACGGTAAAGGCTTCCCTCTCCCTTTTCCACACAGTTCCGTCTTTTAGTGCCGGCGCTAGTTCTTTCACTAGGAGTTTAGTTTATCCCGCCATCTACATGCACATGTCCTAGAACGAAAAAGTAGAAGACATGTGACATCCATCAACTCGCACTGACATGATGTTATTGACTTATTGAAAACTAGCTGTGCCCCACGGTTTCACTCCGAAAAATCTTGATCCCGTGGGAATAAGTATAATAATACAGGTCATGGTCTACACTAGTGCCAAATTTCAGCCGTTTTGGCGTGAAAGTGTTACAACGAAACATACAAAAAATAAAATATTGTCTCTATAGAATATTAGTTTAGATGTAATTTCGTGGGTAAGATTTTTTTTTTTTTAATGTGTGTACCCTGAACATCCCTGAACCTTGTGACAATTTCAAGCGGGTCAATGATTATTATCATAAGCCGATATTAACACAGAATTCGTGATAAATCGAACGACATACACATGTGAACCTAGATTCAAAATTCCGTTATCAAGAAGTCAATGTTACACAGATAATCGTATCACAGAAAGCAAATCAAAAACCAATCTAAGACAATAAAATAAACGGACAAAAATACATGAAAATTTCACAGAACACATCGAAGTCACATTTACGGGATTATTGTCGCAGAAAAACGTCTGTCGCGTTTCCAAATCGCGTTATCTCGGTAATTTGTCGTAAAACCGTATTTTATGAGGCTTCACATGGCCCGTGTGACATCACAACTGAATATTTTCTATATTTATCATCTGTTCCTGGGGTGTCTTTCACGATATCTGGGAATCTGTTATCGTAACTGAATTATTTAGAATTATTTTTATACGGAAAAAATGTTTTATTACTATTCGGTTCTTGCACAAAAGAGTGGTTTTATAAAACGCGCACCAACACATACTTAAAAATAGTTGACTATTTACAAAGGCAAAAACAAACCCATGTCCCATATATTGGAGTGTTCAAAGTATCCATACACTTGCACTTCTGAGGGCCTAAAAAATGCCACTGTCATCACATCAAATGTCAAAACGCCGCGGTGTGGCCACCCACTGGGCCCAACTAATCTAACATAATAATGTATTTACTATGAACTCGAAATGAACAAGGAGACATGCGTTGCATTCGATTTAGAATACGCGTGTCTGTTTGCACTTGTTTAAGAAAACGCGTGTCTGCTTGCACTCGCTTTAGAAAACGCGCAAAGTTGCACGCCCCTCCAAAATTTCTATTGGTACAAACTTTTGAAATGTCTATGCAATAAGCAGTAGAGGCAAGAAGAAGCAATTTATATTAGACGATGACCTCTCTATGATGTAGCACTTTTCAGACTATCGTTTCTAGGAACAGCTTAGGCATCTTCTGGGCACACTCGTTCCATCATAGATCTCATCCATCGCTTTCCAAGAGCGTCAAGAGCGGGCCCACTCAGCAATAAATAAAAAAACGCTTTTCCTGACAATCTAACGCATAATATTTGATACCAGGCGTTTGTTTTTTTTTTAATCTGTTCGATGGGTGGTAAACTAAACGCAGTATCAAAGTGATGTTGTTTACCTACGCTGTCGTCGCTAGGTCTCCAGTTTAATATTCTCGGAACTGGGTCTTGCATTGAACCTGATCTTTTATCGAAATGAGTCTCTGATAATATTTGTGTAATGCTGCCTGCTGTTGATCTTCTAACATCTTAAAGAAACTACTGGAAATTTTGTACAAAATTTGTAATGGTCAGCATTTTGAGACATCAACCATGAATAAAAAACGTGAGTCAATTATTGCTTAACTAAACACCATTTAGGTGCTTGTTGATGAATCTGTCCACAAAAAAGTATGATCTTCATCAGTTATAGAAGAATCATATAAATTGTAGTAATGTACGGTAGGCTGCAAAAGTGCATGGGTAGTACAGAAACAAAATCGTATGAAGCGAGAAATGACGCCATCTAGCGTAAAACCAGTTAACGACTAACAAAATTGAATTATGCTGTTATTAGATGGCGTTGCTTTGCTTTATATGATAAAATATTTTTGCAGTTTCTTTTTGTCTCTTCAAACATTCAAACAATTTATAATTAATAATTTCTTTTAAAGAAAATTGATTGATTGAAATTGATTGATTGACCTACTATGTTAAAATTGAATATCAATTTATAAGTAGGTAGGTATCTGATTTTCTAAGTTTTAGTTTTCAAACTTGAGAGGGTAGGTTGAATATGGATTTATAAATAATTGGTAGGTGGTATGAATAATACTTAGATCGAACATTTATGACAGCTCAATTGATCGTTCGCTAAGTTCATTTCGATTACCTCGTTCGAGTGCCTTTTGTTCAGTTTTTATTTATGATCAGGCGGATTACTCATTTTACCAAAACAAGCACGAGTTATAATATTGAGTTCGTTACAAGAGCTCAAATAATTGCTTTGAATAATCAAGCCAAAAACTTGTCAGAAATAGCCAGAGACCGGTGTAAACGTAAGTAGTTTATTTTTACACTTTTATATTAAAAACTGCATTATTTTTTTGTTACTATACTACATAATAATCATTATTGGGTATTATATATTTCTGTTTTATTGTTGCAGAGAAAAACAGTTGTTCTTTGAGTACGACGATTTGAAGAGGAGTGTTCTTTGAAACACCATCAAAGAACTGGTAGACCACGACTTATAAAACACATTGCAGCATCAAACCATGATAAGGCAGTATGAAGAAAATGGATTTCTGCCGCCGAACCACTATGCTGGTTTATTTGACACAAGTTTTGATACGGAGCCGCGTCAAAACTTGTGCCGCGGAGGCATGCTGTGAAACCCTTGCTCACGGAAAACCATAAAAGGGCAAGATTACAGTTCGCTTTGGATCACATAAACTTCGATTGGAGTAATGTCATCTTTACACATGAAAAAACTTTTAAGTCCAGTGAACACGGACGCTTATGTTTGTGGCGTCGAAATAATACGCGATACACAAGTGGTTACGTAGCTACGAGCTAAATAATTATACTTAGATAATATTATTTATATTGACTGGAGACCTGGTTATGTGTGTATAAACTATAACTTACGTATTTTTAATCATTTAAAAAGTTATGAACACTTTAAGTTTAAACAACATAGTTTTTAGTTTTTTATGTTGCCTACTAACCATTTGATATGTTTTTGTGCAATTTTGTAGTTTTTAGCCTACTTATTTAGTATCCATTTAATCCGCTTGACCTTTGTAATAAAATAACCTGGTCTCCTGTTTGTTTTTATTGAGGTTACATAAGCTTCAATCCTCTTTCCGATTTTGGAAACGAATACTTAAGCTATCGCCTCAATAACTTCATAATATTATAAAGTTATACCTATAATATTTAATAAACTGACTATTAAATTTGAATAATAAACTGTAAGAAATAAACCTCTATAATTTTTATAGTGCCTTTTTTTGCGAGCCCACAAGGCGAGCCTGTTTACCTGCGATGAATCTGCTCTTTTTTCCTGTTGCTAAGTAACTACCTACCAATTCGAATATTAAATTAATTATTAAAATACCCACTCGTTAGCTTAATAAATATATTCCTATCGGTTTCTATTATTATTTTTATCATTTAAGCTACGTATGCTGGTAATTGTAATGTAACAATTAGATAAATGTATTAGCCTTGTAATTCCTTCGTTTCTTCCTAACTCCTTACTTACGTTTCGTAAATTAGTCATAGTTGTGAAGAAACCAACGCCATCTAGTTTATTTTCGAAAACTTGAATTCAAACGTTCACGGGAAAGTAGACACTAAGGTACCCATGCAATTTTGCTGGCGACTGTACGTTGTTGTGGCGGCATCGACATCACCACCATGTGAACTACGCATCATAATGACGTCACGCAAAATTCTGTATCGTGTAAGCATAGCTTACCGCGCAACTAGCATATATATTATACAACGTCCTGACATCAATCGTCGGGCAGTTGCCCACCAGAGACAGCACCTGTCTGATGATGAGGATGAGTGAATTTTACACCCTGTTCCTCATACCTCTAGATAGTTGTGTTTAAGATGTTGATTGTCACTTATTATTTTGACGTCCAATGGAATATTTACACCCTTTAGTCGGAAATCGTCAGATCGTCAGTAATGCTCCCTGCACCCACCCTGCAGCCACGAACTACACGCTCAAGCAACACGCGTTTTACGACAGCGACTGCGGAGAAAACAAATGAAAGAAGTACACAGCATGCCACGAGTCTCCTCGACGCAACTTTCGAAGCGAAAGACGGAAACAAGCGACGCGCGCGTTTGCCGCTTGACGCGGGACGCGTCAAGGTACAGACGCCAGCACATCAAGCTACCCAAAACTGTCAAATTTTCCCAATCAACATTGAACCTTATGATTTAGGGATAAAGTTGAAAATCTATTAAAGAAATTTGACAGATTGTTGATTGCTTGATGTGCAACTGGCGTCTGTACAAGGCTCAGAGCAAAGCAAAAAATTAATATTCGCTTCTTATCTTCTATTATTCAAATACAGAAGAAGATTATAAGAAAATAAATATAAATAGTACGCAATAAAAGTCACTCAATAGACAACAATAATTATCCCAAAGTATACAGTGCTCATTCATAACACCCTTACCATTTACGCACACGCTTAGCACGTACTTGTGTTTATTTACGAAAATATATCTATACAAGGACTAAGTAATAGGCACTTAAGGATTTTTTTCGTCATAAAAGCAGTTTCTTGAAGCCAAGATACTAAGAGTGAGAAAATGCTTTATTCAGAAATAGTAAAATGTTTTGCCAAAGGGCAAAGCTTTTTATAAGAAAACTGTTATTTCTTGAGATGAATAACATACCCACCGATACTTCTAAACGAAATACCTAATATTAAATATCTAACATTATCAAAATATAATTATGAATCGAATAAAAAAGTCTTTTATGATATGTTTCACAAGAAAATATTCATTTAATACGATTCCGGAGATATAAAATTAAATACCGAGGTTCTTATGTATTTCCTCGCAGTTTTTCGCAAAAGGTCCTGTGATTGAGGAAATCACAATATATGATGCGGCTTAAACCTAAGTTGTCGAACAAATAAAACCAATTTCTGTGTAAACTCGAACTGCCTTTGTAATGTCTTATTATGAGAAACCGCTACTTAATTCTACCATATAAAATTTTAAAACGAAGTAAGTACAAAGATTTTATCATCTAAATCTTAATTTTTATTTAATTTGTTGATCTCAGCTTTCCCTTAATTATTAGTAAGTCTATTTGTGTGTACATTTAGACTTATAGTCCCGATGTGGCTACCTAATTTTTTATTTCATTTGTTGGTCTCAGCTTTCCCTTAATTATCAAAATCTTGTACCATTGTAATGGTGCCCAAGACACAGGCTGTGCCTAGTTTGGGACCAACAATACCTCGATATTGTAATTTTGAAATATGAAATAAACAATTTTACTTTTAAGATGTTTTTATGATGATTACTGTTGGTAAATAAACTTTCGTCAACATATTATTGTGATTGAAAAACTAAACTTCTGAATATCCCTTTTCAAAATACAATGCCAACTTGCGAATAAATCTACTAAAACTATTAGTCGACTTAAATCAAACTTGATTAAAACAAAACTCGTCTATCCGATTCTTTTTGCCGTTCTTGTCAAAGCTAGCCTAGAGCATGCAAATGAAGTCACTATAGCAGCTCATAATAGGTAACTGAAGTCTCAAGTCTACGCCATCGGCTTCTCGGTCACGTGCGCGCTATTTGCAATCACAGTAAGAAAAGTACGGCCATGAATTGAAATTCTGTTCTGTATTATGTTTTAGACTGTTTTTGTAATGTTTTTTGACATGAAACTGGTAGACAAAAAAAGTAGAAAGATGATAAGGAAGATGATACCCACAAACGGGATGAATAGGAATGCAGGGGTGAATGGGGACGAAACTTTAAAATGGATTTTAGCGTTGAAATGATAAGTTTTTTGCCGACAAGGGCACTTAATCGTTAATTATAATACAGTAAACACATAAGAGTCCTTTTTGGTGACAAACTATACTATTTCAATGTTAAAATCGCTTCAAAAGTTTCGTCCCGATTCACCCCTGCATCCCTATTCGCCCCGTTTGACGGCATCCTAATATTATAAATTCGCAAGTAACTCAGTCTATATATTACATTTTCATACATAAACCACTGAACGGATTTCGATAAAATTTGGTAACGAAATAGATGAGAAAAAATACAGGTTTGATACTGCTTTCCTAGAGTACGTAAAAAATTATTCAAAATTATTCAAAAAGATTAGTGCTTTTGCTAAATCAAAATTTTTAAGCGAAACAATTAAAAATTCTAATAATAAAGTAAAAACCACTTGGAAAATTATTAAAAATGAAACTGGTAAATCAGTTAAACAAGAAAAACAACTTGAGATTATGGTCGACAACAAATTAGTTAGTAAAGCAGCTGACGTAGCTGAGGCATTTAATGAGTTTTTTGCCAACATACCTATAACTACGACTCGCTCCTTAAATTCGTCCCCGTCTAAAGCTGAAAACCTTTTGCATAGTAGTGTACCTAAATGTAGTCGCTTATTTAGCTTCGAACATGTAACCCCGCGTGATGTAGTTAATGTTTTTAACACACTTAAGTCTAAAAACACCGGTGATTATTGGGGCATCTCCGTTAAACTTTTAAGTAATATAATAGACATCGTAGCCCCCTATTTAGCTGTTACTTTTAATAAATGTGTTGATTTAGGAACTTTTCCTGACCTCATGAAGAGTAGTAAAGTCATACCGTTATTTAAATCAGGTAATAAAAATGACGTTGGCAATTTTAGGCCTATTTCTATCTTACCTGCATTTAGCAAAATATTTGAAAAATTAATACTCAAGCAGTTGCTAAGACATTTTAATTTAAATAGCCTCCTTCATAATGAACAATATGGCTTTACAAAAGGTCGTTCAACCACAGATGCGGGTGTTGCTTTGCTGAAACACATATTTAATGCATGGGAGAAATCTCAAAATGCTATTGGAGTTTTCTGTGATCTCTCCAAAGCCTTTGATTGCGTGCACCATGACACGCTTTTACGTAAACTACGTCATTACGGTGTCCAAAACGAAGCTCTCAACGTAATAAATTCTTATTTACATAATAGGTTCCAATGTGTAGATGTTAATGGTGTAAAATCTTCCGGGCTACCAGTTCAGTTAGGTGTACCACAAGGCTCAATACTGGGTCCATTCTTGTTCTTAGTATATATCAATGATTTACCATTCCATTTAAAGGGCATCTGTGACGTTGTACTGTTTGCAGACGACACATCTCTTATTTTTAAAGTTGACAGGAATAGACAAGATTTTGACGACGTAAACAGTGCACTATCAATAGTTACGGATTGGTTTACGTCAAATAACCTAGTTCTCAATGCCAAGAAAACGAAATGTGTAAAGTTTGCCTTACCAAATGTTAGAAATCTAGGACCCAACATCGTCTTAGATAAAGTGGTGCTTGAAACAGTGGGCTCGGCAGTTTTTCTGGGAATAACAGTAGATGCCAAACTTCAGTGGGGACCACATATATCAAGCCTAGCAGGAAGGCTCAGTTCGGCTGCCTATGCCGTCAGGAAAGTAAGACAATACACTGACGTTGATACAGCTCGTTTAGTCTATTTTAGTTATTTTCACAGCGTTATGTCCTACGGTATTCTGCTGTGGGGCAAAGCCGCTGATATACAAAATATATTTGTCCTGCAAAAACGAGCTGTTCGAGCGATTTACCAGCTAGGCGCCAGATTTTCTCTAAGAGATTTTTTTAAAGATATTGGTATTCTCACGGTTGCATCACAGTTCATTTTTGCCAACATCTTATATGTTAGGCAAAATATACACTTGTACACTAAAAACAGTGATACTCACAATGTTAACACTAGAAATAAGGACAAACTACGTGCTCCCTTTCACCGGCTTCATAAGGTTCATAACTCATTTGTTGGGCTTGGTATTACCTTTTATAACAAGCTACCTTCTTCCTTGCTAGATTTGCCTTTTAATAGATTTAAAGCTCAAGTAAAATCCAACCTTTGTTCAAAAGCATACTATTCCATCAACGACTACTTAAACGATAAGAATAGTTGGTCGCCCTGATTAACTCAAGACAATTATTATGTTCTTTCTCCAGAATTAGCTTACTGACAGGTTATATGAGTTTATATAATTGTTTTTATTTTATTTTTATTTTTTTTTGTTTTTTTTAGTTGAGAGTTTTAGTCAATTCGGTTTAATTTTATTGTAATTTATTATTGACATAATCTACTCATTTCAATGTCTTTTAATGAGTTGATTGCAATATGTGGTTAGCTAGCGACCTCTACGAATGATCATATTATTATTCTTGCTTGAGCAACCGGCAGCAAGTTCGTCATGCTCCCTTAGATGTCATTGCTTGCGGTAGCGTCGGGGGTCGGGTTGCCTCCTTCCCTCAAATATGGCGAGGGAGGTAATGGCTGATCTTTGCGTTATGCTCGTGAACGGGTGCTGCTTGTGGTGACTGGTCGTCTTGCTGACCATGGTTTTATTGTTGTTATTAGTAGTAATAACTTGTTTATTTATTTTACTTCGATGGTCCTAGTTTATCATTTGTGACTTCAAGTGACAGCTATGTAAACAGAACCCAGCATTGCATACATATGTAAGCTGTCACGCCCTTTATACCTGGAGGCTTTTATTTGGTCAGTAAGTTTTTTTTTTGGTTATATTTTTAATTTTTTTTTTTTTTTGCTTGAGTACGTATAGTATTTATTGTATTTGTTGGTATATTGGCGTGGCTAGTTAACCTATGGCAAATAATTTAATTTAAGGTTCTGTGTCCTGTAATGTTAATTACTTTGCATACATAGTATTGTATAAAATTAATTATTTTCTAACTGAACAGACAGCTGTGCTGCTGGGGAGTTTGTTCCGCCACTTCTTCTCCCCAGCGAAAGCACTAGGAAGTGGCGAAGGGCGGGCGTTTTGGGGGACTGTCTTTTGTAATTTTGACGTTCGAAAAGTGCTGATTCTCAGCCTAGTTTGAATAAATGACTTTTGATTTTGATTTTGATTTTGATTTTGATGCCATCCTGGGGAAGGACCTAGGCTACTTTTTCTCCCGGTAGCACGTTCCCGTGAGATAATTTCCGAGGACACATGGGATAGTTTTTTTTTTTTTTGGTGGGAGGTCATCGTCCGCTACTGATAGTGTTGTTACTTGAAATAGAAGTTGAGAAAAACTGTTTTCTTATGTTTTATCGTATTTAGACATCTATACCATGTTTTTGTAATGTGTGTTTCTTAATTTGGATTGCTGTTTTTTATTTATATCTAATCGTATGCTGCACTAGCTGACGTCATCACGTTAACGCTGGCTGTTACTGAAAACCAGCGCTGGAGCTCTGTCTCGTACAGGGTCTTAGCATTATTGCTGTTTGATGGCCGTTTTCCGTAGATGTGACACATGTTTTCTCCTAAATTGTTAATTTGTTTTGTTTGTTGTGTGTGTGTGTTTTTATGCGTCATGTTTGCCGCAAATAAACGTATTTTCTTTCTTTCTTTTCTTATACCTACCCATCACGACTGCGAAGTTTACACAAAGATTTTTTTAGATATATAATTATTTCGAGGGACTAAAATAACTGCGGTCGATGACCCCACAAAAAATCAAATTAATTTCTTTTTCGTTTTATCATGTTTAGATAACTATACCTATCGAGTTTGCGTAGTTTAGCTAGCCAATTAAAAATAACTCTGTATGGAGAATATTCACCCTTCCACAAAATGGCTTCTGCAAAGTGCTTCAATACATACCTCACATTACGATTGAGACGTGCGTTCTTTATTTATCCATGAGAAGGTAATTGCAATCTTCTGGTGCCTGCACAGCAATTCTTGGAACCAATCTACCTTACTGTAAGACCCTTTATCGACGACGATACTAAAAAAACGTGTTGCAAACTCAAATAATATAGTATGTACAGTCAACAAAAGAGATAAGTATGCAGGATCGCCGGATATAGTTGAAGTTTAGTAAGAAACCGATGGATTTTGTCGACTGAAATTTAAATTCATAAATGAACTGTTTATTTGTATTAATAAAATTAAATTTTATTCGAGAACATCCATCGGTTTCTTACTAAACATCAGATATATCCGACGAACCTGCATACTTGTCTCTTTTGTTGACTGTACATACATGACGCAACCATTCACAAACTAGTTAATAATGCGACAGTAATTCGCGTCTTGAACGAACTACCATTGAAATGCTAGTGATGTGACATTCTGGCTACACATTATTTATTTGAGTTTGTAACGCGTTACTTTTGAGTAGCGTCGTGGATGATGGGCCTTCGGTATAAACGAACGATGTGAGCCACCATTTTATTTGAAAACAAAAGCAAATGAGACAATATTTCTTCAGCTTTTTGTAAGAGTAAACCAATAAATTAAATCACTCGATCAGTCGGGTGAAATTCAGTCCCTTGGCGCTTTATTAATCCGTTATGAATGAATAATTTCGTATTAATATTCTACACTGATAGTTCAATTCATAAATCAGGTTACTCAAATTAAATTTTGATACTGTGGCGGCCATCCCATCAGTTTTTGAAATGCAATACTATTTACGTCATCTATAGGTATGGGAACAATTATGTTGACAATTTGACATCATGATGTTAATAATGACATAAATGGACAATGCATGAATGAATTAATGAAAACATTTATTTGTTATACATAGGTACAAACATATTTTGGTCTTCAGTAAAAATTTGTTGACTCTATACAGGCTTATTTTTTTATCACCATCCAAATTTTTACAGGGTGTTCTACCCATGAATATGAACAACTTTCACTATGGGACCAACCCCAAAATCACGAAAAAAAAATCAGCTGTTTCATACATTTTGGTCAAGTAGGTATTGAACTTTTGTATGAAACAGCTGATTTTTTTTCGTGGTTTCAGAGTTGGTCCCATAGTGAAAGTTGTTCATATTCATGGGTAGAAAACCCCGTTAAAATTTGGATGGTGATAAAAAAATAAGTCTGTATTTTGCATACAAACTTTAAAGTAGGTATTATTTTTTTTTAAACATAGTCAGTCATGGGGACTGCCGATATATATTTAGTTTCACTGCTGGTCAAGCTCCACACGTCATACTCATGGCTACACACATATACTGTTAACATTAGCATGACAATGACCATAAGATTCCATAAGATTTTCCCCTACCAAAAAATTAAAAAAATCACTTCAAAATTGAAAATCAGATACATAGTAAATAAATTAATATTAATAATTAAAGATGGAGAGCAGTGGTAGCCCAGTGGTATCGGCCGCGACTTACGAGTGATCGAAGGTTCGAACCCAGACAGGCGCTTCACTTTGTGTAAATTATATTTCATCACCACAGCTCTCAAAACGGTGAAGGAAAACATCGTGACGAAACCGGCATGTCCTAGAACCAACAATTTGAAGACATGTGACATCTACCGACCCGCACCGGGCCGGCGTGGTGGATTACGGCCCACTCCCTTTCACAGAGAGGAGGCTTGTGTCCCAGCAGTGGGAACATTATAGGCTAACTAGCTGCGCCCCGCGGTTTCACCCGCGTAACTTTCGATCCCGTGGGAATATCGGGATAAAAACTATCCTATGTCCTTTCCCGGGACTCAAACTATCTCTATACCAAATTTCATCGAAATCGGTTCAGTAGTTTAGGCGTGAAGAAAAGACAGACAGACAGACAGAGTTACTTTCGCATTTATAATATTAGTTTGGAAAGTTTGGATTATGATGAATTAAAGATACTTATTTAAGTAATAATGATAAATAGCTGATGATTAGGTAATGATTTTATTTCAGTAAGTAGGTTTGCACAAACACTTTTAGACGTCAATAATTTAAAAAATAAGTCGGGAAGTTTATACTAATTAATATTTAATTAAATAAACAGATTACACAATGTACAACAAAACACACATTCATTACTTAGGGCTGATTTTTTTAACGCCAGATAATTTTATCCGAGGAATAATTTTGTATTTTTGCCAGTTTTTAGGGTTCCGTAGCCAAATGGCAAAAAACGGAACCCTTATGGATTCGTCATGTCTGTCTGTCTGTCTGTCCGTCCGTCCGTATGTCACAGCCACTTTTTTCCGAAACTATAAGAACTATACTGTTGAAACTTGGTAAGTAGATGTATTCTGTGAACCGCAGTAAGATTTTCATACAAAAATAGAAAAAAAACAATAAATTTTGGGGTTCCCCATACTTACAACTGAAACTCCAAAAATTTTTTTTTCATCAAACCTGTAGGTGTGGGGTATCTATGGATAGGTCTTCAAAAATGATATTGAGGTTTCTAATATCATTTTTTTTCTGAACTGAATAGTTTGCGCGAGAGACACTTCCAAAGTGGTAAAATGTGTGTCCTCCCCCTCTAACTTCTAAAATAAGAGTATGATAAAATTAAAAAAATATATATAATGTACATTACCATGTAAACTTCCACCGAAAATTGGTTTGAACGAGATCTAGTAAGTAGTTTTTTTTTAATACGTCATAAATCGAAAACCGCAATTTACCTTTCACAAAGTTACAACGAACTACAAGAACTTTTATATTATGTTATTTGCTGCTACGGAACCCTTCATGGGCGAGTCCGACTCGCACTTGGCCGGTTTTTTATTCCATAAAAAATCTGTCAGACGTCAATTTTATTCCACGAATAAAAATTATCTGTCGATTGAAAAATCAGCCCTTAGTCAATTTACATAATTAAATTAATATTAATTCGTTAATTTATTTAGTTTCGTTACACTTTTTTAAATATTTCTTAAAGTATAAAAAAATAAGTAGGTATTAAAAACATTAAAAAATATAAAATTTGTGGTCCACGGTACCAAGGCGAAGGTGCTACTATGAAGGTACATACTGTTCCAATCTACAGGGTAGCCACCTCATTACGTGAAACAACCTTGTAATACTCCTAACTGTTGACTAATAACCAAAATCGGGGACCAAAATTACCCTCGTTAACAATATTAACATCGGCCATTTTCATTCCTTACCCAAAAAAATAGGATTTATAAAATCTTTGGTAATTGGCCGTTAGGGTGCCCGATCGGGTCCAGCAGGGACTATATTAGAAAAATACTATATTATGGGAAAGAGACACGCTCGTCTCATTTTGTTGTATTAACGGTTTCGCATCTTATAAGTTTATTATTTGACGTATTTTCTCATTAAATTTTATATGGATACGCAATTTGTGGAACTTTAAGGTTGACGCACATTTGGGCGGGCCGCACTGCGCAGAAATCCTCCTACATTACTGTCATACATTCTGTGTAAACTATCGCAACAGGCGCTTAACTTTAAACAACTTTATAATAACGCCATTTTTTTATAGGTCCTACTAGTACAAATCTCCATTTAGAATTCTATGTAGCTCCTTTTGGTTTTCCTGGGATTATTTGTTTTCTGGAGGTATCATTGGACAAGACAAGCTACAAAGACACAATTTCTTCAGACCTTAGTGACCTCCTTTACCATTACAGAGACAACAGTTTTGATGGAAGGACAGATTGAAGCTTAGCATCAGAGTCACGTTATTATCCTTTGAGACGGAACCCTAAAAAGTGCGTAATTCTTTCAGTTACGAAGCGGCGACTTCCTAATGAAGACGTCGACTGTTTAGCATAATGAGAATTTGTACACGATTAGCTTTTAACGATGATGACTCCCTTCAGATAGAAAAACACCGCAACAGCAAAAATAAACCTTAATTTTAATGCTACAAAGTTTAACTTACCGTGAAGGTGTATTTTAAGATTTTGGCATCTAATTTGTTTTCTGGCGGCGTTCGCAAGCGTCATGGTTGGTAGACAAAATAATGTTTTTCGCGGAGATCGTATGCCGTAGATTAAAAAGTAAGTTAACAGGCTTACAAGTCAATGAAATCTGAATTCATTTAAACGTGCCCATATTAGTTAAAATAAAATGTAAAGGTAAATATCAAGAAAACATAATACATAATATTTCCAGGGAAAACGTACGCGTATGTTTGTGCTGTAGTTACGCCGTCGCTACACTACGCGCCAGAATAACTTCGAGTTTGTTTGCATTAGCAATGTAATGGAAGTCATCTTAGCAGACGCAGAGGTCCAAAGGTTAGCGAAGGAAAAGGCGGAGCTGAAAAAAAAAATAAAGAAAAAAACGATCTTAAAGCATTATTTTGACGTTCCAAATAATTAGTACCGTGGTATTTTGAACACGAGACCTTATATAATACAAAAATAATATTAATTCAAATATCATAACTGAAACTTTAATGCTTGATGAATTTAGGTTTACAGTTGTTTTCGACTGAAACTTCTACGAATTTATTGTAGTGAACATACATTACTCAACGAGATTACTTTTACAACGAATCCATTGGTCTTTAAGCAACCAGATTCCTTAGAAATACTAACACTAACTCTATTACCCAAGATTTTCTGCCACAATAATTACTTTGTAGTAAACTATCTAAGTGATATATTCTAACTTAAATTAATTCGTAGCTACAGCCTTTGTTAGATATTTAATTAATTTGAGTATTTGCTTTGTTCTAGAATTATTTGAAACTGTTTCTCCCCGTCAAGTAGCCGAAATCGTGTGATCTTAGGCAAAACTCTATAAACGGTACCAAAGCATGCTAACATGTGCTTTGACTTCGACATGTTCCCGTTTCTAATTACACGTTTTGTAGTTGTATAGTTGTGTAACATTGATAGGAATAACGCTTAGCCAAACTACGTGATTAGTAACGTTTATAGATCTCAGCCTTAGACTCGTAAGAAAAATAAAAGACTAAGCCAACACCACTGGTTAAGACAAACATAAATGAGCCCAAATTAATAATAAAAATCTCTTTCTTACACACTTCCTCTTAATATGAATCTTGCAAAGAATTAGCATTTTTTCCTCAGGTCGAGATATTTTTTAATTTTTTTTTCACTCTCGAGAATAAAATGATTGCGTTTCCTTTTGTCCCGAAGGTTTTGAATTGTTTAGATTTTTCTTTTCGTGTCTTAAAACCTCCTTTACTATGGTAATCGGAGCGGAGAGGGACTGTTGTAATGAAGCCGTGCTTCTCACTCATTATTTCCTGGTACTCCAAGATTTTTTAAGAAACGAAATCATAATGAAATCTTGGAGAAATCAAGAGGTTGTACGCAGGCAGGTTGGAGGGAGGGTCTTTTGATTTGCTTGTGTATGATAGATAATTTCTTAAATAGTAGAAGTATTGTTCAAGAACTTATAAGAGCAATATGATTGAATTTATTACAAGAAAGAGAGAGAGGTAAAGAAAAATAAATCTTTGAATGAAAAATAATAAGCTGAAACTATAATATTTTTATCATAAATCTTAAAAAAGGAACTATCATCGATCATCCCTCTGGTTTTGCCCACCCTACACCAACAACAAAAATCGATCCCCAATATTTCATCCCACAAAAACCGTTCAGTTTCCTGCACCATATTGTTCCCAAATCTATTGATCATGGCCCAACCGGCTCCCAGTTACCGTCAGCTGATTCACAACGCCATAGCAAGCCCATGGGCCCCGTCACCTCCTATGTTTGCCATTAACTTGATTTTATCTCTCCTGCGGTAAAACGGTAGCTTTCCGGACCGTATCGGGAATTACTATCTTAAGTACGTCCGGGGTTCATAAACATTTTAGCAAGAACAAACAGAGGGTGACAAAAGGCTAAGTGATTATGTTGATGTGTTATTAGTAATTAAGTAGACCTTGTATGGTCGGTTTGTTTAGGTTTCTGTTTAATGTATGTTGTTATAGAGCTGATAATGGTTTGCATTGGTATGTCAGCTAAGTTTTGACAGAAATGACGGCAAACTAAAACTTAGCTTGCTGCAGTCAACTTAGAGTCGAAATATTCGGCGTTGATCGCCAATCTTCGGTTGCATCGACGCTGGCATCTTCTAGGCACGCACTTTTTGTCGTAGACCTCATCCATAGCTTTTCACCACAGCGATTTGACCCAAAAGAGTGGAAAGCTCGCTAAAAAAAATGCAATTACCTCAAACGAAAATGCATTGTTTTGCAATAATGAAAATTTCAGCAAATTTTTGCTATATAGCTGATAACTGTCAGCCCAGTGCAGTTTTTTTTTGTTTGTATTCATAGCAAGTGATATTGAAATATATTGTTTGGTAAAGTAAAACTTCTCATAATGTTTGAAAACGGTTCTCAAGCACAGCACAAACCATATCGCCCTCAAAAGGACGCCTAAGGTACCTATAAAATATCTCACCACATACTAACATAACCGCAAAACTTTCCATTGCGAACTATCGGGCCGACACCCACTAAAAATATCGTGTGGCCAATTTTTTTTGTACCCAAAAAATCCTTTTTATTTCAGGTAGGGTCAGGCCTTATAAATCTTCCGTCCTAAGTTGTAGCGGCCATAAACTCTAGTGGTCGGATCCGATGGTATCAAGATTGCTTTTATCGAATATTGCCTGTACCCAATGTTTATTTATACACATAAAATATATTTTTTATTATTACGTAGGCACGTGAGCTTGAATAATCTTTTGTTTTTAGATTGTAGGGGTTTTTAGAGAATATTTTAAACTTGCATTCCCATTGAGGGACCACAATTGAATTTCGAGCTTTAGATTGCGTCAGCAATGGATAAGATAAATGAGCGGTGAACGATGGGCAAGTTTTGACAAAAATTACAGCAAATAAAACCTACCTTCCATTAACAACACACATAATCAGTATAGTTATGTAGATATTAGAAGGTCAGGTTTATTAATTCGGTCTAGGATTCAATATTCATGACGTCCCATTAAAAACCAATTAAAAACAATTAATACACAATAATAAAACACTTAACTTCCTAAAAGCGAAAGTAAAAGTTTCTTAATTCCATGTTAAAGTAAATAAAACCATCTTCGCATAGACATAGCGACATCACAAATAAAGGAACAATCAAATCGCGGAAGAAGCTCAAATGTATCTTTAATTTATACATCCAAAGGAAAGTTAAGAGGAGGGGCTACTCCGAAACTTCGGAACTTAAAACGATGCTATACCATTTTATTCGGTTCAAGTGACAAGATTTTTTGTTTTTTTGCATAACACAAAACCATGAAAGTGTGACTGTCTGTCACTTAGACCTATTTAATAACAAAATATTGTATTTATTTTAAAACCGGCACATGGCTCTTGGAACACATTAAAATTTTATGGGCTAACAGCTTAACAAGTTACCCTGATCAATAACAAAATATCCTATTTCTTTAAAATTGTAAAACAATAGTGAGCCTTTTGGAGACTCATTCCATTTATATTTTATGAGCAATTTACGTCACTTAAGATGCAGTATTTTGTACGAATTCTAAGGACGACCCAAACCCATCACCAACATCTGGTTATCGTAAATATGGCCCTGAGCCGATGTTCCAAGAAACGAGGGAAAGGGGCTCTGGGAATGGTGAGATGGGATGTGAGAAATTATAACGAGGACGGAGACGGAGAGGCAGTCGGGGTTGACCCGCTTTAGAGTACGGACTTGCGAGTCCAGGCTAGTTAAGTTAGGAGATTGAGTGAACACTAGGAGACCACGAGAGTGAGTGGTTGAACTTAGGCAATAGCAATGAAACTGTGTGCCTGATTGAGAGAACGTGAGGGCGAGAGTATTATTTAATACGTTAAATAATAAGTGTTGCTTTAGACTAGGTTATATTAGTCTACTATAATGTGAGTAGCGTGTAAGGCGTGAATCTCAGTGTGTGTGTGAGAACGACTGGATTGGGTGAGTGTTGAATATTTATCCCTCCTTGTTCCTAAATGACTAAATTGAGATATCCTACACATGCGTTTGGTTCTAGGGACTCGGAGAAAGCCCTCTATGGTGTGTTACACCTGACACCAGACTGTACACAAATACTCTACCAACAGACTATAGATAACCATAGCCATAAGACATGACACTTGGGCAAGCACACCGTTTATGGAGGGCTGAACCGAACTCGCACTTGGTTAGGGCCAATATGAATTATAGTGCTACCTTGTAGTCTGGTGTTCTTATTTATGAACACAAACCAACCAAACGTTAGTGATGGCTATCTTTCTCCTATGGACTGACTAACTGCAGGATACTTTGCATTGCACTTGATCTGCGCACACTTCCCGGGAGCGGGGGTAGGCTTCACCAAGTTCCCTATACTGGTTGATAGTTCGTTCTAAGGAACGCTAGTAATCATGTCTCGCTAAACCACATCCGGCTTTCGGGCCTCTCATAAATTATATTAGCGAGACATGCAATTTGGATGCCTAGATAGAAACGCCCCGTTGCTGACAAGGACGGTCCCACGGCTGCCGATTACATTGAAAGCATCCTCTCCATGGGGAAGATTAAGGAAGTGAGAAGTGACGATTCAAGATGACCACTTCGGCGTATAGCAGGAGCAATCGTAAAGAATTCTGCAAACGACTGACGATGCGGTACGCTTGTGCTAGTTTTGTATTGTCTTAGTAAAGGGAGAGTAGGCCGCTGTAAGGGGTTCATTACAATAGTCCGCGTCCAGTAATACTGGGACGTGTCTCGCTCAATGGCAGTTGAACTTCGCAGTACTCTGTCTTAGGATTGAGTAAGACATGCTTGTAAGAGTTTAGGGTCGTGTATTGTTAGAATCGTAGCAGTGTCCTTAGTGGACCTATGCGTTCAGGTCTAGCAATACACGTACGACACTGTCAGCTGCTGTAAGCAGCCCCACGTCGCTTGGGGTGGGTTTGTAGTTTATTGTAAGAAAACGAATTAATGTAACTTTAAATACTTAATGTATTTCCCAACACAAGCGTTACGTGTCATTTACCCTTTTGTATTCCTCTCATATCTTATAACTTTCGTAACCAAAAGAAAAGTAGAGTTCCTTTCCTTAATCACCTTATCAATGAATTCCCAACCTTATTTTATATTGAAATTGATCTGTTGTATTCCCCCCTTGTTCTCAGCTTTCCAACTCGGAACAAGGCAAAACACTTCTTGGGAATTCATTACAATCGGTGGGAGAGTGTCCAGTCTGGAGACGAGCTCTACAGAGTCGTACGGTGGCGGGGTGCGACTCTTCCCCATTAGGGGGAACCGACCCAAACACTAATATTTAACATATTTAGGAAAAACGAAAATTTTATCAGCTTAGGGTCAGTTTAGGAACAGTCACAAAAGCATGGAGGGGCGTATCGCTTGTTTGTTACATGACGATTTCTACCAGTTTATTCCTACCGCATAGTTCCAAAAAACGATTTTCTACATCAGAAGACCAATTTTACTGTCGTAATTTAAAACGTTCAAAATCTAGTCGCAGTCTCATGTCGGCGACAAAAAAATGTCAAAAACTTGTTAAAATGTCGGGAAATTAGAGGTATTTTTGACAGATTGAGACTGAGATCAGACAGTGAGTGTGAACGTTCTTAAAATTACGAGAATTGCCCCTCTGGTTTTTTTTGTCTCCGTGTCGTGACGTTTACATGAAGTTCAGCTGGTCTTTGATTACTTAAATTATAACGACGATTTCTTAAAATTGTTTGTCACTGCTTATCCCATAAAAAGTTTTTGGCAGCAATAAATTATCCTCAATGGCACCATAGAAAAGCGCTTAACTGTCCATATACCCAAGCCTGTTTGACTTCTATTAACATTTAACGATAATTTGGTTGTCTTTTTTGTCATTATTTAAAGAAGACCGAGCGAGAGCCAAGTTGAATGGACCAACTGGACAGGCTTACGTCCATCAGTGGACTGCTGTACCCTGATGATGGTGAAAAAGGCGGTGCAGCAATGAACAAGCGGTTATTAAGTTACTTTTAATATAATATACGGACCTGCTCATAACTTGACCCCGCAGCGAAACTTGTTTTCAATTCATCAAAGGACCACGGTCACAGTTGAACAGAGTGCGAGATATTTCATTCAACGCTGTGAGCTCCAAATTGTCTGACTGACGATTTTCTGTAATTATGTGTTTTTCTTTTTTATGCTCAGCACGTGTTTGAGCGGTAACTGTAATGTCAACTCAATCAACTCAGCCTATCGCAGTCCACTGCTGGACATAGGCCTCTCCCAGACTGCGCCACAGCACCCTGTCCTCCGCCTTCCGCATCCAGTCTACCCCAGCCACCTTCTTTAGGTCGTCTGTCCATCTAGCTGGGGGGCGTCCCACACTACGCTTGCCGGTACGCGGTCTCCACTCCAGGACTCGTCTGCTCAGCCGTGCTGCGTCTGTTAATGTAAAGTTTAAAAATGATTTGGCTGTTTATGTTAATTATTATTTTTGAGCAACTCAAGCACAATTAATTCCACTTTTCATCATCCATCCATACTAATATTATGAATTGGAAAGTAACTCTGTCTGTCTGTCTGTATGTTACGTTTTCACGCCTAAACCACAGAGCGGATTTCGATAAAATTTGGCAGAGAGATAGATTACATCCCGGGGAAGGACGTAAGATAGTTTTATCCCGATATTTCCACGGGATTGACACTTATGCGGGTGAAACCACGGGGTGCAGCTAGTGTTATATAGTAAAAAGTGGATTATTTTTCTGTCATTCTTCGACATGATAAAAGGTACGGTGAACGCAGCATATACCTTGCCTTGAACTACGAAAACCGACCTTACTGCTACGAAATAATTGCGAAGTCAAAGTCAAACAGTTACAATGAATGAGCGCGATTCGTTGACTGTCCCTCTTACCCTCGGATATCTTTTTACGTGTCGGATTATAAAAATATTAGGGTAGTTATAAATAAAGATTTGTTTACTTGTATTGTGTGTTTATTAATTACTTTTAGGAAGGAACAAGGGGATACCTTTGCCCAGCAGTGGGACACAATATACGCTAGCAAAAAAAAATCCTTTTAGGTATCTCTCATCACGTCAACGCCGGCTGTCACTGAAAACCGGCGCTGTGGCTCCGTCTAGCATAGTGTCATAGCATTATGCTGAGCGATAGCCGTTTTGCGTGGATGAGATGCATATTTTCCTCCAACTCGTTCTCATTGCGTTTGTGTGTGTTTTTTATGCGTCATATTTAGTACTAGCTGTGCCCGCGACTTCGTTCGCGTGCATGACGGAAAACGTTTTAATTTTTTTGCGCGGAACCCTAATTCTTTTCTAAAATAAAAGAAGCTAAGTTGCTCCTTATTATATCAGCTATCTGCCAGTAAAAGTCCCGTCAAAATCGGTCCAGCCGTTTGAGATTAGCTGGAACAAACAGACAGACAGACAAGAATTGTAAAAAATGTTATTTTCATCCATATGCATTTAGTAAAAAGCGGTTATTTTAATATTACAAACAGACACTCCAATTTTATTTATTTGTAAAGATAAATAAATGTATTTCTTCTTTTATTCCATGAACTGCTTCTGATAAATATGAGTACCAAATGCATTCGGCTGTCGAGAGTCGAGAGCGAGTCGGATTATACTGAAAAAGAGTTGTGTTTTTCAGTTCACCCGACTCAACTTAATCGTGAAAAGCGATTAAAATGGCGCAAACATAAAATATCAGTTAAATTGAACCTGTATATTTTTCAGTTCTGACTCCTGAAAACTCCCAATACAAGCAAGTTAAGCTTTAAAACCAACCAGTAATTTACAGAACGGATCATTTGTGTTTCGATTCATGAGCGTGGCTGGTTAACTGTTATCTGCGAGAATTAACGACTGCTGTAAGTGGTGATTCACACTGTATCACTGCATCGATACTATTCTCCTTTGTTGCGTTCTCGCGCGGGTAAGCACGCTGTTATTAACATTAGGTACGCTTGCGCATGCGACGGGGGTATTAAACTATGATAAAAAAGCACTTTCTCTCTCCTTAAACATCGTCATTGTATTTTCTTTGCTCCTGTTTCATGTTTATTATTATACATATATATGTGTATATTTATATAGATTAATAGTACTTTATGTATGTATTTATTGTATTGTGTAAATGGTACACCACAGACTACCTACAGTATTTGTCTGTCCTTCCCGTTTTTAATCCATCCAAAGGTTGTCTTTAAAAGATCGCTCTTAGCGATAAGACCGCCCATTGTGTCACCCATTGTAAAGTTTTTTATTTTATGTCTGTAATTTATATGGTGTACATAATAAAGAGTATTCTATTCTATTCTATTAGAAAATTGCTCTTGTTTCACTACGTCGATGGTCCTCCTGATTTAACCTCATCCAGGTTCTACCCACGATGGCAAATGGCAACAATGTCGTCCGTACATCTGGTCGCCGGACGACCGACACTTCATCTGCCAGTCTTTGGACGCCCCTCGGTTACTACTGTCGCACCTAGGCGACGTCGGGATTAAATTAAAATCCCTTTTATATTTGTTTAGGATATATTTTAGGAGACTTTTATCCAATTACATTTAATTATAATAATTCTCAACTTATTTTCAAGACGTCAAACCTACGACTCTCATATGACATCTGCTTGAATGTTCGAAAGGAACTTAATACAAATATAACCATCTAGTCCTGTAGAGGTGTGGCTTTCCAGCCAGCCTTGCTTTAGAGCCGACCTCTACATGAGCTACGCCCGCCCTTGAATAATAGTCTGGGCATAGGTCATGACTTTTATTCACATCATTCGAATTTCCAAGCCCTATCTACCTATCCTATTGTATATAGACCTACGTCCGGGGAACAAATTTACATGATGAGGTCCGCTCTCTTGCAAGAGTAAGCTTAAGTCAGGACGTACGAATCGCGAATCCAACACCACGTTATGTGTCAAGCAAGTTAACATCTATATGTGCCAATATGCACCCATACAAACTAACGTCGTCATGCTTAAACCTCGTCGTGTCAAAACCCCGGTAAAAGGCGCGACGCGGCCTCCTAATAATAACACTTGATATGAGAGTTCACATCGACCTAGAAGAGGCTTAAGAAAATTAACCGATCTTAGCATCAGATTCTTTTAACTCCATCGGACGGGATTGAGCCAGAGGGAGGGAAAAGTTTAAGAGGCCATGGTTCATTGAAGAAAATTAACATATGCTCCTACTCCAGCAAAGAATGTCAAATACCTATCTCGAAAATCAATTATTTAATATCAGTCAATACTGATGAAACTGTGGGTCCTCAAACACAAGTTGAACCGAAAGTGTCAACCAAACACACTTTGCAAGGGCTATACCCCCGTGAGCAAAGTCGGTGACAACTTATGCTGAGTGTCTGTCACCCCCCCTTCTATAGGAGTGACCACAGTTATAACAACAACTATCCTCCTATAACTCGCGTCATTAAATACTGGAGTACGCGCACGTTCTCCCTACTTGTAATCACGTTGACGACGACAATTTATTTAGGCCTCCCTTTGGCCCGTTGCAGGTGTGAGGGCGCACCTCACAGCCTTCTGGGAGGTGGGATACCTCACACGCTCCCGGCCGCGTCCGATGTTTTTTCTCTCAGCATAATGTAACACACAAATGGACACATATTAATAAATTGTAACAATCATCCAAACAAAAATAATGCACTAAAATATGATGTTTACATTCAAGTGACATATTTACATTACATGACAAGATACATGACAATTATAAAAAAACAACAACTATTAACATACTAATATGAAAAGGTTTTAATTAAATAATCTGACTTAAAAAGGTTTCTATCTCTAAACTTCCTTTTTCTGAATTTATATTTTAAAATCGAAAACTTCTTTATAAAATGATGCTTGTTTACAAAAAATGTTTTTATAAAATTATCAATTATTAAAAAACTTTTTGGAAATAATATTTTAGTTTTCGCTTTTTTAATAAATGGGATTCTTTTCTTCTTTCGTGCTTTTCTCTTATTGTTTGCAGCACATTGCGAAAAAAACTTATTTAAATTAGGGACATCTACATGACATATTATACAATTACTACGATTACGAACTATAACCTCATCCGTAGGAAAACTAAATGAGTCTATTGATTGTACGGAGTCGTTCAACACCTCTGCATCTTCATCTCTGACTGCGTCCGAGTTCATATCATCCTCAACTAACTCAACATCACTATTCATCGTCTTAATATTATTCATGTCGATGGTGAGACAAGAATTCTCCCTAGTTTCGGAAACATCGACGAGACCATTCTCCCCTATCTCGGAAAAATCGACGTGATCATTCTCCTCTAACTCAGAAAGATCGACGTGATCATTCTCCCCTAATTCAGAAGAATCGATCGAAACATAATCCTCATCAAAATGATCAACAGCGATGTTAATTTTATCTATTTCCACATCGTGGTCATCATGCTCATCTTGTGCCTCTGAAACATTGCTAATTACGTTAATAAATGGACTAGACAGACCCGATTTGATGTTTTCATCCGTATGTTCACTCTCGAACACTTCTATCGGCTCCTTCTCCTCCTTTGCGGCGATGCACGCCTCGCTGCTGAGCTCGTTCTCATCACCATCACCGTCAACTTCCACGCTGCTTTCTAGGCAGCACTGCTCGTTCTGTAGCGGGTCATCTTGTCTTCCACTAAATGATATAGAAGCATCATTATCTACATTTACAATATCTACAACATTTTCTTGTCTGTTTTCCTCAGACAGATCTTGTGCCATCTCCATTACTAGCACCTTATTAATTCTTTTGTCTCTGTGACATCTGCATGGAAGCTCTTCCCATAACACATCACATATAGCCTCAAATGGCATGTCGTCCTGGTATTTCCATTTATGGACTGCTAGGGCAGCACCCTCAAGATATGCCATTAATATGAGCGCCCAGTCGCTCTCACGCCATTTATTATAGGCGGCAACAACTTCAAATCGCCTCAGAAAGTCTTCTAGGCATACACCGTCCATGCCCGCAAAAACTTGAGCCATCTTTCTCTCCTTATATAAAAAAATACATATAACCACTTAGCTTTATATTCTCCTGGCGACGTTTCTTCGCATCTAATTTATACTCACAGTATACTTTGTGGTCTCGCTTGGCGTACGAGAGGTTTATATATTCACTTCTATGAGTGCTGAAAAAAAAAACAATTTTGCAAGCTTATCGAAAATCCGGCGACCTTAAATGTGCCTCCACCATATATAGAATAGGGGAGCTATTCTATTGAATCAAACTACAGTTGTAGTTTGATTATCATATTATTTGGAAGTAATTTTATCATATACATTTAATTATCGACTTATTTTCTAGACGTCAAACCTACGACTCTCATATGACATCTGCTTGAATGTTCGAAAGGAACAATATAACCATCGAGTCCTGTAAAGGTGTGGCTTTCCAGCCAGCCTTGCTTTAGAGCCGACCTCTACACTACCTTACTCCACCTGTCATCACCGCACCTTCCCAGGTGCCCTGCCTAATTCCATTTGAGTTCCAAAATAGCTATCTTACATGGCTACTCAATCCCTGGTCAGCCCAGTAATAGCAAGAAATTCTCTGCTATTAGCCATGGGTTGGCGAAATGCTACCCCCCGAGCCTTCAAGAGCACGTAAAAGCTATCAGTCCTGCGCCTGATCTCTCTCCGGTCGTGTCGGATTGCCATTGATCAGACTATGACAGTGAGGAAAGACAGAGTGCAGCTGTGGTTACAATTTTGGTGGTGGCGCAATGCGACAAGCAATTGACTTGTTTGCGTGCTTAGCAAGCTCAAAAAAGCAAGCTCAGCAAGTGATAGGCTGAGTTGATAAAAAATGTATATATTTGTCGCAATCGTTGAGCTCCTCAAGTTCTGAGTTGAGCTGCACGATTTTTGATAAATGCGTGCACTGACTGGACAGGTCCGCTGAATCTGTGCGGTTCTTTCTTCAAAAGACCATTTCAGACACCAATGTACATGGTCTTCAAATGATCTGACCAAGATTTTGTCTGGACTTTAAAAGAGACTGTGACCTCTGAGTTTGTTTCGGCCTTTCTTCTCAGAGTAGTCAGATAGGAAACGCCAACCTCATCTAGCTTAAAAAAAATATGATTCACGTGTAAAAGTGTTTGTACAAACCTACGAGTACTTACAGAAAATAAATCATTTATCATTATCATTTATCATGACTAACTCTTACATAACAATGGCTGACTTAAAAGTTTCACCAAATTCCAATATTTTTTACAACAACATAAATTCCGAGTAAAGTAACTCGATATCGAAAATGCCGTCCCGATTCAATACTCGATGGTCGGTGATTCGATATTGTGTGATTCGTGAATGTTCGTTGCCAATGTAGTGTTGTTTGTTATTGCGTGAATTTCGAGATCTGAGAGCGAATCGTAGTTTGTTGTTTTTAAAAGGTAGGACGGTTTTCCTTTTTGATCATCGGCCCTTTTGAGACGAAAGAGACTGCCACAAATTAGAAAATGTAATTCTTCTCAGTTACCGAACCATGAATTATATTATTTATCAAAAAAAATAAATCAAAAGTCATTTATTCAAACCAGGCTGAGAATCAGCACTTTTCGAACGTCAAAATTACAAAAGACAGTCCCCCAAAACGCCCGCCCTTCACCACTTCCTAGTGCTTTAGCTGGGGAGAAGTGGCGGAACAAACTCCCCAGCAGCACAGCTGTCTGTTCAGTTAGAAAATAATTGATTTTATACTATACTAAGTAGACTGAAACTCTCAAATAAAAAAAAAATATTACAAAAAACTATTATATGAACTCATATAACCTGTCCTGTCAGTAAGCTAATTTTGGAGAAAGAAAATAAAAATTGTCTTGAGTTAATCAGGGCGACGAACAATTCTTATTGTTTAAGTAGTCTTTGATGGAATAGTATATACTCGTATTTATGCTTCTTATTAAAGGGGCCAGCAAATTATTATTGATGCGGGAAGCACAGAACCGGTTGATGGCGGTGCTTGCGGATGGCTAATGTCCAGGAGTGAAAGTCTTTCGACTGAAATGATGATGTAGATGACGTAAATTATTCCGAAATCGATCCATAAAATAATCTTTGCAGAACTGTGACCTTTCTACTCTTTATTAATAAATACCATTTTATCAGAATTTTGCCAATACTTCCTAGAAATCATAAAAAGTATTAAAATATATATCAAACAATAAATCACCCACAGTCATAATGTAAAAATCTCTTCCTATTTCCACTAAGCACGATTTTTCACACTCGATTAAGTCCCCTGCACCTCGGGGAAATAAGCTCTACAATACTTCAGCATTTTTAATTACCAGCCACGTGGTTTTAATGAATATGCCACTTTGGGGGCGACGAGTGAAAGAAAATGTTCGCAGCAGGCTTCCGTGCTTATCGTTAATGCTGTCTTATAGTTGGCCGAACGTTGGCGTCCAATAAGCCAGTGACCAATGTTTGTGGCAACGAGTTTAATGATCATAAGTGGAACTTCCTTTCCTTCTGCATTTTTGTTATCTATCACCAAGCTAGACAGAAATTGTGCTAAATGATTTTAAAATTGACTTAAGGTAAAATAAGTTAAAGTGACGACGCTTTTTTTATCAGTAAGTATCTATCATTCAGTTTGATTTTAATTAGATAAATTATTTTAAGCTCTGTTATTTTCCAATTAAGTAAGAACTTTAGTAAGTACGCAATTACTCGTACCTATTTCTTTAAAAAAATACGGTTCAATAATCTCCAAAAATTCACTATTAAGCATACATTTCTGTCTCTTAATTGTCGTATACCACATTTGATAACATTGGCGTGTACAAGCCAACATGAAATCTCTTTACAATCAGCATTGGCGTGTGTGCGGTGGAGTTGGCCCAACATTTCGAGGGAGTATAAAGGCTGCCATACATTTTGTAGACAAGAACTTTGCAAGTTGAGACTACATAGTAATTATTGTAATATTCGCTGAATGGAAAGGGTTTTCTATTCAGTAAGTTGTGACGGAATGTGATACGTGTTTTCTGCTTGATTACATTTTACACTGCGATGTTAAATTGTAAGTCCTTTGCAATGATTTTCTGTCCATTTATAACTGAAATTTTATCGCTTAAAACCACATTGATTCCATTGATTGTTTCCGGATGACAGCGATGCAAACGAGTAATTCGACGCCTAAATATCCTTTTGTTTTTGTATATATTTATATAGTTAGTTAGTCTTATAATTTAGTACCTAATGTAAATAGTTAAGAGATTCGGAAAATTGATTCCATTACTCTGTCATTAACACCTATGTACAGACACCGGCACATCAAGCTACCCCAATCTGTCAAATTTCTTTGATAGATTTTTAACTTTACCACAAAGTGATAAGGTTCATATTCAATTGGGAAAATTTGACAGATTGTGGTAGCTTGATGTGCCGGCCTCTGTACACCATAGTAACTTGATAATGTTGTTTTGTTATTTTCTTTGTTTAGCACCAACTTGTTTTTTTTTGTTTGTTTTTAATGATGCCTGGGTTTTTCGTAGAACCAAGATATCGACAGTATTGCAAAATCGTGTAGAGCCGAGGAATTCCTCAATCGTATTTCGTAGATACGAATTTGAAAATCACCAACCCATCAACAGAAAAACGTCGTAATAAAAACTTAACAAAAGTAATAAGAGACGTATTTGGTAATAAAAAGTAGTAATAAAAACAAGAGCCGTAACAAGATTCAAGCAAACTTTATTGTACAACAACTACGCTTCAATTCATTGAACACTGGTGCTATACTAGTTTTACTGAACCTAGAACGAAAAGTTTTCTGTGAAAGAAGTAGGTACGTAGGTACCTAAACCTACGCAAAGGTACTGGGAAATAATATCTACTACTCGGGAAATAATATTTAAACGTTTATTACGTAAGTGCCTAAATATTAGTGGAATGTCATCGAAATGTTCAAATTTCATTCCAAATTGTCAAAATTAGTTTACACGCCGCGTTCCGGGGCCGGTAAACGATTTGCCCAATGAAGGCTACAATTGTGGCAAAAATATAGAACCCTACTAATTTTTTTTTGCATGAATTTAGGAACATAGTATGATTAGCCGTCTAGGGGTGTCAGTAGTCTAGGGGACAACCCACACCATCCTGCACTGGGCCCGCATGGTAGATTACGGTTCTCCATCAAGGCATGTTGTACCCCCAGCAGTAGCAGTGCCCCAGCAGTAAGAAAAATTATAGAATTATTGATTTAGTAAGTTGTCGAACCTGGATGATACTGGTGCAGGAATTTGGAGCGGTCGATATAATAATGATGATAATGAAGGCGCTCAGAAGTAGTAAAGATTCTGCTATACAGTTAGTTAAATCATAATCGTTTCAGTCCTGTCCTCTTGTAAGGATGATTTTAGGTGCCTTATGAATGTATATAAACTTTTTCCTCTTTGCTTCCCCCATAATATCTGTATTATTTTATTCTTAACATCAGATGACACCAACGCAAGACATTCTAACAGCGGGAGGAGACGCCTAGGTGTCACCATTGCGAGGATCTCCCAGAGGACACGGTGGAGCATACGGTGGAGGTCTGCCACGCTTGGGCGGAGCATAACCGTGCCCTCGTAGAGGCGATCGGCAGCGGCGGCGACCTCTCGCGTCCGGCCCTGGTTCAAGCCATGGTCTGGGGCGAGAGGGAGTGGGAGGCAGTCACCTCCTTCTGCGATGCAGTCATGCTAGCGAAGGAGGTGGCGGGACGGCTGAGGGAGAGAGCCTCACGGAGTGCCGGACGGCGCGTACGTGTTCCACGTGCGCCTCAAAGAGATGTCAGCAAAAAGGAAGGGGCCTGCCAGGGCCGAAGCCTGCCGGGGGTGCGGGATTGTCCGAAAGGGTTACCGCTGCGCCGGAACATAAAGGGCTAAGGAAGGAACACGGATGGGTTTTAATCAGTAAGAGTCTGACACTCCCTTCCGCTCCACCCAGAGCGGGAGGGGTCATTTGATGATTTCCCATCCATAAAAAAAAGACATTCTAACAACATTCTAAGTTCCTAACTCCTTCCTACTTTCCTAAGTATTTTCCTTACCCGAAGCGGAATCAAATTTAGCAATTTAGTTCAGTAGATCGATCATAGTGTGGTAAAGAAAGTCCGGCTTCGTTCCCGGTGATTGATTGTGTGTACATGTAATTTCTTAGTTTAATAGTGGGTATTTTGCTGATACTTTTCATGGTGTAAGTATAAAGGAAAATACTTTGTCAGGTGCTCGTTCTATCAGAGTGGCGACAGTTTGCCTGGACGAAAATAGGATGAGAGATGACAGATTTAATTTATGTACTACATCCTTTGGCTGACCCTTAGGTACCCCGATACGTATGACTACGTAAGAATGCGTATACATACGTATGCCTAAGGGGCCGTCTCCATGAGCGAGAGAATCGCGGCGATAGTCTCGCCGTGCCATAAAATTTTCACCGCGATGATATCGCCGTGTGGAGACACGTTCTAAGAGAGTGTATAGAAATACGTGGCTCGACGATAATATCGCCGCGATTCTCTCGCTCGTGGAGACGAGTATTGGGGTGAGCTCTCCAGAAAGTTGCTTTAGTTCGTCTTCAAACAAACATAAATATTTATCACAAAGAAAAATAATAATAAAAACGCCATCTTAAAATACTTCGATTTCAAGATGGCGGCACCAATAGGCTCAGGAAAATTTTAATTCAATTCGTGCCCATTCTCCAACAATTGCGTTAAGCCCCCTTACTTTAATAATTCCAGTTTGTTCTAGAACATTCCGTGCTAAGGACTTTTGCCGTTTCCCGATCCAATTAAGGGAACTGAAATATTTCGGCAGTTATTGAAATTCTCTTTCGAAATATTTAGGGCCGTTTATTTAAGATAGGAAAACATAATGACCGTTACAAATGGTTTTAGAAGTTTTTTTTTTTTGCAATCAATAAAAAAATAAATTTAAAAATAACAGGCTGAGCTTATAAGCTACCTACATGGGTAGACGTTGCTGCCGACGCCTTTAAGAATTATCACTTCTAGTCACTTGATAAAAATAAACAAATCAAATACCTACGTTTCTTTGTGCACACAGCTACAAGGGTTTTTGGGGGTGTACATTCACGATAGAAACGGATATTTCGCTCTTCACTATGAGCTACAAAGAATTATGGGCTTTAAAACAAAAATGTATCTTTAATAAATTACAACACTCTATGTGTAATATCGCAAGGGTCAATGTACAATGACCACAAAGTCTGGGCAATGCCACTAATATTCTTCAAAGTTTATCCCCAACATAACCCCGTCTGTAATATAATTCCACTAACTTATTTGTCCAATAAAGCCTGCTACATACGATACTTATTTTATTCGCAGCGACATTCAGTAACTTTCTAATTCTGAAGAAGTTTCAACTAACTAAATTTTGAAGACACAAAATGTCTTCAAACAAACGGGTATACTGGCACAAAGTATGCAAAACGAGTGGGAAAGTTTTTACACTATGTTGTATAACAATTAATATAATATAACATCACGCCTGTAATCCGCAAAGGGTTAGGCAGAGGTGTACCTAATATTACACCCACATTGCGCCAGTTATGTTTAAGTGGCATCAACCGGGCACAAAACCAAACTCCAGGTTGCTAATGAGAACGTTCTGATAGAAAAAAAAAAACAACCGACTTAAAAAAAAAACACTACAAAGTGATAAATAACTTTAATTTCGTAAGTCGGTGTCGTTGGTTCTGCATTTTCGTTTTTTGACACCGACTTCCGAAATTAAAGTTATTTATCACTTTGTAGTGTTTTTTTTGAAGTCGGTTGTTTTTTTTATATAAAAAGGTTTTTATTTGTCACTTTTTAGTTGTACCTACCTCACACAAATTCAATTAACACTAGTGCATTGAAGAATTGAAGACACCGACTAGAAGAATCATCAAAATTCGCATAGAAATGCCGGAGATGCAGTACATATAGCTTCGTACATAAGAATAATTACCTAATGTATTATATTATATACTAAAACCTTCCTGAAAGTATGTAGATTACATTAGTGAAAGAAATATAAAAATTGGTTCATTAGTTTTTGAGAAAAGTGCGGACATACAAACATACATACGGGTCGAATACAGAACATCCTTTTTTGAAGTCGGTTAAAAATAAAATGGTAGTAGATTAAAAGTCATAAATTCATTGTTTTGTCTCGATTGGTAGTGTCAATGAACTTAGGTTTAATACTTAAACATTCTAAGACGAAAATTGAATATTTGAGCACAAAGATTAAACAATATTTTAATCCAGTTTCACGATCTTTGTAATCTATTTGGTGGCTGTATTTACATTAAGATACAAAATCGTTTATTGTCACAATTAGCATATTATACATTAAGACGTTCTTGGAGCCTCCCTTTAAGAAAACAATGCCTGTATTGGGAGAAATATGCTAATTTAAGATTCTACTCGGTATAATAAGAAGGTTTTTTTAACGTTTTGTTATAAAATAAATAAAGCTCCTCCAGACCGAATTTCGGCCACGGCGGCCAATCTCAACGGAGACTACCCTTCGGCGCGGGAGATATTATAGTGCACAAGTGTGCGCGCAGACACAGGTGCACTCCCTCTTCCCTCACTCTCATAGTCCTACAAAAAATATTAAATTGCCCAAATATTTTATCGACGAGCGGCTTACTTGGTAATAGGTATTTGTATAAATAAGAAAGTAAAGAAAAAATTTCTTTTGTCTGTTTTGTTGTGTCTTTTGTTTGTTTTGTTTTTTTTTTGTCTACTTACATATTTTTCACAGACAAACAACAAAAAACTATTAAGTTAACGACATTAGCTAGTCTTGCACGCAAAATGCGACATCACATATATTACATAAAAAAAAAGTATTAGCTACTGGACTACCTTACCTTAGTTATGTATTTATTCGCTAAGTGAACAATGTATGTTCTTTTTAGAATAAATAAAGAATCTTTAAACCCAAACTAGATTCCTATCTTTTAATAAAAGTCAAAAACTAGCTTATCATCTGCACTTAACTTTCATAATAGTAGGGGGGGGGGGGGTCCTACACTACTTATTTATAATAGAAAATCTGTTAACGCAAAACTTATCAATGCATTTCTGCACCTTAGCTACGTTTTTATCTTTTACAAACTAATAAAACATCGAACTCGTTTTAAAATTGCAACTCCAAAGTCGAATCATTTACCAAAAAACACCGCTAATCTTCTACCGCAGACTACAAACGAATTTAACAAGATAACTCTTTACAAAACTTGGTTCTGATAACGAGGGTCTTGGAAATTTTAGCAGTTCCCTTATCAGCTGTGATAGATAAGTGCGCGTTGCGGCTGTTACGGGCTTATATTTAGAGTAACGCCTTGCTCAGAGATTGATAGCGGCAAGTTAAGTTTGAGATTTTTGTTTACACGCGGCTTAAAAGATTAGAGATTATTAAAGAGAAGGCTTAGAAGACGAAATTATCCGGAAAAGAACCGGAGTTACCGACATAGCTTGCAGAGTAAGCAAACTGAAGTGGCAGTGGCAGCCCACTGCCACTTCAGTTCGCCATGTCTGTCGAAGGACTGATGGCCGGTGGAGCAGATGAGTCCTGGAGTGGAGACCGCGTACCGGCAAGCGTAGTGTGGGACGCCCCCCAGCTAGATGGACGGACGACCTAAAGAAGGTGGCTGGGGTAGATGCGGAAGGCGGAGGACAGAGTGCTGTGGCGCAGTCTGGGAGAGGTCTATGTCCAGCAGACTGCGATAGGCTGAGTTGATTGATTGATTGTTGATTAAAAGATTGCTTGTCTAAATTATTGAAAAAGAAGCTGGTTGTTTTATTACGAAAAAGACAGAGTGTATTACAACTGCTGGTAATACAGGGTGGATGTGTATGCGATCCCAGAGGGGAAGTGCTTTAGACATTGATGATACCTATTTTACTGGATTCTAAGCGTGACGAACTAAAAGACCGACCACCAGCGGCAATCAATTACAATTATATTAATGGTCCACTCTGTGCAAGAATATTTGTAAACAAAGGTGGTTTTTCCTAGCCACAGGAGAGCCCATGATAGACGCCAGTAGGTTGATAATGAAACGGTTGCCGTAGCCGAAAACGGCATGGAAGGATTATTGTTATTTTAAATCGAACAATTTTTTTTTTTCAAGAGTAAATAAATCTTCATTCATGTTTTTTTGAAGGCGCTTCCGCTATATGGGAGACGAACCAACTCAAATACAAGAATATACCTGCATTTTTAACGCATCAATCGATAGGGTCAATCAAAGGAAAATACTCTATAAGAAAGATTTTATCTTAAATTGAAGGAAGATTTTATCATCAATATTTAATATACTTTCCCTCCAGGGCCCCTTTCCACCCTGTATATAAAAAGCCACAAAAAAAAAAGCAAGCAAAGCAAAAGTAGCATATAAAAAGGCACCTTTGGACATCCATTTACAAGAAAATAGAATTGATTCCAGATGCCCAGATTCCAGAAAAGATAGTTTTGTATGGAGAAAAATACACAAGAAATTCCATCTCTCAAATCTAGAACTCTTTTAAAATGTTTTACAATATTTTGTATAGTCTACCTAATAAAAGTTGCAAGTTGATTAGTTAGGTACCAAAAAATGCAAGCAAACGATGTACGATAAAGAATGATCAAGAACAATTTTGTCTTTATCATAAAAAAGCAATATTCTTTTAAATTAATCAACATTTTCATAATGGTAACATCCAAACAGATTCCGATAAAAACTTGTAAACGTTTCTGCAGCCAATTTCAATATCTTTACACAAAACCAACATAATCTGAGCTCATTTTCAAATACCTCGACATTCAACGTTCACCAGAAACCACTCAAGTAAACTGTTCTCCTCTGAACCCGACTTCATCACACCGATTCGTAGTTTATTAAATATAAATTAACCGTCCGCGGCTTTTTACCCGACTGCGCGACGCAAAGGAGTGGTAATGTGTTTATCAGCCTATGTATGTATGTATGTATGTATGTATGTATGTTTGTATGTTCCTTTGAAGCACTATACAGACCAAACGCCTAGGCCGATTTTTATGATTCACACGTCAATCGATTCCTCTTAGTCCGGCGAGTGTCACTAAAGACATGACGTTAATAAAAATTCAATATGGCGACTACTGGACGCCATATTGTGAAAATGAAAAAAATGAAAGTCAACAAACTATGTCAAGTGGGGTATCGTTGAATAGGTCTTTCAAAAATATTAGTGGTTTGGGAATACCATTTTTTGATTAAGTAAACCGTTCGTGACTTATCAAGCTTTAAAGTACGAATTTTCGTTAGAATCAAGTGTGTCCCCCGGGCGCGTCTCATATCGTAGGTATAGAGTTATTTGGTATATTTTCATTTCAATAACGTTCACAAGATATAATAAACGTGAGATATACCAACTGTTGATATAATTTCTTTACATATAACATTTATATACCTACTCTAAAACTTACTTCGTATAACGTTATTGGATATAACGTTTATTTAATGGAAAATCATTAGGTCTATCGTTTAAAATATATATTGATACCGTCATTATGGTTAACAACCCGATTCAGAGCGATCCGACTCGGACAGCTTAGGTTAGAAAGCCTTCGTGGCTTCCGAATTATTTCCGTTACCGTTGCCGCACCCGAACTCAACGAACGCAATAGACGACGTAGGATGCAAGAGCGGGCGAAGGGCACCCCGAGGTTCGGTTTGGTTAGGTTACTTTAAACCCTTTACACAAAAATAGAGGCCCCGCGAAGCGGGGCTTCGTCGACATAGGATGCAAGAGCAAGCGAAGGGCACCCCGAGGTTCGGTTTGGTTAGGTTACTTTAAACCCTTTACACAGAAATAGGGGCCCCGCGAAGCGGGGCTCCGTCGACATAGGATGCAAGAACGAGCGAAGGGCACCCCGAGGTTCGGTTTGGTTACTTTAAACCCTTTACACAGAAATAGGGGCCCCGCGAAGCGGGGCTCCGTCGACATAGGATGACATAGGATGAAAAAAAAAGTTTTTATCATATTAGACTAAATAGGTTTTATTTTATGTCTATTGAGTGGTATATCAAATGATTTTATATTGTCTGTTATTCTTATAGAAATTAGTTACATTAAAATTATATCAATCGTTTATTATATTAACTGATCATTATCTATACTAATATTATAAAGAGGTAAAATTTGTTTGTAAGTTTGTATGTAGCGGTTAATTTCTGGAACTACTAGTCGGATTTGAAAAATTCTTCTTGCATTTGATAGCCCAATTCTTGAGGAAGGCTATAGGCTATTTAACGTCACACTATGGCCCTTAGGAGCCGAACAAAAGCGCTATGGGGAAACGAAGTGATAGAGCAGGAGACGCGGGCAAGTGATGCAATACGACGAGGGGTACACTACAATAATACGAAAAACTTTATTCCGAAAGTCACAAATATGAATTTCAAAATACCGATTTTCATAATTCCGAATGGTTCAAAATTCCTTTTATAACAACTCCGATTTATCATTCATCCTATTTTAATAATTCCGAAATTACAATATCCCTAACGTTTATAATTACTATCCTCAAAATACCGAGTTTCTATAGATCGAATAACAAAAAGTCCGACTTAATGATAATTCGAAACATCAAAAATACGAATTCCGATTATCAAAATACCTATTAATTAGAATTCCGAAATAATAACGCTTAGTAAAACTGAATAGCAAGACAAATAAACACATATTTCCAATTGTAAGAATATAGGTGGCACAAAACCAACAATAGAGCCCCTATTTCTGTGTAAAGGGTTTAAAGTAACCTAACCAAACCGAACCTCGGGGTGCCCTTCGCTCGTTCTTGCATCCTATGTCGACGGAGCCCCGCTTCGCGGGGCCCCTATTTCTGTGTAAAGGGTTTAAAGTAACCTAACCAAACCGAACCTCGGGGTGCCCTTCGCTCGCTCTTGCCTCCTACGTCGTCTATTACGTTCGTTCAGTTCGGGTGCGGTAACGGTAACAGAAATAATTCGGAGTATTGAAAATCGGAATGTCGTTTTTCGGACCGAGAACCCATCGAGCATTTGATTCTTCGAATATATGAAAATCGGAAAACAAGCAAGTCGCATTTTATGACTTTCGGTAAAATAAATTTCGTGATTTTTAATAATAGACATTATGATTCCTAAGGTACGATTCCACCAAAACAGTGTGCAGCACATTTGTTCACAAACATTTTGTGCAAAACTCCAACAGTGCACGTACTGAGCTGCAGATCCGTTAGTCTCTGTTTCCACCAGCAAAGCTGTGCGTAACTTTTGTAAGCGCACAGTGTAGCACACTTGTGCACGAACATGTTCACCGAGCAGAGTGTACAATAAATAATAATTTTGAACGGCGAGCGCAAATGTAGAAACAATTCAATAAATGACTAGGTATGGTCAAAGGTACTTAGTTATTGATTCAGTTTCAATATAAAGGCCAAGTAACGATTAAACGAATAAAGGTAAATTGATAAACTTGCGCGCTAAATATGAAAAATTTAATTGCGTTAACATATAAGTTTTTATCCATCTCTTTTAATTAAAGCACATTCGTGATATTTGATGGGTAGCATAATATATTTATACATAATTTAGTCAATGTAGGGTGTCGTATGTCGTCATTCTTGGGTCCGATGGGACCCGGTACCGAGCCGGCGGAGGTTCGTGTGTTCGGGTCTAATCGGGGCAATGTGCGCGGACATATAAATGTTTTCACTCCGGTAGCGGAAGCAAGACTGAGTTCGCGAACAACAAGTGTGTACGCGTCGACGCGAGTCCACTGCATGCATGTGTGCGCGCATAAAAGTATGCAGATGTGCGCGAACATTTCTACAATGTTCGCGCACAATTCGTTATAGTTTGCTTGAGTGAGTCGACCAGAATAAACATTTGTGTCGTACACTGTGCATTACAGTGCCGCACAGTTCAGCACACTGGTGGAATCGTACCTTTAGGTATTATGAAATTCGGACTTTTGAAAATCGGAACATCGAAATTCGGAGTAAAATATTTCGGAGTATTTGGGTGTTCCCTACGACGAGATGGGTCGAGGGAATAAGAAATTTCACGCGAACGAAGTCACGGGCAGAAGCTAGTATCAAATAAAATTATAGGTTCAGTTGTTATATCTTGTAAATATTAGAGGTTTTGTAATTATATCATATATTACTTACCCGTCCCCCCTCTACCAACTAAACGGTTGTAGTTAGAAATTTAAATGTTACGGCAGTAGTACCTATATGTTACGAAGTTTAAAGGAAAACTATCACACTTAAGTGGGATTTACCTACAACTCATAACTGAAAAGAATAAAATAAAAAAATTAAATTTAAAAAATCAAAAAACCCGACTGCGGTAAAAAACATAAGTTAAAAAAAACTGAAAAGCTAAAAACAAGCCCATTTTAAATTAAATAAAAGTTGGAAGCAGGCGGGACCCATACCATTTTTATATTTTCAAACTCAAATGGGTCCCGCCTGCTTCCAACTTTTATTTAATTTAAAATGGGCTTGTTTTTAGCTTTTCAGTTTTTTTTAACTTATGTTTTTTACCGCAGTCGGGTTTTTTGATTTTTTAAATTTAATTTTTTTTTAATCTTTTGCTCGTTACGGCACTCTAGAGGTAATTGGTAAAAATAATAAAAAACTTAAGCTTGTGTGTTTTAATATTTTATAGTAAAAGGTATTCTTTTGTAGTGGGAGGGTTTGCGTACCTCGTTATGGTAAGCTTATTTAACTTCATTTCATTTTCTTTGCTTAGTTTATTATTATATTATTTTCATTGCTTAGTTAGCTTCATTTCAGTCTAAAATTAACAATGCCGAACAAACAAGTCAGTGTCTAATTAAACCGTAAACAACAATGAACGGTGTTTGATGTATTGTGGACTAAAACCAAAATAGGTACATTTTGATTGAAGTAGAAACCTTTGTTAAAACTTAAAAGCAATTTACGTCAAATCCTTAAAATACATAAAATAATCTTGAAATAAAACACAAACAGTAGTAACAGTGTAACAATTTATTTATTTAATATTTATTAAAACTTTATGCACAAGTAAAAAAAAAATACTTTACAAAGGCGGACTTAATGCCTGATATAATTATTTCCTACCAGTCAACCTTAGGGTGATGCAGAGACAAAACATGGCAGGTGCAACATACAGGATAACTAGCTAGGAAATAACTATGAAATACAAGAATATATACATAGATACATACATACATACATACATACATACATACATACATACATATAAACCAAATGAACTCTCAAGGGTAAAATTATCGGTAGAGGAGAAAACGAATCCAGCAAATCAGCGCTGGGATGTTACGGCCAACTTCTGCCGAATATGTTCACGTGCCTTCACTTTAAAAGATAACTGACTGGTTGCCGTCCTGATGTTCAGAGGGAGCGCATTCCATAGAAAGACCGCCTGGACAAAGAAAGAAGAATGAATGAAACCAGAACGGTGAGAAGAACAACGTAGAAGGCGATTGTTGGTGGAACGAAGATTTTTAGCATGGGCAGAGCATAAATATTGAATTTGGGAAGTCATATAAGAAGGACAAATTGTAGATAGGCCAATAAATAAATAAATAAAACATAATGAGCTCATAAATAATGAAACATTCATTCACTCAGAGACAGATAACGCACTTTACAGTCCTTTAGAAGTTATTTTATCTCTGATTTTGCGTCACTGTCCAAACCACAGTGATCTTTATTCTCGTTGCAATAAGGTAGCTGTTAGGTTGCTGCTCTCAGAGGTAAAATAACTGTGAACAGACTGTAGGCTGTGCGTCTGTCACTAAATGAACGAATGAACCACTGATGATGATGAATGAAGCATGAAATTGTGTACAAGTAGTACTTTAACAAAGAAAATAAGCACTAAGGAAGGATTTTTGAAACATCATACCCTAAAAGGAATAGACCCCCCGACTTACGAGTTGTAGGTCGTCGGTTCGAACCCAGGCAAGCGCTTTACTCTGTGTAAATAATTTCATCACCACTGCTTTCAAAACGGTGAAGGAAATCATCGTGAGGAAACCGGCATGTCCTAGAACCAAAAAATCGAAGACACGTGACATCCACCAACGCGCACTGGGCCCGCGTGGTAGTTTATAAATCCACTCTCTCTCGAAGAGAGAAGCCCTGTGTTCCAGCAGTGGGAACATTATAGGCTAATATTGTTTATTCCCTAAGGAGTTTAAATAGGGGGTGAAAGTTTATATGGAAGTTTGTAATATATTGTAGTTACTACTATATATAATATTATATAGTAGGTGTTATTTATTTAGCTACGAGCTGAGCGTCCGATGGGGATGTAGCGGTATCTACAACGCAACATGCGAACAACGCGTCATACTGACATCACGCAAATCCTGCATCTCGCAAGCAGAGTTTACCGCGCAACTAGCATAGATACAATGGCCCGACATGAGTCATTTGCCGATGAGCAGTTGCCCGCCAGACACAACACCCGTCTGGTCGGAGGTTCCTCCCTTTTCTATAGAGTATGAGTGAACTTTACACCCTGTTCCTCATACCTCTATAGGGATACCCCAGCGCAAAAATTAATAGGGATACCCCAGCGCAAAAATTACAATTACGTTGGATCTACGAGGATGAGCTGTGCTTGACTCCGTTATCTCAGAGATAGGTGATCATTTCCTACACACAAAATAACCATTCAATCGTTATTTAGCTAAGCCAATAAAGTAACTAGAAAAAAATAAATAAAAGAAAACTACACGACGAAATCTCTATCCTTATTGAAAATCAGACTTTAAAACGACGTCTGAGAGTCCTTAATTATTTGCAACGCTCCCCCAGGTCCTATCTTTTCAACTGGAAGCCATTAGAGTTTTATAAATTTCTAGATACATCTATCGGAAAGTTCGTCGGAGACACTTCAAACGACTTTGGCAAGTCGTAACTAGAAACTTACGTGCTAAAATAAAATGCATGTTTTAAAGTATACCTGTAGGTACCCAGCGTATACCAGGTAGGTACATAGAGACAGCTATGTATAATGTATGTATGTATAACTCACAATTCAAAGAGATGGACAGCTGTTATGACTGATCTTTGCCTTGGCTATCAGTTCAATGTATAGACAGGTAAATTAATTGTTAAGCAAATTGATTGCAAACTTCAATCCATACTAATATTATAAATGCGAAAGTGTGTCAATCTGTCTGTCTGTTACCTCTTCACTCTTAAACCGCTGAACCGATTTAGATGGGTATAGAGATAGTTTGAGTCCCGGGAATGGACATAGGATAGTTTATATCCCGATATTCTCACGGGATCGACATTTATGCGGGTAAAAACGCGGGGCGCTGCTAGTTTCCTATATATTCAAATCACAACTGTCATTCTTTGACGGTTGTATGAAATGGCTATAACAGAGCAAATTGACGAATGGAGTAGATTTACTTAAAAAAAAATCTCTGACTGACTATACACTAATTATAAATTGTCAGTCTTATTCTTGATACCATTTTCTTTTTTAGCACATAATATAAGGGTTTTTTTTTTTAAGAATATTCCGAAATCTTTGCTTCATAGGTTTAAAAAGTCGTCTGCTCAATAACGTAACTAACGCGGCTGTACTGTCAAAATTAAATGCATTGGGGTCAATTGCCATTTTTTTTGTGAGTTACGCAATAACCCGGCAGATTGTACATACAATTTTGCGGGTACGAACCTAGCAAGAGCCAATATGACTTTTATGTTTTTCTTAGAAATCATTGATCAACGATCAAAGAAAAACATGACCGAATTGCCAACCAGCCCCGAGCAAGTTAGGCAATAACTCCTCCCTATTCACAGGCCAGTAATAGTATAACCTAAAACCCTTTCAAAATAAAACAAATCACCGCACAGTCCAATTCGCGTGCTCACCGAGTTCCATGTCAAAGCAGCGGCAACTGACGCGGAATGATAGCATTGCGAACATCAACGTCACACTACGGACACTGTGCGACAATTTAACAATCCTTTTTTGGACAAAAACTAGATGTCAAACCTAGTGGTACGCGTACAATAGATGCGCTAAAACGTGGTTCTAAATTATTCTAGGGATAGCTTTTTCCACCAGCCCCTTTGGGGAGCACTGGCGTGTTATGTTCATCAATATCTGTCCTTGTACCAATTAGAATTAGAACGTATTTATTTATAAGAATGTAGTTTTACATAGTATGCTGTTAATATTTTTAAAGTTTCTGCTAGAGTGTATAGAACTTTAAAAATAAGGTTGCCTGGAAGAGATCGCAGAAAGCGATAAGGCCGCCCATTGTATATTTTATAGTGTTTAATGTGTTTATTTCATGTTATGTATTTTTGTGGTGTACAATAAAGTATACATAAATAAATTAAATAAATAAATATTAACAGCATGCTATCTCTACCACAACATGTGGTGTACAAATATTCAAATATCATTCTTATATAATTAAAAATTAATTTTAAAATTTGTGATTTACAATAAGTCCAATATGAATTAATATTATTATAATTAGGTAATCGTTGCTTTAAAATCAATGTCAAAATTATGTACATGTCATCTTGGATTTTTACAATATTCCATTATATTCGCCAATATCAATAAAGCAATTTAACTTGTCAGATTTTTCTTGAACATGGGGATGGGAAGTTCCTTAAATGAGTTAGGTAACTACTTGTTATATACCTGAATGGCGTTCAAATATTTTGCACATTCTCCCTAAATATTTGCAATTTACATTGAGGTAGGTACATTTAATTCGTGTTTGTACTTATTTCGAGCAGAAGCCTTTTTGTGGCTCACTTCTGAAGGCCAATTCTCGTAATTTAAAACGTTCAAAATCTAGTTGCAGTCTCATCTCGGCGACAAACAAATGTCAAAAACTTGTTAAAATGTAGGGAAATCTTGGAGAAATTAGAGGTTTTTTTGACATATTGAGACTGAGATCAGACTGAACGTTCTTAAAATTACGAGAATTGCCCCTCTGATTGCATGCGAAAATATTGCGGATTTTGCGTTAGTAACATAGCTCTTTGGTGTACATGCAGGGTGAAGGTAATATGTGAACAAAAGTGTGTTAGGGCAATCCCTAACACACTTTTTTTGTACCCGAATTTATTTGGGGTTGGTTTTTTTAGAATATATGTATACTCTTGTCTATTATTTGAAAAGCTAAAAATCAGTTTATTGAAAAAAGTTGTTGTCAATTTAATAACATGTAAAAATGATAGTGTTAATCGAGTTTTGATGCTGACTATACCTACTTTCCACTTTTCTCTATAAAAAAAAAAACTATTTTATTTATCAATGGCATGTAACTAAAGAGATAAATAAATGTCTTGATGTCAATCTTCCTTAGCCTATCTATGATTTTTATTTACCTTTATACTTATCCTCCGTGATTTTCAAACACATGACGTGTCAAAGCCACCGTTTTAGAATGCAAGCTATGTGGACGGATTTATTCTTCGTTCGTCCCAAAGTTTTGTCCCACATTCCAAAAAATTCTTAGTTTGTCCCATATCACTATTAAAGTGGTGTTTCGTCCCAAATTACAAGTAGTTTTAAAGTACAGTCCACAAAAAATTATGTACTTTATTTTTTGCAAACAATAATCTATAAATTTAAAAGAAGAAACTGACTGACTGACTGAATGACATGACTGACTGACTGACATATCAACGCACTGCCGAAACTACTGGGACTAGGAATGTGAAATTTTTATTATTTTATTTTTATTAACCATTTATTTTCAGGTTACATGACCCATAGATACATACCTTAACCTAAGTGTACATAATAATATAGCATCAATTTTGTTAGTAAATAAAACTAAACGATTATGTTAGATTTTGCACACGGCTTTCTCTTACAATGTAGGGGAGCACTAAGAAGTGATTTTTGGAAATTCAACCTGAAGGTGGTGAAAAAGGGGGATTTTGTTTGTATGAAAAATCTTATTCCTTGAGTTAGTAAACTTGGCACGAATACTTGTCTAAATAAATTATGAAGTTTGGCATTTTTTTATTTTCTAAAATGGGGTAGTTTTAAGGAGGATTGGGGTGTGTCAAAATTTGTATGGAAGAATTTCAACGCGCGGTCCGATTAACTCGAAACTCAGTATTAATACTTAAGATCAAAAATAAAGAATAACGCGTATCAGGGTTATTCGAATATCTACTTACTTAAATCTAATTAAAGGACATGGCTAAAAGTTCATAGACAAAAAACCCAGAATCGCCAGCAACGAAATGTATAAAAATGGGTTCACTATAGTAAACCCAGTACGGTTTCAAAAAATCAGCCTCCTAAACCATATAGTATAAAACTTATTATACTTTGTGTGTTTATGTTATTCATACTTACATTGATTACTCGACTTTTATTTTATCACAATCTCTTTAGTATAATTATGATAATATATTAAAATAATGTAAAAAATATACCCTTCATCTTTTAATACGTTTTATTATTAATAATCTTTATACAGGGTGATTTTTTTTTTTTTTACATTGTTATAAAAGAGATCTTTGTTTTAGTTTGACGTATATCATTACTTCCCAGAATTTGATCCTTATTAGCGACACTATCGAATACAGTGTTTTTTTTTTCAAAATCAACAGGTTCGATTCCTGGCTAGAAATATTGATTTTTCAAAAATCCAATGATGCAGTTTTAGTTTTCATCAAAATCGAGCCCGCGACTCCTTTGAGTACTTTTCGCTAGTCGTCATAGTTTCAGATTTGGCCATCCACGCCCACTTGAAAAATTCACCCTGTATATCTAGTATACCACGTCGTTTTTGCAGTATATTATTATATATTTTTGTTGTACATATTATGCCTATAAAAATGGCATATATGAAGTTTCTGGCGATTCTGGGATTTTTTTTAGCCATCTCCTTTACTATTGGAAACAAGTCTGAATTATATCCGAACTTTTACATCATTTTTCACATAATGTTTATAAAAAAATAGTCTCCAATAATTGCGTAAACAATATTAATAAAAAAAAAAATACTTTAATTTTCAAAAAGTAAAATTAAAGTACTATATATTCTACTGCGCTGGCGATGCGCGCTCGCCCTGGCTGGAGGCCTTAATTTATTGAGGCTTCCACAGGCAAGCCCGGTTAAGCAGACGATGACAACCTCATAGGTTGAACTGCGAGATGCCAATAAAAAAAAAGATGCGCGTTCACTACCGAAATGTAAGAGGGCTCTTAATAATACGTAACCCTTTGTTGCCGACTGTACAAAAAACTAAGTTTGGCATATACAAAAAAAATATGGGCCGTAGAAAGAATATAAAATAGGACGAAGCGGGAATAAATAATAAAAAATATATTTTGGGACGAAGGAAGCATATTGTTTGGGACGAACCAGGATTTTTTGGAATGTGGGACAAAACTTCGGGACGAACGAAGAATAAATCTGTGGACGATACGTGGAAATGCGAAACGATTGACAGTGGCAAAAACTTTTTTTGAAAAACCATTCAATGTCCTATGTATATGTATTGATGGTTTGATGGTCAAGACCCTTGACTCAAGGGATCCAATTATTCTGAATCACAAAGTTCGTGGTTCGAATCAACCAAGTGCAGTTATGTTTTTTTTGCAATTCCCTATTATTAACTTTACAAGTTATTAAAAGGAATCGTTAGGAACATTGAACCTTATAACAGCCTGAATTCGTCAACTCACATAGTAGAAATATGGCGATGCTTGTACTTCTGTGCATGAGTAAAGGTTTTGTCCTGCACTCTATAAAATGTATGTATAACATACATACGTTATCTAAATATGGAATAAAAATCATCATCTAAATAAAATCGTCATCCGAATGTGTGTTGTATTCATGTGTATGATGTATTCATGGAATACCACGCTTGTATTAAATATTTTTAACAAGGCAACCAAAAATCGAAAGTTTGATAAATAAAATAAAAAAAAACAAGTAGGTACGCATCTCCAGTCTTCGGTATTCATATCACGGAGATAGTAAATCCCCTATATGATAGGCTGTAAATTTTATTATACACAACATGTATGGATTTCGCGCAATATTTTCCATAGGTAAAAAGCTGACGACAGATTGGTTGAACAAATATGGCCTCTCCTCTTTAGGCAAAATAGTAACGCAAACACCTGTATGACGGAGAAGGTATGTGTGTCTCGTTATTACCAGCCATATTTGAATTACTGTGGGGGTACTTTGGGTAGTATTGATTATTGCGCAATAGAAAAACCGTTTACAGTTTACAGTTCGTTACAATCAAATTATAATTTCACGAACAAATTAATTACACACTGTAGGTACACGACGTAACCAGATACGGAACGCGGACAGTTTCTGAGCACATGTTGTCCGTACGATGTCCAATGTTCAAGATAGCTCCACATCGTTCTGTCACGCTGTCGTCGACCCCCCACGAACTCAGGCTAGACTGTCAGCGCCACCAGATGGCGCTCGCGTTCCGAATAGGCAAACGAATGACCGGATGTGACATGTATATGTTTTTTTTTAAACATAACAGTATCACGCATGCATTCCCCGTAGGGTCAAGTAGATGTGTACTTATAGTATAGCCACAATTCACCAATTATATTTAAGTCCCGAGTAATAGGAGACTGTAATACCAGACTCCGGGCTGCTACTGAGAAATTCCTCAACCTTCCAGAATAAAAAACATACCTGTATTACCTTTTCACATACAAAATCGTAAATATAAATTCACTGTAACATTCACCAACCTACAGGGCCTGCGTGGAGGTTTACTGAGTCCCAGCAATGGGTAAATTAAAATATTATGTTACGTTTTAAAACTAACATGTAAGGTCATTAAAACGTCTTTAATCTGTCAAGCTCCGCTAATGAGACACAATGGATTTTCTATTGTTTCGTCACCGATCGGTAACGCGCGGGGCTTGACCGGTAACGACAGGCAAGTCATATTTATTCTGTACGTCATTTAAAATAACATAGACCTACCTACATCTTCAAATAAACACGACAGTCTTCGATATCTTCCTTGGGTAACTTTTCAATCAAATTTTAAAACTGAGGGGAAGTTGTGCGGAATTTTTAACTAACGCTACAAGCTCGCGAACTACGAAACGCTTCGAATGAAGTTTTAGTAAAATTTTAAAACTTTTCTGTCGTTTTAAACGGCAGCTTCCGAGTGCTTGAAGGTGTAGTGTGTGTCTTGTTTTGAGAATTGAATCAAGTGTGAACGTTCTCAGTGACTGTGTTTACCAAAGCATCTTATCTTTCTTAAACCTTAGATACAAGAAGTTTTTTTTATCACAATCCAAATTTTTACAGGGTGTTCTACCCATCAATATGAACAACATTCACTATGAGACCAACTCTGAAATCACGAAAAATAAATCAGCTGTTTCATACATTTTGGTCAATTAGGTATTGAACTTTTGTATTAAACAGCTGATTTTTTTTTTCGTGATTTCGGAGGTGGTCCCATAGTGAAAGTTGTTCATATTCATGGGTAGAACACCCTGTAAAAATTTGGATGGTGATGAAATATCTTCCTGTAGACATTTAATTCAAATAAGTAAACAAAATACACCTCTGCTCCACAAGGGCGCATAAACTAATAGGAGATAAAAAAAAAATGTTGGGGCGTATAAATTAAATCTCTTAGTATTGTATATTAATTGCATAGCACATGTGTGAGTACTTTATAAATACTATACAGCTACAATTTACTGGGTACGTCTTACAATGACTTGAATGTGCCCTGTCGTCTGAGAGTATGTCATGCTAATGTTTCGCTGATAGTGGCGCATGTGTTGGACCATTTTCAAAATGGTTGAGCTGAAAGGTGCTAATCCATGCATCATGTTCTTGAACGGGTGCGTTAATAGGGACTGGCCATCTCTTAGCTACTTATTTTAATATAATTTGTTATTTGAATTTTTTTTTATCTTTTTATTTCGGACGCTTTTAACGTTCTATATCGTTCTCAAATGTATAAATTGAACATGAATAATGTAACCAATATTTTGTATCCATATTTTCAATTAAAAAGTATCCGTAGAGTTTCTTGACTACGCTTTGAAATGAGCAACTAGCTGACAACTAACTAGTTGACAATTCAAAAGTGCTTGTAGGTAATTGGTTTATTTCAAACTAGCTGCGCCCCGCGGATTCACCCGCATAAGTCTCGATCCCGTGGGAATATCGGGATAAAAATTTGCCTATGTCCTTTCCCGGGACTCAAACTATCTCTATACCAAGCTTCATCTAAATCGGTTCAGCAGTTTGAGCGTGAAGAAGTAACAAACATATAAACACACACACACACACACTCACAAACTTTCGCCTTTATAATATTAGTGTGATAAATGTTTTTAGTTTGAGTTGAATTTGAAACACGTGGGCATAAATGTGACTGATTTTTCGACTTTTATTTATTTTTTATTTATTTATTTACACAAAACAAAGGATTGTGGTACACGTTAAAAATACAGTTTTACAAAAAAAGTACTATTTCCACAAATGTGGGGGTTTTCTCGAAATACATAGGCGACTAATGCAGTAGCCTCACTTGCTTTTCACAGTCTAACACCTAGAAAAGATGTCTTCTAGCAAATACGGACAAACTAAAGCTCTTTCAATCCCCATATCGATTCGATTGTTCTAGCTCACATTTGTACTCGTTCGAGTAAATTCCACAATCGATACTAAAACGTTTACTGGACTCATGTTGAACCCTCAAGCAATGGAAGAAATTCTTTAACGCGTTCCCAAGTGTAGAGGTTCATTCGTTAAGAGATAGTTATTAATTGTTTTATTTAGAAGCTTTGTTGAATTTTTTATTAATAAGTGAAGTATTTTTTTATTGCCTGCTTCACAGTGTGCAAATCGGCACGCTAGATATACTTAGTTTATAAAACTAGTGCAAAATAGTCTGCCATATAAATTAATCGGAACTTTTCCGAAGGATACAAAATACTAATACAAAGAAATGTCATACAGTTCTGCCACTATACTTTGAAATAAGCTTAAAACACGAAATTGTTATTTAAAGAGGTGAGAAATGGCATTTCCTCTGCAGTAAAACATTAATGCAAATTCTAACAAAGCACGGATTTTTAAAATTCACAGTACATCCTACTTTAACAGAAACACCACTTACAAAACTCATTTAGAACTCAAAACCGGTCGTTGTAATACTAAAAATAAACAATAGACATTATTATGAAAACGTCGAAAATGAGGGATGGAAAATTAAAGAAACCCGCTTTGTGAAAGACAAATCCGTCTGAGACGGTGTTTGAATTATTCAATTCATTCGATTAAGGTGGTTCGTATTAATTCGACTCGCGCGCTGAATTTCTGAAAGGAATTTTTTGAGGATTTACCGAGAAATATTGTGGACGGGTCTTTTGAGATCTTTAAACGATAAAAGGAAACCACACTGACATGGTAGGTACGATACAAAAAGATTCATGAATTGATATGGAGTAGAATTTCTGCTTGCTTAACGTCTCAAAAAGGCAGAATCTAGAATAAAAGAATAATATTATATTTGGGAGCCTCTGTCTAAAATGAAAAGTTCTGTACAATCATGTGGGGTTTTCGTACGTAGGTATAAACATGACAGTAGGCACACAAACTAGAGAGATCGTAGTAGTGGGAGTGTACTTCTCTCCGAACCGAACTCTCGCCGAGTTCCAGAACTCTTTAACAGAGTTGAGTGTCGTCGTCGCCGGAAACCATTCCTTCTCCGTGCTAGTGGTCGGGGACTTCAACGCCAAGAATTTGGCCTGGGGTTCCCGTTACACGGATGTGCGGGGCAGGATGGTGGAGGACTGGGCCCTGGAAACAGGCCTGGTCGTCCTAAATCGGGGTTCGGTCCCTACGTGTGTGCGGATGCGGGGTGAGTCCGTAGTGGACATCTCGTTCGCCAGCCCCGCTCTGTCACAGCGTGTCAGTGACTGGCGCGTCATGGAGGAGGTGGAGACCTACTCCGACCACCGGTATATCCGGTTCGACGTCTCCACCCAGACCTCTAGCGCGCTGGTCCAGCAGGCCCCGAGTGGTCCGCGGTGGGCGCTGAAGCAGCTGGACCGGGAGCTCCTCCTGGAAGCCTCGATCGTGCAGGCCTGGGTGTCACCACCGGACAGGCCTGCCGATATTGACAATGAGGCGGAATGGCTCCAGGAGGCCATGTCCGATATATGTGACGTGGCAATGCCCCGAGTCCGGCCAGGATGCGCCCGACGTCAGGTGTACTGGTGGTCGCAGGAGGTGGAGTCGCTACGCAAGGCGTGCGTCGACGCGCGACACCGGTACACCAGGCACCGCAGGCTCCGCATCCGCCCTCCGGATGCGGAAGCCACAGAGGCGGAGCTGTACGAGGGGTACAGAGCGGCGAAGACCGCCCTCCAAGGGGCTGTCCAGCGGGCCAAGGATACGGCCCGCGAAGAGATGGTGGAGACTCTGAACAGAGATCCATGGGGGCGCCCTTACAAAATGGTGCGGAATAAACTCCGCACCTGGGCCCCCCCGCTGACGCAGAGTCTCCGCCCACAGCTGGTGGAGGAGGTGGTGAGCACTCTGTTCCCTTCACGGGGGGAGCATACTCCCCCGCCCATGGCTCCGCCACTTGCGGTGCCCGAAGCGGACCACGAAGACGACGACGACGACATCCCTGAGGTGACCGGGGTAGATCTGAGAGCGGCGGTAGGCAGGCTGAAGGCCAAAAATACCGCCCCAGGACCCGACGGCTTGCCGGGTAAAGTCTGGGTCCTGGCCTCGAGGGCTCTCGGGCCTCGACTAGAGGCGCTCTTAAGCGCATGCATGGAGAGGGGCCAGTTTCCACTCCGTTGGAAGACGGGGAAGCTGGTCCTCATTCAGAAGCCAGGGCGCCCTGCGGACTCTCCGTCCGCATACCGGCCCATAGTGCTGCTCGACGAGGTCGGCAAGCTCTTTGAGAGAGTGATTGCAGGCCGCCTCGTCGGGCACCTAGTGAGGACGGGGCCGGATCTTGCGGATAGCCAGTTTGGCTTCCGCAAGGGGCGCTCGACGGTGGACGCCATCATGCGCGTGAGAGCCCTCACGACGGGGGACGCGGTGACCCGGGGTGGGGTGGTCGTGGCGGTGTCACTTGACATCGCCAACGCGTTTAACACCCTGCCCTGGAGCTGTATTGGGGAGGCACTCCGGTATCACCGGGTGCCGACCTACCTCCGTCGAGTAGTTGGGGCGTATCTGACGGACAGAGCCGTCATCTACCCCGGTCGCAACGGGGAGTGGAACCGGCGAGAGATGTCGTGCGGTGTCCCTCAGGGATCGGTTCTGGGGCCGCTCCTGTGGGACATCGGTTACGACTGGGTGCTGCGGGCCGACCTCCCTGATGGCGTCAGCGTGGTTTGCTACGCTGACGACACGCTGGTCCTGGCGCAAGGGAGGTCGCATCAGGCGGCGGCCGACGCGATGACACGCGGGGTTGCGATAGTCGTGGAAAGAATCCGGCGGTTGGGTCTCGAGGTGGCATTGCACAAGTCCGAGGCCATGTCTTTCCATGGGCCTCGGAACGGGCCACTATCGGGATCCCAACTAACGGTGGGAGGGGTTCACATCGGCGTCGAGGCAACGATGAGATACCTGGGTCTCGTCCTCGACAGCCGGTGGAACTTCGTCGAACACTTCCGACGTTTGGCCCCCAAACTGGAGAGGACCGGGGCCGCCTTCAAGCGGCTCCTGCCCAACCTGGGGGGGCCAAACACCTCCTGCCGGAGGCTTTACGCGGGGGTCGTGCGGTCCATGGCCCTATACGGGGCCCCGGTGTGGGCGCGTTCTCTGCGGCGGCGAGCCGCCCACTATCTGAACGCGCCCCAAAAGGTGGTAGCCGTAAGGCTGATCCGGGGGTACCGCACGATCTCGGGCGAGGCGGCAAGCCTCCTTGCCGGACTGCCGCCATGGGACCTGGAGGCGATAGTCCTAGCGCGCCTGTATGAGTGGCGCGCGGAGGCACTGAGCCGGGGGGAAACTCCGCTTCCGCGGCAAATCGCGGCGGAGCGGACAGACCTCCGGCGCGATCTCATGGTGGCATGGAAGGAGCGACTTTCGCAACCCAGCGCAGGGCACGCCACGATAGTGGCGATAAGACCCCTCTTTGAGGAGTGGCTAGAGAGGCGTCACGGCGTCCTCACCTATCGCCTGACGCAGGTCCTCACCGGACACGGATGTTTTGGGAGGTTCCTGCACATCATCAGGCGGGAGGAGACGCCCGGGTGTCACCACTGCGAGGATCGCCCAGAGGACACGGTGGAGCATACGGTGGAGGTCTGCCCCGCATGGGCGGAGCACCGCCGTGCCCTCGTAGAGGCGATCGACAGCGGCGGCGACCTCTCGCGTCCGGCCCTGGTTCAAGCCATGGTCCGGGGCGAGAGGGAGTGGGTGGCGGTCACCTCCTTCTGCGAAGCAGTCATGCTAGCGAAGGAGGTGGCTGAACGGCTGAGGGAGAGAGCCTCACACCCCAGCCGCCGCGGGAGACGCTCCGGGCGTCGGGAGCCGCGTGACGATTCCCGGCCACCGTAGGCGCGGGCCTGCGGACGGAGAGTAATGGGTAGCTCACCGTCCGATCAGGACCAGGCCCGTGCCGGACGGCGCGTACGTGTTCCACGCGCGCCTCAAAGAGATGTCAGCAGAAAGGAAGGGGCCTGCCAGGGCCGAAGCCTGCCGGGGGTGCGGGATTGTCCGAAAGGGTTACCGCTACCCCGGAACAGAAAGGGCTAAGGAAGGAACACGGATGGGTTTTAGTCAGTAAGAGTCTGACACTCCCTTCGCTCCACCCAGAGCGGGAGGGGTCATTTGATGATTTCCCATCCATAAAAAAAAAAAAAAAAAAAAAAAGGCACACAAACTAACAAACTCGTGCGAAAATGGTGCAACTCTTGTTTCCAAGCACTATGTTTTTGTTACCATAGTCGGCGTGACAGACGTTTTACAGGCCAGACGTGGGCAAGACGTTCCCGCAAGTTTCGTCGTCCCGTATATTCACTATGAACCCTAAATGTAATGGAAGGGAATCGTTTACATTTATAATTATTCAAAGTACTCGTTATTACAAATTAAAATGGTCCACGTATGTATGAGATTTCATAGAAATGTCTAATTTGTGTTTAAATTTTCAATTATGAATACAGATGGATTAAAGAGTTAAATTAAATTCAATATTCAAACAGATTTAGCTGTGAATTAATTTTAATAATATAACGTCTATTTTGATTAATGTTTTCGACGTGATTTTAGCTTGGAGATACTTTAATGGGGTAGGCATTTATTGGCTCACTGAGCTGTTGCCAATGTTGGCACATGTTCTCGTGCAATATGTGTATTGGGCACTATTCCAATCAGAGGAAATAGCTAAGATTTTTTGCAGCACTAGTTACCTAAACATCTGAATAGGTGTATTAGTTTCCTGACCTAATTTTCTTTTGCTTTTAGCGAAAAGTCTGTCGACCCAGCTTGTAGAAGTTGATTTCTGCAGCCTAGACACACTCTTGCAAAGTAATGGAAATAACATGTCCCTATATTAATTTATTAGGAAGCATACTTGGAAACTGGAACTCAAAAATTTTTTGTGAAAAAAACAGGTATGATCACAATGGAAACCTGGACAAACATAAACTCATGGCTTCCTCCCATGAGGGTAGGCAGAAACTTCAGAACACCAGCTGCTACGATCCTCACATACTCCTTTGCCACGTTTACCTACGTTCATACATCAGAAGAAGAAGGGCATCCGAGATATTTTTGACAGATTGAGGCTGAGATCAGACTGAGATCAGACTGTAAACCTTATCCTCCATCTGCAACCTTGAAACACATACGCATATAAGCAAAACGGTAAAGTATTATCATTATAAGTTGATTATTTTGTAAAAGTGTGTGTAGAACAAGTTAGAATATAAGATACGGTCAGCATCAAAAGTTGATTAACACTTCAGTTTTTTTTTTTTATCTTAGTTACTGAGCAAAATATTTGGTCAAAATTGCAGCAGAAGATTTTTTTTTTAATATTATACTCTTGTCTATTATGTGAAAAGCTAAAAATCAGTTTATTGAAAAAAGTTGTTGTCAATTTAATAACATGTAAAAATGACAGTGTTAATCGACTTTTGATGCTGACTGTACCTACGTAAATGATAAGTCCTCATGGTCGTTGTAAGTCCTCTTCTCCACATATATTTCTTTTGCTACGCCCGACAGAGTCCATGATTGTTTCTTTTGGCAAATACATATTTACCACCCAAGCCTACATTGTGGAATGCAATAAAGAATTGAGTATTGAGTATTGTAAGCGTTCTTAAAATTACGAGAATAGCCCCTCTGGCCATAAACGCAAGCTACCTACACCTTTCAAAAAAAAAAAAACTCCTACGTTACAGCAGTTCCTGACGTTTTAAAAGTTACAAACGAAATTTAACAACCTAGTTATTAAACTCCAACACACTCCAAAATGCATTCAAAACTTTTCAAATTCAAATATAAAGAACAATCTGAAAAATAAAAATGTAATACAAACTCAGAGTTACATTTTATTGCGTACAAACACTTTTGGAGTAAACTAGTTTTGTTGAACAACTTTGCTCATGAATACTGTTTAAATTTTCTACATGACATGTTTTAGCAATGTTATTAAATAAACAAGAGTTAAAACGTACGTGCTGAAGTTCTTTATTTTGTTGCTTTTTGGTTAAGCTACGCTTGCTGCGGTCGGTCCGTGGATGGGTGACCGAGACCCCTCCGTGCCTCGGAAAGCACATTAAGTCGTTGGCTGTCATTCTTGGATCTTTGACAGTCGTTACGGGTCGTCAGAAGACCGAAAGTCTGACCCCCAATCTTAGCAAGGCGTGTCGTATTACCCAGTAACTGGATTGTGGAGGTCAGATCAAAAGAAATTTCTTGTAAATCGATGATCGAACGTCAGTCTCGCGACATTTGTCGGTACACTCTTTCCGAATGTAGTTGTGACGTTGCAAAACTATATAGTAGCGACATCTGTCGTGGAATAGCAGCGGGCGTTTGTCATGGTGGTTTACGTAACGCAAAGACGGTTTTTTGTGTTTAGTAAATTAATTGACTGATAAACTGTAATTAATTTACTAAACACAAAAAACCGATTTTCCATGAATTATTAATTTATTTTAAAGAACCCTTTCAGACACAAAACAAAAAACTCGACTTTTCAAATCACAAATAATTTTCTTTTCCCTTTCTCTCAAACAATGAACAAACTCGATAATAATCATTCGATTTCGTGCGCGGTCCCTTTTGAATAATTTTACCCTTTTACTAACTTGTATACTCAACCTGTAATTGCTTGAAGCTTCCCTTAGGTTGAATTATATTGGTTTTAAACATTCTTAAAGCAAAATAGACCTTAACGTTTTATAATGTGCCAGGAAGATTCAATCTTGGAGTTTAGGAGGTTGACTACACATTCCGTTTTGTTGTTTTAATTATAGTGTTCTTTTGAATTATGATAGTTACTGTTACCAACGTCTGTTACTCATCTAATCCTCAACTATTACGATTATCTCATCATCTGCCTAGCCTTTTCTCAACTATGTTGGGATCGGCTTTCAGTATAGACAACTGGAAGCCGGCCCCAAGATAGTACATATACATAGTGTACATATACTGGTATTTTACATGAAGCGACTACCTACCAAACTCCACAACCCAGTTACTGGGTAATACGATACCCCTACGATCATCTATTAATATAAAACTAAAAAAAAAATCGTAATCAATTCCTCAATTTATTTAATCTCACCAAAAAAAAAGTTCATTCCCGCGCAATCCCTACTGCCCTCATTAGCAAAAGTTTGTGTGAAAGAGAGCAAAAAAATTCTCATAAACTTATCATTTCACGAACAAACAGGCCAAATTGCCCCGAGAGATGCGCTGCGAAAAAATAGTCCTCTCATTAGAGTTAAGAAGTCAGGAGACTGCACTTTGAAGAAGTTCGAAAGATCACGAGGTTTTTTTCCGCTTCGAGTTTGTCACACAGTTTATTTATAGCTGAGAAGTCTTTGCTTTTTGAAGTACATATTTTGAATTATGTTTGCATATTATATACCTAGGTACTAGTTGGAATAACAATGGACCATGGAAACCTCACTGCTTCAAGGTCAAAAATAAGATTTAACTTCAAAACAGCCCTACGTACTATCTACTACTTACCTTCTCACATCAGATACGGAATTCTGCTATGAGGGAATTCTGTTCTTATAAACAGGGTATTTATAGCCCAGAACCAATTGCCGTGCTCTTTGTGATGTACCACCATTGACTTCACGTAAACCTCTTTTTAAAGATCTGACAATATTAACTGTTCCCGATATATTATATGTATATTTGAAAGCTGCAGATTTTTCAAAATGCACTCAGACTTATTTTATATTGTCTTGTTTCTCTTTTTAATGTTTTAGATCATTTTTATTTGATATTTTATTAGATTCACACACCAGAAACCAGGTAGAGTATAACTTAACAATGTATGTTACACTATAGCTTCTACCTCAAACTCAAACTCAAACTCAAAGCATTTATTTCAATTAAACCAATTACAGGCACTTTTGAATTGTCAAGGGGTCGGTCAGTCAGAAAGATGAAGCTAGTTGCCCATTCCAAAGAGTAGGTACCTATGGAGAAGAACGGGCAAGAAACTCCATGGACACTCTTTTAAATCAAAATAATATGGTTACAAAGTCTTGGTTACATCATTCATGTTAAAAATTATACATGTGAGAACGATGCAGAACGTTAAAAGCGTCCATAATGAGAAGATGAGAAAAAACAATTCAAATATTAAATTAAAATAAGCCGTGGCAGCAAAGAGATGACCAGTCCCTACTGACGGCGCCCGTTCACGAACATGACGCATGTATTAGCACCATTCAGCTCAACCATTTTGAAGGGAGCTAAATGATCCAACACATGCGCCACCATCAGCGAGACATTTGAGTGAGCATGACATACTCTCAGCCGCCAGAGCACATTCAAGTCAATGAAAGACGTACCCAGTAAATGGTAGCTTTATAGTATGTACATAGTACTCACACATGTGCTATGCAATTATACAATACAAGGAGATTGAATTTATATAATGCAAAAATAGTATTTTAAAATCTTCAGCAGCTCCAACAGTAGGTATTTTCCAATGCTAATCAATTTATTTGTGCGTCCTTATGGAGCAGGACCAGCATTTAGCCAAGCATTTTTATCAGTGATGTAATCCCCCAATTTATAATATGCCTGGCTGCATAGTGTGCGTTTTATACAAGATTTAAATTTCGTTTCATTCAGTTCAAGTATGTGGGTAGGTATTTTATTGTAACATTTTAGACAGTAGCCCATGAAAGATGAGTCTACTTTAGCCAGCCTGAAACCTGGTTGAACTAATTGGTCCCTATTTCTAGTGATATAATTGTGTCTTTCACCTCTTTTACTAAAAAGATGTAGGTTTTTCCTTACGTACATGATATTTTCATAGATATATTGACAAGGTACCGTCATGATGTTAATATCTTTAAACAGTTTCCTTAGAGAGTCACGCCTGCGGAGATTATATATGGATCTGATGGCTCTTTTCTGCAGAATAAAAATAGACTCGATGTCTGCAGCCCGTCCCCATAATAAAATACCGTACGACATTATACTATGAAAGTAACTAAAATAGACTAGTCTCGCGGTATCAACATCAGTAAATTGCCGGATTTTTCTCACAGCATATGCTGCTGAACCCGCGGCGATGTCATAAATTATCGCACGGGAACTTGCTACTGATCCAAAACATAGCCTATGACTTTCCCCAAGATGCCATCTATCTCCTTAAAAATTTTATCGAAATCCGTTCAGTGGTCTAGGCGTGAAAACGAAACATACAGACACAGTTATTTTAGAATGTATAACATTAGTATGGATGTTATAATATAATATGTTATATTCTGTACACGCTCATATTCTTACGAATAAACAATTTCCTTTTCTAGAAACAGTAACAAGCTATTACAAGGTCATTAAATGCACCAATTTCCAAATCCTTTAGAACTCACAAACAAAATCCGACTTTGAAACGGACACCTGCGAACTCAATCACGCCTTAAGAATCCCAAGGAACTATTAACGAAATTCGATCAACGAAAAGAGAAAATATCTTCAGTTTCCCATTCTGAAGAGAGGATGAAACAGAATCTTCGACAAAGGCGCCCTCTAGCGCAAACAGGGGACAGCGGCGCGGGCAGGCGCGCAGGCGGAAGCGATCCGTCCCGGAATCTATAGTATTCATCACTTTGATGTATATTTAGTTATTTATACAGAACACTGCTATTAAAAAGTCTGTGATACTTTCAATTGGGCATGGTGTCAGAAATCTGGATTGAAAATTATCGGTGGTTGGTATTATCGGTCTTTTCCATTGGCAAGAACTAGGTATTAAAGAACAGGTCGTATTGTGGTTAAAGCATAAGCCATGTCAGTAAGGGTGATTGAGGGACTAAGTGCCGTTGAACTTTTGGAGTGAAAAAACTACATGAATCATGATTACAGAGTGCAACGAATTCTACACTGGCTTAAATATTTATTTTTTATTTAATTTTAATTGAGTTAACCCTACTAATTGTAGTTTAGAAATACATATTTTTAAGTTATGGTATATAATGTGGCGTCTTTTCACGGAAACCGATGACTACAAAATTTTATGTAAAAAAAAAAATTGTTTCGATATAACTTGGAAGGCGCACAAATATGCACATGCAAAATAATTATGAGGTTATTATGATGCTCTTTTCTACATATTGTTGGAAAAACCCCGGCAAGTAGGTATATGAACATCTGTATAACAAACACAGCAATACCCAATCACAGCCAATGCTGGAATAGTTCCAACGTGCTTCGGTTCAAACAACATCCGGTATAGGCCCCCTGCTCGTTCAAGTTGATCAGTAGTTGCTATTCGGATGACACTATTGCTTATAAGACGTCCATATTGCCCCCATTGATTAGTTTTTCATTACTTTTTATTACAATAAGAGCTATTCTTGCTTCTTATATGTTACAAGTTATGATAATACGGTAGCGATAGTGTTATATTTATTACCCGACTAGGCCGAAAAAGAAAGTTTTATGAATAGGTATGCTAGGATAGTTTGGAACTAGGCGAAATTATGTCACAACAAATTCAATATGGCGGTCTAATGCATTCACTAAATGAATTTTTAATGGTTTCAGTAGTACTTACATTTTTAATTTTAATTTTTTGCTTGAGCACGTACCTATAGTGTTTATTTTATTTGTTGGTATATTGGCGTGGCTAGCTAACATATGGCAAATAATTTAATTTAAGGTTCTGTGTCCTATAATGTTAATTACTTTGCATACTTAGTATTGTATAAAATCAATTATTTTCTAACTGAACAGACAGCTGTGCTGCTGGGGAGTTTGTTCCGCCACTTCTTCTCCCCAGCGAAAGCACTAGGAAGTGGCGAAGGGCGGCGTTTTGGGGGACTGTCTTTTGTTATTTTGACGTTCGAAAAGTGCTGATTCTCAGCCTAGTTAGAAGAAATGACTTTTGATTTTGATTGACTGTTAATTAATAAATAAACTCTTACTTAAGACCGTAATTAACAAAATAAAGTGTTAAAGCAACAGTACCTTGTACAACATGCCAACCTTTATATAAACAGAAACAAATCATCATAATCAAATAAACTCTCTAGAACCCCAACCCACATACACATACCTAATCTATAAATAAAAAACCAGTAGTTACATATTTATACGGGTTTGCCCACTTCCTTTACGTCTAGAAAGTTAGCGTCCATTTCCTTCAAGGCTGACCTTTTCTGCTTAATATCTCGTAGAATTTTTTTCACGCTTCTTCGGGGTGTATCGTCAAATGAAATCTTCTCCATTACTTTTTTTATAAGAAACCTTGAAAACTTCGTCTTGTCTTTATCTCTTTGTGCTTGGCCAGACTGCAAATGCGGGCGCGGCGCAGCGTACTCAAACATAAGAACTTCATTTGAGCGTCCATAGTGGGCACGTGGGCGCGGTGAGCGGCGCGAGCTTCTTGGCGCGGGGAGTGCTCGGGCAACTCACGCCATAGCTCTTTCATACAAGTGGCCCCAATGAATGCCCGGGTGGCCCGCGCGGGACCGGGGTTTTCAAACTAGTTCGAGCTTTTTTCTTGTAAAAATAAGTCTTCTTCATCTATACATATAAGATTCAAAGTCCTGACTGACTGACTGATTTATCAACGCACAGCCTAAACCACTGGTCCTATTTGGACGGTGTGTTTTTGTGAAGAGTAGGTATCCACTAAGAAAGGGTTTTTCGAAATTCCACCCCTAAGAGGGTCAATGGGGGGAGGGTGACATTTCACGCGGACGAAGTCGCGGGCAGAAGCTAGTCCATATTATATTTTGATAAACACTGGACACGACAACACTCAGAACGAAGCCGCGCTCGACTGCGGACAGGCAGATCGCGCGCGTTCCCGCACCCGCGCCGCTTTCTCCCCGCGCTGCCAGTCTGGCCAAGCATTTAGAGTTAGGAGTTATGCAAACCCTGCCGGCGGGTGTTTCTCAATGGAGTTGGTCAAACGGCTGTCCCTTAGTCGTGACTACACGCGTGAATTTTAAGATTTTTGTCTTTTATTGGATTTTGGATTACATTGTGTATCTGAATTGAAGCTCATTTTATGACCTTGGCACCCGCGTTCTCTGTTTGGTGACCTGTGAATGTTTTTTGAAGAATTAGAGACCATTTTAGTCAATTTACGTAGTACCTACGTATACAATCTATGAATTATTCAACTCGGCCTATCACATTCCACTATTGGCTTCTTCCATGCTGACATTATTGGACATAGCTTCTCCCATGCTGCGCCACAACACCCTGTCCAGTCTGTTCCAGCCACCTTTTTGAAGTTGTAGCTCCATCTAGCGGGCGGGCCTCCAACACTACACTTGCCGATACGCGGTCTCCGCTCCAGGACGCGTCTGCTCCACTGGCCATCGGTCCTTCGACAAACATGGCCAGCCCACTGCCACTCCAGCTTCGTAACTCTGCAAGCAAGGTTAATTTCGTTTCTGATTATATTTATTTATTAATGTAATGATTATCAACGAGATACATTACAATAAATTATCTTTAACCGTTATACAACTTGTATTATTATACATTATCCTGTAATGCACACTCAATTACAGGTAACCACAAAAACACAAAACACACTCCAAGCATAGCCCGCTCCGACGTATACAATTAATTATACATATAAAAATGAAAATTGGGTCAGTTCAAGTCTTCCATAAATAATGTAATCTGAACAAAAGTATTTTAAGACTCAAAACCCAACCAAAACAAATCAATCATTCCCGAGCCTCTCTAATCAAACAAACATAAATACCTTTCATTAAATAGATTTCCTTAGCTAAAGTCCTCCTCTCGACTGGAAAATATTTCATTAGGCACCGAAGAAAAGTTGTGGAGTTCAAATGATTGCTTTTAAGCTGCAAAATGTAAACAACGTTGAAAGTCTTTCTGGATAGTTTCAAGAGGTGCGCCCAACACGACTATATTCTAATTTGTTATCCTGTTTTATTTAAGGCAAACTTGGCTATATTGAGATCCTATTTATTATTTTGTATTTTTGAAGTGAAAACTTCTTTAGCGGCGTTGTACACTTTTTTTGTAATCCATGGGTAAAAAATGTTAAACTCGCGTCAGGACACGTGACCGTTAGGACACGTGACATGATCGAAAATTCGTAAGACGGATGGAGAGTAGACAGCCGGCGCGGCGTAGGAGAGGAAGTATCCCCCTCTCTTTCTACGGCGCGGCGAAAATGTATGCCTGCTGTTTCGTTTAGGCGGCGTAGGGTGCTTGCGCGAATGTTCGTGTGTGTATATGTTACAGCATGCCACGCGCATCCATGTATGGTGACAGCTGATGGCTCGACCGTCTGTGTAGTGGCCACACTGCTGTGTATTCGTAAACTTCGTGTATATAAAGTGTTTAAAATATGGAAATTGAACAAATTGCATCTATTAATGAAAAAAGTGACGAAGAAATAGCAAAAGATAATGAGTTATATTAATTCAATTAATAGTTGATTTATTTCAACGTTAATATTCAAGTTTTCACTTCTGCCGGCACTCCCGGAGTGCAACCCGTCTTTTTTCATTTCCTAATTGTAACAACATTAGATATCGATATTTATCACGTCTGCGGAGTTTCGCTACCTAATTTAATTTGTCACTGTATACAGGATGCTATATTCTTTTTCTTATCGTTTGTATTTATTTACCTGCCACTGGGCAACTCAAAAAAAATAGCTACTCGTATTTTTGCCAGAAAGCCAGAAACTTAAAGTCGTAGAAAAACTACGAAGAATAAAAATAAATAAACGCGTTACTGTTCGGTATTTCGAGAATATAATTCTAGAAGTAGTGTAGTGTCGTAATACACTAAGCCGTCTAGACTCGCCACAAATATTTATACACTAAACAAATATTTATTTTAGGGCGCCAGAATCTGAATCAAGAAAGGAGATTCTTCGCTATATTCAGTTCAAAAATGTACAAAACAACATTATCTCATCGTGTTTTCTATATCTTTATTTTATTGTTTTTTATAAAATTCCAAAGTATTACAAAATAGTACTGATTTCACGCTATGCAATAATGGGCTACTTAAGTTAGTTAACTATACACTTGGGTCATACAATGCCCTACGTGTGCAATACAACAACGCGTTTAGGGTGCTGCTGGGGCTGCCACGATTCTGCAGTGCTTCGACTATGTTCGCAGAAGCGCACACTGATGGGTTTCATGCTCTTATAAGGAAGCAGTGTGCGTCGCTGCTGAGTCGTATCAGGTCCAGTAGCAACAGTATAATAAGTGTGTTCGCGGACAGGTGGGACTCTCCACTGCTGCGCCACTGGATACATTTGCATATGGCACTGTGAGCTGTGGACAGTTCCTCCCGGTCCTAATGTGTGTAATGTGTCCTTAACTGTTTGTAACTGCTTTTTATTTTGTGTGCGTTGTTTTTGTTTTGTTTGTTTTATTTTCTTTTTTTTAATGCGTGTGTTGTGTAATATGGACATTGTCTGAAATAAATGTTATTATTATTATTAAGTCACACGTATCGTATACTTTTTTATAGTACGTGTGACTTAACGCGCACTTAAAAGTCATGCATTTATGTGTAAATATGGACTACCTAAGTCACAGACAAGCGTGACTTCAGTGCGGGTTTAGGTCTCAGAGTGATATTATAAATGATTAATGATGCAAAACTTTTTCAACTCAATAGAATCGTTTGGTTTTTAATTAATCTGTGAAACTTTTGCACCATAAACCTCGCGTTATAGATATATCTTACAGTATTGTTTGCGTATCATATCCTGCAGCTAAGTCTCGGGCTTACTCGTACATAATGCAGTATCGGCAAACTTAGTGTTCTCGCATCAAGTTGTATTGCGAGTTCATTGATTCAAAGGAGTTCATAGTAAATTGCAGACTCATAATTTTTAAAGACGATTGCGTGGCTTCTATAAATCAAATATTGCAAAATGCCTGCACCGAATTTCAGACAAACTGTTTAGTTATTTTTGCAGAAGATGTCCTTGCGGAGAAACAGGCACATGATATTGCCAATTAGACGTTGTCTCATGATTGGCAAGATATTCTGTGTTGTGTTGAGATACGACGATAACACATTACCACTGCATTAAAAATAAACTACCACTGGATTATTACCGACTTCATTATTGCGACTAGTACCTATCTGTACCTAAGCGATTCCTGTATCATTTGTGCAGTGACTCCTTTTGCACCAATCATCTCCACATTATCACTCCATGTTTTACCTACTCCGTGACAGCTAAGTACAAAATCTTAGCGATTGTTTCTCTTTGGTGTTGTAGTTTCTGAAGCGAGTGACCGCCTCGATACTCGAGTTAGAATGTTAAAGTGGCTTACAGACGAACTTGTAGTGTTTGGTCATACACGGAGTTTAGTGGTGTTTAATTAAACATACCCAAGAATTAGGGCTGGCACCTAATAATATTATATTATTTGACACTCAAAAACCTTACAGATTCATTTGTAGCAATATTTTAAAGTTTAAAGAACCACCTTGTCTCATTTTCAAGACTACTTGAAGTATACACTCACCTTATAAAAACTATTCAGATCCTTAAAATATGATCTGCCCAACGAATTTAAAACCTCACTTCACTTCGCAATTATAAAATCCGATTTTCCTGCGAGTCGAATAATCGAATAAAGTAGAATCTTAAATTGAATCGTGAGCTAGTTGTAGGAACACGATTCATCGTTTGGTCTCTATCGATATTTACTCGGATGCTGGAATCGAGTTATTGGCGTCCATTCTCTTGGAATCTAGTTGATGCGTTGAAACTGGGTTTATTGGTGACATTGGATATAAGGGTTGCCAGGTAAACAGTGTTGTCGTTTGTAGGACTTTTAATTTCGTGGTTAAAATAGTAGTGTCAGTTTTTAAACCAGGAAAATTCGGTTAGAATTTGACAGTTCTTAATTGCACTTTCCTGAGTAGAATTTCTCTTCTCCGAGCATAACCCAATTTAATTGAAAAGCACCTTTATATTGCTAGGCTTACCTTTATGTAATGGATAATTAAAAAAGAGATATCAATTGATTTTTAAAAGTACAAAACTTTACTAAATAAAAGTAATAAATAAATTTTATAAATAAAATTGTAGTATTTAAGATACTACAATTATTTATTAACGTAAAGTTTTGTACATTTTGTACAGACGCCAGCACATCAAGTTACCCGAACCTGTCAAATTTTCCCCAATCAACTTTGAACCTCATGCTTTAGCGATAAAGTTGAAAATCTATTAAAGAAATTTGACAGATTGTAGTAGCTTGCTGTGCTGGCGTCTGTACATTGAGATAATCTTATTTTTCGGAAGACCTCATAAAAGTCAAATGTTGATTCGTAAGTTAAAATAGTCCAGTGTGGGCCATTGTCTAAATAAGATACCAGAAGTCATGTGTGAGATACACATTCCAATAAAGAAAATATATAAAATTATTTATGTAAATTTAAACCCCTCCAATATTTGTTTACAGTTATTTATTATTTACTCATTTACTGGATCATTGCGTAAATTGTTTCAGTTGGTCTGCGGTCACGAGCAATTTACCTTTGAAATTACGCGGTAATAGTACGGAAAAAATATTCAATTAATTTACCGTTAAACTTTAATGGGCTGTTCAGTACAATTCCCTTTGCCTTTTATATTTTTAAAGCTTACAATTATTTTTTATTTTTTTTCAGATTATGGAGCTGCGGGTTTTATTCGTTTGTATTTATTGATATGTGTTTTTGTATTTAATATTGAATCATTTAATTTAAAGATGTTTTCTGATATGGGTTATGCGGTACCTGAAATAAATTAAATTATTATCGGGTTACCTCCAGAACTCTCGAACATATTCAAATACTGGTACAGGCACCAGATCAATAGCGTCAGATGGGCGGGTGTAATGTCGGAACCTTATAGGTTGGAATGCGGGGTCAGACAGGGTGGGTTGACCTCTCCTGCGCTCTTCAACCTATATGTGAACGCCCTGATCGTTGGGCTTAGCAGCCAACATGTTGGTTGCCATGTGGATGGAGTATGCGTCAATAATTTGAGCTATGCTGACGACATGGTGCTGCTGAGCGCATCGGTCTGCGGTCTTAGGAAATTGATGGGGACCTGTGAAGAGTATGCCTCGAGCCATGGGTTGAAATATAATGCGGGGAAGAGTAAAGTCATGGTGTTTGGGGCGGGTCTAAGAAGTGTGAATAGTATACCCCCTGTGTGTATAGATAATGCACCGCTTGAGAAAGTGGAACAGTTTAAATACTTGGGTCACATTGTTACAGCTGACGTAAAAGATGATGCGGACATTGAGCGGGAACGGAGGGCGTTGTCAGTCAGAAGTAATATGATAGCGCGTAGGTTTGTGCGTTGTTCGAGGGAGGTAAAAATAACGCTTTTTAGAGCGTACTGTACATCCCTCTACACGTGCAGCCTATGGGCAAAGTATACTCGTGCGGCATACAGCGCCCTCCGCGTCCAGTTCAATAACGCGTTCAGGGCGGTGATGGGGCTGCCCCGCTACTGCAGCGCCTCGGGCATGTTCGCGGAGGCGCGCACCGACTGCTTTTACGCGACGATGCGCAAGCGGTGCGCGTCTCTGGTGCGCAGAGTACGGGGCAGCGCCAACACTGTCCTGGCGATGATCGCCAACAGACTGGATTGCCCTTACATCCGGCAATGCTGCAGCAGACATATTGTTACGTTGTGACTGTTAGTTAGTTTTTATCTGTGCTTGTTATCCTATCTGTATCTTTTTGTGTATCTGTTTTTTATGTTATACCCCATACCATAGCTTTTTATTATTTACTTAGTTTGCAATCAGTATCTTTTGACATTTTTATAAATATTTTTACATTCTGACAATTTTATATTTTGACATTTTATTTATTTATTTTTTTAATTTTTACACGATTCTGCCATTTTTATAATTTTTTAGTTGTTGAATAAATAATTTAATTAGTCACAATTGTGTTTTTAGCTTTAATAATTTAATATAGTTTATAAGTAATTTTGTGTAATTGCATGAATGGAAACTATGGACTAGAATTATGTCTGAAATAAATGATTATTATTATTATTATTATTATTATTTAAACCTGCCACGCATTGGCGACCTTTCCTTTCCGAGCTAGCCTTTGACTCCTGAGACTTACAGCAACGAAACCTAGGAAACTCAAACTTTAATCATTATAGGATACTTACTTGGGTAACAATGTTATAACTTATTCTGCTAAGGATTTATCGAGATTTTCTCGCTCATGTTACTGTATGTAACACTAGCATATAGGTCTGTTGTCTGCTCGAAAATGGACAAACACAGGGCGAAACTAGAGTCTATGAGATAGTACTAAAGAATGATCAATGCAATTGACAGTTAAAACTGCCGAAGCTACAGCTGCTAGGTAAATCTATTTTTCATGCAATACCCTAATAATAATAATATGCTTATGTGATTAACCCAACAACTCCACTGTGACCGCTAAACGTATCATCTGCCCAAAAAATATATATTTAAAATAAAATAGTTTATATATTGAAATAGGTACATAAGCTTTTATTTTAAGATCTTAACAAACACACGTTTCGCAAAAACTTTACATAATTTTTCATTTAGATACATTTTCCATTACAATTTAAATTATTCACGTCTATCTTAAAATTTGGATTTAAGCTGAACGAAAATTTTTGTTTTACATTTTTGTTTTCTTTTAAAAACGTCGTTGTTTATTCATACAAGGCTGAGATAGAATTTGTAATGATTCGAAGAAAATAATTTAATGTGTTGAAAATGTTTTTGCATTGTTTTAGATTTACTCAAATAGTTTTCTTTTCTATTATATTAAACTAAATCTGAAATTTTGGAAGCAAAAGGGTATGTCTGTACCCTAATAGCAAGAATCACGATTCACTTTCTGCCGAAGCCAATAAAATGACATGAAAAAGGTATGTCGGTATGTATGTATGTAAATCTCAACCACGCTTCACTAGGCACCCAAAATATCAGCAGATGAGGCCATAAGGACAACCGTGGGTCAAACGGGTATATAATCTCCAACTTCCTCAGGAAATTTACATGACTGTCGGAGTGTGAGTAAATTTCGTTCTTCCATGTGTCGATGACTACAATTTGCTTGTATGTAGGCTGTGAAAATGCCCTGCAGGGCAATTGCGTAACACATTATCAATCGGAATCGGTTTCATTTTGACAGTGCAACAACATTCATTGCGTTATTTACGGGTTGAGCAGACAAATTTATCGAACTTATAAAGCAATGGATTAGCAATTTGCTTCAAAATAGTTCTGATACCGATTGATAGTGTGTTACGCAATCAGGGTGCTGGGTAATATTCCTACGGAGTTTGTTTCTCACTAATTCTGCCCGCGGCTTCTAGATTGTATATTATCAAGTTCTTCTAACTGTACAGACAGCTGTGCTGCTGGGGAGTTTGTTCCGCCACTTCTTCTTCTCAGCTAAAGCACTAGGATGTGGTGAAGGGCGGGCGTTTTGGGGGACTGTCTTTTGTAATTTTGATGTTCAAAAAGTGCTGATTTTCAGCCTAGTTTAAATAAATGACTTTTGATTTAGATTTTGCTTCGCCCGCGTGGATGCGGGAAATTATTCTATGAGAACGTGCCGTACCGGGACGAAAAGTAGTTTATGTCCTATCGCCAGGATGCCATCTATCTCCTTGTCAAATTTTATCGCAAATCGTTCAGTTGTTTAGGCATGAAAAGACAGAGTTACTTTCGAATTTATAATATTTGTATAGATAAACCATTCTGAGGCCACGTTGACGGCCAGCGAAGCCACTTGCGTCAAGCAACACACGCGCGTTGCTCCTGTTTCCATCGCTCTGCAAGGCGTCTCGCAGAGACTCATAGCATGCTCTAAACAATTCCTTTCATTTGTTTTCTCCGCAGTAGCTATCGCAAGACGCGTTTCACTTGAGTGTGTAGCTCATAGACACGGGGTTATAGTTATTCGAACGTAATAACTATCAGAGAGCAGTGGCGGCCTAGTGTTAACGGACACGACTTACGAGTTGTAGGTCGTAGGTTCGAACCCAGACAGGTACTTTACTTTGTGTAAATTATTAAATTACCACTGCTCTCAAAACGGTGAAAGAAAATCGTAAGGAAACTGGCATGTTCTAGAACCAAAAATTCGAAGACATGTGACATTCACCAACCCGCACTGGGCCCGCGTGGTGGATTAAGGCCCACTCACTCTCACTGAGAGGAGGCCTGTGTCCCACCAGTGGGAACATTATAGGCTGATTATGATGAATAGCTATCAATGTCTGCTAAAATAAAAACGTTTTCACTCAATATACCTATCACTTTTCAATTATTTCAAAAACAATAACTCTCATTGGACAGTTTTCTAACAATTCTGAACACAATCCGACAGCCATCCAGTCAATTCGCTGTTGAAAATATTCAGGCTCCCGCGGGGCCTGTAATAGTTTGGCGGCCGCAATATTGCATTACATTCAACAAAGATTATAGAAATTATGGATATGTTATTAAAATCTACGCCAGGTATTACTCATACAAATGTAAAATAAATAATTGTTGAGGCAATAAGATGATAAAGCCACGGTACTGTGTATTTCACTACCCGCATGCGGTCCCATTATTTATTAATAATTAATTCATACATTTTGTGTAAACATGTCACTTAACATCGCCTTGGATGAGTCTGTAGAGGTGTTATAATTGTGATTTGTGTGATAAATATTTACATTTAAAAATCTTACAGTACTGTTACTGTGCAGCGAGTGGACTGTATGGGGGTTGCTTTGTTTAATTAAAACACTTTTATGTATTTGTGATGGGACTCGGACTCATAATACTCAGATTTTGCGGAGCCTAAACCGGCATAGTGACATCTATGACTTGATCTGTACGACTGGTTCTAACGACTGGTTTTTAACTACTGGTTTAGACGACTGGTCTTTGACTACTGGTTTAGACGACTGGTCTTTGACTACTGGTTTAGACGACTGGTCTTTGACTACTGGTTTAGACGACTGGTCTTTGACTACTGGTTTAGACGACTGGTCTTTGACTACTGGTTCAGACGACTGGTCTTTGACTACTGGTTGGTCCACTCGTAGAGATCGCGACGCCCCCGTAAGGGGGCGTGGCGAGCGGTACCAGGGCTGAGCCCCCCGGCCGCGAAAAGCAACACGGTGGCCTGTAAAAACAGGCCCCTCGTTGGGTTGGCGACATTGGCCTAATAGAATTTGAACGCACGTAACATTTTACGTGCGTCCATGTGAGTGATTGCATGTTGTGTCTCTGCAGGCGCGCCGCGACGCTGTTATAATACAGCGCCGCTTTCTTCACGACACCTCGGCGGTCTGTCCCCGCCAGGTGAGACCCCCAGTTGCCTGGGGGAGGCCCGGCGGAGGGCGACCAGCGACGGAGGTGCCGACTCGACGCTCCTACAGAGTTGGGTGATATTTGCCCCCGCCCGTCCCGCTTCCAGAGCTAGCCGGTCACGGTCCGAGCTAAGAGGCAGTCGTGTGTGTGTGAGCGGTATTGTACTGTGTAACACCGCTCAGTGTCTACGTGCCCGCAGCCCGCACTGCGCGGTCACGTGTGAGTTTGGGCGTCTGTTGAGTAGCGAGTGACTGCGTTCGCTACGTAACGTGCCTATATTAACCTAGCACACGTTACGCAACGAGTGTGTGTAATATGTGGAGTTCATTTGTTTCGAGTGGGCCGCGTGTAACCTGGGTGCGGCTCACTCGAGGCGTCAGTCCGGTGCGATGGGGTCGTCGTCCGCTACCAGGTCGCGGGGCAGGGGTCTCGCGTCGGGGGGGCGCGCATGCCAGGGCGCAATGTCCTGGATATGAGGCCAGGCACATGCGTCGGCACGCGCGAACATTCCCTTCGCGAGTCGCCGCACAAACTCCTCCAGGCTCTCAATCCCGAGGTCCCGGTGGATGATATCGTTCCTCACGAAACGAGGCGCGCCTACTATGGTCCGCAGCGCAAGGTTTTGTTGCGCGCGGAGTAGCTTTCGGCTCGGCTCGCTCGTGAGGGCGAACCATGCCGGGGCGGCATACGTCAAGATTGGGCGTACGTACAACTTGTACACACCCAACTTGACGCGTGCCGGAATGCTGGACGAGAGCACTGGTTTGAGCTGGTTGCGGGCGACCCTACCCCGTGCGGCGACCGAGCGGACGTGTGGCCCCATCGTGAGCCGACGATCGATAGTCACCCCCAGGTACTTGACCCGGGGCGACCACGCGACGTCGGCTCCCTGCAGCTTCAAGGGTGGTGGGAGGAGCGCGGACCCGGTGACCATCGCCTGCGTCTTACCCACGTTCACCGACAGCCGCCACTTGGACAGCCACTCGGGAAGCAAATCGAGCGCGCGCTGCATCTTGACCGCCGCGTACTTCGCATTAAGCGATGTAGTAATGTACGCGGCGTCGTCTGCGTACAGCGCGAGCATTGCGTCCGGAGTGGTGGGGATGTCGTCGGTGTAACGTGAGTAACACGTCGGCGAGACGCAGCTGCCCTGCGGTACACCCGCGAGCACCGGGCGGGCGCTAGACAGCGCCCCATCGACCACCACCCTGAAAGTCCTGTTGGAAAGGAAAGTAGAGACCACTTTTACAACGCGACGGGGCGCGCCGGATGTGGCCATCTTATAGATGAGGCCGTCGTGCCACACACGGTCGAAGGCCTTCTCCATGTCGAGGAATACTGCCACCGAGTATTCCTTCTTATTATGCGCGGCTGCGAGGTGGTGCAGTACCCTCGACAGCTGGAGCGTCGTACTGTGGTCCGCCCGAAACCCAAACTGCTCCGGGCGCGGCGCGACGTGTGGTTGGAGATGTCGCAGCAGGAGTGCTTCGAACACCTTGGAGACGGTCGACAACAGCGTGATCGGCCGATAGCTCTCCGGCTTCAGGATGTTTTTCCCCGCCTTGGGCAGCATGATGACGCGCCCCTCCTTCCACGAAGCGGGAAAGGTCCCCGTGCGCAGTACCGCCGTGAACAGGCGCGCCAGCGCCGCTACCATACGGTACGGCAGGTGGCGCAGCACTGTGTTGGTGATACCGTCAGCACCGGGGGCCTTCCTGGGCTTCGTCTTAAGGATGGCGCGTCTAACTGCGCCTGGTTGGTCCACTGGCCGACGTACCCTCTTTTATAGCACGCCAAACTAGTCTGGCCAGCGGACCATTTCGATTTCCACAAGATTTTGGCGGCAAACTCGCGTCGAAGCTTATCTGGTCTGTGATTGGCTATTATGAGTCTCCGCCCCTTTTTTATTCATTTATGTACATATCAATCAGTTACATTTATTTGGTTATTCACATAATCAAGACATCTATATTGCACGACCCCCGGTACATCTAATGCTTGCGTGCGACGGTCAGGGCTCCTGCCACGGCGTGTTTTTTGTTAACGGTGAATCTATAAATATAACCCACGCGCGCGAACCGGGAGCTACCATTTCTAACCCGACCGTCGCAGCAACAACATCCCAGAGGTCAATAGCAACTATTGTGTATTTAGGTGCTGTCGTGCACATTTCTCCCGCCGTCGCCGTCAGGCGACCCGGTGGGTAGCACGACAATCCGCTTCGTTGGTCTTCGGAGTACATGCCCTTTGGTCATCACGTCTACGACACGTACCTCGCTGTCTGCGCCTGGCAACACCTTCGTCACTCTTCCCTTAGGCCAAGTGTTACGTGGGAGGTTGGGGTCGCAGATCACTACGACGTCTCCGACCTTGGGTGGAGTACCGCTACCGTAGGGCTCCCGCCGGTTTTGTAGGAGCGGTAGGTACTCACGTACCCATCTTCGCCAGAAGACGTCTGCGAGTGCCTGGGCGCGACGCCATTGTTGTCGTGCTGTGACGTCAGCTTCGGTGAAATTACCCGGTGGAGGTACATGTGAGTTAGGGCCGATCAATATGTGGTAAGGTGTCAGGGCTTCGGGCTCGTCTGGTGCCACGTTGACATGTGTGAGTGGCCTGGAGTTCACCGTATTTTCCACTTCTACGAGTAGCGTAGCAAGGGTCTCGTCTGATGGGTGAACTTCTTTCAGTGTGACGTACAGAGCTTCCTTGACTGCCCTCACCATCCTCTCCCATGCTCCGCCCATGAACGGCGACGCGGGAGGTATGTATCTCCAGCTTATGGACCGCGCATTGGACTCACTACCTAAAGCACTTAAGGCGCTTTCCCCTAGTTCCCTATCAGCCGCTTTAAAACAAGTAGCGTTGTCACTCCATATTTCTTTGGGACAACCTCTCCTACCTATAAATCGCCGGAGGGCGGCGATAGCTGAATCTGCACTAAGTGAATTTGCTATCTCTATATGTATAGCTCTACAAGTTAGGCAAGTAAATAAAGCCCCATACCTTTTTTCTTTATGTCTACCTACTGTAACAGATATGGGACCGAAATAATCTAAACCAGTGAAAGTGAAAGGTCGTACATGATGAGCTAAGCGGGGGTATGGTAAATTCCCCGTAGAGGGATTGGCTGGTTTTGCCTTTTTTATTTTACAGTATAAACAGCCCTTTATAACATTCTTTACAGACGGACGCAGTCTTGTTATCCAAACACGTTGTCTTAGCTCATTCACTGTTATCTCGGTACCACCATGATGTAAACTTTCATGCACATGCGCGATGTATAGCTTCGTATATCTGTGCCTACCCTCGAGTACTATTGGGTTTTTTATTTCTTCATTCACGTCTTGTGCCGCTGTGATTCTCCCGCGCAGACGTAAAACCCCTGCGTCGTCTAGGTAGGTACTTAATACAGATAACGGGCTGTCGCCGGGCGCCGGCGCCGCTGCTTTGTTGTCTTTTATGGCGGCAATTTCTTTTGCGAAGCTCTCGGCTTGTGCGCCCTTGACCCATTGTTCTTCGGCGCGTAGGTTATAAGTAGCAGGTATAGGTATGTAGTTTACTGTTTTTTCGATTGTTATTTTTTGCTTAACTTTTTTATGAACGTAATCTACTTGCGTTATTATTCTCTTGGCTTCCTCTTCGCTGGCAAAACTCTGAAGATAGTCATCCATATAATGACTGTTTACTATTTCTGACGCCGCGGCTGGGTATCTGTCTACAAAGTCGCTAGCGTTGCGATCCTTTATGTATAGCGCTGTACATGGGGATGACGTCGCGCCAAAAATAACAGATGTCATGCGATATTCATCTGGCGGTCCCTGCCGTTGGTCGCCGCGCCACAAAAATCTTAACGCATCGCGATCTTCTTCTCTTATCTTTATCCTCATAAACATTTCTTTAATATCTGCTGACACAGCTATTTTATTTTGACGGAAACGCATTAAAATACCGGGCAATGATTTTAATAAGTCGGGTCCCGATAGAAGTAGGTCGTTTAGGCATAGACCCGCTGTCTTTGCTGCTGCATCGTGTACGAGTCGTGGCGGCTTATGTGGCTTGGCTGGGTTGACCACTGGAAAGTGAGGTAGGTACCAGATTTTACTAATTGTGGAGGTATCAGGTGCCTTTTCTGCATAGCCTGAGTTGAATAGATTGTCAAGGCGTTGCAAGTACTGGGTCTTTAGGTTCTCGTCCTTATCTAGGCGCTGTTCCAGTTTTTCTAGTCGCTTTAGGGCGCCTAGGTAGTTGTTAGGTATTTTAGGTACCTCTTGTTTCCACAATAGTCCGGTTTCGAAGCTACCATCAGGTAATCGTCGACTCTTCTGTTCTAGGATGTCTAAAGCTCTCTGTTGCGGGTCATCTCTAGGTATCTTAGGTTCTATGCCTAGTGATTCTAACTTGAAAAAGTTTCTCATGCTTTCTTCTATTGGTTCCAGATTTTCTTTAATTTTAATGTTGCCGCAAAATGTAGCTATAACTTTATTTATAGAGTACTGACATCCATGCAATACCCATCCGAGTTTAGTGTACGATGCTACCGGTTGATCACGCGCACCTGTCCGCGTTTCTATTGCTACCAATAAATGCCAGTTATCTTGGCCTATTAAAATCATTGGTCGCGCGTGTTCATAAACAAGGGTGTTATGAATGTCATTCAAATGTTTACAATTTTTTATGTCTTCGGTATGTACAGTTTGCGTCATAATTTCAAGCCTATCTATGGTGCGCGCCGCTTCTATCTTCTGTGGCTCGCTATGGTACCTGCCTTGTATGTGGAAGCTCACGGTGCGGCTTTGCTCATGCTTAACCTCCGTGCCTATTCCTTGTATCCACATAGGTTTGACTGGCCCATCCGCACCTAGGACATCTGCTACCGATGCATCTATCAAGGTGACTGTACTCCCATCATCTAATAAAGCGTATGTGTCTACGCTTGTATGTGGTCCGCTTAATGTGACAGGTACTATTTTCAAATACGCGCGGCAATTCTGAGGCGATGTTGTTGATACTGTTTCCCGCGATGACGTAACAGTTTCGTATGCGATGACGGGCGTCGGCGCCGGCGTCGGTACATTGTTGTGTGTCGCCTCTACTTTCCGCTCTTTATGCAATAGTTTGTGATGTTTCATGTTGCATTCCTTTATGTCACAAATAGGTGCTTTACACGTGAACCTTCTATGCTTCTTTCGTAGACATCTAAAACACATATTGGATTTCTTTGCTATTTCCCATCGTGCGTCTACGTCTAGCTGTTTATATTTACAACAGTCTGGTAATTTGTGCTCGTGTTGCTTGCACGCCGGGCATTGTTCGTTTGACGTTTCCTTATTTATGTTGAACGTGCGCTCTACCCGGTGCCGCGGCCGCCGTACACTAGCGTCTTCATTGTTTTGTTCCGGTTGTGCGTACGCGCCACACTTATCTGCCTCGTCATTCATAAACATAGATAAGCGCTTTAGTTCGGGAATGTCTTCAGTCTTTCTATTCGCCGCATAGTCGTACCATTTGTTTTTTAGTATCGGCGTTAGTTTTTCTACTATACAACGCGACATTTCGGGGCTATGTAAATACTGTATCTTTTTTAATGCTTCTACCGTACCAACCGTATTTGCTATACGGCTAGCGAATATACAAATTTCCCTAGGATTATCATTTAATTTATGTAATGACTTTATTTTATCTAGCTCGGCCATAATCAAGGCCTCAGGCCTACCAAAACGTCTTTCTAATGCGTCTATAATAATCTGAGGGTCAGATTGGCTAAATAATAGGCAACCTACAGCTTCCTTTGCGGCGCCTCTGAGGCTTACCCTAACTCTAGCAACATTTTCTACACAGGAAAAATACATTTGTGAGTCACAATACGCGGCCTTAAAAGCTATCCACTCACCGGGTTTTCCATCGAAGATTGGCAGCTGTTGGATGTACTTGGGGGGCTCTCTTGAGCTGCGTGCGGCTTGTGCTAGGGCCGCGGCGAGCGTCCCCACGTCTATCATTCTATTATTCACTGTATTTCCCTGTAACACTTTATCACTCGCGATATTGCCCTTATTTATTTTCGCACTCACTGGGTTACGTACACTTTCTTCTTCGCCGTCGTCGCGCGGCGGTTGAGAGCCTGTCGCGGCTCCGGTGTCTTTCGCTGCATCCCTGCCGGTCCTCCCGCCGCTGTCGTCGTGTGGCGGCGGTCGAGTCTCACCTCCGGGTGGCGGCGCCGGTCGCGCTAGCCACGTTCCAATCCTTACGGAGGCGAGGTCGTCCACCATGTCATCGTCTTCTTCACTCGAGTCAGCTTCGGCTCTGACGCGCTGCAGGTGTATCTCTTGCAGCTCTCGCTCTGCCTGCGCTTGCTTCACTTTCATTTCAGCCAGCCGCTCTTTAGCCTCAAGCTCCGCGAGGTGCTTTTTCTTTGATGCTGTAGAACGGCGTGACCTGGTGTCGCCAGGCTTGAGCGTACCATGTGAATCAGTAGTCTTGGTGCCACGCGTGTCTTCTGTCGTGGCCGTAGTCTGCGTGATGTCGGTGCTGGTATTCTCCGTAGAACCGCTGCCTGTGTCCGTTTCAGCGACCACGCTCGTGCCGGTCTCTGGTGCCGGCTCGCTGGCACCCGGTTCGGCGTTCGCTGACGGCTCTTGCTGGGCCTTTTCTCTCTTGGATTCTCCGCTACGGCTGCGAGTCACCACCATCCTGCTGTATCTTGAAAATTCGGCTTTCGAAGGACCAGAATGTGCAGCGAGTGGACTGTATGGGTGGTGACTTTGTTAATTAAAACACTTTTATGTATTTGTGATGGGACTCGGACTCATAATACTCAGATTTTGCGGAGCCTAAACCGGCATAGTGACATCTATGACTTGATCTGTACGACTGGTTCTAACGACTGGTTTTTAACTACTGGTTTAGACGACTGGTCTTTGACTACTGGTTTAGACGACTGGTCTTTGACTACTGGTTTAGACGACTGGTCTTTGACTACTGGTTTAGACGACTGGTCTTTGACTACTGGTTTAGACGACTGGTCTTTGACTACTGGTTCAGACGACTGGTCTTTGACTACTGGTTGGTCCACTGGCCGACGTACCCTCTTTTATAGCACGCCAAACTAGTCTGGCCAGCGGACCATTTCGATTTCCACAAGATTTTGGCGGCAAACTCGCGTCGAAGCTTATCTGGTCTGTGATTGGCTATTATGAGTCTCCGCCCCTTTTTTATTCATTTATGTACATATCAATCAGTTACATTTATTTGGTTATTCACATAATCAAGACATCTATATTGCACGACCCCCGGTACATCTAATGCTTGCGTGCGACGGTCAGGGCTCCTGCCACGGCGTGTTTTTTGTTAACGGTGAATCTATAAATATAACCCACGCGCGCGAACCGGGAGCTACCATTTCTAACCCGACCGTCGCAGCAACAACATCCCAGAGGTCAATAGCAACTATTGTGTATTTAGGTGCTGTCGTGCACAGTTACTACTGCTAAGTTTACGTAAAAAGTATTATAATCAAGTGCAATTAGAATAAATACACTTGAGCGCTGCCCGCATGCGGCAGCAGATGCTGGTGCAGTGGCGAAGGGTGAATTTATGACAAAGGTAAGCCGGAGCAAAAAAAAAAATTCAATTATGAATTGACCATAGTGTGGTTATGTTCTGAATTTTTGAAGGGAAGGCGGTGGGAATCGAGTTGTATGGTACCTTCGCCACTGCTGGTGGGCAATCCTATTGTGAAATCAAGGGTGTAGTAACAAGAAGCCTACCCATATTTTTAAATAGGTACATTTTGAGCATGTTTAGCCAACAAGCGTACATTTCTTGGCATGTCTCCGTATACATTCTACGATCTGCGACATTGACGTACCTCGGTATATTGGAAAAGTTGCTGAGGTCGCGAACGAGCGGTGCATTTCACGCCATATTTGCCCCCAAACGTCGGTGACGGGTGCATGCAATTATTCCAAGTGTCACGTGCTGAGAAATAGGAGGCTTCTGGAATATAATTTGTCTAAGAAGTTGGCTAATATTTTGGACGTTTCAACGACACCGATTTTAAATAAAATTATTGCCTTTGCGAAATATTTTTTAGAATCATGAAAAAATCCACACTTTTTTACTTTTTGGATACTAGTCAAAAACGAAGGTTTTTCTCTCGATTCTTGAGTATGTCGAATAGGGTCGTAGAATTAGGCGAATAAACGAAATAAAAAGAATCTTCAAAAGTCACAATCCGAAAAAAATACAAGTGTTCAACGAATTCGTCAGTGTGAACGTGCTGGTAGAAATTGCCCAACAATGTTGACGTTTCAACGAAATCACGAAACTTGAAAAAAGAGCATCTCAAAACACATGCTACCTCTAGCTGATATATTAGCCGCTGCATCCAGCGACAATAATTATAAACGCAGCGCATAACTCCCAGGTTGCGCGAGTTCATGCATTAAGTACACCGTGTTCTAATTTATTAGAGGCTTTCTGTTGTAGATAATATCCTTACAAGTTGCTGTGAACTCTGTGCTACATGCTTAGGTACGAGGACGTGGAGTTATAAAGGCGTTGATGTCATCAGGAGTATCCATGGCCTATGGTTTAGGCATAGCTGGGCTGTAGCTGACTTTCTACCCTAGAAATTCTTAAGCCTGTATCTACCTGTGTGTTAGTGCTTGATGTTTTTGATTTGTCTCTAAGACTGGCGACCAATCAGTAGGTATACTACTTTATATTAATTCGTAGGACATTGACGGTAACGTTCCATTAGAGATTTTGGAGTCCCTACGCGTATGCTGAGAATGGATATTTTTAAACTTGAAAAAAAAAACACTGTTAAAGTTAAACACCAAAATTCTCATCGTGAATTATGTTAGTAATGTGTCTAGTGTTCTATTTACCCTACAGTGGCGGAGCCCAAAAGGAGGGCTTTGTTTCTTATATAACAATATGAAACATAATTGCATAATATGGCGCAGCTAACAAACATGAGCAGATGAAACTCCAGTTACAAATAGATATTTGCTGGATACTCGATCTTCCAACTATCGGTCAAACGTAGGTACCTATGCGTTTGGTACGACAGAGCGAGTCAGCTGAATCTATTTTATGTTAAGCCGGAAACAAATGCGATTTATTTGATAAGAATTTTATTTAGAATACCTACTTTTACAAAAGAATAACTGACAGATTAGAATAGAATACTCTTCATTATGTACTTACACCATACAAATATTTGTATATGTATGTGTGCTTGTGTATGTAGGTATGTATTTAGTTTGTGTCACTCCGAATCAGAAGGTCTACAAGGAAAAATGTCATTGTTTGCAGAACGTACACATGTTAAAACGTCTATTAGGTGTTATTAGTGTATGTGTTATCGTATTAGTCCATCTAGTCGAAAACCCTGAGCCTGATAGGCAGTCCAGTCAGGCAGTTGTCTAGAGGTGCAGTAGTAACTTAATAGTAAAATAAGCAGGTTATAAACAATGAATACATCTCTGCTTCAAGACTTAAAAGTTGATGATGACTGATTTGGTCTAATCAACAGAATTGGCAGTCAAATCGAAATAGAATAGAACATATAAATAGGGGATACAAAGGCTTTAACAGTTTACAGCTTATAGAACACAGACCTCTAAGACAGAATGAGCCAAACGAATATTCCAGACGCAACATTACAGCAGCTCAAGTCCTCAAAGGACAGAACAAAGACATCCAAATCCTCGGATTAAATACTTATTCATCTAATGCACGTTAACAAGGCGCAAATTAGTGGCTTGTCTGCGGTCACCCAGGCAAAGTTTTAATGAAACGTACATTCATTTGGGGAGTCCCAATGCATTTGCATGAGAAATGTTCTTATAAATCTAAAGTAAACAGGAGCGCAGGTAAATTGCACATGTTGAATTTATTGTTGAACCCGTCGCCTCCATAGTGAGTTGGAGCTTGCTACTGCTTGTTTTTGTTTGTTATTCGTGTTAGGTTAATGTGTAAGTTAGTTATTTTGAGCTTCCTGAGTTTCACAACATTTTTACACGCAACAGTAGTTATGTTTTTCAGGCGTTTCTATGTGTCTTTGTATTTGGAATTCTTTGTATCCTTGAAGTATTCTAACGGCTGGATGGATATTAATAGATATTGAGACGTCCATCGACCCGTCTAAGTCATGTTGTTTTTATAACATCAAACTGGCGCATTTTACATGTCAATAAGTAACTCGGTTTCTTTTGAGCTTTTTTGGAACGAAGTTCTTTAGCGTGGCTTGCGGTAACAGCAAACTGGTAGAAATCGTCACATAACGAAAATGCGTTATGGGCGGGCCTCCATGCGACTATCTTTTTTTCTTTGCAAGTGAGATAATTTTCATGGATTTTGAGAATGCTGACGCTTATAGTGAGGTGAAAATGAAATCCAAGATGGCGGTTGCGAAATTTTTTTGGGTGTCGTTTTCATGGTTTTCGAGGGTATATTTTCCGACTGAACATTTTTCGTTTCATAAAATTATTTTATCGGTTCAGTTTGAGAAAGTAACGGTTAAAATTTTATAATGAGTACTCGTAACGCTGGAATTGCTGGCAATATTACTTTCTACAAGGAATGAACACCAATTCCAACGAAATGAAAACTAGAAATAACTTGGATAAGAATTGAGTAAAGACAAAAAGCAAGGTAAGGATTGGAATTGAGGTCAAGAAGCATAATAATCGAATAGCCGATATCGGAAATGAAAAACTGAAAATTACCGTTCAAGTCAGTTAGTTCTGAATGATGGCACTGTTTGTTAGACTAATTATACTTAGATGTACTTGATTGAAGTTAACAATGAAATATTGCAAAACTTACGTAATTATATTAGGTTCTAGCTAAGAAAACAAATCGGATTTCATGGGTTTTAATTTTTTTGCGCGGAACCCTAATTATTTTTTTAAAATAAAAGGAGGCTAGGTTGCTCATTATAACATCAGCTATTTTCCAGTAAGAGTCCCGTCAAAACCCGTCTTGATTTTTTGGAGATTAGCCGGAACAAACAGGCAGACAGACAAAAATTAAAATAAAAGACGGGTTGCACTCCGGGAGTGCCGGCAGAAGTGAAAACTTGAATATTAACGTTGAAATAAATCAACTATTAATTAAATTAATATAACTCATTTTCTTTCGCTATGTCTTCGTCACTTTTTTCATTAAATGCTTTATATACACGAATTTTACGAATACACAGCAGTGTGGCCACTACACAGACGGTCGAGCCATCAGCTGTCACCATCCATGGATGCGCGTGCCACGCTGTAACATAAACACACACGAACATTCACCCAAGCGCCCTGCGCCGCCTAAACGAAACAGGAGGCATACATTTTTGCCACGCCGTAGAAAGAGAGGGGGATACTTCCTCTCCTACGCCGCGCCGGCTGTCTACTCTCCATCCGTCTTACAAATTTTCGATCAGGTCACGTGTCCTGACGCGAGTTTAACATTTTTTAACCATTACAAAAAACGTATACAACGCCGCTAAAGAAGTTTTCACTTCAAAAAGGTTTTTTGGTTTAATACTTTTATTATGCATTTAGTAAAAAGTTGTTATTTTGACATTACAAACAAATACTTCAATTTTATTTATTTGAATAGATTAGCATTTATAAGAAGTAAGTTAGAAAAAGCGAAATTGTGAAATTGCTAAGAATAGCCCATTTTTGACGTTTTCGAGTAAAATATTGTTCACACTTAACAGCAACCTCTATAATGTAAAAAACCTGTGAAGTGCCTTTCGAACCTCGCACAGTGAAGGTTTCCGTAGTTGGGATGAATTTATCCCAAAAACAAACTTAAAATTATACTTGGAAACCATGTTGTCCCATACATCGGTACTTATATAATACGTCACGGTCAATAGGCTAGTTTCCTAAAAAATTCTAATTAGTCCGTCAGTTAGATTATCGAAAAATAATGGACCCTTATTTTTTCTTTGGTCAATCAAACAAAAAATGACAAAGATAAAGCGCGTCAAAATTTGGGAGTGGGTCGTGACGTCACGCCGTGCGACACTTTTTAGCACGGCGTGACGTCACGACCCCCCACTCCCAAATTTTGACGCGCTTTATCTTTGTCATTTTTTGTTTGATTGACAAAAGAAAAAATAAGGGTCCATTATTTTTCGATAATCTAACTGACGGACTAATTAGAATGATTATTTTTTTACCTAGGAAACTACCCTATTCTCCAACTGCAAATGTAAGCTTGTAACCGCAAAAAAAAGTGATAAAACGACAAATTAACGATATTGAAGCTTTTTCCTTTACTTGTGCTGTGAGCTTTGTTTCTTGCCAAATTTCATGATTCTAGCTCAACGGCAAGTACCCTAATGGTTTTAACTTATTTGCGAGTACCAAAACATGTCGAATAAATGGCTGTAGCTACCGATTTTTGTAGTGCGTTTTCTTAGAAGAGGCTTAATATTTTTATAGCTCCAAGGGACCGTAGAAATACGTATTTGATGCCAATTTTAACTTGATAACTCCACACGTTCCTGAGAAAAAGGGTCTTGACAGACTGACAGACAGACGGACAACGAAGTGATCCTATAAGGGTTCCGTTTTTCTTTTGAGGTACGGAACCCTAAAATTAGATCCAGAATATATTCGATTCAGCGTCAGCAACCCGAGCGTGACGACTCAGTTTCGTTCACTATTCAGAAAGAGAACGAAGTTCGTCTAAAGAAGTTTTCACTTCAAAAATAACAAATACATTAAGAAAAAAATAGCAAAAATTAATCAAAATAATGTCAATAGGTACAAGATGTTTTAGTTTTATTGAATCCTAGTGTCGCAATTTATTTATTTGTGAAAACGAAGCATCCGAGCACTTTAAGCACACAACACTGCTTCCTAATCCGGTATTAAAACTATTGTAAGCTGAAGTATTAATAGCTGCAGACGTTTACCGAGTACACGGCACCGTCCGATGAGAGTCCGGTAATATCTGAGCAAATATTGGAATTCCAGCAGATATCAGAATCACTTCTATTGAACCGGTACTGGTTTGTTGAAACCGTTCCTGTAATATTTGATAGTTTAGGATGTATGCTAGCTTTGAAAATTAGCAGGAATTTGAGTGGACAGGGTAAAGAATTTATTATGAACTAGTGACCGGACCCTGCTTAACATTGCTTAAAAAAAAGGAACCTTTCGGAATTTAATCATCTAAATAATGGTGAAAATCGCATCAAAATCCGTTGCGTAGTTTGGAAGAACAACGTGGTCACACAGACAGACAGATGTATAGATGTAAATTAAAGAATCTGTCACCATTCTTACCTAACAATCTGTAACTTGTATTGACCTGAAAACGATGTTTTTCAATGATGCTTTAAAGCACAGGTTCAGCCGATGTGGCAAAAACGAAGCGATCTCTTAGCCCTAAAGTGAAACCACTGGTACTAGTACCTAGCAGTATGGAGTGTGTTAACAAATAGTTGACAACTCGAAGCTATTCGCCGCCGCACAGCGAGTGCCTAAGTAACGAACTTTACGTCAAGTGAACGCTCAGACTATTCGGTGTTAGTACGATTTTGTGGCTTTACCTAGTTTTATTCGTTCTAGTTTTGCGGTAAATATTGCAGGATAGTGCGTTTTTGTGATACTTTTTTATAAAGCATCAGCGATGGGAAAACGTTGCGTTAAAACAAACTAACACCCTGATCGTTATTTGTTTTAAAGCCTTGTGTTCTAGATTTTCACTTTTTGGTATTCATTTGTTTTGGACAAGTTATCCAAATGGAATATACTGGTCGAATTGTAAACTTTTTGAAAAGAATTGAAGCAGTACTGACTACCCAGGATGTCGATGTGCTCGGCTAAGTATAAATGATTTATTTCTGTAAGTAGGTTTGTACAAACACTTTTACACGTCAATCATATTTTTTTAAAGCTAGATGAGGTCGGCGTTTCCTGTCTGACTACTTTGAGAAGAAAGGCCGAAACAAACTCAGTGGTCACCGTCTCTTTTAAAGTCCAGACAAAATCTTGGTCAGATCATGTGAAGACCATGTAGATTGGTGTCCGAAATGGTCTTTTGAGGAAAGAACCACACAGAATGAGCGGACCTGTCCAGTCAGTGCACCCATTTGTTAAAAATCGTGCAGCTCAACTCAGACTTGAGGAGCTCAACGATTCGACGAACAATACCAAAGAAAGGACATTTGGGTAGGCCGCGTAAATTACTCAAACTGCCAGATCATGATTAAAACTAGCTAAGAAGAGAATCACCTTGCACGAGCCTAAAATACTAGTTCAGCATCCTATTTGTCCTGAGACTGATCAATATTGATATGTCTACGCTCTATTTCAGTATAAAAGAAAGATCTTTTATACATCAGGTCCTTTCACGTAGCAACAACTTCATCGAAAGATGTTAATATTCAGCCATAGTGTTAGCTAAACTTTACAGCACTAAAGCTTCCGGCCGCACTACTTCCATCGCTTTACATCGCTCTATTTGAGTATTGGTATTCGGGCCGCGTTCACGACTAAACTGATTCATCGAGTTAATTTGGGACAACTGTCGGCAAAATGACAGTTTAGTTGAGTCGATGGCGTGTGCACGAGAATTGTTGATCGTCCAAAACTTGAGTGTTGTTATGCATAGGATGGGAATAGTATCTAATCATAGATAAAATTTGTTTTTTTTAGCCAACTACGGCGAAGCAAACTGGAGGGTTATGATTTTGACCGGTATGTATGTATATATGTATGTTAGTACGTATGTATGTATGTATGTATGTTCATCTGTTCCCTCATAACTTCTAAACTACTTGTCATAATTAGACGAATGAAGTATCGTTGGAAGCGTCTTGATCGTCCGCTTTTAACCCTTTTAACTTTTTAACCCTGAGAATGTAAGTGAAGTTTTTCACGGTTCAAAAGTTATGACCGATTTTTATTTATTTTTTCAATCACTTCGCATAGTGCTGAAAGAAAATAATCATAAAAAAATACTATCATGCCTATCTAAAAAAAATAAATTGATAGCCCCGATAGTTTTTTTAAAGATTTTTTTAAAACGATTCGATTTCTCTTCTCTTTTTGTTAGTTTTTTTTTTTTGCTAAAACGTTTGAAAATGACCTTGCCCACGCCCCTATTCGATTTGATCCATACTTCCAGGGACACCCTGTATAGCGACGGGCTCCTATTACTACTACTACTACATTTACTATGTCGATATTTAATAAATAACAAATATTTTATAATTTCAGGTCCACCAATAAATTAATGACCCAGGACCTTGGCACTATGCAGGTACGTACGTAGCCAAGTCGTCAGTATTGAAAAAGAACAAGCTCTCTTGGCAAGATTCTCAAAAGCATTTATGAATTATTGTCCGTTCGTTGGCAAAGTTAACAATTTATTATCACACGGTGTAATAGAGTATGTGTCTTGGTTTTAGGTAAAAGTTGGGAATTGTAGGTATGTAATCTGTGGAAGAAAATCTCGGCTTTTAAAATCTTTGCTACCTTTTTTCATGGCGAAGGAAAATTCTGCAGTTTTATTAAAGGGGATGGAATAACTTGATTTTACTAAGGCAGATCATGAAATGAAACTACCTCGTTGGTATATACTTGGTATAGTGGTCGCAAGGGTGCACTACTGAGCACGAGGTACTTCGTTTGATTCCCAGGACGGGCAGTGCTACTGGGTTTTTTAACCGACTTCAAAAAAGGAGGTTCTGTATTCGACCCGTATGTATGTATGTATGTATTTATTTACTTATTTATTTAGGGACAACAAACATCAGTGTAATAATTATGTAAACATGGGTTAAAACTTAATAAAATAGATGTAACAAATACAGTACTCACAACGTTGTATGTTTGTATGTCCGCGATTTTCTCAAAAACTTATAATCCTATTTTTCACTAAAGTGATCTACATACTTTCAGGAAGGTTTACGTATATAATACATTCGGTAGTTATTCTTATGTACGAAGTTATATGCATAAATGTACTGTATCTCCCGCATTTGTATGCGAATTTTGATGATTCTTCTAGTCGGTGTCTACAATTAGGGTACAATGTAGAGTAGGTACAACTAAAAAGGTAAAAATAAAAACTTAAAAAAAAAAAAAAACAACAGACTTCAAAAAAAAACACTACAAAGTGATAAATAACTTTAATTTCGGAAGTCGGTGTCAAAAAACGAAAACTCGGAACCAACGACACCGACTTCCGAAATTAAAGTTATTTATCACTTTGTAGTGTTTTTTTTTTTGAAGTCGGTGGTTTTTTTTGTAAAAAAGTTTTTTCATTAGGCATTTCTCAGCAGCAGCCCGAGGTCCGGATTTATGCCCGGTTGATGGCAATAGGCTCGCCACTTATATGGAACTTAAGCATAACTGGCGAAATGTGGGTCTACCTAACTATAGTTAATCTGCATTCGCGATTTATTTGCCAAAAATGTAAACAAATATGAGTTTATCGAAAAATAACTTTAAATCCTAGACAATAAAGTTCAGTTTTCGCTACAGCTTCAAACATTTTCATAAAGTCAAAGTCAAAGTCAAAGCATTTATTTCAAATAGGCACATAAAAGGCACTTTTGAACGTCATAACTTTTTCAATAGTGCTAGTCACTCTGAAATCAACTTAAATGCTATTATAATAAAGTTGAGCCTTACCCTTTGGGGATCACGGGCGTGATGTTGTGTAGATCATGAACTTAGATTTAGATTTAAACTCATAATTTGTATTATTTTAGAACAGAGGGCCAATTCTCGTAACTTTAAGAACGTTCACGGTCTGATCTCAGTTTCAATCTGTCAATAATACCCCTACCTAAATTATTGACAAGTTTTTGACATTGATTGTCACTGAGATGAGATTGCGACTAGATTTTGAACATTTTTAATTAGGAGAATTGGCCTTCTGAAATGATTTAAAAAGTTTTAATAAAAATTCCATCATCAAGATACATTCTCTATTAAACTTTAGGTATACAGCAAAGAGGGTTTTTTCTACTGTTATTCATATTTACCTCTGTTAAAACCAAAACAAGTGATAATATAATGCCTTCTAACTGTTTAATTTTCCACTCAAGACTATGTCCTTCCAGGTGCATTAAGCCCTCATAAAATACATCAACATTAGAAATGGCCTTAAATTAATAGCCTCAGTTAGGACCACGGCCTCATGTCCAAGGGAGCACATAAATTGCGAGTGACTGTACTTTGTCACTGGTTGGCATGGCCAGAACGCGTGGCGTAGGACCGGGTTCCGTGGCAGGGTATTTCAAAGGAAATTAGCTTGAAGGAATATATTTGCATTATGTTTAAAGTTTAAGAGACTGGATAATTAACGATTTACCTACTACTTTTCAATCTGACGGATCAATACCGACCTCAACTAGCTTAAAAAAAATATGATTGACGTGTAAAAGTGTTTGTACAAACCTACTTACAGAAATAAATCATTTATTTTTTAGAATAGAATACTCTTTATTATGTACACCATATAAATTACAGACATAAATAAAGAAACTTTACAACGGGTGACATTTAATGATATTTGTCAAAAGATGGCTTAACATCCTTGGAAAATCATTATCAGTCAACAATATTAAAAAAAAAAGAAAAAAATGTCTGTCGCATTTAAAATCACGTTATTGCCCTACCGTTTCAGGACGTATTATACGCCCAGCTCGATAACATATCGTGTTGTGTTTCCCTTGTCGAACTTAGCCAAATGGTCACAAAGTCACAACGTAGGTAAAGTTACTGTCACTAAAGCTGATAAACATAATAAGTAATAAATATCCATTACTTTTGCATTAGCGTGATTGTGATGAAAAGGTTCAATAGTTCAATGGAGTCCAACTCGAACCCGCGCCCTTCAGAGCGGATATCCGTACCCTGAGCCATTGTCGCTTACAACGTCAATGGGACGAAAATAGCGAGGTTTGTAGCAGTTATTATTAGGGTATATTTATAATACAGGGTGTCAAAAGACCCATCACATAGTCGTCAGTAACATTGCACACAAATAATTGCTTGAAAACGGCTTTTATTTTTGGATTCGTAAGTCGGGCGGCCGTTTGTGACGATTACAGACACGTTACGATGGCAACAGCAACACTGGGCCCACTGATTTGAAACATATAGCGCCATCTAGTATAAATATTGATTTACTCTTTATTGTGAAGTAGCGAAAATGTGGGTGGAGGCTTATCATAGTTTTAACAACGAGTTCTATGACAGCCAACGATTACAAAAGAAACAATAGTTGTACGAAGTAAAAAAAACAATATGTAGGTATCTCAATATTTAAAAAAATATAAGTATATTTTGGTTTTGTACATATGTTTTTTGTGTGTATATTTATTATTATGACTTTAGATGTTACCAAAATCAAGTTTTAGTTTATTTACTGTGCTGGTAATAGTCAAATAATAGAAACCTATCCACAATATATGTAATATGTATATATAGTACAAAAACAATATTATGGAACCTTATATTATGTAGTTGTTGACTAGTAACTAGGTATATCAAAATGACGTCACGCTTGACCACTGCGCAATCTCCGGCTGCACTGTGTCGCACGCTATAATATTGTCTTAAAGTTTAACCGAAGTGATCATAGCATTACCTACTTATTTTGACATTTCATTTAATTATTAAACTAATAACTAACTAATAAATAACTAAGTACTATAATTGATTGTGCCCAAAGGCCTCTCATGCAGGAAAGAAACAAGCATATCACCACGTTTGCCCAGTGTGGGTAGGCGGTTTTACACCATGAGGGGTACAGTCGACCGCACATCAGTGGAAACACTTGACCTATGGCTGGCCTAGCATAGTGACGGGTAGCAATAAAACAAGAGGCCAGCTTACACTGGTTTAGTTACCCCTGACGTGCGGACTACTGTACCTTAGTCCGGTTCTCTTTACGTTGTTCTTTGTCAACGTCAATCTGTGATGTCTCTGATTAACTTAGAAAATACGTAACATAGGTTCGAACATAAATAACGTCGTACTCGATAGTTACGTGAATTCCATTTTCAGGGCAATCACAGACATTACACTGGTAACAGACAACAATATTTTTAGAATGCTATAGCGAACTGGAACATACATATGTCACGGTTGAACGACATGTTTCGCACGACTACACTTCGGCTCGCACGCGTTCCGAACACTGCCAGTGACAAGTTTCCACAAATCGAAACGACTAACGACGTTCTACTGTATGATAAAAGCTTTTAACAAAAATCTATTCATAAAAGCTAGCTGCAAGTTTAATTTGCTACGCACACAAACTTTAATCCTGCGTAAAATCCGTTTGGGACTGTTATGAATAATCTTTTCTTAGTAAGTACACTTCTACCACTAAAGAAATTGGTCTCCACCCAAACTGTAAATTTTCATATTGAGTTGACAAAGGACTAAAGGTCGTTGAAGCAGACGAGGTCACAAGTGGGGACCGTATATCAGCAAAGGCATCGTCAAACCCATCTGAATGGATGGATGACTTTACAAAGGATCTGCGACAGACACGATGCGAAAAGTGAAGAACCGGGTGTTGTAGCGTTTCTTGGGAGAAGTCTGTGTGTTACAGTGTTCGTCGAGAGGCTGACTTGATTGACTGATTGTTCTTCATAATGTTACAGAGCAGTAATGGCCCATTGGTTACACAGCCCCGACTTAGAATTTGTAGGTCGTGCATTCTTTTTTTTTTATTGCTGAATGAGCCCGCTCTTGACCTCGATCACGCCTGATGGAAAGCAATGGATGTAGTCAATGATGGAACGAGCGTGCTCAGAAGATACCTAAGGCACTGGAACTCCCACGCATCGATGAAACACAGCAGACTGCTTGTCGCCGGACTCCGGTGGAAGGGTGATCGCAAACCAGGCGGGCGTGAGCCCTACCACCGCAAGGAAAGAATTAGCCAGTCAAATAAGGTGTTTAGTGTGACCAAACCTGAAATCGCGAAAAAAATATCAGCTGTTCCCTACATTTTGACGAGTTATTCGAACATAAATGTAGGGAACAGATGATTTTTTTTTTTTTTCAAGATTTCAGGTTTGGTCCCATAGTAAAAGTTGTTCATAATGATGAGTACAATGACCCCTTAAGAGGAAAACGGTGATTAAAATTTCATGGTATATAATATGAATAGATAGATAGTTTGATTAAAATAGCCGTTCGTCCACGCTTGAACTACCGCCATGTCGCTACTTTTGATTCCGCATCGCTTTACACACGTTTTCAAATTCCACGCGTATTTGCGACATTTGGCACTTCACAAATCACAAGCGAATATTCCACAAATCAAGTACTTACTGAAAAAAATATACTTAGTTTCAATAAAAATAATTATACGGTGGTTCACCAGAAGGTTAAGAAAAGGTTTTCACAATAAACATGACCCTGACCCTGGCGGTGTGACGGACGACCTAAAGAAGGTGGCTGGGAAGGACTTTATGCGGAAGGCGGAGGACAGGGTGTTTGTGAGAGGCCTATGTTCAGCGTTGGACTGCAATAGGCTGAGTTGTTTGTTTGATTGACCCTGGCAGTCGGGTGAAAGAACCTCTTACTCGAGGTGCCTAAGTTCGGTCTAGTTACCACGTTAAGAAGGAACTTCTGGGCTATTAAGAAGGAAAGAACAACATTTATTAGGCAACAATTCATGTAACACAAAATCCAAAAAAACGAATGTAATGCTTTATAAAAACAACAGTCTGTGTCTCACGGCTGCGCCAAAAAGTTCCTTTTCAGGATGAATGCCAGACAGTTGCTGTCTGACGCTGGTTTTCTAATGAACCTTTACGACAATACATAAACCACATGCAAGGGCAATTGTCTTAAGTTGTGTGAAAATCCTGTTTTCCCAGTCGGGCAGTTTAGATGACAAATGTTTCGCGCAGACCCCGAAACATGCCATGAGAGAAGTCTCATGTGAAAAGTTCGTAATTGTGGGGAACCTAATTAAATGAGTATACCCCTGGCAACAGAATACAGGGATGAAAAGGTTAGTAAGTGGTTGAAGGATGTCAATACTTATAACAGACCAATGCACGCTGGCAAGTGAATGTAAAAATGATCAAAGCATTTTTTACATTTTAAAACTAGTCAGACAGCCCAAAACATTAACAATGTGATATAATTAGATAAATAAAAATATAATGGTTATTTAACAAGTAAGCAAATCTTTATTTTAAACGAAATACAATATGTTCTGCTAGTAATGACAATCGAGTAGAGAGAGAGTTTTTATAAAAACATAGACCATATTAAAAAGGTCGAATACAAATTATAGAAGGTGCATATTTATTACAACACAATGTTATTTGGAAAAATTGCTATTGTCATTTTAGGTGGGTTTCCTTTTATTTTGACCCCTTGCACCTACACTTCTACCATTGACATCACGATCCAAAAAAAATCCTTTCCTAATATTATGATTCTCGATAATTATGAAGGTACATTCGAAAGAGAAATTCCGTATCAGTCAAGTATTTTTATATTTTGTCACTTTGAATTCTTCAGTTTTTGTATAAAAACTCAATAATAACCTCATACACATAGAACTAAACAAGCACTTCGAAAGACTTAAGTGAGCACGTGCCAACAAGGGGCTCAGGAGTCAGCCATCCAGCCGTGACAAGTGCTCCAGATTGAAATACGAAACTCAACGGCTTGACATTTATAAAACGATGTGGGAAGTGGTGTATATTTCAATACTCGCGTGTGGACTCGGCACGAGGTATACGACAACAACTCAGCAGTGAAAAGATTTGCAGGTCAATCATGTTGATAGCAGGAATTACTGCCCAGAAAGTGTGTGTGGCCCGGAATCTGGGTTTGTGCTTGGTTGGTAGCAATAGGTTCGCCACCGACTGCATGGCACTTAAAGATAACTGTCAATATGTGGGTGTACTACCTCACCCTTCGCGGGGGGGGGGGGGGGAACAAGCGTGATATTATGTTGTGTAAAGCGTGTATACTTGTTGTATCGCCACTCGTGGTCGTTCTTTATTTATACTCGTAGGGACTAAAGGTAGGTGATACATGTCAAACCAGCGTTTGAACATGTCTTTTGTCGGAAAACACACTCATGATACGGCAGATAATCTTAGTATATGCATGCATGTTGTCTAGAAGTAACCTGTTCACTCCTCGGGAAACACAGACAAAGGAAAATATCCGCTCCTGAGCATACGGTCTACGAAAAACAAGTAATAGTATTTTAATATTATCGACCAGTCACAGGTAAACAAAAAATACTACATGTTTAACAGTCAAGCTTTAACAGAATAAGTTCACAGGTGAAAATTTTGTGGCTGAAAAATCAATCAACCCCTATTTTTCTACCCTTAAGCCGATCACACACTACAACGCACCACGCGACGGGGCGATTTTTTACATACAAATTCGACAAAAACGCGCTTACACACGGGGAATTTGACTCCGTTTCCCGCGCCCCGTCGCGTGGCGGTTGTAGTGTGTGATCCGCCTAAGGGGTGCTTTTCCTTTTCAATTTAACATAGGACCGACTTCGAGGTACTTTTCCAATAAATAAATTATCGTCAAAATCGGCCTACTCTGTAAAAATATAAGCGTGAAAAAAACCGGCCGAATGCGTGTCGGACCACGCACAATGACGGGTTCCGTAGTTGGTATGCATTTATCCCAAGAACAAACTTAACATTGTACTTTTAGAACATGTTCTTCCATACAACTTATATACGTCACGGTCAAGTCTCCAACTGCAAATTTAAGTTTGTAATCGCAAACAAATTAACAATTTTCAGACTTTTTCCTTTACATGTGCTGTAAGACCTTGCTTCTGGCCAAATTTTATGATTCTAGGTCAAGGAGAAGTACCCCTAGTAAGGTCTTGATTTATTTGCAAGTGTCAAAATATGTCGCATAAATGACCGTATTTTATTATTGCGTTGAATAAGAAGTTTGATTTTTTTAGAGCTCCAAGGAACCGTAGACCTACGTATTTGCTATTCATTTTAACTTAATACCTCCACGCGTTCCTGAGAAAACGGGTCTTGACAAACAGACAGACAGTCAGACAGATGGACAACGAAAAGATCCTATTAGAGTTCAGTTCTTATTGAGGGACGGAACCCTAAAAGTACGCACCGACTTGACAACCTCGTCCTTTTTTAGTCGGTTATAAATACAATAAAACCGTTGATTTATGCAATTTTCTCTAAAAACTAACTGAAAATACCGCGATAAGATAAAATCAATGACGATGTCCTTAATAATCTAGTATTACTGGAGTAACGTTTACATAGAATTAGTGCACTTCACTGCATACGTTATTAGATTAGATTTCGCTATACGTTCTAATCAAAACGGTTCTGACCTCGCATAAGATGCTCGCCAGACAGAATGCTGCTTGTGTTCACAAGCTAAACAAACGCTGCGACAAATATATTTATAGAAGTAGTATAAAAGGTTATAAATAACTGAAACAGTAGAAATTATTAAATGACTGACCTAAACTTTTGTCTATTCTTACAAACAAAAAGTATGAACATTTGGTTTTTCACTTATATTAATTACTAGCTGACTCGGCGAACTCCATACCGCCATTGAAAATAGTCAATTCGTTCTCGAGATATCATCAAAAAAGGCGTTCGTTTCATACAAAATGTATGACACAATTTTTTTTCCTGATTTTCACATGGTTTTAATAGTTCATAAAAATCAATCCAGCCGTTTTCGAGTTAAACTTAAATAATGTAATTAACCCGACTTAGTTTTATTTATACAAATCAGATAATATATTTTCTTTTTTCGTCCGATTGCACATAAAACCACGACTAAGACACTGATGGATAAAAAACATAATTTGACGTCCGATGTTGTTTTTTTCTTCTAGTAAACTAAACATTTCCCTTACTATACATGGGGGTTTCTAGCAGATCGTCTGTTGGTGCCGTAACTAAGGCAGGCAACTAAAGCACTAACGCATAAGCAGGCAATAGCCGAGGCCTGCACTCAAGTTATTAGTAGGTACTTGTGCCCGTCGTGTTCAGTTTCTCCTAATCCGTTTTACTGTGATCATATGCTTAGTAATTATACATTATGTAAGTACATACAGCTTAGTCAACGAAATAGGGCAGGACTTAAGGCTCTACCTCGAAAATGCAAAATCCCCGGAAACCTACTAAGCGAGCGAAAGTGATGCTATTACTTTTGAAACGCAAAAGGAGAGTGATGGCTATAGTGTGCGTGCGCTCGGAATAAAACGACGTGTGTGCCAAAACGAATTTACTCCTTTTTTAACGAAGTAAATTAATTAAATTTAAAACTACTTTGAGTAAACTTTGATATGAAAATTCTGTTTTAAAGTAAATTCCATTGAAATAAACGCCGCGCCGTGATGTTGAAAAAAGTAAAATAATAGATATACCTAACTTTCCAATTCTTTTGTATCAACCCTTTTACATGATACTAGACCAAAAACTCAAAAAACATATACCAAAATGTTAAATCCCTATTCCACATACTTAACAAGTTACACGAAATAGAAAAAACACACATTAGTTTTGAAACATTTTAATATGATTTTCGAACAAAAATACTAATATTTCAACACATACAATAAAGGAGAATGGGCGTTATTATATGAGTTGCGTCCCAACCCTTGTAACAAGTTGCGACTAGTATAAACATGTTCATTTAGGCTTTTTTATGAATAATAATCCAAGTTGTTATTACACTTGCGTGCAGGTCAAAAGTAATTGGGCTTCAAGTGAAAAAAGGTTTTTGTATTAAATTATGCTTTAGGTAATAGGTAATACAGGCTGGTGTCCGCAACTCCACGTCAATGCGCGTATTTTGCGTACTAAATAATGCTTTAATCATAATATCAATCAATACTTTTTAACATTTTGTGTAACATATCCACATAATTATTACATTTATAATAATTGTACATAATCACAGGCAGTAACAGTTACTTTTAGTCAGTTATAAACGCACATTTGAAAATACGTAAACAAAAAAAAAATTATACAATTATCACTGAATAATTCCCTTATGTAGGAGTATGCCTCAAACAAATACACATTAAACACATATTGGTACTTGTGATATAATAATAGATTAATTAAGTAGTCTCTATATTGTATCGAAAATAAAAAAAATTAAAACCTAACGTAACTAAAACTATACACAAACTAAAATATAGCGACGAAAAATTCATCCGCATCTCTGACCCGGAACAACTACCTGTAGGCAATACAAATATTTGTTCCGTGCAGGAATCGAACCCGCGACACGCAGCGCAGTAGTCGATCGCTCAGCCACTGCGCCTACCGTGTCGTCATTTATAATATAAGTATGGAAGTATAATGTCTCCCCAGTTACCTCTAAGAAACCGATTGATTCAATGTTTCGTTGCGACACGGCGACGTGAAAAATGCACAAACATAGTTCAGAAGCCAACAAGCACATAACAAACCTGTTCTATTCTCATATGCTCTGAAATATATTCAGCAAAACGCGGTCTTGCTTCTAATATAGTTCTTGAAACTAAATGTCGCACTCGCTGTCAAGTCAAAGACCGGGCACAGGTGACACACAAATGTTCCATAGTTCGTAATCGTAACAAACCAATCAAAAAACAATATCAAGTCCACAAAGTAAGCCGAAGTCGATAGTTGCAAACGTAGAAACACCAGAAGTCCTTAAGGAATGCGTAAGTCGTCAGTAACTAAACAGAGGAGCAACAATTTAAAATACGGTAGTACAGCACAGCTATATAAAACTGAAAGCATAAGTGCATATATACCACTAGATAAATAATGGCATTTAGAAGCACCATAGATCAATGAAAGTACGAATCGCTGACACAACTGAGTTTTATTTTGACATGTAAAAAAGAGTAAAAAACTATAAATATAAAAAAGATAAAAACCTTAATAAAATAAAACTTAATAAAACTCATAAATATATACAGGGTGTCCCTGGAAGTATGGATCAAATCGAATAGGGGCGTGGGCAAGGTCATTTCCAAACTTTTTAACCCTAAGAATGTCAGTGAATTTTTTTAACAACCATGCAACAACCGACAACCATCTCTTTCCATCATATAGCCTGTCTCTAAAAATATTTTTCGCTGCTCCTGCGCTTACAATAAAAAAAACAATGTCAGTGCGCGGCGCAGGGTAGTAGAGGGGGTGCTGGGGGGTGTTGGGTCAGAGTATTAGGTAGTTATAAATAGCTTTAGTCCTTTTGTCATTAAAAGGCTAATTAATTAAGTTGTATTTAATATTTTATTAAATAAATGAAACTACTATAACATTTTCCCTGCACGAGATACAGAGTTATGCCCATACAAAAAAAAATAACACTCACTGAGATCTTCCATATGATATAGGTAGAAACATGTTACAACACTTGGGACGAAACCGCCCATTCTTCTTTATACTTGTACCAAGTGTATGTATATATGTTATATACATGGATAACCATGCTTGGGAGATGGTTTGGTGATATCAATTTGGTATTATTATCAAAGAGCATTCAAATGCTTTGTTCTAGAGAAGTAAACCTAGTGTGGAGTCCACAAGTTAAAATATTAAAATTATATTTCCCTTGTAACAGTAATTTTAGGAGTAGTTTACTTACCTATTTGTTTTTTAGTTATAAGGAAATGTAAGAAAACTATTTGGTTAAAAAACGATTTATTATTATTTAAAAAATGTCTTTGATATATCTTGGGACCCTCGGATCCCGGGCCTTTGGACCTATACGAGGGGTCCGATATTTTTGCCAGTCTACATTTTAACCTCTGCTTAAGTGGAGGTTACTCCAATTATGCCCGCGGGAGTCGTAAAGGAAATAAACTAATAACTACTAATTGTCTTAAGTGGCTCAGTAGTAATAAACACTGTTTTAAACCGTTTTGAAGTTCTTTATATTCCCATAACGTACAGAAACCTAAAGTTAGGTATAGCAGAAATGACTTCTATCCATACTGATATTATACATGTCGTGGATAACGATATTGTTTTAATAAAAGTTGCTCAATTGATTAATGTGGTAGTGGGGCAAACGCCGTGACGTTATTTAGTAATGGCGGCACGTGGACAGAGTCGTTTTGGAAAGTGGGGATTGTCGAACGGGCACTTCGCATCGAGACGTGGACCAAGTCACTTCGCCAAAACGAAACTGTCGGTTTGCCTAGTTAGATTGATTTGTGTGTAGGATTTAGTTTATTCGATTATTAAAAGTGAAGCTACATTTACACTTCGTGTTATTCAACGCCACCTACGAAATGGACCCTTTACCACCGAACCAAGATGGTGACGACGCTATCGCTCCACCGTCGCTGACGTCGTCACACATAAATGTTAAAGAAACTCTGTTACCTTTCCACGCCTTAGCAGCAGTTTGGATTTAGATGAAATTAGGGACATAAGTACACCATGACCTGGGTTAGGACGTAGGATACTTTTCGTCCCGGTAATACGTTCCTGTGGGATAATTTCCGACTTCCATGCGGGCGAAGCTGCGGGTAAAAGTTAGTTCTGTATGTGAGTGTTCTGTACCAAACACGCAATATAAAAACGAATACATCAAACGTGTTCGTAGGAGCAGGTAGCAGGCTGTCATCGTGAGTTTTTATTATTTTTGAATGATTACAGAACTTATTAACAGTCTCTGACCAACCGAGATCCCATATATGTATATAATATGGGACGTATACATATATATACATCCCGTATTTATATTGTTGGCTCTATGTTTTTTATTTTATTTTGAAAAGCTTCAGTCAGCTTCACAGTATTGTGTAGCAACAATACCGCAAATTCAGAAAAAATCTATGTACACTACGCTTGATCTGTTTGGTATTTGGCTGAATTCATGGAAAACAATATTTACTTTTCAATTGTTTATTTTGCTTTACTGGGCAGTCATGTTTCTACCTACAGACTGAATTACAAGAATGTTAGTTTACTCCCATATGAAAAGCTAATTACACAAATGCTCTCACTCCATAACTTCCCTTTATACGTGAGAAATGCTTCAAACTTTCCGCACGTGCATACGAAAATATTATCTTTAATTAATAACCAGACCACCTCAGAGCGAAGGCGGGCCACACGAACGGCTAGCCAAACAAACTGCTTAGCTCGAATGTATTTGTAAAGTAAATACGTGGAGCTACTCGCAGTTTCCGGTCGGTTGGCGGCCATTAGAGCTGGCTAGGATTGTGCTCATACTTTTATTGAATTAGTTTGTGTTTGTGATGTATGTAGGTACTTGCGTCTTTCTAGGTATATGGGAAATGGTGTGCACTCGATTTCGATTCGGAGTAAACTAACGCCTCTGTTTTCGACCACTACGTAGGTATGACATTTATCTGCTGGTTGATGGTGCAGCAAGCAAGCCGGAGGGGTGAGAGGGGCAAGGGTGGACGAAGAGACGTAAGCTCGGGTACGGAGAGACGTAAGCGCGGGGACGACGAGTCGAGGTGATTACGTTACGATTCCGATTAGTGTGCGTTGCAGTAGGGAGTTTCATACAAAGAATACTGAACGGCTCGAGTTGATACGGTGCCGATCCCTTTCCGATTTGATACGTGCGCTACGACTTTAAAATTGTCGGATTACACTCTTACCGCAGACTTCACAAGTTATGATTGTGATATTTCGTGTTCGAAAAACGTCACGGATATTTGTTTTGAATGCCTACAGACTAGTAGACCAATAGACACATAAGTATAGATAAACGTTTGCTGTGGTCTAAAATCGTACCCTCACTAAGTGAAGGTGCTCGTTCTGTCTCTGCAGGAGAAGAAGCCTTTACCTTGCAGTGAGACAGTAACAGACCGGTAGGTCTACTCTGTAAAGATCTCACCGTGCTAAATTAGGTAAAGCGAGCTGGCATTCCACCTGATGCTAAAGATTGAGACTTTGACACTATTGAAAGTTAAAGCTCACTCCGCCCTCAGTTTTCCGGAGAGAGTTTAACAGAAGAGATCGGCAGTATACAACAGTATAATCGCCAAGTTTATGTATCAATCAAATCAGCCTATAACGCTCCCACTGCAGGGACACAGGCCTCCTCCGCGACGCGGGCCCAGTGTGGGTTGGTAGATGTCACATGTCTTCGATTTTTTTGTTCTAGGACATCCTGGTTTCCTCACGATGTTTCCCTTCACTATTTTGAGAGTAATGGCGATGAAATAATTTACACAAAGTAAAGTGCCTGAGTGGGTTCGAATCTATGATCTACAACTCGTAAGCCGCGACAGATTATACATAATTCCTATTATTTCTATTCGTATATCTAACAAAGTTGAATGATGGCTATTCCAATTCACGTTTTAACTGACACTCGGGAATTCGTCATTTCAATTATTTTGTCAAATGTACTGAACGTTTGACATCGATAGCTCCGATGAAGTATATTATATAAAACCGTTCGCTACTCGTTCGATGCTAACTCAAAGCAGTTAGAAGCTGCAGTATATATGATATGCTATCAAAGAGTATTGATACAGTAGATAGAAGTGAACAAAGTTTCATACGGTGGTGAAGAAAATGTAACTGATCTGATATATTTCCAAGCATATTGGTGCTGACTATACAGGTTTGTAACTGTCTTATTGCAAGACATAATATAGTGAACTCACATTTTATCGGTTATAAGGCCAAGAAACTATTACCACACAAATCTTCTGCTAATAATTTACTATCGAAAACCCCAATAACAATTTGCCCGAGGGAATCGAATCTAGAACAAACAGAAACAAAGATATTTGTTGCCAAAATATTTTACTCCTGAAACCCTTGGGTTTAAGCTTAAAACCAGCGCTTAGCAACCCTCTAGGGAACCTAAGCTTGCATAAGGCCCGGTATCCACCAAAGCGGAGAGGAGAGGAGACAAGAGGAGATGTGCTGCGAAGCTGGCAGGTTATTTCCACCAAAGCGGAGAGGAGATGCGAGCGGTGCGTAGCGGAGATTTGTGATGGGAATAAGGCCCGGTATCCACCAAAGCGGAGAGGAGATGAGAGGAGAGGAGATGTGTTTTGAATAACCAATCAGATTTCGTTATTTCCACATCTCCTCTCCGCTTAGCTTCGGTGGAAATGGATCAAGCGGAGAGGAGAAGAGATGCTTCATTTTTCTATAGAATTTTGTGCCGCGATCGAGCAAGCGGCGCAGCAGAGCGGAGATGTGTGTAGTCGGGCGGCCGAGCGGGTGGCGGCGCCCGCGCTCGCGTGCCCCTTTCCCCACTGGCTTCTCGCCGCGCCTCGCACACCCGACCGCTACGCAAAGCTCGCATCTCCTCTCCGATACGCATCTCCGCTCCGCTTTGGTGGAAATAACCTGCCAGCTTCGCAGGACATCTTCTCTCGTCTTCTCTCCTCTCCGCTTTGGAGGATACCGGGCCTAACTCTTCCGAGTGTGCGAGGCGCGGGGAGAAGCCAGCGGGGTACGAGGCGTGCGAGCGCGGGCGCCGAGGTCGCCCGACTACACACATCTCCGCTCTGCCGCGCCACTCGTAGCACAAAATTCTATAGAAAAATGAGACATCTCCTCTCCTCTCCGCTTGATCCATTTCCGCCGAAACTAAGCGGAGAGGAGATGTAGAAATAACGAAATCTGATTGGTCATTCAAAACACATCTCCTCTCCGCTTTGATGGATACCGGGCCACGCTGGCGCCCGAGCCATTTGCTTCCGGTATTATAGTTTTGTGTACGCGTACTTGGTACTACTAGCTGTAATACTGATGACAATAAACATTAATCTATTGTATTCTTAAAGACGATGTTCACTAACAATGCTCCCAGTTTAGTTAAGGAACAAAATTGTTCCACTCTTAGTTGATCTAGTCTTTGAAACCTAGTAACCATACTAAAATGCTTTGACAATAAATTAGAGAGAACATAGATTCATGCACGAATGAGTCTGTTTCATGACGAACGAAAGGTTCTGTAACTTTGTGATTTTATTACCTGTTACTTGAGTTGAATAAAAGTTTATCGTATTGAAAATTATTGCATACCTACTAGCTGGAACATGCGGTTTCACTTGCTTTCTTGGGCAACTTCTTCCTGTTGTAGATAAAAAGTAACCTGTTTCTTCATAGTTTTAGTTGGATTAGGATATAGAGGTATGAGGAACAGGGTGTAAAGTTTACTCATCCTCTATAGAAAAGGGAGAATCCTCCGACCAGGCGGGTATTGTGTCTGGTGGGCTACTGCCCGATGATTCATGTCGGGCTGTTGTACCTATGCTAGTCTGTTGCGCGGTAAACTTTGAGATACGAGTATTTGTGTGCCAAATTCCATTCAAATAATTATATTCCGATCATCTTTACCAACTTTTACTATCTTTCGTAGGGACCTTATGGTGGAATAAATCATAGCTACTTTTGATATCGTCTAAATAATAACACGTTCTCTCATTGCATAATCACCACTCCTTGAAACTGAATTCTGAATTACAGTTATTTAGAGGACTCGCTTAGGTCCACAGCAAACAACACCCTTTGATTGAAAGATCAGCATAGGAAGCCAATAGAAAGAATTTGGACGGGTTAATACATAGGTAACTTCAGTTTACCAAAACACAATGACTGGTGTAAACTACAAACATAACCCACGCCACAGCACGAGTAAACATATAGTGTCACAAATTATAGAACGTGGCGCTTCACGCACTCAGTCACGCGCCGCTGCGTGGCCGCCGCGCGCCCGCCGCCTCTGTTTCACACATCACGGCTTTCATTTGTTTGTTGGTTTAGAAAATTACCGGCAAAACACTATAGAAACCTGTCATGTTTTGCCAAAAGTTGAAACGACAGTTGAGTTTTAGAAGATTACCAGCCGAATGCTCAATTGTAACTCAATTTTCACAATTTAAACCATGCTGGTTTCATTCAGAATGTAATGGTGCCTGAAGATGGACGGCGCCGCCGAGGTCGGCCCAGAAAGCGGTGGCGAGATGACCTGAGCCCTGATTCACAAACATACGACAGGCTATCGTATCGAAAACCTGACATTTCGATAACCTGATTTGACTTCCCCTCAACAGCAGATAGCTGTTGGAAGAATAGCGAGCGTCTATTTGATTTGAACTGACAAAATTTTCGGGTTTTGGACTTGTGAACAGCATTGAGATGACTCCTACGATAACAATGATTAATGTTCGATACGATACGGAAGCATATCGAGTGTTTGTGAATAAGTGGGCTGGACGCGTACCGCGAGGGCTGGTTTTGAGGTGGCGTGGGAAAGGAGTTCCTGGAAGGACTTGGGGGAGGCCTTTGCCCAGCAATGGGACAGTACAGGCTAAACAAAAAAAATCTCATTATTCCTGGAAGGCCATATCTTTACAAGGAAAATTAAATGAATGAAAAGTTTTTCAACTGAAAATTAAACGGCAAACTATAAGAAACTTTTGCGAAAATATCATTAGTGCGATTCAGACTCCGCGCACTAGCACAAATACTCATCACGAACTACTAACGAGTTCACCCACTTGCTGCTAGATGTCGCTATTCTAAACATGGCACGTAACCTCAGCAGTAATTGGACCGTTTTGTGCTTTTACACGCGAAGTCTCTTTCTTCGAAGTTTGTTAGCTACACCCATTGTGTGAGATCGTAAAAGATTAAACACTGTTTTATAAGACCGCCCTAGATTTTACGATACAGAATGTTGAGGAAGTTTTTTAGCTAATAAACTGTTTTCTTTTAGGACTTGATTTTTTGTTCCATGACGAGCTTTTCACATAGCGACCTGACAGGAGTTACATCAAAGGATTTTTACTTTTGACATAATTCTTGTGTATTTTTATGACAGTCACTAAAAGAGGTTAACTAAGTTATTTCCATAAAAAAACGTGCCTCCACCCTCACCTCTATCACCAAAATCACAAATATTATTTGATATTTTTTAATAATGTCGCGCCAACAAAGTATGGCAACGACATCAGAGTTCGTGCCGCGTTAAAATTCAAGGAGCAAGTTGGAAAATTTTCCGTCGAGCGGCCGCCATTGAGAGGAAAAACTTTGACATCTGCCCATGAAACTATGAAAATTGTTTACGCTACTAGCGGAGGTGACAGCGCTGCAAAGTTGAGGAGATAAAAAGAAAGGATTTTTATAGTTCTGTACCAAAGTGACGGAGGACTTTCAAGTCGTGAGCAACAGCTAAGGAACAGTTTTATCCAGTTTCTTAAATCAAGTAATTAAATAAGTAGGTACTGTTCAAACGAGTTCACTCATTTGGCGCTTGCGCTCATTTGAGTCGAAATGAAGTGATTACGGGCGTTCCGATAAGAATCTTACCAGGGTTTTGAACAGTTCCTGATACAAGGTTAATATTATTTTAATTGAGACGTAAAACCATTACCTATGTTAAACGATTCAGGCGTTATTTAAAGCATTAAGAAAGGTGAAAAAACAATTTTATTGCAGGCTACTTTATAACATCCCACGTAAACATAATTGAATCTGCAAACTGTAAATGTAGAAGACAGTTGGTCCCATGTCGGCATACAACGTCACACACGCAAACAATTAACGCAAAAAGCGAAACAGCTGTCAGCATCACATTGGTCCACATATCTCCTACAGATCAACGGAGCTATAAAAGCAGTAATTCCGCTAGATTTTTATGATACTTTTTTATATGTTATTGTTACGTTGGTCCAATAATGGAAACTGAACGGGGCCATTATTTTATTTGCACTCACATTTTATGGTTGGAACGATCACGTAGCAAAATGTTCGGGTTTTATTATAATGAAAGTTAAATTTTCAATTTAGACGATGCCGGATTGTGTTTGGATTTTTTGTTTGTGTTTATGGATGTTTGTTTTTGTTTTATTTATCTTTTAATCGTGAGACCATCGTTGGTTCGTTATTATTCGTTACTGACACACTTTTGCAGAGCGTGACTACCAGGATATCATAAAGCTTTTCTGAGTCAGCTGTACCTACTTAATATTTCTTACAGTTAAATACTCACTGCCGCATTCATAATAATATAATCTTATGATCCTCTGACAATTTTAGCGATAGACTGAAATACAAAGAACATCAAGTATTACCTACCCCGATAGCCCTGCCGATCCTCAAAAAACAACAGCATCACGTTATACAAATGCACCACATTAATAGGCAGAGAGAATCTCTAATAATTCTTCACGGTACCTACCCGGCCGGGCGCAGCTGCTAAATCCCCCTAACCGGCCAGCATTAGAGAATTACTCGATATAATCCCTCGTGGGCGTATTATTTGCTCTCTCTGATGCTGCACTGAACCTCGTCAAACGATATTATAATTCCTGAGGGATTGTGAACAGGTGCCTGTTGAGTTTAGCAGGCGAGATTTTTTAAGAATGATACTGATTGGTTAAGTTTTTTTAGATTATTAACAAAGCTTGTTCCTTAAAATACGAGTTCAGTCTATAATGTCCCACGGCTGAGACACGGGCCTCCTCTCTGTGAGAGGGAGTGGGCCGTAATGCGGGTTGGTAGATGTCACATGTTGATAATGTTACTCAAAGTGAATCGCTTATGAAATTACACGTAGTTTCAAACTGCGCCTAAATTCAAAAGTCACTTATAAGACTCATTTTGAGCGGTGCAATTACACCAGTATACGACTTCCGTTTCACGGTTTTGTCTTTAGATACATGGAGATATAATAAACTCCTAGACACATATAACATTCTTAGAGTTCCTCCAAAGTCTAGTAAAAACCCTCCGTGTAATATAAAAGTGTGTCACAATGACAAATCTCCATGCAGTACCGACTCGACGCAAGAAGAACTTCACTCACCTGAGTAATGGTCGCGTTTCTTACGGATTTACCCTTCAGTCCAGCGGATTTTACACTATCTTTTAGTGGAAAATGGTACGAAAAGATACTTGGGACAAACATGTTAGGTGCCAAATATGTAAGAGTGTTGGGTAACATTATTTTGTACTTGGAAGGGATACGAAAGCTCTTTTAGTGCCTAGAGATAATTCAGTTCGGATTTACTGGCTTTCTCGTGTTATTGAACGTTGTCCTACATTGAATTTGTCCTGTGTCTTGAGCGCGTTTACAGCAAACACATACCTATAAATCGTTTTTTCAGTCTTTTTTGAAAAAGAACCTGTAGCCCGTTTGTGTATATCTGTGTATCTATTTTACTAGGTATATTATTGCACCAACAACAACCCCATTATAGGTCCAGGCAAATCACTGTCCATTCCAAGGTTGCCAGGAAGAGATCGCCGAAAGCGATAAGGCCGCCCATTGTACATTTTTAGTGTTCGATCATTTTTTTTTATGAAGTTTTGTAGGGTACAATAAAGTACATATAAATAAATAAACCTGGTTATAATATACCTATAGGGCTAGTTAGCATTTTAAAGCTAACTCCTTTTTTTACGTGATAATTATTTTAAAACTTAGAATAGGTGATTGTACTTTACACAAGTCCGTCCCATTTTCTTAAAGTCTGATATTAAAACTTCGTTCATGTGTGTTTGTCACTGTCACTATTATTTCTACACTTTTAGACTTATATCAGAATCGAACAATGTGGAACGAACAAATCCGTAATAAACAATCTGTTGACCCTAAAAACATTATTTTAAAGCAAGCCGGAATCAGACCCGAGATCAGTGGTCCACAGGTTGAAAAGCATCTGAACAGGCTAAGAAACAACTTAGCGATTTTTTTAAAACAATGTAGTCACATAGCCCCATAGCTCAAACGGGTTAACTGTTCACAAATACCTACAAACGGTCCTCATGTCCATCCCTCCAAAGTGCTGACCTCCTCCCAATTGACCTTTACTCCTTACGAGATGACAAAAGGCTCAATTTTCCCTCTCGTACCCAAATCAGTATAAAAATGTAAGAACAAAATGGTAACACACTTTGCTATGCAAAAGGTGAGGTCTCAGATATTTCACACACAAATAAATTTTACGCTAATATTTCTTTTCAAAGCTGACATCCCGTCAAAATGTCCTGGATCCTAACACGTGGAGACATTATTCAAAAAGGTTTTCCTTTTTTTCGTACCAGATCCTATTCAGGATTTGTTCTTACCTTGTTAAAGAAAGGTCCACAGAGTAAAAACATATTGAGACTGCTACAGGAGAAAGTACGGTATGTCAAACTTTTGTAGTTTCGTTTTTTATGCTGTGGCTTATTACTGGGGTCGTTTCTTAGACATATTTTTTTTTTTTGTAACAAGGCAGATAATCTTAGTTTCAAGTGTGAAATAATGTTAGTGAGATAAAGTCTTATTATTACATGTAAGGGTCGCAATGCGTGCTAGCATTGCGGTTAAACGCACTTTTGGAATTGCTGAAAACGCCAAACTACAAACACGCACTACTAATACTCGACTGAAGATTTGTTGAATGAAAAATTTAAATATTTGACATTATTGCCTATAAATCGTGTTTTATCTCCTTGACCTTATAGAATTTTGACTTATATAATTAATCTCTTTTACAACTATTGTTCAATTTATTTAAGTTACTTGTAATTCTAATTGTAATGATTAATAATTTAACTGTAATGTAATTTTAATCCATAGTTTTAACCACATTTGTACGCCAGAAACGGCAGAATATTATGATCGTAATACATAATGCACATATCAACTTTGTACAATATTCTGTCAAATAAACGCATTCGATTCTATTCTACGTCTGGCGTTTACTCGATTTTATTTCAGCACCACCATGAATTGCTGGCGAGTAGATACCTACTGGGTACATCCACTAACTGAAGGCTAATTCTCGTAATTTAAAACATTCAAAATCTAGTTGCAGTCTCATCTCAGCGACAAACAAAAATGTCAAAAAATTGTCAAAATATAGGGAAATTAGAGATATTTTTAACCGACGAAAAAAAACGGAGGAGGTTCTCAATTCGACGCGTATATTTTTTTTTTTTTTTTTTTTTTTTTTTTTTTATGTATGATCACGCATAACTTTTTACAGAGCAGTCCGATTTTGATAATTCTTTTTTTATTAGAAAGGGTATACCCTGAAGGTGGTCCCATATAAATTTGGAAAAAAAAATCCAACCCTAAGGGTTAGAAAACAGGGGATGATTGATTGTTCACTCACTGATTGTAATGTATGACCACGCTTAACTTTTTACAGAGTAGTCCGATTTTGATCATTCTTCTTTTGTTGGATAGGACATACTTCGAAGTTGGTCCCATGTAAATTTGGAAAAAAAATACCTACCCTGAGGGTGGGAAAATAGGGGTGACTTATTGTTCATTCACAGATTTTAATGCTGAGCTGTGTATTACAATTAAAATAAAAGGCCTATCTATGTTGGTATATAAAGCCTGTTTTTTTTAAGTATTACATTATATTATTTAGTATTATATTACACAAAAAATAATAGTTAAAGTAGGAGTATATAACAGTTAATGTCTAAAGTAAGGTAGGTATTTTAAAAGTAATCAAACATTAAGCATGTAGTAATTAGTAAATTATGGCCTCAAAAAATTATAAAATAAAAACTTTTTAACAAAAAATTAAACCTCCGAAAAAACTGAAAAGCAAAAAATAATAAACTTTTTTTATTTAACCTTAATAAATAAGTTCTTAAACTAATGCAAGTATACCTAAATAATTTTGAGTCGGCGCCAAACAATCAATGAACAAAGATTACTAAATTACCTTAAATTTAAAGAAATAAGCAACTTGAAATCTATAGCGATAAACATTAACATTTCAAACAAAAAATGCGCTCTCCGCACGACCACTCGCAACGAATTAATTTGCTTGTTTGGCGCCGACTCAAAATTACTTAGGTATACTTGCATTAGTTTAAGAACTTATTTATTAAGGTTAAATAAAAAAAGTTTATTATTTTTTGCTTTTCAGTTTTTTCGGAGGTTTAATTTTTTGTTAAAAAGTTTTTTGACAGATTGAGACTGAGAAAGCTATACGTTACATGTTGTAAAATCGTTGACTTCCGTTTTTGATGAAAAATTTACATTATAATTTTGAATGTTAGGGCTAATTCTAGCGAGCAATTTAATGTTCTACTCCTTACACCCGTTTTATTAAAAGCCTTATAATATTATATTAACGACATAGTTGTTATAATAATAGGGTCTGAAATTAATCTTCTCCGTGGCCTCGCTTTTTTCCCGTTCCATTGTGAGCTCAGGCCCGCTTTGCCTAAAGAAACCATTGTGCATTGCTAGCTAACGCAAGACTAGTTGTTTGTCAAAAAATGATACAGTTTTCTTATTTCAGGGACTGGAGAACGACCTTCTTTATTATTCAGTAGTAGAGCTTCATTTGTACAAAGTTGTCTACGAATGTTTTACCTAAATTAAAATGACCTTAAAGTATTCAATTGTTCTTGATTACGTGAAGACGTACCTACACATTTTTCTTTATTAGAGGCAATTGACAACAAAAGACAATTTATAGGTTAGCATAATGCAATGCAATACTACCAATGCATGAATGTGCTACCTATGGATACGCAAATTCCTTTTTCAATATAATTAAACCATGCACCACCGTCGCAACTCAAACATTGATACAAGCACAATTATAAAAGAACACGCGCCTTCAACCCTGTAACGCGACGGCCCGGTCGGAGCGGCCAACGAGGCGTCGCGTAACATACTTACTGGAGGTACTCGCACTTACGCGTAAGTGCGCAACATTACAATAATTCTCGGCGAACGCGAATTTCGAGCCCTTTGAATCCCTTCGGAGCGTGAAGTGCTCTAATTAAATAATGCGTCAATCTCGACACACCTGCCAGCCTCGTTATACCTGGCCGGCGAACAAAGGCTTGAATATTTTGTGACAATACTTATACGAGTATTTTGTACGACAATGTCACAATGTGGAGTGTTTTGTTCGCAGGATTGTTTTTGATTTACCTATTACTTCATTAGTGTGCAGAACTAAATATTCGTTGAAAGATTTTAGTTTTTCCTTTAGAGCTCCGTATTACCTACACGAAGTTTAACTCGTGACTTGACTACCTTTTTCTGCGAATAGTTCAATTCTTTCCACGAAATCGAGATTTCATTGCTGCATCTCTATTCTTTTTTGTGTTTTTGTATCCATGTCAACAGTGTATTATTTTCACTGCGCAACCGAAATGTATAAACTTAACAGGAGAGCATGACTTATATTTAGGTTTAATACAGAGAAAAAAACCAAAAATGCAACAAATGCACTTTCAAAGTCAGTACCTATATTTTTTCTCTAAATAATTGAATAGCTTTTTATCCACATGAATCCGTAAACCTGACACTAATCATACTTAGTTAAAGATATAATTAGTTATCATAGCATAAAAAATAATCAGATTATAATGTTCCCACTGCTGGGAAACACTCTCCTCTCTTCGAGAGGGAGTGAGCTATAATCCACCACGCGGGCCCAGTGCGGGTTGGTAGATGTCACATGTCATCGAATTTTTTGGTTGTAGGGCGTACCGGTTTCCTCAGGATGTTTTTATTCACCGTTTGGAGAGCAGTGCTGATGAAATTATTTACACAAAGTAAAGCTTCTTGTTTCGTGTTTTCAACAACTCGTAAGACATGGCCGATACCACTGCGCCACTACTCTCCAATATTTAGATACCTAAAGCAACAAATATAATTAAGTACAATAAATCCAACAAACCAACATGGCGGCCGTCAAAGTTGCTCCTATAGACTACTTTACTAATAAAGTGACGGCTCGCAATCGGTTTCTAAGACGTGACCACGGCCACCGTCTGTTTTGGGATGAGATATTAATTGTGCTAACAAGACAGTTACGTAATTAGACAGACTTGAAGCTTCACCGCGATATTGTGGTGAAGAGATTTTGAGCTGGATTCATGAAGTTGTTTCAAAAGGCCTAGCGGGTCTTAAAGCGTTAAGATAGGCAATTCTACTTAATCATTCACTGACAGACAACATGTCTAGTAAGTAAGATTTGATTTGGTTTTGACTTTTTTTTTTTGAAATTTTGTCGCCTACAGGGGTAAGGTAAGTAGAGGATGAAAGTTTGTATGGAAGTTAGTTAAAAAATGGAACCGATTACGGCACCATCATGCCTTTATTTGTACTAACCTAGATTTCTCATCTTAATTTGTTAAATGAATCGTAAATGGCAGTATTTTTTTTCACCATAACAGTCAAAATAATAAATAAAATATTCACCAATCAAAATTCAATATTTATTTCGCTTTATGTTTTCATAATCGTTAATCTTCTTAACATTTTTTCCGCAAACTTCGAATAAAAATTTTCCTTATCGTCCCAATTTTCCTTTATAATTCCAAAAACGTTTTATTTTTACCAAATTAACGTGAAATTGTGTCTAAAATGTTGCCATTATTCAAAATTACACGACGCGCGACGCCTGAGTCCGAAGTTTCGGGGTAACAGCGTATAATCTCTGGTCGACGGAAATGTCCGTCATGGCGATCGGACACGGTTAGTTGTCTACGTTAATTACGACAGCTAGTCACCCGTTTCGGGTCAAAGTGTTCGTTATTATGGGAAATGGGTGTAACTGACGCTAAATATAGGCACCTACCTTTATGTAGATATTAAAATTATTTTCATGATATTTTGCAAACACCGGTAATTACAATAATAGCTTTAGTAGTTTATGCGTCGTTTTTATGTTCCGGATTTCGACAAAATGTCACAATATAAGTCGTCATGCAATCAAACTCATTTGATTCACTCATGAATAAACTATTGGCTATTCCGTTCCACAAACATTATATTTTTCTGTAAACAAAAACACAGAACACATAGGTACAGAACAGTACTTAAAATTAGGCAGCATTCGTTAGCATTAAGGACATACTCAAAATTATTAGTTAACAAACGAACAAGCAAAGTTTTGGAGAGCTAGACTGCGACTGTACGGAGCCGACTTTCCGGAAACGTTCCTCTCTATGAACGACCGCGGTTGACCGCTCAACGTTCATTAGAAATGTTTTAGGTAGCCTGTCATGTTATGTTATGTCTCGATGTCCTTTTTTTTTCACCTATATTTTCGTAATCAGCTTCGGTATTTTTTGCATATTTGTCCGATGGCAAGATTTACGTTTTATTTTTGTATTTGTGGCTGTATTGAATCGAGAAAATAAAAATTATGTTGAGGTACTAACCTCAACAAAACCAACCACCGACCAGGAATAGACCAGGTATATATGACCTAAAAGATTGGTTTTAGATACTTACCTGATTTAATAATGATTTGAGTATTTGGCTGCTTTTTGTTTCCACGAATGATTAATCTATTAACTACATTATGTTATTGTAATTTTTTCTCAATTGATCTTAATAATGTACTTATGTTAAATGTTCCACGCTCTTTTGTAAATTTTATGACTAACTTTTACTGACATGTAATTTTAATAATTATGAATAAATAAACTGAACTTAACTAACCTAGGCTTAAATATGCAAGTTTTAGAAAGAGATCGTCACACAGGTATCATTGATAGAAACGACGCTTACAAAGCCAAACTTTTTCTAAACTCAAACTTTAATCAAGGATTATTTTCCTACACTTCTGCATTACTAGTCAAGGCATATAGGCATGATGCTACGTGTGTTATAATTATTTCCTAGTTCCATTACTTCCGCCAATCATTCCTGGCTTAGTAAATCTACTATAAACACCGAAAACTCACCGACCAATCAAAATCAAAATTAACCACGTCACTGTGGAACATCCAGTCCAGACGTTTGGGCCACGTAGCCCGAAATCAATTAGAGTGGGTCCGTGCCAATCGGAGGCTCACTGAGAAGTTCGCTGACGTCACTTCTACGGCCTTTATTACCAACCCGTGTAATTGACTTTTAGAATCAGCGGCGGACGAGTGACAGGGAGGGATTGACGGGCCGCCTCGTAGGACCAATATTGTTGCTAGTTAGACCGACAACTAGAATAGTTTGACTTAGAAACTCGTTAATGTCTTTTGGAAATGTGCTGGTAAACGATAGGTCTTCAAAGAATAGGTCGTGTAAACGATCGGAATCATCATGGTGCTACTAAATATCGGGAATTTTTCTACGAAAAAGTCAAACATTCTATCTAAAGCTACCTAAATGCACGTTTGTATAACATAAAGCACCTATACTAAATGCAATTGTGACGCGTCATCTCGTCTCCCTGGAGCTTTACTTCACATTATATATGCAAAGATAAGTTGGTCCTTATGCACATTTATGAAAGTGTTGAGTATACCTAGGACGGAGAGCTAAACTAGCATTTTACATATTATTACGGAGCAGTGAGAAGTGTAATCTTTTAGACCAAAGTATAGTACACCTACTTTATAATAGCGGGGTAATTGTGTAACTCACTATCAGCAGCAATGGGTTTCATTTGGCAGTTTAACAATATTCATTGCGTTATTTACGACAAATTTTTCGAACATATAAAGCAATGGATTCGCAATATCCTTCAAAATGATTCAGATTGAGATTGATAGTGTGTTATTCAATTGGGGTGCTGTTCTGTTTAGTTACATGAAATAGAAGGTGGGCCAATTGCCAGTACTGGTAACAAATAAAGACCCCGGGCTGCTTCTGCAAAATTCCTAGTTGAAAAACTCAACAACACTTACCTGTGGATCGAAACTTCACGCTCAGTAGTGTAGTGGTTAAATGTTTTAACTGTGTTTAAAAGTAACTAATTAGTAATTATAATTAAACTTTGTGTATGCCGTTGACGGCAATACGTAGTGAATATTTTATTAATACTCGTAACTAATTACCCACCCCAGCCTTGCACGGGTTTAACGACTTGTCAAAACATTTCGTTTTTTTTTTAATTATAATTAAGTTTCATATTTAATTAATGTATTATGCATGCACATAAACCTTCCGGAATAAGCTCTCTAAATTATGGTGAAAATCACATCAAAATTCGTTTTAGAGTTTAAATTAAAAGAACACCGAACAGACACAAAAACAGATTTCTATCTATAATATTATATGAATCTAAATTTGTATTTTCGCGACACTAAGAGCGGTTTCACACTACTTACATCCGATCCGAATCCGAGAAATGCCAGTCCGAAGTGACCATTGCCATATTTGTATGAGGGGTTGCGCACTAGATTCGAACAAATAGGACTATGGACTATTTTTCGGATTCGGATTGGACGTAGTGCGAAACCGCCCTAACCCTTTGAGCCAAAAATTTAAGTAACATTGTGATCACCATTTATTAAGTACCTAATACCTGCAACGACATCGACTTAACAGTATAATAATAATTGTCACAAAGACTCTGATTATCACCAGTCAATCCCTAACATCACGTCAGATAAGTTCCCCACTGTACGTACCTACTCGTGGAAGTGTTCATGGCACGCTTGCGGAGCTAATTGGTACTTTGTTTCACCCATTACCAAGTAGCAAGAGTGTAAACCTTTCAGTTGAAACTTATGTATGCAGCGCTTTTGACTTCGCGGAGAGAGACTTTGAAAGAGGTTATTTGGAAAAGGATATTCCGTTTCTGGTTCAGTTTGTTGACACATGTATGAGTAGAGTTACATGTATGAGTAGAGTTGTACTGGGTTTGGCGGGATGGAAAGTTTCTTGCAATGAGATGTCATCAAGCAAGAGTGAATGGATGAATGAATTTGTATAAATTGGTTAAAAGAAAACACTTTTACGTGTCAAAAATAAATTATGTTTTGTGGTGGTTTAGTACGTCCGGTACACCACGGGCTGTCCGTCAAGGCCGCTGATATCCTCAGAATATATATTTACTACAGCATATTTTTCCACGATAATATTGTTCATCGTCATCTGATTTACATCCGTCACCTCACACACCAGGTCCAGTTGAAAACCAGCGTCAGGCATTAGTTGTCTGGCATTTTTGCTGAACTGGCCATATTTTAGGGCAGCCGTAAGGCACACTTTCCTGCTTATTTTTTTGTTTTTACATCGGACTTTATACTTTTTTTATTTAATCTTTACTTTTTGTTTTTATTTGATGTATCTGGTGTATTGTGTGTCTTTTAGTCTGTGCTAAATAAATGTATTTTCTTTCTTTCTTTTCATCATCTGCATAGCCTTTTCCCAACTATGTTTGGGTCGTCTTCCAGTCTAACCAGATGCAGCTGAATACCAGTATTTTACATGAAGCGACTGCCTATCTGACCTCTAGAATCCAGTAATTGGGTAATTCGATACCCTTAGTAAGACTGGCTGTCAGACTGTCGGGCTTCTGATAACCTGTAACGACTGTCAAATGTCCACGAATGTCCTTGCTTCTTGCTAATTTCATGATTCTGGGTCAACGGGGAGTACCCTACAAATTTTGATTCCCTTTAGTCTGTCGAAATATACGTTTCTTGCGGCATAAACGGCCGTACTATTTTTTTTTACGTTAATTTAGAAGTTTGATTTTTTCACAGCTTCAAGGGGCTGTAGACCTGAGTATACGGTTTTAATTTCAACTCGATACCTCCACGCGTTCCCGAGATATAGGGTATTGACAGACAGACAGACGGACAACAAAGTGATCGTATAAGTGTTCCGATTTTTCTTTTGAGTTACGGAATCCTAAAAATCGGCAAACTACTGCTAAAAAGGTTCTAATTGATTTGGTGAACGGGAAATATCTGCCAAGACATTAATAGTAGTGGAGCCACCCTAGTTTGCAGTACCCCAGCTACTAAAATAACAGCCTTCACAGCCTATCAGCTGCAGCGCCAGCCATCCAAAATCCAGTACGTAGGTACAAAGTGCAACCGAAAACATAGCCCCGTAATCCGGCTCTGTGCTAATTCGTAATAAACCATTGTTGACACCTGCACCGTGGTTCTAGCTTTATTGTATGTCACCGGCGCTCCACATTAAAATAAATTGTTAGTTAAAGTTCGTCTGTTTGTGTACTATGCTGCTGTGATTTATCTACGTACTCGAGTACTTGGAAATGTAGTTTGTGGAGAGGAAAGTAGGAGGTGCTTATTTAATTTACACTGTAATACTTCTTTGTGTGTTTTTAATGTCAGACTTCAGAAATACTATTCGTCCTTATTTCACTTTAATTTAAGTATGTAGGGTGTGGATGAGAGCAGTGGTGGCCCAATCGTACGACCGCAACTTACGGGATATACGTTTTTTGCGCATTAACGGCCGTACTACCTTTTTTTTACGTTAATTCAGGGTCGTAAGATCAAACCCTGACAGGTGCTTTACTTTGTGTGAATTATTTCATCACCACTGCTCTCAAAACGGTGAAGGAAAACATCGTGAGGAAACCGGCATGTCCTAGAACCAAAAATTCGAAGACATGTGACATCTACCAACCCGCACTGGGCCCGCGTGGTAGATTACGGCCCACTCCCTATCACAGATAGAAGGCCTGTGTCCCAGCAGTTGGAACATTATAGGCTGATTATGTAGGGTGTGGATGACCGAAATAAATAATCTTCTTTTCTTGAAAACTTCTGTAATTATTTTTAAAACTTCTTACAAAATTAAAACGTCAACATCTTCTTAATAGCTTGCTAGCCATCTTCCTTCCTTCACCTTTCTCCTTCCCACACATAGGTACTCTCGCATTCGCTCTTCGCTGCGTTCATATTCTATTTGGTTTTCTTAAAATTATGATGAGTTCTAAATTAACATCCCACATGTATTAGCCGATGTCAGAAATCATAGTAAGTACCTACATAAAATTATATTAGCCTATGAAAAAAAAATACTTTAATACTTTATAGGTTCGAGCCAGAAAATACTAGCGAAAAACGGATCCTTAAAACTCCGAATCAACGCAAAGTTTCGATGATAACTAATATAATATTTGCACAAACTCATAACTTCGAAAATACAAAAAATCTTTTAGTTACCTTCCTAAGAGTTCAAACAAAAGTAAACAGAACCTTGTAAAAACTTTTCTGTATATACCTCAGTAGTTTTCCTCTTTCAGTATAAGTATGCACATTGCAAAAGTGAGTGCATAATGGCAAGCATATGGAGTTAATTGGCGCCCCGACAACTAGGAAGTAATTAGGTGCAGTCTACTTCTTTTATTAAATACATTTTGTAACAAGAAGTTTCCGTGTACCTCCTGTTGAATTCAGACAACTCTTTCGTAATAATTGTTTTAGTTTTGTAAGCGAGTTCAAATAATAATATTCATAGGAAAAACTGGATTTTGCTACGCTTTTTTTTTTTTTTTTTGTAAAATTGACAATGTATTCGTGCCTTACTTATTTTTTTAAATCGTTACCTACATAACTTTGTTTTGCTGTAAAAAGTAATGGTATCTTTCAATCCATACTTTATAATATTATAAATTCGAAAGTAACTCTGTCTGTGTGTTACCTTTTCACGCCTAAACCGCTAAACCGATTTAGATGAAATTTGGTATAAAGATAGCTTGAGTCCCGGGAAAGGACATAGCATACTTTTTATCCCGATACTCCTACGGGATCGAGACTTATGCAGGTGAAACCGCGGGGTGCAGCTAGTCAAATATAATTATCAGAAACACAAAACTAAACCGTCCATTGAATGTTTATTGCATTGCATTCAATTTATTTATAGTTACGTATTTTTCTTGTGAACAATAAAGATATAAATAAATAAATACACCATCCGGTCTTATCAAAACTTTTAAAATAAGGACGCATAATCTTTACCCATGCCATCCTCCTAATCCCCCCTATACTCCTATCATGTAAGCAGAAGATTAAAGACTGTCTTCACTAGCTAGAGTAGCTAGTAACTACCGCAGTAGCGCGGTAGTGTAGATATTATTTAAGAGCTCCTTGCATAGCGGCGCTTAATCCCGGCCAATACCTGCTTACAGGGAAGGGGAGGACCCGCAACGAATCAATTCGGGGAGACCCGGACATACCCCGGTGAATTATCCTCTAGGCTGCTGCGGAAAGCCTTTGTTTAGAATTTTGTGAGCTCTTTTGCGAAGGTGATAGAAGGACTGCTCAAATAGGGGAAAATTGGTGTTTTGTGTTGCATCGGTAGCAATGAGGTTGCAAATCGTGTTGCAGTGTGGCCCAAACTGTTCGTCTTTACAAAAAAAACCGAGTGTGCTTATGACCACACGACCGAAGTGAAACTTCAAACGTATTTGGCTATGAGAGGAAGAGAGAAAGAAAATGTGCGCACGCACTGCTTTCTCTTGCTTATATCCCCCACTCAACTCCCGTTCGCCTCGCCCGATCACACTTTTCGTAACGCTTACGTCACGCGTTCGCCAGCTTACTCCCCAAGTCAAGCGTGCGTAAAGAAGTTTCACTTCAAAAGTTTTGCTTTAAGCATGAGTACTTACCATCACTTAGCAGGACGAAAGCTGGTTCTGCAGTTTTGAAACTAGAAGAAATAAAACCTAGTTTAAAGATGTAGGATAAACGAAGTAGCAACCGGCGTCCGTGTGTGACCGAGATTTATGAACGTAAACGAAGCAAAAGTAGTATGAAAGGATTGTGGCATTCGTGGCAGGTGGCTTTCTGCAGCTTCTGCCTACCTCATGGGATGAAGGGGTGAGTTTATGTATCTATTTATACATATAACATTCAAAGTCCTGACTGACTGACTGATATATCAACGCACAGCTTCAACCGCTGGTCCAAGAGACATGAAATTTGGAGGGTGTGTTCTTTGTAAAGAGTAAGTATCCACTAAGAAAGGGTTTTTCGAAATTCTACCCCTAAGAGGGTGAATGGGGGAGGGTGAAATTTTTCGCGGACGAAATTGCGGGCAGAAGCTAGTGCTAGCTTTCAATTTGCTATCACCACGTTTTTATTGTTTTTTTTTTTTTTTTCACCCAGTCAATATATTTTTTATCGATTACAAAACTTATAATTTTAAGCGACACAATTTCGAATACTTATTTAGAAAGAAAAAAAAACTATCATCTGCCTAGCCTTTTCCCAACTATGTCGGGGTCGGCTTACAGTCTAACTGGATGCAGCTAAATACCAGTATTTTACATGGAGTGATTGCCTATCTGACCTCCACAACCTAGTTACTGGGTAATACCCCTTGATAAAACTGGTTATCAGACTTTCGGGCTTATTACTACCTGTAGCGACTGTCAAAGATCCACGAATGACAGCCGGGACCAGCGGCTTAACGTGCTTCCCGAGGCACGGAGAAGTCTCGGTATGTAAAGATGGTCACCCATCCACAGACTAACCGCGGCAAGCGTAGCTTAACCTGATCGATCGACATGTGCGGCTGATATTATTTAGCTACGGGCCCCTCATTTAGATCGTAATTATATAAACATTGAAAAAAAGGAATAATTTATTTTTTTCAAAGAACGTGTTTTCTTTCGATATCCGTTTCGAATTTTAAATAAGTAAATGGTTGAAAACCGCCCAGAGGATAAAAGTTATATAAAATATTATTATAGTAAGTATTTAAAGTATTAATTTGTATTTCTATCCGTTTTACCCGTTCCCTGTCCTGCGATCACACGACTGATTAATGAAGATTTTTTGACTATTGTCGTATAATCAAAAATTCTAAGCGAGCCCTTGATTTTTTAGGAATTAGTTTTGTCGTATAAACCTATCAGTTCTTTAACGATACCGGAAATATGAAATAACGTAAGGGACAAAACTAAGGTTTACAGGAGAGCCAAAATAAGATATTTTTTTACAAAAACTGACTATAACTTTTTAACTATTTGTTTTATGTAAAAAGTGTCTAGGACAAAGTTTCTTAGATTTCTTCATTCTTTTAAGCTAAAATAGCAAACATTGAATAAAACCTATAGTTTTAAAGATAGCATGTCCCTTACGTTAAATAATAATGAATACGGGTGACATACGTTAACAAAATTTGAGATGTAAATGAATAGCATTGATGTAAGGGACATTATAGGAAATAAACAAATAATGTTTTTTGATGTAAGGGACGTTATAGGAAATAAACATTTAGTGTTTTTCAAAGTAAAGGTCTCTTAATGGTGTACTCTTTATTGCTTATGCTGTTATTAATAAATTTACCTACTGCGCTTATCAATATAGTTTAAACCTACTTGCTGACATAAAAGGATAAAAAATAAACGAATAAAATAGATTAAAACTTTTATTTGTACTCACTAATCCTCTTTTATAAACGCAAATAACTCGCATAAATTATTCTAAGTACAACATAATTGCTCGATAAGCAAGAGGAATTTTTCTGGCTGATTCCATAAATGATGGCCACTGGAATGGTCCCCAAACCATCAGTTTTTTAATCTCCCTTTCAATGATAACATGCATGCTGTCTATTCATCCTGGGTTAACTGCTTAAAAAGTTGTAATTTTTACATGACCTACTTACTACACACAATATATCATACTTACCAATATTTTACCTAATGGAAAGTATGTTTTTATTAGGATTCGAATTATTCTATCTCAATCAATCAACTCAGCCTATTGCAGTCCACTGCTGAACATAGACCTCTCCCAGGCTGCGTCACAACACCCTGTCCTTCGCCTTCGGCATCCAGTCCGTTCCAGCCACCTTTTTTAGGTCGTCCGTCCATCTACCTAGGGGGCGTTCCACACTACGCTTGCCAATACGCGGTCTCCACTCAGGACTCGTCTGCTCCACCGGCCATCGGTCCTTCGATAAACATTTCCAGCCCACTGTCTGTGTGGGGCTGGTGGGGTGGCAACTGTTTACTCTGCAAGCTATGTCGGTAACTCCGGTTCTTTTCCGGAAAATTTCAATCCTGATTTTATCTTTCAAAGAGACTCCGAGCATAGCTCGGTACATAGTGCGCTGAGCGACCTTGAATTTGTGGGCCAGCCCGACCGTCAGTGTCCACGTTTCGGCACCATATATCATGACGGGCAGAACGCACTGGTTGAAGATCTTAGTCTTCAAACACTGCGGGATAGGTGACGAGAAGACCTGACGGCTTCTTCTGTCGGCTTCTTTCTCAAAGTTCTGTCTACCGAGCTGGATTATTTGCCCTACATAATCCTTCACAACTCCGAGAAGCGACCCTTCGATGTAGATTGGACTCGGCAAGACGTGCGAATTGTACATGACTTTCGTCTTATCCAAATTCATGCCGAGGCTAACCCGCCGAGGAGCTACATTTAGGCTGTGCAGCATTTGGTTTAGCTGTTCCAGCATCTCTGCCATTATGACGATGTCATCGGCAAATCTAAGATCTGAAATGTACTCGCCGTTCACGTTGATAGTCCAGTTCAATCCAGCGTCTTGAAGACGTCCTCCAACGCATTTGTAAACAATTTAGGGGATATAATATCCCCCTGTCTCACTACTCTGAGCAGTTGGATGGGGCTGGTTTTCTGATCCTGGATTTGGACAGCCATCATGGCAGTGTCATACAAACATTTCAACACTTCGATGTAGCGCCAGTCAATATTCGACATCGTTGCAGAGAGGCCAGAACTGCCCATATTTCGATGAAGTCGAAGGCTTTCTCGTAGTCCACAAATGCCATACACAGCGTCTGATTGTACTCCTCGGTCTTCTGTTCAATTTGCAGAACAGTATGGATGTGGTTTACGGTGCTGAAGCCTTTTTGTAAACCGGCTTGCTCTGGCGGCTGGAACTCGTCAAGTATTCTGGCGAGACGGTTTGTGACGACCCTCGAGAACGGTTGTATACGTGGCTCAGAAGTGAGATGGGTCTATAGTTCTTCAGCAAGGATTTAAGGTTTTATTCCATCTATATAGACCAATTTTTTAATTACTGAACTCCATTTATGACTAAACAATAATTTACCAAAAGTAGTAAGAAATAATTACCTGTTTATGTGATTCCTATAATGTTCATAAATATTTGCCTGCGGGCTAGAGAAGTGAAGATTACTTTTCATCACTCATGTTTAGAATCCAGATAAAACTTTCACTAGGTACTTGTAATTAGATGAATGAAAACGATGATCTATTACTTAAATGAAGATGTGTCATATCACAAACAGTGTTACGAAATACTAAGAAAGGGTCACGACCGCGCAGGTAAAATCAAACACAAAATCGGTATTGCTATCTAGCTCCGACATGTTGCACCGTTTTGCGTGTGACAGAGACGTTCGATATTCGTTTAGATAAGTTTTAGATGTAAAGGACAGGTCAATTATTTTCGATGCTGACAATTTAGCGTATGGGTCAATATGATTATGATAATTCGAGCCAGAATTTAACGTAAGGGACATGATATTTGCACCTACTCAGGGAACACTAATGTATAAGACCTGTTGTAAAATGTTCTCGATTTTTTTTAATGTAAATACCAAATACTGTGAGTAAAGAGACTTACATTAGTTTTTATAAAAATATTAATTTAAAACGTCCTATACAGCCAGTTTTTATAAAAATAATGGTCTAGACCTGCGGAAAATATGTAATGTAAGGGACATTTTTTTTGAGATATTGAGATTTTAAATATACCAATCGATAGAGCAAGAAATTTCGAATCCAATGATATATATAACTCATTTTCGACAAAATGTCCCTTACGTTATTTCATATTTCCGGTATCGTTAATCTCCTTATTCTCTTACGTCGTTTTTCACATTTTCAATCTATTTGTTTCCTACTCAGGGGCAGCGAGCCTTCTAAAGATATCCCCTTATTTTGTATCCTCATCCAATAAGCTCCCCGGATCAAAAACTTTTCATTACGCCGCCGCATTGTAAATTTTAACATTTTCCCTTCCGCCTGTTGACTGTATTGACACTTTGACGACTGAAATGCTTCTAAAGAACTGTTTTATTTATATAACAAAATATTATCTTTTCACTTGATGTCACCATTATGCACTAACAGGAACTGGCTGTTTGACATATTTTTTGTAAGGGAAATTTCAGCACTCCGTTCTCGTTTCCAAGAATCAGCGAGGTAGTTGCGTAACACAGGAATGCCTTTCATGTTGGTAATTCAACAATATTCATTGCGTCATTCACGGTGTCGAGTAGAATATTTTTTTAAACATACGAAGCAATGTATTGGCACTTTCCTTTAAAACTACGCAATTGGGGGTGCACCAATTTGGCACGAACTTTTTGTCTCCACTCGTCTCGAAACTTTTCACACTTTAAATTTTAACCAAAACAACGCCTTATATTCCGGGAATAGCCATAAAATGACAAGCAAAACTGTAGAAAACCGTTTTTCGCACATGCATCCTTTTTTGTACCTACCGTTTCACCTAGCCTAGGAAAGATAGATAGGTAGGTACAGAAGTTCAGCTCCGTTCAACAAACTGTACTGTACTGTAAGAGGCGCACGCACATCATCATCATCTGCCTAGCCTTATCCCAACTTTGCTGGAGTCGGCTTCCAGTCACGGCGCGCGCACATATTTTTTGGATAAATATTTTATTATTTATTGTCTGTTCTAAAAGTATCTGATAAAAATGTAAACAAATAGGTTACAAAATGTACCTGTGAATGCCAATTTGTAGTGCTTCTTACAAATAGAGTGCTTTGATCAATCATTTGACTACTTAATTCCGAAATTCTGATTTTAAATAGGTTTTTCATTTGACGATCGACGTTAATTTTATATACTCAATTTTCGTCGATGATTTCAGAATTTAATAATGTTGTTCAAATAATAATAGAAAGTGGTAAAATGTAAAAGTTGTAACCTTCTAAAAAAATCTAACCTGAACAGAATTTATTTACACTATCGACAGGTACTTTTGGAACAGACATTACGTACGACGATGTCAAACAAATGCCAGTCGAATCGCGAATGCAAGCGGACTCCCTGTACGTGAAGCGTCGTGCGTTTTGGCTCGTTGTATGAAGCATAAAACTAACCCTCTGTACGTGTCTATCTAGTGCCAACATGTAGCTGAGCACGGCTAGACTAGCCCGCGGCCCAAAACTGAATTTGCAAGTGAAATTCTCGCCAACCCATAACTTTGTCAGAGACGTATAGGATGCGAGTCTGACGGATATGGCGATTGAACGACCGGGGGTTAGGTTCCTGGGTAGTTGAATTATTGTTTGAATCTTGTCTGTGTTTAGCATAGAGCTCGGGTGGATAATGTTAGTGTGTAGGTACTGTTGTATTACATTGGTGGTCGTACTCAAAAAGCCGTCGCCGCGTCTGTCTGAACGCAATAAACTCAAAAACTATACCGAACGGAATTTCATACGGTTCACCAATGGACGGAGTGATCCACGAGGAAGGTTATAATTCAGTTAGGTTTTGTGTAATGATGATTGCTGAAGATGTTTACCTGGATTAACACATTGGGTACTTTTAATTTTATAATTTATCATTTTTAATTTAATTTTAAACTCCTCGTACGTATGCTTTTTTATTCCTATTTAAAGAAAATTTGTTTTGTTTTATTCTATTTTATAAATGTAATTTTTAATCTTTTAAAGCATGTAAATCTCTCATTAGCATGTTATTGTTGTTTTTTTTTAATTTAATATATTTTTAATTTAATTATGTATTCAGAGCATGTGTACTCGATAATATGTAAGCTGTGGTTACCTGTAATTGAGTGTGCATTACAGGATAATGTATTAATACAAGTTATAAAGATAAGTTATTGTAATGTATCTCGTTGGTAATCCTTAAATAAATAAATAAATAAATCCCGGTAGTACGTTCCCGTAGGATATTTTTCTGATATCCCCACGGGCGAATACGCGGGCAAAAGCTAGCAATGAAATACCTACTTTACTAAGACCGAATTTCAAAGCGTTCAAGAGCTGTCAGTGTCAAAATGGAACTAGTATGTATCTATAGTTTAATCTTAAACAACAATAATGACACTGACAGCTTTTAAACGTGGTTTAGATGCGCTGATCGCGTACAGTTTCGTTGTGAAACTCGCCTTAAGCAACAGCACGACTTTACTTTAATTAAACTTACTTAAATTAATAATTTATTTGAGATTCGGTGTCTGGTTATATTCGTACGTTTATTAGTACTTCACTTAGTAACTCCCTGGGGATTCATTGAACTCAATGCATTAGCTTAAGTGTTGTGGCTAGTTTGTTGTAGTTGAAACAATTTCCAGCCATTAAACGAACCACAATGTAACAAGATTTGAATGTTCTATTGCTTATGTTTGTTATTATTTGTGATCGGTTTTCAATAAATTATAATTACCTACTCCTTACACACCCGGATACCCGGGGCCGAAAGGTTCTGGAGTGGCGACCGCGTACCGGAAGACGTAGCGTTGGAAGGCCTCCCACAAGGTAGTGGCGTTGCTTGGGGAAGGCCTGTGTCAAACAGGGGACGTTTTTCGGCTGAAATGATGATTGTTACCTATTCCTTTAACTATTAGCCCACTCTACACGCTTTGTCTAAAAAAAATCTAAATCATTTATTTTCGTAAATAAGGTACAAAAGGTTCTTAATGATATATTGATCTCTTATTCTGCCATTAATTAAAGCTAACTATCTAGCCTGTAATGTCCCACTAATGATCGAAGGCATTCCCCTTCCTTTCCCACACACGTAAGTCGTCTGTCCCCAATGTTTTTTTGATTACTAAATGCAATGTTCATATTCATTTTTTAACCGACTTCTAAAAAAGGAGGAGGTTCTCAATTCGAATGTTTGTATGTTTTTTTTTTTTTTTTGTGTTTGTTCGCGCATAACTCCGTCGCTTGACAACCGATTTGAAAAATTCTTTTTTTGTTGGAAAGGGTATAGTTCCCAAATGGTCCCATGAAAATTTTATCGAAATGGGACAAGCGGTTTTTGAAAAATCAACAAAAATCTAAAAATTTATCTGCATTCTCCACATTAACGATTTTTTTGTTCACTTTTTTGTGGGGTAGGTACAACTAAAAAGTAAAAAATAAAAACTTTTTTACAAAAAAAAAACAACCGACTTCAAAAAAAACACTACAAAGTGATAAATAACTTTAATTTCGGAAGTCGGTGTCAAAAAACGAAAATGCGAAACCAACGACACCGACTTCCGAAATTAAAGTTATTTATCACTTTGTAGTGTTTTTTTTGAAGTCGGTTGTTTTTTTTTTTGCATTCCATATTGTAACATTGCATTGTATTTTCTAAAAGGTTAGAAGGGCCTACAATGAATAGGTTTATCAAGCTACATACCAGATATGGGGCTTGAGAAACCTTCCTGTAATTGGCTGCTTTTTATTACGTTTTTAAATCAAGTTAGATTATAATTGTGTGCCCAATTTTATTATGTACTACCTATTAACATAGATTTTTTAGTTACTTGTAATACTAACACGCTATGGGCCTACGATGCCTGCCAATAAAAGATTTTTATTTATTGCATTTAGTCACAAACCAGGAAAACAATAATTATTATTAATAAAAATCTCAATTTTCTCAAAGCAAACCCGCATACCAAAAACATATAATACACTTATGCATGTACATATATGCAGTGAGGAATGTTTGCAAATAATTCAAAGTTCGCTGTAGCGAGAGACGCTGCAAGCCGCACTGGCTCGTGCTAAGAAGCCATGAATATCGTCCCAACACTTACCTTGCCGATATACAGAGAATGGAAACGAAACTTGGAACAAAGTTTAACGAAGAAAATTTTTTGAAAGTTAAAAAAACCCAGAAGCTCTTATTAAACAATCTGAAACAATTCAATCACGATGATTATAATAATATTCATAAAAAAATCTTAATTAATAAGTTTTAGTACAGGTAAATAGACCTGCTCTGGACCTTGAAATCGCCTGATGAAATTCATGTGTGTCAAGAAATTAGGTTTATTTGATACGAAAATTTGTGTGGGCACCGTGTGATTTGGAATTCAACCTCCAAAGCCTTAACCGGTCAAGCGTCGCTGTTCGCCGATCGTCGACGAAACAATAGAAAATCAATTGTGTCTCATTAGCGGCGCATGACAGATTAATTTTACACTCGGAAAAATCAAGCACAAATAGGTAAATCTCCAAGATACTCGTAAATAAAGTAAAGTTCTCCCACAAGATCCAAAATTGAATCTCAAGTATGTACAGAACTAAGTAACAAGTCACTTTATATTAAACCGCTTGCAATCCCTGCATTCTGCACGGCGGTGATTACCTTAGTTATCCCCGAGCATCGAGCTAAGTGCTGCATTAATACGCTGTTACCTACCACAGGTAATGTGCTGATGCATTATAGTTGAGGGAAAAGAGTTGCAAGTATTTTCCCGGAGAGGGAAATGACGGTTCCTTAGGTATTTGCTTTCAGTCCACTCTTATAGCAGGTCATTATAAGACGAAAAGTTAGTTATCAACTGTCTACTGTCACCTTGACTTACCCTGCACATCATCTGCCTTGCAAATGAATTAATTGAAGGCCCTTGGGCCAGGTGCAACCAGTTTTCGTCATGTTGTTTTCCCTCGTGCCGTTAGACAGTGATGGACTTAAATCGCTAGCGGTAGCAGTCAGGAAGCTTGACCATAATTTTATTATTCACTTGCTATGTATTTAAAACAATAATACAACCATGATCAGTTTTCTTGCCGTTCGAAATATGAAAATCAGATGAACCATATTATGTAGAGGTAAAAATACTTTTTTAAATTCCGATTACTTTCATAAAGGACGGAAAACTCTAAAAATCACACATGCAGTGCTGGAGTCGCTTCCTGCACATAATACTCCACGTTTGCATACATTTCGCTGCAGGACAGGATGCGGAGGCATTTCGCACGGAAACATTGAATAATTTTATGCTAAGAACTTGGCCAAATGAATTCCTAACTGCTGAAGGTATAAAGTCATAAACGTCGGTTTGTTTAATTTACTCTTGGTGTTTTTTAGTTTACAATAATTATATTGTTAACTAAAAAACACCAAGAGTAAATTAAACAAACCGACGTTACGTGTGTGACGAACGTGTTCTTTTGAACTAAGCTTAAAGGCTAATGATATTAATCATTAGCCTAAGCTTAGTTCAGAAGACTCCAGCAAAGCTATTTCACGATGCTATTTACAACCGCTCGATAGATTCTTTTAGGGAAAACGCTACAAAATGGTAAATTTTATGACAGAAAATGGTCAACTGAATTTGGATGTTTGTTAATCAATACCGGGAATACGTTCCCATGGGAGGACTTTTCGAAATTATGTAATTTTCCACTGAAACACGAAGACTATTTTCTTGGTTCCGATTTCGACTTTCACTCCATTACCTAAGATTTTTGTGGTTTAAAGACACAAAAGCAAGACTGCTCTGTAACAATACTGCACCTATTCTATTGTTTTAAGGTTGATTACTTATTTAGGAGGTAATTAATTAATATTGGAGACTTTCCACTTGTGATTGCGAAGCCTAACGACCCCGTGTAGTTTATGTGTAAACTTGTCGGTGTCGAGCAATTTTATGATAAACAGTTAAATAAAATATATATTTATGTATACATACAGGATGTTCCTGGAAGCATGGATCAAATCGAATAGAGGCGTGGGCAAGGTCATTTCCAAACTTTTTAACCCTGAGAATGTCGTTGAATTTTTGTGCGGTTCAGAAGTTATGACCAATTTTTATTTTTTTTTCAATCACTTCGCATAGTGCTCAAAGACAAATAATCATAAAAAAATAATATCAGGGCTATCTAAAAAAAATTAATGTATAGCCCTGATAGTTTCTTTTAAAGATTTTTTTAAAACGATTCGATTTCTCTTCTCTTTTTTTAGTTTTTTTTTTTTGTAAAACGTTTGGAAATGAACTTGCCCACGCCCCTATTCGATTTGATCCATACTTCCAGGGACACCCTGTATAAAACATAGTAAAATGTCTGAAATTAATATTACAATAAGGTAAACTTGTTTCTCCATATATTTTTAGGAGGTAAATCTCTGGAAGTACTGGCGATCTATTCAGTAAATATCTCACTTTGATAGCTTGGGTGAAGTAAGCTGTCATTCCTCCTGATGCTGATGCTGAGGGATTGGAACTATTGACAACTCACATCAAGCTCACTTCACATAAGTTTTGACGGTGAGATTTTGACAGAATAGGCAGGCTGATCGGCGGGGTAGTTGCGTATCAGACTAACAGTTGGAATAGCTTTCACATTGACAGTTCAACAACATTCATTGCGTTATTTACGTTGTGCGCTGGGGCTCTGTCTTGCATAGGGTCGCAGCATTATGCTGAGCGATAGCCGTTTTGCGTGGATGTGACGCATGTTTCCCTTACCTCCTTTTTTATTTTATTTTTTGTGTTTATGTTCTTTTTTGCATCATGTTCACCGCAAATAAACGTATTTTCTTTCTTTGTTGAGCAGTTTTTTCGAACATAATCGGTTGAATGCCGTAATTACAGATACAATTAAAAAGCCATTGTGTCTCGCGTGGATCCACGTTCCCGGCATACGAAGAGATATGAAGCGATGGATTAGCAATATCCTTCACAATCCGATTCCGATTGTGATTGATAGTGTATTGTGCAATTAGGGTGCTGATATTCATGAGGAGAATGGAGTTACAATCTATCAGTTGGTAAAGAGCGGTCAGGGAAATTTATCGTTAAGCAAATTGGCGTCGGGTGTAAAGCTTAATAATTTATTTCTCTGACTTTATTGACGCTGAAGTTTGTTTCATGGTGGAATAATGGGGTGCAAACTGCTATTTTCCGACATCCACGCGCACAAAGTCGCGGGTAGATATCGATGAGGAATATTAAAATACGCCAAGTATACATAATACTTTAAAATGTTCGACATTCTGTGAAACAAAGTCACAATATACTTGAAAACGGCATTCTACATTATTGACTTAATGTCAAACACATAATTATGAAAATATTTTTCTACCCTTTTATTTCTACCTTCAGCTTTGGATTTATTTTGGCTGAAATGATGATAAGGATAGTTATGGAAACATCTTGTAGAAAACCTATGGAAAACACTTTGATAAATCTTTCAAAGTCCTGCAAATAAAACAGACATTGGAAAAAGTTGTAAGAAAAATGAAGAATTCAGCAGCAAAATGTACCAGGAAAGCATATAAAGGTGAGAGCATTACGGCTGTCACGTATTACTTAAGCTATCGGAGATTATACAGCAGGCGACAGTGTTGCTAAGTGGCCATCCCTAGCCTACAGACACAATGTTGTGGGGCCCCGAAGCAAGGTAAATGGACTGGGAGACATTTTAAATAATGTGTAACTGAATTAATGTACATTATGAAAGTATTTTGTTCAAATCGTTTACTGAATTTATTTCTATCATTTTACCTACGTAATTTTTTGTTCTAAAAATAATTAAATCTCTGCAAATTGTTGTTGATGTAATGATTGTTGTTGCTGTTGTTGTTTTTTGTTCATCACTTCCACGGTACTGCACTGTCAAATCAAAATTGATGGGATCCAACGAAAATAAACGGAAGTATCTCTCTACCTGCGTCTGTTTTACCGAGAGCATACAACCCGAATCTCTTTAAAGTGAGAGTGAACAGGCTTCTTCTGGGTAAGCTCGCTCCATCGTTGACTTTGTCTCTCTCACCTTTGACCTAGGCTAGAGTCAAGAGCAAGCCCATTTCAAATAAAAAAAAAAAACAAGGACCTACTACGCTACACCCTTATACGTATGCGACTGTGTGCGTACGTTAATTTAAAATTGTTAATTCTAATTGGGGTGTTTGGTGGTGTGCGTTAATTCCGGGACTTGTTCTATAGGTAGTAGCTAAATAAAGGAACGAAAATGATTGATTGACTTTTTGTTTTCATTTATCATAATATTTTATACTTATTGCATACTCTTAAAGTTGTGAGAAAAACGACTAAGTAGTATTACTTTAGGTTTTATTTGTAGGTGGTACCTACTAGGTACTGTAGAGATTCTCCACCTGCATGGTTTTAACATGCAACCTTTTCGAATAATTATAAGACAATGGCATACGATTATAAAATTAGCCCTATTGGGAATTAAGAATAGAAGACAAATAATAGAGAGTCAGCTTGGCAAGCTGAAAGAGATTTCATGACATAACATGTAAAATATCGTAGATTAATTAACATTACTTTGATCCCAATAATATTACGCTATAAGTCTAAATAATTGTTTTATTGAAGTACCTCCCGCACAAATGGGGTCAGCACGCCCGGGTCCTAATAGTACACACCTACCTACTTCTTTAAATTAAATAAATACTCATTGATCAAAATGACACTAATTGTAACAAAAAAAAAATAAGATTGTTATATAAATCATTCAATTGAAATAATATAATTTACCTCATTCTGTCTCTAAATGAAAGACATCATTAATAACACCTTCGTGAAATGACTAATAGAAAATTTCAAATGATTATGTTAAAATAAATAATAATACACTAAGTAGTAATAATATTTTCGTCAAAGAATCATAAATGAATCGTCTACTTAGAAATTGAAATTGAGTAAAAAGGATTTATAGAAATTGTATTCATTAAAATATTCTTGATTGAACCGTTTCATCAATTGTGCTGAATTTATGCTTGATAGGTAAGTAATTCAAAATGGCATTGCTAATTAAGAATTGCTCAACTCAAGATTATAAATACCAAGATTGTAATATACCTATTTACACACAGAGATTTTAGAAAACACAAATCACACCACGTACCTACCAAGTTAAACATAAACCGTCTTATTACAAAACGAGATCTGACTTTCGACCTATCCTAAACCATTAACCATTCCGTTATTGTATTTTAAACTTTATTCCGACAAACGTCAAGTCCTTAATGCAAAACTGACAACTTAGACTCGGGTTTAACGTCACTTTTTGTGATAAGAACTTTAACTTTGTCGGATAATAGTTCGAAATTTAAAAATGGCTCGATAGTTTAAACCTTGATCTAAAAATAAAACTTCTGTTGTATTATGGCCCTAAGAGTTATTTTTAATTGAATAATCGTTTTTTGAAAAAAGATTATTGAATGAATCAAAACTTGTTACCGGTAAATGACACGAGATTATCTTAGAGATATTTCCAGATTAATAAAGTATAAGGCCTTACACTGTTTGTACACCGCAAAAAGTAAACGGGACACACATAACGAGAACCGAACGTGACGTCTCGTTGAACTTGTGTGGTGGAGACGAGGCCATAGTATTTTTTTTATTGCTAAATGGGTCTAATCTTGACCTCGATTACGCCTGATGGAAAGCGATGGATTAGGTCTATGATGTAACGAGCGTGCCCAAAAGATGCCTGAAGATGCCTGTTCACTCTTGCATTGAAGTTAGATGGATTAAATTTGGAAGGGAACACAGACTCCGTCAGAGAGTCCCACACTTTGGCTGTGCGCATAATTACACGTGGAGGAGAAGCGCTGAGTACGACTGGTCGGGATATCAACCAAGTGTGGATGGTACGCTACAGTACGTCTGGCCGAAGTACAGTCTGTAGAAGACCGACAGGCAAGCAACATTACGCCGAAATGTAAGTATAGCTACTTCGGCGCCGCGCTGTCATCTCATTCTCGTTGACGTCCTATTGATGTAGCGATGGACAAACGGCCCTATTATGTAGGGGCATTCGTGGTACACCGTTCTGAAAAATCTAAATAAAACAATGAATCGACAGTAGCAGAAGAAGCTTGCAGTCAGTCCTCAGTGTAATTCCTCAATAAGCGTCCCATAATCGTACTTATATTTTAACTGTTTGAACAAGGAATAGAATAAATTTATTATGTACACCATATAAATTACAGACATAAATATAGAAACTTTACAATGGGTGACACAATGGGCGGTCTTATCGCTAAGAGCGATCTTTTAAAGACAACCTTTGGATGGATTAAAAACGGGAAGGACAGACAAATACTGTAGGTAGTCTGTGGTGTACCATTTACACAATACAATAAATACATACATAAAGTACTACTAATCTAAATAAACATATACATATACTCGTATATATAATAATAAACATGAAACAGGAGCATAGAAAATATAATGACGATGTTTAAGGAGAGAGAAAGTTCTTAATATTTTAGGACAAACTCCTAATGAAAATGGTCTTGAATTCCAGATATAAGCGTGGACAAAGCGACAGGAGTATTGAAGACAGCACTGGCAGCGTTCTGAGTTTCTAGCTAACTCCATGCAGTGCTAATACCACTACCATCAAACACCAATAATCCGTGCGGCTCATCTCCTCACCGCATGAAGTCAATCACAAGCAACACATGCTCGAACTGGCTCGAGAATTAATTAACGGCTACATCTATCAGGCTGTCATACTGCTTGACGGCTGTTATCTCAATGACACGATTGTCAATAATTGGTCGAAGGTACAGAATAGGTAGGAGCCAGAAGGTCGGCTTCATACAACGAGCGAAAACAGGCGCACGCATAAATAGAGGCGTATTGTTATACGTTGCTAATGTTAGTGGAATGGCTGACCGCCATCCAGACTTGCCTAGTCAGCATTTTACAACTTAGAAGCGATTCTCATTCGGTTTGTAGTCTCTCGGTATGGGTCGGAGGTCCTAAATTCTTCCTATTTCCATTGTTAACAAATACTATTTCCAAGCTCTTTAACCTAATAAACTCTGTTTCCAGTTCATCAAAAGTTTATTTTTTTTTTAAATAAGATTCGGAAACCTCCTATAAAAGTAGGTACGGCGGCGATCTCAAACGAATGTCAGCCGCGAGTGCGCTTCCACGTATGGACCCGTGTCTATGTGTGCGTGCGTTTTTGCTTGTTGTATTGAGCTGAGCTTCTGCATCTATCTATTGTGTGTTGATGGGTGCCTTAGAAACGCACCAATTAAGGTTTCAGAATAATCGCGATATTTCTTGAGGGAAGATGGGGGATATTGAGGCTTTTTGTTTTTTTATTATCAGCCTTCTTGAGCTGATCAATGCTGTTGCCTTTTCTGTGTAAGAAGCGACCTTAACCTGGTTTTATTTTGTTATAAACCTTAACCAAAACTTATACAATTTTGTTTTTAAGAACAAAGCTTTTTATTTTGAAAAATCGGCAACCATTGTTGAAAAAAAAAAATTAATAATAAAAAAACATAAAAAAAACACATAAGCACCTCTTAAATATTTTTTGTCAAAACCTCACTGTAGAGAATAGCTAAAAAAAAATCTGTATGTCTGTTTTTAAAATTTAAGAAATAGCTAAAGGAATAAGTAGTTTTATTAACTTGTATGTGAAAAATTGTCATTATAAAAAAATGTTTAATATGATAATATGAACAAAAAAAAGGAGCTACGTCTGCCAACAAACTGCTTTGCAGTTTGGCAGAGGTAATATATCATGTTTAAAATTATTTATGTGAATAAACACTTATTCATTTTTTTTTTTCAATACTTTTTAGGCTAGTATAAATAAACCACTTCTTATTAGAATGTCAGTTACTCTAATAGCTTTCCAAGAACTTGAAACAATGTCCTCACAAAGAATTTCCTGAGACAAAATCCTATCTTATTATACATGTTAGAAACAGACGAGGCCTTCCATTATTTCTCCGCCATTTAATTGAAGATTCCGCGTTGACATTGACAGACTGACATTTAATCTGTAGGAGCAGTTATTAGTTATGTCAGGCGCAGATCAATGGCTAAATTATGGTCGCTTTCAAGAAAATTATGTTACTCAATCTTGAAGGGTTGATCCTTGAATGGATAAAGGTCTTTTCGTTTAATCTATATATAAATAAAAATGAATCGCCGAAATGTATGTACGCGCATAACTTCCGAACGACTGCACCAAATTGGATAATTCTTTTTTTGTTTTTTTCGGTATTGCCGGGACAAGGTTTGTATGAAAGAAAATTTCAAAAATTCGAAAAAAAATAACATTGTAAACAAGAAAGGTATTTTTATAAATTGTGTATTTTGTCTGTCTTTTTTACATCCACACCCGTATGAGCGTAAGAGACAACGATCTACAAAAGTGAACAAATAAAAACTCGATATATCGTATTTACTGCCGTCGTGTCATTTAGTTTTTAATTTCTTTACATACCAAGACCCCTCCGTGCCTCAGAAAGCACGTTAAGACGTTGGTCCCGGCTATCATTCGTGGATTTTGACAGTCGTTACAGGTCGTCAGAAGCCCGAAATTCTGACAAAGAGTCTTACCAAGGGGTTTCGTATTACCCAGTAACTGGGTTGTGGAGATCAGATAGGCAGTCGCTCCGTGTAAAATACTGGTACTCAGCTGCATCCGGTTAGAGTGGAAGCCGACCCCAAAATAGTTGGGAAAAGGCTAGGCAGATGATGTTGACCGTATTTGCTGCCGGGTAGGCACTGCCAATCTATTCTGTAAGTATCTCACCCTCTGAACTGTCCATAGTGTCATCAGGTGGAACGACAGCTCACTTCTACCTCACCTCACCTAAGTTTTCACGAAGAGATTTTTACAGAAAAGACCGGCTGTACACATACGTACCAGCAAAACAAACCAACATCATAACCCCATACGTCACAACACAACGTTAACAAAAACATTATGTTCTCAGCGCGCGACACAAAAATATATTACAGGGAACAAAGTCGCAAGTCCCGTAACGAAGACTTACACAGATTATGTAGGTACTGTAAAAACGTCGTAACTTATAATAAGGAAAACTGGAATTTGCATTCAGCTTGAAATGTTTCAACGAGATCTCTGGAAAATTAAACAATGCGAAAATTACAGTGACACATTAATCAGGCTTATGCATATCCACCTAGCAAGATATTCTAGAGAGTTTTAGCCAAGTATATATAGGTTGAAATTAAATTCATGGGCATCCTTTTCAGGGGTCATTGTACTCATCATTATGAACAACTTTTACTATGGGACTAAACCTAAAATCGCGAAAAAAAATCAGCTGATCCTTTCATTTATGTTCACATAACTCGTCAAAATGTAGGGAAGAGCAGATTTTTTTTCACGATTTCAGGTTTGGTCCCATAGTAAAAGTTGTTCATAATGATTAGTACAATGACCCCTTAAAAGGATGCCCATGAATTCAATTTCACCCTGTATAGTATGAGCGACACGCGTATACGCGCTGCAAAAGTACCTAACTGCAACGCAGAAAACGCGCCGTCAACGCGCGTATAGAAACGCTCTGTGTATTAGACCCTAGGTCAGTCACATTAAGATGACCGTTATTACAAAAATAATTTTTAACTACATAACATCTTGTCAGGATCCCTCGAACGGGAATGCTGCTGTGTTTATACAGGGTTACTTGTAATTCGAAGTATATCCGTCAGGAGCTGATAAATGCAACAAATTGAAACCCCTATATGTATGGCCGAAATTAAACAGCTTTCGAGATATTTGAATTTTAAGGGTTTTTCGATATAATTCCAAAGAAAAGAAAAAACTATATATTGAATGGGTACCATTAAAAAATAATATTGTAGCTGGCACTTCAATAATACAACATAATAGTTATAAAATAATGAGCGATTTAAGAATAATATTTTACCAATATTTTCATTTTACGCTTGAAAAATGTTTCTAATATCTCGAAAACTATTGAATTTCGACTATACATATGGGGGGTACAATTTGTTGCCCCCCTATCAGCTCCTGGCGGATATATGTCGAATTACAAGTAACCCTGTATATCAACATTTCGGCAGTTACAAGTTCCACTCTCATGTTACCGCAAGCCTTTTGACCTTAATCGAACATAAATCCCAACTCCAGACTACTACTTAGAATTGTCTAATGCTTAAACCACCAATAATAACACTTTCTCCACTCTGAGGAAAGCCCGGGCTTGCACGCCGCTAGACCAACAACGCAGAAAAAATAAGTAAAATGGAGAGCAGTGAACAGTAAAACCTCTGTAAGTTTTAATAAACCCGCAATGGAACAAGTTTGCACTCAACCGGAGACCTGTCATTTAGAACGTGGTTATTTTCTCGACAACTTCTTTGTAACTAGTTTAACACTCGTTTTGCGACACAAACTGTTTTGATGGGTAAGCAGAAGAGGTGGTATTTTTAGTTGGCGACTTAATTTCAGCATTGTGTTGTGGGCTCTATATAAAGATTTAATTCCATGACAGAGGATGGAAAATTATATGGTTTCCAGGCTTTCATTTGTACGGGAAAATCCGTAGGTTCCTACAATAGGAGAGAAACTCCATAGTCCATACACTCTCTAAATAATTTAGTTCTAAACGTGATGCAAAAAACGAAACGGAATAACAACATCGCACCTGTATCCTAAAGGGTTTGGTAGAACTGGGTAGTGCATCCATACTAGGTACTATTAAATTCTAATATTAAAGTCGCTTTTCGTGTGTGTTTATGTAACAAATATGAATACAAAGTTAATAGAATAGAAAATATTTCTAACTTTATAATAAGGAAAATTAATAAAGTCCTCTCTCTTACGTATTTAAAAATTGCTGTGGCCGACAGGATCCATAATTGTTTCTATTATTTTTATTTACCACCTGTAATTGTACATTATGGATTGCAATAAAAAATTTGAGATTTGAGATTACGTTATTCTTCTAAACTATGTACTATGTATTTCGATTTTGGTGCGGATTTCACCATCATTTAGAGAATTTATTCCGGAAGGTTTATGCATAATATTTATAAATATTAAACTAGAAGGGGCTTGTGGCTAAGTAATAACAGCCGCAAGGGTCGAATGATCAGGTTAAGCTACGTTTGCCGCGATTGGTCCGTAGATGGGTGACCATCCTCTGCATCCTCACATATCAATACCCCTCCGTGCGTCTGAAAGCATGTTAAGCCGTTGGACCCGGCTGTCATTCGTGGATCTTTGACAGTCGTTACGGGTCGTCAGAAGTCCGAAAATCTGACAACCAGTTTTAGCAAGAGGTATTGTATTACCCAGTAACTGGGTTGTGGAAGTCAGATAGGCAGACGCTGGAAGCCGACTCCAACATAGTTAGGATAAGGCTAGGCAGATGATGATGATTAATATCAAACAAATGAAATATAATAAAGGAATATCCATGTTTTGACAAGTCGCAAAAACCGTGTGAAGCAGGGGCGGGTTGCTAGTAAAATATAAAGTTAAAAGTTTTTGAGTTTACCTCTGTTAGAGTTCTCTCCCACGCTCCCTAATCGTCCGTCAGTCACTGCTCTAACCGCTTCGCGTTTGACGTTCCGACGCCGCGCCGATAGCTTCACCAAAGAGGCGCCTGCCAATAAATCCACTGTCACTTGCATTGTATCACCTTCGATACCAGGATGCTATGTTGTTGAAGATATAAATTGAGTATTGTTGATGTTGACATGGGTATTCTGTCCGTTATAACATGAAACACGATGATTAAATGGCGTACTATTGAACAGGCCAATGTCCGGTAGTGGACTGCTATATGCTGGCGACGATGGTGTTACATTACTCAAACTCAACTCTTTCAATTAAACCAATTACAGGCACTTTTGAATTGTCAAGGGGTCGGTTAGTCAGAAAGATTCCAAAGCGTAGGTACCTATGGAGAAGAACGGGCAAGAAACTCCATGGTTACTCTTTTAAATCAAAATAAATGTTTACAAAGTCTTGGTTACACCATTCATGTTAAAAATTATACATGTGAGAACGATGCAGAACGTTAAAAGCGTCCATAATAAAAAGACGAGAAAAAAAAGCAATTCAAATATTAAATTAAAATAAGCCATGGCAGCAAAGAGATGACCAGTCCCTACTGACGACGCCTGTTCACGAACATGACGCATGTATTAGCACCATTCAGCTCACTGAAATAATCACTAAGCTTGGTATTTTGGTCTTTTGTTTTATTATAGCAAAATAAAGTTGTTAAACTGATTGTCTCTGAGACTTCTTTTAAAACACATTTATTAAGTCCATTTTGTTTTGTATTAGGACCCACTTGCCCCACAAATAAACATAGTTATATTTCTGTCAATCGTTTGAAAATGACAGAGACAGAGCGATGTTTTAAGAACGTTTAGCGTTTAAATACGTTACATATTTATGATTCAGTAAGATAACCGTCTGATATTTATAAAAGTAAATCATGAACAATTAACGCTTACAATTGCCAGTTAAAAAACACACACACACAAAATTGAAAGATAAAATCTTCGACAAACATAACAATAGACCGCATATTATTTTATTTTTGTATTGTTGTACAGACGCCAGCACAAAAAGCTACTACAATCGGTCAAATTTCTTTAATAGATTTTCAACTTTATTGCTAAAGGTTAAGGTTCAAAGTTGATTGGGAAAATTTGACAGTTTCGGGTAGCTTGATGTGCTGGCGTGTGTACAACAAGAAAGACTTGATCGATCTATGAGTCGTTTACTTACTTATAAATAATTGTGTTCTTTGGCCACAGAATAACTAATTAGTACTTAGCTTTGGCTGAAAGTACATGAAAAATATGTAATTAAGAAATTGAAAACTCACATTCACGGGTCACATTGCTCCTTCACAGATTTGAAAAGCCTTTCGAAAAGCCCTTTATCAACCACGACGTATTTCTGAATAAAAATGCATAAAGTCTAACTAATGAATAAAAAATTCTCCTTCATACCGCAACATTGCACACCAACAAGTAATGAAACAAAAATATTTGCCTTAAGACACCGGTAGAATGAACTTGGGAAGTTAGTTCGCCAGGGAACATTTTATACAAGGCAAAAATGTACTTAGAAGCAGGATGAGCTTTCTTAAGTGTATGGAAGGCTGTAAGTTGTGTTCTCTCTAGGGCTATTTGGGGCTATAAGGTGCTAGTGGCCGTTTATAGTTGTACGGTGAACGTAGGATAAAATCCTGTTTTTCGTTTTATTGGTAGTGGGTTAGATATTGTTTTTCGCAATAACACCAAAACCAATGGAAAAAATATAGTATCATGATTTAACCTTAAAAAATGTCATCATCATCATTTGCCTAGCCTTTTCGCAACTACGTTGGGGTCGGCTTCCAGTCCAACCGGTTGCAGCTGAATGCCAGCATTTTACATGGAGCGACTGCATATCTCACCTCCACAACCCAGTTACTGGGTACCCCTTGGTAAGACTGGTTGTCAAACTTTCGGGCTTTCGGCTTTTAACCTTAAAAATTGTAAAGACAGTAAATATTTTAGGTTGGTTATTCTATAGTAATAAAATTTATTTAAACATTTATTTAGCCCAAGCTACTCAGTTTTCCTACTTGAAGTATAATGACGAAGCATATTAAAAACTATGTAGTTTGCTTGAAACTTTGGGTGGTCAAAAAGTGAAGTATTTGATCTATAATATACAAGAGACCCACACTACTAACCTACACCTTTTTACATCACTGCTCGTCCTTTCGGGGAACCGAGGATGTTAACATAACACCCTTCGAGAAGTACTTAAGCAGTTACGATTTAAAATCCGATTCAAAACTTTGATCTCTGATTTATTTAAATCAACACCAAGTACTGCTCATTCCGTCCTTCATCCCTACAACCATAACTGACAAAAAAGCCAGTTCACGCTCACTATAAGAAACTTTACGACTTAACAATGGTGTTCATAAAGATACAACAGCGAACAGTTGTAGCGAGCAATGAAAAAGTTGCGGAGAGATTGCGCGGCAATAAAACCGTTACAACTCAGAGATAACAAGAAAACCAACAATGGACACGTTCCGACCACGCCATGAGAATGGACGAGGAAAAAATTGAGACCTTTGTTGAAATTAAAGGTTCTGTAGATGGAAGAAAATAATTCTTTACAAAGAGCGAATGGCGGACTTCTTCTTAGCGTATCGACGCAAAAAGTTTAAATATTTTTGGTCCAAAGTTCAGCTGCGTGAACTCCGCTCATCATCATCATCATCATCAAGCGCACAGGTGACAGGGCATGCGGCGCAGGATGGAAGGTGGGGCATCCTGGCTTATCAGCGTTGCTATTGCCATTACTGGCTTACTTGTCCATTTACCACAGAAGAAGCTATTTACTCGTAAACCTCGTTAGGAAAAACTTTTTCAACTATGAATACACATAGGTATTCCTAATAGCAGCTAAACTCTATTGGTATACTTACATCTAAATAAGTAGCAGGGGCAGCTTCAGTCATAAGTATGTGGTACTCGTAGTAGTACTTTTCTGGACGAGAGAGGACTACTCTATGTCCTTTCTTCAACTACACAACTCAATTCAATTGATTCTCAACGGTCACGCGGAACCCTAGAAAATCAGCCATTTCGCCGAGTTTAACCGTCTCGTTTAGACTGTATTGTGACTGTCGCCGGCTCCAGCAATTCCCCTTAGTCAATAACTCGCTCCAGCCAAATTTGGCCACTTTCGCTCTAGTAGTTTCTAATAAACATCGCCTACTGTGGTTTCCTGTAGTTGTGGTGCAGAGAAAATTATTACCTACCCTAATAAACCCAAGTCCTTTTTTGTTTTGCTTTTCAACAAACTGGATTGTCCTTTCATCTGGTTCTTAAGTCAGCTACATGCTCCTGTAAATATTGGTAATGTCTACTACTATAGTTTTTAAGTGTTCATCTTGGTACAGTCAGCATCAAAAGTCGATTAACACTATAATTTTTACATGTTATTAAATTGACAACAATTTTTTTCAATAAACTGATTTTTAGCTTTTCACATAATAGACAAGAGTATATATTCTTAAAAAATTTCTTCTGCTGCAATTTTGAACAAATATTTTGCTCAATAACTAAGATTAAAAAAACTGAAGTGTTAATCAACTTTTGATGCTGACCGTACCTATTGTGATCTGTACTGTAAATATGAAATTGTATTCTGAAATAAAGATATTACTATTATTCAAAACAGCTTGATAACTTAAAATATCGTACTATTTTGTCTTTAAAAAGGATCCAACTAACTCTAGTGTCTCTATAATAATACAAATAAGTGAAAGAGAAACAAATTAAATATCTTGACTTAGCACACGAGATTGTTGACATGTGGGATGTGAGATCGGCTGCTGTCATTGTGCCGATTATTGTATGGGCTAATGGCCTGATGGCCGAAATCCTAGATCAACATATATCAAGGCTCTCGTTAGCGGTTGGATCAAGGGCCTGATTCAGAAGGCAGTACTCCTCGATACGGCTCGTATTGTGAGGAGATTCCTGTCTCTGGAACCCTAACCACCGGTAGCTTGGACCCTGCTCCCGACATCGGCCGACTTCCTATTTTTATACTTTTTTGATGTTTTTTGTATAAAAATATTTTAAAATGTAATTAATAATGAGTAAGTTATTAAACGCACAATGTTCCATTTGAAGGACTAAGTGCGGAAACCAAACCCATAACCTAGAACATACAATATAAATAAACGAGATATAAAATAATTATTATTATTTAAAATGCTTTCATTAATCCCGCCCGCGTTAAGTTTTCACAGGCATATTTTTTTAGCCAGCCATAATAGTGATAAAATCTTATCGCATATTTTATGCATATGTAGGTATTTATAAAACAATTAACTTTCGGTTCATACATGTCTTTCTATGCCACGATAAAATTCCCCTCATCAAATCGTATTACAGCAGTGTTTTATTTAAGTACTAGCAGCGCCCCGCGGTTTCACCCGCATAAGTATCGACTCCGTGGAAGTATTGAGATAAAAAGTAGCCTATGTGTTAATCCAGAGTGTCAGCTACCTCCATACCAAATTTTATCAAAATTGGTCCAGCCGTTTGTGCGTGAAGAAGTAACAAACATACAAACACTCACAAACTTTGGCCTTTACAATATTAGTGTGATTTCTTAACTCATCATTTAAACTTCCTGCCCTGGTCCCAAGTTACTTGGCGCAACACGTTTCTTCTTCAATTCTCCTCTGTCAACCGACTCGCTATCATTCACTCCCTTTTTCTCTTTATTTATTCCTTACCTACCTAAATAAACGAATTTGTTGTGGTAATAAATCTACTTGGTATTTTAAACTAGTAAAATTTCGTGTAAACGGTGGCATGGAGTTGCGACAGAATGTGCTTTATTCCGCGACAGGTCGCCGGAGAAATTGTTTCAGAGACAAATGCTGAGTTTCTGTTAGAACATTTTGTGCTAGAGATTTGTTTCGTATTTTCGTCAGACTTACTTAAATTTTTCGTGTTATACAGGGTGAAATTGAAAACATGCGACAAATCGAAATGGGAGATTGTACTCATCATTATGAACAACTTTTACTATGGGACCAAACCTAAAACAAATCAGCTGTTCCCTACATTTTGACGAGTTATGCGAACAATGTAGGGAACAGCTGATTTTTTTTTCGCGATTTCAGGTTTGGTCCCATAGTAAAAATTGTTCATAATGATGAGTACAATCTCCCATTTCGATTTGTCGCATGTTTTCAATTTCAACCTGTATAACACATCTATTGTAAAATTTCTACGTGCACGTACTTACATAAGAATTCCATCTTTTATTAGGAACTCTATTATTCATCTAAATAAAATATTAAAACTATAGGCTATAACAACATTTTAGGTCCTTTCCGTCGACTTTCCCTCTACAGACAGCCTTATTTTCCACCTTGTATATATGTAGTTCTTTCTCTTCACCGCATCCGGCGACAGCGAACCAGACTATATTTCCTTGCGTGAGCTCTCTAATGAATATAAAGGCCAAATTGATGATACCAACTATATGATCCTGTATACCGTAAGAGTCGTTTATTTTGTGCCTCCTTACTTTTACGCCGCTTGACTCTCTATAGACACACTCGCCCTAAAGAACACAATTAAACCAATATAATTTACAAACCGTCTGTAAATCCATCCTTTTGAGCCGACTTTCAACTCGTAACATGTCTATTGTTGGGAATAACAAAAGATCGTTCATAATAAAGTAGCTGCGGTAAGTCGTTGGTGAATACTTCGATGGATCCACGAGTGGTTTATTTGAGTTCACGGTCTATAAATATTATAAATTAAACTCGCTTTTCGTTTGTCTGTTTGACTGCGTTGTTATTCTAAACGATTTCGATGCGGTTTTCACCATCGTTTAGAGAATTTATTCTAATAGGTTAATGTGTATAATACACTAGCTTAATTAGCTTACCCACTTACTGCCTATCTGACCTCCACAACTCAGTTACTGGGTTGTGGAGGTCAGATAGGCAGTCGCTCCATGTACTTAATGGTATTCAGCTGCATCCGGTTAGACTAGAAACCGATCCCAACACAACGTATGGAACAACTTTTTTATAATCGACGAAAACTTTCTACGCTAGAGGTTCTAGAATCATATGCTGATGCATGGTTACATGGTTACAGTTTGCGCAATGGTTATTTTTTTCCTATAGATGATTAATCCGGTCAAGCACCGCGCGTCGCCTATTGGCGACGAAACAATAGAAAATCAATTGTGTCTCATTAGCGGAGCTCGACAGATTAAACTAATATTCATAAAAAAAACTCGACGAAGAAATCTCTTCTGTCAAATCGAATAAATATAAGGGTATTTGATATTGTGGTCCAGGGTTCGATCCCAAGACTAAGAGGCCATTAATGTTTTCCATTAGGAATTTCTCAGTAGCGGTGTCCGGATTTGTCCCCGGTTAATGGATCTAGGATGGATGACTTAAACATAACCGGCGAAATGTCGCATAGTGGTAGTTGGCGTCAAGTACAGTCGACCTCACGTCGATGGTAACACTTTGACCTTGAGCTGGCCTAGCCGTAGCACGAAGTTGCAGTAGCATAAGAGGCCAGATTATATTGGTTTTGTTACAATTGACGCGCGGCCTACTGCACTAGACTATTATAAGATCACGTTTCCTTTCGATGTATCCCTTTAATTTGATGTTGGCGTTCAAAAGCTCACTTTGCTATTTCCAACGCCTGGAACTCATATCCATCCTGCCAAAAAAGCAGATCCGTTACCCACAGATCACTCAAACTATACCTTAATATTTACAACGCAATCACAAAATCATAAAAACAATACATTAGCAGAACTTATTCCAACAACGTTTTCAGACGAACTCTCAATTAAAAATTTATAAAAAAGTTCAATCTTGAACTTTGAACGGTCGTTCAAAGTTCTTGAACTAAGTTTAAAAAGTTAATGATATACGTTAATCTGGGCTTTAGTAATGCCGACGGGAACAATAGAGCGATTTGGGATAGTTATCGAAGCAGCCTATTGTTTAGCGCGGTCGTCGAGCTCGGGACCTTCAGATGATTAATGATTTCTATTTCAAACTTCACTGTTCGGTATTAGGTCATTGTACTACAGTAACATCTGTATTGTCTACGGTAATCTTAGTCGTCGTATAAGATGCTCATTGCTGGGAAACATTGATGTATGAACGTAAACAAAGCAAAAGGAGTATGTATGGATGTAGCAGGCGACGTTCTGTAGTTTCTACCAACCCCCATGGGAAGAAGGCGTGAGTTTATGTACGTAAACTGCATTCGCGGTTTATTTGCAAAAATGTAAATAAATATAAGTTTATAGAAAAATAACTTTACATCCTACACAATAAAGTTCAGTTTTCGTTACAATTTCAAACATTTTTATAACATTTTCAATAGTGCTAGTCACTCTGAAATCAACTTAATGGACGTTAAAATAAAGTTGAAATTTGTTTAACTTGAAATAATATTAATTTGAAACATCAGTTCGAATAGACTTCGCTGGGAAAAAACCTCACTGTAGGTTTGTACAAATCTTTGCAAAGCTTCTCACAACCATACGATTTGGAAAGTGAGCTAAGTGTAGTTCCGCTGTACTTACGAAGGAAATATTTGGCTTATAAATTCTGTCTAAAGTCAATGTCTATAGAAAGTAATTTAACTTGCCAGTTATTAGAGAACCTCTACGCTCTTCGACATAATTGTTATTGGAAAAATAAAAACATTCCTTTATTAGTATCAGTTATGAATGAGGTTAAAGAGTTACAGGTGGCTTCCTCCTGTCCATTATTAATGTATACTTTACGAACATGGATGACTAATATTAATGTAAATGAAATAATTTTAGTAAATTTAGAATCATTAAAAAAACCTAAACGTTCTTACGATAGTAATGTATTAAAATATGAAATAATTAATGAATTATATATAAAGTACAGTGGTTGGTTTCACATATTTACAGATGGGTCGAAGAGTGCAGAAGGTCATGGGTCTGCATATTATATACCTAATATAGATATAAGCACTCAGGATAATTGTTTTAAAATAAGTGAACCTACATCCATTATGACGTTGGAACTCATTGCGATCTCAGAGGCTTTGACTTATGTAATTAATCATTGTGGATATAAAAATGTCGTCATTTGTACAGACAGCAAAAGCTCATTACAACATATAGCTCGATGCGCCTCTGGCCACAGAGGTGCATCGATAGCTTATGTTATTTTATCTAAAATTGATGAAATTACTTTAAAAGGCATCCAACTGAGGTTGCAATGGGTTCCATCGCATATTGGGTTGCGGGGCAACGAAGAGGCTGACACGTTGGCGAAATTAGCGGCTAGGAATGGAAAAGAAATAAATATTTTATTAGATTATTCAGAATTTTTACCAAAATTTAAAAATATATGCTATGATTATTGGAAAGAATATTTTAATAAACGGTCATTAGAGAAGGGTTTATGGTATAAAACCATACAGTGTGAACCTCTTCGCGTGCCCTGGTTTATGAATAATAATATTAGTAGAAAACTGATTGTTACTGCTCTTAGACTCAGATCTGGACGCATTCCATGCAAAAAATTTGCTTTCATGATGAAGAAAATCCCATCACCCAATTGTGAGGAATGTGGAGTTGTCGAGGACCTGCAACATTTATTGGTGGAATGTGTCCAATATGAGACCAGTAGAAATAATTTAGTAAGGTCCCTGAATTTGAACAGAACTGATGTAGGCATGTTCCATACAATTCTATCCCAACCAAATGGTGATGATGCGAAGGGTTTGTTCAAATTCATGGCCCACGATCTGTGAAAGTACAATTGTTTAGGATACGATGGGACTGGCATACGCTGTGCGTAAAAGCCCCTATAAATAAATAAAGAAAAAAAAAAAAAAAAAAAAAAAACCATACGATTCGCTGTCGGATTCGATGGTAAGGTTTGTTTAGGGGGTCACATTATATATGTCGCCGCAAGAGTTTCTTCCTTACTCCAATTTATCACAATCATGATAATTACGCCCTCTGCGGGATATTCTTTCAATCAATACAAAGTGTTAATATAAACTTCTGCAAGAGATCGGCGCCATCTATTGGCTTCTTTGTGAATTAGATACACCTATTATTGTTTTAAAATTCATTATTAAATTAATTCTGAAGTTCTCGGTAAAACTACAGTTACAATTAAAAGGGAACATTTATTGAATGACTTTTCAAATCAAATTATTAACAATTCCACATTTTACATAGTAAATTTTGTTTATGAATTTTCGTCACCCAATAAGATAAGATTTATTTTCTCACCACAATATTACAAAATACATATTACATGGTATCAGATCGGAGTCAGACAACATTTTAATATTGTGGGAGACTGGTTCCCAAACTAAGCTCAGAACACTACAAATATTCCACCCATAAGTACAATGTTTTGCGTGTGTTACATTGCGCACTACCGGAAACAGCAAATTGTAACACCACAAATAAAAGCTGTTTCCCAGAAAGTATTTGTGTGCAATGTTACACAGTTTGATGTACAAAATGCGTAGTTGACAACGATATGATGGGTCTTTTTACACCCTACCCCACCCTTTTGAAGCTAGTCCTACTGACAGGTATACAAAGAAGAAATGGGTATGTGAAAAAAATAACAAAGTTTTCTTAAGATTGACAGACAGGTGGAAATAAAAAGAATACTCTTTATCACAAATCACAAACAATATTATATACGTATTATGTATTTTTTACAATTTCCTGTTAGTCTCATACTTAGGGGGATGTAATGCGCGGTTTTATTGCTACAGACGATCTTTTAACAAACGTCCTTAACGTTACGCAAAGCCGCCATGTTACGTTATTTAAAAAAAATCTTTGCTGCTCGATTTCCTTAGCCTCACACACAGCACTCCACGTCTGAGCCCAGTGGTTCCCCTCCATCTAACACTACGTACTCTCAGCACATTTCCATTATCCCGGCCCCTTTGCCCCAGTTCCCGCCCCCCGCCCCCCGCCGAGCTGTAATTAAATATCAAATGCGGAACCTTCCACCACTTCCCTCATTATAGTTTTTAATTATTTTAGTTACAGGATGCCGTGGTATCGGTCACTTTTTAGTTTAAATGTTCTGTTGTGTTTTATGAGGTTTTTTATATCGAATTAACGATGATTTTTCAATCTTGCGTTAACTTTTAACGGACGAATGAATAAGACATTTTGACATCTTATTAGTATTGAAAAAATGTTACACTGCTGTAGGTATGTTATATTGCTAAAGGTGTTAAAGTTATCTGACCGTAAAATAATCAGTGCCTTATAATATGAATCAAGTAGAATGTTTATTACTTTGTTTAATGTCTCGTTTCATAAAGCAAAACAACAATAAGTTGCAAGTAGAGAGGACAATACGAGTATTATTCATCTTACATAATTTATGTATGCCACTGTTTTGTAGGTATACTTACATATTAAATACAAAATTCATTCTCAAAAACCTATCTTTACAATTCTAAATTCTAACGTCTCCCAATTATGCATTAGCTTAGTTAAAATATTGCGTCAGATAAATTTTACCAGACAGTGGCGAGACAGTTGGGTCGACGACCTCACAAATTCCGTTTTGAAATTGTAACTTGTAAGGAATCCGATTTTCAAATGAACACTGAACTTTTTAGAATTGTTCTCAGGGAGGAATTCAAAGGACTGTCAACTACAACTGTCTCGTAACTTATATCAACTTAGGACAAACCTAGCCTTGGTGTCATGATAATGCACATAAGAAGTTAGTTGTGTAGAAAGACAGTTACGAAGTCTCGTTTGTGTAGTTTTGCATGTGTATGTGTAACACATACAGGAAAGAAAGAAATAAAAAAGTCTTTTATGGCATTTTTAATCCCGCATTCTTTTGACATGGAGCACAGCAATGATTCTTCGAATTCAGGTTCAAGAGGTAATACTTAGTTGTCTTTAGTTGGTACACACGGCTTTACATAAAGCTATACACTTCCAGTTCTAGTTGACCTCGTATTGTATAGGTTTTTCGTACAATCAGAGGTCAGCTTATACTGGTTATGTATAGCTTGATGTGTAGCCGTGTGTACGAAGCTTTCTAAAAAAAACTAGTATTACCAAGCAACCTTTGTATTCTCCGCCCACTTCTCAAAAAGCAATTACAAAATTGAACCCCGTTTCGTTAAACTAAAAGTACCAATATTAAAGTGGCTTTTGTGAAAAACTTATTCCAATTATTGTAAAAAACTATTAATTAGGGAACTTTTTCATTGTCTCCGACCTTTGTGTCGAGAGCGACTTTCGTAAGTATGGACATAGTTTATGAAATAAGCATTTCTTTTGATACATTTTCATAATTCTTGAGAGGGACTTGTGGCTAAGTAATAACAGCCGCACGGGTCGATCGATCAGGTTAAGCTACGCTTTCTGCGGTTAGTCCGTGGATGGGTGACCATACTGACCATCTTTACATACCAAGACCTCCGTGCCTCGGAAAGCACGTTAAGCCGTTGGTCCCGGCTGGTCGTTACGACTCGTCAGAAGCCCGAAAGTCTGACAACCAGTCTTACCAAGGGGTTTCGTATTACCCAGTAACTGGGTTGTGGAGGTCAGATAGGCAGTCGCTCCATATAAAATACTAGTACTCAGCTGCATCCGGTTAGACTGGAAGCCGACCCCAACATAGTTGGGAAAAGGCTAGGCAGATGATGACCTATTCATAATTCTGTCCCAAATTCTTTAATAGTGGATCTAATTTTCTGACTCCCTTACAGTCAAAGGAGATTTGATATTTTCAACAGACCAATTTTTTTTAAACTGTACCGGGATAACATGGAACTTCAGTTGCATTTATGTATTTAGACGTAGTATCGACGGAGAATATTGCATTGCACAAGTGTGATTACTATGTATCTACTATAAAGCGACCATTTACTGAGCACGTCTTTCATTGACTTGAATTTAACCTGGCGGCTGAGAGTATGTTGAAGAGAGAGTATGTTGGATCATTTAGTTCCCTTCAAAATGGTTGAGCTGAATGGTGTTGACCCATATATGCTTGACGCATGTATCGTCGGTATGTTTGTCACTAAATCGTTCTTACATGTACAATTTAATATTTTGTAACAATATTTTGAATTAAAGGAGTGTCTCTGGTCTTTCATGCCCATTTTTCTCCATAAAAACCTACTAACTACGTTTTGGATTGGGCACCTAGCTTCATCTTTCCGACTTACCGAACCCTTGATAATTCAGTAGGACCTGTAATTGGTTTAATTAGAATGAATACTTTGAGTTTCAGTCGGAATAGATGATTGCAATATCTTATTATAGCTTAGAAGGGTACCACAGTCCTCAAGACGTAAGTCAATTTAAAGTCGAAGTTAAACTATAAGGTACCGCTCCTTAGTGAACATAAATCTTAGGGTAACTTACTCTATTGAATAATCCATACTATAATACTATAAATTCGAAAGTAACTCTGTCTGTCTGTCTGTTTGTCTGTCTGTATGTTACCTTTTCACGCTTAAACCACTGAACGGATTTCGATAAAATTTGGCAGAGAGAAAGTTTGAGTCCTGGGAAAGGACATAGGACAGTTTTTATTCCGATATTCCCACGAAATCGACACAAATGCGGGTGAAACCGCGGGACGCTGCTAGTAGGATATATTTTATGTTAAACCAAAAATATTCACGCGGATGAAGTTGCGGGACAGAAGACGCAGAACCTACCTGCACAATTCAATAACTAGTACAATGCGACCGTTAGAATTCAGTGTTCATCCTCTATAACATGTACGATTTATGTTATCCACAAATCATCCCAGTTATGGCGGGGGTAATCCTAAGGGCATTCGTTTACTCCATGGGACATCAAACTTAACGTTCAATGCCGTTTTTATGGGACATAAAACTCAAGACATCTATGTATTAGCGACATCGTAGGTTTATTATATCCAAGATAAAAAAAAAAACTGGTTGCACTCCGGGAGTGCCGGCAGAAGTGAAAACATGAATATTAACGTTGAAATAAATCAATTATGAATTGAATTAATATAACTAATTTTTTTCCACTATTTCTGCGTCATTTTTTTTATAAATCGATGCACTTTGTTCAATTTCCATATTTGAAACACTTTATATTCACGAATTTTACGAATACACAGCGGTGTAGCTACACAGACGGTCGAGCCATCAGCTGTCCATCCATCCATCCACATCCACGTCCACCATCACCGTCACCGTTACCGTCACCGTCACCGTCACCGTGACCGTCACCGTCACCGTCACCGTCACCGTCACCGTCACCGTCACCGTCACCGTCACCGTCACCGTCACCGTCACCGTCACCGTCACCGTCACCGTCACCGTCACCGTCACCGTCACCGTCACCGTCACCGTCACCGTCACCGTCACCGTCACCGTCACCGTCACCGTCACCGTCACCGTCACCGTCACCGTCACCGTCACCGTCACCGTCACCGTCACCGTCACCGTCACCGTCACCGTCACCGTCACCGTCACCGTCACCGTCACCGTCACCGTCACCGTCCCCGTCACCGTCACCGTCACCGTCACCGTCACCGTCACCGTCACCGTCACCGTCACCGTCACCGTCACCGTCACCGTCACCGTCACCGTCACCGTCACCGTCACCGTCACCGCCACCGTCACTGTCACCGTCACTGTCACCGTCACCGTCACCGTCACCGTCACAGTCACCGTCACCGTCACCGTCGCCGTCACCGTCATCGACACCGTCACCGTCACCGTCACCGTCACCGACACCGTTACCGTCACCGTCTCCATCACCATCACCGTCACCGTCACCGTCACCGTCACCCGTCACCGTCACCGTCACCGTCACCGTCACCGTCACCGTCACCGTCATCACCGTCACACCGTCACCGTCACCGTCGCCGTCACCGTCACCGACACCGTCACCGACACCGTCACCGTCACCGTCACCGTCACCGACACAGTCACCGTCTCCGTCACCGTCATTACCGTCACACCGTCACCGTCACCGTCACCGTCACCGTCACCGTCACCGTCGCCGACACCGTCACCGCCGACACCGTCACCGTCGCCGTCACCGTCACCGTCACCGACACCGTCACCGTCACCGACACCGTCACCGACACCGTCACCGTCACCGTCACCGTCACCGTCACCGACACCGTCACCGTCACCGTCACCATCACCGTCACCGTCACCGTACCGACACCGTCACCGTCACCGTCACCGACACCGTCACCGTCACCGTCACGGTCACCGTCACCATCACCGTCACCGTCACCGTCACCGTCCGTCCGTCCGTCCGTCCATCCATATATCCATCCACCCATCCATTATCGTGTCTCACTTGGTTCACTTCGGTTGGCGCCGCCGTAGAAAGAGGGGTGGGGGAGGGGGGAATCTCTCCTGACGGTCACGTGTCCTGACGCGAGTTTAACATTTTTTCCCCAGTACAAAAAGTGTTCAACGCCGCTAAAGAAGTTTTCACTTCAAAAAATATGTCGCTTTTGAATTGGTAGTATTGATTGCGTGGTGCTGTGGCCATCGAAGTTATAAGTAGAAATGTTGGAAACTAAAACACGAGAAACTTACAGCTACTCAACTCTGTGTAGTTTTTTTACATTGGTATATTAGAAAAACTTTTTTACAAAAAAAAAAACAACCGACTTCAAAAAAAAAACACTACAAAGTGAAAAATAACTTTAATTTCGGAAGTCGGTGTCGTTGGTTCAGTATTTTCGTTTTTTGACACCGACTTCCGAAATTAAAGTTATTTTTCACTTTGTAGTGTTTTTTTTTTGAAGTCGGTTGTTTTTTTTTTTGTAAAAAAGTTTTTATTTTTCACTTTTTAGTTGTACCTACCCCACACAAATTCAATTAATACTAGTGCATTGAAGAATTGAAGACACGACTCGAAGAATCATCAAAATTCACATAGAAATGCCGGAGAGGCAGTACATTTATGCATGTAACTTCGTACATAAGAATAATTACCTAATGTATTATATACTAAAACCTTCCTGAAAGTATGCAGATTACACTAATGAAAGAATTATCAAAATCGGTTCAGTAGTTTTTGAGATAATCGCGGACATACAAACATACATACATACATACATACATACATACATACATACATACATACGGGTCGAATACAGAACCTCCTTTTTTAAAGTCGGTTAAAAAGTTCAGAAATCTTCACTTTTCTACTTTAGAAATCAAGTTATCACATAGCACTTGGGTACGCATTCAAACATTATCAATGAAAATCTGCATATTACAAGTAAATCCCTCACAATTTATGGATAGAGGCTTTATTAAACTATAAAAATGAAAATAGGCGTAAAATGAGGTCGGTTAATCGTTCCGCATAATAAAACGCTGAAGTAATTGTGTCGTATAGCGCTAATAAAGTTTCGTAATTAACGTAAATAGTTTTCTTTGTTATGAAGCGACGGCCAAACTGTAAAGTCCTCAACTCGGTGGGTAGTTTAGTAATTTTATCAAGTTTCTTTACCGAAACTGGTGTCGTGAAACTATCAGTACTAAGTGAAGTTTACGCTTCTGTAGTCGTAGCCGCGTCACGGCGCTACGGGCTACGGCGTAGCGCTACGGGCTACGGCGTAGTGTGATCGTGTATAAAAAGGAATAGAACATCTGTGTTACGTACAGTAGTTATGTACAGTACGCAAGTGATAGGTATCGATATTGAAACTCGACAAAGTGAAAAAGAAATTAATTTGACGATTTTTGAAGTGAAAACTTCTTTAGCGGCGTTGCACACTTTTTGTGGTTTATTCCCATCTCGGCACCTTCCCATCTCGGCACCCATGAATTTATTTATCTTGTCTAAGAAAAATTCCCATTTTGGCACCCTCTCATGAATCATTTTAAGGTACACAAAAAGAAACGGAAACACAGTATCAGTATAGTGAGTAAATCAACTTTATTATTTATTAAATCATTTTTGTTTCTTTTTAAATTACCATTTTCACAGACAAGCCCTTGAATCGCTTTTTAGAGGCTCCTTTATCTCTACCTTGGCAGTAACATAACAAATTTTAAAATATATGAAAAATTCACGGTTCGTAGGAATAATTGTTTTAAAATCTTTCCAGCAATTATGTAAAAACATATTACAAAAATCAACAGTTATTATGTACAATTAACGTTTAATCAGTATAACCGGGACGTAGGCAAAAGGGCGTCCATACTTTGAGGACTTTCATACTGGTACTAAATGATACGAGTAGGCTTGATTACGCGTTCACTGTACAGTCATAGCAATTAGCTGATCCCCTTTGCAATTCTTTTATATTTTATTTACTTCGCTCAAATAAATAAAATATAAAATTATTGCAAAGGGGGTCAGCTAATTGCTATAACTCGCTGTACATTCATTTTCAATCTTAATTATCACATAAATCGGAATTGTATGTACGAGGCGAAAGAGATAGCCAGAAAATATGACACTTACTTGCTTACTTATTACTTGCGTATTTTTTCTTAAGTCCCATGAAAGTATATTTTACTTTGTCCACTAAACACTAAAAATTTTAAATTAAAATTATTTTATAGGTACTTTTTTTTTTAATTTTTTAGTTTTGAGTCAATTTGATTTACTCACTATACTGATACAGTGTATCCATTTTTTGATGACTGTACTTAGCAACGACTAATGACGGAGTGCCGAGATGGGAATTTTTCGTAAAGATGATAAATTAATTCATGGGTGCCGAGATGGGAAGGTGCCGAGATGGGACTAAACCCTTTTTGTAATGGGGAAAAAATGTTAAACTCGCGTCAGGATACGTGACCGTCAGGAGAGATTTCCCCCCCCCCCCCCCCCCCCTCTTTCTACGGTGGCGCCAACCGAAGTGAACCAAGTGAGACACGATAATGGATGGATGGATGGACGGACGGACGGACGTCGGACCGTGACGGTGACGGTGACGGTGACGGTGACGGGGACGGGGACGGTGACGGTGACAGTGACGGTGACGGTGACGGTGACGGTGACGGTGACGGTGACGGTGACGGTGACGGTGACGGTGACGGTGACGGTGACGGTGACGGGGACGGTGACGGTGACGGTGACGGGGACGGTGACGGTGACGGTGACGGTGACGGTGACGGTGACGGTGACGGTGACAGTGACGGTGACGGTGACGGTGACGGTGACGGTGACGGTGACGGTGACGGTGACGGTGACGGTGACGGTGACGGTGACGGTGACGGTGACGGTGACGGTGACGGTGACGGTGACGGTGACGGTGACGGTGACGGTGACGGTGACGGTGACGGTGACGGTGACGGTGACGGTGACGGTGACGGTGACGGTGATGGTGACGGTGACGGTGACGGTGACGATGACGGTGACGGTGACGGTGACGGTGACGGGGACGGGGACGGGGACGGTGACGGTGACGGTGATGGTGGACGTGGATGTGGATGGATGGATGGACAGCTGATGGCTCGACCGTCTGTGTAGTGTAGTAGCCACACTGCTGTGTATTCGTAAAGTTCGTGTATATAAAGTGTTTAAAATATGGAAATTGAACAAAGTGCATCGATTAATGAAAAAAGTGACGCAGAAATAGTGAAAAAAAAAATTTGTTATATTAATTCAATTCATAATTGATTTATTTCAACGTTAATATTCAAGTTTTCGCTTCTGTCGGCACTCCCGGAGTGCAACCCGTCTTTTTTTTTTTTTTTTTTGTATGGTCATCGACCGCTATTAGTGTATTAACATGAAATATCAGTTTTTTTTAAGTGAAAATTTATATAGGCGCGTTGGGCATTTTTTTAGACGAAAAAAGAACTATTGAATTCACGCCACTGTTACCGTAAGCATCACCGCTTCCGATGTGTTCGGCTGTCCTCGGGATGTACTCGGTTTTAATTTATATCCGATATTTCAGTCAATGATGGCAAAGTATTCGGTTTATATTTTGTTTTCGCTTTTGTCGGCACTCCCGAAGTGCCATTTTTGTATAAATTTGAGAGACGATTGTTATCGATAACTAAAAACGATAAAACATATTTTCGCACCTCATACTACTTCAAGTAACAAAACTAACAGCGATCGTTAACCCCTAAAAATAAAACATCAAATCTTTTTATTTTTATTTTATCGTGTGTCACATCACGTCTGCAGAGTTTGGCTAGCTAATTTAGTTTGACCCTGTATATCATGTATCGTCATTCAATCTTTTTCAAACTCCTAATTGTGTCGTTGTCATTTCTTTGTCAACAAAGTGAAAGGACAAAATTAATTTCAGCACTTCAATCAATCAACTCAGCCTATCGCAGTCCACTGCTGGACATATGCCTCTCCCAGACTGCGCCACAACACCCTGTCCTCCGCCTTCCGCATCCAGTCTACCCTAGCCACCTTCTTTAAGTCGTCCGTCCATCACCACACTACGCTTGCCGGTATGCGGTCTCCACTCCAGGACTCGTCTGCTCCACCGGCCATCAGTCCTTCGACAGACATGGCCAGCCCACTGCCACTACAGTTCTTTTCAGCACTTATTTAGCCCAAAATGCACATATAAAACCTCCATAACCTGTTTTGTTCTTGTTGTTGTTGGCAGAAACCTCCAGAGAATCCAACCGCCCAACTTAAAAAAATACAACCTAATTATCCAGGTTTAATTTAAAATTTCGACCTCTATACTCTTGGTTTTAATTTAACCAAAACTGTACCGCAGACTTAAATGTACCAGATCTTTATTCAAGTACAACAAAGGGTTTAATCGTGTGGAAACTATTGTTGGTTTCAAAATAAAACTGCCTCGGCTTAAATCTGTACATTAGCTATCCTAAGCACAGTCGGTTTGGTGCCGTAAGGAGCTCGTTGAAACCGCGAGTACGAAACATTAGAGTAAGTATGTTTATTGTTATTTTAAATCTCTACAAAAGTGGTGATAAGAGTATTCGCAAAAATGTTTGTCGTCCTGGAAGTTAAGAGACATGGTTCTCGTACACATAGGCATGGCCGTCTGATGGAGGAAAACATAATGAAGAAAGCACGACTTACAGTAATCTGAAGGGCAATTCTCGTAATTTCAAGAATGTTCACACTCTGATCTCAGTCTCAATCTGTCAAAAATGCCTCTAATTTCCGTGCATTTTTGACATTCGTTTGTCGCCGAGATGAGACTGCGACTAGATTTTGAACGTTTTAAATTACGAGAATTGGCCTTCTGATCTCAGTCTCAATCTGTCAAAAATACCTCTAATTCCCAACATTTTTTCGACAAGTTTTTGACATTCGTTTGTCGCCGAGATGAGACTGCGACTAGATTTTGAACGTTTTAAATTACGAGAATTGGCCTTCACATCTCAGTCTCAATCTATCAAAAGTTACATACCGGTCAAAATCATAACCCTCCTTTTTGCTTCGCCGTAGTCGGTTAAAAAGTACCTCTAATTTCCCTGCATTTTTGACATTAATTGTCGCTGAAATGAGATTGCGACTAGATTTTGAACTTTGTCATTTGTCTGTATCTACAGAGGCATCTGCCATACAGTGGGGCAAATATGATGGAATATGGGCATAAAAGAAAGGTACTGTGTAAGATTCAGTTTAATATTTATTTCAAAACGACCGGAGACACACCATCACCACACGCTTATCAGAGAGAAAAGGGGCCATGACAGGTAACAAACTGCTGTCATAGTAATATTTAACACGTTTACGAAGTCAGTACATTGGATTGCGTTACCAGAGGTCATCATCAATTACCAACAACATATGTCTAAGATTAAGAAATCGTCATTCCTGTAAACTATTTCAATCTTTAAACAGACTCCGGATCCAGGTTGGCCGAAGCAAGGAAAACCTGTTCAGGTGGAGGTTTATAGACGACTACTCGTACGCCTTAGATTGTAAATGTGGAGCTGTTCCACAAGCGATAGGACACTTAATATCGTGTCCTGTGTGTCCTGTCAGCCGCACGTTACCTACAGGAACTGATGGACGCTAGTGATGGCGCCAAACAAGTGGCCGAATTCTGGGCCGAGTACATTTAGATTGCTATCGACACGCTAAGAAGAAGAAGACTATTTCATGGATAATAATTGGATTTTTTTTTCTTTGTATGTTAGATTGTAAGGTATACAGTGGCTCCCAAAAGTTACTTGACATTTTTCCACTACAACTGTGACACACCACATTATGATTTAAAATTCTAGTGATCCAAATGTTTTAACTGCTATAAAATAATATTGACTAATTCAACTACTTTTGACTTATCACAAAAAATAATGAAGTATCCCCTTAGGAGTACCTACCTGGTATTTTTTTTATTTTATAGCATAACGTGGCATCACAGCTGAAATGGAAAAATATCAACTAACTTTTGGAGGCCACTGTATGTGTATGGGGAATTGTAGCCTGAAACAAAACTTTGTAATTTGCTAGCAGCACCCCGCGGTTTCACCGGCATAAGTGTCGGTCTTTGGAAATATCGGGATAAAAAACTATCCTATGTCCTTTCCCGGGACACAAACTAGCTCTATATCAAATTTCATTTAAATCGGTTCAGCGGTTTAAGCGTGAAGAGTTTACAGACAAACAGACATACTTTCGCATTTGTAATATTAGTGTGGATTGGAACTACAAACCAAAGTAAAGTCACACTAAAACAACCTACTTCTATCATTATTAGTCTCTTTAAAGTCCCATTTCTAGAATACTTTCCTCCGGCGGCTGATTCTCGGCTTATCGGTGAATAGCCGAGGCGTCTCTCATTCATTCATTCATTCAGTATTCAATCTCGCTCTCAATCTCACTGCCATTTGTATTAGCGCCCGCGGTAACTCAATAATAATGTCGTAGATTTAGCGTCAAATGTTTATCACAGAGTAGAAACAAATAAAAACATTATTCGCTAGAGATGTATGTTAGGTTCATAGAGATGTTTCGAGGTTGGACAGACTGAACCGGCATAACATACTCATATCATCACGCCTTGGTCCCCCGAAGTATTAAGCAGAAGTGTATCTTTAGTACTCAACGAACTACACTACATACAAATAGATACTTATTCACCTGCTCGTGCAGATTGGGAAATTAACTATTAAGGAAATTGACACCTTGCTTCGATTTCCCGAGTACGTTTATAGCCATTTTACGAGTATACAATTGTCAGAATGGCATTTGAGATTTGAATTTACGGAATGTTGGTAGTTTTGGTAAACAATGAATTTTCCTTTACATTGATTTAGTATGGTTATAATTCTAATATTTGCAATGACAGAAGCGTTTCGTTAACGTCTTTTTTCTGTCAAAGATAAAAAAAAATCGAAAGGCTCTCAAGACAGTTTACCTGCAATATTCTGCCATGGCCTCTTTATATGTTTGTAAAACACATGAATACTTATAATCAGACAGCTTTAAAAATATGTATGTAGTTACAAGTAGCAGTTTTAACTGCAGTAGTAGCTAGTGGTAATATAATCAGTTCGTGACATTACTCGAAACATTAACCTCTTTTCTTGAAGCCAAATGCTACATAATGTTTTACTAGTTACCAACAAAACGGTGAAGTTTACTTGCGGACTATGGTTAAAGGAAAAGATCTGCATCGGCACTCTTAATGCAGAGTCATTAAGCTAGTCGTGTTCTGTCGCAGGAACACCGGGGGGCGGAACTAGCACTGCCGGAGAGGTCGCAAGCAATAGAACATTAACAGAAGGTTCAAAGCGTTATATCAGCCAGTAACTGTCGCACTACAGGCACAGAATAAAGATATGTCGCATCCGGTCATTCGTTTGACTATTCGGAACGCCAGCGCCATCTGGCGGCGTTCGACAGAGTCTAGCCTGAGTTCGTGTGGAGTACAAGAGAGCGTGTAGCGAGATGGAGCAGCCCTCTTGGACATCACACATCATACGAACAACATGTGCTCAGAAACTGTCCCGCGTTCCGTTTTCCGTATCTGGTTGTATCGTGTACCTATAGTGTGTGATTTGCTAGTGTGATCAATTTGTTCGTGAAATTATAATCTGATTTGAACTGCAAACCGTTTTTCTATTGCGCAATAACCAACACTATACCTACCCACATAGTTCGCCCACAGTAGTTAAAATACTGCTGATAATAACGAGACACACATGCCTTCTCCGTCAGATGTATACAATCATTCGTGTATACGCGTTTGTGTCTGAGCCGATTACGACCATTTGTTCCTAGTTGAAATACTGAATATTAGTACAAATATGTCGAATCGAGTGTGCTAGAGGACAGAAGACTTTTCTCATACAAAAAAAAATATATGACCGCGCGTGGTCACTCGCTACTTACAGCTACTACGTGCAGTGTTTTGGACAAAACAAATCAAATTGTTACTGAGTAATAGTACCGTTATGTAGGAAGAATAGCCAGCTTCCCGCGGTAAAAGTATGCTACCTTTAATATGGCAGATGTCACATACAGTTTTTGAAAAATAATGGCTTTGAAGAGCGACTTCATCCAAAACCTGAAATGACATACTAAAGCCCGGGTACTGTATGCGTTTTATTTGTTCACCTGTGTGAAAACTTTACAAGTATTGTAAGTACTACGACTTTTGTTTCTTTGTCTTCTTAGGAACTTGATCTCGCCGCACATTAATCCTTGCCAGGGACAAGACACTGCTTGGATCTTTCGGTTTTTCACAAAGCTCTGCGAGAAACCAAAACGGGTGACAAAATAATTGTGAACTGATTATTTCATTGAGTATTCATGTACTTATTCATTTTCGTCTTTTTGAATGGATGAGTGCAAAAACCAAGCTTATAGGCCGACCGCTTATACCGGTGATAGTTGTCACAAGTTGACGAATCACTGAGCTCTCGCATCACGTCACCACACCCCTCCCGCACCGCGCTGCTACCTCAGGCTACGTCTCAGTTAAGCGGTTGGCCTTTAGTTCTGAATTTTTGCCCAGTTAAGGGACAAGCCTCCCACCTACTGCGTTGGACTTAGGCCGCTACACAAAAGAAACCAGTTACAAACTCAAATCACCAATGAACAGTCAGGATGATGCAGCAAAAATTTCAATGCAATGCCACCAATCACCAACTAATTAATAACGTGTTAGTATGTCACGACGTGAATGGAACTGCCATTGAATCATTATAAGTGCTGTGACATTCGAGCTACTCACTGTTGATTCGAATTTGTAACGCGTTAAATTTGTGTAGCGTCGTAGACGATGGACCTAAATTCCAAAAACATAACAGTATTGTTGACCTAATAAAGGTCGCTGGGGTAGACTGGATGCGGAAGGCGGAGGACAGGGTGTTGTGACGCAGTGTGGGAGAGGCCTATGTCCAGCAGTGGACTGCGATAGGCTGAGTCGATTGATTGATTGTTTCAACAGTATTAAGATCACGTGGGCATCTTTGTTCTGTACACTTGTGCCTATCCTAATGCAGACGTGATGCTTTGTTATGATTGATTAAATTCCACTTCGTACTAGTGCCTGCATACCTTACAAGCAAGCACCTGAACGTAGACCCCACGTGCAAGTAATCACTGAACTTGTAGCGTTACTAGGAGCAACTCGGATTGACTTCGAAGTCTGATACAAACTTCCGATTGCAGTCGGAAACTTTCGAAATTCTGTTAGTAGTTGGTTGCAAAAAAATCTACATGATGTTTACCGAAGACCCAAGCGCTTTTCTTTGTGTAAATAATTTCATCACCACTGCTCTCAAAATGGTAAAGGGAAACATCGTTAGGAAACCGGCATGTCCTTGAACCAAAAATTCGAAGACATTATGACATCTACCAACCCAAACTGGGCCCACGTGGTGGATTACGACCCATTCCCTCTCACAGAGAAGAAACCTGTATCACGCGTTTTACGCTGGTTATGACGATAGTGATTTGCATCACAACTTCGGATATGTACGGGAGACTGATTCAGGACTATCTATATATTAAGGTCACTTCGTTCTTGTCTGTCTGTGTAACTGCGTGGTTCTTCAAAACTACGCAACGGATTTTGATGCGCTTTTTACCATTGCATTTGCATATGAAAGCGGAAACGCCCAGGAGTAAAAGCCCTAAAAAGACATAACATACCGAGGTCAGTATGTTATGTCCTAGGGCTTCTAGGCCTTCTAGGGCCTTCTAGGGGTGGTCACACACGCATGCCAGTAACCTTATTGGTGATGTTCTTCAGAAAGGCATGCGTGTGTGACCAGATGAGAGATGGTGGCATGCGTGTGTGATGATGTTGACGTAAACGAAGCGAAAGTAGATGGCGTTCGGCAGTTCCTGCCACCCCTGAGTGAAGAAGGCGAGAGTTCATGCACGTGTATATGTGTCAGATAGTAAAAAATAGTAACACATTTACTTTCCATAAATCAACGCCATTCTATGTCCCACAAGAAAAAGAGCTGAACAACGCACAGGCCGTGCGTGACATCGAAAGCCAATAAAAGCCATCACTCATTGTCTATGGACGCATGTTTTATTTATAGACGCCATTAGGTTCCATACAGACGTATGGAGGATTCAGGGCGGGTTAGGATGATTTTTATTGTTTTACGTCCATGGTGGTTTATGGGTTGAGTGGCGATGAATGGTAGGGTTGAATACGGTTGAATTACTGTGGGAGTACAACCACATTTTTCCACAGTTACTACTTTAGAAATAACTAGCTGACCTTCGTGCCGCCTCAGTTTTTTTTCTCTCATGTTTTAATAATTATAAAAAGAAAAAAAAAGGTAATTCTGGGGACGCCCCCTAGAATAGGTACTCTTGTTTTATCTTTTTTCTCGCGGTGCAAATCTTCATGGACTTCCTCTATCGTGGGAGTGACAGAGGGGCATGCCGGACTCTTACCGGCTAAAACCACCGCGGTGTTCCACCACTACCTATGGCCGGGGGTGCGGGATTCGCATAAGCATTCACCGCTCCCCCGAGAGGCTTCGACCCGCTGTTCCTCAGCGGGTCCCACTTCCCCGTGCGCCCATTCCTATAATGGCCGCACCGCACCCACTCTCGAGTGGCGCGCGTGGAACACTGCAGCGCCAACTCGGGCCTGTCTGGTCGGACGTCGGACGATCCCCAGAATACCCTACCAAAGTTTCATCACAATCTGATCTATGGTTTCGGAATACATAGTGGACAAACATACGAACATTGATTTTTATTTATATAGATTTCGAAAGAGCATCAGTCTTTGGGACCAGTTCAGAATTAATATACTTATAGTTCCACTCTTAATCAGTATGGGGCACAGTAAAGCGCCCATCAGTCTAATACTTGAAATAAGAACACTGAAATATCGCAAAAAAAATAGGAACGGTCAATTTTAAATTGTTACCATGGACCGTGGACGGTTAACTATGTATTCAAATTCATTTAGTTGCCAGAATATAGATTTACAATGTATGCTCCTCAAACTATAATGGCCCCTTTACATTCCGCCATTACAATAGTGTGCAAATACTTAATTTTATCTTGTACAATGCAATATTTTAATGAAATTTAAAAATCAAAAGTCATTTATCCAAAATAGGCTGAGATCTGCACTTTTCGAACGTCAAAAAAAGGCAACAGCAACAAATAAGAGCTCATGCATCAGGCTTTTTAAGAAACAAAAATAATTAATTGATGTCAAAGTTATACCTTGTATACCCACATAACATGTCAGGTCAAAAGATAAAGTTTAATGTAATGTCAGATAAAGAATTTATAAATGGTTGTTAATTGTAATTAATAATATCATAACTGTTCTATTATAATGTCGAAGTGTTGACTTAGTAAAATTTTAACATTAATTAATAATTATATTTCCCAATACTGTACATTTCAGTTTCCTTCTCTGCGATCTGATAATTACATGTATACATTAAAGCATAATCTATAATATCATGCCCTATGAGTAAAAACGAAAAAGGCTAAAATATGGAATAAAAACCATAATATTGAACGCTTATAGCATCAAACCGGTAACAAAGTAATAACATAAATATCAGAAAATGGGAAAGTTTTGCAACCCATAGCCTATTTCTTTGCCAAACAAGTAACAGGTAAGTCCATGGATGGGTCGTGAATACAAATATTTAGTGTTCGGTATTCTGGGCAGGGGACCGTTAATTTGTGCGGGATCCCCATTAGCTAGGGGTAAGCCTGACGGTGTACGTTATTATATGTATAAGTAGGTATTCACGAAATAATATAAATAAAAACAGCCGTTTGATGGACGACAAAGAAAATGCTAAGGTTTCCTAATACTTCTACCTCCTGATTTTACCGTAAGTCAATACGAACCAATTATTTATGCACATGAAAGACAAATAGTAAAAGCCTTTTCAAATATTCCTTGTGCTTACGAAATAACGATAGGATTGGATTTACGGCCGAACCCAATTACCTATCTATCACCAGTTTTGGCATACTGGAGGTAGATTCAGTGTCACCGACCCGAACGTGATGGTTCAGTTTCGTTGACTGTTCAGAAAGAGCGCAAAGTACGCGAGCTTAAAGAAGTTTTTACTGAATCTCTGGTTTTAACATCGCAATAATCTATATCAGTAGCGATCTGTATGATTATTATTATACTGACAGTTATAATTATACTGGCTAACATCAGTAGCTATCTGTCAATAGGTTATTGGGTTCGGCCGTAAACCATGCTTAACCTTTTAAGCGCTTGGCTAAATATCAATTGCCGTGCCCCTAGGGCGTGGCTACAAATCGATAAAATCAAGATAAAATAATACCTACAATAAATAAGGAGGAGAAATCATTGTATCGATTAAAAAATAGTCAAAAAGTTTTTATCGCTATTTGCTAATGGTTTTAGTTGTACCACGTAGTTAATAGGACGAAAAAATCATGCATGTTCTCTGTCGCAGAAATACGACACGAGCGGTAGGGGCACGGAAATATGTGTCGCATTTATGCGACACAAGCGGTCAAAAAGTTAAGCAAATAGAGATAGAAATAAAGGAATGCGGTAAAAAATTACATCACGAAAATCAATCCAATTTCCCAATTTCACTGCAAAATAACCAATGTAAGCCTTACTTGACTGTAAAATTCATAAAAATGTGTCCAGACTAACAAAGGGAGCTATTATGTTGCCCAATTGTTGGTTCACAAAGGGAATCGACTTTTTTAATTAATATCTGTGGCAACACTGGCAACCTTCACGCTTGACGCAGGGGGAGCGACAGCAATTGATCGACTATCGCGACACGATGATTGATCATGCAATAATGCCTACATGAAAAGTTCGAGGGACGTTTTGTACGGACCTCTGTGTTCCTTTTCCAATACGTCGACGATGTATTAGGGGTTTTTGTTATTAGTTTAAAACATAGCAGGCATACTTAAAAGGAGTTTTAGCTGTGTCTTACAAAAGTTTTTAATTTTTGTCTGATAAAAATTAAAACTCTTCAAAACTACTGAACAAACGTTTCTTTAACTGTGTTGAATAAATATAAGTTTATAAGATAGATGTCTTTGTGAAAATTTTGTTAAAGAGTGTCTTCGTAGACATATGCATTTAGTTTCCGTTTTATGATGCGGGTGGCACTGTTTGCATTTTTCCTTTTTGGTGTAGACAAAATATGTCATGCCCCTTGTGCTCTATAATAAATATCGCTTATACAGGGTGTCCCTGGAAGTATGGACCAAATCAAATAGGGACGTGGACAAGGTCATTTCCAAACGTTTTAGCTAAAAAAAAAATACTGAAAAAAAACTAAAAAAAAAAAGCACTAAAAAAAAGAGAAGAAAGATCGAAGTCGTGAAAACTATCAGGGCTATCAATTTTTTTTTTTAGATAGCCGTGATAGTATTTTTTTATGATTAATTTCTTTGAACACTAAGCGAAGTGATTGAAAAAAAAAAAATCGGTCATAACTTTTGAACCGTAAAAAAATCACTGACATTCTCAGGGTTAAAAAGTTTTGAAATGACCTTGCCCACGCCCCTATTCGATTTGATCCATACTTCCAGGGACACCCTGTATAGAAATCTAACGTGTCTTATTGAAATTTTACCGAAATAAATCTCAATAAACTGTAAAATCACAAACACCTGAAATAAAATTTTCTTTAATTCCCAAATCAGCATTGAAAACGTTTTCTCAGAACCTCTTTTCTATTGAATAAACAGAGGTTGTTTAGGTTTTAAAGGGTCTTGGAATAAAATTAGAACTGTTTACCAACCTTTTAATAACTTTAGATTTTGGTACTTACTTGAAAAATGTTATGAAAAAAAATTATCGCAGAGAGAAGAAGGTATGAAATGTGGATGTACTAAAATACACCTCTGTATAACCTTTCAGAGATTACAAGCGTAATGTTATGTTAATATTGTAATAAAACATAGGATACATTATGGTGAACTTAAGAATTTTTTTGTTGAAAATATTTTTGAAGGTCACACTCACCCTTTACCAGTTTTTCTAAGTGTTTAGCTATATAGAAGTGGCGTAACGGACTTCCAAGACATATGTATATATACATATATGGCTCGGTCTGTTAGCTTTGTTCTATTTTACTTTATTCATTCCATGCGTTTCTCTTCGCAATTAACTTAGTATTCCGTTTAATTTCCATATTATTAGGGATCTAAACAGTGGCCCATCCAATTAGGGACCGCTCCGACGCTTAACATAATAGCAGCTCTTGGTTTAACCAACCTCTGCGAATCTAGTCTACACTATAATAATAATACGGCAACACCAACGTCAACATGTCAATTTCATTCTTATAATATTTTCAGAGTAATTTTCAGAATAATTAAATTTTAGAAGCAGGTTTATTGTGATATTTTACAACCAAAGTCCAAATACTCGATTTTTATTAATTTAAATAGAAAAAGTACAATGATTAATATGCGAAACTTTCACCAAAAACTGCCGAACCGGAGGTGACATCTGTCATGTCACCTCCAATAAAACCAAAACCAAAGAAATAAGAAATGTTGACAAGATCAGCCGCAAGACGCGCACGCCTACCACCTCCGGACTCTTCGCTCAGCTCCGCCTCGCCGCCCGCACCGCCGGTACCCAGCCCCACTGTGAGCGCTGTGACGACACCGGCCGCGGCAGTTGCGTCGAGCTCGAGCGACGAGTATTTTTCCCCGCCGACGTCGCCAACACCTGTACGTCGGCAGGGGAGAGGCCGGCCACCGAGGAGCTTGGGACTTAGGGGCCAACCGGCCCCGAGCCGGGTCCCCGCTACCGGTGGTTGTGTGCAGCGCATGAGATGGACTCAGTCTATGAACGAGAACGTCATGCGCGCATATTACGGGTCTACAGAGGGGGGAACTAACCTCACTGCGTACCGCGATAGGATGCTGTCTCTGTTCCAGGAACTGGAACCAACCGTCAACGTCTCGACCCAACGACTGTCGGATCAGGTGCGGGTCATCCAACGCAATCACAGGTTGGACGATGTCGCACTTGATAGGCTGCGCTCAGAGGTACTGAGCAACCATATCGTCCCGACCCCGGCACAAACCGCGGCACAAGCGTCAACTATTGATGCCATCCCGCCGCGGTTCAATCGTGCTGAAGAAGTGGATGATAGGGTTGACACAGTAAGTAGCCAGTGCAACGACCGACTGAGGAGCGCACTGGAGGATGCGTTTCTCGAGTATAGATTCACTCCGACCGAACTTAGACCCCGATTACCACGGTTACCCATGCACAAAAAAAATAGGGCGCTGGTGTGTGCCTTGGATTCGCAGCTCAAGAATTTCTTCGAGAGCAGCGAGGATCTCGTTGATACACACTCGATCCTGTATTGTGCGGCTGTGGCGGCATGTCGTTTAGCTCACGTCAAGTTTCCAAGTTGTGACGGAGCTACTCGACCAAAACCAGCCGTACCAGCCTGGCAGCACAGGATCGAGCGTCGTATCGATGGGACCAGGGCACTCATCGGCAAACTATACTGCTTCCGGGAGGGCAATACACGACCACGAGTGATGCGCTTTGTGAGGCGGGCATTCTCGGGGACTGGAATCAGCCCTCGAGAATACATATCCCGTGTCACAGAGCGCATCGACTTCCTGAAGCAGAAAGTTTGTGCATGGGCGAGCCGAATTCGGCGGTATAAGCGGCGGATTGATCGATACACGCAGAATCGCATGTTCCAGAGCGATGAAAGGTGGGTGTATAGGGCTTGGGAGCGACCTGAACAAAATGTGACAGATGTATGCCGCCCGGATGATGCTGCCACGAGTGCATTTTGGCGCAACATCTGGTCGGTGCCCGTCTGTCACACTGAGGCTGGCTGGATACGGGATGTCGAGCGAGTGTGTGAGACTGTACCAGAAATGGAAACAGTACTAATTACGCCATTAGACGTTGCCAGAGCGGTCCGTCCGTTACCGAATTGGAAATCACCGGGACCGGACGGACTGCACAACTTTTGGTTGAAATGGCTAATTAGTTCACACACTTGCTTGGCATCTCAATTCCAGTCATCTTTAGAGTCTGGGTCGCTACCGCAGTTTCTAACAACAGGCGTTACCCACCTGCTCCATAAATCAGGTAGTCCCGCGGAACCCAAGAATTATAGACCGATCACGTGTTTGTCGACGATTTATAAACTTCTTACATCCATTTTGAGAGCGAAAATTAATACGCACATTGAAAGTAACTCGATTATGTCTGCCTCTCAAAATGGATGTAGGAATGGGTCCCGCGGTACTAAGGAGCTACTCCTCATAGACATGGCCATTAGCCAACAGGTTCGTCGATCCCGCAAGGATATGTCGACATGTTGGATAGACTATAAGAAGGCCTACGACTCGGTGCCACATACATGGCTCATGAGGGTGCTGGAGTTGTACAAGATAGATGCAACTCTACGCACCTTCCTTGAGTCGTGTATGGGGCAATGGAAGACGGTCCTTCGCTATCCAGGATGTCGGCAGATCCAAAGGAATGATGAGCCTATATGGATTAAACGGGGAATATTTCAGGGCGATAGTTTGAGTCCACTTTGGTTCTGCTTAGCCCTGAATCCTCTTAGCACACTACTGGAGGATTCAGGTCTAGGCTATCGGTTGACGAGAGGTGGTCAGGTCATATCTCACCTCCTCTACATGGACGATTTGAAACTCTTTGCCCCCAACAAATTGCGTCTGATGGAGCTACTGAAGGTAACTGAAACTTTCAGTAGCGCCATCAGGATGGAATTTGGTGTGGACAAATGTGCAGTCATGCATGTAAAGCGAGGGGAGATTATGGATTCTGAGGGAATTCAACTCTCGGATTCCATAAACCTTAGATCCCTCTCCTCATCTGAAAGCTACAAGTATTTGGGTATGTCGGAAGCGTTAGGCATCAACGATGCTGACATGAAGCAATCGTTGAAGGAACGCTTCTTTTGTCGCCTGAGGAAGGTATTAATCAGTCTTCTTTCGGGCGGAAATAAGGTGCGCGCCTTCAACGGTTGGGTCATGCCGGTTTTGATGTATTCTTTCGGCATACTCAAATGGACTCAAACAGAACTCGACGCCCTGGATAGAAGGGTCCGCACACTGTTGACTGCAAATCGAATGCATCACCCACGATCATCTGTGATGAGACTGTATATCCCGCGGAAGTGTGGGGGTCGAGGCTTTTTAAATGCAAAGACCCTCCACAACCGCGAGGTATGCAGTCTCAGGGAATATTTTTTAAAAGCTGAAGTGGGTATGCACCGTGATGTGGTCGCAGTGGACAAGGGGCTCACCCCGCTCTCCATGGCTAAAGAGAACTGGCGCAAACCTGTAGTACTTACTACTGATGACCGCAAGAAGGTATGGCAAAGCAAGGAGCTTCACGGGCGCTTCTATCGGGCTCTCCATGAGCCCGGTGTAGATTTCTTAGCGTCCGTATCCTGGTTACGTTTTGGTGATCTTTTCGGGGAAACCGAAGGTTTCGTCTGTGCAATTATGGACGAAGTTATCTTGACGAATAACTACCGGAGACATATTATGAAGGACGGGACGGTCGACGTGTGTCGGGCGTGCCACCGTCCGGGTGAGTCTATCAGACATATTATCTCTGGTTGTTCTCGTCTGGCTAACGGCGAGTACTTGCACAGGCATAACCAAGTAGCCAGGATTATTCACCAGCAACTTGCTTTGAAATATAAGCTTGTGGATTCTGAGGTACCGTATTACAAGTATGTGCCCGACCCAGTTCTTGAAAATGACCATGTCACGCTGTACTGGGATCGATCTATCATTACTGACAGGACTATTGTCGCCAATAAGCCTGATATAGTGGTGATAGATCGATTAGCGCGCCGCACAATGATTGTCGATGTTACCATTCCACATGACGGGAACCTCGTGAAAGCTGAGAAAGAGAAACAAATTAAATACCTTGACTTAGCACACGAGGTTGTTGACATGTGGAATGTGAGCTCGGCTATCATTGTGCCGATTGTCGTGTCGGCCAATGGCCTTATGGCCGAAAGCCTCGATCAACATCTGTCGAGGCTGTCGTTAGGCGGTTGGATCAAGGGCCTGATTCAGAAGGCAGTACTCCTCGATACGGCTCGTATTGTGAGGAGGTTCCTGTCTCTGGAGCCCTAACCACCGGTAGCTTGGACCCTGCTCCCGACACCGGCGGACTTCTATTTTTTTATATTTTTAAATGTTTTTTTTATAGTTATTTTTTATATGTTAATAAATATTTAAAAATGTAATAAAATAAGTAAAATAGCCAAATAAACGAATAATAATAATGGCAACACTATTGTCAACAAGTCGTCATTTCACTTTTCAGTAAAATTATTTTTTAAAAACCGTTTTAATAAAAATTGTGATATATTATAGCCATAGCCCGAATACGTACCCAATTTTAAATATAATTTCGGAACAAAAACTACATAGCAATGAACAATAATAATATAAACTGTAACCAAAAACTGCCGAACCGGAGGTGACATCTGTCATGTCACCTCCGGTAAAATCAAGCGAACGACGAACAATAAAATGTTGACAAGAGCAGCCGCACGACGTGCACAATTACTACCTCCGGACTCATCGCTCAGCTCCGCCTCGCTGCCCGCGCCGCCGGTACCCAGCGCTACTGTGAGCGCTGTGACGACACCGGCCGCGGCCGCGGCAGTTGCGTCGAGCTCGAGCGACGAGTATTTCTCTCCGCCCACGACGCCACCACCTGCTCGTCGGCGGGGAGGACGCCGGCCGCCGGACGGCTTAGGACCTCGAGGCCCACCGGCCTCTGATAGGGTCCCAGCTCCCGGCGGAAGTGTGCAGCGCATGAGATGGACACGATCCATCAATGAAAATGTCATGCGCTCATACTATGGGGCTACAGAGGGGGGAAACAATCTGACCGCGTATCGTGTTCAGATGCTCTCTCTTTTTCAGGTACTTGAACCAGCTGTCAACGTTTCGGCACAACGACTGTCGGATCAGGTGCGGGTCATCCAACGTAATCATATGTTGGATGACACTGTACTTGATCGCCTACGAAATGAAACACAGAGTAGCCATGTCATCGCTCCCCAGTCGCAGACTGCTGTAATACCACCGCAGTATAATACAAGTCATGCTGACGAGGGGAGTAATGATAGGGCTACAAACGTAAGTACCCAGTGCAATGAGGAATTGAGGAGTGCTTTGGAGGATGCGATTCAGGAATATCGCTTCATGTCGCCCGAACTTAGGCCACGCTTGCCTCGTTTGCCCATGCATAACAAAAATAGGGCGCTGGTGGCGGTTCTGGATTCGCAGTTGTCAAAATATTTTGATACCTGCGAAGACCTCACCGATACTCATTCGATTCTGTACTGCGCGGCTGTAGCGGCATGTCGTGTAGCTCACGTTAAATTTACCAATGACTCTAGAGCTACACGACCGAAACCAGCCGTACCAGCTTGGCAGTGCAGAATTGAACGTCGTATTGGTGGGGCCAGAACGCTCATCGGCAAACTAATCTGCTTCAGGGAGGGCAATACTCGCCCTAGAGTGATGCGCTTTGTGAGGCGGGCATTCTCGGGGACTGATATCAGTCCTCAAGACTATATGTCCTGTGTCACAGAGCGCATCGACTTCCTGAAGCAGAAAGTGTATGCATGGGCGAACCGTATCCGTCGGTATAAGCGGCGAGTAGAGCGATACACTCAGAATCGCACCTTCCAGAGTGATGAAAGGTGGGTTTATAGGGGTTGGGAACGACCGGACCAAGGTGCGGCTGACACGCGCCTGCCGGATGATGATGCCATGTGTTCCTTCTGGCGCAGTATCTGGTCGGTGCCTGTCAGTCACACCGAAGGTGATTGGGCTCGAGAGGTCGAGCGAGCCTGCGATCCAATACCAGAAATGGGGGCTATAACCATCTGCCCCCAAGATGTAGCTCGTGCAGTCCGTCCACTGCCCAACTGGAAGTCTCCAGGGCCGGACGGGCTGCAGAACTTTTGGATAAAATGGTTTACAAGGTCGCACGCTCGCTTGGCATCTCAGTTCCAGATCGCTTTGGAATCTGGTTCGGTACCCCAGTTCCTTACGACAGGAATTACCCACCTGCTCCATAAATCAGGTAGTACCGCGGAACCCAAGAATTATAGGCCGATCACGTGTTTACCGACGGTTTATAAAGTTCTTACATCCATTTTGAGAGCTAAAATTAACAAACATATAGACACCAACGCCATCATGTCTACCTCTCAGAATGGATGTAGGAATGGATCCCGCGGTACTAAGGAGCTACTCCTCATTGATATGGCCATTAGCCAACAGGTTCGTCGCTTCCGAAAGGATCTGTCGACATGTTGGATAGATTATAAGAAGGCCTATGACTCGGTGCCACATACATGGCTCATGAGGGTGTTGGAATTGTATAAAGTAGATACAACTCTGCGCACCTTCCTGATGTCGTGTATGGGGCAATGGAGGACGGTCCTTCGCTATCCAGGATGTCGAAATATTCAGAGGAATAGCGAACCGATAAGGATCGAGCGAGGCATATTTCAGGGTGATAGTTTGAGTCCGCTTTGGTTCTGCTTAGCCTTGAATCCTCTTAGCACACTGCTGGAGGATTCAGGTCTAGGCTATCGGTTGAGGAGAGGTGGTCAGGTTATATCGCACCTCCTCTACATGGATGACCTAAAACTCTTTGCCCCCAACAATTTGCAACTGATGGAGCTACTGAAAGTAACTCAAACTTTCAGTAACGCCATTAGGATGGAATTTGGTGTGGACAAATGTGCGGTCATGCATGTAAAACGAGGGGAGATTGTGGAATCCGTGGGAACTCAACTCTCGGATTCCACAAACCTTAGAGCCCTCTCCGCATCCGAAACCTATAAGTATTTGGGCATGTCGGAAGCGTTAGGCATCAATATTACTGACATGAAGCAATCGTTGAAGGAGCGCTTCTTTGGCCGCCTGAAAAAAGTACTTAATAGTCTTCTATCAGGCGGAAACAAGGTGCGCGCCTTCAACGGTTGGGTCATGCCGGTTTTGATGTACTCTTTTGGCATACTCAAATGGACTCAAACCGAACTCGACGCCCTGGATAGGAGGGTCCGTACAATGTTGACTGCAAATCGAATGCATCACCCACGGTCATCGGTAATGAGGTTGTATATCCCGCGAAAGTGTGGAGGTCGAGGGTTTTTAAACGCTAAGACCCTCCACAATCGCGAGATATGCAATCTCAGGGAATACTTCCAAGAAACCGACGTGGGGATGCATCGAGATGTAGTCATAGTGGACAAGGGCCTCACCCCGCTCTCCTTGGCTAAAGAGAACTGGCGCAAACCAGTAGTGCTTGACACTAATGATCGCATGGAGGTATGGCAGAGTAAGGAGCTTCACGGACGCTTTTTCCGGGCCCTTCATGGACCCGATGTAGACCTACTAGCGTCCGTAGCCTGGCTACGTTGCAGTGATCTCTTTGGAGAAACCGAAGGTTTTGTCTGTGCAATTATGGACGAAGTTGTGATGACGAACAATTACCGGAGATTTATTGTGAAAGACGGCACGGTTGACATCTGTCGGGCATGCCACCGGCCGGGAGAATCAATCAGGCATATTATCTCCGGGTGTTCTCGTCTAGCTAACGGAGAGTACTTGCATAGACACAACCTTGTAGCCAGGATAATCCATCAGCAACTTGCTCTGAAATACAGCCTTGTGGAATCGGAGGTGCCGTACTACAGGTATGTGCCCGACCCAGTTCTCGAAAATGGAAATATCACATTGTACTGGGATCGATCCATCATCACTGACAGGACTATTGTTGCCAATAAGCCTGATATAGTGGTGATGGATCGATTAGAGCGGCGCGCAATGATTGTTGACATAACCGTCCCGCATGATGAGAACCTCGTGAAAGCCGAGAAAGATAAACAAATAAAGTATCTTGACTTGGCTCGCGAGGTTGTCGACATGTGGGATGTTGACTCAGCAATCATTGTGCCGATAGTCGTCACAGCCAATGGATTGATTGCCAAGAGCCTCGACCAACACCTGAGGAGGCTCACGTTGGGCAGCTGGATCAAGGGCTTGATTCAGAAAGCGGTACTTCTGGACACGGCTCGCATTGTCAGGAGGTTCCTCTCTCTGGAGCCCTGACCGCCGGTAGCTTGGACCCTGTTCCCGATACCGGTGGGCTACTATTTTTTTTTTTTTTTTTTTTTTTTTTATATTTTTAAATGTTTTTATATATTTTTATACTAATATTTAAAAATATAATTTATATGTATATAGTTAAATAAAGGAAATAATAATAATAAGCCCCCTAAACAACCACACGTCCTGATTGACCATCTAATCACGTAGGGGGCGGACACACGAATAAGAAATTACTGGCGTGGCTAACGTGGCTCTGGAAACCCATTCAACATGGAGACTAGATCGAAGAAATTACGTATAGGACCGCTACCCGAGGGCAATCGTCGGGGCGCACCTGGGGCCGATGCTGGGTGTCTCAGCATACGACCCATCGGCGGTGGGGGACTGAGCAGGCGGGTTCTCCCCGATAAAAATACTACAGCCGAACCGACAGACAGACTAGACAATAATGATGACAGTAGAGCAATTACATCTGCCTTGGATGTTTCGCAGGCGGCGTCAGCTACTCAGCCTGCGACCACTAAGGCAGGAAAACCTAGAGTGCGCATGAAATGGACTGAAGATATGAACATATTCATCATGCGCACGTACTACCATATTACAAAACTTGAAGAGGACAGAACTATGTACTGCACACAATTATTCGAGAATTTTAAATTACAATACCCAGACATCAATGTAACAGAACAGAGAATAGCAGACCAAAGACGGGTTATTATTAGAAACAAGCTCTTATCAGACGACACTCTAAATAGAATTAAATTTGAAATAGGAGAACAACTCAAAAAAGAAGAAGAAGAAAATGTGAATGTTTCACAACAAATAAACACCTTACAGACGGCTCAATCACTCACACCCTATAATCACTCCTCACAACACGACACGTGTCTAGTGACTGAATATTCTGATACCGAACTAACCGTAAACACACCACACAACTTTCAATCAACTACAGATGATTCCGCACCACCACAAACGCAAACTGTGTTTGACCCTTCTTTAGTAGAGGCATTAAATAACGAATTAGAAACAAATTTATTAAAATACAATGGAATGGATCCTGAGTGTAGACCGTTACTGCCAAAAATGAGACCAACTCGTAAATTATCTGATATCATTAGTATATTTAACCAAAAAATTATCCCGCTTAAAGTTTCAGCTCTAGAAAACATATCCGACACACATTCATTAATTTACTGCATAGCTCTCACAGTTGCTAAATACTTTAAATTAAAAATTAATATAGATAGGTCTAGCTATAAAGCCAGAGTAACGAACGAACCACCATGGCAAAAAAGATTAGAAACAGACATAGACCAACTAAGAAAAGACATAAATAGATTAACACAATATAAAAGCGGTAACACATCTAGAAAATTTGAAAAAAAAGTCAAACAAATCATTGAAAAAACCAAACAACACAGCTCACATGAAAATTTTAATAAGAGAATTGAAGATCACCTAGACACATTAAAACAAAAACTATTAGTTAAGAGTCATAGACTAAAAAGATACAAAAAAGCCAAAGAAAGAAAGGATAATAATAGATTATTTACAACAAGTGAGAAACAATTTTATAGAAAGCTTAAAGGTAACGATACCACAATCATAAACCCTCCATCTGAAGAGGCCCTAAAAGAGTTCTGGCAAGGGATTTGGTCAGACAGCACTGAACATAATAAAGAAGCTAAATGGATAGAAGAAGAAATAGGCAGATCAGAAACAATAGAAGAAATGCCGTTTGAGGATATAGACGCTCTTGAAATTAATACAATTATAAATAAAACGCACAACTGGAAAGCAGCAGGAATAGACGGCTTACATAATTTTTGGATAAAAAGATTACATGCACTACATAGAATATTATCTGAACAAATTAATGATATTTTAAGAGGGAACCAAAGTCTCCCAGAATTTCTGACTAAAGGTATCACATACATGATCCCAAAATCGAGTAGAACCCAGGATCCCTCGCAGTATAGACCAATTACTTGCCTCCCAACTATGTACAAAATCATCACATCATGTATTACTAATAAAATAATTAAACACACCGAACAGTATAACATTCTAACTGAAGAACAGAAAGGATGTAGACGAGGACATATGGGTTGCAAGGAACAATTAATTATTGACTCCACTCTCTTAAAACATGTTCAAAAAGCAAGAAAAAACTTATACACAGCATACATAGACTACAAAAAAGCATTTGACAGCGTGCCACACTCATGGTTGATTCAAATACTAGATATATATAAAATCAATCCATTACTAATAAATTTTCTTAAGAATACCATGGGATCCTGGAAAACTACACTTAAACTACAAACAAAAACTGCAAACTTATCCATAGATGGAATAGCAATCAAAAAGGGTATATTTCAAGGGGACTCACTCAGCCCTCTTTGGTTTTGCTTAGCCCTAAATCCACTCTCTCGTGCATTAAATGAATCTAGACTAGGCTTTGACATCAAGAACAATAGATCGATACTACACCAAATAACACACTTACTTTATATGGATGATTTAAAATTATATGCCAATAAAAATACAGATTTACATGGTTTATTAGACATTACAACATCATTTTCGAAAGACATTAGAATGGATTTTGGACTAGACAAATGCCGAAAACTTAATATAGAAAAGGGTAAGATTGTGGGAGGAAATTACTCAACAGATTCGGAAGAAGTAATAGAAGCAATGAAAAATGAAGAAGTTTATAAATATTTAGGATACAACCAAGCACGACTTTTAGAACACAAAGCTATTAAAGATAAACTCAAACAAGAATATTATAAAAGAATTCATCTATTATGTAAAATGTATCTAGCTAGTAAAAATTTATTCAAATCCATAAATACTTATGCTATACCTATACTTACTTACTCTTTCGGCGTGATAAAATGGTCCAACACAGAACTACATGCACTCGAAATTAAAACTAGAACAATTCTCACACAACATAGATATCACCACCCTAAATCAGCAATAGAAAGGGTAATTATGTCCCGAAAAGAGGGAGGCAGAGGGCTTATTGAAATATCACACCTACACAAAAGACAAATTATAAATCTAAAACAATTTTTCAATAGGAAAAAGAATACCAGCCAATTGCACAAAACAATAGTAGAGATAGATAAAAAATATACACCACTGAACCTTAGCGAAAACAATACTGAAACAATAGATAAAGCGAGACATATAGAAGAGATACATAAACAATGGAGGCAGAAAGAACTACACGGAAGACATCCAAATGATTTATATCAATCACACATTGATAAAGAAGCTTCAAACAAATGGCTGGAATTAAGTGGACTATTTCCAGAAACAGAAGGATTCATGCTGGCCATTCAAGACCAAATCATAAATACCAAGAATTATAGAAAATATATAATTAAAGATAACACAATAAGAAGCGATTTATGCAGAAAGTGCCACAGCAAACCTGAAACTATACAGCACATCACAGGAGCTTGTAGCACACTAACCCAAAACGATTACACTCATAGACACAATCAACTTGTTAACATTATACACCAGAAACTCGCAACAAAGCACAATCTCATGAAGGATCCATACACACCATACTACAAATACTCACCTAGGGCTGTTTTAGAAAACCAATCATACAAATTATATTATGACCGCACTATAATTACAGATCATACAATATATAACAATAGGCCCGATATAACACTTGTTGATAAAGAAAATAAACACACATACATAATAGATATAGCAGTCCCAAACACCAATAATATACAAAATACTATCACGGAAAAAATCAGAAAATATACAGAACTACAAGAAGAAATTACCAGAGTTTGGAAAATGAATAGAGTAACAATAGTCCCAATAGTGGTATCAACGACTGGTATCATCCCAAAACAACTATTTATCAGTTTGAATGCAATCAATCTTTCCAAATACACATATCTTACACTACAGAAAGCTGCTATATTAAACACATGTCGTATAGTCCGAAAATTCTTACAATTAGATTTAGACAATAATTTCAATGCAGTACAAAACACCTAATCTACTCAGACTTAAAATCTCACCTTGGTTTACACCCGTGAGATTTTAATAAATACCAGGTTCTTGGAACCTGAGAAAATAAATTTTAAAAACATAAATAATAATAATAATACACTATACACTATAATAATATAATATTATAAAGAGAAAAACTTTGTTTGTATGTTTGTTTGTTTGTACTGAATAGGCTCAAAAACTACTGGACCGATTTTAAAAATTCTTTCACCATTCGAAAGCTACATTATCCACGAGTAACATAGGCTATATTTTATTTTGGAAAAAAATAGGGTTCCGTAAGATATTTGGGTTTTTCGGACACAAGGTGTAAAAAATCAACCAGAAAAGTTACTTATTTTGCGTACGCTGCCTAAACTATAAAAGATAGAACCATAAAATGTTCTAATTAATTGTAGATCTTATAAATATGTACAAAAAAGTCCGCGACACACTATACCCATCTATGTCGAGTGAGGCACAGCAACCATTTTTTTATTTAAAAATCTTGAATTTTTTTTGGACTACATTTAAACGCGTTTATTTTACTCATGCTATTAATCCTTATCAAAATAAATGATTTCATCACTAAGAACAGTTTATGGAGATAATATTTGGTCTTTGAATGATTAAAATTGGACGTTTGGTTTTGAAGTTATGGCGAAATTAAAATATTACGATTTCTGCTGCACGGCCCGTTGCGAAGTGGGCGTCACCAAGGCGGGGGTGCGCGTGCGGGAGGGGAGTTTAGATCTATGAGTAAGGTACCCGCGCGGCTCAGTCGCGAGGTCGGCTCCCTACGCAGATTTAAGCCCCCCCAACATGTGTAATGGCACGAGACTTCTTATAAAGGAGCTAAAAGATAATTTAATAGTAGCGAAGATTATCACCGGCCCTGCAGCTGGTGAATTAGCTCATATACCAAGAATACCCATGATCCCTACTGATTTGCCTATACCCTTCAAAAGGCTCCAATTTCCAGTAAAAATTTCTTTCGCACTAACGATAAACAAATCCCAGGGCCAAACATTCAAATTAGTAGGAATTGATTTACGAAAAGAATGTTTTACGCATGGGCAACTTTACGTTGCCCTATCACGGGTCGGGGCTCCCGACCATCAGTATATTTTGTTACCTGAAAATAATTTAACGTCAAATGTTGTTTATGGAGAAGCTCTACAATAATCGCTTTAGTTATCTATCCTTAAACAACGGGTTGCGCTCCGGGACTGCCGGCAGAAGTGAAAACTTAGTATTAATTACATTTAAATATTTTCATCATTAACAACTTAACATACACAGAAAGACAATCTGTGCAGCCTGCGGATAATGACTGCGTCGTCAATGTTACTGTCGGTGTCTGTGAATTGACCTGGGAATCATTTTGCTGACCGTGTCTTTCCTGGGTAGGCTTTTTGCAGCGGTAACCGACATCCACGCGGGCGGAGCCGCGGGCGACCGCTAGTCTTTGATATAATTGTAACTATGGAGAGGGTAATGTCTTAAGTGTGGCGAGAAATCTGGTAAGAAAATGTGCACCCTAATTGCGAAATACACTCGGGATGACAATCCCTATTCAGTTTGGCAGTTCAATGATATCCATTGCGTTATTTTTGCTATAGAGCAGACAATCTCATGTAGCAATGGATTTTGTTGTGTTGCCAAATGAGAGGTACTGTCATGCCGAGTGTGTTTTTTTCTTGGTATGACTTTGATTTACTACAAAATCAAAATGAAACTTATTTATTCAAACTAAGCTGAGAATCAGCATTTTTTACAACAAAAGTTACGTCATTTGTTATTTTCACCAAAATTTAGTGGTTTAGCTGGAAAAAAGCGGCGCAACAAACTCACCAGCAACACGTCTATACATAGTTTATAACTCGCCGTTCATATTAAAGCAGATTCCAACTTTACCACACATGATTGCGACCGCCTGTTTAGGCGGCGTCACACCCAACGACTCATTATGCATTATAAATTCGCAACTAATTAGCGGCTGCTCGCTGACAAAGATTAATGTCGCAGTGTGTGCGACGAGCCTAATGCGTTGTGAGGCAAATCGACAGTGCAATGTGTGTTTACATAATTAGTTATGATTTTGTCGCTGTGGGAGTCATTAGGGTTTATCCTTAGGTAGGTATAGGTAAATTGATTGCCAAGCAAATTGACACATAGCTTTAGATTTAGTATATACTTTGTTTAGATTTAGACAGATTTATCATTATGCTAAATCTATATACTAATAAAAAAGCTGAAGAGATTGTTTGTTTGTGTGAACGCGCTAATCTCTGGAATTTCCAGTCGGATTTGATAAATTACTTTTGCATTTGATAGCCCAATTCGTAAGGAAGGCTATAGGCACGCTATGACCCTCAGGTGCCAAGCAAAAAGGAAAAAGTCAGAAAGAAAGCTAAGTGAAAACAAAGTGATAGCGCGGGCAGGTGATGCGATGCAATGGGGTGGGTCGGGAGAAAAAGAAATGGCACTCGGACGAAGTCGTGGGCCACAACTTCGTCCACGACTGTCATTTGAAGATACGTGCAATTTTAGTTCGTAGTCAGTTTGCTTAACAATTAGATTCCCTGACCTGACCTACATGTTGCAATAACATAATTATTGGTACCTATTAGAAAAAGTTCTACAACGTAAAACGTTGATAGCAGTAATGAAGCTCCTTGTGAAAGAGTTGGTCTAAGAAAGACTTTCTTTAGTCACTGAAAAGTTTGAAGGGCTTAAGTACCAATGAAATCCCAGGCATTTGAAACTTTTCTCTTTAGTCTTTAAGGATTAAAATACATAGGTAATCCACTAGATTTTTCAGGTGTCTATATTCCCATAAGCAGATATTCAGCTGTTTGCCAAGCTGTAATAAAAATGTTGATCACATCCAATATCCACGAACCTTCCATGGACCGACCAAAATTATGAAGACCATCTCCCATATTTTTGGTTCACAATTACATGGTCCCATTACGGACCCCATATCCTCATAAATACTAAACTTTGCAACCATTACCGACACCAGGGATGCCAATCTTTAATATTCCCGTTTGAAATGTGAGGCGATTTCACTGAGTTTTTAGGGTTCCGTACCCAAAATTTTGCAACTGTACCATATTTTTAGGATGGCCAACAGGTGCCAAAGGAACGCTTATGAAGCTAATGCCCACAGTCGGCTGGCTGTCACAAAGCTGTATCTTTTGATAGGTAGGTACTTTCTAAAGTTTCAAAGAATACAAGTACGTATAAGGTGTCTATCATGTCAAATAATAAAAGGTTTATATTATATTAATCGATTCAGCCTGTCCAAAAAGTAAAAGGTATAGTGGAACGGAACCCTCAATACGCGAGGTCGACTCTAATTTTACCGTTTTTTCCTTCTCTTAATTAAAAGAGAGCGGTCACCGCCGCTTCCTAAATTGACTTTTTAAAACTTGTGATTTGCATTCATTATTTACATAGAGGCGTCTCAAGGGTTTCCTTGGGTTTTCTGTGCGCCTAGAGAAATACATTAGAAAATCAGTAATTCGAGCTATTGTCATGTTATATAGGCATATAACATTACAACAGCTCGAATTTCCTTATTGCATCAATGAAATTATATGTTTTGCCATGAACTGGACCATTTAATTTAATTATTATTAATATCAGTTCAGTGGATTTAATATGATACCTTCATTAATATTATGTATATATATTAGTATGGCAGCTGCTCAGTGAATGTTACGTTATGACCCGCTTTTTATATGATTTGGATGGTAATGTTATTAAATCTACAAATACGTGCGCTGTTCGTACCGGTATCGGTGTACACGCATACATGAATATATGCCTTTTCCCATGACGGCAGAAAGTTTTGAATATCACCTACTGCGGTTCACCTATTACTGTGTTCGCAATTTAGTTTTCTAACATGTAAACAAATAAGTGGTTTTGGAAATACGCCTTTAATGAAGTTGTCGTGCAAACTGACCTTTATGATTGTGTGGGAAATCATAAAGTTTAGTGTGCGCTACAACTTCATTTCACACCTATTTCAATAGTACTGGTTATTCTGACATCAACTTAGTCTACATTGGCAAGAAGTTAATATTCGTTGAAATGGAAATACCATCCATTAGAAATGAGGACTTGAATATTAAATACTCCTTACTTACTCATTTTGGTTCGTTCACGTTCTGTCATACAACTGGTTATACTCGCGACCCCTTTTACTATATGTATTACTAGCTGCGCCCCGCGGTTTCACCCGCATGAGTTTCGATCCCGTGGGAATATCGGGATAAAAAGTAGCCTATGTCCTTTCCCGGGACTCAAACTATATTTATACTAAATTTCATCTAAATCGGTTCAGCGGTTTGAGCGTGAAGAAGTAACAAACATATAAACACACACACACACACACACACACACTCACAAACTTTCGCCTTTATAATATTAGTGTGATATTCTGTGGTACTTTGCACCTGACCTCCATCGAAGATACTGTGCAAACAAAATACTTTTTTTTTAGCTGACGGTTTCAAACAATGTAAGAAAACATCTCGTCGCTGCTAAAAACCAAAACAAAGTCAAGATGTAAGTTGTACAAATTGTTGTTTAAAGCTTAAACTTTCTTATTTCTGATAACAAAGTTGTAGAAAAGTTTTACATCCGTATATTTACAATCTACAAAGTCTTGACGGTTTCTTTTAGAAGAAATATCGGAAACATAAAATCAATGTTAACGTTTGTGTTGTAAACGCATCCGACTGTTTAACGAGACTTTTGATTTATTTGTTTTTAACGATATCATTATATGACGCAAAGTCAAGAAATTGCATACAATACTATTGAATTTCAGAAACTGAGAATGATTACATAGTTGCCTATGGAAATTGTTCATTGGCCCATTCTTAGGTTGAGTCACAAAAGGGATGAATTAAAGGCAATTGCATGCAGCTGAGATGATGAATATGATGAGGAATATGTTACGCTGGCGACCGAGAAGTTGTGTGGAAATCGGTTGCCTTAGTATGAACATGATTATTTATTGTAGGTGCATCGTCCTCACATGTTATTATATAATTAATGTACCCATGCAAAATATTGTACCTAAAACATTTTAAAAGAGTAACGGTGGAGTTTCTTGCCCATTCTTCTCCATACGAAAACTACCTTTTGGAATGGGCGACTAGAATCAATTCTATTTTAAGATAATTTTTGACGTTCAAAAGTGCCTTTTATGTGCCTATTTGAAATAAATGCTTTGACTTTGACATGATGTGCGGAGGGAAGCTTAGAGTATGGGTGTGTTTTGAGGATGGATTGTTTGACTACAGCTAAGAAGACGGCTTATAAAGATGTATGGAAGAAGAAGAAGTCTTCTTCTTCCATACATCTTTGCTCTGGCTGCTCTAGCACCAAATAAATTGGGGACAAGGGCAGGAGGATGATCAATGGCTCTGCTTGTCTCAATTTCCAAGAAAACTCATTTAAGAAACCTCTAACTTAAAAGTTAGTCCTCATAATTGAGTTACAACCATCAATCAAAACATTTAGGCTTTATGATTATAATATTAGTTGAATAACTAGAATAGATGAAGTCTAGACTAAGACCTACAACTCACAGAAACTTACAATAACTCAGTTAATAATTTTGCTAACGTCGGTTTATGCTAACCGAAGTTTAAGTCAAGAAAATAGGGAACTAAATTGCCTTTGTGTTTCGTACGGTGTACAAAGTTTGTTATAGCTTATGAGTATAGTTCTCTTGTGACGAGGTGTAACATATTGGACACACATTAAAAATATTCTGTTTCATACATTAAGTTATTTTAGTGCAATAGTGCATATTTTAGTCCAGAACAATAGATTACCAAAAAACCGAGACTTGTCTATGTAAATAAACCAGACAGCACTTAGTTAACTGGGAACATAAACATCATCAAAAAAATCATTCTGGTCATAGGTCTTCCCAAAATAACGCCTCATGGCATCGGAACATCAGGAGTAATGAAAATATAACAATACCTAAATCACAGGCCTAAATAAATAATCTGAAATTCGTTCACGGACAGACTAAGCACATCATCAACCGCTGTGTTCAAAAGCATGAAATTTTGTACAAGAGTTCCTTTTTAACGAAAGTGGGCACTAGGGAAGCATTTTTGAAAATTCATTCTCTAAGGACTCTGGTTCTTGTATTAATATAAACAAACAACTCCACGGCCGGCGCGGCGGCCCCTACAACATTCCAGCTATAATTAAATCTTTAATATGAAAGCCGACATAATTATTAACTTTCCGCAAACATTTGATACGGTTCGCCGACGAATTAGCCTCGATATTATTTTAAAAGCACAACGCTCCACTTGCGTTGTGTGCAAATAAATTATTTAAATTTCTAGTACGTATGAACCAGTTTTAATGAGCCATAGCATATATTTTAAATTCATTTAAATCAATGCTAATATACCCTTTATAAATGAAATTGTGTGAACATTTTTCGATCTTGGCACTGTTCCACGAATATTCAAGTCTACTCTTAGAAATATTTTACTTGAAAAATCTTTGTTTTTGTTTCATTCATTAAAAATGTAAACTTTGAAGTGTCTTCAAAATATGGCAGTCAATTTAAACAGATATGAAATATGCACGGAAAGATAAAAAAAGATAAGTATATGAAAGTGACTAAAAAGGATTTTTCAATACTGAAATACTCCTACCTGACCTGAGGCCTGATCTGACCTAGGTTGGCCGAAGCAAAGAAAACGTAGGTGTAACCTGGTCAGGTGGAGATTCACAGATGAATCGGCCCTGGAGGGTAAATGTGGTGCTGTCCCACAAACAATGAGGCACTTAATCTGTCGAGCTCCGCTAATGTGCCAATTGATTTTCTATTGTTTCGTCGCCAATAGGCGACGCGCAGTGCTTAAATTCTGGGCTGACTGTACATAGATTGCCATCGACACGCTAAGAAGAAGACCGTTAGGTACCCGTTTCGTTTTAAAAGATAGTGCAAATAGCGATCCCTCGCCTTATGAAATCTTATAAGAAGCTATAGTACTTAAGTACTTACGGGTTAGAGGTGGCTGTTATAATCATCAAGACTCCATCCCAAACACAATAGTGCATGAGATACTTTACAAAAACCGTTGCACCTTTATGCGCTAACGTAGCCCGCAAAATCAAAATTTTCTTACGTTTTTTGGAATTAACAGGAGTACCTACATACCTACATTGATGATTTTTATAATTCTGTAAATACATATTTGTCACGAATCATATTTTGATCAACAGCCAATATGACACAGTACTGCAAATTGCAAAAAACGTAAAAAAAATAATAAAGACTATCCTCGCGCATTTGCTGCTAAGTTTGCAAAACAATTTCACGATTACAACACCTGGAAAAATACCTAAATTAAATAAATAAAGCTCTCAGTACGGAACAAACCGCAATAACAATTCAGAAAAGTTTGCGATTTAAATAGGAATTTATGATTGTAATAACCAGGCCTGCCCATTTTAGCCAGCTGAAATATCTGCGTCGTTTATGTAATGGCTAGTTATTAAAGTTACCTGTCCGCATAAATGATCGGTAGACCTTTTGGGACATGCTAATGGCCAGTGGATGGAAAAGTGAAGGGACATTCCGCGGGTTCCATTTTGGAATATGGAAAAACATAAATCATGGAAGTGTAAAGTAGACGGCGGATGTAAGAGACTGAGTAGAAAATGTATCATGATCATGTCAATCACTGTCAAGACAACATTTTTATTTATTATGAAAATGCTACTCTCGGTAACACAATACATAATTTGCTCCCCCGCAATATGAAAGAAGGAAAATAAACCTTTGAAAATAAAAAGTACGGATACCTACAATACAACTAGATTAAATAATATTGTAGTAAAACTCAGGTCACTATGTTTTACAATTATTTATTTTAAACAACCAAGTTACACCGCCAAATTAATGCAGTTCTCTCTTCGCCGTACGGCCGTACCTACAGATTAAAAATTCCCGCGCTCGCCGAGTGTTGTCAACTCATCATATTATCGATTCCTCAAATCGATTATACAAAATCATAAACCTTACAATATATAAACACAGACTGTTTCTTAGAAGTTCAATCAGCTCATCTATTATAATAGTTCATTTCTATAAGCAGCCAGTTGGCAATCAGTCTAAATTCAATATATCACTATTGAAACTTGCACAGCTTGATTATGTCACATGTATGCAGCTAGATATATCATTAAGAATTTTATATTCGTACTGGATTGAAAACTAAAATTTTTCATATAAAGATTTTTGTAAGAATAAAGTGTCAGCCAACTTGCTGAAAATATATTTATCATTACTTATAAATTTTTTGAACCTAGGCCTATGTAATCAAACCGTCAGGCGACAAGCTACTGTCGACAATTCGACAGTTTTACATGATTTTTCTATAATTTTAGTACTTCATTGAACAGCACCTTTCGCGAAAATGTATAAATTTTGTCTTTTGTAGACAAATATGTCAGTTATATTAAATAGGCCTCAGTTACTTTGTAGATTAGACTCAAAATAAAAACATACAGTAACACAGCATCATGTCATATCCTAATGGACATACACACATGTACGTGTTTCCCAACATTTCTACTTCTCCCCGGTAAAATTGTCAGGCGATACAAAATTCAATAACCATGCTCCCTCAGCAAAGAGTCTCGCTTCCGATATTTTAAAGGATATGTTTGCAAAGACTTCTGCTCAGTGAATTTTTATTTCTTTAACAATGCGAATTTTACGTCCGGTATCAAAGGCACCAGTATTGAACTTGCGATTATGTCATTTACACAATGTATGCTTCATTTATTATTCATTTGAAGTCAGTAGTAGTCAGTTTATGGGACTCAAAAGCTCGATGTGCTGTTTCTAAATGGAGGAATTTTACATTAGCTCAGGAACATGTAATTAATATGAAACAGTATTTATTGTTTCCGAGCGAATGACATTTTTACTAAAAGTAATGTATTTTTTTGTATGTATGTAGTAATGTATTATGAGAGCAGTGGTGGCCGTGGTAACGGCCGCGACTTACGAGATGTAGGTCGTAGGTTCGAACCCAGACAGGCGCTTTACTTTGTGTAAATTATTTTATCACCACTGCTCTCAAAACGGTGAAGGAAAACATCGTGAGGAAACCGGCATGTCCTAGAACCAAAAATTCGAAGACATGTGACATCTGCCAACCCGCATTTGGCCCGCGTGGTGGATTACGGCCCACTCCCTCTCACCGAGAGGAGGCCTGTGTCCCAGCAATGGGAACATTATAAGCTGATTATGTTATGTAGTGTATTTTGACCCATTTGCCTCGCTACAATATAAAAATATAAATAGAACCTCATTAATTGTGCACCTTTTGCTCATTTCAAGCTGCAGTGCAATATTCTTGATTCATTTAATCATAGAGAAGTCACGTATGCTCCATGTACAAAATATTCTCATAAATGTTCCTTTTAATACTACGTAATATTCCGCAGACTTTTCAAGTTTGATACTTGGTAATTTATTATAGAAATGGTCGTCTGTGTCACTGCTCATTACTTTCGTCAAAAGAATCCTAACGCAGCGGGCACTTTGTGCATTTACGAGTTTATTAAATGTGGCTGCTATTTCTGTGCGATTTCTACGTTACATTAAATATAATAACTACAAACATGAAGATCACTGAAGAAAGTAACTCAGGAAAGAAAATAGTTAATATTGCATTATAATTAGTTATGAAATGCACCAACAGTAGTTGGTAATAACTCATCATACTGAAAACTCAAAAAGACTTAATTCCAGAGGACCTTATAACAATTTCTCCTCATTATGTTAGTTATTTTAACTAAGGCTATAACATAGCAAACTGCCTGGACGCGAGTCTGATGTAGCGGCAATTTACCCAGAAAATTAGATCAGTCTGGCTCTAACTGTGGCTAGTCTCTACTTGAAACTTCCGTCTGTGCACCTAGTAACTAAAGCAGGTTTGGCAGAGATGCTAATGTGTTTCTAATTTCTTCTGGTTGCACAGTTTGAAAGCAGTTTTTGGAGAGTTTCGCACTTTGAATATGAATGGCGCTCAGGTTTGGTATTCTGTGCGGATAAAAGTAAAACGAATTTTGTTTTATCGGATTGAACCGAGTTGGTCACAGTTATTTGCTGCAGACGATTAAATTCTGCCGCAATTACTAGTTTATTGCGACCATTGCAGTCTTATGTTGTTGTAATCAACAAGAAAACATCGTGAGGAAACCGGAATGTCCTAGAACCAAAAATTTGAAGACGTGTGACATCTGCCAACCCGCACTGGGCCCGCGTGGTGGATTACGGCCCACTCCCTCTCACCGAGAGGAGGCCTGTGTCCCAGCAGTGGGAACATTATAGGCTGGTTATGTCGTTGTAATCTGTTAGTTTTACAGTATTTATTGTCGCATTACGTTACAAAAGTAATCAAAATCTGAGATAGATAGGTACTAAGAACATGCACCTTACAAAATCGATGTGCCAAAAAATTATCTTAACAATTCAGCACTGTCTCGCCTCAGTCTCCAATTTTCACCAGAGAACCGTGGCCATCAACACGACGGTGTTAAGTGGTGAACTTGGCGCAACTAGACACAACTCCACCGACTGGCCGACCGCGCACTTCGTTTATTAGTTTCTCTGGTCGACACTGGACTGACAATATGTTGCTGTGTTGTTACGTTGTTACTATGTTTACCTAGACGTTTTGGCTTTTTTACATCGGCTTTGCTAACCCTGTTGAACATCTTAGAATCTACTTTAGTTCAGTAAGTAAACTGTTATTCTATTGACAGTGGATTTTTCTACGCCTAAGCTGCTTTTGTACAACCTTAAAAGCTTTCTACTTTAGTAGCATTGATATACAATGCATACAAAAACCTTTCACAAAAAAAAAACATTGCTGGCAAAAACAAATAACTTTTTAGGAACAAAAATAAGCCCGGAAACAAATCTAAATAAACCAAAGCTGGACCATCGATCGACTCAAATGAGCGCAACGCTCGCATCGCGTCACACGTCTCCGTGAATGTGCGGGTTCAGACGCACGCGATCGCCGCATAACTTACAAGTTATGGGACGTCCGTGACAAGTGTCACTTGATTTATTTCGGCCCGGTGCCACTGACGATAGTTAATTAGTGGTTACGCTGTACTGCACGGTTTTGGGTTAACAATTTTGGGAAAGTTTTTCTGATTTATAGCAGGGTTTGTAAATCTGTTACGATTTAATTAAGTTTTAACATTGAAACAATGCATACAGGGTTGGAATGAGCATATTTTATTATGACGATCCTTACCAGATAAGTTAGTGATTAAAATAATATTATTTCTGCAATTAATCTAAGCCTTCTGACCGTTTCGCGGACTGATTGTATTACAGTCGTTAACAAAATGCTTCGTCATTTACATAATTACACTTTTCTTAGAGGTCAAATTGTTGACGTAGGTACCTAGGTAAATATTATACCTCCTTTTCCACTAACTCTTATCACACTTTTAGTATAAAGGCGATTTATACAGGGTGAAATTAAATTCATGGGTATCCTTTTAAGGGGTCATTGTACTCATCATTATGAAAAACTTTTACTATGGGGCTAAACCTAAAATTGCGAAAAAAAATCAGCTGTTCCTTGCATTTATGTTCACATAACTCGTCAAAATGTAGGGAAGAGCTGATTTTTTTTTTTCGCGATTTCAGGTTTGGTCCCATAGTAAAAGTTGCTGTATATACGTATTTGTTACTTCTTCACGCACAAACTACTGAACAGATTTGGATAAAATTCGGCCCACAGATAGTTATTAACCATGATTAACACATTCGAATATTTCATCTCGATATTTCCACGGGATCAAAACTTATGCGGGTGAAACCGCGAGGCGCAGCTAGTTCTGTACAAAGAAGGATCGAATATACAATAGTTACTAGTTAGTTATATGTGTTTATACGAACTCTATAACAACCTCATCTCTGAGTATGCCTTAACACCAGCTATTCATCACGCCTGTATTCCCCGAAGGGTTAAGCAGAAGTGTACCTAGTAAACCCACATTTCGCCAGTTATGTTCACATCACGCCTGTATTCCCCGAAGGGTTAAGCAGAAGTGTACCTAGTAAACCCACATTTCGCCAGTTATGTTCATGTCCCACATAATAAGAGAAGGATTAAAACGTGTTGCGCAGACCCCAAGCAACATGCAACAAGGGTAAGAACTAATAAGCATAATCAACCTATAGTTTTCCCACTGCTGGGACACAGGCCTCCTCTATATGAGAGGGAGTGGGCCATGGTCACATGTCTTCGACATTTTGGTTCTAAGACATGCCGGTTTCCTCACGACGTTTTTCTTCACCGTTTTCATGATGAATAGAAGGCGAGCCTATTAATCGGGTACAAATCCAAACTCTGGGCTGCTACTGAAAATTTTCAAATGGAACAAACCCAATAACACTTTGCCTGACCCCAGAATCGAACCCCCATGCTCAACAGTAGCACTTGCGATCACTAGACCAGTGAGGCAGTGTAATTGTATCTGTAGTCTATAAATAATATTTTAACAGATCTGTAAACAAAAAAGTGAGGGGCTGTAGCTAAGAAATAACAGCCACACAGGTCGATCGATCAGGTTAAGCTACGCTTGCCGCGGTTGGTCCATGGGTGAGAGGCCATCTTTACATACCAAGACCCCTCCGTGCCTCGGAAATCACGTTAAGCAGTTGGTCCCGGCTGTCATTCGTGGATCTTTGACAGTCGTCACGGGTAGTCAGAAGCCTGAAAGTCTGACAACCAGTCTTACCAAGGGGTATCGTACTACCCAGTCACTGGGTTGTGGAGGTCAGTTAGGCAGTCGCTCCATTTAAAATACTGGTATTCAGCTACATCCGGTTAGACTGGAAGCCGACCCCAACATAGTTGGGAAAAGGCTAGGCAGATGATGATCTGTAAACAAAGAAATAAGGACAATAAAAAGCTTTATATTCCATGTAGTACATGCATTATTCCATTACGCTTCGTACGTTTCAATCGAACGAAACACAATGCTAGACCAAACACATTCAAGCAGCGTCCGGCCAATGAGCCCGGACCTTTTCATATGTAACGCGAAGACGGTGTATTGAGAACGAGGCTGGCCCCAGAGATAGTTGGAATATATTTAAATAAGCGAGAACAGCCTGACTATTGAAGGTGAGGGGCTGTAAGATCGCGCTTTCTGATGCTAGCCATCCGTCGCTGAAAATTAACGCAATATATGCGCAATTGTTGCAAATTCGTAAATATGCGTCTTTACATTTCAATGCACCTAAACTTTTATTCTTCTTTCTTAACGCGCACATTAATTATCTATATTAATTAGGTAGGGATTTAAAATTTCACATGAAACATCTCATAGACTTTCGAATTGCAATTCGAAACCATGATGTTAAAATAATTATATTTCTAGTTCAGGCTTACCTATCAAAACTAAATAACCCTATTACCCAGAGCTATGTGTGTTTACATATTTTCATTAATACATGTTACATTCAACTCGAAAAACCATTTAAAATATTTTTTTTACTATAATTTTATCTATTACGAGTTCTACTAAAAGCGCTGTCTTAAGCCCCCAGTTTGCATATTTATAGGCATCGGAATAGCAATGAGACGACCTCCAAGAGATTGCAGCCTCATTCACTCAGTGGCTCGCTACCGATGCGCTTCATTGCATTTGTTAGCACTGTGTATAAGTTACGGCTAGGCGGCTCACAGTAGCTGAGCTTTAACGAATAGCTCTGTATTGAAGATGAAAAGGTTATCTTACATGACGTGTACCTATACTATAGTTCGAAGTTTAATTTTCATTGTAATTGAAGTTGGTTAAAAAATAGACGTTTTTCAAATCCAAATCAATTTCACCCGTATGAGAGTAAGAACTGCAAACCTGAAATAAAGCTTGGTTGCTTTTTACCAAAGAATAAAAAAGTTGAAATGAGACGAAAAGTCGCAGACGCCAAAGCATTTCATGCGGCCAATATTGGACCAAATATTGCGACTAACCCATTAGTCATAAACCCGAACTAATACTACACCACTTCAGCTGCATTACGACATTCGTGACGCCTCAAAAACGAAGAAGAACGAGTGTCCTAATGTACATTTAACGTGCTATGATTTATACAGCCGCAAGGAATCCTGTCATTGGCCACCAGCCAACTTGCTAACTGCGACCAAACACGAGATTTAGCAATTTGAGAACGCCAACACATTAAAGCCAAGTTTGGCGGTTGGCGAAAGTATCGCGTATGGATTTTATTGGGTTACGCTGTGATTGAGAAAGGAAAGAAAGAAAGAAATATTGTTTATTCTGCACAAACAAAATCAAAATCGCGGTCAAAAGCCTCGTACTCAAGCATATAAAAAGTTGTCAATTTTGTCTTTTGTTTGATGTCAGGACCAGGAAACAAAGACAACACACATTAATTGATATTGACAATACAAATTAATCCGTGATGCGCCTACGACGCTGGCAGATGACAACAGAACAACAACAATCAAAACAACAACAAAATTGATAAACAAGATTGCAAGAGGAAGTAGGAGGGAGGGAGGGGGGGGAGAATAATCCAGTGTTGATGAAAAAGTTTCGCAATTTCAGGAGTTTTGTTTTTAATTTAATTTGGGCAGAGATACAGGATGGATATATTAAGGTTTGCAAGTATTTTAACATACCCCGAAAATAAGTATTAATTTACTGAATACACAGATTGCCTATAAAAAATCGTGGTATCAATCAATCAACTCAGCCTATCGCAGTCCACTGCTGGACATAGGCCTCTCCCAGACTGCGCCACAGCACCCAGTCCTCCGCCTTCCGCATCCAGTCCGTCCCAGCCACCTTCTTTAGGACGTCCATCCATCTAGCTGGGGGGCGTCGCACACTACGCTTGCCGGTACGCGGTCTCCACTCCAGGACTCGTAAAATCGGTAAATGTATGATTTTCTTAATTTTTAGTGCAGAAATTTAAAAAAGGTCACACTTAAACACATGCATGAAAAGAAAACCATCTCTTTGGCATACTTTTGTCAAATATAATTTAAATTAACAAATAATAAATAAGCGTATGCCTCACACCACACAAGACCTGAGACACATACATAGCATACCAACCCTAGTGCCTACTCTTCCAGCAACCTAATAGGTCCTTGCAACAATTTCATTGTTTGCCCGTTACTAATGACTCTAATGCGATGTTCCGCGTACATTAACAGTTACACTACACTCCAGATCCCAGTCACTAACAATTTCCCTACAATTAGACTCCAAACGAGCAATGGAATGACTCCTTAAGGCTATCGTCGAGTTTATAAAGAGATATTTTTTCAAGTTTCCGCTTTATTACCGAAGTTCTTAATGGCAGTTTTATCCTTAGTAATACGCTATTAATGTAATATCTCTTAGTTGTCTGCGAGTTGCAATCTTTTGGTAAAATGTTGGGGTTTTAAAAATACCGTGAAGTAAAAAATTGAGATACTCGTAAAACCTGGTTCTAAACATGTAGCTCGAACTTATGATGTATCTAGTCTTGTTTTAGTAGATTGTACAACTAAGGCATAAAAGAAGCTATTTTACCCCGAGACGTTTATATCCACGCGAGCCGCAGGCGAGGGTGGATAGTTAAGTCGAGGGGTAAAATGGCTCGTTTATGCCTGAGTTATACACTCTGCTTTTCACTTCGATTGCGAGAAAATGAAACAGGCATAAAGTATACAGTACATAATTAATCAAAAATGTTGCAAAGCATAGCTAATTCCCGCCACCACAGATAATACCGCCACGAAACTTTTTAAAAGTTTTTTTTTTTAATTTCAACATTTGTCGTTCGACTTGGGTAAGTACTTCATACTGCCAAGTCATAAAAACGTTTCTTTGCGTTTTTAAATAATAAATGACAACTATTTTACCTGATTTTATTAAATTAACGATAGAAAACACGGAAGTGGTATAAATTAAAGAAAATGAAATAAATCACGACTTTAATCTGCGAAGTTTTATTGCGCGTGTGGCTGTTGGGCCTGATTACCTTAGTCTCAGAACAAAAAAATTACTTTATGCACTAGAACATAAAAAGCGATTTTATGTCGCCTAAGCACAACATAAAGACGAACTTTTAGAGCATGAGAAGTGAAAAATAATTTATATACCTATGCTTTTGTCACAAGTAGTTAAATAAATAAGGTAATGAATTGGTATAATTATGTATTACCTACTGACATCACTGAAGGAAAAACATCGTGAAGAAACCAGGACTTATCCTACTTCCTACTAATATTTGAAACTCGAAAGTTGGAGAGGATGGATAGATGTTTGTAACTCTTTCACGCAAGAACTACTGAACGGACTGGGATGAAATTTGGCACACAGATAGTTTATAACCAGGATTAATAAATAGAATACCTTATATCCCGATAATATTGATTTATTTACTAAAACTTTATGCACAAGTAAAAACTGTACAAAGGCGGACTTAATGCCTTGGACATTTTCTACCAGTCTACCTTAGGGTGATGCAGAGACAATACACAGTAGGTGCAATAACAGAAAGAAAAAATAATAAAATATTTATAACTAAGATATAAGAACAAATACATACATATGTACAACAAAATATTATTAAAAAAAATAGTTATGAGACATAAATAAGAAACCCTACAACAACTTAATTCTCACGGGATCGAAACTTATGCGGGTAAAACTGCGGGATGCTACTATATAGTAATCAATATAATTAATGGTGGTGATCAAAGCTCGTGCCTTCTCTGAATAAGAAGAGTCTTTTGCCATGTGTGGGTGCCAGTGGGACAGTAATAGGATGGTATTATGTTAATGACAATATAGGCTGGTATGGCCATTTTCAGATCGCGTTGAAGCAATAAATAGAATATTCCAAAATGGATACCAACACCGTAATACCATAGCATTTTAACGAGTTGGTAAAAAGTACTTCTAGTATCTATTATTATTTTTTTCATAGCAATGCACAAAAAACCAAAAGGTAAAAGAACAGTTGGCGTCCAAAATCATTATCCAAGCAGAAAATCTGTACCAATAAAGCGAACTTTATAATCCGTATTTAAAATGAATTTCCCGATAACCGACGTCATTCTGCCATAGTTATGCGCGTTCTCGTTAAAACCTGCAAGAATTCTCGCCTCATTTACCGCTGACGGCCGTAGTGCCGTCTGAGTGCGGCCAACTGTATGGAGAAAATATTACGCGATCTATTTTAAAACGTTCGCATTTGAGACGTGACTTAGTAGGGTTTAGACGGGCCACCAAAAGTTGCTAAAAAGCCACGTAGGTATTTTTTCAGACCATGTGAAGATGGCTTATTTAACAAGGCAGGTTATTCACACGATATTATTAGGGCGTATTAGGTATCCTAATCTATTCCTATACTAAGAGAACGAACGCTCTCATTAAAGAACCATACAACATTTGTTTTGTGACTGGGAAGTTGTATTTTTGAACAAGCATTGACTGGAAAACAGTGGATATGTTGTGTGTCCCACAAAAAAGCAGTTCATCATGACGAAACAGTGTAAAAACTGCCTCTTGTAAAATGACGTTTATCACCAACTAACTGCCTCACTTCAAGAGTTATGACATGTGTCACCCCTCAACATGGGACTTGATATAATGTGCTCAATGGGAATGTTGAGCGTTTTACATAAATAAAAAACGACCCACATCATTCTATATTGTGATAACTAAGAGATTACGGGTTCCTGGCAAGTTATAATTTGAGCTTAAGTGTTTCCTTAGTAAATCATAGACATTCCTACTGACAATCGGTGAAAGAAAACAACTGAAAAATGTTTATTCGGTCTCTGCTGCCTCTGATACCTTCCAGCGAGACAGTAAAAGGCGAGTAAAATTAAAGGGTCCGTCAATTTTTTTGTCGCTTGAAAGTGACGCGTCTGAACAAACACTAAGGAGGCAGGAAGGCAGCACTCTTAATATAGTCGGGTTATAACATAATGTTCCTTGGTGTTTTGGTTTCGGTAATCGTCGCAAGCATGTAAATGAAGGTAGGTGGGTACGGTCAACCGTACCGTAAGTTAGGAGTAATACTTTTGAACTACGAAAGGCGTCCTTACTGCATGGAAATAAAGTGCTTTCAATGTTGTTATCTCTCTCGTTGGTCTAGTGGTCGCAAGCGCTGCTGCTGAACATAGGTTCTGGTTTCGACTTAAAATTCCAGGTCGGGCAAAGTGTTATTAGGTTTTTTTTTCATCTGAATTGTCATAGTAGTAGTCTGGATTCGTAACCGGTAGATGGCAATAATATAAAAAAGGGTTTATGATTTGTTTTGGTTATTTTAAGAGGGTCCTGGAAAGATCATGGAAAAATCAATTAAGAGTAACAAAGATGATTTCCTTCAGTAATTAAACAAAATTGCTCAAAGTAAAGTACATACTAGCTGGGTTCGAACCTACAGCCTACAACTTAGTAAGTCGCGACCGAAGAGAGCCGGTGGTGCCAGCTCTCCTCGATTTTAATTAAAATAAAATCCGAATTCAGCAGTAAAATATAACGGTATTATAAATTCAGAGGGCCCTGTATACGGCTAAAGTAATTGTTATACAGAATTAATGTAACACCCTTTACCTATGAACATCCGCAGGGATCCGTACATGGTATATTGAATTAAATGCTCCATTCAATTAATTAATTTGATGGCACGTTAGGTTATTGCGTTTGAATTCATTTGTGGCATTACTGTTTATATTTTAACAGCAAAATATGAAACCAAAGGTAAACGGTAAAATCGTATTTTGTGTATTTGATGCTTTACCTTTTTGGCGGAAAGAGTTAACTTTTTATAGGTAAATAAATACTAAAAGCCCAATAACCCTTCGAGAAAAACAGTTGTTTTGTTATTATATTTAATACTTCTTCTTAGCGTGTCGATAGCAATCTAAATGGACTCGGCCCAGAATTCGGCTATGCGTTTGGCGCCATGACTAGCGTCCATCAGTTCCTGTAACGTGCAGTTGACAGGACACGCAGGACACGATATTAAGTGTCCCATCGTTTGTGGAACAGCAATTTACACTTCAAGGCGGAGTCGTCTATGAATCTCTACCTGAACAGGTTTTCCTTGCTTCGGCAAACCTGGGCCCGGAGTCTGTTTTAATATTTTCAGATTACCCGAGGCAACTCATGTCCAGTTGTGAGATCTTCAGCGGAATGAATGGTTTGGGAATAAAAAAGCAGTATCTCGCCACAGCTTTAGTCTTAATACTGAAAGATATTAAGTAGAACTTGGGTAAAAGAGAGCATAACACTTAGGGAGATTAATTATAAAGTTAGTTTAAAGTATTTAAGTAGGTACGATTACCTACTTCCATTTTTCGGGAGAGTTATTTAAAATATCTTAAGAGTTGAACTGAATACCAAATTGCCGTTTTCAGCACATACGAAGAAACTTTTCATACATCCTTAAGGACTTTATTCATAAATCTAAGACCTTATACAGACTCAAGAAGCCAATATATTGCGTCAAAGCGCAAATAACTTTACTGTGGAATCTAAACTAATACTATAAAGAGAAAATATTTGATTTTTTGTATGTTGTGTTTGTGCAGATAGCAGTGGTGGCCCAGTGGTATAGGCCGCGACTTACGAGTTGTAGGTCGTAGGTTTGAACCCAGACAGGCGCTTTACTTTGTGTAAATTATTTCATCACCACTGCTCTCAAAACGGTGAAGGAAAATATCGTGAGGAAACCGGCATGTCCTAGAACCAAAAATTCGATGACACGTGACATCTACCAACCCACACTGGGCCCGCGTGGTGGATTACGGCCCACTCCCTCTCACAGAGAGGAGGCCCGTGTCCCAGCAGTGGGAACATATGTATGTTTGTTTGTTACACTTTCACGCTAAAACGGCTGAACAGGTTTGGATGAAATTTGGTACATGACATGGATTACCTATGACCCAGGATATTTTATTACGATATTCCCCTAGAATCAAGACTTATGCGGGTGAAACCGCGGGATGCAGCTAGTATATCAATAAAAAGACAGTTACCAATAATAAACAGGGTTACAAACATGTTTTTAATTTACCCTTGTAACGTTTACAAAGTTTTAATCGTACATAAGACAATTACTTAGGAAGAGTAATGATCGTGCCGCGGTAAGCTAGCAAGATTAATTGAGAGAGAGCGCAATAAAAAGCCTCCGGGATCCCTGTTTGTATTAGTACAGGTGCTAGGTGCTACTAATATTATTATGTTGTTCGGGGGTCGGAGTCCCCTTGAATTATAGATAGACAGATATTAATATGACGCATGAGGAGTGTACTCGGTATTTGTCTCTCTTATTTGAGTAAGAAATAAAGACAAAACGTGTAATTTTATTGGATCCCCTCCAATGACAAAACTGAAAGCTTCAATTCATTTTATTCAGTAACAATTCACATTGCGTTCGAATATAATCCAGCATGAAACATTAACATTAACAACATAATTAGATGTAGGTACAAATATTATAAGAATACATGCAACTCAATTTAAATTAGAAAATATGATTTTATAAAACAAAAAAATTGTATATTACCATGGAAACAAAAAATAAAAAGCTTATGTCAATAAATTTATAGCAATTTAAACGAAAACAATAATCAAAAAATAAAAGTCATAGGTATGCACACGGAACACTATTTAATACCATATATACAAATAATTACATGTCCGTTTTAAGAGCAACAAGCTTCATGTTCCATGCTCCTTTAATTCATACTTTTCGAAATTAATGCTAATTATTGGTTATTACATTTCAAGACTTTACCACGCAGTAACATAATCCACAAAATCTTTATTAGAGCCTTTTATAATCAACCTACTTCCACCCCTGCTTCACACGGTTTTTACGTTTTCAAAAAACATCATGGTTTCTCTATTATGTGTAACTTTAATATTAAACACAGTTAGTTAACGAACAATTAAAAGTAAACACAGTAAATGAGAATATACTGATGGCAGAAAATTCATACAAGGACATACTTAAAAACCATTCAAATAAGTTGGCCGTAGACCTGCTTCAACCAAATATCTCCAAGCGCCCTAAAAGGCACCACATCCTCGAGCTGAATAAATAATGACCGTATGTGCGGTATTCACTCGAACCCTACATAACCAGGCCATGAAGCAAACAGTACATACGAGTACATTTGCTTATAGCCGAAAGGCTGGTTGCAAATACATAATTAAAAAAATATTTAAAAAGCTTCAATATTATTTAATTACTAGCTGCGCCCGATTTCACCCGCATAAGTTTCGATCCCGTGGGAATATCGGGATAAAAGCTATCCTATGTCCTTTCCCGGGACTCAAACTATATCTATACCAAATTTCAGTGTGAGTGTGTGTGTGTGTGTTCAGTGGTTTAGGCGTGAAAAGGTAACATACAGACAGACAGACAGACAGAGTTACTTTCGAATTTATAATATCAGTAAGGATACACATAAACTTTCCGGTTTAAATTCTCTAAATTATAGTGAAAACCGCACCAAAAGCCATTGCGTTATTTGAAGGAACAACACGGTCCCAAAGACACGAGAAAAGCGACTTTAATTTATAATTTGTATAGATATAACATAATTTAGAATAAAATAATCAAATAATAAACTAGATGGCAGGGACATGTTTACTCATGTCGTCGCAACTGTTTAGTGAAACATGCCAGCAGCCAGGGAAAAAATATCTCGGCCCATTAACCAGGACGAAATATTACTAACCTAACCGATGCGACATGATGTAGATGTTGCAGTTATCCCCACTCCACTCGGTGCTCGACGAAGATTGGTGCCATTGTAGTAATGCTGAAAAAAACATTATTTGTTATATGTTCCTACATAGATATGAATAACATAACACGTCATTTTGCCTATATTTCCCGAAGGAGCAGGCAGTTGTGTCTATAGTGCATCCGTATTTCGGCAGTTATGATTAAGTAGGTATAGTAGACCGCACGTGGGTGTAAGCAGTTTGACTTTCAGCCGGCGGCTTTTAGCGTAGAACGGTGTTTCAATAGAATGCGAGGCCAACTTATACTGGCTTTATTCAACTGACGTGCGAGCTACTGTACGCACCATTTAATACGGGGTAAGCCTAATGCCATCTGCCGAGCAGAAACACAGACTGTGCTACTACTGAGAAATTATGACCCCATTCGATCGAACTTTTGACCCCACTTCCAACAAACGAGGCAGTCAAGGTAGAATTAAATAAATACAAAAAAAATGTTCACATAAATGTTTTATAATATACAGGGTGTTACAGAAAGGGTATATCAATACAAACGGGTTGAAGAGTGTATCTGGTCTAGAATCTCTGTACAAAATTTCAACTCAAAAGCATTAACTTTGAAAATGCTTAATTTTTTTTTATTTCGACATCACGGCGCTGCACTGGCGCGTGGCAGCGTGATGTGCGTGTACTAGGCGCACAGACACACTACAGATAATGGATAATGACCCTCGTAGTACGGTGACACGTTTGTTATGATTTCAATTTAATAAACTATCGAAATAAAAAAATATTAAGCATTTTCAAAGTTACTGCTTTTGAGCTGAAATTTTGTACAGAGATTCTAGACCAGATACACTCTTCAACCCGTTTGTATTGATATACCCTTTCTGTAACACCCTGTATATAAATTATAAAATTAAAAAAAATCATCCCATAGGTATGAATATTTCAAGCAGCCAAAGAGTAACAGAACACAAGTGCTACACAACATCAAAGGAAATGTATGTTCAAATCAATAGGCTAGTTTCCTATAAAATTCTAATTAGTCCGTCAGTTAGATTATCAAAAAAACCGAGTGTGCTTATGACCACACGACTGAAGTGAAACTTCAAACGTATTTGGCTATGAGAGGAAGAGAGAAAGAAAATGTGCGTGCGCACTGCTTTCTCTTGCTTATATCTCCCACTCAACTCCCGTTCGCCTCGCCCGTAGCCCGTAGACATGGGTCGTACTTGCAAAATCGAGTACCAGGGCTTCCAAGTACGTCCACCTTAAGAAACCAGGGCCTAAAAGCAGGGCTCGAGATACTTTCAAGTATTTTCTATCTGCATCGAAAATTGATCTATAACTTCATACAAATAAGAAGTACAATCGCTTAATCAAAAAAAAGTCCTGTTGGAAGTAAAAAGTACTTGCATAGTTAATTGACCCATGAAATCCTATAAATCCTATATAATATCCTACAATCGCGTTTACAAATAAATACTTTTACAAAGTAAAAATACTTGCATACGAAATTGTTCCGTAGACTCTTACCACACCTCGGACACTCCATACAACCCTCGCAAAATAATTACCCATTACTACTACGAATGACGTTTGTATACGTGCAAATGTGTGCGTGAAATCTAGTAGCGTAAAAAAAATGGCGCGGAAAGCAATTTGTGTCGGGGAACCGAACGAGGACGGCGGCGGCGCTGCCCGAACGTGTGCATTATTATGGAGTGACCATGTAGTTCAATTGTTTATTTATATAGTCGGGTTCGTAATGAAATAAAAACACTAAAATAGTTTAGTTTAAACGACTTATCTGTAAATAATCGGTTATTGAATCGCATGTTATTAAAAATGCGAAATCTTACAAACAGTTTATGTAAATACGAATTCGGAAAAGCATCACAATATCCAACCATCGTGATTAAAACTCAAATAAAACTTTTAAATCGCATAATTGTGTGTTCGTGTCAGCAATACAGCGCTGCGGTTCGCGAGCGCCCTTGCTAAAGAGTCGGCGACGAATACCTCGAAGTGCGGGGTGAGGTGCGGTATCTGATATGAGGGCGAGGAAGGGAGTGTCCTTTCTGTACGTAGTACTATTAAGTATTCTGTGTTCTTACTGATAAGGAGCATGATCGCGTTTGCGAAAACAAACGCGGTTGTTGAACTATTTGAGTACCTACGTACTCGAGCGCTGAGGCACGACGGAGCGAGATACTTTCAAGTATTTTCTATGTGCATAGAAAATTGATCCATAACTTCATACAGATAAGAAGTACAATCGCGTATTCAAAAGCCCCGTTGGAAGTAAAACTACTTGCATAGGAAATTGATCAATGACTTCCTATAAATAAGGAGCAAAATCGCGTTTACAAATAAATACTTGCACACCATTAAAGTAAAAAGTACTTGCATACGAAATTGTTCCGTAGACTCTTACTGATAAGGAGAATGATCGCATTTGGGAAAACTAACGCGGTTGAGTACCTACGTATTTGAGCGAGTAGCCGTATAAGATACGTTTACGTCACGCGTTCGCCAGCTTACTCTCCAAGTCAAGTATGCGTAAAGAAGTTTCACTTCAATAATTTTGACACAACAAAAATCGAATTTGACAATCGCGACTCGTCGACACGTGGTACTTATTTGCCCTACCCCGTGAAGAGTTTATGTGTTTTATAAAGGGGGTCGAAATTTTCATTATTTTTTCGATAGGATGCACCATTTTCGAGATATAAACAAAAGAAAAAAAAGGTACAGACAGTACTGTTTTTGCACCTGAAGTCGAGGTGTTGGTGTGAATTTCTATTCATGACAACTAATTTTATTCCACACCTTTTTAATCACGATTAAATATAGTCAGATTTAGTTCGATTTAGTTAGACAATCAAAATTTTTGGTTGAGTACCTACGTATTTGAGCGAGTAGCCGTATAAGATACTTTATAGTCTTGCAAGTATTTTGAGTCGGTACCTGGTGTGCGTAGTTGGAAGCAAATACCTGGTGTAAAAACCCGGTCGCATAAATACGTACCTTCCCTACTCGCCCGATCACACGTTTTCGTAACGCATTCGCCAGTTTACTCCCCAAGTCAAGCGCGCCTAAAGAAGTTTCACTTCAAAAATATTGGACCCTTATTTTTTCTTTTGTCAATTATATAAAAAATGATGAAGATATCGCCTGTTAAGGTTCCGCGTAACGTCACGCCGTGCGACACTTTTTAGCACGGCGTGAGGTCACGACCCCCCACTCCCAAATTTTGACGCGCTTTATCTTTGTCATTTTTTGTTTGATTGACAAAAGAAAAAATAAGGGTCCATTATTTTTCGATAATCTAACTGACGGACTAATTAATTAGAATTATTATTTTTTTACCCAGGAAACTACCCTATTGGCAGGTATCGGAAATAATGCACAAGTTATGTTATAGGTATTACTTACCGACTTAACTTGGGGTAACTTGCGTTTCCTTTGTTCAACCTTATAACTAAACGCGAATAATATACCCTTAACCGTCACTATTTTTTCTTTTGTAGTTCAAGGAAAAAACAATGAAATAGACCCTTAAGTTATACCCATTGCTTAAAGTTAAGACACGTTTAACGCAAAACAGTCGCTAATTAATACTTAAGTTTAAGCTACGTTTGTAAATAAACCCCTAAATATTTAAGTGATAGTTTCATGAACAAAAGTTTTATTATTAAGTATTTAAATCGTTGAGCTCCTTAAGTTTTGAGTTAAGTTGCACGATTTCTGACAAATGCGTGCAATGACTGGACAGGTCCACTCAATCTGTGTGGCTCCTTCCTAAAAAGACCATCTCAGACATCGATCTACATGGTCTTTACATGATCTGACCAAGATTATGTCTGGACTTAAAAGAGACTGTGTCCTCTGAGTTTTTTTCAGCCTTTCTTTTCAGACTAGTCAGATAGGAAACGCCCATCTCATCTAGTTTTTATTAAAATATGATTGACGTGTAAAAGTGTTTGTGCAAACCTACTTACAGAAATAAAATCATTTATTAAAATATATAAATATTTTAATTGTACTGGTTTAATTATGAGAGATAATTGAAAACTGAAATTGAAGTAAAGACAAAATAAGTTAATCGTTAGGTACCTGTATCAACAGCGACACTTCGTACCTTCGTATCCTCACCCACATAGGTATTCTACACCTTCACCCGAATTTCCAATAATTTCCTTTTATCAAATCAACGTCAAGCCTGCAACCTCTACCTCGCGTCGCCCTCAATATTGGAGCCGTTCCAAATGGAGAAAACATTGTCTTAGCATCGAGACGACCTTACCTAAGTATAATATGGTTCCATAATGGTCGTCACGGCTGTTATCACAAAGGCGGTAAACAGAAGTGTATGCCTATTTCCTGTACATCGCTGAGAGTTAATAGTTGTCCTGGAACAGTACTTGTAAGTTATATTGTATGAGATCGATTATAAATCAATGCAAAATAAAAAGTAATGGAATCTAGGACGAAAAACAACAGACAGTAAATTAAAACGTTGACTTCTACAATCCTAATCATGTCTCTATTCAACTAATCGGAAGTTAAATAATCATGTTAGTTATTGAGATTGACAATATCAACAAGTTCTCTTTCACACTACTTTGACGACATGATTCAACTGACTCGCATTCAGAAAAAGTGTCGTCTCAGATTTATGATTGAATTAACACACCATTCACAAACTAAACTAATATACTCTTTGGTTTCCCTTAGCAGTTGTTACTATAAAAAGAAAACTTTGAATTTAAATTCTTCACCAGAAATCCTTTGTAGAAGGTCTCGCATCGTCGACTACCGACTCATCCAATTTGGTTAATATTCGCCCTAAAATGTTATAGCTCATGGGGTTATATTGTTAAGCGTCTATGGGTACGGGCGATGCATACAAACGTGCATTTAAGGGTTCGAAACTGGGAATTCTGGTTGAATGTCATGTAATCTGATGAAATCGTTGATTCGTTTATTTCCAAAGCGTTTCCAGAATTCTGATGGGGTTACTTTCAATGATGATTAGTAAACCCAGACAGGGTTGGGAATGAAACTGTTAGCTTGTCATGGCAATAATTGTCCGCTGCTATAGTCCGCGCGGAACTAGTTGGCCGCTGAGGTGAGGACAGGGGTGAGACGGCGCGCGGCGGTTCGCAACGCACGTACGACTATAAAACAGTAAAAATTATGATTGATGGTAAGATAATACTCACGTATTTTTGCCACTTAGTTTATATTGATGATGTTATAATAACTTCCTGTCGCTGATATTTACATAGCAAGTAGTGTTGTAAAAGTGAAAAATAAAAACTTATTCACAAAAAATAAACAACCGACTTCCAAATAAGACACTACAAAGTGAAAAATAACTTTAATTTCGGAAGTCGGTGGCAAAAAACGAAAATGCGAACCCAACGACACCGACTTCCGAAATTAAAGTTATTTTTCACTTTGTAGTGTCTCGAGGGCTGGTTTGAGGTGGCGCGGGAAAGGAGTTCCTGGAAGGACTTGGGGGAGGCCTTTGCCCAGCAGAGGGACAGTACAGGCTAAACAAAAAAAACCGAGTGTGCTTATGACCACACGACTGAAGTGAAACTTCAAACGTATTTGGCTATGAGAGGAAGAGAGAAAGAAAATGTGCGCGCGCACTGCTTTCTCTTGCTTATATCCCCCACTCAACTCCCGTTCGCCTCGCCCGTAGCCCTTAGACATGGGTCGTACTTGCAAAATCGAGTACCAGGGCTTCCAAGTACGTCCACCTTAAGAAACCAGGGCCTAAAACCAGGGCTCGAGATACTTTCAAGTATTTTCTATCTGCATCGAAAACTGATCCATAACTTCATACAAATAAGAAGTACAATCGCGTATTAGTTTAGTTTAAATGACTTTTCTGTAAATAATGGGTTATTAAATCGCATGTTATTAAAAATGCGAAATCATACAAACAGTATATGTAAATACGAATTCGGAAAAGCATCACAATATCCAACCATCGTGATTAAAACTCAAATAAAACTTTTAAATCGCATAATTGTGTGTCAGCAATACAGCGCTGCGGTTCGCGAGCGCCCTTGCTAAAGAGTCGGCGACGAATACCTCGAAGTGCGGGGTGAGGTGCGGTATCTGATATGAGGGCGAGGAAGAGAGTGTCCTTTCTGTACGTAGTACTATTAAGTATTCTGTGCTCTTACTGATAAGGAGTATGATCGCATTTGCGAAAACAAACGCGGTTGTTGAACTATTTGAGTACCTACGTACTCGAGCGTCGAGGCACGACGGAGCGAGATACTTTCAAGTATTTTCTATCTGCATAGAAAACTGATCCATAACTTCATACAGATAAGAAATACAATCGCGTATTCAAAGGCCCCGTTGGAAGTAAAACTACTTGCATAGGAAATTGATCAATGACTTCGAATAAATAAGGAGCAAAATCGCGTTTACAAATAAATACTTGCAAACCATTAAAGTAAAAAAAACTTTTTAAGAAAAAAAAACCGACTTCCAAAAAAAACTTTACAAAGTGAAAAATAACTTTAATTTCGGAAGTCGGTGTCTCTGGATCTTTATTTTAGTTTTTTTGCCACCGACTTCCGAAATTAAAGATATTTTTCACTTTGTAGTGTTTTTTTGAAAGTCGGTTTTTTTTTTCTTAAAAAGTTTTTATTTCACGCTTTTTAGTGGGTCTGCTTATAACTTATCTTAGTTACAATAGCCTAGTGATCATCGCCTTTTACAAACAAAATATTGCTTTTCCCGATACAGGGAAGTTAATTGTTGAGGAGTTCTCCAGATCCACCATCAGCTCTGTATCACCATTCACATTGTGACGAGCAAAAATTGCTTAGCAACCATATTAAAGTAATCGAATCGCAACCCGTGAAATACTTAGATATTATTGAGTAGTTCCGGTGGCCATCTGTGGTCTTCATCATCAGTTCTACATCACCAAATAGTGCTTTCCGAGAGCAAATGCACGAGTTACTATAAAAAATACTCAAATCGCTATAGGTGTGCCTATAATATTTGAAGAGTTCCTTCGATTTCACCAGGATCCCATCATCAAATCCTGCCCTGATGTTTTTAGACTAGATGCTGATAATCCTGGCTGCAGCATCAGGCCAGACTTGTCAACATTGCATTGAACTTAAAATTTAGTCCTGTTTAAAATGAGCCCAAACACGACTACGGTGCTGTAATTTCAAGGTTGGTACTTTTTCTAATGCTCCTGGCTTCAGCATCAGGTCTTTATGTACTTCGGTGTTCCTCATTAACAGTACGTTTATCCACACATCGAGCCCTTTTCAATGAGCCTTAACACGATATATCTGCTGTTAGTTGTCGAGGAGTTAGGTACTCTGCAGACTATCCTGACTGCAGCATCAGGTCATGACTTGATGATCATGAGACCAAATGTGGCAAATGCCCTATCAAACATCAAAACAATTGACTAAAACAGTCCTTGCCTGTTCGAGTAACTTCTTACTTTTAAGGAGTTGTAACTTCCATCATCAGCCCAGCTACCTGAGATGGTGACAACCATACGCAAATACACAAGATACTTCGTAAAATATGCGAAAAACAATAAGTGAGCCTATACAATTTAAAGGTTGCCCTCGATTACTCTAAGATCCCATCATCAGATCCTAACTTGGTGACAGTGGGACCACCTCAAAACTATCTACATTGGAACAAAAAAAGAATTTTGAAAATCCGTCGACAATTGGCGGAGTATTCGATGAACAAACATACAAAAAAAAAAAAACGAGTGTGCTTATGACCACACGACTGAAGTGAAACTTCGAACGTATTTGGCTATGAGAGGAAGAGAGAAAGAAAATGTGCGCGCGCACTGATTTCTCTTGCTTATATCCCCCACTCAACTCCCGTTCGCCTCGCCCGTAGCCCGTAGACATGGTTCGTACTTGCAAAATCGAGTACCAGGGCTTCCAGTACGTCCACCTTAAGAAACTAGGGCCTAAAACCAGGGCTCGAGATACTATCAAGTATTTTCTATCTGCATCGAAAATTGATCCATAACTTCATACAAATAAGAAGTACAATCGCGTAATCAAACAAAAGCCCTGTTGGAAGTAAAAAGTACTTGCATAGGAAATTGACCCGTGAACTCCTATAAATAAGGAGCTCAATCGCGTTTACAAATAAATACTTTTACAAACCATTAAAGTAAAAATACTTGCATACGAAATTGTTCCGTAGACTCTTACGGAGTTGTATGGAGTGTCCGAGGTGTGGTAAGAGTCTTACCACACCTCGGACACTCCATACAACGCTCGCAAAATAATTACCTAGTACTACTACATAAACAAATGACGTTTGTATACGTGCAAATGTGTGCGTGAAATCTAGTAGCGTAAAAAAATGGCGCGGTAAGCAATTTGTGTCGGGGAACCGAACGACGACGGCGGCGGCGCTGCCCGAACGTGTGCATTATTACAACAAACAACATATGGATTTTTAATCTGAAATAAATTACTTATTATTATTATTATGAAGTGACCATGTAGTTCAATTGTTTATTTATATAGTCGGGTTCGTAATGAAATAAAAACACTAAAATAGTTTAGTTTAAATGACTTATCTGAAGTTATCGGTTATTAAATCGCATGTTATTAAAAATGCAAAATCTTACAAACAGTTTATGTAAATACGAATTCGGAAAAGCATCACAATATCCAACCATCGTGATTAAAACTCAAATAAAACTTTTAAATCGCATAATTGTGTGTTCGTGTCAGCAATACAGCGCTGCGGTTCGCGAGCGCCCTTGCAAAAAATTCGGCGACGAATACCTCGAAGTGCGGGGTGAGGTGCGGTATCTGATATGAGGGCGAGGGAGGGAGTGTCCTTTCTGTACGTAGTACTATTAAGTATTCTGTGCTCTTACTGATAAGGAGCATGATCGCATTTGCGAAAACAAACGCGGTTGTTGAACTTTTTGAGTACCTACGTACTCGAGCGTTGAGGCACGACGGAGCGAGATACTTTCAAGTATTTTCTATCTGCATAGAAAATTGATCCATAACTTCATACAGATAAGAAGTACAATCGCGTATTCTAAAGCCCCGTTGGAAGTAAAACTACTTGCATAGGAAATTGATCAATGACTTCCTATAAATAAGGAGCAAAATCGCGTTTACAAATAAATACTTGCAAACCATTACAGTAAAAAATACTTGCATACGAAATTGTTCCGTAGACTCTTACTGATAAGGAGCATGATCGCATTTGCGAAAACTAACGCGGTTGAGTACCTACGTATTTGAGCGAGTAGCCGTATAAGGTACTTTATAGTCTTGCAAGTATTTTGAGTCGGTACCTGGTGTGCGTACTTGGAAGCAAAAACCTGGTCGAGTAAATACGTACCTTCCCTACTCGCCCGATCACACTTTTCGTAACGCTTACGTCACGCGTTCGCCAGCTTACTCTCCAAGTCAAGTGTGCGTAAAGAAGTTTCACGTAAATAATTTTGACACAACAAAAATCGAATTTGACAAGGTACTTATTTGCCCTAACCCCATGTATTGTTTTTTAGAGCCGCAGGCGCGGAGGGGGCGGCCTTGGCGTGTTTTTTAAGGAATTTTTCACTTTTTGTATGGAAAATATGAAAAATGATTACCTACATGTTGAGTTTTAGGAGTTTATGGGTATTATAAAGGGGGTCGAAATTTTCATTATTTTTGCGATAGGACGCACCATTTTCGAGTTATAAGCAAAAGAAAAAAAACTTCATACGTATTTGGCTATGAGAGGAAGAGAGAAAGAAAACGTGCGCGCGCACTGCTTTGTCTTGCTTATATCCCCCACTCACCTGCCGTTCACCTCGCCCGATCACACTTTTCGTAACGCGTTCGCCAGTTTACTCCCCAAGTCAAGCGCGCATAAAGAAGTTTCCCTTCAAAAATATTTGCATACGAAATTGTTCCGTAGACTCTTACTGATAAGGAGCATGATCGCATTTGCGAAAACTAACGCGGTTGAGTACCTACGTATTTGAGCGAGTAGCCGTATAAGATACTTAATAGTCTTGCAAGTATTTTGAGTCGGTACCTGGTGTGCGTACTTGGAAGCAAATAATGTAAAAACCCGGTCGCATGTTTATGCGACCGGGACTGGGTTTTTACACCAGGTATTTCCAGCTATTTTTTACGTACCTTCCCTACTCGCCCGATCACACGTTTTCGTAACGCATTCGCCAGTTTACTCCCCAAGTCAAGCGCGCCTAAAGAAGTTTCACTTCAATAAATACTTGCAAACCATTAAAGTAAAAAATACTTGCATGCGAAATTGTTCCGTAGACTCTTACTGATAAGGAGCATGATCGCATTTGCGAAAACTAACGCGGTTGAGTACCTACGTATTTGAGCGAGTAGCCGTATAAGGTACTTTATAGTCTCGCAAGTATTTTGAGTCGGTACCTGGTGTGTGTACTTGGAAGCAAAAACCTGGTCGAGTAAATACGTACCTTCCCTACTCGCCCGATCACACTTTTCGTAACGCTTACGTCACGCGTTCGCCAGCTTACTCTCCAAGTCAAGTGTGCGTAAAGAAGTTTCACGTAAATAATTTTGACACAGCAAAAATCGAATTTGACAATCGCGACTCGTCGACACGTGGTACTTATTTGCCCTAACCCCGTGTATTGTTTTTTAGAGCCGCAGGCGTGGAGGGGGCGACCTTGGCGTGTTTTTTAAGGAATTTTTCACTTTTTGTATGGAAAATATGAAAAATTATTACCTACATGTTGAGTTTTAGGAGTTTATGGGTATTATAAAGGGGGTCGAAATTTTCATTATTTTTGCGATAGGACGCACCATTTTCGAGTTATAAGCAAAAGAAAAAAAACTTCATACGTATTTGGCTATGAGAGGAAGAGAGAAAGAAAACGTGCGCGCGCACTGCTTTGTCTTGCTTATATCCCCCACTCACCTGCCGTTCACCTCGCCCGATCACACTTTTCGTAACGCGTTCGCCAGTTTACTCCCCAAGTCAAGCGCGCATAAAGAAGTTTCCCTTCAAAAATATTTGCATACGAAATTGTTCCGTAGACTCTTACTGATAAGGAGCATGATCGCATTTGCGAAAACTAACGCGGTTGAGTACCTACGTATTTGAGCGAGTAGCCGTATAAGATACTTAATAGTCTTGCAAGTATTTTGAGTCGGTACCTGGTGTGCGTACTTGGAAGCAAATAATGTAAAAACCCGGTCGCATGTTTATGCGACCGGGACTGGGTTTTTACACCAGGTATTTCCAGCTATTTTTTACGTACCTTCCCTACTCGCCCGATCACACGTTTTCGTAACGCATTCGCCAGTTTACTCCCCAAGTCAAGCGCGCCTAAAGAAGTTTCACTTCAAAAAAAAACATACAAACAGCCGAACATAGTACCTCCTCCTTTTTGTGAAGTCGGTAAAAAATACTTGCATACGAAATTGTTCCAAAAGCAGCATGATCGCATTTGCGAAAACTGACGCGGTTGAGTACCTACGTATTTGAGCGAGTAGCCGTATAAGATACTTAATAGTCTTGCAAGTATTTTGAGTCGGTACCCGGTGTGCGTACTTGGAAGCAAACACCTGGTGTAAAAACCCGGTCGCATATTTATGCGACCGGGACCTGGTTTTTACACCAGGTATTTCCAGCTATTTTTTTACGTACCTTCCCTACTCGCGATCACACGTTTTCGTAACGCATTCGCCAGTTTACTCCCCAAGTCAAGCGCGCCTAAAGAAGTTTCACTTCAAAAAAAAGTGTTTTATTTGGAAGTCGGTTGTTTTTTTTTTCCTAAAAAAGTTTTTATTCTTACTACTTCCTATTTACTATTCGTTACATCTGAACCCTTGTCAGTTCCTATCGAGGGGTAAATAAAAATACGTCAGTCGTAATTAACCCAAGATTTGCCAAAACCTGCCAGTAAGGAAGTCGAGCCACACAATCGACAAGCTTAAGCAAGTCCATAGAGACGCGAGCTTACTGTCGCTCAGCCGACCGTTGACGGTAAGTCTCTCCATACCGACGCAAACTACCCGAAAATCCCCTAAATGCCCATCATATCGCAACCCTGATGACACCATAAAAGTAAATTACGTGACATACTCATCCCGAAGCTGGTCTTTTGTCGTTCCAGATTTATCTCCGACATTAGCCGAAGACACATCGAAGATAAAACTTAGTTTACGACCATTCGCCACTATATTTGGACGATATTCCTTTTGATACGCGATGTTATTTGTCGAGCATTCAGAGAAGCCATTTTATCGGTGAGTCCGTATCAGGGTAATAAGGTAAGAGGTAATACGAGTCAAATGTTTTGTTAGACGTCGTAATTTCTTGTGAAGATTTTGCGTGTGATAAAAATGTTACGTTGAATTTCCCAAATCTTACGAACAAAGAAACGTAAAAAAAAAGAAAAAAAAAGTTCCATCACGAAGCTGTCACCTACGCATTCTGTACAGACATCACATAAACCTACTACAATCTGTCAAATTTCTTTAATAAATTTTCAAGTTTAGGGCTAAAACGTAAGGTTCAAAATTGATTGGGAAAATTTAACAGTTTCGGGTAGGTTGATGTACTGGCGTCTGTATATCACACTAAGCAGGTAACTTTATGCAAAAAAATCCTGGCGTCTTTTTTCACCCGTTATTTCACATATTTATTTCTTTTTTATTTAGCCATTGTCGTCAAAGAACCTAAAAATATATAGTAAAGCCGCGTGCTCTATTTTTGGAGAAAGGTTACATAAATCAATGTCTATCAATCTGTCAGCAGACGGAAACAGGTGTTCCTTCCAAATACTGATTGTATTCTTACCTCCTTTTGTCCTAATAAATACTCTTGTAATGTCAATGTATTATTAGTCCTTCGAAAAAACAAAAACTTGGAAAACTTCATACATTGACTAAATCACTGTTGATATTAAACAATTTCAAAGTGTACCTAATGAAGATGTTCATTACACGAACAAAAAAAAATGCAGTCGAGGAGGTTTCCTGAACGAACTTACCTTAGGAACTTTAATTTAAATCGGAGCATTCGAACAAAAAAATGGACTTGCAGCTCAGTTTAAAATTGCAACCGTTTTTCCTCTCGACTCCATATTCAGCAAATGAGGAACAGATGTTTTCAAACAATCTCCGAACTTGTCGAATAAGTCAATGAGTGTCTGCATAGCAAAGGACCAATTACCCCCTCCCTCCACAGCCTGCACAAGACCACAAGTGGTGCATTCTGTAAAAGTTTTCTCTAAAAGGCTGATTAACTAAATTAGCTACCGTTGAAGTCAATTACGGAGTTAGTTCAGATAATTTATATAAAGTTTGGAGGTAACAATGTGATGCAGGCGCTTATTAGTGTTCTAGTTTAAGAGGCTTACTAGAGCTAAGTGTCCTTGAAAAACGCATGCACACATATGCAAAATCGACGCAAACGCCATCTAACGACGACGCCCATCACAATTATGACATAAAGCATACATGAGATTTAGAAGTAACGGTTTTGTGAGATTACGCCCTAGTATTCTAATAGATGGCGCGGAAACGATGGCAAATAAGTTAAAGATCTAACAAACAAATTATGTAGTTATGTGTGACAACATAATAAATTTTATTCGTTTTGAGTGTGACTTGAAAAACTTAAGGATGTGGGTGATTTTGAAATAAAACTGATTCAATGAAATTTAAAACATTTTTAACCGACTTCAAAAAAGGAGGTTGTGTATTCGACCCGTATGTATGTATGTAATGTATGTATGTGTGTATGTTTGTATATATATTTGTAGATTTTCTAAAAAACTGATGAACCAATTTTGATCATTCTTTCACTAATGTGATCTACATACTTCCAGGAAGGTTTTAGTATATTCATTAGGTAGTTATTCTATATTCATTAGGTAATTATTCTTATGTAGTATGTCCGAAGTTAATATGCATAAATGTACTGCATCTCCGGCATTTCTATGCGAATTTTGATGATTCTTCAATGCACTAGTGTTAATTGAATTTTTGTGGGGTAGGTACAATTAGAAAGAAAAAAAAAACAACCGACTTCAAAAAAAGCACTACAGCGTGATAAATAACTATAATTTTGGAAGTCGGTGTCAAGAAACGAAAATGCGAAACCAGCGACACCGACTTCCGAAATAAAAGTTATCACTTTGCAGTGTTTTTTTTCTAAAACTATGAATTTTGGAAACATCTAAGAAAGTGCAGTCATTACGCTTAAGGTACGTATTTTCGACTTCACGTACAACTGTCACAGTGACGTATGTGGACGACGTGTAGATTTGTATTCGAGAGTCCTCGGGTTCGATTCCTAAGGTTACGAAATCGAATTTTCTATTTAAATGTCATTTTGAATTTTTAAATATATCTATTAAATATTTTTATAAATAACTAAAAAAAGTCTGCAGGAGAAAGAAAGTCGAAAATATTAACACGGAAGTTAGGTATTTCTAATGCGCAAGTACCTACACGTTATCTAAGCTATTACAAAAATAAAAAAAATTCTGACCTAATGTTTTTATTAACAGACCGCGACTTATTGATAATGGGCATAATGAAATAGGTAACAGATTCATCTGAAAATTGCGATGAAAATGATTAAAAGCAAGAAATTAGATTTAAAATTGATTTTGTTTATAATAAATAGGAATCATAGTTATATATGAATGTTAGGTACCTCTTTGAGGCCGTTTACACATTATGCCGCAGCTGCAGCGGCACCGCCGTCGCGTCGTCGCTGCATCAGTCACCCTTGGATTTGTATGAACACACGGCGCCGCGGCGGCGCGCCGCAAGGGCTCATACAAATCCAAGAGAAACCAATACAGCGGCATCGCCACAGAATATAATAGTATGGCACCGCGGGCGGCGCACAGTGGTCTGAAAATCGAGCTCCATACTCATAGAAACTTAAAGTTCGGAAATAAAAAAACAAAAATTGTAATGGGTCTAGTATACCTCCCTTTACGTAATATTAACGTATGGATGGTATCAGTCGCTCCACGCGTGAGAAAAAAAAGTTTTTTATTTTTTTTGTATGGGAGAAAACACTTAATGTACATTTTTTTGAAACTGAATGGAACTGATAGGCTGGAGCTCACACGAGCTATTGTACGATACACGGCCATCAAGATGACATACAATTCATGCACTGTTCGGCGCCGCTTTGCACGTAGCAAATTTTTGAAATTTTGAATTTTCGATACGTGATTTTTCAAATCTTTGACGAGGTTAAATTAACTTGCCGATCGATTTACTCATACTATCGTTAGTTTTAGCCTGCTTATGACCTTTGTGATGACAACAATTAAAAATTATATTGATTATATACGTTTTTTTTTTATTTCATTCCAAGAACTAACTCATTTAATCACCGTGATTATGGTTGAGTTATAATTATATACTAATGACATGAGCATCAACCAGCTCTAGCAGGGCCAAATGGGCCCTAGTCACAATAAAATTCTATTGTCTGTAATATTAAAGTCTGTAAAACCTAATTAAAGAATAGCGAACGATAATGAGGGTAGTTGTATAAAAATAGGACGTTTGAGCTTACTTTTATCAGTAGCTCTCAGTACTTGTGCGCGCTAACTTATTACGTTATTTTTTTTATTGTGCTGTGATGGAAGGTTGTGATACCAATTTGGACATTGTCATGTTTGTGACAAACAACAATTGTTTTTTACAGCCCAATGTTTTATTTGAAGTTTTTGAGAATACTATTGATTTGTCAGAAGATGAAAAGAGGGTATTGAAACAATTCTGTCAGACTTATGTTTGTTCGTTGAGGAACAAATGGATCTCGTGTAATCGCACGAGACGTACATACATAACAAAGTATGAGACATGGCTGCAAGAGAACATAAAATGGCCTGAGATCATGAAAGGAAAGATGACCCCTTATTTAGTGTCAGTAGAGCAGCAAACCCGTTCCAGTTCTGACTTTGTTTTAAATGAGGGTGCATCAACATCCTACACACCGGAGACGTGCAGTGTTGGAACATCAACATCAGTTGTGAGGCCGAGAAAACCATTTAAAGAGCTAAGCCCGCTACAGAAGAGAAGGAGAGCGGAAGACCTCCTAACGTATAGCACTGAAAGCCTTGCTCATGCAACCGGTTTGAAAGCACATGACAAGAATATAGCAGATATCGTTAAACTAGTCTCGGAGCAAAGAGGCTACAAGGATAAATAAATTGTTAAAGCCCAAGGAAACTGTGCCTATATATTCCGCTGATAAAGCTTTATTTATTTTGACCTCATTGAAGCTTTCGAAGTGGCAGTATATAACATTAAGATCTTGTGCAAAAGAAGAAGGAGTACCACTGTGTCCTTCTTATACTGCCATCCTTGAGGCGAAGAAGGACTGCTGCCCTCCAAAAGTTACCATTGTACATCACGGAAGGAGAGGTAAAAGTAAAGCTAAATTTTGGATAAAACTGTGCAAAGCTTTGGAAAATTCCTACGTGTGGAACCTTCGCTGGATGGCAAAGAGTTAACAATTATATGCAAGTATGGCTTTGATGGTGCTTCAGGGCAAAGTTTGTATAAGCAAACTATGGCAGACGAAGACGATTCCAGTATGTTTATGTGTTCTTTTGTGCCTCTGCGCTTAGTTTGTGGCGAAGAAAAGGTATGGGAGAATCCAAAGCCATCTTCCACAATGTTCTGCTGACCAATTTATTTTAAGTTTTCAAACGAAAACAAGTTGAACATCGTGGAAGAACAGGCTCTGATTGAGGCTCAGATTGAAGCAGTATCTAATTATAACTCAACCATAATCACGGTTGTAGAATCCTGTTGATTCCGTACTTATGTTAAACATATCACTTCACTGGCTCACTACCACACCAAGCGCCATCGTATATATCCTGCTTCACTTTGTCTGTTTCCCGCCATTCCTCGTAACTGACAGATGACATAACATAACTGACAGCAGCTACCCCGCTTGTGTGAATGAGACAGTGTTTACATATCTATTTAATAGATACACTACAACGGTGATTAAATGAGTTAAGTAGTTCTTGGAATGAAATTTAAAAAAAAACGTATAGGTACTTATAATCAACATAATTTTTAATTGTTGTCATCATAAAGGTCATAAGCAGGCTAAAAGTAACGATAGTATAAGTAAATCGATCGGCAAGTTCATTTATTCACGTCAAAGATTTGAAAAATCACATATCGAAAACACAAAATTTCAAAAATTTGCTACGTGCAAAGCAGCGCCCAACGGTGCATGAATTGTATGTCATCTTGATGGCCGTGTATGGTACAATAGCTCGTGTGAGCTGTGCCTATCAGTTCCATTCAGTTTCAAAAAAATGTACATTAAGCGTTTTCTTTTCTCCCATACAAAAAAAAAAACAAAAAACTTTTTTTTCTCACGCGTGGAGCGACTGATACCATCCATACGTTAATATTACGTAAAGGGAGGTATACTAGACCCATTACAATTTTTGTTTTTTTATTTCCGTACTTTAAGTTTCTATGAGTATGGAGCTCGATTTTCAGACCACTGTGCGGCGCCGTATGTTCATACAAATCCAAGGGTGACTGATGCAGCGGCGCCGCGGCGGCGGCGATGCCGCTGCAGCTGCGGCACGATGTGTAAACGGCCTCAAGGATTAGGTACCTACTCATACCTAACATTCATACATAATTATTATGATTTCTATTTATTATAAACACAATCAATAAAAATTAAACTCTTGCTTGTGATAATTTTCATCGCAATTTTCGGATGAATCTGTGATTTCTTTATGCACATTATCAATAAGTCGCGGTCTGTTAATAAATTTAGGTTTTTTTTATTGTTACAATGGCTTAGAAAACGTGTAGGTACTTACGCATTAGATTTAGAAGTAACTTCTGTGTTGATATTTTCGACTTTCTTTCTCCTGTGAAAGATAATTACATTGTAGACGTTTTTTTAGTTATTTATAAAAATATATTTAAAAATTCAAAATACATTTAAATAAAATTAAATCGATTTCGTATCACTGGGAATCGAACCCGGGGACCCTCGAACACAAACCTGCGCGTCGTCTACATAAGCCAATGTAACGATTGCGTATGTCGTCGAAAAAACTGAGCTTATGCGTAATAAGTGCATTTTCTTAAACTACCAAAATTCATAGTGAAAAAAAATATTCAGTAATAATAAAATGCTCTTACTTTGTTCGGCGTTTGTTTTATATGAACGTTTTGTAGTCCTCCTAAGGGAATGTTTCACTTTATTTCCCATATTTACAAATGATATAATTGATAGCAAATTATTACGCTATTTTAACTTAAAAGTATTTTATATTTACATGAAATAAAAATATTTACAGAAAGAAGATATGCAAATAGTAATAATAAACAATGAATGTATGTACATATAAATAATGCGGCGAAAAGAGCGACACGCCCGTATAGTATCAGGCCTCGGCCGGCATTATTCCTACACGGGGGTTTACCGTTTACGTACACATGCGCACTTATTATGTTCGGAACTATGAATATGCTATTTACAATAAAACTATTGTTTGAACTAAAAAAATAAAACACTATTATTTTGGTATGTTGCTTGTAGAATGATCTGACAAAAAATCAGAATGATTGTATGTATATTAGTATGGTTTCTATTGTAAAAATAAAGTTTTTAGAGGTATCTTCATGATTTTTTTCTATCGTGCCAAATTAGTTGTATCATGTTTTCAAAACACTATTTATCTAAAAATTCAAAATACATTTAAATAAAATTTAAAAAGAAAGTACGATTTCGTAACCTTGGGAATCGAACCCGGGGACTCTCGAATACAAATCTACACGTCGTCCACATGCGCCGGTGTGACAGATGTACGCGGAGTCGAAAATACTTACCTTATGCAAAATGACTGCACTTTCTTAGATGTTACCAAAATTCATAGTTTTATTGCAAAAATAAAAATATTCAGTTAAAAATAAAATGCTCATACTTTTTACTTTCGTTCATATTATGTTCGGCTTTTGTTTTACATGAACGTTTTGTAGTCCTCCTAACGGAATGTTTCACTATATTTCCCATTTATTTACAAATTATTACCCTATTTTAACTTTGTTATGTTACGCGGACCACTGCCGGGAGACACAAGTGAAACGCCCGGGAGTTGGGACTCGCCGTACAATAGATGGCGCGCGCCTTGCACCCATACATAACAAACTTAAAAGTATTTTATATTTACACGAAATAAAAATATTTACGGAAAGAAGATATGCAAATAATAATAAACAATGAATTTACAAATAAAACTTAACAAAAACATAACAATCTAGACGGAAATAGTGCGGCGAAAAGAGCGACACGTCCGTATAGCATCAGGCCTCGGCCGGCAGTGTCGCTACGCGGGCGTTCACGCACACATGCGCACTTTTTATGTTCGGAACTATGAATATTCGATTTACAAAAAAACTATTGTTTTAAATAAAAAAATAAAACACTATCATTTTAGTATGTTACTTGTAGAATAATCTGACAAAAAATCAGAATGATTGTATGTATATTAGTATGGTTTTTATTGTAAAAAGAAAGTTTTTTAGAGGTATGTTCATGATTTTTTTCTATCGTACCAAATTAGTTGTATTGTGTTTTCAAAACACTATCTATCTAGCAAATATCCTGAAGAATATCATATATTTTTCTGATTTTGTTTACTGTAGGCGATCATATACTTTTATTGTTTCGAAAACTACCGTTTTTTTGCGTTTAGCTCGTGTAAGCCCCTTAAGAACTGTGCTCCTGAGCATGGAAGATGTAATTTGAAAGTTTTTGCAATCTGTGTAGGTTGTGAAGAATAGTAATATTATGGTGAGCTTTAGACGTTTAAGCTGCTATAACCTCAGCAACATTTTACATCCCCAATTAAACTGGTATCATTTTATTGCACTTACGCTCACGTATTTTTTTACAGTACGCGCCACAAAAATGTATGAAGCTGTCCGATGCAAATTTAATGGACTATCAAGTTTGTAGTCACGCACGTAAAGCGCCAACTTTATTGTGGCTTTTACAACGCTTTTGGTGATTTCATCTGCACTCCAGTGTACGTGGTTAGGTCGTTTTTATATGTCCAGTTAATGTGAACTAATGTGTGCGATTATGTTGACGTTTTGGGGAGCGGGCTTATTTTTCGTGTTTCAAGGCTTATCCCTCTCTCGTGCTGGTTTGTGTCAGCTGTGCTTAATGTAGGTACCCGGAAAATTGACAAAATAAACTAAGAGATATACGCAATATAGTACATTACCCGACCCTTCAAATGGCACATCCAATTACAAAAAAAAAATCTGCAATAGAAGACAAAACCGATACCAAAACATATGAATATGTACTTTTTAACCGACTTCAAAAAAAGGAGGAGGTTCTCAATTCGTCGGAATCTTTTTTTTTTTTTTTTTTATGTATGTTCCCCGATTTCTCGAAGACGCCTGGACCGATTTGGAAAATTTTTCTTTTGTTTGAAAGGGTATACTTCCCAAGTGGTTGCATGATCATCAGGTCAGGATCTGATGATGGGATCCCAGGGAAATCGAGGGCAACCTTCAAATTTTATAGGCACATAGTACCATTTTCATATATTTTCTAAAGCTGTTTAAGTATTTGCATCTGATAATCATCATCTCAGGTGGATGAGCTGATGATGGAAGGTACAACTCCTCAACGGCTTGGAGTTAAAAGAAAATTCTTTCAAAATTATTTATAGTAACACTCGTGCATTTGCTCTCGGAAAGCACCATTTGGTGAAGTGGAAGTGATGATGAAGACCACAGATGGCCACCGGAACTACTCAATAATATCTCCGTACTATTTCACGGGTTGCTATTCGATACTTTAACATGGTTGCTAAGCAATTTATGCTCGTCACAATGTGAATGGTGATATGGAGCTGATGGTGGACCAGGAGAACTCTTCAACAATTAACTTCCCTGCATCGGTAAAAGCAATATTTTGTAAAAGGCGATGAGAAAGTTGACACTAGGCTATTGTAACTGAGATAAATTATAAGCAGACCCACTAAAAAGCGTGAAATAAAAAATTTTTAACAAAAAAAAAAACCGACTTCCAAAAAAACACTACAAAGTGAAAAATAACTTTAATTTCGGAAGTCGGTGGCAAAAAACTAAAATACAGATCCAAAGACACCGACTTCCGAAATTAAAGTTATTTTTCACTTTGTAGTGTTTTTTTGGAAGTCGGTTTTTTTTTTGTTAAAAATTTTTTTAGTTACGTTGACTCTATCAAGAAATAAATGTTATTATAACACAAAATTACACTTCCATTTAAAATGTCATAACAAAAGGAATTCCTGATTGATTCAACAAAACGGTCATCAGATCATGATAAACTCGATGCCTACGAAAGGTACTCAATATTGTATATATTAAATAACACCGAAATTATTTCTAAGCCAGCCATTTCAAAAAGACGTCAAAGTTAACGAAATTCTGATAAAAGATTTTGCGAATATTTAATGTTTAAGGCTTTTTTTGTCCCGGAGGTTAAAGTAAAATGAAATTTTAAACAAACACAGTAGCCATCATCAGACGACGAGGACGTTTGATTGAAATGGTACAAGATAAAGCTGAAAGCGGAGTTTGCTTTTCTTTTCTTCAGTCTTCATTTTCGTCATCATTCACAGATCACCCGCTGCTGGAAATACGCCTATCTTATTCTATTTTTGTTCAAAAGGAGATATTTCTGAAGTGGTCCCATAGTCACCAAGTCAGGATCTGATAATTGGATTCTGGAGAAATCGAAGGAACTCTTCAAATATTATAGGCACACCTATAGCGATTTGGGTATTTTTTATAGTAACTCGTGCATTTGCTTTCGGAAAGCACCATTTGGTGAAGTGGAACTGTTGATGAAGACCACAGATGGCCACCGGAACTACTCAATAATGGGTGTTTCGCGTAGTTCGTGCAAATTCTAAACAATCCTAAATTTTAAATTTATTGTCGAGTAATTTTGTTTTTTTTTTAACAAATATCGTTAATATGTATATGGATAATCTTTGAACATTTCGTGGTTTCTAGTTTCTTTTTATTATTAACTTTGAAATTATTATCATTTCTAAAATCGGATTGAGACGGTAATGAGAACGATAAATCAACCACAAGCTAACTTAAAGCTGTATGTACAATAAAGTAAAAAGGTCTTTTTGTTACGGTAAAAGTGAAAAGAAAAACTCAACCACGGATAAGACCCACAATCGTTAGGTAAGATACGTCACAATTAAACAAACATACACAACAACAAACATATTCTTATTACCATCGCTTTGACCTCATCAACGTCGCTAAAAAACGACGGTAAACGAACGGAATGAGGAAGAAGGCAATGAGGTTTAAATCCTTTATTCTATTTTTATTCAAAAATATCAAAATTAGAAACCTAATACCTATTCTAAACTTCGAAGGGAATCATTGAAATTGATAATAAGCTAAGTAATAAACGAACTCATATATACTGACGTTATAATACGGACGATGGGAAAGAGAACGATTCCAGAATAATCACCACCCGTGACACTTAACACGAAAATATTTTTTTTTTCACAAGCTAGCGTACACCTGCTACGACGTTTACTGGCAAACTGAGACGTGCGCGGGGCTCGACATCGCGGTAGAGTAGCATTTAAGGTCAAGCGCAAACTATAATGTGGATTTCTTTTCATACCGAGGGTAATCAGAAAAAATAAAAAATAAACATTTATCAAATCATATTTTAATATAATGAGAAGATAGCATTATTTAATTTAGGTGCAAACGTTGTGTTTTTTAATATACTTCATTAATATGACGATTTTGTTTCTATTTACTTCGATTTATTTGAATAAAATATAAATTTATTTAGGATAGTAGGTAGTAAATGGACACCGAAGGAAATGAGAATAAGAAAAGTTTTTTATTTATAATTAATTAATTACGCTAATTAATACTGTAAATCTTACATGCATGATAGCGTTACTATATTACATTTGGTATTCTTTGAAAAGAATATAGATATTCATTGAATAAATCAATGTTTCTTTACTGGACGTATAATATGCACGAAAAAAAATAAACACCCTAATATGTAAGTATTTCACGGCTTGCGACTCGATTACTTTCATATGGTTGCTAAGCAATTTATGCTTGCCATGATGTGAATGGTGATATGGAGCTGATGGTGGACCAGGAGAACTCCTCAACAATTAACTTCCCTGCATCGGGAAAAGCATTGTTTTGTAAAAGGCGATGAGCAAGTTGACACTAGGCTATTGTAACTTAGATAAATTATAAGCAGACCCACTAAAAAGCGTGAAATAAAAATATTTCTTCCGAAATTAAAGTTATTTTTCACTTTGTAGTGTTTTTTTTTTGGAAGTCGGTAGTTTTTTTTGTAAAAAAGTTTTTTTAATATTTTCTTCATTTATCGCTGTTCTATCAGCACACAAACAGCTCCCCAACAAAATAAGGTTCGTAATAAAATTTTTGTACACAACGTAAGCGGTTTATGAGTTTCCTATTCAGCTCTGCTGTTGTATTGGAATTGAAATTTTTTCCCTTTCTTCCACCTGAGCGTTCTGTTTGCGCCAATTGTTGCCCCCTTGTACCTCAATTTGTTTTGCCTAAGTATCTGCCTCGAATAAGTTAGCTACTGGAGTGTTCATAAGTTTCTGAATCCCGATGCTTGTCACCTTATCGCCCCGAAGAGGCTTATTGCTTAGCGCACTAAGCTTTCTCTCGGTTTCTAAACGCCTGGTGAAGTAGCATCAATAAAGTGTTATTTTAGCCGTTGTGATAATAAACAATTTTCGTGTGCACATTGGATGTTCAAACAACCGGTAGACTCAATTTGACAGCAAAATTAAACATGTTATTTTTTTTATATTTAGTGTCGCGTGTTCGGTCGATGTACGCAAAAAATATTGGAATGCAAATTAAGAGAATTTTATTAGGCACCTACTTTTTCAAAGCATCTATCATGAGACATATGACGTTGTAAATAACACACAACAAACAAACGATGTTACACAACATTCGTTAAATTTTTGCATCGCTCGTGCGTTCTTCATACATTAACACTCCATGTAAACTTTTCTGTGGCACTTATCTGACTTTATTGGATTCACAATAGAAATGTCTTGTCGAGCGTTCTTAAAACTGTTTTATTGGGTTACGTCCAATTGAACGTTTAATAGATAGCCCAATGAAATGTAAATATTAAGTTTGAAAGTTTTATTTATAAACATCAACAGTAGGTATTGAGGAAGTTTTGTCTTTAGGAATATTGCTACAACAACAACAAAATAAAGTATTGTTTTTAAAAGATAATAAAGACAAGTTACTGTAAACACAAAACTTCTGGAATGAGTAAAAAGTGAAACTGAAGCTAGCAATAATTTATTTTAAATTATTTAAAATCCAATATTATTTTTTTTATTTCTAAAATTTCGTGACATAAGTGAAACAATCAACTGAGACATTATAATTCAATAATATTCCACCTTGTAACTAAATAAATAACTAATCATTAACCTTTCCAATTTACCCAAATTTCGCCCAATTAACCTAAAGAATCAACCTATATAGATCTGAAACTGATACCTTGCCTTACGTACATCACAACAATTCTTTTTACGGGTAACATAAATGTTTGGGGCGATATCTAGCGGCCAATTAAGGCTAGACTTATCATAGGAACAGTAAACTGTAATTAGTATAACCTTATCTACGTCACCGATCTAGGGTTGTGCTGGTTGGATATCGTGACACGTGTTAGATGTTACTCGGGAACCTGAAAAGTAAGTAGCTTTATTCGTAAAACCTGTGGATCAACTATTGAGAGTATCGTATATTAACAGACAAGCCACGATGACGATGACGGTAAAGAGCTCAATCATTGCGATGACTACTTATTGAAGTGAAAACTTCTTTAGGCGCGTTGGCCATTTTTTGAGATGGGGAAAAAACTATTGAACTCGCGCCACTGTTACCGTAATCGACACCGCTTTGGATGTGTTCGGCTGTCCTCGGGATGTACTCGGTTTTAATATATATCCGATATGTCAGTGAGTGATGGCAAAGTATTCTGTTTGTGTTTTGTTTTCACTTCTGTCGGCACTCCCGGAGTGCCGCTTTTTGTAGGTAGGTATCTACTATTGACGGTGCAAAAGTGTTTGTATAAAAGTACTTACAGAAATAAAATTATTTATCATTTTTAATATGAATGCTCACTTTATAACAATGCTAGGTACATTATGATCAAAAATGTGCAATCTTTTAGTTCTAGGGCAGCTTGTTTTGAAGTTACTTTTCAACTTTTTCTAGTACCTGTAAAAACGAAACGAAGAAGATATTTATAACATATGTACCATTCCCATTCTCATTGTAACTTCGTCCTCGTGTCCAACTTAACCGTAAACTCACTTAAAAAGTATTTCATACCAACATCCGGCGAGGTCGACGGTCGGCCGGAAACGGTAATCGGCCGCCGGAAGTAGCCCCGCTATTTATTGTTGACTACGAATCCTGCTTGCACTACAATTGGAGCCTTACGTCGCAATCATACGACTTCAATTCACTGTAATGATAGAGTGCACTTGGTACTCAGAAGTAGTTATTGTTTAACTTTTGTTCTGTAATGGCTCTTTGATTTTCAGTGTATTTTTGTGTAATTGTATGTTGATTGGGATCGGATTGGAGAATATTAGAGTATGCTGCATAAATCTGGAGACAAAAGAAACACTTGAATATTGTGGTCTTTTGTGTGCCGTCAACTTCTTGTCCATGGTAAAAATTCCACTTTGACAGCATCATCATTACGTGGCACTAGCCCTTGCCCGCGCCTTCGAGTTTCGTTTCGTATCCTGTGTTAAGGGCTGGTAATAGTTCAGCTAAAATTCAGATTTTGTCCCCACTTCCCCGCGCTATGTATCATTCTATCCCACTCGCACTGACATACTGATTCAGTTAGGGTGAACTGAACTATTGTTGGAAGGATGTCAAGAAATAAAATGATTAAACTTAACATTAATTTATTACATTCACATTTTATGTACAGTATATATAAAATTATTTTAAATGGGCAGGTAAATAATAAGTAGGTATAACAAAACAAACATGAGACACTCATCATTCGCATAGCAAATACAGTTTACATCGAAATCCGCAATATAAGTACCTACTTCATTAGTGTTCTATGACCGACCAAAGACCATTGCTCTATCGCCATATATTTGTCACCATAAGACATCGACAGCCAAATAGAGCCGGCGCTCAGCTCACTGACAGCGTGCCACGGCAGGTTGTGCTGCGGCATCCCGCGGCGTTCCGTGGCATCCTGCTAAAAGCCCGCACAGACCGGACTGCGTCCCATTAACCGAAATGACCGCAGCACAAGTTTCAATCTTATTTCAACTAGCTTAGCAATCATAATTCCTCGACACAACGTGACCCACACGTCCCGCGGGATGCAATGGCGCGCCGCGGCATTACGTGGAATGAAACGGCATGACACGTCATGCCGCAGCATCCCTGGCGCGTTGCGTCATGCCGCAGCGTCCCGCGGCACGTCGCGTCATTTCCCGGCATCGTGGTATCGAAATAAAGTAACATGAATTCTAAACTCATTGAAATAAGATTCAAAATAACTTGATTAGTAATAAAATCCTTTGCCATGACAAAGCCTTAAAATTACTTTCTTTTTGCTGAATCTTTGGCCAAAAAATAGGCTAGTCCTCTGGTCACGTGAAGAGTCGACCAATCGCTTGGCGATTTCTCGAAAAATTAAGTAGGCACTCGGACCTTATGGCCCTAGTGTATCAGCCCCAAACGGCTGGTACATATAAGTCGGAATAAGATTAGAGTATCTATTTGCGCTGTTTGAGGTTTTCTGCACCCGCAGTAATCGCACTAGCACAGCCAACCGTAATAGGAAGATGGGGTGGCGCAAGGTAGTCGATACATGTTGCATCACACACCAAAGGCCGACCTAACTTCTAAGGCATTATGGTCAATCTGTCTGGTCTTTTCCAATCGTCGCGAGCCATTGGGTTCTAAAACAGCTGGCAACCCAGCACTGTCAAGAGCACGCAATGGTTATAACGCATAATAATACGTCATCGGAATGACTGATGTCAATTATAAAGTTTCATACATTTTGGCTTTAACGGAGGTTTGGAATAGAACGAATTTTAAAATAAGTTGTTTTTAACCCCCGACGCAAAAACGACGGGGTGTTATAAGTTTGACGTATCTGTGTGTGTGTGTGTGTGTGTGTCATGAGTCTATCAGAAATAGATTTATATCTTGAAAACCGGAATATGACCAGAACGTCATTCCTTTCCTCGTACATCAGGGAAATCATTAATATTAATAACGAGCCAGAAGCTTTAGCCGAAAACGCAGCAAGTACAAGCACCAGCAATGTAATTGACACATCATTATTGCACAAACTGTCAAGGAAACATAGTAAGAGTTCATACCAAGGCATTCAAGGTGATCCAATAGAGCAAGAATGTTGGCGTTACATTGCTGGTGCTGATCCTACAGAACCATAAAATGGTGATTTACTATCCTATTGGAATAATAAAAAAGAAGCATTTCCATCAGGAAATGCTTCTTTTTTATAGAGTAAGGCTCTAGCAAGAGCAGCAAGTCATCTTGCTGCTCTTGCTAGAGCTTTACTCTGTATACCTGCCACTAGCACTCCGAGTAAGAGGGTATTCTCGGTAGCTGGGCTAACAGTTACGGCCAAAAGATCTCGCTTGAGCTCGATTCGGGGTATTAAAATCATATTTATTCATGATAATTATAAAATATGTAAGATGTAAGATTGATTATCAATCTTACATAATTTATAATTATTATTATCTGTGTTTATATTAAAAAATTGTTTACTAGGCTATTAAAGTGTCCCTTTAGAAAACTGTTTTTTTTTTGCACCTGATGACCTGATCTGGACAAGGTATTTACTGTACTGTATAGGACTGACATTTTCCTGTCGTCCGCCTAAAACGATACGGCCGGCTTAAAGAACATAGGGAGTAGATTGCGAGTTTTAGTTGTGAGGTAGTAGAAAACTACGCCGCCGGCGCTACGCCGGATTGAAATTGGTCAGCGCGCCACCGCCGAGAATTTTTAAGGCGGCGCCTACATCTAGTAGAAACATAACTGCTGTTAACTTCCAATTTTCATTAGCCGTCCCCCGACGTGAGGACGCTTGGATCAAAATATTTCGTGCAACTTATATTAAACTTAAAGGGCTAATATATATTATTATTTTACTTTTTAGAGGTTTTTGTTTGAGTCGGGGGTTTTTTAAATTTTTAATTTTTAATGAAAACATTTAAATTAAAAAAAAAAGAATCAAGAGGAGGAGAATGACGAAAGCAAGAACATTTATGTGAATTCCCTTAAATCCCTAATTTCCACATTCCGTGTATGTCTGGTATCACATAACTCTGGCAACATGTAGGTATGATGGATGAGTAAAAATTTGTTAATTTAGGTCTCATGAATTTTGCCCAATAATGATCGTCTTTCTGTATAATTTCAGTTTTGATATGATTTTTACATCCCGATCATACGCCAAAAATACATGTTTTTCTACCAGTTATGTGTAGTTGTCCCTGCACCTGAATGTACCAAAGATGTTTCAAATTTATGGAAAGTCCATCTTTCGTTTTCCTCCAAAACCTTATTTTTTTTAATCTATTGCATCGTCCAACGAAGTCCTGAATGCAGAAATTGGACACTTTATTTCTACTATTGTGTCTTCTCCCTGCACAACTCCGTCCGGAGTTGCACCTAGAAAAGGTAACTCTTTATCAATAAAAAGACCACAAGGCTCTATTTTTTTAATATTAAATTGTGATGCTAGTTGTTCCATGGTAGTTGTTTCACTTTCTATTCCATGTTTTATGGACGGCACATTACATACATTTTTTGGATATATAAGATTTTTAACTAAAAATAACTTTAATTTCGGAAGTCGGTGGCAAAAAACTAATATACAAATCCAAAGACACCGACATCCGAAATTAATGTTATTTTTCACTTTGTAGTATTTTTGGGAGTCGGTATTTTTTGTCAAAAATTTTTTGAAGTGAAACTTCTTTAGGCGCGCTTGACTTGGGGAGTAAACTGGCGAACGCGTTACGGAAACGTGTGATCGGGCGAGTAGGGAAGGTACGTATTTATGCGACCGGGTTTTTACACCGGCAGCCTAATTGCGGAACGCCAAATCGTCAAATGATTCTGATCAGTTGGCTTCATTTCTATCACAATTGGCTTCATTTTACGATTTTCGAATTGCGAAACTCTAGTTTATTATGAAACCAATTATGAACGTTAAGGCCCTGCGCAGAAACTAGAGTTTCGCAATTCGAAAATCGTAAAATGAAGCCAATTGTGATAGAAATGAAGCCAACTGATCAGAATCATTTAACGATTTGGCGTTCCGCAATTAGGCTGCAGGTATTTGCTTCCAAGTACGGACACAAGTACGTAGGTACTCAAATAGTTCAACAACCGCGTTTGTTTTCGCAAATGCAATCATGCTCCTTATCAGTAAGAGCACAGAATACTTAAAAGTACTACGTACAGAAAGGACACTCCCTTCCTCGACCTCATATCAGATACAGTTACCGGCACGTAAGTTGGCAAGATTTTTCGTAGTGGGGGAAGTTCGCGCATGTAAAAATGTATGAAATTGTGCATGCGCGAACTTCCCCCACTACAAAATATCTTGCCAACTTACGTGCCGGGTATTATACCGCACCTCACCCCGCACTTCGAGGTATTCGTCGCCGACTCTTTAGCAAGGGCGCTCGCGAACCGCAGCGCTGTATTGCTGATACGAACACACAATTATGCGATTTAAAAGTTTTATTTGAGTTTTAATCACGATGGTTGGATATTGTGATGCTTTTCCGAATTCGTATTTACATAAACTGTTTGTAAGATTTCGCATTTTCATTTGTTTATGTAGTAGTAATAGGTAATTATTTTGCGAGCCTTGTATGGAGTGTCCGAGGTGTGGTAAGAGTCTATGGAACAATTTCGTATGCAAGTATTTTTACTTTAATGCTTTGTAAAAGTATTTTATTTTTAATTATAATTAAAAATATACCATTAAATTTCTGAAGCCAAAATGCATTCAGTGATGGATTATTTTTTATTAAATAGTTTTTGTAAATAGATAATAGCTTCATATTTGCAATAAATTACCACCGTTGTGTCATCGCGCTTCTCTTTCTTTTCCTACCGAACCTACGGTCCTGCATGCGGCAGCAGCGGGCCGCATTATATATGTTTATTTCCTTCAAAGGAATTATTTAGTCTCAGTAGTTCCTTCAGCTTTTGCAAAGGGACTACTGATCAAAAAGTTCTCAGTAGTTCCTTCAAAGGAACTGCTAAAGGAAATATCTAGTCTCAGTAGTTCCTTCAGCTTTTGCAAAGGAACTACTGATCCAAAAATTCTCAGTAGTTCCTTCAAAGGAACTACGCGAAGGAACTAGTGAGCATAAACGATATTTTTTACGAAAACAAGTTTTGATATTATAACACAACTTTAAATACCTCCAGGACCCCTGTACAGTTACATGCGGGTGCAAAATTTGCTGTTTGTGGTAGTGCGCATACAGCAAAATTTCACACCAAAAATTAAAGTCGATTTCCAGCAATTACTTTTGTCACAGATCTTTTGTGCAATGTTACTTAGTTTGATGTACGACGGCTATAAGTCTTTTTACACCCTGTATCAATAAATAGATAAAATATTTATAAAAATAGTTTTGCTGAATATATTGAAAACACCATTACACATTGGGAACTGTCTAAAATAGGTACGTTTACCTCCCTAAATTTCTGACAATGTTTTGACATTGACATGAGATTACGATTTTAAACCATTTCAAAAATTATTTTATGAATGAAAACTACAAAATTTGGAAAAAATAAAAATACGAGGCCTTATATTTTACATCTATATTTCATTTTACTTTATTACATAATTTCTTCAGAACATAAAACGTTGTCAATCGGGTCTTTTGAGCGCAAGCAAAGTGACACGGGTTCCCCGTCTGATAGCCGAAGCGGTACTGACAAATACTGAATCGGGGTCCTGTCGGGGGCCGGGCGGCAGAGCGGTTCAAGTATAAAGCTGGATATTGACGAACGCGAGCCGCTGTGTTATATAATAATTAATTATTAAAAGAATTAAGCTATTTTGTAAAATGCAACCACAAATTACTTTTCTCTACGTTATTGCCTTTTTTTAGATATGATTTTTTAGTAGTAAAACATTTATAAACTATGAGTAAAACAAGAAAAACATAAAAAAAATATCGATTAAGCCTGTTTTTCGGATTTTTTTTTGATCGAGTGAAGTTTTCGATATCGTGTTTTGAACCACAAATTGTCAAAATACATAAAGTAAACTAGAACAAGTTTTTTTTTTCGATTTAAAAAATCACGATTTCTTTGTTTATTGTTAAATCAAAGTGATGTAAAATTGGGAATACCTGGCCTTAATCCAGCTTATAAACTATCTGTGGCTCAAACATCAAAATCCGTTCAAACTAAAGAAAAAAAAACAACAAAATAAAAGATAATTCTTAAACTGTCAGCAGAACGCACTTAAAGTCCTTGCAATAGCTGGATTTATCCAACTTACCGTGTGATTAAAAGTTACCAGCGCAGAAAATAAGATGCTTCGGGGATGCACTTTTAGCGATGTCTCCGGTAAATCTGCTTACTAGCTGCCGGAGCGGGTGAGGTTGATAATCGCTTGATGTAGATGGAGACACGTAATCAGCAGTAGGAGCGTTCCTAATGTGATTGAGATGGGATGGCTTTGAGAGAAATTATAAAGGATAGAACGAGTGTTTTTTTTTTTTTTTTTGTGTATTGTTACAATTAAGATTTTTTATCTGTAGTGACAAACTAGTGGGTATGGTAATATGAAACAACAACTATCTCAAACACTGTTTATTAACTAACTGGTAAAGTAACATTAATAAGTAACAAAATAAGTTTACTAAAAAAAAGCAAATTGTTGCCAGCCAGCTAACAATTAAATATAGAGAGCGAAGGTCGTGGGGGGTTGGAGATAAACCCTGTACTGTTCCGTTTAAAATGAATTTAAGTTAAAAGTTAACAATTATTACAAAACTACGGAGAAAGTAACCTTCCAGTTATTATTTAAAGTTAAAATCTATTAAATGGGCGCCAGGGACTTTGAGAGTCCCGGATCCCGGAGCCGACGAAGGTGTCCAATACGATTCCGGACTGGGGTAGGATGTCGAACCCGAGATCCACAAATTAAATTTTGATGCAGGCCGGTTTCCAGTATCGAAAACCGGACCCAGACAATCAACTGGTTCCTACGGGAACCGTATTAATGTTTAAAAAAAGTTAAGGTAGGTAAAAGAAAAACCGGCCCGCCTGCGCGATCGCTAGACGGGCTCCGCCGGCCGCACAGTCGTTTCCTCACGAGGCTTCGCCGTGCTCGAGGAACGGGTCTCGCGTCCAGGCCCCAGACGATCCTCTAGGTCCTGGCGGCGAGACGAATCGCTCGAGGTGCCTCTCCTGGAATCGACAATACGGAGGCCTAATAATATAAAGAGAAACTAATTCACCTTCCTTGAGGTGACTGAGCTTGGAAATCTATAAGGCTAAAACATTAGCCGGTTAACAAGGCCTTTTCACAATGACAACATAAGGAGCTACGACTTTGGTTTGCCTAATCTTGAGTGGTGGGACAATAGGGATGAGTTGCAAATAGTCAGCGGGTGAAATACTCACGGTTGTCGTGGGGAGAAAGCACTTGACTGCAAGATTCTTGACCGGCTGGAAAGCTGCCTGCGTAAGCGCAATTTAGAATCCTGCAATAAATATCCATGGATCACGACAATACCCTTTCTAACAACCAGGGAAAGGCTCACAGACCACTTCCAAAGACTATTACAACCAAATCCTTACCTTTTAGAACATGTAGCAAGTTTAGTGGAATCACTCAAGCGTGTCGGAGGGCGGAAAGATGCCAAGTACGGTTCCATGATGCTGTCATGGCTCACAAACCGGAATTAGACGGAGCATTCCAAAAATCTCCCCAATTACGGGTAAAATAATATTAAATCACTGAAGATAAATAATACACCGAGATACTTAAATTCTTGAAAATCACTAACAACTGCACAACATGACGTTTAATCGCTGAAACAATAAGAATCTTCATGATCCAGACCAACAAACAAATTATTTGTCATTTCCAATACTAAAACTTGTCGAGATTGTGGTAAATCTCCTCGAATCTTAATTCGGCAAATTAAGAAAGTATAACCTTGTCACATTACGTCAAAGACAATTCACAGATAAAAAATATATTAACTTGACACGAAGTTTCTAGAGAGAAGTCTATATTGAAAAAATGAATTTAATTTCTGTTCGGGACGAATATCCGAACGGAACTGTATCGCATCATCGTAAGCCAATCACAGCACAGCTAAATGACGTGATACCTTGCTGTGATTGGCCCGTTTGTTCCCTTCCCTTTTCCCTCGATCGCTGTATACTTTGATTTAATAAATCACTTCGCAATCCACCATTTTGTAACAACGACTTGTTTTTTTATTGAAAATTCCCCCATCCAAAGAGCCATCAAGCAGTAGCTAAGCAAGCAGTTCATACACATAAGAAATTAAGAACACACCCAAACAATTTCCGTTTACGGTTATTTAGTTTATTATGACTTTTTTTTACTAAAAGCTGAAAATTATTAAGGATTGCTCCATACGATATTATTTCGATGTTTAGCAATCAATATGTTAAAATATCGATTTAAACTACAACTGTGAATCGGCGGCCACTAGATGTCGCCTTTGACAGATAGAAATTGACGTTTGACTGAATGACATTTGGAATGTAAACATTCGCAACTAATTACAATACAATATGTTTAATAGGATTAAGAAAAGTGATTTATTGTGAGGAAGCCGATTGTAAAACTACAATGAAATGTGTTACTCGGAAACCTCGTAATGTACTACTTATGTTTTCAGGTAAATGCTACTTTACTATTAGTAACGCAGCTGTGTTAAACCAACCCATTGTAGGTGCAAAAAAACAACGTAACAGTATATATCGTCTGTTCAAAGAGTATTTATTGGAAATTAAAAAAAATTAATCAGATAACATACTGTGGATGCCGATACGCAGTACCACGTAGTAATTGAGTGCTTTGATTTGTTCATTTGAATCATCACACCACGAACTTCAAGTCGTTCGTGGTGCGTGTTCCGACACACCATCTCAAGAAGTTCCTCAAGGAAGAGTTCTGGCCGAAGGGTGTTGTGTACCGCCGGTTTCGTGGGCGGCTACATGACACCAGTCAGCGAAACACGACGCAGACACTTCGTGTTTAGTTAGTTTCTTAGTGTGATTATAATGTTGTGTGTATTTATAGTATTTTTAAGTTATATTAATATTGTATTTTATGTGTTTTATATGTGTCTTGATGCCTGAAATAAATGGATAAATAAATAAACGATAAAACCCGAAATTTTATTTTTCTCTGTTAGCGTGGCCACAAGATTTTTACAAACACGTAATTTTTTAATTTTCCATCAACCCACGTCACCCTAACATGTGTATAATTCTGTATGTACAAACATATGTAGCAATACCCACAATACAGGGTTATTAGTCAATTGCCTTATGTAACACTGACGAGGGTGTCGGGGCGCTGAGGTCAGGGTGCGACCATTAATTTCCATTTATTCGCACTGACAGAAGGCCGCGGTCAGCAGTGTATGCCCCGAACATTTGCTGGCTTCAACGGCTTGCGTAGCGTTTTAAAATAGGTAACTCGATATGTAACATCCTCTAAACCAAATTTCATCCACAGTGATCAATCTCAACGGAGACTTGCCAAGTTCGCAGGTGAAATTATAGAACACAAGTAAGTGCACAAACACAGGAGCGCTCTTTCCCTCACTGTTATACTTCGATGGGATGGCACTCCGAGAGGATCGGGGAGGTCAGGTGCAGTAGCGAGGGCCTCTTCGTGCTCCCCCAGGGCAGGAAGGGGGTCTTGATATTAAAAAAAAAAATTGGTTGTCTGTAAAGTCGGTTTATGGACGATAATTTTATGTGATAACGTCATAAGAAAACATTAGATAGATGCATCACAAGCCGAACGCTTAGGCCGATTGTGGCTCTCTCTCGCTTGTTCCGCGCTCTCGCTTGTTCCGCGCTCTCGCTTGTTCCGCGCTCTCGCTTGTTCCGCGCTCTCGCTTGTTCCGTGCTCTCGCTTGTTCCGCGCTCTCGCTTGTTCCGCGCTCTCGCTTGTACACTCGGCTCAGGCGGAACAGGACAATGAGTCATGCTTTTTCGTACGTGCAGCCGGCGTTCATCGATTTATAAGACGTTATCACGTCAAAAATGTTTATTTCAATTACAATGATATGATTGTGTAAACGGTCACCCTTCCATAGACTGACCGCGATAAGCTGCACTCATCAGCTTATCTTCGTAGAGCTATCGATGCGTGCGGTTATTACTTAGCCACGAGCCCATATCAATACATAGTTATAATGGGAAGGTAAGATAACTTATTATTATCCAACTTCAGAGCGTCGTAATAAGTACTTAAATAACGCAGGAATATCACATTCACGTTATTACTGTAGTTATTGGAAAAGCCGTGAACCCTGGCATGTGTCCAATAACAACATAGCGTAATTGTAATTCCTTAAAAATATCACGAAAAAATATTTATTCTCCCAACCCTATTTGTCCAAATTATTTGTGCCAAGTGCTTCGGTAATCCAAAACAATCTTCACGATATTCGAAGGAAAGCCAAGTTTCCGTTAATTACATTACCGCCCCGTGGCGAAGGGTTAGCTGATCAGATTAACTGTAATTCTAGTTCAGCCGGTTGGCAAATAAAAACAATATTTTTATTGTTTCTCATAACAATCAGATTGATTTACCTTTGTCGGCAATCATGCCGAAAAGTCGCAGTAATTTAGCACTTTTTTCTTGCACAGTGGAGGGTAGCATAACCATAATCAGCCTGTAATGTTCCCACTGCTGGGACACAGGTCTCCTCTCTGTGAGAGAGAGTAGGCAGTAATCACGTAGGCTTAGTGCGGGTTGGTAGATATCACATGTCTTCGAGTTTTTGGTTCTAGGACATGCTGGTATCCTCACAGGTAGGTGGAGGGTAGATACACCTTTAATTTGCCAGTTATTCAAGTTTCAAGCCAGCAAGCCTATTGCCAGCAACTAGGCAGCAATCTAGGCTCCGGATTGCTACTGGATAATTCCTAGTTGTAAATTCCAATAACACTTGGTGGGTGGCGAAGGGTGAATTTATGACAGAGGTAAGCCGGAAAAAAAATGGAAAAATAAAATGTCTATAAACCGTTTTATTAAATTGGTTCCTATTTCGATCTACTTTTCTAAGGTATGAGCTTCATGCGAATTAGCGAAAAATTACAGTACCCAATTCATGTAATGCTAAACAACTCCTTATAATAATATGAATTCGTCAGATTATTAATATCTGTAAAACCCCCTTTATTCCATAAACTACTAGAATCTGAGAAAAGTAAACACGGCGCGGCCTAACTCATGTGTTTCTTATTTAAGCATGTTTCCTCACAAAGCAAATAATCCAAACAAAAATTTACTGTTATTAAAGCCATCCTCATCATCATCATCATTTCAGCCGAAAGACGTCCACTGCTGGACATAGGCCTCCCCCAAGCACCTCCACTTCGACCGGTTTTGTGCTTCTCGCATCCAACGAGTTCCTGCGGCCTTCACAAGGTCGTCGGTCCACCTTGTGGGAGGCCTTCCAACGCTACGCCTTCCGGTACGCGGTCGCCACTCCAGAACCTTTTGGCCCCATCGGCCATCTGTTCTGCGAGCAATGTGCCCTGCCCACTGCCACTTAAGTTTGGCAATTCTTCGGGCTATGTCGGTTACCTTGGTTCTCCTGCGGATCTCTTCATTTCTGATTCGATCCCGCAGGGAAACTCCAAGCATAGCCCTCTCCATTGCCCTTTGGGTGACTTTCAGCCTTCTAATAAAGCCATCCTAAAGATCCTAAAAAATCTACTCTAAATAAGTAATTTCAACTTAATAACTATCTACTTACCCCAAATACCTAATTTCAACGTACTTTCACTACACAGGCACACAAACAAACAAAACAAACTTCAAATATAATTCTAATACAACTAAATAGTAAATACAACACTAATCACCAATAATAAATTCAATGAATACAACAAAATGCAAATTATCTGCTACAAGTGTAAACAAATTATTAGGTACTTACGTCAAAATAATGTTCTACACATGAATTGTCAATTGTAATGATTTCCGATGCGTTACGAAATGCAGCTATAATACCACATAGCGATGTTGCTCCATCTCGTTCACGCGCACGCATTTTCACTCAAGATAACCCGTCTTTTTTCGGCTTATAATGGCGCTCAAAAATTAGCAAGCCACGTGACCTGGTGACGTCATGTCGAGTTTATTTTCTATAGAATATAATTCACGACGACAAGCCGAGCGCGCCTACAAGTTGTATTAGAGCAAACTTTTGTTTTTGGGAAAGAAACACAAAACAAAAACATTTATTGTAGGCGGTTTGCAATGCTTTAATTTTATGGTGTATTACATACCTATAGTATGATATAATTATATTTCAATGATGAATTGACTATAGAGTGGTTGTGTTCTGAAAGGGAAGCCGTAAGGAATCGGCTTGTATGGAACCTTCGCCACTGGTGAGTATCGCAGCTGGAACCCCATGCTTAGCAAGCGTGTTTCTAACCACTATACCAACAAAGCAATTAAGTTATCAACAGAATTAGTAAACTGTTGGCTTAGCAGCATTTTTGTTCAACGTATTTTGGCAACTTTTATTAAACCTTGTACGATCAGCTTCAGAGAAAAGGAACCCCTCAAGACTTTAAAGATTATCGCCCGAGCGCGCTCGAGCCCGCTGTCGCTCGTCGCTCGAGCGACGGCGGGCGCGTCACGTGGCTCTGGCCTCGAGCAGCTCCCTCCCCCGCTGCCGCGCGCCGCATCCATCTCTGCCCGAGCATCCACCGATCCCACTCAAATATTATTTGCAAGTTTTTAAATAATTATAATATGGTATTTTTTCGGCTTTTTGCCCGAACCGTATCCCAAGAATAACTTAACTTACAAAAAGACACTTTATGTGCGATTGGGGATACGAACCCGCATCACCAGGCGCCAGCCGATCACGTAGACCGCGCCTTATACCACTAGACTATTGAATCAGTTAGCCATCTTAACGAAAATTTGAATAGCTTTACTCCTTTTATCGAACAAGGTTGATAACGGTCTAATCTTCTAGATATTAAGGTTTAAATTTCAACGTCCACCACGTATTATAAATACTAACACCTTACCGTCTTGTTTTACAAAATGCAATTCGTAACTCCTCAATTAACTAAATTATAAGGTTGAAATTTGCATAGATTTCTTGTTTGGTTGAATAGAATGTGCTTGATTCCGATTGTTGCCCTACCTACCGTAATTTTAATTTAGAATTCTTCTTCGCCTTATTTACTAAACTGTGATTGAGGGTATAATTACTTATCAAATCGTTTCGTTTTCGTGTCGATCCGCTTGTGCGTAATTATCTTCGTCGAAATATTATCCGATTTATTAAGTTTTTGAACAGTTGATTATATTAACCGATAGTATTGTTCGATTAATAACTTTTTGAAGGCTGGAATTAAATAAACTGACGACTGAGGGAAACTGACCAGTGATACGCGGACTCTAAAATTGTTGTTCTCTGGGAACAGGAACAAAGCATAAAGAACGAGATATGGGCATAACGGTAAGATTTACGTTATACACATATATGTATTTATTGTTGCAATCATGTTGCATTATTACTGACAAGTTGGATTTTTTTATGTATTCCTAATATTATTATTTTCGTTCCAGAGAAAAACAGTTCGTAGATGGATACAAAGGTATCATGCGACTGGTGATGTGAAATGTGATCGCCAAGGCCCTCGCTCAATAATTGTTTACACTAATGAATCGGGGCGACACCGTAATATTGTGGAAGTTCACTCAGTGACACCCTTCAAAACTACGCGTTCAAGTGTGACTTCAAGAAGTGATAGACAGTGACGGCCATCCTCTCCGTTATTAATAGGCAATTTACTCGGCAGATTTATTGTGTAACTGATCTGATAAAATTACATTGGAACGTATGAGCAAGTGTTAATGATTCCCAATATTTGTGGGATCATTAATTCGTAGTTAATCAAAAATAAACAACCTTTATTATTATCAATCCAGATACTTTTGTTTACAAGTAGTCTTGTAGGTAATGTGTGATGCACCATCTGACCTCACATATTTTTATAATTTCTAATGTTGTGTTAAATAAGGGTTATCAGAAAATGTGATAAAAGAGAAAGATGTATATTGCTATACTTTTATAGTTTAGCATGTTGGTTCTTCCTCTGTAATTCACAGGCACAAATGACAACATTTAATTTTTTAATCTTTTTTTCCGATAAGATCATACAAAGTATAAAAAAATAATGTTTTCACAACTTTAAATGAATAAATATTACCTATTGTAGTTGTTTCTAGAAAAATCTATAAATGAACCGTTATCTAATGTTAAACGTTCTAAACCTCACCCAGGGTATCTATTTTGTGTTTAGTTAATATTCTAAGTAAATAACCCCAATTTAACACACATAGAAAACTGTATATTCAACCGTGAAGTGGATTCCATGAAGTCCTAGAAATGTAATTAGAGAAATAAATGAATATTGTTTATGCAACATGCCTAGATTTTCTTACAAACCTCATACCTACTTCAACATTTGATTTCTTAAATAATAATTAACAAAAATCACATAATAACCTATAAAAGAAACAAAAAAAAACAAAAAAAGAACTTCTCGTCCGAGGATTTGAACTCGAGACCATCGAATTGTTAAGCCGCTGTCTTAACCACTAGACCAACACGCCATATACAATACGTTACAAAAAACTTAAATGGGTTTAATGTCATTCCCAAAAGGGGTTCCCTTACTTTGAAGCGGACTGTACACACCATTCAAAAGTTCCCCAATCGTTTAGCTCTTCGCAATATTTTACCTCATCACATAACTTTAAAATGATATGCATAAGCAAAAGTATAAGTTCCCCGTGGGAAATCAAGTAGAACAATGTGTCCTCGGCTGCGCTAGGCACAGGCATGCTCGCGACAACTACACTACAGCCCACTTTGAGCTCGAATTACCTAATTGTTAATTATGCCAACGAAACCAACGCGATGTTTGTGAGCGGCGCGTTGCTTTGCGAGCGGCTTTAACGTTGAACGACTCGCTTTGCTAAGCGTTTATGTGGCCTTTGTTATTTTGAGTCTGATAGGAATTTATGGAGGTCCTTTAATGTATTAGAACTTACGCTATGGTGAACGGTTTTTCGTAAAACAGGTAGGTTCTAGAGTTACTAATCTATATACAGGGTGGAATTGAATTAATGGGCATCCTTTTAAAGGGTCATTGTAATCATCATTATGAACAACTTTTACTATGGGACTAAACCTAAAATCGCAAAAAAAGAAATCAACTGTTCCTTCCATTTATGTTCACATAACTAGTCAAAATGTAGGGAAGAGCTGATTATTATAATTATGCTTTAACTAAAGTGGCTAATAGAAAATCGCGCCAAGCTCACCCACAGTGTCCAAATCCAAAAGCAGCCCGTCCATGCATCACAGTGTAGAGGTTACATTGATTAAGCCTTCCTAAGGAAACGGATAACGCAGCCGCAAGTAATCCGCACAGATCCACCGCAAGCCTGCTGTATGTATCCCAACGGGTCGCAGTCGCACTGACTCGCTACAAACATAAACGTCAAAACTGCCAAAGAAATTTCACATTTGCCCTCTCCATATTAAGGGTTTCCAGAAGTACATTTCGATACCGGAAATATGAAATAACGTAAGGGACAAAACTAAGGTTTACAGGAGAGCAAAAATAAGATATTTTTTTACAAAAACTGACTATAACTTTTTAACTATATGTTTTATGTAAAAAGTGTCTAGGACAAAGTTTCTTAGATTTCTTCATTCTTTTAAGCTAAAATAGCAAACATTGATTAAAACTTATAGTTTTAAAGATAGCATGTCCCTTACGTTAAATAATAATGAATACGGGTGACATACGTTAACAAAATTTGAGATGTAAATTAACAGCATTGATGTAAGGGACATTATAGGAAATAAACAAATATTTTTTTTGATGTAAGGGACATTATAGGAAATAAACAAATATTTTTTTTGATGTAAGGGACATTATAGGAAATAAACATTTAATGTTTTTCAAAGTAAAGGTCTCTTTAATGGTGTACTCTTTATTGCTTATGCTGTTAATAAACTTTAAAAATAGAATTTAATACATTCAGGACCTACTGCGCCTATCAATATAGTTTAAACCTAGTTGCAGACATAAAATAATAAAAAATAAACGAATAAAATAGATTAAAACTTTTATTTGTACTCACTTATCCTCTTTTATAAACGCAAATAACTCACATAAATAATGCTAAGTACAACATAATTGCTCGATAAGCAAGAGGACTTTTTCTGGCTGATTCCATAAATGATGGCCACTGGAAAGGTCCCCAAACCATCAGTTTTTTAATCTCCCTTTGAATGATAACATGCATGCTATCTATTCATCCTGCGTTAACTGCTTAATAAGTTGTAATTTTTACATGACCTACTTACCAATATTTTACCTATTGGAAGGTATGTTTTTATTAGGATTCGAATTATTCTATCTCAATCAATCAACTCAGCCTATTACAGTCCATTGCTGAACATAGACCAGGCTGCGTCACAACACCCTGTCCTCCGCCTTCGGCATCCAGTCCGTTCCAGCCACCTTTTTTAGGTCGTCCGTCCATCTAGTTGAGGGGCGTCCCACACTACGCTTGCCGATACGCGGTCTCCACTCAGGACTCGTCTGCTCCACCGGCCATCGGTCCTTCGATAAACATGGCCAGCCGCCGACTGTGTGAATGGGGCTGGTGGGGTGGCAACTGTTTACTCTGCAAGCTATGTCGGTAACTCCGGTTCTTTTCCGGAAACTTTCAATCCTGATTTCATCTTTCAAAGAGACTCCGAGCATAGCTCGGTCCATAGCGCGCTGAGCGACCTTGAATTTGTGGACCAGCCCGACCGTCAGTGTCCACGTTTCGGCGCCATATATCATGACGGGCAGAACGCACTGGTTGAAGATCATAGTCTTCAAACACTGCGGGATAGGCGACGAGAAGACTTGACGGCTTCTTCTGTCGGCTTCTTTCTCAAAGTTGTGTCTACCGAGCTGGATTATTTGCCCTAGGTAGACATAATCCTTCACAACTTCGAGAAGTGACCCTTCGATGTAGATTGGACTCGGCAAGACGTGCGAATTGTACATGACTTTCGTCTTGTCCAAATTCATGCCGAGGCCAACCCACCGAGGAGCTACATTTAGGCTGTGCAGCATTTGGTTTAGCTGTTCCAGCGTCTCTGCCATTATGACGATGTCATCGGCAAATCGAAGATCTGAAATGTACTCGCTGTTCACGTTGATAGTCCAGTTCAATCCAGCGTCTTGAAGACGTCCTCCAACGCATTTGTAAACATTTTAGGGGATATAATATCCCCCTGTCTCACCACTCTGAGCAGTTGGATGGGGCTGGTTTTCTGATCCTGGATCTGGACAGTCATCGTGTCAGTGTCATACAAACATTTCAACACTTCGATGTAGCGCCAGTCAATTCGACATCGTTGCAGAGAGGCCAGAACTGCCCATATTTCGATGAAGTCGAAGGCTTTCTCGTAGTCCACAAATGCCATACACAGCGTCTGATTGTACTCCTCGGTCTTCTGTTCAATTTGCAGAACAGTATGGATGTGGTTTACGGTGCTGAAGCCTTTTCGAAAACCGGCTTGTTCAGGCGGCTGGAACTCGTCAAGTATTCTGGCGGGACGGTTTGTGACGACCCTCGAGAACGCTTGTATACGTGGCTCAGAAGCGAGATGGGTCTATAGTTCTTCAGCAAGGATTTAAGGTTTTATTCCATCTAAATAGACAAATTTTTTTAATTACTGAACACCATTTATGACTAAACAATAATTTACCAAAAGTAGTAAGAAATAATTACCTGTTTATGTGATTCCTATAATGTTCATAAATTTTTGCCTGCGGGCTAGAGAAGTGAAGATAACTTTTCATCACTCATGTTTGGAATCCAGATAAAACTTTTACTAGGTACTTGTAGTTAGATCAATGAAAACGATGATGTGTTACTTAAATGAAGATGTGTAATGTCACAAACAGTGTTACGAAATACTAAGTAAGGGTCACGACCGCGCAGGTAAAATCAAACACAAAATCCGTATTGCTATCTAGCTCAGACATGTTGCACTGTTTTGCGTGTGACAGAGACGTATAATAATATTCGTTTAGATAAGTTTTAGATGTAAAGGACAGGTCAATTATTTTCGATGCTGAAAAATTAACGTATGGGTCAATATGAGTATGATAATTCGAGCCACAATTTAACGTAAGGGACATGGTATTTGCACCTACTCAGGGAACACTAATGTATAAGACCTGTTGTAAAATGTTCTCGAATTTTTTTTAATGTAAAGAACAAATACTGTGAGTAAAGAGACTTACATTAGTTTTTATAAAAATATTAATTTAAAACGTCCTATACAGCCAGTTTTTGTAAAAAAAATGGTCTAGACCTGCGGAAAATATGTAATGTAAGGGACATTTTTTTTGAGATATTGAGATTTTAAATATACCAATCGATAGAGCAAGAAATTACGAATCCAATGATATATATAACTCATTTTCGGCAAAATGTCCCTTACGTTATTTCATATTTCCGGTATCGATTTGTAAGCTTGTTATTGTGATTTACGTCAAAATAAACGGCAGACATGGAGTGGCCTTCTGTATAGACAAGTTAAAACTTGAATGCCTCTGAAGTGTTTAATCCCCGGTTGGGGATCTTTGATTAGGTTCTCAATGATGAAACAGAGCGGAACGATGCATGGGATTCTTTGTTATTTATGGTATTGTGACGCAGATCATTGTAAGAAGGACTGAAATGATCGTTTCCTAAACAATGAGTATTGAATACTTGATATGTACAGTCGGCAGCACGTCTGTGGTAACACTTTGACCTTGGGCTGGCCTGGTACGGAATTTCAATAGAATCAGAGGCTGGTTGGCTGAGAGGCTGGTTTTTATTACTGAAGTGCATGCAAAGTCAAAATTCAAACTCAAAGCATTTATTTCAATTAAACCATGTAATGCACTTTTGAGTTCTCAAAATTAAGTAGTCGGTTAGTTAGTCACAAACTTGAAGCTAGATGCCCATTCCAAAACGTAGATCTCTATGGAGAAGAACGCGCAAGAAACTCCATGGACACTCTTTTAAATCAAGATATTACAAAATTCTGGGTACACTATTCTTGTTGCTTCTATGTATATGTGAGAACAATGTAAAAAAAAAACACAGAAATGAAGAAACAATTCAAAATATAAGATTGAAAATAAGCTTTGGCAGTTAAGAGATGACCAGTCTCAACCAACGGCGCCCGTTCACGAACATAACGCGTGGATCAGCACCATCCAGCTCAACCATTTTGAAGGGAACCGAATGATCCAACTAATTCAAACATTTTGGAATGATTTTGTTAGCCTACTTTGTGCCCCACTGCTGCGCAATAGCTTCCCCTTTTTCCTTTCCATTTTGTGCGATCGCTGGCCATGTTGGCCCCGCAAACATGATTAGATCATTGGAGTTACGCAGAATTACCTATCTATAATTTGTATTATTATTAATTTATATTATCTGTATTCTATATATGTAGGTATGTCTTGGATTCGCGAACATTTAACCGGTTGAATGCTGTAATTACAGAAACAATTAAAAAGCCATTGTGTCTCGCGTAGATCCACGTTCCATGAAGCGTTAATATCTGGTTTGGAAATGTTGTAACGGTTAAAAAAAAACGTTGCTTTGCATTTGACTTCACCGCAGTCAGCTAAAAATGTCATGCGACTTCAGCGGAATCAGTAAGTACTTGCAGCTAATTTCGTGCTATAAATAATACCCACCATTGTCAGTCACAAACGAACAAAAAGCTCATAAGCTCAGCATCGAAATTAACTTGTAAACAAAAGCAATCCGATGCTAGCAAGTAGGTAATTTGGATTCGTATCGCAGCTCAGAGACAATGCAACTATTGAAACGCGAGCCCATCAATGCATTTGTGCGGAGGGTACAACACAGTACGATGATGTTAGTGGATGATGAACGTTGATTGCTTTTTTTAACATAACTACAACCAGGTAGGACCATTCCAAGGGCTCTTGAACGCGGTTTAGATTCCGCATTCACTTCCATGGGCGAAATTCGCTAAAAATCGCCAACGTACTCAAAAAATAATAATAATAAAATACTTTATTGGTAAAACGTGTTTAGGTATAAACAGAATTCTCGATTGGATCCTCCTTTTAGGCAGATAACGCCTGTGTTAGGAGAGTCTGCTCTTCCATAGCAAGACGTCTTATAAAAAAAGCAAAACGTATAACTTTACGCTAAAACTACATAAATTAACATTAACTTAAATCAAATATGTGTATGAGTGGGTGTACGTATGTGTGTGAGTACCTATATATGTGAGTGTAGTATATCAGCAGGCCAATTCCCGTAATTAAAGACGTCACGTTTAAAATCACAGTTACAATCTCAGTTTAACGTAAATGAATGTCAAGAACTTGGTAAAAAGGGGGATTGAAGATTTTCATATGGAGCCAAGCGGTGCTTATTCTGTAATCCTACAGTCGCGCCATTTTGAAAATGGCGGCCACGCATGTGACGCATGAGACCTACATAAATCGATAGCTGACATAAATGCAAACAGAAAAGTAAAGCGTCACGTTCAAACCCCTTTAGAGGGAATTTTTACAGATGAAGATTGATATCAGAACGTTCTTAAAAATACGAAAATTGCCCCTCAGACCTATTGAGGTGTTGGTAAAATCTTAGGTATGAAACTTCGCATGAGACTTTACTTTTTGTCTATTGCTCACCAGCTAAGGAACACCCCCTGTATACTCCACATTTTAGCAAAAAAAAGGTGAATACATATTTTTCACCTACCACGCTTTTCGGCTGCACGTAGGTATAGTACACACTTGGGAAATTGGATCCCAAGCTCGTACATTGTTCTGAACCAACCCTGTCGCGCCACACAACGACATTCAATTAAAGAACTTAATTACCCGTCCCGATTGATAGAACTCATTGAAGCTTCCGCTTTTAGTACGTTGAACGAAATTTACTGTATTTCTACAATTGCAGTCATTGGCTGTTAACATTCTAGCAATTAATATTTTTACATTCATAAATGAAAAATGATTTATTTTCTGTATAAGTAGGTTTGTACATACACTTTTACAAGTCATTCATATTTTTTTTGAGCTAGATGAGTTCGGCGTTTTCTATCTGACTACTCTGAGTAGAAAGGCCGAAACAAACTCAGAGGTCACAGTCTCTTTTAAAGTCCAGACAAAATCTTGGTCAGATCATGTGAAGACCATGTAGATTGGTGTCTGCAATGGTCTTTTGAGGAAAGAACCACACAGATTGAGCGGACCTGTCCAGTCAGTGCACGCATTTGTCAAAAATCGTGCAGCTCAACACAGAACTTGAGGAGCTCAACGATTCGACGAACAATACCAAAGAAAGGACAGTTGGGTAGGCAGCGTAAATTACTCAAACTGCCAGATCATGATTAAAACTAACTAAAAACATGAAATCGCGAAAAAAAATCAACTGTTCCCTACATTTTGACAAGTTATGCGAACATATTGAATGTAGGGAACAGCTGATTTTTTTTTTCACGATTTCAGGTTTGGTCCCATAGTAAAAGTAGTTCATAATGATGAGTACAAAACGGTGATTAAAATTTCACGGTGTATAAGACATAAAATTAACTTTAGTTTTTACAATTCGAATTACAAATAATAATTTATGCAATTCTTACATTTCATGGCAAATTCTGTACAACAAAATTGAAGCGAAATATTAATCAATTCGAAATTACTTTTATACCTACAGAAAACAATAATTATACTAATTTTACTTGCGGGAGAGACGAACTAAAGTATAAAAGCAGCTGAATTTGGGACGACGCGTTTAATAAAACATTCCATTAAATATTATAAACCCTTCTAACATGTGCCAACTATGAGCTGCGAAATTTTAGTAATGTAACTAAGGATGCTTGCAGACGTAAACTTTCCGCGCAAAGTTTTTGTGCTGTGAGTGATGTACCGAATGATTCTAATAAGACTATTAGGCAGTTTAGTAGCGAGGCTAAGTTCTCACAATAAGGCTAAGGGTCTTACAATTCACCAAAAAGTGCAATGAAAACCTAAATAATATTCATGAAGAATACTTACCTAATCCCTACAAAACCTATAGTATTATTCTTCTCGAATGTTCCCACCAAAATACCTAAACCCTATGCTCAGCTAGCGCTTGAGACCACTGGACCAAAGCGGCAATCCCTGTATTTATAACTTTATGCTCACAATTTTTACAAATAAAATAAATAAATCTTATCTAATGCCAGTCCCATCGTGTGTGCTCACCCTAAAACGTATGCGTTGTAACAGGGGAGGCGTGTGACGTCACACGTCACGACATTAATAATAATCAACATGTCACGTCACCGCTGTCACGTCATGTGTTCACAACAAGCCGCGCGACCTTCGCGGTGGAATATATTTAGGTACTATTTTAGCAATAGAGGTAATTTGTTCTTGGAAACTACCACTAATGGTATTCAGAAAAAACATATACATTGGCCTAGAGGTGACATTGGACAATAGCAGTAATCCGTAGTCTTTCTCGTGCCAATACGAGAAAAAGTCATGCTTTAACAGGTAAACATAATTATATAAAACTAGCTTCTGCCCGCGACTTCGTTCGCGTGAAATTTCTTATTCCCTCGACCCATCTCGTCGTATTGCATCACTTGCCCGCGTCTCCTGCTCTATCACTTCGTTTCCCCATAGCGCTTTTGCTCGGCTCCTAAGGGTCATAGTGTGACGTTCAAGAATTGGTCTATCAAATGCAAGAAGAATTTTTCAAATCCGACTGGTAGTTCCAGAGATTACCCCTACATACAAACTTACAAATAAATTTTACCTCTTTATAATATTTATTTATTTATTTACTAGCTTCAGCCCGCGACTTCGTTCGCGTGAAACTTCTTGTTTCCCCCGAGCCACCCCGTCGTATCGCATCACCCGCCCGCGCTATCACTTAACGTTCTTTTTGACTCTTTTTTCTTTTTGCTCGGCTCCTAAGGGTCATAGCGTGATGTTAAATAGCCTATAGCCTTCCTCAAGAATTGCGCTATCAAATGCAAGAAGAATTTTTCAAATCCGACTGGTAGTTCCAGAGATTACCCCCTACATACAAACTTACAAACATACAAACTTTACCTCTTTATAATATTATTACTAGCTTCAGCCCGCGACTTCGTTCGCGTGAAACTTATTGTTTCCCCCGAGCCACCCCGTCGTATCGCATCACCCGCCCGCGCTATCAGTTAACGTTCTTTTTTACTTTTTTTCTTTTTGCTCGGCTCCTAAGGGTCATAGCGTGATGTTACATAGCCTATAGCCTTCCTCAAGAATTGGGCTATCAAATGCAAGAAGAATTTTTCAAATCCGACTGGTAGTTCCAGAGATTACCCCCTACATACAAACTTACAAACATACAAACTTACAAACTTTACCTCTTTATAATATTAGTATAGATATTAATTAAATATTAATAATTATATTATTAAGTATAGATTTTCATATATATATATAATATAATTATAATCATGTTTTTAGCGGCTACCCCTGCAATAAGACGTTTTTTGTTAGATAATCGCTCATTTGGAGAAACATCGACGTAAATGTATTTTTTCCCGAAAATGAGTTAAATATGCCAAATCACTTAGAAAGCGTATTTACGCTAGGAAAGCAAAGACTTAAAAAAAGTAGCAGTTAAGTACGTCAATGTTTCTCCAAATGAGCGATATAACTAATTCGGTTGATAAAATGAATGGTTTAACAAACTAAAGTTGCACATGCTAAATCCAAGTTACAAAGTGGTGTTTCATTGCTGCAATAAAAACAATTCAATCACACCAGTTTCAGAGCGTGCGGTAACCATACAGTTACGTTTGTCGCTAACTGTCGTCACAAAAACGTGCGTGCCAAGCAAAAAGTAACAACATATTGACATGCTCGTTGCACGCTGCGTGTCTACTATGCAGAGCGTGACAGCGGCTGTGGTGAACATAAATCTATAAGTACGTGTAGGTGTACCTACTGAATGCGTACGACGTATCTACTGAATGAATGGAGGAAACGACAAGAAAGCATGAACGTATTGAACGTGGTTTGAAGAAAAGATAGATAGATTGTCTGAAAGATGATATGACAAGGATGAAAGTGAATAGAGATGTAAGTAAAAAAATCGTGTGCGGTCGGGATTGTGAGCCCCCGTCAGAAACTAAGATCCTTATTACACGATACGCAAAATACGCGCATTGACGTGGAGTTGCGGAAACCAGCCCGTATTACCTATTACACGATACTCGCACGCACACACACTCGTATACATATAAAGAGACAGAGAGAGAGAGAGAGAAAGTGTGAATTGAATCGTTTTTAATACAGAGCCGTCTAGTATAAGTTTTTAGAAGCTTTCAATAAAGTTCTTGCCATCTTGGATTTTCACTATGTCCTCGCTATCGGCTTTAGCATCCGTAAAAACCATGAAAACTATCTCTTTCTCTCTCTCCGTCTATGTCTATTTATATGTAATAAGAAAGAGACAGAGAGAGAGCGAAAGTCGCATGGAGGGGACATAACGCTTTTTCGTTACGTGAAGATAACAGTTTACTCCTACCGCAACGGCGACCCACTTAGTATAAGGGTATGATGATGATGGCCATGGTCCACCGAACATTATTATTGTTGAACATCAAATTCAAGAGCAATCACACCCCGTGGACTAGTGCTCACGAATAAAAACAACGATAACGAATACGGTCACCCGGTTATGGTTTGTCCCCAAAGTTTCTTGTCAATCCTAGAAGCCTTTCGACACCACTTCAATCAGCCAATCAACTACAGTCTGGACATAGGCCTCTCCCAAGCTTCGACAACACCCTGTCCTCCGCCATCCACAACCAATCTGTACCAGCCACCTCACCACTTCACCAGTCTGTAATAGTCTGTATAAGCACGCCAATTTTACATTGACTACGCCTTTATGTCGTACCAGTAAGAGTTATTTTTGCATTATTGATGTGTGGTTGACTACCTACAATACCAGAGACAATTCAAACAATTCCATGGACTGTTAACTGTTTAGTGATATGTGTAACGTCATAAATGATTTACATAGATTCGACAACGTAATCAATACAATGAATATTGTAAAAAAAATCGAAAAACTTGTCAGCTGGTGTCTTATGGATACAGAATTATCTTACTGATCTTTGCTATAGTTGACTCCAAAGAATTTTAACTAGTAAGTAGGTACAAATACCACACAGAACGACTGAGGAGCAGAACTGTGATCGTAACTCTTAACAGCTTCGATCAAACAAACATGACGCGGCTTCAGACCCCGCTGCCAAACAAACAATAAATTCTTCTGCGTAGTCGGCTCCCAAGTGCCCACAATAAAAACCAGCCAAGTATTCTTGAAAACTTTGCCACAACTCGTTTCGAGGCAGAAACTACGCGTGCGATCCTTCGTGCTTTATTAGAAAAACTTCAAAGTAAGGGGATTCAATGAGATTCATTGGCCGCTGTTAGGCGTCGTTCGACAACTTGTATCATGAAATCCCTCAGTCCATGACGGGCGGTCTACAGTTTAGATATGGCTGATGGTTAGCTGTTTTATAAAACAGCTCCGTTATGTTAAACAACAGAACAACGTTTAGCGGTTTTCCATAATTACTGAATTTTAACACGCAGAATGGCATAAACGTTTTGCATTTATCGGTAACTCCGGTTCTTTTCTGGATAACTTCGTTTCTATACAAAGAAAATCCGAGCATAGCCCGCTCCATTTTAGAAGCCACCCCAAACGCTTATTATGACTGCAGATAAATCATTCTGCATGACGTCCGAACGTCGTCGGTAGTAGATTTGTTAAACGTATTAGCTCAATGGCAATCCAGCTGAACGTTTTTCGGTTGTTTAACATAATAGAGCTGTTTTTTAAAACAGCGAATTCGACAATCCATCTGCGAAAGCTATACAGGGTGGCTCGCCAAATTACTTCCAAAGAAAAAAAAATAGAAGCCTCTTTCCAAGGGCTTCCCGAAACACCCCCATGTATGTTCAGCGATTATTTATAGTTCAGAAGATAGACGGTCTTTAATATTTTTTGGGAAATTCTCACTCAATAATGGTTTGACACGCCTGTTCACGTCTTTGAACCCAAACGCATCCACACTCTCTGCGTCAGAAGCTTTTCAAATAACTGTTATAATACTATACTCCAACATGTCGGCCAACAAGTCGGCAACACGAAAGTGCGCAAGTAATAACTTGCACAGGTAAGTTACGATCATGATGACCTAAGTTAGATCGAGTAAGAACAGCGACGGAACCAAAGCAAAACTTGGGATACCCGACCTGATGGCTTGCTTATAGTGCATACAAAATGGAACAGCTTGTTTTATTTCGTATTCGTAACTTGTTATACAAATTACAGTGTTTGAATTTGCTAGTTTTACTGAATACTTTGAAATGAAACTATAATTCGTTTGCAACTTATCCGTCTAAGCATTTGTTAGATATTAGATATGGTACCAAAGCTATAGGGTCATTGGCCTTGGGTTCATTTGACTATGAAAAGTTGTGTTTTACATACTCGTACAATGTAATGTATTAACAAAATCAAGAGTAGGTAATAATCTAGCAACGATTCTAAGTCCATGTTTGACGTAGGAAAAGGTTATTTAGTGAGTTTTGGTGCTTAAAAAGGGGACGGACCCGTGCTTCACCTATTTTCTCCACCTGGGTGAAGCACGGGGTCTACTGATTCTTGGTCGGGTCCCGTGCTCCAACTGATGATCAAGTACAGTCAAGTAATTAAGAAAAATACATAATAATTGCTTTTTGTTAAAAATGCGCCCTTTACTGTACTTTGTCGTATACCCCCCGATAGTGTCGCTAATAAGGATCAAATTCTGGAAAGAAATGATATACGACAAAGTACAGTAAAGGGCGCATTTTTAACAAAAAGCAATTATTTTAAGATAGTAACAGTTTCTAAGTATCTAGAATGTAAGTGATTTGTTCGTTTGCACTGTAGCAGTAGTTATTTGGCCGTTAACTTATGTTTTTAATATAATAAATCGTATTTTGAATTCATTGTTAAACCATAATGAATGAATTTGTTTATCTGATTTAAGTTAATCTTAAAAATGTCCACTTTCCTTTACTTTGGCGTGTATCACTTCTTTCCAGAATTTGATCCTTACTAACGACACCGTCGGAGGGTGCAATAAAACAGGCAGTGTTTTTTTTTTTCAAAATCTACGAGTTCGATTCCTGGCTAGAGTAATTGATTTTTCAAAAATTTAATGATGCAGTTTTAGTATTCGTCAAAATCTACCCCGTGACTCCTTTAAGAATTTTTTGGTATTACCTATAGTTTCGGATTTGGTCATCCACATGATGACTTGAAACATTCATCCTGTATATACAGACGAACTAATAACCTCCCTCTTTTAGAAATCGGTTAGAAATAAATTTGTATCTCATGATCTGTCATTTAATCTAGTTAACTAGCAGCTGGCGGCCTAAGCAGAAGTGTTGGGACTTATTTAACAAAACTCTCATAACGAACTATCACTGAGAATTGGAGGCGATATCAGTAACGATATCGAGCGCAGAGGTTCGTAGTTACAATAAAACCTCGAATAGAAAAGTATTACGACGTAAACAAGTCGTTACTTTAATATTTTCGTTAATTTTAGTAAGTATGGCTTTCCACCTTTGCCGGCTTTAACAAACAATTGACGGGCATCTCTCAATATTTTTTAGAACGTTGCTAGTTCGTTAGATAGCCCATAAGATGAGGATGTTTTTGAAATAATTGGTTTTCTTGTTGTCATAGTAAAATATTGAAATAATCAACTTTGTTTATGGTGTACTCCGTCGATGTTTTAATTTTGCTACTTAACTTTTAATCATTACGTTCAAGTGTTTAGTATTTTCAAACTTCTGAATATGGAGAAATCTTCACAAACGTGTCACCTTCCAATGCAAACAGCAATCGAAGCTACTAGGTTCCTTGATTTAGGGATAAATGCAAAATTATGGCCACTTTTGGGTAATTTTCTGAATTAATGAAATTTCCTCATATTTGCCAAAAGGCTCCATCATCCCGTCAGATATTTATATATTCACTATCAGGACATGTAACACTATTGCACAGAATAACTTTCATTCGCCCTGAATATCCTTTTAGAAATGGCCCAAATCGGAGTTTTCAAAGTCGTCAGATTTGGGAAAAGCCCACAATTTCTCCGTCAGATTTGCCTATTTAAGTCATTATGGGTTAGGCCAGACCCGATCATGCCAAAACCAACGCCTCTGAAGATCACTTTAATTTCGGCCCTTTTTTGAAATCTGAAAGTGGTCTCCTGACTAGGGGTCTCCTATCAGAAACTTTTTAAATATATTTTCGGTGTTCTCTCCTCATGCCAGACCTACTCAGCTATCAACTTCTCGCCCTGAATATGCTTGCTCAAAAACCCTTTGGGCTCCCCTACCAGGACGTTAGAAAACTCAGCGACGATGGGTCTGACAGTGCCTGGTTTCCCCGGGAGGCGGTATACGTCACGTACATGTGTGCTATTTAGCGTGACATCGACAGCTGAGCCCACTTTCGTAATGATTGTGTGGAGGTGCGGGACTGCTTCGTTCTCTTCGGCCGGTATATTTCGGATCTCAATGCTGGAAGCTCGAGATATATGCTGTAGGTCCTGTATTTTTATTTGTAGATTTTGTATAGTATGTCCGAAAGCTTGTTTTTCCTTTTGCAGCGTATCGATTTGTTTTAACATGTCATCGTACTGTTGGTTTATAAAAGTAACAGTTTTTTCTATTTCAAGGTTCGACTTTTGAATGGCCAAGTTTTGAAGCTTGATCTCAGTTCAGAATGATTTTCCTAGAAAGTCCTTATAAAGTTCTACTTTTCAGATTTTTTTTATATTTTCTAAACTTATGGTTCAAAAGTTAGAGGGGGGGGACACATTGTTTTTTACTTTTGGAGCGATTATTTCCGAAATTATTGACATTATCAAAAAATGTTTTTTGTAAACCCCTATTCATTTTTAAATACCTTTCCAACAATAATTATATATTTTTATTTTACCACTTTGTCGGTGTGATTGATATACATATTGGTACCAAATTTCAGCTTTCTAGTGCTAACGGTCACAGAGATTAAGCGAGGACGGACAGACAGACGGACGGACAGACGGACGGACAGACAGACATGGCGAAACTATAAGGGTTCCTAGTTGACTACGGAACCCTAAAAAAGAGGTTTGGGGTAAACCAAAACTTTTACAATTATATTTACACAGACTTTTGACTGAAAATCAGGTTATAAATGGTGAACGGAGTAGAAGCCTATTGCACAATCTCCTTTTTGTTTCACAAAAAAAAAAAAAATTTTTTTTTTACATTGAATCCTTTGTTTGAAGCCGGTCAATAGCTTCAATTAATAAAGGATTGAATGTCGCTACGAATTCATTGATAATTTCCACGTAGAATAGATTTATGAATGAATAGATTTATGTTTATTTTCTGGTTTTAGTATGAACTGTTTACTTTAAATAAGTAGGGGGAAGTCCCCTAGTGGCGGACACTTAAGGTTTTTTAGAAATAAAATAAAAAATATTTTACGGAATGTTTATTTATTTATGATTTACAATAGATAACAAAGTTAGAAATCAAATTAAACTAAAAAAAACAAAACCTCTGCTTAAAAATAATTAACACCATTAATCAAACATTGGTAACAAAAAATGTAATTTATAAAAGTGGCACCTAGTACCGGACAGATATTTGTACCATACCAAAAGCACTGGTCATCTCAGAGTAGCCTGCATCGATCACATATTTAGCCATCTTCAGACTCTGGGACGTCTGCACATGCTTCATGTGCCCACCCAAGACAGGATGAGCACTGAATCCAGTCTTCCTCAGTGTTTTCTAAGCAAACCACGCAAATTGTTGTGTTTGTGTAAGATGTTTACTTGAAAATTGTTGTGTTTGTGTTAGATGTTTGATTCAGTTAAAGGTTCCACTTTAATTCCATTTTTTTTCTTTGGGCTCCACGTCTTTCGCTTCTTTTCTTTTGTCTACGCTCTTCCCTTTGGTTTTAATTTTTAAGCGGCATACACCTGTTAGATAAATCTTTGACGTGATCCACCATAGCTTGTTCATACTCTGCTGAGAAGGTGCTAGTGAACCTACACAACTTTGGTTTCATCGTTACTTCTTTTCCTCGATTTAGCGCCTTCATTTTGTCATGTACATTGCTTTTAGGAATATTGTATCGCATTGCAGCTTGTCTTACACTCAGTTCTTTGGACAAAATTTTATCGATAGCAGTTTGTAAGCTGTGTGGCTCCCACGATCCTTTCTTTTTCTTCTCTTCCATTTCAATTCTATTCATTCTTCTATGTTCTAAAACAAAATTAAACAATTAGATTAAATAACGTTAATTCTCACGAGAAATATCAATATGTTTACTGTCCGGTGCTAAGGGATGACTTAGTGTCCGGTATTAAGGGACAGATGGTGTCGTACATTAGGTGGTACCTACCAAAATTAGTTAAAAAATCTAATAATATTCTATCAGTTTACGGATAACAATCAAGTACTTCTTTTATTTTTGAATACCATTAAAATGAATACATCGTAATACATTAGAATTACTTACATCGATTTTTACGTGACGCCGTGATTTCTCGCCAAAAGCAGCAAACTCCCGCTCCCGCCGTGGCCTTGCGCGTCACAGGCGAGTCGCGGCGCGTGATCCTGTTGCTGTGTGCCCCCCGTGCCCCTTTCACTTGTACTTTGAAACGAACAGGTTTATAATTGCTTGAATAGTACGAGTGTCCGGCGGTAGGTGCCGTCCGGCGTTACGGGACTTCCCCCTAATAATCATTACTGATAGGTTAATTTCATTTCAGGTATTTGAAAAAAAAATCTGTGCAATAATTATGTGGTGCTCCGTTCACCTCTTTTACACCCTGTTTTTGTCCAGACGGTAAAAAAGTTACAGATATAATGCCTTGAGGATTACCTTCTTCTTCCGTCCCTGGTCCCGTTACTTGAGGTCGAGTCTCTTCACTTTTCTCAATTCAATCAATCAAATCAGTTGGGCTTTTTTGAGGTCTCTTTTTATATTTGACCACTGTTACCAGGTCAATGGCGGACGGCCTCTGCCTCTCTCTTGTTCGGGCAGATTTAGTGCAATTTGTACCACATGATCTTTTAATGTTTCCATACCATCTGAGGCGGTTTTCGATAATTTGATTAGTGATTGGTGCGACTTTAAAGCTGACTCGTATGGATTCATTGCGGACTTTGTCAAGTCTGGTCACACCTCCCGCCCATCTAAGCATAGATTACCATGTCATAATAAAATGGCATGCTGATGCTAGGTAGGTGTTGTTTTTCTCCACAGCATTTATTCTACTTTATTCCATGCCTCTTGTCCCACACCGAAGATACAAGATAATTTTTTAAGATAATTTTTGACGTTCAAAAGTGCCTTTTATGTGCCTATTTGAAATAAATGCTTTGACTTTGACTTTACACTTCCATACATACGCGTAACCAGCGCACCATTGTCAAAAGAGAGGGCTGGTCAAGGCTTCCCATGTCTGCCTAGTCAAGTTATCAATGAAGCACAATTCTCAATAATAAGTATTAATTTAGTTATGGAAGAGCGGAGTCTCCATACATACGATTATTTGCTTAAAATGAGACTACAATCACGATTTGGAAATGTATTTACTTGTTAAAACCATTTTGTCTAGTTATCAATTAAATACAATTCTCAGGGCTATGATGTGACATCTATTAGTAAAGTCTGCACCGAACGCCTTAGGGCGAATTCCAACAATTAAAATGAACATGATCAGCACATTTAAACCTGGTTCAAGAGCTGTCAGTGTCAGAGCTCATTGTTGTGGAATATTGACACTGACAGTTTTTGAACGCGGTTTTGTTTCGGTCGGAAATTCGCCCTTAGTAAACTACGGAGAACTTTCATTTGTAGGTAGGTAGGTACTCGATCGTTATTGTGACAAAATGTCTGGCGAGATGTAAGTAAGCGCAAATTGTTACAGCCGAGCCGTATTGTGCACAAAAGTACAATATAATACTTTGGATGTGGTGCAAGCTAGTGCTAACTAGCGATTTTACCCTAGAGGTACAAAGTATGTTTTCACATACACAACCTACATAAACTCAGGCCTCCTTATGCATTCCTTATGAAAAAAACTGATTCACCGAATTGCAGAGAATGTAATCAGATTGAGGACGTGCAGCCTTTGCTGATGGATTGTGTCCGTAACAGGCGCGGAATTAACTTAAATAGCCTTAACGTGGGATTAATACAATCAATTTTATCCCAACCAGAAGGTTTTATCAGAAGGTGCCAAAAAGTTATGTCATTTAATAACAGTCCTTCATCGGTGACTTTTATATTTTATCAAAAACTGTTTCATAGATTGTTGAACTGTTTAGTATAGTTTACGTATTATAATTGTTAATGTTACAGTTGTAAAAGGCACAGTGGGGTTGAAATTCTGTTTAGATAAAAACCCCAAAACAAATAAAGAGAAAAAAAAACATACATAAACTCAGGCCTTTTTCCCATGGGGTTAGCGAGCAAATACAGAAAGCCACCTGCTATATATGATCCTTACATACTCCTTATAATCTTCGTTAACGTTCATGCATCATCGGGGCAATTTCGCAATACACATAAACTGACGATTGATCGCAATTCCTTTCTCATTGCGTTATTTACATTGTAGAACAGAAGAATCTTTCAAACCTATGAAGCAATGGATTAGGAAATTCCTTCGAAACCGTCGAGTTGCGATTGAGAGTGTGTAACGCAATTAGGGTGCCGCTGACTGCGGGTATACCACGCACCGGACCTTTTTGAAGAACATCACCAATAATGTCCTTCTAAGGGCGCCCCTCTGCCTTCTAAATACCTTTTGTTAGTCGCCTTTCATCCATCCTTTCAACGTAACCATCTAAGCACTCTTTTCAAGTTAGGAAGAGTAAATAAGTGTAGTGTATGTTGTTGGTTACCTTAAACCTGAAAAGGGGTCAGAACAACTTTACCTTTTGAATCCACCCTGAAATCTGAATTAGCTTTTTCATAAAACAATAAAACGTACCTATAGTTTCTGCCTCCTTTTTTTGTGGATGGGAAATCATCAAATGACTCCTCCCGCTCTGGATAAAGCGAAAGGGAGTGTCAGACTCTTACTGACTAAAACCCACCCGTGTTCCTACCTTAGCCATTTATGTGGTTGACTGATTTGGTCCACGATTAGTTTTCTCAGATTTTGAGCTATTTTAATCTCTACCGCAATGCAAAAATTTCACTTCTAACTTTATTTTGTAGGTAAGTTATCCACTAAATTGATCATAAAAAAGACGCCACTTTTGGTCATTGTCTTTTCGCCAATTATAATTTCTTTATTATTAAATAGATAGGTATACCAAATAATTAGCAATAAGGGCAATTACTAGTACGTATAAAGATACCAAGATTAACGCGATAATTATCTACTAATACTGGATAATATATTGAGGGGCCCGTGGCTAAATAATAACAGCCGCACAGGTCGATTGATCAGGTTAAGCTACGCTTGCCGCGGTTGGTCTGTGGATGTGTGACCATCCATATTACATACTGAGAGCCCTCCGTGCCTCGGAAATCACGTTAAGCCGTTGGTCCCGGCTGTTATTCGTGGATCTTTGACAGTCGTTACGGGTAGTCAGAAGCCCGAATGTCTGACAACCAGTCTTACCAAGGGGTATCGTATTACCCAGTAACTGGCTTGTGGAGGTCAAATAGGCAGTCGCTCCATGTAAAATACTGGTATTCAGCTGCATCCGGTTTGACTGGAAACCGACCCCAACATAGTTGGGAACAGGCTAGGCAGATGATGAATGCTAGATAACATAATGAGCTTACATTATAAAATCTAAGCTCATTTTGTAATCAATAGATCCTAAAACAATATAATCACTAAGAGAAAGTACTCTAGCCGCTGCCTCTTCCATCTTGTTCTTCCACAAAACTGCGAAGCGGCTGTGAAAGGCATATGAAGAAAGTTAGCCAAATTCCAAACTTTAACCAAGGATGGATCTCGGCTCGATTCTTTGCGAAATTGTTGTCTGCCTAGACCTAGCTAGCCTTTATCATGCTTAGAGGTTTCTTGTCGCTTAGATTGTTTTTTTCTTTATTTTGTTTTCGTTAAAACTGTTTCGAAGCGTACTTAATTAATTAAAGAGCTCGCCTCTAATATTTATTACTTCAATTACTTAGGTACCCAGATGCTTTGACTGAATACTAAACTGAAGAATTTCGAGTTTTTCGGGAATAACTGGCAAGTTAAGTAGGTAAGTACATTCCAACATTTTTTCTAATGATATACGTGGATCCCATTGATTTCGTTATCATAGTTTGAAATGAAACCTATACCTATTTGGTTGAACGAAAAGTGTAGATGTGTATGTGTATCTTATTATATTTTGAATGTCGAAAAGACAGCGTAACCAAACAGGAGGTTATCAAAGGTAAAAGTTGCCAATTGACAATTTATGTTAAATCAGATAAGCAGTCGCTCCATGTAACATACTGGTATTCGGTTGTATCCGGTTAGACTGGAAGCTGACCCCAACATAGTAGGGAAAAGGGGCAGGTAGATTGATTGAATATTAATTAATGAGGAAATGCCGCTGCAAAGATAATTTCTTGGCATTTATATCTATCAGAAGATTAAGTTAGTACCTACCTAGGTATTAGGCTTGGTATTCGGTTATCACTACGCGAGTCTATTAATAAAGCGACCATCAGCTCTTTACCTCCAAAAGTCCAAAACCCTTCGTCTGACTTCAGAATGTCAAACAGAATTTCAAGCTGCAAGCTGCCGTAAAAACCAACTCTGGGTGTAAAGTTGACACCAGAGTCAACCAGGGAATGCTTAGCAAAATATGGAGTGAGGAAATTATGGAGTGTCAACGATATTATTTATTTTGAACGGGATTGAGAGGTGAGCCAGAAATGTCCACCTACTGTATATACCTTGTAAGATTTATTTATCATCGTGGAATTGAAAACCAGGATTATATTCCTACGAGACGCTTGAAAATCAGCGGTTTACGAACTTTGTCCAAAGACAGATTCACCTGTCCATTGCAAATCTTTGCTAGCCAAGACAATTAAACAAAGAAAAACTTACTTTTGACTATTCAATGTCTTCTTAACTTGTATCTTCGGTATATCGGTAAATGTTGCGCCCGTGGGTGAACACTTCATTTGCTGTCTACTCCGCGGTTTATGAGTACGCATGGCGGCGTGGCGCGCGTACGTGACGTAGCTAAATTGGACTTATCGCGGCAGATCCCGCGCGACACTTCATTTGCGAACATCTAGGCAAAGTATTAAAAAGTTTACGTGATAGAAATGCTGGGATTTTGTGCGACGAGCAAAATATTGAATACGTGATGGTTGGTGCCTACAGATTCATAAAACATGTTACAGTATTTACCCCGCTTGGCTGCGCAGTATTAATAAACGACAATAAATTACAATAATTATACAACTTGCCTTACGTTTATTTATTTATTGGTACATGGTAGGTACACCAATAGCAGTACATAGGTACACACACACGCGTTCTGATGAATAAACATAGGTGGGTATCTCTTGTGCGTACGTCGAGATATATAAGTAAATGTAAGTCCTCCAAGTGTTAAAAACAGGCTGTTTATCACAGCCTCACCCCTTCAGACATCTTTAAGGCCCAATGTAATAAAGGCGAGCCAGCAACCGGGCACAAATCCAAACTCCGGGCTGTTACTGAGAAAGCCCTGGTAGAAAAACCCAATAACGCTTTGCCTAACTTGAGAATGGAACCCAAGACATCAAGCTCAGCAGTAGTGCTTGCGATCGCTAGAACAATGAGGCAGGTTAAACAATTAACAATGACACCTGCATAGCTATTTACAAACACTCGATACGCTTCCGTATCGTATCGAACATCAATCAATGTTATCGTAAGAGTTTTCTCAACGCTGTTCATAAGTCCAAAACCCGAAAATTTTGTCAGTTTAAATCAAATAGACGCCCGCTATTCTTCCAACAGCTATTTGCTGTCGGGGGCAAGTCAAATCAGGTTATGGAAATGTGTCGATACGATACCCTGTCGTAAGGTTGTGAATAGCTATGCTGGTGGATAGGTTGTGAATAGCTATGCTGGTGGATAATTGGGTAAAACACTAACAGCAGCAATGGCTTTCATTATGATAGTCCAACAACATTCATTGCGTTGTTCGAACATTATGAAGCAATGGATTAACAATATCCTTCAAAATGATTCAGATTCTGATTGTGTTACGCAATCTTATTATGGTGCAGCTCAAAGACAACCTACAATCATCTATTGGGTTAGTAACAGTATCAAAAAGCACAAAAATTTGAGTTTTGTGATAAGCATGATATACCTAGAATTAACTTGAACCTTTCTTATGTCCTTGAAACTTGTTTGAACTTGAAAAAAATTACGGTATCCGTTATACACGTGTATCTATGTTATCTGTGTTACACGTGTACACGTGTAGTACCTACTACCTACACAATATCCGTGCCTCAAGCGTTTATAATTTATTTAATACGTATATTTTAAACTGTCACTGAAATTTATTTTTTTATTTTAGTTCGCGTTATTCTTTCTTTTTTAGGTTATCTACGGTTTTGCTTGTTTTTAAAAACGTTTTTTATTTTCATTTTCATTGCCTACAGGCACTTGTGGTATGATATTATATATGTAAATTATAGTAAAAGTTTGTGTGTGTGTGTTTATTATCAAATTAGGTCAGTGAGGAGCTTGTTGCCAAAGTAAAAATATTACATTCAGTTGCCATAATAAAAAATAAAAAAAAATTAATGTTTAATTACAACATTAATCAATGGTTTTTTGATAATGTTGCCACAGTGGATATTATACTTCGATATGTAATAAATTAATAATACATGTTTTTTTTTAAATTAAATGCAAACTTACGTAATAATCGATAAGTTTTAGTGGAATTTACAACTTATTTTTAATGAATGAGGCAAATCTAGAAAGTAAGCAATATTTATTTAGAATTAAAACATGAATTTTAAACAAGCTAACACATGAGTACGGTACGGTACGGGATACATTTTTATGCATATTGCGGATCTATTCGTATGAGTCGCTTACCTACTGGTATCTACTTACTTAGCTTAACCAAAGTCGAATACGCTTTACAGATCTCAGCCTCAGCGTCATGTCTTGTCCAGTTGAATGGACAAGTTCAGGTGGCCAAAATTTGCATTCAATGTACAGACGCCAGCACATCAAGCTACCCTAAACTGTCAAATTTTCCCAATCAACTTTGAACCTTACGATTTAGTAATAAAGTTGAAAATCTATTAAAGAAATTTGACAGATTGTAGTAGCTTGATGTGTGTCTGTACCTTAATTCTCTTGAACTGCGTAAGATATCTGTTTTACTGGTGCTTCGACTTGGGTTTATTTAATTTAAGAAAGTAGTTCAACTTACACAGTTTAATAAAGACCTGTAACTTTGTATATTAGATAGTTATATAACTATACAAATAACATTAATCTGGGTACCTACGTCATATATTCTTATAGGTAGGTAGGAAGGTACATTAAACTCATACATCCGATAATAACTTATTTATTTTATGCGCGTTTCACATTTACCTGATGCAAAAAGGTGAGTCGGGTCCCTAATTAGATAATTAGGTAAACATAATTAGTCCGACCCATAATTCTTCACGCAATTTGTTGGTTCGTTCATGCTTACCTTGCTGTTTATACGGGAAAATAATTACCTACATAATAGCTAATATAAATAATAATTACCTACTTTTAAGATTCTTTGCTACATACATACATCAGTTATTTAAGGTGTGGCTTCTCCAACATACCCCTCAAACTGACTATGTTGAGCCTGCAGAAATTCTTCCAGCGAACCACCTGCAACTGGCAATCTCAAGCTAGGTGGGCCGCTGCAGGTAAAACTTAGCCAGCGGGGCAATTGCGTAACACATTATCAATCCGAATCGGTTTCATTTTGACAGTTCAACAACATTAATTGCGTTATTTACGTGCTGAACAGACAAATTTTTCGAACTTAAGAAGCAATGGATTAGAAATTTGCTTCAAAATTATTCTGATTCCGATTGATAGTGTGTTACGCAATCAGGGTGCAGGTGTAGGTACTTCGATGAGTTACAGTGCGACTGTGGAGCCACATCGCACTGTGGAAGATCTTTGCGAAGCCAACGATAACGCTATCGAAGTTGTTGGATTCTGGTCAAAGCTTTTTAGAACACATAAATGAAATTATCGCTACGACGAACAAGAAGATTTAAGTATGTTTTCCCAATCTTACTGTAAAAAAATATCTACGTATATATATATATCTTATCTACGTAAATTTAAAACTTAATTTGCGGATATACCTATAAGACACACAAATCTACCGTACCTACAACAATTTATGCATGTGCATACTTAACACTGCTTCTTCTTCTTAGCGTGTCGATGGCAATCTAAATGTACTCGGCCACTTGTGCACTGCTTACCTACACTAATAGGTAATTCATATATATGTTTAACTCGTCGACTCGGTGTCCATAATATGTCACAGCAGGGACCGAGAAGGATATCAGCGTGAGTTATATTTGCCTGACACAATACACATGTTGAGCTGGACTCCCATTTTGATTGAGCAGCCTAGAGACGCACATTACATTTTGGTTTTTGTATAATTGTTTTTTTTTTAGGTGCTATAAGGATTTTTAGCGTTTAGCTGACATTGACGGGTTAGGGGGCAACTCGTCCACTTCGAAACTGGGACCAGGGACCAGGTCCACCTTCAGGTCACCTTCTTTTTGTGAAGTTATATTAAAAAAACTATAAGGCGGCGTTAGTTCCGATTTTGGCCACCCGCTACAAGATCATTGTAGGCACAAGTAAGGTGGTAGGTAGGTTTCACTTTCTTTCTTATTAATGTGTTTTTAATCTAGTTCGATATTTTTGTGCACGCATTTTTTGCGTTTTGTGTGTTTTCTTCTGTGTAGTTTACCACTTTACCTTTACCTGCGTATCTGCATCGCTATTCAACGTAGCAAAGCTGCTAGCCTTTTGGGCACTTTGCCCGGGGTCAGTTTCATCATCATCTGCCTAGCCTTTTCCCACCCATGTTGGAGTCGGCTTCCAGTCTAACCGGATGCAGCTAAATACCAATATTTTATATGGAGCGACTGCCTATCTGGCCTCCACAACCCAGTTACTGGGTAATACGATACCCCGTCGTAAGACTGGTCGTCAGACTTTCGGGCTTCTGACTACCCGTAACGACTGTCAAAGACCCACGAATGACAGCCGGGACCGACGGCTTAACGTGCTTTCCGGCGCACGGAGGGGTCTCGTTATGTAAAGATGGTCACCCATCCACAGACCAACCGCGGCAGGCGTAGCTTAACCTGATCGATCGACCTGTGCGGCCACAATTTGTTTTTAGTAGAGTAAACTTATTTTGTTATTAATGTTACTTTACCAGTTTAATTATTATTGTTATTATTAGTGTTAAGTTGTGTTTGTTTGTCATTTAGCCACGGGCCCCTCTAGTTTATGAGTAAATATTTATGCCCTTTATATAAGATTTTTCTTTCTAATGCTTACTTTATTTAAGACAAATGTTGTACTCAAACATCAGAAGAACACAGACACGTAAAAAAAGTAACTTCCACGGTCTTCCAACAGTGTAAAAGCCACAGAGGCAGTAACAGTATTATATAAATTAAGAGCACCCCAAGCAGGTCATGAACTGACCTCTCCCGGTAATGGAATACGGCGGCAGAGTTTAATAGTTCCCCGCACATAATTTATATGTTGTTCACTTCTGTCCTTTCTACTAGTTAGGTGCAGGCATAGAGTAGGTAAGGAGTAGGGATAATAGTACCCGTGTGGTGAGTGGGCTGCTATCCACAAGCTCTGATGCCAATCTGTGCAATAACATAGATCTCGAGATCTTCTTAGTGAAATACTTTTATTTTCTCAATCAATTGTAATTTTAAGCTATTGCATAGCTTTTATCGCGGGCTTTGAGCGCGGCGACCGAATCAAGAAATTCCGTAACGAAAATAAACCTAACACCCCCCACTCCGAACGGCACAGCGGTGCGGCGTTGAAAGCCGTGCATCGTCTAACGTCGTTTCAGTTCGGCAGACTTCGGCACGGTGTTTGTGTGCGTGCGACTAGACGTATGCGTGTAGACTGTTCGAAGCTCGCATAAGTTGATAAAAAATGCTATGCAATAGCTTTACCGCGGCAGTCCCCGAGTGCCACACGTATTTTATTTATTGTAAGTAGGTATAAGCTTGTATAATTCAACATCAACAAAATTTGAGATCAAACGCAAAATGCATGTATGTATTTTGCGCTTAGAAGAAAAACCTTATTGCTAATTAACTTTCTCAGAGGTACAACACATTGGACCCAATAGACAGATTAGATCGTTATGAAGAGCTTCTCTTTAAATTATTTATCACACGGTAACTATATCAAACGTAGACGGGTTTGCTATACCGTCTCAAACACAGAAAAAAAACTGTATCCCCAAATCACTGGATTTTTTAGGCCACTAGAATGAACATTATGACATAAAAAACATTTGGCAGTTTGATTTGTGCAAAGTCAGAGATTTGTCTCTTCTGCAATTCTCATTTCGAATCGCCGCCGCCCCAGAGCAGTGTCATCGAAATGAATTTATGTTAGTGCACGTAGCGTTTCAGCTACATGCGTTATATTGTGCCACTGAATTTGTCAAGGCTGACTAATGCCTGCAAATTATGGGAGCCTCCGAGCTCCGAGGACCGAGCTCCAGTATTTAGCCTAGCTGGCAGGCTAGTCGTTTACGTAGCTAAAGAGACTGGCTTTAGCGCTCTCTCGTTGATTTAAACTCGGTGTGGTGGATACTTGACTGTACAGGGTTAATAACTTTATAATTTACTCATAAGTAGTATACAGGGATTGACCCTGTATACTAAATTAACTAGCAAAACATCAAAATGTGATACTAAGAGATAGATCTGACTGAGAATCTAAGTATCACGTGTCTATTTAATCATAATATAAAAACGTTTTTACAAAAAAAAAACAACCGACTTCAAAAAAAATCACCACAAAGTGATAAATAACTTTAATTTCGGAAGTCGGTGTCGTTGGTTCCGCATTTTCGTTTTTTGACACCTACTTCCGAAATTAAAGTTATTTATCACTTTGTAGTGTTTTTTTATTTTTTTGTAAAAGTTTTTATTTTTCACTTTTTAGTTGTACCTACCCCACAAAAAGTAAACGAAAAGATCGTTAATGTAGACAATGTAGATAAATTTTAGATTTTAGTTCATTTTTCAAAAACTGCTTGTCCGATTCGATAAAATTTTCATGGGACCATGTGGGAATTTTTTTTTTCCTTTCCAACAAAGAAATAATTTTTCAAATCGGTTGGCAAGCGACGGAGTTATGCGCGAACAAACATTAAAAAAATAAAATACAAACATCCGAATTGAGAACCTCCTCCTTTTTAGAAGTCGGTTAAAAAAAACCTCTTTTTTTGTTTTAGCACGTTTAAAATGATATCGAAATAGGTAGATGTTTCATCTCACAAAAGCGGGTTGGTCTCTAAATTGTGTGTTCAGAGTGCAAAACCTGCACAGAGTCAGAATCCCTTTTGTTTTATCAATTTAACAATATTCCAATTCAATATTTGTCTTTGACGTTGACGAGCAGTTGAATTTAAAAGCATATTTATAAATGCATGCAAAATTATTCCTCTTCAAAATGAAAAGGATTGTGTGTGATTGTTAGCCATTTGTGGGACGCAGTTGGGGTGCTGGTCCTTTCCGAAATCACAAATGCTCCTTTTTACTTCCATCAGCCACAAAAAATCTGAGTATCAGGGTCTACATCCAACAGTCACAGCTCTTTAATTACATGGGATCTGCAAATTGCAGCAACCATCCGTCATGCGACACAAATCAAGCGACCCTGTGTACCGGTTCATTTGTCATGCCGCCGTGTGTACTTACGTACTCAGCACCTTCATACAGTGAATACTGTACCTAGCCTATTCTTGGATTATTCATTTATACCTCTATTTCCTATTGCAGGGTTACATAGGCACAAACTATAGATTGCTGCGACATACTTATTAATATGCGAGTAGGAAAGCAATAGCGCACTTATTGTGTTGTGCTACAAATCGAGTAGTTACTCGGTCGCTACGCTACAGAGGTTTTAATTGTAAGTGCTGTTGCTTATCCACTTATCCATACTAATATCATAAATTCGAAAGTAACTCTGTCTGTCTGTATGTTACCTTTTCACGCCTAAACCACTGAACCGATTTAGATGAAATTTGGTATAGAGATAGTTTGAGTCCCGGGGAAGAACATAGGATAGTTTTTATCCCGATATTCCCACGGGATCGACACTTATGCGGGTGAAACCGCGGGGCGCAGCTAGTAATACATATACAGGGTGAAATTGAATTCATGGGCATCCTTTTAAAGGGTCATTGTAATCATCATTATGAACAACTTTTACTATGGGACTAAACCTAAAATCACGAAAATAAAATCAGCTGTTCCTTCCATTTATGTTCACATAACTCGTCAAAATGTAGGGAAGAGCTGATTTTTTTTCACGATTTCAGGTTTGGTCCCATAGTAAAAGTTGTTCAAAATGATGATTACAATGACCCCTTAAAAGGATGCCCATACATTCAATTTCACCCTGTATTAAGATGTTATTAATTTGACTTGACCGTTATTCGAAGCTTATTTAATTTGAGATAGGCACTACGTTTCCCGCCATCTATATCCGTCTCTTTCTTTCCTGTATCCTTCTCTTTCTTACCCCACCACCTGGCAGAGTGGGGGCGCACTGAGTGAGCCGCCAACTTTATGCTTCATTGGCGTCTTGTTTCCCGCCGTGTACGGTTGTGTTAACAGTAACGTTACCACAATATTCAAATTTATTTTAAAATATTAAATTCTAGAGAAATAAAAAAATCTACTGGTGAAAATACCCAGAAAACTACACGTGAGTAATTTCGTATTGATATTAACGCAGTGCTACTTTGCCTAAGATTTTTGGTTTACAACTAAGTTTTTTATACTGTGTAGTTTTACGCAAGATAAATTGTGTGCCTGTACTCAGCGTGTAGTCGCATGATTTTTGTTAACGGTTTTTTCCGTTCGCTTATAAGTAATTTTAAATGTTTTCATCGGCTTTTTAGAACGGACATTTTATTTGAACTTTTATTTTAACGGTTTTTTACCGTTAGTGTTGTTCTAAAGCCCTTTTCCTGTTTTAGAATGGATGATACTAATAATTATGTACAAAAGGAAGTGACTGAACCATTACCAGGACCGTCTGGTATACAGCGTAAGTTACGGTCTAGGAGTTCAAGTTCAAGAAGTGATAATTCCCGGAGCAGTTCTTCATCCTCGTCTTCTTCACGCTCCTCAAGGCGTCGACGGAGTCATCATGGAAAAAGGAGGAGGGAGAGAAAACGAAAACATTCGAAACAGGAGTATCGGAAATTATCAAAGGAGGTACGTGATCTTCGTAAATCTTTGTATGCTCGTGATAATGAGCGTCAGGTTCAAACTAGTGATCACTATCATAACGATTCCATGTCTATTAATTCTGGTGTTAGTCGTAATCTTTACGAAGACTTAGGTGATAATGCGTCGATTATCGACGCGCCTAATGAAGTTATTTTTAATATTCAAACAAAATTAAAAGAACCTTCTATGCCCAAGAGTTCTGAACTCCATTTGAAATTGCTATGTGATCTTCAACATTGGGATACCACTAACTGGAATGAAATCAGATATTCTGAAACTCAAAAGGCGTATAATCACAAACCGGGTTTTACGGATATTGAGATAAATGAAGAAGTTGCAGCCTTCCAGTCTCCCCGCCATTTGATATACGCTGATAAAGCCTTTGCTGCCTTAACAATGTGCATTTTAAAGCAGAAGGAATCGCTTCAGAAGGTATTGTTTGACTTTGCCCAGTGGGCTAAAGAATTAACCCCAGATTATGAGGTTATTAATAATAAGTTAACAGAACTTATAAATTGCGGTGATTTTCAAACAACCTCCGCAGATTTGTTACAGCTTGTTTGTGGCCATCGCGCAGAGATATTGGAAATGCGCCGGGACTCTGTTATCAAACAGGTAAAGGAGCCATTAGTGAAATCTACGCTTAGGAAGATTCCTCCTACATACACAAACTTATTCAACGCAGAAAAATTCACAGCCGCTTTGGAAAAAGCGGGTGGAGTGCGAAAATGTTTCTGGCCACTAAAGAAATCTAACAACTCTATCTCGCAGGTAGAGACACACAAAACTAGCGTCTCCTCGCAGGAGTACGCAACCCGAAAAAGACCCTCGCAGGGTTGTCAACATGGATCATGCTATGTGCAAGGCTGTTGTCAAACTGCACCACCCTCGCAGGGTGGTTATAACTCGCATTATCATGGACATGGCTCTCATTCGGTCGCACCGAATAATCGGGGGCTTTTTCGTGGACGAGGTTCTTCGAGAAATCACCCCAAGCACCGAAATCAATCCAAACCTGGGCAGAAACGAGCGCCGTCTCCGCCCAACAACAATAGAGACGTCAAACGTCGAAAATATTGACATGATGCAGTTCAGAGCAGGCCGTCTAGCAAATTTTTTAACTCAGTGGGAACAGTTGGGAGCTCCAAATGTTATTCTCAGAATGATATCGGGGTATCGCATACCCTTTCGTCAAAGGCCTCCAATGATCCATCCAGGGAACATAAAAAAGGGTATGTTAGTCCCTTACTCAGAAGAGATGACCACTGTCATCGACAAAATGAAGGATCAAGGGGTCCTCGAACGAGCACATCTGTCCCCAAGTTTCCTGTCATCAATGTTTTTAGTTCTCAAGAGCGACGGCTCTGCTCGGCCCATTTTCAACCTGAGGGCCCTCAATCAATACGTAATAACCACAAAATTCATATTAGTGAACGTTTGTCGTGTGCCAGACTTCCTACAGCAAAGAGACTGGTTGTCCAAAATAGATCTCTCACAAGCGTACTTTCACATTCGAGTAGCTCGCAGCCACAGACGATTCCTACGCCTAGTATATCGAAAGGAGCTATTGGAAATGACATGTTTACCCTTTGGTCTAAGTACCGCACCCAAGACTTTTGCTTCAGTGACGAATTGGATCGCCCAAATGCTCAGAAAACGAGGAATACGAATACTGGTGTATTTGGACGACTTCCTGATTGCTCATCAACACGAGGAAAGCCTAAAGGAACATGTAAATATTGTCATTCAGACTCTCGAGACGTTAGGATGGATCATAAATTACGAGAAATCTGTGTTGACTCCGTCACAAACATTGGCGTATCTGGGTGTTCAGTGGAACGCCTGGACAAATCAGAAGCAACTCCCCAAGGAGAAGCTGACGTCGCTCATTGTCAAGCTGTCCCAAATGCTAGACAAGGAACATACAAAGCTCAAGGAGGTTCAGAGTCTGGTCGGACTTCTGAATTTTGCGAGTTTTACCGTCCCAAGAGGCCGACTCAATTATCGGGCTTTATTAGACCTCCTCAACAAAGTGTTGAGATCAGACCAGAAATGGCATTTAATTCCTATCGAAGCCAGGAACAACATTATATGGTGGCTTCAGAACTGCAAACGCCCTTCAGCCATTCATGTACCTCCACCAACCCATTACCTAACAACGGATGCCTCCGATATAGCATGGGGAGCTCGATTAGACAATTTGTCGTTGACAGGGTTGTGGGCAGATCACGAAAAACAGTTACACTGCAACCAGAAAGAATTGCTCGCCATCCTAAAGGTGTTACAAGGTCATTGTCAGCTCCTACACCGGAGTACAGTACTAATTCAATGCGACAACAAAACTGTTATCGCATATCTCCGACACGAAGGAGGCACGAGATCCTCACCACTGATGGATCTAACATACCAAGTTTTTCAAATTCTGGAAGAATACCAAATTCACGTGAATATTTTTCATATTCCCGGGATGTACAACGGTCATGCGGACCATTTGTCGAGACTTCGGGTCAATCCGGAATGGCATCTCTTGGCCAGAGCCACAGAGACAGTGTTTGCCAAATGGGGCATTCCCCTGATAGACCTCTTTGCCTCCAGTCGAGCACACGTCGTAGTGAATTATGCGTCCCTGAATCTGAACGATCACAAAGCATTGTTTCACGACGCGTTCTCCCGACAGTGGAATTTTCAACTGGCGTGGATTTTCCCGCCACCGTACTTGATTCCCAAAGTGCTATCCCATTTGAACAGTGCTCACGGGATATACTTGCTAGTAGTTCCACATTGGGATCGAGTATATTGGCGGGCAGATCTGAAAGCCCGTGCATTGGCAGCCCCATTCACACTTCGGAATCTCGATCAAGTCTTAATAGACGTGTCGACGGGACTCCCACCTCCGAGGGCACAGGACATGATTCTCGAGGTGTGGAAATGTGGGGGTGGGCCGAGACGGTAAAAGATTGGAATGATAGCCAAATAAAACTATTGAAGAAGTCTTGGCGGCCCTCCACACTAAAGACTTATGATGTTGCTTGGAAAAAATGGCTAGTTTGGTCTGAGCAACACCAAATTAATCCTCGTAATCCTAACGGTAGAGAAGTAGCCAGATTCCTGTCGGACCTTCATCTGGTTAATAATTTATCATATAATACGATTTTGTTACACAAATCTGTAATTTCTACTCTTTGCAATCCAGACATTTCTGGCCAAATTAGTTCTCATATTTTAGTAAAACAGGTTTTAAAATCCATAGCTTTAGAGAAACCAGTTAAATCTAAACCACCGATTTGGAACATAGATAGCCTAGCTGCATACATAAATAGTTATAATTTTACACACGACAATATTTTCCAAGTGCAAAGACACACTGCGGCATTATTACTTTTATGCTCGGGTCGAAGAATTCACGATTTGACTTTATTAAGAACTGATTCGGAGCATTGTATTCAAGGTAATAACTCTATCACATTGTGGCCTGTTTTTGGTTCAAAGACTGATTCTTCGGATCACAGGCAATCGGGTTGGAAATTTTTTACTAATCTAGATAGCAATAAATTAGATCCTGTCTATTGGATTAATAGAACAATTGAATTGTTAAAAATTCGCAGAGATTCTGCTAAGATCCATAATCTGTTCCTTTCTACAAGAGGTGAAGCAAAAGCCGCTTCAAAGACAATCATATCAGGGTGGATTAAAACTCTACTTAAAGATGCGTGTATTACTGCAACACCGGGCAGTTTCCGCTCTGCTGTTGCCTCAAAAAACTGGCTAGACAATTTCCCATTAGAGGATATTCTTGCAAGAGGAAATTGGAAGTCCCAAAATACTTTTTGTAAATTCTATAAGCGGACAGTTTTACCCTCATCTTCAAGTACCTCTATAACTATGTTATTTAATCCTGTTGATTAATGTTGCTAATATTGTAATGTTGATCTAATCGAATCAATTACTTAATTAAACCAGTTATATTAACATAATTATGTTTCTAAGTTTTTATTTTTCTTTAATAAAAAGGAAAAAATCAAGATGCATTTGTTTCATTCAAATGGTCAATATAACCAGTAATATCTATTTTACTAACAAGTCATTCACATTGGCGTCCGTGTCACCACCACCAGGCGATAACAAACAGGTCTCAAATTAAATAAGCTTCGAATAACGGTCAAGTCAAATTAATAGAAGCGTTTTACCTACCAATAAAACGCATATTAATTTACTTACCTTATTCGAAGCTTATGTTTTAAAGTCTGCCTGGTGATTTTCGACTCAATGAAGCATAAAGTTGGCGGCTCACTCAGTGCGCCCCCACTCTGCCAGGTGGTGGGGTAAGAAAGAGAAGGATACAGGAAAGAAAGAGACGGATATAGATGGCGGGAAACGTAGTGCCTATCTCAAATTAAATAAGCTTCGAATAAGGTAAGTAAATTAATATGCGTTTTATTGGTAGGTAAAACGCTTCTATTAAATGTTCGTCACATCATATTTAAGTATTTTTCCACTTATCTTTCAAAAACCGAGAACAAGTCATCACTAAATCAGCAACTTAACTGTACTGTAACCTCGTTCAACTGAAATCATGACTCACTAGTCCTTCACAACTCTTAAGAAACACTTGATCGATATCACCACACTGACTACAAATGAAAATAACAATAAATAATATCTACATAAAACCAGTTATCTATCAACATTGGCCGGATGAGGCGAATAAGCGATACATTGGATAAACTCAGAGACCGATACCGCCATGTATTATGGATAAGAAGTGAGCTCTTAAAAGATTTATTGGGTGGGAAACTAAATGTGGTACATTGATTGTACCTGTATTTTAATGGGGAACCGTTACATATTGTATTTTCGGGATACGAGCTACAGTTGCGATGTTGTTTTTCCATTCCCCATGGCCAAGAGATACCAGTCATTTACTTGGCTTAAGTAAAACGTAATCAAAAGTAAAAAAAACAAATATCCATTGCAACTTCATAAGTAGGTAGGTCACGAAAAATGGAAAGAAGCATGTTGGGAATCGGTCTATCATACAAAGCACGAACAGGCAGCAGAAACAAGGTATGAAATCAAAGTTATAAATGCACCGATATTTAATTTCGCATGTTATTTTTTTTTAATTATGATAATTATTTTACTGTAGTAGGTATACGCATGCTACAAACATTCTGTAAAAAAAAGTGTAATTGAATGAAAAATAAATGTAAAGTTGAAAAATAAATGGCTTTTTTTATAACCACACGACTTATTATAGATGTATTTAATGTATTGAAATCCATACAACCTTTAGGGTGCTTTGAGGGTGCAAAGAACATAAAATTATAAATAGATACCTACACCTGAAAAACAAAACCGTATCTTTATTGTCGCGCAGTCGGGTAAAGAGCCAAATAATTTTCTACCGATACTGAAATATTTAAAAAATATGCCATTGGTTGGCGCAGTATTTAGCTAAACATACGTTCTCACCGTTATTTTGCCCACCACTTTGAGAAATTTTTTTTTCTAGATTCCCCCAATTTTTTTTTTTCTTAGCATCTGTCGCGAATCTGAAACAGCTATTGCCACGATTGTATACTTAAACGTGTAATATTACATAGTCGTGACATAGGACGTATCGGTCGTATGGTCGTATAATTTTGTCTGGGTCTTCTCCTGCCCCCTGAAAGTCTCAAACACCCACGAGTGGGCGCTATCACCCACGTGAAGAACCTATGACCTAAACTAATCAAGTTTCATTGACTAAAATGATCTTTTATTGTATTTCACAGGTAATCACACTAATATTATAAAGGCGAAAGTTTGTGAGTGTGTGTGTGTGTGTGTTTATATGTTTGTTACTTCTTCACGCTCAAACCGCTGAACCGATTTAGATGAAATTTGGTATAGAGATAGTTTGAGTCCCGGGAAAGGACATAGGCTACTTTTTATACCGATATTCCCACGGGATCGAAACTTATGCGGGTGAAACCGCGGGGCGCAGCTAGTAATAGATAATTTACAAAAAAAGCTCGTAGTAGCAGCAACTGCGGACCATTGCGTCCAGACCGGAAACCAAATACAATAAAATCGCAGGGTGCGGACCGCAGCCACACAGTAGGTACATAGAGTACAGAAGGTAAGCTTGGCTACCATATTATACAATGAGAGACAACAATAGGCATGCACAGTTACACAGACGCGTCTACGTACAGCGAGTGTACGCGACTTTGCATGCATACGTTTCACATAATACCCATTTAAAGTCCCCATACTTACACGTATGCTACATGAATCTTTTGAATGTCATTGACAGGAAAGCGCTGTTAATAAACGGTTTTGCGAAATATTATTGAAAAAACAAGATGGCGGCGTTAGTTCCAATTTCGGTCACGCACAAGAACCTTGTAAAACTCTACACGTCTGTGTGTGCGCAAGTTTTCGCTCGTTGTATGAAGTCTGCCTTCTGTACCTATCTATTTCGTGACGTGGTCGCACGTCTCACAGCGGAAGGCAAAAGTTAATTCTCTGCTTTATAGCTTGAAATGTTTGTTAGCGGGCAGCGAGTGGCGACGAGGGACAGTTTTTATTGCAGCATCATTCATTAGGTCTCCGCTTCATGTTTAATCGGACGTGAGATTCATATTTGGGAATAAAGTCTCCATCGTCCATACATAGTTAGTTCAGTTCTACCTTCCGATCCGTCTGATCTGAACTATGTGGGGACATTCAGAACTATCCGTGGCGTGTGTGGCTTTTACGGTTTCAATGACAATTGCCTGCGACAAGTCTACGACTACGATGCAACCGGTGGAACTTGGCGGACGCGGCGGCGGCGGGGCACGGCGGAAGCTAATCGTTGAAAAGTCCAATCGGACAGACTCAAACCGACTGGATCCATCTACTGTTCAGTTTTATCTCTTCGTGTAGGTAGGAAGGCAGGCTTGATGAAATTTCTTTCTATTTGTATGGGTGTATTGTGTGCTTATGTTATGAAGATAATTCTCCAAAAGAGTTCAAAATTTGGTTTTCAAGAGAGTCTTACGAGTTCTGGGAAAGTTAAATTATTAAATTGTTGTAATAGATAATTAGGTACCTACCTCGGATTTTGCATCATATTGGTCTTTAAGATCTTTGCAATAAGGTTGCTGTTTGTTTGCTGACCGGTTTGTCACTAAAATAACAGACTGAAAGGACTGTATGGTTGTTTGGTTACATAAGGAATTTGGTAAACGTAGAATGAAAAGTAGCGACCTAATTATTATAATGTGCGTTATAGTAAGTAGCATATGCAGCCTATAATGTTCCCACTGCTGGGACACAAGCCTCCTATCTATGAGAGGGTGTGGGTCATAACCCTGTGCGGGTTGGTGGATGTCACATGTTTGCGAATTTTTGGTTCTAAGACATTACCAGTTAACGCAATTTCACTATGTAAGGGCAATCAACTAATCCCCCAACAGTAAACAGCTACCTATATGTGAGGCGGTAAGTGCAAGTGCAGGTGAACAAGACAGCTAGATTGGACATAATTGCGTGTCGCTGTTAACAAGATCGAGCGCCTCTCGTAGGACCCGCCGACCCGCAGGACCTGCGAACATTCGGGCTGTGATGGATGGAGTGCTATGTAGCGCTTTGACGGACTCTAAATGTATATATTTGACTATCTATATCTATTTTTCTTCTATACATATAATAAAGGAGTCTGAGCGAAAGTGATCTATGGACAGACAATTAAAAACAGGATCCTGAGGACAGTCTGATAAGAACGTTTTTCTGTAGTTACACCTGCTCTTGAAAATCTTGTAAATTCTAAAAGTATATTTTTCTCAAAATTGGCGGCATCATATTTTGATGCCCCTTTGCACAAGGGTTTTATAAGTAAAGTATCCCTACACAAATACCAAAACCGTAACACTATTGGTCCATAGACCACATCCCATACAAATTCATCCAGTCTCTTTTGTAGACGAGGCGTTTCTGTACATTAAAATATTTCTATAAAAAATTGTTAAGGTGTTAAAGAATAACTAACAAATAGAAAGCCATTTCTACAATTTTTGGAATATTGGGGAGAATTTTAGAAGCCGGGGCTTACGCTTGGGTACACAGATACAATACGAAAGATAAATGAGATCGTGGTAAGAAAAAGTAGCCGCAGGTTGACCATGGTAAGAAACATTATTAGGAGTGGAGACAATCATAAGATTTTGAAAAGAGGTGAATAATTAGGAAAATAGTGAGTTGTAGAGAGAGACCAAAACTTGAAGATTGAAAAGCCCAAGATTATCAATAATGAATGTTATCGTGCAAAGCGGCCAATTTGAGAAGTAGTGAAGTAAATGGACTGACAAAAACAATAACAATGAATGTGTTATTAGTGCAGATGCGTCTTCCTCTTTCTCTTAGCGAGAGCAGCCAAGGTTGCGACATTATGAGACACAGGTTCTTGAGATTGCGCAGAATCTTCGGTGCCGCCTGAACAAGTCGGGAATTTAAGATCGTGAAGTTCGCCTGCCGTTTCGATCTTCCGGCGGGATTTATCTAGGCAAATAACAACATCTTGCCTTCCATGGACCATCAATTTGACATACCGAAATGCTTACAAGTAGCTGCAAACACACGATGCCGAATTAGTATGTTTTTCATAGAATCAGTATGTACTATTATATTTTTTCAATATATTTCACAAAACAATCCCATAAATATTTACCAAAAGCCCCCCTGACAACGTTATTCGAGCGCCAAAAGATCTTCCGTGAGATCGAATTTCAAAGGGGATTGAACATTTGTTTATGGAACCTGGCATACCGTGAAACATGCCAACTTTGCCCCCTTTTTTAGAATAATTACAATTTTAATACGATTTTTCTATGGAGGCGTAAGTATTTTCCTTTATCAGCTACAACTTTAAGATCATGCGCATGTGTGAGTATTGCTAAATTTACTATTATTTAACATTTAATTCAATATTTGTTCGATTTTGTTGGCGGGCAAAGTTATCTGGACCTTTAGCCAACTTTGCCCACATTGATTTTTGACGCAAATACGACCTCTAAGCAGATGACATAAAAACCAGTACAAGAATTTTGGTAAAGATGGCGCTTACTTTAGGAAAGTAAACGACACTATGAAAAGTTTCTTATTAAAATGACGGGGCAATGTTACCCTGGCATTTTTTACCTTTTTCATACAATTCACATTTCGCCTTTTAAAAGTGCTAGGGTTGGCACATGGTGAAAAATATTCTGTTTTTTTTTCCTTTCTACAAAGAATATGTGTTCAGGTAAATAAAAAGAAAAACGTTTCCCACTTATTAGTATTTAATAAAAACTGAAAATACAATTAACACTTTTATGGATAAAATAAGTAGGTACTACTAATAGAGATCAATTCAAGTAACTCGTATGTGGTAGGTAAATTAAATAGACTTGAACAGAAATTTTGTTTAGTAATTATATTATATATTATATTATATTATTTGGCGGTGCCTTTGATACGCTACACACAAATGGGCACGGGTTAGTGAGCTACTAGGCATGCGTTGACCTTTCATTTGAACTTTTGCAAAACAGCTGAGCAGATACCTATTTCTAGTGACTCTTTTTAGTGACAGTAGTGAATAATTAATTCACTACTTTAATAATGACGATTATGAACAGCCTAAAGTGAAAAAAAACGAAAAAATCAGGAAAAGCCTAAGAAAAATTCCAAGGCCCAGAATCATGTCCTGGACCCGTGGTATCCGTTTGTGCATCGATGTCCCTTACACCCTGAGGTTATTATTTCCAAAAAATATGTATTTTATCATTTTGACCAAAAATCATCAATTGAGCCAAAAAAAAATTAAACCTTTTTAGGGTAGTAAAATCATCAAATTTGCCACTAAAAAAGAAGTTTTAGTCATTGTACTACGCTTTTAACACAATACTCTAATTATGTATGAGGTCTTGCGTTAATTATATTACACCTTGTATAGGTACTTATATAGATAAACAACATCGAGACACAAGAAAAACACAAATAAAATATGTTCATCACATATTATGGATGTTTGCGCTGGGCGGGATTGGAACCCGCGATCCTGTGTTTCGGAGGCAGGCATACTACCAACAAGGCTACGGGATCGACAAGTATAAGAATAACAAAAAAAAAAACAAATTATAATGTAGTGTGGAGCAGGTACCTAAAGTAATCTTTGAATTTTATTAATTAAATATCTAATATAAGTATGTTGTAAATTAAATAACCTCAACAGTAGCCATAAATTAAAAACGGAAAAAATACAAGGTTTCGTAATGTGCCAACCCTAAGCCTTTTTTGATGGCGGGCAATGTTGTCAATCGTAGGTTGGAACATTACTAGATAACTTTACTCATCATCATAACTTTATTTATAAAAGACTCTGAGCAATGAACCTTACATTAATATACTCTACAAATAATTTTAAAGGACATGATACAAAGTCAACTAACCTGTGTTTTCGCCATTCCGCAGAATTTACTTCGAAATGTACACTAAAATTTGCCCGCAAAAACACGCACCTCACTCGACGAGTTCCAACAAGTTACTAAACAAAGTTAGCGACAAACACGATAGTTAGTGTTGCCATACATATAACCTATTTTCCACTAAAGTCAATCAATGTTGCCAGAATATTAAGATATTTTTGCACAACAAAGAAATGCTTATAAATTGTTCTTTGGGCAAAGTTTCCCTTAGGGGCAATGTTGGCGTATTTCACGGTACCTAGTGTCACGCTGACGGGTAGGTAGGTATACCACGAATCTACAAAGCCCTTTTGATTGAATCAGGCAGGAGGGCAGGAGCATATTAGGTGGATATGAAAACTACGTTGACAGAGAATAGCTACTTAGAAGATTACCTAATAGTAGATTGAGATAATTTCAAATTGTAGCTTCATTCCGTTCGGCCTGTATTAAATTACCCCATTCATAAACATTAATTTAATTGTAAACATCTATTTAGTAAGTCTGTTTCAAGCATTATTTCTGTTGCCAGACGCAAAATATTTATAATAGATGCCGTGGTTTTTAATAGCCTTCTTACTAGTTCTAGAGATATTTATAACGATTATTATTTCCAAGATAATCTTTTATTAAAGATGAAGAATCTTCATCTTCATTGAAGATGAAACACGGAATGACAAGCTGTCAAATAGGTACCGGAAGTGGCGTTGATATCAAAGACAATGCAATCATTCGAACGGAAAGGACACTTCAAAGAGGAGGCTGGCATTCTATATGCTATACTATAACTTACCTTACATTTTTCCGGAGAAGTTATTAGGTATAAGTAAGTAGCATTTGATTGCCAAAATTAGTTCTATTATGTATTTACTGAAATTACAAGCTTATTATTTAATTTAATTAAAATAATTACTTACCTATAGCCGGACAAAGAGAACCAAACAATGAAAATAATGTCATATCACAACAATTTACAACTAAATAAACATTACTGGCTCCAAAAACCAGGAATTTCTCCTAGCTATATCTGAAACAATGGAGGCAACAGCCATAAATACTAACATCCGGAACAAACACACTTGTCACGGTGTGTGGACCAGTGAAACAGACTCCCTCCGCTTGCCAAGGAACCCACCTTTACACTATAAATTGTCCAAGCTTATTGCCTTCGGTAATAAGAATTAAGTAACGCGAACTTTTTGGCACAGTTTCAAAAGAAAAAATTAAATTGTCTATAACGCTTGAGTACCTAACTACCTGTCTTAGTTACCTATTATTAAAATTGTCTTTGAACGACTGTGTAATGAATTGCTTGTAGACTTACATCGGTACCTACTACAGAAACTTTAAGAAACTAATGCTTGAGTCTTGACTCTTGAGACATTTAAATCGTCATTGGTAGGACCCACTTGAATATTGACTGAGAAAAAAGTTAGACAGAATAATATTTATTATGTACACCATAAAAATTAATGTAGAAAGTTTACAAGGGGTGACAAAAAGAGCGATCTTATCGCTAAAAGCGATCTTTAGGAGAGACAATAGGTACTGCAAGTAGTCTGTGGTGTACTTATATGATAAAGAGAGGTGGTGTGGACTGTGGTGTAAGTACATATTTACATAACATACATATTTATATAATACAATACATACATATTTATATAATACAATACATACATATTTACATAATACAATACATACATATTTATATAATACAATACATACATATTTACATAATACAATACATACATACTTATATAATACAATACATACATACATAAAACATTATAAATAAATAAAGATAACTTGTATAATACAATAATAATCATAGTACATGTGTAAAGAACAAAAAAAATGTAGAGATAGTGTTTTTTATTAGGGTTCCGTAGCCAAATGGCAAAAAACGGAACCCTTATGGATTCGTCATGTCTGTCTGTCTGTCCGTCCGTCCGTATGTCACAGCCACTTTTTTCCGAAACTATAAGAACTATACTGTTGAAACTTGGTAAGTAGATGTATTCTGTGAACCGCAGTAAGATTTTCACACAAAAATAGAAAAAAAGCAATAAATTTTGGGGTTCCCCATACTTACAACTGAAACTCCAAAAATTTTTTTTCATCAAACCTGTACGTGTGGGTTATCTATGGATAGGTCTTCAAAAATGATATTGAGGTTTCTAATATCATTTTTTTCTGAACTGAATAGTTTGCGCGAGAGACACTTCCAAAGTGGTAAAATGTGTGTCCCCCCCCTCTAACTTCTAAAATAAGAGAATGATAAAATTAAAAAAATATATATAATGTACATTACCATGTAAACTTCCACCGAAAATTGGTTTGAACGAGATCTAGTAAGTAGTTTTTTTTTAATACGTCATAAATCGAAAACCGCAATTTACCTTTCACAAAGTTACAACGAACTACAAGAACTTTTATATTATGTTACTTGCTGCTACGGAACCCTTCATGGGCGAGTCCGACTCGAACTTGGCCGGTTTTTTATACCTAAAAACCTCAAAAGAAACCTCGAAGCATTTTGTTTAAAATAAACTAATTAAGTAGGTACATACAGGCACTTTTAATTGCCAAGAGGTCGGTCAGTCAGAAAGCTGAAGCTAGTTTCTAGTTCCAAAGCGTAGTATGTACCTAAACCTATGGAGAAGAACGGGAAAGAAACTCCACATAATTAAAAACTTTATTTAATTTATAAGCACACTGGTAACATCGGACCGGGATTACCCCTACAGCGAAACTAACTAAACCCATAAAGATAAAAAGACACGTTTTCCTCAATCCCCCTATTTTTATTTTCACGTATTTTTTTCACAAGGAACAATGGAGTTCAAAATAATATAGGGCAGGGTAATAAAGCGTTCTGCTCCAAATCAGTTAGCGGTCAAGTGGTCACATTAGGTGCAGATTTATAGCCTCCTCCCGACGGGACCCGAAATACATGCCCTACTATACTTTTCATTTTCTCACAAGCACAATGGCCTTCACAGTCTATGTATTACAGGGATTGCGAACCTTTTGACGTCCGCGTGCGTAATATTCTTGGTAAATCGACGTTTTTAAGTTCAATCAAACTTTTTTTTTTCTACTATTACTGTCCCACTACTAGGCAAAGGTCTCCCACAAGTTTGTACCTACTTTTTACCGCGCCGACTCAAAATAAATAAAAATCCATAAGTAAGTAAAAAAACTTATGCATAAAAACTATTTGGAATGTTTCCAAGTACCTACTTAAGTATAGGTACCTACCTATACTTACCTACTTTTTTACAACTCTAACTAAATATTCAGTGTCATGATAATTAGCAGATACCTAATTGCAATCCATTATACTTTCGTAGGTACAACACAGAGCAATATTTCTTAATTTCAGAGTTTGTGAATTTAAGTTTTCGGATGTAAATAAAATTATATAAGCAACACAAACCCAACTAAACAACAAACATAATAAACACAACTGGCGAAATGTGGGTGTACAGGTATGCTGTACCTACTATAGGGTACCTACACCTAAGTACCTAATCCTTCGGGGATTACAGGCTAGATGTTATGTAAAATCATAAGTATGAGATTATAATTAGGGGCTCCACTGTACTTCCTCACCCGTTTATTCGAAGCTTCACAATTTTAATAGTTCTACATTTCGTTATGTTAAACACTTTCGCAAAATCCCGCATTGTGAAAACTTATAGTTTTTGAGAAAAAAAATCTTAAAGTTACGGAAAATGTATCATGTGTACATAAATGTAACATGTTTATGTTTTTTTTGTGTTCCCGATTACACTACACACTAAACCAACATAATATACAAAAATAACACATTTGTAATGACAACTTAGGATGCAAGAGCGAGCGAAGCGAGCTCGGGACTTGGGGCACCCCGACTCGGACAGGTTAGGTTAGAAGGGGATGGCGGGGTCTAGTGAGCGAGCGCAGCGAGCGAACAGACCCCGCCATCCCCTTCGTGGTTATTTTTTTTTAGACCATAGAGCCCCGCGAAGCGGGGCTCCTACTACGCCTTTTAAGCAACTTTTAAGGGTTTTGAGGTTAGGTTACAAAAATCATTGGAAATTTTTTTTCTCGGCCACTATTGTTTTGCGAACTATTCGGTTTTCAAATTTACACTAACAAGGGTCTATTCTATCTAAAAAAAATAGTTACTATAAAAATCGCAGGTTTTCAGAAAAAAAAAAAAAACTTCGGGAATTTTTTTCTCGGCCCCTATGGTTTTTCACAATTTGCGGTTTTCAAATTACACTAAAAAGAGTCTATTCTATCCAAAAAAACTACCTACTATCAAAATGCGCCGGGTGAGGAAGTAGGTACAGTGGTTCCTAATTAGGATATAATTAAGTTTTTATATTTACGAATATTTAATTTTAATTCTGAATAAACAAAATTAGTACCTATTATATAATTATTACGTAATAAAGACCTTGATTTCATACTATAATTTGCTGTGAACAGCGCCATCTCTTAGTCCTACTACAAACTAATTAACGACTAGTATATTAGCGCCGCGCGAGCATGAGATGGCGTTAATAAACGAATAAACTTTTTTTCAGAACTCAGAAAAAGAATTAACGAGAATATTTAAAAATGGTGCTTCTAAACTATATTTTAAAATTGTGTTAAATTATATTTTATAATTGTATTAAAATAATGGAATTAAGTAAAGCTATTCACAATAATATTAATTACTGGCAAGTTACGACCGGCCGGCGCCCGCCATGTTTTCCGGTCGCCGGCTGTCATTCATTTATTTTACGCACGGACGGATCGCTGAGCGAGTGTGTTGTTCTTTCGTCTGTTTTATTCGGCACATTGTATCAAGTAAGTGGTCTTAATTTTCATTGAAATTTAACATTTTCAAACTAGCACGTAGCATATTATTGTCTGTTCTCAATAAGATAAAAACACGAGGTATGTTCGCAAAATAATGAATGTCCTATTGTTTAGTTATTGAATGGAAAGATTAGACTGGGAAGTAAAAAACGGAAATTCTTGTGGTCGTGACACGCTTGCACAACGCTGATGATGCCTCGAGCACGATGCACGAATCACCGTTTAATTATTTTTGTTGGTATTTCTAAAGGGGGTAGCGTTATCATAAATACTAGGTACCTAACAAGTAATAAAACAATCGTATTGTACGCATGGAGGGTGAAGATGAGCGGTCATGTGGTGACCGTTTTCTCTGAATTATATTTTTATGTATGTAATGTAACGGTGAAGGAAAACATCGTGAGGAAACCGGCATGTCCTAGAACCAAAAATTCAAAGACATGTGACATCTACCAACCCGCACTGGGCCCGCGTGGTGGATTACGGCCCACTCCCTCTCACAGAGAGGAGGCCTGTGTCCCAGCAGTGGGAACATTATAGGCTGATTATGTATGTATGTAATGTATTATAATTTTTTAAATCAAAGGTCATGCAAAACGGAAGAATTAGGAAAAGGCTTCGCTGTGAGTCTGAGGACGAAGTCACAGGGAATGTAGCGAAAAAGATGATAGGCGAGAGGTAATTCTTCCACGAAATAAAAAGTTACAACAGTTCTATTATCCTTTCTTTAGTCTTCCTGTTGCTGCAGGAAATATAAATTAATAATAATTTATTGTATTGCATTTTGAAATCTTAATGTTTCGTGGAACTTGGGGATTTTACAAGGTGACAGGTCTGGCATGTCGCTTGACTCGCCTGATAAGTCAAGGGAAAAAAAAGGATGCTATTTTAGCTACTTTTATGAGCCAGCGCGCTCCAGCGACTTTTTGTTGACAGATAGTTTGATTGTTCAGGGAATCAGTAGGTATGGAGCTATATTGTAGTGCACGCATTTGGCGATTAAAAATCGGCCAATCAAACATGTGCACTTCAATATAGCTCCATACTAATTCCCTGAACAATCAAACTATCGGTCAACAAAAAGTCTCTAGTGGGTGCTGGCTCTAAAACAGTTTCTCAATTTTTGTATGCAAAGTTTGTAACTATGGTGTAAATAGGTGGAAGTTTATTCAAGTGTCTTATATGACTTATTTATTTTTGAGAGGTGCTGGTATGTATAATTGGTTGTCTTGCTGCATGGAAATATTTTGCATGATGTGAATACAACCATCTGTTCATTAATTTCCATTTTAAATTGTATTGGCAAATACTTTAAAAATGTTGTGTAACATTGTTAGGATCATGAAACTGCATGTCTGACTCATGATTCATACACAATTTGAAACCAGTTAAATTAATTATTATCTGTTTTATTGACTTCAATAAAACTTTATTTTGTTTGTATGGAGAGCTGATTTTACTTTTACCCTTCAGCATTGCCATAATATGGCTCCAATGCAACATAAATAGTAAAACCATTACCTACAACTATTGATAAAATACTTACCCCTTACATCTCTGGATAAGGGTTTTCTCGTAATTATTATTGGCAGAAAAGTCCCTTGGATATTAAAAAATATGATGATGATTATCACAATCTAAAATTAATTTGTATAATCTAGTTTACTTGGAAATTGACAAGTGTCGGCTGCCAACATGTCCATGGAGCACAAGTGTTTCTGCAGAGGCGATGAGGCCAAAGGCATAGACCTTGCCAAGCCTGAACACCTACTGCCCATGATGAGGCCTTTCTCTATGAGGTGCTGGTCTATGATTTAGAAGAAAAATAACATTAAGTATATTAGTTAGAGTTGAATTACAATTGTAGTAAGTAGTTTTGAATTAGAATAGGTATGTACTGAGTTTGAGATTATAGTATGATTATCTTGTTAATATTATTTAAAATATGGACATAAGGTATCAAGCAAAAGATGAAAAAGGTAAAATACATAGTCCTATCGAATCTGTTTCTTTCTAGTAATTAGCCTTAGGATTTTTCAGTGATTTGCATTTTTAACCAACTTTAAAGAAAATAAGAGGTTCCCACTTCAACTTTTCAATGGTTAAGCACATCCATGATTTTATTCACCATTTAAATTTGTTAAAAACATGAAATTGTACTTACTGCTTACCTATAAATAGAACACACAACTAGAGTTTTTCAGATAATTTCGTCATCCTTGGCCCGATGACTACTGCTTTCTTGCATAGACCTGTCTCTTTAATTATCATGACGTCGCCGTGGCATTGGCATTAATTAGATAACATTATTATGAATTGTTCACACTTACTTTTTTTTTCAGATGGTCTTTCTGATAATGTCTTGTTTTTGGCTGAAAATATATTGACTCAAATTCTTGTGTGACAAGGTGCAGGATGTAGGAAATCCGCGGGGCATTTTCGATCTTATTACGATCTGAATCAACTTAAGGTCGTGAGCTGGGTTTCTACCATTGCTGGGTAATTCAGAAAACTTACTGTGATTCAGCATCATCGTTTGTTTCCTAGACATCTAATTTTGACTTTGGGTTTTGTACTGGGCCTAGGGCACTACGACTCCAAGTCAAGGTTATCTGATAAGCGGCTATGGCAATTCAATCATATCTATCAAAATATTTTATTTTAAATAAACCTACATAGGCACTTATGAAATGTCAGAAGCTAGGTGCACGGTTCCAATTGGTTGTTTCCTATGGAGAAGAGCCGGCAAGAAACTCCACGGTTACTCGTTTAAAAATAATTGACTTTTACAATGTTTTCAATTTACAGTATTAATAGAAGTGAATATACAACTAAGTATCTATTCTGTAAATATTTCATGCGTCTACCCGTTGTCGTTATTAATATCGAGGAAATAACGGCAAAAAATCACGTTTGTTGTATGGGAGTTCCCCTTAAATATTTATTATATTCTGTTTTTAGTATTTTTGTTATAGCAGTAACATAAATACATCATCTGTGAAAATTTCTACTGGCTAGCTATCACGGTTCATGATATACAGCCTGGTGACAGACAGACAGACGGACAGTGTAGTCTTAGTAATAGGGTCCCTAAAAAACTTTTTAACAAAAAATTAAACCTCCGAAAAAACTGAAAAGCAAAAAATAATAAACTTTTTTTATTTAACCTTAATAAATAAGTTCTTAAACTAATGCAAGTATACCTAAGTAATTTAGAGTCGGCGCCAAACAAGCAAATTAATTCGTTTCGAGTGGTCGTGCGGAGAGCGCATTTTTTGTTTGAAATGTTAATGTTTATCGCTATAGATTTCACGTTGCTTATTTCTTTAATCTTTGTTCATTGATTGTTTGGCGCCGACTCAAAATTACTTAGGTATACTTGCATTAGTTTAAGAACTTATTTATTAAGGTTAAATAAAAAAAGTTTATTATTTTTTGCTTTTCAGTTTTTTCGGAGGTTTAATTTTTTGTTAAAAAGTTTTTATTTTATAATTTTTTGAGGCTATAATTTACTAATTACTACATGCTTAATGTTTGATTACTTTTAAAATACTTACCTTACTTTAGACATTAACTGTTATATAATCCTACTTTAACTATTATTTTTTGTGTAATATAATACTAAATAATATAATGTAATACTTAAAAAAAAAACAGGCTTTATATACCAACATAGATAGACCTTTTATTTTAATTGTAATACACAGCTCCGCATTAAAATCTGTGAATGAACAATAAGTCACCCCTATTTTCCCACCCTTAGGGTAGGTTTTTTTTTCCAAATTTACATGGGACCAACTTCGAAGTACGTCCTATCCAACAAAAGAAGAATGATCTAAATCGGACTACTCTGTAAAAAGTTAAGCGTGGTCATACATTACAATCAGTGAGTGAACAATCAATCATCCCCTGTTTTCTAACCCTTAGGGTTGGATTTTTTTTTTCCAAATTTATATGGGACCAACTTCAGTGTATACCCTTTCTAATAAAAAAAGAATTATCAAAATCGGACTGCTCTGTAAAAAGTTATGCGTGATCATACATAAAAAAAAAAAAAAAAAAAAAATATACGCGTCGAATTGAGAACCTCCTCCGTTTTTTTTTCGTCGGTTAAAAATGGTCTACAGATCTACAGTCTACAAGACCCACAAAATCCCCACATTTACAAAACATAAAAAAAAAAAAGATAAATAAAATATTAAATCCTATTAAAACCAAATGATATGATTGCCATTGCCTTTATCATTAAACTTATCTTGTGACTAATTGTCTAGACAGATTAGTTTTAACGATATTGAAAATATCAAAACATTCCATCAAATCCAATCTTTTCTCATTGACGTCATATCTTGTTTTCTTTATCTTTCTTTACGGAAAGTGTGGCAATAAGTTGCTTTTACGATCTTTTGGTAAAACGTGTAGTTTTTAAGTGACTGGATAATGATGACAATGATGACATTTGAATTTGTTGGTTTCAATCATGTTTCAAGTGGTTAAGTTCAAATAATATCCGAATATCGCTTGTGGTTAGTTTAGATACCCACTTTAATTACTAAGAACAATTTCCCTGAAACAATTCGGACCGGGTTTTGCTTTTACCTCCGAGCTACTTAGTCAAATGTGAAACGTAGCGTCTTACTAATAAACGTTGGAAGTATAGCGTTTGTATTAGGCAACGCTTTGTCTTCTTCTTTCGAAAGTCAAATTACTGCCGACTGAAAGAGAGAAATCGGTGTGGAACTATTCATCACACTAATATTAAAAACGCAAAAGGTTGTGAGTGCGTTTGTATGTTTGTTACTTCTTCACGCAAAAACTGTTGAACGGATTTGGATAAAATTTGGCACACATAGTTTATAACCAGGATTAACACATAGGCTATTTTTATCCCGATATTCCCATGGGATCGATACTTATGGCGGGTGAAACCGCGGGGCGCTGCTAGTCTAGTAGTAGGGGTTAGCGAGAAACAAACACTTGAGTTACTTTAACTTTATCTCCCTCGTATTGTCTTATCATCTTCAAGATAAACGTTCACAAACAGCTTAGCTTTATCTTCCCAGAGTGCAGTTTCTCACTGTTTATATTTAAGTACCGCAGAAGTCTTAACGATTTTTCCAATTCTGAAGTCTGAACCTTGAGCTTCTTTAAAATCTTTTTTTATAATTTCCTTTGAAAATCAGGAAGATCCGAGTCCAAAAAAGAGGTTTGCCAGTATTTAATTGCCTTTTGTAGTTGAAAACGGCTAGATTGAGAAAATGGATGTTTTTAAAACAATGCTATAGGACTACCATAACCTCTCCCTAAACAAAACTCATAGTAAGTTCCCAGCTTTCCCACAATTATCTAAACTTTCTATCATTAGGCCATGAGAGACCTTCATAACGGACAGTTGTCCTCCTTCCCAGGCTCACCAACTTGGAATGCATTCTAAAAAACATGTTCACATGTGGAATACTCGGTGGATATTTGCAAAACGGAAACGGACACCTGCTAGTTGGACTGTGGAGGAAGACTAAGGACATTCGCGGCGTTGTCCACGAATGGGTGCCAAGGCATTTCGAGCGATACTTCGCCCAAAGTAATGGGTTAGTTTTGCATATAAAGAAATTGTACCTAGTTCAGGTTGTTCCTTCATATCGAAGGCCAAGAGATTGAGTAGTTTAGCTTGATGCCCTGTAGAAAGTTGTCTGAAGATGCAGATACTTGCAGAGTATGAGTCAAGACGTACACTTTATATCTGGAACGAAATTTCACTAGCAGTTTCAGAATGATCGTCTGTCCTCCGCCATACCCCGAATTCAGAAGCCATTTGAGTGAGCATTGCTGACGTATTGAGGCCACTTATAATACTCCATTTAGGATTGTCTTCGTTGAGTTGACTATCATAAGAATTTGCAACATTGGACATTGAACAACTTTGAATTGTAACTAGAATCAAATTCAAGATTCTATCTATTTATAACGCAACTGTTTCGGGCTTGTTATGCTGTGAAATTATTCTGAGGCTTTTGAGTCTGTTGTTTTTAATTCATGAATTCGTAGCGCGGTGAATTTCGAAACAGAATTATACTTTTTATTGAAGTTTGGCTGGCCATAGAATTATGTCGCGGCCGCCTTAGCGCGGTCACAGTAATTTACCGTGGTACGGTCTTCAGCTTCTTGCATATTTTTTAAGTACGGTTTGTTAAATATTTGAATTGTAGGTATCTTGTCAATTCCCGTCGTCTTGGCAGTTTTACTATTTGTTTCACGCTGCAGGGTACAAAATTTACATTCTACCATAATATACTTACTCAATGTTTGCAATATGGCCGTTGCAATTGTTGGCGTATCTATGTATAAGTATCAATCAATTTGAATATTCCATGTTTCCCAGATTATTCCGTCACTCAGGGTCTGTCGTCCTTCATTTAACGTTTTCATTTTGAATTTAAGTATTATGATTTAAAATATGTAAACGCACCTACTATAAATTCTTACGATAAGTCACCGATTTAATTATTTTCTTACGGAACGATCTATCCTCAACCTTTGACATTCAGTAGATAACCTCGTTGTGTAAATGAGCACCATGGAAGATTCTCGGCTTGAGTACCACGGTGTTATTTAAACAAAAGTTATTATCCATAGTAAATAATACATAATTTGCATACAACAAACATTGTCGTTTCTTGATGATGCCATTTTTTTCCTCCAATTTATTAATTTTGTTTTTAATGAGAATGTTTTGATGGTAGATAACTTTGCCATTTCACCTCGCTAGACTGTTGCCTTCGATCAATATTATTGACCGAAGACTGTTGTATAGTTTCCCAAGGATGTCAAATAAAGCACCTGTACTGCTTTCATCATTATCAACGTCGCTGTGATCCATCTGCGGAGTTTGATGAACATCATTTTATTATTATATGTTAGGTACAGACGCCAGCACATCAACCTACTACAATCTGTCAAATTTCTTTAATATATTTTCAACTTTATCACTGAAAAATAAGGTTCAAAGTTGATTGGGAAAATGTGACAGTTAGGTGTAGGTTGATGTGCTGGCGTCTGTACATAGTCGTTATTGCTAAACGTTTTATTCTCAATAACAGTTTTCAATACCAAGCTAGGTGATTTCACATTTCTTGATCTCTATCATACTTATCATCTGGACAGAAAATTATCACATCTATAAGAAACTTGCCGCCCTTTTATTGTAATAAATAACATCCTTTTACAAATTAAGCCCATGTAAGTGTTTCTATTGACATTTTCAAGCACCTTTTGATTTCACTTTATCTTATGGATCTGCGAACGTGAGATTGTTCAGACCTTCTGAAGTTCATAATTCAGTTGACCGTAAGTGTTCCTCGTGGTAAGACGTCTCAGAAGTGAGTTCTTCAATTACTTATTCATAAAAAAATATATCTGTGATTCTGTGCCGTGAATATTGCATAGGTACTAGGTTTTGTGGTAATTTGAATACTCATTCATTAGAAATTCATATTTATTTGATATAGGTTTTAAATTAATTGAGATTTGACAAATTAGAGTTCAATAATTGACATCACGACATTGTTTACTTACTTTTTAAGATATTTCATGTCACTTCTCTAGAATTTCAAAACAGTTTTGGAATAGCTATTTTCTTTTTTTATTAAACGAAACATTTTCATTATAAATCATCTACTGTGTTACATATTACATCTAACTGCGCAAGCGCACAATTGCGTTCCGTCAAGTTCTATGCTCTTGTTACGTTCAAACGTGATGGCCACGTGCATAACGGTACCTGTGTTCATCGTGGTAGACCACTTACATTGCATAATAGACACGTGTGTGACCGGTATGTACCAACTCAATTTTCTGTTCATGGACTAGTTGTTAATTTGAACACCAAAATGAAACATTTACACGACTCCAAGTGAACAAACCGCTTCTAAAACATTTTATTCAAGACATCGCGGATTTTGAACCTGGTATCAGAAAATGAATTATCCTTACTTCCTACTTAATATTATTATAAATGCGAAAGTAAGTTTGTTTGTTGCCTTTTCACGCCTAAACCACTGAACCGATCATCCTGAAATTTTGCATATACGTTGTCAGGTGTACAGAAACGGACATAGGGTACCTTTCATCCCGAAAACAGTGCTGTTCGCGAGGAAGTCAACAATAACGTTATTATGATAATATATGACGCCACGTGTATTGATGTTTTCCTCGGGAACAGCACTTTTTTTCGGGATGAAAGGTATCCTATGTCCGTTTCTGTACACCTGACAACAGTGACAACGTATATGCAAAATTTCAGGACCATCGGTTCAGTGGTTTAGGCGTGAAAAGGTAACAAACTTACTTTCGCATTTATAATATTAGTTAGAATAGGATTTCACGCGGACGAAGTCGCGGGCAGCAGCTAGTAAGTAATAATTATGACTTCTTTGAAATAAATAGTGACTCAGCACGGATATGATAACGATTGTAATCTTGTACGTGCAATGTTGCGAGGAACGTCTAAAGATAAGTGACATACATTCGGTGATAAACAAGTAGGTACCTATTTGATGAATTAACGTAATTAATACCTAGTTATGTAAGTATCTATTAAGGACATAATATTCATTGTTCTCTTAGTGATATATTGCTGTAGTTATCACCATTATGTTATCATGAATCACCATCATGTCTAGCTCACACAAGCCATTTTATTGAACACTAGCTTTTGTCCGTGACTTTATCCGCGTGAAATTTCTTGTTCCCTCGACCCACCCCATTACTTCGTTTTCGTTTAGCGTTCTTTCTTTTGCTCGGTCCTAAGGCTCTTAGCGTGATGTTATAAGCCTTCCTCAAGAATTGAGCTATCACATGCAAAAGTAATTTCTCAAATCCAATCGGTAGTTTGAGAACAAACAAACAAACTCTTCAGCTTTCTGCCATACCATACTGAAGTAGTTCGAAATTCGAATTAGTTACCCATCCGTTCTAAGTATTTCTAACATCACTGAATAAAAAAGTCTACGAAAGAACACATCTACAATTGAATACCAACCTTATCGTCAAACTAATAGGATTGTAATCTCAATTCCAGCTTCAACAAGATGCCTCTCCAGCTGACTAAGCCCGCTCCCCAGTTCAAGACCACCGCTGTCGTCAACGGCGAGTTCAAGGACGTCGCTCTCTCCGACTACAAGGGCAAATATGTAGTCCTGTTCTTCTATCCTCTGGACTTGTGAGTACAAACGCTATTTTTCATAAACAGGTAGTGCTACAAGCATGCTACAAGGATCTTTTGTCGCTTGAATGACGTTGACAGGGTGGCGCTGTTGGTAAACATTTGGGAAACTGTTTTGTGAAATGTATTGAAAAAACAAGATTGCGTCGTTAGTTCCGATTTTGACCACGCGCCAAAATATTCTTGTACAGCTGTACCTGTCTGCGCGGACCAGAGACAGTTGGCATAAAGATCGGTATTGTCGGTAACAAGCTTCATACAAACTGCCCGACTATTGCACGCTGAGCTACAAAATGACTTAGGAATTGATTATGGTTAGATGGGTTCCGATTATCGGATACGATTCAGAGAATTCCTTCGGCAAGGTCAAGGTCACGATTTTGCAAGTTTAATGTCTTTAGGTCTTGAGAGCAGTGGTGGCCCAGTGAGAGCAGTGGTGGCCCAGTGGTAACGGCCGCGACTTACGAGTTGTAGGTCGTAGGTTCGAACCCAGACAGGCGCTTTAATTTGTGTAAATTATTTCATCACCACTGCTCTCAAAACGGTGAAGGAAAACATCGTGAGGAAACCGGCATGTCCTAGAACCAAAAATTCGAAGACATGTGACATCTACCAACCCGCTCTGGGCCCGCGTGGTGGATTACGGCCCACTCCCTCTCACTGAGAGGAGGCCTGTGTCCCAGCAGTGGGAACATTACCTATAGGCTGATTATGATGAGGTCTTGTGAGAACAGCAGTAATCGCTACACGTAAAGAAGATGATTTGCGAATCGTTGAAAGGTACAGAAAGCTATAATAAAAAAATGAAACGGCATTTCTCCTTGGTCATCAAATCAATACCTATAGAAAACAAATTACTGTCGTATAGAATCTGTGTCCCGCTATATGAGTTTTCATCTTTCATTGCAATCCTTATCTTTGCTAATCTTGAATCTTTATGTGCTGTGTTAACGCAACCATTGTTCGCGAGGCGTTCTATTTCAGGTTCAGAGACTCGTATAGTAACTAAAGTCGTAACTTCAAATAAGCTGTCTCATCTTGACACAATGTGCTAATAAATAATTATACTAGGAACACTACCAAAAGCAGCAAGTAGGCTGAAATACTCCCAATACGTAATGTTTTTGCGCTGACCTTCAATCAACTAATAAAAAAGCGGGCTAATAAAATATTCCGAGAACAAGGTCTTTTTGGCGGCACGACGACGGTATAAAAATGTTCTACAACCTCTACATTCATACTTTTATGTCAAGCTTGATTACTATTATAGTATTAAGGCGATACCTTGAAAATAAAAACCGGGCGGCTGATCTACTAAGCGAGCGAAAGTGATGCAATCACTTTTGAAACGCAAAAGAAGAGATGGCTATAATGTGCGTGCGCTCGGAATAAAAACGAATTTACTCCTTTTTGTAAAAAAATAAATGAATGAAATTTAAAACTACTTTGAGTAAACATTGATATGATAATTCTCTATGTTTTAAAGTAAATTCCATTGAATAACTGTTAAGCGTTACGCCGTGATGTCGAAAAAAGTAAAAACTTAGATATAACTTTGCAATTTTTTGTATCGAGAAACATTCATTGAATCGTGTATTCCTTTTACATGATACTATACTAGACCAAAGAGTCACAAAACATATACCAAAATGCTAAATCCCTATTCCACATACTTAACAAGTTATACGAAATAGAAAAACCACTTTTTTTTTTCAACATATCACCTTAAACATTCAGTTCTTTGAACCGGCCGCACTACATCCGCATAAAACCGGTCGCATTCATTACCACACAATCGTGTAATCAAATACGTAACCCACTGAGATCAGGGTTGTCAACTTCTGGGAGTAAATGTCATGTCGAATTTATGAATTAGCCTCTAGTTAATTTGCAGGAGGATTACACGTAAATACCACAATCTTACGTGGGTTAGCTCAATCATCAAAATATTGAGATAAATATAATCATGTTAACCAATTGGGAATTAAAGGTAATAATCAGGGATGTGGATAAAAATTGTCAATGATTTATCCGACTCTTTTTTATCTTTTTCTTGTTTAATAGGTACTCGTTCAACGTTACGTCATATTCGTCAAATATCTGGAAAGTTATCTATAAAATGTTTATGTAACATGCGAATCCAATAAAATAATTAATATTAAACGCTGCAGCAATGAAAAATGAACTCAAAGCGCTATACAAGTTAATAAGCAAATATATAAAAAAAGATTATAAAAACCATAGAATTAATATCCTTCAAAAACATTTAGAACAAAGTGGAAGTTTAAAAAAGGGTTATAAAGAACTAAGGACAAATAAAACATGGATTGATGGTTTGAAAGAGTCGGGAGTTACTGCTTATAACCGAAAAGACATAATAAGCATTGCTACAAATTTTTATAAAAAACTATATAGTACACCAGACCTATCCAGAAACACAAACAACATTGAAAATGATTGCATCGATATTGAAACGCCACAATCCCACATAGAACCAATAGACTGTACAGAAATTATTGAAACAATAAAAAGAATGAAACCAGACAAAAGCCCAGGATCAGATAACATCACCAGCGACGCCATAAAAACCGCCTGCTTCATACTAGCTGCTCCACTAACAAAATTATTTAATTTGATATTTGAAACTGGTGTCACACCTTCGCAATGGTCAGAATCTAATATTATCTTGCTATACAAGAAAGGAGATCCAAAAGACATTAGCAACTACCGGCCGATAAGCCTTTTACCAAGCATGTATAAACTTTTCTCTACAATAATCAGTCAAAGAATTAGTACAACATTAGAGAAAAATCAACCTATTGAACAAGCGGGATTTAGAAAGAATTTTTCTACTATAGACCACATCCACACGATAGAACTGATAATTGAAAAATATCAAGAACAAGACACAATCTCACACGACAGTATATGGAACACTTTAAAAGCCCAAAATGTAGAGCAAGAATACATAATAATACTCAAACACCTATACAGTAATAGCTCAAGTAGAGTCAAACTGGAAACCGTTGGCCCAAACTTTCCAGTCAGGAGAGGAGTCAGGCAAGGAGACCCCTTATCCCCAAAAATTTTTATTGCGATATTAGAAGCTATTATAAGCAAACTAGACTGGAAAAATTGTGGTTTATATATCCAGGGTAAATACCTAAACCACTTACGATTTGCGGATGACTTGGTTTTACTATCAGAATCGAGCCTACAACTACAATATATGTTAGACTCTACATAAAGCAAGCAGGCAAGTGGGATTAGAAATGAATATCACGAAGACCAAAATCATGACCAACTTCAAAAAATCAAAAGTATTAATCGAAAATGACCCATTAGATTATGTGGATAAATATGTATATTTAGGTAAACAAATCGGTTTCAACAGAGATAGCAATGAACTAGAAGTAGAGAGAAGAGTCAAGCATACTTGGATTAAGTATTGGAGTTACAAGGAGATATTTAAAAGCGAAATGCCTATCAAGTTAAAGAGTCATGGACTCATGTCTCATTCCTTGTCTGACGTATGCATGTCAAACTTGGAAGTTTACCAACAAAACAAATAATAAAATAAACACATGTCAGCGAGGAATGGAACGCAGTATGTTAAATATCAAGAAAATACAAAAAATAAAACACACAAAAATAAGATCTAAAACAAAAGCGATAGATGCTCTCAGCTATAGTCAAAAGTTAAAGTGGAAATGGGCTGGTCATGTAGCACGTCTTAAGGATCACAGGTGGACAAAAACAGTTACGTTATGGAAGGGCCCATCGGGTAAACGACATAGAGGAAGACCGTTCACCAGATGGGAAGATGATATTAAAAAAAATGCTGGTCCACTATGGCAACAAATAGCCCAAGACCGAGAGAAATGGAAAGCTTTGGAGGAGGCCTTTACCTGAGAGGGGTTCCAGTGGAATAATATACTAGTGCCTACCAACTTAAAATATGTTTTTTTTTTATATTAATAATGATTAGGTATGTAGTTAAAAAAAAAAAATAGGTTAGGTACATAAATATTAAGTTCTCTATTTTTCTAATTCTTTGTTAAATTTATACAAGGTAGATAAAACATTGTTAATCTGAAAACTGGAAATAAAAGGCTTTTTTATTTTTTTTTATTTTTTTTTTTTATTAAACGCTGCTGGCTGCCGTTTATGGATATGGGTTAGAGTTGAACTGTTCTATTAATACAAACTTTTTCATTTCAATTGATTGTATTTATTTTCATGGGTGTGGCGCGAAGTGTTAGTCTCTTAATTCTTAGGGTTCTTCCAGACCAGTCGCCACTGTATTCATTTTTATTAAGGACAATGAATATGTTTAGGAAGGCCCACATCGAAGAAGAAGTGAAGAGAGAGGTCTCCAAGGCGGTTTCCTCTCCGTCTTCATCTCTCCTGCACATTATACAGAAGGCAGTATGTTCGTGTCAGCGAATCTGGAAGGTTCTAAGACAGGGAACAACAAACTGTAGACAAGAGAGGAACTGGGTAAAGGGAGAGGGATTCATTACAAAGAGCGAAAGGATTGTTTGTTCTGAGAGGTCGGTTTATGTTTATAGCTAGTGTGTATCTTTAGTAAAGTTATACTATCTGCCCAAGGGTTCGTATTTTCTAGGAAGGCGGAAGCTTCGACCGCATCATTACTTACGTCAGCTAAGATAGTGACGGAAACGTGCTTAAAAAACCTTGCCTGCGTTCTTTTATATTCTAATTTATTTACAAGACGCATTGCATCGTTTAAGACCGACTGTGTTTTTTTTTTAATAATAATCTTTGTTGCCACAGACAACACTGCACTGTGAGTCTTCTATCCATATTGTGGTAATATTTCATGTATTTGCAAAAATACCATTTGCATAGAGCAAGCATTCATTTTCAGTTAAAGACAGATCATCGCTACTACTGATGATGGTACCTAGTCAGTATAATCATAACTGCTAGTATATAATTATAATCATACAGATCGCTACTGATATAGATTATTGCGACGTTAAAACCAGAGATAGATAGTTTGTTCTACCTCCAGTATGCCGAAACTGGTGATAGATAGTAATTGGGTTCGGCCGTTAGTCAATTCGCAAAATCAGCGGTTAGGTATTACATACCAATCACTCGTGATTGATTGATGGATTGAATCAATAAACAATCTCAGTTTCATAACTGTTTGTCATTCCACGCGAGATGTTGTGATCTTTGAACGACACGTCACCGTAGCACTTGCCGCTGTACTAAAATAATTGTTCCATAGCGCTGAGTCATACAGTCTCCTGCGCATTGCGGTGTAATATTTTGAAAGGCTATATTGAAGTAATATCGGACAATACACTTCTTCATTGGAACATTAGCTTTCAAGTCAGTAATTACTGGGGTTCCCTGTTAAGTATTTTTTAAAGATAAACATTTACCCCCTTATTCATAAAACTTATCAAACCTATTTTAGTTAAAATGGGGTTTGTCTCTTTCTTACACACAGAAATGACAACGTGACAGATAAAGACAAACGTTCTATAAACCTATTTTAGCTAAAATAGAGATAAAATAGGATTATGAATAAGGGGGTTAGTATCTCGTACCACCTTACATCAAATTAAGTGTTGAAAAGAACAGCCTGAATTTATACCTTCCCTTCAAATCAAATATCTAATTTTCTCAGTTGATTCGCAATGATTACGTGTGTATTTTTTGAATCGTCATATAAACAAAACACAAACAGAATACTTTGCCATCACTCACTGACATATCGGAAATACATTAAAACCGAGTACATCCCGAGGACAGCCGAACACATCCGAATGTAGCGCTGTGTCGGTAACAGTGTCGCGAGTTCAATAATTTATACCCATCTCAAAAAATGCCCATCGCGCGCCTTAAGGCGCTTACATGAGCTAAACGCAAAAAAACGGTAGTTTTCGAAACAATAAAAGTATATGATCGCCTACAGTAAACAAAATCAGAAAAATATATGATATTCTTCAGGATATATGCTAGATAGATAGTGTTTTGAAAACACAATACAACTAATTTGGTACGATAGAAAAAAATCATGAACATACCTCTAAAAAACTTTCTTTTTACAATAAAAACCATACTAATATACATACAATCATTCTGATTTTTTGTCAGATTATTCTACAAGTAACATACTAAAATGATAGTGTTTTATTTTTTTATTTAAAACAATAGTTTTTTTGTAAATCGAATATTCATAGTTCCGAACATAAAAAGTGCGCGTGTGTGCGTGAACGCCCGTGTAGCGACAGTGCCGGCCGAGGCCTGATGCTATACGGACGTGTCGCTCTTTTCGCCGCACTATTTCCGTCAAAATTGTTATGTTTTTGTTAAGTTTTATTTGTAAATTCATTGTTTATTATTATTTGCATTATCTTCTTTCCGTAAATATTTTTATTTCGTGTAAATATAAAATACTTTTAAGTTTGTTATGTATGGGTGCAAGGCGCGCGCCATCTATTGTACGGCGAGTCCCAACTCCCGGGCGTTTCACTTGTGTCTACCGGCAGTGGTCCGCGTAACCTAACAAAGTTAAAATAGGGTAATAATTTGTAAATAAATGGGAAATATAGTGAAACATTCCGTTAGGAGGACTACAAAACGTTCATATAAAACAAAAGCCGAACATAATATGAACGAAAGTAAAAAGTATAAGCATTTTATTTTTAACTGAATATTTTTATTTTTGCAATAAAACTATGAATTTTGGAAACATCTAAGAAAGTGCAGTCGGTATTTTCGACTTCACGTACAACTGTCACAGTGACGTATGTGGACGACGTGTAGATTTGTATTCGAGAGTCCCCGGGTTCGATTCCCAAGGTTACGAAATCGTACTTTCTTTTTAAATTTTATTGAAATGTATTTTGAATTTTTAGATAGATAGTGTTTTGAAAACATAATACAACTAATTTGGTACGATAGAAAAAAATCATGAAGATACCTCTAAAAACTCTTTTTACAATAGAAACCATACTAATATACATACAATCATTCTGATTTTTTGTCAGATCATTCTACAAGCAACATACTAAAATAATAGTGTTTTATTTTTTTAGTTCAAACAATAGTTTTATTGTAAATAGCATAATATTCATAGTTCCGAACATAATAAGTGCGCATGTGTACGTAAACGGTAAACCCCCGTGCGTGTAGCAATAATGCCGGCCGAGGCCTGATACTATACGGACGCGTCGCTCTTTTCGCCGCATTATTTATTTGTACCTACATACATTCATTGTTTATTATTACTATTTGCATATCTTCTTTCTGTAAATATTTTTATTTCATGTAAATATAAAATACTTTTAAGTTAAAATAGCGTAATAATTTGCTATCAATTATATCATTTGTAAATATGGGAAATAAAGTGAAACATTCCCTTAGGAGGACTACAAAACGTTCATATAAAACAAACGCCGAACATATGAACGAAATTAAAAAGTAAGAGCATTTTATTATTACTGAATATTTTTTTTCGCTATGAATTTTGGTAGTTTAAGAAAATGCACTTATTACGCATAAGCTCAGTTTTTTCGACGAGATACGCAATCGTTACATTGGCTTATGTAGACGACGCGCAGGTTCGTGTTCAAGGGTCCCCGGGTTCGATTCCCAGTGATACGAAATCGATTTAATTTTATTTAAATGTATTTTGAATTTTTAAATATATTTTTATAAATAACTAAAAAAACGTCTACAATGTAATTATCTTTCACAGGAGAAAGAAAGTCGAAAATATCAACACGGAAGTTACTTCTAATGCGTAAGTACCTACACGTTTTCTATGCCATTGTAACAATAAAAAAAACCTAAATTTATTAACAGACCGCGACTTATTGATAATATGCATAAAGAAATCACAGATTCATCCGAAAATTGCGATGAAAATTATCACAAGCAAGAGTTTAATTTTTATTGATTGTGTTTATAATAAATAGAAATCATAATAATTATGTATGAATGTTAGGTACGAGTACCTAATCCTTGAGGCCGTTTACACATCATGCCGAAGCTGCAGCGGCATCGCCGCCGCCGCGGCGCCGCTGCATCAGTCACCCTTGGATTTGTATGAACACACGGCGCCGCCGGCGGTGCGGCGCGGCGACGAGTTTTGATAAGATCTATCAAAACTCGCCGCCGCACAGTGGTCTGAAAATCGAGCTCCATACTCATAGAAACTTAAAGTACGGAAATAAAAAAACAAAAATTGTAATGGGTCTAGTATACCTCCCTTTACGTAATATTAACGTATGGATGGTATCAGTCGCTCCACGCGTGAGAAAAAAAAGTTTTTTGTTTTTTTTTGTATGGGAGAAAACACTAACCCCCTTATTCATAATCCTATTTTATCTCTATTTTAGCTAAAATAGGTTTATAGAACGTTTGTCTTTATCTGTCACGTTATCATTTCTGTGTGTAAGAAAGAGACAAACCCCATTTTAACTAAAATAGGTTTGATAAGTTTTATGAATAAGGGGGTTAATGTACATTTTTTTGAAACTGAATTGAACTGATAGGCTGGAGCTCACACGAGCTATTGTACCATACACGGCCATCAAGATGACATACAATTCATGGACCGTTGGGCGCCGCTTTGCACGTAGCAAATTTTTGAAATTTTGTGTTTTCGATATGTGATTTTTCAAATCTTTGACGTGAATAAATGAACTTGCTGATCGATTTACTTATACTATCGTTACTTTTAGCCTGCTTATGACCTTTATGATGACAACAATTAAAAATTATGTTGATTATAAGTACCTATACGTTTTTTTTTAATTTCATTCCAAGAACTACTTAACTCATTTAATCACCGTTGTAGTGTATCTATTAAATAGATATGTAAACACTGTCTCATTCACACAAGCGGGGTAGCTGCTGTCAGTTATGTTATGTCATCTGTCAGTTACGAGGAATGGCGGGAAACAGACAAAGTGAAGCAGGCTATATACGATGGCGCTTGGTGTGGTAGTGAGCCAGTGAAGTGATATGTTTAACATAAGTACGGAATCAACAGGATTCTACAACCGTGATTATGGTTGAGTTATAATTAGATACTGCTTCAATCTGAGCCTCAATCAGAGCCTGTTCTTCCACGATGTTCAACTTGTTTTCGTTTGAAAACTTAAAATAAATTGGTCAGCAGAACATTGTGGAAGATGGCTTTGGATTCTCCCATACCTTTTCTTCGCCACAAACTAAGCGCAGAAGCACAAAAGAACACATAAACATACTGGAATCGTCTTCGTCTGCCATAGTTTGCTTATACAAACTTTGCCCTGAAGCACCATCAAAGCCATACTTGCATATAATTGTTAACTCTTTGCCATCCAGCGAAGGTTCCACACGTAGGAATTTTCCAAGCTTTGCACAGTTTTATCCAAAATTTAGCTTTACTTTTACCTCTTCTTCCGTGATGTACAATGGTAACTTTTGGAGGGCAGCAGTCCTTCTTCGCCTCAAGGATGGCAGTATAAGAAGGACACAGTGGTACTCCTTCTTCTTTTGCACAAGATCTTAATGTTATATACTGCCACTTCGAAAGCTTCAATGAGGTCAAAATAAATAAAGCTTTATCAGCGGAATATATAGGCACAGTTTCCTTGGGCTTTAACAATTTATTTATCCTTGTAGCCTCTTTGCTCCGAGACTAGTTTAACGATATCTGCTATATTCTTGTCATGTGCTTTCAAACCGGTTGCATGAGCAAGGCTTTCAGTGCTATACGTTAGGAGGTCTTCCGCTCTTCTTCTCTTCTGTAGCGGGCTTAGCTCTTTAAATGGTTTTCTCGGCCTCACAACTGATGTTGATGTTCCAACACTGCACGTCTCCGGTGTGTAGGATGTTGATGCACCCTCATTTAAAACAAAGTCAGAACTGGAACGGGTTTGCTGCTCTACTGACACTAAATAAGGGGTCATCTTTCCTTTCATGATCTCAGGCCATTTTATGTTCTCTTGCAGCCATGTCTCATATTTTGTTATGTATGTACGTCTCGTGAGATTACACGAGATCCATTTGTTCCTCAACGAACAAACATAAGTCTGACAGAATTGTTTCAATACCCTCTTTTCATTTTCTGACAAATCAATAGTATTCTCAAAAACTTCAAATAAAACATTGGGCTGTGAAAAACAATTGTTGTTTGTCACAAACATGACAATGTCCAAATTGGTATCACAACCTTCCATCACAGCACAATTAAAAAAATAACGTAATAAGTTAGCGCGCACAAGTACTGAGAGCTACTGATAAAAGTAAGCTCAAACGTCCTGTTTTTATACAACTACCCTCATTATCGTTCGCTATTCTTTAATTAGGTTTTACAGACTTTAATATTACAGACAATAGAATTTTATTGTGACTAGGGCCCATTTGGCCCTGCTAGAGCTGGTTGATGCTCATGTCATTAGTATATAATTATAACTCAACCATAATCACGGTGATTAAATGAGTTAGTTCTTGGAATGAAATAAAAAAAAAACGTATATAATCAATATAATTTTTAATTGTTGTCATCACAAAGGTCATAAGCAGGCTACAACTAACGATAGTATAAGTAAATCGATCGGCAAGTTAATTTAACCTCGTCAAAGATTTGAAAAATCACGAATCGAAAATTCAAAATTTCAAAAATTTGCTACGTGCAAAGCGGCGCCGAACGGTGCATGAATTGTATGTCATCTTGATGGCCGTGTATCGTACAATAGCTCGTGCGAGCTCCAGCCTATCAGTTCCATCCAGTTTCAAAAAAATGTACATTAAGTGTTTTCTCCCATACAAAAAAAAATAAAAAACTTTTTTTTCTCACGCGTGGAGCGACTGATACCATCCATACGTTAATATTACGTAAAGGGAGGTATACTAGACCCATTACAATTTTTGTTTTTTTATTTCCGAACTTTAAGTTTCTATGAGTATGGAGCTCGATTTTCAGACCACTGTGCGCCGCCCGCGGTGCCATACTATTATATTCTGTGGCGATGCCGCTGTATTGGTTTCTCTTGGATTTGTATAAGCCCTTGCGGCGCGCCGCCGCGGCGCCGTGTGTTCATACAAATCCAAGGGTGACTGATGCAGCGACGGCGGTGCCGCTGCAGCTGCGGCATAATGTGTAAACGGCCTCAAAGATTAGGTACCTAACATTCATATATAACTATGATTCCTTTTTATTATAAACAAAATCAATTTTAAATCTAATTTCTTGCTTTTGATCATTTTCATCGCAATTTTCAGATGAATCTGTTACCTATTTCATTATGCCCATTATTCATCATTATTTCAATAAGTCGCGGTCGGTTAATAAAAACATTAGGTCAGAATTTTTTTTATTTTTGTAATAGCTTAGATAACGTGTAGGTACTTGCGCATTAGAAATAAGTACCTAACTTCCGTGTTGATATTTTCGACTTTCTTTCTCCTGCAGACTTTTTTTAGTTATTTATAAAAATATTTAATAGATATATTTAAAAATTCAAAATGACATTTAAATAGAAAATTCGATTTCGTAACCTTGGGAATCGAACCCGGAGACTCTCGAATACAAATCTACACGTCGTCCACATACGTCACTGTGACAGTTGTACGTGAAGTCGAAAATACCGACTGCACTTTCTTAGATGTTTCCAAAATTCATTGTTTTAGAAAAAAACACTGCAAAGTGATAATTTTTATTTCGGAAGTCGGTGTCGCTGGTTCCGCATTTTCGTTTTTTGACACCGACTTCCGAAATTATAGTTATTTATCACGCTGTAGTGCTTTTTTTGAAGTCGGTTGTTTTTTTTTTCTTTCTAATTGTACCTACCCCACAAAAATTCAATTAACACTAGTGCATTGAAGAATCATCAAAATTCGCATAGAAATGCCGGAGATGCAGTACATTTATGCATATTAACTTCGGACATACTACATAAGAATAATTACCTAATGTATTATATACTAAAACCTTCCTGGAAGTATGTAGATCACATTAGTGAAAAAATGATCAAAATTGGTTCATCAGTTTTTTAGAAAATCTACAAATATATATACAAACATACACACATACATACATTACATACATACATACGGGTCGAATACACAACCTCCTTTTTTGAAGTCGGTTAAAAATGTTTTTAATTTCATTGAATCAGTTTTATTTCAAAATCACCCACATCCTTAAGTTTTTCAAGTCACACTCAAAACGAATAAAATTTATTATGTTGTCACACATAACTACATAATTTGTTTCTTATTTGCACATCGTTTCCGCGCCATCTATTAGAATACTAGGGCGTAATCTCACAAAACCGTTACTTCTAAATCTCATGTATGCTTTATGTCATAATTGTGATGGGCGTCGTCGTTAGATGGCGTTTGCGTCGATTCTGCATATGTGTGCATGCGTTTTTCAAGGACACTTAGGTCTAGTAAGCCTCTTAAGAAGTTTTCATTTCAAAAATAAAAAATGTAATAACATCAATTTATTACCTAGCTAGTTAATTTCAATTGTTGATCGTAAACGCTATCTAAATTGTTCGGGCTAAAAGTACCGCTATATAACACAGCAAATTAAAAATTATTACTTATTAGGGTTCCGTAGCCAAATGGCAAAAAACGGAACCCTTATGGATTCGTCATGTCTGTCTGTCTGTCTGTCCGTCCGTCCGTATGTCACAGCCACTTTTTTCCGAAACTATAAGAACTATACTTACTGTTGAAACTTGGTAAGTAGATGTATTCTGTGAACCGCAGTAAGATTTTCACACAAAAATAGAAAAAAAAACAATAAATTTTGGGGTTCCCCATACTTACAACTGAAACTCCAAAAATTTTTTTTTTCATCAAACCTGTACGTGTGGGGTATCTATGGATAGGTCTTCAAAAATGATATTGAGGTTTCTAATATAATTTTTTTCTGAACTGAATAGTTTGCGCGAGAGACACTTCCAAAGTGGTAAAATGTGTGTGTCCCCCCCCCCCCTCTAACTTCTAAAATAAGAGAATGATAAAATTAAAAAAATATATATAATGTACATTACCATGTAAACTTCCACCGAAAATTGGTTTGAACGAGATCTAGTAAGTAGTTTTTTTTTAATACGTCATAAATCGAAAACCGCAATTTACCTTTCACAAAGTTACAACGAACTACAAGAACTTTTATATTATGTTACTTGCTGCTACGGAACCCTTCATGGGCGAGTCCGACTCGCACTTGGCCGGTTTTTATCAATTTGGTCACTTAGTATTTAATTTTCGGGATCGCTGACCCTGTATTGATACTTATAACATACTTCAAAACGATAAGATAGTGTTTTTAAATTAATTAATGGGGGTATTCTTGGCAATTTACTAAATATTTATGGTCACAGTGTCAAAAATTTGTTTGTTTAAACTTTAAAACTTTGTATTATGTATTTCGGAAGACAAAACTATAATTTGATGATGGAGCCAAGAGGTGGACAGTGGAACTCTTCAGTGACGATTAGTAACGATTAGTCTTGTCAATGACATTGACGAGCATTGTTGGTAAACATTTGTGAAAATATCACAGAAATTGTATGAAAAAGCAAGATGGCGGCGATAGTTCTGAGTCTGGCCCCACGAAAAGAGATCCTTGGAGCGTGGTACAGTTAAACTTCCACTCCCCTATCGGCACAAGCACCACAATGTCCCGATTGTCATCTGTTCCAAATGTTTGTGAGAGTGTAGCGTATTGTTCGCAGCACGTTCGTGTGTCCCACCGAGATCATCGCGTTCTCGGAGCGCGCGGACGACTTCCGCAAGATTGGCTGCGAGGTCATCGGCGCCTCCACCGACTCGCACTTTACGCACCTCGCCTGGATCAACACACCGCGCAAACAGGGTATGTACTTTGTCATTTATTTTAGTGTAAGAAAAGAGAGAAAAATTGTTTATTCTGCACAAACAAAACGCACAATATAAATAAAAAAGACAAAGTAAGTAAGTAGTCGTAAGTCAAAACCCTCGTAGGTACTCAAGCATATAAAAAGTTGTAAATTTTATCCATTGCGTGATGTCAGGGCCAGGGACCCAAGGCAACACATAAATTTACATTGACAATACAAATTAATCCGTGATGCGCCCGCGACTGGCAGATGACAACAAAAAAAAAACAAAATGCTAATTGCAAAGTGGAAAAATCAGCAAAATGCTGTGACTTCGGACGTACCTATCGTCAACAGCGCACATTTTCAGCAATGTGACATGGATCTAAATGAACGTGGCGGAATAGAAAAAGACCTATGCTTTGACATCATTCACACTTAGTGAAGTGTATATTTTTACATAAAATAACATCATCCCGTCGTATTCCAGGCGGCTTGGGCCCCATGAACATTCCGCTGCTGAGCGACAAGTCGCACCGCCTTTCGCGCGACTACGGCGTGCTGGACGAGGAGACCGGCATACCCTTCCGCGGCCTTTTCGTCATCGACGACAAGCAGAACCTGCGACAGATCACCGTCAACGACCTGCCTGTGGGACGGTAAGACTCACCCACCTACTGTACCCCACTGGGTACTGACTGGTAAAGACCACAGAAGATTTAGTACGTGGGTACGCTTACCCACGTAATAAAGCTTCTGTTGTCTTACAAAGTCAAAGTAATTTATGGATATACATACTTTCTATTGCTAGGGCATAAACCGTCGCCTTAGAGTGAAAACCTCGGGAATGCATTTGCAAAGTTTTTTGTATGAATACTTTTTAAGTAGCATTTTATGCACTTCGGTCAATCTTCGAGAATATGACTGTTCTGGATATGAAAGCGGGTTAAATTTACCTATAAATTAACAGAAAAAAACATAAAAGACGCCGTACAAAAATTGTACAGCACGCAGTTGTATCTTCCTCCTAAAAAATTACTTTTTTTACACTTAAGGCTATTCAATACATGATCTCCCAGCCACTTTATCGCTAGATGGCGGCACATTCGCACTTCGAACATTTTCAATTTTTACGCCTAACTCAGAAAGCTTTGCGAAACAACTTTATTATATGCGTCAACTAACGCATTAACATAATCTTTTTAGATATTCACTTTGCTTGTTAACTCGTCACATACAAAGATTTGTACCCCTAAACATTTAGCCGTTTCACTTTATATCTTTACTATGTCTTTACACACACATGTACAGTTACACACTACGTGTATAGTTTTACTTGCGATATAACTAGATGGCGTTGTATTCATAAACTTGGTTTGTGAACTTGTTTTCCAGAGGTGGCGTTAATTAAAATAAAATATTTTTACGAAAATATTTTTATGACTGTCCTTCATTCTCTAAAGAAAAGCGTACTTTTTATAGTAAAAACCGAAGAAAAGAATACTTGATTGCTACAAGGGTTGTCAGTTGCTTATTCAATTATTCTAAGGGTGCTTTTGTAGTGTGTTAGGGTAGGTTTAGGTTTAAAAATAATAAAATAATAATAAATCCCCTGACCGATTTCGGTCACGGTGGCCAATTTCAAAGAAGATTAGCCAGGTTTGCAGGAGATATTATAGTGCACAAGTGTGTGCGCAAATACAGGAGAGAGAACAGGCGCAGGACCAACGGCTTTACGTGCTTTCCGAGGCACGGGGGTATTACGCCACCAATTTCCAAACTCCGGGCAAAAAAAAAAAGAAAAAGAGTAAAGAAACTCCTAACGGGAAAAACCCAATTTTAATAACACTGTCCGACCTGAGAATCGAACCCAGGACCCCGAGAACGGCAGATGCACTTGTGACCACGAAACCAACGGGACAGTTAAGATTCTTTGTATAATTAAACGCTACTATAAAACAAAATATATAAAATGTTTATTTGAGTCGTGCGCGAGAGATGCAGCCGGCGCGACGGAATTCCGCGAATTTCGGTCACTCGTAGGTATAATAATAATGTATCATTCAACCGCAGCCCAGCGTGCCCGCCGTCGCAGGCAGTAAGGCAGTGTACAGACGCGTGAAATTATTAGGCCGTGTACACACGGTTGTGGGTATTTAATTATTAGTGTAATTTTATTACTGTTGTGTGTATGTGTATGTATATGTATATAAGTGTTATGTGTAATATGTATTATGTGTTTACTATTTACGTGTGTTTGTATGTTTAGCCTAAAAACCAACAAATTCACATACACCAGCGTCCACTCAAACCAACAATTCCAATTTCAAATGAGAAAATGAAAAAAAATCAGCTGTTCCCTACATTTTGACGCATGATGATACCTATACGAACATAAATGTAGGGAACAGCTGATTTTTTTCGCGATTTCAGGTTTGGTCCCATAGTAAAAAAAATTGTTCATAATGATGAGTACAATGACCATGTTAGTGTTGTTCCAATAACCCTGTATATACTTATACTATATTATATCCATACTAATATTATAAATTCGAAAGTAACTCTGCCTGTCTGTCTGTATGTTACCTATTCACGCCTAAACCACTGAACCGATTTAGAAGAAATTTGGTAGGTATGGGGAAGGACATAGGATAGTTTTTATCCCGATATTCCCACGGGATCGAAACTTATGCGGGTGAAACCGCTGGGCGCAGCTAGTTGCAAATAAAGTTTATTGAACTCTTCTCTCTCTTCGATAATTGAGCTTTGTTGGTACCGACTTTGTTTTGAAGATTCTATACATCTTTTATTAGGTACTTATTTACACCCTAAGTTACATTAAAATTAGCAAGGAAAAACCGGCCAAGTCCATGTCGGACCACAATGAAGAGTTCCGTAGTCGAAATGAATTTATCCCAAGAACAAGCTTAACATTGTAGTTGAAAATCATGTCCTCCCATACATTGCAACTAAAAGTTGGTCGACTATTACTCGTAAAGTCTACTCAGCTGTGATTTTGATTTCGTGACATATAAGTACTACTGCCGTGAATTTTAGTATTTCTTCTAGTATTTCACAAACAATTTAGGGGATATGACATCCCCCTGTATCACCCCCCTGAGCAGTTGGATGGGGCTGGTTTTCTGATCCTGGATCTGGAAAGTCATCGTTGCAGCATCATACAAACATCTCAACACTTCGATTTAGCACCAGTCAATTCGACATCATTGCAGAGAGGCCAGAACTGCCCATACTTCGATGGAATCGAAGGCTTTCTCGTAGTCCACAAATGCCATACACAGTGGCTGACTGTACTCCTCGGTCTTCTGTACAATTTGTCAAACAGTAGGTATGTACCTATATGGTCTACGCTCGTAACTGCGTACAAAACCATCACATCGTCCGGCGTCCGTTCGTCACTGTGGAGCATTCGAGACTGTTTGTTTACCGAGTGTAAACCGAACTCGCGGGCCGCGGCGCGTAGGTATGACTCGCATAATAATATTACCGCGGTAGTAGATTGATGTACTTGCGTCTGTACAGTATTGAATTTCATTCATTTTCACCTATTTTTTTTCGCGGAACTTATAACATCAGCTTTCTGCCAGTGGAAGTCTCGTCAAAATCAGTCTAGCCGTTTCGGAGATTAGCCGGAATAAACAGACAGAGACAAAAATTAACAACAAATGTTTTTTGTTCAAAGTAGGTACCGTAAATATAAATGACTGTATTCAGATTACTTTATTTGATCAACCGCACAAAACAGAAAGGTAATTTGGTACTTGCACTTTTCATACCTACGCTCGGCGGTCGCGCTGGGGTTGTCAACTTTGGCAAAAAACACACAAAACAAAAAACACAAAAAACTAGTGTAGTAGTGGTACTCGTATCTAGTTATTTGATTCATTGTTGAGAATGAAACAGCAAGAAAGGAAATGATCGTATTTTTTTAGCTTATAGGTACTTACTACAATAAATATCTAATATAAATTGTAAAAATATTACAACGCCACAAAGTCATGTTCGCTTTTACGGCTCGGCACCGGGGGCCGGGGCGCTTACCTACCTATCTAACTATTCGAAATACAAGCAAATGCCTACTTACCTCTCTGAAACAACTGGTAGCTTAAAAAACGATAATTCATCGTAATGTTGAATTTAAACAACCATCCACTCAACAGTTACTTATAATTACTTTTTTTTTTGTTACTCCATTTTTAGGGTTCCGTAGCCAAATGGCAAAAACGGAACCCTTATGGATTCGTCATGTCTGTCTGTCTGTCTGTCTGTCTGTCTGTCCGTCCGTCCGTATGTCACAGCCACTTTTTTCCGAAACTATAAGAACTATACTGTTGAAACTTGGTAAGTAGATGTATTCTGTGAACCGCAGTAAGATTTTCACACAAAAATAGAAAAAAAACAATAAATTTTGGGGTTCCCCATACTTACAACTGAAACTCCAAAAAATTTTTTTCATCAAACCTGTACGTGTGGGGTATCTATGGATGGTCTTCAAAAATGATATTGAGGTTTCTAATATCATTTTTTTTTTTAACTGAATAGTTTGCGCGAGAGACACTTCCAAAGTGGTAAAATGTGTGTCCCCCCCCCCCTCTAACTTCTAAAATAAGAGAATGATAAAATTAAAAAAATATATATAATGTACATTACCATGTAAACTTCCACCGAAAATTGGTTTGAACGAGATCTAGTAAGTAGTTTTTTTTTTAATACGTCATAAATCGAAAACCGCAATTTACCTTTCACAAAGTTACAACGAACTACAAGAACTTTTATATTATGTTACTTGCTGCTACGGAACCCTTCATGGGCGAGTCCGACTCGCACTTGGCCGGTTTTTTGCACTTCACAGCTACGCGTGTCTCGCGCGGATGGCAGTCTGTAGGTACTCTCTATATTTTGTGCCTGTAGGTACTGCGCGGTACAAGTAGGTACTAGGTATTACATTTATATACGGTACGTACCTACATTTTATACAAGTCCGTTGCCTAATTTCAACTTCTTCAATACGTCTATTGAAGAAGTTGAGATTAGGTAACGGAACGCGGAATTAAGAATTTATTTAGGTAGGTACTGCTACTCTACTCCATAGGTAGAATAAAATTATTTACTTTTACTTTATCGTACTTTATGGAGGTACTAGATTTTTCCCGCAGCTTCGCCCGCGTGGATGTCGGAGATTATCCCACGGAATCGTACTACCGGAATAAAAAGTATCCTATGTCGTAATCCTAACCCAGCACTCTAATTACCTACGTAACACAATCATTATCAATCTCAATCTGAATCATTTTGAAGAATATTGCTAATCCATTGCTTTGCATTACCTATGTTCGAAACATATGTATATCATTTCTATGGTTCGAAAAATGTTTTTGCTCAAAAACGTAAATGATGCAATGAATGTTGTTGAACTGTCAAAATGAAAGCCATTGCTACTGATAGTGTGTTACGCAATTACCCCGCAGGTCATGGTCTACCCATGTGCCAAATTTCATCTAAGTAAATCCGTTCAGCTCAGCCGTTTTAGCGTGAAAGTGGAACAAACAAAGTCAATTGCGCATTTACAATATTAGTTAGGAACAAACATAATATGAAAAAGCTAAAGTATTTGTGTATATTATAAATAATTTCCATATAGTCAAAAATAACGCTAGTTCGGTAGGTAGGTACCTAGATTGATAAAAATTCAAACACACATCTCCCCGGCGCGGGGCCAAGCCTCCAATAGTGCCGGCCGGGCCTGCCGCCCAAAGTCCATGCTGCCGCCTGCGAGTGAGCGGCGGAAGTTACCGAACCCGAACCGAACGCCAACCGAGCGTTCAGGCGCTATCTCTCTCTTTTTGCTTTGCCTCTTTTTCAAACAATGCGCTGGATTGAACAACAAAAACAAGCTTAGCTCCGCTAGGGAAAGGTAATAGTGTTCTGTGAACAAGCTTTTGACTATGCCCGCGTTGACGATAGGATAGACGGTTTGGGAACAGTGGGAACTGGGAAGGGCTCTCTCAATAGGTACTTACCAGCCTAATGCAGAAAGATTTTTAATTCAGAAAATTTTTTGAAGACAGTTCAAGTGTAAGTTAGTACTTACATTTATGTAGGTACTTAGGTACATAAACTTAGTATGTAGGTACATACATTCATTACAGTAATATCGAACCCAGGGTAGATCGCAAATACTATCAATAAGTAGGTAAAGCATTTTTTCTCACTTCATGATTCAATTGATAAATTGATTTAATATATAACTGCGCGGGCAGAGCCACCGCGCCAGCCTTGTAAGAAATATTGCATACCTACCAACGATTCGCAACTTGTCAAAAAAAACACGCATAATTCAACGATTTATTATAAAATTGGCCAACCTGTTTGACATTGACAAACAACGCCATCTAACGAGCAAGATCAATTGTTGTTGATAACCTTAGCAAAAATTTGTGTTCTGCTTCTCGATAGTTCTTTGAAATATCCTGCAGAGGGCGTGTTCCGGCCGCGCACACATAGAAAAATTTATCGATTTTGTCAGGCCTAGATATCCTGGAAATAGTGTTTTTTTTATAGGTTTTTGTCGATATGCGTCAATAATAAGTCATAACAACTTAATATACGTGCTTTTATTCTGCAAAAATCGTTTATTTTTCGAGATTTGTACCCCGAAAGAATGTATGAAAAAGTGTCAGTATCCAATCACCTTAAGAGGCTTACTAGACCTAAGTGTCCTTGAAAAACGCATGCACACATATGCAGAATCGACGCAAACGCCATCTAACGACGACGCCCATCACAATTATGACATAAAGCATACATGAGATTTAGAAGTAACGGTTTTGTGAGATTACGCCCTAGTATTCTAATAGATGGCGCGGAAACGATGTGCAAATAAGAAACAAATTATGTAGTTATGTGTGACAACATAATAAATTTTATTCGTTTTGAGTGTGACTTGAAAAACTTAAGGATGTGGGTGATTTTGAAATAAAACTGATTCAATGAAATTTAAAACATTTTTAACCGACTTCAAAAAAGGAGGTTGTGTATTCGACCCGTATGTATGTATGTAATGTATGTATGTGTGTATGTTTGTATATATATTTGTAGATTTTCTAAATAACTGATGAACCAATTTTGATCATTCTTTCACTAATGTGATCTACATACTTCCAGGAAGGTTTTAGTATATAATACATTAGGTAATTATTCTTATGTAGTATGTCCGAAGTTAATATGCATAAATGTACTGCATCTCCGGCATTTCTATGCGAATTTTGATGATTCTTCAATGCACTAGTGTTAATTGAATTTTTGTGGGGTAGGTACAATTAGAAAGAAAAAAAAACAACCGACTTCAAAAAAAGCACTACAGCGTGATAAATAACTATAATTTCGGAAGTCGGTGTCAAAAAACGAAAATGCGGAACCAGCAACACCGACTTCCGAAATAAAAATTATCACTTTGCAGTGTTTTTTTCTAAAACAATGAATTTTGGAAACATCTAAGAAAGTGCAGTCGGTATTTTCGACTTCACGTACAACTGTCACAGTGACGTATGTGGACGACGTGTAGATTTGTATTCGAGAGTCCCCGGGTTCGATTCCCAAGGTTACGAAATCGAATTTTCTATTTAAATGTCATTTTGAATTTTTAAATATATCTATTAAATATTTTTATAAATAACTAAAAAAAGTCTGCAGGAGAAAGAAAGTCGAAAATATCAACACGGAAGTTAGGTATTTCTAATGCGCAAGTACCTACACGTTATCTAAGCTATTACAAAAATAAAAAAAATTCTGACCTAATGTTTTTATTAACCGACCGCGACTTATTGATAATGGGCATAATGAAATAGGTAACAGATTCATCTGAAAATTGCGATGAAAATGATCAAAAGCAAGAAATTAGATTTAAAATTGATTTTGTTTATAATAAAAAGGAATCATAGTTATATATGAATGTTAGGTACCTAATCTTTGAGGCCGTTTACACATTATGCCGCAGCTGCAGCGGCACCGCCGTCGCTGCATCAGTCACCCTTGGATTTGTATGAACACACGGCGCCGCGGCGGCGCGCCGCAAGGGCTCATACAAATCCAAGAGAAACCAATACAGCGGCATCGCCACAGAATATAATAGTATGGCACCGCGGGCGGCGCACAGTGGTCTGAAAATCGAGCTCCATACTCATAGAAACTTAAAGTTCGGAAATAAAAAAACAAAAATTGTAATGGGTCTAGTATACCTCCCTTTACGTAATATTAACGTATGGATGGTATCAGTCGCTCCACGCGTGAGAAAAAAAAGTTTTTTATTTTTTTTTGTATGGGAGAAAACACTTAATGTACATTTTTTTGAAACTGGATGGAACTGATAGGCTGGAGCTCGCACGAGCTATTGTACGATACACGGCCATCAAGATGACATACAATTCATGCACCGTTCAGCGCCGCTTTGCACGTAGCAAATTTTTGAAATTTTGAATTTTCGATACGTGATTTTTCAAATCTTTGACGAGGTTAAATTAACTTGCCGATCGATTTACTTATACTATCGTTAGTTGTAGCCTGCTTATGACCTTTGTGATGACAACAATTAAAAATTATATTGATTATATACGTTTTTTTTAATTTCATTCCAAGAACTAACTCATTTAATCACCGTGATTATGGTTGAGTTATAATTATATACTAATGACATGAGCATCAACCAGCTCTAGCAGGGCCAAATGGGCCCTAGTCACAATAAAATTCTATTGTCTGTAATATTAAAGTCTGTAAAACCTAATTAAAGAATAGCGAACGATAATGAGGGTAGTTGTATAAAAACAGGACGTTTGAGCTTACTTTTATCAGTAGCTCTCAGTACTTGTGCGCGCTAACTTATTACGTTATTTTTTTAATTGTGCTGTGATGGAAGGTTGTGATACCAATTTGGACATTGTCATGTTTGTGACAAACAACAATTGTTTTTCACAGCCCAATGTTTTATTTGAAGTTTTTGAGAATACTATTGATTTGTTAGAAAATGAAAAGAGGGTATTGAAACAATTCTGTCAGACTTATGTTTGTTCGTTGAGGAACAAATGGATCTCGTGTAATCTCACGAGACGTACATACATAACAAAGTATGAGACATGGCTGCAAGAGAACATAAAATGGCCTGAGATCATGAAAGGAAAGATGACCCCTTATTTAGTGTCAGTAGAGCAGCAAACCCGTTCCAGTTCTGACTTTGTTTTAAATGAGGGTGCATCAACATCCTACACACCGGAGACGTGCAGTGTTGGAACATCAACATCAGTTGTGAGGCCGAGAAAACCATTTAAAGAGCTAAGCCCGCTACAGAAGAGAAGGAGAGCGGAAGACCTCCTAACGTATAGCACTGAAAGCCTTGCTCATGCAACCGGTTTGAAAGCACATGACAAGAATATAGCAGATATCGTTAAACTAGTCTCGGAGCAAAGAGGCTACAAGGATAAATAAATTGTTAAAGCCCAAGGAAACTGTGCCTATATATTCCGCTGATAAAGCTTTATTTATTTTGACCTCATTGAAGCTTTCGAAGTGGCAGTATATAACATTAAGATCTTGTGCAAAAGAAGAAGGAGTACCACTGTGTTCTTCTTATACTGCCATCCTTGAGGCGAAGAAGGACTGCTGCCCTCCAAAAGTTACCATTGTACATCACGGAAGAAGACCTCTTCTTCCGTGATGTACAATGGTAACTTTTAGCTAAAAGCTTTAAGCTTTTAGGTAAAATTTAGCTTTACTTTTACCTAAAAGTAAAGCTAAATTTTGGATAAAACTGTGCAAAGCTTGGAAAATTCCTACGTGTGGAACCTTCGCTGGATGGCAAAGAGTTAACAATTATATGCAAGTATGGCTTTGATGGTGCTTCAGGGCAAAGTTTGTATAAGCAAACTATGGCAGACGAAGACGATTCCAGTATGTTTATGTGTTCTTTTGTGCCTCTGCGCTTAGTTTGTGGCGAAGAAAATGTATGGGAGAATCCAAAGCCATCTTCCACAATGTTCTGCTGACCAATTTATTTTAAGTTTTCAAACGAAAACAAGTTGAACATCGTGGAAGAACAGGCTCTGATTGAGGCTCAGATTGAAGCAGTATCTAATTATAACTCAACCATAATCACGGTTGTAGAATCCTGTTGATTCCGTACTTATGTTAAACATATCACTTCACTGGCTCACTACCACACCAAGCGCCATCGTATATAGCCTGCTTCACTTTGTCTGTTTCCCGCCATTCCTCGTAACTGACAGATGACATAACATAACTGACAGCAGCTACCCCGCTTGTGTGAATGAGACAGTGTTTACATATCTATTTAATAGATACACTACAACGGTGATTAAATGAGTTAAGTAGTTCTTGGAATGAAATTAAAAAAAAACGTATAGGTACTTATAATCAACATAATTTTTAATTGTTGTCATCATAAAGGTCATAAGCAGGCTAAAAGTAACGATAGTATAAGTAAATCGATCAGCAAGTTCATTTATTCACGTCAAAGATTTGAAAAATCACATATCGAAAACACAAAATTTCAAAAATTTGCTACGTGCAAAGCGGCGCCCAACGGTCCATGAATTGTATGTCATCTTGATGGCCGTGTATGGTACAATAGCTCGTGTGAGCTCCAGCCTATCAGTTCCATTCAGTTTCAAAAAAATGTACATTAACCCCCTTATTCATAAAACTTATCAAACCTATTTTAGTTAAAATGGGGTTTGTCTCTTTCTTACACACAGAAATGACAACGTGACAGATAAAGACAAACGTTCTATAAACCTATTTTAGCTAAAATAGAGATAAAATAGGATTATAAATAAGGGGGTTAGTGTTTTCTCCCATACAAAAAAAAAACAAAAAACTTTTTTTTCTCACGCGTGGAGCGACTGATACCATCCATACGTTAATATTACGTAAAGGGAGGTATACTAGACCCATTACAATTTTTGTTTTTTTATTTCCGTACTTTAAGTTTCTATGAGTATGGAGCTCGATTTTCAGACCACTGTGCGGCGGCGAGTTTTGATAGATCTTATCAAAACTCGTCGCCGCGCCGCACCGCCGGCGGCGCGGCGGCGCGGCGGCGCCGTGTGTTCATACAAATCCAAGGGTGACTGATGCAGCGGCGCCGCGGCGTCGGCGATGCCGCTGCAGCTTCGGCATGATGTGTAAACGGCCTCAAGGATTAGGTACTCGTACCTAACATTCATACATAATTATTATGATTTCTATTTATTATAAACACAATCAATAAAAATTAAACTCTTGCTTGTGATAATTTTCATCGCAATTTTCGGATGAATCTGTGATTTCTTTATGCATATTATCAATAAGTCGCGGTCTGTTAATAAATTTAGGTTTTTTTTATTGTTACAATGGCATAGAAAACGTGTAGGTACTTACACATTAGAAGTAACTTCCGTGTTGATATTTTCGACTTTCTTTCTCCTGTGAAAGATAATTACATTGTAGACGTTTTTTTAGTTATTTATAAAAATATATTTAAAAATTCAAAATACTTTTAAATAAAATTAAATCGATTTCGTATCACTGGGAATCGAACCCGGGGACCCTTGAACACGAACCTGCGCGTCGTCTACATAAGCCAATGTAACGATTGCGTATCTCGTCGAAAAAACTGAGCTTATGCGTAATAAGTGCATTTTCTTAAACTACCAAAGTTCATAGCGAAAAAAAATATTCAGTAATAATAAAATGCTCTTACTTTTTAATTTCGTTCATAATATGTTCGGCGTTTGTTTTATATGAACGTTTTGTAGTCCTCCTAAGGGAATGTTTCACTTTATTTCCCATATTTACAAATGATATAATTGATAGCAAATTATTACGCTATTTTAACTTAAAAGTATTTTATATTTACATGAAATAAAAATATTTACAGAAAGAAGATATGCAAATAGTAATAATAAACAATGAATGTATGTAGGTACAAATAAATAATGCGGCGAAAAGAGCGACGCGTCCGTATAGTATCAGGCCTCGGCCGGCATTATTGCTACACGCACGGGGGTTTACCGTTTACGTACACATGCGCACTTATTATGTTCGGAACTATGAATATTATGCTATTTACAATAAAACTATTGTTTGAACTAAAAAAATAAAACACTATTATTTTAGTATGTTGCTTGTAGAATGATCTGACAAAAAATCAGAATGATTGTATGTATAGGTATTAGTATGGTTTCTATTGTAAAAAGAGTTTTTAGAGGTATCTTCATGATTTTTTTCTATCGTACCAAATTAGTTGTATTATGTTTTCAAAACACTATCTATCTAAAAATTCAAAATACATTTAAATAAAATTTAAAAAGAAAGTACGATTTCGTAACCTTGGGAATCGAACCCGGGGACTCTCGAATACAAATCTACACGTCGTCCACATACGTCACTGTGACAGTTGTACGTGAAGTCGAAAATACCGACTGCACTTTCTTAGATGTTTCCAAAATTCATAGTTTTATTGCAAAAATAAAAATATTCAGCTAAAAATAAAATGCTCATACTTTTTACTTTCGTTCATATTATGTTCGGCTTTTGTTTTATATGAACGTTTTGTAGTCCTCCTAACGGAATGTTTCACTATATTTCCCATTTATTTACAAATTATTACCCTATTTTAACTTTGTTAGGTTACGCGGACCACTGCCGGTAGACACAAGTGAAACGCCCGGGAGTTGGGACTCGCCGTACAATAGATGGCGCGCGCCTTGCACCCATACATAACAAACTTAAAAGTATTTTATATTTACACGAAATAAAAATATTTACGGAAAGAAGATAATGCAAATAATAATAAACAATGATTTTACAAATAAAACTTAACAAAAACATAACAATTTTGACGGAAATAGTGCGGCGAAAAGAGCGACACGTCCGTATAGCATCAGGCCTCGGCCGGCACTGTCGCTACACGGGCGTTCACGCACACATGCGCACTTTTTATGTTCGGAACTATGAATATTCGATTTACAAAAAAACTATTGTTTTAAATAAAAAAATAAAACACTATCATTTTAGTATGTTACTTGTAGAATAATCTGACAAAAAATCAGAATGATTGTATGTATATTAATATGGTTTTTATTGTAAAAAGAAAGTTTTTTAGAGGTATGTTCATGATTTTTTTCTATCGTACCAAATTAGTTGTATTGTGTTTTCAAAACACTATCTATCTAGCATATATCCTGAAGAATATCATATATTTTTCTGATTTTGTTTACTGTAGGCGATCATATACTTTTATTGTTTCGAAAACTACCGTTTTTTTGCGTTTAGCTCATGTAAGCGCCTTAAGAGGTTTTCACTCTAAGGCGTCGAAACGTAGGTTTAAAATAAGTTTACTAGCTGAAAGTAGATTCATATATAATTATTTCCTATAATATTATACCAAATAGTTTTATTGAAATTCAATTCTCCCTACAAAATTACTCAATTGAAACACGCTTATCTGCACAGCTATAAAGTGTTACAGTAGCTATTTACGTAACCGGTAACCTTTAGACGTAACAATGATAAATATAAACTATAAATTATTGAAAATTCTTCATTGAATGATAGCTTATCGGCACTCGAAGGTTCTGTATAGAACCGTATAGAAATCCGATTATGACGTATTTGCTTATTGTTTTAGAGTATAAACGCAATACTATTGTTAGAATTTATGTTTATTACATTTTATTTTCAAATATCTTATGTATCAAAAGAAAATCTAAGAAATAAAAAATGTTTGAGAAAGTTCTACAGCCGACATCTACTGTCTAACAAGGTTTTGCAATGCATTTTTATTTGCCACCATGATAATATTCCCTCTAGAGAAAAATAATCTTCAAAATGGTCCATTAGAAGTACATTCAAATAGATCACCTTAAAACGTCCGGAGTATTATTAACCCATCGGTAGTCGCGTGGTCTACATATGTAATCCATTGATACAAAATTGCAATGTTCTAAAAACCTAATAGTGCCAGTTTTATAGTTAGTAGTAATAGTTTTATTATTTTATATAGAAAATATATAGTAATAAAGATTTAAAAATAAATAAACAGACTATTTGATTTATTTGGGTACTTTTTCTTATTTTAAATATGGTATACCCATGTAGACCATGCGACCATACACGTCACTTTTAGATACGCGACTACCGATGGGTTCCGGTCAAGCGGCGCGCGTCGCCCATCGGCGACGAAACAATAGAAAATCAATTGTGTCTCATTAGCGGAGCTTGACAGATTAAACTTATTCTACGGAAGTTTAGGGACTACATTGAAAAACACGTTCCATAATCGAAATAGTTCGAGTTCCTGATTATTATGCGAATATGTCCCCTGAGAAATGAAATAAACAGCTTAGTGTGTCCGTGTGCGTGTCAGCTGAACTCAGCTGTAGGTTCCCATGTACGTGGTAATCTAACGACGTTAATTTTATTCCACGATTAATTACGTACATAATTAATATGATAGGAATGTTATTAAAAACATACTATATTATTATGAATTCTTATCGCATATTGCTTTGAGTGATTGTCAATTGAAACATACACAAAAACATATATCCCGGTAGTGCGTTCAACCGCACGTCATTAGGTAGTAGTAGCACTTGAATAACTAAAACCGTCCTTACTGCCACAAAATAAAAGCGCCGTCAATAACAAATCATTATCAATTCTCTCGAACTCTTTTACTCACGAATATTGTTAAACTGTGTTACCTTGTTCCCCAGATCGGTCGAGGAGACGCTCCGCCTGGTGCAAGCCTTCCAGTACACCGACAAGCACGGAGAGGTCTGCCCCGCCAACTGGAAGCCCGGCTCCAAGACCATCAAGCCAGACGCCAAGGCCGCTCAGGAATATTTCATCGACGCCAACTAATCGACCCGCACCCCTCACTCGCTGCTCGAACGTGACCTTATTTGCTAGTTCGACAAAAACGGCGCTTTTGTAAAAATCGTTAAGTAAACGTTTTTGTTGATGGTAGGTATTAATGTCAACATTTGACGGCAATCTAGTTCTCTTTTCAACGAAAATTGCACTCATGAATTATAGTAGCCCCAGTTAAGCTTTACTTACTTAATAAAACAACATATCTAAACTGGAACTTAGTTAATTCAATCAATATTACTATCATGAGTGCAATTTTCGCACTTTTAACACACTGGATGTCGGAAATTGGAGTTACAGAAGAAAATGTCTGAATCTCAAGCGATAGGCCTGTCGACGCCAGTCCTACTAACAAAATTCCAATTAATTTACATTTCGAAATATCAAATTTATCATGTTGGACGGGTTAAAACAGGCGGAAACTCCGATTTTCCTAAACAGTTGGACAATAATGTAATGTAGGTATCTAAGGTGCTTAGTACCTCACACGCAATCAGTATTCTACGGAGATCCTATAATATTGTACTAATCGAGGCTGTAATAAAAGCTGTGTGCAAAATGTTTTGTTTTATTTTAACTCTGCATACCACTTGTACAAGAAAGCATTGGCAACAAAAAGAAAGGGAAAGACAGACAGTAACACAAGTTCGTACAATGTTTTGCTTTGACCGTTGACCCCCAAATTACGATGTATACAGGCTTATTTTTTTATCACCATCCAAATTTTTACAGGGTGTTCTACCCATGAATATGAACAAGCTTCACTATGGGACCAACTCTGAAATCACGAAAAAAAAAACCAGTTGTTTCATACATTTTGGTCAAGTAGGTATTGAACTTTCGTATGAAACAGCAAATTTTTTTTTCGTGATTACAGAGTTGGTCCCATAGTGAAAGTTGTTCATATTCATAGGTAGAACACCCTGTAAAAATTTGGATGGTGATAAAAAAATAAGCCTGGGCTTGTTCTCGGCGGGACCCATACCATTATTATAGTTTCAAACTCAAATGGGTCCCGCCGCTTGTTTTTAGTTTATCTTTTCTGTTAGTTTAAGGTTGCAGTCGGGTTTTTTAGTTTTTTTACTTATTTTTTTTTTGGAAATATAAGTAACTTACGACACGACGATCTGCTTATTATAGTTATTTATGCAACTGTTTTATAATAAGTGGTATCAAAACACGAATGTGGGTTTATCCACACGAGTGTTTTAATACCTAATTATGTACAGTTGCATACACGCCTACACCCATGATATTAGGTCCTTACATATGAAATTGGCGTTTTTCGTACTGGCCACTTTAATCACGAATTTCTCCTCTTTGGTAAGGAATTCCAAATTCAAATTTGTACAGCTATTTACTCATTGAGTTAAATAACTAGAGAAGCAAACCTCAATAAAATGTGTCAAAAAAGTGTAACCACTATTTAAACGTGACGACGTAGCTTTGAAACCACTAAACATTTAAAATTAAACATATATCTGTCTCACTTACACAAGTCGCAAGAATAATACCGTCACTTAGATTAGACAAAGACCGCAATATAAATATGCAATGGCGGGATGGGGTTGCCTACCCATGCAAAATTTTACCCAACTTTTTAAACCATAAATGACGTTCAAAAAAAACGTTAGGCCAAATTATTTATAAAATATTTGAATTATGTATTTCTCATTCGATGTGTATTAGAAGTTTATAACTAATGACAATAATTAAGACATTTTCTTTTTAAATATTTTTTATTTATTCAGTTAGTCTCTTTTCTCAGCAGTCTGATTATTTCCACCCATTTATCACGGCGTGCTGCATCTTTAGGCACCCTGCAACGTTGTTATTATTTAAAAAATATTTAAAATCACTTATTCCAATAAATTAAAAACTCCCATAAATGTGGGAAACTAAAACTAAGTTTTTAGTGGTAACACTGAACCTAATTTACAAAATTCTGTATTTTATTTATTTTACGTTGATATAAACACAGAAACAATAAAATTACGTGTGGAAAGTAATTCTGGTTAATTTATTATGTTTTTGTGATCTTGAATCGCACTCTTTCACTACGAATTTACCCATTTTGGCGATATTTTTGTCGTGTGTCACTTGGTTCACTTCGGTTGGCGCCACACAGAGCACTGAAGTGACATTAGCTACGCATACGGCTGTGGCCTTATGACAAGTGGCAACGCCTTGGCGCGGTAATTACTGATCTAGTGTAACATATATATCAATGTATTTACTCATGTATTTGTGCTTCGATGACCGTCATTCATTTGTTTTTTTTCTTCTGTTTTTTCTGTTTGCGTCACTCATTTTACAAAATGGAAAATTTAAAATATCGCATTATTTACGAGTACGAGTTCCGCCGTGGCACTAGTGCTGCGGAAACGACTCGAAGGGTGAATGATGTGTATGGCGGTCATGTTGCAAAAGAAAACACAGTTCGTTTTTGGTTCCAACGTTTTCGTTCTGGAAATTTCGACCTGCAGAACAAGCCCCGTGGACGGCCTGAGACCCAAGTTGATAATGGAGAATTGAAGGCTATTGTGGAAGCGGACCCATCGCAAACCACGTCCGAGTTAGCTGCAGGCTTCGATGTTAGTGATAAAACTGTTTTAATTCACTTGAAGCAAATTGGGAAGATTAAAAAGCTCCACGCCACTGCTGCTTCACGACAACGCCAGACCACACACTGCGCAACAGACGGCTACCAAATTAGAAGAGCTTGAATTGGAATGTCTTAGACATCCTCCGTACTCCCCGGACCTTGCTCCAACAGATTACCATTTTTTTCGCAATTTGGATAACTTTTTGCAAGGGAAAAAATTCAACTCCGATGGGGCAGTCCAAATCGCCTTCAAAGATTTTATTGATTCCCGTCCGACTGGTTTTTTTAGTAAAGGGATCAATGAACTACCTATAAGATGGCAAAAGTGCATTGAAAACAATGGTTCATACTTTGATTAATTAAATATATTATATTAAAAAATATTCGACTTTTTGTTCCTTCCATACAAAACGCCAATTTCATATGTAAGGACCTAATATGAATCCTCTAAAAAAAGTTCTGAAACAGCGAATAAAAGGAGGTTCTGTATTCGACCCGTATGTTTGTATGTCCGCGATTATCTCGAAAACTGCTGAACCGATTTTGATAATTCTTTCATTAGTGTGATCTGCATACTTTCAGGAAGGTTTTAGTATATAATACATTAGGTAATTATGTATTCTTATGTACGAAGTTATATGCATAAATGTACTGCATCTCCGGCATTTCTATGTGAATTATGATGATTCTTCGAGTCGTGTCTTCAATTCATCAATGCACTAGTGTTAATTGAATTGGTGTGGGGTAGGTACAACTAAAAAGTGAAAAATAAAAACTTTTTTACAAAAAAAAAACAACCGACTTAAAAAAAAAAAACTACAAAGTGAAAAATAACTTTAATTTCGGAAGTTGATGTCAAAAAACGAAATGCGAAACCAAAGACACCGACTTCCGAAATTAAAGTTAATTTTCACTTTGTAGTGTTCTTTTTGTGTGCGTTACTCCAGCGGAATGTTGTCGCTTTTCAGGATTTCGGCTTTACAGAAATTAGTACCCCATCTCGTGTAATTGTGCCCGAAATTAATAATTTGTGCGTCCAGCCGATCCAAAGATATTCACGAAAAACAGATTCCGCTGGAGTAACGTTACTGCAGCGGCATGTTTTTTTACCAGTGGTCGTAGCTGAATACAAACTAGCTACTGAGATAAATATAATTTGTGCCTAATTGTGCCCATAAAATATAATTTGTGCGTCTTGAGGTTTCAGAGTTATTCAAGATGCCGCTGGGGTAACGTTTAGCAAATTGCTGTATCTCTTAAACGGCATGACATACAACTACGATTATTTTTAATACGGTGGGTCGTAATTTGTGCTTAATTTGTGCAATTTTATTTTTTCTGTAATCGACACCTTTGGAAAATTAGATATTTGTTTTCAAAAACCCTAAAATCGATCCTCGCGCTTCAATGAGAAACCCTACAAACTTACCAATTATGGTGGTTTGTACCTTTCATGAACTCAAAGCATCATGTGAAATTCGATGTTTCTATTCCAACTCCTTAGAGAGTTATTCCATTTTAATTAAAATCTGGCTACGATATAATGTAACGCTCCAATACATGAGTTATTATTAAGTGACTGTAATTATGATTATACTAATAATTAGTACCTTTATTAAATTGTTTATCCTTAAAGTTTCAGCAGAAAAAACCTTCTAATTACTTAGATATGAGAAAAAAACGATAGGAAAAGAAATCACACGATTAACCGAACAAATTCGAATGACTACATAAAAGCGGGCTCACAGTACATTATGCCCACCTTCTTAAATTGGTAGTATTGTAATTGAATTTTGATGGGTACAGCAGCCTAATTGCGGAACGCCAAATCGTCAAATGATTCTGATCAGTTGGCTTCATTTCTATCACAATTGGCTTCATTTTACGATTTTCGAATTGCGAAACTCTAGTTTCTGTGCAGGGCCTTAACGGTGTACGTTACCCCAGCAAGAAAGTGTCTCCTAGAGTTATAGGAGTAGAACGTATAATGTGTGCCCTATCTGCTGTAAATGTGCCCCAACATAAAAAATGTGTGCCCCCTGTCGTTTTGGAAAAAAACGGAAAAAACGATTCTTGCTGGGGTAACGTTTTTCTAGCAGGAAAATTCTAAACGAATGATCGGAGAGAGAAAAATTGTGCATGGCCAGAGAGCTTATATGTGTGCCAAAATGTGCCCCCAAAAATAAAATCTGTGCCCCTTCAGGTTTTCGAGATATTGCATTTCCTGCTGGAGTAACGTTTTGATGAATCGTATATCTCTACAACCATTGCATGTGCCCCTGTAGAATAAACATAAACGAGTAGCTCTTAATGTGTGCCCCTTTGTGCCCCAATTAGATTTAAGAAAATATTTATAGTTTTCAAGTTATCGCGGTTTTATGAAAACCCGAAAAAACATCGCAGCGCCTAAATTAGACAAGGCACAAGTTCGCTGAAAACTGTATTCGGTCCTTCTTGACGCTAATAATAACCATACAAAGTTTCAAAACTGTTCATGCATGCGTTTTTGAATAATCTCGCTAAAAGTCAAAACGATGGTGTCATAACTTTGACGACAAAATACAAGGAACCGGCTCAATCCCAGATGTGTAGGTGTAAACCAAAATCATGTGCCTTTAGTCAGAAATATATGGTGAAAATATTCAGCTTGAAATGTTTCGCATTAAGTAAATATAAACAAAAAACCAAAATATGTAAGCAACGGCTGGTTATCCGACGAAATTTGAATGACTACTAAAAAGCGACGGATTCATACATATCGATGACCTTCTTTATTGGACGTATTATACCTAAGCTGTTGTCCGTACAGTCGCGTTCAAAAGTTTTGGGGGCTAATTAAAAAATATATTAAATGCACCTTGTGATTATAATAAATGAAACAGCTTGTTGATGTGGAAATTATTATTTTTATTCCCTTAATTTTAATTCTTTAAGTAATTATTGATCAAATCACAGATCAAAGTTCCTACCTATAAATATTAGAAATTATTTGCATATTGTGTAGTCATTGTTATTTTAATCACAGATCAGTTTTTCATCTAACATATAATTAGTAAATTCGCATCATAAAAAATCACAGATCGGTATTAAGTATAAGTATAATATTGTGTAAAAAAAATATTAAATTTTAATTGGCCCAAAACTCGAAATTGAAATTTTGATATTATCTTTACGTTTTAAAGTTTCCTGAATCTATTTTTACACTATTTTTATAGGATGTAAGTTTGTATATATCCGTGGATATAAAATTTTGTGCTCAATTTTTTCCAGAAGTACTCTAGCAATTAAGTTGAAAATACAGTTGTGATAAAATTTAGCCCTGAATAAATAGATATATTCCGCCTGATCAGTCCGCCAGAACTTTTTTAGATACATATATTCTATAGATCAACAAAACTATTACTTACATCATCTAGTTAGAAGTTTATGCAACTTGCCAATAGGCAAAATGCCACTCCTCCCTGCTTGGTGTTTATATTATTGTTGTTATAGCTGCCATAGAACATTCTGTAAGAATCTAGTCAAGTATTTAGCTATTTCGGCTAAAAAGATACAGCCCTGTGACGTGTACGTTACCCCAGCAAGAAAGTGTCTCCTAGAGTTATAGGAGTAGAACGTATAATGTGTGCCCTATCTGCTGTAAATGTGCCCCAACATAAAAAATGTGTGCCCCCTGTCGTTTTGGAAAAAAACGGAAAAAACGATTCTTGCTGGGGTAACGTTTTTCTAGCAGGAAAATTCTAAACGAATGATCGGAGAGAGAAAAATTGTGCATGGCCAGAGAGCTTATATGTGTGCTAAAATGTGCCCCCAAAAATAAAATCTGTGCCCCTTCAGGTTTTCGAGATATTGCATTTCCTGCTGGAGTAACGTTTTGATGAATCGTATATCTCTACAACCATTGCATGTGCCCCTGTAGAATAAACATACACGAGTAGCTCTTAATGTGTGCCCCTTTGTGCCCCAATTAGATTTAAGAAAATATTTATAGTTTTCAAGTTATCGCGGTTTTATGAAAACCCGAAAAAACATCGCAGCGCCTAAATTAGACAAGGCACAAGTTCGCTGAAAACTGTATTCGGTCCTTCTTGACGCTAATAATAACCATACAAAGTTTCAAAACTGTTCATGCATGCGTTTTTGAATAATCTCGCTAAAAGTCAAAACGCTAAATGTCATAACTTTGACGGCAAAATACAAGGAACCGGCTCAATCCCAGATGTGTAGGTGTAAACCAAAATCATGTGCCTTTAGTCAGAAATATATGGTGAAAATATTCAGCTTGGAATGTTTCGCATTAAGTAAATATAAACAAAAAACCAAAATATGTAAGCAACGACTGGTTATCCGACCAAATTTGAATGACTATTAAAAAGCGACGGATTCATACATATTGTTGCGCGCCACAATTGATGGCGACATTAGCTACCACTAGCGCCATCTAGTATCGAGTAGCAGAACTTATAATTATTCGGGTCCCTTCTAGAAACTTCGATGATAGAACTTTCCAGAACTATCGACGTCTGGTCCGTCGGGTTCGGTATGTACTCGAACATTCTAGATGTTTCTACGGTAGAAGGTTCTGGAACTATCCGAGGCCTATATAAGGCCGGTGTGCCTGCGAGCCGGCATACAGTGTTGGATAAGCGATACAAGCGAAAACATCGAAGCGATCTTCAAGTGCGACTTTCAAGTGATCTTGTAGTGCGATTGTGTTTTATTGTTAGTGTGTTAAAGTTGTAATTGCTGTTTTTAATTAAAGTGTCTATTTTTGGTTATTAAATCGGCAGTTTTTATTGTCACGAACCCCAAGCTCGTAACAATTGGTGTCAGAAGTGGGATTAAAATCATGCCGATTCTACCGAAGGACGACACGGAGGGTATCCGTACCCGGAGTCAACGCCAGCAAGAGACGGACCAGAGGCGATTCGGTGGAGCAACGCCACAGACGTCGGAGGGCCAACTACCGATCACGGAAGCCGGACCGTCCACAGCTGCTCCAGCATCATCAGCACCAGATTTTGCTGCTCTAATGATGATGCTGCAGGAGCAGGCTCGCCGACAGGAGGAACAGGCTCGTCGGTTGGAAGAACAGCTCCAGCGAGACAAGGAGGAACAGGCCCGCCGTCAAGAGGAACAGGCCCGCCGTCAGGAGGAACAGGCCCGCCGTCAGGAGGAACAGGCCCGCCGACAGGAGGAACAGGCTCGTCGGTTGGAAGAACAGCTCCAGCGGGACAAGGAGGAACAGGCCCGCCGACAGGAGGAACAGGCTCTTCGGTTGGAAGAGCAGCTCCAGCGGGATAAGGAGGAGCAGGTGCGCCGCCAGGAAGAGCAGATGCTCCTTATGAAGGACCTTCACGCTGCCTTCGGGAAAGACATGAAGGAGGTGAAGGATAAGGTTGCCCAGCATGAAAACCGCCTGTTGGAAGTTGAAACCCGAATCGACCAAGTGAAGGAAACCGTGATGGCTGACGTGAAGAAAACCGTAATGGCTGACGTAAAGAAAACGCTGGATTACCTTAAACTTGAGGATGGAATCGCAGCCCCCGTAGCTACAACACCTTCGCTACGTGGATTTAAGGTGCCACCGTTCGACGGAACTTCTTCCTGGTCGGCCTACAAAATTCAGTTTGAGGCTGTCATGAAGGCGAATGGGTGGAATAAGAGTCAGGCCATGACTGCCCTCACCCTAGGCCTGCGCGATCAGGCCTTAACTGTGCTGGAAGCTCTTGGAAAAGAAGTGACTTACGAGCAGCTCCTTGAGGCATTGGAGGCTCGGTATGGCGACGCTCACCTGGAACACGTGTTTCGTGCGCAGCTCAAGGATCGCGTGCAACGCAATAATGAAAACCTGCAGCAGTGGGCCCTTGAAGTTGAGAAGCTGGTTCGGAAAGCATACCAGTCTGTGCCTGCGCTTATTGATGGGAACCTGGTGCAGGTCTTTATCGACGGCATCCGCGACCTTGAAGTCAGAGCTGCTGTAAGGCTCGGTCACCACGGGACGCTTAAGGACGCCCTGGCCCATGCACTGGAGGTGGAAGCTGTGCGGCAAGACCATCGTTCCCATCGCGTCAGGGAGGTTGCAGCGGCTACAGTTCGCGACCGCAATAAAGGATACAGCCCTAGGTGCTATGGCTGTGGGGAAAGGGGCCACCTTCGATCCAGTTGCCCTAAGCGAACTGCAGAAAGAGAAGACCGAGCCCCACCGGGTAGTGCGGCTAACAGCACCGCCCAGCACCAGCAGCAGGGAAACGAGTAATAGCCAGGACTGCGGGGCGGGTGCTGGCTGATGCTCAAAGAGCCCCAAGGATTTCGATCACACAAACCCATGACGGGAACAGCTTAATCATCAAGGGCGAGGTCAACGGAACGCCGTGTAAGCTGACCATAGATACTGGAGCCTCTCGTACGGTTGTCAGTTCCCAACTTATAAGTCGGTTCCTTGGGGACTCCGCATACAACCGAGAACGCATTAATTTGGTAACAGCCACCGGTCAGCGCATACCCGTCCATGGAGAGAAGAAGATGGAGTTGAAGCTAGGCAACAGAATCTACCTGCATAATGTCATCGTGGCTGATATAATGGACGACTGCATCTTGGGCCTTGACTTTATGAGGAAGAATTATTGCGAGATTGACGTCAAGCAAGGGGTTTTGAAATGTGGACAAGAGGAACTTTTTATGGAAGGGGCATTACCAGGGAATGTGTACAGCCTTAAAAAGATTGTTCTTCCGCCGAGATCAGAAACGATTGTGCCGGTTAGTCTTCCTCGGAATCCTGGGCAAACTAATCGTTGTGTACTCGTGGAAAGGGTAGACAATGACCTTCCATGGAAAGTGGCACGAACTTTGGTCAGAGCCACCGACATCTCAGGGGTACGTGTGCTGAACCTTTGTGATCAGGAACAGATTATAGAAAAAGGCACACTAGTTGGTACTTGCGAGGAAGTGGATTGGTTACGTCGATGCCAATATCTATCGACTGGGACCCTCAACAAGGATGCACAAACGAAAGTGTCCACACTTTTAGAAGACTGCCGCAGCGCTCTGTCCCAAAATGAAATGGTCAAGGCGAAGAAGATGTTACTCAAGTACGCCGGTGTTTTCTCGTCAAACGATGCTGACATTGGGAAGACTGGCTTAGTTCAACACAAAATAAACACAGGAGGAGAATTGCCTATCCGTCAGCGGCCAAGGAGATTGCCGGTAGCACGTGAAAAGGAAGTGGAAACCATGATCGAAGGAATGGTGAAGGATGGTGTTATTGAACCTTCATCTAGTCCATGGTGTTCACCTGTAGTGCTGGTAAGGAAGAAGGACGGCAGCATGCGGTTTTGTGTTGACTATCGTCGTCTGAACGACGTTACGAAGAAGGACAGCTATCCTTTGCCAAGAATTGATGACACGCTGGACATGCTTACTGGAGTAAAGTGGTTTAGCACGCTAGACCTGAAAAGTGGCTACTGGCAAGTTGAAATCGATCCAAAGGACAAGGAGAAAACTGCGTTCTCGACAGGAAAGGGTCTTTGGCAATTTAAAGTTATGCCGTTTGGATTGTGCAATGCTCCGGCAACGTTTGAAAGGTTGATGGAACTTGTACTTACCGGGCTAATTGGCGATGCCTGTCTGGTCTACTTGGATGACATCATCATCGTAGGCCGCACGTTTGAAGAACATCTTCAAAACCTGGAACGCGTGCTCATGAAGATCCAGAGTGCCAACCTCAAGTTAAGTCCGAAGAAGTGTTCACTATTCAAACGACAAGTCAGCTTTTTGGGGTATGTAGTGTCGGAAGAAGGTATCCGCACGGATCCAGAGAAAATCGCCGCTGTCAAGGATTGGCCAGTTCCAAAAGATAAGACGCAGGTCAGAGCATTTTTGGGTTTGTGCTCTTATTATCGGCGATTTGTTAAGAACTTTGCGGATATAGCCAAACCCCTGCACAAGCTAACCGAGGAGAAGCGACATTTCTGCTGGGATGAAAGTTGCAACATCGCATTCCAGGAGTTAAAGGACCGACTGTGCAAAACACCTATTTTGGGGTACCCTGATGCAGGCAAGGAATTTATAGTTGACACAGACGCAAGTGACATAGGACTTGGTGGTGTATTGTCTCAACGGAATGGTGATCAAGAGGTTGTAATAGCGTACTTCAGCAAGTCGTTGTCAAAGCCGGAAAGGAACTATTGTGTCACGAGACGGGAATTGCTTGCTGTGGTAAAGTCATTGCAGCATTTTAGCAAATATCTTCTGGGGCGGAAATTCCACTTACGAACTGACCATGCTGCACTGAAATGGCTATTGCAGTTCAAAAATCCAGAAGGTCAAGTTGCGAGATGGATTGAACTACTGCAGGAATACGACTTCGTGGTCGAACATCGCAGCGGAAAATCTCATGGCAACGCGGATGCATTGTCAAGAAGACCTTGTCCTGAAGACTGCAAGCATTGTACTAGGCAAGAAAGTAAAGAAGTCGTACCTGTGAGGATGCTCAAGACAGACCTCAGCAACGAGTGGAAGGAAACCCTACAACGTGCCCAGCAGGAAGATTCAGACCTCAAGCCGATTCTCGAGTGGATAAATGCCGGTGCACCTAAGCCCACGTGGAGCGACGTCTCAGCAATGAGTTCAATCACAAAAAGCTATTGGGCCCAATGGGACAGCTTGGTGATTCAGGAAGGAGTCCTGTGCCGTAAATGGGAAAATGCTCGAGGAGACAGCTGTCATTTTCAAATGGTTGTCCCTAAAGCTAAAGTACCTGATGTTCTACAGCTGTACCATAATGGTTGTTCAGGAGGCCATTTGGGAGTTAAACGGACCCTACTGAAGATACGAGAACGGTTTTACTGGGTCCACTGTCGTGACGATGTCGAGGACTGGTGTCGCAAATGTACAAGTTGTGCGGCTGTAAAGGGACCTCAGACGCGTAGTAGAGGTGCATTGAAATTATACAATGTTGGTGCACCATGGGAGAGGATAGCCCTGGATGTTGCAGGACCATTTCCGGAAAGTGAAAGTGGTAACAAGTATTTCATGGTTGTAATGGATTACTTCACTAAGTGGCCGGAAGTCTTTGCCATTCCAAACCAAGAAGCTTCAACAGTTGCAGATAAATTGGTTTATGAAGTCTTCTGCCGTTTTGGAGTACCTTTAGAGATTCACAGTGATCAAGGAAGGAATTTTGAGTCCCAAATATTCCAGGAAACTTGTCGAGTTATGGGTACTCATAAAACGAGAACAACTTCTTACCACCCACAATCGGATGGAATGGTGGAACGATTTAATCAGACATTGGAGAGATACCTGGCAAAAGTTGTGGAAAATCGGCAACGAGATTGGGATAAGCACATACAACCGTTCTTGTTGTCATATCGAAGTGCTGTTCACGAAAGTACATCGGTGACACCAGCTTTCGCAAACTTTGGAAGGGAATTACGGCTGCCTGCAGACCTGATCACCGGAATACCACCTGACGCCCCACGCAGTATAACCGATTATGCGAATGACTTGCGGAACAAAATGAATGACATCTATGAGCACGTCAGACAATCGGGCCAGCAAATGTCTGAGAAGATGAAAACCCGTTATGACCGCAAAATGAACAATAAAGGGTTCGACGAAGGATCACTAGTGTGGTTGCACAATCCAGTCCGCAGCAAAGGGAAATCTCCTAAGCTTCAAGCTAAATGGGACGGACCGTACCGGATTGTGACAAAGATCAATGACGTAACCTACCGGATACAGAAAGGTGCAAGAGGTACTCCTAAGATCGTCCATGTGGATCGACTGGCGCGTTATTATGGGGCCAATAATGCTCGGGACGAGCATGTCTTAGGAGGGGGCAGTGTTGCGCGCCACAATTGATGGCGACATTAGCTACCACTAGCGCCATCTAGTATCGAGTAGCAGAACTTATAATTATTCGGGTCCCTTCTAGAAACTTCGATGATAGAACTTTCCAGAACTATCGACGTCTGGTCCGTCGGGTTCGGTATGTACTCGAACATTCTAGATGTTTCTACGGTAGAAGGTTCTGGAACTATCCGAGGCCTATATAAGGCCGGTGTGCCTGCGAGCCGGCATACAGTGTTGGATAAGCGATACAAGCGAAAACATCGAAGCGATCTTCAAGTGCGACTTTCAAGTGATCTTGTAGTGCGATTGTGTTTTATTGTTAGTGTGTTAAAGTTGTAATTGCTGTTTTTAATTAAAGTGTCTATTTTTGGTTATTAAATCGGCAGTTTTTATTGTCACGAACCCCAAGCTCGTAACAATATCGATGACCTTCTTTACTTTACTCACTAACCGGTTCACACGTGTTGTGCCTGAGTACACTGACGTAGAAAAGTAATAAGTAATAAAATAAAGTTGTTATTGGATTATATTCAACTAGCTGTTTCTATGACCTTACACATGATTAAGTACATTATAAATAGTAGCCTAAGTGCTATTCCAAGGTAAGCTATCTTTCGATTCAAAATTTCATTAAATACATCCAGTAATTTATGTGTGAACGAAAGAAATACATCCAGATATTTGCCAGGTCTTTGACCCAAAATTTGATTGGTCCCAATGTTTTAAAAAAAAAATGAAATGTGTGATGAATACCTACTACTAAAAAGAGGTAGCTCTTTTTTGTATATAAATAAAAAGCCCGTACTTGTCTTTATATATATATTTATTGATAAGCCGTAGGTTAGATAAATTAACAGTAAGTTTTTCATCATTAAGGGGGATGCTCCAACCAGCCCGCAAAATTCAAAATTTCTTGCGTTTTTTGCAATTTGCAGGCCAGTGCTAGGTTGTATGTTGATTAAAATATTATTCGCGGCTGTAAGACGTATGTAGTTACAGAATTATATTCATCAAAATCACTAATACAACCCTACAAGTTCATAAAGGCGTAAGAACAAAAAAAAACAGAAAAAATTTGAATTTTGCGGGCTGGTTGGAGCATTCACCTTACTTAATAGAAGATTCCCTTTTTTCGCCTCCCCACACCGCTGCATATATCTCTGGCCCCGCGGCATCCGCTGACGTCGTGTCGCAAGGAGTCGCTTTGTCTAGCTTGGAGAAAGTGAGACAGCTAGTACGCGTACGGTGTTAGTGTGACAGAGACAGTTACGTGTAACGTCGCTCTATAGGTACGAAGTGTTTATTGACTGGGAAGTGCGTTTGGATTTTTTCTTGGTATTGGTAAACAGTTGCAGTTATGTTATGACGCCAAGGACACTGTTACCAACTGTTACGTTGAGTCACGCAGTTGCACTGATACTGTTTGTTTACTTTTTTTTTAAGTTGGTTGAAAGTGGCGTATTAAGCATTTTATAACAATTATGTGGTTGTAGGGGTGTTGAATTTTATGGCACGATCTGCGTTGGTAAGTATTTAATGGCATTGTTTTGACTTATTTAAAAATACTTGTACACTTATCAAGTACTTGGATTTTTTTCATTACTTTATATACTTATTTATTTTTTAACAAAAAATGTTCTAAATCATGTTTGTTTTGTTTTCATCTGAAAGGATATACATACTTTCCGATTGGTCCAATAGAAATTTCATCAAAATCGATTCAGTAATTTGTTTTCTTTTTTGTTTAATACGTATTTAATTCTCTTTTTGTGCTAGGTTGATGAAATATAACTTCTAGTTACAATGTAAAAAAATAATTCATGACAAGAATTCATGTCCCCAAAACTAAGACTCGACCACAATCCGTCAACACTCAACATGTCACAGTCACAGGGCTGTATCTTTTTAGCCGAAATAGCTAAATACTTGATTAGATTTTTACAGAATGTTCTATGGCAGCTATAACAACAATAATATAAACACCAAGCAGGGAGGAGTGGCATTTTGCCTATTGGCAAGTTGCATAAACTTCTAACTAGATGATGTAAGTAATAGTTTTGTTGATCTATAGAATATATGTATCTAAAAAAGTTCTGGCGGACCGATCAGGCGGAATATATCTATTTATTCAGGGCTAAATTTTATCACAACTGTATTTTCAACTTAATTGCTAGAGTACTTCTGGAAAAAATTGAGCACAAAATTTTATATCCACGGATATATACAAACTTACATCCTATAAAAATAGTGTAAATTTAATAGATTCAGGAAACTTTAAAACTTAAAGATAATATCAAAATTTCAATTTCGTGTTTTGGGCCAATTAAAATTAAATTTTTTTTTTACACAATATTATACTTAGGTATACTTAATACCGATCTGTGATTTTTTGTGATGCGAATTTACTAATTATATGTTAGACTTAGATGAAAAACTGATCTGTGATTAAAATAACAATGACTACACAATGTGCAAATAATTTCTAATATTTATAGGTAGGAACTTTGATCTGTGATTTGATGCAATAATTACTTAAAGAATTAAAATTAAGTGAATAAAAATAATAATTTCCACATCAACAAGCTGTTTCATTTATTATACTCAAACTCAAACTCAAACTCAAAGCATTTATTTCAATTAAACCATTACAGGTACTTTTGAATTGTCAAAATTAAGTAGTCGGTCAGTTAGTCAGAAAGTTGAAGCTAGTCGCCCATTCCAAAGCGTAGATCTCTATGGAGAAGAACGGGCAAGAAACTCCATGGACACTCTTTTAAATCAAGATATTACAAAATCCTGAGTACATTATTCTTGTTGCTTCTATATGTAAGAACAATGTAAAAAAAAACACACAAATGAAGAAACAATACAAGAAATAAGATTAAAAATAAGCCTTGGCAGTTAAGAGATGACCAGTCTCAACCGACGGCGTCCGTTCACGAACATGACGCATGGATCAGCACCATCCAGCTCAACCATTTTGTAGGGAACCGAATGATCCAACACACGCGCCACCATCAGCGAGACATTTAAGTGAGCATGACACATTCTCAACTGCCATGCTCTTTCAAGTCAACATAAAAAAATCATAATAAACGGATCCATGGTTCTTACATTTACAAAATTGAAAAAATGCTTCTAAATGATACAAAACTATAGATTGCAATTTATTTAAGAGATGAATAAAAATTTTAATACCAAACAGGAAAAGGTGTTTAGTATTGCAGCATTAAACAATTAAAACATGATTGAATAAAATAAAAATAAATATTAAGATCGTAATGTCAGAAACACTAAAAAAGAAAAAGGGAAGCACCTCCTCCAAATATTGAAATTTTAACTAGAGAGCTCAAGGGCCTGTGGAGCAGGACCAGCATTTAGCCAAGCATTTTTATCTGCGATATAATCATCCAACTTATAATATGCTTGTCTACATAGTGTGCGTTTAATGCATGTTTTAAATTTCTTCTCATTTAGTTGAAGAATATCGAATGGTATTTTATTATAACATTTTACACAGTAACCCATAAAAGAAGTTTTTACTTTAGACAATCTGAAACGCGGTTGATCTAATTTGTTCCTATTTCTTGTGTTAAAATTATGCCTGTCACTTATCTTACTAAAAAGATGTAGATTTTTTCGAACGTACATGATGTTTTCATATATATATTGACAAGGAACCGTCATGATGTTCATTTTTTTAAACAGTTCCCTTAGAGAATCGCGTCTGCTGAGCTTGTATATGGCTCTGACAGCCCTCTTTTGCAGGATGAAGATAGAATCAATATCTGCAGCCCGTCCCCACAACAAAATACCGTAAGACATGATGCTATGAAAGTAACTAAAATAGACCAGTCTCGCGGTATCCACGTCTGTTAATTGGCGGATTTTCCAAACAGCGTAAGCAGCTGAACTTAGCCGCCCTGCAAGAGATGTTAAGTGCGGACCCCACTGCAGCTTTGAGTCAAGCGTAATCCCCAGGAAAACCGTATTTTCGACGAATTCAAGTATTTCCTTATTCAATACAACGTGACATTCACTACTTCTGACATTTGGTAAAACGAATCTAATGCATTTAGTTTTTTTTTCATTTAATACCAAATTATTTACAGTAAACCAATTATGGACCAAAAGCATAGCGTTATTTACGTCGTCAAGCTCCTGTGCACGTCTGCTTACTTTAAAAATCAGAGATGTGTCATCAGCAAATAACACCATTTGTGATCGGTTTATCAGTAAATGAGGTAAATCATTTATGTACACTAAAAATAGGAATGGCCCCAATATTGAGCCCTGCGGAACACCCATTTTGACTTTCAAGCCCGATGAATTCACACCGTTAATTTGAACTTGCTGAAATCTGTCATTTAAATATGATTTCATTAAGCTAAGAGCAAGTTTACCGAGTCCGTAATGCTCAAGTTTCAAGAGCAGTGTATCGTAATTTACGCAATCAAATGCTTTGGATAAGTCGCAAAAAATGCCTATTGCATCTTGTGCCTCTTCCCATGCGTTAAAGATATGTTTTAATAAGGTGACACCGGCGTCGGTTGTACAACGTCCTTTGGTGAAACCATACTGTTGATCGTGTAGGATGTTATTAAGATTAAAATGATTGAGCATTTGATTTAACATTACTTTTTCAAAAACCTTACTGAAAACCGGCAAAACCGATACGGGTCTATAATTATTAGTGTCTTTGCTGTCCCCAGATTTGAAAAGTGGAATAACTTTACTGAACTTCATTAAATCCGGGAAAACCCCTTGATCTACACACAAATTAAATATTAAAGCTAAATAGGGTGCAATTGTCTCAATAATGGATTGACAAACTTTAGTAGACATGCCCCACAGATCCTCGGTAATTTTGATTTTAAGTTGCTTAAATGCCTTTATAATGACTGTAGGGTTTATATGTTTAAAGTTAAATTCCACAGGACAGGCTGAGACATTCGCTCTTAATAATTCAATAGCTAGTGCAGGCGAGGAATTTAAAGTTTCTGTAGTTTTAATTGGGATATTGGTAAAGAAAGTTGCAAATTCCTGAGCGACATCGATGTTATCGCTAATGAGACCGCGGGAAGTGTCCAGTGTGTAATCAGTATTATGTTTTTTGTTCCTGTTCGTTTCATTGTTAATAATTTTCCAAACTGTCTTTATTTTATTGTCTGCTGATTTAACCTTGTTACTAATGAAAGAAGCTTTAGCTACTTTGCAGACATTTTTAAAAGTTTTAGAATATGTAGTAACATACTTATTAAACGTATCCGTGTTAATATACGGCTTAAGGCCATACAGTTCAAATAATCTATCCCTACTTTTCCTGATTCCCTTAGTTGCCCAGTCACTGAATAAAAACTTAGGGCAAATAGTTTTAGATTTCTTCTTAAAGGAATTATTGAACTCTGTTTGCACTAATGAAAAGAATTCTTTATACAAAATATTACCATTAGTCACACTTAGGCCCTGAGCACTCAACTTGCTAATTAAAGTAGCATTAAACTTATTCAAATTACCTGATGTTATTGGTCTAGTTTGAATCTGCACTTTTTGCATCGGTGTGTTGGACTCAAAAGAAACAGTTTGACCACTGTGATCAGAAGGAAGATAATTTACAATGGCTTTATCTAAATATTCGCAACAACAAAAGACATTATCAATGCATGTAGCCGTAGCCGTAGTTATTCGCGTTGGTTCCAAAAACACATTTGACAGATTGAATGATTTGAAGAGGCTTAACAATCTACTGCTATTTGAATTATTTTCTAAAATATTAATATTAAAGTCACCACAAATAATTACTGATTTGCTACCAGTTGCAAGTTTTCCCAAGACATCTTCCATTACCGACTCAAATATAGAATAGTTTTGATAGTTTGGAGGTCTGTAAACGCACACTATAAAATGCTTATCCAGCTCAACACAGGACAGTTCGATGCTATGTTCCACCGATAGTTCCACTATGTCTTTACGAGTCTTAAATTTTACACAATTTTTAATTAAGATTAATGAACCACCACGCAGCATGGATTTTCGGTTAAAGCAACTGCCTACACTATAGTTCTCATAATTAATCATCATTTCATAATCTTTCAACCAGTGTTCAGTAATACAAATAATATCAAACATTGTTTTTTCTAAAAACAATTCAATTTCTAATAATTTGGAAGAAAAACCTTGAATATTTTGATGAAACAATGTCAAGGAATTCTGCTTAGCCCCTTTTTTACAATTAACTAATTGAGTGCTAGAAGATACCTTGTTGGAGGTGGTATTAATAATATTGTTATTGGTACCTTCTGTTGTCTTACTGACTAGTTTAAATTATCGTGGCTAACCACCTTCATATTAGTACTATTACTAATTTTTATGGTGCTAATTACATCCGACTTCGACATACTACTTATGTCTGAGTTAATAATAAAAGCTAATAGCCATGCTATTTCACGTCTAAAACTAATAGGCAGATACACTGTATCCCTAGTCGATTTTAACTTCTCAACAAAAGTGTTGGTGTCAAAAAATATAATTTTGTCACTATAGTGATTAGCTAATAAATGCATATGGTTATTTAGCTTATGTATGTAATGGTTTTGCTTACTTGATAAGTGCTCAAAGTATGGGAAAGCACACAAAATTATTTTCTGACAATTAATCTTTAAGATTTCAGTGACACTGTCAGTGATGTCATCTATTTTTACATTTGCACTATTACCTACAAATACAGAAATAATGGCATTTGGATTATATTTATTGCAACTTACTGATGACATTATCTCATTGTATGATTTCCTAGGCATACAATAATTAACAGCAGATTGACCCAGGTTGTTACTTAATAATTTACCTAACCCTCTCCCTAAACTATCTGAAAACATAACAGAACAATAACAAGCATTACTAGAAGTTACAGCACAACTCTCTATCTGAGCTACTTGAGATGACCCTTGAACAACAAGCGGTGTATCTTGATTGGGGTTACAGTCCCGAGATCCTCCAGACTGGGACGGGTCCTCCGTTGCCTCAGGTTGGATAGCCTCAAGGTTGGAATCCCTTTGACAAGAACATTGATGTGTGGTCTGAGTCATCGGGTCCCCTCTACCTGCCTCATCATTACACATTTCCATCAACTCGTTTGCAGCTAGGATGTGTTCCTTTATTTGTTTTTGAGAGCTCACATACTTAATATAATGTAAATGTAGTGACTCTTCAAGTACCTCAATTTCAGACTGTAATCGCTGAGTGTCAATGTGATAAATATTTTTACTGTCTTCTAATTTAATTTCATAGTTTTTTAATTTATTTATTAGAAAAACACGTTCTTTCCTTAGTTTAATATTATTGGAATTGTGTTTTTGTTGTTTCCTAAATTTATTGCATCTATTTATGATTTTATTTAGTTTTGCATATTTTTTTATTTTATTTTGACTAACTTTATAATTATTATTATTATATTTCAATATAGAATCTTCAGTAAGGTCTATTGTTATTAAGGAATGAGGGTTGTAATTTGTATTGAATAATTCAGTATGCAAGTTATTAGTTTCCCGAGCCTGAGTACATTCTTTTAGTTTCTGTAACTTAGTAATTTGTATATTTGCATGAATTAATTCCTCTTCTAGGTCCCTAACCTTACACAAAGCCTCCTCATATAAGTTACTGCAGTTATTGAAACCATCCGTGACCAACTGCAGTTTGTCCCGTTCTTCGGCAACAACCAGGTATTTTTGATGAAGGTCTACTAGCTCCTGTTTTAAGCTTGTATTTTTGAAAACGACCTTCTCGACTTCCTTCTCACTATCCTCTATTTCCTGTAACAGCTGATCACATTTACTGTTTGAAGCCTTAAGATCTTGAATGGTTGTTTTCAATTTAAGCTCCAACTCCTGAGCAGCAGCCTTACGGGTCATCACAGGCATGGTTTCAGGAATAAGTACTGAAAGTGGAATTAAAGAAACAGTGAGAACTAGTTAAATAATCAAACAAAAAGGAAAGCTAGAAATGAAAGGAAAATTTGGAGAAGTTAGTGCTGATTTATAGGTAAGATGAGGTAGGCTGAATCAAATTGGAATGCAACTGATATGATTAGATAAAGAATACAGTTACATTGATTCTATTGACTTATGATTTAACTTTTTTATGTGGGTAGGATGCCTAGCTAAAGCAAAACCTAGTTTTACATAAATATTACAATGATTATTGAAAATAACGATAGTCAACATTAATTGCTATTATGTACAAAAAAAGTTAGCAGTAATAGAATTTCAATATTTTGATATTTCACAATAATAAGCTTCGTTATGATCTATGTAGGTAGGTAAACAAAGTGACTTAGACCCAGTGCAAGGGTGCCAAATCAAACAAGTGAGTCAAGGAATGTGATACAGTGTCTAAAAGACGATTGTGTGCTAATTATAGAATAAAAAGTAAACAATACTCCCCGTTTATATCCGCAGGTCGAACATCAGCTGTTCGTGAGAGGTTACCGGTCAACGGTGGGCAACCAAAAACTGTGTTTAACTTTGTAAACTTGCACGAAAACAATAGTCCCGAGTATATATGCAGTTATTTAACATTTAGATATATTATTACAACTTAATTACACTTAAAAATTAAATAAAACTAATTTTAAAATACGGAACAAAATTTTGACATGTCACTCGGGCAGTGTTGCCAGTCCAAAAAAAAAAAATAATAATATAATCACAAGGTGCATTTAATATATTTTTTAATTAGCCCCCAAAACTTTTGAACGCGACTGTACGGACCACAGCTTAGGTATAATACGTCCATTAAAGAAGGTCATCGATATGTATGAATCCGTCGCTTTTTAGTAGTCATTCAAATTTCGTCGGATAACCAGCCGTTGCTTACATATTTTGGTTTTTTGTTTATATTTACTTAATGCGAAACATTTCAAGCTGAATATTTTCACCATATATTTCTGACTAAAGGCACATGATTTTGGTTTACACCTACACATCTGGGATTGAGCCGGTTCCTTGTATTTTGCCGTCAAAGTTATGACACCATCGTTTTGACTTTTAGCGAGATTATTAAAAAACGCATGCATGAACAGTTTTGAAACTTTGTATGGTTATTATTAGCGTCAAGAAGGACCGAATACAGTTTTCAGCGAACTTGTGCCTTGTCTAATTTAGGCGCTGCGATGTTTTTTCGGGTTTTCATAAAACCGCGATAACTTGAAAACTATAAATATTTTCTTAAATCTAATTGGGGCACAAAGGGGCACACATTAAGAGCTACTCGTGTATGTTTATTCTACAGGGGCACATGCAATGGTTGTAGAGATATACGATTCATCAAAACGTTACTCCAGCAGGAAATGCAATATCTCGAAAACCTGAAGGGGCACAGATTTTATTTTTGGGGGCACATTTTGGCACACATATAAGCTCTCTGGCCATGCACAATTTTTCTCTCTCCGATCATTCGTTTAGAATTTTCCTGCTAGAAAAACGTTACCCCAGCAAGAATCGTTTTTTCCGTTTTTTTCCAAAACGACAGGGGGCACACATTTTTTATGTTGGGGCACATTTACAGCAGATAGGGCACACATTATACGTTCTACACCTATAACTCTAGGAGACACTTTCTTGCTGGGGTAACGTACACCCCTGTGACTGTGACATGTTGAGCGTTGACGGATTGTGGTCGAGTCTTAGTTTTGGGGACATGAATTCTTGTCATGAATTATTTTTTTACATTGTAACTAGAAGTTATATTTCATCAACCTAGCACAAGAAGAGAATTAAATACGTATTAAACAAAAAAGAAAACAAATTACTGAATCGATTTTGATGAAATTTCTATTGGACCAATCGGAAAGTGTGTATATCCTTTCAGATGAAAACAAAACAAACATGATTTAGAACATTTTTTGTTAAAAAATAAATAAGTATATAAAGTAATGAAAAAAATCCAAGTACCTACTTGATAAGTGTACAAGTATTTTTAAATAAGTCAAAACAATGCCATTAAATACTTACCACCGCAGATCGTGCCATAAAATTCAACACCCCTACAACCACATAATTGTTATAAAATGCTTAATACGCCACTTTCAACCAACTTAAAAAAAAAGTAAACAAACAGTATCAGTGCAACTGCGTGACTCAACGTAACAGTTGGTAACAGTGTCCTTGGCGTCATAACATAACTGCAACTGTTTACCAATACCAAGAAAAAATCCAAACGCACTTCCCAGTCAATAAACACTTCGTACCTATTATTCATAATAGAGCGACGTTACACGTAACTGTCTCTGTCACACTAACACCGTACGCGTACTAGCTGTCTCACTTTCTCCAAGCTAGACAAAGCGACTCCTTGCGACACGACGTCAGCGGATGCCGCGGGGCCAGAGATATATGCAGCGGTGTGGGGAGGCGAAAAAAGGGAATCTTCTATTAAGTAAGGTGAATGCTCCAACCAGCCCGCAAAATTCAATTTTTTTCTGTTTTTTTTGTTCCTACGCCTTTATGAACTTGTAGGGTTGTATTGGTGATTTTGATGATTATAATTCTGTAACTACATACGTCTTACAGCCGCGAATAATATTTTAATCAACATACAACCTAGCACTGGCCTGCAAATTGCAAAAAACGCAAGAAATTTTGAATTTTGCGGGCTGGTTGGAGCATCCCCCTTAATGATGAAAAACTTAACTGTTAATTTATCTAACCTACGGCTTATCAATAAATATATATATATATATACAGGGTGAATTTTTCAAGTGGGCGTGGATGGCCAAATTCTAAACTATGAGGAATAGCGAAAAGTACTCAAAGGAGTCGCGGGCTCGATTTTGATGAAAACTAAAACAGCATCATTAGATTTTTGAAAAATCAATATTTCTAGCCAGGAATCGAACCTGTTGATTTTGAAAAAAAAAACACACGCTGTATTATTACGCCATTCGATAGTGTCCCTAATAATGATCAAATTCTGGAAAGTAATGACATACGACAAACTAAAGGAAAGAGCTCATTTTTAACAAAATACTTTTTAATTTCTCTTTTGTTACCTACCTCAATGATGACGTAGGTAACATGGATGATGACATCTGCCTAGCCTTTTCCCAACTATGTGGGGGACGGCTTCCAGCCTAACCGGATGCAGCTGAATACTAGTATTTTACACGGAACGACTGCCTATCTGACCTCCACAACCCAGTTACTGGGTAATACGACACCCCTTGGTAAGACTGGTTGTCAGACTTTTGAGCTTCTGATTACCCGTAACGACTGTCAAAGATCCTGGAATGAAAGCCGGGACCAACGGCTTAACGTGCTTTCCGAGGCACGGAGGGCTCTCGGTATGTAAAGATGGTCACCCATCCACAGACCAACTGCGGCAAGCGTAGCTTAACCTGATGGATTGACCTGTGCGGCTGTTATTATTAAGCCGGGCTCGGGTTATGTTACCTATACCTACCTATTAAACCTTAACTGATTAATTGTTCATAATGATGACCATTGTTTTCAATACATAGCTGGATTCGACGTCTCAAGGATTGTGTACTGCATTCAGCATTACAATATTATTGATTCCATTAGAATATTTTCCAAAGATCGTAATAGAAATTTGAATTTAGAACATAATGTTGTGAAGGTAACTGCGGGTGTGTTAGTAAAAATATTGAGCATCATTTCGAACAAGGTACGTAATGTAGGTATGAATACTATAAAATAAGAAGCAGTTTATTAAGATTCAACATTTTTCTTAAGTTTGCCGTATGTCATTACTTCCCAGAATTTGATCCTTATTATGGACACTATCGAATGGTGCAATAATACAGCGTGTGTTTTTTTTTCGAAATCAACAGGTTCGATTCCTGGCTAGAAATATTGAGTTTTCAAAAATCCAATGATGCAGTTTTAGTTTTCATCAAAATCGAGCCCGCGACTCCTTTGAGTACTTTTCGCTATTCCTCATAGTTTAGAATTTGGCCATCCACGCCCACTTGGAAAATTCACCCTGTATACAGGGTGAAATTGAACACATGCAACAAATCGAAATGGGAGATTGTACTCGTCATTGTGAACAACTTTTACTATGGGACCAAACCTGAAATCGCGAAAAAAAATCAGCTGTTCCCTACATTTATGTTCGCATAACTCGCCAAAATGTAGGGAACAGCTGATTTTTTTTCGCGATTTCAGGTTTGGTCCCATAGTAAAAGTTGTTCATAATGACGAGTACAATCTCCCGTTTCGATTTGTCGCATGTGTTCAATTTCACCCTGTATATATATATAAAGACAAGTACGGGCTTTTTATTTATATACAAAAAAGAGCTAAGTACCTCTTTTTAGTAGTAGGTATTCATCACACATTTCATTTTTTTTTTAAACATTGGGACCAATCAAATTTTGGGTCAAAGACCTGGCAAATATCTGGATGTATTTCTTTCGTTCACACATAAATTACTGGATGTATTTAATGAAATTTTGAATCGAAAGATAGCTTACCTTGGAATAGCACTTAGGCTACTATTTATAATGTACTTAATCATGTGTAAGGTCATAGAAACAGCTAGTTGAATATAATCCAATAACAACTTTATTTTATTACTTATTACTTTTCTACGTCAGTGTACTCAGGCACAACACGTGTGAACCGGTTAGTGAGTAAAGTAAAGAAGGTCATCGATATGTATGAATCCGTCGCTTTTTAGTAGTCATTCAAATTTCGTCGGATAACCAGCCGTTGCTTACATATTTTGGTTTTTTGTTTATATTTACTTAATGCGAAACATTTCAAGCTGAATATTTTCACCATATATTTCTGACTAAAGGCACATGATTTTGGTTTACACCTACACATCTAGGATTGAGCCGGTTCCTTGTATTTTGCCGTCAAAGTTATGACACCATCGTTTTGACTTTTAATTAGCGAGATTATTCAAAAACGCATGCATGAACAGTTTTGAAACTTTGTATGGTTATTATTAGCGTCAAGAAGGACCGAATACAGTTTTCAGCGAACTTGTGCCTTGTCTAATTTAGGCGCTGCGATGTTTTTTCGGGTTTTCATAAAACCGCGATAACTTGAAAACTATAAATATTTTCTTAAATCTAATTGGGGCACAAAGGGGCACACATTAAGAGCTACTCGTTTATGTTTATTCTACAGGGGCACATGCAATGGTTGTAGAGATATACGATTCATCAAAACGTTACTCCAGCAGGAAATGCAATATCTCGAAAACCTGAAGGGGCACAGATTTTATTTTTGGGGGCACATTTTGGCACACATATAAGCTCTCTGGCCATGCACAATTTTTCTCTCTCCGATCATTCGTTTAGAATTTTCCTGCTAGAAAAACGTTACCCCAGCAAGAATCGTTTTTTCCGTTTTTTTCCAAAACGACAGGGGGCACACATTTTTTATGTTGGGGCACATTTACAGCAGATAGGGCACACATTATACGTTCTACTCCCATAACTCTAGGAGACACTTTCTTGCTGGGGTAACGTACACGCCTTAACGTTCATAATTGGTTTCACAATAAACTAGAGTTTCGCAATTCGAAAATCGTAAAATGAAGCCAATTGTGATAGAAGTGAAGCCAACTGATCAGAATCATTTGACGATTTGGCGTTCCGCAATTAGGCTGCAGGATGGGTACGTGTATATCAGAACCGCGGGTGTACTTTTCAGATCTGCCTAAATTTATTGCAATTATTTGGTACCTTCTGTGTACCTTTACGTACCTCTCTTGAAAATCTGTGTACCTACACCCGTACAGTGATATTTAAAAAATTAGGTACACCCGCCATCCTGATGTCAGAACCGCGGGTGTACTGCTAACCCATATATGTAGCTAAGTACACTCTATAAGTAGATTTGGTACCTCTTGTGTACCTGCAGAAACAAGTAATAAATAAACAAAATACTGTCAGGTTGCTGCGAAAAGTTAAAAAAACAATTTTCTTTCTATGACGTTGTTATTATTAAAAAAAAAACAATTTCAGTATTAATAACTTAAGTTATTTTTTTTTAAAAACCTATTAGAAAAACAAACAACAGTTTGCCTATTTCAGAATTGTGAAGGATTTATAGAATTAAGATGTTTTTCAGTGTTTTTAGAATCAAAATGAAACAAGAGAGAGTTTTAAAGGATTTTTTAATTAATTTTAATGGTAACTAAATAAGTAATGATTAATATGAATAACACATTGATTCCATGTACATTTAACTCGGCCAAATAGTTTGTTACAAGACTTATATAAATTAATCTTCTTATATTAATGACAGTGACTAACGCGCAAGCGCGGCGTGAAGTGTTCAATTCACTTGATTCACGACATAAAATGTCGTGAATCGGGTGAAGTGAACACTTCACGCGATCCACATCAAAGCTCGCGCCTCAGGCTGTATTGACTAGTCAGTCTAGGAAAAAAAGAAAAAAAAAACAACATTGAGTTTCTGGCTAAGTTTCTGTTTTGCTATTTTATTGTAAAACCCCACAAAATATTAATGTTTTGACCACTAAAATAACTACTAACTTTGAAATTATATAAAATGATCAATAGAATTAGCATAAAAATTATTATTAAAATCTCGATTATGATTGTAAATGTATGCTTGGTCAATCCCTAGTATCAGGTGGGATGACACTGATAGTTCACTCCACGCTCACTTCACCTAAGTTTTCACGGTGAGACGGTTACAGAATCGCACGGCAGCATTAGAAAATAGTGAGAAACGATAAACCAAGTATGTCAACAATAAAATTGTATGCATCAATTATCTATTATCTATACGTAAATACTGGTATGTATCTATTTCGGTCTTGGAACTGAATGGAAATAATTTCATATTTTATTATTATTGATATAAAGGAAACAGAGGCAACAAGGAATAATGACTGCGTCCTTGCACCAGAGTTATACAAATGCAACCAAAAAAAAATTGTTTTGACTGCCTCGGTGGTTCAGTGGTCGTAATACGACTGCTGAACACGATGTTGTGGGTTTGATCCCCACAGAGAACAACAATTTGCGGATCACACAAAGTATTGTCCTGAGTCTGTGTATAATTTGTGTCCGTTAATTTCATGTTTTGATTCCCGGTATGGGCACACAATCACACTCACACTAATATTATAAAGGCGAAAGGTTGTGAACCGCGGGGCGCAGCTAGTAGTGACTCAATGTTATGCGGAGGTTCTGGATTCGGGATTCCTGGTATGGCCACAATACATGCTTAACGTGGTGGTTCTGGGTTCGATTACCGAAGATTGTTATTTATTCTCTGACGTCGTTACTATATTTTTTTATAAAATAGTAAGAACGTCAAAGAAAGAAAATTGTTTCTTTTTTACTTTTCGCAGCAACCTGACAGTATTTTGTTTATTTATTACTTGTTTCTGCAGGTACACAAGAGGTACCAAATCTACTTATAGAGTGTACTTAGCTACATATATGGGTTAGCAGTACACCCGCGGTTCTGACATCAGGATGGCGGGTGTACCTAATTTTTTAAATATCACTGTACGGGTGTAGGTACACAGATTTTCAAGAGAGGTACGTAAAGGTACACAGAAGGTACCAAATAATTGCAATAAATTTAGGCAGATCTGAAAAGTACACCCGCGGTTCTGATATACATGATGGGTACCTACAGGTGCGTACAAATGGTTTAATTAGGTAACTATTTATTTACTTTTAGATAAATATGTGACGTAGAGAGTTATCAGAGAGTAGGAAGTGACGTTATTGCCGAGTTTATTACAAACATAATGTTTCGAAAGTTTGATACATAGTAGATTTAAAAAATTATTAATAACTCCATACCGATATTGGTTCATGGCCTGATGACGTCACTTGCCTTAAATGATTAGGTACCTATGTATGAATATGCACTTTTACCACGATAAGGAACCAAATAAACCAAAGATAACGCACACACGCTCTTCACACACGAGATTGGCGGCCAATTACTCGTGTCAAACAAAGTTAACACCGAACCGAACTAAAAGTGCGTTTCACGTAAAAATTCCAGTAATGTTGGTACCATTGTTTTTCATTGAAGAATGTTTACAAAAAAACATTCCGTACGGCAACTTCGAATGAAGCAACGACAAGCTTTGGGGATTCCTCCCCCGTAATGTTTTATTATCCCGGTCGTTCTGACGTCATAGCAATAGCATAGGATAGATGTATTTTATATGTGTGAGTGTAATAGTTCCGATTGACGAATTGGCTGAGATAGACAATTAGACATCCACTTGCCTCAATTTGATCAATTTGTGAATATTTCTATTAAGTAGGTACCTAAATAATAAAACAAAATTTTACAGAGGTATCAATCATGCTATTTTATTTCAAAACTAAATCTATACTTAAAGGGTATTTTTTCTTTTATTTTTATGGCAATAAAAATACACTTTCTCGTCAAATAAACCTTTGGTCTTTATTGGATTGTGGTACTTACTAACATTTGACTGAGAGTTTAAAGGTTTGCAAATCCTCAATATAATTTATGGCTAACACACTGTGTGTACGTAATACCCATTGAGTTATAATGTACTACGTACGTAATACGTGTTTTACAAAACCATAAATTATAAGTAACACTTTTGTGAGAGACTGTTTCAAAAAACGAACTGTTGTACTACATATTTAAGAAGGTTGGCACAATGTACTGTGAGCCCGCTTTTATGTAGTCATTCGAATTTGTTCGGTTAATCGTGTGATTTCTTTTCCTATCGTTTTTTTCTCATATCTAACTAATTAGAAGGTTTTTTCTGCTGAAACTTTAAGGATAAACAATTTAATAAAGGTACTAATTATTAGTATAATCATAATTACAGTCACTTAATAATAACTCATGTATTGGAGCGTTACATTATATCGTAGCCAGATTTTAATTCAAATGGAATAACTCTCTAAGGAGTTGGAATAGAAACATCGAATTTCACATGATGCTTTGAGTTCATGAAAGGTACAAACCACCATAATTGGTATGTTTCTAGGGTTTCTCATTGAAGCGCGAGGATCGATTTTAGGGTTTTTGAAAAAAAAATTCTAATTTTCCAAAGGTGTAGATTATAGAAAAAATAAAATTGCACAAATTAAGCACAAATTACGACCCACCGTATTAAAAAAAATCGTAGTTGTATGTCATGCCGTTTAAGAGATACAGAAATTTGCTAAAATTTACCCCAGCGGCATCTTGAATAACTCTGAAACCTCAAGACGCACAAATTATATTTTTTGGACACAATTAGGCACAAATTATATCTATCTAAGTAGCTAGTTTGTATTCAGCTACGACCACTGGTAAAAAAACATGCCGCTGCAGTAACGTTACTCCAGCGGAATCTGTTTTTCGTGAATATCTTTGGATCGGCTGGACGCACAAATTATTAATTTCGGGCACAATTACACGAGATGGGGTACTAATTTCTGTAAAGCCGAAATCCTGAAAAGCGACAACATTCCGCTGGAGTAACGCACACTTCTTTTTTTAAGTCGGTTGTTTTTTTTTTTTTTGAAAAAGAGTTTCATAATGAAAGTACAACATTATAACACTCGTTTGGATGATATTATGGTTACTATAACACTGGTTGTTTCAAAATTGGCAATAAGCTCACTGTTTCAGAAACTATAGAGGATTTATAGAATGGGTAATTGGGTATAGAGTTTTCTTATGTTTGAGAAATGGCAACACTGTCTAACCGTCAATTTGGTAGGGGAAGGTTTAGCATACAATACACTGACCTCATAATAGAGGTCAGTGATACAATATAACAGCACAGAGTACTTTTTAATAGACTGGTATATAAATAAGAGCACTTGGCCGAGAGAGCGCTAGGAGTATAGGTACATAATATGTGTTCTAAGGAGAGAGGTCTCTGGTGTGAAGTACCTAACTGTGGTGAACTGGGGACTACGTATTCTGTGAACCAGTGAAGAGAAAAATAAAGTATCAGTATCTACATTCAGTGAGTTTTATTACCTGTAAATCTTTATTGACTTCTTCCGTGGTAAAATTTTTCAAACACAGATATATTATCCATACTAATATTATAAATTCGAGAGTAACCCTGTCTGTATGTTACCTTTTCACACCTAAACCACTGAACCGATTTAGATGAAATTTGGTATAGATATACCTAGTTCGAGTCCCGGGAAAGGACATAGGATAGTTTTTATCCTGATATTCCTACGGGATCGAAACTTATGCGGGTGAAACCGCGGGGCGCAGCTAGTGTAGGTACTTATAAACGCGCTAACTTGGATTTTTTTATTTTGGCCAAAAGTCTATAATCAACCGCAAACAAATGAGTTCTATTATTTAGAAACAAAAGATAGGTAATCATCAGTTTATTTATTTTTTATGTATCAGATATTCTAGCTTTACCAGCTAGTATTTTACTTTTTATACTTCCAAAGAGCTTGCATTCTCATTTTTTATTGACCGCCCCCGTAGATAACTTTTTATCCGATCAGACAAAATAAAAAAACATGCATTACCCTCCACTTGGCTACACCGCAGTCGGTTAAAAATACTACCATTCTTGTAATTATATATTGCGCCATCTATGTGCTTGTATGGTTTTAAAACTACATTGAACAATGTTCGCACTAGTCAATATAAGCACCCATAGATGTCGCTAGCGACATAAAATAATAGGATTTCAAATTATTTCAAGTTCAAAAAACATACATATACACCGATACACCACCACTAAACCAAGCAAATAATAATAATGATAATTTCAAGCAGCTATTGTTGTTTGGTAGTAAAGTTGGTTACTTGAAAACCTGCACTGTAGGTAGTAGGTACCTGACTACTTGTTTACTCACACACTTCACTTATTATTTCGGCGAAATCATAGAAACAAAAGCGTAGCACAAATATGAGTAGGTTTGTTTACAAGTACAACTTATGGAAACTTTGCAGTTTGCCGCTGCGCCGCGCCGCGCCGATCCAACAATCGTTCAATTCAACCAATGAGACCCCCGCATTCCCGCTCTAGTTGTCTCGGAAGGAACACGTTCTCCTAACTCCTAATTCAAAATTACGGAAAATTAAATTTGGAACAATGAGTTTCGGTCAGAATAATTATTACAGTGATTATGGTAGTGGCAGTTCATCGAATTCGGTAAGTTGTTTTTGGCAATTAACGTGAGATTTTGCGAAACAAAAAGTCAAAAACTATGTTTGCACTATTAAATCGGGAACAAGTACGGACTTGTTTTGTCTTTTGCAAATTCTGGATGTTTTTATTTTTATTTTAAAAAGTCGTGTGGTTTTATCCTATATAAAATGCGTTGTTGATATAACATATTACTTACCCATAACTTGTGGGTAGAAGAAAATTTAATTTTTGGTCGTGAACTTATTTTCTTCTAGGTATTTTTCGGGCGATAGAATATTGATAGGTATTAGATGATAGTGTGATGGTAATTACTGTCATATGTTGATCTATGATTACTGTATAAACAAGGTACGTAGGTGGGTAGGCCATACTGTAGGAACCTTCTACGATAAACAACAAAATCGTTGCGCGTCTTCGGCGCATGATTTATGTAAACCATAGACTACTATTTTAAACTCGTTTCAATTCATAATCAATATTTTAGTGTAGGTAAGTCCTTACCTACAATAGATATTTCATAATTTAATTTACTTAGTAATATTGACAAATTAATTAAGTAGGTAGTATTTCTGTATTTGATACCTAGCGACGCGACGGACGTTAGCAACCACAGAACATAAATACCCTTAGCAACAAACAGGTAGTTACTTAATTGTTTGTAAGCTGTTTGTAGATAGGTACCTACCTACTTAAAAAAAAAACCTTGGCTTGGCCACAGGCTTGGCGGTGTCCGTTTTCTTTTACAAAGGATTTATTTATTGGACTTACTGCTATGTTTATAAACTTTTTTTTATCAAGCAGAGGTCGCAGTTGTACAGTCAACAAAAGAGATAAGTATGCAGGATCGTCGGATATACTTAGTTAAAGTTTAGTAAGAAACCGATGGATGTTTTCGACTGAAATTTAATTTGATAAATGAGCTTTTGGTTTTTCTATAATGAAATTAAATTTTATTCGAGAGCATCCATCGGTTTCTTACTAAACTTCAACTACTTACCTATATCCGAAGATCCTGCATAGTTCCCTTTTGTTGACTGTAAATTCGATTCAGTATTCATGTAGTACCTACGCACGACGAAATAGGTATCAAGCTAAGTAGCTAGCTATAAGTTTCCAGTAATTATAGGTATTGTAACTATTGTAAGCCGACTTCTCATTGTACAAAACGCTTATACCTACAATGCGAGCTCAGCTAAAACTGGAAATGAAGACTTGATATTATTGTCGTCGTGTGTACCTACCACAGTATTTTGTGGTAGGTACAGTCAACCGCATGTCAATCGCAACAGTTTGACATTAGGTACAAGCGCGGACGAAAGCGGACGGTTTTCTCAATTAAAGTGTTCTACTGAAATGTTTCACTGTAGGTACCTAGTTTTTTACCTATTGACTGGTCATACACCTACCTACAACACGGGTTGACGTTTGCTTTCTCCAGGGGCGTGAGCAGAGGTGTTTAAAATTCACCCACGTTTCGCCAGTTATGTCCTACTTAGACCTACACGATATGAAACTGAAACGATTTACCCACAGTCTTTTGGCCCATGAACCGTTGGTCAATATTATCTTTAACCCATGAACGTTTCATCCAAAGAACTTTTCACCCATGAAGGTTTCGCCAACATAACTCTACGTCAGTGAATGCTTAACCAACAGAACGTGTTGACCAATAACTTTTCACACCCATATTGTATACACATACCTACCACACGAAATTTATACCGCCTATTGGCTATTAGGCATTAATCCATACTCCGAGCTTAAACATCCAAATTGAGAACAATAATAACAATGCTCGACCTGGGGAGCGAACCCGGGTTTCACATTCAGGGTGATTTTCAAAATTTTTGTACAGTTACAAAAATGAAACAAAAACGAATAAGTACCGTTACAAAAATGAACTGTCACAAAAAAATAACAAAAAGGAAATATTAGGGCTATTTCACAGAAGATAATCAAAACAACGAAATCGCTTTTTAATCATTTATTTTTTTGAATATCTTATTACTTATATTATTTTTTAAATATTAAAAAAAAACAATGTGTAATTAAAATGAATTAACGAAGCATTGTCCGTCATTATTACAATATAAACATAATAATAACATTCTGTATGAAATCGGCTTTACTTCATTATTGTTACATCATTTATGTTACGCAACAAAAAAACGTAACAAATCGTTATAAAAATGAAATCAACCATGAGTTGAATTATTACAACCTTAAACTTTGGAGGTTAGAAAGAATATTAGTGAATTTATAATCCAGATTCTTTTTAGTACATGGTTAAAATTATTCCTTTTTACGCAAAATTAATAGGAGACCTTACCGTTGTTGTTATAGCTGAACAACCAAAATGAAAGATTTATTGTTGAAAAAACACTGCACAGGAACAAACACACTTTTCTTGATGGGGGCACCCGCTGTCAAAATGGTGGATAGACTTTCTGTTGTCATCTGATTGGACGATTTTAAATGGAGAGTGTTGCCAGTTGAAAACCCCGAATATCTACTTATATTGGTGTTACAAAAAGGAATAACAAAAATGAACGAAATGGAAGACACAAATTGAAACTTATTTATTATTATTTTGCATTAGGTTATTTATTAATCTTTTATATAATTTACATCACAATTAGAGTCATAAAGATATTGTGCAATTAAAACATGTAAATATGTGAGTAGTTTCTTCTTTATGTTATTTTTTGTAACGCACTTCTGCTTAAGGACACTAGGTTGCTATATGAAAATATTATGAGACTGAAGAAGTAAATAAGTATCTTTTTTTTCTTAATTACCTTTTATTATGATCTGAAATGTTAAAAACCATCTGGAAAAATGTTGCTCTAAGATAATAATACCAGTTTGATCACTTCATTGCATGTTTTTTGGATAATATTCACTTGGACGTTTTAATACAACAAAATGTACAGAAATTTTGAAAATCACCCTTCAACAGTCGGTGGCAGTCAACATCACAGAACATATAAATTTATCTGTTCTGTGGTTGACATGCAATAATATTACCTGAGACTAGTTGTGCCCGCGACTTCGTTCGCGTGCATGTCGGTAAGGGTTTAATCAGACGGACTGCATTTTAGCTGCAATATCGCAGTTTAGACGCAGTTGATTTAACTGCTTCGAAACCTAGTTATGTCAACTGCATCCAAACTGCGATGTTGCAGCTGGCATGCAGTTAAAATGCAGTCCGTCTGAATTTTTTTTTGCGCAGAATCCTAATTCTCTTACTAAAACAAAAGTAGCATAGTACCTAAATAGTTACGGGTACGGTGGTACGGCGTAACACCGTACTTTACCAAACGGGCGTCAACACTATACATAATTATAGCGTTCTTGGATCGCGACGCTAAGGGTCTTCCCACATTTATCGACGCGGAATCAAAAAAGCCTTTATGTCTACGTAATAAGGGTGTTACTAATACCATTCTCATCGGCTCGGCTCGGACGACGCCGATCGACGGCGAAACGAGCCGTTTGCCTATTAGCTCGGCGATAAGTCGAGTAGTTTGGTGATACGCATCGGCTTAAGCCGATTCCGCGTCGATAAATGTGGGGACACCCTAATACGACACGGAGGTAAGGTACGGACAAAAGAACATAATATATCTGGACACACCCTCCCTTACTTAGCTTAGATTATAATTTATTTATTTAGTATTTCAAGTACACAAATATACAGAGGCGGACTCGTCAACTCAAATTAGGTAGGTACTTATTATATTAATTTATATAAGTAGGTATTTATCTTATTTACTCTATTGCAGCCAACATCCTGGCCGCCTCAGGATACTTGGTCCTCCTACCAGAGCCAGCGCAGTATGGACAGGCCCGTCGAACAGAAGTCGCTCAGCTATCAAGATCGTGAGTATCTGTCACTTCATGCCCTCTAACTAACTAGTAAGTACCTATCCATAGCCGTCTCCGGTCTCAACGATCAATTTTTACTTTTGTGAGACCGGTTACCTCATAATTTTATGTGGTTAATTGATTATAATGAAAAAACGGAATGTAGGTAAACACCAATTGCGGGACGGACCACGCACAGTGGAGGATTCCGTAATCGGGAAGAATATTTACGCATCATGCTGTCTTTATTTTATCGACCGCAGTAATAAGTTTGTACCTCCTTAAAAAGAAATAAGAAAGAGAACACGTTTAGTTGCGGTAAACATGACGCAGAGAACAAAAAAAAAATAAACAAGTAACAAGCAGCAAGAAGGTAGGTAGGTACTTAAATTAGGTAGGTACTTATTCCATAGTGTTTCTCGAAAGAAACTATGAAAAAAACAAAGTTATTTCTTCGGTTGTAACCTTGTAACCGAAAATGAGAATTATTTTTTTTTCATTCCACGGTTTACATAAATATGGAAATGGGGACTTGGGGAGTGCGCCCTTTATTGAAGTGAAAACTTCTTTAGCGGCGTTGTATACACTTTTTTTGTAATGGGTAAAAAATGTTAAACTCGCGTCAGGACATCGCGTCAGGACACGTGACCTGATCGAAAATTTTTAAGACGGATGGAGAGTAGACAGCCGGCGCGGCGTAGGAGAGGAAGTATCCCCCTCTCTAGTTTCTACGGCGCGGCGAAAATGTATGCCTGCTATTTCGTTTAGGCGGCGCAGGGCGCTTGCGCGAATGTTCGTGTGCGTTTATGTTACAGCGTGCCACGCGCATCCATGGATAGTGACAGCTGATAGCTCGACCGTCTGTGTAGTGGCCACACTGCTGGTGTAAAGTGTTTAAAATATGGAAATTGAACAAAGTGCAATCTATTAATGAAACATATCAAAAATGCACAACGTTGATATTCAAGTTTTCACTTCTGCCGGCACTCCCGGAGTGCAAGTAGTGCAACCCGTCTTTTTTTTATCGTAATTCCACTACGTACCGTACACCACATTGCTTAGCGGTGCACGGAATACATTTTCTTTCCAATTTTCATCGATATAATGCTAATGGCTTCGAGAAAAATGGCTGTGTCACATGACTGACACTCAGAAACCTTCCTTAACGTCTTTCTACACCTTTCAGTGGCAGGTAACTTGACTTATCATCGGCTGCGTTTCAGTATTCGACCGGCAGTAGGCCTTTCGTCTGATGAGACGCTTCTAGGCTATTTAGGCTCATGGTTTCATGTATGTCCACAGTGGCGACGGGGAAGTGCACCCTGGAGGACCTTAGCAGAGACTTCCAGATGAACGGCATAGACTCACCCTACACTCCTATTGAGGATGGGATCTGGAGCAACCGCGCAAGTACGTAGGGATTGAGCCTTATTTATTGTAAACTAGATTTTGCCTGCGGCTTCGCCCGACAGTTCAACCGTTTTTGCGCCAATCTGGAACGTTACTAATGTATTACATATATGTATTGACAACACATAATTAACATAACATCATGCGTGTATTCCCCGAGGAGTAAGGCAGAGGTTTACCTTTAGTACACCCACATTTCGACAGCTATGTTTAAATCCCATATAATAGGTGGGAGCCGCGCCTATTGTCATCAACCGGGCATAAATGCTGATTCCCGGCTGTTACGGAGAAATTCCAGATGGAAAAACCGAATAAGGCAGGCCGCATACGTCCGGTTTCCTAATTCGGTTTCCGTTTTAGGAATATTTCCGTCCGGAAAATGTAAGAACGTATGCGCTTAGAGGCTTTTGTATAAAATGCGTGCATTCAGGGTCTCCGAATCTGAATTCCTGATAAGGAAACCGTACGTATGCGGCCAGCTTTACGCTATCAGGCCCTATTGCTCGGTAGTAGCGTGTCTTATCTTACGGTCTTATTTTATTGTACAACAAACTCAGAATGACAATCCTTTTCATTTTGAAAGTTCGTTAATATCCGTTAATATGTTGTTGGTGTCGAGCAGCCGAAGTTTACAAAGAGATGAAGCCATGGATTATGAAATCCTTTTAAAATAAAGGGGATTGTGAATGCAATTGGGGTGTCGCTTAAGACAGTGTTTCGTCTGCCCTTCCCTTGCCTCTAAATATTATGATCTTTTTCTTATCCGGATCGAGATGTACAGACGCCAGCACATCAAGCTACCAGAAACTGTCAAATTTTCCCAATCTACTTTGAACCTTAGGCTTCAGTGATAAAGTTGAAAATCTATTAAAGAAATTTGACAGATTGTGGTAGCTTGATGTGCTGGCGTCTGTACTGTCCTTTCACAGTTATTTTACCCCAGACAGCATCAAACGAAGACCAACCTTGTTGTGACAAGAATAAAGATCACTGATTTTGACAGTGATGTAATATCAGAGATATAATAAGCTTGAAAGGAATGTAGTAATTTCTTTCTGACTGGTTCCTGTTTCAGATGGTCTGTCCGGCATGGGCCCGGCGGGCGCGTACTGCCGCCAGACGTCGTGGCCGGCGCCCGAGCGCTCCCCCGCGCCGCGCCTGGCGCGCCCGCGCGCGGACTGGGCGCCCTCGGTCTCCGCGCACGAGTTCAACCCGAAAGAGTTCACTAGCTCCACTCCTGTTGAGGCTGTTGAAGGTAAATAACGTAACATATAACATCACGCCAGTAATCCCTGAAGGGTACCTAAGGCAATAATAATAAGGCGTTTTAATCCACCCATACGTGTAACTCACACATCCTCGAATTATAGGCAGAACAGTTACATTGTGCAAGCAAGCAGAAATTTCAATGATTTGATAAGTATATGTGTTACCGGCCAAACCCGATTTCAGGACAAACTAGTTTAGCCTAGGCTAAACTAGTTCCGTCGACATAGGATGCAAGGGCGAGCGAAGGGCACCCCGAGGTTCGGTTTGGTTAGGTTACTTTAAACCCTTTACACAGAAATAGGGGCCCCGCGAAGCGGGGCTCCGTCGACATAAGATCCAAGGGCGAGCGAGGGGCACCCCCTATCGCGTATAGGAAGAACTAGTTTAGCCTAGGCTAAACTAGTTTGTCCTGAAATCGGGTTTGGCCGGTAACATATGCTAGGAATATGATTTTGATCCATTCACAATTAGTGTGAATTCGGCCAGAAGGTGCTTAAGCCTCAAATTTTTCAAGTAGTGGTAGGTTATATTATTTGTTTTTGTTATTTTATTGTTTATGTTACTTCATACTTTAATTTAGGCGGTGTTTTTATTGTTTTTGTGCTCACACTATAAATAACTATTATAAGACTATACGTTAGGATTTATAATTGGCTTTCGGGTGACTGTGGTTTCCTTTTTTGTTTGTTTTTATTAGCTGTAAGTCCTCCATGTACTAAAATAAATAAATAATAGTACACCCACATTTCGCCAGATTATGTTTAAGTCCCATGTAATAGGGTCGAGCCCATAGAAATGTAAAAAACAGGTCGAGCTCATTGCCATCAAACGGGGAAAAGTCCAGACTTCGGGTTGCTACTGATAAATTCCTAATGGGAAAACCCAATAACACTTTGCCCGACCTGCGCGCAGGCGCAGTAGAGCGTGCGAGAACTAGAATTTTTACGACATATGAGTTTTGGGGCAAAAAACCACCATGTGGAGCCCCTGACGCGGCCAAAATGCGTCGCGGCGTAAAATATGGCGCATGGCGGGACGAGATGCAAAGAACAAACGACCGGTGGTCCACATTAGCCTCGGATCGAAATAGCTGGAAGTCATGGGGAGAGGCTTTTGCCGAGCAGTAGTAGATGATGCAGGCTAACAGTAACTAGGTACATAGATAAGCCCATTTCTTTCTGTTTATTTTTCTGTTTATTATTACTTTTTTTTATATAACATGAATTTTTTTTTACTGTGTTTAGTTTAGTATGTGATCTTCCTATAAGTCGCGATAAATACTTTTTCTTTCTTTCTTTTGTTGATGTGTTTAGTTATGGGATCAGGTGTTACTTTGCGGATTCCATGACAAACAAATTTTTTGCAATTGGTTTTTCACCAAAAACACGTTGCAACAAGCTATTGCCATTCAATGGGAAAACCTCGGGAGCCCGTAAAGATATGCACATGCACTCAATATGCAACCGAAACTCGAAACTCGACACGTGTTTCGCCCTTCCACGGGGACTCGTCGACCACTCGGACGGCGCGGCGGCGCGTCAAACATCTCCTGATTCTCATGTACTTTATTTTATTTTTCGAGTTGTTATAGGGTTTGTCGATTGTGCAATGCGGTCTTGTTGTTTGTATAGTAAGTAACCTTTAGTTTTGTAAATCTTCATAGATAGGACCGCGGGCGCAGAAGCCTCGGCGTCGCTGTCTGTGGAGCAGGCGCGTGTGCTCGCCTCGCTGCCCAACACCGTGCTGTTCTCTCTACTGCACGACCTCGAGCAAGCCAGGGGGAACCTGCAAAAACGCTCCAAGAAAGTCGCTAGCGTGAGTATTGTTGTCTTCGAATATATCGTAATTGGAATAGATTGTAAACCAGGGCCGTCCAAAAGCGTGTTTCGTTGACAATATCGTCAAAGTCGCGGGAAACACCTTCCAGAAGCCTGTGTACTTGCAGCAATTTTTTTTTCCTTTATTCTAATCTAGCTTCTGCCTGCGACTTCTTGTTCCCCCGACCCACCCCTCGCATCGCACCGCCTGCCCGCGCTATTACTGTGTTCTTTCTGACTTTTTTTGTTTTTTGCTCGGTTACTGTCTTAGTGAGATGTTAAGTAGCCTAGATAGCCTTCCTCAAGGATTGGGCTATCAAATGCAAAAATATTTTTTCAAATCCAACTAGTAGTTCCAGAGATTAGCACGTTCAAACAAACAAACTCTTCCGCTTTATTCTTAGTATACAGGGTGGCCAAAAAATCGTGGATCAAACGAAATAGGGAGATAAAGGAGATTATTTCCAACAAAAAATCTTTCTACAGCATGGCCATAATTCGATTGCCCTAAAAGGTATAAACATTTTTGTTTTCTTTAAATAAAATACCGAGTTCTTTTAAAATTAGACTACCTAACTATTAAAAAATGTGATATAAAACAAACGGTTTTGTATTACCTATTAGTACTTAACAGTTTAACTAGCAGCATGATAAACTTCAAAATTATTTTGAATGAAGCTAATCTACAGAAAATTTGCATCTTGATATGAAAAAACGATCATAAAACCAGAATTAAGAAACAAAGAGTGATGTGTTACACCTCATTTGAATTGAATCGGCATTAAATCAGCAAGTTTTTTTCTGATACAGGGCCACTTTTCCGTAGTACATTTTTTTTTCACAATGTGCTTTTAAAGTGAGTAATATTTTTTGGTAACGCATTTAAATAAAACAAAAATATTCATAACTTTTAGGGCAATTGAATTATATAACATTTTGAAATATTTAAATCCAACCTATTTCGATCGCAGTAATCATGGAACCGGTCCAAATCCTCCTGTAATAGTTGTGCATCCTCAATGGTTGACAGTTGGCTCAGAATTTTCATGTCATCTGCGTATAATAAAATTTTTGAATTTAGGAAACGAGTCATTTACAAAAATATTGAATAAAAGAGGTCCTAATAACGATCCTTGGGGAACCCCAGACGGAATGTACATCGCTCCAAAGGTACAACCATTGAAGACTAGTCGCGTCTATTTTCAACATATGATACAAACCATCTGTACAAGCTACTCCTCACACCAATCCCTAGCAATTTGCGCATTAGAAGCGCATGATCTATTCGATCAAAAAATTTGCTGAAGTCAGTGTATATAACGTCGACCTGAGACCTCCTGGACTTATGCTCTGAAAGATAGTCACTATAGAAAGAGCGAACTTTTAAAAATCCATGTTGGTGTTCGGCGAAACTTAATTTAAGTGAAGAAAAAAAAAACCAAGTGTTCTTATGACCACACGACTGAAGTGAAACTTCAAACGTATTTAGCTATGAGAGGAAGAGAGAAAGAAAATGCGCGCGCGCACTGCTTTCTTTTGCTTATATCCCCCACTCATCTCCCGTTCGCCTCGCCCGATCACACTTTTCTTCGTAACGCTTACGTCACGCGTTCGCCAGCTTACTCCCCAAGTCAAGCGTGCGTAAAGAAGTTTCACTTCAAAAAGCCGTACGTGTATGATTTTCTCCATAATTTTAGCGAACACGCAAAGTTTTGTCAAAGATGACGAGATTTTGTGATAACATTGCTGCGATCTCGTTACGTTAAGGATGGATGATGTTTCAAGACCGGGAAGTATGGCAGAAGAAAGTGGGGGCCTATACCCAGCAGTAGCTGATTTCGGGCTGAAATGATGATGATGAATGGCAAACGGCAAACATTCCGATGGCCCCTCTGATGTTAAGTGGTCACCTCTTTGTATGGATAGTCTGCAAGACCAGAGGCATTGCAGCCCCAGTGCTCATTCTTCTCTATACGAAGATACCATTCGGAAGGGTCAACTAGAATCAATTATTTTTTGTTCTTGTAATGTCATGGTTTTGGTAATGGAAATATACTGCTACAGGCATCTTGGCGCTCAAATGACACTGACGGGGCCGCTGTTGGTAAACATGTGTGCAATCGTTTTGTGACGTGCCACGTCTTGAAATGTATTCAAAAACAAGATGATGGCGTTAGTTCCGATTTTGGCCTCTCTCAATTTATGTTCAACTTTAGCAGGAGTGCCGCTTCTGCAAGAACAACGGCGAGCGCGAGTCGTACTACCGCGCGCACGCACTCAAGGACGGCGCCGGCCGCGTCACGTGCCCCGTGCTGCGCGCCTTCGTGTGTCGCCGCTGCGGCGCGCGCGGGGACGCAGCGCACACCAGCAAGTACTGCCCGCTCAGCACCGCGCACGGTACGGACGGTACTCGCCGTCATCTGCCTAACCTTTACCTAATGTTGTTATGGATATGCTGAGGTCGGCGTCTAGTCTAACCGGATGCAGCGGAATACCAGTATTTTAATAGAGCGATACCTATCTGACCTCCACAAACCAGTAACTAAGTAACACGATACCCCTGGCAAGACTGGTTGTGAGAAATTCGGGTTTCTGACTACCCGTAACGCTGTCAAAGATCTATGAATGCTAGCCGTTGCCATCAGCTTAAAGTGCTTTCCGAGGCACAGAAGAGTTGATATGTAATGGATGGTCACCCATCCACGGACCGACCTTGGCAAACGTTGCTTAACCTTGAAGATTATCCGTGCTGTTATTATGTAGCCCAAAACCCGATGCTCAGGGTATAAAACAATAAGTTCGCTAAAAAAACTGCAGTCGTAATAAGTATTCAATGCTGGTTGGTCTAGAATCATGTGCTGGATTCATGGTACCATTTACACTTCGCGCTTCGATGTCGTCCCTTACACCCGGTATGGTATGGCTAAGGGCCTACTAAGGGCTCTTGTCCATGACCGGTTTACCCGGTGCGAAGATGAACCGTTGCTAGCCGACACTAGCATACATATTAATTCTCTTTTCAGAACGTATGAAGTCCACAGCCATGATGCGCAGCGTCCTCATGGCGTCGGGGCGTCGCCGGCCCGCGTCGCTGCCGCCCTCTGTGTCCGCGAGCGAACAATACGTGTCCTTTGGAGAAACAACGCCATCTGTCATCTCTGACACGAACGTGTACAATGCATACGCCCTCACATTACCGCTTGACCCCTTATGGGCAGCTCTCGAACAAAAATTATTGCTGTAATTCAATTATTTCCCGACGCTTTGTTAACAAAAATAAATTAAATTTTATTTTACCAAAGTTATCAAAACGTTCCATTTTAGGTATTTAGTAGTTGATTAGTTTGCGTATAGATGGCGCTGTACTCAATTAAGCGGGAACTTATGAAGATTTATTTTTTGTTTCGTTATAAAATCAAATAGTATTATGGATGTTGACTGATACATTATAAGTGTTTATAGTAAGTTGACTGGTATTTAAATCCTGTTGGTAAATACGGGTATCAATATGTTTTAGAGTTAAGAATATATTAATAATGTTGAAGTTAGTATTCTAATGTTTTTAAGATGATACATAACGTATAAATGTTTATTTGATGATACTGTACGTACCGTGTGCCAACGGCTGAGTAGAAGATATAGTTGATTATTGTGAAAACGAATTAAACAAATCGAAATTTTAAGTATGACAAAACTGTGTCACAGCATATTATGAAAAATAGATTAGCCAACTTTTTAACTTTTACTACAATTTCTTGTCATATCTACATGCGGATATTTAAAGAGTATCTACCTAATTAAAATGAACTTATTCAGCTTCTTAGCATCAATATACATTACTTTAAACACATTCACCTTAATCAATGCTAATGTATTGATAATCAAATGTTATTTAGGTATGAATTTGTAACACTGAACCAATTCGAAACTGCTTTGGCCGTTATCTTGAGTTTTTGAATCCAGAATCGGTCTAGATTTCGCTTAATAAACTTCGTATAAATTACCAGTTATAGTAGCAATTAAAATTAATTTACAGTTATGACAAAAGTAGATCGAATTTGACTGTTCTGTTAAAAAAGTCCGTAATTATGAAGAATTTTTTTGCAAGTACCCATTAATTTAGTAAATTGTCAAAATTATAAATTCAAAAACTGCTAGATCTAACTTACAGCCCAATTTTATTCGTAATAACAATGTGGAATTTTAATGACACGAATAAGTTGTTCATAATTTTTGAATAAATTATTCAACTTATTACCTAAATAATTTATCGAGGCCTTGTTTTGATATTTTTTTATTGGTATTTGCAAAAAAATACTAAATTCGTATCCGCATGTCTAAAATTCATGTAAAAAGAAGAAACATTAATTCATTTGACTCATCAAATAAGTTGACCCTAAATTGTCATAATTATACTAGATATCACTATATGATCTAGAATTTTATTTTGTTGATTATTTTTATAAGATGATTATATTGTTAAACATTTATTGGTGGAGGTGTCTTTTGGGGATAAATAATAAAATAAATCAGACATAAAACATTATTTTTATTCTCCATTCATTGCCATTATCATATACCTATCTTGAATTCTTGATATTTCCTGTTGGTGTGGCGCACGCCACAGGTGCGGTTCGTCGACCCGCCCCCTATGATATTTGAGGGGTGCGCAACTATACAGCTCTACAGCAATAATCAAAAATCATCATCACACATCCGAACATCCGTAGTGATTGCTCGTTCCATCTCTCTATGACTAGAGCCAGGGCCCCAGGGCCCCAGGGCCCTTACCTTATAATACCATCCTCGAGCCTACCGCTGCAGGGCACAGGCCTCTTCAAACAGAGCATTGATGATCACCACGCTTGGCCAACGTGTTTACCATTTCAGACTTGTTAACTACTTGCAGCTCCCCGCGGTTACACCCGCGTAAATGTCGATCCCGTGAGAATATCGGGATAAAAGTATCCTATATGTTAATCCAGGGTGTCAGCTACCTTCACACAAAATTTTATCAAAATTAGTCCAGCCGTTTGAGCGTGAAGAAGTAACAAACATATGAACACACACCCCCTCACACACTCACAAACTCGCCTTTATACCTAATATTAGTGTGATGTGATGTGATTAGTGTGATAAGTCCAGAGGGAACAATTCTCGTAATTTTAAAAACGTTCACAGTCTGATCTCAGTCTCAATCTTTAAATACTTCTAATTTCCCCTATATTTTTTAAACGTTTTTGACATTGATTGTCCGCTGAGATGAGATTGCGACAAGATTTTGAACGTTTTTAATTACGGGAATTACCCTTCAGGATGTTTTCCTTCACCGATGTCGATAATGTCCATGATAAACTCGGAAAAGTATCACATCACACTAATATAAAGGCGAAAGTTCGTGAGTGTGTGTGTGTGTGTTTATGTGTGTTACTTCTTCACGCTAAAACGACTAGACCAATTTTGATAAAATTATGTATGAAGGTAGCTGACGCCCTGGATTAACATATAGCCTACTACTACTGTATAATATAATACGAATTGAAACAGTTACATTGGAACTTACCCGGATTTGAACCCACAAGCTCGTGCATGAGAACTATGCCTGTCACTGTAGGTACCTGAGCAGGAAACCTAGTTGTAAAGATTCCTCATACCTACGCCTCTCGAAGAACCAGATCCTCGACTGGCGATGTTGCTTCTTATTGTAGTTCCTGAGTGATTGAACAGGACCGCCCACGCAAGCGCTGGCAATTGACTTACCTATCTACTACAAAACATAATGTTTTACAAGTAAGTAGTTTGATTTGCTTGGTAGTTGGTGTTTTGAATAAAATATAGCTGAGATAGGAACCTATTTGATACGTAGCCCGAATTTTACTCGAGTCCTATAATTATACATATGAAGTATATGTCAACCGCTCTACAAAGTTCTTTGTCGACTTCCACGCGCACGGAGTTGCGGGAATAGCTAGGTTAAAACAGCACTAAGCTTCCATTAATAAAATTAATAAGATGCGGCGCGTTTTTAAACCAATCGCGGTTTTCTGCTTCCCCATGAATAAACAACAGCCAACAGCACTATCTCGGTACTTCTATAGTATTTGTGTTAGGTATAGGTACGTAATTGTAAACAATTATACCCAAGTAACACTTGAAAAGATAGTAAAAGTTGTGCAAAGTGTGTCAAACATCGCGCCTGCGCTCGCTGACCGACGAAAAATAAACATTACTTATTATTGCAACTCAAAAAAAGTCGCACGATACTTCGGCTTGCTAGCTGAGCGTACTCCTAAACCTATAAAATACGACAGACCATTTAGAACCTTATTTAGCAAATGCCAAAGTGTAATTCCAAGCGACTGAGATCAAATGAAGCGGTTTAAAAATCATACGAATTTGAACTCACGCGCCGAAAAGCCGCGTACCGTTTTGAATTCATTGATCATTCGTCTTCAACGCTTTAATCGACCTTAAAATCAAAATAACAAGTCATACTTTCCTTTAAACAGAAAACGCCGCGGCAAACGTAACTTTAACACGTCACATGAAGGTATAATTTTCTTTGAAAAGCAGTGTCCAAAATATCTAGGTTCCAATCCGGTTGATTTGGGAATGTGTGTCGCGGAAGTGGGCTGCGAAGAGTAGAGGGCAGGTGAAAGGGGTGGAGGGGGGAGGGGGGGAGAACATGCTGAGATTATGCACATCTGTATAATGGTCGCTGGCTGTTAAAATTGGCACACTTTGACCACTGAGCGTGAGCCTTTTCTAGGCTATATGGAATGTTTATTCAATTGGAAGATCTAGGATTGAAGACTAGGTACATGTATGGATGAATAGGATTCTAGGTTATTGTGATGTTCAAGTTTAATTGATTTTGAATTAACTGCAGTCTTCATTTTCCTGCTTTTCACCCCGTCTCCAATCAATCATAGTCATCCATTTTGATTGTGCGGTAGACGAAAAACTTTGTAACGACCTCAAAATATTTATCTCTTTGACTTACTTTTTATCCAGCAAATGACATAAAATATTACTTACTTGGATTATTATTTTTTTGACTACGTACTATAATATTCCTTTGAAGTACCTAAACATAATTATATTATACTTACATAATTATTATTATGAGTATAGTAAAGTATAGGCACAGAATAAACTAATAGTACCTACTATACAGGGTGAAATTGAAAACATGCGACAAATCGAAATGGGAGATTGTACTCATCATTATGAACAACTTTTACTATGGGAGCAAACCTGAAATCGTGAAAAAAAATCTGCTGTTCCCTACATTTATGTTCGAGTAACTCGTCAAAATGTAGGGAACAGCTCATTTTTTTTTCTCGATTTCAGGTATGGTCCCTTAGTAAAAGTTGTTCATAATGATGAGTACAATCTCCCATTTCGATTTGTCGCATGTGTTCAATTTCAACCTGTATGTATAGGTAATAGAATATGTATAGTAGTATATAGGTAAGGTAGTCCCATGCCTTTTGTTTTGAGAGTCCTGCTGCCCGCCTGTTTGTTCCTCCGTCGCCGGACCGTAGGGACTTTATACAGGCTGAATTTTCCAAGTGGGCGTGGATGGCCAAATTCTAAACTATGAGGAATAGCGAAAAGTACTGAAAGGAGTCGCGGGCTCGATTTTGATGAAAACTAAAACTTCATTACATTTTACCTTTAAGTATTCTGTGATTTTACTTAAGTTTGCCGTATGTCATTACTTCCCAGAATTTGATCCTTATTAGCGACACTATCGAATAGTGTAATAATACAGTGTGTTTTCTTTTTTCAAAATCAACAGGTTCGATTCCTGGCCAGAAATATTGATTTATCAAAAATCCAATGATGCAGTTTTAGTTTTCATCAAAATCGAGCCCGCGACTCCTTTGAGTACTTTTCGCTATTCCTCATAGTTTCGGATTTGGCCATCCACGCCCACTTGAAAAATTCATCCTGTATATCTACCAGATAGGTAAATGAAAGAATGAATCAGTGTACAATCTTCGTCAGTTTTTTGAAGTGAAAACTTCTTTAGCGGCGTTGCACACTTTTTGTAATGGGTAAAAAATGTTAAACTCGCGTCAGGGTATCGCGTCAGGACACGTGACCGTCAGGAGAGATTCCCCCCCCCCCCCCTCTCTTTCTACGGCGGCGCCAACCGAAGTGAACCAAGTTTAATGACACACGACAATGGATGGATGGATGGATGGATGGATGGATGGAAGTGGAAGTGGAAGTGGAAGTCGAAGTGGAAGTGGAAGTAGAAGTCGAAGTGGAAGTCGAAGTGGAAGTCGAAGTGGAAGTCGAAGTCGAAGTCGAAGTAGAAGTCGAAGTGGAAGTCGAAGTGGAAGTCGAAGTCGAAGTCGAAGTGGAAGTGGAAGAGGACACACTGCTGTGTATTCGTAACATTCGTGTAGATATATAAAGTGTTTAAAATATGGAAATTGAACAAAGTGCATCTATTAATGAAAAAAGGGACGCAGAAATAGTGAAAAAAAATGAGTTATATTAATTCAATTAATAATTGATTTATTTCAACGTTAATATTCAAGTTTTCACTTCTGCCGGCACTCCCGGAGTGCAACCCGTCTTTTTTTAGGGTTCCGTACCTCAAAAGGAAAAAACGGAACCCTTATAGGATCACTTTGTTGTCCGTCTGTCCGTCCGTCCGTCCGTCTGTCAAGACCCTTTTTCTCAGGAACGCGTGGAGGTATGAAGCTGAAATTTATATCAATTACTCAGGTCTACTGTCCCTTGAAGCTGTGAAAAAATCAAACTTCTAAGCCAACGCAATCAAAAGATACAGCCGTTTATGCCGCAAATTTTCGACACTTGCAAGGGAATCAAAACCTACAGGGTGCTTCCCGTGAACTCAGAATCTTGAAATTTGGTACGAAGCAACGTCTTATAGCATAGATAAAGGAAAAATTACGAAAACCATAAATTTTTAGTTACATCACATAATATATATTTTTTTAATAATTTTAAAGTTACTACCCATTTCCTCATAAACGCGTAGAGGTATTAAATTGAAATTCATACCAAATACTCAGGTCTATAATACCTTTAAGCTGTAACAAAATCAAACTTCTATGTCAACGCAATTAAAAGAAACAGCAATTTAAGCTGCATATTTTGAAACTCGCAAGTACTCGCAAGGGAATCAAAACCTAAAGGGTACTTCCAGTCGATCTAGAATCTTGAAATTTGGCATGAAGCAACGTTTTATAGCACACATAAAGGAAAAATTCCGAAAACCTTAAATTTTTAGTTACATTACAAAATATATATTTTTTAATAAATATAAACTTATTACTTTTTTCCTCATGAACGCGTAGAGCTATCAAGTTGAAATTCATATCAAATGCTTAGATCTAATTGCCTTTAACCCGTGAAAAAAAAAATTCTAAGTCAACGCAAAAGTACAACCATTGATACCGATTGTCGTAATGAACGAACTTTGTAAACCTTGCAGGTTTGTACGGAACCCTCGGTGCGCGAGTCCGACTCGCACTTGGCCGATTTTTTATTTAATTCTTTTCTTTATCAAGTATTAAGTACTTACTTCATAAAGAAAATAATTAACCTTAAGAATTAAGTACCTCTTGAAGCTACGGAACTGAGCAGAACTTTGTATAGAAAATTATAATAATATAATTACTTGATAACAAAGATCAAAATACCTACCTATATATCTGACAGACAGTTAACCGCCAGATAAACAGAGATGGTGAATGAAACTAACTACGTGTCTCTTACACTACGCTATCAAAGCATCTTGCCTTACTTTGTCAATAATTATAAAGCAAGAACTCACTTCTGTTCGCCGCCAACCTACAGCCCGCGGCTCATAGTCACCTCATTCTGCCATCGTCGTGGGAAGGCCTGGTACCAGCATTACACCTCGTTGTCCGACTCCGAGACCACAGGAAGCATCGTTGATTAATATCGAGTACTTACATTAAGATTACAGATCTGTTATAATCCGGAGGTGGTTTAATTATAGGTAAAGTAGTACTAATAAGGGCTGGTTTGTTTAACTCGGTTCAAGTTTTGATTCATTCGTGTATTATTGCTATTACAATAATGTTGTATTTAACTGGTGTGTAATATATTAGGCTGAATGATCCTGAAAATAGCTCTAATAACCAAAAATCCGATCTTTTGCAATAGTCCTAGGATTTTTCAAACATCCTACGACATTACGTATTAATGATCATAATAATATATACCTTACTGTTGTCTTGACTAACATACCTACGGATCGGAGTCGTCAAGTTTTCAGGTAAAGTCAGTAGCACCTCTTGCAATTCCAACCATGCCATCGGATCATACGCTGAACTGGAGAGGCCTTAGCTAAGTAAATATAACTAACAGCAGACTGCGGTAGGTATTTATTAACCATCAGAAAAAAGCTCCCTAAAAGTGGAACATAATAATTCTTAAAGAGTAATCAAACATTTGTAAACCGTTCTTGTTTTGATTAATAAACAGTAAAAAAAAATCACACAGACAGACAGCGAATAAAATTGTGAAACATAACACTAAGCTTAATGCTAATTACAACGCATACATATTTATCATTCATAATGAATTGTAAATATTCTAACAGTTCTGTACCTGTGGGTGTGCCTAATTAAACTATTGACCCCAATATTATATTCATTGTTACACTATTTTTGTTTGGAGATGCTCAGACGCAGCTTAAGGTGGGCGGAGTGTATTCAGAGAGACTGACTAAGCTCTGCGTTGCACTTAAGGAGATCATTTCATTACGGTATTTGGATTAGACTTAATGATACAAAACTTTGCTTGCTTGTAAACCGTCATGTCTTACAACCATAAATTCAGAGACCAGTGACAAACACTTACTGGACTTTAAAAGATATCGCTGAACTTTGTTTCTTCTGTATGGTCGGATAGGAAACACCGATCTCGTCTAGTTTTTAAAATATTTTTGACGTGTTAAAGTTTTTGTATAAGCTTTTACAGAAATGAATATCATATATTGACACATTGGGCCGGGTGGTGGATTACGGCCCATTACTTGCCACAGGAAGGAAGCCTAAGTCCCCTGGGTTTCAGCAGTGAGCTGAATATGTGCGTATGTTATGAAGTGGTCTGTGATGTGATTGGCGAATGCTGAGTAGCCCGCGTCCACCATCAAAAACAAAAATTAAAATATTTTATTTTTCTCATCTTATTATTTATTTTTCTCACATATTTTATTTCTACATGGTTGCCTACTTATGAAACGTCAGAAGCGAGGCGCATGGTTCCAATTGGTCGTTTCCTAAGGAGAAATGCCGGCAAAAAAGCCCACGGTTACTAAAAAAAATCAACCGACTTCCAAAAAACAACAATACCTACAATTTGAAAAATAACTTTAATTTCGGAAGTCGGTGTCGTTGGTTCCGCATCGTTTTTTGACACCGACTTCCGAAATGAAAGTTATTTTTCCATAGATTTATAATTATTTTTCACTTTGTTGTGTTTTTCTTGAAGTCGGTTGTTTTTTTTGTAAAAATGTTTTTATTTTTCACTTTTTAGTTGTACTTACCCCACACAAATTCAATTAACACTACGTGCTATGTAAATAACTACCTACTCGAAAAAGTTACACTTGTGCTGAGCCAGTTCTAACCGAGCACCTAACCGAGAAGCTAATTGCTTGCCATTCGGGCCTATATCTTACTGGTAGCCATTTCCAACCATTTTATCATTGTCACCTTTTTAGCGCCTGCAGAATTCTCCAATTCATTTCTCAGTCTTTTTCATGCGAAAATACCTACCTTATACGGTACTTAATAAGCACAATTCTCCGATCATTATTGTTTGTTGATTGCCCCTCTGTACCTATAGTACCTCACCTCCCATTTTCCCAAAGACTAAAACATCCAAAATACGTCCGGCCTTACTCCACAATCCCCACTCAAATCCTAGCTACTTATCCAGCTCGAATTCTGCAAGTCTCGTCTATCTGCGCCTACGCATAGCCCTTCCCCCACCCTCCCCGCCGAGAGAAATGGCGTGACCTTGTTTCTTGACCCACTGCCGACGTCGCTGCCGAGCACCGACGCACACAGGCGCACGCGCATACTCTCACACATACACAAACTTTGGTCGAAGCAAAAAGTCAATGGGGTTTGGTTATTGGGTTATTTTGTGACCTGAAATGTTTTTTGGGAAATAGACCAAGGGTTACTTTGTGTGAAAGATTTAGCTTTTTGACACGACCACGTGGTGCGCTTCAATGCAGGAAGTGGAAGGTCGTTTGAAAATGTTCTTAGGAGCCGCCAAATTTTGATTGGTACTAATGAATTAAGAACCACTAATTCCGACTTACAGCTTGGCTTATGAAGTTCAAAGTTATGACAGCCGCTGTTCTAAGTCTGTCATTCTGTAGTAGGCTCTAATTATTATTGCATAGAAGACTTTGGTTAAATTTAATTACACTGGTAAACACTGTTTTTGTCACGCGAACTTTGTGATGATTTTTGTTCATGTTAGTGTACCCTCATTAACAATATTATAATAGTTTTGTTTCAATCACGTCCGGTTCTTTTGTGACAGCTACATATTCATTTCTGACCTCATATACGTGTCTTTTTTTGAATAACTTAATTTATATACGTTTGTTGCATCGTATACATGCCACAAAGTGTTCTAACAACCCCGACAATTTTTGTTATGTGTGTGGAGAATTAACTTTTACATCTCAGCGTCGAAATTTCACATCACTAATTGAACAGTGCTATTTTGGATTTCCTGTAAGGAATCAAGATAAATCCTGGATTCCAGACTGCTATTAGGTTGGGCTAAACAAGAACCCAGACATATGCCATTTGCTATACCAATGATTTGGATCGAACCAAAGGATCATGTAAGTGATTGTTATTTTAACCCGACTTGCCAATTTTTTCCCATATTATTGTTTGCTGGCCCTAGTACAGTCTGTTATAGCAATTAGCTGACCCCTTAAAAATTAAACGAATTTGAACCTTCTGCTTGTTAGCAGTAAGCTTATCGAACTAGAACAGTTCAACGTCTACGATTAATAAAACAGTTATTCGAATTTGATATTTAACACGCAGTGTTAAGGTAGGTATGATCTTGAATATTGTTCTAACTTGTAATATATTATTGCTAATTTCAACGACAGTCACCATGTTCGTGTGGTCTAGTGGTAGCTGCAGTGAGCTGACAAGAGCGTGGTTGCGAGTTCGAAACCAACATATTTTCTGCTGCGCATTTTGTTTTATAATATTTTTTTTTAAGTTATAAATAATAAATTATAACTTTAGCAACAAAAAAAAAAGGTGAACGAAAATAAAAAAACGATAATGATGGTAAAAACGATTTTATTTTATAAAAAAAAATTATTATAAGAATAACGTAAATGATATAACAGTTACTAATAACGTTGTTACATACTTCACAGAGTTTAATGTAGTGAATCAACATGTTATAATATTTAGAAATATATAGGTATGTATTTCTATTTCATAACAATAACATCACCACATTAAATATCGTTGAACTAAATAAAATAGCATTATACGTTGATGTTTTACCTACTAGGTATACTATATATCAATTTGTTTTGTAAGTATGTAGTTATGTTTAGTTATAAATAAGGTTTAGACAAAGACTTCTCGTCGGTAAATATGACAACATAATCTTCCCAATTAAAATTGAGATATTCTTGGGCAAAGCGGACCCTTGCTTGGCGATGTGCAGCAGTCAGTTAAATTTTACGTGCTGGCTTGTATTGTTTCAGTCCAGCAACATGCAAATGTTTTCTGACCGTCTGAACAGAAACATTATACTGCATTGAGTAGGCAAAAATGGGTGTTCAGTATGCCTTCTAACAATTGCTTGATGATGTTCTGACACAGGAGTAACATTGCAGGTTTTGGTTCAGGACGATCCTTTTGAATATTCCCTGTCTCTTCAAAACGTCTTAGCCACAGTCTGACTGTATTTCTCTGAAACAACACAATAAGCATAATTTTAATAACCCGGTAATCATAATTTTTCGAATAAGTTTGCAAAAATACCTTTAGATAAACCACATTAGACCTATAAATGATCTCATAATGAAACAGTTAATTTTCTATTATTCTATACAGACGTTTTTAAGCCAACTAACGAATTAAGGAAGTATAAAAAAGAATACACTTACCGCTATATTAAGTTTCCTAGCAATCGCTTTAATACCAACATTCTCCTTATGCAAATACAATATTTTGTATTTTAAATAATCACTCAACTGAGACATGACGATTAAACTATCAAAACCGATAATAATAATTAATAAAAAGGCGTGAATTTTCGCAACTTAGTAAGGCAATATAAAAATGTTCGTGCGTATTCACTGCTATTTGTGCATAGAATGTCTTGTTCAATTTATTCTTCTACCCCATATTCCTAAAATCATTTCAATAGCAGTTTTTGTTGAATACGCATATTGACGTCGAACTACCCACTTATTGAAAAAGGTGAAACGTTTATCGTTTATCAACTTAATTGATATGCTTGTTCTTTACAATAATGCAAGAAATACTTAACGAACAATTTATATATTGAAAACAAAATTAAACATGAGACTAGATTTGAACTCGCATCTTGCACGTCTCAGCCTTACGCATGAACCACGACACCAGATTAACTTGAGTAAGATAGATGAAATAAGGTATTAGTAGCAATGACACAAATTATCACAACATTAACCTAACCTTTAAGTCTTGCTGATTAAAAATGAAAATTGCGTAACAAATACCCATACATAGTAAATGATCTAACACCAACATCTTAAAGCTCAAATTTGCGTATCAAAATTATTTATTGTTTCTGTTCATCGAGTAGTGTTAGTCCGATTAACTCATACATATTGAATAACCTTTAATGTTATGAGAGGAGGGTGCAAAATCGAGTAATTTTTAGGGGGGTCAGCTAATTGATATAAGCCAGTGTACATTCAAAATTTGATGTATGTTTTTATGTGACAAAAAAAAACTTAAAATGTTAACCAGTTTTATTTATTACTCTTCCTCTAGAACCAAATGCATTAGCGCAGTTTTTGTTTTTATGCGTTTTTGGGGTTATAAATTGGTCACCCAATATTTAGACATCACACAATTCCACATAAATACTTAACATAGAACTGGTCGGTTGTCACCATCATTCACGACAAAATGGCGAGTTTTTGGAGATTACAGGGTCTGTCCTTTAACCTCCAAAATCTAGCCATATTCTGATCAAGATATACCTACGTCCGTTCTTTTAAAGTCGCCCATTATACTGCCCGCTTCACCCAAAACTACACCATCTATAGCGAACACCATTCAATGCGCCTACGGCTACTAGTACCTATACCTTGATGAATTTATAAGCTTTTTGTTAAAATTGATCGAATATGTGTTTTTTTTTCCTACGCCCTGAATCCGTCTAATGTTAGTTAGTGTTATTGAGTTTTTCGGTTTCCATTAGTGGTTACCTACCACACGTGACTTAAGTATAGGTAACCGATGAAATGTGTGTGAAGTAAGTTGGTACTGTAGTCACCCTTTCCTACAACTTCGGGGATACATTTATAGGAGAGATGTGTTATATTATGTTTATCATTTTTGAAGAGATTTTTTACTTTTTAAAATCATTATTTTTACTACTGCCTTTCTTGTTAATAAATACAAAACCAAACTAAACTAAAGTTAAACTACTACCCATTGCGAAATTACTCTAATGATAAGAACCTATCTTGTAACACCTAATAGCCTTAAAAACACCGGATGTATGACGCAACGTGAGTTGTTTTTATTTTTTTCTTCTAATTGATAAATTAATATTACATTTGTGAATGGCACTACCTTCTCTGACAATTCCTGAAAATAATGAATTGATGATAATGGTTGGTGGTTGGTTCATTGATGGTTTTATATCTTACCAATCTACGTACTTAGGTACAATAAGTAGGTAACAATAATAAAAAGGAACGTTATTTTATTAAAAGTATTATGATAGGTAAAATTCATGTAACTAGTTTAAACTTTCATCAATGTACATAGCACTTAAAAAAAAACAATGACATCGTCCACACCGCACCCTGTGTGTACCTCCCTAACCGGACACAACGTACACTTCAGCCCAATTCCTAACGTAATTAAAGCAGAGGTAGTGCCGTCCTGTGCCGACAAAGGGCGAACACACTGCAATACCAATGACTTGACCATCTGTGAGCCATTCAGCGGTTCATTGCGATTCGCAGTCGATGCAGCTTGACGTGTTAACTAGACAAGTAGACACACACACACACCTAGCAGGGGTGGTAAACCTAGAGTAAGAGTGTCGTCAGAAGTTTATAATACAAAAATATAATATTATCCATCAATCAAAGTCAAATCATTTCTTTCAAATAGGCACATTGAAGGCACTTTTGAACGTCAAAAATCGATACTTACACTAGAATAGACTACTTACATAAAAGTATTCAGTTCCGACCATAACAAAACAAAATTTCAGAAGCATTCTCATAACTGAAGATTGATTTTGTAGCTACTAGTTCTTCCGCGCTTTTAACATGCCCAGTATCTATGATGGAGTGCGAAAAGACCAAAAACGAGTTGATGGTGTTCATACAACAGATATTCGCTATCCCTGATCTAGGAAATCTTGCGCACGTGTGTGTGTGTGTGTCTGCGCGACGTGTGTCAAGAAAGCTGCCTGTGTGAATGACTGAGACATTACAGCTTAATAACAGATCAGCTATGAGAAGGCGAACGGGGGCTGACAATTTGTCAGCTATATAATTTGCAGTTTTTGTTTAATTATAACATGGAGTATTAATGAAATGAGTGTTACCTATAACGGTTGTTACAGTTACCTGGTAGCTGATACATATTTCTTATCTTCTATAATATAATTTATGATGTCATAACATTATAACATCACGCCCATAAAGGGGTTTCCATTAGTGTTTGTTATACCCACAACTCTTCAAGTCATCATAGATCCCATGTAATAGGAGCTAGCCCATAACCATTACCTGGACCCATAGCATCTGCTTTTGAGAACTTCCTATTAAAATGACTTAAAAAAAACTGCCAAGTGCCAGCCCGTGAATCTAACTCATTCCTCACTTTGCATTTGAGCTCGTCACCACTAGACGATGAGGAGTTATTCTATGGTCTTTAAAGAATAACTGAAACGTTTTATAACCAACACATGGTGTACGTCCCACTTGTTTTGGCCACTGCGCCCACTGCTGGACAAACGTCTCATTCCATTCTTTCCATTTTCGCGGCTGGTGGCCGTTATAGTCCATTCTTCAACCGTCTTTTTTCTGTAAGACCTACAGAACATTTAACCAGGGCTAGGTATCTCTGTTTGTTTGTCTTTTCTAGCCATTTTTTATTTAATTTCTCTATAAACTTATTTGTCTATGTTTTATAGAAAATTTCCATTCTTGCTCGCTATACATTTCCCAGATTATACCTAAGTATACATTACGCCAATAGATAAGAGCTAGTCTCATTATTTTCTTACTCTGTGGAAAGGAAAGTTAAGTATAGCATAAAATATCATAAGCTTAGTGCAGGCTGTCTCATTATTGTGTAGGCTCAATCAGGCCTAAACACTGCGACTATGTTAGTGGAATCGTTGCTATCTTAAGATAGTATACACTGTGCCCGTGGCTGATTTATTTGTAGCGGATTAGATAGCTGGAATGATTTCTTTATGATTTATCATGAGTAAGATTACTTAATTAGTTTTTTGCTCTTGATCTTGGGATTCTTACCTTGAGTAATAATGATACCAATCTGAAATATTGTCCCACTGCTTTATAAAGACATATACTGAAAGGATAAGCAGTACTGCACATATAATGTTCAGTTAACCTATTATTATTGTCGTTTTGTTATTTTTTGTCTGGAAGGGGGATTAGTTTAAGTTGGTTAGTAAAATATACACACGAGTGAAGAGTAATATAATAACATAGTGTTAATACTCTTTAGTCGTTAATATTGAACATAGGTACTTTAACCGCACTATCAAGCGAATACTTACAAGAAAATAAGTGTTTTAAATGCATCAACAATAAAACAAATCTTAAAAAGTCTATATTTAGTATTCGCGAAGGTTGATCACCGTTGCAGGTACCGTTGTAGTGTGACCATGTAACCTTGTAGGTGATTATTTTGGGTAACATCGTCATCGGTGATGTCAGTTCGGTTCTAAAGTAAAAATAGCGGTGTTTTTTTGTAAAGCTATTGATGAGTTTTCCAGGTCAAACTGGATTGATAGCAAATCTAGTTCATTTTGAAATGTTTTTAATGCTCGTGTTTCACAAATATTTTACCAGTTGAGATAAGTGATGGTACACGTTTCCCTCCTTCGACTCCTTCGTCATCATCAACATAGGCTGATCAGACCTATGCCAAGTAAGTCTCTCCTTTCGCACGCCATTTTTGTCGGTTATTCTTATCAAGTTGCTGCAAGCCACAATCCCCCCTCCTCCAATACCTTCTCTGTTTACCCACAGTGTGCCCAAGGCTATTTCTACTGCCTTATATCCTAGCTAGAGTGATGAAAGATTTGGTACATAAACTCAATGTTGCAGCCAAGGTCCCTTTGATCAGATTCACGAAATGTAAAGAAATTCCATCACCTAAACAAAAAAATAATATTCTATCATCAGATAAATTTAATATAGAATTTAGAAATGGATCATCAGTTCCAATAAATGATATCAGTTGTTAATAAACTGTTGGTTACTTGATTGCTATGCTAGTGGTTCGTGGGAACTTCCATTCTTTAACTTTTTATCGATATAAACGCGTTGCTTTTTAACGCGTAAGTAACGACTGAGTGTTCTTTCACCAAGATTGGTTGCAATTAATTTAGTAACACTATACATTTTTATATCAATTTTTTATTGCTTTTACAATGTAGGTCTTTGTTAGTGACTGGTCAGAAATGAGATTGTTGGATCGTCTATAAACATTCAAAAACTGTTTTCGGTTAAAGAGAACATTGCCATAATCACAACTCTTTTTAAAGATTTAAAAGAATACATGTGGATATGAATGGCCATCTTCTTTAACACATCCAAAGATGGGATGGTAGCTGTAAGCTGATAACGTTTATCAATAACGTGGCGTTTTTAAGATGTATGAACGTGGATAAAATGGAATAGTATGTAAGGAATGCAGCCTGTCATGTCGCTCTGTGCTTTGTGCCATCTCCATGGGAAAACACTCGTCTATGTGGTTGCGGTGTAGGTACATCGTCTAGTAACTAAGGAGTTATTCGGACGTGATTTGCATCAACATGCCTACTGCTAAGTGTGCCGCGTCGAGAGTGAACACGGGTACTGTTATTCGACGGCCCGACTTTTACTTTTGTAGCCCCCCCCCCCTGCCCTTCACCCCTCCTCGTGTGGGAGATACAAGAAAATGCTTTAGGCACGCTGTATGTAAACATAGTTTGACTTTGACTTTGAAAAATGGTGGCATTGATAGTTGGATCTGTGTTTATTTAGCATGCCCATAATATTTGTGAAGCTTTTTCCTGTATGTCTAATGTTAATACATTTTTTTCGGTCAATATCGATGAATCTTCTTCGCCTTGCCTATCACAGTCCGCTACCTAATTGCGGAACGCCAAATCGTCAAATGATTCTGATCAGTTGGCTTCATTTCTATCACAATTGGCTTCATTTTACGATTTTCGAATTGCGAAACTCTAGTTTATTATGAAACCAATTATGAACGTTAAGGCCCTGCGCAGAAACTAGAGTTTCGCAATTCGAAAATCGTAAAATGAAGCCAATTGTGATAGAAATGAAGCCAACTGATCAGAATCATTTGACGATTTGGCGTTCCGCAATTAGGCTGCCGGTTCATCTCCACTCCAAGGACCATCAAACGATGATCGGTCTTGCAGCAGTAAAACGTTCTGTAACTTCAGCTTCCATACTCTACGGTTCAGTCTTCGGTACTTTTACGGATGATGAAGTTTTCGTCTAGAACTTTTCCTATAGTTACCTATTTTTTTGTCCTAAAATTACCGCATGGACAGACTGATCAACAGTTGTGAAGTCTGCAGTCAAGAGTCGTACTTGTTAAAATAATAACGACTTTACCTATTTCTGTACCTTTGTGCTCACTACACGAAAATTAGGTTAAACTTGCGATAGTCATATGAACTAGTCACAGAGACACGCTTGTGTTCCCCTTAGAGGAAGGGAGAGGTGTACCACAGAACGAGATAAATCTCGCAACTGAGGATAGGTATGTCGAATATATCTATACTTCTGACTTCATGTTCCCATTTACTTATAATGCCAATAGAATAGAATACCTAATATTGTCACATGAAGCGAAGCACAGCCAGTTTTTGTAGCTCAATAAACTCAGACAGTTTTATACCTGGGGTCGAACCCAGCACCCCATGCTCAGCACTTAGTGGTGCTTACAAAGACTAGACCAACGAAGAGTCGGTAAACCAGATGGCAGCTTCCATTTACGATTATTATCAGTGTAAATAAATGAGTTCGTTGTCCACTAACTTCTTTACGATTACTTTAAGTAATATTAGTAATACTGGTAACTTGTTCGTAACAGTACTGGTTACATTAATACTATGCATAGATTAGCGTCCGACGATGATAACCGTGCTGATTCTGTATCTTTCATACGTATTTAGGTATTTTGTGAGTAGTCAATCCTATAAAATACTTCTTTACGCGTAAGTTTTAGGTCAATATTATAAAATTAGATGACAATGAACAAATTCAGAGGTCATGAATTCTTCAATTTATCTCATTTTCTCCATATCCTTGAAAATATGAATTTGGGAAACAAATAAGAAAAAGGATATCGGGTAATTCAAAATAAAATTTCATTTTATGGGTGGCACAAATAAATAGTTTTATTATAGAATACAAAATATTGCATCAAAACTTTAGATCTTGAGCTTTAAATCGGTGGAGTTTCTTGCCCATTCTTCTCCATACGAAAACTACCTTTTGGAAGGGGCGACTAGAATCAATTCTATTTTATTAATGTAATTTTTGACGTTCAAAAGTGTCTTTTATGTGCCTATTTGAAATAAATGCTTTGACTTTGAGATCCCTTACCATAGCGATTTTATTATTTGTTTCCCAAAACCATAATTTTCATCTCATTTACCTCGCCACCAACACCCCACCATGGGCAAAGTAAAGCGTCATAGTTCAGCTGCGTCGCGGATGCAGCGCCGGCGGATCGGTGTCACCGGCACACTTTCACGGGCCGGGCCGTGCCGTGCCGCCGCCGGCCCGTCCCCCCGCACAGCTTCCGGAAACCACGTTTAAGGTCGCTTGGTCAAGGTTATGGTTCGCCTTTAGGTCATGTAGGGATTTTTTGGTGGTTATTAATATTTTTATCTTAGGTGTCCTGGTTTTTTTTTATGGTTCGATGTTATAAAGGACCCTTAAACTTGTCAAAAGGTGGTTACTGACAAAGATATAAATCATCATCCTCCCCTTATGGACCCACAATGTATTCGAGGACAGCGCAGAAGCGCGTGTCTCTATTAGCCGCCATCTCAGAAGTCACCCCTTTTTGCCCTATCATCTGCTCATATACATACAATTCATCGCATCTTTGGTTTTCTTAACAAATGTTATAGTAAAATTGAATCCTGTATAGTGAAGAATCCATGACCTGCCTGACATGGCGATTTCTTGAGAACATCGTGCTTTTATGTTCAAAAAGTCTTTCTTCGCAAGTTTGGGTAGTAAATAAAAGAGCTTGTCACGAAATATCATGTGCCTAAGTAAGTCATAACTTTTAGAGCGTGTCGCATTTATTATACGCTCCAAAATGAATTCGGTTGGCAATGTTTTTAGGCAATTGAGGGAAATAGGTTGTTTTGAGTTTTACTGTTCTTTTGTTTTTAATTTCACTCTTAACGATAGAGATGTTTGGCCGCGGGTTTTCTCCACGGGAGGGTAAACTTTGGAAAAGTACTAAGTAAATGGTATAATTAAAAAAATGACAAAATGATGAGCCGATAAAATGTTTTTAATTTTCATCGTATATTAGAATTTTTCAAATATGTGAAAAAGACAAAATGTTTATTATTTATCTAGAATTTATTCAAAATTTATATCGGTGTCAAGTCGGATTTCGCATCAATTTTCATTGCAAACATTCGAATTACTTACTAACCAAATATATGCATTGTAATTTTTGGTCCATAATCTAGAACACGACCACGGAAACAGACGGTTAAATATTGCTATCTTAAAAAAAAACACTTACTTTATGATACGAGTAGCAATATTTTAATTTATCGAACTTATTAGGCAAGCCACCTTGAATAGGACGGTAAATCTATTGGGTGCATTACCAGTCGACAGCGATGCGGATAAATTTTTCGACGCTACATTTTAGTTTGTGTAGTTTTAAATAAGTTAGGATTTAATTTTGTTATTTTTATTAATTAATTAGGTATTAGTTGCTATTTGCTTACTTATTATTTTAATTTACAGAAATAAATATGTCCATCACAAAAAAAAACTAAAACAATTTAATTATAATTATTTTCCAATCGATAGCAAAGGTTATAAAGCTATTACTAACAACATTGGTTAAGCACAAATTAACTGGTTTATCGTGCACTGAGTTGTGCTCAGAGACGCGTGTGCCGCTCAAATCACTGTCATTAATCATTGTAGCCCAAATTCTTTGGCGTTGGGTAAAGGTCACACGGTTTGAGGCATGAGCAGAGCGATTTTTTTACCTTTAATAAAATCGACGGGCAAAAGGTGACAGGCAACAATCTGTCAATTCAAAACTTTACATGTTTCTTTCATACATTTTTTGCTTTATTAAACTGCATGTGAAGTGAAAATGTGACAATTATGTAATTGTTTGACAAATAAGTTGCATTGTCAGTTACTTGACATAATTATGTGAATTAGCCCTGCTTCCTTCAATTGAAAAACTCTTCATAATAATTACGTAATAGCTAGACATACTATTTGGAATGGGCAACCTGCTTTAATTTTATGATTGACCGACTCCATGACAAAAAGTGCACAGGCAGCAGTGTGCCACTTACGAAAGTAGCACAGGTCTCACTGATCCCTTATTACCTGAGACTGATATAGCGCCACCGCCATCCATGACACATTTGATGTCACAATTCAATTAAATATCATGGTGGAGAATTAATCAAGTTTGGCGTGTTTATTTACTTTTGTAGATTCACAACCCAAATGGCAAAGAACTTCAACCTCATCTTGATTGCTTGAGTAACGTGATTTTAGTGACATTCATAAGATTTAACATAACATCACGCCAGTTATCCCTGAAGGGTTATCCAGAGTTACTCACCAGTTACTAACCAGTATTACTCATAAGTTTTTACTCTAGCAAAATTTTGGAAAATGATTACCCTCGACAGTCAAACTTTGCTTTTGTCACTATGCGTGACCAATACCCGTACTTGGGTAATTAATGACCACTACTATTTATCGCTTGTAACTTGCGCCGCGCACGGGTCGCGACTTGCGCACAAGTTCAAGTATGAAGGGCAAGGAGCGGCGCGGGCGCACATTCGCAAGCATTTCACTGCAAGGTAAAGGTTGCGCTGACCTTTCGCTCACATTTGCTTCACGTTGGGGGTGTGGCAGGCTTGAAAAAGGATGGGTGGGCGTTTGGTAATGTTAGAAATTGAGATTTTGGTTTTGCATGGTGAATTAAGTTCGTTGATGCAGAGAATAAATAAATAGCTTAGATCTTAGATATTTGTGATTGAGCTTGTTGGTTGGTTCCGCCTGAAATGAAAGCAATTCAATGAATATATAATTTATTAAATCACGCAACGTGGACGAACTCAGAACACGGTATTACTTCTATCTCTCTGTCTTTAGTGCTTACCTAGACGGACATGGTAGAACATCTTACAAAGAAAAAGGTAGTTTTTAATGGTACCTACTTATGTGAAATGTTTTCAGAAATCAAAAAAGACAGCTGTAGGAGGAGCCTCCTGGTACTGTAGTTCAGCTAAATATGACACTCTCTTGTCTACTTAATTTTTGCTTTAACGTTTTTACTTCGGTGCTAAGACATTCTTCTTACCATTTGGGCTTGTAAGTGTGCAGCATCCTTACAGCATCCCAACGAAACCTAAACCTAACTTTGGGCAGTGGTGGCCCACTGGTACTGCACTGACTTATATATTATAGTCGTGGATTAGATCCCAGCCAGGAAATTTACTTTGTATAATAAATTTATTCCATCACCACTGCTTACAAAACGGTGTAGAAAAGCATCATGAGGATACCGGCACGTCCTAGAACCAAAACTTCGAAGATATGTGATATCTACCATCCCGCAGTTAATCCATGTGGTGGATTATGGCCCACTCACTCTCTCCGAGGCCTGTCTCTCAGCAGAGGGGACGTTATAGCTTGATTATGAACCTAACTTTACCATAGTAAATCAGATCCAAGCTACTCCAAGCAGTATTTTTTTTTTCAAAGTTTTCCTCTCCAAATTCGGCAATTTTGCAACCGGAATACGTAGCAAGTGGCAAGTTCGCCTCTGTTTACCAATATTGACAAGCAGCTCACAGATCGCTCCTGCTGAGGTCATCACTCTGCTGGTCTCGTGCGAGGTGTAGCGTGATGTTCATTCTCGTCGCGTGGAGTAAACAATGCATGCATCGCATTTGTATTAGTACCACTGCGAGTAGGGACTTGGATGATTTTGTGACGAAAAGACTTGTAGTTTTTTTTTATTTATTAATTAGTATAGATCTTGCATTGTTACACAGTTTTGTTTATCCTATCCTTGTGAAAATATTATTTTATTTATTTTCTGTTTATTATATATCCTTCCTAGAAATATGTTGCAAAATTAAAAAAAATATGTCTTTTTAATTTTGACCAACTTTGTGTGTTAACCACCTGCAGCAACAATAAAAAAATATTCTATTCAAGTTTTATTTTAATTTTAGTCCACACATTTCGTCTAAAGCCTTGATTTTAATCAGCCCATCACAGTCCACTGCTGGACATAGGCCTCTCACAGGCTGCGCCACAACACCCTGTCTTACGCCTTCTGCATCCAACCTGTCCCAGCCACCTGCTTAAGGTTGTCGTTCATCTAGTTCTGGCTCCCACACTACGCTTGCCAATAGACGCTCTTCACTTTAGGGCTCGTCTGTTCCGGCCATCAGTCCTTCAACAAACATGCCAGCCCACTGCCACATCAGTTTTCATACTCTGCAAGCCATTTCGATTACCCTGACATACTGTTTTTAACTATATTAATTTAATCAACTTCTGACATAGATTAACTTCATGGAGTTTTTCGCAGTAAGCCATTTCATATCATTATTGAAAGCTCTTTTAATTTATGTGATCTCAACATGACATTAAATTGAAAGGTTGTGCAAATATATATAATTTGGTACTTTACAAGCGTCAAAACTATTTCAGATATGTACGTTTGAGTAAACATATTATATTGTTATTTTTTATATTTTTCTTCCATACGTCTCAATTAGCCGTTATTTTGGAATTCAATTATTTTGTATCCATATCAGCTTTCACACAACTCATCCATCTTTTGTTTACTGAATACAGACTATTTCCTCAAAATAAACTATGTAATAAAATATACATAAAATGTGTCAAGTTCACATTTAGTGTGTGCACGTAGTAGCAGTTAGCGGCGGGCGGCGGTGAAATCAAGCCGCGCTATGTAAGTGGGTTGGTGAAAGAATCTCTCCGGCGCGCGCGCAGCGTACCGATAGCAAGCGAAGCCGACCTTGAATCACTAATATTTTTGACAAAAATATTTTTGTGGACTGTTATTTCCTGGCTTGAATTTGACATGATTTTTTTACCATTTAGGCATTGTGTAAAGCTAAGTTCACTTGGCGAAAATATTTTTTTTTTCGTCTTTGTAATCATAAACTAATTCGAAAAAAAAAAGAAAACGAGTTGAGTTACGAGCATTATTAATTAAACTTTATTATTTTAGGTACTTAGATAATTACCCAAATAGCCTTTTTAATTTAGTGTCTTTAATTACCTGTTACTAGATTAATAATATTTCGTTACGGTAAGCAGTTTCAATTGACAAATGTAAATACTACTAGTTCTAGCTCAGGCTTGTATCTTTTCTTTATCATTTTATTTGAAAATGTTTGGGCACTAAATTGGCCACTAAATAAAAATAAAATTCTCCTCAAGCAGGGGTGTGAATTAACAATCATTATGTTGTGATTTCTTATTAAAAAATATATTCTTAAGATATTATCAAAACATACAAAATTAGGTACACGATATTATTCTGGATTACGCAGTAAAACAAGAATTAACATTTTCATAAAACTACACATTTACAGCTCCATCATATTTTTTTATAAACTTCATAGCCGTGGCTGGTATGTATATATACCTATCTACATTGAGACAACGTAACATTTTGACATTGCAATTTTGACACCTATTTTAACGACCGCAACAGATTTGCAAAAGTCGATTATATAAAACATCGATTTGTTACAGAACCGACACTAACAAATTCATTACGTTGCAATATAATAAAACCTAATTAATTTAATTTCGCAACGATTTTTTCGCTCACCGTACTTTGCTTGTGTGTGCGAGTAGCGACAGCGACACAGCGATACGTTGACATTTCGCGCGCACGTGTGAGTTATATTCGCACGAGTGTTTGTTTGTGTATGTGTGTTTTCTCTTGTGTGCCCTGCGCAAGAGCACTTGTTGACGCAAAAAGGCAATTTGTCGTTTGTGTGTGCATTATGACAATTTTCACATCCGACTTTCTTCCGAGACGCACGGGAACATTACGTGTGTTGTGTGAACTAAACTTTTAGTCGGATCTTTCACTTCGTGTGTTCACACCTTTGTTTGCTCTCAGATGTCTAATGTGACCCACTTGTGTTTCTGCGTGTATTTTTAGAAAATTGCTGATTAACTTTTTATGTGTGATTCTTTGTTGATGTTATTGAGACCATTTTCTTATATTGGGTTATTTAATGTATTAAGAATATCTCTATAATTCGCCAAGCATATACATGAAACTTACCAAGTCCAAGATTCATTTAGAGAATGTCGCCGTCGAAGGAATGTAGAAAGCAAACAAATAGTTATCGTTAACAAAAAAAATCTTCATTTATTTTACATTAATTTACAAATTTACTTAAACATCTATTGGAAAAACCTCTTGAAAAATAACATTCGCCGCTTAAAAAGTACGCATAATATTTAATTGTTTTCGTCAACTGTAATGCTTTACAATTAATTAATAATTACAAAAATTATAATTGAAAAATAAATACTTAGCACTAACAATTTATATTCTAACAAAAAGGTACTTTTATTAAGTTCTACTTACACACACCGCGGGAAGCGCCGCGGTCGAAACTTCCGCGGAGAGGTTCATTATTGTAACTGCAGCATTTCATTTGAGCTTTGTTTATTGATTTAACCATTAATGGAAAACATTTGACGTCATGCAAAGCTATACAGTAGAAACCAAGCTGTTACAGATTTAAGATAAAATTCTGGCTCAAAAATTCTAACTGAAAGTTTAAAAAGTTACAACGCTGCCTGCATTTTAAAAACTGCACATGCATACGACATATTAATTTAATTGCAATTTCTAAATTGCTGAAACTCCAGCGTTCTAGTGATATTTATTTTATTAGAGAAAGCAAATAATAAAATGTAACGGAAAGAAGTAAGTACTCAATTTTTGCTTTCATTTTACGAAGTCTTTCTAAAAGAGACCATTCATTTAATGATTCATCAGATTCAATTATGTTGAAGTCTAGAAAGACTGTTATTATTGTAAATGGTAAGCACTGACTTTACATATTTGGTTTCAAAGCAAAAGTAATGCTTTTGAAAAGAGATTTATTTAAGTGAGTCATTCGTTATAAATAAAAGCAAGTGTAACTATCCTCATTTTATTTTTTAATCTAATTTCATTGTTTGAGCACCAATGTCGAGACTACACAAAAACTCGCGTTAGATTACAGCGTTTCGGCCGCGCGTTTGCCTCGCGGCGTGTATTTTTCCCTAACGGGCAGCCGCTCGTCTGCTTCGACAAGCGTTTTAACGCCCCAAACAGTCAAAGATTATCCTACGATAGTCGCAGGCACCTAGTGGAATGTTAGTACTGTGTATTGAATACACAGAAGATGAAAGATGATACATCAGATGGGTGAGATAGGAATGTATGGAAGTGGAATGTTTAGTGTAAACGTAGCTTTATGTCAAAGTTCACAGTCTTAAGTCAGTAATGCTTAATAATTAATGTGATATGATTTTAATGATACGAGAGTTGTAGATACTGAAGATTATGATAATGAATTTTCACGATGATTTTAATGTTTAGTTTGCAACTTATAGTTGTAAATCAGATGAGTGATTTGCAGAATTGCTAATTGTGAAATCGATGAATGTGATAGTTGTATATTGTGATGATGTTGAACAATTTATTAATCCAAAGGATTTGCGATTTTATTTTTCTGTGATCAATAACATTGTGATTTCATGAGAATGTGGATGATAAGGCGTTTCAAAATGAAACGGTGATAAGTTTTTCTAAATGTCCGCATCATAACTTACCAACCCAGGCTAATAATAGGCAAAGTTAACGATTAACACAAGGTGGGTCTATGCCATGAATAACAAAAAAATGCATGTAATATTTGGCGTTTCACGAAAAACAGTAATAACTCATTAATTAATTATATGTAAGTACTGCTAATCATCTCTAATTGTTTCTCAGTCCGAATCACGCAGCCCTTAGCCTTAAAGAGGTAAATGCCCCAAATACCGAATGCCGTAACATCAATTATAAACTGCCAACGAATAGCAATCTTACGCAACAGCGGATCGGTATTATTAGTATGAATTTTATTTTTTATCCGTCCGCTTCCCGGACGCGTCGAGTTCCGTTCGCGTGCGTTTGCGCATCTAGCGTTCGCAAATAATGAATTGGCTTGCGCGTTTTGATTGGCTGTAAAATTCGACCAATAAAGTATCTAAGAGTTATTTTGTTCTTTTAATATTTTTATCGTAGGATTTTTTTCGCGACTGAACCCAATAGGTATTCAGTATTGCAAAGGGTCATTGAACTTTTAAATTGAAGCATACAATTAGTTGCCCTTATAGCCTTGAATTATTATAGAAAAGCGAAAACAAGGCCGCCCTTTAAACGTGATGACGGAAATAGTGCAACAAAGTTGAGTGTTGGTGCAACAGTTCAACACGACAAGGTGTTGGGGAAAATTATCAAATGCGATGATTGTATGACAAAGATGATATGGCTCCATTAAAAAATGAATCGTAATGATGTTGTGATCACGGAGTGAAATGACTGATTTGAATCAATGTGTTGTAAATGCAAAGACATGAGTGATCTTGAGTCTGTATGATGAGATGAGTTTATGAACTTGAGCTTATATGACTGAAGTATCAAACGTACGCTTATAATGTGTGTAATGAAATTATAATGGTTCTGTTAAACTTATAGATACCGAACTATGATTCGATTTGATTGTGATGTTACAAGTGACAGAATGATGAATGATTACTTTGATAATAACATTAAAAATCTTTGCAAGTTAAATTGTTCTTTAATTCAAATCTTTTGGTCCCCATATAAATATAATAATGAAACGATGAAAACTAAATATTTGATGTTTCTATAATGTAGTACATTAAGTCGCAAAGATTTTTATTTATTTACATTTTGTGACTGTTGTGATACTCTGAGGTATGTTATGTTATTAATACTTTTTACTTCAAGTAGAAAGTTAATTCAAAGAGCCAAGAAGTGGCGCGAAAAATAAATAACTAGCAATAGCGATATGAAAACAAAACCTTACCTATATGCAATAACCATATATGCAATACCTATAAAGCAATGTTGCCAACCAAATTATTAAAAATCCCTACTTCACATAATATTTTAAAAGAGTATTTTATACAAAGTTTATAAGTACAAAAGGTTTACAATTGGCAGTATCATGTTAGCCTCATGAGCTTTGTCATTTCTCTTCCTTAAATTAATTAAGTACTTATTTATACATTTAAAAGAAAAAAAAACTAATTAAAAATTCTGACTAACAATAGGTAATCGGAGTAACCATTCACATTTAAAATTAAATAAAAATGTTTCTACATTATAAAAATATATTTTATTTCGTTCATGTTTTGTCCGTTTTAAAGCGCTGCGCTTTTTGTGAGCGACTTATGACGTAGTATGTCATGAGTCAATGTGACGTCAACACATAACCGAAATAATAGAAGATTTAACTACACTAATGAGACGGATAGTTCAGAAAACAATCATAAAGAAGCGGAGCGGAAAACTTCAAGAACTTACAAACTAATAATATAATACAGAGAATATAAATCACTTAAAACTAGTTAACATTGCACTTGTCCTTAGGAATGTTATACTAATGGGTTAAATTAATTACTCGTGATACCACGTAACTACGTAAGAAGACGTCAGGGGACGTCGGAAGGCCTGGCGACAGTGGCGACATCTACTCGCAATGTTCTATGATGAAGCGTTGCAACGTCTCCGTTCCTGACGAAATAAATTTACAATAGCCTACATGAGATTCAGCGCGCACTGCGTTACCGCTCACTGACATTAAAGTCACAGACACACTATATTACAAACTACAAAATGCTTCATCTTGAGCTAGAAACTACACCTGCTAGTCTCTGCCGATCCGCTTGTGAATCTGTTGGTGCTTGATGAGGTGCGCTTTCTGGCGGAACGCCTTCGCGCACACATCGCAGCGGAAAGGTTTCTCCCCCGTGTGTGTCCGGAGGTGGACCTTAATATTGGACTTATTCAGAAAACCCCTATTGCATATGCCGCACCGGTGCACCGGCTTCTCCTTGCCGAGTAGCCCGCTCAGCTCCGCCGCCGTCGCCGACGGGAACGAGAGCGAGCTGCCGTGCATGTTCCCGCTGTTCGCTTGTTTCGCTTTAGCTCTACTCCTTTTACTCTTACTCGAGGGTGTGGAAGTCGTGGTGTGAGCATGCGGGTAGCCAAGAAGCCTGTCAGGACTACAAAGTCCGTCAGGTTTGAGACTGAGTGCATAATGCGGTGCATATCGGCCGTTTAACAACCCACCAACACCATCAGTCGTGGAGACGGCGTTTCCGGGCGGAGACGACGTTGATATCACATCCATCCCATAACTTGTTGAGCTCGGAGCCTCCTGCTTGACCGGTGGTCCGTTCTGCAGCCGATTTTGTAACAGTGGCATGTAACCATGCGTCAACAAGGACTGCAGTGTCGACCCCGCCTGTCCTAAGTTTTTCTGAAGAAACTCAGTGCTTTTAGAAAACTCCTGGTTTTTGCAGGGGTAGTCTAGACTGGAGTGGTGATTTTGTCCCGAAGGTGGTGAATTCGGCAGACCAAACTCCGCAAGATCTTGTTGTACAATTTTGTCACCAGGTTGTGTGCACGCGCCCGTGATCCAGGCGTCAATGTCCATCCAACTGTCTCTGGAGTCATTCCTCTCAGGGTCTTCAGGTTGCGACGGGACAGTCGTGTCGGCGATGGCTGAGCCGATGATGGCCGCGATGTCCTCTATCGAGCTGATATCGTACATGTCCTGCTTGTGCCCGTCCTCGAACATTTTGGCAGGCGGCGAGCAGGACGCGGCGCAGGAGTCTGCGGCGGAGGTGTCCGCGAAGGGCTTGGTGTCGGGCCCGTCGAGGAATGGTTTGACGTCCTCTAAGTCGGGAGGTTCCGCGTCAGCCGCGCAAGTCGACGAGGACACGACGTCATGGTCGGCGCCGTAGCCGCTCTGCGTCGGATAGTTATTGTTCTCTTCTGGAAGGCGTTGCGCGATAGCATGGTAGTGGTGTCCAGAGATGCCGTTGATAGATAGGTGTCCGGTGTAGCCGGTGAAGGGGGGGAGAGGCTTGAGTTCTGCGAGGGGGGTAGGGGCGAGGAGAGAGTCAAGGAGCTCGTGACAGGTGGGCGGAGGCGAGGAGTTGTCGAGCTTGGGGTCGAGCCAGCAGCTGCCGAGCAGCAGCTCGTCGCCACTGGCGCCCGCCACTCCAGCGCACTTCATGCCGCGCCTCACCGCGACGCCGGAGCCCAGTGACAATCCTCCGCCGCCATACTTGGACGCCGCCACCCTGCTGCGCTATCTGTAACAAAGGAAAACAATAATTAGTACACAGTTATTAAGTAATGAAGGAAATATCCTCGTGATGGAATGACAATAAAGACTATTTAAAAAATATTTTCATGTTTTATATATGTAATTAAAGAAAATCAAATTATGATGGAGTCATTTGTAAAAAATGGCCAAAAAGTCGCGATATATTTATATTTTTTTTCCAAAAAAGGACTCTAAAAGCATAATTTAGACTAAACACAGTGTAATACGAGTTTTGCGGAGCATTAGTATGAACTAGTACGCAATCAGAGATGCAGGCGGTAATCGCGAACGATACGCCTCAATAGCTAACAGTGCTGCGGCCCACAGTCGCTTCTGTTTTATTTCTAGACAATTTTGTTCTATTTTTAATATAAACAAAAGGCTTTTTAGGCTCAGTACCGTACGCCCCGTACGTTATTAATGTGGAGACACGTAGGTGAGCTCGTTCTAGGAATCAATTTGACATCGTGTTTTTCTGTTAAGATGTCATATACTGAGACTTTTCAAATATTCAGCAGATTAACTAAACGATAGTTACAATATTCTTTTAAGGTTATTTCTTGACTGAATTTTTAAGAGTATTCCGAATTATATTTTCAATAAAATTTCACCGTAAAATGTTATACACGCACATTTTGAACATAACATAAAAACCGAAGAATTAAAATCGACTTTAAAAAAATAAAGTGTCAACTATTTTGGGAGTCGGATTATCTTTGAGTTTATCAGTATAGTCTTCCAATAAAAATACGGAATTCTTCCCGTATCTCCAGCCAAAGACAACAACAAGCATATAAACAGTTGCAACACAAAGCGCAACGCTGATACTGGCCGCAGATAGCCCGGCACCGATCCGGCACAGTTACCGGAGCCCCGATACCTGACCGTGTTCGCGGCGATACGGTGCCGCTAACGAAATCAAACGAGTTACTCATTAACATTGTTAGCGATTAGGTTACCTTATAATTATGCACTGAAACAAACAGATTTATATACTGCATGGAGTTTGGTTATAAACGGATGAAAACTATTTTTTTAAATATTTTCAGTGTTCAGTTGGGGAGTAGAGATTCCGCTGAAAAGTATGATAGGTCTAGTACCTAAGGCTTTTTTCACAGACTATGATTTCTTCTTGTAGCTAACAAATACAAATCTTGCATATACTCATACATGTAGCCACATATAGTGGAAATAAAGAAATAAGATGAAAGAAAGAGAGTCTCCGCTAACAATATGGTTTTACTCAACCAAAAGCTTTTTTGGAGGCCTTTTCTTTTTCATTTTCCCAAATCAATCAAGCCACCGAACCTTTTACAGTACTCTTCTGGATATTAAGAGAGCCCACCGACGTTGCAACACAACTCCCCGCCCTCCGCCATTTCCCAAAGGTGGAGAATTCTAAGCAAAAACTTGTTTACAGGTTTATTATTTAGTATAAGACATCAATAAAAACTTTTCCCTAGTAAAGTGTTGCTACATCGCTACGAATGACTGGAGCATTTCAATGTCACAGGTGCGGTTCATTCACCTTTGTGAAAAATTTGGACATTAGCGAACTTTTAGCTGTTTTTGTGAAATCAAATATGCATCTTTTTAATAAATCGTCTGACAATAGAACACGACCAATTAGAAGGCAGTATACAAATATGCAACGTGTTAGTGGTCATAACACTGCATTATTTAGGAAAAGTGTTTTAGGTATGTGCTACAAAATACCCGATGGAATATTCCACTGTTTAAAAAGAAATTTTCAGTCTTATTAATTATTATTACTTAATAAGTGTTATTACTCCATTTGTGAATTCCTAAATGATAAAACTTTATAGTTACGTACCTAAGTAATCCTGCCATCTTTAATTCTTATTTATTTTATTGACCATATTATAAGAATTTTCATGTTGACAGTATTTTAGACTATTAAGCACTTGTGCTAAATGTTTGCATGCCTAATTTAAGGTAGAATGTATAAGGATCTCTAATTATAAAAACATCTGCATTTTTTTTGTACCTATGTTCTATGCAAATAAATAATTATTCTATTCTAGCAAAAAACCACAGCACAAAAATAGTTCCGAACAATTTATTTTACTATTCTGACTCTTGTGAAGCAGGACCTCCTGCCAGGGCTACAATGAGGTTTGTGTCTTGAAGTGAAAATATATAAATAATTATTATTACTATTTTTTAGCCTATTTCAGGCATTTCTTAACAGCTTTATTACCTATCGAAAAAAACTATCCTTTGATTGTCTAGCATTTTTCATAACGTTCAGTTCGGTACTGACAAAAAAATCGAACCTATGACAACACGCACCGTTGAGGCGTTGACCAATGTCTGCACGCAATGAATTGCGATAGCTCCACGGAAAAAATACTATTAAAATATAGATTTGTCTCGGCTGCCAAGTACGCGGCCTTGATTGAGTTTTTCGCAAAATACTGTAGTGTGGATAAAAGGCTGATTGCGCGCGCGCCGGCCGTGGCGATCGCTGTCGCAACCCGCTGCAGAAAAAATGAATTACCAAGACACCCGATTGCATACTGAACGTGACTTTAATAGACAACAATAGTATTTAAGATTTTTATTTTTCGTAATATTTAGTACCTGCTGTAATATTCTATAGGCACACTGTCGAAACAAAACACCAAACAACTGAAACAGCCCTTGATATCCTTATCGGCTTCGATATCCTCCGAAACATTCATATAAGGGGCTGGTCAACCAAAGAATGGTCGTTTGTTAGCATTTTTTTAAACTGTTTGCAAAAAAGACACCCCTATTAAACAATGGTAATGATAATGGCCTGAAGTGAAAAGAGCCCATGTTATCAACTCATCAGGATTTCCCATTCGGAATAGTAGACAGTGAAAATGAAGGATGAAACAAAACTTGACGCAGATAAAACAACTCTTAAGCTTGAAAATAAGCCTATTTGTGAATCATATAGAGAGTGCTGATGCTAAAGATTGAATATTAAAGTTTCTTGACTAAATCCGAGCCTTACATAAAGAACATTAGAAAAAAAAACGTAAATATGGTATAACTTAGAGCCAATTTGACAAAAGAAGTTGCCACCCTCGAAATTACAAAAACCCTGATTAATATCGTAAGGTGTGCAAGATTAGAACATATTCGATTTGGATTTTTTAAAATATAGCAGTAACCATTTAAGTTAATTGTGTGCAAGCAAGCGAGGCGGACGGTTCTGGATGTTTGGATGTGTCGGGCGGAACTCGGGCGCGGGTAAAGATTAACGTTATTTTATAAACGAGTTAATTAACAGCAAATATTTACTGAGCATGCGCTACGTTGCTATTAATATTTATAATATTGTCAACTTTTTCATTATTTTATCATTCATCAAACTAAGCTTCACAAGGGAAGGTATGGGTAATTTGTTATGCTCTTTATCTTTGCCATCGTTTTCATTGACTGCCTCTATATCTTATCGCTCGCTGCAAAAGGTTTCCTCCTTTTTTTAAACAATATATTTATTTATTAAAACTTTATGCATAAGTAAAAACTGTACAAAGGCGGACTTAATGCCTTGGGCATTTTCTACCAGTCTACCTTAGGGTGATGCAGAGACAATACACAGTAGTCGTAGTAGTAGTGTAGTTGTCTTTTCATTTTTACCAGCCATTTTTTATCAATTTCTAGCACCATAATAATATGTTCATCATTCACACCAAAATTATTGAGAGTTCCATTTGCCAAAAAGAGCGTAAAATATTCGTCACCCATCGCCGCCGTGTCACCGGGCTCAGTGACAACTCTGACACGAACAAAAATACAAGAATTTAACATCTCTTGTCCCAATTCCGTAGAAATTGTCACAGTTCCATAGATTATCCGCTCCGATGGACCGACCGAGTGAAAGTAGAAACACGTCTGCTTTTGTAAATCAAAACGATCTTTTATAAAATATTGGAACATGATTGACAACGGGGAGTGAAGAAAGTATGAAATTTTGAATTTTCTAACGTTTTCTGCTGCCTTTAAGTAGGGTAATCCATTGTCGAGGAAAGTAGAGTGCATCAATTGGTCATTAAATTCAGAAGTTGTGTTATTGGGGAGGGTTAGTACTGATGCAGAGTTTAGTTGCCATTTTAAGTTAATTGTATGAACTTTGCTCAAGTTCAGAAATTATTATTAGCCTGTGATGTCCCACTGCAGGGCAAAGGCCTCCCTACTCTCTTTCCACCTTTCTCTGTTCAAAGCTGCTAAGGACCAGTTCTTGTTGAAGGAGTCCAGCTCATCCCGCCATCTCCGTCTGGGCCTGCCACGATGTCGTTTGCCATTAATAGGGACCCATTAGGTCGTCAGTTTGGCCCATTGTTCCTCTGGACATGCGGCAGATGTGTCCAGCCCAGTTCCATTTTAGCGTGGCAGCTTTCCAAGTGAGTTCAGAAAGCTTTGCGTAAAAAAACGCAAAGTATCTTAAATTTTTCGGTTGTATTGGTACCTATGGCTAAGTTACGAATAATGTATTTAAATATTTAAGTTTATTTATTTGTTTAATACTTTAAGCACTTAAACGTGCAGAAGCGGACTTCATGCCAAGCACAAGCGAGTGCAAGTTTATTATTTATTTATAAACTAAATAAATCGAACAATACATCAGGCACCTAGTGTTAATGTGCGAGGCATACCTACACTTTGTCACGTATGTTATCTCGATGATAAATCTTAAAAAGGAACCTCTGACATTTTGAATCATCAGTATCTGTATGTTTGTCTGCCTCATTATCACCGGTAACAGCTTCAATGTAGGTATCGTCTATTAGTCTGTTACTAGGCACTATCCGACCGGGTTATAATGTTAACTAATATCTATGTTGGTCAATATTTTGATGATATCTAGGTACCCTAGAAATGATGGAATGTAAACATGAACTCTTTGTGATGATGCAAGCATGCCATCAACACAAGCATTTTTTTTAATTAGCTGTTTTTGGACTTGCTTATTAACTATTTAATATATGTAGATGAGTCGATGGCATTTTTATGTATCTAGGTCGAAACATGCTATTAATAGCCATCCAATTTCTTTCACTATCCATATATTATCTTTTAACCCTAAGCCAAAGATATGGTCCAAAAGCCTTAATGCTAATCCTAAATCCGAAGTCGAGCCGAATGCCAAACACTAAAGCTTAGACATGGTAAGTTAACATAAAGCACGCGACACACTGACCGACAAACGGCTACCCCCACCACGACAGGCGGATTCTTAAAAAAAATCGTATCACGAAATTAATTTTTAGGCCAACCTACACGAGGCGCCCGCATCGAAAATTTGTCGCGCACAGAAAGAGACAAAACATACGCTATAAACGAGAGTGAAAGAAACGGGTGTAAGCGAAACAGGGCCGCCTAACGGTACACACACGGAAGTATGTCAGTGGCGTAAACACTACTTTATTATACACAGGTCGTAACCAACGACGGTTGGTCATTCAAAACACAACCTTGACCGGAGGTATTAAAGTCGGAATTTGGGTAGCAAGCGTGCTGGTTTTCGATTTTCACGGTGCTGATTCACGACAATAGAGCTATGTCCGTTTCTGTTTGATGATTACTTACGAGAATCCAGTTTTTAAACCTACCTCAAGGCTAGACCCGCGGCTGGGCTATTGATGGCCTATTGACAAGCGATAGCGCCTCGAAGAGTTTGACGTAGAAAGTTACTGTAACTTACTAAACTGATAACATTACCGATTATGTTAATAATTTACCGATATGCATAATGTTTTAACGGTAGTTATATTTTTCGCTATATCATGCATATTTTTTGAGTAGGTATATTTTCCACCAGTTATTTAAACCAGACGTATTGTTTATCCGTATTTTTTATTTCAACTAAGCAACTTTTATAAGTCGTATCCCTTACGTGCGAATATTGAATATGCTTCGGTCGCCAACACGAATTGACCTAAGGCTCTGTCCACACTGCGCGTAAATTACTGTTATCGCTCCATACTCAATTCATTCTTGTCCGATAAGATCTCCTTCAAACAGATAAAATAATAAGAACAAGCGTATATCGATACCGCTTTAGTACCGATACCGATACTGCTGTTTATATTTATTTCAGATATTACTCTATCGGTACTAGAACATATTATATCGGGATCGAAGAGATTATGGTCTGTATTCTAGTGTGAACTGGCATTTTGAATATATTGATTAATAATTATCCCATGTGCTTTTTTTTAATTCGCGTAACGTAATGGACCTTCAAAAGTTCTGTAAAATTTATAAACGTTTTATTTTCTCACCTCCATAAACTGGGGAAAATAGAGAATGACAAAAGTTACCCAAACATTCTCATTTAAATATTTTTACCTCAAAGCGAAACTGCTAATACACCGACCAAAAAAAAGTTAACCAATTTGCATAGGCTAAACATTTATTATGTTAACTGCAGTTGTACTCATTGTTTCCTAGTATTAACAAGTACAGTCGGCGCTTTGATCCCTACATCCTAATTGCCTAATATACTTGTTTGGTCGTTTGTCAAGGCAGCGGGTACCGTTACAGGCCCAACGGGTTTTTTTAGGAGTGGACCGTGGTATGCGCGCACCACAACGAGGTTGAGTGGATTTTGGGTGGCCCAGCGAGGCCTAACGTGGCCCCGTGTGGGAACGCGTGGTATGTCACAGCGTGTAGGTGCTATTGTTTTGACCTTATTAGTACGATACGGTAATTGGTATCAATTGATTTATTGTTCAGTGAAATTGAGATGTATTGAAATAAAAGAATTATTGATAGTCCTAGTCCTTATTTGAGTCATTATTGACTGATTAGGTCCATTTTCGTTTATGGGGATTCCTGATACCTCTAGTAAAAGCCACCGTCATCAGAATATAAAAGAGTATTATTTATTCCATAATAGTTACCACCAATCAATTAGGAAATTCTTGTACCTAATATAGAAATGTGTGGACACAGGTAGAAGGCATCGCGGCAGACCCCGCAGAAAATGGCGGGACGAGCCGGACAAAACAATCGACCAGTGGTCCACTTTAGCCCTGAATCGAAAGAGCTGGATGTCATGGGCAGAGGCCTTTGCCCAGCAGTGGGATGATGCAGGATATCAGTAACAGTAATATAGAAATGATCACAGAACTACTGAAGACACAAACACAGGCAGATCTCTTTGAAATTGTATTCTCAGACGCCAAATTAAAATTGATTTACTGGCTTCAGAGAATACTGTGTCAGAGTGACAACAGAACTGAAAAACTTCATAAAATCAATCGTACAACAACGAAACGAGTCTATTTCGACAATCGACCACGATTAGTTGCGCAAGCGCACGTTTACAAAACATTTATTCTATGTTATAAAATTACGCTCAAAAGCCCAATAAAGAGAATGGTATCGCAATATCCTATACTGTAAACAAATATCATAACGTTGCGCTGACAAGGTGTAGAAAGTGGCCATGTTTGATACCAATACGTTTTTAACTGTTGGATATTGCTGCAACTAACGATAATTTAATAAGTCTCGTTTATTAGCTTTGTACTACAAAACTGTTTATTTGCTTTGCTACTCATTAAATATTTCAAAGATATTGTTTTCGTTTCTGATAAGTTTCTATCCCGTGGGAATATCGGGATAAAAACTATCCTAAGGACATAGGATAGTTTATCCAGGACCCAAACTATCTCTATACCAAATTTCATCTAAATCGGTTCAGTGGTTTAACCCTCCGTATGCTTAAACGTGGATCCACGCGAGACACAATGGCTTTTTAATTTTGTTTGTAATTACGACATTCAACCGGTTAAGCGTGTAGAGGTAACAGACAGACAGACAGACACACTTTCGCATTTATAATATTATAGTATGGATTGGCTTCCAATATTCATATTAAGTCTTTTCAACAAAAATATACGATACTTGGCAAAAAATAATATTATTGTTTAACAAATAAAATCTATCAATAAAAATCTAAGAAACAATAACCAAGGGGCATAGTTCTAAGATGTTTCTTCTCGTGAACTAGTAAAATGCAAATGAGTGACAAATAAAGACATTGTTTCTATAGTCGTTATGTTAATATGACTTGTAAAAGGGTTGATTAGCATTTCAATTTGTTTTCCAGAATGTATTTTAATTTAAATAGGGACATTTTTTCTTTATCTTTGTTACGGAGGCGCATTTGTTACTTTGTTATTGCTCTTGTTGACACTACTTACTACTTCAAGTAAACTCCGATTTATAAATCTTTATATGAGAACTAGCTGCGCCCCGCGGTTTCACCCGCCTAAGTTTCAATCCCGTGGGAATATCGGGATAAAAACTATCCTATGTCCTTTTCCGGGACTCAAACTATCTCTATACCAAATTTCATCTAAATTGGTTCAGTGGTTTAGGCGTGAAGAAGTAACGAACATATAAACACACACACACACACACACACTCACAAACTTTCGCCTTTATAATATTAGTGTGATGTGATTAGTGTGATAGTGTGATTATGGATGGTACAGATTGAACACTTGACAGACTTACCAACTGAACTTCGACAAACTTTACTACGACAAGATTTTAATTCGACACTACGGAACTCCGATAATCAAACTCTATTTAAGTTATTGCTATCTTTATTCTTTCTAATGAAATTCGAAAGAGACGGACGTTAATAATAGCTATTCCAAGTCAAAAGAAAAATACAAGAAATAACTTCTTTTCAAAATAAACTTTATCTGCAATACTTTAAAACAGCACCACCCCATACAAAACCCTTAGAACCGCGCTAATATCCCTCAAAACGAACATACCGTTATTCCAACCTGCCATGACAATCAAACTCGGTAACAACCCGACTGTCCGAATCCCGCGCTGGTCACAAAAAACCCCGCTCGCCCTAAGGTCGTCGTCCTGAACGCGGCTCGGGATAGCCCTCTACGTGTACAGTTATGGGTCAACCACCGGCCTGGCCTTGAGGATCCTCCCGTGAATATGAATAGGACAGGTGGACTCAACAACTGTTTTGGGGGAAAAATTGGTGGAATTGTAAGTTTAGAACTGTTTTGTGTTGTAGGAAAAAGGGTGAAGTGAATTAGCGTTCAATTGCTATGTTAGATAAGATTTGTTTTAGACTACAGTGCTCCTAAGGAGGATTTTAAGCAGCTCTGGACTGTAATACACTTTATTTTAGCAGTATCGGTGTTCTCCTATCTCTGTTTATTCTGTTGTGGAGACCATACACAAACATAATAGATTTTCAGTTGAACACACCAGCTAGTTGAGGATGTTTCAAAGCATCACGTCATCGGAATAGTTGTCAAACTCAAACTCAAAGCATTTATTTCAATTAAACCAATTACAGGCACTTTTGAATTGTCAAGGGGTCGGTCAGTCAGAAAGATGAAGCTAGTTGCCCATTCCAAATAATAATACGGTTCAATTCAAAATAATACGGTTACAAAGTCTTGGTTACATGTGAGAACGATGCAGAACGTTAAAAGCGTCCATAATGAAAAGGTGAGAAAAAACAACAATTCAAATATTAAATTAAAATAAAATAAGCCATGGCAACAAAGAGATGACCAGTCCCTACTTGTTGTGGTGGACAGATGACGTTTTGAAACTTCCAAATTCGTTCACATCGACACCACTGACTACATTCATCGCAAACTATCTAGATGACCTCTTACAATACAAGCTGTTTAATGGCATGTTTGATCTACAGTAATTAAGATATATTATACATAGACACTGTTGGTGTACCTTAATAAATAAATTAAAAAAAATATGACCATTAGACAGAAAAAAAACCCACTTCAATTAAGTCGAATGAAGAAGTAAATTCTATACTACAATCCAAAATAAATCATTCAAACGCGGCCATCTAGATTCTTGAAATAATCACGTATCTTGCAGCTTAGATTTTATAGATCCATCTAGATAAAGAGTGCTTTATAGCGTGGCTATGGTGCGCGTGCGCCACTGGCGATGTAAGGCACAGGGGCAATGGGTTAGCTGCATGGTGTCCGTAAGATAAGAGGTTCCTATAGCTTGTTTAGATTTTATTGTGCTTTGTGGAATCGGTTCAAGAAATAATAAGATAGAATAAAAATTACTTCTTTGAGAACAGTTCTGTTTTATGTGAATTTAGGTTGGATTATAGTAGTGTTCTCAAGCTTTTTATATGCTAAACGAAACGATGCGATGAACGATGCTTTTTAGAAGCTTTGTATTTTATAGGTATTAAATGCTTTCTTTTTTAACCGTATCACTTTTTTATCACATCATATACTATAGTTTTTCTAGCCTACTACCGGCCAAAGACCCCAAGAAGTTAGAATATGAACTCAAATAACTTAAACATATAAATATATTTCAATAACCAGTTCCTACATCTCATCTTTATACACAAAAAGTTTAATAACTAGCATTGCACTCACACATGTGCAGACGCAGCTTACGACCATGTGTACTATGTGATGTGTCGACGCGTATGACGCATGCGCGAGCCGCTAGACCACTTGTGACGTAGTGACACTCCCGGGAAATAAAGGATGTTTACTATAATACAGATCCTGCACCCGAATTCTGTAACACTCGGAATTAACTTCCATTAATTTTGTTTTGTCAATTTGACAATAACCATTACGTTATTTTTGTTGTCAAGCAGATATAATAAACTTATATGTATTTTACAGACGTAGGAAGACATTTTGTTGTACCTACTGTCAAAATAAAAACTATGAAAATTCTGAGTGTGTTACACAATTAGGGTGCTCCAGGTGCATTTTTTTTTTTACATCGTTTTTAAATAAAATTATATTAATAAATATAATTTATAAAATTGTTTGTTTGCTTTCGCCTGTGAAGTTAAATAACTTTTTTTGCCGTTTTTATAGTTATATTATTAGCGGTAAACCGCATAGTTACTACAATGGGTTACGAGCTAATTTGAATAGTTGGCTAGTTTGCACATCTAGTGCAACTCGACTGTGGGCCAATCACTCAGTTGTTTGTTATAAAAGATATTGCGGTATTGTAATATTTGATATTGGTCATTTGTAATGTATAATAGAGGTATGTTTGTTATTCATTCTCTGGTAGTTGGTATTGTTAAATGGTATGTGTTGTGGTTGGTATGTTGAAAATTCAGTAGCTACTTTAACAAATGGATAGACCACACAATTCAATTTTGTAAGCACTTATTATGATAAGTTTGTTTGTTAGAAAAATTAAACGTGCTACATGTACATTTCTATAAGAGAAGTAGATGGCACATCATATTATAAGCTAAGTAACTAAAATTAAAAGTCATTTGACTGAACATGATTCTGGCTTTTCATGACACTGCACTGCGTAGAACTTAAAAAACAAAAAAAAAAATGCTAACCATATTTTCTAAATACACGTTTCAAAATGGAATCATCCTGTACGTTCCACACACGAGAATATTTACACGGCGGCCGACTCGTTGTCCGAGTCAAGGTGGCGGTACAGTTAACCATTGTTTACATACGCGCTCGCTCCGACTAGGTACACTCAACAGCAAGTAAATAGTCACAATCTGACTTTGACAGAGCCTGTTCACTGAAGTATCAAGGGCGGTTTTCGTAGCTCAAGTGTTAAATGATGTGTTGTTGACTGTACTATGCGTCGTTAAGAGCGCATGTACCGAGCGTACTAGCCTTTGTTTATGCTAATGTTGACAGCTTTACGGGTTGGCTATTAGCCGTTTATCAGGTTGAGGTTCACTGCTGTAGGCAGTCGAATGATATTGTAGTGTCTAAGGTCGGAAATAAGCTAAGAATCGGTACTCTTTGGAATTATATATAGTTATAATATGCAATTATATAAAAGGGGAAACAACTCACTCATCCAGCGCGGTAATAATTATAACCATGCAAAATATTGTACCCGAAACATTTTAAAAGAGTAACGGTGGAGTTTCTTGCCCATTCTTCTCCATACGAAAACTACCTTTTGGAAGCGGCGACTATAATCAATTCTATTTTAAGGTAATTTTTGACGTTCAAAAGTGCCTTTTATGTGCCTATTTGAAATCAATGCTTTGACTTTACCAATGTATGTAGGTACTAAGAATAGTGTTAAACTTGTTTATGTAATTATAATATGCAAATTGGATTGTATGATCCGGGGAATAAATGATTATTAATATTAATAATGAAGTTTCAGAGACTTATTTCCACGACAGATTGAATCAGGACACAACGACATCGCAGCTTTGATGTGTCAAACACCCTCAAAACTTTAAAACAGTTTATTTGAACCCAAGGCTGCAATAATGTGTATTATAGAAAAATCATTTGAAGTTATAGTATACTAGTTTTTTTCAGCGACTTCTGTTCAAGTCAACTGTGGAAGTCAACTTTATCATAAAACATATCCTATGGCACTCGAAAATAGTGTACCTTTCTATCAGTGATTTTTTTTTTATACGGATCAGTACTTCCAGAGATGAGCTTTTATAAACAAATAAACAAAGAACAATGGCGAACGCTCGAACAAATTTTTCTACATACGTAGACGCTCAATAATTTCATCAACAATTCCCTCGCCATTGTTCTTTACCTCTTTATAATATCTGTTTGGATTTACGTTGTTTTATGATATGTTTAATTATAAAAATGACAATACTGTAATCTTCACAGTTTATCATCAAACACAATATAGCGTAACAAGTAGACATATTCATGTTCTGACAGCTGCTCAGGATGGCGTCGCATGTGCAAATCAATTGATGGCACCTACTAATGGGGAAACACCATAAACCTGCCAGCCTGCCAGCTCTCATTGACATATGAAGCGCGATGCTCTCTAACAACACTTGACAGGTGTCGTGAGTACTGTAGTTTACAGCGCCTCAAATAAGGGGTCGAAGATTGTTTGTGTAGTAAAAAATATAATTATCTTTGAGCAGTTCAAAGTTGGATTAATACCATGACTTGAGAAAAAGTACGTCCCCTTTTGTAAATCTTTAGGTCGATTTTTCAATCCTGAGATAATTTAATTTTTATCTGTAGAACAAATATGGCGGCTTGACATTATATTTTCTATACTAACCCCCTTACTAATAAACCCATTATATCAGATGAATAGCACAGATTTCTCTCTTTCAGTTGTTAGTAATTAAACTTTTGAAAGAACTAGACAAAGCACTGTATAACTATACAGACGCTATACAACGTTTATTAGTAAGGGTGTAAAGCTGTAAACCCATCATAATTATTCCTCACATAAAAGTTTACTAATGATTGAAAGCAGGAAATTTTGTAGTTGTTCTCTATTTATTAGGGTAGATAAATGGCAAAGGTCACCTACCGTACCTACGGTACCAATAAGTTAGTAATCATAAAAGCTCTTGGAGAGTGCAAAAAAAGATAATAAGAATATAGACAAAAGCTTCATATAGCCATATATTTTTAATTTCTCCACACCTCAGAACTTCCAATAATAAGCAAAAAGTTGTACCTAAACGGAACTGTCAGTATTATTATTATTTTTGACGGCGATACTATTATTAAAGGCTACGTCACAGGTCGTTCACCGAAATATGAGGCTGTCATTATTTTCTGTTCGGTAGTACATTGTTGTAGGTACTCAGTTGCAGGTGGTGACTGGTGGTGCAAGAAGGGGCCGACAAGCGATTAAATAAAGAACATAACCCATCTTTGCAGTCGGGTAAAAATAATAAAGAACAGTAAAATGTTTGGATTGGTGGTTGCTTATTAGTTTGTTACAAAAGCCTGTAGGTAGTTTTTATTTTCTTGAAATCAAATGCGCTCCCATACTGATTTCTTTTAGCTGTTCGCCGAAGCTGTAGTTTGCCATTGTGCAGAAATAATTAATTCAACGATGGTTAATTAAATAATTAATAACTGTCGTGGATTAAACTCAATCATTTTAAGAATATTCACTAAAATAATCGTTCTTCTCAAAGTTAAATTCTTTCCAAATTCGCTATTGCTTGTAACTGAAACATTATTACGTTAACCGCCGTACGATCAGACAAATGAGTTTAAATAACAAACAAAATGTACCTTTTTACTTTTAACCGAACACTTTGAGCGTAACAGTCTCCGAGCGAATTAGTCAAACAGATAATATCTTGTTTTATCATTTATTACGATAAATAATAAAAGATAAGTGCACCAAATGTTTTTATATCGAAATGTTTATTTCGACAGTTTAATTTACATGTAATGTATTTTGTTTTTATTGTACGTGTGTTTGATTATGCTTCTTTGTCTTGCGTAATTTGTTGTCTAATTTATATTTTTCAGGCGAACCGTTAATGATAACATCACGAAGGAACCAAAGATTAATCGCTTTCAAAGCGTTTCGTATTTCTACAAAGGCTTTCAACAGGATTGGCATTAGCTTTTTGGTTGCTTGTCAATCCAATATATTGTTACATTTCCATCACCGTTATTGCTGATAGAATGACATTTTTTCTAAGCCCTATTGAGAATGTCAATCGTGGTGATAAATATTAATTTCTTTCTGGAATGGGATTTTGATATCAATTTCTTATTAAACTTAAGTTCACTAAGATTCTGTTAAGTCACTGTTACAATGTTTGCACTTTAATAGCCTTATGTAACAAAATATTCATCATGTTAAATTTCGTGACAACGCGTTTTAATAACACTGTAAGTAAACATTATTTAAACGCGAAAAATGGTGATTTTTAGCAATTTTCCCAATACTAAAAGTATAACAAAACTTTTACTTGGCAAATAGAAAACGCACATCACCCTCTTATGATTTGGGTAGTAAGGTTGGCAATCGCATGATTTTTCATTGTTTACTAACATGACTTGACGACTTTTACATTTCGCAGCGCCCCGCTAATACGGTTTTCTATGATTTGGGCATTTCTTTTTGTTGTATGGCTTTAAATATTTTTCCTTTAAATATAGCCTTTTCTTATGCGTATTACAACTTGCAATAATAATGATTATGCAATGAATAAGGATTTTTTGGGCTTATTATTTATAGTGATCGTCGTCGATAGGATCATGAAAACGGTGGAAGAAGCACTGTGATTCATCAAGTTATTGGAATTTAAAATGCCTTTAAATCAAAATAAAGTAAACAATTTTTAGAGCTATCGATTATGCTATTATTATTATGCTATTTTCTCCCTAGTACCACCTTACACTATTAGAATAATAATAAGTGAAAATACATAACCATTTCTCTTTCGAACCATAAATCTGATAAAATCGGTCCCGTAATAAATAATTTTAAATTAAAATTCATAATCAAAATCTGCTCCCGCACCTAAGCGCTAATGTCCATAGAAAAGACATCAACGCGCGCCGCGGTATGGTGACCTACTGAAAGTGGCTATGTGTGTGTGAACATGCATACAACGTTGTTTAAGTCTGCCTGTGTGCACACTGTGGGTGTGCTAGTGAAGTCGTAATTACAAACACACACACATACACATTAAGCAAGTACTCGTTAATGATTTGAAAAATAAGTTATGACTAAGCAATTTTGCAAGTGAAAGTGAAGCGTAGTGGATGTCTTTATTATATGTCAAATTGATGATAACAAGTGTTCTTTGCGGCGATATAGAGTATACTATGTTGGTTTAAAAGGACGATGTAGTTTATCATGGTTTTCGTCGGATATGAGCAATTTTCTAGTCTTAATTCGAAAAAGTTGAATGTTTTCTTAATGGTACTTAGGTAAACTTAATTTACAATTCTATCGTGATTATTCCCACATCCACTTTTTCTTAAAAATTGACCATAAACGTAAAAACATTTTAAACAACATCTTCACTCCAAGAAGGCGGTAAATAATTGTCCTATTTTATTTACCATAGTGACACAAAATCCTCCAATCGATCCATCTAATGCCCCACGCACACATACCCATTCGCGCTCCGCCTCCTTCTCATGCACACACACCAACACAAACACAAGCCCGCTATGTGTGTGCGCTCGTGTGCGTCATCAACTTTCTTTCGCAGTCGTCGGCGCACCTCGTTTCTTGCAACCGTGACATTGTAACTACTGCGAACAGGTCCGTGAAACTTCGCAAGAACTTGAACACTTTGAATTATTTAGTTGACTGATTTGGACTTGTGATCCGAGTTTGTTTTGTTTATGTTGGCAGAAGGATGCTTATTAATATGATAATAATTATGTGTTTGAGTTTTACGAAATGAATAATTTGATGCTCGGTCTCTGCGCTACGGGTCGCGGGTTTGATTCCCGTACTGAACAAATACTGTGGCCACAGATAGTCGTTTTAAACCTGTCTTTTTGTGTATTAGAGATTTATGTTTATAAACGCCAATGCATTTAATTTTACGATTTGAACAAAGTTTTTTAGCACACTACGAATTTACGAATTTCAATATGTTGGTACTAAGGCAAATAATAAAGATATTATCTCCTTTTCAATCACTTTTCCGACAATCTTCCAAAACTGAAAAGGTAACAAGACCATACGATGGCACAAAAATGGTTTGACGTACTCTTTGATAATTAGAATGGTCTGATTTTGGGTAACCCAACCGTAGAGCAACCGCGGCACGCGTCACTGAACCTCACATATTGATTGATCCACGAGGCCGTTATTTAGCCACGAGGTACTTCGATAAAAAAGAACATACTCCTCATCACAATAATTCAAACGACAGTTATCTCAAAAACCATCAAACGCTATCACATCGCAGATCAATCACTTCCTGCCACCTCTGCTACATTCTGCCACTTACAGTTACTACTACTTAAACTTATACAACTTAATTTACGTACGGCTTCGATCCTTGATCGGGGCCGAGTAATCCAAGTACATATATCTTTATTGTGGATCTAACACAATAATGATCTGTCTGTAGATCCGATGGTGATCGATCGGGACTGCTATGCGCAAGAGTGTACGGTAGTCAACAGAAACTTAATAAGTTAATATGCTTCTGCTATGTAGATAGTGGTGCTTGTTCCCTTGTTCGAAAACTAAACTAAATTTAAGTTAAATTAAGGACAGAAGATAAGTTTTAGTTTAGTCCTGTCAAATTAATCAGCGCCTGATACTACTCCGTACAAGTTTAGACGTCAAAACTTGTCTACTATAGTTAGTTTAATTTACGGAAGGATTAATATGACAGGACTAAACTAAAATTTATTTTCTCTCCTTTTTTTAATGAAATAGAAAGAAAAAGATGCAATGCACTTAAATCTTGTTTAGTTTGTGAACAACAGAATCAGCACCAGTGTTTGATGTAAAAGGAAATGTTTGTAGTTGGTAATGATCTTAAACGATACACACTCAATACAAACGTCCCGCGTCAAGAGGTCTACAAGTAGCTTTTTACAAACAGACTTATTATTCCTAATAGTTAAACCTACTTTTATTGTAACTAGAGTCCTAAACACATTGATATTCACAGTTTTACTCTGCCTTGTGTTTCAAAATCATCAGATTATTTTCGAACTCGAATGGAGGTGTTTTTCCTGCGGCGAAAGACGTCACGTGAAGTGGGTTCTAACAAAGTGATGTGTAAAACTTAAAACATATTAAATAGGCTCGCCACCTAGTACATCATCATCAACATCTGCCTAGCCTTTTCCCAAATATTTTGGGGTCAGCTTCCAGTCTAACCGGATGCAGCTGAATGCCAGTATTTTACATAGAGTGGCTGCCTATCTGACTACCAAAACATCAGTTACTAGGTAATACGATTCCCCTTGGTAAGACTGGTTGTCAGACTTTCGGGCTTCTGACTACCCATAACGAATGTCAAAGATCCACAAATGATAGCCGGGACCAACGGCTTAACGTAATTTCCGAGGCACGGAGGGGTCTCGGTATGTCAAGATGGTCACCCATCCACAGACTAACCGCGGCAAGCGTAGCTTAACCTGATCGATCGACCTGTGCGGCTTTTATTATTTGGCCACGGGCCCCTCGCCATCTAGTACATGGAACATAAATATAAAAGTCTAACAGTTAATCCATCGTATCGGTTTCTTTAAGCGTTAACCTTTTGCCACTGTCCTGCACAGTGCGCCGCGCGGGCGCACGTCCCGTTTGCAATTAATCTCCCACTAAGGGTCCGTTCACACAGACCGGCTCGGAGAGGAGAGCAGATTCTTATCACGTTGAAAACAGAGTTTTTAGTATTTGTAGTAAGGTTTATTTTTGCATGTGCACTGCTTTTGTCATTAAGAATGCTTGAACGCGCTTGGTGTGAAATAATAAGAGGAGCTGACCGGCTCCGATCGCGTACTTTTTCTCGTTCGCGCAGCTGTTCGGCCCCGATTGCATGCTCTTTTTCGCTCGCGCAGCCGATCGGCTCCGATTGCGTGCTCTTTCTCGCTCGCGCAGCAGATCGGCTCCGATTGCGTGCTCTTTCTCGCTCGCGCAGCCGATCGGCTCCGATTGCGTGCTCTTTCTCGCTCGCGCAGCCAATCGGCTCCGATTGCGTGCACGCCGCCCCACGCCGACCGCCATTTGCAGTGTATCCACCCGGTTCCGAGCGCATCCGACCGGCTGCGAGTGCATCCGACCGGCTCCGAGCGCATCCGACCGGCTGCGAGTGCATCCGACCGGCTGCGAGCGCATCCGACCGGCTCCGAGCGCATCCGCTTTCAGATAGCTTCCAGCCGGTCTATGTGAAAAAGTTGGCGGCTCCGCTCCGACCAACTCCAAGAGTATACGATCCGGTCTGTGTGAAAAGAAAAATGCGCGCCGATGCTCTCCGAGCCGGTCTGTGTGAACGGACCCTAATGGCGATTACTGACAACGTTATTGGGAACACCCTCATCGTAACGTCATCATGAAGTCGGTCGTTTTTATTCGACGGTTCGGTAGCAATCTGATTGTTTTGACACACTCCGTCTGGTAGATTGTAAAGCTTACGAAAATAATTAACGATTTTAATTGTGTTTTAATGTAATGATCAACTGGATGAGCACCTAAATGGTTCGATTAGCTGATGTTCGCAATTAAAAAAAAATGTGCTCTAGTTATTTGAAATGTTTGAAATATGTAATCATGGTTATAAACCTGAATCTACCGAGCAATTGATATATATTTGCCTTTGCAGCTTTAACTCCAGCGGTTTATGAATAACACGTGTAAGAGATACAAATTAAACTAATATAAACTCTGTCAGAAGCTTGCCTCGTTGAACGGGTTAAAAAAAATCATTTTTTTTATTTATCCCATTACTAAAATTTTTAGTAATTAATGCGTAATTACTGCGTGAATAAGAAGTTAATTGTTGTTAAAAATATATATAGACAATACACTTTATTTTTTTGGCCTAGTACCCACACTAATGCAACCCATACTATCGTAAACTAGAGACATTACTTTGTCTATTCCACCTATTTTATTTATGTACAGTGTGTATATAATTTCCATACAATGGTGCCCATTGATCTTTTATTTACAAATCAATCCTTAACCAAAATTATTTAGTCAGTCGCCCATAAATTAAATATACCAGCCTCAGCCTCATAAACTCATAATTTAACGGTTTTCGGCAGTTCTGTAAAACTAGTTTGAATTTTTGAAAAACGAACTAGATTTGTTTACCGTTACAGTGACGTCACAGTGGTATAGCACATTGTTAAGATGTTAATTGGAGCATTTGAGTAACAATTAATTTAATATTTTTATTACGTTTCACACGATTCTTTGAGGTGTGAATATTTTTGTGAAATTAATTAGAGTTAAGACTTTTTTGTGTGTAAAGTGATTGTTGAAGAAATGTAATTATTTGATGAGAATTCAATCTCAAATAATATTTTACTTTAATATTAGACTTTGCTAACGACGTGAAGACTACGCCTTCGATTTTTGAGTGCATCATCATATTAACTATTTTGGTTAAAATAACATTCCGTTTGAGTTACGCTTCCATAATCACTTTTAAAACAATACGTTTACAATAACAGATTAATTTGTTACGCGTATAATAAAGATTTGACTGTTGTCCGCATCTTCACATATTTTAAGCTATTAATTTGAACCGTACTAATTTATTGAGTGGTCCACCATTTATCGCATCTCGTAGCATCAACATGGTTCCTTTATGTACTGACCGCTCATTTTAATGCGTACGTTTTTAAACACACAGCGAATAAATATAATATAGCGGAACGGAGCTCGGCTAAATCTCATGTAATTGGTGTTCGCGGACTGAATGGACACAAGCGATACTGTTAGTGCCCAAGGGATAAGAGAATGGCGAGATTTGCTGAAAAATATTGCTGTTTGCTCCTACTATTAACTTTTTGAACGATGGGCAATGATGATGAGTCCCAATGGTGGGCAAATGTATCCATCATAGCTTTAGAAATTTATTATATTTTGTCTTTTCTGATCAATTTTTCATAAGGCGGCGTTGGCGGGCCACCAGACTAAAGTCGCTGCTGAATTAACCAGAATCACACTAATATTATAAAGGCGAAAGTTTGTGAGTGTGTGTGTTAATATTTTTGTTACTTCTTCACGCTCAAACGGCTGGACTGTTACGTTGTTTTTTTGCACCTACAACGGGTTGGTTTAGTAAAGTAGCATTTACCTGAAAACATAAGTAGTACATTACGAGGTTTCCGAGTAACACATTTCATTGTAGTTTTACAATCGGCTTCCTCACAATAAATCACTTTTCTTAATCCTAAAACATATTGAATTGTAATTAGTTGCGTTTGTTTACATTCCAAATGTCATTCAGTCAAACGTCAGTTTCTATCTGTCAAAGGCGACATCTAGTGGTCGCCGATTCATAGTTGTAGTTTAAATCGATATTTTAACATATTGATTGCTAACCATCGAAATAATATCGTATGGAGCAATCCTCAATAATTTTCCGCTTTTAGTAAAAAAAAAAAGTCATAATAAACTAAATAACCATGAACGGAAATTAATTCATTTTTTCAATATAGACTTCTTTCTAGAAACTTCGTGTCAAGTTAATATATTTTTTATCTGTGAATTGTCTTTGACGTAATGTGACAAGCTAATACTTTCTTAATTTGCCGAATTAAGATTCGAGGAGATTTAACACAATCACGACGAGATTTAGTATTGGAAATGACAAATAATTTGTTTGTTGGTCTGGATCATGAAGATTCTTATTGTTTCAGCGATTAAACGTCATGTTGTGCAGTTGTTAGTGATTTTCAAGAATTTAAGTATCTCGGTGTATTATTTATCTTCAGTGATTTAATATTATTTTACCCGTAATCGGGGAGAATTTTGGAATGCTCCGTCTAATTCCGGTCTGTGAGTCATGACAGCGTCATGGAACAGACTTGGCATCTTTCAGCCCTCAGACACGCTTGAGTGATTCCACTAAACTTGCTACATGTTCTAAAAGGTAAGGATTTGGTTGTAATAGTCTTTGGAAGTGGTCTGTGAGCCCTTCCCTGGTTGTTAGAAAGGGTATTGTCGTGATCCATGGATATTTATTGCAGGATTCCTAATTGCGCATACGCAGGCAGCTTTCCAGCCGGTCAAGAATCTTGCAGTCAAGTGCTTTCTCCCTACGACAACCGTGAGTATTTCACCCGCTGACTATTTGCAACTCATCCCTATTGTCCGACCACTCAAGATTAGGCCAACCGAAGTCGTAGCTCTTTATGTTGTCATTGTAAAAAGGCCTCGTTAACCGGCTAATGTTTTAGCCTTATAGATTTCCAAGCTCAGTCACCTCAAGGCAGGTGAATTAGTTTCTCTTTATATTATTAGGCCTCCGTATTGTCGATTCCAGGAGAGGCACCTCGAGCGATTCGTCTCGCCGCCAGGACCTAGAGGACCGTCTGGGGCCTGGACGCGAGACCCGTTCCTCGAGCACAGCGAAGCCTCGTGTGGAGACGACTGCGGCCGGCATAGTCCGTCTAGCGTTAGCGCTCAGGCGGGACGGTTTTTTCTTTTACCTACTTTAACTTTTTATTATACCTTATTACGGTTCCCGTAGGAACCAGTTGATTGTCTGGGTCCGGTTTTCAATACTGGAAACCGGCCTGCATCACAATTTAATTTGTGGATCTCGGGTTCGACATCCTACCCCGTCCAGAATAGTATTGGACACCTTCGTCGGCTCCGGGATCCGGGACTCTCAAAGTCCCTGGCGCCCATTTAATAGATTTTAAATTAATCAATAACTGGAAGGTTACTTTCTCCTTTGTTTTGTAATAATTGTAAACTTTTAACTTGAACTCATTTTAAAACGGAACAGTACCGGGTTTATCTCCAACCCCCCACGACCTTCGCTCTCTATTTTCTATTATTAGCTGGCTGGCAACAATTTGTTATTAGTGAACTCATTTTGTTATATTAGTTTACAGTTTTTTAATAAACAGTGTTTGAGATAGCTGTTGTTTCATATTACCATACCCACTAGTTTGTCACTACAGATAAAAAATCATAATTGTAACAGGACCAATTTTGATAAAATTTGGTATGGAGGTAGCTGACACCCTGAATTAATATATAGGCTACTTTTTATCCCAACATTCTTTCAGGATCGATACTTATGTGGGTGAAACCGCAGGGCGCAGCTAGTAAACGAATAAAAGCAAAATATCTCTCGAAATTCAGGTTCGAAAATAGGTTCAAACTGACCTACATGAGAGTCCAACTTTATAGGTAAAGTCTAATAATTACATCTAAGGACCCTTTGGTAAGGGTCCCTGGTATTATGTTCGTGATTTTGAAATAAAATTCGCTGGTATCTTATCACTTATACTGACGAAAAACATTTATTTATTTTAAAGGTATTAATTACATTCCAGTTACGGACAGACGTTGAGTGTTGGTGGAGAAATAAGAATTTGATTTACGCGTACCTGAACTTAATTTACCGGTATAAAACCTGAACATAGCTAGCATTTCTGTTATGTGAGAATTTGCCTATTTAGGCGAGAAAACACTGTACTTAACCACATAGCTATATTAAAACTATTTGAAACATGAATACGAAAGACAAAATAGTAAGATTTTAGAAGTTTTGTTGTTATTGTCAATATAAGCAACCACAACAATATATATGTATATAACTAGCAGCGCCCCGCGGTCTCACCCGCATAAGTCTCGATCCCGTAGAAAAATCGGAATAAAAAGGGTCCTATGTCTTAACCCGCCAAGTAACAAACATGCAAACACACTCACACACAACTTTCGCTTTAAAAAACTTAGTACGCTTTTGAATTAAAAAAAAATTATGATGTCTTTGGCTTATAATAATATATGGCGCATTTATTACATTATAAAAAGTAAATAATAAACCAAAATAAGATGTTGCTTTAACTTTATATATTCCTAACTATTGACAATCCTATAGATATAAGTACTGGCAAAAATAACCTCAACGACCCAGGATTTGGCTCAAAAACCCAGATCAACCCGAGACTTATTAGTTGCTATTGTCAATAACCAGTTGGTAACCGTGATCAGCGCCAACCTAACCCGCACACCGCTGAGACCTCACGCGGTACGTTATTACCCGCATCGCATAATGCCGCGGTAATGAACGGGTTAGCTTCGCATGTCATTCGCAGTATATGACATGAGCACCATTTTTTTGGGTTATTTATTTGTTATAGTGGGGCAATCAAAGATGTAAGTTGTTCTTTAGTTCATGGAAGCATAGAGAATTTAAGACATGACTGGGTCAAATATCGGAATCTGATACAATGGAATTCACGCACATGAACGACAAGCACGTTAAGCCGTTGGTCCCGGCTGTCATTCGTAGGTCGTTGACAGTCGTTACAGGTAGTCAGAAGCCCGAAGGTCTAAAAACAGTCTTACCAAGGGGTATTATGTTACCCAGTAACTGGGTTGTGGAGGTCTAAATAGGCAGTCAGTCGCTTGATGTAAAATATTGGTATTAAGCTGACCCTAACCAAGTTGAGAAAAGGATAGACAGATTGATTGAGTTTTTTTTTTTTAATAGGTACATAAACATAATCAAAGAGATGAATATTTAATTAATGTAAAGAAGTAAAAAGCCCACTTTTTTGTATTTCAGAATCTTTCATACCACACTTAAAAATATTTGCAAAAAATTCTAATAAGTAAAAAATCCGCTCATTTCCACAAAAAGACATTAAACAGAAGTCCAGTTGAGCACCGAATTAAAAAACAAACTGTATTTCGGCCACAAAAATTTGTATATGTGACCACTATGTGGGTTTACGAGCGACGCCTCGTTCGTATGTGGAACGCGTACGTTTAGTATTTAGAACTGTTTGAGACAGATTTGTGTACGCAAGTGTACTCACGAGGATAGTCTCTGTACTTTTGTTTGTGACTGTGCCTTATGCACAGTCACAAACAAAAGCATTGTCTTAGACGAACTAAAATGCTTCTTATTTAATCTGTCAAGAGCCGCTAATGAGACACAATTGATTTTCTATTGTTTCGTCGCCGATCGGCGAACCGCGACGACCGTTTGACCGGTTAAGGTTTGTAGCCTAATGGCCTGTTCACCAATAAGCCAGGCTCATTCACCAAAAACAAGATCCATAATTAAAATTGGTGAAAAATTACCTAATACGTGGAAAGGCAATACTACGAACAGAAGAAAGAATTCACAAGAAATACTCATGAACAACCGCGCATCGAACCCGTCTACCGACAATTTCCTTTACCTCATAAACGCAACACCAAAGGTCTTTCACGCACCAATTTTAACATTTTCGTACTAAAACCACTTGAAAGCAACTGAAGTAAGTACATAATTTGGGCAGCTAATAAGTAGTTGTCAGTCACCATGTACCGGGTAGCCGGGAGGGAACAGGTTCCTCGAGGTAACGGGACCGGAATGACCCCAATACGGTTTTCGGAACCTTTGGCCGGTGGAATCGATGAAGGACACGTGAGATGTGATGCGTTGATTTTGAGTAGGTTTTGAACGAGTTCACAAAGGTGGATTTTTATTTTGATGCTCTATTTATTTACTATGAGCGACCCGCTCTGTGCTTCGCATGGTTTTCTTCGCTTGACAAAACATCGAAGTTTATGTAAGTTAAGTTATTAATGTATTATACACATAAACATTCCGGAATAAATTCATCAAACCATGGTGAAAACCGCATCAAAATCTGTTTCGCAGTTTAATAATAAATGTATAGTTCTAAGACTGGAGACCAAATGAAATCTCCTATCAAGACATCGACTTCTGAAATAATCCAAGAATTTCAGACTTCAGTATTATTATTTTTACTTTGTAGTAGTTATGGCTACGATGGTTTATGTAGGAAACTCGTGTTATTTTCATTAGGCATGCCTATTAGGCTATAATAAGTTTAGTGGAAGTTTCTTCAATTGCGTTCAAATGTAAAATGAGACGTGTTTACTTGACGAATGCCTAGAGTGTGCGATTTGCATTTTATATTTAACTTTTTTTTTTAAATAAACTTGAACAAAAACAGGGCTAAGTACCTGTTTGTCGAGTAAGCAGTTTTTCAGGCATATTTCAAACCAACTTTAACTCAGAAAACTTCATGGTATGAAAATATCAACATTTTGCTGTCAAATGCTCACGTTGATTTTATCGTTGCTTTTTCTTTGAAAACAGATTACGGTATATCAAAACACAAATTTGTTCTTACATAATTCGCCGGAACCCATAAATTAACCCTTTAAAGGAGCCGAGACAAAAATGCAACATTGTTGTAAGTAAAATAAAAAAGTAAGCCTCTTTTGTAGCCGTCAGCGAGTTTGTATGTAAAGTCCAAAGAAGCCAGTTTCGGCCGTTTTTCATCGAATGACCCAATTTTTTGTGCTAAATAAGAGCCATCTCACGGATGTAAGCCGGATTTCGTGACGCAATTTGCCAAAAGAAACTTGTGGTTTTTTCCTTATAGATGTTAAAAAAAGGAAAAAATGTGGGGTTAATTTTAGATATTTCATCTTAGGCACGGGTATTTCCGATATCATTGAGATAAATGTGAGAATCATCTCGCAAATATAACGGGTCTTGCAATTTAGTCAAAACTTTTACATGCAAAAAATAGAAATCTATGTTTATTAAATATGGAGCTATCTTTGTTTAAATAAATCATTAATAATTGTTTGTCCTTGACCTCGTTTCTATTTTTACTTAGCGAGGTTCATCTCACGAATAATAATACAAATTAGCACAAATTCTGTGAAAAAAGAAAGTTGTAGTTTTTCCTTAAAGATATCGTTTTCATAGAATTGGATTCAAATGCAACATTTATAAGCAAATTAATTAATAATACATTTTTTTCCAATTTCATCATCATCTGCCTAGCCTTTTCCCAACTATGTTGGGGTCGGCTTCCATCCACAGACCAACCGCGGCAAGCGTAGCTTTAAACACATCGATCGACCTGTGCGGCTGTAATTATTTAGCCACGGGCCCCTCAATTTTTCCAATTTGATAAACTTATTAGACATAGATTTTAAAACATCACTAAGTTTTACAAAGATACAATAATGTATAAATCTGTAAAATAGTTCAAGAAAACTGGCTCAAGAAGGCTCTTTGTAAACTTTCAAAACCAACAATTAAGTAGCTCCTATGATATGAAATTTATATTATTATTTATTTTTATTGGCTTATAACTTATGATTATAAGTTATTATTACTGTGCTGATTCTACCATCTTATATACGACTTGTTAATCATCGGTTAACTTCAAGCAATAAGCGATCGCTAACTCGATAACTATTCACCAGCAGTTTTTTGTTCAACAGATAGACAACACAAGCAATTTAAATCTAACAATACATTAAAGGTGTAGTATGTAATTTACCTTGTCAAACGCGAAACTGTAATTTGACAGGTTAACCAAGATTATAATTATTTTACAAGGCTTTTGAGTTTGACACCACTTGACTTTAGTGTTACCTATTTGTGGAAAATGATTTTGCAAACTAAATGTAATGAAAGTATACAATGTAACAGTATTTTATGAAAATGATAGATTGAAAAGTCCATGTTTCATTTCAAAAGGAAAAGCCTTTCTCTCTCCTAAGCTCAATAAAAATAGAAATGAGACAGTATATATATGTATGTATGCTTGTGAATGTGACAGTAAAACCCCGTCTATATATAATTATATTAATTGCTAAAAATTCATCAGTGTAATCATCCAAGATCACACGAAAAAGAACAATCTTTTCAACAAAACGTGGGTCTAAAAGTCTCACGCGTTCGTGTATAAGATAATAACGCAAGTTTAATAACACTCGCAAAACAAATCCGACAATTAACCTGGCTTTACAGTTAGACCCGTTTCACTTTTTGAGACGAAAGCCTTCCCCCCCCCCGTCTCCATTTCACCGCACTCCCCCGCAATGGCCTCGAAACCTCGATTCAAAGTCAAGTACTGATCACGTGACTGTACTGAATTTGTGCCGAAAATCGGGCACGTGTTGAATTTATGACAAAAATCAGGTAAAACCTTTTCAGTTTGTGCCAAAAATTAGGAAACGGAATTCACTTTAAATAGAGATGAAACAAGTGCTGGTGAAATACTAAGACCCACTTTCACCGCAACTCAATAATGCGTTTAGTGATAATTATAAAACATAATTATTTTGTTTCCGTCAATTGTTTTGAAGAAACAGAGACAGAGTGATGTTTAAAATATGTTTAGCGTTCAAACGGTTCAACTTATAACCATAGGTACTTTATAAGCCAATAAAAATAAATATAAAATGGAAATTTCATATTAAAAGTTTCTATAGTCTTTGTGAGACAGTTTTCCTGAAGTATAAACATGGGTATCAAAGCAAATTCCTTGCTGCGCCGTCTACGAAGCAGCAGCAACAGCATCCTGAATGCGATTGCCGCCCGGTTTTACTGTCCTTTTTTTAAAATCATTGGATAAGGACAGCCATGGGCATCAGATAAGTATATTTATTAATTCATTAATTTATTTTAGGATCTCCAACAAAAGATATACATTAAACATTAGATATATGGTTAATGGATGACAAAGTATTTGGTAGGTGTACTACCTAACTAACTATACTAACATAATTTTAGGTACCATTTTTGTTAATAACGCACTAACATTTTATGATTTTTTATAATAAATAATGTTACTTAGAATTATGGTGATTCTCTGAAATAAATAAATAATAAAAGTTTAAACGGCGTTTAACCCGGGGTTATTTAGTGTTATAATTAAAAGGTTAGTGAAAGTTAATGAAAGACACTTACTGGACGAAATAAAAGGCCTTTTGATCATGTAAAGCAATTAGGCTTTGCTTGCTGCTCATTCCTTTCTTCTATGTATCGCTGCTGATCTAAAAATAAAAGAAAAAAACAAACTAAATCAGCTGCTTTAAGACCAATAGTACTACTTACTGTCTTACACAATAATGTGACTAATCCATGTTGCTAGAGATACGTTGACGTTTAGTTGACGTTTAGTCTAAACGTCATCTTACTTTTGACAGGCCAAAGCGTTGGCAAAAAATTGGGATTTGCAACAGCAGTGTATTGGCAAAATTGAGCAATAACAATATGTTTGTTAAACTACTGTACAAATTTAATTATTGTATAATACATTTAACTCTCATTTAATGCGCCTGCGAGTTAATTAATAAATAATATATGTACTATCTGATTGGATAGGGGTCGTAAACATTTTAATTCCTTCATTTTCTAAGCTTACATTAGGATGATAATTATAATTATTCATGAATGCATTCGACGTGGATTTTATATGTTTTTATAACGGGGAACAGAGGCTGCAAACATTTCTATGTTAATTTTGTAAATACGAATTTTTAATCCGTTTACTTGTTCTTGTGGCCTATTTGATGTTTTAATAAAGATGTCGTATTCACAGCTATCTTACTTAAAGTTCAGATTTTTACTAAATTTTGAATATTATTTGATTTTTAATTAAATGGGTCAAGTTACAAGTGTCATAAAATAATATTAAAGCGTCGTCCTCATCATCTTGAGTAATTTTACGATAATAGTTATATTAATTATATTGTTTATGTTTATTATTGTTCTATTAATTATTGTATTTAATTGTAGCATGCTTGGGGCCATAGGTACCAGATCACGAACTATTAGGTGTATATGGGAAGGGAACATTAAGTCAAAGTCAAAGCATTTATTTCAAATAGGCACAAAAAAGGCACTTTTGAACGTCAAAAATTATCTTAAAATAGAATTGATTCTAGTCGCCCATTCCAAAAGTTAGTTTTCGTATGGAGAAGAATGGGCAAGAAACTCCACCGTTACTCTTTTAAAATGTTTTAGGTACAATATTTTGCATGGGTACATTAATTATATAATAACATGTGAGGACGATGCACCTAAAATAAAATTACTATACCACAATAGGTAAAAGAATTAAAAACGAAACCATGACATATAAATTAATTATCTGATAGATACATGGTGCTCACATATTTACAAACATGGTACAAGCAAAACGATTTTTATAAAAAAAAAAAAAATACAAGTAATAAGTCAGGGTGTGAGTAATGAATGTAAAAACTAATAAAAAAAAAATTACAATTAAATTAGCAACCAGTTTGATTTTGTCTAGACTCTAGATTGTCCTATGGAGCAGGACCAGCATGTTTCCAAGCGTTCTTATCTTGGATATAATCTTCTAATTTATAGGTATGCTTGTTTACAAAGTGTACGTTTAATGTGAGTTTTAAATTTTCTTTCATTTAATTGCAATATATCACAAGGTATTTTATTGTAACATTTGACACAGTACCCCATAAAAGATGTATGTACTTTGGCTAATCTGAAAAATGGTTGATGTATTTTATCTTTATTTCTTGTGTTAAAGTTATGTCTATCGCTTATTTTATTAAAAAGATGTAGATTTTTTCTTACATACATAATGTTTTCATAAATGAATTGGCAAGGTACCGTCATAATATTAATCCTTTTAAATAGTTCCCTGAGAGATTCGCGGCGACGTAGATTATAAATGGCTCTGACAGCTCTCTTTTGCAAAATAAAAATGGATTCAATGTCAGCAGCTCGACCCCATAGTAAAATGCCGTACGACATAATGCTGTGAAAGTAACTAAAATAGACTAAACGCGCGGTTTCTACATCTGTTAACTGTCTTATCTTCCTAACAGCATAAGCGGCCGAGCTAAGCCGCCCCGCAAGAGATGTTATGTGAGGTCCCCATTGTAATTTCTCGTCTAGCGTGATTCCTTACTGACTGACTGTACTTCAGAAACTACACTATAGGCTATATCAATGACTATAGCGTTAGTTTTCAAAGACCAGTCAAATTTAAGGGTGTGGTAGCGACCATCAAACTGAACAACTTTCTCCATGGGACCAACATTGTAATTCACGAAAAATTTATCAACTGTCCCATAGAAAGCTTCAATATCTACTCGACCTAAACGTATGGGACGGCTAAATTTTTACTCGCGACTACGATGTTGGTCCCATTTGATCGTCTGTACCACACCCTTTTTGGCTAATCTTTGACAACTAACCCTGTAGGTATAACTCAAGTAGTAAAATACATTAATGGATAATAAATAATGTCTTGCTCAGTCAATCATAAAAGAAGTCCCAAAAATTAAACAATTAAAAAATAATAATTTCCAGCTAATTTTTCAAGCACAATCTCAAAAATTCATAGCGCACAAACTAATGAGCAACCAAACAAAGCTTATCAGTGTATTGGCAAGCACGTGTGGTACAGTTAGCGTACGGGCCGGTGTGACGTAGCGAGTAACTGCGCCCGCGCACGCCTCGCCGCGCGCGAACAAGGCCGTTCGACGCCCGCGCCACGTGGCGGCATTAACATAATGTAGGGACGATAGATTTACTGCTACGAATTAGATGGACGATAGTTTTTGTTGAGCGATTTTTTGTTTTGTTTCTAGGATTTTTGTTTGGACTACAACGGGTGTTGAAATTGCTTGAAATTCAAAATCCATATTTTCACAGAATTCTAGCTAAGAGTAGTGGAGAACAGGCATTGTTTGGACATTGTTTGTCAACTTCATCTATCTGTAGTTTTTGACCGATGAATGCAAACGTATTATCCCTAGTTTTGCTGTCAAAATCAGACCGGTCAATTCCAACATGTATTTTTCTACCTAGGTATAAAATAAAAACCTCACAATTGTGCGTACGGTGGCAGTGACCACTGGTTTGTTGCCGGGGCCACTCGGGGCTCACGACCGGGCTCCGTCGCCCGAAACCGACGCACCGTTACAAGGGACAAGGACCTCGAGTAAAACCGCAGGCACAAGCATCACTCCAAACTCCAAGTAGGATTTTTATAGAGATTTGTGCGAACTAAAAATGATGCTCATTTGTTTTTAGCTTGTGTAGGTGTAGTTTGCTACAAGTATGTTGATATCATTTTGGAAAAGGACTTTTATTCTTCTTTTATAAATTGGGGTTTGGTATTAAAGACAAAAGAGAGGCGATTTCAATTCTAATACCAAAAAAATATTGCAGTTGTAATGATGTTCCCAGTTTTTCCCATCATGTAACTCTATTATAAATCAAATAATAAAGTTTGTGTTAAGTTTTGACCAAACAAAAGTATAGTCGGACTTAAAATTCATTTTCTACCAGTCAATCAACATCATCACTTCATCAGTCATTTAAAAAGACAATCATGTTTTTCCTTTATTTTCAAACATTTAATTTCCCCTCCTTGTAACCGCGTCTTTACCTCCGAAGCCTTCCAGACTCGCTCTCAATGAAATGTGGGTCAAGTTTATTGACAAATCAGGACGTTGCCCGTTTGTCATCTTCCTCGCTCTTGTAGCTCGGTCCCTTTCGCACGCAGGCTGCGGTACTGCTCTTTTAGTATGATGGAGTCTCCAATAGGAGTCGTGTTCGGAGGAGTATAAATAACAGTATCATAGTTCTTTTTGTACTGATTTCGGAGTGAAATAAAAATGTAAAGTGCCTGGCATCAGCTGCGTTAGGAACCTGACTAACTTTGAAACAGTTTCTGACTGACACATTTTTTTTGTATATTGACAAATGCCAGTACGTCGGTTATAGGGTAGACATTTAGCTGGTGATAATATTGGGCCCCATTCATCATGATCATCTGCCTAGCCTTTCCCGACTATGTTGGGGTCGGCTTCCAGTCTAACCGGATGCAGATGAATACCTGTATTTTACATGGAGCGACTGCCTATCTGACCTCCACAACCCAGTTACTGGGTAATACGGTCGTATTGGGCCCCATTATGTAGATTATTTCCATTCTATTGCTTTATTTTTATTTATATGGCACAATTTAACACTATGGGTGGTTCTTGATTGAGTTCAAATAGTAAAATCTAGCAGCACTTATCACAGTCAGAATTGATTCCAATAAGCTATGCTTGTAATCACTTAATCAATAGAAATTAGAAAGTTATTAATTGCATATAATAAATGCTCAAGTCACCCATATCTCCAAATTGCCAAATCATTGCCAAAATTGTGAAGATCAAATTAATACATACTCAATAATTTTTCAACTAGATTATAATTATATGTCCCACAATGGAAGAATCGGCAGATCAGCAAAAAACTCTGATAGCCTCCGAACGCCCATTAACCTAGTGAAGGATGTGCGGCGTCATGTTACGTGACGTCACTTCCGCCACTTATTGAAACGATATCCGGTTCGTTCCGGATTTAGGGGCGATGTAAATAAAGGGTTGTTTGCCTTACATTGTTAGGGAGTTTAATAGTCCCTACTATTAAGAAAGACTTTTTTGCCAAGTTTAAAGGCGTTTGTGATGGGATAAAAATAAGGTGGCAGTAGTTTCTCAGATTAATAGGAGTGTATCAATAGAAGTTTCCGTGAAGGGGTAAACAAGGGTTTTTAGGGTTTATTGATACCTGTTAAAAAACGTATAATGATGGTACATGTCTAAGTGGTCTCGCCGTTAAATCATAAGAAGCAAATCCAGATTCTGATCTTCGTTGTTTGCTGAAATAAGGAGGCAGGCTTTGTGGACAGCGATCATTGTAGGAAAGGGGATTGGCAATAGATGGATATGAGTGGTCGAGAATTGGCGGGGAAATGGAGAACCAGTATGTTGTTGTATTGCTTAACGTTTAACATTTTCGTCAATCCTACTTAGTTGAACAGTTTTGTAAAATTATCGATTCTTATAAGATGGACGACTAGAATCAATTCTATTTTCATGTAAATTTTGACGTTCAAAAGTGCCTTTTATGTGCCTATTTAAAATAAATGCTTTGACTTTGGACTATAGTTATACAGTTCCTCTAAAATCTCCAAATAACAGTTAGTTTAGATTCAAGTTACTTTACCACGAGGTTCGATAAGTTTATAAGTATAGACTTAAGATCCCGGTTTGATACGCAACTAGTTTGATTAAATAGTTATTCTTGATAGTAAAGGAGGATATAGGATAGTAAATATCCACAAACAAAGGATGTGAGATGTACCAACGTACGTGGATCAAAGATATCGGCACATCTTCCAAAATTCCCACAGTACGCACATGTTCGGTTTTTTCTCCTACCTGCCGGAGTTCGGCCCAATTCAAATATTGACTGATTGAAGGGTTCGAAGGACATCTGTCGCAGGCTCTATAGGTGAAAGCAACACGCGAGAAAGCCTTAACATATGCACATAAAGAACCTTATTGTTCGATAACATGTGGTCTTTTGAAATGGCTAAAATTTTTAAAATTTCGGGCCTTTATATTATGTGGTTATTTTTATTATGCTCAATGTTTATTAAGTATGGGGTTATTTTTAACAATTATAACTTGACAATTGTATGAAACACTTTCATTTCGATTTAAATCTGAATATTCAGGCTTCTTTTTAAGAAGTAAAATATTCAAAAGATTGTCTCAAAGTGTTTGCGCCTGTATTAGACATCAACGAGCGAGAAACGCATTTCAAGGATTCGTTATTATTAAGATGCTCTTATTAAAAGTTATAACACATTACATAACGTCTCGCTTGTAAATCCTGTACCTATAGTAAACCCACATTTCATTATTATTGTAGGAATATCAATTATTTAATATATATTTTTTTTACTATGGATTTTTTGCCCGGCTGTCAATCGTGTATCTTTGACAGTCGTTACGGATAGTCAGAAGCCCGAAAGTCTAACAACCAGCCTCACCAAGTGGTATCGTATTACCCAGTAACTGGGTTATGGAGGTCAGATAGGCAGTCGCTCCATGTAAAATACTGGTATTCAGCTGCATCCGGCTAGACTGGAAGCTGACCCCAACCTACATAGTTGGGAAAAGGCTAGGGGATAATGATGATGATCAATTATTTTACAGTTAATCGGATCGGAATATTTATACTTATTTAAAACTACAACATACATAGTCAAGAGTTGGGATAGGGAATAATTTAAAGATCTAGTAAGATGACAGATTAACTAGCTAACACACAATCCGTCTATACAATATTGCACTAAAGCGAATGATTTTTTATAAACCATCGATGATACTACTATTCCATAGAACTCTCTCATTCAAAGCAGACAAAATTAGGTGCTATTATACCAACAGATCTTAGTAATAATAATTGGTGCCTGAAGCCTGGGATAGCATCGAAGTGGGTCACAATACCCTGTTCTAGTCTAGCACATAGATGTGGACGCCGACCGGTCCGCCTGATGCGCGGCTTTCTCTTCACTACTACGCACTTGACTGTTTACTGCTAACGTCAAGCTTGTTCGCATACGGGGTGAGCAGAGTTGTGGGGTGATTGATAATAATACATGTATTGAAGTTAAAGGTTGACAAGTCATGGTTATAGCAAAGAGTGATTGATAGAGGTTCTGAAGGCAATGGAGACCAGAAACAGAATAGTGTAAAAATAACTCAACTCGCCTGTAAATTATAGTAACCATGAAATTCGCGAAGAAAAATGGTTTTAGATTATTGACGCTTCTGCAATGTTTATTTGAACTCTTTTCACAAGTTTGTTTGGTTTATTGACACCAGAGCCACAAAGGCAGCTTGGTATCTGGTATCTATTCAAGGACATGAGGTAGTTTTCTCTCCGGAAAATTAACAACTACATATGCGGGCAGAGCTTCGTACGGTCAACCATGCGTCAGTAGTCACTTTAACTACAAAACCGCCCTTATTGCTGTGACATAAAGGCACTGCAGAAATCAGATTGATAAAGTAGACGTGCGGTTGACAGTACAGAGTATCGTATCGTTTAGTGTAAGGGGCAAATTCTAACAGGTCAATGACATCATCAAAGAATGTACTCATCACTTTCACCTGCCTAGACAATGTCAACACATCACAAACAAACAAATCGAAGAAGTTGACAACTGTATTATTATTTCTTGTTTAAAGAACAGAAATTAAGGACACTGTTCTCCATGTTCTTGCAAGAATCTTTCCCTAAGCATCTTTTACTTCACCAAAAGTTCCATCAAAGTGCATTTACCATCACAAAACCATTTCACTAGTCTAGTGAATTCAGCCAGGTCCCATCCCGGCCCTGGACCCCTGCCTACCCATTTGTCCAAAGTACCAGGATCAGCTGTTTCGCTTTCACCTCGCTGGCCAATGTCCGCGCGTCGTTATCGATGCGGCAAGCGTCGCGTGCGCCGGTCTGCGTTCAACTTCTACACTCAAGCACGTATGGGATTATTTTGATGCACTTTGTTGTAGATAGCTATGTTTGTATCTATCTATACTAGATAGGTGCCTTTTCTCTTTCCGCGACAAAACGACCATTATTGACAATGCTTGCTCAGCATGGCCGATGGTTTGACGATTTCATTCAAGAGTCTGTTTCCAAACAATATTGGTGCTCTTAGTTCCCTGTCTGTAAATGAATAGAAAGTACATTTTCATATTGTTAAAGTCACATTTGCAATAAATAGGTTATATGCCCTTTCGCTGGGGTATATACCTTCCAAAGGGGGTGGAACTTAATTCCGTGGTAGCTAACCTAGTCGATCCCGTAAACTCAGATGCTGTACTCCAAGTGTCGCGATGAAAACAGTCTAGAATTTTTCGATAGATTCTAGATCTTAGCTAGTTGTCCATGGATAACACTGCTTCTCAATGATCATCCATTAAAGTAGTGACAAATTATCGTAACAATGACTTCATCAAAAATAACTAAACGGTTCAACCAAACATGCTGATACTTATAGCGCATGATCATGATCAGTACTGAATTATCGCAAGCAATGCACGCAATGTGACAACACAAGACATATGTCGCACTTAAATTGTCACGGATTATGTAGTTGTAACTCTCACACTATATTACAATATTGACAAAAACATGCAAAATGGTCACGACAACATACAAAAAGCATCTAAATATTCAAAAGTCATCGATTTAGGCTTAGATTGATATTGTCAAGTTTTTGACTAATTGTAATATTTATGATGATTAGATTATGAATTCAATTGTTCTAATCGATAAATTGGATTGTATTGATGGCTAATTAATAATAGTCTGTGTTTCGCTATAACATTAAAGTATTTTTCAGAATGGTTCTGCTATATCTGTCACCTGGCAGGTCTACTGTTTGTCACTTAAGTATCTATGTAGTTTAAGGATAATAAATGTTATAGTATACGATGTTTACAATGACGCGCACGTTCGAGTAATTTATTATGATGTACCCACTCACCAAATTTATTAAAGTAACTAATTATGTACTTCCTAACTGATGACGGGCGCTCTAGACTATTTGAACAATTACCTGCATGTTAAAACTTTGTTTCTCATTAAGTGATTATGTAAATCTTTGAGAAATAAATGAAACCGTAAATTACATAGAAGTTGCATCATTACAAAGTTACGAGTACATATTAATGCAAACTACTATGTCCTTATACAAATTGAATATCTTATCCAAGTTAAATTTCGTCGGATTATTCGCGGTCAGGTTTATTCTAGGACCTCGTCGTAGCGCATCGCTCAACAGGATCAAGTTAGCTAGTTGTTTCGACACATCGCGGACTGAGTCATCCTTAGCACTGATGTAACAATGCAACTGCCATGATCTTGCTTATTGGGAAGTCCAACAAATGGTCATCGAAACTCCTACGTTTTGTAACATCCTGAAACCTTCGGGGAATCTTCAGTAATGTGTGTCATCGTTATTAGGACTATTTGCATCTCTATTTTGACAGTTGCAAGCCTTGCAAGTTTATTTTCGTCTAGCTAGGAGAAAATGAGAGGGTAAATCCAAATTTTGACAATTGAAATCGTATGTTGAAGTCAGTATTTAACTCTTCTTGCATTCATTACTTTAGGTATGTAAACGTTATGTTTGCTTTTGGTTTATGGAATTTCTTACTCATTTGGCTTGGATTTCGGGAAATCTGTTGTAAAATCAAGTTAATTCCTCTGATTAGAGCTACTCGAACTTTGAATAGTCGCGTCTGAAAAAGGTGGCAATAGATCTGTTACAGAGCGTTTAGCCTGAAGTTTAAACACGTTTTGTAATGATGGATATAATATAATGTTAGAACCGATGACGTAGGTACTCTTCCCTAGGAATCAACTGCTAAGTCCAATTTCGTCCGGCATATCCTAAAAGTCCCACAATCAAAATCCACTTGTACATTTTCCTCTTAGCAGCCACTTTCCAACCGCCAACAGCCATTCAACGGGCATCATTATCTTGCACTTGACATTAAGTCTGCATGGTCATTGCCGCTTGCTGCTGATCCGCGCATCTCCGGCGCGCGAGTGAAAGTTGCGCGCACGCCCCCCCCCCTGCCCCCCACGCGGCCGTATATGTGTCACTGTTAGACCTCGTTGTTGATATAGTTTGTGTTGCCTTTTGTAAATTACATTTGATTTGACACTATGCTGTATTGAATGCGTTGTCAATAAATTGTTAAATGATGGTTGGATTCATGGCACGGCTAGTCAGTTCAGAAATAAATTCGAGTATTAGTATATTTATTTCTGAACTGACAAGCCGTAATCGCGATGGGATTTTCCGTCGAAAAATATGAACTTTCGTCTCCTATAAAACCCCTCTGGGGGATGAATAATCCTTGCTTAGTTCGGACTTTCGTTATATAAGAAACTCATGTGCCTTTCATGCTTCTGGAAAATTCAGGCTGTGCGTTGTCAGTCAATGAATTTAAGATTTTTATGAAGTATATTGTCTTTTTGAGTACTAAAAAAAACTAATGGCGTGACTTCTTTAAGTGCATGGATAATCGATACAAAATTAAAGATTAACATTGAAAAACATTGACTGCGCAAGTTGAACCATGTAAATGCAAGTGTAACATTTTACAACTTAGCTGATATCTTGCTGCCAGTTACCGTAGAGACAAACATTTCAGTATAAGTTAGTTGATGAAATCTGCTCATTTAAATTTTGTACCTTTTTGGGTGGTAAAAAACCCTTTGTATGATCAGTATATATGCTAATATAGGACAACGTCCATAAGAGCTTTGAAAAATATTGCACAACTTTTAAGTGACAGGTCTTGAACTATATATCTCGTTAAAGAGCTTGAGCATGAACAACTTAATTAAGTTTTTTTTAAGCATGAATTTACTACAAGAAGAAGTATGAAGATAGATGTAGGTATATAGTTTAAAAACTAAATTGATAACCGCTGATTTCAAGACATTCTTAAATCAATCGTAACGCGATTCCAGGCTCTGTTAAACCACGAAATTCGCGAACTGACCGAAATCTATTGAAAACTTTCGAAGAAGCTAATGTAAAGCTCCTACATATTCGCACTTAAAGTACCAGGCTAGCATGAAACATAAACACGTCGTATCATCGCATCCTTGCCGATGAGTCAATGTGCTGGCGCGCTCTGAGCCAACCTCTGTGGGCGGCACACGGAACAACGTTGTATGTAGGTCAGGTTTTTACGAAGATGGCCGAATTGATACGAAGAACAGATTAACATAATTAAAGAATGATGCGTTTGTTAATTATTTTATCTAGGAATTGGTGAACAGTTTGAATTTAAAACCGAAATAGTGAGTATTTTAAGTTAAGCTTGATCATCATACTATAGATGGATTCTTATTCATATACATACCCCCTTATTCATAAAACTTATCAAACCTATTTTAGTTAAAATGGGGTTTGTCTTTTTCTTACACACAGAAATGACAATGTGACAGATAAAGACAAACGTTCTATAAACCTATTTTAGCTAAAATAGAGATAAAATAGGATTATGAATAAGGGGGTTAGTGCGTGTCTTATCACAGTGTTTTGTTTATTGGGCGTTTTAATAGGGCAAAAGCATATCCCAAACATTCTAGTCCCTAATCATTCGAGTGACTATTGAAAGCTTATCTAATGTTTCTACCAAAAAAAAGAAAGCATTACGTACATTAAGAAATAAAAAGATCTATCTTCCATAACTGACCTACAATGAAATAACTAGAAGGCCGAGATATATTAGCAAACAGTAGGAAAGTATTATCAATGCTAAATCTACACAAGGATCTAAAAAGTGCAAGTGACATATAGAGAGTAAACAAAATCTGAATTCTTATAAAATTGACCGCAATACATTGAATGAATGAATGCATGAACGGATTGACACCGTTCGCGTTCTATGTTTGCGTAAGGGGTTACTTCCACAGGAATTATGTAGGCTAAGTATTATACTGTTCTAGAATCTAGCCTGGATGATTCTTAGAATAGGTTCTGTTTGTTTTATATGAATGTATTGAAATATTTCAGTAACTGTAGATATTTGTTCAAATATTTAGATGTAAAACAAATTTATAGAAGAAAAAACAGTTACTATCTTTAGGAAAATGGGACTTTTCTTTACAGTAGAGTTTAAAACGAATGTAAACGAAGCAAAATCAGTATGTAAGTGTGGCAGCAGGTGGCGATCTGTAGTTTCTTCCTAAACCCGACGGGAGTTCAAGTATGTATAGCTATGTAATGTTACAACAAAAATAATCCTAAAAATATACCTATCTTAAGCTATGAAGTAGTGTGTTCTATCAACGTCGGTGCTCGTTTATTTAAATACAGTTCATTTACCTAGAAACAACAAGGTCACTGATATGGTCTTTATTGGATTGTCGTCATCAGCATACAGTATTTCAGCCTTATTCGCAGAAAACCGCGCTATATTTGTGGTGACCTTATATCTACATATTACCAATTTTTATAAATACACTAGCTTGCTACCCGCGACTTGGCCCGCGTGAAAGTTCTCGTTTTAAATTAAAATACATCCTGTGACACTCGGCAGAACTGTCGCTTTCCGTTTGGAAAATAATTTTCGGAATCGGATCGAGAGTTCCGCAGAATACCCCCTACATACAAACTCTGGTCAGTGGGTCGTCTTAGGGGCGGATATTTTACCTCTTTATAATATTAGTATAGATAAACAATAAGTATATTATATACTTACATTTATGTACTGAAGCAAAATCGTTGCTGCGCACTTGATGTCAAATCCTTAACATAATCATGTCCACTTTGTTTATCAATCAATCAATCCGTTATCAATCGGAGAGTCTCTTGCGCCTTCGACAATGTTCAGAGGACTACCCGGGGTCAGACAGTGGGGGACAAAGAAGGACTAGAACAAGATTAGAAGTTTACTACAGACGCCTAGGGCCTAGGGGAGGCAAGCTAGGGGCTAGTAAGCTAGCTAGAAAGAAGGATATCTATTGCTTAGGGTGAGGCGTTTAAGATTAACTTAAAGAATGAATTGCCTATCCTAATAACTTAAGTACCTATAACCTAATGTACCTCCTACAGTCTAATTGATAAACATTTAAAATAACTCCCATAGTTTAAGACATTCTTTCACAATTTGAAATAGGTCGGAATAGATTTAGCCTAATTATAGTTAACAGGTATTTCTTAATTGATTACGATTAGTTATAGGTTTTATTGCTTTTCATGTGAAAAGGTTAATGACCTCATTCTTTGAATTCATTTTAATTTAGTTAATAATATACTTATAGTTACATTTTGTTTGTAAAACCATAGCCTAATAAAAGTGATACTTTTTAATATATAAAAATAATAATTTTGTTAATATAATTATTATAATTTTAATTAATCGACGAATCTCAGGCTAGGGAAATACGTTCTTGAAACTATTTTTAATTAAAAGTTAAAATAAAACTGTTAAAATTAAAACAAAGGAATGGCGGCAAATAATTTGTGTCGCTACGGGCCGGCCGCGCCGTTAAAACTGTAAAAAGAACCAGTCGGGCGACCTTCGAGCTATCAGCCGAAAACCGAACCCGTTCCGATAGCCCCGCACCGGAAAATACACATTTTCCGATTACAGTCTACTAAACTTGTCCCATACGAAAACAATATTACAAACAGGTCTCTAAATATTCTAAATAACCTCTCTCTCTACTACTCTTCAGGATTATTCATGCAGTTAGTAATAGCTCGGACGTTAGTAAAAATAGAAAAAAAGGAAAAAAAAAGAAAAAAAAATAGGAAAAGATGTGATTGGCATAGTTATATAAAAAATACAAAATAAAAATAATCTCTCGAATATTTACAAGGAGGGTAGAAATTAGAAAGATTATTATTATTATGGAATATCGAGAAAAATATTGATTTAAAAATAATAATAAAAAAACTGGCGTCCGAAGTATAAGGCATCCACTGTGTGATCCACAAATCGGCGGCACTGTCACGTCACTAACAAAATGCCAATTACAAACAATTCCCAAAACGCTTCTCTTTCGGTCGGCGTGTTTGAATTTTTTTCTTTTTTTTTTTGTAAACGTACACTGAATTTTTATGTTTTTTCTCCCCGTTGTTTAGCGTCACTGTGGTTATTGTTGTTTGTCCGCACTACACTTCACTCACTCCGGCCGGGCGCTGCGCGCGCGTGGTGTCGTCAGACTGACGGCGCGGGCGCACCCCACTCACTTCCCACCAAAAATTTTCTACCACCGCGCATGCGCAGGGCGGGCGAACCGCGGCCCGCTACGCCGCGTAGCACGTAGTCGCGGGTTATTACATTCGCTAATTAGTTATGATTTTGTGATTAATTATGTTAATTAATGTTGTGTTATTATTACCGTAAGATTCGTGATGTGTGGCCGAGATAATGATGTGTTGTTTCGGGGGTTTTTAACCGTTTGGAAGTTAGATAGTTTTTTGGTTTTTTTAAACTCGTGTGCGAAAGATGTATCCAATAATAACTTTTTCCAAAATTTAAACTAATGCACTAAATTACCGTCAGATAATTAATAAAAAATATGTTGAATAATGTTGTTTGTGTAAATTTCTACACTCGTTGCTATTCAACAAATGAAAACAATTATTAAAAATATACATATGTACTACATTCACATTTTAAAGAAATTAAAATCAAAATTTTATTCTTACATAAAATAACACACACTCAAGTAGGTACAGCTATCATATGGAACTAGGTCTCGTGCCAGTAACTAACTCGGAGGATATTGCATCGGAAGCACGCAACAACAGCGCGATTGTAATTTATTTAGTTTTTCAGCACTTTGGAGGAAACATTCGTACAGTAATTATGTTATGAACACTAATCAGAAGGTTAGAAGCCGCAAAAACAAACAACGCAGGACGTTTGATTTTAACTACGATAAACGGTAGTTTGACCCAATTTTAAAATTAAGTAATTATACCTTCGCAGCAGAAAATCCTTTTGATTTTTCATCATATTGCACAATAGAAAAAGTTATTGAAATCAATAATTTCTTAACTCATGGAGAAATAAAATAAGAATAATCGAAAAAAATAGCCTCATACAAAAAGCGGCGCATTTCACTTGAAGTTGGCCTCCCCTGGCGGCTGCTATCTCCATTGCGTACACGCACACTGACACACAAATATACCACTTACGCACACAGGCGCACGCTGACAGGCCTACAGACCTACAAACATTACTTTCACCTTTCTCCACTCTTACAGTTATTAAAATAAGGATGGTTTTAGTTTGTCGTTTGAGTAGAAGTATGTTTGTCTGTCAGCTGGTAAGTAGGACACCGATGGTTTTCTTTATGGTCCCTGCTGTGGCCCTCACAAGGTCCTCCTCGTGTTTAGGCTATAATGTTAAGGTCATGCTCATTTGAAGGTCTTCAACAAAGGGATGAATCATCTAATAGATGGGTGCAGCATAATTTTTAATGGCATGGGATTGGTTGGTGACTATTTTGTATTAGTAATGTTCGGAATCAACTTGAATCATTTAGATTTGTTAAGATTTTCTCAAAATGGAGACTGTTCTAGAGAATCAAACTATGCTAACAGATAATGAGTACTATCACATACCTAAATGTTCCTACATTCTCGGATTGATACCATATTCGTATAATAAAACAGTATACTTTCGTCGACGAGTCCCCGAAACTCTACGATGAATAGAGAAAAATAAATAGATTCTTCGGTAAATAGAGTCTTTTATCTAACTACGACATATAACAGTATTATATAGTAGTAGTAGACTTTTATGTAGTTCTTATCAATTGCAAATAACCTAATAACGGTTAGTGTACTTATTATATTTAATGTGTTACGGTGGTCAGAATACTATTTATTATAACCATACAAATAGAATAGGTACAACTGTAATTCTGGTAAGATTGGCAGTATTCCTTAAAAAAAAGACGTGGAATGCCTTGCTGAAGTCTGAGTTTCCCTATAGTTGACTCTTGTAGTCTTCAAGTTTTAGTTGAACTTATGGGAAAGTAAGTGTACATCATCGTCAACAGCTTCCAGTTAGATGGTTAGTGGTCAACGGCGAGTCTTTATATCTTATACACATCAAATTAAATATATTAAGAAACGCGAAAATAATGAATGCCAGTCGAATCGTAGCACAGTTTAAGATGGACCTACGTTTTCTTGTGACCGTCTACGAAATCGCTATCTGCGTAGCGCGTAGAGCTTGTATGCTACGACGATGTCTGAGTGACCTAATTCAATCTGTTTATAGAACAACAGTGAGACTGATAATTTTGTTGCTTATAAGTACGTCTGTGTTATAATATTCTTTTGCCTAGTAACTGTAACTACTGAATATGGAAAGAGGAATATTAAACATACATATTTAGACGGGCGAATGATGACTAAATCGCCGACGTCATAATAAGGCTCTTAGAATTTTTCTGCTTCAAGGCGTTATGATTTTTACTAGAAACTAATGTCATGTGACCTCCGTTACCCAATCAGAGGATTGACACTCATGTGCTTTTACTACACAAAGGTTACTTTGTGAAGAAGAAACAATTTTTACTAATAATTTTTTTTTTTTTTTTGTGACAACATCATCATCCTTGGTCTTGTTCCACTGTTTACCCACTGTGCGGTATAGGCATGTTCCCTTTGTCCCATGCTTCCCTGTTCTGTGCGAGTGTCCAACCAACAACCTACCAACCAGGCCAACCAGGTCTTACCCGCGATCTTATGAATGTCATCCACCCAATCTGGCTGACAACGTAAAAATACTTAATTTTGCATTTAAAAACATTTTTACACTGCCCACATTTTTTTGAGCCATAAATCTAAATGTTCTTGGCACAATATAAATGGTGGGCTAACCAAAATATATGAGTTAGTGTCACTTTTACTCGGATCGCCACTTAGTGCGGCGAGACTGATGACTGGTGACCCGACTCCGAATGCTGGATATTGATTGCGATGGGTGTGCGATGATGTACCGTTGGATCTGATGATGAGTCTTTAGGTTACGCGGTTTGGTGATCCTGTGTGTACGACTGTATTGTATTGTATTGTTGTGCATGTCGTAGTTCGTAGCAGAAGTGTTGAATTGTCTCGAAATGATGCTGGTTTACTATATGTTTGAAATATTAAAGATAAGAAACTACATACCTAGTTTTTGAAGAAAATTTGCATTTGGCAGTGTCTTGTGCAGAGTGCAACATTAGAAAATGTTTTTTTTTTTTTTTTTTTATTCAAAAGTACTTTTGATAAACAAGCCCCTGATCATTTCTTGCTAAGCCATACTACATAATTATAAATTATTATCTGATTGCTTACTTCTACATTACAAGACGCCATTTTATCTTAACAACCCAAAAACACCACAAGTACCTACTAAAATATCAATCTTTATCGAACAATCAAATAATAATGAAAACGAAATACGTTCTTAGTAGTTTTCCAATCAAAATATATCATCGCGGCGGCAAATCAAAAGGGGGTCAATGAGTAACAGTAAAGTTAAGACAATCTTTTTTTGACGCCTCGCAATTTCGATGTTATATCTTCGCAGGTGTTCGGCCGCAAAAAACTGTAGGTACCGATAGCCCTGTGGTTGTTACTTGGGCATTGTTAGGGGAACCTAGACGGGTTAGTTTTTGTTCTGTCAGATCATTGTAAAATGTTGAAGTTATACGATATAATAAAGTCACATGACATACAGCTTGCGGTACGTCATCGTTAATACTCGTACATAGACAAAGCTGACTTTAACTGAAAATTTGTGCTGCCAAGGAGCAGAAATAGCTGATATCTCGATGGAGAATAGCGATAGAAAATTATATCCATCCATACTAATATTATAAATTCGAAAGTAACTCTGTCTGTCTGTATGTTACCTTTTCACGCCTAAACCGCTGAATCGATTTAGAAGAAATTTGGTATAGAGATAGTTTGAGTCCCGGGAAAGGATATAGGGTACTTTTTATCTCGATATTCCCACGGGATCGAGACTTATGCGGGTGAAACCGCGGGGCGCAGCTAGTTTTAAATAAAAAGAACAGCAAAATGATTTTTGAATAAAATGTCAGTTTAATTATCATTCGTTACTCTATGGCCCTATGAATCATCGTGCGTGTCCTTGCACATATGCTCGTAGTTTTTTCGTCAGTCTGTCACTCCAGTCGATCTGTCTTCGCCTTAACAGCTACAATCAGTCTTGTTATGATAATTTCGTTCTTAATTACTGTCAGTGTTAATAGTGGCCGAAATAGAAGTGCTTGAGTGATTAATGGTACAAGGAATTTTGCCAGATCCGTAGTAGGTGTTGTGATGGTAAAACTATCGGGACTTGAATGGTCTGAAATCGTCAGCGCGGTGACAGAGAACGTGGTGAACAGAACTCACACGTGCTCTGATATGTTGAAAAGCCAGAACCTTCCAGGCTGCGAGAAATCGGTGTATTTTCAGTGACAGGAAAAATATATATCACAGTTACGTTTTTTATGATATTAGTTTTTTTGTGGCAATACTTGGCAGTGTGTATATTTTGTTCCACAGTACTTTTATACCAGACAAGCTCTAGTCGTGAAGACCTGTAAATGGCTGTTAGATTATCATATTGTTATTTATCACTATTGTATTTAGCTGTAAGTCTTCGAAAGTCCTTAAATAACTAAATAAACATATGCGGGCCACTTCAGGACAATCCAGTTTCTCAACATTTCGGAGCATATCTATCATCATCATCATTTCAGCCGAAAGACGTCCACTGCTGGACCTAGGCCTCCCACAAAGCAGATCTATATCTACAGGCAAATGCACGTCTACGGTGACGAACTAATGACGTGCGGTTCAACGTACTCAAACTACAATGGACTGTACTGAGCTCGGACGCTCCGGAGCTCAACAGGCCCTGACACGGAACTTCGTAAGTAGAGGATTTGAACTCCAAAATATCAAGCTGGTCTGCTATGGTATGCTACAAACGAAGTTAATAAAGTACAGTCCATTGTAAACCTTAATTAATTCTCGAAAGCTATTAATAAAATAGTACTAATGAATTGTTTAATTGATAGTCATTGTTGCGCATACGCTGTTTAAATGTATCAATCGCACGATTAGCACTCGTTAGCTCTTTTCATTCACTAAACAGATTATGTTTCCTATTGAGATTTTTTTTGTGAGTTCTGCTTTAGTTATGCTATTAGCATGGAACGGAAAATTAATAGATTGACACTTGTTGTTCTGAATATAAAGATTACAATTATTTCGGTTGTGGCAACGTACATCTTAGTCCGAGTGTTGAGTAGCCTGCATGGAATTGTATAGACAGTGATATGGTTGAATCAGTTATTTTCAGTTTATGATGGCCTTTCGCTATTTTCTTTATCCAATCACGACTGTTTGGACTTTGTCAGTGGATGCACGGATTTTTTTGTCAGCTTTTGTCCCTAAACTGTCCCACTGCTGGGTAAAGGCCAGAGCTAATCAGGAGCGACTTCAAAAACATTTATTCTAATTAATCTGACGGATAATTATCACTTTTTGAAGGCATAAATCAAGCCCTAATGATAAATCTGGTAAGAACAAATGGAGCAACTAGTTCCCAACAAAACACATCTATGCTTCATTTGTTATAAGAACAGCATATTCTAGAAGTCTCTATTACTTCCTTACTTATCAAATTCACGTAGATTCATCTCGTACTTGAAGTATGCCCGACACACATACATACATTATATTATAGTAGTTAGTAATAGTGATTCGCGAGTAATTACCGGACCGTTGTTGCTGACCATACATCAAGCGCGGTATGGCCAGTCATTACTAAGATGGATGAATCGCTTTCTTATAAATAGGTTAAGTCGCGGACTTGGTGCTACTATGAGCGGGTTTACATGCGGTTTAAAATTACCTACATCTATATATATATAAAAATGAAACCCGTTTTCCGTTGTCACGACATAACATGAAAACGGCTGGACCGATTTCGATGAAATTTGGTATAGAGATAGTTTGAGTCCCGGGAAAGGACATAGGATAGTTTTTATCCCGATATTCCCACGGGATCGACATTTACGCGGGTGAAACCGCGGGGCGCAGATAGTACCTAATAATATAATTATAATGTATTTCGACACAAAGGTTTTGTAGTACATGAGGGACTCAAATAATGCATTATTAACTACATAGTGTGCACAAAAATTGTTGGGTGCAGCGCTGGTCTTCTAGCTGGATCACTGAGTATTCTTTATTTAGGTGAGGCAATGTAAATTAGATAATTATAATATCACGCTTAGTTCTGACAGATGTAGACAGATAGCATAGTATGTCACGTGTGTGCTACGACTGTTACTATGCATAAGTATGCGTAGTGTTAAGCTATAATTGGTTCGATTGTCCAATGTGACTCCGTTAACCGTTGGTTCTATGTCAATGCCATTTCTATGTGAAAACTTGTTACACACGAATGTTTTAGAGCTACCACTTCATCATCAAATTGTTATTTGCCTTCCAAATTATAACAATTTTGCTAGATTATTTTAAAGCTTTTATTATAGCCTCACCTTTATAAGTAGAATTCACTTCACGCTAATCACACGTCTGGCATAGTGACACTATTCCGCTTTAACAATCGCGCCCGCTCCACTTATGACTTACGCCTTACCTTTATAATTAAAGAAAGAAAATAAGTTTATTTGCGTCTAATTATGCGAAATAACAATAATAAACAGAAAAATAATAAATCAAATAAATTTTAAGTTTAAAATGGTAACATTCCGTCGTCTCACGCGCAGAGGCACTACCCTAAAAAAGTTTTATTATCTGTGCGCACAGCTGTCACAAAGAAGAGATTTTTGACATATCTTGTTAAATAATAAGTTCATTATCTTGCCAATGTAACGCAAATTACGCAATGGATTTTCAATAATTATGTGTTTTTGGATGATTTGTTTAGACTTGATTTTGTGGGTTTTGTGAAGGAGTAAAAAACATGTGATGGTGATTAACTTGAATATGTGTAGATCTTGTACAGGTCAAGATAATAATGCTAAATGGAAATACCACAAACTTTAGCATTCAGCTCTTAAGGGTCGTGGCGTGATGTTAAGTAGCCTATAACCTATCTTAAGAATTGGACAAAAATATTTTATATATCCGACTCTTAGTTCTAGAGTTTAGCGCATTCAAACAAACTCTTCAGCTTTGTCATATTAGAATAGATTTAATACAACAGCAGTATTTATACTAATATGCTATCAACTTTAATTTGGTTATATCTTACATTTGTATTTTATTCATTCCCGCTCCGCTCATGGCTAAAGCAGCACCTTTATACGTGAGTTTCATTCAATTCGGCTTCATGCTAATGGCGTGTCTGGCTTACTGACACAATTCTCTCGGCCGCTTAATTTATTTATTATTTATATTGGTGGCTTTAGTATGCACTCGGTAAAGATGGATGTGCTTAACACTATACTACTGTTTACTGATGTATTCTTGTTTTATTTGAATCTTAATTTGGCCTATAAAAGCTTAATAGCTATTGAAATGCCACTACATTTTTTTATGCACAAAAATAACCACATCCTTGTTTTCCAATGAAAATTATAAGTAGAGATTTTTTTTTCACAGTGTTGGTGGTATTTTAACAAAACCGTTTATAGGTTTTCATTCGTCGTATACCCATTACTTTTGTTGCACATTGTTTTCATTCTGACTTGATCATACTTTCAGAAAACGTGGATTATACAGTTATAGGTTTCGATAAAACATCTGTAGTCAGGCCGTTGTATGCATAAATAAAAATATACACGGAACAAATGTTTAATTATAGGCCGTAATAATACTTGCGTGGGAATCGAACCAGCACTGAGCAAAAGAGCCAGAGGTGAGATGCCAATTGACTCGTATATTTTACCCGACTACGGCAAAGCAAAAAGGAGGTTTATGATTTTGACCGGTATGTATGTATGTCCATCTGTTCCCTCATAACTTCTAAACTACTTGTCATAATTTGACAAATGAGGTATCGTTGGAAGCGTCTTGATCATCCGCTAGTTACAGGCTATATGACGACACATTAAATTGAATATAGCGCCCCCTAACGGAAAAAAAGTCATGATCTAAAAAAATCATGTCGTGTTGGGTATCAAATAAAAGGGCTTAATTAACATATTTCAAAATTATAAATATTACTGAAACGCTCCAAAACAATTCAATAAAACATAATTTTAAAAACTAAAACCCGACTATTGAAAAGGATGAAACAAGAAAGTACCTTCCCGTGGTCGCATGCCATCATAGCTTATATGTATTTTAGTACAGCGGCATACGACCACAGGAAGGTACTTTCTTGTTTCATCCTTTTCAGTAGTCGGGTTTTAGTTTTGAAACTTATTTTTTGTAATAAAATCATCATATAAGTCTCCATTCCATCGGTATGGGTACCGTACCGGCGGAGTTACAGGCTTCTAATGCATCTTAATTCCGCCTATGAGATTGGCAACTTTTGCAAACCCCTTCGAAATTGGAGATGTCAATAAGCGAAAGACGGAACAACCTACCAATCGAATTTTCATCTAGAATTTCATACACACTTGTATGGAATTCCACTATTCTCAGCCTCCGGGCCCCCAAATCTTAGTCATCATCTAAGTTCCCGTTACTAAAACCTGACATGTCATCACGATTGCACAACTTGCCATCATCGGGTCATCTCAGAGGGGATACGACTCAAGCAGGCGAGGGGAGGGGGTGTCCTAGTTTCCATAACGGTGTGCGATGTAGGACACAAGAGTTTTTGCGAATGAACCGAATTTTGAGAAGTATATTGACCAAGTTGACGTAGTTTTTGCGACGTTTATTTGCGTACGTTTTGTCGCCGTCGATCGGCGACTGTTTTTGTTTTTGATGTTTCTTTTTTGAATGGAGATGAGTGGTTCCGTTTTGTTAGCTTTTGTGCGGAAGTTGGGTGAATGAATTTGATTTAGGATATTTTGATTTTGGAAGTATGACAGCAACACGGGATAGCACTCATCAAAAATCTTGATGCAAAATACCTTATAAAATTAATTAGAATTCTGATAACTAGAAAAGTTTAACGTAATATTAAACAGGCGCTTACAAAAGCCCTCTCTCTTACAACGAGGAGTCCTATGTCTCACCAGTGGTGGGGACATTCTTAGGCTGATTATGCTTTGAAAAAAGCACTCGTTCAGCTCAGTCACTCGCACTCATTAAGGGGCTTACAGGAACTAAACGCAAAAAACGGAAGTTTTAGAAACTATATGATATTCTTCAGGATATATGATAGATTGATAGTGAGTTAAAAAACCTAATACAACTAATTTGATACGATAGAAAAAATCATGAAGATACCTCTAAAAACATTATTTTTACAATAAAAACCATACTACTACAAGCAACATACTAAAGCACTAGTGTTTTAATTTTTTTGTCCAAACGATAGATTTTTTGTAAATAGATAATTGCTTCATATTTAGCAATACATTACCAACGTTGTGTCATCGCGCTTCTCTTTCTTTTCTATGCAGTCCGTCAAAGACCGCGCTTTAGGTCATGTAGTCCCCTTAAATTTATTAGGCATACCAAGAACATCATGTTCAAGAGAAAGGACAATAGGTACAAGTTTATATCTCAATTCCTTCAATATTTAGCACTCCAAATATCACAAAAATGTGGTAATCATCTCATCGCCAGTATACGAGTATTGCCGCGAATCTCATAATTAAGATATCAACGCGCGCGTCGCACAAGTGCGGGCTGGGAAGTAGAGATACTGTGCCGTGACGGAAAATATACTCTTTATATTAGTAGAAGATATATGGAATTGTGAGAAATTATATATTTGCTCTGCAAATTATGTGCTTCAATATATCGGACGGTTCGATCTGAAGGAAAGTAGGTTTTTTATTTTGGTCAAGTAGGCACAGTAGTTTTTGCCGTTTTGTGTGTCCGGAATACGTAAATAAAATTATACTAATGTAAATGGATTAGAAGTTTTGCAAAGCTGTTTTTATTTACCTTTTCACCAAATAATGACTCAAAGAAAAGAGATCATCCGATAATCCCATGGAAGGATGTTGTTTAGCGACATATCAGAATCCTATTGTCAAATAACAAACTCCGGAGTACCCGACCACTAAATAGCCGCAACTTGCAAATAAATCCCCTTTGTTACTGGTCAAATGGGTAGGTACTGGCAACATGCGACCGATGACCGCATCGAGAGGCCCAAAGTTCAGTTTCGATTAATATTCGCATATAGCATGGCACATGATGAAAATGACTCTTCAGTATTTTTTAAAATGCCGTTATTAGTTCCATTTAATTAATGATATCGAGGCTCAATTCTCGTCAAACAAAAAAAAACAATATTTAAAAATATATTTTATTAACTCCGCCCCGCGGTTTCACCCGCATAAGTTTCGATCCCGTGGGAATATCGGGATAAAAAGTATCCTATGTCCTTTCCCGGGACTCAAACTATCTCTATACCATATTTCATCTAAATCGGTTCAGTGGCTTAGGCGTGAAAAGGTAACATACAGACAGACAGAGTTACTTTCGAATGTATAATATTATATTAGTATTAGTATGGATTACATACAAATCATGTTTGCAAAGATCATCAATATTAATAAAAAGATTGATCTCAGTTGTCCGCTGTGATGTGACTCCTCATCTTGTAACTAGTTACTAGTTAGTCATCACATCCAATCAGTAACTGTTTCAGTATTACGGTACATTACTTTTTTATATTATTTCGGACAGGTAGCGACAGGTTACAAGTCAATTGACTACTGGACCACTATTGAACATGTTTAACCTAGTTAACTAATGCAAATTGCGCAATAAAATTAATCATTATGGACAAGTCGATCTTTATTAGTTTATGAATCTCCCTGTAAATGCTGCTGAATAGTTTCCCTTATTATCGTTTATTTTTCTTCATCTATAACGGTAACATTTTCTCATTTTGTTAAGAGTGCAAAACAGCTTATCAAAACCGCGTTCAAGAGCTGTCAGTGTCATCACATTTGACATTAACAGCACTTGATCGCGGTTTAGATGTGCTGATCGCGTTCAGTTTCATTGGTGTATATAGCCCTAAGTCATACCTATCAATGAAATTAAGCAATATTTTAAATAGGTACTTAGTTATTTTCCCTGTTGAGCAAATTGCATACCAATATCAATTACCTACCTACAGCTTTAGAAATGTTCTCCAGTAAATTTCTCAGTATCTAGAACTTTGATGTTGAGGTAAACTCACTCTGGGTCTTAGAAAAGAAAAAAAGAAAAAGAAAAGAAAAGGTATTTATTGCGACTCGTACAGGAAGATCACAAACTAAACTAAACACAATAAAAAACCAAGTTATATTTAAAAAAAAAGTAACAAAAAGAAAAATGAGACAGAAACTCCTATACGAGGCCAAAAGGCTCCTATCTCAGCATGATGCTGCGACATTTAAAAAATAAATGTCGCAGCGCTGGTATTCTGATAGGGCCCGTCGCTTCTTACAATAACTGAGGTCTTATTAAAGCTCCTAAGCTATCTACCCTTTTAAGCTAAGTACAACAATAAATAAACCTTTCTTCCTAATTAAGTATCAAGCGTATAATGTTGAAAACCCTTTGCCAACCCAACTAGTTACATTTCATGGCCCATAAAACACCACTAGGCCGTAAAAAATGACCAAACACTTAACTATTACGACACGTGTCGACGCCGTTAATTGTGTGCGCCCGCGCATAACATCTCGTCGATCACGTTGACACTGGCGAGATCAATCAGCGAGTGACGAGCTCACCGTTATGCTCACTGCGAGATTATTAGAATGTGGGTTAGATGCGAGAATGTGGAAGAGTAAGCTGGATCATTAGGAAAATACATTATGTTTGGAAACATTATAAAAGATGTAATTATTCTTCAGGCTACAAAACGGGTATTTATAACCAAGGCTCTTTCCTTTTTTCTGTGACATTAATTATTGTGTGACTACTTATTTACTTCATACTGGCCGAGTCTCAAAAGTCCAAACTCAAGGTTTGCCAAAGGGCGATGGAGTGTAGCGTTTGTGTATTAAGCTCAGCGCTAAATACGTAATACCACACCGTAGATAACAAGTCTATTAGGCTGAAAGGCATGTGTATGTAGAATGCATCTAGATAGATGGGCCAGGGCCATTCCGCTCAATTAGGCCGACTTTTATTTGCAAATGGTAAGGACATTTGGTGCGTGTTGATTGCAATAATAAATTAAATAAAGGTGTTATACTTTTTTAGATAGCGGCGCCATACGTAAAAACATGTAAGAAATGTCATATAAAGTAAAAAAAGAATGCAGCTATGATATTTAATTTATTATTAGCATATATTCGCCGTTAGTGGATTTCCGCGGATTGACCCGCCAGAGCCGTCACGCAGCGGGAGCCAGAAGACGGGCGTCGTCGCCGAGGGAGGCCTGGGAAACGCTGGCGTGATGACTTAGAGGCATTTATGGGCGATTGGCCAGAGAATGCATCACTTAGGGAATAGTGGAACTTTGCCCAGCAGTGGGACAAAATAGTTAAAAAAAAACACATAATATTTGTGTATTAGAAAATCAAAGCTCACAAAATGAATGCTTAAAAACCGACTTTTTGAACACCAAGAAAGTTAAACTTTTCAATTTTGTTTTTTTTTTAAAACATACTAAAGTACCTATGCCAATTTTTCACACACTTTCAAAATCCGTAACAATGATACCCAATTTCATATCCGGTTTCAATAAATCTAAGTACCTACCCAGCATCTATAGGTCGGCTTCAAATGAACTGCAAGATTTACATTCCGCCCTTTGAAGTCAGAACTATGTTAACTCGGTGTACCTAATAAAGCGGCGTTTGTACCGGTAAGGCTTTTGTGCCAATTGGGACCATGTCGCTTGGAAGGTGCTACTGAAGAGTTACATGACTTGGACGAGTAGCTAACAAATGAGTCAGGTATTGTAACAGTATGTACAAGGGAACCTTAAATCATGCAGGCTGACAGAATAATGATTCTGATCACTCAAATGAATTTATAATCAGTTTAAAAATAGTGAATGGATCGTTTGTTTTTTAATAAACTTTTTTGTGGTAGGCGCCTAAAAATGAACACAGCCTCTTGAAACAAAAGTTGATTGCTTCATAATTAACAGCAACGCTGATTTATACTGGTACAATGGCTCGTGTTAGCCATACTTAAAGTTTATAGCGAAGATAAAGTCTTCTAACTACACTGTAGCGTAAAATGGTGTGCAATTGGATGAATTCTATGTAGGGTTATGAAAATGATCCAATGTCAATATTTATTGTTCTATCTTAATCTTTCAAAGCATAGTGATGGCGACACACCTGCCGAAGATTACGCGACGTTATTTCGGCCTGATGTGTCAAAGTAGTCAAACTGTCAGCCGACCAACTCAACTCTGGCAGCACGGTCTGTAATCTGAGAAGGAGGTGCTGATGCCTGGTTCCACGCTTGAATTTGTGGTTGTTTAATGACGAAAAGGTCAGCTTTTGGTTTTAATGGATAACCAGCTATGGTTGCAACCATATATTTTTTAATTCTTGCATAGCAGTTATCAGCTATTGACGAGTGCATTATTGTTTCATACGTCTCAGCTTCCGAGCTCATAAAATGCAACGGGTTATCACTTCAAAATTCCCCATTTCACTATATTCCTTCCACCGACTTCTATTCAAAGTAAGAGTATCTAAACAATTGAACAAAACCTACAAAATGCAATTACTTTTACGACCACAAACAGTTCTATAGCGAACAAAGAGCTTCAAGGCATCAGTAGAAAGGTAGCTCTATTTGTTTGTTTATAGCACCTGCAATATACACCATGACGGAATCTAAGGCTCACCGTAACTGCCCTTGCAAACTTAACATGAATAAAAGACAAGGGATTTTCATCTTTATATCGTAAATGTTAAGGTTCAGGTCAAGTCTTTCGTTAACTTGCCGCCAAAGTAAAGATGTTACCTTTTTTTGAAACAATAGCTTTTGGCCATAACAGGACAGAATGTATTAGAGCGGTAAAAGTTGTTTGTTCTATTGTTAGCACTATCTCCGGAACTACTGGACCGATTTTGATCAGCTTGTTTGGGTCTATGTAGAGTGGATAGGTTTCGTTAACTAGGTTATGGGAATTCCGGTAGCTCTAGCGTTTGCGGGTTGGCTGTCACTGAACACAGACATTCAAGAAAAATAAGCTTATTTTCGTGATCGGTTTTATTAAATTTGAGTAGATATTAATTGTGTCAAAAAAGCAGGCAGCCAATTTTCCAGCTAGACATCTGGAATTCCAGAGGTACGTTGCCATCCCAGAGATAAAACTATGTAAAATGTCTCAAGTGCCTGAAATTCAGCACCAATGGCGGCAAAAAGTAAACGACGAACAACGGGCCCTTTTACAAAGCATACTAAGTAGGTACTGCTTGTTTTCCGGGTTATCTGTAGGGAGTAGATATCGACATGTCTCGTAAATATCCTGAAACATTTACAGCAAGTAAGCCGCGTGTGTTTGCAGACGTGCGCGAACGCACGTCGCGGTTGGCGGCGCGCGCGGCATCTCGTGCGCTCCGTGGGACAAGCGACACTCACGCGCAGCTGATCATGCATTACACCAATTTATTTTATTTTAGGAGCTGCTATGTTAGTAGACGGTTGGATCACTGGATATAGCAGACATGCCCGTGGGTGTGATACGGGACCAGGGCGTGTGATCGCTCTAGCAGTTGCGGCAGTTGTGGACACGTAAGTGGATAGATGAACGGGAAAGAGTAGCACTGACCATATGCGATGTGAATGGGGACTGAAAAGATTAAAGTCTAAAGTCTGGAAGAAGACGAAAGCATTTTGCTACACATCGTCTTAACAACGAAGCTTTGTTTAATGTCCAAAACGTGAGATAATAAAAATAAAAACTTTTTAATTCGGACTTTGAAATCCATAGAATGTTAGTATTAAGTTAAAAATAAACACAATTACTTATTTATTAATGTGGGTAGGTAATATGTAGTATGTTTTCATCCTTTGGAAAAGTTAAGTCGAATTGCGTCCAGAATCTTCCCAACTAAAGGTTGAAATTTTAGCATGGATGGACGTTTATATAGTGGACAGTAAGACCGAAATTGGATTTGTTCACCATAATGTTTCAGGATTTAAATGACGCGATGGAAATAATGGACAAAATTCCCTAAAGTCAGTGCTAAAGAAATTCATGTTTTTTTTAACACTTGTGTATATTGTTCTCCCACAAAATGTTTCACGCACCATGAGGAACATTAAAACTCTATTATATTGGCTTTGAGTATAAAATAACTAAAACAATGATGTCATAATCGTCCATACAGAACTATTTGTCACATCAATCATTGTAGCTCACCAACATTGGCCAACACATGTTGCCCAACATTGGCGAAACGAATTACACAATACATGAAAGTCTTTCACCCAAAAAACAAAAGACAACCATGATCGAAACTTCTTTCAAAAATAGAATGCACGATGACAATTCTGTTTACTTTATAATTATTTAAAAAAGTATTTGACGAAAGAGTCTTTAAGGATTACTTTTTTAAAGTTTTATGACTTTTTGTTTGTATATATATATGTGTGTACAGTTAAGGAAACAGGCTTGAACGAGATAATTGCCGTTACCGGTCATAAAGGCGGCAAAGTTTTATTGGGCGTGTATTTATTGCGGATTGCCGTTAAATATTCTAATATTTTGGTAACGTAGAGGTTCTTTTGGTATTATAAGAATGCCGGTTTAAGTATTTTTAGTAGAGGGAGGAGCAGTTTGTTTAGGTATACATCTCATGCTTTTGTAGTTTAATTGATTTCCTTTCCTATATCGGAGCGTTTCCAAAGCTATGATAGTTTTGGGAAACTACGCTCTTTTTATAACACCCCTTACAATTGCATATAACCCAAAAATGTAGTTAATTATTAATTTAGCCAAAAACAACTCCTGCGAATTCCCACAAAAAAAACAGCACACTTACTTCCTTGCAAAAAATACACATTCTTCAAAAAGTAGAAAGAAAGAAATAAACAATAGCGTTGTCCCAGTTGTGCTCAAAGTTAGTGTAACTAGGTAAGCGGTGCTCGCTCTACTTACATTTTGGGTCAACTCGCCGCGACTCGCGAGCCTCTGACCTCAGCTACGGAGTAATTGTGAAGAAGGACCGCTGCATGGATTTTATGGAGTCACATGAACTTGATATGGTGTTTATTTACCATACCATGATAAATAATAAGCATTAATTGATAAATATAGCAGAATAAGGCCATCGGACATCGTGTAAAATGGAATTAAATGGATGCATTATGGGATCTCGGTCTCTTTTCATGTTGATATTTTTAAGATCGTACATTTCAAAACCCCTTTTTCGATTGAGTGTGCCACTCTTTATCTCCGAGGCAAAACATTTGATTCGTAATTTGTACCAGTACATCACGTTGCTATCTTGTTGTAGTAAGGCGCAATATTTCTATTCTCTTCCAACCCTGTGATAATATAAACATCTCAGCTTTTTTTTAAACTTGTCACCTTACCTTGTGATGGACCGAATACGGGATTCACCAAATACGAATAATTGGCCGAATATTCGGTTTAAAGCATACCGAAACGAATATTCGGCCATTAGAATCCTTGAAATTTTTGCCCAATAATCAGCCGAATACGAATGTTTGGTAAACCTGCCAAATACCGAACATAAAACGAATATTCGGCCCATCCCTAATAAAATTATTTATTTATTAAAATCTCCCTTATCACTATCATTACAGGTGTATACATAATGCGATAGCGTATCTTAAAATTAACTTAAGTAGGTACTTACAATTTAAAACTATGAAAAAAGTAAAAAACTATTAGTACTTAAAATTACATCTAAAAATAATATTGTTTATATGTGCTAAGTTCCCTAGTTATTCATTAGCTATCAACTCTTTTAACTTAGGGATTTCGGTCGCATTTCAGCAGTGTGTTTGAGAGATTCAGGAAAAGAGAACTATGTACTTAATCACGGTTTTTGAATGCCTCTTCTATGTATTTAATTTAGGTAAGTTTCTCTGACTTAGTTATTACAGCTATCAAGACATTAGGCTGATATAAGGTTTGGCAGCAGATTTACAGACAAGTCCTGGCGGCAGGCTTGCAGGAACCGCGGATATGACTATCTCCTATAACAATTCTTATTTTTTCTAAATGAGCCTTTAGGTACTGATGATATTTCTCCCATCTAGCTGCAAGGTCCTAGGTTCCTGTCCATCCCTTATAGCCCGCTAGGTAAGTACTTACCTTTTTTGCTACTAACAATAATTATTTATTTAAAACTTCATCAGTTTGTAACCTATGACTTATACCATACTAATTTCAAAGTCAATCTTTTCAATAGCTCAATAGAATCTGCTATTACATGTATGAGTTCCCTGTCCTCCTTCAATCTATTGTCCTTGCCGAACTTCACAAAACATTTTTCTACCTGTAGAACAACCCCAACAATTCCTTTAGTGCTATTGTCTCGAGCACCAACACAGTTTTGCACAATAACTTGCACAATGTCAGAATGCGCACACCTCCAATAGAGTCGTGGGCGGTCAATTTGGTCACACCTTACAGTACTGTGCCACGCTTGAGTTTTTGTCACATCAGCTAATGAAGCTCACCCGATTGGTAGTCTGGCAATAATGGGCAACGGTAGCGTGACAATTGAGAAGTTGCGGCTATTGTAGATAGATTCTATGTTAGCCGTTAGCGTCGATTCAGTTTTTTAACAATACTGTTTACATCAGTAACACGAATGGCGCGCTTTACTCTTCCATGCCCTACTTCTATCGCTTATAAAATAATACTCATTAGAAGAGGCTAAAGCCATTTGCGATAGTGGTTAAGTAATTTTATAAGTAATTCATGAAAGTCTCTCTGAGTCTCTACTCAGAGAGACTAAAGTTTCTTAAGAGGATATAAAGTTTCTTAAGAGGCGTAAAGAAGATTTAGCCTCATAAAGCATAGGTAAGTCAGTGGCGGATTTACACATTTGCCGTCAGTAGGCTATTCAAATTTTGCCGCCCCTACCGAACTCTACAATAATGTCCCATGTCTTTTATATTCTGCTTCGCCTTTTCTTCAAAATACTTAAAACGTTCTCGTTCATCAGCTACGAAAAACTTGCAAAGCGATTTGTAAAGATCGGCAACTGTGATAAAATCTACGGTAGAAGCCTGAATTTGAGCATCACTTTGTTTATTCTTTCCAAAAAAACATGGTAGGTATATAAATATTAATATTTTTAATTTCAGTTCCTAAGACATTTAAAAAAAATGTGAGCTCCAAATTTGCCACCCCTAAAATCTGCCGCCCTAGGCTTCAGCCTACTCAGCCTATTGGTAAATCCGCCACTGGCATAAGTACATAGCACACGTTTGCAAGGAGGATTTTTGATGCATTGTCCGCCTGAAAGACAATAATGGACCGGTCATTTCACCTGCATCATGAAAAAGAAGAAAGAAAGAAAGAAAGTACGTTTATTTGCAGTAAATATGATGCAGAGAAAGAACACAAATACAAAAAAAAAAAACAAGTTACCACCATAGGCACCGTGATAGTTGCTATTCAAAGCTAGGACGGGACGCACCGACGTGCAGTGATGGTAAACATAGGTAAGGTTCCACAACTTCCACATCCCGGGACACATGAAAATAAACAAATTCTAACTCGCCTCAAGTCCCCTCACAAAAAGTATGATGTATTATGAAATAACAATTACATCAGCATCCATTTAACATCCCAACCTGTCAATTTATCGTTATTGCACGTCAACACCCCGCCGGGCTTCAAAGTCAGGTTACAATGGCTGACCAAAATATTTACCATTCAGTCAGCTACTGGATTTTTTACCTTCAATACCTTTAAGGACGCTTGTTTTCATCAAATTTATGGGTGTATTGTCACCAAAAGTGTTGTTTTAAAACATTTTAAGAGCAGTAGCACCTTGCTTCGTGGAAACTCTTTGTGAGGCGTGGAAATTACATTACTTTTGTTTTCTGAACGTTCTAAAATTCGGTAGTTTGAGAGGTGTTGTAAATTACGTGATTGTACAATGACGTCTGATAGAAGGCCGACACGGTGCAACTTGCAAGTCCCATGTTATGAGAGCTTCCACTAAAAATCTAAGATTACTTACGTTTCCATACAACGTAGAAAAACTGTGGTTCTGTCTCGCATAGGGTCACAGCATTATGCTGAGCGATGGTCGTTTTACGTGGATACATTTTCCCCTAACTTATTCCTTTTTGTATTTTTCTTTGCGTCATGTTTTTACCGCTTCTTTTTACAGTCTTACCATGAGGTATCGTATTATCCAGTAACTGGGTTGTGGAGGTCAGATAGGCAGTTGCTCCATGTAAAATACTGGTACTCAGCTGCATCCGGTTAGACTGGAAGCCGACCCCAATATAGTTGGGAAAAAGCTAGGCAGATGATGATGATGATGTCATGTTTTTACCCCTATTAAGTAAACTTTTGTTACTTCTTTCTAAAAATATGTAGAGACATCTATTTAAATATATTGAAAAATCACGTAAGTTGTGCATAATCTATTTATCTCTTTAACAGTACAGGCAGCATGCTACACAAAACAAAAAGGTACCTACAGGCGAGCCTGTTGTCATGATTCGCAGATGACATCCGAGCTACTACTCCTAACGGAAAACCAATAACATTTTTCCCGACATAGATTCCCGGATATCGAACCTAGTACTTCAGCAGTCGCGCTTGCCAGAATTTCTGCTTGTGGTCTTGCGGTATACCATCACCTCTATGAAGGTTGACAGCGACATCTATACAAGCTTGTAAGAATTTTATCCTTAAGCTACTTACTATCTTGCAAACAGCGACATCTAGCGAACATACTTAAAACTAAAACAAAGTCCTGTAGAGTTTAAATAAAACTATAGATGGCAATGTATGCAATAAGTTTATATTCGAATTTAATTAAATAATATACAATAATTGAAAACTGATGTTTCCTGTAATATTTTCTTGTCTATCCGACAGTATGCTGTAGCAAATAAATAATAAAAGAATTGAAAAAACATTTAGAATTATTATTGAACCATCTCAAGTCAGCGCTATCTAGTGGAAGCTGAACAAACATTAGTTCCCGTATATGTTAAGAGATGTCACTGAAAGTATCGGAATTAATAATAATAAACCATAATATGTATAATAGCATTATGTTACCATTATTATTTACCATAATATGTACAGTACTAAATTGTTTACGTCATTTACACATTAAGTCAATAATTACAACTCGATTTTTTTTTGGATGAACCCGTTAATTTCTCCTTCGATTCGGTAGATAGTAAAGAGGTTTCTTAAAGAAGTTTTATGCTGGTTCTTATATTATGTAACACAGCTGCCGAATTGAAATGGAACTGATTAGATATGGAAATCGAAAGTAACCAAACATTGGGAATTGAGGACTTGGCAGGCACAGCAAGAGATAGTGGTACTGTGGGACAAGATAAATTTCTGCCTGATGAATTGATTTCAATAGAAAGGATAAAATAGAAAAAAGAATAAAGGCCAAGCCCTGCAGTGGGACACGACAAGCGCATGGTTAATCTGTCAAGCTCCGCTAATGAGACACAATTACTATTGTTTCGTCGCCGATCGGCGAACCGCACCGCTTGACCGGTTAAGGCCCTACCTCGAAAACCTACTAAGCGAGCGAAGTGATGCAGTTACTTCTGAAACGCAAAAGAAGAGTGATGAGTGAATGATGTGACATAGTATTAAATTTATCTTTACGATGAAAATCGTATTTTCGTAATAATGTCGCTTACGATAAATCGGCGGTAGGTAATGGCTCGATTTGATAAGCACCAATAAAAGATCCTACCTTTTGTTACTAGCTACTTACTTAAACTAAGGATCGGGACTTTTACTTTATTAATCAGTAAAGCAAAAGTACCTAAGTAGGTAAATCGTCGTAATCGATATAATGCTATAATTCTGAAACTAACCATAAAGATTTGATGTGCACCATCCTTAACAAATGCACCTTGTACTGGGCGCACTTGGTTTTAAAAGGAAAAATCTGACTCACGACATAAATCATCACGGATTCACGATCACGACAGGTTTAAAAATATCCTAATTTCTGCATACACACATAAAACTCTGCTATTTCAATCTCGTATTTTGTCACCCGTCAAACATATTCGCATGTTTGAATACCCATTCAATGGCGTAGTTCCGCATTGGGCGTGAAAATAAGCCTTTGTTTAAATTCAGCATTATTTTTGCGAAATATTTTCATTGTTTTATCGACGCGGCCCGTTACGCGAATCGTGTTATATTCCGAGAGGCCCCAGACGCTGACAAGAGCCAAATAGGCTTGTTTCGAACAATTTTTTAGCCAAATCTATACAGTTTGACACGGCGGAAAAAATATATGTTAATCTTGAACATATTTCTGAGAACCCTGTTGTATTCAAAACACGTTTTTGAAAAGTTTTCTCGATACAAAAAAAATGTAAACTAACGTCTTAAAATGACCTTCCAACAAAAATATCTGTATTACTGATCAACGTACGTTGGTAAAATTTATAACAATAACGTATCATATTTAAATACAAAATTTGGTTGTTTTTTATTTTTGACTACTCAACTTATTTTTAAGAAATTAATTATTTTATGGTTTGTAACAACTTACGAGTGTCGCGTCATCGCGCTTCTCTTTCTTATGTATGCAATCCGACAGTGATCGCTTAGGCGCGCTGCTAGATGGACGTATGTCGCTTTGCCCCGCTAACCGCTATCCGTTCATTTTATTTTTTGTTGATTGACAACTTCAAACATACTTATATGTACATATTTTATTTTTTCCCTAAAACTACAATAAGTTGTAAAAATATTAACACGTAAAGACATTAGTAAATATAGTTCTAAGTTATGAAAATATTTGCTGTGCAAAATGGGAAACAAACAAAAATGTCGGAGGCCAGCAAAAATTTATTATTATTCTATACTAACAAGCAAAAACATCTAATGGAAGTAGTAAAGTATTTTTTTATATTGTAATATTGACAAAACAGGTACACGAACAGAAATGAAATTGTAAATAAAAGTACTTACAGGCTATTTTGTACAATGCGTAGCGTAAATTCAGCCATGATAATAATGCTCGATTGGTCTAGTGGTATTTACGTAATTTCTGAAATAGCAAGATTTGAGTTCGAAACCAAGTTGATTTTTATTCTTTTAAATTTATATAACTATATTTTTTCTTTATTTATTTAGTTTTTGGAAATTTTCATTGTTTTTTATTCATTTATTTTGTATATTTTTAGAATAATTATTAATTTTCTTTACAAAAAAAAGATGTTTGGCGGAAAGTTCAGAAGCAGGCGAAGCTTCGTTTTTCGCATAGATTCTGAATAGCGAGTTTTGAGTTCGAAACCAAGTTGATTCTTATTAGGATTTTTTTTTTTATTATTATTTTTAGCAAATTTTCATTGTTTTCTTTTTTAATTTATTTTGCATATTTTTAGAATAATTATTAATTTTCTTTACTGGAAAGTAATAATTGACTACAAAAAAAAATTATTTACAGTAAAAATAAACGTTTAGCGAACAATTCAGAAGTAGGGTGAAGCTTCGAAAATTGTTTTTCACCAGTAAGTTTGTAATACGCGCATACTAACTAAATATAGATAACAATAAATTTTATTACTTAGATCATAGAAAGAAAGTCACAAATAAGTCCAGTGATAAACACTATCGAATTTACATAGACCTATGACTATCTTAGGACTGGACTTATAGGAAAATATTCGTAGCTTTGTCCATTGTTTCTTGCCCACTCTATATAAATCATCGTGTGAGATTTGGTATTTTTTTAAAGACGTAATTGGTAAGTTTAGTGCTGAAGAAAGTTCTTGCAAGTTTCAATGTTTTATTTTTTACCCGACTGCGCGACGCAAAGGAGTGGTAATGTGTTTATCAGCCTATGTATGTATGTTCCTTTGAAGCACTATACAGACCAAACGCCTGGGCCGATTTTTATGATTCACAAGTCAATCGATTCCTCTTAATCCGGCGAGTGTCAATAAAGACATGACGTTAGTAAACATTCAATATGGCGACTACTGGACGCCATATTGTGAAAATGATAAAAATGAAAGTCAACAAACTATGTCAATATGGGGTATCGTTGTTGAATAGTATTAAATAAAAATCATTTTTAGTTTTTACCCGACTGCGGCGAAGGAGGGTTATGTGTTTGATCTGTATGTATGTATGTATGTCCGTTTCTTTGTTACCTCGTAACTCTTATACGAATGAACGGATTTGGATAAATTATCTGTCTTTAGATTTGTCTTTGTGGCACGAGTGTCACTGACTACATGAAAATAAAAAACAAAGTAAAATGGCGGATTTGGGGTGCCATATTGTGGAGTTCGAAATTTTTCTTTCTTCTAATACCATCGAGTGGGATATAAAAATAAAGGGTTTTAAAAGGTGATTTCAAAAATATATACAACTTATATGGTTAAAAGTAATTCGAAGTGACAAAACGTAAAAAACGAAATAAAAAAATAAACTTCTTTCACATTTGTAAACTAAAATCTGGAAATAAAAAAAAAGTAATTAAACCCGACTGCGGTAAAAAAAAAACTGAAAAGCTATAAACAAACCCATTTTAAATTAAATAAAATTTGGAAGCAGGCGGGACACATACCATTTTTATATTTTCAAACTCAAATGGGTCCCACCTGCTTCCAACTTTTATTTAATTAAAAATAGGCTTGTTTATAGCTTTTCAGTTTTTTTTTAACTTAAGTTTTTTTACCGTAGTCGGGTTTTTTAGTTTTTTTTAATTACTTGATGGTATTTGTGGCTAAGATGCCATACTTAATTGAAATTAAATGCCAAATCAATGCATACAAGTTGGGCTTGAATGAGGCTATCAACAAAAAAAAAAGTAAATTTTTGGGTAAAAGATAAAGAAGGGTGCCTAAAAAAACACAAATCACAACTCGTATAATCAAGTTCAGGGCCAGCTCCATATTACAAGACGTAAGAAATGCTTGTTTGCAGTATGGTCCGGCTGGACAAGAAGTTAAATTAAAGATAAAATTAATAGAAAAAGATGACCTATTTTGGGAACAGAAAATGAAACAAAAATTAAAATCATTTTACTTAAAACACCTACTCCCTGAAATAGTAGACCCGAGATTCACACAGAACTGCTTATAAGAGACAACATTAAAGTGCATGAAATCCTTCAGTGTAAATAAAGTGTCTTAAAATAATTAAAAATAAAAACAAAAATATACATTGGTTTTTTATAATCGCCTTGTCTTATTTGTTTCTAGCTCTTCACACAGAACAATAAATATACAAGAGCGCCATCTATTGGTTCGTTGTTAATTATTATTGACCACGTCACACTGTTCCTTACTTGGTAGTTCGCTGTATCACCGCCCTTTAAGAATGGCGCTAGGATATCGGAGAAATTGTGGGCGTGGCTAAAAATACCGAAACATCGGAGCTCAATAGCGGCTTTCAGCGTCTTAATGACATTTTGTTACAATTGCTAAATGTTAGCTCACAGATTAGGCTAAGTTTAGAATTTACTTACGTTAATATTCATTGGTCTAAATGGAATTATCTTTGAATGGTTCATCTGAATCAGAAATAAACCTAAGTATTTTTGTTCGGACACACTTACTATTCATGGTTAACTTACCTACCCACCCTTTCCAAAGATGCAGTAGTTACAGGACGGGCATAATGCGTTCACCAGCGCCCAGTGGTCCCTGGACGACCAGCGTACTTGTTTGGTACAGTTGCTCTGAGAACGACCAGCTACAGTGTTATTGTTAGCAATACCTAGGGACGCCAACAAAAACCACCAGCTGCCGCACTCCTCGAAGAAGAGCTTGGGAACGACTGGGTCATAAATCAATACCTAGGGTTCACTTATTCTGCCGGGGGTGCGGGATTGTCCGAAAGGGTTACCGCTACCCCGGAACATAAAGGGCTAAGGAAGGAACACGGGTGGGTTTTAGTCGGGTGCGCCAAAGTTCACCTAAATTTTCAACTCCGATAATTGGAAATCCGAAAATGTTCTTCCTAATATTTTTCATCCTAACAATTACAATTCCTAACTACTCTGTCTCTAATGTTCATAATTCCGAATCATTCAACTTCATAATGTCAGTAGCAATAAACATCTATTATACTTTTATTTGTTTTCCTATATTTTCTCAACATAACCATCTTTTACACTATTATTCAAAGTCATATATTTTTTGTTTAGATCGTCGACATAGGATGCAAAAACGAGCGAAGGGCACCCCGAGGTTCGGTTTGGTTAGGTTACTTTAAACCCTTTACACAGAAATAGGGGCCCCGTGAAGCGGGGCTCCGTCGACATAGGATGCAAGGGCGAGCGAAGGGCACCCCGAGGTTCGGTTTGGTTAGGTTACTTTAAACCCTTTACACACAAATAGGGGCCCCGCGAAGCGGGGCTTCGTCGACATAGGATGCAAGGGCGAGCGAAGGGCACCCCGAGGTTCGGTTTGGTTAGGTTACTTTAAACCCTTTACACAGAAATAGGGGCCCCGCGAAGCGGGGCTCCGTCGACATAGGATGCAAGGGCGAGCGAAGGGCACCCCGAGGTTCGGTTTGGTTAGGTTATTTAAACCCTTTACACACAAATAGGGGCCCCGCGAAGCGGGGCTTCGTCGACATAGGATGCAAGGGCGAGCGAAGGGCACCCCGAGGTTCGGTTTGGTTAGGTTACTTTAAACCCTTTACACAGAAATAGGGGCCCCGCGAAGCGGGGCTCCGTCGACATTGGATGACATAGGATGAAAAAAAAAAAGTGTTTATCATATTAGACTAAATAGGTTTTATGTCTATTGAGTGGTATATCAAACGATTTTATATTGTCTGTTATTCTTATAGAAATTAGTTACATTAGTAGTTATGTTTAGGGATAAAAGCGTTATGATAAAAAACAGTAGGAGTTTAAAATATTTACATTAATGATATTATTGATTACAATTTTCGGAAACATGAGTGTTATGAACATCGCCGGTAGCACTACAAATAGTATGAATGAAAACTTTAGGATGAAAAATTTTAGGAAGAGTGATCATTCGGATTACAAATCGTTAGGAAGAACAATTTCGGGTAAAGAACTTTAGTTGAGCCAATATGGACCCGTTTTAGTCATTAAGGGTCTGACACTCCCTTCCGCTCCACCCAGAGCGGGAGGGGTCATTTGATGATTTCCCATACACAAAAAAAACAGGGTCCACTTATTATATGAAGAATCGAGCTCTCAAATAGAAAGAAGAGGAGGAAATTATTACCTATTCTTGTACTATTGCGTCCACAAATTAGCAATTATAATTATGATGATGGTATTATTATTGAAACAAAAAGCATTATCCATCGTGCACACACACAAGCCTCGAACAAACAAAAAAATAATTCAATTTAGTAACCAAATAAAAAATAAATCTTTATTGATACAAATACATTTTACATTGCTTTTCAGACTAGGATACATTAATTTGGATGAATCAAAACACGGAACACATCGATTCACGATCACAATTTCCTTACATCACATAATTGGAAGTCATTAAACCACCATAATGTACCTATGTGCATCACTATCAAATACCTCCCGCACCTTTCATTTGAAGTGACCGGTCAATACGATGGGTTTCCTTGGCCCGGAACTGAACCAGGGCGTCTCCGTGGCAACAGACGACACAACATGTGGCTCCTCAATCATTCAGCAGTCGATGGATCCAGAGTTCATTGTAATTGTCGTTCCGGTTTAGAATTGATGGGTTAATTAGAAGGTTCAATAGTATAGTTATAATAATAACAGGACAGCTTTCTGTCAGGTAAGTAGTAGCCCGGGAGAACTGCCGTTATATTTCTTCCGCAAAGCACAATGGGGTAATTGTATATTATATGACACACTATCAGTAGGAATGGTTTTCATTTGGACAGTTCAACAACATAATTTTTTTTCTTTACGTTGTTGAGCAGACAATTATCAGTAACCTTCTAAATGATTCAGATTGAGATTGATAGTGTTTTACGCAATTAGGGTGCTACATTGTTCTATTTAAGTCTGTAGGTGCCGAAAAAAAAATTAAAAGCAATAGAAACGTATCCATTCGAATCTGTTTATTAGCCTTTCAATAAAATCGGTACAACCTACATTTAAAACTAATCGGATAAACAATATTTTGAACGTTACACTAAATTTATATAATTATGTTGTGCTACATTTGTTGGGTGATCCAACAAAAGTACGGTACTTACTACTTTTCGGTAGTACATACCTTACAACCGAAACACCGCATGTCACCTCCTCGCTGCCAACGAAGCGTGACGGCTCACCTGCGTGACACTGTCACACGATAGCACAGCACAGAGGGGCCACGTTTGTCAATCAGTAAACATAACAGGTCATCAAGCAATAGCGGCTACATTACCTTCTGATTCGACACTGCAGGTGGAACAAGCTTTATTATAAGGTCCTTGCAGCGTGTCCATGAAGCATTGCCTGCCCAATCTTTGATAGATTCGATGCTCAACTGCACAAAAGTCTCAAAGTTTTGAAGTGGGGTTGAAATTCAAAAGCGGAATGTCTACTTAAGGTGAATGCGTAGTTGTAGCCCGCGAAATTCCATTTTTCTTACGTTTTTTGCAATTTTCAGGTCAGTGTCAGGTTGTATCTTGATCAAAATATGATTCGCGACTATAACCGGTACGTATTTACAAAATTATAATAATTAGAATCATTAATACATCTTTCTATGTTAGATTTCTACCGTTAAGAACAAATCTCGTATGGAAAAGTGTTTATGGTAGAAATCTAACTTAAAGAGATATATTAATGATTCTAATGACTATGATTCTGTAAATACATGGCTATTATAGTCGCGAATCATATTTGGATCAAGATACAACCTGACACTGATCTGCAAATTGCAAAAAACGTAAGAAAATTTAAATTTCGTGGTCTACCATGTCACATTCAACTTAAGCTTTTAGCATAAATGGGAGTTCAATGGACTGTGATAGGCTTTGATAATTGAATTTATAGTAGTTGATAAAATTATTAAGCATCGTGATTAGTCTATAGTCGCTAAACAATAAGCAAGCGTGGTGAATCGAGGAGTAGCGAGCCGATAATAATTAAAGTGTAAAGTGAGCCTTCTCTACTTATATTTCTGTGGTGAAATCGGAGGGGGCTCCAATGCATATAAAGGGACTCCTTATTAGCGTAACATCGAATCGGGTCACTGAAAGAATTGGGCCAATCGACACCCTAAAATATGGTAAGTGATTCGGGAATTAAATAGCTCCATCATTTGTTTTCGAGTTGATGAGGAATCAAACAGATTTGAAACGAAAACATGCGCTAAAGTATTTTTTATGCTTAAATAAACAATAACTTAATATCTAACTTTGTAAAATGATACTGTACTTCAAAGCTTAAACCATAATACCGATGATACAAAAACCCTTCCCATAAAACAGATCGTTTCACTTTCCGAGCCGGGAGTCGAACCCACAGCATCCGCTTCCGCGGCGCAGTTAATAGCAGAGGAGATAATACCCGGCAATACTACGGTGCAGCCACGGAGTAGAGAGGTCATGGAGTACTCACGTGTGGCTGATCGTCGTCAGCAGACTCTGGTATTTAAGCAGTGTATAAAGGTGCAACCAGAATACCGTTGATTGACGTCGACCAGTCGCTATAAATCGCCTCAAACCATATGTTATTCCATATCGATCGCTGGTCGATCTTTGGACGGTCGTTGACTAGTGCAATCTTCTCCATCTAACGACGTCGAATGAAAACAGTCGGCCGACCATAATCCGGTAGTCCGGCACCACACCACTAGTGTTAGTACGTATACCTACTCTACAACCTGGGATAATTGACGTGAATATAATTACACCGACAATGACACCGGGTCATCAAGACCCTGACTTTATCCAGTAATTGTCATGAAATTAAAGAAGTTGTTTAAATTTTAATAATTACCTCTTTATTATTATTATACAAAAGTTTTTTGTATAAGTAGTAAAATAAAAATAAGTCCAATATATTTTATAAATCAAACTTTTACCAACTTTCTTAATAGCGCATGCAATCAACCAACACTGTATAAGTATAACTAAGCAAAAGACTGATACGAGTATGTTATCAATAATAACATATCAGTCTTCTACTTCCTCGCCCCGTCGTTGGTCTCGTAGTTGCAAGCGCGACTGTTGAGCGTGAGCGTGGTCCTGAGCTCGTTTCCCGGATCGGACAGTGTTATTGGGTTTTTCCATTAGGAATTTCTTAGTAACAGCCCGGAGTTCGGACGTTGGCGATGTGATATCCCGTGTCCCGGAAAGCCCGTGGCCCTGATCTCTCTCCGGTCATATCGGATTGCCGTCCTATCGGACAGTGAGAGTGAGGGAAGAGAGAGAGTGCTCCTGTGTCTGCGCACACACTTTTGCAATATAACATCTCCCGCGCCGAAGGCTGGTGTCCACTGAGATTGGTTGCTATGGCCGCAATTCGGTCTGGAGGTCTTTAGTAACTAGTGTTAGCACTCCATTTACATAATTTCCTGGGTAGAGGTAGTTACTATAGTAATGGTTTCATAGAGGAAGAATATTGTGAAACTAAGTGTTCAGTGTATAATCTTAATATTACTGTTATATTATTTACTGCCTGCTTTCTCATAAGGAAGAGCAAAGCACTGGCATTAGATGTACTAGGTACTAGTAAATACATGTTTCGTTTAAATTAACTTTTTAACAGACAGACAAACCTATTCCAATAGCCTCTTCATATACTTATAAATTAATATTTTACCTCAGAAACAACCGTAAAATAATTGCTTCGCAAAAAACGAAGGCTGTGCGGCCCATAATCGGAATAATTAAGTAGATATACCCAAAAATGTAATTACTTTTTGTTGGAGTAAGAATTCTGCCTGCCTTCGGAAGAGTGAGGTCGTGTTGTACCTGTATCGACGAGGTCGACAAACTTGGCAGTTGAAAGGTATATTTTTTATGTTCAGGTTTTATTTTTCATTTTAGGGTTGACCAGGAAAGGTGCAGGGTCGAATATTAAAAGTGCAACTTGACTGGTTGATATTGCTAGCGGTCAAAACATGGTCACCTCATAATTCTATGTAACTGTTTTACTGAAATTGAAAGGGTTCTTCAAATATAGAAAAAAAAAAAAGAATACATAAACTCTGACTATACTGTCGCGCAGTCGGGTAAAAAGAACAGTGATTGTCGCTCTTGCTGGCGTGTCACTACCTATCAACGATCCAATTACGTACAGATGTTCCCTTGGTGATATTGTTATTTTTCTTAGGGCTGATTTTCCATGGTCAGATTACTTTTATTCGAGGAATAAAATTGACGTTTGACAGTTTTGTATGTAATAACTGTCAAAATTTCAAAATACTATTATAAAAAAAAAGTATTTTCAAGTAGGCATGTAATGTAGGTATCCACGTCAAGCAAGATACACACAAACTTTTTCCTCAATACATTTATTCATATCAAATTATTTTCAATGTAGGTATATTAAAACCTATTCAAGACCAAAAGGTACCTAAACTACTACTGGTACTGGGTTGTGGAGGTCAGATAGGCGGTCCTTCATGTAAAACACTGGTATTCAGCTGAACCCGATGACACTGGAAGCCGACCCCAACTTAGGTAGGAAAAAAGGCTAGGCAGATGATGATGATGCAAATTGACTACTTACCAACTTAAATTGTCCGTATATTCAAATCCCGACTGCCATTCTTTGACAGTTGTTTGAATTGGCTTTACCACGGCAAATTTACGTAGGGTGTCAATTTTCTGAACAATTAATTTCCCTGACAACAGTTAATTTGCGTTAGTTTGTCTAAGATAAATGGTCGTTATTCCAGCCACGACCCACGAACACACGAACAGCCAGACACGAATATAGTTTCGTAGCCAGTCGTAAGCTTGGAAGCGCGATCTCAGTACGCATCTGTTCTTCTTTATTTATTTTTTGCGAACATTCATTTGACCGTTGACGGGTAATCAAATGCTTAGGGTTACTTTATACATTTGTCGACGTTTTAATAATTATAATTATGTTTTGTATTGTTTTTTTTTTTTTGTAATCTATAATAGCTTGTTGTGAGTTTGTAGTCAAAAAATTTGTCTGTGTAAGACGGATCAGTTTTGCTGCGAGTATTATTTTCATGGAGCAATATTTTGGCTAATGCTAACGCCAATTTTCTACTGTAGTGCAGTCTGCGCGCAGTTTTAAGTACGTTCCATCCACTTACTGGCGTTTTTCTTCAGCTATGTCTTCTTAGTCTATCGTAGTCAGTCAGTACGGACAATACCATGGTTCAAAGCCCTTACCTCAAATGTACCCGGCTCGATAATATAATATAATAAACAATTCTTAGGTATTCTTCTTAGTTTGTAATATGTATCCCTATTTATATAAAAACGTTAACCTACAGGTAAAGCTTGCTTTTCCTCCTTCAAATATAAATAGAACTGCAGTGATCTGAGTTCCGACTATCCTCAAGAATCCTACGAAATAACTCTCTGCGCTTTATTACGGAAAACCCGTGCCTAGCAACATTACATTGTAAATCGATCAAATAGATATGTTATATAATATATACTTACCAGGAACATTTTATCTTCCCCACTGGTCGACCTTGAAGTACTGTGTTTGACCGATGCGTTGAACGCATGGAAAATGGCTTGTCCTGATACGGTTTTGCCCGACAACGGCAACAACCCCTCCTCCCAGAGACGGTAGGACGTGCCGCTCTGCAGTATTACACGGAATACCCTTGTAACCACGTAATACTGTTGAGTGTGTCTGTCTGCTGGCTGTGGGAGAATGGGAGTCAGGCTTGTGGCTTCGGGCGCTCCCATCATGCACCATAGGCACTATGATGGATGCCTCATCGTTTCGGCTCGCTACGTGTCTCCGTTGGGCGCTCCTTGTTTTGCTCCGCATCGGTGTCACTGCGGTGAAGCTGTCGACAGTCTCGGGCACCATGGGCTGTCCTGCTGCAGGAGCGCAGGTCGCATAGCACGGCACGCCAGCATCAACGATATTACTCGTCGAGCCCTTGTCACCGCCGGCGTACCAGCGCACAGTGTGTTAGAAAGCCCGATTTTGTTGCATGCCCTTTTTATTACAGAAATCGATAGTATTTATCATTTTAAGCACTACAGTCAAAGTCCGGCATCGATACGACTTGTAGATGTTTTTTAAAAAAATCTCAAAGTTGCTGTATAACCGGGTCATGAAAATAATAAAAAAAATTATATAAAAAAAACCAGCCTACATATTTAAATTTCCATTATAATTACTAATCAAACTTATAATACCTAACTATCTGACAAGTTTTCGTGTCTGTATTGCAAATAGATCGCGAAATATTAATATTTTTATGTTTTTTACTTTTTATTTAATTTCTTGGCAATAATACGGTATTAGATGGAGATATTTGACCAGACGATTGTCAACATGTATGTCTATCGACATTATTAAAACCACAATCTAATTCAGCGTTATTTAGAAGTTATGAGAATTTTCAGTTATATCCGGATTTTTTTGTACTAGGGTTGTCACTTTAACCAGAATTTTAAATTTAATATTTTTTATAATTTTGAGTTTAGCTGAAAGAAGTCGTATATATTAGGTCCTTACATATGAAATTGGCGTTTTGTATGGAAGGAACAAAAAGTCGAATATTTTTTAATATAATATATTTAATTAATCAAAGTATGAACCATTGTTTTCAATGCACTTTTGCCATCTTATAGGTAGTTCATTGATCCCTTTACTAAAAAAACCAGTCGGACGGGAATCAATAAAATCTTTGAAGGCGATTTGGACTGCCCCATCGGAGTTGAATTTTTTCCCTTGCAAAAAGTTATCCAAATTGCGAAAAAAATGGTAATCTGTTGGAGCAAGGTCCGGGGAGTACGGAGGATGTCTAAGACATTCCAATTCAAGCTCTTCTAATTTGGTAGCCGTCTGTTGCGCAGTGTGTGGTCTGGCGTTGTCGTGAAGCAGCAGTGGCGTGGAGCGATTGACCAGCCTTGGTTGTTTAGCCGCTAGCTTTTCCATCACATCGAAGCCTGCAGCTAACTCGGACGTGGTTTGCGATGGGTCCGCTTCCACAATAGCCTTCAATTCTCCATTATCAACTTGGGTCTCAGGCCGTCCACGGGGCTTGTTCTGCAGGTCGAAATTTCCAGAACGAAAACGTTGGAACCAAAAACGAACTGTGTTTTCTTTTGCAACATGACCGCCATACACATCATTCACCCTTCGAGTCGTTTCCGCAGCACTAGTGCCACGGCGGAACTCGTACTCGTAAATAATGCGATATTTTAAATTTTCCATTTTGTAAAATGAGTGACGCAAACAGAAAAAACAGAAGAAAAAAAACAAATGAATGACGGTCATCGAAGCACAAATACATGAGTAAATAGCTGTACAAATTTGAATTTGGAATTCCTTACCAAAGAGGAGAAATTCGTGATTAAAGTGGCCAGTACGAAAAACGCCAATTTCATATGTAAGGACCTAATATTATCGATTAATTATCTTTATATGTGCATTTACCAATAACTGAAACTATACCCATGGGCACTCTTATTCTTTGATTCTTTCGCTTAGTCCGCCTGGGTGGGTACCACCGACTCGTCTATTTCTGCCGCCAAGCAGTAGTGTTGGACTATTGTTTTTCGGTTTGAAGGACAGTTAGCCAGCAAAATTATAGGCACGTGAGACAGAACACACCTTAAAGTCTCAGGGTGGGTAACTGCCGTCTCATTTATACTTGCGCGACATGTCTAGAGGGACGATAGGTGGTATAGGCGACGATGACCGCTTATAACCAGGTGGCTCGTCTACTTGTTTATCCATATAATTAGTGTAAATAAAACTATGACCTTGCAATAAAAAACACATTCATGCTAAAAGGTAAAAGTTGGAGATGTGACGGTGATACTAATTAAAATCTTGTCAAGATTTGTTGAAAATGTTTACTAAACATCAAACGAACATTATTTAGGTCTTTTTTTCCATTAGTGGATGATCATTCGTCATTCACTGAACATGATGAAGATACTTTAATTATTCAAAATGAAAACCAAGATTTATAATTTTTCAGTTTTTTGTAAATATTTTTAGTTTTTACAACCCGGATAAAACTTGACATTTTCGAATGTGACAACCCTGGCTAAAATAGAAAAATTCTCATAACTTCTAAATAACGCTGAATTAGATTGTGGTTTTAATAATGTCGATAGACATACATGTTGACAATCGTCTGGTCAAATATCTCCATCTAATACCGCATTATTGCCAAGAAATTAAATAAAAAGTAAAAAACATAAAAATATTCATATTTCGCGATCTATTTGTAATACAGACACGAAAACTTGTCAGATAGTTAGGTATTATAAGTTTGATTAGTAATTATAATGGAAATTTAAATATGTAGGCTGGTTTTTTTTATATAATTTTTTTTATTATTTTCATGACCCGGTTATACAGCAACTTTGAGATTTTTTTAAAAAACATCTACAAGTCGTATCGATGCCGGACTTTGACTGTAGTGCTTAAAATGATAAATACTATCGATTTCTGTAATAAAAAGGGCATGCAACAAAATCGGGCTTTCTAACACACTGTGCAGCGGTGTTAGAACCAAACGGCTTGGTACGTGATGATAGGAAGAGACCAGACGGCGTGACGTTGTTGCCTTGGAAGGTGGGTAGGCCTCTGGTGTGGGACGCAACATGTGTCGATCCCCTTGCGCCATCTCATGTTCCTAGCACGGCGGGCTGTGCTGGCGCCGCTGCTGCGGCTGCGGCGCAAATACTTTATTTTTTTTTTAATTTATTTATTTAATTATTTAATTAAGGTTCACCAACAGTTGCTACAGACATTATACAGTTAGAAACATACAAGTAATTGTGTCTTAAGTCTAACTGCACAACCAATTACAGGCAAACACCACATGCAAAGTGGTCTTTGTAATTATGAATTTTGAGTCGTTCATTGACCAAAGAATTAGCATTGCAACGTGGCAATGCTGCCAGTCTTCTGGGCACGTTTCCGGATGACAGCGGATGATGCGGACGAGTACTCCGACGCCTAAATATCTTTTTTTTTTTATTTTAGTTAGGTAGTACTTTAATTTAGTAGATACCTATTCACCCCCTTACTGAAAAAAAAAAAGACGGGTTGCACTCCGGGAGTGCCGGCAGAAGTGAAAACTTGAATATTAACGTTGAAATAAATCAATTATTAATTGAATATTAATTCAATTAATAATTGATTTATGAAAAAAAATGAGTTATAATAACTCATTTTTTTTTCACTATTTCTGCGTCCCTTTTTTCATTAATACACACATCAAAAGTGTCTAGGGATCAAGCATTTTTATGCGGATTTCTTGAGATTGAGATGTGGCTTTGTAATAAATTTATGATTTTATAAATTTATATGGATCCTTTTTGGTGCATTTCATAATTTGAATCAGGAACTGTGAATCAAATTCGAGTAAAAGATGAAAATCAGCTGTCAATATTTTCCCTATAAAAACATACAACGCATTGAAGACATTATTAGTGCTACTGTTTCCCTACTACTGATTAAAACCAACGTTATTATGGAGCGGCGACGTCATTTAAGCAGGGAAGAAATGCTCAGAGCCGTGGGAATGATAGAAGCTGGTTCCCGGCAACGTACTGTGGCTTTAGCTCTGAATACAAGTCAGAGTGTTATCAGTCGACTTTGGACACGTTACCGAAGCACTGGTACCGTGGCTGAGCGCCATGGAGGACGGTATCGCTGCACCACACGGAGACAAGACCGATACATTCAAATCTTAACTCGAAGAGCTCCAACAATAACCGCCATGATGTTAGCCGTGAGGCTTCATCACTCTTCAGGGAACTTAATTAGCGACCAAACAGTCAGAAACCGCTTGCATGAAGTGAACCTTCATTCCCGAAGACCGCTACGGGTACCACCTATAGCAATGCACAATCGTAGGATTCGATATCAATGGGCTCTTGAACACAGAAATTGGGCAGAAGAACAATGGCGTTTCGTGTGCTTTTCTGATGAGTCTCGTTTTGGTATGAGACCGGATACAAGACGTATACGACACTGGAGAACCCCTGGACGCCAACAGCGATTAAAATCCTGCCAGGAAGTCCATCCTTATAGTGGTGGAACCATCATGGTATGGGCGGGTATTTCGATCGGCGGAAGAACTGAGTTGATTTGGATCAGAGGCAACCTCAACGCTCAAATTTATCCTGAGACGATTGTATCAGACGTCATCGTTCCTCTACAAGTGCAAATCGGTCCCTTATTTCAGTTAATGCATGATAATGCACGACCGCACACCGCAAGAGTTGTAAGACAGACTCTCGCCGCAGCTAACATCAATGTCCTGCCCTGGCCTGCTCAGTCGCCAGACTTGAACCCGATTGAGCATGCATGGGATATGCTACAGAGAAGAGCTCTGCCGAATATGGAGGGTATCCAGTCGCAAGAAGACCTTTTTTTGTTGTTGCAACGAACATGGGCGGCCATTCCACAGCGTGATTTGGATGAACTCATTTTGAGTATGCCAAACCGATGTTCTTGTGTTGTTAGTGTTCGCGGTAGAAACACGGATTATTAATTGTTTAAGTTACCCAATAAAATTTTAAAGAAAACTGTTATTTCAGTATTTTTTTCGAACTTTTGTGTTAGTGGTTCAAATGTCAAAAATCCCTTTATTAGGAAAATGGCAAAGGAGAACGAGTAAGACCGTACCCAGAGACCAAGTTAATTGTAGCATTATGGACTATGTCGGTATTTGTTGACCTCATGGAGTAGTTTAATTAATCCTAAGACAACATGTCTGAATTCACTTGGAGAAAAAAGATATTTAAGGAAGTTAAATTGATTTTGAGAAGACGGTACCTACCCAGAGACAAGGTTAATTGTAGCATTATGAACTATGTCGGAACGTGTTGACCTCATGGAGTAGTTTAATTAATCCTAAGACAGCATTTCTGAATTCACTTGGAGAAAAAAGATATTTAAGGAAGTTAAATTGATTTTGAGAAGACGGTACCTACCCAGAGACAAGGTTAATTGTAGCATTATGAACTATGTCGGAATGTGTTGACCTCATGGAGTAGTTTAATTAATCCTAAGACAGGATGTCTGAATTCACTTGGAGAAAAAAGATATTTAAGGAAGTTAAATTGGTTTTGAGAAGACGGTACCTACCCAGAGACAAGGTTAATTGTAGCATTATGAACTATGTCGGAATGTGTTGACCTCATGGAGTAGTTTAATTAATCCTAAGACAGCATGTCTGGATTCACTTGGAGAAAAAAGATATTTAAGGAAGTTGAATTGTTTTAATAAAATAATAGGAAAGTTCATTATCTTTATTCAGGGTGTGTATTGGTTAATATAATAACAAAAAATCTAACGTTCACTTGACCTAATTTTAGTTAATTCAATTCAATTCAATTTCTTTATTTCAGACATGAGTCCATAGTGTTAGTAGCAACAAGATAACATAATAACTAGTGTTAGTAATAAGGAGACAAAAAGTATTCAATATTTTATCAATTGGTAATTGGTTGGTGGTAATATACTTTTGTTTAATATAATGATTGGTTGAGCTAATGAATTGTTGATATAATTTCATTTTACCTAATTTATTATGATATAATGAACTTTTCCTGTAATGCTCATTTGACATAATATATTATTCATTAACTATAATATTCATAATCTCCAAGTAACTTTTAATATAATTTAAGTTTTTTTTTTCGCTTTATACCCTATACACCTGCCACCCTCAACTATTGTTACCAGGAGAAACTGGATGCAATCTTGACTTTAGGGCACCCCGACTCGGACAGGTTAGGTTAGAAGTGGTTATTTTTTTATAAACCACCCAGAAGTAGGAGCCCTGAATAAAGATAATGAACTTTCCTATTATTTTATTAAAACAATTAAACTTCCTTAAATATCTTTTTTCTCCAAGTGAATTCAGACATGCTGTCTTAAGATTAATTAAACTACTCCATGAGGTCAACAAATTCCGACATAGTTCATAATGCTACAATTAACCTTGTCTCTGGGTAGGTACCGTCTTCTCAAAACCAATTTAACTTCCTTAAATATCTTTTTTCTCCAAGTGAATTCAGACATGCTGTCTTAGGATTAATTAAACTACTCCATGAGGTCAACAAATACCGACATAGTTCATAATGCTACAATTAACCTTGTATCTGGGTACCGTCTTCTCAAAACCAATTTAACTTCCTTAAATATCTTTTTTCTCCAAGTGAATTCAGACATGCTGTCTTAGGATTAATTAAACTACTCCATGAGGGCAACGAATACCGATAATGCTCATAATGCTACAGTCATCTTTTTTTTTGGGTACGGGGCCCATACAACTTTACCCATTGTTCTTTCTTTATTAATGCAAAGGTGACTTGGTTTATCGTTACTGTGACAAACGAAAACACTTTATTTGATGAATCCTTAAAGAAAATTTTAATTAATATCAATCAGGAGAAAAGTTATTGCAAAAATATATGTTGATCCCTAGACACTTTTGATGTGTGTAGATGCACTTCGTTCAATTTCCATAAAACACTTTATATACACGAATGTTACGAATACACAGCAGTGTGTCCACGTCCACTTCCACTTCCACTTCGACTTCGACTTCGACTTCGACTTCGACTTTGACTTTGAATTTGACTTTGACTTTGACTTTGACTTTGACTTCGACTTCGACTTCGACTTTGACTTTGACTTTGACTTTGACTTCGACTTTGACTTCGACTTTGACTTTGACTTCGTCTTTGACGTTGACTTTGACTTCGACTTCGACTTCGACTTCGACTTTGACATTGACTTCGACTTTGACTTTGACTTCGACTTGGACTTTGACTTCGACTTCGACTTTGACTTTGACTTTGACTTTGACTTCGACTTCGACTCCGACTCCGACTTCCACTTCCACTTCCGGTTCCACTTCCACTACCACTTCCACTTCCACTTCCACTTCCACTCCATCCATCCATCCATCCATTGTCGTGTGTCACTAAACTTGGTTCACTTCGGTTGGCGCCGCCGTAGAGAGGGGGGGGGGGAATCTCTCCTGACGGTCACGTGTCCTGACGCGATGCCCTGACGCGAGTTTAACATTTTTTACCCATTACAAAAAGTGTTCAACGCCGCTAAAGAAGTTCTCACTTCAAAAAAACTAAAAAAACTGGTAAAAACTGGTATTCAGCTGCATCTGGTAAGACTAAAAGCCGACCCTAACTTAGTTGGGAAAAGGCAAGGCAGATAATGATGATGACCTAGCCCCTTACTAATAAGCGCTGTATATCGTTTGTATAGTTACACAACGCTTTGTCTTCTTCTTTCAAAAGTCAAATTACTGACGACTGAAAGAGAGAAATCGGTGTGTAACTATTCATCTGTTAGAATACGTTTATTAGTAACGGGGTTAGTGTATATAAATAGTGTCGATATTTTTTGTTGGAATAATTTATTCGCACCAACATTTCGCAGGTGTGTGATAAATAACACAAGTCTATGTTTGTTTATGAAAACACTGAACTGTACAACACACGTAGCAACTGTTAATTGGTTGTTTTTGTCTTTCTGTTAGCAGATGGAACTTTTCGACAAACGAAATAATTGCCTCTTTTTTTCTTGTGGTTATTGTGGAAGAAGGGATTATGTCATCATAAACAACCGCATCCGTAATGATAAAAGTATAATGAATTCATAAATCTGTTTGCATAGTGTAGGTATTAATTGCTCAATACCCTAGTATTGAGCAATTTTTAATTCAAATCCTAATTTCTCTTCAAATAATATGGAGAAAATCTATATTGTTTTTATATTTAGGTATCTAGTTTATATACTGTCCCACTACAGGGCAGTCAGCGCCTTCTTCTCTCTTTTCCATACACTTCTGTTAGCAGAGAACATTATATTTTTTTTAGTTAACCCATGTTGTCCCAAAGGAGGCTCCCCTATCTTTAATAAAAATATACTTACGAAATACTTAGTTACTCCGTTGATCATGTCGATGGAAACTCGTTGGAGCTGCAGCAGTACGTAGATCATGAAGTTCAGGTAACTCTGAAGCGGCGTTTGGAGAATTTATCCTAAAATACGATGGATTTTTGTTACGATTTGTAAATCTAGTGTTGAATTGATCCAATTTAAGGTTTGGAAAGCTAGTTTCGTATCTTTGAAAACTTCTGACTAGCTTCCAAGACTCGACTTCTCAAAGGCAAGAGGATTCGAACCTCTAGATGCTCAACTATTTCCAATCTTGGACTCAACTGCGTCTATTGGTCTATTCCCGCTGTCCCCATTGACGGTGTCCCCATCATGGGGACAACGGGAACAGACGCGTTTATTGAGAATACCTAGGTAGTAGGTAGGTACTGCGCCAGTTATAGACACGAGCTATCTCTACTGATTGCATTTAGATGACTTCGTCCATTACTACGAATCATAACATGTCAATTAGTTCTTTGTTTTCGTTCGTAATTAATCTATTACGTAGCGCAGCAACAGGTATTCAGTTGATTTAATAGCTTATGTTTTATTGTTTGTTTACGCAACTTTTATCTAAATAGGTACTAGTAGAGTAGAAGTAAAAAGGTGGGCTTTGTATCTTTATCACATCTACTTATCTATCTATTGAGCCCGTAATGTCCCACTGCTGGGGAAAGGTCTCCCTTTTCCTCATACGTCTGTCCACAGCCATTGCGGGCCAGTCAGTTCGGTAGGAGTCAAGATCTTCCTTCCATCTTTATAATATAGAAAATAAAATAAAATCAAAAGAATGTTTAAATCATTTATTTTTCATCGAAAAAATATCCTTCGCTACAAATATGATTAGGATGACGATGACCCGGTATCGTGTAGACACGTGCGAATGGAATGCGTAAGTACATACAGACTGGTCGTGAACAGGGGGCTTTATTGATACAGCCTGAAGCAGGCACAAGGGACTTAGTAACAATTGAATGGCGAGATGATGCAGTAGAATAGTCGAAGGCAGATGAGCCATATTATTCATTTTTTAAAGAGAACCTTTCATATCCTGAATGGAGAATTTATTTTTTCTGTGTTAGAATTTATCCAATTTTAACTTTTTTCCATTTTTCATATCTTTGATACTGCTCAACTGCTTCATCGTACCAACTATACCTGATAAGGCCATTGTACTGCTTGAAGCTGCGATCTAACAGAAACTAATCGCAGAGGCAAACTGATAAGCGACAGTATTGCGAGGAGCAACGTTCGAACGCAACGTAAACATAATAGTACTATGTAGCTATTTGTCCTAGAACCCCACGCGCCTGCATAAGTGCCAATACATTTCATATAAATGTACTCGCACCCACAATCTGCCTACAGCCACCTCTACAAATAAACTTACTTTAAACAATAAATATAGACAAAAACAAAACAGATGTTCGCATCCATAAAGTAACTATAATAAATCTTTTACAAATAAAATCTCCGATAAATTTCATCTAATACATGAACTTAAATTACAATATATACAAACATTTAAACGTAATAATACGACAACTGGATGAAGTACTATTGTACCCTGTTATTTACAAAGAAAACGGTGCGTTTCTAACACACGAGCGAGACTCGCAACCAGCTACTGATATTAACAATCCTGACAGCAAACTGGCTGCCTCGACTCAATATTTAAAATTCGTCGTAATAACCCAAAAATAACCTTTGTAACATTACATATAATTTATACCTTAAATAAAGGATTCACAATAATATTTACCTACGTGCATTTTTTTGCCAGACGATTGAATTTCTAATTCTATTCTGAAATAATTCGACAGTTCTCAACATGGCAGCCGCCCCGCTAGAGATCAGGGGAGCATTACTTGTCCTTGGGACGTTAAATTTCTTTGAAAACAAACACTCGGATAGGGGCAGCTAATGTTTGGGAAACTTAGACCATAATAGTGTTACCGATGATACTCTCTTTGCCATCCAATAGTTCAGAGTACCCTGACTCGTCGCTGCAGGCACTGTCATTGTCACCAGTGTTCTTGAACACTTCTGTTTCTGTGCTCGAGTTGAGGCTGTCAACATCGGTCAAGTTGTCAATGAGAGATTCAAACTTTCCTTCAAAGTCTGACATTATATTAGAATCCGCTCGCAGTGGGGGATATGTGGACCTTCGCCTGAAGGTGTTCTTTTCACCGATCGGGACATGGTTGACCTCCTCGGTGACGTTGGTGTCAGTGTTATTCATAATGTGCAAAGAGTTGTAGCTTCTATTGCTGCTCCTCATATCGTTATGTTCGAAGCTTTGTTCCATATAAGAGGCAGTAGTGTCAGCATGTTCCTTCTGGTCTTCCTGAGGGAACGAGGGCAGTGATGACGGCTCGGTGTCAGTCACCGTGCTGGCGGTCTCGCAGCCCGAAGAAACAGATCCGTCGTCGCTGTCCGTGACGAGGTAGTTACTTTGCATCAGCGCCTTACAGTCGCCCTCAGCCACCGCGTTTTCACTCAGTTCGTTCGATTCGGCAATCGCTTCTAGCAATCTCGTTTCTTTCTCTCCATCACTATGACTAGTATCATCGATACGTCCGTTCTTTTGGCTTTCCTTTACCAACAATTCCAAGAATTCATTGGAGACGGTGACGGTGCCGTTTCCAGAGTCGGATAGCGTTCTATTTATAAGTCCCTCGGGACATGATGTCTTCCTCGGGGACTTTATATCGGGCCGTCGTCTGTCGAGCGTTTGAGAGGAATAGAAGTTGTCCATCGTCAAAGACGTTCGTGACCAGGGCTCGCCGTTCTGTTTAGCGTTCATCTCCGCCTCCTCTTCATCTTCTTCCGAACAAAGTTCTTCGATAGCCCCCAGTTTTGGAGCTGACTTTGACCTCTCTAGCGGAGGTCTGTAGTTCATAGCTCCGACGCTGAGTAAGATTTTTCTGCGAGGCATACTTGGGTTATCGTACACACTGTTAGCAAGACTGAGCCTAGCATTTTGTTTTGAGATTCTGTCCTTTTTGAATTCGCTTAAGGCCTGCTTCAGTTTGACTTGAAGTTCCTCTGTAATCTTCTTTGATATTGATTCTTTGGTGCAAAGGACGGCGTGGCAACGGAGCTCATGCTTAAGCTTCTTGCCCTCGTGGCGGTACACCCAGCAGAACAGCTTGGGGTAGTGCGGTGGGCTGGCACAGTAAGTGATGCGGTGGGACCAGTACTCGGTGAGTCCGTGCTCTTTGGTGAACCCTTTGAGGCCAGAGTTGGTGACGGACAACTTCATCACGACGTCGGGCTTCGTCGACTGCTGGTAGTTGCGCCACAGTGTCGCAAGCGGCTTCTCGACGCAGCTCTCACCTGCAACAAAAGATCATCTGGTTATTATTACAGTTTAAAATAAGCTTTTGCAGCGTTTAAATTGAGACGAGACATCACACAATGTGTGATTTAAAAGATATGTTAATTTTACATATCATTAATCATTAATTTTAAGCTAGAATATATCAGGTTTTTGTGATCATCTACAAGGAAACTATATAGATGCATAAAAGTATATACCAACGAAAGCATTTGAAGACGGAACTACATATTAGTTTTAAACGTCTCACTCCTAGCGTGATATCAAGGAACATGCATTTGCTTCCTCATAATGTATGTATATTTGCTGATAATATCTAATCAGAGTATAGAACAAGATACGTTCGCCCACTTGCACATTGTAATCTGTCTGTACATAATCTGTTATTATAATGATCTGTCGATCGAAACGTTTCGAGGTGAACTGGTGAGAATGTAGTGAGTGAGATACATTTATTAACGCGGTCTCCATGACATGGAGTCCAGTTTTTGATGACGTCAGAGTATGTGTTATTTTGGACATGAGAAGGATTTTCGGTGTTTTTGAAGACTGAAATGAGAAGAACCGGTTTTCAAAACATGCTTACTTAATGCAATAACAGACTTTGAATAAACTATAAACTCATCTATTCTGCATAAGTATTCTCGTCGATTTTAATGTAATGATCAGGTTTACCCCCTGCTCAGGCTTTTAGCAACCGTTGGTAAGTGCAACAGTATCAGAAAACCTCCCTAGCAAAAGGATTCGTAATGTAACAACACAAAATAAAAATAAGACCCTTAAAAGTTAGCAAGACTTGGTCCTTCATTATGCGAACGTCACGGTGCTTACACTAGAAGCTTTATGTTGCTACTTGCCACTTTGTTGGCACGTGCCGCGGCTTTATTCTGAGTAAAGAAAAGAAAACAATATAAAGGAGACTGTAGAAGTCAAGATGTTGAATGTTTTGTTTTGGCACCATTATCAAGATGTTTAATGATGGTAACAATTCTCCATCAATTAATAGCGAAATATCAATCACATAGAATTCTTAATCTGGATGTTCGAGCAGGAATCATTACGATTTTACCCAAATAAGTTGATCTTAACTTTGGTTTTTTGCCTAATATAGTTATTCACCCATGTTAAGATATAAAAACTCCGGTTTTTTTTTTTTGGGACATATGACAGTTTTCGGGTTATGTATGATGGATGTATTAAAATAAGTTGCAACTTCTTTAAAATTAATATACTACCGCGTCTTTAGAAATCTTCTTACCCAATAAAATGCAAACAGGTAAAAGTCACATAGGCTAGATTTATGGCATTTTCTCTATTGTTACACTTGCGCTTGGGAAATAACCGCGACTAGTTTTATCTAAACTCGATCGGAGGAAATTGAGACTGTTGAGGAACAGGGAAAAGTATCTGACACGCACGCGGAACCGCGGGATCGAGGAAATAAGGTGATGTTTACCTTGCTTGATCTAAATCGATTACCTAATCGAGTGAGTTTTCATGTACCAAATAATATATACGATGACAATATTGCTGAAAAAATATCTTGTTGCGATAGTTTGCAGTGCCGCGCCGTGTGACTGTTGGGTCCCGTTTGTTTTAAAATTAACACAGGTATTTATTTGAAGAATATAGTGCATATGTTTAAAACTGAATCATGTAAGTATGACGCGCGTTTATAAAGAATCCGATCACAAAACCCACGCGAGTATTTTTATCATCTTTAAGACTGCAAAAAATGAGAAAATATAAATAGTTCTCAAGTGCGAGCATTTATAGATGAATATAAAATTATTTAAATAAAAATAGGTGTTGAAAGAGTTACCGTAGGTATCCATCCTACTATAATATTATAAAATAATGCTGTGAAAGTTTGTATGTTTCGATATTTGTAACTTAATCACGCAGAAACGGCTGAACGGATTTGGATAAAATAACCTAAATACACACACAGGATAGGTTTTATTCCGATATTCTCACTGGATCGAGCCTAATGCGGGTGAAACCGCAAAGCGCTACTAGTTATTATATAAAGTTAAAAATAAATAAATCCACGGTCTTATCACTTCTTTTAATTAACAACTTGTTATGATGGCATTTGCTTAAGATCTATAAGAAGTTTCACCATATTACGCCATACCCATGTAAATTGTAACTGCCAACAATAATATTGATCGTGTTAATAAGTAATATGTTTTGATCAAGTTCCGCTAAACAGATGATTGTTATGTGATCATGATCAGCAGGAGTCGTGATCTGATCTAAGTGCCAACGTTCGTGTTAATTACTAGGTGGAACAGGATTCATGTGCAAAATGAAACGTAAAATTGTGTGCATTATTTGTATCACGTTCAGGAAATTAAAAATTTTATGACAATCATTTTTCTTTTCAGAAAACTTATTACCACTAGGAATTCCGTTTGTATCGTGGGTGGTAGTTACTATGTTACATAAATCACACGTGCAACATGAAACAATAGGGTAGTGTCCTGGGTAAAAAAATAATAATTCTAATTAGTCCGTCAGTTAGATTATCGAAAAATAATGGACCCGTATTTTTTCTTTTGTCAATCAAACAAAAAATGACAAAGATAAAGCACGTCAAAATTTGGGAGTGGGGGGTCGTGACGTCACGCCGTGCTAAAAAGTGTCGCACGGCGTGACGTCACGACGAATTTTGACGTGCTTTGTCTTTGTCATTTTTTGTTTGATTGACAAAAGAAAAAATACGGGTCCATTATTTTACGATAATCTAACTGACGGACTAATTAGAATTTTTTAGGACACTAGCCTATTATGTATGAAATATAAAAGTAATAGTGTTATGTAGGAATATATAATAATATCAGCTGTCATACAAAAATTTAATACCTACTCGATCCAAATGTATGGGACAGCTAATTATATTTTTTCGCGATTTGGTCCCTTGGGAAAAGTTGTCCAGTTTCATGGTCTGTGTACCACCTCCTTAAATATGATCACGCCGTATAGTAGTTAAAGCAAATTGCTCGTAAAATGGACGATTTATTGCGTGTGAGGCATAGCAAGTGACGTGACACTGACTAAGAAGTCAGAAAACGTCATAAGTGAACTAGCACTGTGATTAAATCCCGTTACTTTCTTTTTGCCTACCTTTGCCGTACAGAACGGTTAATATCTAGGCTCATATTTTTAGTGGCAATGATGAACTTACGCATCTATTAAGTAAGCCTGTCAGAAGCCCGGGGCGGCGAAACTATATGCCCCCGAGCCAAGGAATCAAAAACGAAATATTTAGCACGCTGCCTCGAAAAGGTTAGATAAAAGCTAGAGCATCAGACAAGTAGAGGATGGTAGGGCGAGCAAAGCGGGCTTGAAATTTATTGCACCCCACCCCGGATAGGTAAATTTTTTTTTGACTATTCGTATTAATCGTTATACATACTATTCGTACATAAATAGGAGTTACATTGTCGACTTACGCTGACAAGTCTGATAAAAAAGAAAATGTCGGTTGCAAGAACGAGCAAAGCGAGTTCGAAAATTTAAGCTTTTCCTTTTATATTTAGCATGAGCTAACTAAAAACTGCCTTTTATTTACTGAACATATTTGGGTCTTGTTTTGGATTTAATTAAAAAGTATTTCTATAGTATTGGGCCCCCCAGGACCGAAAAGCCTCCATCTAATCCAATCATGACTAAAAATGTTGTCAGACTAGTAAAGCCTTTGACTGGGCGCCATGGCCCCATAAATGTAGCGATCAAACAACCTATAAAGTCATGGGATAGACGCGACGACCCCATAAAGCAGGCTCGTAAAACAAAAGTAACTATGTAACGAGTTTATTTAATTTTCATTGTACTGGTTAATTGTACGTATAATTGTAAAGGGCAGTTAAAGAGGCTTTGAAAAAGCGACGGAGGCAGATTATGGTAGGATCATTAGTAGGTACCTAGCGCGGGAATATTGCCACTTTCGCCACACTTGGAACACTTATTAGTGATGGCAGTATCAACATTATGTTGCAGACTAAATAACAATGGAATAGCCGTTGCTAATATTTTTACAACTTTGCATGCTAACAAAGTACGAGTATATCAGACACGTATGTGTAGTCTGTGAGATTTATTATTAGGTACTTCGTTTTCATTTCAGTTTATCGTAGGTAAATAATTACTTACATAAAGGTAGAACCTACATAACGCCACCTGCTACGTACGATCCGTGCGTACTCCTAGATAGAAATAAACACAATCCCGATCCTCCTAGCTACCTACATTAATTAACCTTTTAACCGCCCGACTTTATATCAGTTGTCGTGCCCCCAGCGCGCGAGAAAAAAAAAAAACGAAAAATAAATACCGATGAAACGAGCTGTGATGATAGAATAATAATACAGATTAAACGAGATATGTTATTTGGTCGTATATAGGATACGACTCTGGCGGAATGGCACGAAAATATTTGTCGGATTAATCCGACGTAGGCGGTTAAAAGGTTAAATGTCAAATAGGAGATCCAAGAGGCTTCTCTGTCACTTGCAGGCGATAAGGTCCTTCTCAGCTTCCGATTGATAAAACTTGTCCCTTCTAATAGGTTTTTTTTAAAATAAATTATATCTGCAGTATTTGGATTTTGTGCTACGGGGTTTCATGTAGATTTTTGTTACAATTTATATTGTGTACATTATGTACACAAGTGTTTCAGGTTTGGCTCTTTGTTCAAGTGAAATATTTGTGCGAAAACACACCCACAACAACGGTTTTATAAAATACCTAAATATATTATAGTCCTTCAGACCGATTAGGCTGATTTGAAGTCCAAGACTCTGACTGGTCCCTCCATCTTGAGCTCCAGGACTCTGACTGGTCCCTCCATCTTGACGGCAACGAATTTCGGCCATGGCAGCCAATCTCAATGGAGACTAGCCATTTCATCATCATCATCAGCCATCACCATCCCACTGCTGGGACACAGGCCTCCTCTCTGTGAGAGGGAGTGGGCCGTAATCCACCACGCGGGCCCAGTGCGGGTTGGTAGATGTCACATGTCTTTGAATTTTTGGTTCTAGGACATGCCGGTTTCCTCACGATGTTTTTCTTCACCGTTTTGAGCTATTTACGCAGGAGATATTATAGTGCACAAGTGTGTGCGCAGACACAGGTGCACGTTAAGTCGCTGGTCCTGCTGCGTCTGATGTCTGTTCGGTTGTGTCGGATTGCCGTCCCATCGGACTGTGAGAGTGAGGGACCTAAATAAATGATTACAGTCAAAGTGATGGCATCGTTTATGAAGAAAAAGTTATCTTGACGGATACGGAACTAGGCTCTCTCTCTCCCGAGTTAAGCTCATTAGTTGTCTAGCTATCGCTACAACTCAAAACTTAAAGTTTCTAAATAGTAGAACCTTAAAATATGATTTTACCAATAAAGAAATCCGGAAGCTATTCCTACCGCGAGACTTTAATATTACTTGCAAAATAGACTGTTTATTAAACATTACATGCCAATCGGCAGCGCTCGAACTTATATCTACATTTAAGTAATATATTTTTCATGATTTTACATAAACCATGCATGAGTCAGGTGTCTATGTTATAGTCGAACACGTTTTCGAAAACTAATGTTTTTTATGCAGTCGAATTTGTAAAGTAATCATTGTATGTTACATAGATACTTAGTTAAATATAAAATTACAAATGAAGTACCTATTATTATTTGTATTCTTGTTGTAAACTAATTAATTCATTTTACTCCTACATCGTCATGAAGAATAGGCAGCTCGGAATTTGAGCGTGGGTGGCTAGGCGCCTTTTGAATGGTTAAAAACTCGTAATTTAATAGGCAGTTAAGCAATTTCGTTTTAATCCAAGTCATTACGATAAGATCTATTAAATTGTAATAGTTAAGTAATTCGTACTTACAAATTACTTAACATCTATTCGACAGATTTTAACTGCCTAGCCTACTTAAAATAATTAACAGGCAATAATTCTGACAAAAAAGGTTCGTATTCCATAATTTAAGCTGGTTACAAAACTTTTCAGAATGACCTGCGTGTTTGAAAATTCGAAAAAGGAACGTTGGAACATAACTGACGTGAATGGAGTTTATTGCGACAATTCTTTGAGTTTTGTTGCAGAATCGAACTGCCTGCATTGCGTATACCCCGGTCTGTCACAAGATTAATTTATATTTGTATAGGCAGTTAACGTTAAAGAATGTATTTATCCGACACGTTTACTTTCTAGACATTCGTTTCAACATGAATATAATGGACTCATAGTGCTGAAAAATATTAATTAACTTGAAATTGTATTTCAACGTTGATTCTGTTAAAGCTTCATACATATTTATTCTGAATTCATTTCAGTATCATCGTTTGCACTACTTAAACGCAGTCATTTCCATAATTTTTAATTTTGCAAATGATTCAACCGTCAAAAGTGCAATTCTGCAATAATTTGCACGTGTCACACTACATTGACGGGTTGAGCAACGATGACGTCACTCGGGTAACGGCCGGGCCGTGTTGTGTAACGTAGTACGCATGCGCGAGTGACCACTACCGGAGATGTTGCGGTCAAAGGGTATAGTGTTGATGCTGGCTTGTGTTACAGACGGGCATTGTTTTGTTTACCTAGTGGACTGACGATACAAACGAGTTTTGAGAGTTATGATGTTATGAAAATTAAACTTTACCCATGTGTGAAAACTTGTAATTTACCATATTCAGGTTATTAACAAATGCACGATTGTCCGTAAGTTTTCAAAAAAATATATAATGAAATAAATTTAAAAGCAACAAGTAACAGTATTAAGCGCGTGTGTTTTAAGAGAACAAGTTGTATTCTGGCCAGAAAAAAAAAACGAACTCCACCACTCACAGCTAGTTATAAGTGATTGAGGAAGAGAATATATAGTTTTTTTTGTTAAAACTACTTTCAATTTATAAAAACGTATCTCTATTTAAAAACCGAACGTGGTATTAGTGCAATTGAATGAAAGAATTTCTTTTAGTTACAACCTGCCACTTGCGAGTCTATAATCAACGTCAAATGGGGACCATACAAAGTTTTTCTCTAGATATAAGTGCAGGATTAACTGTCAAACTTTCTCCCACACTTATATCGTAAGCTTTCAAAAGCAAGCCTTAATTATATGAACAATCAAATAAATGTCGGTACAATTCACTCATGCACTCGTTACATCACCCGGCGATGTTCACTTTATTTTCTGTAGGTTATATCAGACATTGCATCAGTATTCATTTCATCGAAGCGATAAGTCATTGTAGTTCCCAGTTTAAAGAGTCGGTTATCCCGTGAGTCGTATCGTAACTAAAGGTGAATATAAAAGATCAATGATTGTACCAGACGGTCGGTCAGTAATTTTCAATGAATCAAACTGAATCACGAAGTATTTCAAACATTCTCATTCTTAAAAGAAAAGCTAAACAATGAAATATCATTGATCTTCAACATTGATGTTTTATACATCTGACCAATCAGCAACAGTCATAAAATGTCAAAAATGTATGTAAATTAGAGGTGACTGACATTAGAATATGAACATTTACAGAAATACTGGAATTGCCCCTCTAATGATAAGATAGAGCCGTGCTACATAGTAACAGCCAACATACAGACCTTACCTAGATCGATGGCTAGCGGGTAAGTGAACTTGTCAAACGCTGCGCAGGCGCAACTTTCACTATCATCTCGCTACAACGTTCATTGAACCGAGGTTATTATTAGTTAGGCATTGCTCCTCAAAAGTTTTTATGTAACCAATATGAATGTTGTCGATCCCTGACACAATATTTACTAGTTAACAAGGAAGCTACTACTACAATATAAAATAATGAGTCTAAAATACTCGTAAAGTCTCTTTTCATGGCTATATTTTCGCAACCTCTCAATGGATTTGGGCTGCATCTAGTGCTCGACCGAACGGTCAGCATTGACATCGGTCGAACGTAGCTATAAAAATGAAAACTTATAAACAGTGCAGCGCTGATGAATCGCTATGCGCGTACAGCTATGTCGCACTGACGAGGACCGTCGTCGGTCAAGCTCGTCGGTCGGGCGTACGTCGCGTCGCGTCGGTCGGAGTTCGGACTGACGCGCTATGTCGGTATAAGCAGGCATCCATCTGATCCATCACTTAGAGTATGTATTCCGTAAGTTTTATGTGTTTTACACTAAAATTTAGCTTTTAATAAAGTACAGAAATCTCGATATTTTGAAATGTTGCCTAGCTTCCTTGCGAAGCAGCTGGCAGCATTATAATTAAATTAAATAGAGTGTAGTGGAGTTTCTTGCCAGCTTCTCCATAGAAAACGAACCAATTGGAACCGTGCACCTAGCTTCTGACGTTTCATATGTGCCCATGTAGGTTTATGTGAAATAAAATATTTTGATTAAAAAAAAAGATGATTGGTCTAGCTAGACAGATCAATTTATAATACCTACCCATTGTCCCATTTGTGATAAAATAAAGCTCATCCAATAAATAGGAAGTTGCTAGAAGACTGATGATAAAGATTCTTGGTTAATTCCATAGAATGTCAGTTTTTTCTGAACACAGGTGTAAATTGGTTAGCAACTGGTTCTTAATATGTTTTATAATACTCCTTCGACATCTTTTTTTTAATTAATTTGCATGAATTCGTTGTAAATTATGATCTTAGGTTATTACCGCTATAATAATACGAGTTATTAAATTATTACGTCGAGTTATTATGTTTGGGTTAAATAATATTTTTTGCAATTTTTTTTATGTTTTAGCATTTAACTTGCCTATCTTTGGGTAAGAGATTATAATTACATACATGTTTTTTTTTACCTATACGTAATAATGTGGCCTGGTTTTATGTCGAACTGTGAGTGTGTACACTGTATGTGCAATGCTGGACATACGAAATTTTATTTTCCGTGTCTACAATGCATGACATAAGGCAACCTCGTTCACTGACAGAGTTATTATTTAGGTTCGTAATATCTTTGGGGATCTAGGGGACACTATCAAGGTCTTCTGTCCATTAAGGGCCATGCCCATATTGCCCATAGGTGCCGTTTGTTATTTAGCAATACCTTACTGGTCCTTTTATTAATACTTTACCTGACTTGGTAGTGTAGGTAGTTACTTATCATAGTATTAAGTGTAGAAGGTGTGGAGCGTGACTTGCCTTGCTTACCTGTAAACAAAAGAAATATCAAATTAACTAAGGTCCTTATAGAACAATCATTTGTGGTAATATTGGGCCAACATTAACCGTCATCCAAAATATCAACATTGACATTTTGGATGACGGTTAATGTTGGCCCAATATTACCACATTCTGATAAAACTAAGGAATGCCTTGGTTTTATCTCAAAGGAAAGTTAATTGAACACAGAGTAGGAAGAGGTACCTATACAAAAGGAGCAGAAGCATGAGGAATATGTGAGCATCGCAGCAGCTGGCGCTCTGTAGGTCTATCCCAAGGGGAAAAGGCGTAAGTTTCTGATAATTATGTAATGTACACAATAGGTACTTAAATTATTTATTTACGCTTTATAATCTTCATCAAAGCTCATCAATAAATCTGTTCCAATTGACCGCCAAACAACTTTTATGACTTCTTGTTTTGTTCTAGTTGTACCTAAACAATATTTTTTACGTATGTAGAAGCTTACTAAAATTTATTAGTTACTGGTTCCTCATATTTTTTGCGGACAGGATTTATAATCCGATTTGTTTTTTGGATTACCATTAATTTTGTTCGATGCAAACTGAATGTAAATTAGGTTCCGATTTCGACTTAGCGATGTTTCCCTAAAGAATGTGTTTTTGCAATAACGATATATCAAAATACTATAACGGTTTTGCATTTCGCTACGTGTCCCTATAAATATTGTTACAAATGAATATACCTAAGTACCTACCACGTTTTTTAATTACTACATGCGCCCCACGGTTTCACCCGCATAAGTTTCGATACCGTGGGAATATCGGGATAAAAACTATCTTATGTCCTTTCCCGGGACTCAGAATATCTCTGTACCAAATTTCATCTAAATCTGTTCAGCGGTTTAAGCGTAAAGAGGTAACAGACAGACACACTTTCGCATTTATAATATTAAGTATTAGTATGGATTGTCTCCTTCTGAATAAACATTAAAATACTTGGCATATCTAGAAAAGAAAAATACATAATTTTCCAAATTCAAAATCTACACACGTTATGAGCTGTATAGAAACAAGTTTAGTACCTATGAGATGTTACTACGAAGTAAGTAATTCGTGAATACAACTCAAGATTTTTTTAAATTGTTTTTTTTTAAGTATAATATTCTAGTACGCTAATTGATAGTGCCGTGCTTTGAAATAACAAATACATCATAGTTTTGGTACCTGTGTCTTATGAGTTTTTTTTATTTTATTTCTTAATTAGTACGCCTAATCGTGTTTTAATTTTCAAGCCAAAAAAAAATGTCTTTTAATAGGTAAAATAACTCTCGGTATTATTTCATGATCTTTATCTAGGGTCCAACCAAACATTGCATGATCATTTAGCAAATCAATGCTCTCTATAATTTAGAAAAATATGCACGACAATATTGCACGCTACATTTAAATTAAACTCATAATAAAATCCTACTTAGTCTACTTAGCATCTGTCACAGAATGACCAAGTAATAAGGAAACCAAGACTTCCTCCTGTTCAGTATTCACTGCGGGTCATGTTCCCCGCGCAGGCGCGCGCTCGGAAGCAAGCGGGTAGTGGAATAGTTACATGCGGAAGTATGTCTGTGCTCGAGTTAGCGAAGGCTGTTTTTCTTCAAATGATCTGCCCATATCACGTGCGTAAACTTACGTGAAGGCTAAGAAACAGAAATTTTAAGGAAGTCTCCTTTGACGAGGTTGTAATAAATATGTAATTGGAAGGAAAATTCTGTGTATTTGATAAGGAATTCTACTGTATTTAGGTTCATTACTGACTTCTCAGAAATGTATCAACGTTCTATTCAAAGTTATTTTTTTCCACCCACGACACCTTTTAGGTTCGAACAGGTGTCAAAATAGCACTTGTAAGAAACGTCTGGTAGGACAAACTTTTACCAAGCTATTCAAATTTATGATAAGCCTATATGCCTAGACTGAGTCAAGGGCTGCCTAGGTGTAAGTACGCGTAGGTAAGCTTTCTCCGACGAACTCGATCGAGGAATCTCGGACTTTCTCAACTTGTACACAATCTGCATGCACTAATTGTATCCTTGTCTATTCTATGCAAAAAAGTATTTTTTATCTCTTTCTTTAGATTAATGAACGGGCTTCTTAAAGGCTTTTTCCGGGTAGGAACCTAGGAAACTGCAGTAGGAAGTTGATCAATGAGCGCCGGCGCCCCGCGGGTCAAAGCAATCAATCAAAAGAATCAAGTCTGCTACCGGGCCTACCGGTTATAATTCTACTAACAACTTAAACTACACTTAACATAGCTTGCTCTAAATGTCCTGCTAGTTTTTATAAGTAAGTACTCACGTTCTTTATTCCGAGATCACGTTGCAAGAAAAACCTAATTTCCCAAAGGGATGCGCCACGATATCGATACTTACATAACAGTGTCTCTCATCTCTTGTCACGTTTCTTTTAGAAAAATAATACTTATATTTGATCGGAGAAAGAACCTATCGATACTATTGATAAGAGGTTGTGGTTCCGATATCGACAGTTTGATTTTATCGATACTAAATTCTATTTCTATAGTACTAGATAGTCTAGCTTGTTGCTTGCCTACACACTATGTATTTTTTCAATAAAAAACATCAACACACAACAAACGGTGTTACACTGAAATATGCGGAAAAACTCGAATACTTATCCTACCGCAATAATTCCCAAACCTTGTAAATAATGCAATATGTGTGTCAATACATAACTGTCTCTGTGTTTATGTGTTAGCACATAATAACAATAGCGACAATGCTAAGAGAGCGGTCGCCTGTCGGATGCAAATCGCAGAGGAAGTGACATCACTAAGACGTACAGCGTGACGTGCCGATAGGGTTGTCTCTTTCAAAGAAAAAGTCGCCAATTTGAAAGAAACATCTCGCTGATAGAAATAATATCTGCTATAAATCGTACACTACAATGAAAACCTAGCAACATTATACACATGCAGTGTGGCGGTATCACAATAATTTAAGCCACGTATTCTACATTACGTATTTTAAACATACACAATTAAAATAATTAGGTAATAACAATTAACATTCTAGGCCGTGGGAGCATTTTTTTTCTTTGAGTATTTAACAACATTAAACTTACGAGTAATTTGTAATTATTTGGTAACCATATCATAAAGTTTGTGTTGAATTGTTGATACTATCCCCCGCATATCTAGTGCCTTATTATCAAGGGTGGTTCATTTCGTGCCAATTTTCAAGCTATTTATTTAGTTTGAAAAATGCACTTTAATATTTAGTAAAATTATTTATTTTATTATTTTAACAGACTGATAACAACTTGTGATAACCGCTATACTGTTTAATATGATAAACAAATCGCCACTCTGTATATAATGTTTAATTATGAAAGATAGTAGGCCTTTATTCTATTTTCACATTTATACGTAAGATTCGCGATGTTCGTCTATTAGAGAAGGTAATGTCCAACTCGATATGTAATTAAAGCGCCGTTATTATTAGGTAAAGCACTTTATAACACCTTCACATAAAAAAGCCTAATAATTAGCTAGGTACCTATCATTGTAAGTATTATTTACAGTTCCAACTTTAAACAATAAAATGATTACTTATAAAGAATGATGACCGCACATTATTGTCATTTTTATTGCTGCTATTAAATAATTATGATATGAATTTGTAATTGAAGTAGGTAAGTATTCATTTTGTATTTAATTGTTATGTACACCTATCATTACATCAAATTAGATGACGCATATTTGATAACGTAAGTATGAAATGCAAACAGATGTTCAGCTTTAATAGAGTAGGTACCTACGATAGTTGTTAAGCAACATGAATAAATTAGTTTTTTTTTGTTTTTTTTTTTCGTCGTTCAAGTAAAAAACTAATCTGATACAATCATGCTGTTATTAAATACTATGCATATTATTAAAGTGTCTATGAATAGTATTTTCTCAAAATTAATTCTACTCAAAATGCATCTGTGGTATTCTTCTATAATTTACCAGACTGATTTACAAATCAGTAACACAATCAAATCCTGTAATATGTGTCATGTCGAAACCTTACGTGGACAGCAATGCTTGCGACTAACACTCGGTGACACATTTTTTTCTTGCAAATAAGTCTACTCGTATCTAGGTGAAGATCTCGGTGGCAGCCCTAACAACTCAAAAGTCATCGGAACAATAGTGATGGGACACATAAGTACCGTATATCATATTTCGACACGACAATGGAACCTACTGCTACCGTGAACGCAACTCACCTACATAGTTTTCATTGCGTAGTATACATTGCTACCTCATTTACCGCTGCCTTAAGCGCATGTAATACAGAAGGAGAGATGTATAAAGGAGCGTAGAATTATTTTAGTTTAAAGTGTGTCGTAGTTTTGAGAACGTTCCAACTAAACAATGGGACATTAGTATTGACTTTGTGCTGGTATTGACCTGAAGAAACCTCATTTTGGCGCGAATTGTTATTGTTTGAAAGAAATGTGCGAGATTTTGAAGTTAATTCGGTTCGAAGATTTGTGAGCGAAGGATTTGACTTTTAGATGCGTAGCTAGGTATTTGTTGTTGAGGTTTAGGTCGACTTAAATATAACCTGACCGTTCTATATACTAAATAATAAACTTTTCAATAATCCCTAAAAATGTTATTTGAATTAGGTACTTATCAGATAGAAAATTGTTTGATAAACAAATTCCTGACGTTGGTTTTATGAATGGGGATAATACGTACCTATCTTTTAACATAACACTTTATCAAAGTAACGGTAGGTATATCGAGACGATTAAATATGATTAAAATAATTGCCAGACAGATATTATTTAATACCCAGGCCATTTATCAGTCAATCAATACCGAAGATAATTCGCGCTATAATTTTATCGCATTTTTAAAGAGCTGTAAACATTTGTTATATTGAAGTGTCATCATGCCTATAATTTTCCTACTGCTGGGACACAGGCCTTTTCTCTGTGAGAGGGGGTGGGCCGTAATCCACCACGCGGGGCTAGTGCGGGATGGTAGATGTCACATGTCTTCGAATTTTTGGTGCTAGGACATGCCGGTTTCCTCACAATGTTTTCTTTCACCATTTTTAGAGCAGTGGTGACGAAATAATTTACACAAAATAAAGCGCCTGTCTGGGTTCGAACCTACGACCTACAACTCGTATGTCACGGCCACTCGTTACCACTGGGCCACCACTAATATTTATTGGGTATCATTATCATAATAATAATTGACCCTTTTCAGGTGTTAATAAACAATTTCTTGCACGAAGTCCACCGCTGTCTAAGTTATATGGACGCCGAAGTCCAGTAAATTATGTGAACCTTAATATTAAGTATATCGGTAACTACAATGGTGTGCTTTACAAAATTTAATAGATAAACACAGCTGAAAACCGCCAGCAAGTTGCTGACGTTTCTCGCTGAAAAGCGAGTCATGCGCGCTCATCATGAGAACTCCATCTGTTTCTACGCTAAAAATAACTAATGTGTATGAAGGATTTTCGAAAATTCAATCCTTTATACCTTAGGGTCCAATATTTGAGAAAAGCGTAACAAACCCTCAGCGACTACGGCACCCAAGGGATGCCAGCCAACCCAGCATTCTACATTATGCCGGTTACAATATCTTACAGTTCCCGGTCGTATAGTAGATGGCGTATCGAGTTTTGCTGAATTTAGCTTTGTAGAGCGTCGTTCCTGTACGTAGATACCTGTGTGTCAGTATGTCTCGAAAACTTGTGTCGTATTTCATTCAATCAAATCATTCCATCTAAGGTAATACAGAAGGAGGGGTCAGAATGCGTACGGTAAAACGCACATGTGGCTTCTAGCGTAGTGGTACACGGCTCGGGCTCACAAAATGGTCACTAAAACAAACATTCGCCACGCTCCAAATCCCTTCATCTCAAACTCACCAATTAAAAACGATCAACATAATTCTCTCATAAACGAGATTAAATTAAGAAGTTATTATACTTATTATATAAACATCGCACAATAGTAGGAAGCAGCGGATACCGAGGGTTATGCAAGTGTTGCGCTGGCGCACGACAATTACTATGCATAGTGTTTTTATAGCGAGCGTAGAAAGTATAGTGAGCTCGCAACGAATTGGCGGATCACGGATTATTGAAGGTATTTTTTGGCACGCAGACTGTAGATATCGTGTTACAGCAATGGAGGATCGCAGTGTGCTGTTAAGAATTTTCATTCATCAGATAAACATTTTATAACTGAAGTCTCTTCAAATACTTGGGATGGTTCTGTATCTTTAGAAAGAAAGGTCTCTCGAAAGTCTAGTTAGCTTAACTTTTTTATAAGCAAGTAAAAACGCGAGTCTAAAAAAATTATATTGAATAGAGAAAACCGTTCTAAAATCCATTTTCTTTACCGACCTAAAGATTATAAAGACTTTCTATGCTTTGCAACAGCTAGATCAATGAGATGAATTTAAATCCTGTACAGTTCCAACAGTACCTACTCGTATAAGGTTACATTAGCATAAAATTCATCTCTTATATTGTAGCACTTTATAGGAGACAGGAATACCTAGTATGCATGAAATAACTAATGAGACCTTCTATTTTACCATTCACCTTGTATGTCAAGGGTTCCATCTTAATGACCCAGGTAAACTTTAATGTTTTCCTCCAAAAATATGAATTTGATATTGGGAAAAATATTTGTTTATATTTTTTTTTGCAAAAAGGCTAGCAACTTCTTTTTTACGAGTACCAAGTACCTTAGTCTCCTCGTGTAGAGTTCTTAATTCGGGAGATATTTGTGTAACAAAAGAAAATTTTAATAAAATTCATTTGTTTATGTAGTTAGTAGACATTCAATTCACGTTTTTCTATTTAGACACACGTCTGAAAAACATTTTAAGTACGTAAATATCGAAGCCACGTCACAGCTTGAATAATAGATAATAATTTGTTAGTATCACGAAACATGACCGATTGTTCGTAGATCCGGGAATACCTACCTACTACTAGTAAAAACAAATCAGTTGGTCTTAGCTCAGTTATGTTAGGAATTTGTTGATCAAATCGTTGTCTAAGAAAGATACCAAGAATAGCTAGTCACAGAGTTTCAGCATGTAATTGTGTCCGATTCCTGTAACCTACTAATATTTACGGGTAAAGTTGAACACTGATGTTCTTGAACGATTATTCCTTTCCTACATTAGAAGCATTTCTGGGACAATTGATCGCATGGCAATAAAGATCTGTGTTCAGTCAATATTCCCGGGCAGACCATTCCTATTCTCGTGTGGGGTAAGGGCTTTTCTTGTACCTAGTTAGTTTTTTGGAGAAAATATTTTATCTTTTGTACGATCTAGGCTACATAAAATAAAGGAGCTTAGATTTTGTAACTGTTTTCATCATAATTAAGAGAATTTATCCCGGAGTGTTCATATGTCACATACATTCATATTTAACTTAACTAAAAATAAAGAAACCTCAATATTCTATCGAGTTGTAAAAACCGTCCGAAGCAGGGGTGGATAGTAAGTATATTTATAAAAGCGTAGATGATAAAGAAAAGAAAGAAAAAGTATTTATTGTGATAATGTAAATAGGTCGTTGATTGGCTAAACCTAGGTAGATATACCACGCGATTGATGTTGTTTGCTCGATAGTAAATATGTTTACTACTGTAATCGCACTAAGATATTTATTTTTGATCAGACTATGACGCTGAAACTGCTTATCATTCTCAGAATTTGCACAAATAATTAACATACGAGTACCTAATATACCTATTTTTGAATAGTATTAGCATTCGATGTTTTATAAAATATCATATGATTATTATTGAGTTACATGCAAGAGGAAAACCACAAACGCAGAAATCAATTAAATAAATGATAATCAACGTCAAGTTCGTGGTGAGTTTTAGAAGCGATGCGTGGCGATTTTATAAACAAAACTCACTCAGCCGTTGTTTGCGAATGTATATTGAAAATGAAACTGGTTTCTAAATAAATAATATTTATAAAAAAGCCGTCTGCACCCCTTACGAGTACAACTAGCAAAAAGCTCTAGTCGCACGTTCTACAACAGTTTATCACCACACCCTTGTCTTATATAAGCATCTCATTGTTGATGAACCATCCCTATCTACTGAAGGTTCTTTATTGCTTCATAAGGTTCATAACTCATTTGTTGGGCTTGGTATAACCTTTTATAACAAGCTACCTTCTTCCTTGCTAGATTTGCCTTTTAATAGATTTAAAGCTCAAGTAAAATCCAACCTTTGTTCAAAAGCATACTATTCCATCAACGACTACTTAAACGATAAGAATAGTTGGTCGCCCTGATTAACTCAAGACAATTATTATGTTCTTTCTCCAGAATTAGCTTACTGACAGGTTATATGAGTTTATATAATTGTTTTTATTTTATTTTTATTTTTTTTGTTTTTTTTTTAGTTGAGAGTTTTAGTCAATTCGGTTTAATTTTATTGTAATTTATTATTGACATAATCTGCTCATTTCAATGTCTTTTAATGAGTTGATTGCAATATGTGGTTAGCTAGCGACCTCTACGAATGATCATATTATTATTACAGAACCCAGCATTGCATACATATGTAAGCTGTCACGCCCTTTATACCTGGAGGCTTTTATTTGGTCAGTAAGTTTTTTTTTTGGTTATATTTTTAATTTTTTTTTTGCTTGAGTACGTATAGTGTTTATTGTATTTGTTGGTATATTGGCGTGGCTAGTTAACCTATGGCAAATAATTTAATTTAAGGTTCTGTGTCCTGTAATGTTAATTACTTTGCATACATAGTATTGTATAAAATTAATTATTTTCTAACTGAACAGACAGCTGTGCTGCTGGGGAGTGTGTTCCGCCACTTCTTCTCCCCAGCGAAAGCACTAGGAAGTGGCGAAGGGCGGGCGTTTTGGGGGACTGTCTTTTGTAATTTTTAACCCCCGACGCAAAAACGACGGGGTGTTATAAGTTTGACGTGTCTGTGTGTGTGTGTGTGTGTGTGTGTGTGTGTGTGTGTCTGTCTGTGGCATCGTAGCTCCCGAACGGATGAACCGATTTTGATTTAGTTTTTTTTGTTTGAAAGGTGAATTAGTCGCGAGTGTTCTTAGCTATGTTTGAAGAAAATCGGTCCAAGATGGCCGCCGCCAGAAAATGGCGGATTACATATTTTTTCACAACTCCCTCAATATGGGTATCAAATGAAAGGGCTTGACAAGTAGAATACCAAACACTATGATAAATTTCAAATCCAAGATGGCCGCCACCACAAAATGGCGAATTATATTATTTTTTTTCATAATTCCCTCAATATGGGTATCAAATGAAAGGGCTTGACTAGTAGAATACTATACACTATTGGGTGATTTTCAAAATTTTTGTACAGTTACAAAAATGAAACAAAAACGAATACCGTTACAAAAATGAACAATGTCACAAAAAAATAACAAAAAGGAAATATTAGGGCTATTTCACAGAAGATAATTAAAACAACGAAATCGCTTTTTAATCATTTATTTTTTTGAATATCTTATTACTTATATTATTTTTAAAATATTAAAAAAAAAACAATGTGTAATTAAAATGAATTAACGAAGCATTGTCCGTCATTATTACAATATAAACATAATAATAACATTCTGTATGAAATCGGCTTTACTTCATTATTGTTACATAATTTTTGTTACGCAACAAAAAAACGTAACAAATCGTTATAAAAATGAAATCAACCATGAGTTGAATTATTACAACCTTAAACTTTGGAGGTTAGAAAGAATATTAGTGAATTTATAATCCAGATTCTTTTTAGTACATGGTCAAAATGATTCCTTTTTACGCAAAATTAATAGGAGACCTTACCGTTGTTTTTATAGCTGAACAACCAAAATGAAAGATTTATTGTTGAAAAAACACTGCACAGGAACAAACACACTTTTCTTGATGGTGGCACCCGCTGTCAAAATGGTGGATAGACTTTCTGTTGTCATCTGATTGGACGATTTTAAATGGAGAATGTTGCCAGTTGAAAACCCCGAATATCTACTTATATTGGTGTTACAAAAAGGAATAACAAAAATGAACGAAATGGAAGACACAAATTGAAACATATTTATTATTATTTTGCATTAGGTTATTTATTAATATTTTATATAATTTACATCACAATTAGAGTCATAAAGATATTGTGCAATTAAAACATGTAAATATGTGAATAGTTTCTTCTTTATGTTATTTTTTGTAACGCACTTCTGCTTAAGGACACTAGGTTGCTATATGAAAATATTATGAGACTGAAGAAGTAAATATCTTTTTTTTTCTTAATTACCTTTTATTATGATCTGAAATGTTAAAAACCATCTGGAAAAAATGTTGCTCTAAGATAATAATACCAGTTTGATCACTTCATTGCATGTTTTTTGGATAATATTCACTTGGACGTTTTAATACAACAAAATGTACAGAAATTTTGAAAATCACCCTATTACAAATTTCAAATCTAAGATGGCCGCCACCAGAAATGGCGAATTCACAGAGGAATACGTTAGTATGGAATGAACACCAACGACCACGAGTCTAACTAGCTTCGCTTCACTGTGGTAAAAAAATACGTACAGCTGCGCAGATTTCGGCTAATCACATGTGGATCGTAAAGTATGTTTTCTAGTAATATAATATTATAAAGTTTAAAAAGCAAGAAATAAAAATTAAATTAAAAATTTTAAAAACCCCCGACTCAAACAAATACCTCTAAAAAGTAAAATAATAATATATATTAGCCCTTTAAGTTTAATATAAGTTGCAGGAAATATTTTGATCCAAGCGTCCTCATGTCGGGGGACGGCTAATGAAAACGCCAAACAGATGAGGCTTAAACCCAGCAATAATGAATGTAGCTATTGTAGAAACATAACTGCTGTTAACTTCCAATTTTCATTAGCCGTCCCCCGACGTGAGAACGCTTGGATCAAAATATTTCCTGCAACTTATATTAAACTTAAAGGGCTAATATATATTATTATTTTACTTTTTAGAGGTATTTGTTTGAGTCGGGGGTTTTTAAAATTTTTAATTTAATTTTTGACGTTCGAAAAGTGCCGATTCTCAGCCTAGTTTGAATAAATGACTTTTGATTTTGATTTTGATTTTTGAATGTTGATCATCCCTGTTCTTTAAACGCTCCTCAATGGTCGTGAGCACCATCCACTGGAGTGGCCAGCCAATCGTCTCTAATGTGTGTACTCGGTTCAAACAAACAACCTTGTTTGAGTTTGTATACGGCCTTTTTTCATCAATCATACTTTCTGCCGTAAAATTCTTACGTTCTGACGTTTTGCTGCACTGGTAAAAGGTGTATTATGGAAAAATTCTTGAATTTATTGCTCTTGCTTATTGCGCGAATTCCAATCCTACGCGCCCTTTACTGAATTCAAGACAATTTCTCCCGTCTAGAAAGTTATTTTTATCTGACAAACATTTCTTCGCACAAGTTTTCTTTCTTATTAATCACAGGTATTGTTCAGTACCAGGGGCTTATGAATTCACGGCTTTTAATTCGTAATTCTTACGACTTGAATTTATAACATTTTCGCAATTGTATTTTAGCTCAAGCAGTTGTCTGTGTTCATTTAACGACACTAGATAAGTCTGTCTTCCTGCTGTCATGATTCCTCCTGAGTGATTAACGACCACCTTTAATCTTTAGGTACTAGAATTGCGAGGCGAACAATAATAACACTTATACAATAATATCAATCGAAGTTTACGGAGAACGTTCAGGAACAAAGTGAAAATTCACCTAAATAAACACCTCGTGTGGATGGTACCGTCAGCCGCACGTCCATGGTAACAGCGTCTCTATGTCGTAGCAGGAAAGGCGGTATTCGTAGTTTAGACGTGACGTTGATGGTACCTAGTCGCTCAGTCTTCACAAACAACACTTTCAGCTAGGAATTTTTTTGCATACCGTGTGTTTCTGCTAAGAATGTGCCTGTAAGTATTGGCACGTGTGGCGTCTCTCATAATCACGTGATCTGAGTTGCTTCAGCCTCAAGTCTTTCTTGCGATGTTTATGCACTTTCACAAGTTCTCGACATGTAATATGCCTATATATATAATGCCTGTACCTTATTTTCATATTAAAAGGCAAAAACCTGTGCGTCATTTTCTGCAACAACAATATATCAGTGAAATATGTTTTTGTTGTTTTTGTTTTTGTTGTTGTAGCGACCGAGGCGTGTATGTTACATTTGTATACAAAATCGTGGTAGCAACAGTAGCAAGAAGCAACTACACTGTTGCAGTTTTTTATATGAAAAGCAATAAGATAAATAAATATTATCGTCCGGGTGTCTGGCAACTGATCAAAATTATTCGTTCGCGATTCAGAATACCGATCTAATGCTCATCTGAAACAACACGTATTTCATGGAACGTACTGAATGATTCAGGGATCAGTGCCACAGTTTCGAGGAAAAAGATTTTCCCTGGAAACTTCATAATTGCTAAAATATAACAGGCTTCTTCTGGGTAAGCTCGCTCCACCGTCGACTTTGTCTCTGTCACCTTTGACCTAGGCTAGAGTCAAGAGCAAGCCCATTTCAAATAAAAAAAAAAAAAAAAAATTGACACCTACGGCCAATTCGGAGAAACAACGATTTTCATTCATAATTAGTGCTGAAGCCATGTAATGACGATATAGTGATGTAATTAGCTATAAATATTTTATCAGTAATAACACATGTAGATATTGGTTTAACATATTGGCACAGTCTGACAAACAATCTTACCAAGAGGTATGGCTCAGTAACTGAATTGTAGAGGTCAGATAGGCAGTCGCTCCATGTCAAATACTGGTATTCAGCTGCATCCGGTAAGACTGGAAGCCGATCCCGATATAGTTCGGAAAAGGCTAGGTAGTTTGATTGATTGATTGGCTTAACATGTTTTATAGCAAATTATAATAAAAAGGAAACGGCTGATTGTTACTAGTATTGAGTAAATGATGTTTCCTAAAATTTTCTACATATTTAAAAGTAACTATTGCGTAATCAGGAAATTTCCACTTCGATCGATACCTGCCATTATATCTTCACTAAGCACACACATTAGTTTTCGCTATAATTATGTTACTCACGAACTCCGAAATTGATGAACTATTTTTGACCAAAAGTAATGATTCCATCGGCACGGTTCGCTTCAGGTTTCTTTACGACGATTTTATTTGTTTACTTACGTTACTGTAAGATGTTCGGTCCATTTGCGGTTTACAGAATTAATGGGTTTTGGGTAAAAGATCGTAGTTTAGGTATGTACCCTTTTTATTGGTACCTACTTGTATAATTAAACACTCGCAAGTACATCATTCAAGATGGTTCTAAAAATATTTGAAAGCTTCTTGGATGAGTTGGAGTATTTTTGTTCGATCTGTTTGCTGAAGCGTCGCGCGTATTGGGAAAACTACTGAATGGCTTTGTTTAATATTTATAATTACGGGCGGAAAACTTGGAAGATAACCTTGTTTTAGAAATAATCTCGGTCATGTAAATAGGTAAACGAATGCGAAAGTTAGCTTGGTTAGTTAAACACACCGGAATGTAAAGATAAATATGTATTAATTAATATTTAAAGTTTGATTTTAGAATAAAACTACTATGACACTCCGAACTTTTATGTGCACAGTTACAAAGTACAAATTCAATAGAAAATCAATCATAAATTAGGTAGTAGGTATGTCAATACGTTAAGAGCAATAAGAAAAAGATCCCACGCAGGAAAACTCAAGAAAATGTACTCCATCATAAACATATTTCAATTCACCAGTCTGAGTTGTATTGTAACCGATAGTGTTCGGTATTTATGTGTTATCGTAGTTTATCAAAGAAACTGATGCTCCACGTGTTCTTACTAACTGCTTTGTATAACCCACTTGTATGTTGTTAGTTGATTCATATGTGGGTTTTCTACGCTCTGCAAGCTCTTCCTGAAGTGTGCCTTGGTCGGAATTAAGTCAACATATACATCAGTGCGTAAACCTAAATACACCACAACAGCAGAATTTTCTGAACCTTGGTACCTACAGGAAAATAGGTATTTACCTAACAATTCTAATTTCAACTCTGTTAGTGATTTTTGTGGACAGGATATTAATTCAGATTTGTTACAGTTGTAACGGCAGTCATGTCATTTGGTTTAAATAGGTACTTATTTTATTTTTATTATTTTGTTTATTTTTAAACAGATTATTTTATATGTTTGTAAGCTTTGTACACTGTAGATCTGTAGACCATTTTCTATTGTGTCAAGTACCTGGTGCTTTGTTGACATGTTTAGACTGTCCTCCCATACATTTTAACAATATAATTTGAAAACGGTGTAAATTAGGTATGTTTAAAAGAGTAACCGTGGAGTTTCTCGCTGGCTCTTCTCCATAGGAAACGACCAGTTAGAACCGTGTACCTGGTTTCTGACGTTTCATAAGTGCCCATGTAGGTTTCTGTGAAATAAAATATTTTGATATTGAATCATTTCTAAAATTCAAAAAATCCTGTATACGAGTAATAGTATTTATTTATTAATATGGCACTTCAACGACTTACTCACTAAGACTTACACAAACTACGAACACATACAGTTTTAGAAATTGCGAATAAAGTTTATTTGGTTGTGACTTTGGATGTTTGTTACTCATTCACGATTTAACAGGTGAACGGGTTGGGCTGAAGTTTGGCACACAGATAGACTATGACATGGGTCAAAATAATACTATGATCTGGGTAGACCTACATACACTTGTTTCCCTGGGTGCGAATCAAATTGCGGGAAATTGCTAAATTAAAGAATGACGAAACACCACCTATCCGACATTGCATTTTCCCCGTTACTCATAATTAAAGCACCAAAATTTAACTAGCAAATTACTTAATAGTTTAATCCATTACAATAAAGATTAAAACTATTACATCACTTAGAGATTAAAGATTATCAACACCTAGTGTCTACAGTGACGATGTAATCTCAGATTAGATTAATTAGCGTGCTTTGCTTTATTCCAATATTATTCATTAGATACGTGAGATATATTAGGTAGGATAGCATCAACAAACTATCAGCGTGTTTTGGTGAAAATATTTGCGTAGTTGTTATATGTCACCGACACTAATGGCTGATTTCAAACGCATTTTAATTGTTATAATTATAATTTTAGGTCACATATTAGATAATACATTAAATAAACAAACGGGAACACAAATCCGAGATGCTTCGAATGTATAATGATGATTCAGATGATCGATTTATAAATAGAAATAATATTCAACAGACCGAGGAAACTCACAAATTAAAATAAAAAACAAAAATATGATTTAAATAGTCCGAGTGCTGTAGCCCAGGTTACTGCCCCGTTGGTCTAGTGACGACAAGCATGACTGCTGAGCATGGGGTCCTGGGTTTGAAACTCAGGGCAGTCCTATTGGGATGAATTGCCCCGTTGATGGGAGTAGGCTGGCTCCTGCCTCAACTAAACCGACAGGGGCTTTCAAAATAACTGGCGAAATATAATGGGTGTACCATTTGATAAGTCTCTCGTGAAATACAAGCGTAATTATGCTAACACCTAAACTACACCTATCGTTTCGACCAAAACCTCTTGATTAACTGTAATCTATGCTATAGATATTGATTAATCTTCAACTGCAAATTACATCACAAATTCTTATGGCATATGAAACGTGTTCTCGTCACCTGCGGCGGTAATCTCAGATTAACTTATACCGCGTTACAGCGGTTCTCAGGCCGCGCCCACGCGCCGCGCCGGGTGCTCGGTCTGTGTGCCGCGGCCGGGGCGCCAAGTAATGTCAGTGACATTATTGGTGAAACTGAGGCACGTTATTTGCAACTCCTTATGAATCACTCCGTGCATTAGTGAAAACCGTATGAAAATCCGTTCGGTAGTTTTTGACAGACGCGGCGACTTTGTTTTTAATTTGTCGAGCTCCGCTAATGAGACACGATTGATTTTCTATTGTTTCTTCGCCAATAGGCGACGCGCGGTGCTTGACCGGTTAAAAAGTACATAAAAAAAATAGTTTATTTCGTATCATTTTGGCTTACACTGCATGACGAGGAGTCTCCATTTAGGCATAGAAAATGCCTGTAGTTGAACATGTGTAGTGATTTTTATAAATATTGAAATAATTCTGTCCTGAAGGCCCTGACAAGTCGAAATTGCTTTCCGATTAAGATTAGCTTGTCGGTAGGTTATGACAGTTTCATTATTTGTTGATAGAAAGTCACTTTATCTAAGCTCTAGGCCTTAAGGTTTCTGAATGTATGTGTGTAGAGCCTATATTTGCATTCTCGGTAAACTCAAATATGGGCCAGATGTATGTACACACGGCTACATATCAAGCTATACAATTCCAGTATAAGCTGGCCTCGCATTAGTTCGACTTGCCGAACAATACTAAGTCAGCTTGTACTGGAAATGTATATCTTGATATGTAGCCGTGTGTACATGGACGAAGCAAAAAGGAGTAGATATATGGATCGCAATTCGAAGCACAGGCGTAGCAGATAATACGTGTTTTCGCTTTACTGCCTACCCCAAAGGAATAAGAACGTTAGAACCCTTCATCTTACCAAGGGATTCCTAAGATAGACTATTTTGGTAGTTAAAAAGTTTGATCTTCAATTAGCTACAAAACTAATATTAATATTTATCACATTAAACACCCAGTGTTCTACGCAATAAAGAATTAAGAATTGAATTGAATTGATCATTGAACCCAGCCCAACGTTCCAGTACCCGGCTAGCTAATAGACCAATGAAGCGATAAATAAATGAGCTAATCTAGTCAAGCGGTAATTACACTGATCTGCGTTCTTATATACCGCTGTTTGAGTTGCTAGGAACAGATAGGGGTTATTGTACTCGCTATGAGTACTAATTAGGTTTACAATTATCAGTAATTAATTATTTTAGAGACCTCTTCAGAAACAGCCAAAGAAGGAGCATTCATCACTACACTATCTCACTGCGTGTTAGCGATGTTAGACCACCATGAAGACAGCACAGAAACCTTCAGACTTTTGACTCCAAATCAGTTCAGCAATGTTTCAAAATAATCCACCTACAATAGAGCCACATTCAGAAATCTTGCAAGACAAAACAAAAGCCTTGCTCCAAGCAATGTGTGCCAATAACATGATTTTATAATCCAAGAATATCGCACAACTAACATATCGCGTGCATGCGCGCCGAATAAGGCCGTAAGCCTGCAGAACCGAACCTTATAAAGGTACAATGACCACGAAATAGCTTAGAACATAGATTCTGAATCCTCATTGAAGGATTAAAAGCCTTATCATTTAAAAAATAAAGTTTATTTTTACTCGCTGTATACTGTAACTTAGATTTCATGAGTAACTAGTGGAAATTGTACTTTGAGTGATGAATAATAGGGTTGGTTTTGCCGTGTCATGTGTTTAGTAGTATGATTGTGTAGGCTCGGTCCATTCATGCATACCAATCCGGTCTGATAGTTCGCCTTGATATTATTTTGTTATTCGTATTCGTATGCACTTGTCAAGTGCTTTGTCTTATTGTTTGGTAATCAGATTCTTATTGCGATGTATTGGGAAGTTATTGTTGTTCTATAATAGGGGATCAGCTCACATAAATCAATTGGAAATCTCATTGACCTTTTCAACAACTAGATACCTAATAATAGATAAATAGAATACTTACCTACTCTTTGTTATGTACAACTAAAAATGGCAGATATTAATGAAGACATTTTACAAAGGATGACACAATGTCTTATTGCTAAAGGCGATCATTACTTATATCTTTTTTTTTAATAATAATTATATTCAGAGAACACCAAATTTTCATAGGATAAATCGTGGATTTATTTGTTGTTGTGTTGACAATTTTTATTTATCATCAAACCCTAATTATTTTTCACGGGTGTCAAGGTGTCTCATTATGAAGGACCAGTACTTTAAGTATTCTGTGGAAGGACATAAGTTCATCGACATTTTTATTTTAATGTTTTTAATTAATATACGTACCTGCAGTCCTAAGTTGGGGTAACCTAAAATGAAACCTAACTAAAGTAACCTTACCTGACTCAGTGTCGATAACATTATTAAAATGGCATCTCGCTTACCTGAAAACAAAAGAAAATAACGTTCAACAACACTTTTTAATATGTAATAAAATATTTTGGAGTTTTCTATAATTCTATCGCAATAGCTTTCATGATGAAAATTCTGTTCGAAATCAATAAAATAAAATGAAAACATTTATTCGCACAATAATAGGCGATACCTATCTTAAATTAGTTTGTTATTTATTTGTTCCATTTGACATAACATCACGCCTGTAATCCCTGAAGGGTTAGGCAGAAGTGTGCCTAATACTCGTAGTTCCCCCACCATTCCGCCAGTTATGTTTAATTCCCATGTAATAGGGTGCGAGCCTGTTGCCGTCAATCGGGCACAAATCCAGACTCCGTGAAAAGATCCTGATAGAAAAATCCGATGCGTTCATTCTGGAGCTGCTCAATTCACAGATTGTAGTAATTACTACCGAACGCTCGCCTTTTGTTGTCGTGACGTCATACTTAAATGTCAACTATTAAGGGGTTACGCACACTTCTGTAAACTCCGTTTTGATACAAGATAGCTAATTATGAAGTTTAGTTTTATTTTTAACCGACTTTAATTAACCGACTTTAAAAAAGGAGGTTCTGTATTCGACCCGTATGTATGTATGTATGTATGTATGTATGTCCGCGATTATCTCAAAAACTACTAAACCGATTTTGATAATTCTTTCATTAGTGTGATCTACATACTTTCAGGAAGGTTTTAGTATATAATACATTAGGTAATTGTTCTTATGTACGAAGTTATATGCATAAATGTATCGCATCTCCGGCATTTCTATGGTAATTTTGATGATTCTTCGACTCGTGTCTTCAATTCTTCAATGCACTAGTGTTAACTGAATTTGTGTGAGGTAGGTACAACTAAAAAGTGAAAAATAAAAACTTTTTTACAAAAAAAAACAACCGACTTCAAAAAAAAACACTACAAAGTGAAAAATAACTTTAATTTCGGAAGTCGGTGTCAAAAAACGAAAATGAGGAACCAACGACACCGACTTGCGAAATTAAAGTTATTTTTCACTTTGTAGTGTTTTTAATTAATACTATAGGTAGGTACTTGGGTAATGTTTTAAGTAAAAACAATAAGAAATATTTTTTCTCCCTCTGGCTTGGTTATGTATGCGAAAGTGCATACTTATTTGGTGTGTCCTGTCACGCAGCTTCGGAGCCACTTACAGATCGACGCATGTATTTGCAAAGAGATATTATAGTTTATTGGCCATAGAGTGATATAACCGCGAGAAAGTCAAGGGTCTTGTCAAATAGAGCGACGCGGCGACGCCAGGTGTAAAAGTTAAGTCTACAATAAAAACGCATCTTCACGTTTCGCAGTAGAAATGCAAATGTCCTTTACATTGCGGGCGTTTGATATAATTTTATTTAAAATCTAGAAAGAGCAATTTGTTGGAGTTCTGCGAAGTGTTTGCCGAGATTGTTTCCAATTAAAATGTTCTGCAATTTGCACTGCAATCACAATCTATAGAGGGAATTTGAATATTCATCACAATTTGCAGATTGCAGGTGCTTGTTTATTTTATTTTATTTTTCCTTTCAATGAGCGAGCAACATTCTTTAAATGTAAATAACGAATAACTAAGTAGTTGCTTTCGTATTTATTCTGAGCAAGTCCTTACATAATATATTTGGCAGACTGTTGATAAATCGGAATGTGACCTAAGCACTAAAATAATAATGAATCCTTGACAAGACCAGTTGAGTTGAAAGATTACTACAAAACATTTCAAATATACCTAAAATAACATGTCCAAAAGAAATTAATATAAACCTGCTGTCATTGACATTTCCAATCCGGCTAGTCTACTAGTAAGGTACGAGTATCAAGATTCTTATTTAAATACAAGAATAATATTTAGGTATTCCAAGACTAATTGGAATGCATAATTTAGGAATTAACCTATATTGAAGTGGCAATGATAATGTTCAAGCGACGAAAATAATACTAATTCGTTCTTAGGTTCTTAGAATATAGAACGACTCCGAATACCTAATAAAATTAGGTGCTACTTCTTTTAATACAGTTACCGAGGTTTCTAGATTTTCATATTTTATAACGACTAGCAGCGCCCCGCGGTTTCACCCGCATAAGTTTCGATCCCGTGGGAAAATCGAGACAAAAAGTATCCTATGTCCTTTCCCGAAACTCAAACTATCTCTATATCAAATTTCATCTAAATCGGTTCAGCGGTTTAAGCGTGAAGAGGTAACAGACACACTTTCGCATTTATATGCCCGGCAGATTACGTCATCATGTAAAAAGTTTATGTGGTAAGGCGTTTGCATTGAGATCGGATGCAGTGCCGTGGACAATCATACTTTTTGAAGTGAAACTTCTTTAGGCGCGCTTGACTTGGGGAGTAAACTGGCGAATGCGTTACGAAAACGTGTGATCGCGAGTAGGGAAGGTACGTAAAAAATAGCTGGAAATACCTCTGGTGTAAAAACCCGGTCCCGGTCGCATAAATATGCGACCGGGTTTTTACGCCAGGTATTTGCTTCCAAGTACGCACACCGGGTACCGACTCAAAATACTTGCAAGACTATTAAGTATCTTATACGGCTACTCGCTCAAATACGTAGGTACTCAACCGCGTTAGTTTTCGCAAATGCGATCACGCTCCTTTTGGAACAATTTCGTATGCAAGTATTTTTTACCGACTTCACAAAAAGGAGGAGGTACTATGTTCGGCTGTTTGTATGTTTTTTTTTTGTATGTTTGTTCATCGAATGCTCTGCCAATTGTCGACGGATTTTCAAAATTCTTTTTTTGTTCCAAAGTAGATAGTTTTGAGGTGGTCCCACTGTCACCAAGTTAGGATCGGATGATGGGATCTTAGAGTAATCGAGGGCAACCTTTAAATTTTATAGGCTCACTTATTGTTTTTCGCATATTTTACGAAGTATCTTGTGTATTTGCGTATGGTTGTCACCATCTCAGGTAGCTGGTCTGATGATGGAAGTTAGAACTCCTTAACAGTAAGAAGTTCCTCGAACAGGCAAGGACTGTTTTAGTCAATTGTTTTGATGTTTGATAGGGCATTTGCCACATTTGGTCTCATGATCATCTAGTCATGGCCTGATGCTGCAGTCAGGATAGTCTGCAGAGTACCTAACTCCTCGACAACTAACAGCAGATATATCGTGTTAAGGCTCATTGAAAAGGGCTCGATGTGTGGATAAACGTACTGTTAATGAGGAACACCGAAGTACATAAAGACCTGATGCTGAAGCCAGGAGCATTAGAAAAAGTACCAACCTTGAAATTACAGCACCGTAGTCGTGTTTGGGCTCATTTTAAACAGGACTAAATTTTAAGTTCAATGCAATGTTGACAAGTCTGGCCTGATGCTGCAGCCAGGATTATCAGCATCTAGTCTAAAAATATCAGGGCAGGATTTGATGATGGGATCCTGGAGAAATCGAAGGAACTCTTCAAATATTATAGGCACACCTATAGCGATTTGGGTATTTTTTATAGTAACTCGTGCATTTGCTCTCGGAAAGCACTATTTGGTGATGTGGAACTGATGATGAAGACCACAGATGGCCACCGGAACTATTCAATAATATCTAAGTATTTCACGGGTTGCGATTCGATTACTTTAATATGGTTGCTAAGCAATTTATGCTCGTCACAATGTGAATGGTGATACGGAGCTGATGGTGGATCTGGAGAACTCCTCAACAATTAACTTCCCTGTATCGGGAAAAGCAATATTTTGTTTGTAAAAGGCGATGATCACTAGGCTATTGTAACTTAGATAAATTATAAGCAGACCCACTAAAAAGCGTGAAATAAAAACTTTTTAAGAAAAAAAAAAACCGACTTTCAAAAAAACACTACAAAGTGAAAAATATCTTTAATTTCGGAAGTCGGTGGCAAAAAACTAAAATAAATATCCAAAGACACCGACTTCCGAAATTAAAGTTATTTTTCACTTTGTAAAGTTTTTTTTGGAAGTCGGTTTTTTTTTCTTAAAAAGTTTTTTTTTACTTTAATGGTTTGCAAGTATTTATTTGTAAACGCGATTTTGCTCCTTATTTATTCGAAGTCATTGATCAATTTCCTATGCAAGTAGTTTTACTTCCAACGGGGCTTTTGAATACGCGTTTGTATTTCTTATCTGTATGAAGTTATGGATCAGTTTTCTATGCAGATAGAAAATACTTGAAAGTATCTCGCTCCGTCGTGCCTCGACGCTCGAGTACGTAGGTACTCAAATAGTTCAACAACCGCGTTTGTTTTCGCAAATGCGATCATACTCCTTATCAGTAAGAGCACAGAATACTTAATAGTACTACGTACAGAAAGGACACTCCCTTCCTCGCCCTCATATCAGATACCGCACCTCACCCCGCACTTCGAGGTATTCGTCGCCGACTCTTTAGCAAGGGCGCTCGCGAACCGCAGCGCTGTATTGCTGACACACAATTATGCGATTTAAGGTGAATGGGTAGTTGTAGCCCGCGAAATTCAATTTTTCTTACGTTTTTTGCAATTTTCAGGTCAATGTCAGGTTATATCTTGATCAAAATATGATTTGCGACTATAATAGACATGTATTTACAGAATTATAGTCATTAGAATCATTAATATATCTCTTTAAGTTAGATTTCTACCATCAACACTTTTCCATACGAGATTTGTTCTTAACGGTAGAAATCTAACTTAGAAAGATGTATTAATGATTCTAATTATTATAATTCTGTAAATACGTACCTGTTATTGTCGCGAATCATATTTTGATCAAGATACAACCTGACACTGACCTGAAAATTGCAAAAAACGTAAGAAAAATTGAATTTCGTGGGCTACAACTGCCCATTCACCTTAAAAGTTTTATTTGAGTTTTAATCACGATGGTTGGATATTGTAATGCTTTTCCGAATTCGTATTTACATATACTGTTTGTATGATTTCGCATTTTTAATAACATGCGATTTAATAACCCATTATTTACAGATAAGTCATTTAAACTAAACTATTTTAGTGTTTTTATTTCATTACGAACCCGACTATATAAATAAACAATTGAACTACATGGTCACTTCATAATAATGCACACGTTCGGGCAGCGCCGCCGCCGACGTCGTTCGGTTCCCCGACACAAATTGCTTTCCGCGCCATTTTTTTACGCTACTAGATTTCACGCACACATTTGCACGTATACAAACGTCATTTGTTTATGTAGTAGTAATAGGTAATTATTTTGCGAGCGTTGTATGGAGTGTCCGAGGTGTGGTAAGAGTCTACGGAACAATTTCGTATGCAAGTATTTTTACTTGAATGGTTTGTAAAAGTATTTATTTGTAAACGCGATTGTGCCCCTTATTTATAGGAATTCACGGATCAATTTCCTATGCAAGTACTTTTTACTTCCAACAGGGCTTTTGTTTGATTACGCGATTGCACTTCTTATTTGTATGGAGTTATGGATCAGTTTTCGATGCAGATAGAAAATACTTCAAAGTATCTCGAGCCCTGGTTTTAGGCCCTGGTTTCTTAAGGTGGACGTACTTGGAAGCCCTGGTACTCGATTTTGCAAGTACGACCCATGTCTAAGGGCTACGGGCGAGGCGAACGGGAGTTGAGTGGGGGATATAAGCAAGAGAAAGCAGTGCGCGCGCACATTTTCTTTCTCTCTTCCTCTCATAGCCAAATACGTTTGAAGTTTCACTTCAGTCGTGTGGTCATAAGCACACTCGGTTTTTTTATATCAGGCATTACCAGAATGAAAGAAATAGTTGTAACTCTACTAATTACACTTTTAACTCATTAAAACTGGATTAACATTTGATGAACTGTCAAAAAGAATGCGATTATGATTATGTGATTATTTAGGGCGAATTTCACCAATGAAACTGAATAGACATGAAATTATGCCTTTTATGTGCCTATTTGAAATAAATGCTTTGACTTTGACTTTGATTAATGGAATTGACACTGACAGCTCTGGAACGCGATTTCGAATTGCTAATCGCGTTCAGATTCATTGAGGAAATAGGCAGTTAGTGTGCCACTAATTTCAAGTTTGAATCTCATTTATAGCATTGACCCTAAAACGAAGAAGGTATCCTTCAATTGCAAACAGTATTTCGATTAATTTCCTTCAATTAAAGTTGATAAATACGGCGAAAAACCTGCCTTAAGTACTCAATTGTGCAAGTACTTACCACGGACACGGCGGCATTTTGTAAAACAATTAAGGTTCGTTATACATATCCTGTTTCAAAACGCTTGTCCTGCTTTACCGACCGATGTTATTTGCAATGCAAGCGGTGCAGGCGGGCTGCACGCGATAATGTTCGTCCCGGCCTATTGCTTATGTTGTTGTGGTGTTCTGATTTCGTATATTAGGGAAATGTCCAAATAGTTTTTTAAATTGTATAAAAATACTGCCGTCATGATCCTCACGACTAAATAACTAAATACATATTGATGATGACCACACGATCAAATTGGAAAGCATCTAAGATAATAATTATGAACATTCACGAAATTATGTTTATTTGTTTTTCTAGATCAAATGAAATAATTATTACGACTCGAATACACTAAATCTACTGCACTAATTAATCTTATATCATTTTTGATTGGGACGTAATATTATGGCATTCAAGTCTATAGCGATAGTATGGTTTGAATGTGATGTCAAATTTGACAACAGATCTTTTTCAATAATGTTAGTTAATTTACCTAAACGGGTTTTCTATTACTATTACATAATAGCTTTATGAATGTAATAATAACTTGAATTACTTTTTAAAGCAAGTACTCAAAGCATAGTACACAAATAAGTTTTTCATCTTACGAGTACACGTCCACATAACACATTACCAACATGTTTAGTATTTTTTGTTTGCCTACATTAAGTCTGTGGCGGCCTTCTCAATGCCGATTGTAATACATTGCCACAAAGGTATTATATGTATACAATTGATACAATAACTGTAGAGTGATCAGTGAGAATGTTGTGAGATGACCAAAACTTAAGACAACAACGTTCTGTTGCGTCAGCATTTATGTCGTCAAACAAATTCGTAATTTTTCAAATATATCGTAATATCTTCCTAGAGAAACGAGCTTACTGCAATGAGGGTATGAATATTATTTGATAATTAATTGGTTTTGATTTATCAAAACTAGAATTCAGTTACTGCCTACATAGTTTTATTTCCTTGTCAAACTAGTCTACTTCAATCATTTCAGCTATTTTATATCTGCCATAAAGATGAGTCAAACTAAATTCTATCAATGTTTCTGAATTTATTGGGTAGGTACGCCTTTTTTACGAATATATTCGTATCATGTAAGCCTATGTTGCTACTTGTTGTTATTAGTTTTAATTATATTTTTACCCGTAATGTCCCATTGCTGGGCAAAGGCCTCCCTACTCTCAGAGCTGCCAAGGACCAAGGATTCTATTGTTAAAGTTCTGGTTTTTAAATATTTACCAGAAACGACTTATGTTTAACGGAACTTGACAAGTCATTTCATCAAATGTCAAGAATAGTTCAAGTGCTCGCAACAAGTTAAAGTAAGCAATTACAATTAACTGTTGACTCACATACCTGGGAGTTGGGACTCGGTGAGTCAACTGAACTGATAAACTCCTATTTGAACTGGGAAGTGCATTAATTCTTATACCAACTGTAAGTGTAAATGTGTGATCAATGCACCAGCACAGTGTAAATAAATACAGTTTACTCATGAGATATTGCTAAGTGCAACAATGAGATTACTCACCTGTGTTCTAAGTATTGTTGGGTTAGAAAACTGCTCTTCTGTTACTTTGTAATGTAGATAAAGCAGATAATGTATATCACCTGCGTGTGACCGCGCAGTTTGTTCAAATTGACCAAAGAATTGTGCAGTTCTAATTTTCTACTGCACTCTGCACTCAGCCGAGATTACAACTTCACAATGTTCGTAGGTGGAGGTGGAGAGCAGTAGTGGCCCAGTGGTATCGGCCGCGACTTACGAGTTGTTGTAGGTCGTAGGTTCGAACCCAGACAGGCGCTTTACTTTGTGTACATTATTTCATCACCACTGCTCTCAAAACGGTGAAGGAAAACATCGTGAGGAAACCAGCATGTCCTAGAACCAAAAATTCAAAGACATGTGACATCTACCAACCCGCAATGGGCCCGCGTGGTGGATTACGGCCCACTCCCTCTCACAGAGAGGAGGCCTGTATCCCAGCAGTGGGAACATTATAGGCTGATGATGATAATGATGATGATGTTCGTAGGTTATAATGAATTTTATAAGCTAGGTAACTAAGGTCTAAGCTAAGACATAGCTATTTAAGTATAGGAATAGAGGGGATATTTTTGACTTATTGGATTGTTTTAACATGACTATGACTATGATTTAAAAAATAGTTCAGTAACGTTTTAGAGGACTCTCTAAAACGTTACTGAACTATTTTTTAAATCATAATTTCACAATTCCGCAAACAATCTGTACCTACCGAAAATCCTAGTACTCAGTAGATCCCATATTTTTTCATAATAATGCAGTAGAAATACTATTGTTACATATTTAGACAGCCTCGTACGCCAGAGAACGGGTGCGCATGATTCATACACGCTTAATTACTTGTAATTGATGTGTCTAAGTGAGTTAAAAGGTTAATATGGTAGATGAGCATACGGCTATAGTATGGAATCAGGTCGTTAAGGCTGACCGACTATAAAAGATTATAATCATGATTGAAGATCATAATGTTATAGTAGGAAATGAAATGAAGATGGGTACAGTCCGATTTATGACGGCTCGAACATGAGGCGGGTCGCTGCGCAGTAACAAATTTGAATCAGTCTGTAACAGGAATGTATGTAATAAGAAATTATTTTTATTTGTTTATCTCAAAAAATTCTTGAAACAGATACAAACAAAAAAAACAATACGGAAATAATTTACATTTCATTTACAATTAAAACAAGAGAAATATAAATATTCATAAACAAAGTGACAACATAGACCGAAGGCCAACAGGGTAACAGCTGATTGCACTTTGTATTACCTACGTGCTATTGCATATGTCAGAAAACATAAAAGCGTCTTGTAGACCAATGAATAGTTCATAATACAGCATAAAGATGAACTGTTTCTACTATCTCATGTTTATATCCCGCGCTCCACGTAGTTCACAAGTACTATGATGCTCGTGACACGACGACACACGATCTTCATCAACATTCTGCCGGCCTTCCACGCCCCAATTACATTCAATATTAATTAGAGCTTGCATTTCTCCATACATCTGGCTAGAGCACTCACTCTACCGTGCCACGAGCTGTGTGAGTTGTAACACATCGCTATACAGAATTTGCGACATAATTATGTCTTAATATACTGTGTTTCCGACCACATTTGTTCCAACTCCCAATTAGAAGACAATGCCGCCACCAACCTTTTTCGAGGAAAGATTTGGTGATTTAATCTTGTTCGTGCAGATTTGCTGGCGAATCGTTAGTTTCGCTTCTAAATTCCTTAATTCATGTTTTTACCTCTTGCCGGTTTTTGGCCAAAACAAAGATGAACGCCTGTCTGGCTTCGTTAACTTCATTTCGTCTACTTAAAAATAAACAAATATTGATCGATCGTATAAGATCGAGCCATAATTTGGCTTAAGTAAATTTTGAAGATTTCTACTGCGTTTTCGAAGTTGGAGACCAGATTTTAATTGTTTATGTAACTCTGTCACTTCGGCTACTAACACATATTTTCCAAAGGAACTTTTTCCCGTATTTTCCCTATTTCCACGACATAGTGGTCGCTCCTCCGTCATGCCCGCGCGTGATGCCACGACTCTACTCATTAACATTCGTTAACGGCGTCGTGACGGACCAACTATGTGTCTAGGAATAATTAACTTGTACTGTGCGCCGCATTGTTAAGTACAGTCTGTTATAGCAATTAGCTGACCCCTTAAAAATTAAACGAATTTGAACCTTCTGCTTGTTAGCAGTAAGCTTATCGAATTAGAACAGTTCAACGTCTACGATTAATAAAACAGTTATTCGAATTTGATATTTAACACGCAGTGTTAAGGTAGGTATGATCTTGAATATTGTTCTAACTTGTAATATATTATTGCTAATTTCAACGACAATCACCATGTTCGTGTGGTCTAGTGGTAGCTGCAGTGAGCTGACAAGAGCGTGGTTGCGAGTTCGAAACCAACATATTTTCTGCTGCGCATTTTGTTTTATAATATTCTTTTTTAAGTTATAAATAATAAATTATAACTTTAGCAACAAAAAAAAAGGTGAACGAAAATAAAAAAACGATAATGATGGTAAAAACGATTTTATTTTATAAAAAAAATTATTATAAGAATAACGTAAATGATATAACAGTTACTAATAACGTTGTTACATACTTCACAGAGTTTAATGTAGTGAATCAACATGTTATAATATTTAGAAATATATAGGTATGTATTTCTATTTCATAACAATAACATCACCACATTAAATATCGTTGAACTAAATAAAATAGCATTATACGTTGATGTTTTACCTACTAGGTATACTATATATCAATTTGTTTTGTAAGTATGTAGTTATGTTTAGTTATAAATAAGGTTTTGACAAAGACTTCTCGTCGGTAAATATGACAACATAATCTTCCCAATTAAAATTGAGATATTCTTGGGCAAAGCGGACCCTTGCTTGGCGATGTGCAGCAGTCAGTTAAATTTTACGTGCTGGCTTGTATTGTTTCAGTCCAGCAACATGCAAATGTTTTCTGACCGTCTGAACAGAAACATTATACTGCATTGAGTAGGCAAAAATGGGTGTTCAGTATGCCTTCTAACAATTGCTTGATGATGTTCTGACACAGGAGTAACATTGCAGGTTTTGGTTCAGGACGATCCTTTTGAATATTCCCTGTCTCTTCAAAACGTCTTAGCCACAGTCTGACTGTATTTCTCTGAAACAACACAATAAGCATAATTTTAATAACCCGGTAATCATAATTTTTCGAATAAGTTTGCAAAAATACCTTTAGATAAACCACATTAGACCTATAAATGATCTCATAATGAAACAGTTAATTTTCTATTATTCTATACAGACGTTTTTAAGCCAACTAACGAATTAAGGAAGTATAAAAAAGAATACACTTACCGCTATATTAAGTTTCCTAGCAATCGCTTTAATACCAACATTCTCCTTATGCAAATACAATATTTTGTATTTTAAATAATCACTCAACTGAGACATGACGATTAAACTATCAAAACCGATAATAATAATTAATAAAAAGGCGTGAATTTTCGCAACTTAGTAAGGCAATATAAAAATGTTCGTGCGTATTCACTGCTATTTGTGCATAGAATGTCTTGTTCAATTTATTCTTCTACCCCATATTCCTAAAATCATTTCAATAGCAGTTTTTGTTGAATACGCATATTGACGTCGAACTACCCACTTATTGAAAAAGGTGAAACGTTTATCGTTTATCAACTTAATTGATATGCTTGTTCTTTACAATAATGCAAGAAATATGTAACGAACAATTTATATATTGAAAACAAAATTAAACATGAGACCAGATTTGAACTCGCATCTTGCACGTCTCAGCCTTACGCATGAACCACGACACCAGATTAACTTGAGTAAGATAGATGAAATAAGGTATTAGTAGCAATGACACAAATTATCACAACATTAACCTAACCTTTAAGTCTTGCTGATTAAAAATGAAAATTGCGTAACAAATACCCATACATAGTAAATGATCTAACACCAACATCTTAAAGCTCAAATTTGCGTATCAAAATTATTTATTGTTTCTGTTCATCGAGTAGTGTTAGTCCGATTAACTCATACATATTGAATAACCTTTAATGTTATGAGAGGAGGGTGCAAAATCGAGTAATTTTTAGGGGGGTCAGCTAATTGATATAACAGCGTGTACTTTGATGTACTCACATGATTCTTTTGAATGAAGGAGTACAGACACTACACACGGGCAGGTCATATATGCTTAGAGCTGTTTTAGACGAATGATGTATGTGTTAGGATTAAGTCATTTTTCAGCTTATCCTCAGTTATATCAGTTGTTGATCACAACTGATATAACATCTTTCTAAATATTCCATTGCATTTTCCCCTTTGTTCAAAACTGAACACGGTCTCCAGATAATCTAATATTTAAGCAACCAAGGAGTTATTATAATTGCAGTTTCTTCTCCAAAGGACCTGCTGAAATAAAACCTTGAAAAAACATCAATTTGGACTTCAAGTATTAACTTTCGGGCTTACATTTTTGAGTTTATCTACATATGTATTCTTCATCTTCACTTTTACTCTAAGCCAATCTTTCCACAATTAGTTGCAATGTTAACGAATCTGTCTGAAGAAGTTATGAATCCGAGATTACTGAAAATATGATAGGACTCAGTTTCTCTCCTAACGTTCTAGGAAGCTTACAGCAAAATTACTCGAGTAAAAAAAGCTCCGGCTACAAAATTACCTTTTGGATTGGCGCTGCCGACGGTGGCGCACTTTTGTACTTTTTGTAGACTGAGTAAAAATGTAAGCACAGGCTCGGGCCTCGTGCCGGTGCAACCTCATTCATATTTAGAAACGTTTCAAATGAATTCCCTTTCTTTAATGTTTGATGCATTTGTATAAGTGAGATTTGGTTTTGTAAGCACATTCACGATATACAAGAAATTGTTTGGGAGCGAAAACATTTAATGAAATTTAAACGTTTTTTTTTTTTACTGACTGACCTTTGTCTTATTACAAAACGAAATCTAACTTTAGTTCTAGCCTTTGAGCCAGTATTTGTATTTCATACTTTACTATTTATTTACTACAATGGCAACTTACCGAACTAAGCTGTCATTTTTGTGTGAAGAACTGCATTTACATAACTGCAGCTAGGTTCTTAATTCAATAACTGGCTCGGTAGTTTAAACCTGATCTAAAAAAAAACCTTGTTTTGTAATAAGGGGGCGTAAGTCTACTCGTAAAGAGGCTAATATTTATTTTATGTTAAACTTTTTCACTTAAACCTACAGGAAATCTAGATCTATTTGCTTCCACGCACCTGTAGCTAAATGTGCAACGAGCATCATAGTAAACAAACCCGCGGTCTCTGGGTGAGTGTGAATGTAAGACAAAGTTAATGGGTCATGTTCTAGTTAAGTCTTGCGCAAATTATCATAATGTGAAAAGCAATGACATAACTGTTTGCGCAGTTACAGATCCTTTGACCATAAAGGGTAAAACGGGTACAAAGCTTACCTATTAATTAAGTTTTGGGTTTTGCGACATGTCCTAAAATCCTGTGCTAATATCTCTCATTTAATATTATTTTATCGTTAGCACAAACGACTGGCTGGCATCCTTTGAGGATTAAAGTATCTACATAAATTGGGCATACGCGGGCTTATAACGAGGCGATGCGGTCGGCAAAGTTCTAGTGATGTAAGTAGTATAACGGCTGAAATAAACGCTTACATTTAGTGACATAACAGACAGTTACATCTTCAGTTATCTGAACAGGTAAAACGGTTATAATTCGAAGCGAAGCGGGTCACGTTCTAGTCATGCTTACTGCGCAAATAGAAGCATTTTTGGGTGACATAACTTATTGTGCTCAGAGTTGCGCAGTTATAGTTTATTCGAGGATTTAGTATGAAGTTAATAAGCTAGAGTTTCCTAAAACTACGGTGGCCGCCATATAGCGTCCGTAATTTACTGTCAAATGGCGACACTGAAACGATATAGAGCGTTTTTTGACGCCGTAAAGTCAAGCCCCGGTAACACAATTTTCACGACGGCCGTCACTGCTGCCGTTATGTGGCGACCACCGCTTTTCGAAAACCGTGGCATTAGTAAATAAAGCGGTGGTATTGTTAGTGCGCAAATAGGCGCATTCCTTGCGTGACATAACGTCCGCGCAAACTATTGCGCAGTTTGAGATCCTCTGACAACGAAGACATAGGTTATTGACATCTGAGGCGATCCATGTATGTTGTTGTGAATTATAATGTTTATACATATTATATTTCTAAAGGAACACCGTCACTGCATTTGTTATGATAAAATTATTCAAAATGTTATAGATGCTGAAGTATCTACTAATGAATATTCATTGATATTTTATTACGTTATAACTGACTACCTACCGTCTTCACCCGCTGACCCGCCTGGAAACATGACAACAACAAATCCCCGTTGGTTTTTTTGGACGGATGATGAAAAATACTCTATTTATTTATGTACTTACATTATTATATTTTCGAGCCGTTTGGGGTTGAAACCCTCAGGCCATGGGGTCCGAGGGTGTGGTCATTTTAAGGAAATTTCAAAACGGCAGGTTGACACTTCCCGTGACCCGAGGGCTGGCTTTTACCTTGGAAAGGCTAAGCATTACCACGTTGTCCGAATTTCATTGTCAAAATTCATCCGCATCGCTGTCGACTGGTAATGTTGGTAACATTACCAGTCGACAGCGATGCGAATGAATTTTTTGACGCTATATTTTAGTTTGTGTATAGTTTTAGTTAAGTTAGGTTTCAATGGTTTAATTGAAATATTTTTTTTTAAGAATGTACACAGTAAAGACATAGGGATATGATAAAATTATAATTTGATTTTATTTTACTTTCTTCTCAAGAAGGCAAGAATAATATAAGTAAGCATTCAGGCAGGCTTTTTCCTATTTTTAACCGACTTCAAAAAAAGGAGGAGGTTCTCAATTCGACTGTATTTTTTTTTTTTTTTTTTTTTTTTTTTTTTATGTTTGTTACCTCATAACTTGCGACTGGGTGAACCGATTTTCATGATTCTTTTTTTATTTGAAAGCTGGTGCTTCCCGTGTGGTCCCATTGTCACCATTTCAATATCTGATGATGGGATCTTGTAGAAATCGAAGGAACTCTTCAAATATTATAGGCACGCCTATAGCGATTTGGGTATTTTTTATAGTAACTCGTGCATTTGCTCTCGGAAAGCGCCATTTGGTGAAGTGGAACTGATGATGAAGACCACAGATGGACACCGGAACTGCTCAATAATATCTAAGTATTTCACGGGTTGCGATTTGATTACTTTAATATGGTTGCTAAGCAATTTATGCTCGCCACGATGTGAATGGTAATATGGAGCTGATGGTGGACCAGGAGAACTCCTCAACAATTAACTTCCCTGCATCGGGAAAAGCAATATTTTGTAAAAGGCGATTAGCATGTTGCCCCTGGCTTTTGTAACTTAGATAAATTATAAGCAGACCCACTAAAAATCGTGAAATAAAAACATTTTGACAAAAATACAACCGACTTCCAAAAGAAACACTACAAAGTGAAAAATAACTTTAATTTCGGAAGTCGGTGGCAAAAAACGTAAATACAAAACCAAAGACACCGACTTCCGAAATTAAAGTTATTTTTCACTTTGTAGTGTTTCTTTTGGAAGTCGGCAAAAGCATTCAGGCAGGCTTTTTCCTATTTTGTAAGCTTCAAAATTATTCTAGATTCCAGTTATTCCAAAAGATTGAAAGAAAAAAACTCAAGGTGAGTCTTTAATATAATCAGAGTGTTTTTTAATAACCGAAGTTATTTTTACTAGACGGTCTGCTATTGCCTACGCACGATTAGTCTAATGCATTGTTTAATCATAACAACTACCATTGCCGTGTTACATGGTAATAACCACAGATCATGGTAATAACTAATACAATGGAGCATAATTTAATTATATAATGTAATGATGCAGACTCATATTGTTATAATCACAATAAAATATACACAAATGTACTTACGAGTACCATTCGACATGGAGTAGGTAAGCCCATACATAGATAGTATAGATACTCGAGAATTTAAGGTTAACTAAAAACGTTTCCCTGAAAAACTAGGTATTTCGTGACGTTTTATTTAGGTCAACTAAATGAAACAGGGCCATATCTGTTGAAGGACTGATGGCCGGTGGAGCAGACGAGTCCTGGAGTGGAGACCGAGTACCGGCAAGCGTAGTGTGGTACGCCCCCCAGCTAGATGGACGGACGACCTAAAGAAGGTGGCTGGGGTAGATGCGGAAGGCGGAGGACAGGGTGCTGTGGTGCAGTCTGGGAGAGGCCTATGTCCAGCAGTGGACTGCGATAGGCTGAGTTGATTGAAATGGACAGGGACAGTGGTAGGTAAGTTGGGGAAACTGTGTTTAGGAGACGGATTGAAAATCGCAGGTGCAGAAGTTTTTATGTAAATCATAATTGACTGTAACCTAACTAAACCACAATCGTTTATCACGGAAACCATGTTATATGACTAGATGCAGTGTAAAACTATACTAGGTATTAAATTGTTTTGCAAGTAAATTGGATTAGCTTTTATAGAATAAATAAAATGTTTGCTTCCTGTTCATTTTTTTTGTGAATAATCTTAAAATAAAATAACCGGTTTTTATTAAATCAAGAGGAAACGTAGTGTCGGATTAATTATCAATTAACGATGAAGACATGAGTAAATTGTTTATAAGTAAGTATGTAAACAAGTACCTACATATCGCCATAATTATTTCGGATAAGGATCACATTTAAAATAGTTGTAAAAGTAAAAAATCAAACAAGAAAAAAAAAAGTGGCACTCCGGGAGTACCGACAGAAGTGAAAACTTGAACAATTACGTACGTATTTTTTGAATCGTCATATAAACAAAACACAAACAGAATACTTTGCCATCACTCACTGACATATCGGAAACACATTAAAACCGAGTACATCCCGAGGACAGCCGAACACATCCAAATGTAGCGCGGTGTCGGTAACAGTGTCGCGAGTTCAATGGTTTTTTCCCATCTCAAAAATGCCCAACGCGCCTAAAGAAGTTTTTACTTCAAAAATCTCTTGATAGATAAGTATGCCATTCGCTAAAATACTTAGCAAGGTTTATCAAATATTTTGTTCGTAATGTAATCTGCCCATGCCTAATTAATAGGCCTTTTGGTACTGTGTACGCCCCTATTACGTGTGCCTGAAAAACTAGGCAAGTTCAACTTGATTCATATATTATTTAAATTACTTATAATTATTTTTAATAAAAAACGTGTACATAAAAACGACAGTATTTTCTAGCGCACGCGTACGGCAACGTGACCAGAAGATAACCATGATCATGTATGTAAATTGCAGATTGTTTGCGTTTTTTTTACCGTTTAAGCTTTTTATAACGTGTTACAGCAGTTTAGCAGATGTTTAAGACGCACACACGAAACTTTATTTTTTTAGTCAAAAACAACGTCTATATCAGCGTTAGTACAACGATATGGTGCCATTTAGCTGTCTCTATGTTTTCCTAGCTTCTTTTTATAACTTTTTGCTGGTGAGCTTTTTTCAGCTGGCCCATCAATAGGTAACCTGTTATCAAAAAGGGTCAATAGATAACCAATACAAAGATAATCAGGTGATGTCGCAACACATGCGCCGGATCACGTAAAAACTCGTCGGTTGTAGAAAGTGGCGCTCGGATCGAGGCCGCGTGCGCGCGCACCGTTGCTTACCTGGGTATAGCTGCGGATAAGCTGATATGAATTGAACTGGAGTATTTCATATAGATAAGTACCTCTAAATCTGCATTTTATAGTAGGTACCTACAATGTTAACCATGACTGCCATCAGCCACCAGTAAAGGACGATGGGCTAATTAAGTACATACCCTTTAATAAAAAGGTACGTAACTTTTCTCTCGTAACATTTTTACTTGGACGCACTAAGGCTGAAATAGAAATAAAAATCATTTATCCGCTGTAATGTATGTATACATTATACGATGGATTTCAAAATGTTCGGAAAAACAATGATACCTATATGAACCTTCCTACGTAATAATACATGGTAGGGTAAGGTAGGTATAACTCTGTCCTATTACGTAAACCATTATTTTCAGAACCAAATTGAGCACACTCGTAAATTAAGTAAAAGTCCGTAACACTACATACTTTATTTAAAGGTTTGCAGCAATAAAAATCAGTATTTAATGTTGGAATGAAATTATTCAAAGGTAACCTGTTTTTCCTCAGTTTGTTTACTATGTTTGCAAATTCGACGCTGTGCATAAAAATCCAATACTATGCAGAGTCGACTGCACCATTTACTTTGAATAAAATACACACATTTTACATAACATCTTCCCTGTTCATTATCATCATTGTATATCATTCGGAAATAATTAATTATCTTATCTACTACTAAATGTTTCACGATTTATTTTTAATCTAATCGTAAATTCTGCGTTAAGCCAAAACAGACTAAGACCGGTTTAGTAAATATTTATATCTACGTCAATGTCTGAAGTTACTCAAATATGTACTTCGTTCAATCACAAAAAAGAGTGATACAGAAATTCCAGAAGTATCTATATTAGGTAATTTAATAGAAAATACTGGCAGCCAATTCGAGAGCAAGCATTGGGTATTTTGTACCGCTTTCTGTTTGAGTTCGTTTGCGTAATGTTTTATTATTAGTGGTAATTCTGTACCTTTTTATTCCGTGGCTAGACCAATCTTCAAAGCTAAAGTTGGTCAAATACGTCGTTTAGCTGTCTCTTGCCTGTTAGTAACTCGTTTATTATTTTATTGGAAACAACTCCAAACCGTAGTAACTATTTAGTAATCTGTGTCTAAACTAAATCAAAATATTTTCGTTCCCAATAGAATTGAATAAATCAGACCTAAAGGTTGTTGACTCCATTAAAATGGGCTGGAAATGTGTGGACTAGTCTTTAGAATATTAAGTACTATCATCACATAACACATTCTTCGAGCTCGTACTACTGCGGAGCATACTCCCTCCCGTACGCCGTTACAGCGAGTAGTAAACACATGTTAAGTCATCTAACAAATGGTTATGATTTTTCGACTTATTATTACTACATACATATCACTAAGCACGAAAGTGTGTTACAAACATAACTATAATATAATAGTCTATGAAAGAATAAGGCTATAATCGTAAAACACGGTCATAGCCCACAAGAGGATACCGGTGCGCTTTACGACGCCCACGGAAAGGACAAAATAATAGCCTTTTATTTACCGGAACTATATTCCGATCGTAACCACATGTCATTCAACTCAGCAGTATATCTGTATTTGGATGCTGTATGGAAAAGGTGAGTCAAGCATATTACATCATTGGTCACAGAAACAAGGTCTCTTCAGCTTAGCTATTCACAAACACTCGATAAGCTTCCGTATCGTATCGAACATTAATCATTGTTATCGTAGGAGTTTTCTAAACGCTGTTCACAAGTCCAAAACCCGAAAATTTTATCAGTTTAAATCAAATAGACGCCCGCTATTCTTCCAACAGCTATTTGCTGTTGAGGGCAAGTCAAATCAGGTTATCGAAATGTCAGGTTTTCGATACCATAGCCTGTCGTATGGTTGTGAATCAGGGCTCTGCTCAAATACGATGTAACCCACGTACTTTCAGCCTGCCAGCGTCCGCGCAAATTATATAACACATAAAATTATATAAATTGTTTCCTATGATGCCTTCGATTGGTTTTAACTTCTCAGAAACTGAATGGAGGCTAAACTAGGCTTATTGGCTGTAATGATAGGTGTTTAACCGGGTTGTATAGAATTACTAAAATTACTTAAATCTTTAACAAATCGAAACGAGAGTACCGTGTTACTTGCACTTCAAATGTGAAGTAGTTTATTCGTTTGGTACCATAAAGTCTTAAATAGGATTATACAGTTTTATAATTTTCTCCAAGTATTTAAAAAAAGAGGATGCGACATGCGTGGTATTAATTCTCCTCATAGAGCAACTAACTCTACCAATCATGATAGTTACCTACTCGTATTATGCGATTTACTTTAAAGATAAACTGATAAACCGCTCCCACGTGCTAATAGTCAATATTTACAGCTTTTATGATAAGAGTGATGAATGGATGACTATCAACTAACAGCAAAAACTATTTTAAACGTAGATGTTTACAAATTTTGTTTTTAACCATATTTTTTATGTTATGCAAGATAATGTTCGATTAGGCCTCACTTCCCCAAATCAATTTATAATAAAGAACTTTTACAAAGGTTATTATTATGACATTTAAGCCTTTTATGAAGAGCTTAATGATGTTACGTAGTCAGGAACTCGTGTTACTATGACGCAACAGCAAGTACTACGATTATATTTCAATGAAAATATCTTTTAAGTTTATTAACATTTAGTGCGAGTCATTAAGACCCTAATTAATAAAGAATTACAGCCTAAAATGGCGCGTGTTTTGAAATATTTCCGGATTCACTTCGTGTTTTACAATAGGAATTGAAAATTCACAAGTTTTAGAGCTCATGGGGACTGATTATAAGGATGGCGTAGTAGAAGTGTTGCCATACACGCTAGGATAAGCATGAACAGTTTTTATTATCAATCAAACTGTTTAACGGAGAAAACTGCATAGATGTCCAGAATTATGGAACTCGGTTATAAATGACACAATAAAATTGCTATAAGATGGTATGTTACTTATTAAAAAAAAAAAAAAATAATGTTCAGACTTCAGACAATTTGTTTGTTTGGAAGTTCGTAATTTTTGCCGATGGGCAACGCCATCGAGCACACAGATTGTTCCTTTTGCAATCTTTACATACAAAGCTTTATATATTTATTCTACTGCAATTGAGTAGATTAATGCGGGTCCTGTTATGTAACTAATAGAGACACCACGTGAGAAAAATTGTTGTCGTAACGATCTCATCTGCGCATGAGTGCCAAGTGGTTGGACTTCCTCATTTCCATCAATTGCCTTTTACAGCTTGTGCGAGATGATAAGCGATGGGTACCTATGTTCCCACTACCTATACACATTTATTTACTAACTGCATTTTCCTGTTATTTCTAGATTGCGTACTAATACAAACATATTATACATATGTGTTACAATTCCACACATACCTACAGGCTACAACCAATATCTTGGCACGATATTATAATTCTAGGGTTTTACCACAATAAATTATTCACCACATTTAATAAACAAAATACCTAATAAAGAGATGTTATTATTCATTAGTACCTAATTATTGCCTACTAAAATACACAGTGATTTAATTATTACTGTCTTAACGTTGCTTTGTAAGTTAAGACACGCTTAAACGTCAAAAATGTATGGTAAGCAGACGATAGGCAACATTTATAGAGTACAGTAGTAGATAGCCTGTCCAGGTTATCTACTACCTAATATTGTTTTATTAACCGCTATGCTTATAAAGAGGTCAATAAAATGATATCGACGGTTCCCCGGCTATTTGATCTAAGCAACATTTTTTTGCGAAATTGAGTTATATACATAATTGGAATCAGATTATTTGGGGATTTTTCTGATTCCAATTATGTACCTATATAACTCAATTTCGCAAAAAATGTCGCTTAGATCAAATAGCCGGGGAACTGTCGATGTTTAACTTATACAACACCCAAAAGAAGATGTAAACTTATTAGTTTTATTTTCGATTTACATCCAACAAGATGATGTAACTTGCAAATACTACAACTTTTATTACCAATAAACATTTAAAGATCAGAAGGCCAATTCTACTAATTAATGTGCAATGTGAAAAACACGAGACTGGAATGCGATGACACTGTGAATAGACCAAAAAATGGCATTCTGCTAACCTTAAAATTCGGTTTGTTCACATTCCGGTCGCAATATCATCGCAGTCTAGTCTCATAGCAGTCAACTTTGTTCTCGTTTACAAAATTAAACATATTTTCATGTTGGTTCAATGTACGCAGACGTTATTGTGATACTTTAATTTTTAGCAGCCTTATTATCTGATTTTTTTATGTATTTATTAGTTTGCTTGATTAAGTGCATACTCATAGTATTTTCATTTCTTGTTTGTTATTATATATCTTTGAAAATACAAAATCATTAAAATAAATAATCGGCTAGAAAGTTAACATGGAACGTATTTGTAAACGCTACGCGCAAGCGCGACGCAAATGATTAAAGATGTCAAAAAGAGACGTCATTATTATTATATTTTACATTTGAGTGAGTTTATATCGAACGTTAAGGAATGAGAAAGACTAAAACTAGAACCTTTTCTATTATGGCCCGCCAAATAACGCCTCGCCAATTGGAGCTCCTCCTAGATTTTCTGGAGGAGCACCAGTCATTGGCGTTGGGCAAGGTGAGAGGCAGGGAGGGCAATGCCCTGTCCAAAAGGCTTTGGAGACATTTGTTGTTTTGTAAATAAAACGCTGAGTATGAAACAAAATCTTATTTAATAATAATATGTGCAAAATGAAAAATTAAATTGTGTTTTCTTTTAGGGCTTTGTTGACGCTGCCGCGCCGTGCTCCACGCAAGCGATGCGCCACGGGCCATTGTGTTTATTACCTTTTTAAGTTACTTACTTAATAAACAATATTAATTATACTCAATCTTATTTATTGAACAATACCTATAAGGGGTTCGAGGCTAAGTAACAGCCACATGGGTCCATCGATCAAAGTTACGCATGTCACGCGCAGTCGGTCCGTGGATAAGTATCATCTGAATCCAACTGCTGGCACTTAGCTGAATCCAACTGGACGCCAACCTCAACATAGTTGGTAATCAAAGAAAACATACATAAACTCACGCCATTTTCCCATGGGGTAAGCAGAAACTAAAGACAGATCTTTGCACACACTTTTTGCTTCGGCCACGTTCATACAGTCATACACGCACACTGGCTGCTAGAATATTTTATGGGATGCATGTATTTCATCCATCCAGTCCTTCATTTTGCTTATCGCGGTAGGTATAGGCGAGTGACAGAGGCCTGTCTAAATATCGAGTATCGGATGACCATCACCATCGGTACATAAGCACTGTAATATTATATAGATAGGTACTATTACCGTGACATAAGTTCGACAGACAAGTTACCTACTCGACTTGGCAATGCATCACATTCACTAACACTCATACAACTAAGTACATAAATATTTATGTAATAAATAAATAATGTTGTATGGGTAAGGTACATTTAAATGATAAACTGATAAATCTTCGACTTGTGCATAAAAAGCAAGGTAAAAAGAAAGCACAAATGTCCAAAAACTGATAAAATGAATGGATAACCCGCAGCGAATGAGTCAATTGATACTATGCAAGTACTAATATTGCTAACTCAAACATGTATATTTGATTCATTTGCTGCGCATCGGTGTCAGCACAACATACAAATGATAAGTCTGCCTATGTACATTTAAGTGCTTGAAGTATTAAATAAATAAATAATAATGATTGAGAAGCCCTAAACAATTTTAGAAAACCTTTATCAGTGTGTGGGTTGGTTCCTTCTTAATTTATTACCATGTCACAGTTTTAAAGAAAAAATAAAAAACCTCATATTTCTTTTAAACATTTTACTGAATAATAAAAATAAGTAAATCTTAAATTCTTATTTATCCTTGTTATGAAAACTTGTAATAAACGAAACCAATACATGTACATAAGATGAAAAAATTAAGATTTCTTGTCATCATTGAACTTATTTTTTTTAATGCATTTCTTTTTTTATTACAATTTAAATGTTAATGATGTTCTTCAATATTATACTTGTATGTTACATAGAACAATTAATTATATTGTACATTAGGTACTGTAAATAAACTTTATTCAAAATAACAAATAATTACAATACAATTTAACTATTATTGTAGGTACCTACACAAAATTTTGTCAAAATCTGCTTTTTCTCAAAACTATCATTGTGTGGGTTTATTCCAATTTGCCTAAGTAGGTTGAAGTAATTTTATTAAGAAGTTTATTAAACAACACAGATTCAAAGACTTCTTAGATATTGAAAATATAGTTATATCAACACGGAACCAAGTAATTCTTTGTAAAAATATAGGATTATGCCATTATTCATATTATGCAAACAAGAACCAACCCACTTGGTTCTACATAATTGATTAAAAATATTTTAAAAACAACCATATGGAATGAAACATTTTTTAGATTGTCGGGTTACCTGGGACGTGGATCTTGTTAGTTTATTGAACAGCAGTGTTACATGGGTTGATATCCTTGTCATAGAAGTGTTTTGTTCTGTTAAAATTGTCAGATCATTTTGATCTTTACAGGGTCGATAGAAGTTACATTTTTTAAAGCTTTCTATATCTCATCTTGATTTTGGCATGTGTGTGGATTGGTTGCTGTTTGCATAAGTAGCTCCTACTGACATAAAGTTACACTTAAAACAATAATTGTGTGAAACAACATTACTGCTATCAGTGTTATCAAAAATCTTATCATGGTCTAACATGTTAATATCGAGAACAGAAAATGATTCCTTAGTACTATTTACACTATATACGGACATTTAGGGCAATTAGATCGTATGACACGTTAGCTCCGATACCATATCACTTCACTGAACTTTTATCGGTTATATCTTTAATATTTTTGCAAGAGTTGCGAGTATGTCCGACTTCACGTTAATAAACTTTGCACAAAATAGCCATTTCCATTTTCCAGACGAGTTTTTGCTATTGTTTACACAGTCCGCAGGGGCTAAGCACTACTCATACTCATAGCGCTCGACGACGCAGTAGGTATGTCTGCCGGCGCACTCGTTGCGGAGGCCGAGATGCGAAATCGCGCGCGGGCGGCGCGGGCGACACAGGCCGGGGCAGCGCTAGCGGCGCGGCCGTGCGCGTCTTTCTAGTTTTCTTTTCTACACTTCGGACAGTGACTCCTTTATGTTTAGCGCCTTCTCAACGAACATAGATCTAGGTTGTAAAAGGATCCACGGGTCAACGTTTCCATATGCGTCGATGAGACGTCGACGTTGTTGGCCGACGTAGCCAACAGGCTCTGAACCAATTGACGGTTCGATTCCACTTGAACCTTGGCGACCGGCGACCGCTTCCAGAAACGACGCAGCGTCCCTTCCGATAGAGGCGCGGACGTCGGAGACGCCGGCGCGCCTCTCATGGTGTTGTCATCGTTGCCTGCTACTTTTACGGCGCGGCGGCGAGGCAATATTGTTTCACAATAGTCAACTAAACACGAGGAAACACTATTTATTTACGTTACGATGTGCACTAAAGTTCGGAGTGTCCACTAAGAATCCGTTTCTTTGTAAATAGGTACTTTGAGTTCGCGTCGTATCGGTCGCGTTGAAGCGCCCGCGCCAGTTGTACTTTGTACGGTGAATCAAATGAAATAAAGTTTTGCGGCATATTGATACACTATTAATCGTTCACACATTATAAAACACAGAAAATTCGAGTGAAACACTGAGACAGTGCAAAACTCGAGCCGTTTGCGATCGTGATTTCAGCCGGACTGACGGTCGCGGAGAGGGATGCGGGGAGCGACATGTGACAGGCCTGGGCAGCGAGGGGCGCGCGCGGGAAGCGGGCGCGTGGATACACGTGCCACGTGTACAATATTTACACATATTTATTTTTTTTGTTATTAGCTCAGAACAATAATAAATAATAATTGTCCCGAGGTTATTAGGTAGTTATTGACTTGACGAGCTAATAGAGGCCCGCTCTGACAGAATATGCGTCGCACCAAATAGGAACACGATATTAAAAAAGCTATTTTATTCGAGGATCCGATAAACGGCGAGTTTACCCCGCCGCGGGGCAATTACGACCATTACTTATATCTTAATTATTAAAAAAGTTACAAATCTGAAACACAGTGCAAGATAAAGTTTGAAATAGTATGCATGCTATTTAATTTTATACGCATACAACCACATAAAACTATACAGAAGCTAAAATTATTAGTCACAGTTCGGTCTACAAATAATCTCATGCTGGCGTCAGTTTTAACGTTTTTATATTTAGTGGAATACTCTAATGTTTTTAGATGTCATGGCGAAACTTTAGCAGAATACTCATTTGGTACATTTTTTTGTTTCGATCTAGTCGCAATCTCATTGCAGTAAACGTCACATTTGACTACTTTTTTTGGTTTAGTAGAATACCTTTTGTGACATTTTGGAACTTTTGAGGCACTGCGACTTGAATGTGAACGTTTTTTAGTTAGTAGAATTGGCCTTCAGATCTCTATGATTCATACAATTATTACTGATCACGTTGCACCGGCATGGTGGAGTGCATCACATCTCGACCACACGGAGACGGACATTTATGTCCCCGACTGTGATCAGCATTGAATGGTCCTAAATTAAAATTATTTTCAACAATAGAAATGTGTGGTGACTACCTATGTATTAATAGAATAGAATTGAATGGAATAGAATACTCTTTATTGTGTACACCATATAAATTACAGACAAATAGTAGCTGCCTTCAAATCAAGAGTGAACAGGCATCTTCTGGGCACGCTCGTTCCATCATAGACCTCATCTATCGCTTTCCATCAGGCGTGATCGAGGTCAAGAGCGCGCCCATTTAGGAATAAAAAAAATAATAGTAATAATAGCTTGTATACTTATTGTATGTAATGTATGAATGATTAATCTTTAAAAAGTGTTTTGATGACAACATTGCATATTAATAAATCTCAATTTTCTGTTGTTCAATGAAAGTGTCAGTGTAGTATGATATTTATTTGGACTCTCTTATATAATCCATACTAATATTATAAATGCAAAAGTGTCTGTCTGTCTGTTACCTCTTCACGCTTAAACCGGTGGACCGCTTTAGATGAAATTTAGTAAAGAGATAGTTTGAGTCCCGGGAAAGAACATAGGATAGTTTTTATCCCGATGTTCCCACGGGATCGAAACTTACGCGGGTGAAACCGCGGGGCGCTGCCAGTTTCTCTATATTTTTGTAAATTAGTTTTGAATTCAATAGCGTGCGATAAGAGAGGCCTATGTCCAGTAATGCACTACCATCGACTGATGATGATCATGCTAGGAGTGGCTAGGACTTCAGGAGACTTAGACTTGAGACTTCACTTGGAGGGACTTAGGAGTGGGAAGGAGAAATCGAATTATCCAAATGTTTCTCAAAATCGGCCAACGTCACCAAATATCGGACATAACACAGCCACGTCGAAGTCGTCCAACCACGCACTATAAGAAAGGAAGTCACGTGGCGGGACTAGGCGCCGCGTCTTCCGGGGCATTCCGGGCACACGCCGCACTACAACAGGAGGATTCACGATGCCGTCCACAATTACACACATGATTAATGAAAGGATGGGAATAATTAGAATAGTTATACGGATGTAACATGTCACATGGCAAATGATTGCTTAAGTCCTGGCTCAATTTATTAATTTAATTAATATAAAAAAGCGTCTTTTTTTTTCAGAAATACAAATAAGCACGTATTTTTGGTTGCAGTTTGTAATTTCTAATTTGCTACACTATCTAATTAGTGCTACGTTCTACGTTTGACTTTAAACTCAAGTGAATTCATTTGTTCTTTGACCGTAATTGGTAACCAAAACTGATAGTATTTTGCAAACAATTTGCCCAGGGATGAAACTTGCTTATTAGTTGCGCTTACTCATTTGATAACGTAAAACCATCTGTGGATTCAATCACAGAAATTGAAACAGTAGGTACCTAAATGTATTTGGTTTCAATAAAAGCAAACATGTTGTGGTAGGCATAATAATAGCACTAGTTATCTAATGAGATATATATATAAAATGTCACAGTCATTGTTTCCCTTGCTTTGGGCTGAAATCATTAATTTGTTTCACTATGTCAACTTTTTTTGCGCACTGTCCATAGCAGTTTCACTCTGTCAACTTTTTTTGCGCACTGTCCATAGCAGCGACCCCTACCTTGGTATATTTGAGTAGTTTTTGTAATTAATAAGCCATATATCAAAACACAACGCACTTCAGTCATCAAAATAAATCAATCAACTACAAAACATTTTTGAACTTCATTCGAACCCGGATCGTCTTTGCCATTTTTTGTGTTTTTAACAAATCACTTACCTAAAGTATTTTAAATCCGTTCATATGTTAGTAAAAACTATGGTCAACACATTGTCATGCTTTTCAAGATTTAGCAGAATACAAACAACCATTGGGAAGACGTGTTCTTGTATGACCACGCTATGTTCTGAGAGTGTCGTCGTTATGTAAGCATTGTGTAAGTGTTGTGTAGGGTGAGTGATTTGTTAGCATAACAAATGATAGGTTTGAAAACATTGTGTTTCGGTGATGTGCCTGCTATTTAGATGCCTATTTCATGTTCTATTTATTTTGTAGAAAGTGGCATCAATTGAAGATTCTGTATTGGCATACAGTGTTGCATAAGTACGAAATTGCTGTGGGATTCTTTTGGAACGGGTACTGAAGGAAGACAAATTAATGTTTGATAAGCACAACGACCTATGGTCGTTGGATAAGCAGGTACTAATTAACACGTAGTAAGCAATAACAATACGGACCTATTAAATGTTGTATGAATTTGACTATATTTTTAATCAGCATTTTTTACACCGGAACAACTTGCGGATGGAACTTGTAAGATAATAAAATTAAGCTTATGTTGGTGCCAAAATATAAAAAATAAACAAGGAAGTGATTGGATTCCCACGTCACTTTTACGGAAATCAATGGCATTCATTATTACATCCATTTTTGGATGTTTGGCCTTTTCGATCGAGATCGAGTTGTGAAATTATGGTTTTGCAACCGATCTTTTACGTTATTATGGTATGTATTTTTTAAAACTTTAAAATATTTAAGGTAACTTATTATTTTGACACATCAAGTATGTGTGTTTTTATTAAGAAGCTTTTCGTTTTAAACTTATGGAAACCGCAGCGATTTGACCCCACGTGAGTGACTGATATTTAAATGGCAGATCCATTTACATAAATCAATATTATGTTTCCAGTATTCGGCATAAAATCGCAATTTAAAACATATTCAATATTTGATGATATGACCAGTATTCTAGCTTGTATCGTAAGTATGTCATTATGTAGGTATGTATGAGTACATGCGCACTTCGTGCTAGGCGGTTCATTACTTGTCTCATACTTAAACGTTAAGACAAAACAAATAAATCAAAAAGTACTTGGAACTGTTTACTGTTAAATTCCACACTCCGGAATATTTTGGAATTTTATTTGCATAGATAGATAATAACAAACCAGATGGGGCCAGTTCTCTGACGTCAGACGCTGATCATCACTTATGTGAAGTTAAAAATAGTTACATTTTAATTCAATCACAAAGTTCATTGAGTCGTTATTAACGAATATTTAATCGTTTTAGTTTAGGATAAAGTTTTAATTAAATTCTTGAGTTTGTAACAAATTCTGTTGTTGAAATTGCTTTATCTTCTAAGTTCTAACAGTAGATAGATAGTCATAAAAGAATAAGCTTAACTATTTCAGAAAACATTGCCTTTCACCGGAGCTTAGTGAATTTGTCACTTAAGTGTTAATTCTCACAACAGTTACTTAACGATGTAGATTTTTACCAACCTTTATAGGACAGTAGAAATCTAAGTGTTATCGATATTTTTCACCATCTCTAGCGATTGTTGTCCTAGTAAATTAATTAGGTCAAAGAATCAAAATTTTCCACAACTTTGACCGAAAAGTGTCCATTTTCATGATAATTTCACAAAAACTGGTTAAATTAGCCTTTTTCACGATAATTAAGGAAAAAATTAAAGTTTATTATGTAATTACAATTATTGAGTATTTTAGAAACAAAACAAGAGTAATAGTAAATAATGAACGCGTCCTATAGAACTAATTATTCAGGCATTATTGGGCGCGTCAGGGATTAGTCATAATAGTACAGACTGGTATATTAATCAGCGGCTACATTACCGGGAGATCAGTTACTTTAATTGATAATATGGACGGTACTACTTGAATTTGTTTCGCAAACATTCGTTGTGCGAACTTTTGTTACACAAACAACATGGAACGAACGTTCTCTCGCGAGCACAGCTATAGATTTGCATCACTGTCAAAATCACAGTGATCTTTATTATCGTTACAATAAGGTTAGTGTTGGGTTGCTGCTGTCAGAGGTAAAATAACAGTGAAAAGACTGTATTAGAACTTGTTACTCGTGTTTGGATTCATGTAGTCGCCACACTGTCAGTTTCGCGACTGAATGTTCGTTGCGTGAGCTTTTGTTACGCAACGAACATTCAGTCGCGAAACAGTTTTTTAAAATCTATTGTATTGTTTAAAAATAAAATCCGCGAAGCATGCTAGCGGTGAGCACTATTCGCAAATGCATATTTTGAATAAGTAATCTTTATTCCTTGCAATGAAGTTAAAAAGCTGAAACCGAAAGACTCTTGTGAGACAAACAGTAATATTTCATCAGGAAAATCGAACCGTGAAGGAATTATTATTGATGAGTTTATAATATTCAAACTAGTTCAGATTAGTTGTACATATTTATGTTATTTCCGAAATAATTATAAGTTAGGTTGGTATATCTTTTGACATGCAAATGACTGAATGCCTCATAATTCGACTTGACAGCAAAACAGCTTTTTGATTTAAATCCAAAAAACTTGAACTGTTTAGTAAGTACTTTCATTAGTTTTTATTAGTGTCAATAAACTCTACATAGTAACATGACGGTCTTAAAAAACGAAACTCAAAAACAAAAACTTCGAAAACACGCGACATCTTACGTTTAATCAGCCCTACATTTACGAATACATCTGAAAAGGTGGGATCCTACGAATTCCATACATTTACTTCTCTTTCCTAAAAATAAAGAACATTATAATAAAACATAGTTGTTATAAAAAGGGCTATAACTATCCTACCATAACTTCAGGAAAACTCAGGAGACTCCAAAATAATATGCTTACCTGAAACAAATGAAATAAAATTATTAGAATAGTTAGGTGATGGTATTCAATATTAAAAACTTGTTATGAATAATGTGTTATTAGTTATGTCTCATAAAATTTTGACAGCAAATACATTTTAATTTGACTTTTCCTGTGAACAGCTGGTTCATAATATAACTGATAGGTTTTTCTATATGTACTCTGTCAAGACGAAAACACTACCCATAATAAATTAGCTAGATTACGTAGGACACTCAGAAAGTTTTGCGAAAATAAAAAAAATGTTCTATATAATATATTTTTAACATAGCTTACCACCCAAGTGGTTGCAATCTGCAACAGATGCTTATAATTTGGCCGCGATTCAACTGTGTATTACTACATACTACAGATGCATGATCTGTGTATGACCCATTCAAGGTCTCCATACATCTCGAGCAATGTTTATGGGGTATAAATGTGGATGTTCTATGAATGATGGAAGTCGTACGTTTGTAATTGCGATGATATAATAGTAGGAACGTTTATTTGCGTAGTCTGGTTCACGAGCGAGTCACTCCGGCGAAAGCGTTGCGGTACCATGCCGCCCGGTTGCTTCACTCTTCACTGGATATTTCTAAGATACTAGCTTAGTCCGTGGTTAGTAATAGGAGTAGATATAGATTCTGTAGAAAGATTAATAGTTTCTCGAAACACGTGTTTTGAAAATGACATTAAAAGAAACATAACATTAATTCACTGTTTGTTAACGTTTGCTTATTTCACGTTTCTTTATTTGCTACCTCAATGTAATTTATGAGTATGAAACATAATAAACGAAATTCGTAGACTATGTGCGTTGCTTGGTGAGCTGACTATTTTCAGGGCACTCGAGCAGATCGAGACAATTTTATAATTCTGACACAATATTAATAGACAAATAAATGTAGTTTTACAAAAACTCTCATTTAACGAGAACACTTGATACTTAACCTACGTCCTAAAAGTAAACCTCAAGTAGCTATTTCTTTTCTCAATAAAATATTTTAATAAATAAAAACGTCCACAGTTCCGCTCCACCTACGCTTGAATAAAGGTTGCGAGAGCTATGCGGATAGTGTTGAGGTTAGTAATTGATTAAATTTAAAGGTTGCCCTACATCATACTCGTAACAGTGGCACAATTCTCATGAAGTGGCATTGTGATCCCATCTAGTGATCTTTAGTGGCAGTGTAGTGCCCATCGAGGTATATGTAGTGGCATTGTAATGCACCCACTTTTTACGGAGTTACAAGTTTCCCGAGGCGCACGTGGCTTAGAAATCGGAGCGCGATTTATTTTATCGCTTGTCAGGAGAAATCAGGCTGCGTGTAATAAGGTGATACGGCTGTGATCATAGTTTTATTCTATTGAACATTCTTTATTATGAAAACGTGAGACTATACAGCGTGCCGCTGTAATGGCAACATTAATTTAACACGTACACGGTTTTGCGTTTTCGTTTTATGAACATATTTTAATTTCATTAAACGTTATTTACCATTTTCTAAGATAGCATCTTGAAGCAGGTCATTTGGTGGGGTCACGGATCATAACATCCCATCAAGGAAATAAAAATGAATAACGTGCAAATAGTAGGCAAAATGAAGGAAAAATATAGAGAGCTCAATGTCGGCGAGCGGCGGAGGCGGTAGTTTTCAATTTACGAATTATTTTATGTTGTTGTTTTATGATTACTGGCCACTAGCTCGACCCCTGTAGTTTGTCGCCATTGTAATAGCGGCACGTTGTGTATACATAAAGCAGCCACTTACTTTTTGTTTTTGCAACAAAAAGTGTGAAGAAGTATTTTCATGATAAATCCAAGCAATTTTATAAGAAATCGCATAGAAAAACCTAAGTTTTAATTAAAGTGCAAAAAATGCTATCTCATTATTTTTATTCCCTAGCGTATTTTTTCTTGCTGCGTCTTCACAATATTATGATTATGTTGTGACCTAGATATGCATAGATATAGGTACCTACAATACTTGTGCGATGGTGTCGAAACTATGCCACTGACGCACTAATTAAATTAATTCTCATTACACCTGCCTGACATCACATCCGCACATAGAATAGGCATATACATAGTACCTAGTGTAAAATATTTGAATTTAATGATAATATGACACCATTTCCTTACCGATATTCATCAATATTAATTGTAACTTCAAACTAAAAACGATAGATATTTTAGGTTAGGAGTAGAATTTGCATTTTAATAAAGACTTTTAATAACAAATACGATATTTAATGCAAGAAGCAAGCTTTTCTCTTTAATGATCACCTGAACAGCAAATAACTGCATTCAATCACATACCTTATCGAAGGAGAACACTGTAATAAATCTCAAGTGGCCGCATACTAGCCCTTGTACAAGTTACGAGGCACTTGGAACTGGATACACTACATTAGTCTGTAAAGCTGGTTCAGATGACTCGCTACACGTGCGATTCTTGCAATTGACATCAATACGTCTTGGGTACCTCCCAATTTTAAACTAAGCTATCGTTTATGTCGAAGCCTATACAAAAATCACCACTAATATGGATCAATATGGCGCTAATCGGTGCTACCACTTTTAATGCGCTAATGTAATAACTTCGCACTGAATGCATTCGTCTCGCCGTTTCTATGTAGCTGGGTTGTCAAATCATTATGCCACCATACAACATCAACATGCTACACACGTATTCATGCCTATGTTTTGATTTCGCAGTCGCATGACGGAATGCATTGGCGCCTAGTGCCTACTTGGACAACTTAACACGACCGACAGTACACTAGAATCGTGCTGGATGCTTCGTCTGGACAAGACCTTAGCTTGGAGAGTGTAGAAGCTCGCAAAAGTAGGGCCAGTTAGCTCCCCACAAGCAGGATATTGGTAGTTGATGCCATCGTGCGTCGGTGTTACGTCAGACTGATCAGTAATCGCATTTCATCTTAGAAAGCATTTATTAACAGGAGGTTACGATCTGCAATACAAATTAATTTTAGCACAAATATTCCCATTATTGTAAATCAATACCGAAATAGACAATTGCTTGATTTATCTTAAGAAGGAACGTAAAGATGATCATTACTTGACACTAATAGCCATTCTAATGAACTTCTCATTAGAACCTCTTTGTTTCTACGAAGAGGTTGAGGTTGAGTATTGAGGTTGAGAATTTTAAGAACGTTCACAGTCTGATCTCAGTTTCAATGTGTCAAAAATACCTCTAGTTTCCCTAGATTTTGACAAGTTTTTGACATCTATTTGTCGCCGAGATGAGACTGCGACTATATTTTGAACGTTTTAAATTACGAGAATTGGCCTTCAGATTGTCTTCTGCCACCATAGACATGATAGAATGAGCTAGTTATTGTCACAAACAATCGGCGCCTCAAGCCTCGGGATCATGTTCCCAAGTCTCCGTCAAAACAAAGCAAACAACTATTTTAGCGGCCATTAATTTATTTAAGCGTGTAACAGGTTTGACAATTACGTCCGCGGACCAGTTCTTGAAGTCCGTCAGGTAAGGTCTATTTTTGACGCCACTACCTACCTATCTACTATTCGGATTTAATTTGAACGGTACAACAAATTGAAGTAACAGCGTTGTATAGCGCTTCGTAACGTTTAATTTTGTAATACGTAAATCTGTAATACGTCTAACAAATGTATTAACATAAGGAATCGGCGCCTAAACCTTCGAATAATTCGTATTGTAATATTTAGCCGTTTTGTATGTAGAGCACAGATAGGGCACATTACTTATGTGCTCTATCTGTTTCAACTATTCGGAATTCCAGTATAGTTATGTATTCATGTTTACCTACCTATTACTATAATATTTTTACAATCATGAATTATGTATAGCTTTGTTAACAATTATGAATAGGTTCAGGCTCGCCATGGATTTTCACCATATTATTATTTGGTAAGCTATAAGACGTACGCTAATAGATTAAAACCTTCAATAATCGTAACCGTTCCTTTTGGTTTTGCCGTAGTCGTGTAAAAAGATTATAGGAAGGCTCCTTGTTTGTTGCAATGTTTTTATTAAAGACAGGTACTGCTATAAATATGTGTAGAGGTATTCAAGGTAAACAGTCGAAAAACTACTAAATAACATTTTATTTACAAAATAAAAATCTACAATTATCGTATTCTAATGTGATAAATGATCCATTTTATCAGAGTGACTCTCCAGTGAAGTCAATGTCTCATCTCAACTGATAAATTATTTTTGATGTTGAATATAGTTTAAATAAGTATCTACCTATAATGTTAGTAAATCCCCGGAACAAGTTAGCAGAAGAAATCAAAATCTTAAAACCAAAATACCAAAAGTGGTAATAAATCAAGACGAAACCAGTTACATAGAGTTAATCAATTAACGACGAAGTTGAATCAGAGTAGACAGCAATAGATTAGCAATGATATGCTTTCTCAAATATTTGCAAATACCTATGTAAACTAATCACAATGCAAATTTCAATGTTTACTAATATGCAACTAACACAAGTCATCGAACTGCAGATGTTATTACATCTGCAGTTCGATGACTTGTGACCTTCATGTCACCGGCACGGACTGGGCCGGGAGTGCTGGGACCCTAAACATGAAAAAAGGTGGTTGAGGGGTCGGTTTCGTTTTTTACGGTCCCGAATACAAAGATTCTTTCGGATCCAAATAAAAAAAAATATTTGTAAAATACGTCCGAAAAATATGGTATTAGGTATTTTTGCATAAAAACGGTAAAGTTAAAGTGCCTTAAACTCATAATTAATAATTAGACCTAAAAATCATTAAATTGAGACTTAATTTGGTGTAAAGTAAAATATTAGCTTATATTCTGTATACCTGAAAGTCTGACAACCAGTCTTACCAAGGGGTTTCGTATTACCCAGTAGGTAACTGGGTTGTGGAGGTCAGATAAGCAGTCACTCCATGTAAAATACTGGTACTCAGCTGCATCCGGTTAGACTAGTAGCCGACCCAACATAGTTGGGAAAAGGCTAGGCAGATGATGATTCTATGCATGTATACCACACTTCACTTCTGGGTTTGATAGTAATAACAGTCGACATGCACGCTTTGGAGCGTCCATGAGCTAGTTGCTACAACCCCTAATGACCTGAATATTGACCAGTGACGTCACCGAGCCACCTGCGGTCGACAGCTCCTGATATTGGCAGCTGTTACCACAGATCATACTGTAGATACATGACATTCCTTTCATCAAGTCAATAATATTGGAAATGGCAAACGTTCAATGAAGGTGTCAGTGTTTTGGATATATTGGATGCCGAAAACAGACGGAATCTCGAAGAACAGGAATAGTCCTGTTCTTCGAGATTCCGTCTCAATTCGAGATTTCGTTTCTGCAATCTACCTATTGCTAGACATAGGTCTAGCAATAGGTAGATTGCAATAAAATGACTGTTAATATAGTAACAGATGATATACAGGCAATCATAAACACACTAACTACTGCAAGAGTTTGATTTACTAAAGCTGATAGGTACGATATGTAAAACATCCTAAAGAGCTCTGTTTACATTCTCGGCGAAGTGAAAAACAACCAGGTGCACATATACGTGAACAGAATATGGGAAGAAATCTGAACGCTTCGGCATCTGTTTATGATGGAAAGCTGTTGGCAACCAACTTTGTGGAAAGGATGCTAAAGGAAAGTTGTTCTACAAATTGGCAACGAAGTAAGTAGTAAATACCTAAGTGGTAAACATGTAGAGCTTTATGGTGTTGTAACTTTGTGATTCAAAATATAAGAGGGTTTGGAGAAAGACGTACCTCATCAATTTATTGGCGTCGTACAAAACACATTTTTCAGATCTAAAAAAAGTTATCGAAAAATAATATGGTTGTGAATTTGAACAGTATGAAATATTCAGATAGCGATTTGTGATAGCATGAGCTTTCATCAAATAACTACAGTTAAAAATTATCTTGCACCAGGTTTTACAAAATAATCAGTAAATAATTAAAACTTACAATCACTTAACTCGACCATATTATAGATCGCTATTCAAACGATTAAGCGGTGCGCAGTGGGCGGCGCTCCCGGCCGTTAAACGTAACGGGTTCGAGTGCCCGCTCATGCACGGTGCACTGCACACCTACCTATTATACTATCACAGCTAACTATTATTACTACAGATAGTACTAGATGAGTGTGATGTTAAGCTTCTCCTCGATGTATTTAGAAATGATTTTAGTTCCCTGATAAACGTTTCAACGATTGAATTCCATGACAAAACCGATTTATGACCCAAATTCGTTTATTGCCTTTGTAATATGTCATGATAAGTATCGTGTTATGTTTACTTTTGATAAGCTTTAGGACGTGCTATCGGAACGATAGAAGAGGAAGATAAATATTGAGCAATTCTTGAGCCGAAAATTTACCAACTAATGGCTATAACCAAAGACTGTAGTTGTTATATTCTCTATGGCTATAACTGACATACTGACTAAAATATTATTCTTGGCTGTATGAAGACCGACTAAGACATTCTATTAATAGACAAATTAATAATGCTGTATAAAGCTGTTTATATACCTACTAATAATGGAAACATTTTCAATAATAACAGAGATCGAACTCGTCAATTGATTCAAAAACCAGTTTGCATCTGTACGCACAGGCAAGATCAATTTAAAATCACCAAAAGGGTGAACACAAATATGTATATCTAATAGATACATAACTCCAGTGTCTGTTATGAACAATTTTATAATAATGGCGTATCGTATGCGTCTATTCAACGAATCTATTGTTACAGCCATCAACGATATTGAGTCCATTACAGAAATGAAATCTGATATGATGCATGTGGCTTGTCCCGTGAGTGACATATTGATGTAAAAGCTTTCATCCTAGGAAAAGTTTTGAGTTTTAAAACAGGTATTTCATATAGGTAAGAGATTCCTACAATATAGTGTGATGAATACGTCTGGAAGTATGGCAAATATCTTATTAATTAGCATCTATTTGATAAATTACGCAACAAATGACAAAATTAGAAAATATTAGATTAGAGAGCTATTTGCTAGATAGCAAGAAATTGTTAGAAATAGTAAATTGTTACCTATCCAAGCCAATTAATATAGCACTAAGTACGAAGTACTATTAGTTATTCTGTGGTATTATATCCATCATTGAATGACAATAAATTAAAGATAAATCATTCAAAAAATTACTTGTAATGATTGGTCGCTTTTAAAAACAATTAAATGAATACTGATTGAAGCGACGAAAAATCAATCAACTTATTTTAATTTTGCAGCTGTTATTAGCGATTCATCACACAAGTTTTATTTTTGGCAAGGCAACATTTAGTTCCGGCATCAATAATCTAAATCCAAAATGTAAGTATCTACAGAAATTTAAATTATTTGTAAATTCTTCTTCTTCTGTGATTGAACTGTCTTTGACAAACGTTCTGTTCATTATCTAGGTACGTTGATTTTGTCAGCTCAAGCGAAATATTACACGTGTTTAATTTCGCCTTGAAAGCATTTTATTATCATTAAGCAGGTAGGTACCAGTAAAATGAGGTCGGCAACCAATTACTTTGCCAAAACAAAATTTAGCCATATTAATGATTGATGATACCTACTACGAGAAATATATCCTTGCTCTTTACATCGCCCTATCTTTCGACAAGTCCTGTCACTTGACTCTCAAACCGCAAGGCTACACACTCTTTTGAGCACGAAGCCTTTCCCCAACAGGTAACACATCTCCGTGGTACCACGGAATGCGACGACTCCTGTCAAGTTCGTCCACTTTCACTCGTTCGGCGTTGTTTGCCGTGAACAGAAAAAAAATATCAACATTTCTGCCGAGGAAAAGGGCATCACTTAAGTTTTAAGATTAATTATTCCTTCAACCACTTCCTTATTTCACTGGTTTGGTTTTTGTGTGCCTTTTCCTTGAGCGAGAATTCCAAGTGGACTATAAAGATTGCAAATAAATTAAGAAGAAAAAAGTCATCGAATATTATTTGGTTTGGTTACAACAGTGTGCGGAGCATCATACTTATTGTCAGTTTCGATATGTTGGCATGTCTGATCGGGTTTTATGAATCGAGTAGACGATTGTCAGTTGTATCAATTGTTCAGCTGTCGTACCTATATAAATAATAGCTTGGCTGCGTAAAAATCTAAGATGATATTTTTTACCTGATATAAAAAATTTAAGATAGTAATATACTTTATTTATAGCTAGATAACTATACTAAATTTGAAAGAAAGCAATAAGTAATGAATTTATTAAGAACGAAAAGAAAAACAAATCAGTAACACTCTAAGGACACAGTATCATTATAAATAACCAAAGCATGCAAAGTTCATTTAAAATAAGTGTTAAGATATTCATGCCAAGTTTTTTTTTTTATCCAAAACAGTTTTAAAATTATATCCTAATTCTATTTTTAGAAATAGATATAAATACATGATACTTATCAGTTTTTATAAAGCTAAAACATGTTTTGCCAATGTTTGGTTTGAGTACAAAAACCAGTCCGGTTGAACTTGGAAAATATTCTTGAAACAATTGTGTAGAACTAGAAACAATGACATTCTTTCATGAACCTTTGGTTCGTTTGAGATTAGTTAGGGAACTGCTTTTGCTACAATAACATTCTGACCAGAACATTGGACGGCCTAGGAATCATTTTACAATCACCGCTTTTGACGTAAGACATTCGAATCAGCAAAAAAATTATCAATGACAAATATATATACCAACAGCTTCTGTATACGCTATATATTGTATCTTATGTAGGTATAGGTAAAATTAGCCTTGGAATACACACACACACATACATACAGTCAAAAATAAAATTATAGATTAACCAGAATCCTCGAAAATAATTGTTTACAGAGAAAAATATAAAAGTAGTAACTAATACTAGCAACTCACTAATACTAGTAACCAATAGTAATAATAAAAATATAAAACAGAGATGAACGCCATTGTTGAAATCATCAAAACCAAGGTACAAAGCACTATGCAACACGATGATGGTCCCAAAGTCACCGGGTGGTCATATTGGATGACGCCACAGTTTACTTAGTCGACACAGATAGTCCCTTGATGTCCAGACGATGACGTCAGAGACAAGAGAGAGGTAATCTTCATACTGATAAGGAGTTAAAGAATACCATAACAGCTTTGCAACAAATCCTAACACATGATTACACTGTAGTTGGAATGTGAGTAGTTATACATAGCCGTTGACGTAAACCAGTCATAGTAAGCTCTTTATATAGAAACTAAGATAGCAGGCTAATTGCTTAGTTAATTCCCTGTTTGTTTCCCAAAATATTGACTTACAATATTGAACTATGACTATGGAATTTTCAGGATTTTTTGCGTCACATCACATCATCAGATATTCAAAATATTCTTGTGCAAAAAATCTGTTACTCGGTTGGAATTCTGTATATTACCCATGGCTCAGAAATACCATGTTATTAGACCTTAAATGTGAACATAATTATTCTCATAAAAAATCGGCAACAGGAAATCCAACAAATCGGTAATAAATCAAGCTTTTTAGATGACTTGCAAACAGAAGGCTAAGATTAAAGTAATGACAGGCTATGGCAAATTGTGTAAGAGCTGTAATTATTGAATCATCCCACATTTGCCATAGAACAATGGCTACATATTTGAGAGCGGTATTCTTTATTACTCCTTCAATCTTAATACTTTGAGACCAATGTCATCTAAACTTGACATACATCTTTACATATAAAAACACTAACACTTTAAGTATAAATCAACACATCAAGGTTTATGTAAATGATACCTCTTAAAATTCTGCAGGAGCTGTGTCTATATGAAATATTTTAAGCTTAAATAGCGAATATATCGTTGTATCTTTAAAATGTTTAAACAAGACGCAGGCATCCCAAAATAAAATAATGCATGTAAAACGTTTTGAAATTATTTTAAGAAAAAGTTATGTGTTTTCTGCGAAGCAACGAGTGCAATAAGCCCTCTTGTTATAGTGTATGAGTAAATACTTTAGACATAGGTGAGCATTTGTCATATTTTTTTAAAGTTTATCATTGTGACCGTCAATACGATGACACGCTTCATTCTCATGTTACATTGTCCCGATGTGGCTACTTAATTTTTATTTCATTTGTTGATCTCAGCTTTGCCTTAATTATTAGTAAGTCTATTTGTGTGTACATTTAGACTTGTAGTCCGGATGTGGCTGACTAGCTTAATATTTCGTATAAAAGTATCATAATCTTGTACCATTGTAATGGTGCCCAAGACACAGGCTGTGCCTAGTTTGGGACCAACAATACCTCGATATTGTAATTTTGAAATATGAAATAATCGATTTTACTTTACTTTTACATATTGTGCATCGAACAAATTATTTCATCGTTACCTACATGATGATCAACTTTCAGAACTTTGCTCTTTACATAATTATTTTTAGCTACTTATTATATCCTATTTCATTTTCAAAATAGAAAAAGCGTAGCAATAGCTGTTGGTCTCTCAAACTAAACTAATGTTTCAATTCTAAGATAATCCTTCACGTATACAATGGTCATCGTTTTTGAAGACTTTTGTATTTTTGAAGCAGAACCTAAATTCACTAGTACCTTTATTATCCTTATTCGCTTATTACTGTCAACTGGGACGAAGTCATTACCCCGCGATGCCGAGGGGCCTCTCAGAATGTTATATAGATTCTCTTTAATTATGCCAATGTATACAGTTCATTGAAATTAATAAATAAAGTGAAGGTAATTTATAAATTGGTGCAAATGAAGAGAGGCCTATAGCCAACAGTAGGTGAAGTTTGGCTGTGGATGTAGATGATGAATAATACGAAATCATAACAAACACGGTATGAAACCAAGATTCCATTTAAAATAGACGAAATAACGAAGAAAGAAAGACGTAATAATGTATGAGCAAGTGTGAGCATATGAAAATAGGTGGAGGTTACCATGTGACAGAAGAAAAAGAAAAAGATCAATCAAATTACCAATCGCATGCAGGCTGTACAAAAATATGTATGTTAGCATAGATATCGTGTACCAAATAGCATGGTAACCCTTCAGATTACAGTGTAATAACAAACCAATAAAACTACGATTGAGAATAGTAAATATACAAACAATAGGTTAGATAGTGCTGATGTGCGTATTTAAGAAATCACAAGGATTATATTTACTTAACATAAGTAAATAAGGAATAGAGTTGATTGGATAGCTATTAAAAGGTATTTTAAATATATCCCATATATTCTTGTTTGGATTTATATTGGTCTTCAAAAACCATCCTTTAAGTTATCAAATTATAAAGTACTTCGGAACAAAGGCTGTTTTCACCCGTTGTATTTCTACCCAAAATGTTATCTTAGTTTTTGTTTCAGCACAAATTGTACCTGTTGAAGTTTATTTTGCTTGTGTTTACTTCAACTACCTCTGTTTCAGTGAAATTACTTGGTTGTTAATTTAGTGCGCCTTTACATAACTTTTATTAAAGATGAGAGATAAAATTAGAAGAACGAACTATGATGTTTTAACCTTTCGTTTTTCATCAATATTTTGCAAACAAAATCACACGCAAACAAAATTAAAAGAAAGTCAAAACAGCATTTGGAATATTCCTGTCTTCTTCAAATCGTTTCTACTATTGCTTATATCATCACTATCACTGTTATCAGTATCACACACATGGTCTCTGCGACCCGGCGCGTTGCCCTGTCACGAGGGAGTATTATCAACGTGCCCTCTGAAAGGTGATTCAGTTCAACATACCCCACTTAATTACACTTCTATAAAATGTACGTGACAGTATTATTCGAAAAACGTGTTTTTCCCAACGTTTTTGTGAGATTCCAACTTATTCTTCAACTCGAAAGAAGGTTGACGAGACGGGGTGCTTTATTTTATTTTTTTCTTTGCAAAATGCCTGTAAGAGATAAAAAAGTAATTCTGCCTCTTCAAGAAAAATGGAGTTGTTGAACAACATTAGTTAGACAACTGTCATAGAAAGATTGCCCGGTAATTTTTAATTTTGATTTTTATCTCGATTCATATTTTTTGTCTGACAAGCAAAGTGGCTACCTTAACTCGGGAAGTTAGGTAGCCACGTAAAACTTGCCCACAATAGTTCACTCTCTGTCGACTGCCTCCAATTATAACTTATTGCGTTACTCGACAAGTCATTTACAGCCTCCAGTCACGCGTTACAAGCGAACCAATTTCGCACGTAACGCGATCGTCTGATTCAAACCTGCGATTGATTAGATGCGATCGCGTGAACTTCGCTGCGACTAAATGCTGTTATATGTAACGTATGGACTCCTGGTACATCGGCTACGCGTAACATCGTGAATGTGTAATGAGTGCGACCGAGTGCCTGTTGATGTTATGTAATCCGAGGATTAAAGTGCGTATAGCGGCTTGTCGCACACCAGTTGAAATACAAACAGAAAAGATTTAGTTTGATGACCTAACGTTCAGGTATTATAATGTTACGGATGATTTTGAGGACATGCAGATGTACATTTGAGCAACTCAGTTTATTACTAAGCTTGAAAATAAAAATGATACATCGCACAATAAATAAGTTTGAGTATCTTGTCAGTAAGTAATACATTATTAGATTTACTGATTACAAAAATTGTATTTATAATAAGTAATGAGAAGCACTTCATCATGATGATTTGTCATTTACCGAAAGTGAAGTATTTGATGGTACATTGGTACTGTTTTGACTCATTTGCTTTTATTTTCTAAAGATCTGTTTAATGATACGATGAAATCGACTTTGGCATTCTATTTTTTTTAAGTAACAACGTCATAAATAGTATCATCTTCATTTACTTTAAGAGTTATAACTTCATTAAAGTTATAGGATTAACATCATCACAAAGTTCATCAAGCGACACGTCACAAGTACACACCCTGCATAATGTTTTGCAAATAAACAATATCAGCGTTGTCCTTCGCGTGTAATAACCATAGATCGGAATAGGTAGAGCTGTTTTACGTACTTGCTTAGAATAATTGGTTGGTTAGAATAAAATGGATATTCCCCTAGTCCCGGGATTTGGTTTTTAAGTAGTAAAATCATAAAAACTATTCACGCCTTCGGGACTAATGAAAGATTACAATTCCTTTCTGACGGGTAAATATAAGAAGGGCGGGATTAAGGATAGTATAATAAATAGATAAACTTGATTCATTAAACCACATATATTTTTTTACGTAACAATGGTGCCGATTTTCTTGTCACAAGTGCCTCTAAACTAGACTAAAAATCACAAAAATTTAATTTATTCCTGTCAAGCGACGATTTCCCATTCTGAAATTGACTAAAGTGACGCAACTTAACTATATTTTAGTTTGACAGCACTAAGATGGCACTGAGTTATTAATCTATTGAAGATGGCAATTTTGCTATTCTGAATTTCACGTTTTTCACCTAAAATTTTGATTGTCTAACTAAATCGAACTAAATCTGACTATTTTTAATCGCGATTAAAAAGGTGTGGAATAAAATTAGTTGTCATGAATAGAAATTCACACCAACACTTCGACTTCAGGTGCAAAAACAGTACTGTCTATATCTTTTTTTTTCTTTTGCTTATATCTCGAAAATGGTGTGTCCTATCGCAAAAATAATGAAAATTTCGACCCCCTTTATGAAGCCCATAAACTCCTAAAACGCAACATGTAGGTAATAATTTTTCATATTTTCCATACAAAAAGTGAAAAATTCCTTAAAAAACACGTCAAGCCTGCCCCCTCCGCGCCTGCGGCTCTAAAAAACAATTCACGGGGTAGGGAAAATAAGTACCACGTGTCGACGAGTCGCGATTGTCGAATTTGATTTTTGTTGTGTCAAAATAATTTTTAAATTTAGAGAATTTTTTATGCAGAATAGCTGTAAGATTCTCATAGCAAAAAGTAATACAAATTATTTGTTCCTCAGTAAAATCAAAACATTATCAAATAGAACAATTTGTATTTACAATAAAATCTTAATTAAAATAATCAATACGCTTCAACAATGTTTCACTTATTTAAACAAAAAATGTCATTGGTCTGGTTCGTCTTCAGCTTCACTAGAAGACTGAGTATGATCAGAGTTAAAATAAATCACCATTATTTTTTCTAAATTATTTAATTTTAATCTATTTCTTTTTACATCTAACTCCCATTTATATGTGGAAAACGAGCGTTCGACATCTGTTGATGTTAGTGAAGCGAATTTATATGACAAAAATCCCGTAGTATCAGTCGGAATCCCGTGGAATATCCATATTAACATCAATGTTTGCGGTCAATGAACCCAAATAGCTCTACCTATTCCGATCACTGGTAATAACTATATAACATAATTATAACTTTTTCCACGGTTGTACTTATGTTTACGCTGGAAACATTGTTTTTCAATCGTTTATAAACGTTTTGATTAGAAAGACGTGCGTTCTATTGCAATATTGTTGGTGAATAAATAAGTGTGAGTGCCGTATTTCAATATTGACAACTCGTTCGAGGGTGGAAACGTGTCTTTCCGTAGATATGAGGAATTTAAATTGACTTTTTATTGCAATGTTTGTAGAACTAGTAGTATAATCAGTTACTTTACTATTTGTATTAAGTATTACCGACAGATTACAAATTCTCTCCTAATCATATCTGTTTTTGCAACAATTATGTAACCATTCAAAGAAGCTCTTTGATTAGCATAATCAGCCTATAATGTTCCCACTGCTGGGACACAGGTCTCCTCTCTGTGAAAGAGCGTGGGCCATAAGCCACCACGCTGGCCCAGTGCGGGTTGACGGATGTCACATGTCTTCGAATTTTTGGTTCTAGGACATGCCGGTATCCTCACGATGTTTTCCTTAACCGTTTTGAGAGCAGTGGTCATGAAATATAAGTTACAGAAAGTAAAGTGCCTGCTTGGAGTTCGAACCCACGACCTACTTACAACTCGTAGTCGCGGCCGTTACCACTGGGCCATCTCTGCGCTTTGATTACCGTGGGAAGTTCTGATAAGATTTTTTTTTTTTTTTTATATTTATTTAATCCATAATATTACACTTTTATTTAAACATAACACCTGCCAAACTGCAAAGCAATTTGTCGGCAGTAGGTCCTCGTGGATTTTGCACGACTTTCTGCTTGACTAATTACTAAAATTAAATCTAAGTTACAACTAAGACTGAAACCATGGTTTTGTAGGCCAAGATTTCATATCTGAATACAGAGTATGATAATTACCCACAAAACCATAGCTTCTACAACCACAGCCACTACATTCCGCGGCATCAGCCAACAAACGTCATGAGAGCATCCCATAGTACCTAATCTGCATTCGCGATTCATTCGCCAAAAATGCTAACAAATATGAGTTAATGAAATAACAACTTTACATCAACTTAACAACCACATAATAAAGCTCAGTTTACGCTACAACTTCAAACATTTTTAACTTTTTCAATAATGTTAGTCACTCTGAAATTAACTTAATTACCATTATTACAAAGTTGATATTTGTTCAACTTGAAGTCATATTAACTTGAAAAAAGTTTGGATAGACTTTAGATGGTAAGCAATCTTTGGATTAGAACCCACGACATCAGCCGACCGAGGCCGCCGCTCGACCGCAGTAACTATGGACACATCGACAGGTAATGTTTCCTTAGGACACTTTTTAGGTGGTTTTTACTGTTAACACGATCGATTATTCCTTCAGGTAATTCATTAATGAATGTAGGTGTAATCCATCGTCTCGTACTATTATATTATATTATTAAACCACCCGAGGATACTTACCTACTGTAAACGCTTAAAGTAATTATCACAATCAAAGTATTTATAATATGCTTTTTAGATGCTTTTTCCTCTCGAAGCATTTTTTATTTTGTGTTCTTATCAGATCTATTAATTTGAGTGCTAAAAATACATACTAAATGTTAGACTTGTTTATATGCATCATTGTATAACTAGTATAGCCTGTCAGATTCCACCTAGACCTGTTCTCTGCCACTGGAGAAAAAACCTTATGCTAAAATGGTAGAGTATGCTATCGAATAAATCAGTTTATATGTCTGATTTCAAAATTATTGAAGGCAAGGTGAAGGAAACCACAATCCAGAACAGATTTTGTATTGATATTTATTTGTTGAACTGTTTGTTTGTGTTACTTATATAAAATTGCCAAGTAATTTTCTATGATGTTATCAATACATCGTCCTTCCGTATTATTTTACTTCATTGTTACCCGAGTCCCATGTATTATTTAATGGCTATAAATTATGTAGACTCAAAGTTGTATATAACGTGTTTTCTCACATTAAAGTTTTTCTCTAAAATGTATCACGTTGTGATCCAATGTGATTTTTAATCATTGGGAATGATCTCTACATTTACCTGAACTAAGTAATATAAGGAAACAAATGTTAAATTCTTATCACTGATCTTACTTACTTAAATACTTCATTGTGTTAGACATTTACTTATTTCATCGGAATTTTCGATTTTCCCAGACTAGTGCCTAAAAATAATAATTTTATAGAAGTCATAATAGAGTTATAGTAAAAAAACCTGAAACCACATTTTAATTTTACAGTTTTCCCATGAATTTTCCGAACAATACAAACCAGTTTTATTTGCATATTTTGAGAAAATGATCGTCTTACTTTATTTAGTAACGCGCTTAAGTAGTTATGTATGTTTTTGCTCAAAAATTAATATCTGTCATTGTCTTCAATTTGTTATGTGGAATTTATTCAAAAAACCCATGCCATATATGTATAATTATATAAAATTGCCAAATTACTTCACAATCGCGAGATCTCTTTATGATGCAATTTTTTTATTTTATTGAATTACAATTAAATTGAAATCATGTGTGATGTAAGTTATAATTAACGTGGAAACGAAAATATACAAGGCAATAGCTCAATTTTACTGAAAATATTTTGTGTTTAGCAAAATGCCCTGACTTCTATCAGTCATAATTCGGGCGTGATGTTATGTTATTCAAGGTTTTTTAAATTTATCTCGTTTCTTATTATTGAATTAATTGATCCCAAATGTAATAAAACCACCACAAGTTTGTACAGAATGAAGGGGAAAATATCAAAGTTTCTTTTTATCGTTTTTGTTTTTTACTTATACAGGTAATAATGTTCATCAATAAAGATTTTATGATCAAGGAAGTTGTTTATGTTTGCCCTACATGTCCTTGAGCTCTCAAGGATAAAGGTGATCAGAAGTCACACGTGTCTGTTATTTTAACACCCTTTTCCTCCAATAGAGATAAATTAATTTGTGATACATGGCGCTGTTGCTTCGCGTTAAAATGGTAGTTAATTTTACGGACCATAGGAAGAAAGGGAAAAGATGAATGGATAGTGTGATAATATTATGAATGAAAATGTAGTGAATGATAACGTGTCGGCTAACCGAGCGAATGTAAAGGAAAAACATTCTGACGCAAACACAAATAACAGAACAAGGGCAGGCAGAAATCTGCCAGGGTCGCGGGTTGTGCGAAATAGTTACCGTGGCCCCTGGCACAGACAACTGAAGGAATACGGGTGGGTTTTAGTCAGTACAAGTACGGGTAAAAGTCTGACATGCCCTCCCGCTCCGCCCAGAGCGGGATAAGTTATTTGATGATTTAACACACAAAAAAAGACAGGCAGAAGTAGAGGTACTTTACTCTTCCCTACTAGGTATTATTTTGATCCAAGACAAAACGGTTTTACCTTGAATCACAATTTCGACGCACTTTACTCCGACATTCCGAAGCTTATCAGTTAATAAAAACTGAGTACATCAGGCTCTGCAGTCCAGCGTAACATCGATTAACTGTGAACGTACTGCGCAGGCGCACAATGGCGTAAGTATCGGTGCACACATTACTATTACTAAGTGTTAATTATTATGTAACGGAGTATGGTCATAAGGCTAGCTTGCCGGATGTTAATTACAATAAAATATTTATTTACTGGGTTTCATAGAATGAGTGAAATGGATTTTTATTTGTATCTCTGTTCAAAAGTGCCTTTAATGTGCCTATTTTAAATAAATTATTTGACTTATCTTAGTTTTTGCTAGACAAATCATCTTCTGTAAGCACTTATTGAAATACAATATTGAAGTAAAACATATTTGACTCGTGCTGACCATAATAGGTACGATTGGTTTATCATTAATTTGTGGTTCTTGTTTTTATACATGATTACTCGTAAGTCGCAGGTTCACAATATACCCTACTAGCCCCTTAGCTTAGGGCTTAGGACCCTACCTCACCCTTTTATGCCTTCACGTACTTTTATTGCAATTTAATCAACAAATATAACCGCCATGTTAATTTAATTTTCTTCAGAAATCTACAATATAAATGAATATCTTACCTAAGGTGGACGCAGACGCTATATAGCCGCGTTTCATTATCTTATCTAATTCAACCTCTCACCCGAGCCATTCGCCAGTTAATTGTTGCTGTGCACTCAAGTCATTATGACTAAAGTAATTACGGTAGTAAGTAGGAACGATTGTGTGAACACTGATACTCGGGCAGTTAGGCCCGATTCGCATCAATAAACTAATAATATAATACAAGCCTTTATCAATAGTTTTGTGGTAACTACGAATCGTGAAAAGAACAGTTTTTATATCGATAAAGTAATGAAGTTATGAAATTCAGTTCTATTACATTTTAGCTCAATTTTATTAAAAGAGAAGAGAAATACGAATTACGTTACTTCGTGAAATAAAAACATAAATGAGTCAATCGAATATTTATTATTAATCGAAAAAGTCCGGTTCGTTAATACAGGCTAAGCCAGTCAAGCAGATTTAATTCCTATCACCGATCCAGTGATCCTCAAACATTATTATTTGTAAGATCGTAAGCTTGTTTAAACTCGTACCGAGTCGTACAATTATCGCGGCAAGCTTACTCGTATTTAACACCAGATGGCGCGATTGCTGTGCACACTGCTGCCTGGACCAGTTTGCACAGATTGTATCTGTGCGCTTATAAATCGTTGAGAAGTAATGCCTTCTTGGGCGTGTTCACGATCAGGTCGTGTGTTTGTTTATGTTTCAACTGTCATTTGGTTGGCAACACTTTTGAAACACGTTCTTTTTTTCAAATAAGACTACCTACCAAAATGTTTGACAGCTGTGACATTTAGACAAATTCTTCTTGTTTTTATGGAGCTATTATAAAGTATATATGAGTTTATGTAAACACCCTCTACTATGACTATAATTCAGGAAGCCGGACATTAGAAATTCAGTTCCATTGACAGACTAATTTACTATTTAATCTTTTCACCATAAAATGAGCTGTTCTACTATAAAGCTCATACACATGTAAAGACTACTCAAATATTGATGTGCTGTGTAATCCTACCCTAATGTTCAGTCCAAAACAGTTACAACTTGTATATTCTCTAGATTTAAGCAAGTCGCGTGCAAAAGTTACAGAACATCGTAAACTAGTTCATAATCATACATTTGAACGATTATTACATAAACACGTGTGCGTACAGACAATGAACTATGTTAATTTAATTACAAATTATCCAGGTTACGAAACTGATCGTACTTGTGTATAATATTACGAAACTCAGAATTGCTGCATGCAAGAAAATATATAATTAACATCATCGATTGTTATTTCTTTAATTGCTGCACTAAAATTATTTAATTCGTTGGCAGTATACTTATCGAAAATGGTTAGCGTAACTACTTACGTGGGTTTTTCTTGTGCTATTGCTATGCTATTTGTTGTATTTAAGGTGAAAAGGTCCAGATAGGTACTTAATTAGTTTAAAAATGATGAAGAACTCATTTTCTATCTAAGTCTTGTAAAACAGAGGTCTTTTTACAAAAACATAAAATGGATAATGTATAGTTGTTTCTTTTGGAGAAAAGAAAAACATTTGAACAGGTGGCAACGCTTGTAAAATATTATTATTTCCCTAGAGCCTGTGTGAGTGTTGACGATAACATTGAATGGGCCAGAATTTCATGATAATTACTCTTGTCTTGCTTAGAAAGTATAGGTGTGTACTAATGGAACTAAAATTACGCAATTACTCAAACATTGGACGTTTGAACCAACCAAAAAGAAGAATCACCAGAACGACACACAATAATAACTAAATTTCCACGAAAAATTCTAAAAAATCTAAAATTTTCCACTACTTCTACTTATTCGTACTCCATAAAACAATAACATAATACTAAGAACAATATATCGATAAGGAAAAACAATATTCACATAATTTGAACGCAACTACCTACAAACTATTTTAATTCATAGCTGCCATGTATTTTCCTGCATCACTTTATCCACATTGTACAATCGTGCGAATAAGTTGTGTCACTAGTTGCGATATTTCTGCTTGCACTTATTGTTGCACCTGAGTGGCGCGGTGTACGAAATGGTCCATAGTTGCTAAAGCAGACTATTGACACATTAGAACCATGAACCATATTAACTGAATCTAGTTGAGGAAGTCTCGTTGTTAGAATATTTCTGGCGTTTATGTCACATCTGTATTTTTCGTGTTAGAGTGACTCAAATTAAATTATTTACAACTATTGGTCGATATAATTTTTATCATATAATTTTTAAGAGCAAAAATAACTATTTTAGGAACTTTACACATCTTCTATGTCATAATTTTTTTTTTGAAGTGAAAACTTCTTTAGCGGCGTTGAACACTTTTTGTACTGGGGAAAAAATGTTAAACTCGCGTCAGGACACGTGACCGTCAGGAGAGATTCCCCCCCCCCCCACCCCTCTTTCTACGGCGGCGCCAACCGAAGTGAACCAAGTGAGACACGATAATGGATGGGTGGATGGATAGATGGATGGACGGACGGACGGTGACGGTGACGGTGACGGTGACGGTGACGGTGTCGGTGACGGTGACGGTGACGGTGACGGTGTCGGTACGGTGACGGTGACGGTGATGGTGACGGTGACGGTGACGGTGTCGGTGACGGTGACGGTGACGGTGACGGTGTCGGTGACGGTGTCGGTGACGGTGTCGGTGACGGTGACGGTGTCGGTGACGGTGACGGTGACGGCGACGGTGACGGTGTCGGTGACGGTGTCAGCGACGGTGACGGTGACGGTGACGGTTACGGTGACGGTGTGACGGTGATGACGGTGACGGAGACGGTGACTGTGTCGGTGACGGTGTCGGTGACGGTGTCGGTGACGGTGACGGCGACGGTGACGGTGACGGTGTGACGGTGATGACGGTGACGGTGACGGTGACGGTGACGGTGACGGTGACGGGTGACGGTGACGGTGACGGTGACGGTGATGGTGATGGAGACGGTGACGGTAACGGTGTCGGTGACGGTGACGGTGACGGTGACGGTGTCGATGACGGTGACGGCGACGGTGACGGGTGACGGTGACGGTGACGGTGACGGTGACGGTGACGGTGACGGTGACGGTGACGGTGACGGTGACGGTGACGGTGTCGGTGACGGTGACGGTGACGGTGACGGTGACGGTGACTGTGACGGTGACGGTGACGGTGACGGTGACGGTGACGGTGACGGTGACGGTGATGGTGGACGTGGATGTGGATGGATGGATGGACAGCTGATGGCTCGACCGTCTGTGTAGCTACACTGCTGTGTATTCGTAAAATTCGTGAATATAAAGTGTTTCAAATATGGAAATTGAACAAAGTGCATCGATTTATAAAAAAAGTGACGCAGAAATAGTGGAAAAAAATTAGTTATATTAATTCAATTCATAATTGATTTATTTCAACGTTAATATTCATGTTTTCACTTCTGCCGGCACTCCCGGAGTGCAACCCGTCTTTTTTTTTTTTAATGAAGTACCTACATTCACTGATAGTCAACGCACAGACTAAACCAATGGGTCTAAAGGCATAAAACTTTATACATGGAAATAAGCACTAAGAAATGATTTTTGAATCATAGGACACATGGCTTGTAGCGAAACAAAAACTTAAGTATAATTATCGGAGTGCCGTATTCCCTTACCTACAAACTGGGCAGGCGCCAGACACAACAACCGTTTTAGTCAACTGTTTGGCTCGAGTCCATGCTCCAAGCGGCATTTCCGTGACTATGCATCTCATTAACTTGATTATAAATACTACCTTAATCAAACTCTACTGCAATTGTACCTAAATGTGTATACCTAACATTTTTAAAATTCAAACAACTAATCTGTTTAAGACTCTATTGCTGTCACTATAAACGAAATGGCAATTTTGGTGTCCTACTATACCGCCCTGTGCCCAACCTGTGCGTGAATCTTTGTACGATTTAGTAGTTCTAAATCAAAATGCACCTACTCGTACGATGAACAGAGAGGAATGTTGAATCAAACAACAATTTCTTCTCTATTCTAGAAATCGAACGTTAAAACAGCGAAGATTCCTTTCGTTTCATTGCAATATTATCGCAAGCATTCGTATTTGTCAACGATTGAATTAATTGCTCGGAGTCGGAATGTCGGAATATTTCACGCTTGCCGGCCGGTTCTAATACGACGAAATAAGTATCTATTGCATGTGAAAATTAAAGGCCAAGTGAGAACTGCCTCCGATTTGGAAGTCGGTTAAAAATAGTAGTTTGCATCACCGCTTAACTTTACATGAGCCTCCCACTGAAAACTAGGCTGCTGGTGTCAAACAGATTATTAATATTATAATTATTGGCTTAATCACGCTTGGTGCAAGTATGTATGTAGGTATCCAACTACTTGTGAATCGTATATTCAGTTTGTTTAGTTTGGTATTACGTTAGTAACTACGGTTTCTTCGCAGATATGAGAAGAAACCGCTCTCTAAGTACTTCTCACCTTTCGTTCAACTAGGCACTATTATTGAGAACCATTTTCAGGCACAATCAATACGCTATTAGTTTATATAATTTTGCATAGCACAGGTGAGTACTATATACTATAGAGCTACCATTTACCGGGTAATATGTCTTTCATTGACTTGAATGTGCCCTGGCGGCTGAGAGTCATGCTCACTCAAATGAATGTCTCGCTGATAGTGGCGCATGCTTTGGATAATTTAGGTCCCTTTAAAATGGGTGAGCAGAATGGTGCTAGTCTATACGTCATTTCAGTTGGGATTGGTCATCTTTTAGGTACCACGGCTTATTTTAATTCAAGTGCCTGTAAATAGTTTAAATAAAATAAATGCTTTGAGTTTGACTAGGGGTGGCCTGCTGGCACTTTCTTAATAGTTTAAAATATCGACCAAATATCATCAAATGAATAACAATTCCGACGCAAATAAAAACATAAATCATGCAGATTATGACAGAATTTGCATTACAAAGTATTAGGAATCTGTGTCAGATTTGCATGGAATGCATTATTGTGTGTGCGCGTTTTATTTATGTTGGACGTTGTTTTTCTGGTCGCTAAGGAACGTGTTTTATGATTATCAGCAAAACATGTTTTATCATTAGTGAATAATGTAGACAAAAACTTATTGGTAAAATCTAAAAACTTCAAAATATATTATACCTAATGCAATTAAGATCTTTACAAAATAACCTAATGAATAGATTCTATGATGTTTAAAAAGAATAATTTAAAAGATTATCGGTCCCTAACTTAACCCAAACCATAAAAAAAAGAATATAACCAAATTACAAAACAAAAAACCACTTGATTTCAATAGGTACCTACCTACTTGGTGCGTGACATTTTTTTACGTGTTTGTTTATCGAATTAAACGACCACAAGCAAGTTCAGGGACAAACATAGCTAAGCACACACCACCGTGACATGCATGTGGTGTCGAGAAGTTTGTCGAATCCCTCCTACAGAAACTCCACGGCAACTGTGACACATGTCACGTAAAGGGTGCATTACGGGTCGAGTTTTTATGAGTCCATTGTTGCAAGTTTTGCAGAACCAAAGGCAGCTTGAAGGGAGAATTTTAGAAAACAATGGAAAATGTTTAATAACCGAAGGACATTAAATTTTTACCGAGTCCTTAAATGACCCATGCTTACAGAGGTAGAGTTGCATTCGACACCTACAAATGCAAAAGTATATTCAGGCACAGATTTTCATAGGTTTCAATGGGAGCAATATAAATCGTTGATAAATTCCGAGAACTTTATGGATTTGGTTGATTTCAGGCCATCTAATGAAACCTACTGGTCTGTAAACTGGTCTGTAACTGTTTAACAAGACAAATGCTTCTATCTTCATCAGTAAAGAATAAATAAGCAGTAACATCGGCACACAAGTACCTACATCTACATGTAGGTACTTGTGTGCCGATGTTACTGCTTATTTATTCTTTTGCTCAGATTTTCCTTATGACTTCTCCTCCATCAAGTCAGATACCTACCTAACATTAAAAATGCAGATTAGTACATGCTTAGTTTCGCACCCGCAACCTTGTGTGTTTCTACATCAAGTATTTTATGATCATCGCTATGGCAACACACCTCTACCATAGAATAGATAACACTACTGACGCCACTACTAGCAACTTGCTAGCAAACGAACTATTCAGAGAGGCACCTCCACAAGTCTCAGAGAGGCACCTCCACAAATGCTCCATGATCAGTATTCTAGTCACGTGCTGTTTCAAAGCTGCATTACATTATGGTTACCTCAGTCAGTCCAGTATGTAGCGACCTTCACGCTGTACTTTCTAGGGGCAGCCAGCCGTGACAATATGTACGAGAGGCCGTTTAACATGTGTAAGAAAATACGATGAAAATGTGCTATACTATGTGGAGCAGACATCTTGAATACAAGTGTCTTTCAACATCATTTGGGTTGCAGCTGCTGCAGATATTTATCTTTTTTCAGTGACTATTTATTGAATGAGCACCCACAAATATTCAGCCTGTCTGCCTAGACGAGATACCGACCCCAGCTTAGTGGGAAAACTGCTGGCCAGCTAAACTACACAGCTAGTTTCAGTTTGACAGATATTTACACCAAAGGTACAGGTGGAAGCTATCGCTCATACTAAAACAGCTGAAAGTAGTCTCTTAGTCACACTCCAGGGGATTCACGGGAACAGAAACATTAAAAAGGGTTTCTTATTCAAATTCACTGAACTGTAAAAGGAAGTTGTTCCTAAAGCGGAACGACCCATGCACTATGCACCCATGTGTAATACAACAGAGAGTAATTTAAATTAATTCCGTTTTACAGCTTAACTGTGAAACGACGACGAACATACATGTTTATAGGAGACCAATAATTTTGAAAACGCACAATCGATAAACGCTGACACGATACTGCAATAATAACCGTAATCGCTTATTATAGGAAGTATGCATTACACCATTTTATGAGGTGCTGCGACTACGTATGTACTTGTCCATGGAAGGCATTTTAATGGGCTGCCAAGTAATGGGCTGCTACTCGTACTTTACTAGCCAATACTTAACACTGTACTTGGTGATAATCTTTGTAGTTTATCGCTATCGCATAAACATTTTGTAATTTCACGCACGAGAGCCAAAATGTGTAACCAATGTGCGAATAGATGCACACATACATACATACATGTGTAAGTTATTTACATTCTCATAAACAAAAGAAAAAAAATTAATACATAATTGCAGATGAAAGCTGCAGCAATTGAAACAAAGTGAAATTCTTCCGGCCAGTTATGTTGGAAAGAAATAAAATTAAAGATCTAAGCGAGTGTCGGTTGCACCTGCTGCGAAGTGGGTTACCGACGGGTTACGATAACCGCTCGGTTATCAACGGTAATCGACTCGCTTGCATGCAAACATCGGGGCCAGGTATCTCTTAGTTAGTTGTTGTATTACGGGCTTAGGAATTTAAAGAACTTAGGAGTTATTTAATTCTGAATGAATAGTTCTGTTCCCAATGGCTATAATTCTGGCTCGAAATCTACCTTGCACAGTATCTTATAAATAAATCTGTTTGAAACTTATATCTATAACAATAAAATTAATCCTATCGCAACTTCTGTTAGATGGTCGATGTAATAATACTGATTATAAATACCTACACTAAATCAAGTTCGACTCTGTCGGACTCATCTAATTCAATCACTTCATCATTCAATTCATTTGTTATGTATGAATGATCATCTCAATACCTGTGGTACATATAAGTACTACTAACACACATTGGAGTAACAATTATGAAGTAATTGAACCGCGTTTAGCATATTAATTATGGTATGAATGCTAATCAGATTGCCCTACGTACCTAGTGACATGTAGCTCTAGCTAACCCGCCATTTGTTTATACTGAATGATGTACTTATGAGCATAATACAATGAAAATGTTCAGTTAAATGCGAAGAACTGAAGACAGATATTGCTTTCGAAAATTGATCCGTAATTGGAAGACAGTAAAAAAATACCAACCTTACGAACATTGTGAAGGTAAACTGGCCAAAAAAGTGGCGGGTTAAGTTAACCAACGGGTTTTGTTAGTGTAAAAACATTTTTTTTAATAATTCACGCGATTTAATTTGTCAAAAACTGATAAACAGGCGCTTTACTTTGTGTAAATTATTTCATCACCACTGCTCTCAAAACGGTGAAGGAAAACATCGTGAGGAAACCGGCATGTCCTAGAACCAAAAATTCGAAGACATGTGACATCCACCAACCCGCACTGGGCCCGCGTGGTGGATTACGGCCCACTCCCTCTCACAGAGAGGAGGCCTGTGTCCCAGCAGTGGGAACGTTATAGGCTGATTATGTGTATGTGTGTGATAAACAGCGAGACGTTAAATTATTTTGCGTCAATTAAGAAGTGATTGACGTAAACAACAAGCTTTATTTAGATTTCTATGGTTCGACTTATATTTTATCTTCATCAAGGGTCAACTATTAACTTTAAATATACCACCATCGTCATGAAGAATAATAACATCAATATTATAATAACTTAACTTAGCTTGATGACAAAAAATACGTATTAAAGTTGAATTTTTAAGTCCTATGAATGCCATTTTTTTTTCCAGTTACAGTATCAATTATTGTTCTTATAAGTGACCATTAATACTTTGCATATTTCAACGCATAATTCAAGGTTGAATTATAAAAAGTCCAAGATACAAAACGCGAACATTTTGGCCAAGGGTACGGACAACGCCATGGCACTCCGAAAGTACGACAAAAAATCTTAATAGCGGTCATAAAGAGTTGTTACGTGATGTCAGTCACGGTTTGATTACTAAAATGATAGTTAATTCGTGTCGTTTTGTTTCTTTTCACATAAAACCTGCTCGAATGTGCCCGAGCCACAGAGTACTTTTATATATAGGGCCCGAGCTTTAGAATTACTCGTGTTCCGCTGAATAACGAGTTTTTAAATTAGATTTGATGGACGGATCGGTTTCGGGTACAAAGGGTTGAGATTTAATGAGGTATCATGCATGAACTACTACATGCAATCATAGTAAAATGGGCGAATACTGAAAACTAATCATAATAAATCTAAGGCAAAATATCTGTCACCATCAATAACATAATAGCTTATGTAACCAGGGGTTAAAGTTTTTTTTGTCACTGTAATTAAATTAATCAACACCAATATAAAAACTATTAATTGATACTGTAGTTATAATGACTACCTCAAATTATTTGAGACAAAAACGTCAATAACAGCGTTTTATAGCGTATTTTCCTGTCAAACGTATGATTTTTTGCAACACGGTAAAAAATAACTATTATATTATTTTAGAAAAAATGGGTACGAAGCAAAGCATATGAAAAGCCATGAAATTATCATAACGTAAAGTATTATACGGTGCTTTGGTACGCTTTTCCTTTACCTACTAAAACAAATAAACTCACTTTTTAAGACGAAAGTTTGTTCAGCAACTTAAGAAAAGTTTGATGTACTAATCAGGAAATTAAGACAATTGATAACATTAGAATAATTTTAACAAGAAATTAAGTTAATAAATGATATTAAAATTACTCATAAAACTCAGAAGATTGATGACACCAACGTTAGGATTCCTTTTTTAGAACATCAAAGCAAAGGAACGTTGAACGTTTGATTACAATTTACTAGTACATTCATAATGAAGAATAGCGTTAACAAACGCTACAAAACCAGTAGACTAGGGACAAACTCGAGGGTAATGATACAAACGAAATTAGACTTTAATCCCTAATTGATAAAGCTTATATGGATGGTAGATATAACGTCGGTTGGCTTAGTAGACGCCGCCGAGCGTGTCTGTGGGAGCGACCGACCAAACAATGATGCTTGGAATGCGATACGAAAAAAGAGTGCGAGCGAGAGGCTGGGTGAAAACGAGACAGAAAGCAATTGTGCGCTTCCGCTGTAGCTAGCATGGGGTCCAGTGACAGTCTCAGGTGGAAGTGGAACCCATAGTGTGTCAGGTGTACCGAGGGGAGATATCAACAATCTACAAGAACTTGTGGGTACACAAAATACGTTGATAAGGAATTAGATGTAACTTGTGTAGAGTGCAAACGTTTCTTGAATACGTAATAAGTACCTACATCAAAACGTTCCCATGTCAATAAATTTTAAACCAAGCTGCATACATAACAGTTCAGAGTAATTACAGATAATGATCGTGGTTATAAAGCTAAAATATATCCAGAAAGTGGAAACGTAGCGGATGTAGATGAAACTTGTAGCCTTAAGCGTATGTGTATACACATGGGATTGTTGTACAATGTAAAAAAGCATAAGTTCCCACTAATCATTAATCGCCGAAGAGCATTGAGGCATTGGCATAATTTCCTTCGTCGCTCATAAAATTATTGTTATCTTTTTAATTCTCATCGGACATCTAATTTAACTGATTATACTACAATAATAAAAACAAGAAATATTATCTAAGAACAATAGAACCATTAGTATTAATGCGACTATAATGATTATAAATAAATATCACATTACAGCAATAATAAAGATAAAATTAGTCGGATTGCGACCGGTGGCCAGTGTGGACACACATTTGTAAAAACAATATCTTCTTTTAGATTTAGCCTTGACGGTCATTGCTAAACTTTTGGAAGCAAACACTGAACTATAAATTATACAAGTTTCTTAAAGGCATGTTGAAATAACAGCAATATTTCACATTCCCCATATTTCTAGAGAGGTAACTAGAAATATACATAGAAACGGTTGTATTTTATTTAAAATATTGTTTGGCGTTTTCTTAGACGCGCATCCTGTAAGTAGGTGTATCGAATAATCATTTATATGCTAGAAGCAATTAACGGGCCCAGTAGTAGGTTAAAGTCATTGATAAGATAAAAAAAGACAAAACATATAAAAACAGTTCTCATGGACGAGCAGAAATAAATTTACGAATTGAGATAACACTAATTAGATAGCAAATGAAAATAAATCTCGGGTCAAATGATTCTTGCTCATAAACAACTCATATTATTTTCTTAAGCGACAAGAAACAATAAGATTGTACATAATGGATGATAATTTGTTTACCCACATTGTTTTTACTGCATCTCTATACATGACCTTGAATTTAACATTGAAGAAGTTCAATGTTTTATAAAAAGTCAGATAACATTGAATATCCAATAAATATTGGTGATAGAGTTTTAAACAAAAGTAAAATATTATGTTCTTGTGTATAGAGAGTTGATTGCGGCTGTGTCCGACAATAACCTGCCTAGTGCAAAGATTGTAATGGCAGTGAAAGGCTGGTCCATGCTCATGGTGGCTTTCGAGCATTTCCCTCGGTCCACGCTTATAACCTACGCTAAAATTAGAAAACAGAAATTATAGTTAATACATTCTGTAATGCCTTTTATTATCGAGTCAGCATCCGAATTACTATCAATTCCAAAGCAGATTACATTTTGCTACCTATTCTAGCTAGAGGAAGAATTCTAAAGGAAATAATATAAGTAATAGTCGCTATAATATGTAATTTAAACAAAAAACCAGTTTAGTTAGCAACATAGTACGAAAAACATTATAATTATATTTACTTTAACATCAATAATTGGATGGGCTTGAATTCACGCTTGTGTCAAAGGTAAAATTAACAAAACCATCCACACGTCAACCTCGCGTGAAAAAAGGGCAATTAACACCATAAATCACAAGAAACTCGTCAAGTGTGTGTGACTAATGACCATAATAGGTTTAGCCATGATCTTAACATGTAGAATGTTAAGATCATGGCTAAGCAGTTAAGCTTATCTCATAACGTCACGTATGATAAGAATGTTAATGATCCAGTGCTTGTATCAAGTAAAAGTACATTAGGATGCACTGTGCGGATGCTGCGGACTTTCACTCGTGAATAAAGTCCGCGTCCAGGTTGACACGAATTCTGATCACAATCTTTTATATCCACTTCATTGACTACTACAACTTTCTTTGAATCTTGCCGATTTTAATGTTTACTTTTTTCACTTGTGTTGTCAACCTATTTTCCAATATTGGTTTAGTCTTAATTTAGGACCACAGAATTAAAAATATAGAAAGAAAACAAACTATCTACATATATTCGAAGCTGATATGAATTAAACAGAATAATGAATTACTAAAAAATTCTCTAGCTGACCATATCTCAGACAGTAATGCCATTATGAAGAGCAGTTTAACAAAAAATAAGGATAGCAGTTGTGGGATTGTTGTGAATAGAGAATATTACCGAATCGCGGTAAAGACGAATACAAGATTTTGTAATAATTCATCATAATAATTTATCACTTAAAAACAAATCCTAATTTGGTCGCATTTAATCTGTCGAGCTCCGCTAATGAGACACAATTGATTTTCTATTGTTTCGTCGCCAATAGGCGACGCGCGGTGCTTGACCGTCTTCAAATGCAAATATCACACTTGTCCAAATAGTACGCGATCTTCACCTACTTTTTTCAAGTATACAATTTATCTTCTATAAACAGTTTTTAAATAACAGCAACCTGCTGCATCATCATGTGATAAGGCTTGTTCAAATGTTCAGTTTCTCTCAGAACGTTTCGGATATCTTGCCAATTATCGGACACAGCGACGCATGACAGATGCGTCTAAAACGAAAGTCTCTTACTGATTAACATTGACATTCCTTTCGCTTTGTTCGATGTATTTATTTAAATTGAAACATTCACGTCTCGCGTTTGCATACTGCTCCTGCATTTTAAATTTACATTGTCATTCAGCGAAGAAGATAAATGATGCTAATTTTTTTCAAATATTTTCATATCTCTTGTAAGATTTTGTTGTTGTCTAGAGATATTGTTATTAAAGTTTTATAGTCAGAATACAGATTGGTTTTCAAAGAAATTGAGTGATATGTAACTTTGTTTGCGCTTCATATATTGCAGATATTCGATTCAAAGTATAGTTTTATCAACAAAGCAGTTAGTCGTTCGTTGGCACGAGTTCTAAAGCTTCTAAGATTGACGCAAATTCATAATAGAATAGATACATGTCTAGAATTTCAAGAACAATCATTCAGTTGTTTATTAGTAATGCAACAATATTAATCACTAGTGTAACACTATACAGCATTTCAGCGGTCGAAATCTTTTGTATTTTTAAGCAGCAATTACATAAATAGAATCAATACATTAATAATCGTGTTGCTTCGTGCTTGTAATGGATTTTAAAATTTCGGATATCGCTTTAAATGGTGCATTATGAATGTTTAATATTCGTTATTTGGAGTTAATTTACTAATTTGGAGATCCGACCGTTTTGCTCGGCCGATTCGCCTTGGACCACTTACGCAACCTCAGTTACCGACGATTCTATTGACATGACTATAAAAAACTATACACTATTACGTGCTAAATAGATACGTTCTCTAACGCTACCTTTATAGTATTATTTGCTTCTTACGTTTACTTAGGCGTTAATGTAATATTAATAACCATTACTTCTGAGATTAACGTGAGCGTTTGCTTAATCACTTCCTATTTAAAACGAATATTTTTACAACAACCGTAGTTATGTTACTAAATACAGGTACATTATTGTAATTTGTACGTGCAACGTTGAAAGTAACCCAATACAAAATCCATTTGCTTATTGGAATGTAGCAAAGGCCCGGTGTTTCGCGAGGAACTAGCTTAGGACCGCCGCTTTTTCTCTTTTGCGAAATAAGTGAGCTATCAATACGCTGACCCAAATACAACATCTGATAACTGTAAGATTGAGCAACAAACGCTTTTATTAGGAGATACCGTAAGTGATAATATTATTATCTAACAGGCCGTTGTGCCGGCTGGCGAGAGACAGAGCGTGACGAGATTCGTCTATTAACCGAACGCAGGGTAACCGTCTCGGTTGTAAAATTGCCAAAATTCACTTTTTATGCAGACTACTACATTTCATGTGTATATTCACGTTGTTTATATTACGCCCATCTTTCTACATATTTATACTTACATAAATTTACGCCTTTTTTCATCTTTCTATAATATAATAAGTAATGAATAATGATAAAGACTAAGCGAAACTCACCTCTAGCCCAGCCGGTGAGTACATTTCCGAGATACGCCACTTTGTACACCGGATCGGGATCACTAATGCGCACGCTGTTTGTGCGACGGAGCAACTTCCCAATTCCTCTGGAGAGCCGCCCGATCGCTCGAGCGGTGAAGTCCTTACCGGAAGCACCATCCGCCAAACATACTTCAGCCGGCAAGATCGACTTATTTTGTCCGTTCTCCTGAATCTTGTGACCGATCAGCCTCGGCATCGTCAGCGGTATCGACTTCTTCCTTTCCGGAGTCAAGGTTTTCGCCTGGTTCACACTGTAAACGTTGCAGTTCTTCTTAAAGCTCTGGCCATTTACTTCTTTGGTTTGATCAGCTTCATCAGTCTTATCGGATTTGTCAAACTCTGTCGTTTTTATTCTACCGTTCAGGTTTTCGTTCAGGTTGTTGTTGTTTAGATTGTCGGTGATACCGTCACTGAACCGGCGTTCGGAACTGGAGCGCCTCTTCATGAGAGACGGGTTCCTCAGCAATATGCTCGTTTCACTCGAGCTTCTGTTCTTAAGAATGTGTATCTTCTTGACTCGCGAGACGGTGCAATCGACCTCGTCGGTGCTGACCATCCTTTCCGTTTTTCCTTCCTCGTCCATGAAGCGCACTCTAAGTCCATTCGATTTGCAATCACTAAGTGTTTTTTCCGACTCTTGGAGACGTTCTGATTGATTTTTTGCGCCTGCGTCTAAACATTGGCGCTCGTTTTCACTCAGCGTTCCGCGAGCCATTTTTCTCTTGAATGCTTCTCACTTTTTGTCGGCACTATTACATTATGGCTAGTGAGTTCTACGCTGAGGTGAGTTCACCAGTTTCCAGTTAACGTTTCTTACTGTATATCACTATTTTCTGCAAAGGAAAAGCTGTACACTCCGAAAACCGAACCAGTCACTACCCGATAACTACTAAAACACACACAGAGTAGTACACACCTCGTCCATTAAAGAACGACACCGGTTTGGAATGTAGCCTTCTCCACTTACTCAATGCACTTGTCCGTCTATAGGAGAAAATGTTAACAAAAAAAGACGTGTCAATGAAAATACCAGTCGATTGACTTAATGAAGAGATATTTGCAATCAGTGAGAGATTACGTTTATTATACTAATCAGTTACTTTGGGATACTGTATCGGAGTAAATATCGCGGGAGCGCGGCGTGCGCGTGCGGTGACTCGCGGCGATGGAGTGGCGCGGCGGCGCGCGGCGAGGGCGGCGCGCGGGCGCAGCGGTCACTTGATCCCGGCTTTGATTTTAATGATCCGACTACTTGTATCGTCGCGTTAACGCATCGCTGTCTGCACCGTCCACCTGGAACAAATAACAAATGTAACTTTAATGGAGTCAAAGAGGGTACTCAATTAAACGGCTTTGGCATTTGAAATCGATTTATCGTATACACGGAAAAGCAGGATTCCTTCCATGTTCAGTCACTTCCGTGCTAAATACGGCTTTCTGGCTAAGTATCTGTTAAGATAGAGTAAAAAGGCGAGTGTGACGCTTCAATCGAATTCTTGTGATAGTTGTTACAAAGGAGGTATTACAAAACATGATATACCGCTGGGTCAGATCAGGAAGGCCACCTACACTTGATAAAAAGTCAAGATAAAGATTCAAATCATTACTGAACATTGAATGGCATGATATTGATGAAAACAATGCCTTAACATCAAAGTCTCAACATACGTAACAGGCATCAAAGAGACGTGCGTAACAAGTTGTGGAACAGGTGCTCATTGACAATATAGTAGGTATATACCGCTTTGTAGAATGAAACTGCTGATGAATATGAACACAGAGTTTGAAGTAAGTAGAAGAAAGTAGGTAAGCAGCTTGAGGCCGAAGAGCTGAAGAGTGTCATTGTATGGGCATATGATGCGCAGGAGAGAGGAGCATGTAGAGGAGAAAGAGAAGAAGGAGGTCAAGTCTGAAAAAACGGCTATTTGAGACGTATGAAAGAAAAAAGCTCGAAATAAAATAGGATACGGGCAGGATGATCATGATAACGTTTAAGTTATCAATGATACTTTAGATATTATAAATTAATCCAATCTGAAAAGTTCTAGAACGAACATAAAAAGACCTTTTTCTTTATTACATCACTCACTTGAAGTGTTAAGATCTTACATAATTGTTCACCTTCAATCAACTGGTTTGCTACTTTGCCTCTGCTTGTGACAACTTTTTGTACGTTTTCTTAGCTTGCAATAAAAACACAACAATAACTAATTGAATCTCTTTAAAGGAATACTTTTTGTTACCGGCTTTTTAAATAAGTTTCCTTTCTGTTAGTAACTAAATGTTCTGGCTAGTTCCTGGCTAAGCAAATGAAGTTAAACTTTTCCAAACGAGTGTAAAAAGTGTTTTCCGTCTGCACAAGTTCTAGAATTCTACATCGAAAGCAACAAATGGAACGACAAATATCACCGTGTGATCACACCTGTCTTGCCTGCAGGCCTGAAGAGCAAGCGTGTGTCATCACCATTTGCCAGTTACTTTACAAAGTGCCATGAACGTTATAATAGTGATAATTATGATCGTGTTACAGTGGTTGTACTAATAGGGAGCTATCCTAATGTCACAATCACAATCGAATACAAAAAGATTCTCGAGGCTGTTGTGGAAATCCTGCACCCTAATTGCGTAACAAACGGTCAATCACAATCTGAATGATTTTGAAGGATATTGTTAGCAATATCCTTCAATCTTCATCTTCAAAAGTAATGGATTAATTCGTCAAATGTCTGAAAAATTTGACCGCGCAACAAGGTAAATAACGCGATGAACGTTGTTGAACTGTCAAAATGAAAGCCAATGCTACTGTTAGTCATCTGCCTGCCTTTTCCCAACTACGTTGGGGTTGGCTTCCAGTCTAACCGGATGCAGCTGAATACTAGTATTTTACATGGTGCAATTGCCTATCTGACCTCCAAAACCCAGTTACTGGGTAATACGATACCCCCTGGTAAGACTGGTTGTCAGATAAAGTCAGATTTCCTGCTTTCTGACGACCCGTAACGACTGTCAAAGATCCACGATTGACAGCCGGGACCAACGGCTTAACGTGCATTCCGAGGCACGGAGGGATCTTGGTATTTAAAGATGGTCACCCATCCACGGACCAACCGCGGCAAGCGTAGCTTAACCTGATCGATCGATTTCTGCGGCTGATATTACTTAGCTACAAGCCATTGCTACTGTTAGTGTGTTACGCAATTAACCCGTTGATAAATAAAAAATAACTTGAGAGACTGTCTACCGCACTATACTTTTATACCATCATAGTTAGTGCCCATACGATATTGTAAGCAGGCTAAAAAGAAATATGACAAATTCTTTGATGCTGACATACATAGGCAAATTAAAATATGATATCACGGGTATGTTTTAGTGTATCTTCTTTAACCAACAATGAATGACACAGAAAACCACTGTTCAGAATAAATATTGTGATTTATGATGATTTAATCTCTGACTCCACAAAAGACCTTTTCATTGAATTTTGTACTCTTGCGAGTACGTAAAACAAAGACTGGAAATCCTATGGACTTGTACTTACTATTGTCTCACAAGACACTAGTTCAATAGTGTTACCTTCACGAAAATGATTTTATTTGTTTAAGTATATTGAACCTTATCCACTGCATTACTATTGTGATCAGCTATGAGATTTTTGTCTGAAGACTAGGAATCGCAAAATTGTCATTGTTATAATATATCTATGTAGTTAGGTATTTTAGGGGCTTGTGGCTAAGTAATAACAGCCGCACGGGTCGATCGATCAGGTTAAGCTACGCTTGCCGCGGTTGGTCCGTGGATGGGTGACCATCTTTAAATACCAAGATCCCTACGTGCCTCGGAAAGAACGTTAAGAGATATCGTATTACCCAGTAACTTTGATTGCTATCGACACGCTAAAAGAATAAGACCCAGTAACTGGGTTGTGGAGGTCAGATAGGCAGTCGCTTCATGTAAAATATTGGTATTAGCTCATTGATATATAAAAAACCCTTTATATATCAATGTATTAGCTGCATCCGGTGAGTTGGGAAAAGGCTAGGCAGATGATGAGGTACTTGAGTATTTTAATTTGATTTTTACGACGGTTAATCTTTGTGACTGGCAATTTTATTTCGACATTTAATGTCAAGACAAAACCTTAGTAAATGATTTAAATTATTGCGAACGGTAGTTTTTTTCTTATCAAGGAAAGTATAATTTACATTATTTAAATCTTTATATTAAAGTTTTTCATTTGCATAGCAACCACGAAATATTACTGAGTTCACACAAACAAAAAAAAGTTAATCATGAACTATTCAGAAGAGATCTAAAAGTTTTTGTCGTGTGCATTTTTCCCGCCAAACAAAAAATAGTAAAATGGACGCCAGTATGTACTTACAGACTATTAGACTTGCTGCAAAAAGTGCGTATGTGGCAATTTTAAAACAATTTACTTCGTTTGTAATGTTTTTCTTTGAATTGTTTAAAAGTTAAACGATGTGTAGTGTGGGAGATTTGGATTCAACCACTTGGTCACTTTGAAGAACGAACTAATTGATCTTTCTTAGATGTCGTAAACGCTTATGACAATTATTGATCATCAGTTAAGGTGTTCACGTCTTCAAATCTAAATACATAAATGCGGTTTAATATTATCGTACAAAGACTTGCCACAAGAATGTTTCACTATGTAACGGGTAATTGAACCCAAAGGTTGATTGAAAAACATGCCTATAATGGCAAACTTAAAGTCATCATCTGTCATTATGTGCTACATAAAATAAATATGTATCTAGACCAGTAGCGAAGGTACCATACAACTTGATTCCCACCGGCTTCCCTTCGAAAATTCAGAACATAACCATACTATAGTCAATTCATAATTGAATTTTTTTTGGCATATTTTTTTGTTCCGGCTTACCTCTGTCATAAATTCGCCCTTCGCCACTGATCTAGACCTATTGTCAGACTTCAGGACGAAACTCTAGTTTTCCCAAATAAAATAAAAGGTAAAACATATATATATATAAGGTCGGCCCCTAGGTTATAAGAATGACGGAAATCTGATTTCCCCGGCGAGGGTGAGTCAATAGCTATTACTAGTTAAGCCATAAATTAATATGTACAGTGTATTAGGCAAGTTCCTAATGAAATGGCCGCCTTTCTCATGGGAATATAATAAAAATCCTTTCTATAGAAAATTACAATACTTAATCCTTTCTGGGTCCTAAAGTAAATACTGAAATTAACATATTTGAACTGTGGTTAAGCTCTCAAATGCTTTTAACAGCGACTTCTGACTCTGATTAATACATTAGTACCTACCTACAAGATGATGCATATTTGTGGCGCCAATTATTGTTATATCCAGTCGCTATGAGTGTCAAGTGATTCCCCAAACGACCAAGTATCAGGCGGAAAACTTAGAAAGGAAACGGAAAACGGAAGTCTTAGAAAGGTCAGTAAATATACGACGAGTAACACGAGCTAAAAATATGAGTCTCTCTAAGTTTAAAGTAAGTTAAAATTACTTAAGTAAGTAAGAGTCGACCAACGAGTGGACCTGAGTGGCCACTCGGCCCCCATGGCTCTTGAGTTTCATCCCCAAACGGCTCGAACATATAAGTTCCAATGAAATTAGAATATTTGCGCCATTTGAGGTTTTCCGCACCAGCAGAAGCTCGTATATTCACGGTGCGATTTTTACAGAATAGATCGCCTGCAGTGTGCAAATCTGTACAAATGTAGTTATTATTAGTTCCTTCACTGGATGGAGGAAACTTTTGACGTGCAAAACATACTTAGGATTTTATATAGAACGCACTACCTAAAGATGTCTATGATGTTAGTACAAGTAGAATGTTTGCGAAACGTATTTGTGCCTGGAGCCTTGACCCCCACTCATTACTACTTCAGTGAGATCATTTGACAAACACTACAAGTTGGATAATCACTCTTTTTATTGCATAGTACTTAGTGAGTTTGTAAACGATGTTTACACGTGTTCTAGACGTAAGTCTGACTTTACAAAACAGTAACGCCTCACCAGATGACAAACAAACTGTGGTGTATTTAATTGTCCTCCATAATGGACAACAGAATTTATTGACAAACACAGAGGAACTCCATGAGAGTGTCATACATTGCAATAACTTGTGATACATAGGTACCCGGGTTTTCAAAAAAAGTCAAGTGAAATGAGCCATCATTTAAATTGATATAAAATAATATAGATTGTGCTTGTAAATCCCAAATTATTTTGTTAGACATTTTTGTCTGTTAGTCAGTTTGGTGCTAATATTAGAGCCTGGTATTATCCTTAGATAATTTTGTTCTTGTACATAGAAAAACAGTGTTTCTTAGTGTCATAGTTAATTAGTCATAGTCTGTTATAGTAGGTCCTGTACTAAAACAGACATGATATCATAACTTCCACCAGATACATGAAGATTTTTTACGATTTCAGAAAAAATGTAAAAACCCACATAACTTTTGCAGTGGTCAGGTTTTCAAAAGACATCGTTATGTCGAGTGTCCTGTTGTATATATTGTGCGACTCATAACGAATAAAAATAAGTTAGGCATGAATGTCCCAGTGAACAAATTTACCTCTTCATTCTGTGCCCTCTTGCACAATAGTTGGCATTGGCATCGAATTAGAAGTCGCTATGGCTGCGTTACACGGGCCGGAATATAAAGAGTGGGCGGTACCTGGAAAACCTGAGATACTTACCTACCTAGATACGACCCAGGCTTGATTGACCATAAACTAAAAAAAAAAAAACAATTTGTGTATTAGATTTTCACTTCAAAGCCAAGACTCGATAAAATCAGCACCAGCCGACTAATTCTAAATTCCAAACGAACAAAAAGTACATAAATAATAAGTACTTAAGCCTTTTTTCATTCGATTATTTGTTGCGTTCATTATTAAGTACGACGTGTTTTATAACAAGATCCACCTGATCCCGCTCACTTAAAAGCATATTTCCCTTTTACAAAAGATTAATAATATACATAAATTACATTACTTTATGTTTTGTGATTACCGGATACAACATTATGAAGCCTTTCGACTTGTGAAAAAAAAAATATGACAGGGAACAGAAATGGATAATAATTTAGTCAGAACGGGCCAGACCCTTTTTCCACACACCCAATTACCCTAAAAAAGAAGAGTCTTGAATTGAAAACCTGTTTTATTTAAATTGTTTTCAGTATTCACATTGTACCTAATAAAATAACACTGGGTGATTTCCTACCTACCATTCACTAAATCTCCGGCATCTGGATACTATTAAAGCCAATCTTCTCTGACTACATTGACGAAAACTAAGGTTGAAACTTACCTCAAGCCTGTTTACCTCGAGGTGTAGGATAATACATTTCACCAGTGCCATACAATGGCGTAGCCTATTGCCATCAACTGGGCACAAGTCCAGCCCCCGGGCTTTTTTTTTATGGGTGGGAAATCATCAAATGACCCCTCCCGCTCTGGGTGGAGCGGAAGGGAGTGTCAGACTCTTACTGACTAAAACCCATCCGTGTTCCTTCCTTAGCCCTGTATGTTCCGGGGCAGCGGTAACCCTTTCGGACAATCCCGCACCAGCCCCCGGGCTGCTACTGAGAAATTCCTGATGAAAACTATCCATACTATCCATACAAATATTATAAATTCGAAAGTAACACTGTCTGTATGTTACCTTTTCACGCCTAAACCACTGTACCGATTTAGATGAAATTTGGCATAGAGATAGTTTGAGTCCCGGGGAAGGACATAGGATAGTTTTTATCCCGATATTTCTACGGGATCGACACTTATGCGGGTGAAACCGCGGGGCGCAGCTAGTCACTCAATAAAACCAATAACTTAATGAAATACCTTATAACAAACCCAAAGCTTGTGATAACAAAACGTACATAAGTCAGTTAGGATGACTGTAACAGATATCTGTAAAGTTTTAATTATATGTATTTTGCTAAGTTGTTAACCAATTATTCAGTGAACATAAATATTTTTATAAAGTCAGCGCGTGTAAGAGAAACCAAAGACTCAAAATATTGCTTAATTTGTTGAGCGAAGTAATAAAAGTTAATCGAGGAGAATGAGTGAGTAGTTACGTAGGTATTTAGGAGATATTTTTGCTTGGCAACTCTTCTGTAACTGTTGCGAATGTTCTATAACTTTTTAATTATCAGTTTTAGGAGATTCAACTGTTACCTATAATACATAATTATATATTCTAAGAGCAGTGGTGGCCCAGTGGTAATAGCCCCGACTTACGAGTTGTAGGTCGTGGGTTCAAACCCAGGGAGGCGCTTCCGGTATGTCCTAGAACCAAAATTTCGAAGACATGTGCCATCTACCTTTCCGTACTGGGCCCTAATTCACTAATGACCACTGATTCTTTACTTCGAAACCACGTCAATTCCTTACCTAATCACGTATTCTCTATGGAATGAACGCGAAGTTGGCGTGGTTTGAAGTGTCAAAATAGCTCGCTTGACAACCGTACGTAGTTTGCACGTGGTAAGATTACGCGGAGAATAATAATTACCATACAGAATTGGGATACCTGAGCCATACCCTGAGCCTCCGTGGTAGATTATAGCCCACTCCCTCTCTAAGATCCACCTGATGGACCTGTGTCCCAGTATTGGGAACATTATAGGCTGATAATGCTAATTATCAACGATCCGGAAAAATAATGGAAAAGTTACTGGGTACTCCGGTTTTCTTCTCCTTGAATCCATTAATTCAATTAATTCGACTGTAGCGTATAGATACCTTCTTAACAACAAATAACTTCTCGAAATCTCGACACGTAACTAGGTACTTTCGCAATATGTGTTCAGCAACACTATCTTCAAACCTGTCTGTATCGCAATTCTCAAGGGCTGGTACATCTCGTGCGATACGATTTCTTTAATTCGAGTCGCGGAGCAAGTCTGTCGCAACACGTCCTCATCTCTTTATAACGCTTTAGAAAGAATTGTAGGTATGTCTAATGTAAGGAACACGTTTCTCTTAGCAGCGTTTAGACGCAGTGTTTGGCAATGGATCATTTGAATTCGATGTTAGTAAACAAGTACACAGTACGTTTTCTGAGCAATCCTTCGTTTTAGTTCACTCTTCTAAACACTTTGCGCCTACTATAGAAACCATTTATATGTTAGTGACATCGAAAAGACCTACTTAAACGATAGAAATAGAAAAAATTGTCAGAATCTAGGTAATTTAAAAATAAACTTCAGTTCTTTGGCCTTAAATAGAGCAGCCACAGGCCAATTATGCTAATTAAAGACCTTCTGGAACGTAGCCTTGCTTCGTTGGATCCATCTTTGTTTAGATGTTGAATGAAGATGTGGAAACAACCACAATGTTTGTAAGCGAAGGTGAAAGTGTACAATTGGATACCCAATTAGCCATCCTCCTGAAAGTAAAAAGGGAACCACTACTGTAATTTACCTTCCCGAAATATGCGAATAAAGCTTTGGCATCACATTAATATACCTAGACGTCGAAATCCGAAGACGTCAGACAGTTTTCGATATCGGAAAACAAGTTATGGAACTCAAATGGAGTTGGGCCGTACACCTGGCAGGGCGCAGTGATGTCAGGTATAAAAAGCCAGTGGCCGGGCGTCTAAGGACTGGAAGGCTAATTGTCGGTCTTCCGGCGGCGGCGGTGAAATGGGCGGACGATATTGTTGCCATCGCGGGTAGAACCTGGATGATGCTGGCACGGAGATTGGCACAAAAAAATAGAGGCCTATGCTCAGTAGTGGGTGAAGTTAGGCTGTGGTTGATGATGATGATGAGACATCGAGCAAAGACCCCGAAGTACTTAAAGAAAGAATGTAGGTATCTTCTAATAACCTTTTTTTTATGGATGGGATATCATCAAATGACCCCTCCCGCTCTGGGTGGAGCGGAAGGGAGTGTCAGACTCTTACTGACTAAAACCCATCCGTGTTCCTTCCTTAGCCCTTTATGTTCCGGGGTAGCGGTAACCCTTTCGGACAATCCCGCACCCCCGGCAGGCTTCGGCCCGGCAAGCCCCTTCCTTTTTGCTGACATCTCTTTGAGGCGCGCGTGGAACACGTACGCGCCATCCGGCACGGGCCTGGTCCTGATCGGACGGTGAGCTACCTATTACTCTCCGTCCGCAGGCCCGCGCCTAGGGTGGCCGGGAGTCGTCACGCGGCCCCCGACGCCCGAAGCGTCTCCCGCGGCGGCTGGGACGTGAGGCTCTCTCCTTCAGCCGTTCCGCCACCTCCTTCGCTAGCATGACTGCTTCGCAGAAGGAGGTGACTGCCTCCCAATCTTCTAATAACCTAACAAAAACATCACTAATTACCATCATCCTATTAAGCGGATTTCATTTTAAATGCTCGCTAATAAATATCAGTAGGTGTACGACTGTACGTGATATCTCTAGACTACACGCGTCGCCTGCCTCGCCTCAGTCTAACAATATTGTGACAATGACCTTGACCTCAGCTGTTTAGAAAATAACTAGCACACTACATTCCTTATGTACTACTAGGTAGGTATCGCTTCCTATTACTTAGTCTAGCGTGGTCATTTATTAGACATGGGACAATAAAGATAGTTGACATCGGTGCTTATGTGGATGAGATTAGTACCGACTTACCGAGGAAAATATTAGGTCCTTACATATGAAATTGGCGTTTTTCGTACTGGCCACTTTAATCACGAATTTCTCCTCTTTGGTAAGGAATTCCAAATTCAAATTTGTACAGCTATTTACTCATGTATTTGTGCTTCGATGACCGTCATTCATTTGTTTTTTTTCTTCTGTTTTTTCTGTTTGCGTCACTCATTTTACAAAATGGAAAATTTAAAATATCGCATTATTTACGAGTACGAGTTCCGCCGTGGCACTAGTGCTGCGGAAACGACTCGAAGGGAGAATGATGTGTATGGCGGTCATGTTGCAAAAGAAAACACAGTTCGTTTTTGGTTCCAACGTTTTCGTTCTGGAAATTTCGACCTGCAGAACAAGCCCCGTGGACGGCCTGAGACCCAAGTTGATAATGGAGAATTGAAGGCTATTGTGGAAGCGGACCCATCGCAAACCACGTCCGAGTTAGCTGCAGGCTTCGATGTTAGTGATAAAACTGTTTTAATTCACTTGAAGCAAATTGGGAAGATTAAAAAGCTTGAAAGTACGACAACGCCAGACCACACACTGCGCAACAGACGGCTACCAAATTAGAAGAGCTTGAATTGGAATGTCTTAGACATCCTCCGTACTCCCCGGACCTTGCTCCAACAGATTACCATTTTTTTCGCAATTTGGATAACTTTTTGCAAGGAAAAAAATTCAACTCCGATGGGGCAGTCCAAATCGCCTTCAAAGATTTTATTGATTCCCGTCCGACTGGTTTTTTTAGTAAAGGGATCAATGAACTACCTATAAGATGGCAAAAGTGCATTGAAAACAATGGTTCATACTTTGATTAATTAAATATATTATATTAAAAAAAAAGACGGGTTGCACTCCGGGAGTGCCGGCAGAAGTGAAAACTTGAATATTAACGTTGAAATAAATCAATTATTGAATTAATATAACTCATTTTTTTCACTATTTCTGCGTCCCTTTTTTCATTAATAGATGCACTTTGTTCAATTTCCATATTTTAAACACTTTATATACACGAATGTTAAGTACGAATACACAGCAGTGTGTCCACGTCCACGTCCACTTCCACTTCGACTTCCACTTCGACTTCGACTTCCACTTCGACTTCCACTTCGAATTCAACTTCGACTTCCACTTCGACTTCCACTTCGACTTCCACTTCGACTTCCACTTCGAATTCAACTTCGACTTCCACTTCGAATTCAACTTCGGCTTCCACTTCGAATTCCACTTCTACTTCCACTTCGAATTCCACTTCGACTTCCACTTCGACTTCCACATCGACTTCTACTTCGACTTCCACTTCGACTTCCACTTCGAATTCAACTTCGACTTCCACTTCGACTTCCACTTCGACTTCCACTTCGACTTCCACTTCGAATTCAACTTCGACTTCCACTTCGAATTCAACTTCGGCTTCCACTTCGAATTCCACTTCTACTTCCACTTCGAATTCCACTTCGACTTCCACTTCGACTTCCACATCGACTTCTACTTCGACTTCCACGTCGACTTCCACTTCGACTTCCATTTCGACTTCCACTTCGACTTCCACTTCGACTTCCACTTCCACTTTGACTTCGACTTCCATTTCCACTTCCACTTCGACTTCCACTTCCACTTCCATCTATCCATTCATCCATTGTGTGTCAATAAACTTTGTTCATTTCGGTTTGCGCCACCGTAGAAAGAGGGGGGGGGGCAATGATTTCAAAAGGAGTAATATATGTCAATGGGGGGGGGGGAATCTCTCCTGACGGTCACGTGTCCTGACGCGAGTTTAACATTTTTTACCCATTACAAAAAGTGTGCAACGCCGCTAAAGAAGTTTTCACTTCAAAAATATTCGACTTTTTGTTCCTTCCATACAAAACGCCAATTTCATATGTAAGGACCTAATAGTAACATAGGGAAATCAGTAATGTTTCAAGCTGAAGATGGAAATGATATTGACACTGTACCGTCACGTCTATAAGTATGTATACACTTGGCTTTATTCAAAGGCGAATTTCTCCTTTATTTTTTAAATAGCTTCTGCCCGCGACTTCGTCTGCGTGAAATTTCTTATCTCCCGACCTACTCCGTCGCATCGCATCGTCTGCCCGCGCTATTAATTCGTTTTCTCTTACCGTACATTCTGACTTTTTTCTTTTTGCTCGGCTCCTTAAGTGTTCTAGCGTGATCGTATAGCCTTCCTCAACCTGAAGTGATGTGGCTATTTTTTTTTTAAATGTTCGTGTTTTTTGGGAGGAAAAAATCGTAATTTTTTATTCTATTCTGTTTTTATTATGGCAAGCAAAGCTAATGTCGACCATTCAGCCAAGCCAATGTCTAAAGTGAATTGATAAAGAATCGAAAATTTTAAAATTAATAGTTCAGTCAGGGAAATAAAAATTTGAGCAGTTTGTCACACGTCGTATTTGATGTGTTATTTGCCAATTTATACGATTGCCACATGTCAAAGAATGACAGTTTTATGATTGGAATTTATGAATAATAACTTTAGCTACCTTACACTTAAAATCTAATAACCAGAAATATATACAACTCACAAAAAAAAGAAATGAAAATAAAGCTGAAACGCCTGTGCAATACTATCTACCTATACCTATTTCACTTAAAAATAAATACTTATAACTACTTTAATTAATAAAAGTAGCTACGCTTAATAATTTTTAATTTGAACGAATATTTAAACACTACCAAAACAACTCATACCTATTTTACAAAATAACAACAAAAGAAATTCAAATAAACTATTTAAAGACTAAAAGTCGCGCTGATAAGCACGGTTTCTCAATATCAATTATTGTCTGTCAATAAGGGCGAACGCTCTGAACGCATCAACAGCCAAATATTGAATGAAGCTGAGAAGCTCGCTTTCGGACCTCCCGCCTTTTTATACCCTTCTTCCGCCGCCGCGACCCGTGTCGAGCGCGGTAACCGTTACACAAAAATAATCCTTATTCCTTCAGTGCGACGGCGCGGCGCGATGGCTTATTTCATGTATAAGTTTGGTGTTTCTATACCGATTTCTATGATTCTTTTTTTATTGAATAGGTAATAATGTTAACTTTATTTAATTAGGGATGAGTGAGAGTATTATAAACGTAAGAGTAAACAAATATAATCAGAATGCTCCGAACTGCTAAGCTATCAGGAGTTACACGTGTTATTGTGAGTCAACCATAAGAGATAGACATATGCTGTTACGGGATATTTTTTAGACAATTTTATGTAGAATATTTCCGTCGTACATGATTTCTATGTAACTTTAACCATTCAGGCTGCACACGCGACGGAAGCTTAAAAAATGGAGTAACTTCTCCCGTTTTCCCAACATTTCCCTTCACAACTCTGCTCCTATTGATTGTAGCGTGATGGAAAGTATACTATAACCTGCCCAGGAGTATGAAGAATAATTGTACCAAGTTTCGTTAAAATCCGTCGAGTAGTTTTTGTTTCTATAAGGAACATACAGACAGACAGACAGACAAAAATTTTACTGATTGCATTTTTGGCATCAGTATCGATCACTAATCACCCCCTGATAGTTATTTTGAAAATATATTTCATGTACAGAATTGACCTCTCTACAGATTTATTATAAGTATAGAAGATGAAATTTTAAGTTCTTACGAACATAGTATTTTCGAACCCATACGTTTATATTGTGTCGTATTTCAACGTTGCATTCGTTATTTCACGAAAAAATCGTAATTGAAAATTGCCAAGTGTTGACATATTGGTGCTCGTGACTGTACCGGGTGACGACGATGCTATCAATCAACGGTTTGGGTAATGCCAGCCGAAAATCTTCGTCGCTCAGAGGTTTTAACAGAATAGCGTTATGAACATTTATTTTCCCCACATCTCATTACAGGTCTTTTATGTAACGAAATATCTAACTAAGTCGCCCTTTTCCCGTCCTCTTAGTTCACTATATTTCTAATTAATCTCACTTTTCTAATGTTCTAGACTACTACATTTCAAGTGCACGCGTCGGCGTCGCAAGTCTTGAGTTAGCAAATACGATCGTCAATCCGACCCTGACCTCCAAGCGACCGTTGCTAGGCAAACACTTGCAATGCATGTCATTACCATGTCCTGGTAATAATAGATCTATGTTTATTATAAGACTAGACAATCGAGTTTGTGAATCTGTTTGTCTTGCACTCTGGTTGGCATACGGCTGAGGACGTTCTGTGGTTTAAGTTCCCTTTACATGGAGAGTTTTCTTTGAAGAGTTATATTATAAACACAATAAGTAATGTAAATGGTATTGAGAATTGTTTGACCTCCATGAGGCAGTTATCGAAAGACCATATAAAATAACAGCAGCAAAACTTATTTTGGGGAAATCGAGATAGAAATGATGCTGAAGGCTAAAAAGGGGATGCAAAAACTGACTAAATTTAAAAACATAAGCACCCTGTTGTTTGCCAAGAGATAGTCAACGCTAATATACATGTCATTAAGGTTTCAATCAAGACTCTTTCAGAGAATAACGAATGTGAATGGCTGACAGTTCTTATTTGATGTTTTCATATGAATCATCATTGTTGTCTCGTGATAATGTGAATGAAGGAAAATATTGAATCGACCATCACAATGAAACTTGACAATGATGAGAAATTCAAACTATAGTACATGTTGTTGTAATGTTGTCAACATTTGAAACTGAAGGTATATCTAATTGTGAAGAAAACATTTTACGACTTATTGTTTGAGATACGAGACCTCAGATACAAAGATTATCATAGATATAGAGATAGCTATTGTTACTATTGTCTAGAAAAGTAGTTAGTGTCGCGTCTCTAACGACCACTAAATCAGCTAAATCTCCAACTACTGAACAACAAAAAGGTGTTTGTTAGATAGTTGCATGGTAAATAAAATGTTCGAGAGTCATCACGAACCGTCTCGCGCGCAGGTTTGACGACTTCCAGCCTCCCGAACAAGCCGGATTCCGTAAAGGCTTTAGCACCGTAGACCACATACATACGCTGCGACAGGTTATACAGAAGACCGAAGAGTATAACCTGCCTCTCTGCTTAGCGTTTGTGGACTACGAGAAAGCCTTTGATTCGATCGAGACATGGGCTGTACTGCAGTCTCTTCAACGGTGCCAGATCGACTATCGGTACATCGAGGTGCTGAAGTGTCTGTACGAAAACGCCACTATGTCAGTTCGACTCCAGGACCAGACCTCGAAACCTATCCTTCTGCAGCGAGGTGTGAGACAGGGAGACGTTATCTCTCCGAAACTGTTCACCGCTGCTCTGGAGGATGTCTTTAAGGTTCTGGACTGGAAAGGAGCTGGCATTAACATCAATGGCGAGTACATAACTCACCTTCGGTTTGCCGACGATATAGTAGTCATGGCTGAGACTATGGAGGACCTCAGTACAATGCTCGATGACCTCAGTAGAGCCTCTGAAAGAGTGGGTCTGAAAATGAACATGGACAAAACGAAGGTCATGTCAAATGCCCATGTAACACCCACTCTCATGAAGATCGGAGACGCTACACTCGAAGTCGTGGACGAGTATATTTACCTAGGACAAACTGTCCAGTTAGGTAGGTCCAACTTCGAGAAAGAGGTCAATCGTCGAATCCGACTCGGCTGGGCAGCGTTCGGGAAGCTACGCAATATCTTCTCGTCCCACATACCGCAGTGTCTCAAGACGAAAGTCTTTGACCAGTGCGTGTTGCCAGTGATGACATATGGCACTGAAACGTGGTCGCTCACAATGGGCCTTATTAGAAGGCTGAAAGTCACCCAAAGGGCAATGGAGAGGGCTATGCTTGGAGTTTCCCTGCGGGATCGAATCAGAAATGAAGAGATCCGCAGGAGAACCAAGGTAACCGACATAGCCCGAAGAATTGCCAAACTTAAGTGGCAGTGGGCAGGGCACATTGCTCGCAGAACAGATGGCCGATGGGGCCGAAAGGTTCTGGAGTGGCGACCGCGTACCGGAAGGCGTAGCGTTGGAAGGCCTCCCACAAGGTGGACCGACGACCTTGTGAAGGCCGCAGGAACTCGTTGGATGCGAGAAGCACAAAACCGGTCGAAGTGGAGGTGCTTGGGGGAGGCCTATGTCCAGCAGTGGACGTCTTTCGGCTGAAATGATGAAATAAAATAATAATATGGCTGTTTCACTTTATTCAATCCTACAAATAAGTCAATATCAATTACACACAGCGGCTCCCATTTTCACAGCATACGTTCCACTAGAGCCCAGAAATCATCATCATCATCATCTGCCTAGTCGTTTCCCAACTACATTGGGTTTGGCTTCCAGTTTAACCGGATGCAGCTGAATACCAGTATTTTACATGGAGCGACTGCCTATCTGACCTCCACAACCCAGTTACTGGGTAATGTGATACCCTTTGGTAAGACTGGTTCTCAGATTTTCAGGCTTCTGAACACCCGTAACGACTGTCAAAGATCCAGGAATGACAGCCGGGCCAACGGCTTAGCGTGCTTTCCGAGGCACTAGAGCCCAGAAATTTAAGATGATGATGAGATGTTTTATGAAACAGATTTCAACACTCACATTAACAGTACTAATGGCATTAATTTTGACAGTTCAACAACTATATATTCATTGCGTTATTTACGTTGTGGAGTAGATACATTGTTCGAACATATGAAGCAATGGAGTAGCAATATTCTTCAAAATTATTCAGATTGTGATTGACAGTGTGTTTCGCAATTATGGTACAGTAAAAAACTAAATAACCATTTGAGACGGCGAATTCTGATAGAACTATTCTTCTAATTACCCGTAATTATAAGCAATAAAAATTATAAATCATACACGGATTAATATGAATGATGTAGGTATGTTAACAAATTCTCATAAGAATTCACAAGACATAGAAAATATTATGTAAACTTAGTATTAGTAATATGTAGATACAGTCAACCGTACGTAAGTAGTAACCCTTGAATTACGAAACTCGCGCCTACTGCTAAGAAAGAAGGCGCTGTCAAAATCAAATTGTGTTTTTGCGGTTGATGGTACAGTCAACAGCAAAAGTAAATGATGAAAATCAGAAATTCAATACTAATGCACGGAGTTCGAGTCATATATGGCAGCTGTACTAGTAATAAATGTTTGATATAATAAATTTACAATCACATACTTTTGAATCACTTCGACGCCACACACTTCTGACGCGAACTCCGTTCATTAGTATTGAATTTCTGATTTTCATCATCTACTTTTGCTGTTGACTGTACATACATTTTTAACGAGTTTTTTTCTTCAGAGTAGGTAATGTAATGGTTTTTGCGCAGGTCCGAGAGGTTATTTTCAAATTAGTCTTACAATAATAAAATTGTGAACAAAAACTTTACAAATGAGCAGTTTTAAAAGTAATCAAAATAACATTTTTTTTCCGATATTAGTAAATAAGAATGTACAAAAACATTTTTTACAAAAAAAAACAACCGACTTAAAAAAATAACACTTCAAAGTGAAAAATAACTTTAATTTCGGAAGTTGGTATCGTTGGTTCCGCATTTTCGTTTTTTGACAACGACTTCCGGAATTAAAGTTATTTTTCACTTTGTTGTGTTATTTTTTGAAGTCGGTTGTTTTTTTAAGTTTTTATTTTTCACTTTTTCGTTGAACCTACCCCACAAAAATTCAATTAACACTACTTGCTATGTAAATATCATTTAAAACATCATCAATATAAACTAAGTGCAAAATCATATTATATACTAAAACCTACCTGAAAGTATGTAGATCACGTTAATGAAAGAAACATCAAAACTGGTTCATTAATTGTTGAGAAAATAGCGGACATACAAACATGCACACATATATACATACGGGTCGAAGACAGAACGTCCTTATTTGAAGTCGGTCAAAAAAAGTTACTAATCATCTCTTGAATTATTTTAGTATCAATTTTAGAAAAAAGCCTTAATACCTACTATGTCAAGTTAAAACAAAGCCTTGGTGCGCTGGCTTTCGACTTTCAAGAAAAATAAAAACAACATCATAGGTAGGTATCTAAGCTCGATCCAAGTTGGCTAATTTTTCAATTATTGAAACTTAGGTGATGTATAACAAACAAACACATAAATGTATATCTAACTAGCAATAACATTACCTTACCACTTTATGAGGCATAAAAAACATGGTAAATTAAATTCAATCGTATCAAAAGCGTTTCAGAAAATTGAATTTAATTTATCTTGCTCCTTTTAAGTCCACCTCCCAAAAATATCGATCTACCTACTTACGAGACAAACCACATTGAATGACAGTGTAACAAAAGAATTAATTGACAATGCTTAAACGCACACCTGCACTTCGCGAAGCATTGTCGTCATGACGGGAAACACCGGAGAGAATCACAATGTAGTCCCGGAGTGTGCCAAGAAGTGAGAGACGGGGACAAGTGTACCTACTGAGTATATGTTGTGATGGTGTTGCCAGATATATAGCATCGGAAGTAAATTATAGTTATTAAATATATTATAGCAGGCGCATGTTTATGTAATTTACGGGTTTAAAAATAAAAAGAATAACAAGTCCTAGAATGTACAGTAAGTGCCATAAAATTGTCCTCGACTATTTTGTAGGTAGCATAAAATCAAATTAATAAATCACAGATTTCATTGATTTAAAAACGGTAAATCGATATGTGCACAATACAAGTCCAGGATATGGTAAAAAAATATATGTCGTCATAGTGATCTAGATTAAATATTTTCCAAAACATCATCACACTAATTTTAATGAAGAAAACGCTTCGAAAAAGAGTCATAATGTTATGACCGCTAAAATCATTAGGTACGACGAGAAACCAATTTGTCGAGTTTTAAGCATCAAAGAGGTGAAATAACGGTGAGAGGTGAGGTGATAAATTTAGCAGCATTTTCCTTAAATACGTTAGAGCAAAACCAAATTGGTAAGATTTGTAAATTGGATTTTGCTATATATCTTTATTTCTTTGATAAGTTAATTTATAAAAAAAAACGTGGCATGTTTTTTAAATCATTAGATCGAATAGACTTTTTTGTTGTACACTATGTAATACGAGCTCTGGAACGATCAAGGTGTTCCTTAGGGCGATATATTGGGCACATTTAAGTTTACGAACCTAATCTAGACTTTATTCATTAGTCTCTTTATCTTGCAAGACATTTATTAATGACTAGTTGGGTTCGGCTTTCAGCTCAACAAGAGTTCCCTGAAAATTTAAAATCAAAATTTTCCAAGCCGGATCTAACTTTAAATAAAAATTCTCTAGTAGTTCATTTATTTTATTTCAACGTCATCTGGCAACACAGCTTGACAGCCGAGTTACACAAGTTGTTTGGGCTCGTCTACGTGATGTGAATGGTCATGACGTGTGCTTGCGTTGCGATGTCGCGATTGATACATATTTACATTTTATTGCTGACGGCTTGTATCTGTGACGTCACCTATCCAGGCGAAGACGACGTAAGCATAAGTTTGAGCTACTTACTCATTTTCTGGTACTTTTGGTCCTTTAGTGATTTTCGTAGAACGAAAATATTTTACAGATCTAAATGGTTACTTCTTTGGTAGGCTAAGCTTATAATGAATATATAATAATAATAATAATTTATTTAATAAAACGTTTACAAAAGGTGTAAATTTAGCCAAGAGTAGTAAAACCATACAATTATAGTGTCTAAAAATAATCAAGACTATTATTAACAGGGAGATAGATTATACAGTGAGAAAAATCCTGGACGTCTCTGTCCAGGAGTGTTACGTGTGTCAAGATTGTAGGAGTCATAGAATATAAAGTAACTAAAAGATAATTTTTGAAGTGAAAACTTATTTAGGTGCACTTTGCGCTCTTTCTAAACAGTATACCAAACTGAACAGTCACGCTCTGGTCGTTGAAGCTGAATCGGGTGAGTATACCCGATTCAGCTTGACCGACCAGAGCGTGGCTAAAATCAGTCGGTGACGCTAAATCTCGTATACTCGGCGGTGAATCGCGTGTACTTTGGGTAGTCAGCCAGTTCACTTCTATCGTGTGGCCTTCACACACCCTGTGTTTTATTCTACTTTTCAACTAGAGACCCACCTAGATAAGAAGATCGCTTTATTATTATCATTAAATTGCTCACCTATATACAATAATTACACAACACAAATATTTATGCTAGGAATGTACAGACGCCAGCACATCAACCTACACCTAACTGTCACATTTTCCCAATCAACTTTGAACCTTATGCTTCAGTGATAAAGTTGAAAATCTATTAAAGAAATTTGACAGATTGTAGTAGGTTGATGTGCTGGCGTCCGTACTTAATTAAATGACCGACTAAAAGATTGCATTACATTGATTGCGCGCCTCAAAATAACTCGATAAAGTATTTCTGCTCATATTTCCTTCCTTGATTTGTCCTTGTGTCCGTTATGTGGGCCGACCCGAATACAGCAATCAATGTCTACGGTTTTCCATTAGGTCATTGCTGTTGCCCATTGCCGCATTACAATCTTATCAGTGAAAAACTAAAGCCACAGAATAAATAGTACAAGCTAAAGCTTTGATAATGATGTCGATGTCTGCTCTTAGAAAGCCTTTTTATTTGTTTAATTACATACTTGTTTTTAGCAGCCATCAAATATAAAATCTCAGAAACACTACAAAAGCGAAAATAGAAACAAAGGAATTTAATTTAATAATAATTGAACTTTTAAATAGGTACCTAAAGTAACAGAATGGACTAAATGCCTTAGACATTCTCTATCAGTCATCCAAGGGTGGTGAGGAGTTTGAAGGCAGGTGCTTTGGTTGAGAGGAACAACGATAATTATTAATTTAAATGAATAAATCCCGTGATAAAACTAGTGTAGGTCCTACAGTAAATAATCAGAGCAAGCGACATACAACCACATGCAGATACAAACAACTACGATGTTTAGAACAACGGAACAACAAGTTAAGCAACCACTTGCGAGCGCTCCGGGGAACTGGACATATAGCCTTAGAGAGTACACAAACTTGACTACTGACCAATGCAATGAGCCAGATTTGAGAAAGCAAAACCAATCCTGAGTTTTTGTACTACAGTGGTCAGACGGGCGACTGCAGAGTATGGAGTCCTGGGCTCGATCCCCAGGCTAGCCACGGTCATAAAGTTTTATCATAAGGATTTTTTCGGGATGCGAAGAAGTTCGAGGTGTTGTACAGTCACGTCTAAAAGTATGTATACACTTGGCAATTTTCAATTGCGATTTTTTCGTGAAATAACGAATGCAACGTTGAAATACGACACTTAACATAAACCTATGGGTTCGAAAATACTATTTTCGTAATAACATAAAATTTCATTCAAAAATAAAGGAGAAAATCGCCTTTGAATAAAGCCAAGTGTATACATACTTTTAGACGTGACTGTCCTAATCGGATATCCTTATTTATAACACTGATTGACCTAATAAAAGCAACGTTATCACTGTCTGTGATTGTGGGTGCACTCCTTAATAGCAGCATGTTTGGAGTACCGAACAACGTAGTTACGTCAGTAACTCGATTATTATTCCGCGCAGGGCACAGAGCTTTACGAATATTTGCAACACAAAGTATTTGTGGCCTTTACTGATAATTCATGATAAGGTTCCTTCAATTTAATTCATCGAACTAGATCATTAAACCAGAATAAGAGGTTCCACAAATCATTTGCTTAAACAGAAGGGCGATTCCCGTATTTTTAAGAACTTTCGACAGTCAAACCTTAAGCTCAATCTGTCAGATATAGAATATAATAGAATAGAATCTCTTCTTCTTCTCTTTCTTCTTCTTTTATTTTTTATACCTGTGTACCTACGTGTTTGGTTGGTACGTTGATTGTCGCCGAGATGAGATTACGACTTGATTTTATATTTTTTTTATTACGGTAATTCTGCCCTCGTAACAGCAAATGCAGTACTTGCAAAATGGCGGTTTCGAGTTTTTTCAATCTTTTTCTTCAAATGTTTTCAATTTCATCATGTTTCAGCAATAGAAAAAAGAAAAAAAAAATTCTACGTATAGCTTGAAATCTCCCCATTGTCCTTTTTGACAAAAATGGAAAATCGTAAAAATGTCGATTACTGCATTTGCTATTACGAGGGCAGAATTGCCCTCCATTTCTATCACAGGACAGTCATTACCGCTGTTTTGCTAATTTCCTGAACATGTTTTATACTCTTGTTCAGCCTGCAACACGAGAAATAAAGGATTTCAATGGGCGGTTTAGAATGGCGTTCAGCTTTGAGCAGACATCTTTTTAGCAACCCACAATCTACCATCATCTTCCATGTGCGTTGAGCTATTTCGCTATATGATGCTCATTATAGATCAACAAAGTACCTTGCAATACATTCGTTCATAGTACATAGTATATTCGTTCTGGGTTAACCACTACTCATTAAAAAAAAAGAATTCACGTAAATGCGAAGGACATCCTCGCCGAAATAAAAACTAGAGTACATCTATATTCAGAGTTGATTAATATGCAGAACATGATCTTTTGAATGAATTTCGCTTTAACTATGGTATAAAAATCACAAAATCTATTTCCCTTCCAATATTGATGTGGGACTACGGGGCTGACGTCACCGAGTCGCCCCCGTCTGCCTCCCGCTCCCGACCGATCCTTTATTAAACACGTTCAAGTTCGAAGTGATTTTTATTTATAGTAAAGCTCGCCCTTCAAGAGTCAAGGCTTCCTACCTAAGTAGTAAGTGTATAGTCGCGAATAGTACCTCTATTCGCTGTGATCGAGAAAGAAAAGAAATTGAAATGTTCATTCTTTCCAAAAGGACGTACTCGTATCACATTTCTTTATCAATTTTAGCGGAGTTTCAGAGACGAATGACTTCGACATCTTCTTAAACTTGTCATCAATTATAGTTAAACATTATAGATAACCTATTTGCAGCACCAATTATTTTTGACAATAGACCTACCTACCACAAGAGGATATACATACTCTTCTCAGTTGAATCATGAATAACACTTTCCTCGCAACAATTTCCTTTCCATTTTCCCCTGTACATACTATGCCTACAGTCATTAAAACCAAAGTTTCCTTCGCCATTTCCATTCATGAAGCTAAATTCACCATTCGCATGAGGAAAATGCCGTGCCGGCCGTGCCGCCTGACAGCCTTTTGGTCACTTTTATTAACATACTAGCTGCGCCCCGCGGTTTCACCCGCGTAAATGTCGACCCCGTGGGAATATCGTGATAAAAAGTAGCCTATATGTTAATCCAGGGTATCAGCTACCTCCATACAATTTTTTATCAAAATTGGTCCAGCCGTTTGAGCGTGAAGAAGTAACAAACATATAAAGACACACACACACACACACACACTCACAAACTTTCGCCTTTATAATATTAGTGTGATTATTCCAACTGTTTGCAATATCTGCGGTTTACTATATAAGTATAACAGTACCAGTAGGTATTGGTTTTGAATTATGATTAGCAGTTTAATGATGGAAGAATCTATGAATATATTTTAATGACTCAAGTGCACTTTGTACTTTATGACTGTTTTTTTTTTATTTTCGCAAAGCAACGTAACATAGGTTTTGTTACAATTACATTTAATGTTAATAATAATAATGAGAGAAGGCCTGTGTTCCAGCAGTGGGAACATTATAGGCTGTTTCATGATAATGATGACATTGAATGCTCGTTTTGACAAACACTAGACGACACATGCGGATAAATGCGCGCTGTAGGATTTTCAACGCCCGGATTAGCGCCGAAAGTTGAAAAACCAACAACGCGCTTTTATTTAAGCACTAGCTGTGCCCCGCGGTTTCACCCGCATAAGTTTCGATCCCGTGGGAATATTGGGATAAAAAGTAACCTATTTGTTAATCCAGGGTGTGAGCTACCTTCATTCAAATTTTATCAAAATTGGTCCAGCCATTTGAGTGTGAAGAAGTAACACACATATAAACACACACACACACCCCCACACTCACAAAATTTCGCCTTTATAATATTAGTGTGATAGTGTGATTAATTTAGGTGTCGGTTGGTCAATTGGTGAAAACTAGCATAAGTGATGTTAACGCAACGTCTTCGCAGCGTTAACAAGACGTCAACCACCGCCAGGACCGAAGACACTCTAATGTACCTACATTTACTATTTGGATAAAAGTTTGAGCTATACGTACGACAAAAGTATCCTTTACTGTGCGTAGTTCGACACGCACTTGCTGTGTCGATATGTTGGTAATGTTCTGAACAAAGAATACATACGTCCCGTACTATTATTGATCGAAGGTCCCATCATTACATACTGTATGCAAGTGCCGTTCATACATACATACATAATCAGCCTATAATGTTCCCACTGCTGGGACACAGGCCTCCTCTCTGTGAAAGGGAGTGGGCCGTTATCCACCACGCGGGCCCAGTGCGGGTTGGTGTCACATGTCTTCGAATTTTTGGTTCTAGGACATGCCGGTTTCCTCACGATGTTTTCCTTCACCGTTATGAGAGCAGTGGTGATGAAATAATTTACACAAAGTAAAGCGCCTGTCTGGGTTCGAACCTACGACCTACAACTCGTAAGTCACGGCCATTACCACTGGGCCACCACTGCTGTCGCTGCAAGTGCCGTTCAGAGACTGAAAATACAATTATTAAACTGTTCCACCGAACCGCGCGTTACAAAATTTTGATTCATTGCGGTTAGTGAAAGTGCTCTGGTGCGGTTCGTCCAAGTGCGGTTGAAATCAGTGCTCTGAGTGGAATTATACATCAGCACTAATGATCTAAAATCTAACATCGTTCTTTGACTTCAATTGTTGTATGAAGCAATCGAAGTCAAGGAATGACTGAATGAGTAAGGCTGGCTTCACAGCTATCCGGGAGACCCGTACGGGCTGTCAGTACGGGCGCCCGGAGCGGGAGCACATGTTAGGCGCCAGAACATAGTTTCACAGCGACGCGGCTTGATCCGTACACGACCCGCTCCGGGTTGAGCCCGTACAGCGCATCTGTCTCCTGCTAGCATACGTATCGTACTGAATCATCGTTTCAGAGCACTGCGGGTACTAACCGTACGGGTCTCCCGTGTACGGTCGGCCCGTACGGGTCTCCCGGATAGCTGTGAAGCCAGCCAAGCATGCATCTTCTATACACAAATTAAGTTGTAGCGAAGTGGTTCTTTTCAGGTTTTTCCTAAACGTTCATAAATCCACAGTCGCCTCACAAAAAACCCATCATACTTAACTTATTCTGCTTAAACAATAAACTGTACAAAAACTTAATGTTATGTATATTTTATAATTATAAAATACACAGGTAACAAAGTTCATCATCTGTTGTCTTAACTTCTACTTAAGTTATGATGACACTAGATCATTATGATGCACATGTTCCGAGCAACAGTTGCATAACGAATGTCCTTTTATATAACACTCGGTCGTTGAGGAAAAGCGACTGCTGCAACTATACATATACAGTGCAACTTTTTGTGTGTTGTATAATATAGGTACACATCTATGTAATATACATGCGGGCATTTAGACAGGTCCATTAGTATAGATATATATATTTTTGGTTTCCGGATGTTTAATCTCATGTCAACTTAATAAGATTGGTCGTTGTAATATTTGTCAAGAAAATGCGTCAAAAAAATACCTTTGTCACTTCTTCTTTTTTTTTATTGCTGAATGAGCGCTCTTGACCTCGATCCCGCCTGATGGAAAGCGATGGATAAGGTCTGTGATGGCACGAGCGTGCCCAGAAAGTGCCTAAGGCACTGGAACTCCCACGCATCGACGAAACACAGCAGGCTGCTTCTTCTTGTTCTTCTTGGTCGTATCGGTGATTTCACTTATCACACTAATATTATAAAGGCGAAAGTTTGTGAGTGTGTTTCTTTTTTCTTCACGTACAAACGGCTGAACGGATTTGGATGAAATTTGGCACACAATATATATATAAGGTGCTATAAAAATATCTGCCACGGCTTCAATGGGGGACAGTATTCTACCCTACCAGCAACCAGGATTAACACATAGGATACTTCATTTTATCCCAATATTACCACCGGATCGACACTAAGGCCGCGGCCGCGATTTCGTGAAAACAAATTTATAGAAACATATGTCGGCGGCCGAACTGCAGAAACGACAAGCGAAATTTATTTGTTCATATCGTCACGGCCGCGTCATGCAGGTTGTGATGTTATGCAGGTGAAACCGCGGGGCGCTGCTAATCCTAAATAAGCTTCGACCAGAAATTGTTTTTTAAGGATCCCTAAAAAGATCACTTAGTTTATAGATCCATTGATCTCATGACCTTCAAAACCAAGAGGGTTAGCTGTTTCACGCTACACAATCATCAAAAAAAAACTCAGAAAATTAAGAAAAACGTAACCAGTCATTTTGATTTAATGTTTCTTTTTGCACATCAAACATCAATACGATTGTAACATAGAGCTAACCGGTATTTATTTCAATCGTAAATTAGAAGCAAAGGTACAGCAAGAAACGAGACAAAGCAACATTCTCGTGATTTCCCATTTTCATTGGAATTCCCATAATTCATAGTTTTTAGCAATTTGTATTGATCAGTGAAACATTGCGAAACGTGAACTATTGTTAGAATGTAAACCTGCAGGAAACAAGTTGACGTCGACTCTAGAATGTGCCATACTATCTCATTGAAGGGCGCAACTCCTTCTAATTGCAATTCCTGGCTTAGAAAGTACCTAAAATAATAGACACAGTATTTTGTAAATCCATACTAATATTACAAATTCGAAAGTAACTCTGTCTGTATGTTACCTTTTCACGCCTAAACCGCTGAACCGATTTAGATGAAATTTGGTATAGAGACAGTTTGAGTCCCGGAAAAGGACATAGGATACTTTTTATCCCAATATTCCCACGGGATCGAGACTTATGCGGGTGAAACAGTACATACATACGTGGGGTGCAGCTAGTACATACATAACATTACATCATGAATTTTCCCCGAAGGGTTAAGTAGAGGTGCCCCTATAGTACAGATGTCAGCACATCAAGTTATCTGAAACTGTCAAATTTTCCCTATCAACTTTGAACCTTAAAATTAAGGGAAAAAGTTGAAAATCTATTAAAAAAAATTGACAGATTGTAGTAGCTTGATATGCTGGCGTCTGTACATGACGTAAAATGATGGTTATTATGACAACTCCTACAATAAAGTCGACAAGTAAATGCTAATAGGATAATCAAAAGCTCAATCATACGATAAGTCGGATCTGTGGCTAATCAATCGGCTAATTAATTGGTTCGATTAACATAATAACGGAAAAAATATGTGGTCATACGAGATTGGTACACTTACTGACGATGCTGGTGAAACCCAAGTATTGGGCACGATTTTATAATAAAAAAACATTTATTTATAAAAAATAACACATCCTTTAGAATTTGATCGTACTTTAGATAATATATTTAAGTAATCGTAAAGATAGCATCAATAATATCCTGTAAAAATCTGGGAACGTCCGGGACGTACAGTCGACGAACAACGTTAATATCCCGTTCGATCCTAAACTTACGAAAACTCGATTGGATCCGACTCGATGTCAGAAATCAGAAAACTTTTAAATAAAGAACAAGTTCAAAAGTATCAAACGTTCGTCCTCAATATTCCTCATGCAGTATGGAGATTTCTTTCCTTGTGTGAGTTCTTCTTAGCTAAGTTTATGTATCTTATATTTGACTTTGAAATTGTTAAAGGAAAACATTATTTTTGTTAGAGGATTACTTACCTACCTACTTATTAAGAACATTATAATATTCCTACTTTATATTGTAGTAACTTTCTTTTACATACTAAAACATAATGTTCAGTATCAGCGCAAAAACATTTATTCTTACAGGAGTAGTTCGATTGAATAGTTTACTTAATAATAAATACGATACGTGCAAGAAGTTAAAATAAATAAATACCTAATGCCGAACGTAGTCAGTACCAATACAATAAATGTACAATCTTCTTGTCAACTGTACCAGACTTACTTATTTCTACACCTTTTAATAAATCGCTTCCCAATTGATGAAAACATAATTCAAACATCGATAAACTGACCAGATGCATAAGGTGACGTATTAGCGAATGTGACCTATTAGGGATAACGACGAAATAGCCAATGTGACGAATGGTCATCAGATCCAATAAATCAATAGAAATAGAAGCACACAGTTTCAGGTCGTGAAAAACATTAGGTATGTATATTATAATAGGTCGCGCACCTGTGTCAATACATTCATAATAATTAATCATGGAGTATTCTGAGCTGACCTAGATAAGTATAGGCCAGAAACTACTGTACTTCTCGTGTTATTGTTTCCAAAGAAGATAATAGCAAGATAAACATATAATTTCCTGTCGCTAACGGTTTTTAGACGGTTTTTTAGCGAAGTTATGGGCATAAAACAAGCCAGCAATGTCAGTTTGTCTCATCACTGATAACCTTGCATAAAACTGAAAGAAATATGGCGGTCATACTCATATGATAAAAATGCAAAAAGGGCTATAAAACGATTGTGGGTCTTGTAATAATATTGATATATTGCAAATTTTCACCCGTCTACAACTATCTAATATTTGCATGAGAAAAGACCTTTCCTGTGTAGAGGTATAATAACTTACCCTATCATTTTGGTGAAGGTAGAGACTAGAAATGAAACATTATAAAACCGCACGCTCCTCCACTAGAATGTTTATACAAACATTTGAAATGTGTATGCAACAAGAAGTGGAGGGGTGTTCATCTTTAAAATGGTTTATCTCTACCGCTTTTCTGCCGATGAGTTCAATAGTAAGCATATTGGTACATAAACATTAAATTAATTAGTAAAACCACAATTTTCCTTAATCACAGCGCACAAGGCCATGTATTTATGTTCACAGACAAGATATTGTCACTCAACCATGATTTTGTTGTAGCTATCACTCTTGGTAAACCACAAAGCATTGTTAATAACTCAAACCAGAAAAATAGATTATAGTGTGCTACTCAGCGTTTGCAGTCCTTTCAATTTTCCGTCTGTTTTTGCATAATAGTACTAGTAGTGCTATAAGGTTGCTGTCAGATGTTAAATATCTGTGAAAGAACTGTGTCTAACAGGTGTCAGAAACGCGTTCTCTTTCTCATTATTTTTTGATCCCACTCGTACTGTAAAGTACAGTTACTGCACATCGAGAGGGACAGAAGAGAGGCATCGTTTTCTTACCCTGGTAAAAGGGTAAGACGAGAAGACTAAAAAATAAATTTAATTAATCTGCCTCCGCCTATATCATCATCATCTTACCAAACATTGAGCCTTGTTCCGCCCACTGCTCAATATAGATCTCCTCCCTTTTGTGCCATGCTTCCCTGGTCTGCGCGAGTCTGATCCAGGCCCTGTCTGCGAGCTTCAAGTAGGTTTTACCTATACTATATGCGAACTGCTAAGTTTTTTATGTATTAAGTGCGTCTACTATCCTAGTTATCAAAGAACGGGTAGCAGGTACAAACGCGTATACAGTTTAGCTCTAAAACACGTCAAAGTCAGGCAAGTCAAGTCGTCTAGCCACGACACAGAGAACATGAAGCTCGAAACGAGAGTAAATAACTAAACACACACACTTCACTTTGCATATACTGCTACTGTTGGAATTAATAAAGCATAAATAAGGTAGGTATTATTAAGTATTTTTCACCTATCGAACACATTTTCTACCAGGCCCTTTTCTCTACATGCTTTTCTTCATTTTCTAATAAAGGAGTAAAGTAAGCTTTGTATAAAAAGGGGAGCGTGGGAAGAAAATGTTATTAAATTAAATGTCACAATCGTTTATTCAAATACTCTTTGAGACTTAGTTTGTACGGGGAACTCGGGTGCAGTGGAACTGTCACTTCAGACCCCACTGAATTTAGTATCTAGGCACAGAATACATAATAGTACAAGTAGCATAGGGAAAATATCTAATGGTTTACAGTTCGTAAGTGTTGCTGAGGTCCGCTGGTCGTCTTTGATTCAATTCGCGGTTCGGACAAAGTATTATAATATTGTTGCGCGCCACAATTGATGGCGAGATTGGCTACCACTAGCGCCATCCAGTATCGAGTAGCAGAACTAATAATTATTCGAGTCCCTTCTAGAAACTTCGATGCTAGAACTTTCCAGAACTATCCATGTCTGATCGGTCGGGCCCGATATGTACTCGAACATTCTAGATGTTTCTACGGTAGAAGGTTCTGGAACTATCCGAGGCCTATATAAGGCCGGTGTGCCTGCGAGCTGGGATCAGTATTGGATAAGCGATACAAGCGAAAACATCGAAGCGATCTTCAAGTGCGACTTTCAAGTGATCTTGTAGTGCGATTGTGATTTATAATTAGTGTGTTTAAGTTGTAATTTGTGTTTTCAATTAAAGTGTCTATTTTTTGGTTATTAAATCGGCAGTTTTTATTGTCACGAACCCCAAGCTCGTAACAATTGGTGTCAGAAGTGGGATTATGCCGATTTTGCCGAAGGACGACACGGAGGGTATCCGTACCCGGAGTCAACGCCAGCAAGAAACAGATCAGAGGCGATTCGGTGGAGCAGCACCACAGACGTCGGAGGGACAACTACCGATCACGGAGGCCGGCCCGTCCACAGCTGCTCCAGCATCATCAGCACCAGATTTTGCTGCACTAATGATGATGCTGCAGGAGCAGGCCCGCCGACAGGAGGAGCAGGCCCGCCGACAGGAGGAACAGGCCCGCCGTCAGGAGGAACAGGCTCGTCGGCTGGAGGAACAGCTCCAGCGAGATAAGGAGGAACAGGCCCGCTGTCAGCAGGAGCAGTCCCGCCGACAGGAGGAACAGGCCCGCCGCCAGGAAGAGCAGATGCTCCTTCTGAAGGACCTTCACGCTACCTTCGGGAAAGACATGAAGGAGGTGAAGGATAAGGTTGCTCAACATGACAACCGCCTGTTCGAAGCTGAAACCCGAATTGACCAAGTGAATAATCGGGTTGACAACGTGATGGCTGATGTGAAGGAAACCGTGATGGCTGATGTGAAGGAAACCGTGATGGCTGACGTGAAGAAAACCGTAATGGCTGATGTGAAGAAAACGCTGGATTACCTTAAACTTGAGGACGGAATCGCAGCCCCCGTAGCTACAACACCTCCGCTACGTGGATTTAAAGTGCCACCATTCGACGGAACTTCTTCCTGGTCGGCCTACAAAATTCAGTTTGAGGCTGTCATGAAGGCGAACGGGTGGAATAAGAGTCAGGCCATGACTGCCCTCACCCTAGGCCTGCGTGATCAGGCCTTAACTGTGCTGGAAGCTCTCAGCAAAGAAGTGACTTACGAGCAGCTCCTTGAGGCATTGGAAGCTCGGTATGGCGACGCTCACCTGGAACACGTGTTTCGTGCGCACCTCAAGGATCGCGTGCAACGCAATAACGAAAACCTGCAGCAGTGGGCCTTTGAAGTTGAGAAGCTGGTTCGGAAAGCATACCAGTTCTGGTGCAGGTATTTATCGACGGCATCCGCGACCTTGAAGTTAGGGCTGCTGTGAGGCTCGGTCACCACGGGACGCTTAAGGACGCCTTGGCCCATGCACTGGAGGTGGAAGCTGTGCGGCAGGATCATCGTTCCCATCGCGTCAGGGAGGTTGCAGCGGCTACAGTTCGCGACCGAAATAAAGGATACAGCCCTAGGTGCTACGGCTGTGGAGAAAGGGGCCACCTTCGATCCAGTTGCCCTAAGCGAACTGCAGAAAGAGAAGACCGAGCTCCAGAGGGTAGTGCGGCTAACAGCACCGCCCAGCAACAGCAGCAGGGAAACGAGTAATAGCCAGGACTGCGGGGCGGGTGCTGGCTGATGCTCAAAGAGCCCCAAGGATTTCGGTCACACAAACCCTTGACGGGAACAGCTTAATCATCAAGGGCGAGGTCAACGGAACGCCGTGTAAGCTGACCATAGATACTGGAGCCTCTCGTACGGTCGTCAGTTCCCAACTTATAAGTCGGTTCCTTGGGGACTCCGCATACAACCGAGAACGCATTAATTTGGTAACGGCCACCGGTCAGCGCATACCCGTCCATGGAGAGAAGAAGATGGAGTTGAAGCTAGGCAACAGAATCTACCTGCATAATGTCATCGTGGCTGATATAATGGACGATTGCATCTTGGGCCTTGACTTTATGAGGAAGAATTATTGCGAGATTGACGTCAAGCAAGGGGTTTTGAAATGTGGACAAGAGGAACTTTTTATGGAAGGGGCATTACCAGGGAATGTGTACAGCCTTAAAAAGATTGTTCTTACGCCGAGATCAGAAACGATTGCGCCGGTTAGTCTTCCTCGGAATCCTGGGAAAACTAATCGTTGTGTACTCGTGGAAAGGGTAGACAATGACCTTCCATGGAAAGTGGCACGAACTTTGGTCAGAGCCACCGACATCTCAGGGGTACGTGTGCTGAACCTTTGTGATCAGGAACAGATTATAGAAAAAGGCACACTAGTTGGTATTTGCGAGGAAGTAGATTGGTTGCGTCGATGCCAATATCTATCGACTGGGACCCTCAGCAAGGATGCACAAACGAAAGTGTCCACACTTTTAGAAGACTGCCGCAGCGCTCTGTCCCAAAATGAAATGGTCAAGGCGAAGAAGATGTTACTCAAGTACGCCGGTGTTTTCTCGTCAAACGATGCTGACATTGGGAAGACTGGCTTAGTTCAACACAAAATAAACACAGGAGAAGAATTGCCTATCCGTCAGCGGCCAAGGAGATTGCCGGTAGCACGTGAAAAGGAAGTGGAAACCATGATCGAAGGAATGGTGAAGGATGGTGTTATTGAACCTTCATCTAGTCCATGGTGTTCACCTGTAGTGCTGGTAAGGAAGAAGGACGGCAGCATGCGGTTTTGTGTTGACTACCGTCGTCTGAACGACGTTACGAAGAAGGACAGCTATCCTTTGCCAAGAATTGATGACACGCTGGACATGCTTACTGGAGTAAAGTGGTTTAGCACGCTGGACCTGAAAAGTGGCTACTGGCAAGTTGAAATTGATCCAAGGGACAAGGAGAAAACTGCATTCTCGACAGGAAAGGGTCTTTGGCAATTTAAAGTTATGCCGTTTGGATTGTGCAACGCTCCGGCAACGTTTGAAAGACTGATGGAACTTGTACTAACCGGGTTAATTGGCGATGCCTGTCTGGTCTACTTGGATGACATCATCATCGTAGGCCGTACGTTTGAAGAACATCTTCAAAACCTGGAACGCGTGCTCATGAAGATCCAGAGTGCCAACCTCAAGTTAAGTCCGAAGAAGTGTTCACTATTCAAACGACAAGTTAGCTTTTTGGGGTATGTAGTGTCGGAAGAAGGTATCCGCACGGATCCAGAGAAAATCGCCGCTGTCAAGGATTGGCCAGTTCCAAAAGATAAGACGCAGGTCAGAGCATTTTTGGGTTTGTGCTCTTATTATCGGCGATTTGTTAAGAACTTTGCGGATATAGCCAAACCCCTGCACAAGCTAACCGAGGAGAAGCGACATTTCTGCTGGGATGAAAGTTGCGACATCGCATTCCAGGAGTTAAAGGACCGACTGTGCAAAACACCTATTTTGGGGTACCCTGATGCAGGCAAGGAATTTATAGTTGACACAGACGCAAGTGACATAGGACTTGGCGGTGTGTTGTCTCAACGAAAGGGTGATCAAGAGGTTGTGATAGCGTACTTCAGCAAGTCGTTGTCAAAGCCGGAGAGGAACTATTGTGTCACGAGACGGGAATTGCTTGCTGTGGTAAAGTCATTGCAGCATTTTAGCAAATATCTTCTGGGGCGGAAATTCCACTTACGAACTGACCATGCTGCACTGAAATGGCTATTGCAGTTCAAAAATCCAGAAGGTCAAGTTGCGAGATGGATTGAACTGCTGCAGGAATACGACTTCGTGGTCGAACATCGCAGCGGAAAATCTCATGGCAACGCGGATGCATTGTCAAGAAGACCTTGTCCTGAAGACTGCAAGCATTGTACTAGGCAAGAAAGTAAAGAAGTCGTACCTGTGAAGATGCTCAAGACAGACCTCAGCAACGAGTGGAAGGAAACCCTACAACGTGCACAACAGGAAGATTCAGACCTCAAGCCGATTCTCGAGTGGATGAAGGCCGGTGTACCTAAGCCCACGTGGAGCGACGTCTCAGCGATGAGTTCGATCACAAAAAGCTATTGGGCCCAATGGGACAGCTTGGTGATTCAGGAAGGAGTCCTGTGCCGTAAATGGGAAAATGCTCGAGGAGACAGCTGTCATTTTCAAATGGTTGTCCCTAAAGCTAAAGTACCTGATGTTCTACAGCTGTACCATAATGGTTGTTCAGGAGGCCATTTGGGAGTTAAACGGACCCTACTGAAGATACGAGAACGGTTTTACTGGGTCCACTGTCGTGACGATGTCGAGGACTGGTGTCGCAAATGTGCAAGTTGTGCGGCTGTAAAGGGACCTCAGACACGTAGTAGAGGTGCATTGAAATTGTACAATGTTGGTGCACCATGGGAGAGGATAGCCCTTGATGTTGCGGGACCATTCCCGGAAAGTGAAAGTGGTAACAAGTATTTCATGGTTGTGATGGATTACTTCACTAAGTGGCCGGAAGTCTTCGCCATTCCAAACCAAGAAGCTTCAACAGTTGCTGATAAACTGGTTCATGAAGTCTTCTGCTGTTTTGGAGTACCCTTGGAGATTCACAGTGATCAGGGAAGGAATTTTGAGTCCCAAATATTCCAGGAAACTTGCCGAGTAATGGGTACACATAAAACGAGAACAACTTCTTACCACCCACAATCGGATGGAATGGTAGAACGATTTAATCAGACATTGGAGAGATACCTGGCAAAAGTCGTGGAAAATCGGCAACGAGATTGGGACAAGCACATACAACCGTTTTTGTTGTCATATCGAAGTGCTGTTCACGAAAGTACATCGGTGACACCAGCTTTCGCAAACTTTGGAAGGGAATTACGGCTGCCTGCAGACCTGATCACCGGAATACCACCTGACGCCCCACGCAGTATAACCGATTATGCGAATGACTTGCGGAACAAAATGAATGACATCTATGAGCACGTCAGACAATCGGGCCAGCAAATGTCTGAGAAGATGAAAACCCGTTATGACCGCAAAATGAACAATAAAGGGTTCGACGAAGGGTCACTAGTGTGGTTGCACAATCCAGTCCGCAGCAAAGGGAAATCTCCTAAGCTTCAAGCTAAATGGGACGGACCGTACCGGATTGTGACAAAGATCAATGACGTAACCTACCGGATACAGAAAGGTGCAAGAGGTACTCCTAAGATCGTCCATGTGGATCGACTGGCGCGTTATTATGGGGCCAATAATGCTCGGGACGAGCATGTCTTAGGAGGGGGCAGTGTTGCGCGCCACAATTGATGGCGAGATTGGCTACCACTAGCGCCATCTAGTATCGAGTAGCAGAACTAATAATTATTCGAGTCTCTTCTAGAAACTTCGATGCTAGAACTTTCCAGAACTATCCATGTCTGATCGGTCGGGCCCGATATGTACTCGAACATTCTAGATGTTTCTACGGTAGAAGGTTCTGGAACTATCCGAGGCCTATATAAGGCCGGTGTGCCTGCGAGCTGGGATCAGTATTGGATAAGCGATACAAGCGAAAACATCGAAGCGATCTTCAAGTGCGACTTTCAAGTGATCTTGTAGTGCGATTGTGATTTATAATTAGTGTGTTTAAGTTGTAATTTGTGTTTTCAATTAAAGTGTCTATTTTTTGGTTATTAAATCGGCAGTTTTTATTGTCACGAACCCCAAGCTCGTAACAATATAAAAGGTTTTTAGTTAGGACTGACTGATTGATTTGTGAGCCCCTCACGCCTGTTTTCACTGCACGGATAGACAGAACTGTACCTATAGTACACGCACATTTCGCCAGTTATGTTTAAGTCCCATGTAATAAGGGGCGAGCCTATTTACATTTGGAGTTTTTTGTGATTATGTTTATTAAAATACCGAAATCAGCTTACATTTGTGGCGGCAAAATAGTCGTGTGTTTGTTTTTTCATTTAAACAATTTTAAAATGTATTCACTTTCACCGTATGAAAGGTAAAGCTAATTATTTCATAGTGAGTAATATAATTACGTTCTATTCAGCGTGGTCAGGTGGGGGAGGCTGGGGAGTTAGGGACGAGTAGCTTTAGAACTCATGTCGGACGATTGTGAACTAAATCATGTCCTGTTTTGTTTGCGCAGTTTTCCATGAATCAGAGACATGTGTGGTATTTGTTGCTGGATTATCAAATGGATGCATCGGGATTCGGGATGCATCCATTTGATAATCCAGCAACAAATACCGGGGTTCCTAGGACCGGTATGCGGAATTACACAAGTCTTTATGAGAACTATACATCCAAAACGGCACAGTCCGAAAATTAACCATTTCTGTTTTAATATTTACACAAACGTGGTGTTTTTATTTTAGAAAATGAAAAACTATTCCCTTGAAGGTGAACTGCGGCCGCGTGGTGTTACAGAATGTACTTAGGGTCAGTTCACACCGCGACGCGACGCGACGCGCAGTTTTCAAGATAGCAATACAATTATAGACCTTATCTACTACACAAAAAGGTACACATCAGTGAGGAGGGCCGCGCGGCGCGCGCGGCGTAGCTCGACGTAGTAGACGCACAGAATTATGTACTTTTTTGTGTAGCAGGTAAGGTCTATAATTGTATTGCTATCTTGAAATCTGCGCGTCGCGTCGCGTCGCGGTGTGAACTGACCCTTAAGCTGTTATAACGTCATGAACCAAAAAAATAAATTTAAAAAAAACTTTTATGTGTGTAACAGATACCTATATGGGCAGAAAATAAATACGCAATATACATATATGTTAAATATGTTATTGCGTGTTTTAATTTTAGTATTATCCACTGCTGATAAGCTAATATTGACCTACACAGTTACTATCCGTCCGAATTCGTCCGGATATGTAAGGCTTTTTAGCCCCCCGTTCGGAGTTTGTCCATCCTTGTCATTTGTGACAAGAAGAAGAAGAAGAAAGAAAAGAAAAGAAGAGAAGAAGGAGAAGTCATGTAAGAAGGACTTTCTTACATGAGGGTTTTTTTAAATAAAATATTAAGTGTTCGCTGAGTACGGAAAAAGAAAGTAAATAAAAAGTTAAATGTCCGGACTTTTTTGCAAATGTCCCGTTTTTTGTCAGGACTTTCCAAATTCAAAATGGTAATCCTACGTAGGTACACATCACACAATCATCAATGCAACACCTCTGTCCTGCCACAGTGCCTCGTATATCTCAACCCCCTCACGGCTCGCTGCTCGACAGCGTACAATCATAATTTCTCCCGGGGTCCGTTCGAGCGCGACCACTCATAAAGTCATAACCACTGGGTAACCCTGCACGCATCGCTTCCGGTTTTCCATCGACAATTTCCCGGCTTTCCCCTAGGGCGGGGGGCGGGGTGCGCGGGGTAATCAAGCGCGACAACCTACTCAGTGTTTAGAGCTTTGTGAGTGATCGGTTAATTAGTATGGTTGGTGTGGTTTCGTTGTATTATGGAAGGTAAGCTTGGTGAATATGGAGGGGCAATTCCCGTATTTTTATGAACGTTCTCATTCTAATCGGTCTCAATCTGTCAGAAAAATACATTTAAGTATTTATGACAAGGTCACTGAGATGAGATTGCGACTTGCTTACTTGAATTTGAGCGTTTAAATATAAAAATTAATGGCCTTCAGAATAACACCTTTAACTAACTTTTTTATTGTGCAACGTTTTTTTTTGAATAAGTATTTACATAAGGTTTATTCATCCAAAGAAAAAACTAATGCAACGCAAGTAACTAATGTTAATATATTGGTGCCTATAGACATAGGTAAATATAAAAGAAAAAGCTAGTGCGGGTTTTGCAATTTCATTATAACATTGCATTCCATTCCCATCGCTGCGTCTCAAGTCTGCAGAGAAGAACTGGGGCGCACCTCACACACCACGCGGCGCAGAGGAGGTTAATATGTCTTCAAATATTTGGACGAGCTTCTAGTTCAGCCTTATTACAATTTATCTTTAGACTTCATTCCGACCGTGTTAAAGTTATAAATACAAAAACCAATTTTAAACCCAAGTCTAACGGCTGATTTTTTCAATCACCTGATAACTTTATTCGAGGAATAATTTTGAAAGTTTGACAATATTATTTCATACAAAAACTTGCAAACTTCAATTTTATTCTTCGAATAAAAGTTATCTGGCGATGGAAAAGTCAGCCCCAAGTCAATGTTGTATCAAAATTTTTCATATTCAGTCGAAATAAGGTTCGAAATACAAAAACTGACAAAGGTTTAAACTTGAACCAAAGTCAGAACTCGTTTTATGATAAGACGAATAATGTTTATAAATATACCTACTGTTATTTCGTTAGAATGTCCAGCCACTTCTACGATTTCATCCCGCATTGCGCAGCGATGCCAACCTCAACCTGCACTGCTAACCCTCCTCCAGTAGTCACTGAAGCACGGCTTGAGGTCAGACCGACACGTGTCTCGCAGAGATGTCAAAACGGTTAGCATTAAGGATTGCTCGAGCTTGCGGTCTAGGCTAAAGCTAGGCTACACGGTTCCGACCTAGAGTTTGTCACGTGGGTGATACTTAAAGTAGGTTAGATTGCACTAGTTATTGATTTAATATATTTTTTTAAATAATTAATGGTGTGAGGGTGTTTCTGAAAAAGTTGTTGACAATAGATGTCTCCATTTGTATTGTGGCTTGCTAAGTGATTTTCGCGATAAATCAAACCCCACCAAAAATAAATAAAGAGAGGTTATAGGTATTTCCTATATAGCCAAAAAACTTGTCGAATTTAATGAAGAAAGCCGGCAGATAGTACTCTGCCAGTTTTCCTAAGTAAAGTCTTGCGTTTCCATATAAAAGACGATGGGTTATGTATCGCTACTTAAAGCTCAATTGACGATACAAACAACGTAAAAGTTTACTACGAGCCGACCTTTAATAAAAATGTATGTGTGAACTCCGAGAGGTTGTGATCTCCCCGGGGAGGCACGTGCCCCGACTGTAACCATTTATAAACTGATCGTGAATTTCAATATAGAGGCGATTAGGGAGGTCGCTTCAATGCATTGGGGAATATCTACATTATGCATAGAAAGCTGGGAAATTAAACAAGTATTAGCGAGTGTAATGACCGATTGCTATGTCCAAAACGAGGCGTTCGGCATGCTTATCGAAGATTCTAGATAGAGAACCCTTTATCGGCGGAACTTTTTACTTTTATAGACAAAAAAGTTAGAAATTTCTTCTAACCTCAACTTATTGACATAGAAATGAAGTTTCGTCGTAGTTTTTGGAGCGAAGTTGACTGGTTATCGTCACGTAAGCAAAAAGCGTTATCGCCTCCATGCGACCACATGCGACTTTCTCTCTCTCTCTCTTTCCTTTATATACGTGTGTGTGTGCGTGCGAGTACTGCGGAAGGAACTTCGTTCCTGGCGGCGCGCGGCGGTTCCCCGACCACACACGTTTGAAGTTCCTTTAGTCATCACATATTAGTAAACTTGTGTGTCTCTAGCTCATTAAACAACATATTTGTCAGTAATGATACTCACATTATTGACGAACCAGCCATGTGTGGTCTTGCTGAGTACGGCACCTGATATACCAGCCAATAGACACCAACTAGGTAACTAACTCGGGCGTGCTAGCAAGTAAAACAAAAGCCTCTTTGATTACAAAAAAAAAACTTTCTAGAACATGTAAAGACCTATCATAAACAGTAATTTAGTAGTGAACAGTTCTGTTACTTACAAATTGTTTCATAAAGGAACGCGTGAGCCGTGATGTTGCGCCCCCGGGCGGCGCGCGGCGGCGGCGGAGACCCGGGGAATTGCTTTCTTTATGAAGTTTACACCTCAACAATACATGAAAGGTCAAAGATTATAAAGTGTCTAGATCATCAAAGGGAGTAAGATGAAAGTTGAGATAAAATTTTGAACTGTGGACAAAGTAAGCCAAGCCGACAAATGGTATTGTGGACAATTGTCCACAATGCCATTTGTAAGCATTTCTAGCATAACCAACATTGCGTTACAATACAGATGATGTAACGCAATGTTGGTTATACTTCTGTTATCCAATAATCGAATTCCGATTACGATCGCTATTAATTACGATACCGAGCCCTAGGCCAGAAAGGGAGTTGACAACGACTGACTGATATCTGTGCTGTAGGCTAGGCTGAGGATTTGTAGCTGTAGGTGCTCACCAACAGCTACGAATCCTCATCATTAAATCGGTAAACCATTAGGTAACTATCCACTAGACTAAGGCTTTCTCTCTAGATTTTTATTCAAAATGGCACTTAGTATCTAGCAAGCTCCCGAAAAAATTACGAAAATTTTAATACAAATAAAATCATGATAACCTTTTGACGTAATCTTTTTGAATAATCTACTAAATACTTTTAAATAAAAGGCTGGCTTTGCGATAAAACCTTTTAGAAAACAATTTTATAACTTACGCACGTAATACCCCTTAAGTACTGTCTTCCAACTTGATATTTGAAGATAAAAAAACAATTTTGGTAAATCTTAGCAGCTAGCAACTTGTCCGTCTCTTTCGTATGTCTACGCGTAAACTGCTGATCCGATTTTGATTACATTTTGCTGGCGGTTTGAAACCCAGAGAAGGACGTAAATTAATGAAATATCCCGCGTGTGTGAAGCCGTGCAAGGAGATCAATGGAAATGCCAACAATGTTACTTCGTACCACAAATCTCTGGCTTTGTAATTAAAACTTCTGAATTGAGTTGTGGTAAATAATGTACCTATTTATAGTATACGTACCTACAAAAACCTTAAAAGCTCCCGGTGACAGGCGCGACGCGACACGTAGAACAATTTCTATGAAAACTGCGTGGAATTTGTTCTACTAGTGTCGCGTTGCGCTGTTGCGTCGCGCCTGTCTAGCATTGAAAAAAGCAGGAAAAATTCCCGTTTCTTTCCAATTCCGTTGTTTTTTTTTCAATGTTTCATTCGAAAGTTTCAAGAAAATTTGTCAGTATATATTTCATGTTTTTTTTTTTTTCAATAAAACCGAAAAATATGAAAGAAACGGGAAACTTTCATGTTTTATTTATTCAAATCCGTTCCTACTATATTTAACTTAAGATATTCTATGCTTTATCTCTTTCCATAATAATACGTACCTACTAATAAAATGGAGGGTAGAATGAAAAAAATGTCAATAAAACTTGTTTTTTTCAACTTTTCAAAACATCAAGCGAAACATTCGAAATAATTCTGTTTCTTGCGAAAAAAACGGAAAAAAACCACAATTTGTTTTTTTTTCGTGAAAAAAACAAATTGTTATTTTCGGCATTTTCAACGCTACGCCTGTCTGCGGGAGCCCTAAAACTTCGCACAGTTTATAATAAACAAGTGTGTGTGTTTACAGTACTTATCTTACAAAAGTATTGCAATATAAAATCTGTAGTAATCGACACACTTACCGAATAACTGGATAGTTTTAGAACTTCTGCTAACATTAGATTTACTTTAGTGCTTGTGTTTTCTTGTCTATAACATATACTCCAGTTTTGCGTGATTTGATCTTGAAATAGAACAGTATATTATATACTTTACTTAAGTGATCGCAGTTAAACATTATGAAATTGAAGCTAGAAGCAAGTTATCTTATGGAACAATATTCATAATTGTTACGAGTGCAATTTTCTTATGTTTTTTTCTATGATGCATTAGTATAACCAAATTAGAGAGAGGATTATGATGACGAAGGATTACAGAGAGGATATCTTTTTTTATAATTCTGTGTTTTTTCTGAGACCTAACGAATTAAAACAAACAATGCTAATTCTTCCCTACCCGTAATGGCGAGACCCGGGTATCGCTTTATCTGTCTTCCTCGGGACAGCGATCTTTTATGATTCTGCCTAACTTTCGTAATGATACGTCTAACACATTATGCTTTATAATGACACGTCTCACACAGCATGCATCCAGCACCTACCTTTGTATTAGCTGACTGCCTACTCAGCCAGTCAGCTTATACAGGTAGGTGAGGTAAGTACTCTATCTCTCTGGTTACATAACATAATGTGACATGTACTCCCCGCAGGGTCAGGCTACCTCCAGCCACAAATTTCGCCAGTTATGTATCATGTCCCATCTTTGGTTACCTAGCTTTTATACAAATTCGTGCTCCGTTAAATTACATCAGAAATGTCATAGAGTCATAATCAAGTCCGCCCACACTAGCGGCGTCAAAAAATAGGTAAGAGGCCAATGACCTGTTGACATAGACTGTCATTACTACTAACGGGCTATTGTAGACTAAGGCTGACTAATATAAGTACCAGTACTACTACTTAGGACTAATAGGGGTTATTATTACTTAATCTTGATGCGAGGTATATAATATTAGAGAATATGTAGTAGGTATTCCATGATCTAATTTAGTTAATGGTAAAATTACGATAACCGTGGACATGAGGGGCTTTAGTCTTGAGTTCTAGACTAATAAATGGATATTAGAAGTTTAATATTCAATACAAATGATACTAATCCACTTGCCATGGTTTAATCAATTTTTTTACTGGCTTTATAGATATAGAATATGTCGCAATTCCAGTAATTGGCTTGCGGAGGTCGGATTGCAATCGCTGTGGGTATAATGATTTATAACACTCCTCCGCATATGGTTCAATGGGAAGCCGATACCAACCATCACTAATGGGTACCTATTTTACAAAAGAAAAGTATACAGAAAAGCTTGGTACAAGCAGATTGTCCCTTCAATGGATAGGTACCAAGATGTTCTATAGGTATTGTAAGTGCATTAATGCCCGTTTTTCACTAAAACTACCTGACACCAAAATCAATGCCTAAATAAAAGAGCGCTGTTGGATTTTCAGCTTTCATTGGAAAGCCGAACGTTAAAAATCCAACAGCAAAGGACCCAATATAAGTCAGATGACAATGAAATCTTATATTGTCAGGTCTCATTAAAACTCCCGACCTCTACACTCATCCCAATTATTCCTATACCTTGACCATTGCACAATTACCGCTTTAATATAGGACAAGGACATAGCGTACTTGGGGGAATAAGGAGAACCGCCATCGTTTCTCGTGGCAATGACGGTGACGTCACGAATCCAATGAAGAGCAAAGAAGTCGCCACTAGATACTAATGCCCACATCATGTGGGGGCGAGCTAAGAGCCATTCATAGGAACAAATCGGTCGAATCACATAGGGAGATGAAAATATAAAAATCTGTTTCCGTAAATTGACCCACGTTGACATACGAAAGAAGAAAGATGATTATGATAGCAGTAGGTAACATAGAGTTTTAGAAAGAGACTGCCATAGGTGCGATTGACAGACAAAGCGTAGAATTGTTAACTTCTTCTAAAGCCTGATTAACACGGTGCGATTTAGGTAATTGCCTGTGGCATGCCATAAGTTGATGCAACTTATGATGAAAAGACAAAAGACCTTAAGATGTTAATAATTGTATAGTTCGATATTGAGATAGACTCATGATAGCACAAGTTCAAACCTTAGTGGTTTTTGGTTGCTATTTATTATGAATAATCCTGTATTCTTTTGTATAAAATGATAAATAAAAAATTTAAAAAAAAATAAAAAACTATAAAAGTTGCACTAAACACAGGAGTGCGTTACTCAAATCTGACAACAGTCACAATTTGACGAACGCGCTCCTTTGTTTTGACTTGATTACTTCATTTGCTTACTAATCTATGAGCACAGCTAATAATTATTCATTCTAATGCGATGGCGCCGAGATTGCGCCAACCTTTTCTGCTAAAAGATGTGCACAGAATCGCGTATTAATTTTATTTATCTGTGAATTTCCTTGAGGCATTTTCCTTAGAGATGATAAATTGTTTATTTATAACATTACTTTACAATGTTAGACGCATTCGTAGACAAGGGTAGGTAAGGGCAGTATTGGGGACTTTTTCTACCTAATTGGTGAAAGGCTACTTCATATAAAGATATCACCAAGTTGTGCGCATTTAACTTGAAAAGACAGCGTATACGAACATGAGCCAATCGTATTTAGTCAATTTCGTACATCATTAAATTCATTTTGTGTACATGGAGAATTATTATGTGTTGTACATAGTTCGCGAGACGTGCGCTGAATCTGATATGCAATTAAATACGCCACTCTCCCCATATTGTATCATATTACAACTTAATGCAGTCATAATGTTACCTATCATTCAGGTTAATCATTTTTGGCTCAATTTACACTGCTGTGGAACGGAGTGGAATCGAGGTTTCTTAATAGCAAAATGAACTTTATGTCAATTGTCTAACGTACAAACTAGATACGAGCTTGTTACTGCGGGAATTCCCGAGAATGCGCGAATGGCGATAATTCTCCAGGAGATGCGTGATCTGTGCTTATGGGTGTATCTAATTTGTGCGTTACAGTACTGACATGCTTTATACAAAAAAAAAAAGTCGCTTCCATTCTGTTCCGCGGCGGTGTCAATTGTGTCTAGTTTTTAGTATTTTTGTTATAGCGGCAACAGAAATACATCATCTGTGAAAATTGCAACTGTCTAGCTATTACGGTTCATGAGATACAGCCTGGTGACTGACAGACAGACGGACAGTGGAGTCTTAGTAATAGGGTCCCGTTTTTACCCTTTGGGTACGGAACCCTAAAAATGATTTACGAACAACCTCGCTCTCTTTGATGGGACTTATAACCCGATCAAAAAGTAGCACATCAAAAGTGTCTAGGGATCAACATATATTTTTGCAATAACTTTTCTCCTGATTGATATTAATTAAAATTTTCTTTAAGGATTCATCAAATAAAGTGTTTTCGTTTGTCACAGTAACGATAAACCAAGTCACCTTTGCATTAATAAAGAAATTTGCCATTTTCCTAATAAAGGGATTTTTGACATTTGAACCACTAACACAAAAGTTCGAAAAAAAGACTGAAATAACAGTTTTCTTTAAAATTTTATTGGGTAACTTAAACAATTAATAATCCGTGTTTCTACCGCAAACACTAACAACACAAGAACATCGGTTTGGCATACTCAAAATGAGTTCATCCAAATCACGCTGTGGAATGGCCGCCCATGTTCGTTGCAACAACAAAAAAAGGTCTTCTTGCGACTGGATACCCTCCATATTCGGCAGAGCTCTTCTCTGTAGCATATCCCATGCATGCTCAATCGGGTTCAAGTCTGGCGACTGAGCAGGCCAGGGCAGGACATTGATGTTAGCTGCGGCGAGAGTCTGTCTTACAACTCTTGCGGTGTGCGGTCGTGCATTGTCATGCATTAACTGAAATAAGGGACCGATTTGCACTTGTAGAGGAACGATGACGTCTGATACAATCGTCTCAGCATAAATTTGAGCGTTGAGGTTGCCTCTGATCCAAATCAACTCAGTTCTTCCGCCGATCCAAATACCCGCCCATACCATGATGGTTCCACCACTATAAGGATGGACTTCCTGGCAGGATTTTAATCGCTGTTGGCGTCCAGGGGTTCTCCAGTGTCGTATACGTCTTGTATCCGGTCTCATACCAAAACGAGACTCATCAGAAAAGCACACGAAACGCCATTGTTCTTCTGCCCAATTTCTGTGTTCAAGAGCCCATTGATATCGAATCCTACGATTGTGCATTGCTATAGGTGGTACCCGTAGCGGTCTTCGGGAATGAAGGTTCACTTCATGCAAGCGGTTTCTGACTGTTTGGTCGCTAATTAAGTTCCCTGAAGAGTGATGAAGCCTCACGGCTAACATCATGGCGGTAATTGTTGGAGCTCTTCGAGTTAAGATTTGAATGTATCGGTCTTGTCTCCGTGTGGTGCAGCGATACCGTCCTCCATGGCGCTCAGCCACGGTACCAGTGCTTCGGTAACGTGTCCAAAGTCGACTGATAACACTCTGACTTGTATTCAGAGCTAAAGCCACAGTACGTTGCCGGGAACCAGCTTCTATCATTCCCACGGCTCTGAGCATTTCTTCCCTGCTTAAATGACGTCGCCGCTCCATAATAACGTTGGTTTTAATCAGTAGTAGGGAAACAGTAGCACTAATAATGTCTTCAATGCGTTGTATGTTTTTATAGGGAAAATATTGACAGCTGATTTTCATCTTTTACTCGAATTTGATTCACAGTTCCTGATTCAAATTATGAAATGCACCAAAAAGGATCCATATAAATTTATAAAATCATAAATTTATTACAAAGCCACATCTCAATCTCAAGAAATCCGCATAAAAATGCTTGATCCCTAGACACTTTTGATGTGTGTATAAAAACACAAGTGTTTTACGAAGAAAACAGGCAGCAATAATAAAATAAATTAATTGAAAACTAGATAAACTATTATAGTATACTTTGTAAATAGTGATAAAATCGAAAAGATCAAGCGATAAAGTTCCTGGTACCTTTGTTTTTGGGTCATGGACGTGTTTTGAGCGAGATTGGCCTCCCGACACTAATGAGGGCAATACATTCGCCACTACATAAATATTGTCTCACGAGGTTTCAGGCTTCACTATAGTATTTTTTTTGGGAGGAAACCGAAATTGTTCACCGGAATGACGAAGCTTGAGAAATTATTCGCTGAATCTGTCTAGTTCGTAATGTTATGTTGTGTAACGAAAGTCAACTTTTGTTCTAATTAATTTCAGTAACGTGATATTTTTTGCGGCTTAGCTTTGCTTTCGAAACATGAATTGAGAAATAGAACAGTCTCCAAGAGCGCTGTTTCATTAACCCCACTTTTTGTTATTAATCTTAGGTTTAAGAAGTATTTTGCCATAATTTTTAAGTTATATCATTTAGTTTTGTTGTTATTATGTGTGATCACTATTTCTAAGATTGCTGGTAAACCTATAACTGGCGACTGTGTAAGACCGAGACTATTGTGATCTATAGTACTTAGGATATATACATAGAAGTGTTGGTGTACCTTAACAAATAATATAGATATTCTATTACTCTGATATTTTTATGAATAATATTCACACTCAGTCATAATTAATTTTAGCGACATACATTCATGAAATTCATTACAAGCTTCTCCCTCCGGAATACCCCATCTAAAAACAAGAAAAATAAACTACAAACGCAAATTAAATTACCATACCGACATTATACAAAAACACTACATTAGTGAAAGAGTTCCTTCAGTACCTCCTCCTCTCCTGCCCCCCAACTTGCCGACGTGCCCCGCAGTCCGTGCAAACGGCGACGCTCCCCTAATGCATACAAATGTCAGTCTAGCAACTACTATGAGGAACTACTCAGCATTCTACAAGGAAACGGAAAACCCCCTTTAACTGGATAATTCTGGAAAGTTTTGGTTACTCATTTACTAACCTGAGGTAGGTATTTTTGCTCAGTTTAAAGATTCTACTTTTACTTGCGTTGAAACTTTCTCAAAGAATATTTATCAAGGGCCTGCCCTAGAGGACTCATAGGTTACCTACTTTTTCTTCACTATACATCTTCAGTAAAGGTTTACGTACGGGCTGGTTACGATTTGACAGACTATAACTTGATGCATCAAAAGTTCGGGATGGGAAACTTACGTATGTAAACAAACTCGTACCAATTTCTTATTGAGAAATAAAATTCATCCATCAAATTACTTTTCTTAATGTGAATGCAAACTTTAAATCTTATTTTGACATTGAGAATACTGAACTAACTAAAAAGCCTCGTGAAAATCTCTTGTACAATTTACTTGGTATTTTCCTTAAATAGGACACCACTGTTGTCCTTCACAATATTTCTCTAATCCCTTTTCACTTCAATAGATAATCCAAAAGCCTAGGCAACCGCACACCGCTGTTGTCCTATACAATATTTCTCTAATCCCTTTTTACTTGTACAGATAATCCAAAAGCCCTACCTCACTCTACCTACATAGCTGAAACTAGTTCTATAAATACCTGCTGGTCCGCGGCGAAGGTCAAGTCTCGTGAAGCACCAACTTGAAGCTGTGCGGCTCCGGCGGCGGATCAGACGAGTATCGACTTACATATCACACCTACGAGGTTCACGACTTGTATTCTGTACAGAGGTGGAGAAACAAAAGAGAATAGGCACTCTATGTTTTTGTTGTACTGGAAATGATTTATTTTTTTTATCCCCGAACTAGAACGGCTTATACCAATTACATCAACCAAATGAACTGTTTCATAATTATTCTTAATGATATATATTGAAAATAAAAGCCGGGTGTCCGCCGACTGGTGCGTGATAAGGGTGAAGATGACAACTTCGAAAGCATCCTGATTAATTCTGCTCATAACATCAAAAACTAATTAGCATAAATAATAATTTCCTATATTTTTTCTTTGGTACCAATTTTTTTAGGTTTATCCCTTCTACGAAGCGTGGTAATTTTTATTGCTGTAAATTTTATCGCTCTTGATCATTTATATTGCCCTTGCAATTGCGAACATCAAGGTGAACATAATTAAGCTGACCCAAAAAAATAAATCAGCCACCTCTTCAATCAATCCGAAAGTCAGCGACAGACCAATCAATAACAATCATACCAAACTTATCCAACGAGCAGGAGTCGAGCCAATCACTCTGATTGCTTCCGAAAAACTTCATAGCCTTTAAACAATATTTAACAATAATTAGGTGATCGTTAAAATTGTTTGACGAGTCAAACTCGTAATTACGAGCAGATAGCGAATAGATTTAATGAATAGACTCGCCTGGAATGTAATTAATTGGCGCTCCTTGGAAACTGTAGGTAAAGATTGAATAAAAACAAAATTCGCTGTAAATAAAATGTCCAGTGATTTAGAGATGGGTAACTCAGGAGTGATAGATACAAATGATATGAATCATTCCTTTTGAATCAATCACTCTTCATATCTTTACGCATCCGAATGTGTCAGTAGTTCAGTATATCTTTCTTTGCACCTCACTCACTCGTCGTTCGTCGCGTCGGGAAGCTATTTAGTAATCTGTGGCGTCGGATAGCTTCGTCGCGCGCCATTGGTTGAACGTCAAGCAAGCCGTCTCGCTCGCACCCATACGAATGTTCGTCGCATCGCGCAAGGCGAGATGACGTGACTTTGACCACAATAAATTGACACCCAATGATAAGTTGTTATACCTCTATTGCTGACGCATAAGGCTTATAATTGTTTGTCCTTAGTGGTTCTTTCTGTATTATAATCTGGTCAAATGTATTTTCTTTTTAAATCTTTAGATAACAATGTAAACAAATAGAGGTGAAGTGCAATTTGAGTGCAATAATAACAAAATTAAACGATAAAATAGAAATAGATCAAGATAGAGGCTATTTCTATTTTATTTTCTAGTACTTACTTACTAAATTAATGCTTATACTCAATACTAGATTGCGATTAACTATTCATTGAACTAATTAACCAGATTTGAAAAAGAAGTAGGTTGTACCTACAGTCATAAGAATAGTATTTTTTTAAATTTATTTTCATTTGCCGACTTGTTATGGCATGAAAAGAAAAAAATTATCAATCGCAACCGCTCGCGTTGTTTGCATCTTTCTGATATATTAGAAAGATGCAAACAACCAACCTATCACTATATCATTGATCTATTTGAATGAGTGAGCCGCACACGAGTTGCGAATTTGAATGAGCTACTGAGTCATACTGATATAAAGATATGAAAGAGTGATTCATATCCGAGTGATTGAAAGATTCATATCTATGTTTTCTTTTCAATGACACATTTTGCCCATGTCTACAGTGATTGAAAGGAGCTCTCACGCCCAGCAGGTGTGTGTTTAAAAGAATTAAAATCGCTGTGCCCGTAACATAAAATACCCGTTGAATGTATGACTGAAGTCGGTTAAAACGTAGAGAGGCAGACACGTGTCATGCAAATATTATACAGACTTGATGACTGTAAATAGGCACTATTTTCGTTCTCGAGAATTCTAAAGAGTTCTCTTTATATATTCATCTAAAATTATATAAAGCTGTAGGTGTTAATCTCGGATTACTGAAAGATCGCTCTAGTAAAAACCGTAAAGGATTTTCTCATAGTAAGAAAGCTTGGCCAGAGTACTTTATACACCTGAACAGAACAAAAGGGGCCTAGTCCATAATCTAGTACGCACAACTACGGCCAGCAGACATAAAGTCATTATTTACCTATTCATCAAGAAATCGACAGGCGGACGTCGGGGACTGATTTGCGTCACAGGAAAGCACACAGTCGATGTCTGTTTACTGAATACGAACAAGTTTTATTGAACAACTTTTTTGTGCCAAAATTGTACCACCCGACGCGCGACGGCTGCCGTGGTGTACAAATCTCGTTGAATAGAAGCATTCAAATTACTAACGGATAAAGTTTTGTAAGAGGGCCACCCTTTACAAATTATCGTAGTAATATTAAGTCATCACGGTCGGTAGCCTCTATAAATACCTTTTTTTAATCTCTCACGAAGCTTACAACTTTCTCAAATTATTACAGTAGTAACACCGGGGATTATAGAACATGAACAATGGAACTGAGAACTGTAACAAATACATTACAACAGTTAAATAATTTATTACCCGTCGCTCTGCGCGCTTCCTCGAAGTTTTCACTGAAATATTCAGATGACTCGCTTCCCGCCATCATAACCTGATTCACGCAGCATAAAACGACTAGACTTTCTGAGAAACATTATCATTCTTTCAATTTACTCAGGTAAATTGAAAAATTGCTGACATTATTTAATGAGAATAAAACGTAGAAAAGGTGACCACTGACCATGCGAGTGATGCGGAAAACTGATGTATTTTAATCTCACATCATCATCTCACTGATTAACCTCATTGAAAGCATCATTCAGATTTACATCATTATCACTGTCATGCTTTTTATTCTTAACAACTTTGACATTGTTAACACTTTGGAGTGATAAACATTATAGTTGGGGAAAAGTGCTTCACTTTTTAGTTCGGCGAGTGTACGTGAAACTCAAGACGAGTAATTAAGCCTTGAGACAAGAGTTACGTCAGTGCAAAGTGTCGGCCAGACGGAAGATATTGGCAAAGTTGGCCACATCCATTACTGTTCACCGACCACCCGCAAACTACTGAGATTCGCTCCGGACTGAAACAACTAATTTATGGTCTTCCGTACAACTTTTCTTGTTGCATTTTTAGGTTGATTGTGATTTGAATTCAACTAGATCAAGTTGACCGAAGAGGCTTTAAATCTCTTTTATGAAAAATTTTAGGAGATTTAACTATTTAAATACCTGAACAGTTTATCGCAGTACGTTCTGCTGCACATAGCTATTTTTAGGGTTCATTACCTCAAAAGAAAAAAACGGAACCCTTATAGGATCACTTCGTTTTCCGTGTGTCTGTCTGTCTGTCAGTCTCTCAAGGCCCTTTTTCTCAGGAACGCGTGGAGGTATCAAATTGAATGCGAAGGTCTACAGTCCCATGGAGCTCTAAAAAATCAAGCTTCTAAGTCAACGCAATAAAAAATACCGCCATTTATGTGACATATTTTGATACTCGCAAATAAGTACAGGGTACTTCCCGTTGACCTAGAATCATGAAATTTGGCAAGAAGCAAGGTCTCACAAAAAGTCGTTAATTTGTAGTTTTTTCACATAAAAAAAAATACGATTCTAAACATACAGTTGGGCAATTGACCGGGACGTATATCGATATATGGGAGAATATGTTTTTCAATGTTAACCCAACTGATCAGGTTCCGACCTTTCATTGTGCGTGGTCCGACACACACTTGGCCAGTTTTTTTCATTGCCTGAAGACCTGGTTAATGACCTTTACCATAAAATAAGTCCTAGTCATCAAGTAGCCGTTGTCGCGTTGAGCTGAACAAGAACATCCGCGGCAAAACATTGTACTATCTTAACATACCTACTTAGGATTCCAATTAGCCCCAGAATGTTCAAAACTTCCCAATTTATCTAGCCGTAATATCACTTAAAATCCAGTTTCCAAAAGAGAACTAAAGACAAAGTTTGGGACAAAGTAATTGTCGCAACCGGCGGCGGCGGCGGTGCAATCTCATAACAGTTAACAGCACCGCTGCCGCTGCACTGCACCGGCAGTGCCGGCACTCGGGAGCGGGCGGGACTAAGTGAGCGCACGGCGCACTGTGCTGCCGCTACCAATTAAATTGTAGTCACACAGAGTTCCAAGGAGTGAGAAACGTGGAAGCGACATAATTGTTCTGAACGAGTCGTGTGCTAACCGAAAATAGTGAGTCTAGAAGTGAGCAGAGCAGAGACGGCTAAGGAATTACATTAATGGTATAAGCAGTAATCTTGTCTTGCGAGTTCAACCGCATACATGAACATGTCTTCATCTGCCAAAAGTCGCGATTATAATTTTTAAAACTATGTTAGGTACCTATTGGCAATTGATGAGGCTTAAGGGAAGATTTATATTCAACTATCTCATAAATGGTCTCTTCCGCAGACTGTACAGCTCCGTGCGCAGCGGCCAGCCATGTATCGCGTTCCAACCCAAAAGCTCCCCATTTTAGATCCGATAACCCAAAAACTCCCCATTTTAAAATGTTCCGGCGCGACCCGATAACCCAAAAGCTCCCCATTTTACAACGTTACGGCGCGACCCGACAACCCAAAAGCTCCCCATTTTACAATGTTACGGCGCGACCCGATAACCCTAAAGCTCCCCATTTTACAACGTTACGGTGCGACCCGATAACCCAAAAGCGCCCCATTTTACAATGTTACGGCACGACCCGATAACCCAAAAGCTCCCCATTTTACAATGTTACGGGTGCGACCTGATAACCCAAAAGCTCCCCATTTTACAATATTACGGCGCGACCCGATAACCCAAAAGCTCCCCATTTTACAAAGTTACGGCACAACCCGATAACCCAAAAGCTCCCAATTTTACAATATTACGGCGCGACCCGATAACCCAAAAGCTCCCCATTTTACAATGTTACGGCGCGACCCGATATTTCATGGAAACCTTCCACAGGCTTTTGGTTATTTGTGTCGGATACATAACTCGATTTAATACTTTTTTTTTTATAAATTGCGAGCAGAACGTGTTCTGTTTTCAGATTTTATGAATTTTAACAAAACGAAAACTTGATTTTTGTAGCTTGAATAAATAAAACGCGTAAAGTGTATACATTCTTGTCGGGAGTAGTTTTATTACATTACTACTCACGTTTAATTATTTATTCTAGCAATCATATAATGTATTAGATAATCTAACAAGTCAATACCAATCATGAACACCAAACAAGAATATACAACAAACATGCAATCATAATACTCATGACATACTGAAGATATACCCCAAAGCCTGAAAATTTCCATCGCCAACTACCAGCCTCTCAATGACCGCTACTACGACCGTCATAGAGGCAAATTGTAGTGCTATTACTGAATTATGTTGGACTGATGATTTGATCACTTACACACGTTCGTCATCGGAGGAACAAACATGTTTGTGCAGCCAACACAATTGTAGCTCGTTAGTGAGCTCGATACTATGTTCAATGTGGACAAACGAGGGTACTATTGTACATATTATATAACATGTATTATATACTAACCCTTTATATTCATGCCAAAGTTGATTGCAAAGTTTCTAGAGCCACAGACTATTTACTACAGGTTCATAGCCACCATCCTCCACTTAATGTTTTTATTTCTCTGAGTGTACCCTACAATTCGATGGCCCGTAAGATGGTTAAAAAATATAATTATTATAAGGCAAATTATGATAACATAAATGGAGATTTAAAAGAAATTAATTGGGAGGATGTTTTAGTTAGCCGTACCATTGACGATACCTTAAGCACGTTTTATAACATTGTTTTCTGCATTATTAAAAGACACGTTCCATTGACTACCTGTAGATCTTCAAAATTTCCGGTTTGGTTTTCAAAATCGCTTATTCAAGGCAAGTCAGTTATTCAGTCAGGTAGTCAGTTATTCATGGCAAGTCACACGTAATTGCGCCGTCTCTGTGTTATAAATTCTAAAAGTGGTGTAAACTCTGCGTGTACTACGGTGGAATATATGTAATGATGTGCGTTGAAACTGATAGTTAAATCTATGTAAATCAATTATTATCAAAGTCTAGCACTTCTAAATTAATCGAAATAAAAACGTGATTCAAATTAACATTAAAAAAAAAAATGTGGGTGTAAGGTGTTTTTAATTTCTTTTGTGACTTTGATGACCCAGTAAGGTCACCCACCCATCTAACTTGCTACGAGGCGCGGCATCTATAGAAGCATTATTTCACGCAAGCGACTAACCGTTAATTGGTCTCGCACGGAAAGAGGTGGACTGCAGTACAAGGTGTATGAAGTTCGGATCCAGCCTCTGATGAGCACTTTTGCTAAATCTTGTTTTTATATTTTTGTTTCTTTTTTATAAAAAGGAGAAGCCTTTTTACCGTTCGGGGAACTGAGTAAAATAAAAGATAGATTTCTGATAATTACGCTATCTGCTGATTGATTAGAAAGCAATGAATATTCAACGTACCCCTCCAAAATCAGCGAACCCTCCGCTCCGACAAGGGCAATCGGTATCTGAGCCCGATTTATCATCTACCCCAGTAACAATGAACGAGTCGGAACAAAATATAACCGTTAGAACAAAGCGCCCGCGCACTGCGGACTCCCCTAACACTGAAACAAACCAATTTTCCTGCTCATTTAACGAATTTAAAAATGATTTTAAAAATGAAATCATGCAGCTGCTTGCCTCGTGGAAAGCCGACAACGACGACCGACTCTCTTCCTGGAAAACTGAGCACGATGCGATCTTAAAAGGCTTGGTTAGAGATATGAGTGAGTTGAAATTTCAGTGTGCAGAGATACAAAAATCTCACGCAGAAATGGAAAATAGCTTAGCATTCTCGGATAAATGCTACGAAGAGATGAAGACTGGATTAGCTGTCCTAGAGAAGCAGAAAAAAGAAAATGTCGACCGTATTGTCCAGCTTGAGAAGCACATCCAAGATCTGCAACTTCAATCACGTCCATCAACAGTTGAGTTCAGAAACATTCCACTAAAAGCAAAGGAAAATTCCGAGGATCTTCTTTCTGTTGTATCAGCGGTGGGTAAAGCAATTAACGTGGAAGTCCGAAAGGATAGCTTGCGTGACCTGTACCGCCTTCCGGGGACTTCGGGAACACCCAGACCTATCGTAGCAGAGTTCAACTCGGTTACGAAAAGGAATGAGTTCCTGTCAAATGTTCGTAGCTTCAATAAAGAACGCCCTGTAGTCGACAAGCTAAACACGCACACTATTGGGTTGGTAGGAGAGAAGAAGCCAATCTATGTAGATGAACACCTTATGCCATCAAAGAAAAAGCTATTCTATGACACACGCGCATTGGCAAAAGCCAACAAGTTCTCTTGCTGGAATTCGTATGGTAGAATTTTCCTAAGAAAAGATCCCAATGATCCTAATGAGAAACCGACCCAAATAAAGTCTGAAAAATGTCTGCTCGCTCTAGCTTGCAAGCAATGACTATACTGCACATCATTTTTTTTATCTTTTACGTTTTTATACATTACTAATTATAATTTGCATGCTCTCTGTTCCTATATGTCTAGGGCTAAAACCCCACTTTTGTATTTGAAATATCATAAAAATTGTTTTACTACTTTACATGCTCCTACAGTATTCAAACCAAACGTTCTAAAAATTAGTAATAAGATTAACTACTGCAACCTAATTATACGCCATATTAACTACAAAAAGACTATTCATTTTTTACCAAAAGATATTACTAGACATAATCAATTTCGACTTTTTTTTTCTCAGGACGATATTTATATTTTATGCATTTTTCTTTTCATTTGCAATTGTTTTTACTGTTCCCTCAACTTCCAATGGCTAACATTAATTCTATATCCAATGAACTCGATAATATTTCTATTGCTTCATCGTATGAATGCCCGCCTGATAGATGCTCGGACTTCATTACACATCCCAACGCAAACCTGAAAATAATACATATTAATATTAGGAGTATTAATAAGAATTTCGACCAATTCATCACTATGTTGTCCGTCACTAAAATAGTTTTCGATGTCATTGTGCTCACTGAGTGCTGGCTTAAAGTATCTGGACCTAATCCTTTTATGCAGGGATATACCTGCCACGCCACTACAAACAATGGATCACAAAACGACGGAGTCGTAGTATACACTAAGTCGTCTCTTCGATGTACAGTGTACGAACCGACTTTTCTCGGAGCTAACTGCCTTGTTTGCACCACAGATAATACCGTCATCATCTGTTTGTATCGGTCCCCCTCATATTCTAATTTGGATCTCTTTTATAATAGCCTAAACAGTTTAGCGTGTACTATGAATCACTTCCAAAATGTGGTTCTAATTGGAGACCTAAACGTAGACATTAAACCTAGTAACCATGACCGGAACTCAGATCAATATCTTACACTTACTGCGACCCTCGGGTTGCTCCCAGCGCACGTTCACCCTACCAGATCAGGAAGCTGCTTAGATCATATCCTATTAAAAACTAAAAATTCAGCATGTGTTTTGGTAGTTCAGACATTCATCACCGACCACCTGCCAATCATCTTGGCCCTGGGAATCAAAGGTTCTATCTTCAGGAAAAACTCCATTACATCTATCCGTTACAATTTCCTAGCGATTCAAAAAGACCTTGAAAGTACTGATTTCAGTTCGGTGTTGAATGAGATCAACCCCAACTTGGCCGCGGAATTATTTGTAACAATACTTCAAGATGTTATTGCTTCACATACCCTATGCATACGCATCCAAAATAAGATTCGTGTTATAAAACCATGGATGACTCAAGGCTTGGTTAGATGTATACGCAATCGTGACAGGATGCATTACAGATTAAAAAGAGATCCTGAAAATACGATCCTTCAAATTACTTACAAAAGATATCGTAATTACCTTAACACCTTATTAAAAAAACTCAAGCGAGCACATGATAGAGATGAATTGCAAAAGGCCAGTAATAACCCTAAAGCCACTTGGAAGGCAATAAAAGCTATCACCAACTCTACTCCTCAACCGCAATCTCCCAAAGAGCTTCTTCAACCCACGGATGATCCTAAAACTTCAGCAAACCGTGTCAATTGCTTTTTCACTGATATTGGTCGTAAACTAGCCTCTCAAGTAACTCCTCTCCTAAGATTAAACCATGATATTAGAAAACCTCCACTACCTCCACCTTGCCAGTCTCTCGTCATACTGCCAGTAGATGAAACACAAGTGGAAAGGCTGATCAGCACCTTGCGTTCTGATTGTGCGACTGGTTACGACAACATATCAGCTAAAGTACTGAAACAATCGAGTTCCGTTCTGTCATTACCCATCACGCATATCTTCAATCGTGCTATTGATACTGGAATCTTTCCCAATGTCCTCAAAAAAGCAGTTGTGCATCCGATTTTCAAGAGTGGAGACAGAGCCAATGAAACAAACTACCGTCCAATCTCCGTACTGAGCTCTTTATCTAAGATTTTCGAAAGGATACTTAACAATTGCCTCGTTACGTATCTCTCTAAACACAAAATCATCGCAAAAAATCAGTACGGTTTTAGACCAGGAATCTCAACGGAGGATGCTGTAGCTAACCTTACTAAAACATTAGTTAACAACCTGGACAAAGGTATGAAATGCTACGGTATCTTCCTTGACTTATCCAAGGCATTCGACACGGTTTCTGTTCCCATCTTGATCTCGAAAATGGAAAGCGTTGGTATTCGTGGCCTCGCGCTGGACATATTTAAAGATTATCTCTCCAATCGTACTCAGCGGGTTAAAATCGACTCTACTATGAGTGACGATAGATTTATCAGCTTCGGTGTTCCGCAGGGTAGCATCCTCGGACCCCCTCTCTTTTTACTCTATATCAATGAACTGTGTCATGCACAAATCCCAAATTGCGACATATTTACGTATGCTGATGATACGGCGTTGATGGTTTATGATACTGATTGGGACAAAGCCAGTAAAAGAGCGGAGCAGTCTCTTCGGTTTGTAATGGAGTGGCTCTCAGAGAATTTACTTACCCTTAACGTAGCAAAGACAAAGGTCATCAGATTTTCGCTACCTAACACCTCAGCTCCTCCACTGGAATCAGGTCAAATTAAAGCCCACATTTGCTCGGAAGAGGTGCCCAATTGCAGCTGCCCATTTCTGTCCTTGGTCCCAGACATAAAATATTTAGGAGTCCACATCGACTACAAACTCAGCTGGCAACCCCATATCGAAGCGCTATGTACAAGGATCAGAAAATTAATTTATATATTTAAGGAACTTAGGCACTCTGCTGATCTCGATCTAGCTTTGATGGTTTATCAGAGCCTTTGCCAGTCCATTATTTTATACTGTATCCCGGTTTGGGGCGGAACCTACAAAACCTCCTTACTAAAAGTTGAAAGAGCTCAAAGAGCGATCTTGAAAGTCATGCACTTTAAGCGTAGGGACTTTTCGACCAACCAACTTTACTCAGAAGCCAAAGTATTGACAGTGAGACAGCTTTTTGTGCTCCGCGCTACGCTGCGTAAACACTCTACGCTACATCTAGATCATGCTAAGCTGAAAAGGCGGAAAGGCACTCCCGTGTGCGATGTAGTCCAATGCCGTTCAAAGTTTGCCAGCCGACAGTATGCGGCAACTAGCTCTCGCCTGTATAATAGAATACATAAAATTTTATCAATATACTCCCTAACTAAACACGAAGTTAAAATCAAACTTACCAATTGGTTGCAGAAGTTAACATACGACGAAACTGAGAATCTTATTACAATTGTCTCTTAATTAATGAACTAATACTGTATTTAAATTGAGGCATTTTTTTTTTTTTTTTTTGTTTAATTTATGTTGTGTTTTTATAAGTACTTGCATGACACTTAATACAAGTTGTATGTACCTAGAGGAACTTTGTCTCCTAAAACACAGGCTTTGGCCTAGTTTAGGAGGCAGCAGTTCGCCCTTTAATGTGTCTCTATTGTACAATGTACCTAATCCTGTGAGTGTGTACTTATGTGTTTTTCAAAGTGTGTACAAATAAATTATTATTATTATTATATTCATATTTACAAAAATAAAGCCAAGGCTTGGGTAAAATGGAAGATGTATCAAAACATTTCAGACTACGAGCAGTTTTCCATTTACCGCTCTAGATTCCAAGTTGAGTGCAAAAACTGTTACAGAAAGTACATTACCTCCGTCGAAGATGGTATCCGGACTAATGTTAAGCATTTTTGGGCTTTCATTTCATTCCCGTAAATCTTCTACTAGCTTCCCTTCTACCATGCATTACAGTAACCATTCAGCCAATAACCCTGAAGACATCTGTAATCTGTTCTCAAGCTTTTTTAATTCAGTATACGAGCCATCCGTTTCAACTGATGGTATTTCATCGCATTGCGGAGATTATTCTGAAACCTGCTCACTGCTTAGTAACATTCAGTTTACTACCGATGAAATATTAGATGCACTAAGAGCATTAGATCCATCTAAAGGCCCGGGACCAGATGGTCTACCAGTTGTGTTCATTAAACAGACTGCCGTTAATCTGTGTGTGCCATTGCGAATTATTTTTAATTTATCTATTTCACAAGGAGCCTTTCCCCAAGCATGGAAACTCGCAAACATAACTCCTGTTTACAAGTCGGGACCTAAACAGGATATCGAGAATTATCGTCCTATATCGATATTATCCGTTTTTTCAAAGCTTTTTGAGAGGCTTGTTCATGATAAAGTTTACCCTCTACTGCATAATAACATAATTCCACAACAACATGGATTCGTCAAAAAAAGATCAACTACCACTAACCTGATAACTTTTGTTGACTATTTATTTAACAGTATGGACTCTCGTATTCAAGTTGATACTATATACACGGACTTCCAAAAAGCTTTTGACAAAGTGGACCATCAATTGCTGTTGAGTAAAATTGCCTTTAATGGGATACGTGGAAACCTATTGAGATGGTTCACTTCTTACGTTCTTAACAGATCTCAAAAAGTTGTTATAAACGGCTTTAATTCTGCGACCTTAAATGTTACTTCCGGTGTTCCTCAGGGCTCTATACTGGTTCCTCTTTTGTTTATTATGTTTATTAATGATATAGGTACGTGTTTTCAAAATTCTAAAGTATTACTATATGCAGACGATCTAAAAATGTTTAGGCCGATTGTTAATTTACGTGACTGGTTACTTTTGCAGGAAGATTTAAATAGATTCTCTGCTTATTGTGTAAAAAACAAACTTAAATTGAGCATATCCAAATGCCATAGCATTAGTTTTACCAAAAATAAAAACGTAATTAAATATGTATATTCATTGAACAATATAGATCTAGCAAGAGAAACAGTGGTTCGTGATCTTGGTATTTTGCTAGATGATAAGCTCCATCTTGATGCTCATGTTGCTAAAATTGTGAACAATGCTTTTCGTATGTACGGTTTTGTGATGAGATCGGCTCAGGAATTTAAACGCCCTGGTACTTATTTATACCTATATAAAACCTTGGTCAGGTCTCAGTTGGAGTACGCGGTCCCGGTGTGGAATCCCTTCTATGAAAAATATTCTAATATGATAGAAAAAGTACAACGCAAATTTTTAAAGGCCGTGCATTTCCGTTGTTTTCACACGTATGCATCTTACAGTGACTTACTGAATAAATTTAAAGTTCAAAACCTTAAATCTAGACGTATAATGTTGGATTCGACGTTTCTGTTTGATTTATGTAACAATTCATATGATTGTATAGATATAAGCAATAGAATAAGTTATGTAGTACCCAGAACTACTATATGTCGAGGTGTGCGCGCACGACCGCTATTTGCTGTAACCTCGTGTCGATCAAACGCAGGATCGCGAGCACCCCTACGGCGTCTTACTGCTCAGTTCAATAAGATTTTCCGGGATATCGAGTTCTTTGCCGTTTCTGCTGGAAAATTTAGAAGTATTGTGTTTAAAATCATAGCAGAATTAAGTACATAACAATCCTTAAATCAAAATTTAAATTTTTATTTAAATTTTAATTCAATTATATCTTCTTTCTCTTTTTATTATTTTCACCTGTATAGTGTATGTTTCAGTTTAGTTTATTTTATTTTTTTTTAAGTATTTTACCATGCTCTCTTTTGAATGTATGTAATCTATATCGCATGTCGTTCGTGTTTGTTTAACTTTTTAATATTTTGTGGAAAATGTTGTTGGTTATACATTTATACTCCCATTTTAGTCTTAAGTTCTATACCTTACATTATAATGTGTAACCGTTTATTTTCCCTAATAAAATAAAATAAAATAAAATAAAATGCCTTTTGGGATTGAAAGAATAATGCTTATAATTTTGCGTCCACTTATTCAATTATGTTCAATATGGTTTAACAAACCGCAATAACAACATTAAGGAAAGACGATGGCAAGATGTGTCGACGACATAGGATTGTCGGGAAGGCCTGATTGGCAGAGAACAGGGAAGAGTGACGTAATCGGAGGGCGGTTTATGCGAAAGGGCTTTTTTATGAGACAAAAGGCTGTGAATGACGATGAATGTACTTCGATGTATCCCAGTGGATCCTGATCTGGGCTATTATTACACTCTACAATAAATGTAGCAGGTTATGATGATTGTATTCAATACAGTTGTAGTGGAAAAAGAACATAACATCACGCCTGTTTCCCCCAAAGAATTAGACAAGTATATAATTATTTGTTAGTTCTGGAACTCGAGCCCACGACGCTCCGCAGTAGCTTGTGACCACTAGACCACCGAGGCAGTCAGCAGCGAAAACATTATCTTAGTTTATGATAACTACGTATAGAACGCAAACGCTATAAATCTTCTCAAATTACCCACATGGGCTGACAGGGGGTGTCGTATCTGAACCAGCACGCGATCCATTGACACTGACCTCGTGCAGTGATAGAATAGCGTGAACTGTGCCGCCGCCGCTGCAAGTCTATTTATATCAATCGTTTCGTGACTGACTCACAGACTGACAGACAATGCGGTGCCATTACAAATATATAATCTATCTATTTACATAAAACAGATTCGTAGCTGTAGTGGTGCATGAAGAAGCCGACCCCAACATAGTAAAAGGCTGGGCAGATGATGATGACGATGGCAGTACAGAATGGTGAATGTGCATGAACAAGGATAGTTAGGATCTCCACCACTAGTCAATAGAGAACTAAAGTCCGTAAGCGGATGAACTCGCAAGCAAAAGCTGTAACGCTTAATAGTTTATGTATAATTTGAGACGACAAAGCTTAACTTGCAAACGTTGTCTTTTGATGGCCTATTAATGAAGGGTCTGGTTTAGAGTTCGTTCCCGAGATAGATCAAAGCGTATGTAATAATTGCCCATTAACAGTTGACACCGCACAGTGGGTCACAGAAGTGATAAAGTCAATACCTACCCAAATGTTAAGGAAGCCTCAATCCCTATCCAAACGAATGTATTTAAATGGAGCAGTGAGTTGGTACAGATGTTTATTTGTTCTACTTCCACGACTCCCACGTACATCGTAAGGAATTGGAAGACAGATTATCTGTGACTTGGGGACGGACAGCTACTTTTATATAGATAAATAGAATACTCTTCCTTGTACAGGAAAAACAACGAATATTACAAAAATGGTAATGAAATTGGTGATCTCATCGCAATCAGCAATTTCAAATGTATAAGTATAAAAGGAGAAATATAAATTGTACTTTATGAACGACCCTTTTATATTGTTGAACAGAAAATAGGACCGGCCTATCAAAAATCTCTATTAACACGTTCCCTGCGCCATCACTTTCAAAGAACTTTCAGCTGGTGCTTTGGAGACCTAAAAGATCTCGAAACTAACCTACCTTTTGGTGCGTTTGAGACCTAATCAGTCTCCTAAAGATACAATTTTGAAAATAATTTATATCTTCCAAAGAAACAATCAAATATATTTTGAAGTTTTTGTGGGTGAAAGATAGCCTATTGCTTTATATTTTGCTAGATTCGCACGCAGTTATGACATTTGAATAAACTACAAATACCAAAAAAAAACATGATATCGATTGTATCTCGTACCGCAACCGAAGATAGTTCAATATGTGTAGTGTGTAGTGATGGGAATAAAATAATATCTCAGTTGTCGATTGAAAAAGTTTTATTAATTATGCAAAGTGTTTTTCATTAAAACATGGTAAGCACATTGATTGCTTGCATTGCGCGCAAATGGTAACAATTCGTTTAGTTTTTTTAGAAGCGTCAGTGCTGCTTAATGTGCGTCGTAATTTTTCGTAACAACCCACACAACGTCTTTTTTTAGTGCTGCGTGTGCTCCAACGTAGAAAGGTTCATCATTTTCTTTTTAGGTGCGTCAAATCTATACTTATACTTATACTTAATATTATAAAGAGGTAAAATTTGTAAGTTTGTATGTTTGTAAGTTTGTATGTAGGGGGTAATCTCTGGAACTACCAGTCGGATTTGAAAAATTCTTTTTACATTTGATAGCCCAATTCTTGAGGAATGCTATAGGCTATTTAACATCACGCTATGTCTCTTAGGAGCCGAGCGAAAAGAATAAAAAGTCAGAAAGAACGCTAAGCGAAAGCGAAGTGATAGCGCGGGTAGGTGATGCGATGCGACGGGGATGGTCGGGGGAACAAGAAATTTCACGCGAACGAAGTCGCGGGCAGAGGCTAGTATTTCATAATCAGAATCCATTCAGAATCACTGTCATTATTAGCCAATGGGGGCAAATTTGAACATTTTCCAAAAATTTTATTTTACTGGACGATGCAGCAGTATAATCCGGCGTTGATTTTTTGTTAGAAATCTCACCAAAATAAATAGATTTTTTACACTTTTTTCTTTTAACACGTAGGTATATACGCGAGTGTTATTTCGCAAACGTGCGCGCGACCTCCCACGTCGATGCTAGGACAACACTAAAACGAGTCACGCAGCGCCCGCGCCGCCCACTGTCCCTCTCTTGCGTCTACGAGGCGTACGATTCCACGAGTACCGACATATCTCCTAACGCAAGGAATGAAAATAATTACAGTACTTTGCGTTAGGGACCTAATCCATCTCTAATTTCTTTTTTAATGTCCTTGAATTCAGCTTTAAGTAGGAAGCAAATATGTATATTTGTCCTACTCATACCTAAAGAACTTTACACGTTAGATCCTCCCGCAAGGAGTGAAACAACACGATTATGTTCAACGCACAATACAAAAGTTCTGCAAGAGATAGCTGATAGATCTCGTAATGCAACGAACGTGTTAAGTACTTAGGTAATTATACAGGGTGAAATTGAACACATGCGACAAATCGAAATGGGAGATTGTACTCATTATTATGAACAACTTTTACTATGGGACCAAATCTGAAATCGCGAAAAAAAAAAATCAGCTGTTCCCTACATTTATGATCATCAAAATGTAGGGAACAACTGATTTTTTTTCGCGATTTCAGGTTTGGTCCCATAGTAAAAGTCTTTCATAATAATGAGTACAATCTCCCATTTCGATTTGTCGCATGTGTTCAATTTCACCCTGTATATAGGTAATATTAAACCCAAAGTCGCTTTTCGTTTCTGTTTGTATGGCTACCTTGCAAACTTCACAATGTTTGATCTGATTTTCACCATCATTTAGAGCATTTACTATATAAAACAATAATTTTAAACTTACATATAATAGAGGAATCTTCATGTATTGCCAAATCGTAAAAACCGTGCGAAGCAGAGGTGGGTCGCTAGTACCTACATAATAAATGGATGTCCAAAGAGATCACAACATGAATAATCTTATTATGGCCGCTGACAAAGTACTCACAGCGCACAATTCATGACGCATGTCATTCAGATATTAACTACGGTCAATGTTATCTAGATCATCACTGTTCATCATGACAGTATACCTTTACGTAATATAGTACGTCTATGCTGACTACTCGATGATTCAACTAAAATATCAACAATTAACGCAACAAGCATATACAAATTGCCATTTGCCAAAGAATGGAGGCGTTATTTATTAATACAGAGACGAAACATGATGCTGACAAACTTAAGCACGTAGTCCAACTTTCTACATCCGGACTTACCGCCGACGAACCAAACAAGCGCAAACCGCGGATCGTGGTTGTAGGTGTGCCGACTACTTTAGCTGAAACTGAAGTCTTCAGTTGCATTTATGAACAGAACGAAGCCGACAAGTTTCCAGCAATGCCTATGGAGTCTTTATTAAGCTACAAATCTGGGAAGAAAGATGCGTCAACACGTAACTACGTCATTGAAGTTACAGCCAATATACGTAAAGTCCTATTATCCCAATCAAGGCTTTTTATAATTTGGAGGGAGTCCCTGAAGGTGAAGTCACCTTGGTCATGCAGCAAAAACATGCAGAGAGCTAAAATCTACGTGTGGTCACTGTGGTGAAGAAGGACACTCGATGTCAGAGTGCGCGAAGAAAGCTAACACACCGAAATGTGCAACATGCTCACGCTTTAGAAAGCCCAATAACCATAAAACGGGAGATGCTGGGTGCTCTGCAGGTACATCAACTCTATTGACTACGAGGGCGCCTAGAGCGTCATATTTAAGGCCAGACTTACTCTACAAAACACTGTACCGGCCTACTTGTGCCCTCGATTTTGTTGATGTTTAAGCACATTAGTCGCCCGCAGCAAAAATCGAATAAGCACATTGCCTCGAACGTGATTTAATTTATTGCAACATTGACTTTAACCCATTTACCAATTTCGGCTGACGCAAAATCATATCACATGTGTTTAGCTAAGTTTTATAGTGCATGAAAATATTTTACGCTGACTAAATAATTACGCATATAAGACTTTTTGTTATTTTAATCTTGAAGGTAAGTATTTAAGTAAACTAGGTATAAAAAGACTACCACTACTCATGTTAAATATTGTTAAGAATTTTATTGTCCTATCCCTATAGGTAAAGTCTGCTCATGCCGCCTGTGATATAGGTTTATCCTAGTATAGGCATCTAACATTATTATACCTTGGTAAATAATTTCTAAGCCTATGTAATAATTTTACCAATTTTAATACTGATTTAAACATTTATTTATTTATTTGGTCCACTCGCTACCAAATAAATAAATAAATGTTTTATTCAGTATTAAAATTGGTAGATTATATTATTAATGGCTACGAAGAAATCCTATAATTTGGGAACGCTGTTGGGTTATAAAGAAATGATATGGCGCCCGTTAGCTAACGAAATATTTATTCCCACAAGAGATACTTACATGGTCAGACTAAAAAACACAACCGGATACATCAGTAGAGACCGAATTATAGAGCGTTTCAACAAATAGTTCCTATGCCGTTATGTTGGCAACAATGTACTTATACCACTTCTTATTCTTCACCACTCCTGTTTTGGGCATGATTCTAACACAGACACCTTATAAATCTTGAAAAAAACCGCAGAATCGTCTTCCCATATCTACTATCTTGACAGACATGGGCACAAAACACATATATTCCTAGCGGAGGACAGGGGAGCCAACATTATAACATAGGAACTATTTGTTGAAACGCACTCTACTTTATGTTTCCACAGACAATAATCACCGCTGACATTCTCGATAGTTCTGACTTTCAACAATGTGGTAACGTTTATAAAAATATTTCGGAAGGATATTTGAAAATGATGTTGTCTGACAACGTAAACAACCGATATAGCTAGAAATATAAACAAACCAACGTATCATAAGAATCATTACACATTTCCAAGGAGCCATGTCACCCAAAGAGACGAGACCTTCATCAGAGACCGCGGACGTGTGACGTAGTGGTGACAGGACCTTGGGTTGTTGACCGTGAACTGTGACGTCACCAACATGGCATGAACGTCCCCTTTAACAAATGAACTTAATTTGATTGATGGATAAGGACTATTTCCCCATAACCGCAATAATCAGCTGTCAAATGTAATACGACATTCTTTTTACAAACTTTTTTTGCTGGCAGCAAAATATACTACTCAATAATTTTTTCGATAAAGATGATAATAAAATATAAGTGTGATTGATCTGTTAAAAAATCGTTAAAGATCTAGTTAGTTATGATTTTTAATGATTTTTTTAACTACAGCAAATGAGCAAGCTCCCGTCACTTAGATACGGAAGTGGTTACAAGGAAAAATCAGAAAGAAATCCAGAGAATGAAGTCCCACATGACGTAATTCGGTGATACATGCATCCACATGATGCAGCACAATGCTATCTCATGTGACAATGATACTGACCTTCAGTGCCAACACGCCATAGAGCGCACGATATCATAATATTGTATGGACAGTGTGGACACCATGACATGCAGTCGGGCATGACAGAATATTTACGAGATGTCACGAACTCAATGTTATTAGGTACTTACAGAAATCATATTAAAAACGACGATAAATTTATCTTGGACACAGTTACTGGACAAATGAGAGTTTTTCATGGTAATACCTAGTTCTAAGAAATTCCTTCTAGAAAAACTCTAGTTGACATTTATGATATAACTGTATATCAAAAACATTAAATTCCTATTAGGTTATGTAACAGAAAAAAGGTTTTTGCACATCAATTTATAAAATGACTTTAAAATCTAAAAACAATTTCCACCAAAATTAGGCAAAAACCCGTAGTTGTTGAAATTCACCCTCAGGCCTGTTTTAAAAGGTCAGAGTTCAAATCACGTAAGAGTTCCCTATTATATTTTGGTATTGAAATGCCGACTTAATATTTCATTTTCAAAACCACTCCTGTTAATTTTCTCCCAGCATCAAAGAGCTATAGGGCTGTTCTTAGTTCATATGCTATCATCAACGACCATGGTCGTTGGCTATCATGCATGCATGTGTATATGGTCGCGTCATCTCTGACGGGATAAAGTCTTGTATTCACGATCGAATATCTGTGTCCTGTAGCCATGACCTTCATGAGTGACACCACATATCCATACATCAGTACAGACAAAGGCATTACTTTTACGATCTGATACAAACTAACGTTATATACCTATCATAACGTTTTTATTTGCGGTGCCATGTGTTATGGCGTCGTAAATACGTTTGATAAGATGTATCATGAGATAGTTGTCCAGAGTATTTGTTTTGGTTTAGTTGTTAAATGACATTGTTGTGATTGACCCACGACTGGTGCCTATTAAGAATCAAACGAACTTACCTTGTGAAGTTTGATTCCAATTATGCGAGGGTCTCAACCGAAGACGATTACAAATTTACTTGCAGCAGTACATGAGAAGGTGCTGTCTTTGCCACACTTTTAGATACTCATAGCTTAAAAAAAAAAAAGAAAAAACAAAACGATGACGTAGTGTCCTGTCTCGCTCCCACCCCCGGCACGCGGCGCTGTCGCTCCCGCTCTTTATTCATTAATTTTAGAGAAACGTAGTTTTTAGCTGTTTACATATTTTTGGCTTTCCTTTTTTGTCTGTAGGGGTTCTCGTAGGGATGGGTGGGATTGTAATCGTCTTCGGTTGAGACCCTCGCATAATTGGAATCAAACTTCACAAGGTAAGTTCGTTTGATTCTTAATTATACTTCGGGTCTCAACCGAAGACGATTACAAATTTACTTGCAGATGTTTAGAGTAAGTATCATGATAAAAAAGGGAAAGCAAACACTGCAACATTATGATTCCCTTTACTTATATATTCAGGATTTAACAATAATTCAATATCTAAATATTGTACTTATTAATCAGACTATTATTGTTTGCTACATCCAGTTACATCTATCCTAATCTTAACAAAAATAGTCAATTCGATAGGTGTACATGATTATACCTTAAAACTTTAATATTCTGATTCTGGACTATAGATTTATGTCCAGTTGAATGGAAATAGGCTTGCGCCCTATTTTATGAGACTTAAACAAACTGATAAAATGTGAGTGCCTCTGCCAAGCCCTTCGAGGAGACTCAGGTATGATGATAAGATAATATGTTACATCTCAATATACTTAAAGATCATTAAATATAACATTAGCGAAATCGTTGTTAACAGGGCTAATGATATCTCTATTATAGTACTTTAAGAAGACATTAGAAGTATTGCTCCAACCTGCGGCCTTCCGTACCACTTCCAGGTTTACACCCAGCCTATGGGCGGCTGACGTGGAGGCGTGGCGAGTACTGTGGGCTCCGAATATCGATATGTCAATGCCGCTATCCTCTAAAACTTTTTTGACCCAATGAGCTAGTGTTTGCGAACATACTTTTTTATGTGGTTTTCGAAAGCTAATGAACAGATGGTCGTCAAACTGATTGTGACGTAAAGATGAAGTTTTATCAATATAAGCTAGAACAATGGTAGCTGGACATATGGATAAATTTTCGCGAATAAAGGGTAACCTGATTAGTGGTTGGAGGGTCCCAGGTCTCGAGGTTTTAATTAAGTCAGGTATTTTAATTACAATCATATCATTTTCTATTATTTTTTAATTTGATTAAACTTAGTGTCTGCATTCTTTGCGCAGAAGCTAAAGCTAATAAAGCAATTGTTTTTCTTGACAAACATTCAAGTGTTATATCCGTATAAGGATACAAACTAGACACATGGCTCAATACTTTATTAGTGTCCCAAGTAGCTGTGTATTTTGGATTGGGAGGTCGTAACCTGTATACACCCTTCAGGAACCTATTAACACAACTATTTAATGTGATTTCTGTACCTAAAATAATTGACAGGGCAGATCTGTGTGTATTTAGGGTATTATAACTAGCCCCTTCATTAAATTTTACCGTTAAAAAGGAAATCACTTGAATACTAGTCGATTTAAAAATTTCATAATTGTTATCTTGACAATAAGTTACCCAAGCTTTAAGGGTACAGTTATATTGGTTCAAGGTTTTTGGTGCAAATGAAGCCATTACTATACCCAAAGATGTCTCCGGAACACCTCGAGATATCATCGATTGCCTGATAATCTCGCTGCCACTAGGATAAGGTCTGCGTGTAGTGGATGGTGTGTTCTGAAAGGAGAATACAACAAATCTTGACCGGGTCCAAAAAAAATTTTTTCTGATACTATTAATTTGGTCCATAGCGGATACCAAGGTTGTGAACGCCAATAAGGTACAATCAGTATACCCTCTGCCTTATCTCTAATTATTTTTTGCAAAACTTTGGTTATAATGCTGAACGGAGGGAAACCATAAAAGGAAAGGTCTTTCCAGTTGAAGGTGAAGGCATCTACTATTTCAGAATGGGGATCGAGCTTCCATGAGGCGTATCTTGGACATTTATAGTTTTGTGAGCTAGCAAAAAGGTCAAAGTTTGGTACACCTAATTTGTTTATGATTTCTGCGAATGCATACTCAGCTAGTTCCCATTCCGTGTCCACATTAATTTTACGTGATTCCCGATCAGCAATAACATTATCCGAAGATTTTACATACGAGGCAAATATATGAATGTTCCTAAGTTCACACCACTGCCAGATATTCCGGGCTATTTCATTTAAATGGGTATGTTGTATACTCCCCATCCTATTTATGTAACTGATCGCCGTTGTATTATCGATTCTCAACAGAATATTGCAACATTGAAGCTTAGAAGCGAATATTCTTAAACCATAAAACGCGGCCTTCAGTTCTAAAATATTAATGTGCATACTAAGTTCTGATTCTGTCCAATTCCCGTGTGAACTTTCATTGCCGCAAGCTATGCCCCAACCAGTGGTTGATGCATCGCTGTATATTTCGAGACAATAATCATTATTACGAATATGACATAATGAGTTTTTAATATTATTTCTCCACCAATGGAAGTCCTGTTTCAATGAATTTGACAGTGTCATTATCCTGTTATAGTCGTAAGAGTTATCCAGAGCTAGAAATTTTTCCCTTTCAAATAATTTTGTATAAATCCATCCATAACTGACGGCAGGGCATGCAGAAGTCAGTAGGCCTATGAATTCAGCAAAGTACCTGATTGAACATTTATTTAAATGTAAAAATTCTTTGGCTTTGTCTAAGATACGGAGTTTCTTTTCTACAGGAAGATAAATAGTCATATCTATGGTATTGAAAATAAATCCTAAAAATTTACATTCTGTCTTTGGCGTTACTTGACTTTTATTGAAGTTTATTACAAAACCTAAAGATTGTAAAAGATTCTGTGTCTTGTCAATATTGTAGACACATTCCTCGTATGATTGTCCAATACATAAAAAATCATCTAAGTAATTAACTGAAATCAGGCCTCGACATCGTAGATGTTGTAGAACAGGTTTTAACAGTTTGGTAAACACAAAAGGTGCAGTACATAGACCAAAGGGGAGAACGTTAAATTGGTATAGTTGTGATTTCCATTCAAAACGTAATTTTTTCCTATCACAAGTATTTATGGAGATTAAAAAGTAGGCGTCCTTTAAATCTAAAGTTGCCATAAAATTATTTTTATCTAATAACCTTAATGCTGTCCTGTAATCTTCCATTTTAAAATGTTCAAGTTGAATAAATTTATTTAGATTTTTAAGGTTCAAAATAAAGCGATGTTCGCCGTTGGCTTTTGGTAATGTAAATATGGGTGATATAAATTGTCCCTCGCAGGGATCACAGGTTGTTATAAACTTTGATTTTAATAATCCCGTGATACAATTATCAATAATCTTACATTCCGAGATCGATTTACGGGAATTTCGGGGAGGAATAGTTTGTACAGGTTCTTGCTTAAACGGTATACTATAGCCTCGTACCCAAGATAATACCGTAGGGTCACTGGTTATACGACACCAGTTATGATAAAAATATTGCAATCTACCTGCAAGTGCTACCTTGGCTAGTGATGTCAGCGCTTCCTGGTCCTCTGGCGCGCCGAGCTGGTCCGATTCTGGCGGTACGAGTCTGGGCGGCGATCCCGCGGTGCTGCTGCTGGCCTCCGTGGGGCGGGGTTCCGACGCGGCTGGCCGGCTGCTGCTCGCGGAACCCCCCTCGCGTTTAAAGCCCCTCTTGGGTATTGTGTTGTCGGAGGCTTATACGGAGCGCGCTGAGTAGTCTTCATCTCCAGACCGGATTGAGAAATTGCTTTTGCCGATTTGAGATGTTCAGAAAGTTTGATACCGAATAAGTATTGATCGATCTTTGTGTGCTTCACAATTTCTCGAGTCTCCTTATTCAAATTGTTAATGACGGCATATCGCCTCGACTGTGACTCTCTATAATGACAATCACACAGGAGTCGTCCAGCATCACTTAATGGTTTTATTATATCCTGTGCTTGAGGTAAAGTGTCTTTAGAAGCGGACAAAGCCCAATTAAGGACTGTACCTATTGCTGTTAAGCAGCTTGATATTTGATTCTGCTTGTATTGGCTAAACAAATCTTTTTTAATATTAATGGCTGACAAGGCCGCCTCAATTTCTAGGTTAAGTTTCGGTGCCTTCATACTACTACAGTTTTCTGCCGGTAAGTATTGTTTCATCAATTCCAATTTGTTTTCTTTAGGTAACCCATTTCTTAAAACATGTGCCCATCTAGCAGCAATATCTTTATGTAAATCCTCCCCATATTCCTTCTGGATAGATGGATCTTCCCCTAGCATCATTAAAATTTCAGGGTCAAGTACCTCTTCAGTTTTCTCTGCCTCCATGGGCACTAAGGTTGTCGCTTCCTCAGCAACAGACGGCACTATCGGTTCCGAGAGTGCCGGTACGTCCTGTACATCCGATTCCTTCAAATTAGCTTCTTCTTCGCTCGGGATTTCTTCACCTGTAAATGAGCATCGCCATAGGATTTTAATGTCTATGAAACTCAACACGATTTTACGCGGAGTAAGACAATTAGGATCTCAACATGATTCACATGGAGGTTAGATAAGTGTGTGTTCTTACCTCTACACGATTTACGTGAAGAGGGAATTAAAGTTATCTACACTATGGTAGGTACTCACTGACCAAGTTCCCAAACCAAAGCAGGTAGGTACTTAAAATCTTCGACACGATTTACGTGGAGAATTGTATTGTCCTCTACACGATTTACGCGGAGGAATATTCAAATTGATTCACAACTTAAAACGAACGATTAACGTTCGAATAATGTCGTATCTTCAACACGATATACGTGGAGATGTGTTTTTATTGATTACAATTTCATTATAACCAAGCAATAATACCGTAATAATAATGTTGTAACCATGTGTTCATTGGTCAGGTTATCACAAACAAGGATATACCAACAACTGATGTTGGTTTCCAGTCCCAGATCGGGCATTTTCTTATTTCATCTTGAATTTTATTACCTACTACACAGTTCTGCTTGCCCCTTCGGGTAACGCAGGCATTGTATAACGTGATAATAAATAATTAACGTTATCATTATACTTTTTCTCATAAGTTATTAAATGAGGGTACACCGAAAAAATATTTTAAAATTTGTTGAAGGAAATTTGTTTGAGTCACGATCGTGTTGATAAGACTAATGATTAATAAGTTAACCTGTAGGTACATACCTTGTTCGTCCAGACATTCAACATAATCAGTTGCGCGTTCATAACTAGATAAATTTTCAAAATAAGAACGCTCCGAAGATGACGAACTACTTCGTCGGTATCTTTGCAGTTTACGCTCGAGTTTTTTAACCTTTTTCCGCATACTACGATAACAATCATCACTATCCTTCGATCGCGAACGCTTTCGTTTTCCCATTTTTAGACCTTGATGTTCCTATATAAAACTAAACTAAAAAAAAAAAAAAAAAAAAAGTTAGTTAAAAAATTTTAAGCAGTGTGACTCCGACAACACGAAAACACGTAATGAATAAAGAGCGGGAGCGACAGCGCCGCGTGCCGGGGGTGGGAGCGAGACAGGACACTACGTCATCGTTTTGTTTTTTCTTTTTTTTTTTTAAGCTATGAGTATCTAAAAGTGTGGCAAAGACAGCACCTTCTCATGTACTGCTGCAAGTAAATTTGTAATCGTCTTCGGTTGAGACCCGAAGTATAAATGCTTTTGTTTAGAGTTTTGGAAATTCAAAGGCCTCTGAATGTTCTCTTTTTACTATCATATATTTTCTGAGGCTGAGGAGCTCGTGGCGAAGTAATGACAACCGCACAAGTCGATCGATCTGGTTAAGCTACGCTTGCCACGGTCGGTTCGTAGATGGGTGACCATCTATACACCCCTCCGTGGCTCAGAAAGCATGTCAAGGTGTTGATCCCGGCAGTCGTTCTTGCATCTCTGACAGTTGTTACGGGTTGTCAGTAGCTCGAAAGTCTGACAACCAATCTTACCAAGGAGTATCGTGTTACCCAGTAAAGTAACTGGGTTGTGGAGGTCAGATAGGCAGTCGCTCCATGTAAAATACTGGTATTCTGCTGCATCCGGTTAGACTGGAATCCGACCCCAACATAGTTGGGAAAAGGCTACGCAGATGGATAGATATTTTCGACCGCGTACCGGAAGACGTAGCGTTGGAAGGCCTCCCACAAGGTAGACCGATGCCTTGGTGAAGACCGCAGGAATCCGCTGGATGTAAATAGCAATGCTTGGGGGAGGCCTATGTCCAGAAGTGGACGTATTTCAGATGAATGATGACGTGAGAATAAATAAAATAATAGTTAAGACAATCTCAGTGTAATTGTAGAACTCAGAAGTTAATTACAATTCATTGCCATCTTCACAAATCCGAGTCAAGTAATGACTACCAATTAGTACCCAGAGAGCTGAGAGCAAGGCAAAGTTAATAGTTCATTCACTACACTTTGACGCAGAGTTACCTGGCACACGTTGGACGTAACAATGGACTCTGAATGCTCTGTGGTTTCAGTGCTGGATATTACCGCTGAAGTAGTGCACTGTTATGTATGAGGTATTAGTTACAAACAGTGACATTGGTAACTAAAGTATCAAGTTTACGATAGTATTCATTTATTACTCATAGCTCAGAGACTGTTTCCTAAAAGGAATCTTCAGTGAAGGAAGAAGAAAGGAGGAAGGATGGAGGAAGTGTTAAGTGTCTAGAATAATCTATAGATAGTAGATATCATGCATGTGTGATTAAATTGCATGTCAACTTTACATCAGATGTGCCAGTAAGAGACAATAAAGACCCTCTCAAAGCCCCTATGAACCCGACAATCAAACAAATGTATGAGCAAGCAGTCTGCATGTTAGTCATCCACAACTCGCAGAGTTTCAGACATAAAACCCATATAACTATAATAAAAGGCAATGGGGCTATTGCCCCGACCACGCGACAGGTAATGGTTTGTCGCGCTGGGAATACACTTTCAGCTCGACAGGGATAGATCGAGCTACCAGCGCTTTGAGCGACAAAAGCTATTCAAGTAATAGTGTCGCTACAGTAGCTTGTAGTTGTCGCACTGCAGGACAAATGCCCTTTTTCACACATAATAAGAAGGAACATTAGTCGTCAAGCTGGATAACGGGCTAGCTATTTTAAATCATCAAGTTTTCATCCACCATTAAGTCAATTATTTCTAATAAAAATAACTTAGAACAACAATCAGACGTACACGACGTTCTTACTAATCAGTGAAACATACAGTACAGTCCACAAAATCAAAACATATATGACACGTTCGTACAGTCACTAAAAGATGGCAAACGAGTGACTTAGTTTTATACGATTCCCCTCCACAATCCACTCCCTTCCCTGACGGCTCTTATGTAGTGTTTTGATTAAGTTTTACATGTTCCATTCCACTTATATTAATACCTTAATTAATGTCTGCTGTACATGTAGGTCAGTAAACCGGCTACATAATAATATGTTATTAAAATGTCACGTGACTGCGGTACGTGACGCGACAGACAGTTCGAGGCGCGTCGCTGTGAAACTTCGTTAGGTGCGATTGAACTACTGTGGTAAATAGAATACTAAAATGATATATAGTATTTTTAAATAAACTTGGTTTTGTGCAGGTAGTTATTTCATCTAAGTAGTAAAAAAATCCCAATCCCTAAAATCCCCATTGACAATCCCCATCAATGCCCCGTTTTTGAACATTTTTTTCACAAATCCCATTTATAATTCCTGATAATCGTATTAGTCGTCTACTTAACAACACCTACATACGTTAGTATCATTGTTGTTGTACGCATATTGTCTGTTTCTCGGCACACAATAGACTTAATTCCCACTCTTCTGTCAAAGGGTTACTGAAAACAGCTTGTTTTTTATTTTTTTTGTTATTGCTGAATAGGCCCGCTCTTGACCTCGATCACTCCTTATGGAAAGCAATGGATGAGGTTTATGATGGTACGAGCGTGCCGACAAGATGCCTAAGCAGTGCCTTAGCATAGAACTGCTACGCATCGATGAAACACAGCAGGCTGCTTGACGCCGGACTCCGGTGGGAGGGTGTTCGCAAACCAGGCGGGCGTTAATCCTACCACCGCAAGGGAAGAATTGGCCAGTCAAATAAGGTGTTGGGTGTGACTGTCCAGGATCCGCCGAGCGCTCGGTTCAGTTGAGTAACTGGCGGAATAATCTGCGCTACACGGGGAGGCTTCTTCATGCATTCCGACATCCCGTATGATTGCTAGAATGCTAGTAGCATCCTCTTCCACCTCAACCATCCATTATGCCGATCGTGAAAAAAGAAGGAGGAAAAAGCTATAACTATAATACCAGATAACCACAAACCTTTACAATTATAAAAAAGTAAACAAAAAGATCGTTAATGTAGATAAATTTTTAGATTTTTGTTGATTTTTCAAAAACCGCTTGTCCGATTTCGATAAAATGTTCATGGGACTATTTGGGAAGTATACCCTTTCCAACAATAGAATGATTTTTCAAATCGGTTGGCAAGCAACGGAGTTATACGCGAACAAACATAAAAAAAATACAAACATTCGAATTGAGAACCTCCTCCTTTTTTAGAAGTCAGTTAAAAAGGCACGATTCAAAAGTAAAGTAAAATACTAACAAAAGTTAAACAAGGTAAATTTCGACTTAATATTTTAAGATAATGAAATAACACACAATCGGATTGGAAGTGGGGATTTCTCATTTAACTTAATACAGAGACAATATTCATCGAAATTCTGTGACATTGTGTGAACATGTTACATTTTAATAGCTCATTTTCATAGAATGCTCATTAAAATCAGTGTCGTGATAAATTTACGAGGCTGTCAAATAATTTCGCGGTAATATTCCGACTCATTACCGTGAAATCTCAGCAAACATTCTGTTTACGTTTCACGAATAATGAACCCAACGAGTATTTATGAACATATCGAATGAATACACAAACTATAAAGTTAGATTAGGTAATTAATTATTACCAAAAATAAACGTATATACTTACTTTATAATAAATAAAAGCAAATCATTTGACCAATTATTAATATTTTACGAATATAACTTACCCTTCTCCAAGAAAACTTGAGAAGTTTGCTACACTGCTTGTAAACATGCGCCTCTACGGCGTAGCTTCGTAGCGGCGTAGCACGGGCGGGCGGCGCGCGGGCCTACGGCAGACTGGAGTTGCCGTTACGAACAGCTCTCCTGCGTGGCCCAATTGTTGAAATACAAGCGGTTCTTATTATTTAACTGGTCGTAATTAAGCTTTAATTACATTTTGAATTGTACCTGTATTGTGAATTTGGGTCAATGCCATCGTCTCCAATTTGTAACTATTATTTTCAGTACTGAATTTTCAGAATTTTTAAACAAGTTACGAAGTGTTATTTATCTTTGTAAGAACTTTATTTGACCTTGTATAATTAAAACCTTTTAGATAATTAACGAAAACACTATTTATTTCGTAGGATTTCATTCAAATGTTGCCAGTGCCAATTAAAGAGGTAAAGGTTCATTTTAATGCCCTTCTTAGCATAAATTAACTTGGAATTAGTCACAAAAGACTTATGTGTCATTTAGTTGAAATAATGTCAGGTACTTAAATGAGCCATTTCGACGGTAATTGTAACGTAACCTGTCATAAATGCGTCCTGTAGGCCTAAGTGGGTGAACATAATATGAGTGAAACTAAGTCATTTCGTTTAGAGGAACTCCTAGGCCACGTTTACACTAGACATATAGTCAGTCACTGATTGTGAGCCGGCTTACTATGAGCCCTTGTGTGGACATGTAGTCATAATAGCGTATTGTCAGTTCGGTATGAACGAAAAGTTGAAAATGCATATAAAATCATTGCGTATAGCTCGCTCACAGTCAGCGGCTGACGAAACGTCTGGTGGTGAAAGTGGCCTTAGTTATAACTTGGGCAAAATCACATAGGATGTCATGCATCCTGTGTGATTTTTCTCGAAGTTATCTAGAAGTATTTGTTCCCCGGTTGGTGTAGGTACTTGGAAATTTCTAACGGCATAAAACAAATAAAAAAGATAGTGCACGGCGCAATTTCTATAACGTTTTTACAGCTTTTTTTAATAACAAAGCTTTTAATATTGCGTTTGTCAATGACATACCAACACATACTGAAGTTCAATAGCTCGGCACTATCTACTGTCGAAGTAATTTGTATGGAACAAATATTTGCCAAAAGAATGCATATCGGTTTTTAAAATAAAATTATTCCTCTTTACTTAGTAGCTAAGCAGTCATTCGCAATTCCATTTTGAATATTTAAAACGTGTATTTGACATCCAGCGTTTTGAATTTTTATCAACTTTATTTTAAACAGAAAAGTGCCTCAGAGGCCTATTGGTTAGGAATATAAATACTAATTCTGAATTATGTTCCTTATCTGACACTGGGATAAGAAATAGTGCATAAGCACAATCAGCCTATAGCGTTCCTACCGCTGGGACACAAGCCTCCTCTGTGAGAGAGAATGGTCCGTAATACACCACGTGAGCCCAGTGCGGGTTGATGCATGATACATGTCTTGGAATTTCTAGTTTCTTCACGATGTTTTCCTTCATCGTTTTGAGAGCAGTGGTAATTAAATAAATTACACAAAGTAATGCGCCTACTTGGGATCGAACCCACGACCTCCGACACGAAATTCGGTGCCGTTACCACCGACCTCCGACACGAAATTCGGTGCCGTTACCACTGGTCCACCAAAGTTCTATAGATAATGTAACAAAAATAGTGAAATATGAAAATTTTTCAATGCGCTCAGGGACATACATACTCGTACACCTACTTAGTTGTATATGAACCTAATCCTTCAACGGAGATGGTCCATAATGATATCCTCGTCCCTTTTTAATCTACATATTATTTTCAGTTACGCAAACCAGAGGCCATTTTATCATACAATTTATGTCGTCATAATTACTTTTATACGGAGTAATTAGAATTACGTTCGTGAAACATTATCGGGTCAATGTCAGACCCTAATCTTCGGTTAATTAACTTAAATATGGGTCAGTTGGCCATTTCTGTCCTAGATTTTTCGTGTCCTGAGCCTTTTCAAGGGTAGATGCGTCTGATAGTCATAGTTAACTACCTAGAAGTTAGGCAATAGTTTAAGACCATAGATTGTTTGTTCAATAGTCGGATTATTGTGAAGATCAGAGGGGCAATTCTCGTAATTTTAAGAACGTTCACAGTCTGATCTCAGTCTCAATCTGTCAAAAATACCTCTAATTTCCCTACATTTTGACATTTGTTTGTCGCCGAGATGAGACTGCGACTAGATTTTGAACGTTTTAAATTACGAGAATTGGCCTTCTGATAACACTCACTCGGGGTTTTATTATTACTGATTCAGCCACTTAGGGACAAACTAGAATCCGACTGAAAACAAACTTTTAACGATTATAGATTTATGTTTTTAATCTTTGGCACCTTTGTTAGCTAAAAAAAAACATAAATCTACAATAGTAAAAAGTATTTTTTCATCTTTCTCTAAATACAATACTTGATATAAATAACATTCGCAGAATGACAACTGCAGTAGATAACTAACAATAATCTGATGATGTCTAGTTTTGAATTCTGGACCTACTTTTGTGGTTAGTAAGACTCGTGACCGCATAGTAGGTAAATATCTTTAGCATACGGGAAACTGCTGCTATATATCCCCTTTAGAAGGAAGACGCGTTTCTTAATCAGTTTCCGGATGAAACAAAACAGTAAATATCTCTTGTTATTCCATTAACTTAAGACAAACAAGCCAGCGCCAAATGTTAAATTACCTGAAAAACAAAGTGCGAATAAACCCGTTTGAGACATCTTAATTTATTCCTCCCATTCCTGCATTCATTCATTTGTAGGTACAATCTAATTATTTTGAGAGAACGATCCAATCTGATTATCCAAAATTTTCCTTGAACTTTCAAGATATTTTCTTTTCCTCTTTTCCCATAATATTCAAAAATAACGTGATGATGTCGATGCAAGTTATTTTAGAGTTCAGTTTTATCAAGAGTGACGCGATGACGTGATCGGATGTGTTTTCACGGGCTGTACAAAAAACATGTCGATTTCAATAATTTATGCATCAAGCGCTAGTAAATTATATTGTTTTTAAACAATATCGGACGGAAAGTAATAACCTCCGTCGTGAATAGAGTGTTCGCAGTGACTTTGAGAATCTATATCGAGAGGTATATCTTTTGTCCTGACGAGCCAATACTATGTAGGTATGGATGAATAAATATAGGAATTCATACTCGAAATCATATTGAATGTTTTTTTCTTCTATACTATTACATATTTTATCTTACAACAAATACAAAAACTAGAATTTCATCTAGAATATTACATTATTTATCGAGAAGGCAAAAATACCTTTTATCCAATTTGTCACGTAGACAGTTGTTCTGTCATTAAATATTTAGGCTGTGGCTCCGGCTATACACCAGTAAACATACAATCTATAGGAAAGGAAATAGACGTTCACAGTTTGTTAGTACAACTACCCACAAAAGAGGATCCCGGTTTTATCTGAAGACGAAATATGTATTTGTATGGACATAACAAGTTAGAGGTCCCAAATGAAATAGTCCAACTTCGGTTGGAAAGTTAACAAAGATGCTAGTATGTTGTTCCCAGCGGGACTTTGATGGTCGCCAGGTCGTTCTGCGGACTGTCCAGTTGCTGCTACCCACAATGTAGAGCTAGGTACGTGCACACTGTACATAGTAGTGTAGTGAAATGTCGGACTTCAGATCAGGACGTGTTGGCGTTATTTCGATTTTCGGCCTACCACATGCTGTGACACGTTTCGTGAACAATGTCTCATCTCATCTCATACGGTAACAAAACACATCAGTTTGTAAGACAGGTGTAAAGTGTTGCCATTTTCATGTATAGGGTTAGGTCTACTTCACTATAGGTATGTGAGGCACCGTCTAAAACAAAAATAGAGCGAGTTTAATGGTTTTTCCTACCTTGCCATCAGCGTTAAGCTGCATCCTTTTTTTCTAGAAATCCGCTCTCGGCGCCTCTGGGAATTAAGTTTGTATCGAGAAATAGGTTGACTATAATATAATTAAATACCTAATACCTACGCATTTAGAGATAAAGCTACTAAGTCTTTTACTGGCGCACAATACGTCACGTACGGACGTGTACGTACGGTCAGGTGGGTTACAAATAATGTTCCTTGTATTCAAGGCACATTATTGATAATGTATCTTGACATCCATTACACTTATGAGTACATTGCTCCGGGCGACAACAGTATGATACTCCATTGTATTCACAAGGAACCAGCGTTATATACTGTGCAGTGAAAGTCTTATGTAGGTACACAAATGTTCTGCAAATTGCTTTCAAAATGTATACTTGCTTGGCAAATATAAACATAAAATGTCGTGGTAGTCCAGATGAATAAAGACGCACTTTTTAATACAAGCTACGGATTGATATTGTGCGATAGTTTTAATTATTATTTTTTTTTTTAATTTGGAAAAGTCACAATGACTTTTGTACAAATAAAACTCTATAGTGTCTATTTGTAATGTCAAAATAACAGTTTTTTACTAAATGCATATGAAAGTATATAAGGTACTTAAACTATTTTTAAATTTTTGTCTGTCTGTTTGTTCAGGCTAATCTCCGAAACGGCTAAAACGATTATGACGGTACTTTCACTGGCAGATAACTAATGCAATAGGGAGTAACTTAGGCTACTTTTATTTTAGAATAAAAAAAAGAATTAGTAAAGAGACACATTAATGTTCTCCAATATCCACGCGAATGAAGTCGCGGGCACAGCTAGTCGAAAAGAAATCTTGGAAAACGCTGAACATGATCAAGAAACACGCAGCAATCGCGAACTCGCAGTTAGCAAACGTAGTTATCCATCAATGATCGTCCCTTCTTTTATAAGAACAGGTATAGTATATAGTGTAGTGGGACAGTTCTAGGCTGATCTTTTAATAACTAGTAGTACTCACAAGGTAAACATACAACTTGTTCTTAAGTACTTGTAAATAAACAAATAGGTAGGTCAATACGCTTCGAAGGAAACACATAAGTTATGCAGGAATGGGTAAGTCGTAGCAGTTATAAGTAAGTAGTAACACGTATTATAGATCCTTGGCCTCAAAACGCACCTCGCATTCATAGGATCAAGATCAAATGTCAACACGAACGCTGAATACCCAAAATTGTCAAAAAGGAAAGGGGAATTATTTTTGGTAAAAAGTGATTTTTTTTTAATTTTTTCTTTTAATGAGAATGGTTAATATATTGGTGGTTAGTTATTATATGCATAGATTTTATGTACAAAGTCAGCAATAAACGCTTGTCCTTTATAAGAGAATCACCGATTACTCTCGACCAGGAACGTACAATTCTTTACAGTGACCGTGCCTAGTTTTTGTCTTCGTTCCGTGAAGCATGTTTGCTTTCAGACATCTACATAAATAACCATCAGATACAGACATTATCGAGGTACTTAACCTTGGAAATAAAGCATTATTATTACTAATTAAGGTAATGGAGGTAGGTTCAGACTGGTGGGAAGTAGAAGGGTAGCCCCTTCCCATCCACATTATCCCTCACACAAGGACCGACCAAAAATAAAGCGTGAGAAAAAGGCCAAATTATTCAGATAAATCTAATCGGTGAAAAAGGTAATACGTAGCACTTAACGACCCTCCTTTCTTGGATTGACGGTTTCGTCACTTTGTTGAAATTGAAGAGATATCCTTCACTTCACTTACGTATACGGTTTTTGGAAGAAGACCATAGTATATAGAATTCTTACATAACCTATGAAAAATTATATTTAAAGTGGTCTAGTTATATTCTTTCCAGTTACACTACACTTACTTTTAGTACTGTTCTGTCAAATAAAACGGGCGTGTTTACAAATACTGGCTCATATTACATTGTATTATCGTAAAATAGCTCCCATTAGCACAATCAAAATCAAAAACCAATGAAAACAATATTTTCATCTCGATATTTTTCCAGATCTCTTGACCGGTACGCGTCACTACCCTCTAGAGGTCAATGAACTCAGAGACGAAGCTCGAAAACAAGAGTTATCAGAAAGATCCCGAACTATCTTATTTTCGGGACATACAAAGAATTATGAAAAATAAGGTTAAATGTTCCTAAAAGGTTCATTAAATTTACTTCTATTTGTGTAGTCAAGAATAACCATTTACAAAGACAAATACCTAAAATAGTATAAAGTTTATTTCATCACAGTCAAGAACTTTTAAAAACTTGACTACACAAAGAATCAGATACCCTTGCTTGGGCTTCAAAGCTAAACTTACTTCAGTCAATAATTCAAATAAAGTATCATAGCACTTTCTACAAACTACCTATGTTTATGTATGCAGAGGAAACTTAAGGAAAACTAATCGACTTTGTTCGAAAATAACTAAACACAGGCTTAGTAACTTTCTGTTCCACAACATTCCCGATCAAATTAACAGCAAGATTGCCCGACACGAGAATACTTTTAACAAGTTTAAGAAAATACAATGATATATTATTTTTGAAGTGAAAACTTCTTTAGCGGCGTTGAACACTTTTTGTAATGGGTAAAAAATGTTAAACTCGCGTCAGGGCATCGCGTCAGGACACGTGACCGTCAGGAGAGATTTCCCCCCCCCCCCCCCACACCCCTCTTTCTACGGCGGCGCCAACCAAAGTGAACCAAGTGAGACACGACAAAGATGGCCGAAGAAAATGACATTTGACGTACAAATGTTTGAAAAGTCAGTTTCGTAAACAATAGTACTTCGTGGAGCCGCAGTTGTATTTAATTTATTTTGCACTTCTGTTTAACCAATTTAGTTTATTATTATATACCTACCTACAATACAAAATATGTAGAAGCGACGAAAAATATAACGAAGCACATTATAGCAACAAGAAATACTGTGGGACATTGCTGCTTTTGTGTGAAAATAATGCTTCCGTGTCGACCACGGAAGTTTACACCCTGCAGGGAGATGCTCCAGTAGGGTGTGGCTGTGAAGCTATGTTGCAAAACATGCTCCACGTCCTATCCTGCCCTATTTGTCCTACCCAAAACATGCAGTCAAAGTGACCTCTGCGCTGCCACCGACGACAACGTGGAAGTGGCAATATTTTGAGCCAACAAGACCTAAAGTAGTCGTGCCCGCGACACGAAGAAGAAAAAGAGAAGAAATTTAGCGAGTAGTTCATTAATAAAAAGCTTGTATACAAATATCAGTTTATTTTTATAATACTTGTACGCACCGGGACTTACAGCTTAGTACGGCTGTTATTCCAAATGCATACAGTGTGGCTAAGTTTGTAACAATTATTATTGAGCCTGGTATCTATGGTTACCTCACCCTACTAATTATAAACCTACAGCAACTACTTAACACCCTAGTTATCCTAACACCCTAACCTATCATACAAACCTACGGAAGACCTACGGGAACAGACAGAATTTGGGTAGGAATAGGGGTTTGTGTACGTCGTGCAATGTGTACACAGGAAATAGTTTTGTCATTGCCGGTCCCACAGACTCATAGAACTGGTGATGGCTAAAGGTGTCTTGGCCATAGTGAGAGGAATTATGGAAGATGAATCAAACTCTACTCCAGCTTGATGACTAATTTATTCATTTACTAATTACTAATTCATGTGGAACGAATGTATGTCGCTCTTGATGCTGACGCTGGCGTATGTAACTCTTGCCTGTTCACGGCTGCACAATACTCTAAACTCTAATTTGGCTTCTAAAACTTGTGCAAGCAGAACAACATTTTTAAAATGTTTGCTTTTCATTTGCCATCTGTGCCATCTCTTCTGTAGGCCGTTTCATTTTCTGCTATTCGTAGTGAAGCACCATCCGTACTAGTCCTATTGACCTGAAATACAAAACTAATGTTATAAATTCTTTCTCTTCATTATCTTATTTATACTGATTTAATTAATCAGTAGCGGCATCGAAATAACAGTCATTATTATTCTTATGGCGGGTTTTTTTTTTGTTACAATGAGTTTTGTACAGGCAAACGAAGTTCTTCGTAAAATTGTAAATTGGATAGGCACCTAATTCGTAAATCATGCCAGGCTGCCCCTGTTTAGCGTTAGTGCTTGTGTCAGTGTTTTTATTTTCTATTATGGAGACCTCTCCCTGACCAATTCTTCCAAAAAATCTAAGGATTAGAAGCAAAAGCAAGCATAAGTATAAGAAATTGAGAATGTTTACAAAACATAACTTACTTTGAACACATTTTAGCTGTAACAGTAGGTACACACCTTATCCTCCTCCAACCAATATTCAAATCTTTGCCCTTTATTGCAACTAGTCTCCGGTCTTAATTTCATTTATTTTAAATACAAAAAAAAAATTCAAAAGTTTTTTAGTTTGACACATACAATATCAAATTCATTCATTGACATATTCATATTGTTTCCATGACGACCATGACGTTGTCGCGTCAAAACTGTTGAAACTGTAGATAATAAATTGGTTTTTTATACGTAATAATGTCTATGGACACAAATATTCGGTTCGTAGACAGATATTCTCGTATGCCGATTTAATGTGTTGGCCAATTTGTTGGATGACTTCATTATAATGGCAACATTTAGAAGTTGTAGGACATTCTAGTTATAGAACGTTTATGAAGCGTTTATGAATACAAAATTTTATCGAATGTTTTAAAGGCCTATTGAGCATTTTAACTAATGAATGGTTTAAACCTTCAATAGGCTTTTTTTATGAATAAGACCGAAAGTGTTTAAAATATGGAAATTGAAAAAAGTGCATCTATTAATGAAAAAAGTGACGCAGAAATATTGAAAAAAAATGAGTAATATTAATTAAATGAATAATTGATTTATTTTAACGTTAATATTCAAGTTTTCACTTCTGCCGGCACTCCCGGAGTGCAAACCGTCTTTTTTTTTTAGCCTTCACTTTGTATTCGATGTGTACATACATATTTGGCAATCATCAGAGATTCCAAAGATATGTAGGTACTATGCAAACATTTATCTTCGTTTTAATTTACTGATTCGTGATTTTTCTTAAATTGCCCTTTCATTCTTAAAAATAACATTTCAACTACTAACACTAAATAAATCGATGACAAGACAATTCTTCAATCAATCATAGACGAGTAAAGCTTTTTTCAGATATTTTTCTGTACATTTTCTGCCCTTAGATCGAAACATTTACATCGAAGTATTTGAAGTGAAAACGCTTTTATTTTTATGTGATTGCGCATGATTTATTGGAATAAATCAACGATGTATGAAATGCAACGAATGGTTCATGAAGACTCATGAACCATTCGTTGAATTTGAAAAGTTGCACTTAAAAGAACTACGAAAGCTAGCAACTCACTTTTCCTTTTGCACCTTCTGAGACGTCTGCTCTCACACGCCTCGTCAACTCCAATCATCAATTCGCGAACTGTTTTAAATGCGACGACCTCATCCGTTCGTCCAGTAACCTGTAACAGGGTTAAGGTGATCGCAGCACTCACACACACACCCCCACACGTGTGTATATGTAAGGGTATGTGGGCATGTGTGCGTTCGTGTCATCACGTGCGGCGGACGCGACCGCAACTCCACCTGTGCTCCTTGACATTCAATATGGCGGAGTTGAGCTGGTGATGTAGTTAAGAAGCCAAGCTGTAGATTCATATCTTTAATTGGATCGTTTAGTTTTAACTTGTTGAACAAATGTTAGTGATAAGATCAACATGTTTCTCCTCCAGCCCTTATCCCGTGGCGTGACTGTCGCAATTATTCCTTTTGGTCCATTTTCAGCCGCCATCTGATGGTTTCATTTTCCTTTCTTGGCCATATCACCTTTCTAACACAATCCAGGTCGATTCTTCAATCAGCTTCATCTACCATTAATACCATAAACTTATTGGTTGGTGACAGTGTCAGAATTCTAATACATAATATCCTGGATCTTCTACCTTCAAAGTTATGGGGTAGAACTAATTATAATATTTTAATAATTTATAACACGTTAACAGGAAAAATAATACTTAAGTACATGATCTCTATAAAAACAAGATTCTGCAGTTGATGGATACATTTACAATTAAGTGTGTATTATTACAGCTAACAAGCTTCTTTACGATCCTGCTAATGTACTGCAAATAATTATCCTCGTCCGTTCAACCATTAGCAGAAATTAATAATACTTGCACTATTATTTATAACTAATATTATTATGAGCGTCTTCCTTCCTTCTGAAACATGGTTAATTATTTGCAGGAACTAAACAATCATATGTTTCTTCTAGAACATTCGAAGATATGATTCAGTATCAGTATCATTTCTTTGCGCTTTAATTGTAGACATCATTGACTGTCAGTGAAGGAAAACAACGTATTGAAACCAGGTCTAATAGACTGGAATCACCAGCCCACACCAGCACTGATCAAGCGGCGTAGTTAGTGCTAGAGCGTTTGTCCAGCAATAACACTTACAAGGCAAGAGTTTTCTTAGATATTCCAAGAAAAGTAGTTTATGTGTTGAATTCTACCATAACATCACGCCAGTTTTCCCGTAAGGGTTAGTCAGAGCCGTCAGAGGTCACATTTCTCCAGTTATGTTTAAGTCCTAGCGAGCCCATTCCCATCAACCGGGCACAATTCCAGAATCCTAAGAAATTCCTCACGGAAAAACAATATCTAAGTACTGCATATTATAAAACAAAGTCCCCCTGCCGCGTCTGTCTGTCTGTCTACGATAAACTCAAAAACCACCGAACGGATTTTCCATACAGTTTTCATTAATGGACGGTGTGATTCATGAGAAATTCATTACGGTTTTTTGTAAATTGGCTGAAATATGACTGAGGAAAAATGCGGGTTGGAAGATTTACTGGCGTGCGTCGCGTAAACCATAGAGTTATATGAAAGCAATGTATTAAGGAATTAATACAGTGTTATTCAGGATAAATACATGGGGTAGTTTTAATTCCGGTAGTACGATCCCGTGGGATATTTTCCGACATCCAAGGACGAAGCCGCAGGCAAAAGCTAGTTGATAATAATTCATTCTCTTTGTCAAATATAGTTGTCGCCTAGCTCCTGGCTCCTGCTCTAGTCTCAGAACTGAAGCTAGCCGCTGCCACGTGCGCGGTACTATAAAACAGCTATAATTAGTATCATACGTCACTGTTATGTCCGTTACACCGCGACTCCTGTGATCTGTCAGTTTTATGCGTTGGATACAGTTCAAGTATTTAATCGTATAAAACTTGTTGATATTGATTTTAATGTAATACCTACTGTGGGTTTTATAGTTTGCTGCTGATCTAGAATATAGATTGAAGAGTAATGTTAAGGTTACGGAGGTCAAACCGCATCCGGTTGGACTGAAAACCGGCTGTAGCAGTGATACTTGAATTGATGACGAGTTAGTGGTAAATGAAATCAAGGCTTCGGTAGTCCACTGCTGATATCAACTGCATTGATATTTTCAAAGTTACACTTCATCTCCATAATCACAGCCATCAAAGGCATGACAAAACAAAAGACGATCAAACGCCAAACAAACAGAACTTCGTACGATTTACCTACTTTGCAGTAGGAAAATCCCATGTAAATCCAAACCAATTTGTGAATTACTTTCAATTACTAAAATTCTTTCCAAGAACTTATAAAAGGTATGATGCCATCATGAATGTTCTGGACGCGTTCTGATGCATGAATCATGAACATAGTACCTCTATATACTTAGCTAGGTATTTGCATTTACAACCTCCAACTTTAGGCAAGTACATAATAATAAAAAAAAAAGAATTTTTCAAATCGGTCTAGCCGTCTTCAAGTAATCGGGGAACCAGAAAATATGATAAGTAGTGCCCTCTGACTCTAATGTTCCTCTCACAGGTAATTACTTATGTGAGTCATTAAATCTATATGTCTCGTGCATGTGCGGTACATGTGTCTATAAATGAAGCAATGCCACAGATAAGTGGGCTGGACCATCAGGTCCCCAGTGCAGCGGTGCAGGGGGCCGACCGGACTCCGGCTACTCTCCGCACTTGACTCAATTGAATCAAACTGTTTGTCGCTCCACTATGGAAAGTTCTGGAGACTGACATCATAGTGGACATACCTATTGTTCTTTATATCCACGTTCTTCTGCCATCGTTTTAGTATTTTCTTCTATAAGTTAGGATCGGCAGTCAGACCAGAAGTAGAAATGGTTTAATCTTTTTTGACATGGGATGAGATTGCCATCTCACCTTTACATATTAGTTATCAACTATGATAGCTACCAAATCTCAAAAAAAAAATGGAAATATTTATGTACGGTACTTTTAGGAACTTACTTCACCTCTTGTTTTCATCTAAACAACTCAAGTGCCGGAAGATCATAGAACGATCAGAAAATCACAGTAATTTGTTCAACAGGCGGTCATTTGCGCGCTACTGCGCGTGTAGTGCACGCACGGGCGGCGACGGGCCACGGCACACGTGAACAACAACAACTGATCAGCGGGTAATGTCTCAAGATGTAATGACTGGCTTCAGCAGAAGTCACTTAAGATAATAACCGAGTATTTCAGACAGCACATGCAAAAGGCAAAAGTATGAAAGTGTTGTCTTTGTCGCGTCGCTACATGCGCGCACTTACATACTAACCCGTAGACTTGATGTGAGAGACAAAAGTTGCTCTTGGGCGCCCTCCCTTACGCAATGAGGGTGCCGATCACTAAATCACCAATCATCCTTTGCCATGCCTGGCGGACTGGATTAGATTGCTTGTTGACAGTTTTAGTAGCAATTTATATTATTGTAAGTACCCAGTCAGCGTTCAGTCCACGGCCGAATTTATTGGTAAATAAAAAATAAATAGTGGTACAAGTAGGTACACAAGTACAAGTAGGTAGCAAGTACTACAAGTAGGTGGTCCCACGCGGTCAGGAATAGCGCGGTGGCAGGATCCTGTCAATTCGGCCGTCGGCGTGCGTCCGCGCAGCTATTCTTAGCACACTGACATCCTTCCCTTCATTATTCAATCCCGGGAACTGGGCTCATAAAATGCTGCATGTTTGCAGAAGAAAAGTATTTCAACAGCAACTTATTGCGACACTCAACAGTTGGTATGACACTAATCCTCCGCGTTCTTGATGAAGTTAACTGAGAATTATGTTATTTTATTTATTAACGGATAATAAACAGCTACAACATACTACACTAAACATAGAGTTAAACAATTAAAAAGCAATGTTGTTGCAGTCCACTACATTATCTGCAGATTAAACATGAAACTTAATCAGTGGGCGCCACTAGATGAACAGTAGATAACATTTAAAAAATAATAGGTAAATTAGTTACTAGCTATACCTAGCCATACAAATTATAATCAGATTTATAAAAATCTTTTAAATTAATTAATAATATCCTTAATCATGTATGTATGTAATGGAAGAAACAAAATACGCGAATGCGTCCGTCCAAGTGTTCACCCAACAAATGATAGTTAATGCCTCTTAGTTCTTCTTGGTTCTGTTGAGACATTTAAAATAAAATAAAAAATGGGGTAACCATTCACATAAAAATAATAATAAGCGTCATTGTACCGCTCACCAACTACGCAAAAATTCGTAAATGGTCTGTTTGTGCTCCCTCAGGAACATTTTCTAAGGCTCGCTGCATACGACACAGCTGGTGGATGGCACAGGCACTCGACTTATGTGCTATATAGGTGAATAATCAAACTATTATTTACAAGTATTATCTACACGGGATTTAGAAATATGCACAAAGACGTTTTATTCTTACTGTGTCTTCCAGTCCTCCTTCGCGACCTGTTGTCGCCGCTATTTGATACCAACTGTAGGAAAGCCTCAGCAATTTTAAACTAATAATAATTGATTAATCGATATCCAGTCTTTTTCTAACTTTAATACCCTAGAAATTCAAGACACATTAAAGCGAACTGTTGAAACATCCAGATGCATTATATCATTATCATCATTGCTTTAGTTATGTCCAGTATGTACCTGCCGTCGTGTGCACCAAGCCTTTCATCAGCAATGAGGCTACCGCTTGATTCCGATAAGTTAATCTCACGGCTCTTGAAAAGGGAGCTTCCGGGAAGACTGACGTAATTCTTTGATAATCACCTTGGCTATCATTGACTCTAAGTCTAGGCCGAACACAACGAACCTAGATAATGACGATCAGACCAAATTACCTAATAGGCCGCTGACGGCTTTGAACTGGACACGGCAATGACGTAGATTGGAGGATAATCATAGACGTTGGCAAATAGACTTGATTAGCGAACATCTTAAATTGCAAAATAGATGCTACCTGGATGGACAATCGACTATGGATCTTCTAGTAACTGATAAAAATATTATTCTTATAATTTACTCGTGCCGTCATTTTAGAAAATTTATAATAATTTTGCGTGTCTCATGACTATAGATAACACAACGGCGTGAAGACTCTCTCACATAATTTGTGTTGTTACAAATTGTATTATTTTATTTTTAACTCATGTCAATATATCTCAAAGTTTATTTACAAATTCCTGAAAAGACAAAAACGAATTACATACGCAGAATGAAAATAAAATACACATTTAGGTGCGAGATGATATGTAACATACTCAGCAATATAGCCCGAACCGTCCTGTCCTTAAATCATATAAACAGAACAATAGGTACAACATCTATTAAGGTACAGCTTATTACCACCGCACCCAGAGACTCTACGGAATTATTTTCCTTTTCAAACTCAAACTAAAAGCATTTATTTAAATTAAACCATTTATAGGCACTTTTGAACGGCCAAAGAGTGGATCAGTCAAGCAAAAAATAAAACACTGATTAAAGTAATTTTATTTTCACCTAAAATAATAAATTGCCGGCACATTAGTGTATTTTCGTTAGCTGATTATTTTTCTTCTATGTATGTAAGTAATGCGTTTTTCTTATATTTTTTTAACCATCGTCCTTATTTTGGTGGTCTGAATGATTTCTTAAAGTTTGCCCATCTATTTTAATGAGACCTTATATATAAATAAATTAATATATGTATATAAATAAATATAAATATATAAATAAATATATATTTTGCATGCTTTAATTATAAGTAAAACATGTATGATCACATTTTGTATTGTAAAACCTTTTTATACCGTGTTTTAAGCAAATAAATATTATTATTATTATTAAGACAGGGACGGAAGAAAATAAAAACTGCAAGGAAAGGTGGCAACTCAAACTCGACATGTTATGAAAAAGGTCAATTTTCAGGAAGAAGTTACTTTGTTTACTTAACAATGCAGTGATAAAGTAACTCCTTCTTACAAGAAGGCTATCCAACAAGTGCAGTGTAAGGAATACTTATGATCAGTTGACCAACGACTGTGAGGTCGGCAGTAAACCTAGAAGACACACGTGACAAAGGTTCTATTGTCTACGGTGTTTACTACCCAGTACCTCATCAAAGGAAGCGCATTGTGTCGCTATCTGCGATGAGCTGGACCTTCGTCCTGCCGGCGAAGTAACAAGTGACGCATTCTGACGAACGTGAGGGACTTGTGTCTATACATGAAGATTGGTATGATGTATGCGTATACTTGTGAGCAGTGGTGGCCCAGTAGTAACAAACTATATTATTATTGTATTGACAAACTATATCTTTACGTCTTTTATTAGTATATCCGCTGTAAGGTAGAGCTTTGTGTTGTTTTAATACAATGCCCATAATAAATAGCTGTCGAACTGTTAATACTTCACAAGATTTGTACAGGAGGTTAGTAGGAAAAAGGAAAGGGCGGAAAGTAGACACTTTGAGAATCGCCCTCTGAGCTCTCTCGATGGTTAGTAACATTGTTTTACCCGCTCCACCCCATGTGGTAATACAGTACGTTAAAATCGATTGATATAGAGCAAAGTAAACTTGTCTAACTATTTTTGGGTCAGCAATACAGCATAACTTTTTAAAAACAAATATCAACTTGCGAATTCTACTATTTAAAACTTCTATATGTTGTTTAAACGAAAGTGTTTCATCTATTATAACGCCAAGGTATTTTGTTGTATTTGCCATTTTAATTTTAGGACAAACACATTGGTTATTTGTGGGAATTGTGCAGTAATGAGCATATAATGTCGAGATAGTGCCGGTTGATGTTTGCTTGCGCATCGAAAACTTAATATAATTTGTCTTGTCTGCATTTAGTGTGAGTGAATTAAGTTGAAGCCATTTATTAACAATGTTGAATCCGCGTTGCGCCACTTTGTAGACATTTTTTTCTGAGTCAGCCGAAAATAGAAGGGCAGTGTCGTCAGCATAAGAAACAATTTGGCCATGATCTAGACTTAGATTACAAAGATCGTTTATGTATATCAAAAATAGTGTAGGGGCTAAAATACTTCCTTGGGGAACTCCGAAGGACGTGTTTTTTTTATCCTCGCTGAGAACATCTCCAATCCTTACACATTGGGAACGATCTTCTAGGTAGCTCTTAAATAGTTTCAGCTGGGTGCCTCTGATACCTATGGTTTCAAGCTTGTGCAACAGAATAGGGATAGAAACTGTGTCAAAAGCTTTGGCGAGGTCCAGGAAGATTCCTACTGTGTGGTTACCATTATCAAGTTCTTGTGCTAGATAGTCAGTCAGATGGTGTAGGTACGGCATCGTCTGTTGACATTTTAGGCCTAAATCCAAACTGCCGCTGAGACAAAATTAATTTATCTTCCAAGTATTTGTAAAGCCTTTTATTTATAATATTTTCTAATATTTTAGACATACATAGAAGGCAGTAACGAAATAGGTCTATAATTTGTGACTTGATCTTTACTGCCTGATTTATAAACGGGGACAACAACAGCTTTTTTTAGGCACTCGGGAAAAACACCTGTCGATAAACATTTTTGGAAAATATAAGTTAGTGGCGGCATGTCCCAGAATCAAAAATACGAAGACATGTGACATCTGCCAACCCGCACTGGGCCCGCGTGGTGGATTACGGCCCACTCCCTCTCACTGAGAGGAGGCCTGTGTCCCAGCAGTGGAAACATTATAGGCTGATTATGTCATGTTATGTATACGTATACGTGTGTCAAACCTTACCTATCTTGCGTGTGTACAAATATTTTGGGCACATGAAAGTTAATGTCATCATTACTGTCATCATCATCACCGTTGGCATTTAATGGGGAGCCAAAGGGGTCAACAAAGTTTGCCATCCTGTGACAAGGAACGGGACGAGCTAATATATGCTTCGTCAAGTCACATGTAAAATCTAAGGTATTGAAAGTAAAACTCTGCACTTCAAGGCTAACTCCATCTCTATCAATATTTTTATAAGGTTTAATTTAATATTGCAAATTCAGGTTGCCAGGTGACACAAATATAACCACCTGTGACAAGGACGGGGTTCATGTGCCGTATTATGGATGTATTCAGATTGTTCCACCCACTGCTGGGTAACAGACCTCTCGGCAACCATTCAGTTAGGGCTGTGCTTCACCTGCCAACACCACGTCATCATTTGCCCTATGCATATATTATTATCTACTAAATAGATTCTGCCCGCGACTTCGTCCGCGTGAAATTTCTCGTCCCCCGGCCCACCGCATCGCATCGCAAAAACCCGCAGTGGTACACACGGCTACACATCAAGCTATACATAAACAGTTTACGCTGACTTGAACTGATTGTACGAAAAAGCTGTACAATGCCAGGTCAGCTAAAACGCAAATGTATAGCTTGATGTGTAGCCGCGTGTATTTGTCCGCGGAAGCAACGGAGCAACACGTCCTGCGGCCAGAAGTCTTCTTCCGTGACGACGACGGGCAGATAACAATTCGGCACGCGCCCCACGAACGCCTTGAAGTTGTCGTTGCGAGTCGTTGTTGCAACTCCAGTAACTGCACCCTCGGCGTGTATCTCGTCTTCTGGCGCACGTACTCCACGATGTCCTCTGCTTAGTGGTATAGTGTACCTACGCGGAAGATTTACACCAGAGTGTGTTTGGCTTTGCGGCACGCAAGCTGACTTCGGGGTCCGTAGGAGATTTGGCGCAGCGGTTGCGGTAGGTACTGTAGGTACTGTGAAGTGCTTCAGCTGTTAAATATTCAGGATTCGATTTAATTATTTATGAGATAAATAATCAGTACCTACAAGGAATATCAATAGGTTTTCCGCTGTCTGATTTGTACAAAATGATTGAAACCTTTTACATTAATTGTGTAAACGACAATGGGCAACTAGCTTCAACTTTCTAACTAACTGACCGACTACTTAATTTTGACAATTCAAAAGTGCCTGTAATGGTTTAATTGAAATAAATGCTTTGAGTTTGAATTATTATTATCCTCATCAGACCGGATAAATGAATATTATTCCACTAATTGATATATAATTACTAAACCTTATTATGATTGAATTACAGCCTGGTGATAGGTACCCATCACTGCGGATAACTCACACACCAATAATATTATGTAGAACAATATTATTGCAAAAAGTAAATAATAACAATGATATACTTACCACGAACACGGGAACATTAACATTAATATCCCTTGTACTCGTAATACATCCATGCTTATTTTCATCAAACTCGATTAACTGAACAATAATTACAAACAATGCAATATTATGAATTAGTTCAATTAGTATTGTGTGGTGTGATACCGCTCCGTGCTGGTCAGCCATCGCACTGAGTCGCATGCTTGACATAAGGTTTGGATTTCAATAAAAATGTGGTTTATTAGTTCGTTGATTGAATCCCCGAAACTTATAATTAAAATGACCGTGTAGGTATTGCAGTTTTGTTGGAAACAGCAGGTTTTTTTTTTTTCAATAATTGTATAGCATCATGTACTGAGTTCATGGCAGCAGTTGGCGCGTCGATGTCCTTGTTACCCTGTAATGTATATCCACATAAATATATATTAATGTATACCGTCATATATATCAGAGAACCTTGATCATCATTCATAATCAATTCACTTAGCAACATGACATACGAGAGCCATCCCTCCCAACAAACAGACTATACGGTGTCTATTGTCTACGAGCTCTACTTACCCCGTTTGGCAACAGCGCGCGAAGATAAGGGTCCATACAAACGGGCTGACCCAGTGGTCGACAGCGCGAACTGGAGCACCAGCCGTGACACAAATACCTACTTGAACAGTATCGATTGCGTGGCGCACAGGTATAAATATTATATGCAGCGGGTGGCAGGCAGCAACGCATTTGAAATTAATTAAAAGTAACAAAACACGCCTATAATTACATTTGCCGAAGAGTGTAGAGGCGTAGCAAAGTACTCGTGACTAGTTATGTTTAAGTCCCAGTAACAGAAGAGGAAATGAACCTGTTGCCATCAACCGTGCCCAATTCCAGATTCTGAGCTACTACAGAAAAATTCTTGGATGGTTATGGAAAAACCTAGTAACATTTTCAGCCTTATCTCGGAATCGCACCCAGGACCAAGTTCAGCAGTCGTCCCTGCGACTACTAGACCAACAACGCAGTCAATAATTCGTTGTTAGTCTTTGAAGTAATTATTTTTCAGTGATACATCACGCTCATGACTGACGTAAGAGCCAATTCTTGATGAACGACAGTCAACATTGGTAAATGTGTCTATTTTCAAAAGAATTCCGTCATGTTAAGTTTGTCCCACACACAACCCATATCAGAAAACTGTCACAGGAGTCCACAATGACATAACTTACTATCGTCCTTTATGAATGGAAAATGTGATAACGTGGTACGAAAATAACTTATACCTAAGTACAATTTATGGGCACAAACATTATCTTTAGGTAACATAATTTTCTGAAAGTCGAGAGATTTGACTTAAAGTGCTTTTGAGAACGATTTAAAAAAAAAATGATTTGTGTCTGGTCGCAGTGGAACATAGCACTGCGTAAGCGGTAGTACTAGCCCAAGTGGTTTCATAATTGAAAGTCAACTAAATACCTGCTGCTACTTTTTTATTATTTCCCATTTTAGTTTCAAAACCTCACTTTACGCAATTTCCTGATACGTGACACATTGGTGGCATATACCTACGACGATGTGAAAGGGCCGTATGGATGCGTCCATGCATCCTACTCCGATGATCGTGAACACTGCAGCGCCACGCTCCGGTTGTCGCGAGACCGCTCAGACGCACTTTCCAACAGCTGACCGCTATCCGCCATCATGAAATATGCTCACATCTACTTATGCACAATATTCTGTGTTCGTTATTATTATAGAAGGGAAAGTAGCCTACTAGCTTGTATCCTGTTTCACAACATCTTATCAAAGTGGGTAAATATAGAAATACTCCATTTTAAGTTGGAGGGCACCATGCCAATTAGAATAAGATATTTTTTAAGACGCTAATCTGTTTGTTTGGGTTTCCCCACACAATATAGTTGTTTGAAGACCACTTATTACCTTTCCTTAAATAAGTAGGCACAAAAAAATTGACGTAGAATAGAACAGAATACTTACACTTTATTATGTAGGTACCTACACCACATAAATTACAGACATAAATATAGAAAGGGGTTTGAAGGTTTTGGCCCTAAAATCAGCCGCCATTTTGATTTTTTTTCAGAATCGCGGTGCATAACAAAAGTTATATATTTAGATAGAGGACACTTATACAAACAAAAAATGTTACATAACATAATATCCTAAAGCGTCAGGTTTCGGAGTTATTCACCGAAATATAAGTCGAAATCAACTAAGATTTTTTTGTTTTTTTTCCTTCCAGGTAAGCATATTGAACTATTGAGGTAATAGAAACGTTATGAAACCTTTATGGAGAAGAAACAAATGAAATATAGACATTTTTGAAATAAATAATTAAACACGGCAATTTATAGTTCGTTTTTTTAATCCCAGAGACTAATCTGACAAGTGTAATGTCAAACTTCTATACTAAAAAAAACGAAAACACAAAAGACTTAAATGTCTGGGATTAAAAAAACGAACTATAAATTGCCGTGTTTAATTATTTATTTCAAAAATGTCTATATTTCATTTGTTTCTTCTCCATAAAGGTTTTATAACGTTTCTATTACCTCAATAGTTCAATATGCTTACCTGTAGGGACAAAAAAACAAAAAAATCCTTGTTGTTTTCGACTTATATTTCGGTGAATAACTCAGAAACCTGACGCTTTAGGATATTATGTTACATAACATTTTTTATTTGTATGTGTCCTCTACCTAAATATATAACTTTTGTTGTGCACCGCGATTCTGAAAAAAAATCAAAATGGCGGCCGACCTTAGGGCCACCCTCCATACAAAAATCTTCAAACCCCTTTACAATGGGTGACACAATGGGCGGTCTTATCGCTAAGAGCGATCTTTTAAAGACAATCTTATGTTTAGGCGTATTGAATTAAAAAGAATTATAAAAAATGCCTTCTTGGCCAACAAAAGAAATTCGTCGTAAATAAAAGCATTTCAAAATTCAATATAACCATGACCGCATGACGCGACCACTCGCTCTTTTGCCGCAAGAACGTCTTGTTTACAGCGTAAAAGAGTATTTCCACCCAATTTTCGTGAATCATATTTAACGTTATTTTTATTCGATTTTCTTTGAAGTTGACGACTGCGACAAATCGATCTACTTTCTTGCATAAAAACTTTTCTGTGATGGTGAACTCGAGATACCAGGACTTTTTTTGTTTTACTCAAAGACTCCCATAAACTGTGATACTGATCACCGAACGTGATGAATATAAATTTTCCTCAATTGGGCCCTTTATTGTAGCATACTTCATTATAGGGAGACAAAGGTGATGTTTGCGGACGACTCGGTAATCAAACAATAATATGAGGCTGATTTAGGACTTACCTACATGATAAGTGATGGCAGTCAGTTCACGTAACTATTATATGTATAAGTCATTAAAATACTGAACACATTAGATCTATGACTCACCATATCATCATCTTTGAACTAATGTCAAGCTATGTCAACGACTTATCTCTGCATCAATGTTGTTAAAAACACATCAAATGTTGTATGTAAACACACAGAAACAAACAATCACGTGGCGAAGCGCGTGCGCACGTTTCAGTCATACACACACACACACACGCCCCATGAGATGTGACGTAGATAAGTACCCAGATATAATCACCATGTAGGTACCATAATCCATGCCATCCATGCTGCTTATCTCTACCTACTAACCAACAAACTCTTATTCATTTTGCCGAACGCCATTGTTATAGCTTTCGTGTGACGGTTATAATTTGTAAAATTACCATTGAACAAGTATTTTACATTATATAGTTAGTAAAGCTGGCTATTATTCGCACGATTCACGTAATTATCTCGTGAAGTCAATTACCCTTTGTGTTTTTATGCCGTCGCTGTCATCTTCGTCTTAAAGTTCATGGTGTGAAACGAAATGCCTGCACAATCTGTATACTTACTACTTATAAAACTGAAGAGTTTATCGCGCTAATCTCTGGAACTACTAGTCGGCTTTCAAAAGTTCTTTTTGCATTTTATAGCCCAATTCTTGAAGAAGGCTATAGGCTATTTAACATCACGCTAGGACCCCTAGGAGCCGAGCAAAAAGAAAAACGAAGTTATACGAGTAGGTAGCGCGGACGGGCGAGGAAATGCAACGCGGGGTGGCTCGGGGAACATGTAATTTCACACGGACGAAGTAGCGGTTCTAAGGGGGGCAAATCGGTCAAATGCCCAGAGTGGCAAAATTGAGGGCTCCGAGCGGTTGCACAAAAATCTTATAAAAATTACCATGATTAGCAAGCCCGGCAAAAAAGTATTATAAAAAGGTTTGTCTTAAAAAAAAACAACTCTACTTTGCGGCTGTAAATCCTAAAAAAATGTAAACTTGATAATATTTGCACGCTTGCTTACAGGCAGAATACAATGTCAATTAGGTTATAAGATCTTACCTTTACCAAAACAATGTATTTCTAGCAAATAAACGATTGATTTGATTTGATAAGGCGGACAAAAATATCTTTTAAAGTGCGGTCTTGTCTTATGATTTTTTTAATGCTCTCGCCTAAGAAAATTATAAACACGGCACTTATCTAAGCAAGCCCAGCCAAAAGAAAGAGGAAAAAGAAATACCTAAATAGGAAAGAAGGAATGAGCTCTTTCGATATGTTCAAATTCATAATTTTAACAGTTTGGTCCTAATCTTTTTAACTTCTGAAACGATTTTGATGAAAAATGTTTAATTGTTTCCTAAGTTAAAGGGTAATTTTTTCATGTAGGGAATCAGGGAAAATGGCACTAGGGAAAAGAGGCATATTCCCAGCAGTGAGTCGAAACAGTCGATGATGAACTTGAAAGATACATTATGTCAATAAAAAAATATTCCAATTAATTCAAAAGTTTCTGAGAAATTCTAACACACTCTCATGAACTTTTGTATATTGTTCAGAGGCCCCAATTTCTGTCGTTGGTAGACTAACATACCTATGTGAATATTATACAATTCCAACAATATCATCCAACTATCCATACTAATATTATAAATTCGAAAGTAACTGTCTGTCTGTCTATCTGTCTGTCTGCCTGTCCGTATGTTACCTTTTCACGCCTAAACCACAGAACGGATTTCGATAAAATTTGGCAGAGAGATAGATTGCATCCCGAGGAAGGACATAGAATAGTTTTTATCCCGATATTCCCACGGGATCGACACTTATGCGGGTGAAACCGCGGGGCGAAGCTAGTATAATATAAATAACATCCCATCTTTGGAATACCATGCTCATGACTTATATTACGTAGTAGGTACTATTAAGTATTCTGTGCTTATATACCGTGTTAGTGTACCTAAAGGGCGGCGAATATTATGTTGATAGGTCATGCCATAGCAGAAGAGCTTCCCGATTCATTAGGCAGTTTGTTTTTTACAGCAGTAACGTAGGTAAGGTATTGAACCTACTACTACTATGTACCTACTTGGGTACGCGTAGGTCAATGGATATACTGCTCTAGCAGTTACCTACGGATGACAAATCCAGCTGCAACTATCACATTGAGCAACATCCCTCTGTCCGATGAAGCATGGACAAGATAGAATGTGAATAATTATACAGATCGGACTAACTTACCTAGTGACGTCCGATCCTTAATTATGTGAAGTAATCTCATCCTCATTGTATACTATGTAAGTCGCACCATTTCGTGCGCACACCGTCACAATATTTAAAGATGAAATTCAAATTTTTTCATCCTAAAGAAAAACAAATGTTGTCTGTGGTCCAGTCGTTGGCGCGGTCTCCTGACATCTGTCAATCATTCTTTCAAAGCATAAGAACGGGACTTCACGATGACCTACATGGGCATCGTATAGTCCCGGCATACAGCACAACACAACTTCTAGAAGGGGTTTAATAAGGCAATCCAATACACCTAAAGTATAGGATGATTATCTGGGAAGGGTTGGGATACAATGAGGATGAGATTACTTCACATAATTAAGGCTCGGACGTCACTAGGTAAGTTAGTCCGATCTGTATAATTATGCTTCGTAATCTCATCCTCATTGTATACTATGTAGATGTTCAAAGAATAAAGTTGTGTTGGTCATCATAGGTACATAAAATGAGCATTGTTCAATAATTGAACATTGTAACTTAACATGCTATTCTATGTTTGTTAGGTACTTACTAATTGTAATGCATTTCTATTAAGAATCAGTGTACCATTAAGGTAAATAGTTACCTAACTTAATTTATAATTCTCTAATTACTATTAGATTCTGGAAATATAATCAGTTTTGAATCAACTAGTTTAATTAATAATCCCATATGGCACACATCAATTTCTTATAATCAGACAATTAACATTGACATGTAATAAGTTCTATGTACACTGGCTTATATCAATTAGCTGACCCCCCTAAAAATTACTCGATTTTGCACCCTCCTCTCATAACATTAAAGGTTATTCAATATGTATGAGTTAATCGGACTAACACTACTCGATGAACAGAAACAATAAATAATTTTGATACGCAAATTTGAGCTTTAAGATGTTGGTGTTAGATCATTTACTATGTATGGGTATTTGTTACGCAATTTTCATTTTTAATCAGCAAGACTTAAAGGTTAGGTTAATGTTGTGATAATTTGTGTCATTGCTACTAATACCTTATTTCATCTATCTTACTCAAGTTAATCTGGTGTCGTGGTTCATGCGTAAGGCTGAGACGTGCAAGATGCGAGTTCAAATCTAGTCTCATGTTTAATTTTGTTTTCAATATATAAATTGTTCGTTAAGTATTTCTTGCATTATTGTAAAGAACAAGCATATCAATTAAGTTGATAAACGATAAACGTTTCACCTTTTTCAATAAGTGGGTAGTTCGACGTCAATATGCGTATTCAACAAAAACTGCTATTGAAATGATTTTAGGAATATGGGGTAGAAGAATAAATTGAACAAGACATTCTATGCACAAATAGCAGTGAATACGCACGAACATTTTTATATTGCCTTACTAAGTTGCGAAAATTCACGCCTTTTTATTAATTATTATTATCGGTTTTGATAGTTTAATCGTCATGTCTCAGTTGAGTGATTATTTAAAATACAAAATATTGTATTTGCATAAGGAGAATGTTGGTAATAAAGCGATTGCTAGGAAACTTAATATAGCGGTAAGTGTATTCTTTTTTATACTTCCTTAATTCGTTAGTTGGCTTAAAAACGTCTGTATAGAATAATAGAAAATTAACTGTTTCATTATGAGATCATTTATAGGTCTAATGTGGTTTATCTAAAGGTATTTTTGCAAACTTATTCGAAAAATTATGATTACCGGGTTATTAAAATTATGCTTATTGTGTTGTTTCAGAGAAATACAGTCAGACTGTGGCTAAGACGTTTTGAAGAGACAGGGAATATTCAAAAGGATCGTCCTGAACCAAAACCTGCAATGTTACTCCTGTGTCAGAACATCATCAAGCAATTGTTAGAAGGCATACTGAACACCCATTTTTGCCTACTCAATGCAGTATAATGTTTCTGTTCAGACGGTCAGAAAACATTTGCATGTTGCTGGACTGAAACAATACAAGCCAGCACGTAAAATTTAACTGACTGCTGCACATCGCCAAGCAAGGGTCCGCTTTGCCCAAGAATATCTCAATTTTAATTGGGAAGATTATGTTGTCATATTTACCGACGAGAATTCTTTGTCTAAACCTTATTTATAACTAAACATAACTACATACTTACAAAACAAATTGATATATAGTATACCTAGTAGGTAAAACATCAACGTATAATGCTATTTTATTTAGTTCAACGATATTTAATGTGGTGATGTTATTGTTATGAAATAGAAATACGTACCTATATATTTCTAAATATTATAACATGTTGATTCACTACATTAAACTCTGTGAAGTATGTAACAACGTTATTAGTAACTGTTATATCATTTACGTTATTCTTATAATAATTTTTTTTATAAAATAAAATCGTTTTTACCATCATTATCGTTTTTTTATTTTCGTTCACCTTTTTTTTGTTACTAAAGTTATAATTTATTATTTATAACTTTAAAAAAAATATTATAAAACAAAATGCGCAGCAGAAAATATGCTGGTTTCGAACTCGCAACCACGCTCTTGTCAGCTCACTGCAGCTACCACTAGATCACACGAACATGGTGATTGTCGTTGAAATTAGCAATAATATATTACAAGTTAGAACAATATTCAAGATCATACCTACCTTAACACTGCGTGTTAAATATCAAATTCGAATAACTGTTTTATTAATCGTAGACGTTGAACTGTTCAAGTTCGATAAGCTTACTGCTAACAAGCAGAAGGTTCAAATTCGTTTAATTTTTAAGGGGTCAGCTAATTGCTATAACAGACTGTACAACCACTCTATAGAGCACACAGCTGGTGCAAAAGCATTAGAATCACTAATAAAAAGGTCTCTTATAAAACCGAGTAAGGGTTGAGAAATTTGTGGTCCAACCAGCATAATGACACCTTCTTCAGAGCCCTTTGAAGTAGAGGCATGTCTGTATATGTGAATTTAGAAATAATAATATCTATTCCACTCTTACTTGAAATTTGTTTTATCCATCTATTATTGGTTACAGTAGAGGTTGCATCATAAGGCTTTCTTATAGTTATAATTAATGATTTACAATTTTGTCTTATACTCTTACCTAGTAAAATCTAGATAGGACAATTTAGGGGTTGTGGCAGTACAGAAAGATAAATTATCTTTAAAAAATGGTAGAATCAAGTTGAGTTCGGATCTACCAGGTTTTAATTATATCTGGATTTTTATGTTAATATTGTCCTCATTATAAGAAGTGTACTAATGAGTGACCAGGTTTGAATTTTGTGTGCAGTTACAAGAGCTATTATCGTTACTAATTGTTTGGTTAGAAATTCTAAACCAAGGGTTTGATTGGGAAATAAATTAATCTGTCGAACTCCGCTAATGAGACAAAATTGATTTTCCATTGTCTCGTCGCCAACAGGCGACGCGCGGTGATTGGCCGGTTAAATAATGCAAAACGATACTAGGGTCCCACTAACTTCATATTTGGGATTCTTTGGTCTTAACATAAATATATCCGTGAGAAACCTTGTCGCTCTGTCATTTTTGTGTCAATGTGGCGGCCAAAAACTAAAGAATTTGCTGATTATTATATAGCTCACTCAATACCATTAGGATATCATACATCATTAAAGTTAGTGGTAAAAATTATATGACTATCATGACTGAGCCTAGGGGTCAATGTCTTGTGTCTAACAGAAGAGAGTCTACTGATCTAGAGCAAAGCTAACACTATATTAATTGAGGGATCAGTCTTTCTCCTACATACTTGGATCAGGGAGCCATGATATGTTGATATTTAGTATTAGACCTGATTGTAAACAGGTCAATCGGGGGCTGGCCCAGTACAGCACACCCCCCCCCCTGCTTGCATAGGTATATCTTTACTTAGAAGTAGGTCCCTATGTAGGGTTTCAAAGTTGTACAAGTTGCTGCAATTTTTTTTTTTTTTTTTTTTAGCAATTATTGACTTGTAGGCTATATCACATCACTTCCATTTAATTTCTATGTTAGGAAGCCTAGATTCAATTTCCCATACTGTTTTCTTTGGAACTAATATAAAATGCATAAACCCGTATTTGTCATTCCTTGCACCGTTGCCAAGATTGTTAAAGCCAAGCTATTCAGATGAGTAAAATGAGTACCACCCATCTTACTGACACAGGATATGGCCGTTGTGATATCTTTTCTAAGTCCTCACAGTAACTGAGTTAGCTTGCAAATGTTTTGAGCCCCATAAATGCTGCTAATAGTTCAAGGTAAGGTAAGGAACTTTTCAACATTAACTGTCCAGTGCCTGTGGATGTTGATATCATTACATACCAGACCCCAGTCAGTTTGGGACAATATTTCGAGAACAAAATCAAATTGTTTAATTCTATTGTGGTTTGTTGAAATGTAAGGTAACCAACAATCTCTGCAAATAAATGATTTTTAATTTGTTTCTAGTTCTGTTGTATTTGTAAATCAGTGATTTTTAACCTAGTTTGGTATAAAGTTAACCATATTCATATACAGATGCAGCTACTAGAATACCTAGTAATTAGACACACTCTATTATTTATATCTCATTTCAGACTTAATATTCTTTATGGACTACAGGGTAAAGTCTATATTTTCCTGAGGAAGTGAAATGGCAAACTGGACTGAACCCAACTAATATCCTAGACATTGGCAGCACTGTCTGGGCACTCTTTTCAGTTTTAATAATAAATCCTAGATATTTAACACAGTTTGAGTATCAGACGTATTTTCTAAACACTGCATATGGATCGGCAGGGCACAGAATATAATTGTCAAGATGTATGACAAAAAGCAACCCTAGTGACCTCCGGTGACAGACAACTGGCTTTATGATGTTTGTGAATACATATGGAGCGGTGCTAAGTCCAAATACGAGGCATGTAAACTGTTATAACTTATAACATATCTTGAAATAGAAACTGGGGATATCTCCTCACATATTTTCATATGGATAATTGATATGAATTTTTTAAATCAATGTAATATTGTAGGCAAAAAACTTATATACCTAGTAACATACTACATATTAAGTTTTTATTTAATATGTATCTCCAAGCAACATGCAATTTTGGTACAATTATACCAGATAAAATTACTTATTTGACAGGAGCACATGTTTCTATAGCACCTAATGTAAGAGATTATTCCATGGGGATAGATTGCTTTCTTTCTGAATGAAGTTGTTATTCAGAGGTTTGAATTGGAAACTCAGTAAAAGGTAGTTTATAACCCTTGATCCACTCATGTATGGTTGGATTAGTAGTAATACCATACTTCAGAGAAATATTGCAATCTACCAGTCTGTACCTGAGCTAGTGATGATGCTGGTTCTGGCAACGGTTGTTGGCATTGGATTTATCTTGAAGCTTATAGATAGCTATTCTGAATTGGTGTGTAGAATAGGTATTTTGATATTGGTGTTTACTCAAATCAATTCTTGAATTTCCTCATGGCTAGGTAGGATTAAGGATCTCAGATTATTGCAATTTTCATGATAAATTAATGTCACACTCAGTCTAGCTCAGTAACTTAATGTTTCGATTTGATCCGCACTATACAAACGCTTGGGAGGCTATTAGACTGTTATGAACTTTTCCCAATGAATGTAATAGTAGCGGCCACTGTAGTTCGCTGCCCCCTGATTGCATGGTCCCATTTGATTCCACTTCCATTTACTGCTGCCACCCTTCCTTTTTAAATTTTGGTGGGTTCAATAGGCTACAAATTATGAATGTTTCATACTTCTTTTAAATGTTTAGCTTCATCTCCACATTTAGTCCATTATCATAATTGACCACCGTGTGGCCAGACTGCCATGCAGTTCTACAGGTAAAGTAGCTAACTGTACCCCAGCATCTCACAAGTAGATTTTCAATACTTGAACTTAGGACTTCACGTTGGGTATGTATATCGTTCCACTCTCAGCCTCCTTTCGGCTGTATTTTAGTAGAATTGAAGTACCAACATAGCTTATATAAGTTAAATTGTATATTAACACCCTCACTGAGAGGAGGCCTGTGTCCCAGCAGTGGGAACATTATAGGCTGATTATGTGTTATGTATGTATATTAACATCTAGAATATAAAGTATTTTGGAATTAGATTATAATTAACGGCATTGAGTATGGGTATTCCCAATCCGGCTGCGTTGGCTTCGGTCACATAACACACAGTCCAACTGTAGTCTTTCATGGAAGAGGGCTCCGTACTCATCTACGAAGACTAATTAGAGTTAGGTCCCAGACTGCTTAGATCTAAATCCATGGCTAACCTCACGTGATAGCTCTAGGAATGCAGGAGGGATGTGTTTTTAACACTGGACGTATAGACTGGTTTATATCTGATTTTATTTGATTTAACCTGAAATAAATGGATTATTATTATAGAACATTGACTAACCTCTCGTGAGTCTGTGTGGAGTTGATGGCACAGTTGAATGTTCTCATGGTTCACCTCGCGTGAGAACACTTAGAGACGGCCAAAGATCCTCAGAACACTGAACGTATATACCATCGGCTAGCATCGCGTGATAGCTCATGTGGTGTCGTTCTTATGTAAGTATACAGCACAGTTACGTTCTCATGGTTGACCTCACAGTGAAAACTAGAGACTGCTGTGTGTATTACGGCATCCTATGTCGGCCAAAGATCCTCCGAACACTGAACGTATATACCATCGGCTAGCATCGCGTGGTAGCTCATGTGGTATCGTTCTTGTGTAAGTATACGGCACAGTTACGTTCTCATGGTTGACCTCACAGTGAAAACTCTAGAGACTGCTGTGCGTATAACGGCATCCCTTTAATAGGGAGCATGATTTCAATAGTCTTTGATTTCAATTGCCGACAACTGAGTTTCGATGACGGCTCCGCTTTGCTTTTTCAAGCGATTTTCCAGTTCTCGCAGGCGTACGGTCAGCTCCTACATTCCATCGTCTCGTTTTCTTCTGTTTTCCCATCTTGTTAAAACTTTTCTGAACTTTTATATACGAAAACGTGATCAGTGCGCGGCACAAAAAAGTACAATGATTGACAGATGTCAGGAGACCGCGCCAACGACTGGACCACAGACAACATTAAAATTTGTTTTTCTTTAGGATGAAAAAATTTGAATTTCATCTTTAAATATTGTGACGGTGTGCGCACGAAATGGTGCGACAATAAACACACACAATGAGGATGACATACAATGAGGATGAGATTACGAAGCATAATTGTCACTGATGTACCATGTACCTATGTGGAACTGTAAGACTTATCGGACGCGACTTCTTTATTATACTTAAGTTGCCAAAATATTGAGAGAATATACAAAAGAAACATTAAGAATTACCTACCTATGTTAAAAAGCCTTCTGTTAGAGAAAGACACTGACGAATTACTGCCTTAAAATAATATATTCTGACTTGTGTGAAATAGATTGATTTTGTTCCTATTTACTTTAACATTTAATTGGCTATTTTATTGTACAGACGCCAGCACATCAACCTACACCTAACTGTCACATTTTCCCAATCAACTTTGAACCTTATGCTTCAGCGATAAAGTTGAAAATCTATTAAAGACATTTGACAGATTGTAGTAGGTTGATGTGCTGGCGTCTGTACATTTTGAATAATGAGTTGATGACACTATGCGGTGGTATATTTTAAGTTCTAATTTGTTAATTGCTTTGAATAATTGATAAATTTATAATTATTTAATGTTTACACCTGGTCTATTTATACATGACTGTGATTGCACGACATGTGTGTAGTACACAAATATATTATTCTTTCTTTTTACCTAGACTAAACTGCATAAAGTTCCCAAAATAGCAAGAAAGAGACGTCACACCGATGATAACAATGATATAGTTATTAGTTAGTTATATCCACTAGACGTTTCAGTAATTTTTCCCGTGTGTTGTCCCTCACTGTGCTTGAAACACAACACCATGCCATACTTATCTACAATGTTCTGTGCGCGATTCGAACTTGCGACCCGAAGACCAAACGCAAATGTCGTCACTGCGACAATAGACTGCGATTCGAGAATAAGTCTAAAACCGTAAACTAAATAATAATTATCTATTTTTTTTTTCTTTTATCACTACTTTAGTCGCATTCATCTCAGCTACCCAACCACTTTCCACTGCCCCCGCGACCTGCCGCCATGCTTGGACGACCACAAAGTGGACACAATTTTTACCGACTTCACAAAAAGGAGGAGGTACTATGTTCGGCTGTTTTTTTACCGACTTCATTGTATGTTTTTTATTATTTTGTATGTTTGTTCATCGAATACTCCGCCAATTGTCGATGGATTTTCAAAATTATTTTTTTGTTCGAAAGTAGATAGTTCTGAGGTGGTCCCATTGTCACCAAGTTAGGATCTGATTATGGGATCTTAGAGAAATCGAGGGCAACCCTCAAATTTTATAGGCTCACTTATTGTTTTTCGCATATTTTATGAAGTATCTTGTTTATTTGCGTATGGTTGTCACCATCTCAGGTAGCTGGGCTGATGATGGAAGGTACAACTCCTTAACAGTAAGAAGTTACTCAAACAGGCAAGGACTGTTTTAGTAAATTGTTTTGATGTTTGATAGGGCATTTGTCACATTTGGTCTCATGATCATCAAGTCATGACCTGATGCTGCAGTCAGGATAGTCTGCAGAGTACCTAACTCCTCGACAACTAACAGAGTAACAGCAGATATATCGTGTTTAGGCTCATTGAAAAGGGCTCGATGTGTGGATAAACGTACTGTTAATGAGGAACACCGAAGTACATAGAGACCTGATGCTGAAGCCAGGAGCATCAGAAAAAGTACAAACCTTGAAATAACAGCACCGTAGTCGTGTTTGGGCTCATTTTAAACAGGACTAAATTTTAAGTTCAATGCAATGTTGACATAAGTCTGGCCTGATGCTGCAGCCAGGATTATCAGCTTCTAGTCTAAAAACATCAGGTCAGGATTTGATGATGGGATCCTGGAGAAATCGAAGGAACTCTTCAAATATTATAGGCACACCTATAGCGATTTGGGTATTTTTTATAGTAACTCGTGCACTTGCTCTCGGAAAGCACCATTTGGTGAAGTGGAACTGATGATGAAGACCACAGATGGCCACCGGAACTATTCAATAATATCTAAGTATTTCACGGGTTGCAATTCGATTACTTTAATATGGTTGCTAAGCAATTCATGCTCGTCACAATGTGAATGGTGATATGGAGCTGATGGTGGACCTGGACAACTCCTCAACAATTAACTTCCCTGCATCGGGAAAAGCAATATTTTGTTTGTAAAAGGCGATGATTACTAGGCTATTGTAACTTAGATAAATTATAAGCAGACCCACTAAAAAGCGTGAAATAAAAACTTTTTAAGAAAAAAAAAAACCGACTTCCAAAAAAACACTACAAAGTGAAAAATAACTTTAATTTCGGAAGTCGGTGGCAAAAAACTAAAATACAGATCCAAAGACACCGACTTCCGAAATTAAAGTTATTTTTCACTTTGTAGTGTTTTTTTGGAAGTCGGTTTTTTTTTTCTTAATAAAAATAAACGATATCCAAGAAGCAGCTTAGGTATTGTCCACAAAATGACAAAACAATGTGGTAATGTGGAATATTCCATGAATCCATGGGCAGCTGACATCACGCGATGATAGTACGTTACATACATATTATGATTGCAGAAAGTAACAATGGCGGCTTATTATGGTGAAACCAACAACATAAACTATGTGTTTACAGCAGCGGATAGTTTGTGGCGCACTGCAGTTTTATGAGCGGGTAATGCAACAATATGCTTGTAAAATGCAATGTTGACTTATTTTGCACTAAGATAAGCGCAGCAAGGACGCTCTTAGCCAAATTATTTTTGTGAATGATGCGCCGGCTAGTGGTTCTTAAACTCATAGTTATGTGGTAACCACGGATATCGAAGTAACTTATGTACCTACACAATATACTCTAACTGTTCGGCTTTAAGTAATCGATATGTTAGTTATACTCGTATATCAGTGGAGGCTTGTCATTAGCAACTTGATAATGTGTTGTTGTTACCTATTATTTGTAATTAGTCTGTAGATAAGCCTTCTTAAAAGTAATAAATAAATAATATTATGAGTAACACGATTCATTAGTTACTGTTGTAAACAAATTATCGGTAGGATTATTCGGGTGGTCCAGCCATATAGGCACCTAAACTACTTACGTAATTATATGCACTGTGAGTAACAAGTTGACGACACGGAAGAACTCTTTTCTATTAGGTACGTACAATTATTAAAATCGGCAGGTGAAACAGTGACTAAGGTACTCACAATTATTATGTCATCACATAACTGCTAATTGAAATAACACATACATTTTAATTAAGAAATAATGAACCAACAACTGTGTTCTAATTAAGAAACCGCGACATCTCTTTGTTAATTAAAGGATTATTCCTCTAGTAAGAATTTGTTATTACCTTGTGTTTGGCAGTAGGTAAGTAGGTACCTATAACTAGTTGAGCTAATAAATTCATAGAAAACGATACAAAATCACGAATATAATAAGTAGGTAGGTAAGTATCTGACACGGGGCGCGGCGCTCAACTGAGTGTCGAGAGGTAGTTTGTCTGTACCAGCTAGATGGACCGACACCTTTAGAAGGTGGCTGGGACAGCCTGGATGCGGAAGGCGGCGGACATGGCAGGGTGTAGTGCTGCGGCCTGGGAACGGCCTATGTCCAGCAGTGGATTGCGATATGCCGAGTTGATGGATTGAAATTACAGTTTACACCAAAGCGTGCAATAAGCCAACAACATAACAATTAGCTAACAAACTTCATGCAACCATTAATAGGGTAGTTTCCTGGGTAAAAAAATAATAATTCTAATTAGTCCGTCAGTTAGATTATCGAAAAATAATGGACCCATATTTTTTCTTTTGTCAATCAAACAAAAAATGACAAAGATAAAGCGCGTCAAAATTTGGGAGTTGGGGGTCGTGACGTTACGCCGTGCGACAATTTTTAGCAAGGCGTGACGTCACGACCCCCCACTCCCAAATTTTGACGCGCTTTATCTTTGTCATTTTTTGTTTGATTGACAAAAGAAAAAATATGGGTCCATTATTTTTCGATAATCTAACTGACGGACTAATTAGGTAGAATTTTTTAGGAAACTAGCCTATTATAGATTTACTGCTATAGGTAGGTAGAAACATAAATCAGCCTATCGGCCTATCTTATTAAGGGGTACGAAATCCATAGTAGGTATTCCCTAGTTCCATAGATTCCATTGAGGAGATACCCTACACTAGGTACCTACTGTATAATCATTCTCTCATCTCCGTATTGTCCAGCAATTTTTTCTTGAATTCTTCGCATCTTCTGTCCTTTGTCGCTTCTCATTGCCATCCAGAACTGATAGACTACAGGCCCATGTCCAAAAATGAATGGGTCATAATATGAACCACCAGGTGACATAAGTATCTATATAGGACGATATAAGAGCATAAAATAATAAGATTCAGCACTATGCCGTCACTTGTACTCGTAAGCTGTCCAACTGAGTGCTGGTGAGAATTCAAAAGTGCAGGCAGAGTGAGTACATTTTGGTCATATATTTTTGTACGGCATTTTTACCATCGATAGATCCATGAAAAATAATAAGAAAGCGCGCAGTGCCGTAAAAAAATGGTGCGCCACAAAGTCGGTAATTATTTTTGATTTTCTGACAATTTCCAGGGTAAATTTGGTCATTTCATTCTGTACGGCATCAGTTTCATACTGTTTCAATACAGCTTCTAATCCATTATTCCGCAAAGCCGTACAAAAATCATGCGACAAGGGGAAAAAATCGAGGGTTGCAACCCCCTCAGAAGAAAATCAAAAAAAAAATATTGGTTATCAATTTGACATTGACGCACCTTAACGTCGTAGTAGTAAAGGCAGTTTCGCAATTCTTGTGTTAGCCTTACTACAGACAAGCGGTTGTCCGTACCTACCCTGGAGAACCGCCCCACACGTTGCGTTGCACTCGCTGCTGCTAACAAACCGGATCTATGAAAACCATCTCATAAAAATCAGCCCCAACACAGCTCATAAAAGCGTGCCGTAATGATCAGCTGCGCCGGCGGCGGCGGCGCGCGGCGGTGACGGCGGCGGCGGCGGCGCTCGGAACACGCGGCCGCACACGTGCCTACCACCGCGCAGCCGCAACGTGCCGCACCGCTGCGGTTTGTGGTGGCACTTATACCGACTGACTGGTGTTCAATTCAATTATAGGAAGTTTACATTCTTGATTGATTCTTTTGATTTGCGGAAGTAGACCTTAGCTAGTAGAGTAGTTGGCTAGCGGGTCTGACGCACTTGGGTAAAACTGTAGGTCTATTTAAAAGTAGAACGATTAGTGTAGTCACCTATTACAGCCTACACCAATCGTTCTACTTGACACTACAGTGATTTCCGTCTTTTTTTCCCTGCCGTAAATAAGTAAGTTTAGTAGAATGCCTGCAGTCCGCCTGTGATATACCACAGCGGAAGACCAGAGCCCTGATTCACAACCATACGACAGGCTATCGTATCGAAAACCTGACATTTCGATAACATGATTTGACTTCCCCTCAACAGCAAATAGCTGTAGGAAGAATAGCGGGCGTCTATTTGATTTAAACTGACAAAATTTTCGGGTTTTGGACTTGTGAACAGCGTTGAGAAGACTCCTACGATTTCGATACGATACGGAAGCATATCGAGTGTTTGTGAATAAGGGGGCTGCCCTGCGTGATGTGCCAAATTTCAACGCAATCCGTTGTGGTTTGAGCTGTGCGTTGATAGATCAGTCAGTCAGTAATGGTTGCCTTTTATACAGGGTGAAATTGAACACATGCGACAAATCGAAATGGGAGATTATACTCATCATTATGAACCACTTTTACTATGGGACCAAACCTGAAATCGCGAAAAAAAAATCAGCTGTTCCCTTCATTTTGGCGAGTTATGCGAACATAAATGTAGGGAACAGCTGATTTTTTTTTCGTGATTTCAGGTTTGGTCCCATAGTAAAAGTTGTTCATAATGACGAGTACAATCTCCCATTTCGATTTGTCGCATGTGTTCAATTTCACCCTGTAGGTATAGATAGATTCAGTAAAACTATGATAAATAAGTGTTTCGATCTAAATAGAATTCTATTTGTTAGTAATAAGTGCAAGAATATCCAGTTATTTATAGTGTACGCGGCTTTTTTTATTACCCGACTGCGCCAGGAGGGTTACTGCTACTCGTATAACTAGTTGCGCGCTGCGGTTTGCCACAATCTGCGATTTTCGTGGTTAGCACAAGTTACATGATTTAAGTACCAACCTTTCTAAATAAAGTCAAGTATAGTATTAGGGATGATTTATATTAGACCGGGCCGTGCCGTGTACGTGGCCCGGACGGGGCACGGATTTGAAACGTTACGTACATTTTTACCCGACTGCGCAACGCAAAGGAGTGGTAATGTGTTTATCAGCCTATGTATGTATGTTTGTATGTTCCTTTGAAGCACTATAGAGACCAAACGCCTGGGCCGATTTTTATGATTCACTCGTCAATCGATTCCTCTTAGTCCGGCGAGTGTCATGACGTTAATGAAAATTCAATATGGCGACTACTAGACACCATATTGTGAAAATGAAAAAAATGAAAGTCAAGAAACTATGTCAAGTGGGGTATCGTTGGATAGGTCTTTCAAAAATATCAGTCGTTTGGGAAGACCGTTTTTTGATTAAGTAAACCGTTCGTATCTTATCAAGCTTTAAACTACCAATTTTCGTTAGAATCAAGACCCCCCTCTACCAACTAAACGCGGCAGTAGTACCTATATATTACGAAGTTTAAAGGGAAACTATCACACTTAAGTGGGATTTACAACTCATAACTAAAAAGAATAAAATAAAAAAATTAAATTCAAAAAATCAAAAAACCCGACTGCGGTAAAAAACTTAAGTTAAAAAAAACTGAAAAGCTGAAAACAAGCCCATTTTAAATTAAATAAAAGTTGGAAGCGGGCGGGACCCATACCATTTTTCTATTTTCAAACTCAAATGGGTCCCGCCTGCTTCCAACTTTTATTTAATTTAAAATGGGATTGTTTTCAGCTTTTCAGTTTTTTTTTAACTTAAGTTTTTACCGCAGTCGGGTTTTTTGATTTTTTGAATTTAATTTTTTTATGTATGAAGCAGTTTATATTATACAGTGCATGATCCGTGTCCCGTCCGGGCCTCGGGATACGGATCATGAACTGTCATGCACATGTACACGGCACGCCCCGGGCTAACATAAATCATCCCTCATGGTCCAGGACTCCAGGCCATGGAACGGAGCGAGAGTGCATGGGAAGCCGTCACCTCCTTCTACGAAGCAATGCTCAATCTTTGCGCCCTCATGCCCCACATTGGAAAATGGTAGAACAACGGCATAAGTATCAAAAATCGTTTTTACTTAGATCGTTATTTTTTTTTTTATTAGTACCTATTAGAGTGGAACTTTAATAATATAATGTAGTAGGTAATGTTGCTTGAATTAAGTATGGTTTTTTTTTAATACGACAAAGTGTCAATTCTAAGGTCTTCAATATTTTAAAATTAATTTCTTTCAAAAATTTACGGTAGGTACCTAATAGATATAAAGTGTTATACATTTCTAAAAAGCCCATTGTATGTAGATTTTAAAGCAATTATAATGCTGTAGGGTTTATGATTAGATTTCTATAAAAATAACAATAAGTGAGGGTAAAAGTACAGTTTTTTAACTTCATCGAGACTTGACAGTTACCGATGTCTCCCGATGCTTTATACATTTGATGTTGTTTTGTAGCATAGATATTCATAAATAATATTTATAATAAGTAGCTGCGTATACGTGCGGTTTCTGAAGTTATCGTGAAAAGTATGACACAAGTCAGAGAACAGAAAACCTCTATCTTTTGCGGTTTCTAATGCGAATAGTTAACGGAGTTCACTGATTAGTTTGCGGTATATTTTATTTAAATATTAATTATTTATTGATAATAGGGCGTACTATCTACAGTTTGCACTCATATATATATATAAATACATAATTTTTATAGTAGGTAGATATTAATTTTACTTAGAAATTTCGTAACTTTAAATGTTTTATGAGAAAAGTAGATATCTATTTGTAATCATAATTTTAATTAGGTACTTATTTAAATACTAAAGAGCTATATTACTATTACTTTATAATAAACTAATGTAATTAGGTATACATTTTTATTCACAATATAAATAGGTACCTAGTCCATTTGTAAAAGTTTTTCTTTTATATATTTTTTTTAATATTTATACTTTAATAAAATGATAGCCTCTGAACTTTATCTACAGATGCATGTGCAAAAATTCAAGCGTCTTTCTTGAAAAATAAAGAAGTTATCGATGTTTGATCTGAAACAGACCTCGATTTTCCATAGTGCGCCCCTAGTCGCCGCAGGAGACTCCCTGGGAAAAATGAATTTGTAAGTCAAAGTCAAAGCATTTATTTCAAATAGGCACATAAAAAGCACTTTTGAACGTCAAAAATTATCTTAAAATAGAATTGATTCTAGTCGCCCATTCCAAAAGGTAGTTTTCGTATGGAGAAGAATGGGCAAGAAACTCCACCGTTACTCTTTTAAAATGTTTTAGGTACAATATTTTGCATGGGTACATTAATTATATAATAACATGTGAGGACGATGCACCTAAAATAAAATTACTATACCACAATAGGTAAAAGAATTAAAAATGAAACCATGACATATAAATTAATTATCTGATAGATACACTTGGGAGCAAATAAATCGAGCCACTTGCTTTTTTTTCACGTATAATGGTTATTATTTTTGGTATTATGGAACGTATCAATTCGATACATATATCGCCTAAGAGCTTATTTAATAACCTTTACAATGAGGGTAAATTATTGAATGATAACCTTATTTAATGATAAACTATTGGCTCTGAAAGAAAAACGCTAATTTTGATAGAAAATTGTAGGGTTAAAACAGTCCAGAAAATCTATCGAAATCAGGGCGCGGGGACGGTAATACATGATATTAAGAATAAGTTTATACCATAATTTTGTTTTTAATTGTTTTTTTCTGGACTGACAATTTTCTATCAAAATTACCGTTTTTCTTTCAGAGCCAATAATTTATCATTAAATAAGGTTATCATTCAATAATTTACCCTCATTGTAAAGATTATTAAATAAGCTCTTAGGCGATATATGTTTCGATTTGATACGTTCCATAATACCAAAAATAATAACCATTATACGTGAAAAAAGGAAGTGGCTCGATTTATTTGCTCCCAAGTGTACATGGTGCTCACATATTTACAAACATGGTACAAGCAAAACGATTTTAATAAAAAAAAAATACAAGTAATAAGTCAGGGTGTAAGTAATGAATGTAAAAACGAATAAAAAAAAATTACAATTAAATTAGCAACCAGTTTGATTTTGTCTAGACTCTAGAATGTCAATAAAATTTACCGTGTCCGCAACTACCGCCGCCCCACCAACGCCAATCGCTTACATATTTGGTAAATAATTGGTACTCAGTTGGTAGGTACTAATTAGTACTCGAACAAACAAAATTGGTACCTTAATAGTTTTCGAGAAAATCGACTTTGAAGGCGATCCGGCGGTAGTCACGCTCCCTTCAGCAGGACTACCATGAGCGCCGAAAAAGGGGGGGCTTGCTACAGCTATTCTAAGCATACAAATAATTAGTACCCATAAATGTGATTCATTTCGTAAAAAAAAAAAACAGAACTGAAACATTTGTATTTACCGAGAAATCAACGATGATAACTTTCGCGCTCTCGTTCAGCAGGACCATGACTTTGAATGTTGATTCCAAGTTTGAGGAGCTTGTCGCTTTCCTCAAACCTACATAGAAAATTAGTACCCTTTTTTTTTGTTTTTTATGGATGGGAAATCATCAAATGACCCCTCCCGCTCTGGGTGGAGCGGAAGGGAGTGTCTAGACTCTTACTGACTAAAACCCATCCGTGTTCCTTCCTTAGCCCTTTATGTTCCGGGGTAGCGGTAACCCTTTCGGACAATCCCGCACCCCCGGCAGGCTTCGGCCCTGGCAGGCCCCTTCCTTTATGCTGACATCTCTTTGAGGCGCGCGTGGAACACGTATGCGCCGTCCGGCATGGGCCTGGTCCTGATCGGACGGTGAGGTACCCATTACTCTCCGTCCGCAGGCCCGCGCCTACGGTGGCCGGGAGTCGTCACGCGGCTCCCGACGCCCGGAGCGTCCCCCGCGGCGGCTGGGGTGTGAGGCTCTCTCCCTCAGCCGTTCCGCCACCTCCTTCGCTAGCATGACTGCTTCACAGAAGGAGGTGACCGCCTTCCACTCCCTCTCGCCCCGGACCATGGCTTGAACCAGGGCCGGACGCGAGAGGTTGCCGCCGCTGTCGATCGCCTCTACGAGGGCACGGCGGTGCTCCGCCCATGCGGGGCAGATCTCCACCGTATGCTCCACCGTGTCCTCTGGGCGATCCTCGCTGTGGTGACACCCGGGCGTCTCCTCCAGCCTGATGATGTGCAGGAACCTCCCAAAACATCCGTGTCCGGGGAGGACCTGCGTCAGGCGATAGGTGAGGACGCCGTGACGCCTCTCTAGCCACTCCTCAAAGAGGGGTCTTATCGCCACTATCGTGGCGCGCCCTGCGATGGGTTGCGAAAGTCGCTCCTTCCATACCACCATGAGATCGCGCCGGAGGTCTGTCCGCTCCGCCGCGACTTGCCGCGGATGTGGAGTTTCCCCCCGGCTTAGTGCCTCCGCGCGCCACTCATACAGGCGCGCGAGGACCATCGCCTCCAGATCCCATGGCGGCAGTCCGGCAAGGAGGCTTGCCGCCTCGCCCGAGATCGTGCGGTACCCCCGGATCAGCCTTACGGCTACCACCTTTTGGGGCGCGTTCAGATAGTGGGCGACTCGCCGCCGCAGAGAACGCGCCCACACCGGGGCCCCGTATAGGGCCATGGACCACACGACCCCCGCGTAAAGCCTCCGGGAGGAGGTGTTTGGCCCCCCAGGTTGGGCAGGAGCCGCTTGAAGGCGGCCCCGGTCCTTTCCAGTTTGGGGGCCAAACGTCGGAAGTGTTCGGAAAATTAGTACCCTGCAAGATAAAATTAGCACCCAAAATTAGTACTCCACTCCAGTAGTTTACGAGATAAACCATGCCAATGGTAGGGTGGCGGTAGTCACGGTGTTAAATTTTCATTTCAAGATTTCCCTATAAAAACTGATTTCTTCCCAAATTTATACAAAAATTAGTATTCCAAGTTATAGCAACCAAAAATTCAGATTCCTAAGTGTTGTATTTTAACCGGTTGAATGCCGTAATTACAGACACAATTAAAAAGCCAGTGTCTCGCGTGGATCCACGTTTAAGGTTAAAAGAAATTACCTAGCTTTCATTACTTTTCCCTCAGACCAAATAAGAAATCAAAAGAGAGGGCTGTTAAGTGAAGACAGTTTGATATGTGTGCACTTAGTGAGGTGTAGTTTGATTGTAAATGTGTGCGTGTATGCACAGAGCGGAGGTGTAGTTTTGGCATGCTTCACTGTATTTATAGTCGGACATCAGTTTTAACAATTTGACACAGTGACAGCACCTTTATGTTGAAGCAGTACAATCATTGCCACTGGTGTCAAAATACTGTAGGTAGGTATTTCAAAAATGAAACAAATTATAATTTTTTTGGGCTTTTATTTTACGCTTATATTTACTTAACAGGAGGTTCTTAGATCCTGGAGGGATACAACATCTGAAACAAAGAGAAAACATGGGATAATTACTTAGTCACTGTACTGTTGAGATCATTTGAAGTATGCTTGTGCTATCAGTGAAATTTTGACCACATTTAGTTCAGGTTTCAAATGTCTAAACATCATTTAGGAACAGGCGGAAAGGACATAAAACATTAATCATTAAACATGAGAATTGACTGGACAGATTAAATATTTCCCAAGCTATACAATACACACGCATCAGCTGATTAGCTGCTAGTGTCTAAACAAATAATAACAATAATGAGAAGGTACGTAGTAAACACAAATTCAAAATTGAAAATGAAGTATCAAGTTAACATGTGAGATTTTTTTGTGGACGCATTATTACGCCAAATACCTACATATGTTACAGCCACAGTCGTAATTATCTAAATACTCAGTAATAATAAAGTAGTGATCCCAAGACAAGGGATAAATAAGTTTGGAAAAATAACTGAAACTAGCAAATGTGTAGTGTGTACTGACCACGCGTATTCTGTGTCCCATGGCCTGCGCGGGCAGGTTGGAGCGGAAACGTGCACGCACACCGCCGGAGTTGCCGTGCGGCCTGGTCACCTTGCCCCAGATGGCGCGCAGCTTTGTCTTCTTGCCACGGGGACCACCGGCGATGGGCGTCCTCTTCTTGGCACGGTATACATACACGCAACGCTTGCCAGCATAGAAGTCTGCGTCATCACGGCTTTTAGCACCTTCAATCTGGAAATTTAACAGGTAATAATTAGATTTTACATTTCAAAAACTACTCAAGTAGTCATCCACTGTTGGACATAGACCTCCCCCAAGCACCTCCACTTCTATCGGTTCTGTGCTTCTTCTGGAGACTTTAGCTCCCCTTGCCTCACCGTGCCCTTGGCCACTACCGTAGCCAAAGGTAGGCGGGCCGCCGGGTACTAGGGGCCAAGTGTTTTTGTGCTTGTCATTCTTAGGGGGGGAGGGGTTTCCATATTCGCCATGCTTGGCAGGCGGGTTGGCGGTCGCAGTATGGTAGTGAAATGCATAGAGAATGCAGCTGCCCATTCTCCAGTATGACCCTTAGTCGTCTTTTACGACACCCACAGGAAGTATGAGGGTAGTGCTATTCTTTAGGTACTAAGTAGTAAGGAGGTGTAATCAGTTGGGATTTTGTCCAGATGGTTCTTCAGGTTGAAAATGTCATAAAGCATGATTTAGGATAGATTTTAGAATATGCAGAAGGTATATTTAACTTCATTAAACATAGCACAGTAAGTATTGCCCTACAAGATAATATTATCAATGTCATATAGATTGGTTTAATAGTCAACAGTCACAACAAACAGCTGACAATACTCAATGGTTGATGGTTCTTTCTTTTCAGAAAGCTCTACCTACTATTGGACAACGCACAGTAATAGGTAATACGGGCTGGTGTCCGCAACTCCACGTCAATGCGCGTATGTACAGTATTATCTCAACAACTCTCAAACCTTATCATGTCTTGGATACAGACTAATGTTATAAATGACAGATTATTACTTAATAAAACAAAAAGGATGATTTGAAAAGCTTGTTAACAAGAACAGCTTTGTTTGAAGTTCCTTCGCAATTCATATCAACAATGACAAGTGCAACATGTGTATCCTGGGAATGGACTAGACTTGCACACTTTCACTAGACCGAGGCTGTTTCTGATGTACTACAGCATGCTAATACTACCTACCTCATGGAGACTTCAACACGGACTAAGGGTAAATCGTTCAAGCTCACCTTCAAAAGGGCTGTGTTCTCGTGCTGGTTGCGCAGACCACGCTTGTATCCTGTGAAAACGGCCTTGGCGTACAGCCTGCCGTGGCGGGGCTTCGACGACACTTTACGCACCGCCTTCGGGGGCTCCGCGGGCGCCGCAGGGGCAGCCTTAGGTGCCTTCTCTTTGGGTGCCTTAGTCTTAGGCACTTTCGCCTTGGGCGCTGTCGATGGCGCTGCGTCAGCCATTTCTAAAACACCAAAGTAACCAAAAGATGAACAACCACGAACTTAGGAAGATAGGTTATGTTGACAACCAACACTAATCTAGATGTATCTTTGTGACTAAAATAAATCTAACGTTTTTGAGTACTCCAGAAGGTTTATCCATCATTATACTACTTAGTTTATCACTTATTTTTCGTATATACCGTAAATATTTAGAAATTTTCAACAAATTCTAGCACACTAACCGTTTGTTATTTTCCTTTGGAAATGAAAGAAGGGGCGACGGGGTTGCCAGGAACTACACAAAAAAGTTACAGAAAATTTGACAGACCGAGACCGTCTTTAGTTTTTATTATTTCTGTCTAAAGTACGTTCATAAAAAGGATGCACGGAAATTAATACGATTAAAAACATGCAAGTTCTTTCAAATTCATTGAATTTAGCTATTGTTTTAGAAACTCGATAGTTATTATCTCAATCGTTTAGTTTTTTTTTATCTTGGCAACTCTGTTGTTTTTCGTTTAGAAACAAGGAAGGAATCGAAGACAAACAAACTCTGGAACAAGTAAAGTAATGACTATCTTTATTAATTTTTATGATGCATTTTTGACTGTAGGGTATAACAAGTTATGAATTTGTGATACAAGCTTCATTTTTAACCGACGAAAAAAAACGGAGGAGGTTCTCAATTCGACGCGTATATTTTTTTTTTTTTTTTTTTTTTTTTTTATGTATGATCACGCATAACTTTTTACAGAGCAGTCCGATTTTGATAATTCTTTTTTTATTAGAAAGGGTATACCCTGAAGTTGGTCCCATATAAATTTGGAAAAAAAATTTCAACCCTAAGGGTTACAAAACAGGGGGTGATTGATTGTTCACTCACTGATTGTAATGTATGACCACGCTTAACTTTTTACAGAGTAGTCCGATTTTGATAGTTCTTCTTTTGTTGGATAGGACATACTTCGAAGTTGGTCCCATGTAAATTTGGAAAAAAAAACCTACCCTAAGGTTGGGAAAATAGGGGTGACTTATTGTTCATTCACAGATTTTAATGCTGAGCTGTGTATTACAATTAAAATAAAAGGCCTATCTATGTTGGTATTAAAGCCTGTTTTTTTTAAGTATTACATTATATTATTTAGTATTATATTACACAAAAAATAATAGTTAAAGTAGGATTATATAACAGTTAATGTCTAAAGTAAGGTAGGTATTTTAAAAGTAATCAAACATTAAGCATGTAGTAATTAGTAAATTATAGCCTCAAAATATTATAAAATAAAAACTTTTTAACAAAAAATTAAACCTCCGAAAAAACTGAAAAGCAAAAAATAATAAACTTTTTTTATTTAACCTTAATAAATAAGTTCTTAAACTAATGCAAGTATACCTAAGTAATTTTGAGTCGGCGCAAGTATACCTAAGTAAGTTATGAATTTGTGATACAAGCTTCATTTTTATCGACAAAAGTCGATTGCCCTACATCACAGATAATATAATAATACGTCCTTCATGCACCCGAAAGTTCTGTGATATCGATACACTAAGAAGAAGTATAGCATAGCAATGTTACAATATCATATTTTCTCGTAGATAATGGAAACTGCTCGTTTTGTCTGGTTTGTCTAACCTTCAAACGTTTTAACTATTGCGGGGTAATTGCGTAACACACTAGCAATGTCTTTCATTTTGGTAGTTCAACATTCATTGCGTTATTTAAGTTTTTGAGAAGACAACTTTTTCGAACTTATGAAGCGATGGATTAGCAATATTAGCCGATTTCTCCGTCAATTAATGTGGAAGTATTCTCTCGAGTTGGTCCCATTGTCATCACGTTGGAATCTGATGAGAGGATCCCAAGGAAATCGAGGGAAACCTTCAAATTTTATTGACAAACCTATAGCGATTAGGGTATACTGACACCTAATATCCTAGTTTGGGTGTCAGGAGTTTCACACAACGTGCACATACCTAGCCTATTATTAGAAGGATTATAAGATATAAGTATGTTGTACATAACGCATTGTTAACCCTTTTGTCTCTCCTTATTGTATTAGGCTTATGAAATAAATTATTATTATTCTTTAAAGTAACTCGTGAATTTGCTCTCGGGAAGCACCATTTGGTAAAGTGGAACTGATGATGAAGACCACAGATGGCCACCGGAACTACTCAATAATAAGTACGTATTTCACGGCTTGCGACATTTTGTAAAAGGCGATGAGCAAGTTGACATTAGGCTATTGTAACCATGTAGTATGTCTACGTACAACATAATAATTGTACTTGTTGTATGTACAGACGCCAGCACATCAACCTACCCGAAACTGTCACATTTTCCCAATCAACTTTGAACCTTATATTTCAGTGATAAAGTGGAAAATCTATTAAAGAAATTTGACAGATTGTAGTAGGTTGATGTGCTGGCGTCTGTACATACATACATAATAATTCCATGATTGTAACTTACATTATAAACAAATCCACTAAAAAGCGAGAAATAAAAACTTTTTACCAAAAAAAAACCGACATCAAAAAAAACACTACAAAGTCAAAAATAACTTTTATTTCGGAAGTCGGTGGCAAAAAACTAAAACTTTACGTAGTGTTTTTTTAGTCGGTTTTTTTTCTCAAAAGTTTATAACACGTGCTCAACTTTTCATTCATTTTTTCATAGAAATGTAAAAAACTTCTTTCATATATCTATGATTATTTTATTTTATGTTCTGGAATTACTGTTTTTTTTTGTTTTTAGTTTGATAGAGTTGGCAACACTGCTAACCTTGTTGTCTTGTCTGATTTGGACCAATCAGAAAAAACCACGAAAAGAGACGAACGAAAGATGGATTGTGGCTCTGTCAAATAATTATTTTGTATTGAAATTGATTTGTTGTGAATTAGGTCTAAAGACTGCTGTAATTATATTATAGTTTAATAATGGACTACTTAGTGAATATCAACTGGAACAAAGTCACACCATGCCTTGTCTTATTAGTGCTAGAAGTAATGTTAGAATGTGTGTATTTTTTTACGAATAACCTGCACATTTGTGGGTTTTCTTGTTGATTTTTGTGTGAAAGTACGTGTTTTGAGTCGTTGGTATGTAGTTTCAGAGTGTGCGACGCCGGCGGAGGTTAACAAACACCTGGAGCTGGGGCGCGACTTCCTGGCGCGGGGACAGCTCTCGGATGCCCTGACACACTACCACGCAGCTGTGGGTAAGTGCCTGCACCCGCTACGTACGTGTCCCGTGACGCCCGCACTGCGTGCCAAGGTTGTGAATAGTGAGAGTATACTGATATGGTCAGTGCTACGCACAGATTTACAGTGGACCACTTATACCTTCAATTTTTTTGATGAGATACACTGCAGGCCCTGCTGACCTATTAATAAATAATGTAAATACAACAATAAATCATGCTATCTACTACTGCCTTAGTTATGGAAAGTTGTAGGTATCTAATTAGATAAAATTCAAGTAATAAGTACATACTTCAAATGGTTCGACATTTAAATAAAGGACTAAAGATTACACTGGCATTCAGCATGTTATATAGATAAATTTCTATAAAATAAGAGTGACTAACGAGCTACAACACCTGTTCTGTGTCTACTCTTACAACTGACATTTTGGCAATGTGTCTGATATCAATTTAATAACTGTTTGTTATGTACGTATTCAATTGTCCGTAGAGGGAGACCCACACAACTACCTCACATACTTCAAACGTGGCACAGTATACTATGCACTTGGTAAAGCCAAGTTTGCTCTACAAGATTTTACTAAGGTAAGAAACTTGTCACCTGATGTGTGACCATATTTTAATTTTAGCAAAGTCAATGTTGTCATTTACATTTCCTTTTGTTGAGAGTAAGGCAAATAAAATGTAGTGACACACTTAAAAATTATTCATCCAAATGTATTGCCATTTGTGTATTATTTGGTAACTCAATCAGATGTTTTGGTAAATTCATTATAGCCAGTTTATATTATCCTCAGTTAGCTTTTGACCATGTTTAATTTTTAAATAAAGAAGTAATAACATTAAATACCTATCTATGAATTTTTACTGTTTCCTGGGTATTGGTAAAATTGGGTACCATGAATAATGTTTGGGTAACTTCCAGGTATTGGAGATAAAGGCTGACTTCACAGCGGCACGCCTGCACCGAGCCAATGTGTACCTGAAACTAGCACAGTATGTAGACGCCAAAGAAGACTACCTACAAGTTGTGAGTATCTTATCTATGGGTCATACAGGCTAAATAACTAATGTTTTTTACCCGACTGTGCCAGAAGGAGAGTTATGTTTTTTTACATAGAATTTTACAAATTAATTGAAGAATTTGTTCTATTTCAGTTTCAGAACTATGATTTTTGTTTTCTAAAAAATCTCTGTGCATAATTTAATATGAATATTATTATGAAGTATAAAAATATCTACAGAGATAATCATACCTCTGTAGGTATGTTTAGACTTCATATAATCTAAGTTCTGATATCAACACAAAACCCACTGAAGTATACAATTGGTAGAAATTCCATTCCATTCTTTTTTTATTACTAACTAGCTGCACCCCGCGGTTTCACCCGCGTAAATGTCGATCCCGTGGGAATATCGGGATAAAAACTATCCTATGTCCTTTCCCGGGACTCAAACTATCTCTATACCAAATTTCATCGAAATCGGTCCAGCCGTTTTCATGTTATGTCGTGACAACGGAAAACGGGTTTCATTTTTATATAATAGACTAAGAAAGTTATACTTAGTTTGAAATTGAGTTATTTATTGTTAATTTGTTGTGGACGGAAATAACAGTGATAAGATAAGGTTCTTTACAGTATTTCGCCATAAATATGCTATTGTCATTTAAATTGTATTTATAACTTCTTTAATACTTTAATCATTAATCTTTGATGACATAAATATTTCATCAATGTAGTGTAGTGTCTGTTTGGCGAAAATCAGAAAATACATATTAGACTTTTTGGTATCTGTCCTCTGATACAAGAAAATTAAACATTTTATGATTTAATTTTGTTAAGTAAGTGATTTAAATTGTGAAAATATTCTACTTTTTTGGATTATAGATAGAATAGACCAGCATTCCTGATCTTTCAGGAACGTTGGTCTATTCTGTAAAAATCTCACCAAGAAATCTCGCTGAAGTGTGCTAGAAGAGAGCTGTCAATATTATCAATCCCAATCATGAGGTGGATTGACAGCTCACTTCACCTTAGTTTTCATGGAGAAATTTTTAGAGAATAATTCGACTGTTATACAATCAGTTTTTAATTTGACCATGACATTAAATACTCATTTCAAGTAGGTAGTCGTAACTCTCGCATCACTGACTTTACGACAAAAAGGTAATTCCAACGGAGGTTTTATCAATCTGTTACATTGACGCTGAATTAAAAATATTAAACAGATTGTTATAGCTGTTGCAACATTACGTGGTCATACCACTGGTGTGGCGAATGTATACATTCACCATACCAGTGGTATGACCACGTAATGTGGCAACATGAATAATTGAGCAACAATATATTGTTGCTCAATTATTCATGTTGCCACACCATTTCCTCACGACGCGTTTCATAACAACTACAATATTGACTTAAACATTTGCTTTGTTTTGCGTGTTACACACAGATTTAATTAATCAATATGTTTTACTCAAAATTCATTTTGAACATAAGTCTTCCCCTAAAGTTTTGGTGTTGCAACAAAAAAAAGCAATTGTGTAAATCTCTCGCCCTCACATAAATTCTGATGTCCATTCCACATTTCCAGTTCGAATTGCAGATAACGTTTTTAGTGTTTCGTACCTCAAAAGGAAAAAGGAGCCCTTATAAGACCACTTCGCTGTCCGTCTGTTTGTCCGTCAGTCAAGACCCTTTTCTCAGGAACGCGTGTAGTTGTCAAGTTGAAATTAATATAAAAAAATATTCAAGACTGCAATCCCTTGAAGCAGCGAAAAATCAAACTTCTAAGTCAACGCAATCCCAAGATTCGGGCGTATATGTTCCGAAATCAAAACCTATAGGGTACTTCCCGTTTACCTAGAATCATGAAGTTTGGCAAGAAGCAATGTTATGTAGCACAAGTAAAGGAAAAAATCCGAAAACGGTAAAGGACATTGCCCATTTTGTTAGGAGTTTTGGGCCCCTAAAAAACTACGCATGTCACGGTGGTTTTAACTTGGTTTTGTAGACCTGGAATTACCTTTTCATATCCTGAAATCGATTTTCAATTATTCACCCTAGTTTAAGAGAAATCTTATTTTTTCGGGTGATGAAATTGAGGTTATAAAACAAAAATTGAGGTTATAAAACAAGTTTGTTTTTTGTTTTAAACATAAGTATTTGAAATTAAAATAATAATAATAATGTTTTTGTATTAATATTGATTCCAGAATTTAGAAAACACTACCTACACAACTTCTTCTCTTGCTAGATATTATGTAGGTTAAGAACTTGCGCTTACAAATATCCCTTGCCGTGCCGGCAGTCAGCGTTAAGTAGGCTGTGCCTTCAACAATAGTGGGCAGTGTTGTTAAAAATAAATACTTACTTACGACTAAAGCCTTAGGTTAGAGGAGCTCATGACTTTGTTACAACAACCGCTCGGATAAATCTCAAGTTAAGCTAAGCTGCTCTAAGGCTGCTACTTTAAAAAAAAAACAATATATAGTAGGTAAAACATTTATTCTTCAACGAATATACAGTCTAGAAAGTGCGCTGGGGCGCTTATATCATTAAAACGACCCCAACTCAAATACCACAAAACGGTCATAGTATGAGCGCAGCACCCTACTGTACGATTTCCCACTAAGCAACTACAGTAATAAGCAATGATACTCTCTAAAGAATTTGCCCTATGTTGCTCTCTACTTATCAATAAATATGGAGTATATATCCATGGAGCTTATGTCATTGAAATCCAACTGTCTCTCAGTAGCTTTTTCAAGTTTTGTGAAAATATCATCTACTTGAAATCCAACTGTCTCTCAGTAGCTTTTTCAAGTTTTGTGAAAATATCATCTACTTGAAATCCAGTAAAATCTGAATATGGGGCTTCTAGTTCATCCCAACAATTGCTATGTAGATGATATCTGCAGATTCTTTCAGTGAAGGGAAATATATAAAATCAAAGTCAAAGCAAAGTCAAAGCATTTATTTCAAATAGGCACATAAAAGGCACTTTTGAACGTCAAAAATTATCTTAAAATAGAATTGATTCTAGTCGCCCATATACATTATGATGTAACAACAAAAGTTCTTTTATAGTGCCTGGTACTAACAGACGTTCAGTGTTCGCACAACCAAGGAACAGGCAATGTTGTGAACTTGCCGAAACCCGTTTGTACTTTAGTGAATTAATTTTTGAGTATGTTCGAGGTAATTGTTGTTCCTGCGGTGGTGGAACCGGCAGTGGTAGTGAAGGTGGTACAGGAATCACAGGGTCTACGATGTTATCATCCACGTCATCAGCAGACTTCATTGTGGGCCTGTTAACGCCAACAACGGCCTGACTCTGTATTCCTCTCAATGCAGCCTCCCAACAAGCACGACAAACTCGATCCAAATTCAAGACCTAAAAAGAATAAAATATTATATAATTATACTATTTATTTTTGTTCAATCATAGTTATAATGCTACAATTAAAACACTTACGTGATGAGCTGGTGTCCATCTTAGTATAACATTCCTTTGAGGACAGTCTTGACTAACCCTATGCGTTCTGCGACTTGCAATTGACATGCCACACGCAAAACATCTGTTGAGGTGTCCAAGAGCAGAAATACAAGGGATAGAGTTGTGGTTGATGATGTCCGGATTTGTAATAATACAAAACATTCAACACACAAGATTTCATCATCGGATATCTGAAAGATAACAAAAATAAATCAGCAAATTCCTAAATAGATATTACGTACATTTATTCATGTGCTCATTGCAATGGTCTAGACTCTAGGTTTTCTCACAGATTACCATACACTGCCTAAAACGTTAATTTCTGTTATAGTGGAAATACTTAGAGATTTACAGTTGACGACCCCTTGATTGACCAAACACGGGCATCCTAAATGTTCGGACCTATAAGTTTTGTAAATGACACATTATAAACTTACCGGTGTAGGTGTTACCCAGGATCTCAGAAGGATAAGCATTGGTTCATCTAATTCTTCGATTTGACGTCTACGAAGATTAGGCGCCAAACGTAGGGAGCAATTGACACATCGGCGAGAGAGAGGGCGGTTTACCCGACCTCTACCAGGTATAGACGTTTTTCAGGAGTAAAACAAGAGTCCAAGGCTCACTTAAACTAAATAGAGTCAATGTGCTCACTTGTCACTAAACAGGAGTCCATCTCAAAAGAAATCCATTGGAGGATTGTAAACGCTCAACTCGACAGCTTCAAATTGTAACGAACAGAAGTAAATACGAAGGAATAAATTCAACTCGATGCAAAACTAACGGCACGAAACAATTTGATTGACGCATTGATTGATTTGACATTTAGATTATTTTAGATCCACAGAAAAGTGTGACCATGTTAAATATTTTGGTAATCGATTTACCCAATCGATTTGTTATAAATAACATTATTCACATAATTAAAAATATAATTATAAACTCTATTTAGGTATGTATGGGAGGTACTAACCTGAGTACTAACCACAATAATGTCTGTGGTACGAACTTTTGTTTTTTAAGAAACTTATCAGGTATGAATGTAGCGGAATATTTCTAACAGTAGGAAATACCATGAACCATACGATAATATTTTTTTAAGTTTATTTAGTACTTTTATTTTCTTTATTTGAACCCGCCTTTCGTCTAGTTCGCGCCTAATCAGTTACATGAGAGTGTTAGCTAGATTACGACGGGAGAAAAGCTATTGTAGCCTATCTCCGGTCATTTTAGTCGGAGGATTAGTAAAATATCGATATTTTTAATCGATTACAATTATTTAATCTGTCGTGTGGCAACATTCAGGTTAAGTTTTAATGGCGGAACTGATATTAATTCAATAAAATAAATATTAATTATGTTTTCCAATGCTAGGGTAAAAGAAATGTCGATAAAATAAACATAAACATGTAAAAATACGACTTAATTTTTGAGAAGTAAATAGTCTTGACACGGCACCAAAACTAGGGGCCCATTGGTTGTCATTCTCCTTTGTAGTTACATTAAAAAAAGATTAAAACTATTTACATACCTACAAATTTATACGGAGCCCTCGGTGCGCGACCCGACTCGCACTTGACCGGTTTTTTTTAAATCTCATCAACCTTAAGTAACTACTTACTTACTTTTTTTTCAATCCGTATCCTACTATAAATTAGTAATATTTTATTTAGTTACATCAGCACCTTGATTTCGTAACACACTATCAATCTCAATTTGAATCATTTTGAAGGATATTGCTAATCCATTGCTTCTTATGTTCGAAAACTTTTTAACGAAAATAACCGACTTCCAAAGAAAACACTACAATGTGAAAAGTAAAAGCCGACTTCCAAAGCAGTTGGTTTTTTTTTGTTTAAAAAGTCTTTATTTCCCGCTTTTTAGTGGGTCTGTTTATAATGTATCTAAGTTACAATAGCCTAACGTCAACTTGCTCATCGTCTTTTACAAAATATTGCTTTTCCCCATGCACTGACGTTAATTGTTGAGGAGTTCTGGTATTCCACCATCAGCTCCATTTCATCATTCGCATTGTGACGAACATAAATTGCTTAGCAATCATATTAAAGTAATCGAATCGTAACCCGTGAAGTGTTTATAATTGAGTAGTTCCGGTGGCCATCTGTGGTCTTCATTATCAGTTCCCCTTCACGAAATGGTGCTTTCCGAGAACAAATTCACGAGTTACTATAAAAAAATACCCAAATCGCTATAGGTGTGCCTATAATATTTGAAGAATTCCTTTGATTTCTCCAGGATCCCATCATCAGATCCTGACCTGATGACAATGGGACCACCTGGAAAGTATATCCTTTCAAACAAAAAAATAATTTTTGAAATCGGTCCTGCCGTCTTCGAGTAATCGGGGAACATACATAAAAAAAAAGATTCCGACGAACTGAGAACCTCCTTTTTTGAAGTCGGTTAAAAATGTGCCTTCTCAACGACGTAAATAATGCAATGAAATATGAATGTTATTGAACTGTCAAAATGAAACTTATTGCTACATTTACTACTGATAGTGTGTTACGCAATTGCCCAGCAGTTTATTGTTGACGATGCGCTTCGCTATTGTTCGCGCTCGTGAACTACTTCTGTTTGATCAGCTGATCAGTGCACGTGACGACCTTGACATTGGCTTCTTTTGTTGTCATTACTTCACGCTTCTGCACAGCTATTCACAACCATTCGATACGCTTCTGTACCGTACCGCACATCAATCAATGTTATCTTAGGAGTCCTCTAAAAGCTATTCACATTTTCACAATTCCAAAACCCGAAAAAGTTGTCAGTTTAAATCTAATGACGACCGCTATTCTTCCGATAGCTGCTTGTTGTCGGGGGCAAGGCAAATCAGGTTATTGAAATATGTATGTCATTTTTTAAACGATAGCCTGTCGGATGGTTGTGAATAGCTATGCAGTTTTCCGATCGTATTAAAACTTTTTATTTCTACTAGGTAAGATGTTTGTGACTTATTAGTTTATTATAGCCCTTTATTTATTTAATCTTTTCACACACAAAAAGGTAGGCCCTTTAAAACTGAAAAAAAACCAGATTTATTGAGAAAGTACTGTACACTGAACGACAGTTTATAAAGTTACATGATGCATTAAGGAAGTCATACACGCAGTTTTGTTTGTGTTAAAATTTTATACAAAAAAATATAATGAGTTCCATGTGTTCACAATTTATTATATCGTAGTACCAGTCATTGCCTCATGCTTCATAATCACAAGCAGTTTCATAAAACAAATTGTTTGCTATCGCCGTCGCACCAGTACTTATGAGCCTGCTAAGTAGGTACAATTTTAGTGATACTAATTTATCCTAAAACATGTCATACATATTACTTGAAAGAACGCGTGTTATCGCTCGCATCGCTTCGATGGACGCATCGATTGTAGGCTCATTTTAAGGCGCTTACATGAGCTAAACGCAAAAAAACGGTAGTTTTCGAAACAATAAAAGTATATGATCGCCTACAGTAAACAAAATCAGAAAAATATATGATATTCTTCAGGATATATGCTAGATAGATAGTGTTTTGAAAACACAATACAACTAATTTGGTACGATAGAAAAAAATCATGAACATACCTCTAAAAAACTTTCTTTTTACAATAAAAACCATACTAATATACATACAATCATTCTGATTTTTTGTCAGAATATTCTACAAGTAACATACTAAAATGATAGTGTTTTATTTTTTTATTTAAAACAATAGTTTTTTTGTAAATCGAATATTCATAGTTCCGAACATAAAAAGTGCGCATGTGTGCGTGAACGCCCGTGTAGCGACAGTGCCGGCCGAGGCCTGATGCTATACGGACGTGTCGCTCTTTTCGCCGCACTATTTCCGTCAAAATTGTTATGTTTTTGTTAAGTTTTATTTGTAAATTCATTGTTTATTATTATTTGCATTATCTTCTTTCCGTAAATATTTTTATTTCGTGTAAATATAAAATACTTTTAAGTTTGTTATGTATGGGTGCAAGGCGCGCGCCATCTATTGTACGGCGAGTCCCAACTCCCGGGCGTTTCACTTGTGTCTACCGGCAGTGGTCCGCGTAACCTAACAAAGTTAAAATAGGGTAATAATTTGTAAATAAATGGGAAATATAGTGAAACATTCCGTTAGGAGGACTACAAAACGTTCATATAAAACAAAAGCCGAACATAATATGAACGAAAGTAAAAAGTATGAGCATTTTATTTTTAACTGAATATTTTTATTTTTGAAAACTATGAATTTTGGAAACATCTAAGAAAGTGCAGTCGGTATTTTCGACTTCACGTACAACTGTCACAGTGACGTATGTGGACGACGTGTAGATTTGTATTCGAGAGTCCCCGGGTTCGATTCCCAAGGTTACGAAATCGTACTTTCTTTTTAAATTTTATTTAAATGTATTTTGAATTTTTAGATAGATAGTGTTTTGAAAACATAATACAACTAATTTGGTACGATAGAAAAAAATCATGAAGATACCTCTAAAAACTCTTTTTACAATAGAAACCATACTAATATACGTATACAATCATTCTGATTTTTTGTCAGATCATTCTACAAGCAACATCCTAAAATAATAGTGTTTTATTTTTTTAGTTCAAACAATAGTTTTATTGTAAATAGCATAATATTCATAGTTCCGAACATAATAAGTGCGCATGTGTACGTAAACGGTAAACCCCCGTGCGTGTAGCAATAATGCCCGGCCGAGGCCTGATACTATACGGACGCGTCGCTCTTTTCGCCGCATTATTTATTTGTACCTACATACATTCATTGTTTATTATTACTATTTGCATATCTTCTTTCTGTAAATATTTTTATTTCATGTAAATATAAAATACTTACTTTTAAGTTAAAATAGCGTAATAATTTGCTATTAATTATATCATTTGTAAATATGGGAAATAAAGTGAAACATTCCCTTAGGAGGACTACAAAACGTTCATATAAAACAAACGCCGAACATATGAACGAAATTAAAAAGTAAGAGCATTTTATTATTACTGAATATTTTTTTTCGCTATGAATTTTGGTAGTTTAAGAAAATGCACTTATTACGCATAAGCTCAGTTTTTTCGACGAGATACGCAATCGTTACATTGGCTTATGTAGACGACGCGCAGGTTCGTGTTCAAGGGTCCCCGGGTTCGATTCCCAGTGATACGAAATCGATTTAATTTTATTTAAATGTATTTTGAATTTTTAAATATATTTTTATAAATAACTAAAAAAACGTCTACAATGTAATTATCTTTCACAGGAGAAAGAAAGTCGAAAATATCAACACGGAAGTTACTTCTAATGCGTAAGTACCTACACGTTTTCTATGCCATTGTAACAATAAAAAAAAACCTAAATTTATTAACAGACCGCGACTTATTGATAATATGCATAAAGAAATCACAGATTCATCCGAAAATTGCGATGAAAATTATCACAAGCAAGAGTTTAATTTTTATTGATTGTGTTTATAATAAATAGAAATCATAATAATTATGTATGAATGTTAGTTACGAGTACCTAATCCTTGAGGCCGTTTACACATCATGCCGAAGCTGCAGCGGCATCGCCGCCGCCGCGGCGCCGCTGCATCAGTCACCCTTGGATTTGTATGAACACACGGCGCCGCCGCGCCGCCGCGCCGCCAGCGGTGCGGCGCGGCGACGAGTTTTGATAAGATCTATCAAAACTCGCCGCCGCACAGTGGTCTGAAAATCGAGCTCCATACTCATAGAAACTTAAAGTACGGAAATAAAAAAACAAAAATTGTAATGGGTCTAGTATACCTCCCTTTACGTAATATTAACGTATGGATGGTATCAGTCGCTCCACGCGTGAGAAAAAAAAGTTTTTTGTTTTTTTTTGTATGGGAGAAAACACTAACCCCCTTATTCATAATCCTATTTTATCTCTATTTTAGCTAAAATATGTTTATAGAACGTTTGTCTTTATCTGTCACGTTGTCATTTCTGTGTGTAAGAAAGAGACAAACCCCATTTTAACTAAAATAGGTTTGATAAGTTTTATGAATAAGGGGGTTAATGTACATTTTTTTGAAACTGAATGGAACTGATGGGCTGGAGCTCACACGAGCTATTGTACCATACACGGCCATCAAGATGACATACAATTCATGGACCGTTGGGCGCCGCTTTGCACGTAGCAAATTTTTGAAATTTTGTGTTTTCGATATGTGATTTTTCAAATCTTTGACGTGAATAAATGAACTTGCTGATCGATTTACTTATACTATCGTTACTTTTAGCCTGCTTATGACCTTTATGATGACAACAATTAAAAATTATGTTGATTATGAGTACCTATACGTTTTTTTTTAATTTCATTCCAAGAACTACTTAACTCATTTAATCACCGTTGTAGTGTATCTATTAAATAGATATGTAAACACTGTCTCATTCACACAAGCGGGGTAGCTGCTGTCAGTTATGTTATGTCATCTGTCAGTTACGAGGAATGGCGGGAAACAGACAAAGTGAAGCAGGCTATATACGATGGCGCTTGGTGTGGTAGTGAGCCAGTGAAGTGATATGTTTAACATAAGTACGGAATCAACAGGATTCTACAACCGTGATTATGGTTGAGTTATAATTAGATACTGCTTCAATCTGAGCCTCAATCAGAGCCTGTTCTTCCACGATGTTCAACTTGTTTTCGTTTGAAAACTTAAAATAAATTGGTCAGCGGAACATTGTGGAAGATGGCTTTGGATTCTCCCATACCTTTTCTTCGCCACAAACTAAGCGCAGAGGCACAAAAGAACACATAAACATACTGGAATCGTCTTCGTCTGCCATAGTTTGCTTATACAAACTTTGCCCTGAAGCACCATCAAAGCCATACTTGCATATAATTGTTAACTCTTTGCCACCCAGCGAAGGTTCCACACGTAGGAATTTTCCAAGCTTTGCACAGTTTTATCCAAAATTTAGCTTTACTTTTACCTCTTCTTCCGTGATGTACAATGGTAACTTTTGGAGGGCAGCAGTCCTTCTTCGCCTCAAGGATGGCAGTATAAGAAGGACACAGTGGTACTCCTTCTTCTTTTGCACAAGATCTTAATGTTATATACTGCCACTTCGAAAGCTTCAATGAGGTCAAAATAAATAAAGCTTTATCAGCGGAATGTATAGGCACAGTTTCCTTGGGCTTTAACAATTTATTTATCCTTGTAGCCTCTTTGCTCCGAGACTAGTTTAACGATATCTGCTATATTCTTGTCATGTGCTTTCAAACCGGTTGCATGAGCAAGGCTTTCAGTGCTATACGTTAGGAGGTCTTCCGCTCTCCTTCTCTTCTGTAGCGGGCTTAGCTCTTTAAATGGTTTTCTCGGCCTCACAACTGATGTTGATGTTCCAACACTGCACGTCTCCGGTGTGTAGGATGTTGATGCACCCTCATTTAAAACAAAGTCAGAACTGGAACGGGTTTGCTGCTCTACTGACACTAAATAAGGGGTCATCTTTCCTTTCATGATCTCAGGCCATTTTATGTTCTCTTGCAGCCATGTCTCATACTTTGTTATGTATGTACGTCTCGTGAGATTACACGAGATCCATTTGTTCCTCAACGAACAAACATAAGTCTGACAGAATTGTTTCAATACCCTCTTTTCATTTTCTGACAAATCAATAGTATTCTCAAAAACTTCAAATAAAACATTGGGCTGTGAAAAACAATTGTTGTTTGTCACAAACATGACAATGTCCAAATTGGTATCACAACCTTCCATCACAGCACAATTAAAAAAATAACGTAATAAGTTAGCGCGCACAAGTACTGAGAGCTACTGATAAAAGTAAGCTCAAACGTCCTGTTTTTATACAACTACCCTCATTATCGTTCGCTATTCTTTAATTAGGTTTTACAGACAATAGAATTTTATTGTGACTAGGGCCCATTTGGCCCTGCTAGAGCTGGTTGATGCTCATGTCATTAGTATATAATTATAACTCAACCATAATCACGGTGATTAAATGAGTTAGTTCTTGGAATGAAATAAAAAAAAAACGTATATAATCAATATAATTTTTAATTGTTGTCATCACAAAGGTCATAAGCAGGCTACAACTAACGATAGTATAAGTAAATCGATCGGCAAGTTAATTTAACCTCGTCAAAGATTTGAAAAATCACGTATCGAAAATTCAAAATTTCAAAAATTTGCTACGTGCAAAGCGACGCCGAACGGTGCATGAATTGTATGTCATCTTGATGGCCGTGTATCGTACAATAGCTCGTGCGAGCTCCAGCCTATCAGTTCCATCCAGTTTCAAAAAAATGTACATTAAGTGTTTTCTCCCATACAAAAAAAAATAAAAAACTTTTTTTTCTCACGCGTGGAGCGACTGATACCATCCATACGTTAATATTACGTAAAGGGAGATATACTAGACCCATTACAATTTTTGTTTTTTTATTTCCGAACTTTAAGTTTCTATGAGTATGGAGCTCGATTTTCAGACCACTGTGCGCCGCCCGCGGTGCCATACTATTATATTCTGTGGCGATGCCGCTGTATTGGTTTCTCTTGGATTTGTATGAGCCCTTGCGGCGCGCCGCCGCGGCGCCGTGTGTTCATACGAATCCAAGGGTGACTGATGCAGCGACGGCGGTGCCGCTGCAGCTGCGGCATAATGTGTAAACGGCCTCAAAGATTAGGTACCTAACATTCATATACATATAACTATGATTCCTTTTTATTATAAACAAAATCAATTTTAAATCTAATTTCTTGCTTTTGATCATTTTCATCGCAATTTTCAGATGAATCTGTTACCTATTTCATTATGCCCATTATCAATAAGTCGCGGTCGGTTAATAAAAACATTAGGTCAGAATTTTTTTTATTTTTGTAATAGCTTAGATAACGTGTAGGTACTTGCGCATTAGAAATACCTAACTTCCGTGTTGATATTTTCGACTTTCTTTCTCCTGCAGACTTTTTTTAGTTATTTATAAAAATATTTAATAGATATATTTAAAAATTCAAAATGACATTTAAATAGAAAATTCGATTTCGTAACCTTGGGAATCGAACCCGGGGACTCTCGAATACAAATCTACACGTCGTCCACATACGTCACTGTGACAGTTGTACGTGAAGTCGAAAATACCGACTGCACTTTCTTAGATGTTTCCAAAATTCATTGTTTTAGAAAAAAACACTGCAAAGTGATAATTTTTATTTCGGAAGTCGGTGTCGCTGGTTCCGCATTTTCGTTTTTTGACACCGACTTCCGAAATTATAGTTATTTATCACGCTGTAGTGCTTTTTTTGAAGTCGGTTGTTTTTTTTTCTTTCTAATTGTACCTACCCCACAAAAATTCAATTAACACTAGTGCATTGAAGAATCATCAAAATTCGCATAGAAATGCCGGAGATGCAGTACATTTATGCATATTAACTTCGGACATACTACATAAGAATAATTACCTAATGTATTATATACTAAAACCTTCCTGGAAGTATGTAGATCACATTAGTGAAAGAATGATCAAAATTGGTTCATCAGTTTTTTAGAAAATCTACAAATATATATACAAACATACACACATACATACATTACATACATACATACGGGTCGAATAGGTACACAACCTCCTTTTTTGAAGTCGGTTAAAAATGTTTTAAATTTCATTGAATCAGTTTTATTTCAAAATCACCCACATCCTTAAGTTTTTCAAGTCACACTCAAAACGAATAAAATTTATTATGTTGTCACACATAACTACATAATTTGTTTCTTATTTGCACATCGTTTCCGCGCCATCTATTAGAATACTAGGGCGTAATCTCACAAAACCGTTACTTCTAAATCTCATGTATGCTTTATGTCATAATTGTGATGGGCGTCGTCGTTAGATGGCGTTTGCGTCGATTCTGCATATGTGTGCATGCGTTTTTCAAGGACACTTAGGTCTAGTAAGCCTCTTAACGCTAACGTTTTTATAATGATCACAATATCCATGATAAACGTTAAAATATTAATTTATGATCGTGTAAATAGACAGCCGATGTTTAACACAAAGGTGTATACGTATTGTTTCTGAAAACGTGGATTTCCAGTGCAATGTAGAAATGAACAGTATTGTGACGTACTGCATTTTTGTTCTGGTGCACCGTCACAGGTGACGTTACTTTCAATATTGGTTTCACCTGAACTCAACTATTTAAATATAATTAAAAGCCTTATTAACGAAAACGTTCAGGTGCTTTTACATAACGTAGTCTTTGTGTGATAAATGTGATAATCCTTAGCGATGCCTCCATCATTTATCGTCATCGTTCATTCGTCATTTTCTCGAATGTAATCTCAAAATATCCGTTTGGTACAGGGCGCCCCACAGTGTGATAAGATCCCGGTTTTTGTGTCATCGTGTTTTTATTGAGTTAATCGATAGAGTCTACAATTCCGACGATTAGAGTAAAACTCCGGGTTCGCTAAGACTTGAGCTTTTTTTTTAAAAAAAATGTCAAAGTTTCGCAATATCCGACTCTTGAAAAATGAAAAAAAAATCATTATAATTTAATGGAAGTACTTATTACAGAATTTATTTATTCTATCGAAAAATGGTATAATAGCCGACCGTTCTACCAATTCCTGTTGCATTAGTATGAATGGGTCGAAAGATATAATTTTTTTTCTCATTTTTCATTTCATTTTTTTATTCATCTAAACCGCCGTAGTAGGTGGTCATTCCTACATCAAAAAATTGCTGATACTTTCTATTATGTGTAGTATTAATTCCAAAACCTAACTCATTGGTTTCCAGGAGTTATTGGAAATACAAAATTTTCCTTAGGGGTGTCACTTTCATGTATCCGAAAAAAAAAACCAATAAAAATATACTTAATCTGAAAAAAAGGTGTTTTAAATACTTTTTAATAATTAATATGGAGTTGGCTATTCGAAAGGAAAATGTATATGAATTTGTGAAATAATATGTAGGCTAACCGAACTAAAATTCATCTTCATTGTTAGTTACAATTAATTCAACATGAGAATAATCATAGAAGGTCCACCCCCGGATGACGCCCATTCCGGGGGTAAGGCTACATACTACGGAGGTCGCCAGATATCCGTAAGGTTTAAACGACTTCGCTGTTGGGTTTTATAGAGTGTTCCTTCTCGCGGGCCGGCCAGTTAAGGCAAGCCCCCCGGCCGTAGTTTTGCACGACGTACCTCAGTCACGCCTTACTGAGGTTGTTGAAGTGCAGAGTACGGTTACGGTATAAAGGTTGACTGGCGCTCAGTCCCCTGAAATTGTTCCAACTCCAGATGGAACAACCATTGATTTTGTTTTATAGTAAAAACTATACTTTAATATAGTTACATAATGTATAAAAATAACGTGTGTGTAGTTAACGTAAATAATTTAAGCAGGGGTGCATTCTCAGCGTATTGTATTTCAAAAATCAATATAATTGATGCAAATACATGATGAAAATTGATTTAAAATAATTAGATAGGTAAAATAAAATTCATGTAGATAAAAAAAATACAAAATAAATTATTCTAAAGAATTGTTAAACAACAAAAAGTATAATAAAATTGATTTAAAAGAATTGTAAAATATAAAAGTATACTAAAATTGATTCAAAATAAGTTGTAAAATCAAAAAGTAAAACAAAATTGATTTAAAAGAATTGTAAAATTAATAATAAAAAGAACTAAATTGACTAAAAATATTTAATAAATTGTCAAAAATGTTAATATATTGCTCATGTTTAATGTTGATTGATATACTTAAGAGACATCGGAAAGGATTTTCTTTTATTTACTATTAGTTGAGTCTTTTGGGGTAGAATTTATATACGGTTTCCAAAAAATGTGTATCAGTCAACATGGTACCAATTTCTCGATTTGTTTTTTTTAATTTCCTTTATAAAATTACTCAATCTTTGCCATCTAAGCCACAAAATAATGATATCTTGTTATGGTCGTGATAAGGAAGCTAAAACTTAATAAAAATGGCTAAAATTTCCATTATGGACCATCGATTTGGAAGTTCATTTTTTTTTTGTAGATAGTACTCATAAATAGAAAGCGTTTTACAAAATTTCAAACCGCGGAGTATCACGGTTTACGAGATATAATTTTTTTAAGTTTCCATACAAATTGGAAAATAGCACGCCATTTGCAAATTTTTAGGTTGGATAAATTGTCATGGTAGACGTCAAAGTTGACATTTCACGTTCCGTTGACGGTAGAGGTGTATTTAATTCAATTTTATGTCATATTTATTATAAATTTTATTTTATTGTCACATATTCACATAATTTGGTGTGTAATTAATGTGCGCAATAACCGTGCTGTATTATGCAATTACAATTACTTTTTTACACAAAAAATAACGAATTTTTGTTTACACTGTGGAACGGAACGTGAAGCGACGCCATTTTGTTTTATAGCGTCTTTTTTATCTGTTAGCCATCAGTGTCAGTCAGTCATCGTTTGTCATTCGTTTGTTACCCTCGCAGTGATCGTTTTTGACAACCATGGCGTCTCCGAAGCCCTATATTTCTTGTCTTAAAAAATACCCAAAACCGAATCAGAGCACCCTTTCCACGTGGTCTTGTCTGCCCTACCCCTAGAGTGTATATAAAACACCGGAGGCGCGGAGGGAGAGCAGCCCTCGCCCGCTGTGACGAAGCGCGGGAACCATGCCAGGTGAAGCGGCTGAGGCTGGTCACCGAAGGCGACCAATAAGCCGAAGCTGCGGAGCCGAGCATGAGTGACCGTGCTTCGTCACGCAAGGGCGGAAGGGCTGCTCTTCCCGCAGCGCCGGAGATAAGGCGGAGTCAAACTAGGGGGGAAAGGGAAGCTCTCCCCCAAGTGTGACTAAATAGCGCTATTCTAACCTAAAAACTTCAACCATAGATATCTCCATAACCATGGGGCTCCGCGGGGTGGGGATGGTACAGGGGGTAGCCCCCCTCCCCCCTCCCCATCACCCCTATCACCACCCCATAAATCAATGGTCCATAATGGAAATTTTAACCATAAAAATAAACAAATTATGTTTTGGTTGAAGTGGCAGCCCTAAGTGCGGATATTTCGGATATTACTAAAATTTCCAATAACTCCTGGAAACCAATGAGTTAGGTTTTGGAATTAATACTACACATAATAGAAAGTATCAGCAATTTTTTGATGTAGGAATGACCACCTACTACGGCGGTTTAGATGAATAAAAAAATGAAAACGAAAAATGAGAAAAAAAATCATATCTTTCGACCCATTCATACTAATGCAACAGGAATTGGTAGAACGGTCGGCTATTATACCATTTTTCGATAGAATAAATAAATTCTGTAATAAGTACTTCCCTTAAATTATAATGATTTTTTTTTCATTTTTCAAGAGTCGGATATTGCGAAACTTTGACATTTTTTAAAAAAAAAAGCGCAAGTCTTAGCGAACCCGGAGTTTTACTCTAATCGTCGGAATTGTAGACTCTATCGATTAACACAATAAAAACACGATGACACAAAAACCGGGATCTTATCACACTCGCGCCCTATATTTGACAGCGTTCTCCTTTATGTAAAGTTTACAGGAAAAAAAAAACGATGTCTCTAAATAGCACATTTTTTCAGAAATCATAAACAAAAGTTGCATTAGTTTAAATCGCGTAGAAATCGGTAACAATAGAAAAAAGTAATTGTGTTTCATTAGTGACAGTTAGCTAAAGGGCAGATGACAGAATTTTATGCAATCGAGTCTGCGGCCTGACGAAGTTTGAAAGTCTGCATTCGCTTTGTGACCTTTCATCATTTTAGCCCGGAATAGAATAACCCGTTCCTGGGTATAGGCCACCTTTTTTTCTTACTTTACCTACTCCCCGGTTGCGCCCCTCGTAAAACGACAAATAAAGTCTGGCGAAATGTTTGTCGTCTGACAAACGATGAAATGACGCGCTAAACTTCACAGACTTTTTGGTCGTTGCAGATTTGATCGTACAAAAAGTCTGCCATCTTCGTTGCCCCTAAATTAATAGGCAGCTATAAAGGTAGTGACACCTTTTTTTTGTGGGTGGGAAATTATCAAATAACTTCTCCCGCTCTGGGCGGAGCGAGAGGGCGTGTCAGACTTTTAGTGATTAAAACCCACCCATGTTCCTTCAGTTGCCTGTGCCAGGGGACACGGTATCTCTTTCGAACAACCCGTGACTCTGGCAGGCATCGGTCCTAGCGGACCCAGTCAGTTAGTGCTGACATCTATTTGAGGCGCGCGTGGAACACAACGCGCCGTGCCCCGGGCCTGGTCCTTACCGGACGGTGAGCTGCCCATTGCTCGCCGTCCGCAAGCCCGCGCCTACGGTGGCCGTGAATCGGCTATCGATTACGGTAGTGACCCCTTGAATCTCAACTTTTGCAAACTGTTTGTTCCTGATGGCTTTCTAAGTTGCGTATTTCGTTGTCCCCAGACGTACGCGGAGCCGTACAATGAGGAAGCGATCAGTCAGTACCACAAGATCGACGAGTACATCGACGACCTGCGCCTGGTGGAGGCGTACTACCGCGGCGGAGACTACCGCGCATGCGTGGAGCTCGCCACGCGGCTGCTGGACGTGTCGCCCTGGTCCGCGCAGCTCCGCCAGCTCCGCGCCGAGTGTTACATAGCGCTGGTAATTAGTACACCATATCGTCAACCACATCATTTTCAAGACTCCTACTTTGCCAATCTGACGATTCGTCTTCATATCATGTGTTTTCACTGTTCTTGCTAGAGTGGTAACCTATACATTTCCTTGCAGAACGACCTATTCTCCGCGGTGTCGGACATCAGGTCCGTGAACCGGCTGCAACAAGACTCAACGGACGGCTACTACCGCCTCGCCACGCTGCTGTACCGGCTAGGACACGTCAGCGATGCGCTCAAGGTAACATATACTTAAACCGCTAGGATCGTTTGGCTCCTGGTTGCGATAGGGAAGCGTTGCTGTTAAACATTTGTGTCACAGTTTTATTTAAAGAAAACCGGTCAAGAGCAAGTCGGACTCTTGCATCGAGGGTTCGGTGCCATCATGTTTTTAAATTTTCATCGGCGAGGCCTATATTCGTCAGAGAAAACACTGCGCACTGCGGTGTAAAATTTTGCAGTTTTAGGTCAGCGCCATCTCTTGACTGGTAGTGGAATTAATGTAACTTCTGTTGATGATTTCTGAAAAAGTGTGCTATTTAGAGACATAGATTTATTTTTCCTGTAATCTTTACATAAACTTCTATCACATAGAATAATTTCAGATTTTTCTCTATGTAAACTTCGGAGATAAGGGGGAGGCACGGTATTTTTTATACATATTTCATCAAAAGTTGAAAAGTATGCTGCCTAAAATAAAAGAAAAAATGTTTGAGAATGTGCAAACTGCGCTCTTTCATATGATACCCCACATGCCTTATTTGCAAAATAGTCGAGCAAACGTCATCTAGAACCACGGAGTAAATACAAAGAGGAGAGACGGCCTGAGCAACTGTGCACTGTGATTCTCAACTAGGTCCTGACGATTATGTGGGCGTGGCCTTAGTGCATTGTTTGCGTTCGTCCTGTGCACAACTTTGTAAACGTTCCCATTTTACAGCATTGTTCGCGCTAGACGAAAAAAATAATGAAGTGTTGTGTTTTGTCTTGTAAAAATTACTCGGATAGACGTTCTGATTCTATGGATGGCATTACATTTCATTTGTAAGTAATTTTATGAGTAATTTATTGTTGCATCCTGCACTTAGTGACATCTAGTGTGACATAGTTACGTAACTACAAAATAAAATCGACAGAACGAGCGAATAGTTTTGCTATTGACCGGTAGATAGAAAATAAAGAAGTGGGCGGGATCTAACACCCTCTCACCCCGTAAAGTGTCACGCGTTGTTTCCTAAGGAAATCTAATTAGAACATCTCTTTGTATTTACTCCGTGTCTAAAACTATTCCAAATTTCAAGTCGATAGCATTAGTAGTTCTTGAGATATCCAGCTGTGACAGACGGAAAGACAAAGTCGCACCTTAAAGGGTTCCTTTTTACCATTTTAGTACGGAACCCCAAAACCAAGATGGTGCCATTAGTTCCGATTTTGGCCACGCGCCAAAAGTTCCTTGTACAGTCACGTCTATAAGTATGTATACACTTGGCTTTATTCAAAGGCGATTTTCTCCTTTATTTTTGAATTAAATTTTATGTTATTACGAAAATAGTATTTTCGAACCCATAGGTTTATGTTAAGTGTCGTATTTCAACGTTGCATTCGTTATTTCACGAAAAAATCGCAATTGAAAATTGCCAAGTGTTGACATATTGGTGCTCGTGACTGTACTACTGTACTTGCACTGTTTGCACAGCTTTTCACTTGGTAAATATCCTCTACTTACCTTAACTGACATAACAACCGGTTCCTACAATATTCAGAGTATTAGTTTCGCGTACATTCAGTTACAAAATGTATTGTAATGCAGCTGTTGTTGGTTGTCATATCTTTTTTGCAACATTTTTGTTCAATCTTTGTTAAAATATCCATACGTTATATGTATTTATAACATCGTTAATGCTGTATGTTTCATGTGTGTGGGAGTGTGTGTGTGTGTGTGTTTTCCGTTAATCCGTTCATAAACCTTCTGGCCTAATAAATATTTGTTTCAAAATCTCCAAAACCGCAGTCCAAAGAAAACAATAAATATCTTCTTCTTTACAGGAAATCCGAGAATGTCTGAGACTAGACCCTGAGCACAAGAAATGCTTCCCGTTCTACAAGAAGGTGAAGAAAATCGACAAGTTACTGCTGGAGTGTGAGGAGTTAAGTGAGGCGAGAGACTTCGCTGGCTGCGCCGCGGCCGCTAACAAGGTGCTGAAGATTGAGGACGAGACCACGCTGGTCGTGTTCGAGGCGCGGAAGTGGCTGTGTAGCTGTCTCACTAAGGTGAGTACTGTGACGTCATCATCATTCAGTCGAAAGACGTGCAAGCTGCTACTTAAATTATGTTACAAAGTAACCCATACTTTATTCATTGGCGAAACCTTACTTCTATATTTTGTCACAAAAACACATGACAGGAACGAAGTTCCTTACGGGATTCAAAGATTATATTAATGTTCGAGTCTCTCAATCCCCTCTCTAACACTTACTACCCTAATCCACCCCTTTAAGGGTAGATTTTCGAATAACCCTGATAAACGTAATTTTTTATATCCGGATTTAAGTATAACTACCGAGTTTTGAGTTAATCGGACGACGCGTTCTTTAGAATTCTTCCATACAAACTAAACTAATCCCCCTTAAGGGCGTAATTTAACCGGTTGAATGCCTAATTACAGACACTATTACAAAGCCATTATGTCTCGCGTGGATCCACGTTTAAGCATACGAAGGGTTAAAGAAACAAAAAATTACTAACTTTATTATTTACTTAGGTAAGTATTCGTGCCAAGTTTTAAGTTTATTAACTCAAGGAATAAAATTTTCCATACATGTACAACTTCATCCCCCTTTTCACCCCTTTTTGGGTGAAATTATTAAATACGCTGAGACACGTATTTTACAATCGTCAGCTTAAATACAAAATTTGAAGATCCTAACTTCGAAACTGACGGACTTTCATACAAACTTTCATCCCCTATATTTCATTACCTTAGGGGTGGAATTTCCAAAAACCCTTCCTTAGTGGGTGCCTACACTGTGTAAAATATCTAACTGCAAATTTAAAGTCTCTAGGTCCGGCGGTTTGAGCTGGGCGTTGGTATATCACACAGTCAGTCAGTCAATTTACCATTTTATATACATCAGTCTTATTTATAAACGCCTCCTAAATTGTAATCAATTGCTAAGCAACTGATTACCTCATTCCTCATCTTTCACCTAGCATGATCTCCTTCCTCGCCGTCTTTGCGAGGTTGAATAGTATTGGTGCTAGGTGCTAATAGAGCTCTCATAGCAGCAGTCAAACTTGTACCTGTAAACAAGTATAATTATAATTTTTATTGAAAGACACTAAAACCCCGTTACAAAAGCAGTAGGAAATAATTCTAACTATATCCATACTAATATTATAAATTCGAAAGTAACTCTGTCTGTCTAACTGTTTGTCTGTCTGTATGTTACCTTTCACGCCTAAACCACTGAACCGATTTAGATGAAATTTGGTATAGAGATAGTTTGAGTCCCGGGGAAGGACATAGGATAGTTTTTATCCCGATATTCCCACGGGATCGAAACTTACGCGGGTGAAACCACGGGGCGCAGCTAGTATATATCATCGCCACAAGGTTGCCTGCCTGTCGGTCTTCTACAGACTGTACTTCGGTGAGTGTGCCCAAGAACTCCACGATCTCATTCCACCGGCCCCCTTCTACCTTCGGACATCCAGGCGCACTGCAGGTTACCATCCCTACCTGGTTGCTGTTCCACCAATTCGCACTAAGCGTTTGCAAATGTCGTTTATAATGCGCACAGCAAAAGAGTGGAACTCTCTACCTGCGTCTGTTTTCCGAGCGCATACAACCCGAATCTCTTTAAAGTGAGAGTGAACAGGCTTCTTCTGGGTAAGCTCGCTCCATCGTCGACTTTGTCTCTGTCACCTTTGACCTAGGCTAGAGTCAAGAGCAAGCCCATTTCAAATAAAAAAAAAAAAAAAAAAAATATACAACTTAACATTAATTTAGTCAGTTTATATTAGTAAGTAGATAAATAAATTCTGAGATAAATACCTTTTCCAGTTTACTTCAATTATTTTAATGGAGCTTATTATTTTCATTGCTACCATCGCATTCTCAATGATATAAACATAATAAATTATTATTTTATTCTGACTGATTTCTGACTTTTATATCTGCCAAAGTCACGACAGATAAAAAATCGTAGTTTTGACAAGTTTATTCTAAAAATTCCGATTTTTAGTCAACTATTTTGATTATAATTTGTGTCGAATGCATAATTTCACCTCTATTTCGTATCGCTACTAATCACCTGCTAACTAGTTAAGCATTATTGATTTAGAGCTAACTAAATGGTAAGCTAAACAGTGGCTAATCAGTGATTAGAGAGATTTTTATAAATAAGGCTGAAACTTACGTCCCGGTTCAACTGTGAACTTAAAATGAAGAATTGAGGAAATCGTTTTTTTTTTACCCGACTGCGCGACGCAAAGGAGTGGTAATGTGTTTATCAGTCTATGTATGTATGTAAGTATGTATGTATGTTTGTATGTTCCTTTGAAGCACTATACAGACCAAACGCCTGGGCCGATTTTTATGATTCACACGTCAATCGATTCCTCTTAGTCCGGCGAGTGTCACTAAAGACATGACGTTAATGAAAATTCAATATGGCGACTACTAAACGCCATATTGTGAAAATGAAAAAAATGAAAGTCAAGAAATTATGTCAAGTGGAGTATCGTTGGATAGGTCTTTCAAAAATATCAGTGGTTTGGGAAGACCGTTTTTTCATTAAGTAAACCGTTCGTGACTTATCAAGCTTTAATTAGTACCAATTTTCGTTAGGATCAAATGTCCCCCCCCTCTACCAACTAAACGCGGCAGTAGTACCTATATATTACGAAGTTTAAAGGGAAACTATCACACTTAAGTGGGATTTACAACTCATAACTAAAAAGAATAAAATAAAAAAAATAAATTTAAAAAATCAAAAAACTCGACTGCGGTAAAAAACTTAAGTTAAAAAAACTGAAAAGCTAAAAACAAGCCCATTTTTTAACCGACTTTAAAAAAGGAGGTTCTGTATTCGACCCGTATGTATGTATGTATGTATGTATGTATGTTTGTATGTCCGCGATTATCTCAAAAACTACTGAACCGATTTTGATAATTCTTTCATTAGTGTGATCTACATACTTTCAGAAAGGTTTTAGTATATAATACATTAGGTAATTATTCTTATGTACGAAGTTATATGCATAAATGTACTGCATCTCCGGGATTTCTATGCGAATTTTGATGATTCTTCGAGTTGTGTCTTCAATTCTTCAATGCACTAGTGTTAATTGAATTTATCTGGGGCAGGTACAACTAAAAAGTGAAAAATAAAAACTTTTTTACAAAAAAAACAACCGACTTCAAAAAAAAACACTACAAAGTGAAAAATAACTTTAATTTCGGAAGTCGGTGTCAAAAAACGAAAATGCGGAACCAAAGACACCGACTTCCGAAATTAAAGTTATTTTTCACTTTGTAGTGTTTTTTTTTGAAGTCGGTTGTTTTTTTAAATTAAATAAAAGTTGGAAGCAGGCGGGATCCATACCATTTTTCTATTTTCAAACTCAAATGGGTCCCGCCTGCTTCCAACTTTTATTTAATTTAAAATGGGCTTATTTATAGCTTTTCAGTTTTTTTTACTTAAGTTTTTTACCGCAGTCGGGTTTTTTTTTATATTAAGGTATCTATTTCGTCTGTAAAGTTTCGCCAATTAATTAAAGGCCGTGTACTATTGAAGTGTTTGTACTATAAATATGAGAGTTGGCCGCACTGCACAGTACGCCCTTGTGTACAGGACGAGCAGTACAGCGAAGCGCTGAGTGCGTGCGGCGGCGCGCTGGAGCTGCAGCGCGACGCGCGCGTTTTGTGCGACCGCGGGGACGCGCTGCTCGGGCTCGATATGTTCGATGACGGTAAGTGCCATATTGTTATTGCCTCGAATAACGGACATCCCCTTTTTATTAACTTACCCGATAGAACCGGTTGTTTTATAAAAGTAAGAGTAAAATACCCGTGTGCCAATTTTACACCAAACACGAGTAAAAAATGTTTTCATTTTTTTCTTAACTTTTCTAAATTAAATAATTCCAAAAAAAAATACGCATTTTTTTACCCTTTTCTTTATTATGTGTAATAAAACTATATTAAAGATATTTGAAAAAAATACAAAAGAGTACTAACTAATACAGATGTAAAGAAGTATGCTTATTTTGTGTTTTTAGATTTTGATTTTATCTTTGCTTAGTTCATGGTTGTATCTTTGCTTTGTTGGATTCAATATTTATTGTAAATCATATTTAGACCCCAACCAATTTCTAAAAAAAAACAGCCAAATCTTGCGGTATCCAGGACTTATTCACTTCTACTCTTTTTCTGATAATTTTGATTTTCAGGTCATCACAAAAAATAATATTTTTTGCTTGTAGGTTTAAATTTTATGTTGGATTTTATTTTATCATCGAATATCATACGTATTTAACATCGTATAATATTAGTAAACTTACAAGTATCCAAACAAATATCTAAACGGCTAAAAAAATTGTACATTTATAAAACTAGTAGGAAGTAGGATTACTAGCATTAGGTTTAATCCCTTTTTTTCATTTTAATTTAATTTGCTTTTTAATTATTTATAAAATATTACGTGTCGGGTGTCATTAGTAAGTGTCGCGGTCCACATGGTGCTGCTGAGCGCGTCTGTCGGTGCTACTGGATGGTGGACGGCAAATAAACCACCGCACTATGGGCTTAAATCCCGGCTTCCTTTTTATAATTATGAGTTTTGAAAATTTTAATGTGTGTTCTGGTTGTTTTAGATATTAAGTTTCGCCGGAATCTTCATGACATTCAATTATCTAGTCAAATACCTTTTCACTCCGATTGCATGGATATGGAATTTGTTTTTAAATGCAAAGCAGAAAGGGGTTTGAAGGTTTTGGCCCTAAAATCAGCCGCCATTTTGATTTTTTTTCAGAATCGCGGTGCACAACAAAAGTTATATATTTAGATAGAGGACACTTATACAAACAAAAAATGTTTATAACATAATATCCTAAAGCGTCAGGTTTCGGAGTTATTCACCGAAATGTAAGTCGAAAACAACAAGGATTTTTTTGTTTTTTTTTCTCTCCAGGTAAGCATATTGAACTATTAAGGTAACAGAAACGTTATGAAACCTTTATGGAGAAGAAACAAGTGAAGAATAGACATTTTTTAAATAAATAATTAAACATGGCAATTTATAGTTCGTTTTTTAATCCCAGAGACTTTTGTGTTTTCGTTTTTTTTAGTATAGAAGTTTGACATTACACTTGCCTGATTAGTCTCTGGGATTAAAAACGAACTATAAATTGCCGTGTTTAATTATTTATTTAAAAAATGTCTATTCTTCATTTGTTTCTTCTCTATAAAGGTTTCATAACGTTTTCCTCACCTCGTTAACCTCATTAGTTCAATATTCTTACCAGGAGGGAAAAAAAAAAACAAAAAAATCCTTGTTGTTTTCGACTTATATTTCGGTGAATATCTCCGAAACCGGACGCTTTAGGATATTATGTTATAAACATTTTTTGTTTGTATAAGTGTCCTCTATCTAAATATATAACTTTTGTTGTGCACCGCGATTCTGAAAAAAATACAAAATGGCGACCGACCTTAGGGCCACCCTCCATACAAAAATCTTCTAACCCCTTTGAGCCATTTTGTACTGGCCCCAAATGTGTCCGTTCAAAAGATATGAAGTAATTAAAAACGCATTTATTCAATTGTTTCTCTTCTACAGCCATCCAGTCCTTCAAAGAGGCGTTAGAATTAGAAGAAAGTCTGCAACGCGCAAAGGACGGACTCAGTCGCGCGCAGAAACTGCAGAAACAGTCTGAGCAAAGGGACTACTATAAAATATTAGGAGTTAAGAGGTGAGTTCACTCACAATATGATTTGTTTTGAAGAGTCCAATAGATTGCACTTGTGTCGAGGGCCTGGTGATGGAGCCAAGAGATGGATAGTGAAACTCTTTAGGGACTATTTGTAAACCCCTCGAGTTTGCGAGTAGCCTCTAATCGTCATAACTTCGTTGGCTTTATTACTTAAGGTGGAACTAGTCGCGAGCTCGAACTCACTGGTGGTCATGGCCAAAAAGCATGCTGTCTCACCTGGCTCCGTGTCCAACAGAGATAGTATCAGTGATGAGCAGTTAGACGTGTAGACACACGCACAACGTCTAGTTCTCACGCACAGAAACACCGTTCCGAGTTTAACTTTGGATGCACAATGTCAAATAGTGGATTAAAACTCTCCCGAAATTTGTATGGAAAAAATATTGACTAGTGGCACCTTAATGAAGAATATACTGGACGCAAAAGTTAAATATTAGAATATGTAGTTTAAAAAAAAGTTTTGAGAGTAGTGGTGATGAAATACCTATGCGGCCGGTACCACTGGCCCAGCTGTAATGTACTGTGACACAAACAGGTCAGCAACTAAGCAGGAGGTGATCAAGGCGTACCGCAAGGCGGCGCAGAAGTGGCACCCCGACAACTTCCAGGGAGACGACAAGAAGCTCGCCGAGAAGAAGTTCATCGACATCGCCGCCGCTAAGGAGGTACTGCATTTGTAATTAGTACTAAATTGACCCATTATTGGAGATATCATTATTGTGAACTACACAGGGGTACAGTACGACACAATTCAGAATGTACCTAATTCGAGCAGGAATTGTGAGGGTCAAGATCGTTTAAATAGAGTAAAAAAAATGTTTACAAAAAAAAACAACCGACCTTAAAAAAAACACTACAAAGTGATAAATAACTTTAACTTCGGAAGTCGGTGTTATTGGTTCTGCATTTTCATTTTTTGACACCAACTTATAAAAGCATTTAGTTAGTAGGAGAGGGGAAAATAGTAACTCGATTTCATTGCACTCAAAATCAATATTTTAATATATTCTAAAGCGATATTTTATTTAGTTATTGATTAATTAGTTAAAACAGCAAAATAAACAGCTATTTGCGACGTTGTGTTGTTGAAGGGTTTGGTTTATATCCGATTGCGAGAATAGGTCGTACTGGAGCAAAATGAAGTTCGAGTGGACTGTATAACATGTATAATAAGGTACTACCCGCTCCGCTCCCCGCAGGTGCTGACGGACCCGCAGAAGCGCGCGACGTTCGACTCGGGCGCGGACCCGCTGGACCCGGAGGCGTCGCGCGGCGGAGGCCCCTTCAACAACCCGTTCCACCACTTCCAGCACGGCTCGCCCTTCCAGTTCAAGTTCCACTTCAACTAGACGCGTGCGCACGTTGAGCTGACAACACACGCGTCGACGGATGGACATTATGTTACACGACACTTTTTTACTGGCGTGTACTGTTGTCTTGTATGCGGGCCTTTCTTTGATTAGTTGGCGAAACTTTACAGACGAGGATTTCTTAAAATAATAATTTTCAGTAAACCGTTCATCCCGGCATGAATGGCCCGCATGTCACGCCAAAATACGACTTTATTACACACTTAACTTTCTATTGCTAACAACCAGATACCTGTCATGTCTGTAAAGTGTCACCATATAACTAGTGCAGACCCAGTATAACTTACGAAGATACTTGTTCAGTGTACTGGCCAAAAGCAAGTTATTTTCAAGTGTCAAACAGCGGTCACACATTGCTGTTTACATATTTATCTACGTCATATGCCATACTTCAATTAATTCTTCTCTACTATACAAGTTTGCGTCGGACAATCAACTACAATAATTCAAAAAACTACTTGTAACTGTGATATTGTAATACAATAATATCAAACGTCTTGTTCAGATTAACGCTTGAAGTATTGTCGTCCACCGAATTGTAAATATTGTATAATTACTTTGTAATGCGATTGTAGCTATCTAATACATAGTGAGTTTTCATACGAAGAGGCTTTCAATCATTATAAGGTGTAAAGTTACTGTCGTCTTGCAGTCTTACACTTTACACGTTGTAATGACGACGAGGGCACTCTACGAAATTAAGGTTTTTACGAGAAATAATATAAGGATTATATTAGTCGTCTAATAAGTTGGGAGCGACCACTGTTATTCTTATACTTTGATCTCCAAAATTAATTGAATATTTTTTTTAATAAATTATTTTTTTCATGCTAGATAACTTGCTATATTATGAAACTGATAAATTATCATAATCAGTATACTATTATCATAGCAAAATGCTTAATAACTTTACATAAAAAATTGGAATGTTTTCGTACTAATAACTATTAACACTTACAAGTACAAAAGGGCATTTGATATACAAACCTAACGAGTCAATAACTTGTATATAATTTACACTGTGACAATTAATAATCAGGCAAGGTTTTCCCGTGCCTGTGGGGAGTGGACCTTATTGATATTGTTAGTAAGATTGAGTATCGCACACCCCGCCATGCGCCAAAATACGAAGTGTCCTTCTATGTACCGTCTACATTTTCAATATTAATTAAATTGTATACTTGTGGTATTACATTATATTTGCGTTATTGTTGGCACGCTGAAGTTACTTGAAATATTTAATAGTGCTGTAGCGACAAGATGATGTTCTATTCCACCTCATTTTGTCGCTGGTACCTATGCAAAGCGAACCTGTAAATAAAGATGTCACTTAGCTGTGGTCACTTATCTACTACCAATGTTTTGTCCAAAGTTGGTTCAGACAAGGACCAAATTGTTTGCCAGATGTTGACTCAAATATGAAGGAAATATTCAAACACTTGAAATGTAAGTTTTTTTGCATTACGAAGTAGTTTTTGCAGTTAATGAATAAATAAATATTTATTTATTAATAAGTTATTTTGTTGTGATTTCTTAAACTTTGTAAATATTATAGTTGGAATATAAGATAGTGTAAAACGTTCATGTTTATTTATTTATTTTATCCAAACATTTAAATTCGTTCACAAATATCTGCGCTTTCATCAAACATTAAAAATTTTGATTACTTTAATATCAATAGTCAATAAACGCGAAAATATTCGAGTATAAGGTAAGATTAAGATTACAATAAATATTAAATCCTAGGAATACAAGATAAATAGACACAAAATATCCTATACTCTAAATCGGAGCACGTTTCACGGCTCGTCGTCAGTCCATAAAATCTTTGGTTTGCTTCCCTCCCTGAGTTTCCTGGCGACCCTCTCGATCTCATTGCTGAGCTTGGTCTTGTCCTCTTCCTTCTCACAAATGTACCGGTGTCGGTTCGCGCAGTCGTGTCCGCGGTACTGCAGCGCGGCGCGCGCGGGGTCACTGACCCACGCCAGGCAGCGTCCCTCGCCCGCGACCGTGACGTTGCCGACCGGCCGCGCCGAGTGCGACCAGATCCACAGCAGGCCCGGGTTCAGACCGCCCGTCCAGAAGTCTCCTCCTTGTCATGGAAAAATAGTAGATTGTACAACTTGCAGACTACGCACGACTTTAATCTGTGAAGTTTTATTGTGCGTGTGGCTGTTGGGCCTGATTACCTTAGTCTTAGAAAAAAAAAATACTTTATGCACTAGAACATAAACAGCTATTTTATGTCGCCTAAGCACAACATGAAAACGAACTTTTAGAGCATGAGAAGTGAAAAGAATATTACGCAACAGTCGGTAACCATTACTGAGTTACTTGAGAACCAATATTGAATACTTAACCGCCCGATTCAAATTTTAATGTGTAGTCTACAACATTGCTTCAATCTTATGAATTACCCACGTCTGTGAATGCATCATTTCTAATTTACTTAAAAATAACTATGTATAGAAAAAGTTGGGTTAAAACAGAACATGCGACCTAAGCACTTCAGTACTTGCACGGTCAGCAACGAAAGTCTTAATTATTGAGACACAACAAACTACTACATGAAATGCTGAATAGTGTGTATCGAATATTTTGTGTCAAGTTTAATGATTATGTAAAAGTATATACCTACCAGTGTCAATGTAACTTTCGTTGCTGACCTTACTACAACTGGCCTCTATGCTAAACAATTGAAACATAGGTACGTACCAAGAACTCCAGTGATGATAGTTTAAACTGATTGCACCCGCGCTTGTTTGTTAAATATGCCTGAGGAGCTAGCCTTCCCAACGAATGTAGCAGACACCCGTGACTGACTAAGTAATGTGCTCACCCACAAGTACGTACTAACTGCTGGTCATTCTTCAAAATGGTTATAGACACATATTAAGTTAGAAGCTCTGTTAAGGGCAGAAACTATTGTAGTATTATGTATATTACAGTTGACCAAACAATTTTTTCATTTTTGGTCTACTTGACAATTTAATATTAGGTATCTGGAGTGAAGATATAAATATTTGAATGCTACGTAGGTATTTGTTGAAAAAGTTGTGAATAAATTACTTGTTTTTTTTATTCATTTTATGCATTGGAAAAAGTGGTGACAGTTGCACAGTGTTGGCAACCTTGAGCGAAGCTTCAGCGAATCTGCCGGTCAATACGATATTGGGAATAATTCTTCTAGCTATAAAGTGTAGCAGAGCGTATACAATCGACCCCGACAGCACGCACACCAAGGCTCTGATCTGCTTGAACAACCAGACACATTTAACAAGCGAACACATGTTCGTTACATTTCCGTTGGTATGTCCGCTGCCACGATTGTAGGGAACTTCACCGGGATTTATAAGAATGAATCCACGGTGTGTATTAAGGTCTCCTTTAGCAGCAGGAAATAGTACAAGATATAATTAATTTTTAAATAATTAGGTAGGTATAAAGTACTACAAAGTGGGGCGGGCAAGGATAGCTGGAGTATAGATTAATAATTTTTTATTATTTGAAAAATCTCGATGGGTTGAAACCCTCAATTTGTGGCTATGTCCATACTATCCGAGACCCAAGTCACCAACAATATTCACTAGTGTCAAGCTCACCTTTAAGTTTGTTGTCGCTGAAGATGCGGGCGGTGAGCTGTTCCTTCTCCCGGTCGGAGTCGATCTCCAGCATGTTGCTCTTGAGGCGGCGGCACCCGTAGTTGGCGCCCTTCCAGTTGGCGGCGTCGGACGACACGTAGTAGCAGCTGGAGCCCACGCGCGTGAAGTTCTCCGCGCACGGCTCTGATAACATGTGACATTTACCTCACTGGACTTTCTCTTGAATGAATGGCGAAAGTGTTTTGTATCTGAATCATGATGTAGGATAATATAACTTGTTTGCATGAATGTGTTGTAATCATAAGTAACAGACCGAGCTTTTTACCGTAGCCGTGCGTGTTTGAAACACGATCGTGTGCATGACATTTTGCGGCTACATTCGACAGAATTTTATCTGATCGCGCCTTTAAAGAAATCGGCCCGGGATTTGAACCTAGTAGTTTATACTCAACAAACACTTGCGACCACTACACACGTCGCTAACTATCAATGACTATCTTACAAGTCACAATACTGAGGTATATTATATAGGTACATTTTATTTGTGCATCATGATCCGCAGATGTGATATCGATACTTATCGCATGATAAAACAAAAAATAAAATATTTTGTAGTCATCATTTCAAGTAACGACACTACCAGCGCCTGTTAACCCCATACTCCCGCTGTAATTACTTACTTCAAATTCATAGTTCATTTTTTTGTTACTTTATCGTAATTAAATATCGAAACCCATAACGTCTATGTAGTTTCGCTAGCTAATTTAATTTGACCCTCTGTCCTCACCCTCATCAAACTTATCTCCAGCCACCATGAGATGCACGTTCTCCTCCAGCTTCCGCAGCCGTTTCTCGAACAGGTCGGCGCGCCACACCAGCTTTTCGATGGCGCCCAGCAGGTACAGGTCAGTCTCGGACACCTGCTTCTGCGGCGGCTGGCGGTTCTCGTCCGCGCGGTCCGCTGCGGGACTGTGCACCGGGATCGGCTGGTTGTGGACTGGTGCCGGCTGAGGAGAGTGGGCAGTCAATGTAAGTCGGGCATTGTTGTTGCTGACCCGGGAGTAAGCTAGGAACAGTTCAGTGATATGCAGGTCAGCTTGTAAAGTCCATTAACACTTAAAATATATAAATAAATAAATAGTATATAGAAAGAAAGAAAATACGTTTATTTGCGGTGAACATGACGCAAGAAAGAACATAAACACAAAAAAAAGAAGGTAAGGGAAGAAACATGCGTCACATCCACGCAAAATGGCTATCGCTCAGCATAATGCTGCAACTCTATGCAAGACAGAGCCCCAGCGCTGGTTTTCAGCGACAGCCGGCGCTGACGTAATGACGTCGTCCGGTGCAGCCGGTGTCCGGTGTCGTATAGTACTTGGACTCACATAGCTTGGGCTTGGCTTGAACTTATCCTTGTACGGGTTGGGTGGTCTGTTGACGATCTTGCCGGTGCTGTGTTGTAGCGGTGAGTGCTGCCACTCGTCGTAGGGCCGCGCGCCCGGCGGCAGCGGGCGGTTCGGGTGGTTGGGCTTGCCGTGCGGCGGGGCCGGCGGCGGGCTCAGCTGCGGCCCGTCCAAGCGGTCCGTCACGTAGTAGCCTTGCGCCGGGGGTAGCGCCATTATGCGACCTGGAAACGGCGGTTAATCTATACTAATATTATAAAGAGGTAAAATTTGTAAGTTTGTAAGTTTGTATGTAGTGGGTAATCTCTGGAACTCATAATCCAATTCTAACAATTTTTGAAGTGAAACTTCTTTAGGCGCGCTTGACTTGGGGAGTAAACTGGCGAATGCGTTACGAAAACGTGTGATCGCGAGTAGGGAAGGTACGTAAAAAATAGCTGGAAATACCTGGTGTAAAAACCCGGTCCCGGTCGAATAAATATGCGACCGGGTTTTTACACCAGGTATTTGCTTCCAAGTACGCACACCGGGTACCGACTCAAAATACTTGCAAGACTATTAAGTATCTTATACGGCTACTCGCTCAAATACGTAGGTACTCAACCGCGTTAGTTTTCGCAAATGCGATCATGCTCCTTTTGGAACAATTTCGTATGCAAGTATTTTTTACCGACTTCACAAAAAGGAGGAGGTACTATGTTCGGCTGTTTGTATGTTTTTTTGAAGTGAAACTTCTTTAGGCGCGCTTGACTTGGGGAGTAAACTGGCGAATGCGTTACGAAAACGTGTGATCGGGCGAGTAGGGAAGGTACGTAAAAAATAGCTGGAAATACCTGGTGTAAAAACCCGGTCCCGGTCGCATGAATATGCGACCGGGTTTTTACACCAGGTATTTGCTTCCAAGTACGCACATCAGGTACCGACTCAAAATACTTGCAAGACTATTAAGTATACGGCTACTCGCTCAAATACGTAGGTACTCAACCGCGTTAGTTTTCGCAAATGCGATCATGCTCCTTATCAGTAAGAGTCTACGGAACAGTTTCGTATGCAAGTAATTTTTACCGACTTCACAAAAAGGAGGAAGTACTATGTTCGGCTGTTTGTATGTTTTTGAAGGAAAACTTCTTTACGCGCGCTTGACTTGGGGAGTAAACTGGCGAATGCGTTACGAAAAGTGTGATCGGGTGAGGTGAACGGGAGTTGAGTGGGGGATATTAGCAAGACAAAGCAGTGCGCGCGTACGTTTTCTTTCTCTCTTCCTCTCATAGCCAAATACGTATTAAGTTTTTTTTCTTTATCTCGAAAATGGTGCGTCCTATCGCAAAAATAATGAAAATTTCGACCCCCTTTATGAAACCCATAAACTCCTAAAACTCAACATGTAGGTAATCATTTTTCATATTTTCCATACAAAAAGTGAAAAACTCCTTAAAAAACACGCCAAGGCCGCCCCCTCCGCGCCTGCGGCTCTAAAAAACAATACACGGGGTTAGGGCAAATAAGTACAGACGCCAGCACATCAACCTACTACAATCTGTCAGATTTCTTTAATAGATTTTCAACTTTATTACTGAAGAATAAGGTTCAAAGTTGATTGGGAAAATTTGACAGTTTCGGGTAGGTTGACGTGCTGGCGTCTGTACCACGTGTCGACGAGTCGCGAATTCGCGATTGTCAAATTCGATTTTTGTTGTGTCAAAATTATTTACGTGAAACTTCTTTACGCACACTTGACTTGGAGAGTAAGCTGGCGAACGCGTGACGTAAGCGTTACGAAAAGTGTGATCGGGCAAGTAGGGAAGATACGTATTTACTCGACCAGGTTTTTGCTTCCAAGTACGCACACCAGGTACCGACTCAAAATACTTGCAAGACTATAAAGTACCTTATACGGCTACTCGCTCAAATACGTAGGTACTCAACCGCGTTAGTTTTCGCAAATGCGATCATGCTCCTTATCAGTAAGAGTCTACGGAACAATTTCGTATGCAAGTATTTTTTACTTTAATGGTTTGCAAGTATTTATTTGTAAACGCGATTTTGCTCCTTATTTATAGGAAGTCATTGATCAATTTCCTATGCAAGTAGTTTTACTTCCAACGAGGCTTTTAAATACGCGATTGTACTTCTTATCTGTATGAAGTTATGGATCAATTTTCTATACAGATAGAAAATACTTGAAAGTATCTCGCTCCGTCGTGCCTCGACGCTCGAGTACGTAGGAACTCAAATAGTTCAACAACCGCGTTTGTTTTCGCAAATGCGATCATGCTCCTTATCAGTAAGAGCACAGAATACTTAATAGTACTACGTACAGAAAGGACACTCCCTTCTTCGCCCTCATATCAGATACCGCACCTCACCCCGCACTTCGAGGTATTCGTCGCCGACTCTTTAGCAAGGGCGCTCGCGAACCGCAGCGCTGTATTGCTGACACGAAAAGTTTTATTTGAGTTTTAATCACGATGGTTGGATATTGTGATGCTTTCCCGAATTCGTATTTACATAAACTGTTTGTAAGATTTCGCATTTTTAATAACATACGATTTAATAACCGATTATTTACAGACAAGTCATTTAAACTAAACTATTTTAGTGTTTTTATTTCATTACGAACCCGACTATATAAATAAACAATTGAACTACATGGTCACTTCATAATAATGCACACGTTCGGGCAGCGCCGCCGCCGCCGTCGTCGTTCGGTTCCTCGACACAAATTGCTTACCGCGCCATTTTTTTTACGCTACTAGATTTCACGCACACATTTGCACGTATACAAACGTCATTTGTTTATGTAGTAGTACTAGATAATTATTTTGCGAGCGTTGTATGGAGTGTCCGAGGTGTGGTAAGACTCTTACTACACCTCGGACACTCCATACAACTCCGTAAGAGTCTACGGAACAATTTCGTATGCAAGTATTTTTACTTTAATGGTTTGTAAAAGTATTTTTTTGTAAACGCGATTGTGCTCCTTATTTATAGGAATTCACGGGTTAATTTCCTATGCAAGTACTTTTTACTTCCAACAGGGCTTTTGTTTGATTACGCGATTGTACTTCTTATTTGTATGAAGTTATAGATCAATTTTTGATGCAGATAGAAAATACTTGAAAGTATCTCGAGCCCTGGTTTTAGGGCCTGGTTTCTTAAGGTGGACGTACTTGGAAGCCCTGGTACTCGATTTTGCAAGTACGACCCATGTCTACGGGCTACGGGCGAGGCGAAGGGGAGTTGAGTGGGGGATATAAGCAAGAGAAATCAGTGCGCGCGCACATTTTCTTTCTCTCTTCCTCTCATAGCCAAATACGTTTGAAGTTTCACTTCAGTCGTGTGGTCATAAGCACACTCGTTTTTTTTTAACTGGCAGAAAGCTACATTATTCCTGAGTGCTATAGGCTATAAATTGTTTCTATAGCATGTATTATTAACCGAGCTATCACAACTTTTGTCTAGCAAGTCGGAAAAAAATACCACATAAAACAGAATTATTTGCGTGCGCTGCCTAAACAGTTGCTTAAAATTAAAAACAATGTATGGCTACCTGGTTCGTCTTCATTATTTCTACAAAAAAGTCCGCGATACCATATCTCTATCTTTTATATTTTATCTTTTATACTTCTTTTATTGCATTAAAAAAAATTTTTTTCGGTATACTTACGTTTGGTTGATTATTTGAGCAACAAAATATTAATTCTTATGACAATAAATTATTTCAGTAGCACAAGAACATCATACAGATAAGATTTGCCATTTACAGTATATCAATTGGTCATACAGTTTCGGAGATAATATAAAATTACTAAAACGCAAAATGCCCCTAGCATAACTTTCATTGTGCAGACGTTTTACCTATTTGCCCATAGATGGCGTTCTGCAATTACGTCATTTTTCTGAATCGCGGTGTTAAGACTTTCCGTGGATTGATGACCCTCTGGAATTTTTATGTCCACGTTGTCGTTAGTTGGATTGGAGTTCCATACGAACGACGATTCGATTAAAATCGATTATGAGCACGGAGATTATGAGGTATCCAATAGTATCTATTAGATACCTCTCATATTCGAAAATATCGTAATTTCGTTGTACGTTTGATTTCATTGTTTTGTATGTTCGTAGTTTCGTACTTCGTTCTATCGTAATAATCGATACGAGTTATTCGATATTACGATTGTTTTGTTTTGTAAAGGCGGACGGTGTTCGAGTCGCTCTCCCTTTGTTCGTAATTGTTTTCAAGTCTGTGCGTAGTTTGTCGAGAGCATGCCTAAAAGGAAATCTCAACTGTCCCGGCAGACATCACAGACAAGAGCCGCTCGAGTACGCCGTACGGAAGAATCTGCCCCTGAAAATGAGCAGCGCCTCTCGAGAAATAGAGAAAATATTTCGCAAGCACGCGCTAGAGAATCTAGCTCCGAGCGCTCACAGGGCCTCGCTAGCCAAAATGTGAGGACGTCGCGGGCCCGTGCTCGAGAAACTAGCGCTGAACGTGCGCAGCGTCTATCTGAGTTAAGGCAGCATGTCTCTGAGACAAGGGATAGGGAGACTGGCGCTGAGCGCTCGCAGCGGCTCGCTAGGCAAAATGCCATAACATCACAGGCCCGCGCTCGAGAATCCAGCGATGAACGTGCACAGCGTCTATCTGTTTTAAGGCAGCATGTCTCTGAAACAAGGGATAGGGAGACTAGCGCTGAGCGCTCGCAGCGGCTCGCTAGGCAAAATGCCATAACATCGCAGGCCCGCGCTCGAGAATCCAGCGATGAACGTGCACAGCGTCTATCTGAGTTTCCAATAAAAACATCATTTGCCCTGACTATTAACAAGTCCCAGGGACAAACATTCTCTTTGGTTGGCATTATTCTGTTACCGGAAAATAAAACAACCTCAAACATTGTATATAGAGAAGCTTTAAATTAAATAGATACCTAACTTAAATAAATAAAATAAGTAAAAGGCGACTAAGGGTTAAGTTACCTTGAGCAGAAAAGAGAACTTAGGTAATCTTTGAAGTTACTGATCTGATTCCAAACAATATTTTACTAATAAAATTAAATACAGTAATATCAATCGAGTGTTATCTTATGTTAAAACAAGAAATTTTCCGCGGACGAAGTCGCGGGCAGAAGCTAGTTCCTTAATAATTAGATAATTTAAAATAGAATGGAAAACTCGATTTTGCATAAAATATGGTATATAGGTATAATATGGTATAAATCTAAGTGAAGGTCGTCCGTCATCCAGCTGGACGTCTCGCAACAATCTAGGTAGCTGGGTAGGGTCTCACCTTGTCTCTCTCCGTGCTCGGGGGCGCTGAGTGCCCACTGCTGCAGCACGGACATCCACGGCCCGTCGTCATCATGTAGTCCACACGTGTTCTGCTGTTCGCCACACCAATTCTCGTGAACCAGTGAGCTGTTCTGGGCCGTTGTAGACGCAGACCCTGCCAGGAACAGCAGGAATGCCGCGAGTGGAAGACGCCACATCTGGAACACGAGGGACAAGCGAGCCTGGTTATGTACGGTCGTTGAAACAAAGCTGGAATTGACTGGGTCCGTCTCCCTGTGTCTAAACGTGCACAAGGGGCAAGAGCTTCACATATCGCTCTACTATAAATAACAATACCAGCCTTTTACGATAACATCACCGTGCTTTTACTGTCCCACAGAGGAAAGGGCTCTTCTCACACAGAGAATGCATGATTATCGCCAACCACGCTTGCTCAAGGCGGGTTGCTGATTTTATATAAAAGTCATATTGGTACTTGCCCGGATTTGAAGCCACAACCTCGAGCATGAGAGGGCCATCACGACATATCACTACCTACTATGACACTTCTTATTAAGTAATTCCCGCCACTTTCTTACGAAACCGAACTGCAAAAAATTATGCATGCGGCATGACCTATATACCCACATCCTTTCCTCGGTAGCGATGTGCTTAGTCGTTTCTTTCCAAACAGTGTGAGTCACACGCACACCGCACGCGGCCTCTCGGGGCGTTGTTATCTATTACGTGCGATGGCCGGTGCAGGGTCAGGCCGGTTCACGCGGTTATTACGCAAGCGCAGGTGAAAGCGGACGCGGCCCGGCACGTAAACACAAGGATTACATCGATTGTAGGGGATTTCCAATACAGCCAATCACGACCAGGATGTTAATACACTACCTATGTAGGTAGAGGTACCTATAAGTAGGTATTAGTATTTCCTCGATGGAAGTGTGCAACCGAGTAGTTGGATTAAAGCGAGAACGCATAAGGGCATAAACCTGAAACTGGTTTGGATTACGACAGAAGGGAGGAAGGCCAACAAGAGTATGACCATGTGCCAAAAATATTTACCTACCTATGCCCTGCCATGGTCCCTGCCTTCGACTGAGCACAAAGTGATTTTCACTTCGATTCCTGAAATACTTTTGCACTTAGAGCACAGGGAGTGATAAAAATAAATGTGAATCGGCTTTAGGAATTGGGATCAAAATCGTAAAATCCTTTATATTATGTATGGGAGGTAAGGTAAGTAATGGGAAAATAAATGAAATAATAGGGGCTCTACCACATTTGTTCTGTGGGCTCTATTTATTAAAATAACAACGAGTTTTTTGTTTTGTTTGTAAACGTTTCGCCTCCCGCAGACTGATTTATTGATGAAATTATCAGTGAGTCTCGACACGAAAAATGTAATAAAAGAGTTGTCTACTCCGTGAGTCTCAATGTAAATAAAAAAGAAAGAAAATAAGTACGCTTATTTGCGGTACCTACTCTAAACATGACGCAGCCAAAGGACACAAACACAAAAAAGAACAAGTCCGGAATCTGTCCTAAAAGTGTTGGCTTGTTTACTTTTAAATACATAGGTAATACATACACTCCCTTAAACCTCGCTGACCGTACCGGGTACGCCCAGGGCGGGTGAGGATCGAAAATATCAAACAAAAGCCCTATTTTATTTGCTACTCTTACCTAAACGAAATAAACTGTAGTCCTGAAATTATTCCTAATTAACCTTTTGAACGCCATTGTCACATATATGTGACAAACGAAATCTTACCCTGAACGCCAACGTCACAAATATATGACAAAATACATGTCGCACGGGTCGCACCATATTATGAAATAAACAATTTAATCATTACTTTTGTGTGTTTTTATTTATATAATTTAAAAGTTTAAGCTTCCGTCTATATTGTATTGCATGAAACTAATATAAATAAACCACCAATATCGAGAAATTTGTTGTTTTAAGTGTGTGTGTGTTGTTTTGTTAAAGTGGCCTGGCGTCGGGGGTACGGCGATACGTTTATACTCTGGCGTTCAAAAGGTTAAGTTTGCTAAATCAAGCAAAAGCATGGGGTCCGGACCCCGAAAAATTAATAGCTTGTTTACTCTACAACTACGTAGACAAGAACTTTCTTTACGTTATACATACTTAATTAAAAATCGCGACTCGCAGAAACGTCCAGAATTGGAAAGTTACATACCTTGTCTCCTAGAGCTGTCGAGTGAGCACTTTATTATTTGGCAAATAATATCACTTTTACTGTGTGGGTCGGCGGCGCGAGACGCAACAGTTCTGCCGGAGACTCCGAGAGCTATCCGAGAGTATTGATCGCTGGTCTGTTAGCCGCGCACTGTTGGTACAAGCGGAGAAATTGCCGCGTGTGTGGTGGTACCCCGGACGCGGCCGAGAAGAGGTGGGGCATATTGCATGTATACAGACGTGACGTATGCTTATGTTTAGCATCTCGCGGATGTGTCGACAATCGGCATTGGTGCACGGTGTCGACGATCTTATTGCACTTGGCATTGACAACAATCTTTAAGAAACGGTATTTTAGGTAGTTAGGTAGGTAAGTACCTACGTGAGAGAGTGTGAGCATTCATACTTTTAAATGTCAATAGAACTGTAATGTATCTACTTACCTATCTAGGATCGCGAATTCGCGATGGTCTCCGAATGAGGAAAATGACTAACATGTAACTAATGCAAATGAATTCTGAGAATTTTATTTAGATCACATAATTTTCCCTCTTACCAACTTCGCTTTGAATAATTTGGACTGCCTCTTGGTGTAGTGATCGCAAGCTTTACCTGTGGCGGTACAGCTGAGCATGAGGTTCGATGCCCGGGTCGGGCAAAGTGTTGGTGAGTTTTCCCTTCTGGAGTTTAACAGTAAAACGGAGTCTAGATGTGTGCCCGGTTGATGGCAATAGGCTCGACCCCTATTAGATACATGGAGAAATGTGGGTATAGATTATGTTCGAATTGAAAAAACCTTGACATTAATAATTTCTTTAACATTTCAGTTTTATTATTGCATGCTCTGTAACCATAATGTTTTGACCCAAATAGGTACACACATTCACGAATGTTGGTCATTATTTATCAGAAAGCTGCAAATTGAACGTAACCAGACAAAATGTCCCACAACCTGCTTATGGAGATTCGATTTAAACCCTGCGCAACGTAAATTACTTACTATATCCCAGTTGACGCCTGAATCTTGATTAATTAGAAGAATCCTACTATTGTTCTACTCATAGAAATTTTCTTATATCTATAGTCCTATCGGATTCTAAAGAAAAATCTCTTATTGATGGTCATCTCGAAAATGAGGTTACCAAAACTAGCTAACTAATTAATGTTCCTAAGTCTCGTTGTCAATGAGGATCCAAATTGTCATGTCCGTACGTGTATATAATACAACTTAACATGTTGCATCACATGAAGTGTAATGCTTGCTTCCGCGCATCTCAATGAAGTTGAGTTGCGCACGCAGTTTTATGCAACATCAGCGAACAACTTTCGTTACAAGGTCAGCTCCGCGTTGAGACATTCAACACATCATAACATCACATCGCTTTAGATCCTGTACTTTAATTCGCTTGCACACGTTGTTGTAGTATGTAGGTAGGTACCTACCCGACGAGGTTTCTCCTCATAAAATGAAAGTTTCGAGATGTAGATTACGAGAAGTTAATTTTATGTTTCCTACATGACAACATTTCAAACCTGACACGACCTTAAAACAAAAATACTATTTCTTTATTTTCGTATCCTGAGTTCAAATATATTTTTATTTTATTTTTTTATTTCTAAATTTCTGAGAAAAAAAATAAAAATCAAAAAACATGTGATGACGTCACATAAACGGCGGAATGAGGTAGTTACCTTTGCGCATTCCAATGTCTTTGATTGAAACCTTACATCAAACAAGACATGTCAATGTCACCTAAGAAGTGTAACTAGAAAACAACTAAAAACTGAATTGAATTCAACAATATTTTTTCCTATCAACTCGACACGCTGCTTACTGTTAATATTATCAATTTTTGATTGATATTTCGCCAATAAAATGGATCCCAATGAAAAATATACGCCAATGAAGGAACCAAAACAACGACTGAGACAAGTGACATCTAACAGTTTTTTTGACGGGTCGCAATAAAGCAAAGGTAATATCGCCATTCTACCGTCATCTGGCACTTACGTCTTTTTAGAATACACCGAATTTCAAAGTTAAAATTATGAATGAAAAGTACATAATTTCGAAAAACGAAAAAATATGGGTGCCCTAGATTTGAATTTACTTTTATATTACGTAATAATACATGCAGGTTAAAAATATGAAATGTTGTCAATTGTTTGTGTCTTTACACTTTTTTCCAATAAAATTATTGTTTTCAGTGTCTACTACCTGTAACGTTACAGTTCCAACTGAGTAATGTGATATTTTCAATTTGCAAGGCTGTTGAGCTCTATACTTTTTATATAAACGGCATCTTAATAAATTAAGGCCTCCAGCCAGGGCTTATTATCTTACAAAGTAAGCGCTACACGCTGGCTGTGCATGCCCTGTGGGGTACAGAGCTCGGCTTAGGGCATCGGTGCGTGAGGGCAGCGAGGAACAGGCTCTGCCAGGGTCACGGGTTGTTCGAAAGAGTTACCATGGCCCCTGGCACAGGCAACTGAAGGAACACGGGTGGGTTTTAGTCAGTAAGTCTGACATTTTCCCCCGCTCTGCCCTGAGCGGGAAAAGTTATTCCCATCTAAAAATTCATCAAGATCATTTCCCATCTAAAAAAAAAGCGAGGGACAGGCTGGATCGGATTATTGACCTCTACGCTTTTAACACTGTTTAAGTATAAATTCCGAACATACTGCTATATTAAGACTAAGGAAATACAAAGGTTAAGTAGATATTGCGAGGCCCTTGTTCAGCAGCGAAAGTTGTCGCGAAAATTATTGGTTCCGCTCGAGCCTAAGGTCTAGCAGAGCCGTGCGAACATAAAACTGCGCCCGGGGCAAAGCCCGATTCTAGCACAAGGCGATTTTTTTTAGACAATGCGATTTATGGGTTCCGTAGTCTACGGCCGTAGTCTAAGACTACGGAGAGACAGACGAACTTGGTCACTTGGTACTTGGCCTGTATCTCTGTCCGCGGCTTAGGTCAGAGACTCTTGGTACTAGAAAGCTGTAACTTGGCGCGGATATATCACGCCCACTAAGCGGTCAGATAAAATCTAGAAAACAAAGTATGTTGTACCTCTTCTACACGTATAGTGGAGATGATTATTTTCTGTGTGATTTTACTAATTGAATGAAAGAGCTTGAGAATCGGAGCGGGCTTGTAGATTTAACCCTGCCTGAGCCCGTGATTTTTTTTTGAAAATTAACATTTTCATTAGATTAATTTTACTTACTTATTACGAGCCTATCTTCAAAAAACTTTTTTACAAAAAAATACAACCGACTTCAAAAAAAAACACTACAAAGTGATAAATAACTTTAATTTCGGAAGTCGGTGTCGTTGATACCGCATTTTCGTTTTTTGACACCGACTTCCGAAATTAAAGTTATTTATCACTTTGTAGTGTTTTTTTTTGAATTCGGTTGTATTTTTTTGTAAAAAAGTTTTTATTTTTCACTTTTTAGTTGTACCTACCCCACAAAAAGTAAACAAAAAGATCGTTAATGTAGACAATGTAGATAAATTTTTAGATTTTTGTTGATTTTTCAAAAACCGCTTGTCCGATTTCGATAAAATTTTCATGGGACCATTTGGGAAGTATACCCTTTTCAACAAAAAATGAAATTTTTCAAATCGGTTGGCAAACGACGGAGTTATGCGCGAACAAACATAAAAAAAAAAATACAAACATTCGAATTGAGAACCTCCTCCTTTTTTAGAAGTCGGTTAAAAATTGTTGAGGTATTTATAAATATTATACGATTTTTGCCTCCAAATGTCGCGTCGAGGGACTCGGGGGTCCCTGCAGCTTGGAGGCCCATATCACTGATACGGCGCTACGCCCCTGCACTTGACTATCGTCAAACTGATTTTGGCGCCTCCTTAGCTAAGGCACGCAGGTCCGTTGCCCGCTTCGTCTCCCTCTTAACACGGCACCCTCGAAAATTATGAAAATGATATTCACGACGAAAAATTTCAATTTTTTCGCAGCCGCCATCTTGGATTTACGTTTTGACCAAAAGGAGGGAATGATAACCAGTCAACTCCTAACCGCAAATCACATTAAAAACTTTGTTACAATAAAACACATCAATTTTACAGACATGAAGAGTGACAACCATAACGCTCCAATGGAGCGTAGGTAATTCTTTCAACAAATAGGCCTAGTTTCCATATTCATATTTATACTGTGGTCTAGATCCCGCGCTAGTCCTTAGAGCGAGCGTTTTTTTTTTTTTTTTTTTTTTATTGCTAAATGGGCGCACTCTTGACCTCGATCACGCCTGATGGAAAGCGATAGATGAGGTCTATGATGGAACGAGCGTGCCCAGAAGATGCCTGTTCACTCTTGATTTGAAGGCAGACGGGTTAAATGTGGGAGGGAACACAGATGCCGGCAGAGAGTTCCACACTTTGGCTGTGCGCATAATAAAAGTGGAGGAGAAGCGCCGAGTACGACTCATCGGGATATCAACCAAGTGCGGATGGTACGCTGCAGTGCGGATGGTACGCTGCAGTACGTCTGGTTGTCCGGTGGTAAAAGGGCGATGGTGGGATCAGGTCGTGGAGCTCCTGCGCACACTCTCCGTAGTACAGTCTATAGAAGACCGTCAGGCAAGCGACATTACGCCGATAAGCCAGGCTGGGAAGCGTAGCTACCAACGTCTCGTCGCCTATAAGCTTTTTAGCTCTGCGTTCCACCGAGTCAAGTGCAGCAAGCTGGTATTTTGCTGAGCCATCCCACAAGTGGCTGCAATACTCCATACAGGAACGGACCTGAGCTTTGTACAAACTTAAAAGCTGTCCTGGTGTGAAGTATCGCCTCACCTTATTTAGGATGCCCAGCTTCTTGGCTGCGGTCTGAGCTTTTGACTCGATGGTTGAGCCGAAGTTGAGATCTGATGTCAACTCCATGCCCAAAAGCTGAAGGCGGTTGGTAACCGGTACAGATGCACCTCGGAAAGCAGGGCATAACTGGAACTGGCTCCTTTTCGCAGTGAAAAGACACGCCTGTGTTTTTAAGGCATTGAATTTGACCAGTTTGCGATATCAACCCGTCTTTATGAGGTCTTTTGATGTCTTGGGCGAGAAGATGTGAGGAAAGTGGTAATAATAGAGGTCAGTGTTTTTAATAGACTGAAATCCATAGAGAAAAAATTTTAATAGCTGAGTGAAAGCCCTCTGAAATCCGTACCGCCTGTTTACGAAAAGTTGACAGCTGTCGAATTCGTTCTAAAATCAGCTTCGTAAGTTTAGCGTCGCAAAACCAATTTGGACATTCATAAGTACATAGATACCTATTGCTTTTCTCTAACTTATTTTTATTTTTAAATATTGTAAAACAGTAATAAATTAAAACTGGTTTGGTTAGGTTTATTTTATACTAACTTCTGCCCGCGACTTCGTTCACGTAAAAATTCTTGTTCCCTCGACCTGCCCCGTCGCATCGCATTGCCTGCCCGCGCTATTGGTTCGTTTTCGCGTTCTTTCTTATTTTTTTCTTTTTGCTCGGCTCCTGATGTTATCGGTGACTTTAAATAGCCTTCTTCAAGAATTGGGCTATCAAATGCAGAAAGAATTTTTGAAATCCGACTGGGAGTTCCAGAGATTTAGCGCGTTCAAACAAACAAAATCTTCAGTTTTTAACCGACTTCTAAAAAAAAGGAGGAGGTTCTCAATTCGATTGTTTTGAAACAAAAATCTAAAAATTTATCTACATTGTCAGTAGACAATGTAGATAAATTTTTAGATTTTTGTTGATTTTTCAAAAACAGCTTGTCCGATTTCGATAAAATTTTCATGGGACCATTTGGGAAGTATACCCTTTTCAACAAAAAAAGAATTTTTCAAATCGGTTGGCAAGCGACGGAGTTATGCGCGAACAAACATAAAAAAAACAAACATTCGAATTGAGAACCTCCTCCTTTTTTTTAGAAGTCGGTTAAAAACTGAAGATTTTGTTTGTTTGAACGCGCTAAATCTCTGGAAAAAGTAAACAAAAAAAAAAAGATCGTTGATACGATCTTTTTTTTTTGTTTACTTTTTGTGGGGTAGGTACAACTAAAAAGTGAAAAATAAAAACCTTTTTACAAAAAAAAAAACAACCGACTTCAAAAAAAAACTAACAAATGATTAATAACTTTCACTTCGGATGTCGGTGTCAAAAAACGAAAATGCGGAACCAACGACACCGACTTCCGAATTTAAAGTTATTTATCACTTTGTAGTGTTTTTTTTTTGAAGTCGGTTGTTTTTTTTTTTTTTGTAAAAAAGTTTGTTATTATTAGTATGGATTCGACCATCCCAATACTTTATTACTGCACTAAGGATAGTGTCGCTTCATCGTATTATCTGCAAAAAACCCGACTGCGGTAAAAAACTTAAGTTAAAAAAACTGAAAAGCTAAAAACAAGACCATTTTAAATTAAATAAAAGTTGGAAGCAGGCGGGACCCATTTGAGTTTGAAAATAGAAAAATGGTATGGGTCCCGCCTGCTTCCAACTTTTATTTAATTTAAAATGGTCTTGTTTTTAGCTTTTCAGTTTTTTTAACTTAAGTTTTTTACCGCAGTCGGGTTTTTTGATTTTTTTAAATTTAATTTTTTTTATTTTATTCTTTTTAGTTATGAGTTGTAAATCCCACTTAAGTGTGATAGTTTCCCTATAAACTTACACACTTACTTATATAGGTACTACTGCCGCGTTTAGTTGGTAGAGGGGGGGGGGGACACTTGATTCTAACGAAAATTGGTACTTTAAAGCTTGATAAGTCACGAACGGTTTAATTAATCAAAAAACGGTCTTCCCAAACCACTGATATTTTTGAAAGACCTATCCAACGATACCCCACTTGAGATAGTTTCTTGACTTTCATTTTTTTCATTTTCACAATATGGCGTCTAGTAGTCGCCATATTGGATTTTCATTAACGTCATGTCTTTAGTGACACTCGCCGGACTAAGAGGAATCGATTGACGTGTGAATCATAAAAATCGGCCCAGGCGTTTGGTCTGTATAGTGCTTCAAAGGAACATACAAACATACATACATACATACATACATACATACTTACATACATACATACATACATAGGCTGATAAACACATTACCACTCCTTTGCGTCGCGCAGTCGGGTAAAAAGGGCCTACTGAACCTATGTCGCTACATGATTATGTTGTTGATTGCTCTACGCAGGTGACCAAAATAAAACAACCCAAATAAACAAAACATTATTATAACAGTTCGTACATACTTATCTAAATAATATAAATATTGTAACTCAAAATGTTCTTACAACAAAATTACTTGTACCTACAAAAGATTCGATATCTAGTGTTGCGACCATAAATCTTTACAAAGTGGCAGCACAGTTTTAAAAAGGGTTGCCTGTTATAAAATATATAAAACTGCTAAAAAACAAAAAAAATCCTAGGTCTTAAATAATATAATAAACTATTTACAGTTAATTTCCCTAATAATATCAATTACTTAATTTTACGTCTCAATAATTCATTTTTCACATTCGTTTCTTCATTGTAATAGTAAATACAAAACTTTTATCAGCTCTAATAGTCTCAACACATATAACATTAGTAAATCACTTGTATCATACACATATTTGGTAAATGATAGATCCAAACCTTACCACAGCCTTCACTTATGAATAAATTTGTAGTTTACAAACTATCTCTACTGCTCATGACAGGGGTTAAGAAATTAGTCAAAACAAGTGTAGTAGCGTATAGGAAGCATAATTTAAATCTGATCTTTATAACTGGAGATTTTGGAAATTCGTTGCATGGAAGACGTACTGCAGATATAGGTACCTAAAGGATCGAACTACAAGATTTGAACTTTCCTTGTAATTGCAGCCGTGCCGCATTCCTAGAAAATAGGAACTGTCTAAAATAATGCCTCATAACTGAGACACCATCCATCCATTCAGTACTGTCTCTCACAACACTTGGTACTGTCGGCTGTTGGCCATCCCTCTTCTCTTGAACACCGCAGGTCTGATGTGCCTAGTGCGCAGCTTCTTAGGGTCTATCGTGGCGTACGCTGGTGGAAGACCATTGGAAGTTAGAGGAGAAGGTTCCTCCTCATACAGCACCGGGGCAGTTGGAGGTATCATGTATCTTTGGTCCCTTTGAGAGTACTGGCCACCAGCTATGATAGATATTGGTCGCTGCTGGTTCGTATTTGAATGATTTCCTATTTGTGGGTTAGGATGACTAGCTGGTAGAGCATAGTTGGATGGAGCATGGAACAAAGCCGATTGACTTGAAGACTGTACAGGATAAGCTATAGGTGTTATGTGATGAATCGTCACAGGTTTACTTTTGAGCTTACTGTTAGCAGGAGGTTTGAGGTGTTTTGTACGTTTTGTGTTACTCGTGAGTAAGATGTGAGTCGGCAGGGGACGGTTTCTTGTTGATCTCGAATCATTTTCAAATATAATGGCATGACTGGGATGACCGGGGTGGCCCATAATCATAGTAGGATAGTTGGACGGTGAAGATGGTTCGCTTAAACCAGGGATGTAGTAATTTGTAGCCGGAACTGGATGGTTGGTGTATAAATAATTTTGTGATAAAGGATTGTTATAGACCGGTATTCCAACAGTGTTCAGAGCATCTGTGGGTTGATAACTGTTTGCTGGTAAGGTGTAATTTGGTGCGGGGTGGGTTTTTATAGCAGACCCTGGTAATGGAACATCATTGTTAGCTTCAATGTTCTCACCTTTGTGAAAGCCATGTCCAGGTTGTAGATCATTATTATTTGCAGCAGTCTTGACTTGCAAAGAATATTTACTATCAGATGGGTTGACTGCATCTTGCCTAAACATATTTTTGCCACTTAAACCTCCGTTTACCGTAGAATCAATATCAGAGATGTTATTTTTAAAACGATCATTTGTAGCCTTTTTATCGTTAGTTTCTCCACGTTGTTTATGAGCATGTTCTTTTGCATCACTAGCGTGTTGCCTGTTCCCTACGTGTGGTAAGTCAGCACGTTGCGCCGGCTCGCCGTCGGTCAGAAGTAGACGGTGAGGTTCATGTGCTCGGCCACGGCTGGGTTGGTCGCGTCCGTCACCTCCTCCCCTCTGTCCTGGAAATGTATTTCTGTTATACACACTTTACGATCATTCCTAGGTTAAAGAGGGGTTAGTAGGTAGGTACAGATGCGAAATTAGTCTTGTTGACGTCAATAAAAAGGAGAAGGACGCAGTTGTTTTTGATGAGACCCGTCAGACCTATCCCTCTAAGCTACAAATGTGTTAAAAGACTACTTGTATGTGAATGGCGTGAGTCTTGGAAGTGTTAAAGTAGAGCGCACCTTGTGAAGTCCATCGGGCGCGGCGTCGTCCCAGCTGAGCTTCTTGACGCGCGCGGGAATGGTGGCGGACGGCCACGCCACGCCCGAGCGGCCCGCCGAGCGCGCGCCCAGGTGGTCGCTCATGAGGGAAACGGCGCCCCCCCCCCCGGGCGCGGGCGCCACCTTGCTGCGCGGCAAGCGCTGCGACTGACGACCTGATGATGCGGCTGCTGAACAATTTCAGCAAGTTAGCTATCTGATCTACTACAAGTAGTTTTGTGCCAGATGGACTTCAAATGTTATGGGTCAATAAAGCACGATAAGCTTACTGGTATTACCATGTAGGTATCTATTTTATTTAATAAAATGATCCTCTCATATCCCTAATCCTACTTCGAAGATTATGGATAAAAATGAAAACTGTATTTAGTAGACACTTTTCTTTGGTATCCTTTCTTTGGCATATGAAACTTATATATTTAACTTCAAAATGAACAACGCATCCATATCTACACGCTACACATAAATTAAAAAACTTAGTTACTACAGCCATAGATAATCAACAATGGCAAGCAGGTGGCTTGCTACGAGTATGTATTTTGTGCCCTAGTCTAGGTTTAAGAATTTGATTACAATTATATTAATACCGACGACCTTGTGAAGGTCGCAGGAACCCGTTGGTTGTGAGAAGCACAGAACCGATCGAACTCGAGGTGCTTGGGGGAGGCCTATGTCCAGCAGTGGACGTCTTTCGGCTGAAATGATGATGACGATATTAATTGATTACAAAATCCAGTACGTAAGTAAAAACTTACTATGATGTTGTCCTCCGTGTGCCGCATCCTGCTGCAGATCTAAACTAGACGTAGAGTTAGCCAAGATAGTGCTGGCGCCTGCACTGACGCTCAGCAGAGAACCCGACGAGCCGGCAGGGCGCAGCGGGGGCGCCCCGGGCCCCCCCGGGGGCACCGCGGGCCCCCCCGGGGTCGCGTGCGCGCTGGTGGGGCTGCTGGTGTGGCGCGGCGTGGGCGCGATGGGGTCCGCTGGGGGCTTCTCATGTGTTACATAGCCAGTGCCCGACCCGCCCGCGCTGCGCTTCGACCGACGACGACTGCGGGAAGATATGGCCTTGTTAGGGTAACAACGTGAACTAAGTTAGATAATCAACAAAATTACATATTTGGAGTATCCAATTTTTTTATGAATAGACTAAATGAATAAGTTTGTAAACGTTATTCAGCGAAGTTACGTGATACGTCATTATGGTGTGAAATAACACTGTAAGTACTAGAGTGTTTGATTTAGATGGCATTTATGTCTTAATCAGCAGTCGAAGACAATGATAATTCTGAAAATATGTCGTTATAATCGTGGATAACAAGGTTCAGTGTAAACTATTTCCTTTGATCCCGTCCATCCTATAAGAATTAGCAAGAACGTGTGTCTCACACTCTGTATATGTATCCCAGCAGCGCGCACACGAGCAGCGCGAGCGCCGCCAGCGCCGCCGCGCACAGCGCCAGCACGCCGCGCGCGCCGCCCGCGCCCGGCCGCGAGCTCAGGTGCACCGTCACTGGTACCGAAGTCTGAGAAAACAAACCAAATAACTTTATAAATATTCTTGTGTATTGTGTAATATTTTATTATTTTAAGTAATACCACTGAAACGTGTCACCGTCTGCTAAGACTACGCACTTGTGTAGTTACTATATTACGCTCTACAAGCCGTTATAAAACAAAGAGAAGGGGACCAAGGACACTGCTTTGTGGCACCCCTGACCCATTGAGTCTAACTAATGATCCTCATTGCAACAAGTTTATCGTTTATACAAGCCGTGTGCCCGATGGGACGGTAAAAATTTCGAACTTCCAAACAAACTTTCATCCCCTATTTAATCGCTTTAGGAGAAACTTTTCAAAAACCCTTCTATAATGCTTATCTTGGTGAGCGTTATACTATTGGAACTCTTGTACAACATTTCATGCATCTAGAATTCTAGACTGAGCGGTATAGGCTGTGCGTTGTCTGTCAGTGAATGTTGGTGCGAGATACTATAACTATTACTGAAATAGCTTTTCAGCCATTCTCAAGTAGGACCTCTGATGCCGTAGAGCTCTCCGGAAGTCTCATTTTGCGGTTAACAAAATCGAAAGCTTTACTTATTCTAGGAAAATGATGATAGCAATAATGATTTGGTTACTTGTGGTGCCACAGTGGTAATGACTTGGCTGGAGATGAGTAGTGTATGTACCTGTCGGGGTGGTGCGCCGGAGTCGACGGCAGTGGCGACGACGTGCAGCACGGACGAGTTAAGCGAGCGCAGCGCCTCTCCGCGCAGGAACATGTCGCCCGTCGAGTTGATGTACAGCATTCTGCAACACAAGCACGATCTTTACCATCATTCTCATACTATATGATAGCCTAAAATTCTTAAGGCCTCGCCTCTCATGCACGAGGTTGTAGCCCTATGGGCAATTCCGGCAAGTACCAATGTGTATTTTTCAATTAGGGGAGAACAGGGTAATGAGAGCGGTCGGTTAATGGGAGCCATAGTGATTGAACGGAAAGTAGGCACATTTGCGCGATCTTAAACACTCGGCCGCTTTCGTCAAACATTGAGAAACTTCGCCTGACGAACACGAGCCGTTAGTGCCATGCGTTAAGTCACGAGGGACGATTATGTGTTTTTCGCTCCACGTTTATAAAAATTGCTGATTGCCAGCGCCGAGTTAAGCATGAAGTTATATTCTATTTTTATTATCTTCATGCTTTTTATATCACTAGCTAAATGCACTAACAAGCCCAATTGGTTAAATTGAGATTGAAAGTAGAATTACATATTTATGTTATTGCTTTTCAAAATGGTAGTCAGCGGGTAATGGTAGCCTAGCATCTTTCTATTATCTTTATTTTTTTGTTTTATTTACTAAGTTGACGTTTTTATTTGTGTTACAAATAGTTCTTTGTATTAATTACTAAGATCACATATTTTAAAGTATGTTTAGTTAAATTCGAGAAAGAGTAAATTATGGCTCCCATTTTCCATATGAGCGTTAAATGGGCTCTCATTACCCGCATGTGTCGGGTAATGGGAGCGACTGATTTTTTTTGTAAAATCCTTATTGTACCCTAATACAAGACTGTAATTGATTATAACTGTGATTAAAATGTACTTTAATAATGAATGTAAGAGTTCCTAACTAAAAATGGTAAGAATATTAACAATTGTGATTTTTATGAAAATTTTCCCTTAGTAGGCTCCCATTACCCTGTTCTCCCCTAATATGTTCTTTCTAAGTTATTGGACATTACTGATTTCGGTGAAACCTGTAGTTACGTCTGAAATCGCCAAATCGCCGTCTTGAGCAAGCGTGGTGATAAATGCTCGTGCCTTCTCTGTATGAGAAGAGCCTTTACCTTTGCCCTGCAGTGGAAGCATAATAGGCTGGTATTTTGTTTCAACGTGGTTACTATTGGACTCACTCGGCTCCGGAGCCCCTCAGCGTGAGCGTGACAGTGTCGCGCTTGTCTCCGTCGAACACGTCGAGCCTGCCCACGGGCAGCAGCTCGGCGTCGTTGTTAGGGTCCTCGTCCACTTGGAACTCGTATTGCGGGTAGCGGAACCGTGGCTCCCACTCGTTCACGTTCAGCACCGTAATGTTTATTGATGCCGTGTCATTCTGAAGTCAAATGAGAAACATTACATATTAGGTATTAGTACCTACCTAATTATCCGTTTTTTTTGCTATGATGGTATAAATAATGAAAATACTGTGTCTGTATCATAATGTGTCTAAGCTCTGCTCTCATAAAAGAAATTTCATTCATTCAGTCATTGAGAAAAGCTAAGTAAAATAAATTGACTTTTTATTTTGGAAACAAGGGCACAATAAAATGAATGGTGACACAATAAACATTTCAGCCACACACAGAAACAATAAACATTTCAGCCATATTTTACCAGTACCTAGGTATGAACAAAATACACAATTTGAAGCTCAAACTCAACAAAAGCTCATTTTTACTGACATAACTCGTACTAATAAAATAAAATTCAACAAAGCAGTGATTGATGGAGTTGACATTAGAGAATGCAAGAAACGACCTTGATATGGGCAATGAAGATAATGATGATGATAGAACATTGCACAAAACTACATAGGTAGAGGTACCTAATCGATGAAGACAAATAGGTATGATATGCTCATTAAAAAATCTTTTCAGTTAGTAATAGAGTGTTTTACCGAAATGCCGTCAGTGACCATGACCTGGTATTGGTACTGGTCGTTGGTCTCGTAGTCCAGCGGCCGGCGCAGCACCACCTCGCCGGCGCTGTTGATCGCGAACTTGTCCAGGAACGAGCGGTCCGACACGTAGAACTGCAGGTTGTTCTGGAAACCATACAATGAAGGAGTTTATACCTAAACTAGATAGGAAAAGTGTTTTACATGTTTGTATTTTTTTTTTGTGTAGGTAGGTAAGTAGGTAATTTGGCAAAAAGAAACGTGAGTGACTAACACCCGGTTTCTGAATTGAAAAAAGTTGAGAACTTTTCAAACTCAAGAAATTTTCAAATTTCGCGAGTTACATTGAAAACATGAAAAAAATATGGTTTTTCTATTTCGTGTAACTTGTATGTGGAATAGGTAGGGATTTAACATTTTGGTATATGTTTTTTGACTCTTTGGTAAAAATTCATTGAATCGTGTATTTCTTTTACATGATACTAGAGTATAATGTAAAAGGAATACACGATTCAATGAATTTTTCTCGATACAAAAAAATTGCAAAGTTATGTCTATTTTTTTACTTTTTTCGACATCACGGCGGAGTTATTCAATGGAATTTACTTTAAAACAAAGAGAATTATCATATCAAAGTTAACTCAAAGTAGTTTTAATAAATTTAAAACTACTTTAATTGAATAAATTCATTTATTTTGATAGTAAAAAAGTAGTAAATTCGTGCACACACGTGGTTTTATTCCGAGCGCACGCACACTATAGCCATCACTTTTCTTTTGCGTTTCAAAAGTAATTGCATCACTTTCGCTCGCTTAGTAGGTTTCCGAGGATTTATTCAACAAAGTCTCAATTTCCAATTCTCAATTCAGAAGCCGGGTGTGACTACGATCACGCGAGTGCCTGTGGTCTCGTGAGTGTCCGTTACATACGTGTAGCATGTGCACGGGCGGCGGCGCGGTGTGCAGCGTGAGCAGCGTGGCGCCCGGCGCGGCGGCCTCGCTGACGGCGGCGGCGTAGTGGCGCCGCCGGAACCGCACGCCGCCCGCCGCGCCCGCGCCGCGGCTGATGCTCAGCGTGGCCAGCGCGTACCGGTCCGAGTTGTCCACCTGAGTCGCCTGTAACGGACAAGCACGGGTCAAGCAAGACACGTGTCGGTCGGTTCAAAATCATGATTAGAAACGGGATTCTAAAAAAATAAAACTGTAATTTCAAAACCTAAAATGGATGATTAACGCAGATCTACACAGAGTAAGTAGCTCAAATCAAATCAAATTATTTATTTATTTTTATTAGCTGACTCCAAACTCGAACCTAGTCAGCGCTGACCCTTACTGTCTTAATGTAAATTGATTTGAAGTCTGTAGAGAGGCGTCTTTTTTTTTGGGAATGGCATCTCGTAGGTCAACCTAGGAGGTTGTCGTCAACCGGACCTGCCTGTGGGTGCCTCAATAAAATAAGGCCTCCAGCCAGGCCTCAATAAGGGTCGTGACGGCCCTGTGGGGTACGGAGTTCGGGTTAGGGCGTCGCTGGGGGAGGGCTGCAAGGAACAGGCTGGATCGGAATTATTTAAGGACGAATTTAAAGCTACAGGCTCAGCGGCGCGAACTGGCTCGAGTAAGGGTGAGAGCGGACAGCGCTGTCGCGTCAGTGCTGACTTACATAATATATTCCCGCTTTATTGATTTCAAGTCAGCTCGCTTCCCCTCTCCCCCCGCCACCCGCGTCAAAGGTACAGACCTTGTCTAAATGACGACGTCAGCAGTTGTTCAGTGGTTAACACTGCATTGACGGCGTAGGGTGACGTCTAGTCGTGACAGCGAGAACTAAAGATTAATTCAATTTTATCGCGAAAATTAATATCCATGGGATATTAAATCCTAACAACTAAGCAGAACATCTATACGGGGTCGGTTTCATTTCTGCCGTCTATCCATTTTCTTTTCCAAAGTCGTTTCTTTCTTGATACATCTTCTAACATTTCCGTCAAGTCTTTTAACAGCATATACGAACATTTGTCTCAACAAATAATTTAACTTTAGTAAAGTCAGCTGTTTTATTAATGGAAATTCGTTACAACCGATCTATTCGGATCTATGAACACTATACATACAGTAGCAGTTAGATTACTAGTAGTGTACCTTTATTACGATAGTGACAGGTTGACTGAGCTCATCGATGAGTTGCTTGGTAGCAGCAACCTGTCCGGTGTCCTTGTCCACCACCAGGAGGCGGCCGTTGTCGCCGGTGCTGGAGTACGTGAGCGGCGCGTTGATGCCCACGTCCTGGTCCGCAGCGGAGATCGGACCTGGCGATGTGGCGAGGATTGTACCCTGGAATACAAGGAAAATGTTTATTTTCACATGACGACCATAAAGAGAATAGATTTGGATGGTCTCTACCACATATGCCCTGTGAGTGTTTTTTATGAGCTTCACCAGTATCATTTATATTGATATATTTTTAATTTAACTGTACTGACCTCGAACTTGGCGAATTTATAATACCATTTTATTAAACTCGACATTATGTGTTGTATTGCATATTCAAATGTACTGAATTTCGTCTTGACGTGGTAAACTTATATTGATTTGAGTGAATGTGTTAATAATATATATTAATAAGTCTTTATTATTATAGCTAAAACTGTTTGCATGCCTTAGTTTAGGTATTTAGTATAGGATTATTCATCTGTAACTTGTAACTACTTTCTGTGCAAATAAAGAACTATTCTATTCTAAGGACGATTATAAGGATTCGTAACGCTAGGATCTGCGATTACCCCGTTTACACCTCAGGCGAGATGTTACGTTATCTACGATCATCAATATGTGTTGTGGTTTCAAGAGCAAGGCAATTCTCATTTCTGGTATTCATTTAGAGAACATGTTTTTTTAAGATGTTGTTACCTCTTTGGCATCATCTGGCAGCGTCGCAGTATAATGCTCGTGCGTGAACTTGGGGTTCTGATCATCGGCATCAAGCACTTGCACCTGCAGCACAGTGTCGTTGTGCAGGGGTGGGGTCCCCGCGTCCTGTGCTCGCAGGGTCACGGTGAAGTTGCTTAGTGTCTCGTAGTCCAGAGGCTTCTTCACCACCAACACGCTGTCCAACTCGTTCGGAAAGCCGAGGTACTCCTGGCGGTCGAAAAGATAGGCTGAGTATGGAAGTTGCACATTTTGTACTTACATTTATTTTTGAATTAAGGTTTTCATGGAAATAGGATTCAGTGTCGATATTAAACGTCTTTTTCTTCACGGGAGATTAAGGGTTCTTAAAATTCATTGTAACTGAAGGAGTGACCATCAACATTTGTAAGTTTGTTTTTGGTAGTGATTATAGTGGGGTGGTGGAGTGGTGGTGCGGAGGACCAGGCGTTATGGCGCAGCTTGAGAGAGGCCTATATCCAGTATTGAACGGCGATAGGCTGAGTTGACTGAAGCAGCGGTCTCACATGTTTGGGTCCCGGCAGCACGGAGTAGTGTATGGTGGCGTGCGGGCCGGGCTGGTCGGCGTCAGTAGCGCGCGCGCCCACGGCCACGCGCGTGCCCACCGCCGTGAGCTCCGACAGGCGCACGCGGTAGGGCGCGCCCAGCCACACCGGCGCGTTGTCGTTGACGTCCCACACGCGCACCGACACCGGGATTATGAAGCTCTGCAACACAACACCAGCTGTTAGTATTACAATTAAAAAAAAATCCAACCAAACCATTTACAGGCACTTTTGAACTGTCAAGGAGTCGGTCAGTCAAAAATATGTCGACCATTTCAAAGTTAAAGTCAAAGCCATAGCATTTATTTCTAATTTTTGGGGAAATTCTTCGGGGACATCTTTATAAAATAACTTTCTTTCGACAAGGTCTTTTTATGTTTTTTTTTTTTTTTTTTGCGATGGGACTATCTTGTAATAGGTACCCTTTCATGTAAATATCTTCCTAACATTAGTGCAAGATACGTTTTTTTATCGAAAGTGAGAGCATTCTTTCGATTAAAAGTTGATTTTCTTTTTCAATTTTAAAAATGTTAACAAATTATCAGGTTCTACTAGTCAACTCAAGCTTTTAATCGATCTACGAGTACAATCTTTTAAACTTAAAATCAACTTTTGATCCTAAGAATGTATATTTCTCAATTTCGATAAAAAAAAACTGTATCTTGCACTAATGTTACAAATATAATTTTTTGTTCGATTTTTCTTCGCCCCGAATAGCAGAATAAGTAATTATTAAAACACTAGCTGCGCCCCGCGGTTTCACCCGCATAAGTCTCGATCCCGTGGGAATGTCAGGATAAAAAGTATCCTATGTCCTTTCCCGGGACTCAAACTATCTCTATACCAAATTTCATCTAAATCGGTTCAGCGGTTTAGGTGTGAAAAGGTAACATACTGACAGACAGACAGAGTTACTTTCGAATTTATAATATTAGTATGGAAGTATCGATTACACGCTACGACTACGCTTCGTAGTGGATCGGTGCTACGCGCTACGCCATGCTACGCCATCGTGACACGCTAGGGCTACGTGTCTGGGTCAATAATGGGCATTAGGAATCCCGTTATGGTAGGTACTTATATAATTATACGTGAAAGCCCCTAGAATAAAATTGCTATACCAAAGCGCAGTAGGTACCTAGGGAGAAGAACGGGCAAGAAACTCAATAGATAGTCTTTTAAATTATATTGTTGCAAAAATATTTGTTTCTAATATAATTGTGTGAGAACGATTTAAAAAAAAGTGCACGTTATAAGCGTCCAGATTACAGAAAATAGAACCAAAGAAAAACAAATAAGCCGTGGAAGCGAAGAGAAGACCAGTCCCAACTGACGGCGGGCTCACGAACAATATACAGGGTGACTGGAAATTAGTGGCGGAGCCGTTAAGGGGAGGTAGTCTAGGGTTATTCCGACAGATATCACTATGAGACCTACCGTCCTTACTTAACCCTTTCCAAGATATTCCTACTTTTTGTTTAGCAGTTTTTGCATAAAATAATGACAGTAGCGGAAATTTTACAATTAATATTACTTATTTAGAATATCTTTGTTGCAAAACAAAAAAAAGTAGGCCAAAATCACTTTTTTTTAGGATTTATTACTATCTCTTTAAGTAGGAATATCTTGGAAAGGGTTAAGTAAGGACGGTAGGTCTCATAGTGATATCTGTCGGAAAAACCCTAGACTACCTCCCCTTAACGGCTCCGCCACTAATTTCCAGTCACCCTGTATACAAAGGTGAGTTTATACAATGAAAAGATAGTCTTACAATCTTCAGCAGCTCCAACAGTGCCTATGTTCAATTGTTAATCTATTATTAGTTGTGGTTTTGGAGCATGACTAGTATTGAGCGGTGTTTTTATCTATACATATAAAATTCAAAGTTCTGACTGACTGACTGATATATCAACGCACAGCCTAAACCTCTGGTCCTAGAGTCATGAAATTTGAAGGGTGTGTTCTTTGTGAAGAGTAGGTATCCACTAAGAAAGGGTTTTTCGAAATTCCACCCCTAAGGGGTTGAATGGGGGGAGGGTGAAATTTCACGCGGACGAAGTCGCGGGCGGAAGCTAGTCAACAATATAATCCCCCAATTTATAATACGCCTGCCTGCATAGTGTGCGTTTATACAATACTAGCTGACCCAGCGAACTTCGTACCGCCTTAGAATCAAAAAGAACGAATGTATAAGAAAATGTAATATTTTTTTTCGTGATTTTTTAATAGTTATTCTGCTATTGGGAGCGGAGACAAATCTAATAAATCGAAAATCATAATAATCGGTCCAGCTGTTCTTTGTTATAATAAATGTTGTAACTAACCCGACTTTGTTTTATTTATGTAAAATAAGATAACATTTGAATTTCGTCTCATTCAGTTATTATTTTATATTATTTTTCAGGTATTTTATTGTAACATTTTAAACAGTATCCCATAAAAGATGACTCTACTGGAGCCTGTCTGAAATCTGGTTGAACTAATAGTGCCTATTTCTAGTACTATAATTATGTCTTTACTAAAAATATGTAAATGAAATTGAAATAAAATGAAATTCATGTCGAAATCCTCCTGGTCATTGGAATCGGGCTTCTGATAAGGACCACAAATAGAGCACATGATGCCTTGAAGTAGTCAGATTCTTATACAGTCGTTACCATACGTTACACCAACCACAATGCTATGCCTGCCGCATAATCATACCATACTCAATTACAAAGTAGGTTTCTATAACAGAGCAATTTAACGTTACTAACCGGGTCAGTGGTGCGTCTCCGATCGCAGCGCACGTTGACATACACGTTGGAAGGTCCCCGCTTCTCCTCGCGATCCAGCGCACGCAGCAGGGTTAAGTTCTTAGTGCCGGGCGCGATGCCTACGGCTGCCCCCTTCTCCTGCAGCCGCAAGGTGATGTCACCCAGCTCCTCTGAAGGGTCGCCATTTACGCTTAAAGTACCTGTAACGTTACAACAAATTCTAGAGCATATAACTGGGTTATCTGATGCTAATAAATCAAATCGTAATAATATTAATCAACTTAACGAGGCATTTGCTGCAATGCGATAGTTTATAACTTTATATGATAAATTGTTCAGCAATTTATTATAATTTACCTTGTTACGTAAAATATTTTTATTGCATCCTCTATATAGCAATCTATTCTATGTATGGCCACAAAATTAGTTCATACAAAGAAATGGAAATCAGCAAGTTTTCGACGAATCCCAGTTATTATTTGGTCTTCTGTGGAAGCGATCTAAATGAGTGTGATGTCATAGGGACAGCCATATGAACTTACCAATAACACTTCCGACGGGCGTATCCTCGCTGATGAAGAAGCTCTCGACAGCACCGCCGTTCATCAGGTAGCAGCGACTGTCCTGGATGGCTACAACACAAGCGATCGTCTGTCGTAAGAACATTTCATCATAAGGCCTCAGTGGAAGTAACTGCGCAGTACCCCGCCGTAAATATGCCACATCGAGTTTTAGAAAAAGTTCGGATTTGTAGAGCGTCGCATCTTGTAGTCATACTTGTGTGATAGTCTCCTTCTAAAGGTCCATGTGTCATTTACGCTCGGGTACTGCACGTACTGGTTTACCTCCGAGCCTCTCTGTGTGCGCTGCACAAACAGAAAGTAAATCATGTTTATTAGTGATATTAAATGATCGGAACAAGTCAGGACAATACCGAAACGACTAATCGACATACGAGAGACTCATTAAACTATGATCATATCCAAACCTTTCTACAATGAACCATCTACCACAAATAATGAAGATCTCAATAAACTGATAGTGACTAAACACTTTTGTTTCCTGAAATATCAATCAATGGAAAATCCATGTATTCATATTTGATAATAACCCAAATGTGGGTCAGTAGGTACAGTAAGGTCTTTGTCAATCAAGTTTTGTTGTAGATACATCGATATTGTAATCTTTTCAGGCTTTTCAGGTAGCGGCATTACCACGTCCACTTATCTATCCAGGACACGGGGGGGGGGAGGGAGGCGGGGGGATGGGAGGTCATTTCCTCCTTGTAATGGAACGTTTACCCACTTTTATAGATTACTGACTTGAATAAATGGATATGCAAATGACTTTTTCCTTTGGAAGCGGACTTCCGGAATCGCGTGTTTAAATATTCTGAAGTCTTCGTTTGGGCTATCTACTTGTAGATTTGCGTCGAAGCACTAGTGTTTCTTTTTGGAAATTGTCCTTTGAACGTGACCCCAAGCAGGTCCTGCTATGAATACGAATGAAAACCTTTTTCAACTGCATGAACCTCATGAGCCTACAGTAAGTATTGGTCAACAGAAACACTCGTTGAATTTAGTGAGCAGCGAAGCATATGATTGATATACTCATGTTCATAATCACTTTTAAACACTTGCAAAGGATATTTCAGGATAGTTTCGTAACTTCCTTTCATGTGTCATGTAAGCGGAGCATTCAACAAGTTCATTAGGCAGGTGTAGGCGAAAAGAGCGCGGATGGCACAAAAAGTAGAATTCATAGAGGCGCCGCGCGGCGGAGCATGACGCGTGGTGTATGCGCTGCGATGTGAGTCATTGCGCAGACCAAGACGGTGCGCGGGCGACTGCGGGTCACGATCGAATACTTACTAGACTAGACGTCACTCACTGTATTATTGTGGCGTTTCACGTTAAATCAGCTTCCTGTTTTACAACGCAGCTAATGTTTTGTCAGACTAAGCAGAGATTTGAGTCTATTATGCGACCCTCACTGTATGTAAGCTCTTGTTTCCTTCCAACAGAAGTACTTTTCTTTATTGTTTGTAGAACTATAATCTCGTTAGAATAACGATAACTGTCCACTTTCGCCAGCCATTATAATCATCACAGCTATTTCCTGCGCGACCTGTCACGAACGCAACCTGCGACCGCACGCACCCAAAACTGGCCATAAACCACATCACTGAACACCAACCTATTATATTATAAGTAAGAATAAAATACTATAAGTGGAAGTGATCACAGTTTCATCGCAAATAATGACCGCCCAGTGAAAGTGACTCGAGACCATCCGGCGGATTAAGAAGCGATTTTAAATTGTTAATTAAATTTTACATTACTTTAGCAAATAAAAGGGTGATACTACATGATTGTTCTCTTGTAGAATTCCAAAAGTCTCTTTGTTCACAGTTAAGACTGTGCAAACTACGTCCGCAAATCTATCCAACTAAAAAGAAATTCAATCATCGCCGTAATCAATAATAATTTTAGCGAAATAATGTTTGCAAAGAAAAGCTACACTTAATAGGTAACATACACGGTCAAGGAAACTTATTTTTATGTTTTTCTTCTAAGTTCTACCTACAGTCTACAGTCACGCAATCCGAAGCCGCAAGGGTCGACGCCCTGTGGGGGAGGGTTGTTTTGTACTTGTTGCACATTCAATTAAATTCCTATCGTGACATTCTTTCTCTGCATCAGATCCAACAGGCTCCAAGTCAGGCTATTCTTGTACATGATTGATACCTAAGTATTTTTTTCAGGAGTGTCTTTTTATAGCGAATTCCTAGCCAAAGTTCGCCAAGTTCTTTGGCGTTGTAAGTTGTAACTTCAGTAAGCACTGAGCGTTGAGGCCTTGGCTAATCGAAATACCTATTAAGCAGTGAAGCGGTGATGATCTGTTACCGCATCTTACTCCTTTTTTCGCAAATCTAAAGGTATCATTGCTAAATCGGCAGAAAAATCAAACGTAAATATATACTATATGAATCAGTGCAAGGCCGTAACGTGGAACGATGACTTGGTGTGTTTCGGGATGTCTTAGGGTTTCTCTGGATCCGGGAAGCACAGAAATGATTGTTGTGATGATGCTTGGGGAGACACCTGTCCAGCAATGGACGTCTGTCAGCTGAATGATGATGATGATGAACCAGTGCAAATATATTAAACCGTCAACATCTTCCGTGCTCTCAAAATACCTTGCTCCAACAAAACTACAAGACGTGCACAAATACTAGTGACTACCGAACAACTACACAAGTGGTGGAGTGCGCACTGTTGGTCCGTCTGTGCTCACTCACCGCGGGACTTGATCGACAGCGCTATGGCGGCCACGGTGGCGGGCGACGCAGGCGCAGCGCTTGGTGCGTCCTCGCCCTCGCCCACGCGCCACGATAGCCGCCCTGCACCACACACCAGGTTTAAACTGATCCATAAATGTTTGGAGGATACAGTTCTGTCGTAGTCGAACAACACAATTTTTTAATAAACACCTAGGTACCAAATATTAAAGCTTTTGAAGGAGGTTGTTGCCTTTTCTCAGACGCTACAACTTGATCTTTTACATTAAAATTTTACACAAATTGTACCGAAATATTGTAAATACCAAAATTACTCTCTCTCTAGCGGCCAATTACCGTAATTCCCACGCTGTCCCTGTCCAAACTTAATAGTAAAACAAAACAATCTGTGATAAAGTGAAACATTTTCATGGCAGGTGCGCAGAGGCAGAGACAAGTGGGCCACCGGAAGGCGGTCGCGCTATAAATCCCCCTCGCCACTTCCGGTGGGTTCGACCAACATGGCGGGTATGGCTCGGGTTCATAGTAATGTGTACTGGGTCTCGTCGCACAACGGGGTCTTCCCTCCATCACCAACACTTTCGGTTTCATTGTGCGGGCTACTGGATACCAACAAACATGATCGCAGTCCTATGTGGTCCTTATTGATTCGATATCAAATGGTTCTCATCATCTGACCATTTTGATTTGTTTTCAGTTTAAGTTCACTACTTGCCATTCTGCTACAGATCATCATTAATATTTTGATCACAACACGCATTAGCTTTAATGATCCATTGATGGGATACTGGAAGATGCTACCTGTAATTACCTGTTACTGACACGCTTGATTGATGGCAATGATGGCTACACTTCCATAAATTAGACTTTCCAAACTTAGTTACTTACTTGATTATGCTAGGGTTCTTTAACCTAAAGTCCTGTGAAACCATAACGTAATTTATGAATAATGTGTGCATCTTCACGTATAATTACCACTCCGCATGTAGGTTTTAATTCACTATGGCATCCCCTTACAAATATGATGGCTTGGGGTTTCAAATATTAATATTGCACTTGTGGTAATTGCACGTGAGCCGACCATTAGCGTGCAATCTTAATGCTTGAGTACGAAAACATGCTTGCACTGTATCACACAATTTGTTTGATTGTTTTTGAGCTGAAAAACATACTTCAGCGGTAATAGAATAGTTCCGTTACAAGAAGTTTCAAGTAAGTAGATCTACAGACAACGCAACGCACAACCTAAACCGCTGGCTCTAGAAAATTCACCCCCAAAAGAGTATGAAACTTTGTATTGTATTGTAATTTTTACCAATGGAAAATCCCACGGGGGCACGGCCTATAAACCTCCTCATGGAAGTTTTCAATCGAGCGGATAAATACCTAGAGGAGACATCAAATACCCTATATATTTTAGAGATATGTTGTTTCTCCGAGACCAGAGAGGGAAAGTATCTACTTGCAGTTAGTTTCCAATAATTTCAAGGACAATTTATTCTATAAACGATGGTTACGTGCGGCCGGGGAAAGGCGGACGCGATCTCATCGAGATGACTATCTGTCGCATTACGAGCTGACGATAGTTTCCGATCTGATTCGTCATCTCCGTCATTACTGCATTACGCGCCTTATTACCAGATAATGGACACTTAAACGATTTATCTTTACTTTCATCTTAAATATACGCCACTCTCATTGTCAGCTCGTAAATACTCCTCAGTATGTTTTGACTTGTTGTTTCCATTATTGTTGGGTATCGTAACCGTTCTTACGGTTACGATACCCAACAATAATGATATGTAGAGATATCCACTCACGTAAGTCTCTTGACTTACGTGAGTGGATATCTCTACATATTCTTATATTATAAACTTGAAATCTACAACTAAGAAATGTTCGCTAAAAACAACAATTTTGATCAACTTTTTTACTGAATGGCAGCAGATAGCATTTAGCTTTTTTTTTGTGGGCTCAGTATACGCAAAGATCCTTCAGCGCTCTACGAGCCCAATATAACAATGCGTTCAGGGCGCTGCTGTTGGGGCTGCCGCGCTGGTGCAGTGCGTCGGGCATGTTCGCGGATCACGTTGACGGCTTCCATGCCGTGCTTCGCAAGCGATGCGTTGCGGCGCTCTGCAGGCTGCGCGCTAGCACCAACAGCATCCTGGCGGTTATAGCGGATAGGCTGGACTCGCGCTACGTCCAGCATTGGGTAAGTACCCATATTAAAAAATAACGCTGTTTTTTTTTACTATTAACACTACCATTTAAGTTCTATTGTACTAAAAAAGTCTGACATAAAACGTTTTTATTTTATTTATTTCCTTAACTCAGTTTCCGTTATGGATATCTTCATTATTCCGTAGGTATTTGTCAAAATTTATTACGCAGGAGGACTACAGGAGGACTAAGAAGTATTGAAAAAATGTCGTTAGGTAATCTTGGTAGATGTGTGCGTGGCAAGTGGCGGTGCACGGCGGAAGCACGCATGGCGGCGCGCGACCCCCCGCCCGGCGCCCGCGCTGCTACGCGAGCACAGTCCACAAGTGCATTGTGACATGCCACCGAACTGACCACCAATTCAAACAATATCCATAATATACAGAAATTACTTTAAGAAAACCATTTTCCAAGGTTCAAATGAGAGCATTTTCCAATAAACAATTTTTCTTTTTTTCTAATATGCAGTAAGTGCCTAACCAATTTTGTAGTACTGACTTATAATAATTTTAGTTCTCTCTTTATATTTTGTATATACTTCTATTATTAACTTTATTTAACTAAATACATATAAATTATATTTTTAAATATTAAAATATAAATAGAATATAAATACAAAAACATTTAAAAATACTAGCCCACCGGTATCGGGAACAGAGTCTACGCTACCGGGCGGCGGTCAGGGCTCCAGAGAGAGGAATCTCCTGCCTGACAATGCGGGCCGTGTCCAGAAGTATTATTATTTATACGTCTTTTAATATTTCTCGCGACCCTAGGATCCCGGACCTTTGGAAGGCGTATGAGCAGAGGCCCACGACTTATAGACGTTTTTAATTAAATGAGGCACCACAACCGAAGATTCTCCCTGTTCGCACTATGCACGTGCACTCGAGGACAACCCCCGGTTGGTGTAGGACTATTGCAGGATATGGAAACAAAGATATTGGATTATGGGTTTGTGTTATTAAATGGAACTGGTAATTCAGGACTATGGAAATTCTATAGCCCCTGCCTGACCAATGTTTTACTACTCTGTCAAAAAAGTACCAGGAAAAGATCAATAATACACAAAATGTTAGTTATTCATCCAAATTTATTTTAATCGCCGTCAAAGTATGCTCCTTCAGAAACGATACACTTACTCCAACGAATAATCCAATCATCAAAACATTTTTTAAATGCTTTTTCCGGAATTGAGTTCAGATCTCGTCGCGAATTCTCCTTTATGTCTTCTACTGAATGAAAACGGGTGCCATGAAGTGGTAATTTGAGTTTAGGTAAAAGAAAGAAGTCGGCTGGAGCCATATCTGGTGAATAAGGTGGTTGCTCGATGGTATTTGTTGAGTTTTTGTCAAAAATTAATTGTTCACAATGATGGCCTTGTGCGAAGAAGCATTATCGTGGTGCTTTTCCAACAAATTTCTTTCCACAAATCTGGCTTTTTTTTTCGAATTTGCTCTCTTTGACGCCGCATAACGCTCAAATAATATACTTTGCGTACCGTTTGACCTTCCGGTAAGAATTCCGAGTGCACAAAACCGTGATAGTCAAAGAAAACAGTCAACATGACTTTGACTTTTGATCGACTTTGACGTGGTTTTTTCGGTTTCGGTTCAGTTGGAAGGCGCCACTCCGAAGCTTGTTGACTAATTTGCATGTCAAACTCGTAAACCCACGTCTCGTCACCAGTAACAATGCGTTTCATGAATGTTAGGTCGGAATTGACTTGTACTTGCATGTCTTCAGCGACTCTTATGCGATTGAGTTTTTGGAGAAAATTCAGGTCTTTTGGGACTAGCCGAGCGGCAACATGTTTCATACCCAAATGATTTGGTATTTAAAATGATACGGATCGACTCGTGAGACACAGAAAGTTCAGCGGCTGTCTAGACTCTCAAACTTGAATGAGGATTTTCAGTCACTATTTCCTTCACTTTCGCGATGTTAAGTTCAGTTGAAGACGTTGATGGCCTACCAGGGCGAGGAAACTCTTGCGGCATATATCGACCGCTTTTGAATGCTTTGTACCACACATAAGCACGTGTTTTAGATAAAGTTGATTCACCGTAAGCCTCCTGTAACATTTTCAGTGACTTCGAACACGAAATTCCATTGGCGATGCAAAATTTAAGACAAAGTCTTTGTTCGATATTTTTGTCTATCATGAAGTTCGCAATACGCACTAGACTTGATCTACATAAAAACAGCACTGTATAAATGACAGATGCAACTGAAACCCCGCGCCAAAATGGAAAACAGTTGTGTCAATCTAACAAAAAGAAAAATAAGTTGGAACCATAAACAATTCATCCATTCCCGATACTTTTTTTGACTGAATGTATATAAATTACACAGATGAAATGGCAGGGGCTGACTTGCACACTCAATAATGGCCCCCCGACAACGGTCGCTAACACATAGTGTCGTATCGACAAGGGAGCAACATGTCCAGAGGTGCTTATGACAAGTGCAGAGGTATTCCACGGCTATCAGGACAATCCGGTCAAGATCCCTTCCAGCATCTTACTGGAATACTTCCTTCCTCCGAGCACGTTTACTCTTGCGAATCTCCACTCAAGCCGACCAATAAAGGCAAGAATGAGGTGGGAGCTCTGTTCCTCGTCATTTTTCACTCTAGCCGGCCAAAAAAGCAAGCCACTGGTGAAGAACAAGTCTTCTCCCGGGAGATAGGGTCCGTGGGGTCGCTACTACCCACCAGCTCGCCACATGCTGCCCTTCGGGTTTCTGTATTTCTCTTGGTCTGGCTCCTCATCCTAAGACCTGTTCCAGCAAAGTTAACTCTACTGGCACAGGCTTAGAGTTCGGAGCGCGCAAGCCCCACCACGATGTCAACGTAGAGATACGGCGGTGGGGTTATTATTATTATTAATTAGCCTGTGATGTCCCACTGCAGGGCAAAGGCCTCCCTATTCTCTTTCCACTTCTCTGTTCAAAGCTGCTAAGGACCAATTATTCTTGTTGAAGGAGTCCAGCTCATGTACTTTTTTAGCCAGTCTTATTTCTGTGGAGCCAGTGATGCAACTTTGGAGTGGTTTGTGTTTACGACTGATTTAATTGTTTAGGTAATTTTTTAGAATTGCATCGTTGTCATGGCAATCCGTGACATGATTTACTTTTTAATTTAACGTATTAAAATCAATTTACCCCGCTGTCTATTTGTAATTTGTGATAAATAATCATAACCTCATAACCGCGATAGTTAACCGCCCACGAAAGATTCTCCGCTCTATATTTGAGTAATGAAATGTCAATTAACTGCGAATAGCCGTCACATTTACACCATGAACATGAATCTTCTTCGCGAAGAGCCAGAGAGTTGCGCCGGTTCACCGCGTTTATTATGTAACGGTAATAACAATTCAAATTAAATTCAGAACAGATTGACAAATTAATTTTGATTCGACATTCATTTTACCGTCGAGCAAAATCAATTTGAGTTTCGACTTTCAATGTTAGGTAAGAGAAAAAATTAATACTTACTTCAAGCTCTGTTTAATTACGGGTACAAAAATATGTAATGAGAAAAACGTACCTAAAGGTACCTTACGTTTTACACCTTTACATTATTACATAAATTTGAAGGATTTCCTCAGCCAATTGGTGGATAAGTACCGTATTCCTATAGCCTCGAACAGATTCAGAAGTTGTGGTAATTAATTTAAAGACTTTAGAAACAAAAGGAAGAGTCCGTTTTGCTAGCCGCGGATTATTAACGACGATTTGGAGAACAATGAATTTCCGACAGCATTACGTTATTATCTTGATTCACCAATATGTTTTCAAGTTCATATGTTTGTAGGTACGTTACTTATGCAGTACGTTCTACATGCATTTGTTAATTAAATAACCAACTAACCACTCTGTTAGTCTCACTGAAAGTGCAGCCTGCTTACTTTATCAAATACTCGTAAGTGTTAACTGGAGAGCTTATCCCGGATCCCGTAATCTACTAGAGCACCGGACAGCACATAATTATTCATGTGTGCAGGTGCTGCAGATAACTTATGAAAATATTATGTACCTACTCCATATGCAAAAATCCTTTTACAATGTAAATAGAGTTCCTACTGTAGCGTTGTCGACATGAAGAATGGTTTTGCCTTGAGCCAAGAAAGATACGCGGAAAATAAGTTGCTACTTTTTACCAACGGTTTTAAAAATATGAGCCAGTGGATAAATTTATTAAGTAAAGTCTACAATTAGCTGCACGTCTCGTGCCTGCATCACGCCACACAAGAATGAACGTAAGTTTAAAAAAAATTAGTATGTAGTCCACGACACGTTGCTCCAATTTTACCTTAATATCCATATTTCATACCTTTCTTGCATGCTTCTCGAGAATATATTACACGATTTAAATCTTAACTGTTATTTAATTTTTAAGTGTTAACATCCAACCATGTTCGCACGAACTTTCTGTGAACTTAAATTGAACCCTAGGAAGTAATAGACCTTGCATGCCCTTACTGTGTGCTTGAGAAAGTAGAACACCTGGCTTAGATCGATTACAATTTCATATTAAATCGACGATGTAAAATTGCAAGAACACTGCATCGTGTCTAGTTTAAATTTTATATACATACATAAAGTCAACCTGCAAAACGATATACTTAACAACATCGACTGCTACAACTATAATTTGACTGTCCGTGGAACAAACGATTCATTATGCGTTTGTAACGTTTCACCAAATTTCGAGCATAAAATGAGTTGCGATATTTCCCGTGGCCGGTGCTTGTCTTGTCACCGTTACCTCACTGGCTCGGAGTATGAAACAGGAGGAAGTTGCGACCCGGACTATGAACAATGGACCACCGAGACTGATCGGACGATCGCCTACTAGCCTCTAGCTGCATTGTTGCAATGTTGTGACTTAGACGGCTAGACGTTTACTTATGTGTTCAATAATACTGTACAAACAAGCCTTTAACAATATTTTGTTCTGTACTGAAGTGTATCACTAATTATGATAATATTTTGGCTGAAGACTGACAAATAAAACCCATGCGTGAATCGCAAGCGGACCGAAGCGAGACTGCCTACATTATGAGCTAGGTATATCATTAGAAATGCTACATTATTTTGGCCTTTAATGAACTAATGAGTGATGGCGTTGATATATTTTACCGAGGGAACAATTAAGTTAAACCCTTTAATTTACGTAAACGAAGTGTTCGCTATCCGGTGTTGGCTCACAGCGGGACTCAGTTGTCGGTGTTACAGTACAATTTAGCAGTTTCTGTAACTGTCATGCTTATGATTGGCGCAACAACAGCTGCTAATTGCTCCGATAAATCACAGCTGTTGATTGCTCCACACTATCCCAACTGGATCAGTTTCGTGTCGCGTGTGTCGTGTTTAAGGTTCACGCTTTTCTCCTCGACAAGCTCAATTATACTCTTGGCGTTACCAGTAGGCAGTTAGATAGAATCATTTAAGTCACGTATAGTAGTTTTCTTTTATTTCTTTACACACTATGCACAATTGGCAAAAGGGCAATTACCGTTGCCAAAACAATAACAACATTTAGATTGTCGGGCCACGAGAGGCATTGGATTCTCAAAAGGATTGATTGCATGCAGCTGTGATGAAAATGTTTAGAGGGATATTTCATTTATTCTATTATGGAGATCGATAGAAATACATAGATAAGGTAAAACCTGAAAAGCTCAAAGTAGCGCCGCACCAGTGACTGAGAAGATGAGTGGAAATCTGTTGTGATGTCATGGTATGGGCATGTGAAACGGGGTAAATACTGAGGTGACGGCTGATGTTTGTAGTAATTTTAACACAATCTTCAAAGAATATAGATTGTATACCTACTTCCGTCCTTAAATAAAACTATTTCGTGTAAGTCAGTGCAGAGCGGCACATATTAATTATCTAACAAGGCAGTGCACCGGGCGCACTTCGCCATCAGCGGTCGGCGACCCGTCCTCTTCGCTACTTCGCCAGTGCCGGCCAGTCGCCAGTGGCGACACTGGCCTGTGGCACGCGACATTACACCACGCTACCGAGGAAACCATTCACTTGCACACTGATAACATAATCAGTAGTAATACTTACATGAAGACAGTGCTAGCTAATAGCTAAACAGATTGATGCAACCATGGCAGAATACGAATTGAGGAGGGAGGGGCGAGGACTCGATGCAGGTCATCTTATACTAATTATACTACAGAGTGTTGTTGAATTATTGCAAAACCTTTTAAGGGTTCATTGTACTCATCATTATGAATAACTTTTACTATGGGAACAAACCTGAAATCACAAAAAATTCACTATTCCCTACATTTTGACGAGTTATGCGAACATAGATGTAGGGAGCAGGTGATTTTTTTTCGCGATTTCAGGTTTGTTTCCAATTTCCATAGTAAAAGTTGTTCATAATGATGAGTACAATTACTGTTTTGCGTTAATTCAATAACACGGTGTATACAAGCAAATGGTGCCCGTTCATTTCGGGGCATATTATGATTGTGATGGATTCACCCAGAAGTATTTATGTTGGCAGTTGAAGCCGTAGTCAGTATGATTGAAAAACTTGTTATATATAGTAGGTTATTTAAATAAATTAAATGGCAAAAAAGCATCTGACAAGAAAATCACTGCTACAAAAGTTACTATGTGAAAGTGTGTCAAGAATGGCCCCGTAGCCGTAGTGGCTGGCCTGAGGGTAAAAGGGTGCGGGGGGTCGGTCAGCGAACCACCCCTCGGAATGAAACAACTAAAGTACCCTTCACTTGTTTGACCGGGCCTCGTTTGTACTGCGATTTCCTTTGTTTGACACAATTTAACTAATGTAAAGTGTACATATAATCTACTCGTTTAAACTAAAACTTAGATTTGTTGGCATTGTTCCAGAATTTAATATAGGGTAGTATTTCTTGAATTGTTAAAAAATATAGACTGGGGAATTTTCAGTTACGATTCATTTAGAAAATGTATTTTCCTAAAAAGCTAGTTCGAGGTTCGGATGGTAAAATGCGAAATGCAACGATAACGATTGGAACGAAGGTTGTAAGTGTGAAGTCGCAGGCACTTGCACCCTGTAAGTGCTTACAATCTCTTAGAAATGAATTTTGAAATCGAATATAACTTAGTAGGTACATTATTTTTTACTGTTGCTTTCATAAAGAAGAAACTTGCATTGCAATCAGACACTTAATCGACGAGTTAATCTAGAATGTGATTGCGAAAGTATTCAGCGAGGTATCAAACGGCTCGAGTTTCCTAAGGCAGGATAATTTGGCCGCGGTGAGCGTACGCTAAAGAATGGATGCAGTACGTACCGTGCAATGTTGTGAAATAACAACGAGCATATTGTACTCTGAACCGAAAACAACACTTGCTAGGCATCAAAATCTTAGCCTCTTCCAGGTTTGCGTTGACAATGGCAATATAATATTCGAGAACCTATAATGGAAGTCTGAACCCAGCCGAAAAGCCTGATATATACAGGGTGTCCGGTAATTAATGGATAACCTCTTAAGGGGTACTTATTATTATGAACAACTTTTACTACGGGACCAAACATGAAATAGCGAAAAAAAATCAACTGTTCCCTACATTTAAATATGTTCACATAGGTAATCCATTCAGTTTGTTACACGAGCTTTGAGTAGTGATGTAGAACTAATAAGTTTGGCGGCACCAAAGTGTCATGTTCTGACTTTCCGCAGTTTCCGCCCAATTACAAAAAGCATTGAAATGAAATTGGCGCCAATAATAACGGCTAATGCAACAACAGCACGCAAACGGTCCGAGTTAGCGTACAATGGAACAGTTAGTCGTAATGTGCGACCGCCACGCCGCGCCGCCGCCACGCCACTGCCACTTCACCGCCACGTGGCGCACGCTCTCCTGTCCATTCATCAGTGTTGTGCTGGGCTTGCGAAACGACGCGCACGGCCGTCGCACGCGCTGATACTTTTGATAAGGCAAAAAGGGGGCCCCGTGGCTAAATAATAACAGCCGCACAAGTCGATCGGTCAGGTTAAGCTACGCTTGTCGCGGTTGGTCCATGGATGGGCGACCATCTTTACATACCAAGATCCCTCCGTGCCTCGGAAAGCACGTTAAGCTGTTGGTCCCGGCTGTCATTCGTGGATCTTTGTTAGTCGTTACTGGTAGTCAGAAGCCCGAAAGGTCGGATAGGCAGTCGCTCCATGTAAAATACTGGTAATCAGCTGCATCCAGTTACACTGGAAGCCAACCCTAACATAGTTGGGAAAAGGCTAGGCAGATGACGATCAATGTGCCAATTGTACGATTATTTGAATTATATAAATTACTGTTACTTACATTTAGAACAATAATGTCAATTGTTCCAAAATTATTGCAAATGTGCAAAATTGCGAAGAACAATAGCGCAGTTGAGGAATAAGTCTAAAGCTCCATTTACACGGTATAAGTTTATTGCCTGTGGCATTCCATCAAATCGAAGCAACTATCAACTGGCACCGTCTCAGCTTAACGTAGGTACCAAACTACAATTTTTGCATGATACGGGCAAGCTTATAACGTTCAAAGCTGGTATAGGTGTGTGGCTGGCTAGTGGTGTGTTGGTGTTTGCTGTTGGTAACAACAAACAGCACGCACAATAAAATCGCATTCAATTATAGCCTTAAAATTTTCTATTACGAGTTGTAGGTCATAGGATCGAACCCAGACAGGCGCTTAAAGTTTTTGTTAATTATTTCATCACCACTGCTCTCAAAACGGTGAAGGAAAACATCTTGAGGAATCCGGCATGTCCTAGTACCAAAAATTCGAAGACATGTGACATCTACCAACCCGCACTGGGCCAGCGTGGTGGATTACGGCCCTCTTCCTCTCACTGAGAGGAGGCCTGTGTCCCAGCAGTGGGAACATTATAGGCTGATTATATATTATTATGACTGAAATAATTATGTTAGAAAAGCATCTTAAGAACGTTTCATAAAGTTGAATAGGTATCTATCTATTGTTCTAGTGTTTATGGACGGTAGTGTAGGGTCAGGTGTATACCTACCGCTAGTCGTCTTTAACAATTACCCATCAATGTCTGCAAATAGGAAGCTTAGAGCTGCAGGAAGTCCGAGAAAATAATTTCACGCAGCTGTGAACCGCAATATCATTTGTTTTCAATTCAGAACTCATTGGATATTATGGTTACGATTGTTGAATATGAAGTCACTAAGTAGATATATACCCGTTATACTTTTATATAAGTACTAGCTTCTGTTTGCGACTTCGCCCGCGTACATGTCGCAAATTATCCCACGGGAACGCGTGATACCGGGACAAAAAGTAGGTACCCTATGTCCTTTCCTGGGATGCCATCATCTACTTGCCAAATGTTATTGAAATCGAGAGTTTAGGCGTGAAAAGGTATAGATATATTGGGTTTCAGGGGTTTTTTTTTTTTTACGGTACCTTAATTCGTTATAACATCAACTATCCGCCAGTGAGTCCCGTCATAATAGCTGGTCCAACCGTTTCGGAGATTAGCCGGAACAAACAGACAGACAGACAACATTTTAAAAAATTGTTTTTTTGTTATAAGTAGGACCGTATACAGGGTGAATTTTCCAAGTGGGCGTGGATGGCCAAATTCTAAACTATAAGGAATTGCGAAAAGTAGGTACTCATAGGAGTCGCGGGCTCGATTTTGATGAAAACTAAAACTGCATCATTGGGTTTTTGAAAAATCAATATTTCTAGCCAGGAATCGAACCTGTTGATTTTGAAAAAAAAAACACAAGCTGTATTATTACACCATTCGATAGTGTCCCTAATAAGGATCAAATTCTGGGAAGTAATGACATACGGCAAACTTAAGGAAAATGTTGAATTTTAATAAACTTCTTATTTTAAAGTATTCGTACCTAACTACTTACATTACGTACCTTGTTCGAAATTATGCTCAATATTTTTATGAACCTTACAACAGTAACCTTAACCTTCACAACATAATGTTTTTAATTCAAATTTTTATTACGATCTTTGGAAAATATTCTAATGGAATCAATAATATTTTAATGCTGAATGCAGTACAATCCTTGAGACGTCGAATCCAGCTATGTATTGAAAACAATGGTCATCATTTTGAACAATTAATCAGTTAAGGTTTAGTAGGTAGGTAACATAACCCGGGCCCAGCTTAATAATAACAGCCGCACAGGTCAATCCATCAGGTTAAGCTACGCTTGCCACGGTTGGTCTGTGGATGGGTGACCATATTTACATACCGAGACCCCTCCATGCCTCGGAAAGCACGTTAAGCCGTTGTTCCCGGCTGTCATTCCTGGATCTTTGACAGTCGTTACGGGTAGTCAGAAGCTCGAAGGTCTGACAACCAGTCTTACCAAGGGGTAGGGGTATCGTATTACCCAGTAACTGGGTTGTGGAGGTCAGATAGGCAGTCGCTCCATGTAAAATACTGGTATTCAGCTGCATCTGGTTAGACTGGAAGCCGACCCCAACATAGTTGGGAAAATGCTAGGCAGATGATGATAAGGTAGGTAACATAAGAAAAATAAAAAATACCTACTTTGTTAAAAATGAGCTCTTTTCTTTAGTTTGCCGTATATCATTACTTCCCAGAATTCGATCCTTATTAGCGACACTATCGAATGGTGGAATAATACAGTGTGTTTTTTTTTTCAAAATCAACAGGTTCGATTCCTGGCTAGAAATATTGATTTTTCAAAAATCTAATGATTCAGTTTTAGTTTTCATCAAAATCGAGCCCGCGACTCCTTTGAGTACTTTTCGCTAGTCCTCATAGTTTCGGATTTGGCCATCCACGCCCACTTGAAAAATTCACCCTGTATACTTTCAAATGCATTCAGTAAAAAGCGAGCATATGCAAGCAGTAGTTCATATAGGAGACACGTGTCTCGAGACGAGTTCCCCAAGTATGGCGTCAAGTGATGTACAAACCTTGTGCATCGATGTCTGGTGCCAGCACGAGCAGCGCGAGGCACAGCTTGAGCGCGCGCATGCTGCCGCTACCGCTTCGGCCGCATGCCCGCGGCGCGCGCGCCACCCCCCGGCCCCACGGTCACTGCAACAACAGGTACAAGTTACTAACTGCGGAACTGCGAGGAGCCTCTTATCATCATCATCAATAGCCCTCTTATAGTCCTTGAACGCCATCCGTCTAAAGCCTTACCTACACCACCCACTGTCACCACCATGCCTTGCCAGCCGCTATAACTTACAAAGAACTGTCTACTAAGTAAGTGAACTGCTGAAGACGTGTATGGGGTAGAACCGGACAGATTATGGATATGAAGATTATAGCCGATTAGGCTTACAGCGGATAAAGGAAGTCCTCAATTTTAATTCATACCAATAAAATGAAAATGGTGTAGGTGCCTTACCTACCTATACTATGCTTACGTTTGGTGATTAGATGGGTGTTTGTTCATTTCTTGCTCATTGATTTATCATTCCAATCCAGTTTCGATTCATGTCAGTACTATATAATGTTAAAAAAAAGAAAAAAGCAAAATGATAAGTAATCTGAAATTAACAAAGTAATTTTGATATAAATCCTGGCGACGATTATTGAGACAATGCACAATTACTGACAAGTGACAAGATCAAATAGGTAATTTAGTGACTTTCGCGTTGATGTCCGAGCTTATGCGTGACAATACGCAGCCTTTCTATAAAATGACAACGAAATGAAAATATCAGTCTTCATGATAGTAAATCGAACAACTTTGTTTTGCTACGGAACTACTATATACGTAGAGTACTTCACGCATTCACCAACCTTCTTCTTATAATAAAATTTTCCTACTGGCACTACCCACTCACTTTTTCTTTTGTTCTTCCTTTTTCAACATTTACTTATATTTATCAGTCTTTTACCATTCATAAGCATTTCATCCTTCCTCATCACATGCCAATAAAGATCCAAACGATTCCCTTTCTACTTTTCGGTCAATGGCGAGTTTTCCAAACTGTCTCTGATAGCGTTCCTCCTATTTCGTTATTGTTTTGCCTACAATGAAGCCCTTACAACATGTGGCACGTAGGTGCCTACCTACTTATAATAAAATATTAATGTATACAGTTCGCAAGCCGAACCTCTCGGGGCTGAATTTAGAAAGCGGAAAAAACATCAGCATCAGTGCAGCCATCGGTGGCTTATTTCGCTTTCTTCAACCGTTGCCACATTTACATGTGCGCATTGTTTTGGAGCGCTCTTATATACCTACGGTTACGTATTACTAAAATCAAGTGTAGCATTCCTTTCGATCACAGCTGAACAAATAATTAAGGTTTAATCATTTATTTATTTTCAAAAAAATGTGGTACATACAGTCTGTTACCATCAATGTAATTTTACAATTTAGGGAAAAATCATAAAGAGAGTTACAACAGAATTGGATCTGGCGCCCTAGCTAGGTTACATGGTAACCTGTATTAATGTTTGCCAGCCCAGGAGTACAAAAAATCCAAAAAATAATGAACATGATAATGCAGAAACAATACTAAACTAACTTTCTTAGATTACGACCGATCTTTCAACAGCAATTCCGATGATTTCGGTGAAAGCCAGTGGAACAAAACTTTGATTTTTATCATGATTGATTAGGACTTGGTCTGGACCATAACAGATTGGTATGATTTGCTGATCATCTCATAGACACTGCGATCAAGTAGAAACTAATTTAGATTAGATTCATCCGTAGAACTAAGATCAAAAGAAAAAGTTATTAGTCACATCAAAGTTAACAGTCAATTTCGCCGATGCTCGTTAACTCTAAATGGCGATGTAATATCGGATTGTCTGAGCAATGTTGGAGAGCTGCTGAGACACGATAGCGACGTATTATCGGAGAGGCATAATAAGACATTATTCAATCTGTCGCCGGCGCATGCGCATTCATGGGAACTGGGAGCACGGGGTCATTGTCTGTTATGGTATTGTTACGGGATCTGCGCGAGCTGTGTCACTGGGCCACATGATAAGTGTAGCAGTATTGAATGCTGCTAGTTCGTATTATAATATCGTAGCTCTAACATAACAGGCTCTAACATGACACTCGTTGACAAGCTGGTTACTGATTTCAGACTGAAATACTCCAGCGGTTAGCAACGTCCTAAGCTCAATCCTTAGCCTTAGCTATACCCAAGCTATGCAACAACTGGACTCTGAAATCCTCTTTTGTAGCAATGTCAGATGGAATTACAATCAGGACATCCTCTAACCACCGATCTTTGTGTGGCACAATTATGATTACCAAGTGATGTATGTCAAGGGTTCCAGGATCAAATTACGCGTAAAGTGTAGCACAAACGAAGGATAATAAAACCTGTTGGCACACATGAGTGCGCATGCGCAGGCGATCGGCGATCGAGTGCCGAGGGGCGTCACGGACTTACAACTTCATCAAACGAATACCTTGAGCAGTAGAGGCACGCTAAAAACAAGAGCAGAGCAAAATTAAATTTGAACTACCACTAATAATGTACATTATGAACTAATTACCTAACCTACATGTTTTAGATTAGTGCCGAGTAAACTGCATAAAGTAGCGTTTTATGTTTTTCAAAAATGCAAAATAAGTAATTAACATAAACTGAAGAGCTGGCCACCAGTTTCAGGTTCGAGGCGGAGGCTAAACTAATAGGAGCAAAGGAGGATTTTTCACTTAAACTCTCGGAATCCTGAAAAAATCCGTAACGAACGGAATTCTTGTTAAATATGGCCCAGTCTATCCCAAAATTCCAACTGCAAGTATTTTGAGTGGAAGTTAGTTTCAATTTACGACGTGGTGTTTGACATTAACATGGGATGTCAGTTAACGTAACAGTGTTTCCGCGCGAGCTGCCAGACGGCGCGCGGCGGCGTGCGGTGGTGCGGCATCGATGCGCAACGCGGCCGCCACAGCCTACGGATGATTCTAGTTATTAACTTGAGAACCTACTGTAACACCAGATGGCAAAGTACCAATAGTACAGCACAGTACTACCATCCATACTGTGACAGCAATCTTCTATAGTCATGCTATGCGCGTCTGTATGTATCAGAGGCGAATCTGGTGCTTTGACCGCAAACACGAGAAAGAGTGTGAGACGTAACACTCTGTTCTTATTCGACACGTAAAAGTGAATGTAAACAATAGTGTCCCTGACGAAATACGATATTTTTGGATGAGGTGTTGCATACAATGCACATCAGCCATTCATATGTGGTCGAACGAGAAAGTGCACCGAATGTCGGATTTCATACAAGCCCAAGTTGTACTCGTGAAGAAATTACAGTTTTATTTCGTCTGTTTCTCCTCTAAAACAACCCCAAAAAACGGACAACTGAATGAGGACCATCGAGTCTGATGTAAATGACTGTTCCTCTGATAAATAATTCAGTGTAACTGATCATGACGTGTTTAGAGATGCGCATGTATGGCGCGTGCTAGAACTGGGCCTGCCCGTTGTTCGGCGCCGGCGCAGCGTCACGGTGCCGCAGCTTTTTACTACTACACCACCCACTACAACCAGACAGCGAAAATGCTGTGTTTGATTTTTGTGATAAGAGTTTCAGGCGCTGTGTATCTAACAGTACCTATTGCATGCTAACACAAGGTAGCTTAATTACATAATCAGCCTATAATTGTTCCATTGCTGGGACACGGACCTCCTCTCTGTGAGAGGGAGTGGGCCGTAATCCACCACGCGGGCCCAGTGCGGGTTGGTAGATGTCACATGTCTTTGAATTTTTGGTTCTAAGACATGCCGGTTTCCTAACTATGTTTTCCTTCACCGTTTTTGAGAGCAGCGGTGATGAAATGAAATAATTTACACAAAGTAAAGCGCCTATCTGAGTACGAAGCTACGACCTACAACTCGTAAGTCGCGGCCGTTACCACTTGGCCAGCACTGCTCTCATGATGATAAATTAGGTACTGAGTATTACAATATTCTTAGATACTCCTTCTTCCAACCTACACGGTTCGAGTGACAGCTTATAAGAAAAAGGCATGGTGCACTGTCAATGGGCGCTGGGTCGGCTTGCTGTTTGGCTTCGGATGCAACGGGCGTATTCTACGGACGTTATATTGTTGATTGGGGTCGTGTTATATAATTCTTATGCACTTGTTATTTACCTATGTGCTTGTTGCTACTTAAAAATGATTTGTAAGAAATATAACTTTGTAGGTTACTTAGTAATTTGTTTTTCAATATTTTCCACTTCTGGTTTCTAAGATCAGAAGTGGGATCGCCACGCGTTCTAGGCCGTTTGCTATCTATTCAAATACTCAGTAACGGTGTTAAAGTAAAAGTGTTGGGATTATTGTGTGCAAACTTTTCAACCGTAAGTATCGAAGTTGTGTTTCTTACAAAATGTCAGGGCGTTCGTCGTGGTCTCTAAAAGACGTAGACTAGACACTCTTGTGAGCAAAAATCTAGTAGCGGTTCTCGCAAAAATTGTCGCGATAATTCTGATGATCGTGATACGCCGCCGACTGTCGCACACCACCGTCGAAACAGTCCAATAGACCGTAGAAATAGGTCACCTAGACATCGCGTCGTAGTGTCTTGCATAGCCCGCGTAGTCGCTCTTATTGTCGCAGATATCGCGAAGACTCGTGCGACCGCCGCGACAACTCGCGCGATGTAGCCCTTGATCGAATTCTTACGAGGTAAGAAGTAATTGGGCGTAGATTGCCAACAGCATCTAGCAGTGATACTCCGTTGCATCCAACTAGCGAAAGCCGGTTATTGTCCTCCCTTCCGATCGTCTATCAGAGGATTATATTTGAAACATGAAAACCTTGCATTGACACTGCTAGGTTTCTAACCTATATCGATGACGTAATGATCATGTTCAACTCGGTAGATGAAGGTCCTAAAACGTTAAGAGAAGTTTTACAGATACTTAATGCTGCGGGATTTCCCATAAACTTAAAAAGTGTACTGTTCTAGACGTAGAGATTGAGTACCTAGGTCGACTGATTAGACATGATCAGGTACGGCCGAGTCTAGGTAAAGTATCTACTTTACTTTGCATCTGCACTTGTACGTTCTTTAAATCTACAAATGTGGAAGAGGTTCACCAGTCTTGAACCATTTTTGTGGGGCTTTGAGCAGGACGCTGCTCGCGACTACATTACTACATAAATTGCTTAACTAATGAACCGGTCTTAGCTATATTTGACCCCCAGTTGCTGACGGAGCTTCACACAGACGCTAGTGCTATTGGATTTCGTGCTATTTTACTCCAAGAGCATAGCGGTGGGAGAAAAAGAGGTTTGTTGGGTAATTTAGCAAGTCCACTCAGGGCGCGGAATCCCGGTAACACATTTACGAATTGGAAATATTGGCTGTTGTACGTACGCTCCAGCATTTTTGCCACTATCTAATTGGTATTCACTTTAAGATAGTGACGGATTGCAATTCTTTAAATTTAACAGAATGAAATGAAAACTTGCTGCACCGGGTCGCGCGCTGGTGGGTTTATTTGCAGGATTTCACGTTCACTCCTGAATATAGGAAGCGTGGATTTTTTAAGCCGTAATAATGTCTCTCATATCCGAAATCCGAACAACTGGGCAAAGATTGCTCAAACCGCTGACGCAGAGACTCAGGAGTTGATCTAAATTGAGGGAAGAGCAATTAGATCCAACGAGGTATACAATCAAAACTATTTATTGTTTTACAAATTTACACCTAGTGGGGAAGAACAGCGACTTTTGTGCTTCATCCCGAAGGATCATAGGTTCAGTCTGTTAAGGGTTTTCCATGATGACCATGATCATATTGGTACTGACAGAACTACAGATCTGATTTTACGACATTTTTGTTTTACGATATTTTTGGTTTCAGAGCCTACGGCAATTCTTGAGGAAGTATTATACGTCATTGCCTTATATGTCTGGAACATAAAATGAATCCTAGGACTCCCTCTCAGCCAATCCAGTCCTGGTCTAAGTGAGAAATCGCTTTTTCTGTTGTACATACTGATGTTCTTGGACCACTTCCAGAATCAAATGGTTTTAAATACGTTTTAGTTGTAATTGATGCCTTTTCCAAGTATTGTTTACTTTACTCTTTACATAGGCAAGATGCTGATGAGTTAAAGCATGTATTCTCTAACGCAGTATCGCTATTTGGTACCCCATCTATGGTAGTATGTGACCGTGGTTGGATGTACGACAGTAGTGCTTTTCAAAATTGGGTCACTGAATTGGGATCTTTGATACACTTTATTACGCCGGGTATGCATCGCGAGAACTGTCAAGTGGAAAGATATTACCGAACCGTTCTTAACATGCTGCGGATCGAGGTCGGCAACAAAGGTTCGCAATGGTCAGATGTGCTCTGGAAGGTTCAGCTCACCCTCACATCTGCAGACAAGCCACTACCCAGACTTCACCACTACAACTGCTGGTGAGCACAGACGCGGCTACCGCCGTCATCAGATCCTTGGTGCGAGGTGTTGCATTCGAAAACTCGCATCCCAATAGAGAAGCCTTGTTAACTAAGAAGACAACGAGCTTCTGAGCTTTTCACAGCGAATCAGCATTATCAGGATGCTTATCATCGGAAATTTAGAGGTCCGTTTATGGTAGTTGATGTTTTGGATGGTGATACCCATAGGTACGTTAAAAGCTTTAAAATTCTAACCGTACTTGTAAATACGCTCGCGATAAGTTATAAATGATGCCAGTAGGTCATGTAGTACCAGTCGGAGTAGATAGTGATCACAGTGGTGATGAGCAAGCTTACATTATGAGAAGCACGCGAGTGGGGGTTCTCTATCAGCCGTAGTAAAAAGTGTGTAGTCACAGGGTGATGCACATGGATCCATGCGCTGGATGTGTGAAAGCAATGCGATTGCTGGTCGGCTGGAGAGCCGTGGCGTGAGAGTGGTTTACTCGTGTGTGGTTTTCTCGGTATCTATGGCTCTCAGTGAAAAAGATGGTTGTTGATGTGGATAACGATGGTACATGGCTCTGGTAGATGATTTTCGCTATCAGTAGATAACCAAAGTTTGTTTACATGGCTCTGGTTGATGATTTTCGCTTTGATTAGATAATCAAAGTTTGTTTAGTTAATTTAGAGGTATTGTTTTGTAAAAAACAATACGAAGAGGATTAAAGCTTTCTGATTCCAGAAGTTAGAAGCCGTAAATGGTCAGAATTGGTCGAGTGGACGCCGGATACGTGCTCAGTGCCTTCTTCGAGAGTGGCGAGTGGACGGCGGATACGTGCTCAGTGCCTTCTTCGAGAGTGGCGAGTGGACGGCGGATACGTGCTCAGTGCCTTCTTCGAGAGTGGCGAGTGGACGGCGGATACGTGCTCAGTGCCTTCTTCGAGAGTGGCGAGTGGACGCCGGATACGTGCTCAGTGCCTTCTTTGAGAGTGGCGAGTTATTTGTTATGAGCATGCTAACGTTTGGGCCTCTGCTCTGTTCCGCGGTCATAGTGGAGACATGCAGAACTTTTGGGCCTCTGTCTCAATGACGCGATGTGTTACTAATTGTTCCGCGGTCATCGAGGAGACATGCAGAACTTTTGGGCCTCTGTCTCAATGACGCGATGTGTTACTAATTGTTCCGCGGTCATCGAGGAGACATGCAGAACTTTTGGGCCTCTGTCTCAATGACGCGATGTGTTACTAATTGTTCCGCGGTCATCGAGGAGACATGCAGAACTTTTGGGCCTCTGTCTCAATGACGCGATGTATTACTAATTGTTTCGCGGTCATCGAGGAGACATGCAGAACTTTTGGGCCTCTGTCTCAATGACGCGATGTGTTACTAGTTGTTGCGCGGTCATAGACGAGACATGCAGAACTTTTGGGCCTCTGTCTCAATGACGCGATGTGTTACTAATTCATAGTAAGCATAACCTTTGGGCCTCTACTATGTATTCGTGAAAATGACAAGCGAATGTTTGGGCCTCTGTCGATAGCAATGTATGGCGAGTGATGGAAATCCGGATTCTATCATTAGCGATGCATTGAATCTCTTCGGTTTGAAGCTGTTTCAAACTTTAAAAAAGACTATTGGTGGTCTTTGTTGCTGGCGCTTGAGTGCACGCTTGCGCCTGAAACACTGGTCAAATTCGTGAATTCTAACTTTTGAAACTACTTCAGGTTGAATACGCTTCAAACCATAGTGGTCTTGTTATTTAATTACTCATGTACTCTTATGTATTTAACAGATAATGATGATGATCATCATAATGATGATGGCCAGGTCGTCAGAGATGGATCTGATGGGAATGGTGTTGCGGTCGAGGACGTCACGCTATCAGGAACGGCCGTCTTAGATACTCCTTCTTCCAACCTACACGGTTCGAGTGACAGCTTATAAGAAAAAGGCATGGTGCACTGTCAATGGGCGCTGGGTCGGCTTGCTGTTTGGCTTCGGATGCAACGGGCGTATTCTACGGACGTTATATTGTTGATTGGGGTCGTGTTATATAATTCTTATGCACTTGTTATTTACCTATGTGCTTGTTGCTACTTAAAAATGATTTGTAAGAAATATAACTTTGTAGGTTACTTAGTAATTTGTTTTTCAATATTTTCCACTTCTGGTTTCTAAGAATATACTATTAACTCATTTTTAACAGACTTCCAAAAAGGAGGAGGTTATATTCGTCAAATCCCTTTGTTATACCTACCTAATTATGGAAAAATCCTATCAAGAACTACGATTGACCAGACAGGAATAACAATGCAAGCAATAATAACTCCTACTTTGGTGATCATTAAAATAATAATGAATTTATCAATGGTTGCAAGGTGTGAGCATACCTACTGCAAAGCGATATATTGCGGAAGCATGGATGCGCTGCGCCCGCGCTCCCCCTGTCAGTCCTGTCACCACTCGACCGTGTCTCTCACGTGGACGCCGTAACGGACCCCAAGGGTGGAACCCTTGGAAGTTGGCACACATTAACACTGTTACCTTTATCTCGTTATTAAATCAAATCTACTTGCAGATACATTTGCTAGTTCCGCTACGGGCCGCAGTGTTGCGTCTTCACTCTTCACACAATAGCTCTTGTTTGCAATACACCCATTCTGCTGTCACGACGTAAATATACCAGGCATGATTTAGCTGAGCCTTAGCAGAACACATCGGTGAAATTAAACCGACTCTTCAAAAAATTATTTACATATACATAGTACCTAATATTTATTTTCAAAATTGATAAATTGTATTCACCTACCCGTTCCTTGAAAACTGAAAAGTTTTCCGAATTCCAATTTCCGAGCTTTTTCAAAATTCAACGAGTCACTTTTTTAATTTCACTTACAAAGGTGCCGATTCACGGCGTGAACCAGTAATACACTATCACAGAATTATTCCTTCTTCAAAAATAGATTATACACATCGAGAACGCAAGAGGTTGCGCTACGCGTGAGTTCGCAGGTCGTTGGCGTGTCTGCACGGGTGACGCCCGTGAGCCCGTCAGTAGACTGGTGGACTTGGGCCCACGCTGCGGCCGCGGCGCGGCCAGCGAGGGCGGACGACGTGGGGGTGGGGACCCGCCATGGCCCGATGCCCTCGCGATCTTGCTGTGTCTAAATGCGCAACACCGTGCCTTGTCTACGATGCTCGCATACTAGAATATGTTGAAAGGGGTTAGAAGATTTTTGTATGGAGGGTGGCCCTAAGGTCGGTCGCCATTTTGATTTTTTTTCAGAATCGCGGTGCACAACAAAAGTTATATATTTAGATAGAGGACACTTATACAAACAAAAAATGTAATCAACATAATATCCTAAAGCGTCAGGTTTCGGAGTTATTCACCGAAATATAAGTCGAAAACAACAAGTATTTTTTTGTTTTTTTCCCCTACAGGTAACCATATTGAACTATTGAGGCAATAGAAACGTTATAAAACCTTTATGGAGAAGGAAAAAATGAAGAATAGATATTTTTTTAATAAATAATTAAACACGGCAAATTATTGATCCTTTTTTTAATCCCAGAGAGTATCTGACAGTTAAGTCTTTTGTGTTTTCGTTTTTTTTTGTACAGAAGTTTGACATTACACTTGTCAGATTAGTCTCTGGGATTAAAAAAACGAACTATAAATTGCCGTGTTACTATAGATTTACGCGGTCACCGATCGGTGACGACCGGCGCGCACCCGTCAGGCCCCACGGTCACCGATCGGTGACACCCGATTCACGCGGCTTCAACCTCTATTATTACTGTAAAATACGGTCTAATATCCTGTGTAACAGTTTGAGTCTATGGTCCGGTAGATAAACTAATCGACTAAATGATTCAAAACGAAAAATATGGGTTGGCAATATTGGAAAAAAAAAGTTAAAAATAGACTTTACGATTCTTAATGGCAGCTGCAGTGTGTGCTGTTTTGTTATGATGCTATGTTGTTTATTTTAATAGTTTTTGTGTAAAATCGACGTTAAGTGGATGAATATTCGTTTATAACATATTACACGTCCTTGTAGATAATATTGTAGATAATATTTGCACGAAATAACATCACAATCAATCAATAATCTTTTTCTTTTGGTCAAACAAAATTTTACGTAAGTACTTCAAGAAAATCTTATGATTTTATAATTATAGTGGTATATTTTTACAAGATATAGGTAGTTATCAGTTAATAAAGGTTTGTGTAGTATCCTAGTAACACTTTTTTAATTAGAAACAACTCAATATGACTTGGATTGGGCGATTACAGTCATTGCGTTGTACTATGGAATTGAACGGCTCGGCGCACTGAAATTTGAGTTTCAATATTATTAAAATGTAAGGTAGGACTTTCAAAAAAACGCTGTTGTTAGATTACTTGTCTATTCATAATGTAACTTGCAAAGTTTCGTGTAAATTCATATAGTAGTTTTATCAGAAATCGACATAACACGGGAACAAACACACTTTCAACCTATTTTCTGATGACGTCATTTGTTTATAAATACAATACTCGTAATACGAGTATTGTTTGCATTTTATATTATGGTCTGTTTATTCAAAAACCCAAAACAGTTTACATTAAGTGGCTTGAGCCCATATAAGCATCAGTAGACCATTTTTTGTGAGCAGGGTAATAAATCACGCGCACAGCGAGTGACATCTGGAATTTGACAGGAGTTTTTTTGATGTTGCGTCAAATGACGTCAGGTATTTGACCGGTTAACTATTTATTAAAAAAATGTCTATTCTTCATTTGTTTCTTCTCCATAAAGGTTTCATAACGTTTCTATTACCTCAATAGTTCAATATGCTTACCTGAAAGGACAAAAACAAAAAATCTTAGTTGTTTTCGACTTATATTTCGGTGAATAACTCTGAAACCTGACGCTTTAGGATATTATGTTAATTACATTTTTTGTTTGTATAAGTGTCCTCTATCTAAATATATAACTTTTGTTGTGCACCGCGATTCTGAAAAAAAAATCAAAATGGCGGCTGATTTTAGGGCCAAAACCTTCAAACCCCTTTCATGTGATTAGGTATTAGCAAAGTAGGTATAAGTACCTATACTGCCTATAACACTAACTTTATGTTATGAATTGATACGACTGCGATCCGGAAATGCTGTGTTTTAGAAATTCATTGATAAATTATACTTACGTGTTTATTTTGTAAATGGACTGGCATGTGCACTTAGACTAAGTAATTGATTGATTTCATGAAAATATTTAGCTTTTTACATAATATTATCAGCCTGTCACTGAACACTGACTGCCCCATTGGTCGCAACTCGCAAGCTTTTCGCCAATGCGACTGCGGTCTTCGGTTCGATTTCCAGGTTGGGCACTTTTATTGAGTCTTGCCATCAGTCAGAATTCGTACTATTTTCAGTAGCAGAATTGTTTTATGCCCCGGTTAATAGCAATAAGCTCTACGTAAGTTCACCTACCTACCAAACGTTATTACTATGTATGTCGCCGCCAACTAGCGTTCTTACTAAACGGCGCCGTTCAACTAGCCGTCCTGAATAATATTCATCCGATGCGTCCTAGCTGGCTGGTGCTTAGGCCATTTATACAGGGTGTTACGGAAAGGGTATATCAATACAAACGGGTTGAAGAGTGTATGTGGTCTAGAATATCTGTACAAAATTTCAGCTCAAAAGCATTAACTTTGAAAATGCTTAATATTTTTTTATTTCGACATCACGGCGCTGCACTGGCGCGCGGCGGCGTGATGTGCGTGGCGTGTACTAGGCGCACAGACACACTACAGATAATGGATAATGACCCTCGTAGTGCTATGACACGTTTGTTATGATTTCAATTTAATAAACTATCGAAATAAAAAAAATATTAAGCATTTTCAAAGTTACTGCTTTTGAGCTGAAATTTTGTACAGAGATTCTAGACCAGGTACACTCTTCAACCCGTTTGTATTGATATACCCTTTCCGTAACACCCTGTATAATAGGGAGAACATATATTGTTACGAAAAAAATGGAACTAAATTAAAACAACTATTATTTTTAAATAGTCCCAAAAAAATCGATCAAGACGTGCGAGTCGGACACGCGCACCGAAGGCTCCGTACGTAGGTATGTAAATGTTTAATTTTTTTTTTTGTAATGTAACTACGCGACATGACATTAATAATAATAATCATTTTATTTCGGACAACTATAAGATCCATAACTTGTTAGTAACAGTTTTGCACTTAAAATACTATTGTTAGTAACTTAAACTAAAAACGAAAGAGTGCGAAGACCACCCAACAACTCAGAAACTATGGAACAAGTCTTCGCACAAATTGCCTTATTATGGCGGAGGAAGTATCTGTCGCCACAGCCTTCAGGATGCTATTGTGACTGCCTCTTATTCTGCTCAGGAGTGAGGCCGTTTTTTTGCGGATGATGGCATGAAATCCATCGGTATGGGTTACCGCGAACATTTCTGAGGCACTGCAAAAACGAGGCAGTCGCAACAGCATCCTAAAAACATTATTATATTGGACGCGCAGGACATCCAGCGACCTATTCGAATAGTTGACCCAAAGACTGCTGGTGTAAAAACTCTGACAATAAGCTTTAAAAAGCGTAATCTTTACTTGGTCTGTACACCGAGCAAATCTTCGAGCCAACATATTACCCCTGACCGCGAAAGCCCTGCGCTCCCTCTCAATGTCACCATGATCACTGAGGTCGTCGGTAAGAAAATGCCCAAGATATTTAAACATTGTGACTCTACGTATTGGCGTACCGTTTATGACAAGTTCGAGGGCATTCTCCCGGCGCTTACCAGCGACCCCAAAGACCATGTATTCACATTTTTTGGCGTTATAAACTAGTCCATGTGCAGCAGCGTAGGTCTCACATACTTTGAGCAGCTCCACGATCGCACACATTGCTTCATGTCTGATTCTAGGTCACCGAAAAGTACCCTATAGATTTTGATTTCGGAACATAAACGCCCGAATCTTTTGATTGCGTTGATTTAGAAATTTGATTTTTCACTGTTTCAAGGGATTGCAGCCCTGAGTGTTTGATATTAATTTCAACTGGATAACTCCACGCGTTCGTGAGAAAAAGGGACCTTTGGAAGGCGTACGAGAGGCCGAGGTCAACTCGCAGAAGCCTGTTAGACGTTTTTAATTAAATGAGGCACCAACCCACGATTATCCCTGTTCGTAGTGCACCCAAGGACAACCCCCAGTTGGAGTGTAGCCTTAGGGGCAAACGCGATGGGCGAGGACTAAAAAAATTTAGTTATTTTTTTCGGAAATTTCCCAATTTTATTGCAGTTTCGGGTTAACCTTGACTATAAAAACTATTTACGTTCCAAGAAGTATGGCCCTACGACGCACCGTTTCCGAATTATGGGCCTCCGAATTTTATTTTATTTTCTATAAAACGCTCTATATTTCCAAAATGTTGGCTCCATGGCTCGGACGTAAATCCTTTCTGGAAAAAAAAAAATTACTCTAATCGAAAACCACGAGGTGATGTAAAAAAAACTGAGAAACTTTTCAGGATGGCTGGTAGCAACTGGATGAGAGTTGCCGAAAATAGAGTTGAATGGCGTGCAATAGGAGAGGTCTATGTCTAGCAGTGGACTGCTATAGGCTGATGATGATGATGTGCATTTACAAAAAAACCTGTTTTCGCGGGCAATTGTATGTGGCGTGCTCACGAGTATCCAGCCCACAAAATCTTCATGTCCTAGGCAAGGATGGCAACAAAAATGGTGTTTACAAAAATGTTTTAACATAAAGATATTCTAGTTTTATTAAAATTACTTTGCACATTGTTATGGGCCATAGGATACTTTTTATCCCGATAGTCCGTTCCCGTGGGATAATTTCCGACCTCCACGCGGGAGAAGCCGCGGGCAAAAGCTATTTTATATACAACGCTCTATATTTACGCTCTATAACTAAAAAATAAATAGTTAAATTCAATTATCTCGAAAACGGTGCATTCCGTGCATTTAAGGAAAAAAAAATTTACGACCGACAAAATAAATTCTCCAATATTTCGTGGGTTTTCGACTAGAACAACAATTTCTTTCAAGTAAAAGATTTTCATCAGAGCCACTATTTTGGAAATATATTTATTTATTTATTAAAACTTTATGCACAAGTTAAAACTGTACAAAGGCGGACTTAATGCCTTGGGCATTTTCTACCAGTCTACCTTAGGGTGATGCAGAGACAATACACAGTAGGTGCAATAACAGAAAGAAAAAAAATTATAGCTAATATATAAGAATAAATACATATATACATACATATGTACAACAATATATATATATAAAAAAAAATAGTTATGAGACAAATAAGAAACCCTACAACAACTTAGTTCTGAGACGAATCTGCCAACTTCTTGTGTATGTGTTCTCGAGCTTTCACTTTAAATGTGAACGCATTGGTTACCGTCCTGATATTCTGAGGGAGCGCAGGAAATATAGAGCGTTCTAATAAAATAAAATAAAATTCGGAGGCCCATAATTCGGAATCGGTGCGTCGTAGAGCCATGCTTCTCGGAACCTAAATAGTTTCTGCAATTTTTAAGATATCCGAAAAAAAAAATTTCACCGTCCCAAAAAAATATTTTTACCTAAAAATTTTTTTTGGTTTTCTTTGCTGCTCATAGTGCCCCTAAGCGTATACTCCAACTCTAACAAATCCGCCTCTAAGACAACCCCCTGACTAGGGCGTCCAAAACCGGAAGGTCTTCAAAACCGGTTTTGAGGGCCCAAAACCGGAAACCGGTATTAGTCCCATTAAAATAGATGGACAAACTTTTAGAAATCATTCAGACCACCAAAATAAGGAGGATGGTAAAAAAATATCTTAAGAAAAACGCATTAGATACTTACAAGAAAAATAATCAGCTGACGAAAATACACTAATGTGCCGGCAATTTATTATTTTAGGTCAAAATAAAATCACATTAATCAGTGTTTTTTACCCGACTGCGGCGAAGCCCAAAAGGAGGGTTATGTGTTTGACCTGTATGTATGTATGTAATCCGTTTCTTTGTTCCCTTGTAACTCCTAAACGAATGAACAGATTTGGATAAATTATACGTCTTTAGAGTTGTCTTGGTGGCGCGAGTGTCACTGGCTACATGAAAATCAAAAACAAAGTAAAATGGCGGATTTGGGGTGCCACATTGTGGAGTTAGAAATTTTTTTCTCTTCCAATACCATCGAGTGGGATATCAAAATAAAGGGTTTTAAAAGGTGATTTCAAAAATATATAAAATTTATATGGTCAAAAGTAATTCGAAGTGACAAAACGTAAAAAACGAAATAAAAAAATAAAATCTTTCACATTTGTAAACTAAAAAGCTATAAATAAAAAAGAAGTAATTAAAAAAACTAAAAAACCCGACTGCGGTAAAAAACTTAAGTTAAAAAAAAACTGAAAAGCTAAAAACAAGCTCATTATAAATTAAATAAAAGTTGGAAGCAGGCGGGACCCATTCCATTTTTATATTTTAAAACTCATATAGGTCCCGCCTGCTTCCAACTTTTATTTAATTTAAAATGGGCTTGTTTTTAGCTTTTCAGTTTTTTTTTTAACTTAAGTTTCTTAACGCAGTCGGATTTTTTAGTTTTTTAATTACCTACTTTTTTATGCTTGGATATCTGTAGTTAGACGTACCTAATGGGACCCTGTATAGTAGAATTTTAACAAGAAAACAATATTCTTAGATACCCACAAAATCTACAAATAAAACAAATATTATGATATATACCTCTTTTTAATCAACCATTTAAGTAGGTATGCCTAACAATACCAAGTAGACCACAATAGTTTGGATACATGAACTTAAAATAATATATAAGAGAGGCCTATGTCCAGCAGTGGACTACGATAGGCTGTGTTGATTGATCAAATCGACAACAAGTAAGTTTGTGGTACTTACCTTTGGTAGGTACCTTATTTTAAACATACAAAACACATAATCACAATTACTGTACCTACGTCTCAATTTCTTGAATCTTGAACTCTTTAACTTATCAAAAAATGTATTTAAATTTCAAAGTGGCTTGCAAATAGAAAGCTTTTTATTGAAAAAAAAAAAACAAATGAAAAACACATAATCACAATTACTGTACCTACGTCTCAATTTCTTGAATCTTGAACTCTTTAACTTATCAAAAAATATATTTAAATTTCAAAGTGGCTTGCAAATAGAAAGCTTTTTATTGAAAAAAAAAACAAATGAACACTTTAACACGGGTTGTACAGACGCCAGCACATCAAGCTACTACAATCTATTAAATTTCTTTGATAGATTTTCAACTTTATCGCCAAAGAATAAGGTTAAAAGTTGATTGGGAATATTTGACAGTTTCGGGTAGAGTAAAATGGGGCTACTTTGACTTCCAGGGTTACTTTGACCAGGCCGACCGATCACAACGCTATGACGCGTTGCCCAACACCCCGCGCCTCGCGCAATATTACTCGAGGTCACGCACACTTGCTGAGCACACGTAAAAACCGATTTTGGCGCTCTGTCAAAGTAGCTACAAAATCTGTCAAAGTAACCCTGGAAGTCAAAGTAGCCCCGTTTTGCGGTAGCTTGATGTACTGGCGTCTGTACATTCAACAACTATATTTTACCAAATAAAAAGTTCTGCCTCGGTACTTACTACTTAATTTTAATTTCCGTGCGTTATTTGAGAAAAGTACTAGCTACTTAATACAAGCCTTGGCCACAACTAGGCATAGTCTATGCCGCATAGATGGACTTACGTATGTGTGCCTCGGCTTCGCCTTGGCCCACATTTACACGTTCGTCCATCAATACCTCTTTTGCTGGCCGCTGCAGTAACGTACTATTTCTGCACTTTAATTCTTTTTACTGCGTAGTTAGAAATAAATATTCATATTTTCCCGTGAATGCCATCCAGCTATCTATCAAACAGTCAAACAGTTACGTCAACGTCAAATTGTCAAATTTTTAACGGGAAAATAAACACAGCTTTGCTGCTCATAGACTACTTGAAAATGTCATTCGCCTCGTATGCATTTTGTTTTTCTTTTGTAAAAAATAATAATTGGTTTGATAGTAACAAGTGATGTCGAATAAAGTGATCATTCCTCCATGTCCCTAATTTTCTTTATTTTTACTTCATGTATAGATAGATAGTTGTTAATCGACGAGGGTCGAATTTGGACGTGTTAGAGAAATGGCCGAAACGAGTACAATGAACTCCGATAATAAAGTGGAGCAGATCGAGAAGAAGGAAGACATGGAGGGCATCAAGACGGAGGCGGATGTGCTGGTGAAGCACGAGCAGCTGGAGTGCGTGGCGTGCACGACGCGCAGCCTAGAGTGCGTGGACATCTACTGCACCACGACTCGCGTGTCCGGCGCCAAGCTCAGCACCTTCTTGCACAAGTTCACGCAGATGGACCTGTCCGGCCACACCGCCTGCAAGTTCATGTGCAAAAGCTGCTACGACCTCATCAACGTGCTCGAGCAGGCCGAGATAGAGTACGTCAAGTTGAAGGAGACTTTCGAAGCCATCCTCAGCAAGAACCCTCTGTTTGATTCTCAAACAGTCCAGCCCATCCGGTTGTCAGACGTGAAGGCAGAGTTTGATGCTGCTGATGATGATGACGACTATGTGTGTGACAATGTGGATGATGACGACTCAGATGACGAACCATTGGCCACTCAGAGCAAACGAAAGAGATACAAAGTTGAGAAAAAAAAGAAAAAAATATCCACAAACAAACGTAAAGTGAGAAGTAAAACCAGCGGTGACAGGTAACTTGATTACAATATCATCACACAGTAATGTTATGCAAATATATTGCACCTTTAAAGTTAATTCATAATTAATAGCCTATTGATATTGTTTAAAAGCAAGTTGAGAGGTTATACTAAGCTGACACAAAAGTTAATGAGACAATAGGTATCTACTGGCCCTCCGCCTGTATTGGGCAAGAGATAATATTGTGTTTAAGTTCTTAAAACTATTAGTGATGGCTATCTATCTATCTCTCATTCTAAAACAAATGGGTGATAAATACAGAGTGGTGATTAGGTTATCACATTAAACAGTACAGTGGCTATTAAAAGTTGTTATCAGTCTGTTATAAAAATAAAATAAACAATTTTACAAAAAATATAAAATTAAAAAGAAAGAAATTTTATTGGAATTACCAGATTTTCTTTCATACAAACCTTGTCCTGACAATACTGAACACAACAAAAAAATAATTATTCAATTTGGGGTAGTCATTCGGAAGTTATGCGTGTACATACATTTTGGCGATTCATTTCTATGGTTTTCATATTAGGTACCACGGCTAGAATTTTAATTGTTATGAATAATTTTAAGTGTGTATATTTAAAATACGTGCTGTAGAATACGTGGTTTCAAACTTTCAATTAATGTAATAACCTAATCGCCACACTGTATATTAGAAAAAAGTATAATGAGTCAAAAAGATTTATGTGATTGTTTAAGTTGGAAATGTGAGGACTGTGGAGCAAAGGGTACAACAGGAGGGGTCATTGGCCTGACGGCTCACAAGCTGGCTGTGCACACAATGGATGACCCTTCTGTCTTGCTGCCAGAGGTCAAGATTGAGAACTCTGCTGAAGGGTATGTACACTTCTGTATTATTAACTTGTAGGTGTGTGGCCGAGTGTGTACTGTGGATGTTAGATGATGCTATAATCAGCTGGGAGTATGACAAGTCTCATGACTCACTCAGATGAGCAACTGATCATAATCTCTATATTATATTCACAATGATGTTTGCAAACTTGGTTAAAACTAGTCGGCCGATATCACAAATTATTCATTACTATATTTAGTTTCTATTTTAATCCTTCACCATGTATCTTGTTTTCAGATCACAAAGTCCCCTATACAACAATGGATTTGGTAACTGTCTAAAAGTCGAGAGAGAAAACTATGATGAAGACGATGACAGTTTGGGTGTTGACGACCTTAGCAGTGACATGCAACCTATCGAGAAAAAAATAGGCAGACCATTAAAGACTAAGATAATACCGGCACAGCCCAGGAAGAAGAAGATCAAAGTGGTGCATCAGTGTGACCAGTGCGATGCTAAATATACTTCTTTATGTGAGTGGTAATATTAGTCTGGGTAAATTGATACTTGCATATGAAACTAAAACTCTGAACAGGTTTTTGTTAGGACTAGTCTATTAAATGAACTATCACAAAAAATTATGGTGTGTCTGAATAGATTTTGAGTTATTGTACTGTTAAAAAGTACATAACATGAAATGGTTTGGTACTATAACAGAGGGGCAATTCTCGTAATTTTAAAAACATTCACAGTCCAATCTCAGTCTCAATTGTCCTATATTTTTGGCAAGTTTTTGACATTGTTTGTCGCTGAGTTGAGATTGTGACTAGATTTTAAACGTTTTTAATGATGAGAATTATTGGCCTTCAGATGTTCTGGTGCTGCGCCTTTATGTCATATCAGTAAGAGTAGTTTTCGTAGTTCAAGTGTTTTGGATGTTGGTATATTTAGATGTCATCAGACATCAATTAATGTGACAATATTCCAGCACGCTTGGAGCAGCACAAACAAAAGCACGACGGCTCCAAACCGCCCTACATTTGCGAGGTGTGCGGCGCGCACTACAAGCACAAGCGAGCCTGCGACATACACATCGCGCTACATAAAGGTACAGCTATTGCGACGTTATGACGATAGGTTGTGGTGGGGCATTAACAAAATTACCGTAGGTAGTACATACCTTTTCTCTACAAATACAAAAAGTCAGGAAGTGTAATTGTGAACAAAATCAACGAGAAATTTGTTTCAAACTTCAATAGATTGACAAAAAAAAAGATTAAAAACTAAAACGCAACCTCTGAAAAGTATGAAACAAGAAAGTACCTTCCCGTGGTCGCATGCCGTTGTACTAACATTTTATAAGCTATGGTAGCATGCAGATGCAACCACGGGAAGGTACTTTCTGGTTTCATCCTTTTCAGTGGGTGGGTTTTAGTTTTTAAACTTATTTTTTATTTAATTATTTTGGGCCTTATTTCAGTAATGCCTAAGCCTTCGGGAAAGACAGCCGTGATGTTTCGTATGTATATCTTTGTCAAAGTAATGCCAAACTATAATTTCAGGTATAAGTGACTGGAAATGTGAAGAGTGCAATAAGTTATTCCCATCTAAGAATGCTCTACAGAGGCATAACAACATACATACGGGCAAACTGAACTATCAGGTACGTTGTGTTACTGTGTGTTCATAACAACATACATACTTACGGGCAAGATGAACTATCAGGTATGTTGTGTTACTGTGTGTTCATAACAACATACATACTGACAAACTGAACTATCAGGTATGTTGTGTTACTGTGTGTTCATAACAACAGACATACTGGCAAACTGAACTAACAGGTACATTGTGTTACTGTGTGTTCGTAACAACATACATTTGGGAAAGCTGAACTATCAGGTACGCTGTGTTACTGTGTGTTCGTAACAACATACATTTGGGCAAGCTGAACTATTAGGTACGTTGTGTTACTGTGTGTTCATAACAACATACATACGGGCAAGCTGAACTATCAAGTACGTTGTGTTACTGTGTGTTTGTAACAACATACATTTGGGCAAGCTGAACTATCAGGTACGTTGTGTTACTGTGTGTTCATAACAACATACATACGGGCAAGCTGAACTATCTAGTACGAGGGGCGGCTGAAAGTTCGCGGCCTAAGGTACTTAACGATAAGGTATCATCTCGTTACTGATAGCACTACTTGCGGCACTAATTGACAGTATAAACAACACCCATTTGTTCAATTTGGTTCATTAACACTTCAACCATGGAACAAGCAACAACACAATGTCGACCGAAACTGAAAATTCTCGCAATTTTGAGCACCGCGCAGTGATTAAAATCCTTGTGAAAAAAGGAAACTCGCCGAAAGACATTTTTGAAGAAATGTCATCGGTTCTTCAGGATTCCGGGCCATCATATATCATGGTAAAAAATGGGCTCGCCTTTTTTAATAAGGAAGAGAGCTGTCAAGGCGCCGCCCGCCCGGACCGCCCTGTGACAGTAGTGACCGAAGAAAATGTGCAAAAAGTTGAAAAATTAGTATTGGCCGATCAAATAATAAAATTGTGGCATATAGCTGAAGAGTTACAGATTAGTAAAGAATGAATCGGAGAAATTTTACACCAAAATTTACACATGAAAAAAATTAGTGCGCGTTGGGTACCGCGAATGCTCACACCACTCGACAAACAACGACGACTGGCGAGTTGTAAGGATTTTTTGGAGTTGTGTCAGAACGATTTGGACGAAATTTGTAACCGCATTGTGACAGTAGACGAAACCTGGATACGTCAGTATGATCCGGAGTCCAAACAAGAGTCTATGCAGTGGATTAAAAAAGGAGAAAGACCACCAAAGAAGTTTAAAGTGGAAAAGTCGGCCTCTAAGATTATGGTGACCATTTTCTGGGATAGCGAGGGAATTTTTCATTGATTATTTGTCTAAAGGAACTACTATGAATGGTCAATACTACGCCAATTTATTGGGTCAGGCACGTGAAGCAGTCGTACAGAAGAGACGTGGCAAGTTGGCGCGTGGAGTGTTGTTTCTGCAAGACAACGCGCCCGTTTACACCGCTCGCGTTGCGAGGGATGCCTTAAAAGCCACTGGGTTCGCAGAAATTGACCATCCCCCATATAGTCCGGACCTGGCTCCCTGTAACATTTTCCTTTTTTCAAAATTAAAAAAGGAGTAACGGGGCCGAAGATTTTCGGATGACAATGAGATGAAGTCGGCCGTGGAGAGCCATTTTCAAGAGAAATCTTCAGAATATTATTTCAATGGATTAAAGGCATTGTATTCACGATGTGAGAAGTGTATTTCACTTGAGGGGGATTATATAATAAAATAAAAATTAAAAAATTAAACTTTTCTTTCCTTAAGTACCCTAGGCCGCGAACTTATCAGCCGCCCCTCGTACGTTGTGTTACTGTGTGTTTGTAACAACATACATATGGGCAAGCTTAACTATCAGGTACGTTGTTTTACTTTATGTTCTCGATAATCTTGCGTGACAGGAAACTTTTCTTTATTTGATAAAATGATTACACTCATTCAATCTGAACGAAGTTTTCAATTAGCTACAGTTAAGGAAAAAATATGCTAAGCACCCTAAGAATTGCACCTTATTAATTTTCTGTATTTGAGTGAAAATGGCAGTTGAAAATGTGAAATGCTCGCGATATGTGGAAAGGAATTATACAATAATATGTGGTTGGAAAATTGCTCAATATTTTTGTTTCGTCACTTCCTCAAAAGTTCCATGAAGAATTAAGGCTTATGAGTGTTTTTGTTACCTGTTGTAGTGCGACTTATGCGGCAAGTCGTTCATCCACACGTCGTCGTTCAAGATGCACAAGCTGTCGCACTCGGGCGTGAAGCCGCACGCGTGCGACGTGTGCGGCTTGGCGCTCATGACGCGCTCGCACCTCAAGCGGCACAAGCGCGTGCACTCCGGCGAGAAGCGCCACGAGTGTGCCGTGTGCGGGAAGAGGTTCTCCGAGAGGTACGCGACTCTATTCAAAGGAATGTCAATTATTGTTGTTATGTTCTAAACTTGATTCCAATTAATGTTATTTACACTTATGATTAAAGTACTTAATTAATTTCTCAATAAGAAATGTATATAAATATATAGGCAAACCGCTTACTTGTCTCTCGCCTGCGGGATATAGGGGCGCGGGGGTAGCACGAGAACCGGGAGAGGCGCGGGCGGCGGGCGCTCCTAGCGTGATACACAAGAGGTGAAATGTGCACTAGACAGATCTTAAAATATGTGACGTCACAGTGGTTAAACCGCTAACCGACCGACCGTTGATGGCTATACAAAATTATGTGACACAACTATATGTAGGTAACGAAATAAAATATTAGGTAAACTTATGTACTACTAACTGCGCCCCGCGGTTTCACCCGCATAAGTGTCGATCCCGTGGGAATATCGGGATAAAAGCTATCCTATGTCCTTCCCGGGACTCAAACTATCTCTATACCAAATTTCATCTAAATCGGTTAAGCGGTTTAGGCGTGAAAAGGTAACATACAGACAGACAGACAGAGTTACTTTCAAATTTATAATATTAGTATGGATTTATTATACGCAAGGTTTATCAAAATGATTAATCAATCACTTATGCCCATGTCAATATCACGAACTTGATTCTTCACTATCGAAGCAGCCAAGTTTTGTCACTTCGAATTACTTTTAACCATATAAGTTGTATATATTTTTGAAATCACCTTTTAAAACCCTTCATTTGATATCCCACTCGACGGTATTAGATAAAAAAAAAGGTCGAACTCCACAATATGGCACCCCAAATCCGCCATTTTACTTTGCTCTTGATTTTCATGTAGCCAGTGACACTCGCGCCACCAAGACAAATCTAAAGACGTATAATTTTTCCAAATCCGTCCATTCGTTTAGGAGTTACGAGGGAACAAAGAAACTGACATACGTACATACAGGTCAAACACAGTCGGGTAAAAACACGTACCAAGAACTAAATCGTTTGCGAAATCTTTCATATTTGTAAATTAAAAAGCTGGAAATAAAAAAAAGTAGTAAAAAAAACCGACTGCGGTAAAAAAATATAAGTGAATAAAAAAAAAAAAAAAACTAAACAAAAAAAAAGGTTGTTTTAAATAAAATAAAAGATGGAAGCAGGCGGGACCCATACCATTTTTATTTATTATATTTTTAAACTCAAATTGGTCCCGCCTGCTTCCATCTTTTATTTAATTTAAATAGGCTTGTTTTTAGGTTTTCAGTTTTTTTTTACTTAAGTTTTTTTACCGCAGTCGGGTCTTTTAGTTGTTTTAATGACTTTTTTATTTACCCATTTACGCAGCTACTTAAGTAGCGTAGTAGCGGCCTAGGTTTATTTGAAACGTCATTAGTTCACAAAAGTAGTAATTAAATATTCAGATTAATTATTCTTTAAAAAAAACACAACCCTATCGTAGTCAACTTATAGATGAATATAATTGTAGGCAATTAGCGCTGTGCGACCTGCATTTAGATGGCACAGCAAGAGTTGCTAAATGATTTTGGTGAATTTTCTGTACTTGTACTATTATACAGGGTGAATTTTTCAAGTGGGCGTGGATGGCCAAATCCGAAACTATGAGGACTAGCGAAAAGTACTCAAAGGAGTCGCGGGCTCGATTTTGATGAAAACTAAAACTGCATCATTGGATTTTTGAAAAATCAATATTTCTAGCCAGGAATAAAACCGGTTGATTTTGAAAAAAAAAAAACACTGTATTATTACACCATTCGATAGTGTCGCTAATAAGGATCCAATTCTGGGAAGTAAAGACATACGGCAAATTAAAGAAAAGAGCTCATTTTTAACAAAATACTTTTTTTATTTTTCTTATGTTACCTACCTCATCATCATCTGCCTAGCCTTTTCCCAACTATGTGGGGTCGGCTTCCAGTCTAACCGGATGCAGCTGAATACCAGTAATTTACATGGAGCGACTGCCTATCTGACCTCCACAACCCAGTTACTGGATAATACGATACCCCTTCCCCTTGGTTAGACTGGTTGTCAGACCTTCGAGCTTCTGACTACCCGTAACGACTGTCAAAGATCCAGGAATGACAGCCGGGAACAACGGCTTAACGTGCTTTCCGAGGCATGGAGAGGTCTCGGTATGTAAAGATGGTCACCCATCCACAGACCAACCGTGGCAAGCGTAGCTTAACCTGATGGATTGACCTGTGCGGCTGTTATTATTAAGCTGGGCCCGGGTTATGTTACCTACCTACTAAACCTTAACTGATTAATTGTTCAAAATTATGACCATTGTTTTCAATACATAGCTGGATTCGACGTCTCAAGGATTGTCCTGCATTCAGCATTACATAATTATTGATTCCATTAGAATATTTTCTAAAGATCGTAATAGAAATTTGAATTTAGAACATAATGTTGTGAAGGTGACTGCGCTGCAGGTGTGTTAATAAAAATATTGAGCATCATTTCGAACAAGGTACGTAATTTAGGTATAACTTTAAAATAAGAAGAAGTTTATTAAAATTCAACATTTTCCTTAAGTTTGCGGTATGTCATTACTTCCCAGAATTTGATCCTTATTATGGACACTATCGAATGGTGTAATAATACAGTTTTTTTTTTTTATTTCTACAGGTTCGATTCCTGGCTAGACATATTGATTTTTCAAAAATCCAATGATGCAGTTTTAGTTTTGATCAAAATCGAGCCCGCGACTCCTTTGAGTACTTTTCGCTATTCCTCATAGTTTAGAATTTAGCCATCCACGCCCACTTGGAAAATTCACCCTGTATATTCTGTGTTTTCTCACACATCGCTCGCTCACTCCGCACGCTGACGTGTCCCGACGCAGGTACAACCTGGCGGCACACAGCAAGTCGCACGAGGCGGGCGAGGCGGCGCCGGCGCGCGAGTTGCCGCGCCGGCGCCTGTTCCGCTGCACCTTCTGTCCCGAGCGCTTCGAGCGTCGGTGAGTATGCCTTGCGTGTACAGGCGCAACCTACTACATATATGCGTGGGACACTCGGAAAGTTTTGCGAAAATAAAAAAAAATGTTCTATAGATAAATATTTTTTATGAAATCTTTTCAAAGTACTCTCCACTAGCCCTTATACAAAGTTTAATGCGTCTGAACCAGTTTTCAGAACACTTTTTCCAGTCCGCCGCAGACACCTTGTTTACAGCCTGCTCGAACGCTGACAGGACAGCGCATCTTCCGGTGACGAAAATTGTATTCCTTTGAGCTAATTTTTTATTTTTGGGAATAACAAGAAGTCACACGGTGCTAGGTCAGGGCTGTAAGGAGGGTGACCAGGAGTTTGACCGGCGTGCTGTCCATGAAAACCCTCGTTTTGAGCGCGATGTGTGAAGGCGCATTGTCGTGGTGGAGCAGTAGCCCGCGGAGTCCTGTGTTTGGTCGCTTGTTGCTCACAACAGAGAAAACTTCTGCCAAGCATTTGATAGTATACCATTCAGCGTTGATGCTTCTTTGGTTCCGTAAAGGAATTGACACCGAGTAGCCAGTCACATTGAAAAAGCTCGCGATCAAAATCTTCCCCCGCTTCTAGATCACTTTGGTAGACGTTGATTCGTTTTGAAACACGCAAACCGTCGACTGGCGCTTCATTTCTGGATCGTATTGATAAATCCAAGTCTCATCACCTGTAATGATGTCGTAAACACGCCGAGACCATGCGCGGTCCGAGGGGGGGGGTCGTGGGGGTCATGACCCCCCCCAAAATCATTAAAGCTGTCAAGAGTCTGAATGATTTACTTGCCATACGAGTACTAACTTAAAACCTTAAAACTGTACTTGAGCCACGAAAACCCCGATTGGCATATTCAAAAACATTAAGAACATCGGCAGACATCGGGACTGCCGACAGAAGTAAAAACTTAAAACTATGAAATGACAGTGGGTTTTCTAACGCGCCAAAAAAATATTTTTCTTTAAAAGCGAGCGAAGTAAACTCGGGATATTGGGCACCCCGCTCGTACGTAAGGTTGAAAGGCTTAGGTAAGGCCAGATTCCAAAACCTAAACTGCTGTAAAACGAGTTTAAGCTTTTCGTCATAATTAGATAAAGTAAGTTCTCTTTTTGTATGATGGGTAAAAGAAAACAGAAACTGTTCAAGGTGGGGTGCTAAAATTTTCAGGCTCGCTACGCTTATTCTTGCAATTTAAATTGGTTCTTGAGCTTTCATCAAAAGTCGACAAAGCAAGTAATTCCTAGTCCTTTCGGAATGATCGAAATTCGAAAGAAAATCGAACCAAGAGTGTGCAAAATTTTCGAGCTCGCTTCGCTCGCTCTTGCATTTTAGTTTCTGCTAGCTGCTTGAGCTTGCCTGCACAAGTCGACAATGTAACCCCTATTTCTACTTGAAAATATAAAACAAAACCTAATCAAATAGAGGCGAGTTGTAAAAATTTTCGTGCTCGCTTCGCTCGCTCTCCCCACCCTGCACAATCTACTGTTCTAAATTTCTAATACATACAACGAATTTGGCAGCATTTAAGTAACACAGTCCCCCCCCCCCATGTAAAATCTGCGTCCCTGAATACCATACGTAATGTGGAGCTGGAGATGTACATGAACCTTAACATATCATCACGCCTTTAATCCCCAAAGGGTTGGGCAGGGGAGTACCTTCATAGAGTACATACACCCACATTTCGCCAGTTATTAAGTGAAATGTCATAGAGGGCGAGCGTACTGCCGCCAACCGGGCACAAATCCAGACTCCAGGCTGCTTCTGAGAAATTTCTGATGGAAAAACCCATTAATACTTTACCCGACCTAGGAATCGAACCCAGCTAGGACCTCATGCTCAGCAGTAACGCTTGCGACCACTAGACCAACGAGGAGATGAACCTCCCTTAAAATATTCCTCGGCAACCATGATGACCCCCCCCAAAATCTTGGGCTGCGACCGCGCCTGGCCGAGACGAGCCTGCTTTAAATTTGTTTATCATATCACGGCACAACCCTGGCCTGCTTCTGAGCATCGGTGAGGTTATGCGGGACCCAGCGTGAAACTATCCTCCTCACGCGAAGACGCACGTGTAGAATTTCGTGAAGGCTTCCCGATCCAACCTGCAGTATGTGCTGAATCTCTTGATACGTAACTCGCCTAATATCTTGGATTAAATTTTTCACTGCTAGCACGTTTTCTTCTGTAACAGCTGTCAAAGGGCGACCACTTCTTTCTTCCTCCCCCAAAGTTAGTCGACCGCGCTTGAATTCGTTATACCAACGATACACGGTTGCCTTAGAAGGGCCTTCATCCATGAATGCCATTTGAAGTCTATCGTACGATTCGTCCGGTTTCAGGCGACACTTGAAATCGTAAAAAACCATAGCGTGAAAATGTTCCCGGCGCAGATCCATTTTTTAATAAAACACGGTAATTTAAATTAGCTCGCAAACAATGTGGAGGGAAATTTTGAAATCGCAACGTACCTATTTTTACTTACAAATAATCATATTTTCAAACTAGATTGTAACTGGCCAGTCTCTCATACCTACATAAAAACTTTTTTCGCAATACTTTCTGAGTGGCCTGGTAACTGTTCAAGGCCGTCTGGTTTTTTCTAAACAATTTCATCGAGTTAAACAAAAATGCTCCCTAAAAGTCATTCAGGCGCCAAAAGATCCTTTGTATCACTTGCGCCCATACTGTAGGTCCAAAATTGGTTCACTGCCGGCAATGGAAGTTATGGGGAGAGGCCTTTGCCCAGCAGTGGGATGATGCAGGCTAACAGTAAATTAATAAACTTGCGCGCTAAATTTGAAAGATTTAATGGCGTTGACATATAAGATTTTTGGGTAGGATAATAAAAATTTGCATAATCAATTTAGGGTGTCCTACGTCGTCATTCTAGGTTACAAATGGGACACACTACCGAGCTGTCGTAGGTTTATGTGTGCTGAGCCCTGATTCACAACCATACGACAGGCTATCGTATCGAAAACCTGACATTTTGATAACCTGATTTGACTTGCCCTCAACAGCAAATAGCTGTTGGAAGAATAGCGGGCGTCTATTTGATTTAAACTGACAAAATTTTCAGGTTTTGGACTTGTGAACAGCGTTTAGAAGACTCCTACGATAACAATGATTAATGTTCGATACAATACGGAAGCGTATCGAGTGTTTGTGAATAGCTATGCTAGTCCAATTGGGTGCGCTTCCGAACTATACGGTTAAACAAATAGTGCCTCTATTAAAGATTTCACGACGTGTGTCTCCGCAGGTACATGCTGGAGCGTCACATGTCGGTTGTACACGGGCGCACACTGGAGCGGCCGCCGCCCACGCCGCGCAACACCATGAGCAAGCTGCTCAAGGCACAGGCACAGCGCCGCGACCTGCCCGCCGGTGTCGGTACGTACACTCACACGCTGCAGCGGTTCCCACGCCGCGCAACACCATGAGCAAGCTGCTCAAGGCACAGGCACAGCGCCGCGACCTGCCCGCCGGTGTCGGTACGTACACTCACACGCTGCAGCGGTTCCCACGCCGCGCAACACCATGAGCAAGCTGCTCAAGGCACAGGCACAGCGCCGCGACCTGCCCGCCGGTGTCGGTACGTACACTCACACGCTGCAGCGGTTCCCACGCCGCGCAACACCATGAGCAAGCTGCTCAAGGCACAGGCACAGCGCCGCGACCTGCCCGCCGGTGTCGGTACGTACACTCACACGCTGCAGCGGTTCCCACGCCGCGCAACACCATGAGCAAGCTGCTCAAGGCACAGGCACAGCGCCGCGACCTGCCCGCCGGTGTCGGTACGTACACTCACACGCTGGAGCGGTTCCCATGCCGCGCAACACCATGAGCAAGCTGCTCAAGGCACAGGCACAGCGCCGCGACCTGCCCGCCGGTGTCGGTACGTACACTCACACGCTGCAGCGGTTCCCACGCCGCGCAACACCATGAGCAAGCTGCTCAAGGCACAGGCACAGCGCCGCGACCTGCCCGCCGGTGTCGGTACGTACACTCACACGCTGGAGCGGTTCCCACGCCGCGCAACACCATGAGCAAGCTGCTCAAGGCACAGGCACAGCGCCGCGACCTGCCCGCCGGTGTCGGTACGTACACTCACACGCTGGAGCGGTTCCCATGCCGCGCAACACCATGAGCAAGCTGCTCAAGGCACAGGCACAGCGCCGCGACCTGCCCGCCGGTGTCGGTACGTACACTCACACGCTGCAGCGGTTCCCACGCCGCGCAACACCATGAGCAAGCTGCTCAAGGCACAGGCACAGCGCCGCGACCTGCCCGCCGGTGTCGGTACGTACACTCACACGCTGGAGCGGTTCCCATGCCGCGCAACACCATGAGCAAGCTGCTCATGGCACCGCGCCGGCGGCGGTACTACACTCTTCTTTTGCTACAGTCACCCTGGAATACTTAACTAACATAATACCTGATACACATTGGTTAAACGTCACATGAAATGGTAACTAGTGAAGTTGGGATAGCGGTTTCTCGAAGGACCAACAAGCGTTGTGTAATTTAGCGAGAAAATAATTTTTATGCTGGAGCGAATATTGGACGACACAGAAAATTGAGCAAAATGAAAGTATGGGAAGAATATGACTTACTTGGGATCACTGGATGTCAGGTTGGTGCAACGACTGCCGACGTGGTGGGCACGCGTTCACTTCACACTTGTCACTTTGTGTCGGCCAACACGTTAAATAGTTTATATTATAATGATGGTACAGCGGTTGAGTTAAAGCGGTGTTATGCGGTTGACTGCTTGAAGAGAACAGTGCGAATCCTCATGGCGACCTCTGTCAAGTCACTGCGGCGGAAACGCTTCTCATTGGTGTTGCGGTGTAGCACCTTTTTGCGGTATGGGGGTAGGATTGGAAAGGAAGCCGGAGTATGATTGGCTCAATACTGTGGTCCAATATGAATTCTACCCTCAATATGTGAGACGCGTTTGGATACATGATACCAAAATTTTTATATTGCTAGCTTGCGTAAGCAGTAACACATGTATTAGTCATCCTAATTTATGCAATGTAACATTAAATGTAACACTAGGTGAATTTTAGAATTTATTTTAACGTGTTACGTTTCACTAATCTGTAACCGACAATAATTTTGAAATAATACTATAATTGCTTGTTCAGATGTCGACACGAAAGACGACCGAAGTTCAGACTCACGCACCACGCCAATCACACCTCAGAAACTAATTGCGCAATTATGTAAGTATGTACTACTCTGTCAAAAAAGTACCGGGAAAACATCAATATTACTGACACAAAATGTTAGTTATTCATCCAAATTTATTTTATCGCCTTCGAAGTATGCTCTTTCAGAAACGATACACTTACGCTAACGAATAATCCAATCATCAAAACCTTTTTAACTGACTTCAAAATCGATTTTTGACAAATGCGTGCACTGTCTGGACAGGTCCGCTCAATCATTCATTCATTTCATTTTATTCACTAACAATTTTCATTGTCTGAATGTTTTCTGTGTGGTTCTTTCCTCAAAAGACCATTTCAGACACCAATCTACGAGGGGCGTTCAATGTATTCTCGGTATCAGGTGATGTACTAATGATGTGGGCAGGCGCGGTCGCAGCCCAAAATTTTGGGGTGGGGTCATCATGGGTGCCGAGGAATATTTTAAGGGAAGTACATCTCCTCGCTGGTCTAGTGGTCGCAAGTGTTACTGCTGAGCATGAGGTCCTAGCTGGGTTCGATTCCTAGGTAGGGTAAAGTGTTAAAGGGTTTTTCCATCAGACATTTCTCAGAAGCAGCCTGGAGTCTGGATTTTTGCCCGGTTGGCGGCAGTAGGCTCGCCCTCTATGACATTTCACTTAATAACTGCCGAAATGTGGGTGTAAGTACTATATGAAGGTACACCTTTGGGGATTAAAGGCGTAATGATATGTTAAGGTTCATTTACACCTCCAGTTCCACATTACTTATGATATTCAGGGACGCAGCTTTTACATAGGGGGTTGTTACTTAAATGCTGCCAAATTGGTCGTATCATTGTATGTATTAGAACGGTAGGTTGGGCAGGGTGGGGAGAGCGAGCGAAGCGAGCTCGAAAATTGAACAAACTCGCCTCTGTTTGATTAGGTTTTGTTTTATATTTTCAAGTAGAAATAGGAGTTACACTGTCGACTTATGCAGGCAAGCTGAAGCAGCCATCAGAATCTAAAAAATGCAAGAGCGAGCAAAGCGAGCTCGAAAATTTTGCACACTCTCGGATAGGTTCGATTTTCTTTCGATCATTCCAAAAGGACTAGGAATTACTTGCTTTGTCGACTTTTGAAGAAAAGCTCAGGAACCAATGTAAATTGCAAGAACGAGCGAAGCGAGCCTGAAAATTTTAGCACCCCACCTTGAATAGTCTCTGTTTTCTTTTACCCATCATACAAAAAGAGAACTTACTTTATCGAATTATGACGAAAAGCTTGAACTCGTTTTACAGCAGTTTAGGTTTTGGAATCTGGCCTTACCTGAGCCTTTCAACCTTACGTACGAGCGGGGTGCTCAATATCCCGAGTTTGCTTCGCTCGCTCTTGAATCCTAGATTCTATATTTTTATAACAGGCTTTTTAAAGGAAAATATTTTTTAGGCGCGTAAAAAACCCACTGTCATTTCATAGTTTTAAGTTTTTACTTCAGTCTCTGCCGATGTTCTTAATGTTTTTGAATATGCCAATCGTGGTTTTCGTGGCTCAAGTACAGTTTTAAGTTAGTAAGGCAAGTAAACCATACAGACTCTCGACACCTTGAATGATTTTGGGGGGGTCATGACCCCCACGACCCCCCCTCGGACCGCGCATGGATGTGGGTAATTTGACAAATTAATTAATTAATGACATTATCTAAGGGTATAAAGGTAAAATTTCATATAGTTGTGATCATTAGTTTGCTAGTTATCCTTAGTCAACTACAACTGGAATGGCTAACGTGACAATGTTGAAGAAAATCGAGCACCGCGCTCTGTTATTAAATTCCTTACCAAACAAGGAAAAGTCAAAAAACTATTCACGATGAGATGGTGGCTGTTTACCAAGATTCTGCACCTTCGTTATTAACGGTTCAAAAGGGGTCAAGTGAATTTAAAAAGGGTAGAGGGAGAATTGAAGACGACGACGTCGGGTGGCCCGGTTACAGCCACTACGGAAGAAATCGTTAAAAAAAAATGAGAAGCTTATACTGGATACATTCACACTAGATAATATGATCTAACTAAAAACAGCACTGTATTTAATCTAAATGACAGATGCAACTCACACTCCGCGCCAAAATGGAAAACAGTTGTGCCAATCTAACAACAAAAAAAAAAAACACAAAAAATTGAATTTGGAACCATAAACAAATCATCCATTCCCGATACTTTTTAGACTGAATGTATACTCTGTCATAACCACAACCCTTAGGCTGATTTTAGTCTCACGCTCACCGTCAGCGCTCATAGCTCAGCGCGTAGTTTGTCAGCGCTGTGGCTCAGCGTGGCTCGTTTTAGTATCGTACTGACCGCCTTACTGTACAGACGACGACTAAAATGCGGAGTGTATTAATTATTGCTGCTTTGTACTATCTATCTCAAAAAAAATAAAAACCAGCGACGACGAAGACTCCATGTTCATCCATTAATTGAGCAGAGAGCCGTTGTAGGAGACTGTCTTGTTATATGGCACTTTGAGGGCTGACGAAAGTAAATTCTTTAATTACTTTCGAATGTCAACTAGAACTTTTGATGAATTACTGGCAAAGACACAGGATAAACTGGTCCATTGCAGCTTACGAATCGTGTCTATATTCTATAGATTGGCAATGACTGTACGCGCTGACGACGTCCGCTCCGCTCGACACAAACGCTCACTGAAAGCAGAGGCGCTCGAGCGATCGTCAGCGCCGACAGCTACGCGGGGCCGACGCGCGACGCGTAGCTATCAGCGCTGACCACCGTGCGCGCTGATAGCTACGCGTCATTCAAAAACGCTTCCTAGAAGTTCATATATCTCGGCCATCAGCGCTGACGGCGCGCGTGCCGTCGGCGTAAGACTAAAACCAGCCCATTTTGTAAAAAAAAATCCTATTTATTGTCCTCTAGCGTATAAATAAAGCAAATCAAATCCTTTACTACTTTGGAAGGGTACTCAGTACATAGATGTTTTTGATAAAGTCACTTTTAATCATGTGGTTCTCTATTGATTGCAGCATCTTCAAGTTCCATAGCGCAGAGCGCGTGGGGCAGCTCGTACGCGGCCGAGTTCCTGCGGCACGAGTACCCGCACTGACGCGCCGCCGCACTCGCGCCAGCGGGACACTCTGCCAACACCCTGCATACTGGGGATACGATACCATTCAGGAGTTGAACATGTTGTACCCAAAAACTTGAGCTGAGCAACCAGGAAGAAAACATTACAAAACAACAACAGTGTGTACTGAAAGTTCGATGTCTGGTGTTCGACTGCGATATCTTTGTGGAATAACTCCATGCAACGGATCATTGACTATTGTGGTTATAGAAGAGAACTACGGTATTCAGGACAGCTGTCATGTAGACTAAAGGTCATAGCACACGTATCAAACCGGAAAGGGATCGGCACCGTATCAACTCGAGCCGTTCAGTACTCTTTGTATGAAACTCCCTACTGCAACGCATACTAATCGGAAACGGAACGTAATCTCCTCGCCTCGGGACAAGCTCACGAACCGCGATGCGGTAGCGTTACGTCTCTCCGTACCGGCGCTTACGTCTCTCCGTACCGGCGCTTACGTCTCTCCGTACCCGCGCTGTCTCTCCGTACCCGAGCTTACGTGTCTTCGTCCACCCTTGCCCCTATCACCCCTCGCTCGGTCGGCGAGCCGCAAGCGCGGGTTCGCCTAGCCGTAGCCGAGTCGACGTATCGGAGCTTCTGATCCGCTTTGGTTACGTGCTTACGTTAGGTAGACGCCTGTTTTCATTGTGTTCATACAATGAATACTGAATGTCTCGAGTTGATACGGTAACGATCCCTTTCCGAGTTGATATGTGTGCTATGACCATAATACGAAATATAGAACCTATAGCAATCTTGTAAATATTATCAATTATTGTGCGACTCTCATGTATGTTCAGAGAGAGGTCGCCAGTAAAGAGGGTTATTTTTATGCTGACTGATAGAATCTCCATTAATTATGTATTCTAAAAATAATATACTTACATAATTCAATAGAACAAATCCAAGTTAATAAACTAATTCTTCCAGTTAACAACTCTTGTCTTGCATAAAATATATCCCAATGTAAATATTACTTATAGAAAAGCTATAAATAAGGAAATTAGGTTAGATAAATATATTTACTTTCACAGATATTGTAAAAAATATAATAAAAACCTACTGTTTAGGTATAAAGTACTATAGTGTTATTGATATAATAATATTTTTATACTAAACTCATCCGTGGATTAACTTTATATTAGCAAGGCCGTACATTGTATGATCACCTGATTTATGTTATTTCTTTGTGCATTTGTATTAAATTTGATGAATATACAGTTAATTAAATGCATGTCTTTAATTTAATTGTATTTCGCGTGTGTGACCCGTGCAGCCGTGGTCCCTCCCGTAGTCCCCATACATTCCATAATATTATTATTGTTCAATTAATCAGTGTTGAAACATTCATTAGGTCATGCCCTCGAGAAACTACGATAATTTAAAATATTAAGACCATAGAGGAAAAATTAAGACTGAAAGAGATGACGCTGCTGCAAGGTTTTGTTGAACAACTTCTTTCTTGTCTATGTTACAATATATTCGTGATTTTTTCATCCTGTGATTCTTTATTTATATTCTTAAATTGTGAATAAAACCTTTGACTGTATTATGACTTAGGTAAAAATTTAATTTAGCAGCATTGTCTTTCTCGGAGTGACGGTACTTTCGAGGGACTACGGCAGAGACTACCATTTTAATTCGGCAGCATTGTATTTTTCGGAGGGGCCACGGGAAACGAAAATCCCTGTGGTACGGTCAGCATCAAAACAGTGATTAACACTTCAGTTTTTTTAATCTTAGTTATTGAGCAAAATATTTGTTCAAAATTGCAGCAGAAGAATTTTTTTTAGAATATATACTCTTGTCTATTATGTGAAAAGCTAAAAATCAGTTTATTGAAAAAAGTTGTTGTCAATTTAATAACATGTAAAAATGATAGTGTTAATCGACTTTTGATGCTGACTGTACCTCCCAGGGACCACAGTTCACATTCGGTTTTTCGCAACATTATAACGGTAATATAATACTTACCTGTGATTCAGAAGGGTATCATAAGTTATTTCCTGTGATGTCCATCTTTTTATACATATAATTGGCCTTTTACCCGAGAAAATATTAGTCACAATTTCATAAACCTAATAAGAGTGCGTTAGCCACTGTAACAGGGATCTCGATGCGTCTGTGCTTTTAGGCCACGGACACGAAGTCAGCGATTGCGGGGCGGCGGCGGCGGCGCGGCAACGCAGACCCAGTCTCGAAGCCAGCCATAGATCAACATGAAGTCAGCGGGCAGATCGCGCGGCGTAGTGTGTTATGAGAAATTAGTGTCTTTGTTCGCGAACGCGAACGAAATGTCTAAACAGCGATGACAACATCTTTTTGATACTTACAACATTTTGAAACGTCGGTCGTTAAAAAAGCAAAAAATAAAATGCACAACACTACGTCAATGCAGACGCGCGGGCATCGAAAAGTACTCTGTGCCGCTAGACTGGAGCGCCGCTCGTACCACAGAGTACTTTTTGATATAGCTCGTACGCCGCTGCCTTCGAGGCGTTCCATATAAATCTGTAGAAACGCACCGCTCCCCGCACCGCCGCACGGTGGGCTGAAAATCGGCTATCATAGACTTAGGCATTTTATTTTGCAAGTGCCAGTTTTTATGCCGGATATCACTTCTATTAGTTATAACAATATACAAAAATGACACCAGAATGGATTCTGCACAAAAACGAAGGAATTATAATTTTTTTACGAAAATTTTGTATGGAGCTAGTATGAAAAATCGAAATATCACTAAAACGGCAGGGATAACCGTAATATCCTTATAGGAGGTTATAGTACTAATTATTTATGATTTTTTGACATACGTTACATAATGGTTGAAGATGCCGTTTTTTTTTTAAAAATCGACAATATATTTTTATTTATTTTTATATATGAAACGTTCTTTTTAGTGTTTAAGTTGAAGAATTCAGAGCTTTAACAACTCTTAACATAAAATAGCACCACCCCTATAGACCTGAAGGACTAGACAGAGGTTTGTAGTATCTTGTTGATCTTGTAAGATTTCCAACAATACCAAATAGTTGAATATCAGTGTCAAAGTGCCCATGCTAACGCTTCTTTTTGAAAGATAGGGGAATAAAATTGTTTGTTGTTGAATGTGAAATGCGTACGGAGAGTAGCTGCAAGCAAATATTGATTGGCCAAGTTGCGTGCAAACTTTAATAAATCAAGAACCAACTATTGATGAGATACCAAGAGCACGCTCAGTCTCTCCAGAACCTTCGACATCATCGACTGTTGGAACAATGACAAAAAGGTCCCGAAAACCATTCAAAGATCTGGGAAGCAAACAGAAAAAGAGAAGATCTAGTGAGCACATAGGCGAGGATTCCTTTGAATTGGCATATGCAGCTGCGGCACGTTTAAAAGATGAAGGGTATGAAGATATCGCATCTGTAATCGAATATATGATCAAAAATCCAGAAGCTGCCGTTAAAATCTATGAAAGCATTAAGAAACCAGTGAAAACAGTAATATTTACACCAGAGAAAGCACTTGGATTGCTTCTATCACTTAAGCTTTCAAAGTGGCAAAATATTACGTTGCGAGAGACTGCCATTCGGGAAGGTGCTAAGGATATTTACCCATCCTACTATCAACTGCAACAAACTAAGCTTGCATGCTACCCTCCTAATCAATCAGTGTCAGTTACGGATTCATCAGCTAGAATTACACTTCAAGCTTTACTTGACATCACGGTGAAGCGGATTCTTCAAAGTCTTTCTGATAATGTGGAAAATAAGCAGTTAAAGCTGATATCGAAGTGGGGATTTGATGGTGCTGGTGGTGGTGGAGTTCTCCTGGTCCACCATCAGCTCCATATTACCATTCACATCGTGGCGAGCATAAATTGCTTAGCAATCTAATCGAATCGCAACCCGTGAAATACTTAAATATTATTGAGTAGTTCCGGTGTCCATCTGTGGTCTTCATCATCAGTTCCACTTCACCAAATGGTACTTTCCGAGAGCAAATGCACGAATTACTATAAAAAATACCCAAATCGCTATAGGTGTGCCTATAATATTTGAAGAGTTCCTTCGATTTCTCCAGGATCCAATCATCAGATCCTGGCTTGGTGACTATGGGACCACTTAAGAAGTATCTCCTTTCGAACAAAAAAATTATTTTGAAAATCAGTCCACAATTGACGGAGTAATCGCGTAACAAACATACAAAAAAAAAAATAATAAACATACCGTCGAATTGAGAACCTCCTCCTTTTTTTGAAGTCGGTTAAAAAGGAAGACAACCTTTTTTGCTGAAACTCTCGACCTAATACAGTTTCCGGAAACTGAGTTCGAGTTTGTAGGTATATCCAATCTGGATTTTGACTCGGAATTGGAGTCCGACAACGAAAGTTGTAAAGAAAATTAGTAAAATTTAATTAATTGTTATGTTAGTTTATTGTACCAAAATGTTTAGTTAATAATTTCATAGATTATTGTTTCAAATATTTTGTATAATTGAATTTATAGCACTTTGATATTATTTTTGTTACTTTTGTTTTATTTAAATTACCTATCAATAAAAGTATATATTTACAGTCTATTTTTTATCACATATTCTTAATATTTGGGAAAAAAGCATGCTTCCTAACGATGTTCTTAACTTTGACACAATTCACGGATCGTTTTGAACAGTTTCATATGTAAAAATAAATAAAAATATTTTGACGATTTTTAAAAAAAAAACGGCATCTACAACCATTATGTAACGTATGTCAAAAAATCATAAATAATTAGTACTATAACCTCCTATAAGGATATTACGGTTATCCCTGCCGTTTTAGAGATATTTCGATTTTTCATACTAGCTCCATACAAAATTTTCGTAAAAAAATTATAATTCCTTTGTTTTTGTGCAGAATCAATTCTGGTGTCATTTTTGTATATTGTTATAACTAATAGAAGTGATATCCGGCATAAAAACTGGCACTTGCAAAATAAAATGCCTAAGTCTATGAAAGCCGATTTTCAGCCCACCGTGCGCCGCTGCCGCCGCGCCGCGCCTGCTGACTTCGTGTCCGAGCGGAATTCTATATCTATGTACGATAACAATAATAATTCTGCAAAAAATGCGATTAGGTAATTTAGAATAGTAAAGAGCGTCTGGGCAGAAAACTAGTAAAGTTATAGGTACCTACTATTACTGGTTTATTTAACTTTCGATCAGGCAAGATCGAAGTCAAAAGCCAAAGCCTACACAAAAATATGTTTAAAAAATCTTTGACCTTGCCTTGCATTACAAAAAGTAGCAGAGTAAACTATATGACAGAATGACAGCATTGACAGCCATAGATAAGGGTAAGACCTGATGACAGCTGACTGATCAGAATGATCAGATCATTTTCAAAATTATCGTGAACATAATATTTGAAATTGAATAAATAAACTTATAAGACTACAAGTTTATTATTAATAATGGCTCAAAAATACGGTGATGATGAAGTACAAATCCGTGCTGCAAAGAGAGAGGACATGTTGGCAGTGTCTGAAATGATACAGGTCGTACGAATTTATTTTTCACTCATTTTATGCTTATTTTAAACAATACTTATCATTCGATGTTCTAAGTTAAAATACATTGTCTAACAGGAGCTTGCTGATTTCGAGAACATGCCTAAAGGGCCTAAAATGTCAGTTAAAGGTAAGTATGTTAATAATGTAGTGCTGATAAATACAAGCTAAGGTTAGCTACGATGCTGCATAAGATAAATCCGACTGACTACCTACTCTTCTATGACATTTCAGAGCTACAACGCGACGGTTTCGAGATGCAGCCTCCTTTATTCCAGTGTAAGGTGGCTGAGGTGACGCGGCCCGGCACGCAGCCGGTGGTGGGCTACGCGCTGTACTTCCCCACGTACTCCACGTGGGAAGGCAGCTCCATGATGCTGGAGGACCTGTATGTACGCACCAGTCAGAGGCACAAGGGAGTGGGCAAGAGACTATTCAAAGCGGTTGCTAAGGTAAATTCAATAGTAGTTCATTTCTTAATTTGGTTACAATACCGACTGACCTGTTTATATAGATCAAGAATATTGATTCATTGAATTGACCAAATAACATGATTATATAATTTTTCAGGAAGCTTCCTGTAGTGGTTGTAGCCGCCTTGACTTTCATGTGCTAGACTGGAACCCAGCACGTACTTTTTATGAGACCAAAGGTGCGGTGAACCTTACTAACAAAGAGCAGTGGTGTTACTATCGGCTCGGTGGAGATGCGCTGAAGAAGCTCTCCTTGGAGGCTGAGGAGTGATAGGGAGGGACAGAAACACAGTGCTGTGCGCTCACTTATATATTTCATAATATTATACAATATAACAGACTCCACTTTGTACATATATTTCTAGTTTATATTATATTTAATTAAAAACTTGAGACTTGTTATCAAAATATATACTTAAGTAAGAAAGTTTTTATTTATTCATTGCAAGTGTTTCCATTTTATTTTCGTCAAGTTTCGATAATAAGCCTAAAGTTTTTCCATATGCAATATATACTTACTGTGATAAAATTTGTGCTGGACCATAGGAAATAAACTGCTTTAATATTAATTTGAATATTTATTTTCTAACTAAATATGTACAAGTATAATAAATGCCATTTTATTGAAACTTATTTATTTAGACTAACTCACATTATTGTGCCTGGTTGCTCCCCATGCTCACTGCTATTTATTTACCCAAAAAAAATACATAGTACCTAATACATTGCTTACTCTTGCTTATTTATGCTTGTTCATGTTCATATTGCAGTTTGGGTAGGTAGGTGTATGTTTAAGGTTGGACAGCAAATTAAACACAATGTATGAAGTCAAGTCATCAAGGTACTTGGAACATCACACTTACATGAGTTTTATGCATTTTTTTAACAAAATTATAATAGGTACTTTTGTAAGAAAAGAAAGACAGCTCTAACTCTAAGAAATGTTCTTTCCTTATTCACACTCTAGTGTACGTGCAAAAATTTATAAAATTTGACACCATTGATATACCTAAGTAAATACATACTGTACTTATTAATAGTACCGTCAAACTGGGTGAATAGGGCTGCAGGGGTGAATTGGGACAAAACTAAAAGGGATTTTAACATTACAATAATATAGTTTGAGGCCAATAAGGACCCTAATGTGTTTACTGTCATTTAATTAACGATTACGTGCCCTTATTGACAACAAACTATATTATTTCAACGTTAAAATTCATTTTAAAGTTTCGTTCCGATTCAACCCTGCATCCCTATTCACCCCGTTTATAGGTACCTATTCATTTTACTCTGCATTACTGCATCATCAAAAATATAAGACAAAAAAAAAACGCTCGCCTTTATCCTGCTACAAGTATTTATCTACCTGCAATCAAGTGAACGAAGCGCGTTTGTATTGTTCAGGTGGCATAATGTGAATACTGTTTAAATTAGTTGAATAATTACATATCTACGTGGCTTTATTTACACAGTAGGGCTGGTTTTATAGTCACGCCGCTAGACGCGCCGTTGGGCAGCGCGCTGTTGAACAGCGCACGTTCGCGTTCACCGAACGGCGCTGCTCAAGCGCGCGAATTTGAAACGCTACTACTACCCCAATACATATCCGAGCGCGCGCGCTCCGACGGCGCTGCTGAAACGCGTCACTATAAAATCAGCCTTAGACAGCTTGTAAGATCACTCTCAGACAAGCGAGGTGCAGCGAGAAACGCCTCGAATACAATGTTTGAATACTTTGCATATGAATACACACAGAAACGGACAAATCTCCGCGCTGACTGGACGGTTCGCCGGTCTGAAAGCTATCTTATCAATATTGTTACTTATCATCATCTTATTCCATTCTCAACTCTCAAAACATTTCCAATAATAATAGAGAATCATTAGACTAGTTTTATTGAGATTATAATTGTCATGGAACGTTAAAATACATATTTAAATATTTAATACTTGCGTTACCTACCATTGTGTCAGTCATTATGGCAAGGTGCCCTCAGAGCGACTAGGTACAGCCTACGATGCATCGCTACCTCCATCATAATAATACAACACTAATCCTAAAACGTTACAACTATACCTATATGTACATTCGATCGATCGGAACACAAAATTACAATCTACACATTTTGTCGATTATCAGTTAACTAATGGAAGTTGAAATAGCTATTAGATTCGATAAATACGAATAGACTCGGAGCTGACGTGCTTGCGTTGCGTCACTTAAATAAATTGTCGCAAATCGTGAATGCCCACGCTCCTGAAGTCTTGACTCTCGGCGAGTTGCAACTGTTGCAAGGAACTGCACTTTAAGATTAGTTGTCATCACATTCGCAAAACTAACGGTTTCTTCGTGTCCATTGTCTGTTCACTGTGGCGCCGCACCGTGCAGGCACGCGTGGCGTGTCGGCGGCGCGGCGTTCGGCACGCGTGGCGTGTCGGTCGCGTGGCGTTTCGATGGTGTGGCGCGCTCAGCGCGCGTGCGGGTGCCGCTACGTAGACGCCATGAGCTTGGCGTGCGCTGTGACGTTGCGCTGGTGCAGGAAGCCGCTGCCCTCCTCCTCCTCGCCGTTGCCCAGTCCGTACTGGAAAAGAGAAATAGTTGCATTGATTCTAATTATCACAGTAAGTAGGTACCTATAGCTACAGGGTGGCGATGAGATTATGAAATCATGTGTCCTACATTTTTTATCAAGTTACTTCGTTCGCATGTTTCCCGTTACTCAAATTCAAGGCATTTATTTCGATTAAACCATTTACAGGCACTTTTGGATTGTCAAGAAGTCGGTTAGTCAGAAAATGTGAAGCTAGTTGTACCTACTCTGTTTGCCTTACATTTTTTAAGTACTTCCTGGCAGTCGATTGAGCTGAAACTTAGCATAGGTACTTGGCTATGTAATTTCGATGAAAACGCAATAATATGGTAGCATGGACGTCTGACCTGACGATGGAGCCCGAAGATTGCCATAGGCACTCAAATCATTTACAAAATTAAGTTGTTTTTTTTTATATTTTTAGCTCACAAACATTCTACAATACAGTTTTTTTTAAATTATTGGTTTACAAATCGGAAACGCATAATCCTTAAGTTTACCTAGGTACTTACTAGGTAAACTTAAGGAAACGCATAACACTACATGCCCTAAAATAGTGAACAGAGCATGCACAATAGATTAAAGTTATTTTTCTTATCTTTCTGTCAACTAGGTAGCCTATTGGGCGCTTATAAGGTTATTTTTTTTTTTTTTTTTTTTAAGTTATTACCTACCTACGTAAGAGAAATAGACTACGTGGGTAAATAAATAAGCTTTGCCATTGCCAGCACAGCAATAGCACTTGCAATGGCTTGTACTGCCAATTGCACTTACCACTTTTACATTATACCTAGTACAAATACTTGAACTCGGTAGTAGCTACTAACCTGTAACGCGTGCAGATAGTGTTGCTGCGAGTGGTAGTGCGGTGTGGAGTGCGGCGGGTATGAGTCGTAGCCGGCGGCGTTGCTGGGCTCGCTCTTGATGTTGAACAGCGACGGGTTGGACAGGAAGGGCGCACCGGGCAGACCCAGCGGGTACTGCGCGTGCGCGTGGTGGCCGGTTTGCGCGTGCGCGTGCTGCTGCGCTGGCGCGTGCCCGAGCGCGTGCGCGTGCGTGTGTCCGTGTCCGTGCGGCGACGTGTCCGGCGTCACGTGCGCCTCACGGCTCTTAGACGCGCCGTGACTAGACATTGACTGCGTCAGCGGCAGTGGCACCTCTGGGAGACTCTGTTTGCTGTCTGTAGTGACAAGTTGTTTAATTAAATAGTGTGCCGGGATTGCCCAGTTCAAGAAGTCGAACTGAAGAATAATTCGATATTATTGTAGACAGAAGTGGGTAAATGTATGTGATTCGTACCGTCCATCCCTGGAGAGCTGTGCTCATCTTTCTTGTTGCCGTCTTGTGGCGGCTTGGTTCCGTTGCCAGATTTCTTTGGCTTACGTTTCCGCGTCTGGATACCGTCCTTCCTCATTGCTAGAGGCCTGTTAAAATTGGATAATTTATTTTATTCGTGAAAACAAACATGAACATAGGAGGCCATTTTCCGTAATTGGTGGTAGGTAGCTACACTGCCTCTCTACTACGCAGGTACTCTGCTCGCCGACTTACGAGGAGTAGGTACCTACATTATAAGGACATTGCTCTTTTACGCAAGAGTTTTTGGTTCGGTAGTTATTATTTTGTTTTAATTCGTCAAATCGTAGAGACAAACGTTATTTATGTGAATGAACCAAACAGAAACAGTAGGATGTATTAATTCGGTCAATGTAAGTAAAGTTGCATTGCGTGTTGCAGCAGTGAGTGGTACGCACCGGTTGATCCCGTGCAGCTTGTAGTAGAGGCCGCACGCGTTGCAGACGGGCTCGCCGTCGTTGTTGCGCCGCCACAGCGTGGTGTTGCGGGAACCGCAGTTGGTGCAGCACTGCCCGTGGCGCCGCGCAGCCGACTGTAGGGGGGGGCGGTGTCATGTGGTGCACGAGTGCTACCCACTGCAGTGTTGGCAGCACTCGTGCAACTAATACAGTAGCCACCACCAAGAAAGTGGGCCTAGCTACAAACTTGACTGAGGATCAGGTCTCTATCTTGGGGAACTAAATGAAGCTTATATGAGCTCATTTCTTTCCTTCATCAAAGAAATATAATTAATAACAATTGTATATTTGTAAGTAGGATCTATAGGTTGACAGGATATAGGTATCCGATATTGGTACTTAATTTCATTACCTCTGTTGTATTGTCCACATACATATGCTCTCTAATCTCTATTTAGGGAAGTTTAGGATTGTGGCTGGATAGACAGCGTTAGTATGAGCACTTCAGGCAGGCATATCAACTGAAGTATGTAGGTATGTACCTATCAAGGTGATGCTACTCAAGACCTTGTTAAGTAAGTAGTTTAATTTCTCAAACATGTGACTGTTGCACGTTCAACTAATTTATAACCCTCACTAGGTTAGTTAGATAGCCTGAATCCCCTGAGTTAGAAAGTCTGAAGCCCCTTCGTACACAAGGCTACTCCAATCTTAGATACTCAACGATTTTAGTCTTCAAGCGACTGCCGCCATATAAATCTATTGCAGTTGAGGATTTGTATGGCGGCAGTCGCTTGAAGACTAAAATCGTTGAGTATCTAAGATTTGAGTAGCCTTGTGTACGAAGGGGCAAAGTGGTATGGAAAACAGTTTTGTTGTTGAATACTCTAGTCCTGATCATTGTAGAATTGAAGGTCTGGTAAATGTGTCAACTTTTGGCTATCTATGTAAAAGTTGACACGTTAGGTACTGGTAACACATGCTAAACAAATAAGAAAGTGAAGAAGTAAAAGAAGCGTGCTTAACAACTAAATTACATAAGGAGAGCACCAAAACCAATGTAATAGAACCATCAAAACCCAAGCACCTCACATGCACACCTTCGTTACAGAATCCACCACCTGTGACCTCAGAGCAGCCGCACGACACAGTACTCGTCCAGTGAGCCAGTGTCCAGTGAGTGCACTGTGACACCGCGCACCGCCATCTTGTCCGCATCACATAGAATTACACGCATGCGCTACAAGTTGCATTGTCCGAGGAGTGCGTGCGCAGGCGGGGCCGCCGCTCATTGGACGAGACCTGTCCTGTCTGTGCGCGTGTGTGCGACGCGCCGAGATAACTAGCCGACACTCTTGTTGCTGATCGTTAAAGTCCAATATGCGCGGCGTTGTTAACAGCGAGGCGCGGCTCCCTGTGCGCGCTATCTGCGACCTATCTGCTGGTGAGCGAGCCAACTGATTGCCGCGACGTCTCGTTACCGCGTGACGTCACCGTGTAACACCGGCTGCGCCCGCGCACCGCCGCCGTGCTCACTAACATGCAATTACCGATCGATTAGTTATCTCGGCGCGATACGTTTATCTAATTCCATCGTCAATAATGGAAGGCTGCGGTGATCGATTCGGGAGGTGATATTATTGGGTAGGTATAATTTGTAACGGTGCAAGCGGAGTGCTACAAAGCGGCGCACTCGAAGTAGGGAGCGGTAGCGTGTAGTTTCCTAACACTCGCCAAAGCCCGAAAAGTAAGGATATCTACAGGAACCGCGTGCGTGCGACGTCGCGGGGGGCGACGCGGGGCGGTAGGTTGCATGCACTAGTCTACACGCCACCGACTCACCTTCTTCATGCCCCTGGCCATGCCCTCCACACTCATCCATCTCTGCACGGTGCCCTCCTTATAGAAGCGGGTGAGTAGGTCTGCGTCGGCACCTGTTCGCAAACAGAGCGCGTTACTATCGGTCGGGGGAGACTCACCAGCCGCTTGCTCGGCTTCACGAGCGGGCGGTTGACGCCGTTGATCTTGTGGTAGAGGCCGCACGCGTTGCACAGGTAGTGGCCCGTGGCGTCGCGGCGCCACAGCGGCGTGTTGTTGGCGCCACAGTTGACGCACTCGCGCCCCTCCTCGTACATCTCCAGCACGCCATCTGTTCGCACGCTCATGTCAGTGAGGCTTAGCTAGCGCCTGCGAGGGGACAGGACGATGCCTAAACAGACTTTAGCACTACATAAAGCTTGGGAACGGACACAACAAAAGCATACTTAAGTAGAACAATGAGGTGAGGATACCTACGAGCTGCGGATGATAATGAAAGCTGTGAATTTATTATTATCCTATAGGTACAGGAAAAGACAATGATAGCCGTTTTATCAAACGCTATCAGCTCTCATAGCCAGGGCACTGAGGGCACTGAGGGCACGCACATTGCACATTTGCACACACCGGGCCTTAGCGGGCGCGTCAACAATGTTGACGGCGCGGCTTCCGAGAAGTTAGAACAATAACACTAGCGATAGTGAGCGACATGCAGCCGCCATACCTACCTATGCGAACACGGGGCATACAGTACTTGTAAATGTGTCTAAATTGAATCTATTATCTATATTCAACGAAGAACTACATATATATATATGTATGTTTTATCTCTCCTATCCACTGTTAGGCTAACTCGTCGCTAGTCCAGCCACTCCAGCGCACGTTGTTAGTCCCCGAGTAGGTACAGTTATTAGGCGGCTCCGCGCGGCCGCGAATGTCGTCGTTATCACTATCCGGTGATAAGGCGCGCCTCGCATCTGTGCGCTAACCCCGATACATTCGCTTACCGCTCACTAATTGAACGCAAGTAATTGCCCGAAAAACTAGCGACGTGGTTATTTATATGAATCCGACTCAAGTTAATTGTTCCGGTGCGGATGCCGAACTGGTTAGTATTGAAAAATGGCATTCAACAGCCTTAGATACAAATATCTTAAGAAAATATCATTAGTAAGTACTTAATTTGTCTGCTAGGTAAAAACATCATGCATTTTTTTTTAACTTATTAAATGCGACTGCTGTACTTGCATTATAATTATTATCTATACATACCTAGTCACTCATTCTTGTAAGTTGTGGTTTATACTCAACGGTTTGAGAGTAGTCGGTGCCTAAGATAAGCAAGTCCAGTGAGTGACGTCACTTGCGCAAGGCTGATACAGTCATAACTAACCATACAAACAGGATAGGAAACTAACATACAAATCCATTTTGGCCTATCAGGGAATAAAGAATATTCATTGTTTGGGGTTAATTACGATAAAGTTATGAGGATAATAAGAACATAGGGAACTATCTGAACGAAGTCACGTTTCCTTTGAATAGCGTCGATATTTACTACCCACGCTGATAGCGGTTATACATCTTTGCTTATGTATTTTGGACGCTGAAGGTATGGTAGAGAAGCAGGTAAGTATGTATATGTATATACTGACAACAAACCCAGGAAAAACAATTTTCTGTCACTAGTTTCCTAATTTATCTTGTTTCTTTTATGTACGGTGTTGATACAGTTCATTGTTTCTCAGTAGATACCAAGTGTTGTTGATTCAGTTAAAACCAAACCATGTGCCAGATCTGTCACTAACTCAAATAAAATAAAAGGAGGTACCTATAGTCTCAGAAGACAATTTAATGGAACCGACTAACAACAAGCAACGCCTAAGTAATTAAGTATGTAGATGGCTTAAAACCTTAAAATCTCTGCTAACGCCAAGAGAAGCGTTCCCGATGTGTTGAGTACCTCCCTTACAGGTCGACTGACGAACAGTATGGTAACGTGCGATGAGTAAAGCTAATATTGAAACTTGTGCTAGCCGCGACCTCGCGAGCTCGTGGGCTCGTGAAGCCGTGAATCAGCTCGCTATCGCTCCTCTGACGTCAATACTCATGTTATTGTCTTCTGTGATGAACAATACTGATCGCATTCACTAAATATACTCTTTGTAATCATCGTCATTACCTACATAACGTTTGTTAGGTTTGAAAATATATAAGTAGGTCTCTTTCAGTGAACTAGTTATGGCTCTACATCTTTTTTATTTTTTATAAGCCCGTGTTGTCCCACTGCAGGGCAAAGGCCTCCCTTTCTCTTTCCACTTTTCCTGGTCTACTGCGATTGTGGGCCAATCCTTTAAGGAGTCCAGCTCATCCCGCCATCTCTTTCTGGGCCTGCCGCGCAGTCGTTTCCTGCCATTGGGGATCCACTGAGTGGTGGTTTTTGCATATTGCTGCTCCAACATGTGACAGATGTGGCCAGCCAAATTCTACTTTTGTTCAGCAGCTGTGCGGCCAGCGTTCGCTATTTGTGTTTTAGAACGATGTATAGAGTTCTTAATGCGGTCTGTGAGCTCTACAGCTTAAATTGTAAAAATTAGGTTCTCGTTTTAAATAATAAATGGCCACATGTCTGACGTTATCTTGAGTGTTTGCTTTGCTGTAAGCAAGAGCTATTTATCTTCCTAATCATAAAAGCTACAATTTCCTCAATAGTACCCGGTTCTGCTGATATCTATACCTAATTACCTATACCTAATAACTATCCTGGGGGATGGGATGACTCCGAATCAAATCCAAATACACCATATTATTAAACAATGAATAAACTTGTATTGGTCCACCATCACGCGTTGTCGAGATAATCAATTTGCCAACTATACATTCATTAGGGAAAAATGATTAAGTATTTAATCACAAGAGTTCACGGTGAGGATGTGCCTACATTAGATATCACGGACACTACGGCTATGATTAGTTATTCTAAATCGTAGCGATTTGCTATTTCGTTGGAACTTTTATCAGTTTCTCATATCCACTGATTCTGTGAAACTGTCTTAGTTAATTTCGCTACGATTTATCATAACGTGTGCTTCAGCCCCCTTATTCACAAACGCTCGATATGCTTCCGTATCGTATCGAACATTAATCATTGTTATCGTAGGAGTATTCTCAATGCTGTTCACAAGTCCAAAACCCGAAAATGTTGTCAGTTTAAATCAAATAGACGCCCGATATTCTTCCAACAGCTATTTGCTGTTGAGGGGAAGTCAAATCAGGTTATCGAAATGTCAGGTTTTCGATACGATAGCCTGTCGTATGGTTGTGAATCAGTGCTCAGGAATGATTAGATACTAATCTGGTGTCTTAACATAAAGTAAACATAAACAAATATTAACAGAACTACAAATCTCTGATAATGTGGAATAAAAAGCTTTCGGTAAATAGAGTTTACGTAGAAGATGTCGATGGATATTTGTAAAGAAGCGGACCGAGAAAAACTGGATGGCTTGTAAGATGTTGGTTTAGCTAAGAGATACAACGTAGATGGCGGCTGATTACAGGATTAATATGGTAAAATATACGAAGACATGAAAAGTGTTTACGATGAAGACATCGTCAGACTTAGAACCTGTGGACAACGTTGTCTCTACAAGTCTACAAGTTCATGGAATACAAATAATTATGTACCAAAGTATATTCATATTGACTTTCTATTGGGTAGCAACTTTTCCACAGATTCCGACCTCTGTTCTTTAGTGTAAGTATGTAGTTTAGTAGTAAAGTGTTGTTACCGTAAGCAGTGGGCCTCTGCAGCGCGTCGTAGGGCGCGCACCACGAGCCCATCACCATGTTCTGCGAGTACAGCCCCCCCGCCACCCCGCCCACGCTGCTCACCCCGCCGCCGCCTGCTGCACAACACAAGCACGTTACACCACATGACAACAACACAACTTTCAGTACACAATACAAGGAAGAAGGAAAACTGACACAACAATCAGAAGGGACAGTGTAAACCCGCATGTTAGAGGAACTTTTAATATCACATTTCAAGATACCTATTGGTGAACTGACGAAAAATCAACTAGATTCAGATGAGACAGCTAGTTAGCACTGTATTGAACATTGGAGCCTTACAATTTATTTTAAAATGGTAAGAAGAAGCAGTGTTGCTTGGAACATCAATAAAAACAAATGTCAACAAAACAACATTAAAGAGAGTAAGTACTTGGCAATGGAAAACATCTGGGTACTGCCGTGGCCTCAATCCCATCGAGCACACATGGGACATGCTCCAGAGACGTGTTCTAGAGAACCTGGACGGAGTGTCGACAACCCACAACTGAAAGACTTGTTAAAATTCCATTGGGAGCGATTGCCGCAGGATCAGATAAACAATCTTATAAATTCAATGAAAAATCGTTGCCGACAAGTTTTAAACAACAGAAGCGGTCACAATTTGTATTGAATTAACTAATAATAATTAAAAATAAATCGTTATTTAATTTTGTAAAACACGAACACCTTTTTTTCTCTTGACTGTAGGTACTTACTTGTCAAAAAGAGTAAGGGGATTAGACCTAGTTATAGTGGATAAGACAGAGATTAAAACAGAAGAATAACTAGCAGGGGATCTAGGGGGGGGGGATGGCTCAGGGGGTCAGACCGGAATAAATAAAAAATCACGTGGATTTGTGTACTAATGTGCTTATAAATAGCTCTAGTTTGTTTGTCTCAAGTCCCATTTAAGTAAATATTGACCAGAGAACACCCACTGACTACCAGCCATTAGGTAGTAAAATTAAGATTAAAAAAAAAAGAAATTAATACAGATGCGATGAGATATCACGGACCTGCAAGCAGCGCCATATTTTGCAACCAATTCGCGGGTAGTTGCATCGCGTCCATTGTCAGCCGATCAGATCCGTGTCGGCACTCGAAGATAGCACTTGATTACTTAGTAATGAGTGATAGTTTATAATGCGAGGTTGGTGTCGCGACCCGCGCGGTCAGAGGTCACGCTAGGACTGACCGTGACGGCGCGGCGCGCGCGCGCTGGCCTGCCCGGCCGCCGCGCACGCGCTTATCGCTGCTGATTCATGACAGCCTTCTGCTGTTACGGCGGCAGTGCAATTCAGAAACTGAGCCTCAATTTTCATAACAAAGTACGTGGACTACTTAATACGTGACTGAATTCTGGGGCTTAGGAACAGGTTATAAAGTCATAAATAAGTAGGTATATCTTAGTTTACCAAAGCGCGGTAACGCAGCTGCTTAATACGAACAGTACCTCATCAATGATGTGTTCCGGCAGGTAGTCAAATTGAACAGGCTGACGATCGTGACTACGGTCACGTATCAATGAGGATAGGCTAGTAAGATCAGTAGGAATTCCTTCTCTGTATGAAAAGAGGCTTCGGATTGTTACGGGGCGATTTGAATTAGTTTTATGGTAAGGAGTGCAACTGATAGGTAACATATGCTGCCTTCGGTAATAATGTGGTAGGTAATTCTTGCAAATAAAATAGAAATTCCTAATTATGTTCTGTGAGTTAATGACTGATTATATTTTTCCTTGCTTTATGTACTAGCTTCTGCCCGCGACTTCGTCCGCGTGACATTTCTTGTTCCCCGACCCACCCCGTCGCATGGCATCGCCTGTCCGCACTACAATTTTGATCTGTAGATTTTTTTAAATCCGACCGGTAGTTCCAGAAATTAGCGCGTTCAATCAAACAAACAAACTCTTCACGTTTATTATTAGTATAGATAGATAGGTACATATAGGTAGATATTGTAACTGTGTAGGTACAATTCTCGCTCTCGCTCATCACTCACTGCCGACTTCTCCCGATCAAACAAAAACAAGTCGTTTATCCTGCTTAAGGGAAAAATCATATCGAATGGGAATTGGCTCACGATACTGAATCACTCTGCGGTTTCAGTCTTCGCGTAAATACTGATAGTGACCGACGCACGAGCTCCCTCCGACAGCCCCCGCCAGGACGCGGGCGCGTGACTGCGCGTGATCGCACATCATCGACGAAATGGTAACACCCGTCAGATTTACTAGTAAATAAGATTGCGATATAAGTTTATAACTAGAACGCCCGATTATTTATATTATAATGCACAGAACCCTGGCCGGGCCGCGATAAGATACCCACAATTATGTTAAATAATTAGTGATAACAAAACTATCTGACAATGAGCCGTTATCAAGTACTTTGTAATTAACATTTTATCTCTGCTCGTATTTAAGTAGTTTATTAATTCGTTACGTTATTCTAATACGGATGTTTGAGCAAAATCTTGTTGGCTTTAGGCCAATGTCTTGGTATTTTATTAGGATAAAAGAAAATAATTTAGTTTCAAAACTGCTATTGGATTAACATATATATTTTTCTTGAAACTGGTTAGTGGTTACCGATAAACTACCTAATGTTACCCACAAATATTCGTCATTGCAAAGAAATCTTTCCACTGACAGCTCAGTGTAGTGGGGGTCATTCAGTGACCTGGTTCGGTGCCGGGTCGTCCACGTACTCTCCCGGGCCCAGCCTGCCTGGCAGCCTGGCTCAGCGGCTACGTGCTCCACAATCCCTCCTAATACTTCTGCAGTCGGGTAAATCCCATCTTAGTTCACTCATGGCATTATCCTCCCGCCCGCGTCAATCACCGCTAGTTAGGAATTATTCACGTTAATAATAGAATTTCAGTTATTGTTAACTTGCCGATAGGGATAATTCTTGGTAACTTTGTTAGGTATTCAGTTTTTTCCTATAACGTTTTATATGAATTGGAACATCGTGGGTAATTCTGCTGTGTCATCTGAACGCTACGAGATTGTTTACTTTTTTTTCGCGTAAAACTTTCTTCTTAGTAGTCCCATTCATAACATTCATGAGAACGGTTGCGGTTAAAATCTTTTTTGTTACTAACTAATAGAGTTATGTGAGTGAATCCAATTGTCGTTTCATAAATACTAACAATTTACCTTATATCTAGCGACAACTACAAACACACACTCGTTCATTCAGATCGTTTGTTGTTTACAAAAAAAAAAACATTTATTGTACGACAAAACATGAAGTTATTGAGGCTTACATTCATAGTATTTTTTATACGAATCATTTTTATAGTAATACGTATTGCTACATGAACATTCAAATTAAAAATAGCCGCAGCATCATAGCCGTGGTATCGGTGTCTGCGTGAAACTGTATCAGTGAGGAGACAAAGGCAGTGATTGGAGCGTTGTCGTGCGAATTCCTCTCTTATCTGTGTTCGATGCTCTAACGACTGACTCATCATAGTTTACTTGTTACTTATAACCCGTGTGCTTATCGACACATCACTCCATTTGTCTCTATGCACTAATTGTATTATTGTAGAGACAAAGCAATTAGATACCACTACAGATGGGTGTGTAAGTGTGTTATGTAGAAACAAGCCTATCAATTGTTTCTTATCCACGTTTCTGATTTATTTTGTGTTTCTGGTTTTTACTTAGCCATCTTAATACTTACTGTAAGTTTGTATTGTAATCATTTAAATGTCATCATTACGCCTGTATTAGAGTAGGTCAGCTGTACGGTTTCCGCGAAACAAAGACATAGTTGTAGACTCACCGTAGGTCTCGTGGTGCGTGGGGTGGTGGTGGTGCCACACGTTCTGGTGGGGCGCGAAGTGCGCAGCGTACTGCTGCAGGCGCCCGCCGCCCGCCACGTAGCCCAGCCCGTAGCCGTCGGCGCAGTCGCCGCCGCCGCCGTTGTAGCCCGCGCCTACGCCGCCACCGCCGCCGAACATCTCGCACGCACGCTGCTAAGCCGCTCAGCCGCCGCGCATTACACGCACACCTGGCGAAGCAAAAAGGCGTTAGTAATACTTACAAATCCTACTAATCCTATCATACTTCATACAGCCTACATAAAATAAAAAAATATAAATACTATTATATTATAAATGCGAAAGCTTGTGAGGATGGATGGATGTTTGTTACTCTTTCACGCAAAAACTAGGTACTGAACGAATTTTGAGGAAACTTTACAGTAATATAGCTTATACATCAGAATAACACATATGATACTTTTTATCCCGTTAATCCCACGGGATCGACACTTAAGCGGGTGAAACCGTGGGGTGCTGCTGTAGTAGAGCTCTATGTGGAGGAGCTCGTCTGGGACTCACTACTACAGTTCCCACAACAATAATTCTGATCTGTGGGTGCCGGTGTTACTGTTGGCGTATGGTACATTGTCTCTGGGATGGTAAGGCATCTAAGATGCTTCTGTTATTGCAATGCTGTAGGAAGAACATAACAATGTCTATAAAGCTAATTAGACGCTGCCGTTAAGGTCGCTAAGCAGTTTTGATAAGAGGATAATTTATAATGGTTTAAAATGAAATTTTAATTTTGTTCTGATTTAACAGGAAAACCTAACAAAGGAATAAGTACGTAGAATTAGAAACATTTTATATAAAGCAGATTGTTTGTACTATAATAAATTATTGCCAATACGCCGCTATAGTAGTATTTGTCAGTACCATTATATATATACACATAGATATAATGGATTGACAAAAAAACACATGAACATGACATAAATTATACTTACTTTAATAAACATTATACGCTGGCAAAATACACGATGTAATCAAAAATGAGACATTTCCACTTTTCAAAAAGAAATTGACACTGGCGAATTTCTGACCGATAAGAATTTAAATTGATAATATGACATCTCTGTATTCCTGACTTGTACTAAATCTAATTTAATTTAACTGTATTGACCTCGAACTTGATGAATTTATAGATAATACCATTTTATTAAACTCGACATTATGTGTTTTATTGCATATTCAAATGTACTGAATTTTATCTTGACGTGGTAAACTTATATTGATTTGATTGAATGTGTTTATAATAAGTCTTTATTATTATAGCTAAAACTGTTTGCATGCCTTATAGTATATAATCATTTTAAACTTAACATCTGTAACTTGCATCTATCTACTTTCTGTGCAAATAAAGAATTTTATTATTCTATTGTATAGCTTTCCTAATATTAACTTAAATCTAGCAGAAGGACACCATCGATTCCACCCCTTGGGCTTCTAAGACAGTTCGGCTGGAGTTCATTCCGAACCTTAACATTGAGTTTACATGAAGCGCGTTCTTCAGAGAATATAATTGAGGTAAACGCTCAATTAACTTGTATCTCACTTGTTGTGCGACACCGCGAAGAAAACAATTAATTAACTAATAGGTAGGTATGGAACAACATGAGTTTGACGTCAACTTATCATATCGCGTGCGAGTTGACGCAGATCTATGTACTTGTTGAGCTTAGAATAATGTTAGCTGAGGACTTATCATGAGGTAAACAGAGGCCGTACCAAGGCTCTGTCGGCCATCCACTTGTTCTTATGCGTGTTGTGAATTAGATCTCGATATTATGCTAGTGGAGACTGGATCCTTTAGGAATTTTACGAAAAAAACTCAATTTCAGATTTTCGCATAAGTGGGTTTGTAAAAGCTGATTTTCGGAATTAGATAAATCGGATATCAGCATAGCTTGATGGAAACTTGTGGAGGGTGGGTGGAGGGGGGGGAGGGGGGAGGGGCAGGCATTTATTTATTTATTAATCACAAAATCCACAGCTCTTTGAAATTTTCACTTAAGATATTTATTCATGACTAATTGCCTATTATGTTCCTGCTGCTGGGACACAGCCCTCTTCTCCGTAAGAGGGAGGTGGTGGTGGACAATGGTGTGTTAATTATATTAAAAAAAAAAACATGTTATAATCCGGTCTGAGTGAGGTGTAGGTACCTAGGTCTGTTTTCTACCGAAATAACGCGGTTTCGGTATGAATTTCAAGCCTGTTTTCAAACCTTTAGTTCAATGCAATGGTGGAGTATATTTTTATGAAGAATAGTCTTGAAAGAAGGGCTAGAGTTAGTGGTGAAGTATTTGTCAAACATCAGTGCATTACAACAAGTGGCACGTTATCGAGTGTTTCGTGAGTCGATACAGTTGATACATCGGCCCACGACAGCCGCCCCTATCGCGCCCGCGCCGGCGCGGCGCGGCGCGGCGCGGCGCGCGGCGGCGCAACACTGATACGACACGTAGTTACTCACACTTACCAACACCTGTCGTAAACAATCGCATCAAGCCATTACACATCTTATTACAATGCACTATGGGTGCTGAGGCATTTAGTGCAGCGGCACATATAACGTTGTTAGATGGTGTTGCCACAGTGACTTCGTTACCTAATATCGTTTTATTGAAACACTATCGTTGCGACAAAACTGTGTCAGTAATGACAATGGTTTTAATGAACGATTACATACAAATTAACGTGAATGCATGAAATACTTACGTGGCGCGTGCTTATCGCATGAGAATACGCGGGAAATATGGAGCAGGGCCCTAATTGGCACATAAAGATAAAACATAATTCAATTTGGAAATTCCTGTGTGTATTTTATATACCCAATCTTATTTATATTTACAAGGAAATCGAACCTGCAGGTAAATAACATATCAAATATTTTTATCAAAAAACCGACTTCCAAAAAAACACTACAAAGTGAAAAATAACTTTAATTTCGGAAGTCGGTGTCTTTGGATCTGTATTTTAGTTTTTTGCCACCGACTTCCGCAATTAAAGTTATTTTTCACTTTGTAGTGTTTTTTTGGAAGTCGTTTTTTTTTTTTCTTAAAAAGTTTTTATTTCACGCTTTTTAGTGGGTCTGCTTATAATTTATCTACGTTACAATAGCTTAGTGCTCATCGCCTTTTACAAACAAATTATTGCTTTTCCCGATGCAGGGAAGTTAATTGTTGAGGAGTTCTCCAGGTCCACCATCAGGTCCATATCACCATTCACATTGTGACGAGCATAAATTGCTTAGCAACCATATTAAAGTAATCGAATAGCAACCGTGAAATACTTATATATTATTGAGTAGTTCCGGAGGCCATCTGTGGTCTTCATCATCAGTTCCACTTCACCAAATGGTGCTTTCCGAGAGCAAGTGCACGAGTTACTATAAAAAATACCCAAATCGCTATAGGTGTGCCTATAATATTTGAAGAGTTCCTTCGATTTCTCCAGGATCCCATCATCAAATTCTGACCTGATGTTTTTAGACTAGATGCTGATAATCATGGCTGCAGCATCAGACCAGACTTATGTCAACATTGCATTGAACTTAAGATTTAGTCCTGTTTAAAATGAGCCCAAACACGACTACTCTGCCCCCGATAGTTAAAAAGACGTATCTAACAAAAAGTAAAAACGAAGAAATAAATGTTTTAATGAATGAAACGGGAAATTAATAATATTTTGTTTTGCTAAAACCGCACTGGAGGAAGTTAGAAAACTATGTATTAAAAATACAGACAGATGTGCCTTTTCTTTCTGATTCCGGCAATGTACGTAACTCAAATCTGAAAAAAATGTTAGATGCGTCTTTTTTCCTATCGGGGGCAGTACTGTGCTGTAATTTCAAGGTTTGTACTTTTTCTGATGCTCCTGGCTTCAGCATCAGGTCTCTATGTACTTCGGTGTTCCTCATTAACAGTACGTTTATCCACACATCGAGCCCTTTTCAATGAGCCTAAACACGATATATCTGCTGTTAGTTGTCGAGGAGTTAGGTACTCTGCAGACTATCCTGACTGCAGCATCAGGTCATGACTTGATGATCATGAGACCAAATGTGACAAATGCCCTATCAAACATCAAAACAATTTACTAAAAACAGCCCTTGCCTGTTCGAGTAACTTCTTACTGTTAAGGAGTTGTACCTTCCATCATCAGCCCAGCTACCTGAGATGGTGACAATCATACGCAAATACACAAGATACTTCATAAAATATGCGAAAACAATAAGTGAGCCTATAAAATTTGAGGGTTGCCCTCGATTTCTCTAAGATCCCATCATCAGATATTGAAATGGTGACAATGGGACCACACGGGAAGCACCAAATTTCAAATAAAAAAAGAATAATGAAAATCGGTTCACCCAGCCGCAAGTTATGAGGTAACAAACATAAAAAAAAAAATACAGTCGAATTGATAACCTCCTCCTTTTTTTGAAGTCGGTTAAAAATAATTAGGTATAGTAGGTGCCAATTCAGAATTTCAGAAAACCTTGTTCTGATATTATAATAATTTAAATACCTATGTAGGTACTTCGTTAATAAAAAAAAATACCAAAGCACTCAACATAGAAAACCCATGGGTCCAGTGACTGGAGCAATAAGAATAAATTCTCTTCACTTATAATATAAAAATATAATAGTTGGTCTGTTTCAAGTGTTCCCGTATCTTGTATTATTAGAACGCGTTCGTCCTACGCGGGCCAGCGAGCGTCGGTAACATAAAGTGCACTACATACGGCCATTTTTAGCGTGTTCGCTAACATCATAAGCACAGGGTTGTGATGCGTTTTGCATGTTAACCCTTTGAACGCCAACGACGACAACGACGAAACAGCTCCGTTTTACAAAACTGCTACCGACGTTTAGACGTAATGCAGAATGGCTTATTTGCAGTCACAATGAGCGTCTTTCATAAAACTCTGATAGGTAACTTTTAATTAATATTGTCCTTAAAATCACTGTTTTCACTTGAGTTAAGGTAATTTTTACTCGTATTACTCGTTTTATTTATTTCTGTTTCGGTCGCCATTATTGTACGCACGAGCGACAAAATTTACATCTAAAATCTACAATCTGATGTTTTATTTCACGCTGTTTTACAAAACCGCTAATCGTTGACACGCTGAATTGATAAATGCAAAATGTTTATGTAATTCTGCGTGTTCAAGTTCGGTAATTATGGAAAACACCTACACGTTGTTCAGTTGTTTTACATAACTTAGTTGTTTTGTAAAACCTCTAGCGGTTTTGTAAAACAGCGGATTCTACAATTCATCTGCGACATATACATATCTATATAGCTCCTGTGTGTGTGTGTGTGTTTGATTTTGATTACGATGTGTAAGACTGCAGTATGTGCAGTACGTGCACTGTAAAGTGACCTCAGAACATATCTCGGGCCCTCTGTAGCACTCAATATGATGGTTTATTATTTAGATCAGTTCATTTTACTTTAGGTAAATACAACACATTTAACAGCTGGGTTTTCTACAGTGCACAAACTGAGTTTCACCTAAATATGATTTAGGTGAAACTCTTCTTCGTACTATTTAATGTTAATGAAACTTCACTAGTTGAAGATGAATGACCCTGTTTTGTACAAAATTGAGAGCCATATTTTTCTACTTGGAATCCCGATCTCGTCTCATATTGCCCCACTCGTGTTCATTATGACAAATTACGGGTAATTAACGCGCGCGTGATGTGCGGCGCGGGGCCCACGTGTCTACTCGGGTTGCATTAGCCGCGCCGGCGCAGATTTATGCGCGGTCGTGCGGCAGCGGCGGCGCGGGATCTACTCCTGCGCAATTTATAGCGGTCGCCGGCAATTAGGCGCACCATACACACGAGCACTCCGCTGTAACTCAGTGCTGCTAAGTATTACTATTTGCGTCAGAGTACATGTTCGAGTGCATACCAATACCAGTACTTTAAGTATTCTGTGCCAATACACTTTACAACGAGCAGAATTCTCTATGTACTATCTACATCGAGTTCGTAAAAAACATTGAATGCCAGTATGCTTCGCAGGAATATTTTACAGTAGTTAGGTGCTGGGTGTACATCCAATATAGATAGGTTTGTATTTTGATCAGCTGTGGAATAGCATACTTACGTGTTAAACTTGTAAAGGGGTTTGGCAAAGTATTCGGAGTCGCGGGTGTTGAACAATATTTATGACTCAATCGGGCCATGAAGTTGTAGCTGCTAGCTGCCATGTAGCGGGCGGCTCCGCGCGGCTCCGGGCCCTTCACGGACATAAACTGTGCGTACACGACGAGGCGCCAGCGCCGGCTGCTGCTGCCAGAGTGCTCACGCCCACGGCGCGCGCAGCATTCCTAGCGAGCTTAGTGGCCACATGTGCCATAAAATAACACACTTCACAGGTACTGCAAGTCCAACAGGTAGTTGAAGCTCTACATTTCGAGTTTCGACGCTCACTGAATTTGAACGGGGAAGTAAGGTAGGTACCTACCCACATAATCACCTATGCACTCGCGAAGTCTGAATAGTTCCCTATAAAAGAGTTGTACTCGTGTGTGCGTGCTCTGAAGACGAATGTTGGCATCAGCTGCATAGTAGGTGAAGAACATACAGGTGGTGAGTGTGTAAATCACGAGCACGCGCCCTGCGCCGGCGCCGCGGGGCACATTCCCGGCGTGCCGCGCCCGCGCCGCATGTGTCGCGTTCCGTGCAGCCTAACAAGCTTCTCTCCATCGTTATTATTCAACACGTCTTACAGAGATGAAGGAATGCGGGGTAACTAACACCTCAGTCTTAAATCACCACTCTTTCACACATTTACTTAATTATAAAATGTGGCATCGAGAAGTCAACAAGTAATAACAGTTAGTCAACACTTATCTGTTAGGCATATGGATTGGAATCCAAAAAAGATCTGTAATAAAGACAGTCGATGACAAGCTTATAAAAAAGAAGAAAAATGTTTCTGAAACGTTTAATTGCAATGTCCTCAACACATGTCAGCAATTAAATATACCTACCTATCAAAAATAGTGTAGGAATATCCGCTGCAATACCTTGTAATAAGGAACGTCAGCATCCCTCGGTGACACAATAATGATACGTTTTCCGCGGAGACCTTCTCTTTGTGTGACGAGATAAGTGATAAGTGGGCGACACGTTAATGACGACCTTCTCGCGAACTTTTAATAATTCGCACTTCACTCAGCAGTGGAGGCTCGACCGACACCAGGACCAGCATATCTGCAGGTATTTTGTAAAAAAATAATATGTATCCAATACTTAAAAAAATATGACATACTTATTTGGCGGATAGCACATATACGAGTACCTTGTAACTGTTTACAAACAAACCCAATAAAATGTTTGCCGCTGGGCGTGCGGATCGTTATCAGCCGCTCCTGTATTCATTAGCTCGTCATTATCCTGAACATCGTCCTGCGATGTTCGTCATAGATACGAACAACCTCCGCTAGAGCCATTGCCCTTGAACTACGCTACGAATGTTCCGCGCTAAACTAATTATTTTGCTGACCGCACCCTGATATCTATCTTATTCCGCGGCGGTAAGGGTGATATCGCCACGAGCGCGGTGTGAGCGTGGTTGGTCGGCTCGGCGGCTGATTTACGCGATACATTAGCGTCCGTCCGGACGGACGGCCGCGCGCTATATTCGCGTCGATTTATAGCCGACTCTGAAAAATTATGCATCGAATTTATATTGCATTTTCTCGCGGCTCGGCTCGCGGCCGGAGGGCGGCGCCGGCGCAGGCGGGGCGGGGCCGCGCCCAGCTCCTGCTTGGTTGTATAGTAAATGTCCCGTTGTCTAGTCCACGTCCGTCGTCCACAATAAATCAGTTTAGCAATCATTAACTGTAATTTAGTTCTGATAGAGCAGTTTATTATTACATTATCTTTAGTCGGAATAGTGGTGTCGTTACTAAAAACGAATGTCCTACACTAGTTCACTTTTACGAGGTACTCCACTTAATGCACCAATCGCATGCAAATTAGTTCTTTAACATCTATCTTTCGCTCGAAATAAAATAATGTGTGTTGGTATGTACTGTCTTCTTCGTCAGTCGATTGTACTTGAAAGAAAGAAAAAGAAAGAAACTTGATGTAATATTTTGAGATACACAAATGCTCAGCTGAGCTTTGTATACCTTAGCATTGTGTATCTTAAAACAGTAGTACTGTATACTCTATTTAATTAAGGAGAAATTTGAGGGAAACCAAATGTTCTAGGTAACTTCAATAATTATTCCATTGTGATAATTTTTTTAGTTGACACTTTTTTCAGATCAGCTCCTAATTTTTTTAAGTGTGGCCAAAAAAATTACACTTGCAAGCTGTATGTGGTAATAATTTATTGGACATAGGTCCAACCCGATGTCAAGTTTGTAACCACTAATGTAATATCTGAAATTAAACGAGAGACGAGTTACTTTTTGTAAGTAGATAAGAGAAGTGATCGCTTGCTATCCGACGGCACTGATACCGATTTAATTACAACTCTTGATCTCGGGGCCAAAGTTTTATATTAAAATACATTTTAAATAAAAAAATCTTGCAAGAGAGTATTTCCAGTCACAATAGGTACCTATAAATAAATTATTTTGTCGTAAGTAGTCTCATTGAATTCCACAATATAATTACCTAATATCATTGGATATCTCTTATGGGGTAGGATTTTCAGTTTTAAACATCATCCCACCATCGCTGGTTTCATTAAGATATTTCTTATTATGCCCTATGAATATGTTATAAAATAAGTGTAGAAGCACAATAACGAACACCACTGAGCTCAACATGTAGTGAGTCAGCCTCGCAACAACACAAGTGCACCGTGTGCTGCGAGCTACATCTGTAGCTACTCACGCTTGTATAGAAGCACCTGCATCTATGTTTAGACAAGCAGCGAAGTCTGCGCAGTACATTAAGAGTGGATGCAAAGGTCGCGCACTAGAGCTGATAAGAGGAGTATTTCGGAGATGGGCTGTGTCCACGCAGAGCAATAGATCAGCTGCAACACAGCAGCCAAACGTCAAGTAGTGTGTGTGGCAGCAGTGAGCAACGTGGTTGTAGAGGGCGCTTCAAATTAATGTTTTGGGAGATTAGATTCGGTTTCAGACTATCCTGAATATAACGACGCATATTTGGAAATAAAGAAAGAAGACCCCTGTCAAAAAAGATGCAGTTATTTTAAATTAAAGATGCAAGAAAGGTAATAGGTACTTACTTACCTACTTATTTGAAAACTTCAAGTGGTTACAACATTACATAAATAACGGTATACACTATACGCTATTTATTTATTTTATTTTATACTATTCGGGAAACTTACAGCTAATTTACACTGTGCTCTTAAACAATATGCATTTGAAGGCCATTTACTGATAAAATTCTAGCCTTTTTTTTTCTATTTCTAGCTGTTAAACAGCCTATGAAATATCTTTTTCAAACAATTGCATATTTCTTGACAGGTATCTTCTTTCTTTCACTAAGACGCAGATGTTATCAAAAACTCAAGATATAAGCACCAAGCTGGTACGTGACCAACTGCCGATAAACGGACTGACCGCAGACGAGGTCCTGTAACTAAGATGTTACGTTATTGTTGAATTAAATATCATTTGGGGTTGGCAAGTCGCCCAGCACAGCACAATCAAACTGTAAAGCTTTTCAAGGTGTAATGTAATGTTATAATTTGTCAATGAGCCAGCGGCGAGTATTTGCATCTCGGATGATGCGATACAGAAATCGGCCGGCTACCTACGTCCATGTAGTACAACATTGCGGAGCATCGCGGAGATAAGTTAGAGATCTGCTTGATGTCCGACCTAGCCCAACAGCCGCTCGCTGCACGCTTATAGAACCACTTGAGTCGTCTGGCGCCAGCGCGCGCCGCGCCGCCGCCGCCACGCTCCCGCCACGCCGCCGCCACGCAGCCGCGCCGCACCATCGCACTCGATAATCAATCAATGTTCATTACGTGGCTATTAGCTGCCCCCTCCCCTCCCCCCCTCCCCCCAGCCTCTCCTCTATTACACGTTACATCTGGTTTGTTTATTTGTGTGACTGTGAATGCATTCGTCTATTTCCGTTTGATGTATCGCTAAAGTAATTGATAGAGTAATGCGTTATTGTTTCGATCTCTATGTACCTCGGCCGCGGAACAGACGCAACACCACTCCGCCGCAACCTTGAGGATTGAGCTAACAGATATTCATAGAAATTGTAATATCATCATTAACATAGATAATGTTACTACTTATAACGATCAATATCTACATAAGATCAGATAAAGCTCGTAAAACTTACAAAATTGATAGTGAAGGTTGAACGAGAATATGTCTGGAATGTACCTAATGGGCATTTGATTACGTGCCAGCAGCCTCGTCTGTAGCAAAATACAAATAAAATGGAACTAGGTAAGTAGGTACCAATTACCAAAACTAAATAAATAAGAAACAACATTTTTAAAATGAGTCCTTTTTTATGCGAAACCACCGATCACAAGCACATTCATATAACTGTGTTTGAAGAGGAGGACAAGTGTACAAAAAGAGTGCCATCACCATATATCACGGCGAAGCTCTGAGAGGCCTGGCAGTGTCGCGGGGCCGCGGGTTCCCACCGACATGTGCGCTCAAGTGGCCGCAAGTGGCCGCACCTGCACGCACTCAGCCCATACCCATGCTTTTTACGTCGAATACAAAAAATGCATCGAGTATAACATGTGCAAAATACTGCAACTTTGTGTAACGGTTGTACGAGTCGACGGCGACGGTGCGCAGGAGACTCCACACGATGTTCTACAAGTTGAGGGTGCGCAGGAGACTTGACACGATGCCGGTGATTAGCTGAATCGCTGTAAATGAAACGAAGCGAACGAACGAAACGTGAGTGTACAATAGGTATAGCCCTGCCTACCCCTTTAGGTGTTACAGGAATTAATTTATTTGTACGTCTGTAAAGTTCACTAGCGGCGATCTTATCCATATACTTACCTACTAATATTATAAATGCGAAAGTGTGTCTGTCTGTCTGTTACCTCTTCAAGCTTAAACCGCTGAACCGATTCAAATGAAAATTGTTAAGTATACTTATAGATAGTTTGAGTCCCGGGAAGGGACATAGGATAGTTTTTATCCCGATATTCTAACGGGATCGACACATATGCGGGTGAAGCCGCGGGTCGCTGATAAATAATAATTTCGTAACACGAGTCACAATTAAAAGTCGTAAGTAGCTTAGATGGGAAGAAGAAGTGGTGACGCGCGACACACTCGCGGACTTGGAGACACTCGTGGACAGACTTACTCCACAGCTTACTTACTGTGAATAACTTAACAAACTGCTTAAAACTCTTCGGGAATAACATGCGTGATGATATGTTGTGTTATGAAGACTTTAGCTGAAACACGTCGGCGTCTGGTACTCGATACTGAGTGCAAAACAAAGCTGCTCCCGTATAGGAATAGCGGAGAAGATTGTGTGCTTGTGCCACCCTTTCAGTGAAACAGGCGTTGTTTGATTGAGTATTCTACTGTTGAAACTTGGGTATTATTTAGTTTTATTCCACATGCGTAGAGTAGCTACTTATCTGCGTGTTATAGATACCTACATAGAATTATTGTAATGAGTTAGAAGTAAGTACTTAGGTCCTGATGTCAATGTCAACTGGTCCACTCCCGGAACTAGGCTACGAATACGATATAAAGCTCAGTACCGCAGAGTCGCCCACTGGTCCGTACGACTGCCACCCAATCAACTACATCATGTCACACCGATGTCACCGAAGGGTTAGGCAGAGGTGCAGGTATGCGACAGGACCAACCACACTTCGCCAGATTATAGGCATATTACTATATTATCTAGGGGCACGGTAGTGCCCCCGCCAAGTCGAGCAAAAAGCGGCACGGCCGTACCATAGTATAATGGCCTTACCATCCTTTTCTCGAAACAGCTTCAGGCCATTTTCGACCCCCCTATAACTACCTTGTGGATAAAACTAGAAGCCAAGTAGGCATTGTATAAACACGGTATATTTCAAATTTTGCTCAATTTGAACCAGGAGTTTAAGAATTATAGGTAACTAGTCAAAGTTTCTTAATTTTGTCACTCAATCATTGACTGACTGACCGATCATCAAAACTCTAAGGCACTTTTCTAGCAGACATAGAAGCTTCAAATCTAGAATACAATTAGTGTTTAGTGTATAAATCAAGGAGAAACTACAATATTTTGCAATTTCTGTCCACTTTTCTAGATACACCAACTGTATAAATAACTTTGTAATGCCATATAAATATATAGGATTACAAAGTTACATTAGCAGTGACTGAATCAGTGTACCTGTACATGTATAATATAATGGAATAATAGGTGTAGATAGGTACCTAGAGGGAGTGGGCTTTGAGAAAAACTGCAGCTGAAGCTCAAGAAGTAGTACCGGGAAAGAAAAAGAGGAAGACTACCTACTAAAATAAGAAAAGCTCATAAGACAGAGAGTGTGGGCTTTATGAAATGCCGTTGTTGGTATTCAAGAAGTACTGGAAAGGAAAAAAAGTAGGACTATCTACAAAAAAAGTGAGATGCCATCAAAAACATAACTTGTAAAAAAAGCCAAGTCTCGCAACTCAGTTCTTCTACCGTAAAAAGTTGTGAGATCCATGTAATACCAAGTCGGTTAATTTATTCAGTCCCTACTTAAGGGACCTTCTGTCTTAAGTTATTACGTAATTAGCTAACCTAACAACATCTTATAGTGACCATATCAATATTAAAAATCTTTTATGTTTTAATTAAATAGATTGACTTGGAGTTGCGAGTCTTGGCTTTTTTTACAAGTTATGTTTTTGATGGCATATAATATTCTTTTACTATTTGCAAACTCCTAAAACGTGGACAAAGTTACTTCTGATTCCGCTACGAGTACGACCGCTACGAGTACGACCGCTACAAGTGCTACGCGGTGTCACACCCCGGACACTCCATACAACGCTCGCAAAATAATTACCTACTACTACTACATTAACAAATGACGTTTGTATACGTATGAATGTGTGCGTGAAATCTAGTAGGACTGGCAGTCGTGCGTAAAGAGTCGGCGACGAATACCTCGAAGTGCGGGGTGAGGTGCGGTAACTGATGTGAGTGCGGGGAAGGGAGTGTCCTTTCTGTACGTAGTACTATTAAGTATTCTGTGGCGGTGTATCGCATTGATCGGGTTGCAGCCGAATTGTTCGACAGTCGGCCAATAAACTACTTCAGTATTTATAATTTTACGGGTATTTAAAAAAAAAAAAACCGAGTGTGCTTATGACCACACGACTAAAGTGAAACTTCAAACGTATTTGGCTATGAGAGGAAGAGAGAAAGAAAATGTGCGCGCGCACTGCTTTCTCTTGCTTATATCCCCCACTCAACTCCCGTTCGCCTCGCCCGTAGCCCTTAGACATGGGTCGTACTTGCAAAATCGAGTACCAGGGCTTCCAAGTACGTCCACCTTAAGAAACCAGGGCCTAAAACCAGGGCTCGAGATACTTTCAAGTATTTTCTATCTGCATCGAAAACTGATCCATAACTTCATACAAATAAGAAGTACAATCGCGTAATCAAACAAAAGCCCTGTTGGAAGTAAAAAGTACTTGCATAGGAAATTGATCCGTGAATTCCTATAAATAAGGAGCACAATCGCGTTTACAAATAAATGCTTTTACAAACCATTAAAGTAAAAATACTTGCATACGAAATTGTTCCGTAGACTCTTACCACACCTCGGACACTCCATACAACGCTCGCAAAATAATTACCTATTACTACTACATAAACAAATGACGTTTGTATACGTGCAAATGTGTGCGTGAAATCTAGTAGCGTAAAAAAAAATGGCGCGGAAAGCAATTTGTGTCAGGGAACCGAACGACGTCGGCGGCGGCGCTGCCCGAACGTGTGCATTATTATGAAGTGACCAAGTAGTTCAATTGTTTATTTATATAGACGGGTTCGTAATGAAATAAAAACACTAAAATAGTTTAGTTTAAATGACTTTTCTGTAAATAATGGGTTATTAAATCGCATGTTATTAAAAATGCGAAATCATACAAACAGTATATGTAAATACGAATTCGGAAAAGCATCACAATATCCAACCATCGTGATTAAAACTCAAATAAAACTTTTAAATCGCATAATTGTGTGTCAGCAATACAGCGCTGCGGTTCGCGAGCGCCCTTGCTAAAGAGTCGGCGACGAATACCTCGAAGTGCGGGGTGAGGTGCGGTATCTGATATGAGGGCGAGGAAGGGAGTGTCCTTTCTGTACGTAGTACTATTAAGTATTCTGTGCTCTTACTGATAAGGAGTATGATCGCATTTGCGAAAACAAACGCGGTTGTTGAACTATTTGAGTACCTACGTACTCGAGCGTCGAGGCACGACGGAGCGAGATACTTTCAAGTATTTTCTATCTGCATAGAAAACTGATCCATAACTTCATACAGATAAGAAATACAATCGCGTATTCAAAAGCCCCGTTGGAAGTAAAACTACTTGCATTGGAAATTGATCAATGACTTCGAATAAATAAGGAGCAAAATCGCGTTTACAAATAAATACTTGCAAACCATTAAAGTAAAAAAAAACTTTTTAAGAAAAAAAAACCGACTTCCAAAAAAACTTTACAAAGTGAAAAATAACTTTAATTTCGGAAGTCGGTGTCTTTGGATCATTATTTTAGTTTTTTGCCACCGACTTCCAAAATTAAAGATATTTTTCACTTTGTAGTGTTTTTTTGAAAGTCGGTTTTTTTTTTTCTTAAAAAGTTTTTATTTCACGCTTTTTAGTCGGTCTGCTTATAATTTATCTAAGTTACAATAGCCTAGTGATCATCGCCTTTTACAAACAATATATTGCTTTTCCCGATACAGGAAAGTTAATTGTTGAGGAGTTCTCCAGATCCACCATCAGCTCCGTATCACCATTCACATTGTGACGAGCATAAATTGCTTAGCAACCATATTAAAGTAATCGAATCGCAAACCGTGAAATACTTAGATATTATTGAGTAGTTCCGGTGGCCATCTGTGGTCTTCATCATCAGTTCCACATCACCAAATAGTGCTTTCCGAAAGCAAATGCACGAGTTACTATAAAAAATACCCAAATCGCTATAGGTGTGCCTATAATATTTGAAGAGTTCCTTCGATTTCTCCAGGATCCCATCATCAAATCCTGCCCTGATGTTTTTAGACTAGATGCTGATAATCCTGGCTGCAGCATCAGGCCAGACTTGTCAACATTGCATTGAACTTAAAATTTAGTCCTGTTTAAAATGAGCCCAAACACGACTACGGTGCTGTAATTTCAAGGTTGGTACTTTTTCTAATGCTCCTGGCTTCAGCATCAGGTCTTTATGTACTTCGGTGTTCCTCATTAACAGTACGTTTATCCACACATCGAGCCCTTTTCAATGAGCCTTAACACGATATATCTGCTGTTAGTTGTCGAGGAGTTAGGTACTCTGCAGACTATCCTGACTGCAGCATCAGGTCATGACTTGATGATCATGAGACCAAATGTGGCAAATGCCCTATCAAACATCAAAACAATTGACTAAAACAGTCCTTGCCTGTTCGAGTAACTTCTTACTGTTAAGGAGTTGTAACTTCCATCATCAGCCCAGCTACCTGAGATGGTGACAACCATACGCAAATGCACAAGAGACTTCGTAAAATATGCGAAAAACAATAAGTGAGCCTATAAAATTTAAAGGTTGCCCTCGATTACTCTAAGATCCCATCATCAGATCCTAACTTGGTGACAGTGGGACCACCTCAAAACTATCTACTTTGGAACAAAAAAATAATTTTGAAAATCCGTCGACAATTGGCGGAGTATTCGATGAACAAACATACAAAAAAAAAAAAAAAAAACATACAAACAGCCGAACATAGTACCTCCTCCTTTTTGTGAAGTCGGTAAAAAATACTTGCATACGAAATTGTTCCAAAAGGAGCATGATCGCATTTGCGAAAACTAACGCGGTTGAGTACCTACGTATTTGAGCGAGTAGCCGTATAAGATACTTAATAGTCTTGCAAGTATTTTGAGTCGGTACCCGGTGTGCGTACTGGCACAGTATAAGTACTGGGAAGCAAATAACTGGTGTAAAAACCCGGTCGCATATTTATGCGACCGGGACCGGGTTTTTACACCAGGTATTTCCAGCTATTTTTTACGTACCTTCCCTACTCGCGATCACACGTTTTCGTAACGCATTCGCCAGTTTACTCCCCAAGTCAAGCGCGCCTAAAGAAGTTTCACTTCAAAAAAAAAGAAATGGGAAATTAACAATCGTCCAGTCTCGGTGACATACTCGTAAGGTCTCATGACATGTTTTCACTATCAGGATCAAATTGTAGGAGTTGGGACACCAAATAATTAGGACAACGTTATCTATTGACACCCGCTTATCTGCACATCGGGGCCTCGTGATACACCCATTAATAGTTGATGGCAAAAAGTGCGGCGGCGCGTGCGCAGCGGTGCCGTCATTAGCGACATCTGTCGGTGACGGGGTTACGACAGGGCCGGGGGGGGGGGAGGCAGATTAGATAACGTGCTGAAATATAGGCGAGAGGCGAAACGCATGCGGGCCTCGGCGCGGCGGCGGCGCGGCCGCATGCGGGTCCCGGCGCGGCGGCGGTTCGGCGCGCCTACTCCCTACCCGGGGTGACATACACCGTTCCACATCAACTTACGGCTTCATTTAATTGACGATCGATGTCGTTATTGATTTTATCGCGACTTTGTTTTAATGGGTGAGAGCCTAATGATAGCACCGGAGAACCTTAGATAGGCAAGAGACACTTCACTTTTTATAAAAAGGTTTTTTCTGTGACTACCTTACCTACCCACTTAGCCACTAACAGCTTTATGGTTCACTCACTTCTGGACATTTCGGACATTAGCTACTTACATTGTTTTGTACAAGTGCTCTTGCTTAGTATTTATTGTGCGCCCTACGCCCTATTCTGTCCCGACGTAGTACTTACCAACCTTAAGCCCAAATCTTGAGCTAGAACAGGCTCGGAAGGTCTATTAGAATCAGGTAATTTATGAGCATTGGACAAAACGCGATAAAATAGATACAATGTAAGTAGGAGTAGGTATGTTTATCTATGATGATGATGATGAGACTTCATAAGTTCATAGCAGCCTTAGAAGAATAGGTACTTAAGAGCCTATACTACCTCAGCTAAAATTCACTCTTTATCTCGCTCATACGATACTGCTCGCTGACTGAGTGAGAGCGAGACAGAGTGCGGTGCTGGGCGGCAGGCAGCGCCAATAGTTTAGGTATTTGCTTTTTACAGTGAAAATAATGGTAATTATAAAAAAGTAAAAAACATAAGACCTGCTTTAAAGTAAGTTCAGTTAGTATGCAAAGTTTCATGATCTAATTTGAAGTATTTTTTGAATACCAGCGGTTTATTGTTCGGGTTAGAGGTAACTTTGGATTTATTTTCTATAGAGAAAATTTTATGGAATCGTGTTTTCGTCTAACATAAGACTTAGCATTAATACTCAACTTTACCATATATTTATTTCAAAATTAATGGTGCAGGATTTTCGACATAACGGAGGATCACGCTAAGCCATTTGAGGTAGTATAGGCTCTTAAATGTCGAATTTACGAAACGGTTCTGTAGTTACAAGCTGAATTACAGCGCCTTATTTACCTTCTACCTACTTTGGAAATATTAGGGTATTTGTTTCAATTGACGTGATTTTCCTTAAATTATATTTCACAAAGTATGCGAGTTCCTATAATAACCTCATTTAAATGTTCGCTTAGGGAACTGCGCCTATTTTAACAACAAAGAAAAACCCGACCGCAAAGCACTGACAGGTTTTGAACATTTTACGAATACAGATTGTGGTGTTATATGTAAGAGTTGGTGTTAAATAGCGGTCCCTCTTCCTAATAACAATCCTTAGGACACCGAACGACAAACTATGTGTCGTTTTTCTTCTTGATTTTTGACGACAATGCTTCATATCGATTCAGGATAATAACGGAGTCTATTTCTGTTTTTAAAATGAAGAATGCTAGAATGTAACTAAGTGAATGTAGGTGAGTCATTGAATGCTATTACCATGTTCACTAAAAAATCAATTGAATTAGATTTGATTTTATTGTTGAATTCAATTTGACTGAAGACATTATGTTGGTGAATATTATGCTCGTCGCGAACTTATTATGGAAAATAAGTACGACTTCTTTCATTGACTTGAATGTGCTCTGGCGGCTGAGAGTATGTCATGCTCACTCAAATGTCTCGCTGATGGTGGCGCATGTGTTGGATCATTTAGCTCCCTTCAAAATGGTTGAGCTGAATGGTGCTGATGCATGCGTCATGTTCGTGAACGGGCGCCGTCAGTAGGGACTGGTCATCTCTTTGCTGCCATGGCATATTTTAATTTAAGTATTATTTGAATTGTTGTTTTTTCTCATCTTTTCATTATGGACGTTTTTAACGTTCTGCATCGTTCTCACATGTATAATTTTTAACATGAATGATGTAACCAAGACTTTGTAACCACATTATTTTGATTTAAAAGAGCGTCCATGAAGTTTCTTGCCCGTTCTTCTCCATAGGTACCTACGCTTTGGAATGGGCAACTACATAGCTTCATTTTTTTCTGACTGACTTCTTGACAATTCAAAAGTGCCTGTAAATGGTTTAATTGAAATAAATGCTTTGAGTTTGAGTTATATCTTAATTTTTAATTTATGTTGAATTTTTCGTTTAAATACCTAATTAATTCTGAACAACTTTTTCGTGATCCGACACCGAGACTGGTTTCTGTCTAAACATCGAATAATTCGGAGAGCGGTAATATTTTAATAGCGCAGAGTCGTCGAGCTGGGATCAAGGTGTCTTCAACACTACAATACAGTGTACTTTAGTAACATAAAAAACTATTTTACAAAAACAACCGATTTAAAAAAAAAACACTACAAAGTGATAAATAACTTTAATTTCGGAAGTAGGCGTCGTTGGTTCCATATTTACGTTTTTTTAAACCGACTATCAATGAAAGAATGATCAAAATTGGTTCATTAGTTTTGAGAAAATCACGGCCATACAAACATACATATGGGTCAAATACAGAACCTCCTTTTTTTCAAGTCGGCTTAATAAAAAAAGCGAATTGTTTCCCAGCGGTTGGTTTATGGACGATCATCATAGCAATTACACAACAGTTCGACACAACTTAGATGTAGCATCGGCAAAATTCGTAAAACGTTCGTAATTCGTAAATCTTTATTACTACTTTAGGAAAAATTTATCAATTTTTCCTAAAGTAGTAATAAAGATTGGTGATTTTGAAGGCGCACTTAGTTCGGATGTGATCGGTTTTACGAATTTTGCCGATGCTACATCTAAGTTGTGTCGAACTGTACGTGTGTTCCGGCGTGTTCACACGACGCGGCGACGGCGGCGGCGATCGCACATAAAACCGTCGTAAAAACGTCGTCGCGTCAGACAAACGCGTCTGCAGCGCACGGTCTATTATTTTATACTAATTACTGAAATAATTGTGAGATTTGTTCGTGTCAAGCGGCTTGATTTAGAGTCGTATGCAGCTCATATTAATTAACGAGCGTTCCCAGCGCGCGGTGGAGGTGTGCTGGTGCCTGTGAGCCACATTCATGCGAGAACGTGACGTCAGCACGTCGGAGACATTACACAAGCTCGTAAGCTCAATCAATTAACGGTTAGGAACGGTTCAGCACGGTCAGTGAGAAAACTCTATTATATTGTAGTTGATATCCTATAATATCGGTTGGTTTTATCTAGTACTGCGGTGTAATCATGCCTTCGTCCTTCCAAATTCCTTCCACTGTTTGAAAGAACCAGAAACATTAACTTCAAATGTATTAATCAACTTCTTTTAATAATAATATACAGTATAACATCTTAATAAGTAGCTCCCTAGAGTGCATCAGGCTCTCGGTACCGTCACGCACAGTCGTCATAAATTCAGCATGAGGTAGGGGAAGCCCGGGCAAGACGCATATGTTAAGGGATACATAGTGTAAATAAAACCACAATCTAATAATTAATAGATTTTTTTTTACTTTTAATTTGTACCATATTTCATCCTTGGAAAATAATGATTAAAATTCAAAAACTTAAACAATTTCTATAATAATTATGAGCTTTAAGAAAAAGTGTCAATTATCCATTTTGCCCGGTGGGGTCGGGCAAAAAGGATAAGTAGAATTAGTTTAGATCAGTCTTCGCATTCATCACAGAAGTAGCTGCCAACCACTACTACATAAGAATTGCAGACTTCATCCAAATGTTGCACTGATTACAATGAATCTAATCTTCCGCTGGTGATTCAGTGTATTTGTTAGCGCACACTAAACAATAAAAATCTGGTTTTGAATTTTTGTTTTGTTATTTGACTGAGGAAATTTATGTTTTAGTTTTGCTGGGGCCTGCTAACTCAGAAATGGTATATGTAATGGTAATGGTAACTAATACTAATAATATGCTTGCTCTGAGCAAAACGGATACCTATCCGTTTTGCCCATATCCATTTTGCCCAACACTCTAATATTAGAAACAAGTCAAGAACTTGAAATGTTTTTAGTAGGTAAGACAAAAAGTAACGATCACAAATAATACTTAAATAAACGTGCAATTGAATATGTAAAATATATTTTTAAGAAACTGATGACTAATACAAAAAGTTCGTATAGAAAACTTTACAAAAATCGTAACAAAACAACGATAATCCTTTTTTATCCCTTCCACAACAGATGCACACGCGTATTGTATTGGTTGAACTGCCATGGCGTTGCCGGTCGTACGTGTCACGACTTGAGAAAGTGTTAATAGCGCTATCTATTATATATTTATGGAAAACTCTGTTATTCTTCTTACCCACATTATGCTTCTTGCCCGGGCTTCCCCTACCTACCTACAAACATGCTGACTTTAATGGCACCTTATTACACTTATGAAGTTTAGTTGCAATGCAAGCGAGTTTAATTTCCATAAGAATTTCAGTACAAAAAATCTGGTGTTTCGTATTCAAAGTGGTTACAGTAAAAACTTAAAGTAACAATTAAAACATTTACATAAAAAACATGCTGGACGCGGTTAACGAGGGTGTTGCGCGCGCTCGACATTCAAGCTTACAATCATCATGAGACCAAAATAAAACGTACAACTACTAAAAGCATCCCAAACGAGCAAAAGGAAAAACGTGTTAGCGAGGCGGGACCCCGGGACCCGCGCGACCCGCGCCTCCCTCCGGGAAATATAGAGCCTCCGCCCCGCCCAGCCGTGCCCCGCCTCCGAGCGGTGCGGGGCGCGGGGCGCGGGGCGGGGTGCCCGCGCGTGACCCGCCTCGCCTGGCCGGGACACTTATGGCCCGCGGGGTGACCACCACCGCACCACCGTCCACCGGCTACACGCTAATACTCGTAAACAAAAGTAACACATTATTGATTCATGTTCGCGATTGTACTTATATCACTGCGACGGCAAAACGCTGAGAATTATGATAACGTGCCAGATATTGTTGAGTACCGCTGTGTTGATATCTTGACGACTTGCGTCGGACAGTGATTACACCGAGCACGGATTACAAACATGTTTTGAGTCTGCACTTAATTAACTGTATCAAACGCAGATTTCCGCAGATAATTCTACGTCGGTCATCTGAGTCATATCTGAAACAGTGTAGCTCGTAGCGTCGTGCGACGTTCAAGTGATTAATATAATTGTTTGTCTCCGCACAGTCGTGTAGCCACGCAAGTAGTACTGCTAGTGGTGGCCGCGTGCGGGGACCGGTTCGTGACAGTGTGCCGTGTGCTGTGGTCAGTGACTGCGACCCGCGGCCAATGGCGGCGCCGGCTGAGCCCCGCGTTACGCAACCACCATCCAGCTCGCCTGCGATTGGACACCGCGCGACGTTCTAATCACGAGAGCACGGCACAGCATGACTGAGCAGCGCCACGTTCTATTTCAATAGCTTTTCATCTATATTATACCTACTGAATCGACGCGAGATGAAGATAAGTTATGTCTGCAGCAGTTTTGCAGAAGTATATACTTTGGAAATCAAAACCGGCTGCAGACCGGATGCAATTCGGATGGAAATGGCTTTATTCAAAGTAAATGATAGTACGGAATTTAGAACACGAGTGTTATTTCACTTATCTTCACAGTTTAACGAACTTGTCCTTCGATAAAGCGTATAAAAACAAAGACATTGTTCTGCGACTCACGAGGCACCGCACCGCGCGCACGACATGATTATGCGCATATTAACTAGCAGTAGTTCAGTTTGAGTGGCTCACGAGCGGCGGGACACTCCTACCACGCGATGACAACCAGAACATTCAGAATTACAGAAAAACATGGCGGTCACTTGTTTGTTTCGAGCGAATTGTTACTTTAGTCGTTTGAAAGAACACCGCCGGATGTTCCATACTGTTACAATTAGGTATAATACCTATGGGACGAAATCCGGCGGTGTTCCATCAAACGACAACAAAATCCTTATTAATATGAGTTCACGTTTCCCTGTCCCCCGTCAATACTCCTTCTAGTCCACTGACGAATGTTTCGTGTCTTATTCCACCTGTCTTGTCACCTTGTGACACAACATAGTTAGCGCTGGAGTGTTAGGTACACATCACACGTTCATGCTTATTGCCTCATCTTCGTCCATTGCGAACCCTCTCATATTACTCAAACTTATCATAGTGTGGTGTTAGCAGACGAAAGGAATAACTTGACGGATTGTGGTGTCACCACCACGAGTGACTGGAAGAAACACCTCTCCCCCAGATACCTAGATGTTTTTTGTGCAGCAAACAAAGGCTATCGAATCAAAGGACTTCGTGTTAGTGAATCAGCCAGTCCTGAGTCAGTAGGAACTCCTTTGATAAAGATAGGTACCAAAGTTTAATTTAAAGCACCTAATCAGTAAAGCCATTGGTCAAATAATTATGACAGTTTTTTTAATTGTCATATTTCACCGATGGCTTTCTAAACAAAGTTGTTTATGCAAAATATGTTGGATGTAAACCTAGCATGCAAAGCATCTCATCTAGCACACGGTGTAGCGCTAAGCGAAGCACCAATCTGTGTGGCTCTGAGCCAGGGGAGTGATCCTGATTAGACAACCAACACTGCGTTGTCCGACAATGTACGGATGTGTCGGCGCGGGCGGACAATGCGCGCGTCCCACTGTCGCGACACGTTGTCCGACATGTTCGACAATCGCGACATCTGTCGCTCATACATTAGCATTTATCAGTCATTAGCGATGCCTACATTACATGAACTTCAGCCTGCTGTGGGACTCGCGAGCTTCGAAGTACTGCTTATTTGATTACTTACATGGATGCGCGGCGGTTAATGGGCTCGGGCTCGTAGTTATCGTTGCATAACTAGTGGCCATAAAGTTATAGAACGATAACTACGAGCCGAGCTACCACTCACTCGAGCTCACGTACTGAGTGATAGCTTTCCCTTCTTACGGGAACTTTAACCAGTTTAGTGTACTCCTATAATGGGTGTTCACTTGTTCAGTTAAATGTTAACCAATGTTATTTGGAGCCATTAATGGCAGGCTGTAAACCGAGAGCACATGTTATACAATTCATATCCCGCGCGTCCGGAGCGGAGCGGAGCGGTGGAGCGGCGGAGCGGAGCTATCTCAACATCGGAACTTTAATGTGATATTTATAGTGAAGTATTAGAAGCTTCACGTATTAGTGGTGACTGGAGGAGCGGCCGACGGAGCCGATAACTCGTATTTTATTATTCATATTGTGATAAGAGTGGATAGTGAGGAGAGGACAGATATCCGAATGTGAGGCGATGGGACTGTCGCATAGTGCGCCGGGACAGTTTCCCATGCGCGCGAGTGGCGCCTGCCCGCGCCCCCTCGCCGCGCCCCCGCGCCCCTGCGCCGGGACCTCTCTCTGGCGCCGCCGCTCTTAAGCCGCGACAAGTTTCGTTTTTTTGTGGCTCTCGATGTAGAGGTAATTAATTAGGGCGCGGGCTCTCTGTGAGAAAGCGACGCGGCCACTCGGCGACATCGACACCACTCGACAGGATTTGCGAGCGACACTCGCGCCTGCTTGCGTGCGCACGGGCAACAGGCCGCGCACCTACGTACTACACTACCAACTACGTCCGCGCGCATATAAATCTTGACAACGGCCGTTTGTTTGCCTCTGAGGCTTTTCTGAACTTTACCTAAGTAAAGTAATGAGGTCAAGAGCCGAGGGCTTTTTATTTGTACGTAATCAATCGATCTCATAAATTAACATTGTACCTACTCACTTTATATCTTTGACAAAATTGTTTCGATCGAAAGGCATTTACTAGCTGGAGTGGTTGTTCATCTCCCGTCGGTCAAAAATACAAAATGTGTTACAACAATGGGTGGTTGTGTTTGGGGGCAATTTTTGCCTGTGTTAGGAGACCCCGCTCTTCCATAGCAAAATAATTACATCAACAGTAACAAAATGTCAAGCTTTAATGTTAGCTAAAAGCTTTATTATCACGTTCTCGTCTGGAATGCTACAAAGGTTTCGAGTATTTGCGTCCACCTCGCGTGTGTCACGGCGGTGGCGGCGGGGCCCACTGTGCTCGGTGCACCCCTGCCATTGCGCAACCATCCCTTACTAATGACTCACTTCTACTCGAGATGCGCCGATAAGCCTCCGAAATGAACCCGACGCGTTACGCTGACCACACGGAGCCTTCCGAGCCGTGCTTATTAATAATTCAAAATTATGAGGTGTGTGCGTGTGTGAGTGTGGGCCGCTCGTGTTTGGCGCACGCGGTGCCGGCGCGAGTGAGCGAGACGGACGACGTCTGTTTGTTGGCTATTAATAACAGAGAAACAAGGCGATCTGAGTGGATTAACACATTAACAGGTCCCGCGACGCAGGAATAAAAGCATTCCCGCCGTGTCGGTAAAAAAAAAATAGTGTGAGAGCGACGCAGGCGCAGCAATTAGTAGGCGATGTAGCGCCGCGCCCGGCGACCGCAGTATTGTCTTTACGATCACCGCAACGAAAATAATAATTGTATTCATACCTGCTTAATCAGCTACTTACCTATAATTGTTTTTTGTGACATCTTCTTACTTATGCGCTTCTTCAAGACTACATAATACTTTAGGTATTGTTTAAACAGACAGCACTATCTCAGACTACTTAGACATTCTAATTAATAATAATAATAATCTTTATTGCAGTAAGTAACAAGACTCATTTGTGTTAGTAACAATATTCCTTACCCCTATATTAGTATTCCTATTCTAATCACTTAGCCTAAAAAGAAAAACCACGAAATATATATACATCACTGCCACGCAAATTAAGTACACTACTTATTTATAAAAAAAATATCTTAAGGCTGGAAGATACAACGTCCTCGTAGGTATGTATGCAATGGTATTGAGCTTAGTTTTAACTTCGTTAACATCACCTACGTCGACGTAATTAGTATATATTGTTGTATTGGATTGTTGTTGTTGTATTGGATTTGTGTTAAAACACTTGCTTCTGTCTGCGACATTATTCGCCTGGACGTCGTAAGACACTACTATATATTAAAATAATAGCCATTTTTATAAACTTCCGTGTATATTACGTTTCTAGTTTTGATTTTAGCAACTAACATAATTATACAGAGAGTCAGGACTGGTGATGCGGGAGCAAGCGAAGTACGCAGTACGTGTGAGAAGCAGTTCGTCCTGAGGTCGACACCCGCAGCCTTGGTAGCAATTTCTCAATACTTTTTCGTTTTTAGTGAAATTAAGAACACCTGCGTTCCTGCACACACTACCCAGTGGCAGAGCACTAAGTACCTACACTGACTGATGCGTTCTTACAGATGTACTGACGAGAGGCAAAACTAAAATAATATAACAGTAGATTGTAAACACACGGTCATTAACAGTCACCTAATCATAGACATTTATTTCTATTAGGTATACCTATAGATGACAGGACAGGCCTAAACTTCATGTTTTTCTGCGCACGTTCTAAGAACTATCATAATACCTATAATAGTATAACAAAATGTAAAAAAAAAGAATCACAAAAATATCAATAAGTAGTTGTAAATGAAAGTTGCAAGCGCAGGTTTGCAAAACAGTCGTCGAGCCGCTAAACTATTTGCTTTGTTGAAATTTGACTCTTCTTCTCTCTTCTTAGCGTGTCGATGACAAATATAACACGAAAAAATGTAGGTATGTAATATTTTAAAAGAGAATGAGTAAGACCGTACCCAGACACAAAGTTAATTGTAGCATTATGAACTATGTTATTACGCAATTATAAACTACATTATATTTACATAATTGAAAAGCTAACAGTCTAAAAATAATAATAATTATTATTTTTAGGAGCCAGTAATGTCCACGGCAGGGCAACCGGCAAAGGCCTCCCTTCCGTCTTTCCATTTTTTTCTGTCTCTTGCTACATCTGGCAAAAAAAAAATTACAATTATATTGTAAAGGAACTAAGTATGTTGATTTTTTTTGCTCTTATGGAGTAGTTTAATTAATCATAAGACAGCATGTCTAAATTCACTTGGAGAGTAAAAAAGATACGTGAGGAAATTAAATTGATTTAATAAAGGGAAATAAATATTTCCCTTTATTAAATAAAGATTGTGTCACATTAAGATTCTCATTGATTGACAAAAAATATCATAGTGCCCCCGAAGTGACTATTAACTTAGGTACTTAGGTAGGCACTAAAAACTGCTTGCTACAATTTAGTAAATGATCAGTCTGAATATATGAACCACACGAAAAAACACCACGATGTTCTGGTCCGGTTGACGTCTGTTGTTCTCTAATCAAAAGTATCACATAGCGGTCGCTGAGTGTTTGCTAGCTATGAGGACAACACCAAGATATGGCTAAGTCCGTCATTGCGGTTGCGGTTGCGCGGCCGGATTTAGTCGGGTTATCGTGAGATATGCGCGCGCGCCAATGCGATCCTTTGTCCACCACTCGCGCTATCTGTGCCTACTGCGTGATAGTGTCATCATCGTTGTTTTGATCGTCGAGTCCGAAACCTGAAATAATTACTATTAGGCGCACGTTCTAAGTACCTAAGCTAAACGATTGCATAATTAATATTCTACGAATCTATAGAACGCAATTGATCCCAAGGAAGTAGATAGTTCCCCTACAACATGTAACATGTAGGTAAAGTGATCTTTGTCTTTGTTTAGGGAAGTTTCTCAAGCGAAACATACAATACCAACATGTTTGATGTAACAACTCTAAACCACGGATTAAGGTAAACTTCATACGTTTTCCGCTAATTGTTTACATTGATCAGAACTTCAATGTAAGTATTCCCGTCGTTTGAATCACCCCTTATCTGCCCAAGTACGTACTCACTCTGCCTTTCATAGAATTCAATATTTCATGAGGAAAACTTCGTCACGTACAATATTTTTGTTTATTTCATTTGTTATCCTTATAGCAGTTAGTACGTAAAATATTGTAAGTAGGCACCTACTTCATTTTGGTAAGGATGATTAAATAGACATTCTTTATAATTATCATAATTATGAAGAATAGGATAATAAAATATCAGAAATGTGTCATCATAATATAACAAATCACAAATCACTTCCGGAGTTCCTCAAGGCTCAATTTTAGGTCCCCTCTTGTTCATTCTGTTTATTAACGACATAAAAGACTGCTTTAAAAATTGTAGGTTCCTCCTGTATGCAGACGATTTAAAGATTTTTAAAAGTATCAGCCATTTATCAGACTGTTTAGAATTTCAGAATGACCTTGACCGTTTTCTGGACTACTGTTCTATTAACAAACTCTACCTAAGTATATCTAAATGCCATAGCATTACGTTTACAAAGAAGAAAAATGTAACGAAATTCAATTATTCTTTCGGAAACACTCCACTGAACAAAGTTAATTCTCTTCGTGATCTAGGCATACAGTTAGACTCAAAGCTTCACCTTGATGCCCACATAGACAATATAGTCAATAAGGCATTTGAAATGTTTGGTTTTGTAATGAGGGCATCAAGAGAATTCCATCGTCCCTCTACCTACTTACACCTATATAAGTCAATAATACGACCGCAATTGGAATATGCAGTACCTATTTGGAACCCTTACTATAAAAAGTATATTGACATTATTGAATTGGTCCAACGCAAATTCCTACGTGCAATGCACTATAGATGTTTTAAAAAGAAAATTCCGTACCAATTATTACTAAAAAAATATGACCTTATTACTCTGAACAAATAAAAAATTATCTTATCTTATCTTATCTTATCTGAAATCCAGGCGCACCCTACTTGAGATGATGACCCTATTTAATATATGTCGTAATAAATTCGACTGTACTGATCTAGTGAACAGTTTGTGCTACCTGATCCCTTGCACCATACATGGTCGAGAAGTTCGCTCGAGACACTTGTTTGCAACTACTTTTTGTAGAACCAACTCAGGCGTACGCTCACCTTTGCATCGATTAGTTGACACCTACAATAGGCAGTTTGGCTCAACTGATATTATGTTTCACAGCAAGGCTGCATTGAGGATCGGAACCCTATTAATTAAGTAATGTTTACTTTATTTTGTCTGTTTTTATACAACTTCTAACAACTAACAACTTCTTCTTTCTAACAACTAGTAGATCTTTTTAGTAATATGTGGATAACGTTGTGAGTAGTGTATTTGTTACATCTATTAGTAAGTTTTAACCTATGTTTACATTTTATTACACTACTGTTTGTTGTCCCTAAGTAATAAATAAATAATAATCTGATGTAAGGGCGGGTTATGACGTCACGTGAACTTGACACACCAAACAAAAAAGCGTTATTATTTGACGTACCTACGTAGGTATGTTACGTTAATCAACCGTTTGAAACAACCGGCTCTAATGTATCATAATTATAACAAATAATAAATTAGGTACTAAAAATTGCAAGCAGCTCTGTGTCACATAGATATTATTAAAAAAACAACCGATTCAAAAAAACACTACAAAGTGAAAAGTAACTTTAATTTCGGAAGTCGGTGTCGTTGGTTCCGCATTTTCGTTTTTTTTTACACCGACTTGCGAAATTAAAGTTATTTTTCACTTTGTACTTTGTATAAGAATAATTACCTAATTTATTATATACTAAAACCTTCCTGAAAGTACTTAGATCACATTTATGAAAAAATATCAAAATTGGTTCATTAGTTTTTGAGAAAATCGCGTACAAACATACATACATACATACGGATCGAATACAGAACCTCCTTTTTTGAAGTCGGTTAAAAATTGCCGAATGGTTAAAACAAGACCACCTATCTATTGATTTTGTTGAAGAATTAGCTAGCTGACATCGCCTTGAGACAGAACACTTGCTAACTTTCAACTGAATTACTTTCAGAATAGAATAGTCTTTATTATGTACCTACACATATCTATCGCTTGTCGGTCATTGCTTAATTTTAAATACTTTGTACATAATGTAGTATAGTAATTATATTGTAAAACATTTTAATAGAGAACTAAGGAGTGTCTTGCCCCATTCGTGTCCATATGAAACTACCTTTTGGGAGGCATGAGAAAGGAAGGAAAAGCACCTACAATCAATTAAAACGATCATTTTAATGTCCTACTTGAAACAAATGATTTGACTTGGACCTCTGCCCCACTCGGAGGCGGCGACACTCGGCGACACTTGGAGTGCTCCGAGCCTGCTCTGTGCGTTAGTCGCGACTGCAGTCATTTGATTAAGTTTGGAAATTTATCGACGGGTTTAATTGCGGCGGCGGCGGAAGTGGAGGCGCGGGCGAGCGCGGGGCGGGGGCGCGGAGCGCGGGGCGGGGGCGGGCGCGGAACACGGAAAGGCTTTTGAGGCAGCGCGACACAGGCACCGCACCGGCAGGCGAGCGACACACCGGCCGCGAGCGACACAGAACATCCGCGGAACCGTTACGGGTATATGGTACCATTCATTCGTACTTAGTTATAGATTCTGATATCTTCACTCATTACTGGTGACGTTAGGTAAAATAAATACAAATTAAATTAATCTTTACGTTTACCTACTTTAACAACATATAATGGAAACACCTAAATTAGAAACTGTTATTTATGTGTCGTGATATAAATTACTTTGCTCTAAGACCTCGTAGGTATTCAAGATGATTAATCTTACGTATTATAATATAGGTATGAATGAACATAAACTGGAATGTCTAAAATTGACACTTGATTGATCAAGTTTACCTACTCATTGCATCAGTCTGTCACGCAGGCCAGTTTGGTGTCATGTGCGTGGAATGTTGCACTCGCTCCCGGTGTGTTCTGTGGCGAGTGTGTCACATAGCGCCGGCGCCCGCGCACCCCCGCACCTCCCTCCCCCGCGTCGGCGACACACGAAATTGATATTGCTCCTAAATTAGGAGCCGGGATGGTCGCCGATGGGACACGCAGATAGCGCTAATGTACTTGTAGTACAAATGTGTCGGCTCTCACACTCACACGAGCGCAGAGCGCGGCGAAGTCTGCGCTGTGACGAGCGCGCCGTGTGTCAGTGATCTAGTTGTTGCTCCTGCGCCTGCGCACTCACTTAGCTCTCGCACCAACACTGTTAGATATAAGGGAATGATGACACTTGAAATTCGCAGCAATTTCTTGACAATTCATATTCTTGGAGATGTTTCATTAAATTGTGATGATAAACACTCGTTGCCTTACTGATTTACTCACACGCATGCGTCAGCATCAAGTTACGTAAAGTAGTAAACTATCATCATGTATTTGGTTTTTCTTAATCCTTAGGGAATCTTATTACATTATGAACTTGAACATTATCTCCTTCATCATAATTCATTATACGACTACTCACTACTTTGTCGGCTATAAAATCGACGTATTTGCGGTTAATGAGAAGAACAATAATTATTGTGTGGTTCTCTGTTCTAACAATGAGCGTGTGGTCTGCATCGCTGACTGGCGCGAGCCCGAGGAGTGACCTGATGACGTCACACAGCCCGCGGTCACACGCTCCATGTTCCTCTACCTGCCACAGTGACACTCTCGTACTAATATAACTGATGATCGAATTCCAATCGGAATTCACTTTTAAGACGACCGACTTTAGACCGGAGTTTATTTTAGCGAAAATTTAATTGTAATCAAATAACAAAATATATTTAAATGATATCGATAAATATTTGTTCATAAAGTGCGGCGCAGTAGCAGTAGCGAACTTGTTTTAACAGACACAAACAAGACATGACACGCACTAGTGTCTATTGATTAATGATCACATTTTTGTGATGGCTTCTCTTATGAAATTATATTTTCTCTTATGAAAAGTCTGAAACATTGGGGTTTTCAAATAGCAGTTGGTATCAAATCTAATCGCATTCTATCAATCGATTAATATTGATTTAATAGCCGGCACTATAAATAAAGGAATCAATAGTTGCATTAATCAGTCTTGAATACTCGTCATCATATTAGCATAGGATCATAAATAAAAATCGCCATACATTGAGCTGCAGCTAGGCTACGCCGTTCGTAGACATTCGTAGCACCGTCGTAGCTGCGTAGAGGCTTTCTACGGCGGGGACGTAGAGTGGCCTCCAGAAGTTACTTGATCTTTTTCCACTTTAACTCTGATACACCACATTATGATAAAAACAATTTTGTAATCCAAATGTTGGAACTGCTATAACGATATTGTTGATAAAAACTACGTTTGACTTATATTTATTTGAATAATCAAGTAATCCCTTAGGAGTACCTGTTTTTTTTAAATCAGAATGTGGCAACACAGCTGAAGTGGAAAAATGTCAACTAACTTGTTGAGGCCACTGTATGTATGTAGTAACATATTTGTAGGTTACTGATCAGTACAATTTTTTTTTAAGTTTGTATTTTTATATTTATTATTTACATTACAGTTAAGAGTCCATTATTAAGTTTTTTATGCCTGTTCACTCATGATTTGAAGGCAGACGGGTTAAATGTGGGAGGGATGGCAGATGCCGGCAGAGAGTTTCACACTTTGGCTGTGCGTATAATACACGTGGAGGAGAAGCGCTGTGTGTGGAGCGGAAGGGAGTGTCAGACTCTTACTGACTAACCCGACTGGACTTTGAGGGTCGAGAAGTTGGAGTCGCGTCACAACACGAACTTCAAGTCGTTCGCGGTGCGTGTTCCGACACACCATCTCGAGAAGTTCCTCAAGGAAGAGTTCTGCCCGAAGGGTGTTGTGTATCGCCGGTTTCGTGGCCGGCTACATGACACCAGTTAGCGAAACACGACGCAGACACTTCGTGTTTAGTTAGTTTCTTAGTGTAATTATAAAGTTGTATGTATTTCTAGTATTTTTAAGTTATATTAATATTGTATTTTATGTGTTTTATATGGGCCTTGATGCCTGAAATAAATGTATATAAATAATAAAACCCACCCGTGTTCCTTTCTTAGCCTTTTATGTTCCAGGGTAACCCTTTCGGACAGTCCCGCTGAAATGGATGTTACGCCTCAGTACGTCTGGTAGTCCGGTAGTAAAAGTGTGATGGTGGGATCAGGTCGTGGAGCTCCTGCGCACACTCTCCGAAGTACAGTCTGTAGAAAACCGTCAGGCAAGCAACGTTACGCTGATGAGCTAGGCTGTGAAGCGTAGCCACCAACGTCTCGGCGCCTATAAGCGTTTCAATTTGCAATGATGACTGATGAGTTTGAGCTTTCTATAATATTATATCATGGTCGTCCACTTTTTGTTTCCAAATCAGAGCGATTAGAATACATAAGAAAACATGTGTTGGTCGAATGATATTCCGCCATTCAATCAAACAGCTAGGCAAATTACTTGGATCAATGACGCTAACTACCTGCCTAGCCCAGACTTTAAATTTAGTTCCATTTTCTGCCGCCTGGCATTGCAACCCAATCTGTGAATACGACGTCGACAACCTAACGTCAAAACACTTGTTTTCAAAACAAAGTTGCTTCTCCGAAGTCTCCGGTGCTGCGGGAAGTGCAGCCCCTTCGCCCTTACGTAACAAAGGATAGGCACCCATGCTCACCTCCGCAGCTTCGGCTTGCTGGTCGCCTCTGGCGCCTAGCCTCAGCCACTACGGCTCGCACGGGTGCCTATGCTTTGTTACAGCGGGCGGGGGCTGCTTTCCCTTCGCGCCTCCGGATTTTTATATACACTCTAGGGGTAGCAGCTAAAAGACTACGTGGAGTCGGGGTGCCCCGATTCGGTTTTGGGACAGATTCGACCTTTTGTAACCATAGTTGTTATAAAAAAAAATAAAACAACAAAACATTCATAACGACACTGACACAAGACGCAAATGCCGTAGTTTTTTTTTTACGTTCCGTTTCATCGGTTTTGCACGACATTTTACCCCACAGACAATATACTGGACATACTGGTACAGATTTGGTTGTCAATCGCCCATATTAACGTTTCGTTTTCCCTTTTTATCTGATTATCTGGTTAGAAACAATTTTGTATAAACGGCCTAAGCATCAGCCAGCCAATTCATTAAATGTTGTATTAGATGAATTGACGGAATATCATTCAGGCCGCTAGTTGAACGGCGCCGTTTATTTAAAAGGCTAGGCAGATAACTGCACGGCTAATTGAACCAGTTGGCTGCGACATGTGTATGTCGGACACATGTGTGAGTTGTGTACCGCTCGCCAGTATGTAGTGTGTGTATGTCGCCAATTCACTGCACTTAACATTCCCCAAATATTTGTAACTCTTACTAGGTATAACAGCAACATGGCATTCCGCACATGCAGCCGCTCGACTGAGTTTAAGAATCAAAATGTCTTCTCATTACTACAAATGTTAGTTATCTTCATTTGATATAATTGTTTATATCACTGTTAATTACACTTATCCAGAAGTGAGTGTAGTGATGGTACTTATTCTAAGGCTCAGTGACACTGACGGAATGGAATTCGGTTTTATATAAAAGACCTTCGCGTGGCACACGTGTTGCATAATATATTCTGAATAACGCATTAGGCCTATAGGCCACTAAAAGTATATCTCATTTTAATCATACTATAGTATATACTATGTATATCTATATCCATACTAATATTAAAAATTCGAAAGTAACTCTGTCTGTCTGTATGTTACCTTTTCACGCCTAAACCGCTGAACCGATTTAGATGAAATTTGGTACAGAGATAGTTTGAGTCCTGGGAAAGGACATAGGATACTTTTTATCCCGATATTGCCACGGGATCAAGACTTATGCGGGTGAAACCGCGGGGCGCAGCTAGTGTTGATATATTTTTAAAATAAACGCCTGATATGGGGAAGGTCATATTCGCAAATGTGTACCTATATGTGTGTCTCGCGGCCGACTGCTCGCATGACAGCTATCAACGCTAATAGTGTTATCATTATCACGTAGATAAGATTAGATGGATGCGATTAGATCGCGATCGGTTGTCGCGGACTAAATAACTCGTAGAAACATGACAAATTGTCTGATGTAGGTATACATAATCCGTCATGTTTGTAATACGAGTATTCTGAATTGTGATTAAAGTGTTTGCAAAAGAAGGTGGGAAGTGAGATATAAAATAATATTGTAATTAAAGAATGAAGTTCATGTTTTTGTTTCAATTTTAATACTTAAATAATGAAGATAATTATTATTGAGTTGTATGGTTAAAGTTTTTATACGCTAATACATACAATGTACCGCTTAGTAGGAAAGTTTCCCGGCGTGGTGCATGCAGTCGTGGTCATTTTTCATATGACATGCACGAACGCCTTTATTAATTGGTTTCTAAAGTTTTTTTTTTGGAATTCGTATGTGTTAGGATTTTAATAAGGACTATTTGTCTGAGAGGTGACGGGATTTTTAATAACGATCATGGATACGGTTAGATTTACTTTTATGGTTTGTAGAGTAGTCCCTAATGTGAATAATGTCGGTCTGCCTGCTCTCAGTGGTTGCAACTTAAGCGCTTACAAGAGGCTTCATTGTTGCGAAAAAAAAAACGATCAGAGAAATGGTCAGTTTTAGTGTACAGTTTTAGACAGACCGACATCATTCACATTAGGGAACTACTCTACAATCCATTGAAGTAAATCTAACCGTATCCATGATCGTTATGAATAATCCCGTCACCTCTCGGTCTATACAGGGTGAAATTGAACACATGCGGCAAATCGAAATGGGAAATTGTACTCATTATTATGAACAACTTTTACTATGGGACCAAACCTGAAATCGCGAAAAAAAAATCAGCTGTTCCCTACATTTTGATGAGTTATGTGAACATAAATGTAGGGAACAGCTGATTTTTTTTTCCGCGATTTCAGGTTTGGTCCCATAGTAAAGTTGTTCATAATAATGAGTACAATCTCCCATTTCGATTTGTCGCATGTGTATGTTTAGTAGTGAATGTATACTGACAAGCGAGATAGGTTCATATTACGTTAACAGTCAGCTATTGTAGTAGGACCATTCGATAAACATGTATACTCGTATTATAGTAGATTATTCATTAAGGGGATAAAGCAGTGTCTTAAATTACGGGTGCTATTTTGAATTCTGTAAGCAACGAAGGATTCTAGGGCTCCCGAGCGCACTGAGGGAGCTCTGTTCGCGAAAGAGGATCCTGAGTGCACCGAGGAATTCTAGCTCGCTCTTAAGCGAGCTAGAATCCTTCGACATATTTATCCCCGAGGAGAATGCACTACTTTTCGCACCTACTGCGAGGTAAACAAAACCAATTCGATTTCGAATAAGTAGCTCATGAAAGTGTTAAATAACCGGGGACCTAATTATGTGCAGTTTCATACACAATTTTATCTAAACTCATGCAATTTTATCAAAAATATAAAAATAATAACGTATATATGACGCCCAATTTCAACATTCTAACGCGGGGAGCGGGGACTTCGCGCCACATCAACCAATTAGCTTTTGCGATGACATATCACAATTACCGCCACAGATAATGTAGAAACAGCGGTTGGGCGATTCATTATTCAAGACTAGGCCATATATAGAAAACAGTTGTTTTTATTGATGTAATTATTTTTATTTTATCTATTTAATTAAGCATTATTGTTATTATAATATTTCAATTAAGTTGCGAAATTAAATTATTTTGTTCGTCAACGGCAACCAAAACCGAGCTGTACATTAATATAATTATATTTTTTTTTTTGTTAAATGTATCCATAGTACATTTAAATCAAATGTGCCATGGCTACTTTCGAGCCCGCTTTGTCGAATTTCTCGAAAAACGTTGTTGTGTTCACCTAAATAATGAAGGCTATCAAACTCAGATCATTATCCCCTGTAACACAGGTTCCACCTAGCATGGCGGTTATTGATCAAATCTCTGTGCACTTGTAAGTCCTACGCTGTCAATGCTGCGCATACCTACTCTGTACATTACTTATGGAAATAAATAATTTATAATTATTTTTTCAATTTATTTATTTACATATCTAATTACATTTTTAAATATTTCTTAAAATATAAAAAATAAGTATAAAAACATTTATTAAAAATATAAAAAAGTAGTCCGCCGGTGTCGGGAGCGGGGTCCAAGCTACCGGTTGTTATTGTTATTATTATCATATTTCGTCTTTGACATATCTCGGGACCTAGGGTCCCAGACCTTAGGAAGGCGTACGAGGGCCTGAAGCCAACTCGCAGAGGCTCGTTAGACGTTTTTAATGATAAGGAGGCACCAACCGTCGATTACCCCTGTATGCACTACGCAAGTGCACCTAAGGACAGCCCCCGGTTCGTGTAGGACTATTGCAGAACATGGGAACAAAATATATTGGGCTATGGGTTTTGGTTGGCTATAGTGAATCGGTAACCTTAAACTATGAAAGGACTATGTCCCCTGCCTGACAAATGATATTATTTCACACATAAAATTGCAGGGGGTGACTTGCACACTCAATAATGGAGCCCCAAAAACGGTGGCTGGCACATATTGTCGTAGCGACAAGAGGGGCAACAAGTCCAGAGGTGCTTATGAGGAGTGGAGCGGTATTCCACGGCTATCAGAACAATCCCGGAAGTACGGTCAAGATCCCTACCAGCATCTTACTCGAATAGGTACTTCCTTCCCCCGAGCACGTTTACTCTTGAGAATCTCCACTCAAGCTGGTCAATAAAGGCAAGAATGAGGTATTAGATCTGTTCCTCGTCATTGTTCACTCCAACCGGCCAGTAAATGCAAGACAGAGGTGAGGAACAAGACTTCTCCCGGGAGATAGGGTCCGTGGGGTCACTACTGCCCAACAGCTCGGCACACGCTGCCCTGTCTGTTTCTGTGTCTCTCTTGGTCTGGCTCTTCACCTTAGACCTGTCCCGGCAAAGTAAACTCTTCCAGCACAGGCCTAGAGTTCGGAGCACGCAAGCCCCACCACAACGTCAACGTGGAGATACGGCAGTGGGGTTATTATTATTAACAAAATGTCAGCAGGATCGTGTCCTCAGCGGCGGTCAGCAGAACAAGACGTTACTAGTCATGAATGATTAATGACGCGAACTGTCAGCGTTAGCACACGGGACTCGCGAGACGGCGACGACCGTGTAGGTGCGCGCGGAACCCACGACACCCCCTCACACAAGCAAACAAACGTCTATAACGAGCGTCAACATTACCCGACACTTGTCCCATATTAGCCGACACATGTCACAACATCTCACAGAACCTGCTGATAGTACGCTTATCATGTGTTTACGATATGTGATCGATATCAGAATTTTTATCATAACCCCGAGCGAGTTGGAGCATCTTACTATCATATGCTATCTTGTGCATGTCTGCGACTGAGTGAATGAAGCTCTCTCTATTGTCAATACTAAAATAACAAAATCACTGCGTATTCGTTATAGCAATTGTTTCAGTTTTTCAGAATGCTCGGTTGAGGTGCAGAAATCCTTGTCATATTACAAGTACATATTGTATGTATAGTGCGTGTCGACTATATTCAGTGCACTATCAGGTAGCAGCTTCACCTCACTATTACTTGTCACGACACACATTTGGGGTAAGTATCTGCATGTTGTCCACAGAACAGCACGGAGCAAGTCTTAAGTGCGGTGTGGTGCGCAGTCGGTCGGCGCCGGCCACTCGCACTCAGCGGCGGAGTGTGAGTGCACTTTGCTCCACTCACTGTCTACCCGTATGTTCTGCGTCACAACATGGCAGAAGGTACTCAGTAAGTACCTACTAAACAGTAACATTTCAACATAATCTTTGTGAATGTTGCGTTCTTAATTTCTAGATTATGATCGCCTGGGGTTTGTCATTAGTTTGTTGTTAGTGTTACTGAAAGGTAGCCCTTATGCCATTAGCTCACTCTAATTCTGTGCACTAATCGAAGAAGTTTCTGACACTACACTTTCTTGACAACAGACCCTCGCCTCGCGCAGCGCATGACGCACGCTCTAAAATAATAATGTGACGGTAGGTCTTGAGGATACTGACATCTTTGCTGATCAACAGGGTGTGGGAGCTGTGCTAGTACGTAACAGTAATAGAACTCTGTCAGTTCACTGGTGTGAAACCCTACCCTAACGATTCAGTGATATTAGGCCTATTTTTCAATCTTCAGATAACTTTTATTTGAGGATAAAAAATTGTGATTTCATAGCTTTTGCATAGAAAATCTGTCAAACCGCCACATTTTTTGTTCATTTAAGGCGCTCCACCCACTGCACCGCATTACGCTGCGGGGTGCGGGAAACGGAGCCAAATTCCACGCACGGAAGCGCGTTTTTATTGAATTTGTATGTAAAAAATCACGCGCGTGGGCGCGTTATCTGCGCCCCGACGCGTGGTGCGTCGTAGTGTGTGACTGTGATCCGCCTTAAGGTTACCTAACGATGGAAATATCAGCCCTAAAGGCTGAGTTTTTATCCCTACCGAACAAATGTATGCATTATTCCCGGTCATGTGCTACCTGTATGCAAGAGGAACACGACATACCGACTTTCACATACATAAATACATAATGTTAGTTGGGATTAACATTTATTTCACAAGATCGAGGTGTTTTGTCAGTAAGTAACATACCTATAAAATGACAGAATTAACATTAATGTGATGAATATTAAATAGCTTAAGAATATTGATTTTAGAAACTGTATTCTAAGCGGCTATTTAAGTCCAACAGATGAATTTTTCCCACGAAAGCGTCGAAGTAGCGGCGTCCTTGTTCAAGGATCACAGCTGAATAACTAAACATTGTTGTGCTCTTGTTTATACAATACTATTTAAATGGTATATTTATTATGATTATGTATGTTCCTCATTAAGATACCTCGGATTGATCATCGACCAACATTTCAACTGGCAAGAACATGTCTCAACACTAACCTCCCGAGTCAGAAAACTTATATATACTTATATTTAAAAATATACGTTGCTTTTGTCCGTCTAATTTATCACTATTAGTGTATCTTTCGTTGTGCCAGTCTAATATAGCTTACTCTAATACCTACTGCATGGGGGGTGCTTCCAGACCGTTCTTATTCGTTTAGAACGAGCGCAACGTGCTGTTCTTGGTAATGCGTCTTAGGAGATTTGGATACCCCACTCACTTGTTATACTCGGAATTATCAGTCCTTACAGTAAGAGTCGCCTTACTGTAAGGACTGATAATTCCGAATATTCATCAGAAACATAATAGTAACTCAACACAATAATGCACCTGGCTTTACGACAAGAAGAAGGCAAGATATTGTTTACTCCGTGCCTTACTGTAAAACTTCATTTGCAAACAGATTTTGAAGTGAAACTTCTTTAGGCGCGCTTGACTTGGGGAGTAAACTGGCGAATGCGTTACGAAAACGTGTGATCGCGAGTAGGGAAGGTACGTAAAAAATAGCTGGAAATACCTGGTGTAAAAACCCAGTCCCGGTCGCATAAACATGCGACCGGGTTTTTACACCAGGTATTTGCTTCCAAGTACGCACACTGGGTACCGACTCAAAATACTTGCAAGACTATTAAGTACCTATCTTATACGGCTACTCGCTCAAATACGTAGGTACTCAACCGCGTTAGTTTTCGCAAATGCGATCATGCTCCTTTTGGAACAATTTCGTATGCAAGTATTTTTTACCGACTTCACAAAAAGGAGGAGGTACTATGTTCGGCTGTTTGTATGTTTTTTTTTTTTGTATGTTTGTTCATCGAATACCTACTCCGCCAATTGTCGACGGATTTTCAAAATTCTTTTTTTGTTCCAAAGTAGATAGTTTTGAGGTGGTCCCACTCCCACTGTCACCAAGTTAGGATCTGATGATGGGATCTTAGAGTAATCGAGGGCAACCTTTAAATTTTATAGGCTCACTTATTGTTTTTCGCATATTTTACGAAGTATCTTGTGTATTTGCGTGTCACCATCTCAGGTAGCTGGGCTGATGATGGAAGTTACAACTCCTTAACAGTAAGAAGTTACTCGAACAGGCAAGGACTGTTTTAGTCAATTGTTTTGATGTTTGATAGGGCATTTGCCACATTTGGTCTCATGATCATCAAGTCATGACCTGATGCTGCAGTCAGGATAGTCTGCAGAGTACCTAACTCCTCGACAACTAACAGCAGATATATCGTGTTAAGGCTCATTGAAAAGGGCTCGATGTGTGGATAAACGTACTGTTAATGAGGAACACCGAAGTACATAAAGACCTGATGCTGAAGCCAGGAGCATTAGAAAAAGTACCAACCTTGAAATTACAGCACCGTAGTCGTGTTTGGGCTCATTTTAAACAGGACTAAATTTTAAGTTTAATGCAATGTTGACAAGTCTGGCCTGATGCTGCAGCCAGGATAATCAGCATCTAGTCTAAAAACATCAGGGCAGGATTTGATGATGGGATCCTGGAGAAATCGAAGGAACTCTTCAAATATTATAGGCACACCTATAGCGATTTGGGTATTTTTTATAGTAACTCGTGCATTTGCTCTCGGAAAGCACCATTTGGTGAAGTGGAACTGATGATGAAGACCACAGATGGCCACCGGAACTACTCAATAATATCTAAGTATTTCACGGGTTGCGATTCGATTACTTTAATATGGTTGCTGAGCAATTTATGCTCGTCACAATGTGAATGGTGATATAGAGCTGATGGTGGACCTGGAGAACTCCTCAACAATTAACTTCCCTGCATCGGGAAAAGCAATATTTTGTTTGTAAAAGGCGATGATCACTAGGCTATTGTAACTTAGATAAATTATAAGCAGACCCACTAAAAAGCGTGAAATAAAAACTTTTTAAGAAAAAAAAAACAGACTGTCAAAAAAACACTACAAAGTGAAAAATATCTTTAATTTCGGAAGTCAGTGGCAAATAACTAAAATAAAGATCCAAAGACACCGACTTCCGAAATTAAAGTTATTTTTCACTTTGTAAAGTTTTTTTTGGAAGTCGGTTTTTTTTTTCTTAAAAAGTTTTTTTTACTTTAATGGTTTGCAAGTATTTATTTGTAAACGCGATTTTGCTCCTTATTTATTCGAAGTCATTGATCAATTTCCTATGCAAGTAGTTTTACTTCCAACGGGGCTTTTGAATACGCGATTGTATTTCTTATCTGTATGAAGTTATGGATCAGTTTTCTATGCAGATAGAAAATACTTGAAAGTATCTCGCTCCGTCGTGCCTCGACGCTCGAGTACGTAGGTACTCAAATAGTTCAACAACCGCGTTTGTTTTCGCAAATGCGATCATACTGCTTATCAGTAAGAGCACAGAATACTTAATAGTACTACGTACAGAAAGGACACTCCCTTCCTCGCCCTCATATCAGATACCGCACCTCACCCCGCACTTCGAGGTATTCGTCGCCGACTCTTTAGCAAGGGCGCTCGCGAACCGCAGCGCTGTATTGCTGACACACAATTATGCGATTTAAAAGTTTTATTTTAGTTTTAATCACGATGGTTGGATATTGTGATGCTTTTCCGAATTCGTATTTACATATACTGTTTGTATGATTTCGCATTTTTAATAACATGCGATTTAATAACCCATTATTTACAGATAAGTCATTTAAACTAAACTATTTTAGTGTTTTTATTTCATTACGAACCCGACTATATAAATAAACAATTGAACTACATGGTCACTTCATAATAGTGCACACGTTCGGGCAGCGCCGCCGCCGACGTCGTTCGGTTCCCCGACACAAATTGCTTTCCGCGCCATTTTTTTTTACGCTACTAGATTTCACGCACACATTTGCACGTATACAAACGTCATTTGTTTATGTAGTAGTAATAGGTAATTATTTTGCGAGCGTTGTATGGAGTGTCCGAGGTGTGGTAAGAGTCTACGGAACAATTTCGTATGCAAGTATTTTTACTTTAATGGTTTGTAAAAGTATTTATTTGTAAACGCGATTGTGCTCCTTATTTATAGGAATTCACGGATCAATTTCCTATGCAAGTACTTTTTACTTCCAACAAGGCTTTTGTTTGATTACGCGATTGTACTTCTTATTTGTATGAAGTTATGGATCAGTTTTCGATGCAGATAGAAAATACTTGAAAGTATCTCGAGCCCTGGTTTCTTAAGGTGGACGTACTTGTAAGCCCTGGTACTCGATTTTGCAAGTACGACCCATGTCTAAGGGCTACGGGAGAGGCGAACGGGAGTTGAGTGGGGGATATAAGCAAGAGAAAGCAGTGCGCGCGCACATTTTCTTTCTCTCTTCCTCTCATAGCCAAATACGTTTGAAGTTTCACTTCAGTCGTGTGGTCATAAGCACACTCGTTTTTTTTTAAATTCCTAGGACAATTCATTCATGTATAACAAAATATCAAAGTAAATCCAAATTCGTAATCTTAATAGTCAAGCTTACAAGCATGACTATTATTTAATACTGAAAATTACAAGATAATGAAATAAATCACCAAAATGCATGATACATAACATATTACCTCAATGGATACATATACCTACCTACATTACACATTTCACGTCACTTCACACCACCGTACATTCTCTACAGATTTAAACAAGATGGACAGTATAATTTTAACCCATACTATTAATTCAATTTTAACCCATAGGTACTATTAATTAAATTTTTACCCATACTATTAATTCAATTCTGTCTTTAAATTACTTTGCTACTGGTTTTAATAATAAGCATACATGATTATAATAAAAATTACAACCAAACACTAACCCCCTTATTCATAAAACTTATCAAACCTATTTTAGTTAAAATGGGGTTTGTCCCTTTCTTACACACAGAAATGACAACGTGACAGATAAAGACAAACGTTCTATAAACCTATTTTAGCTAAAATAGAGATAAAATAGGATTATGAATAAGGGGGTATGTAAACAAACATAGCATCTAAATATTTTGCATATACTATGTCAATTTTAACGTCTAAGTTTAGAAAAATCAAGTTCACTTTTTTGTTTGTTTTTTTATGTTTCCCTTCCCTAATTTTACTTGTGCTTTACTTTGTTGCTTTTTAATTAAAAATCCTTTTTGTTATTAGAATAACCATTTTGTCACAAGTCTGCTACTATAAGTACATTAATTTGCCGAGCACGCGGAAAACTGTTCCACCGTAATACAGTTTAAACTAGTACGGGGAACAGAGTGAATCTGTTCATGTTAACAACCAAAATAAGTAGGTACTTACTTACTGAGGCTATCGATACATACCAAACAAAAATGTTACCTACCTTTACGGCTTATTTGTTACTTAAATGAATAGTGCAAGGTTGTTATGATTATTTGGGTAAATAAAGATGGTTTTATTTTTTTGTATTAGATAAATATTCAGCATTGTGACTTTAGTAAGACTGTTGGAATCAGCATGTACCAAGCCGTCCACACTGCAGAAGACCGCATGAGACGCGTCGCACGCATGTTATGTGTTCGCGATCCTCAACAGTGAGGGAAAGTCGAAGAAGATTGTGACTTTCATACTAAATTCAGTTGAGTGACGAGAGAAAGCAAAGCATATTCGATCTTAGTTCAAAGTACACTTTGTAAACAAGCGTACTATAAATTGAATAAATTGAACGCTTGGAAACATGCTGGTCCTGATCCATAGGACAATCTATAGTCTAGACAAAATCAAACTGATTGCTAATTTAACTGTTTTTTTTTCTTTTTGACATTGATTTACATTCTGTAATTATTTTAACTCGCACCCTGACTTACCTACTTGTTATTTTTTTTTTATGGAAGTCCTCTACTTTTGCAATGTTTGTAAATATGTGAGCACCATGTATCTATCAATGTGTCATGGTTTCATTTTTAATTCTTTTATAGGTAAAATAAAATTACTATACCACAACCTATTGTTGTGGAATAGTAATTTTATTTTAGGTGCATGGTCTTCGCACATACGATTATATGTTTAATGTATGCAAAATATTGTAAAACATGTTAAAAGAGTAGCGGTGGAGTTTCTTGCCCATTCTTCTCCACACGAAAACTACCTTTTGGAAGGGGCGACTAGAATCAGTTCTATTTTATTGTAATTTTTGACGTTCAAAAGTGCCTTTTATGTGCCTATTCGAAATAAATGCTTTGACTTTGAAAGATATTTCTGTACTTACTTTGATCGCGAGTATTTTGGAGTAACAAGAAATACAGAAGTATTAACCAACTCAATTGTGATATGTTCAAAACGTTCAGCTATTGTGTCGCGGGTGACAAAGAAAGGCTAGCCGTTCCACAAACCACAAACACCGGCGAGTGGCTCATGTAACGGTCAATCTAGGAGGATCACAACAGGCGGCTTCGAACTGGCTAAGACGTCACAAATACGAAACCTTACAAGGTAACATATCGCAGTATAACTAGCGAAATAAATAGGTAGTGAACTAGAAACTAAATAATATCGCACGCTCGAGTTGGTACAGTTGGACTTACTCTAGACTAGTGACGTCATCCTAGTGACATTAACGATGATGTTCACACGTTGACTTACTCTAGACTAGTGACGTCATCCTACTGACATTAACGACGATGTTCACACGTTGACTTACCCTAGACTAGTGACGTCATCCTACTGACATTAACGACGATGTTCACAGGTTGACTTACTCTAGACTAGTGACGTCATCCTAGTGACATTGACGACGATGTTCACACGTTGACTTACTCTAGACTAGTGACGTCATCCTAGTGACATTGACGACGATGTTCACACGTTGACTTACTCTAGACCAGTGACGTCATCCAACTGACATTGACGACGATGTTCACACGTTGACTTACTCTAGACCAGTGACGTCATCCAACTGACATTAACGACGATGTTCACACGTTGACTTACTCTAGACTAGTGACGTCATCCTACTGACATTAACGATGATGTTCACACGTTGACTTACTCTAGACTAGTGACGTCATCCTACTGACATTAACGACGATGTTCACACGTTGACTTACCCTAGACTAGTGACGTCATCCTACTGACATTAACGACGATGTTCACAGGTTGACTTACTCTAGACTAGTGACGTCATCCTAGTGACATTGACGACGATGTTCACACGTTGACTTACTCTAGACTAGTGACGTCATCCTAGTGACATTGACGACGATGTTCACACGTTGACTTACTCTAGACCAGTGACGTCATCCAACTGACATTGACGACGATGTTCACACGTTGACTTACTCTAGACCAGTGACGTCATCCAACTGACATTAACGACGATGTTCACACGTTGACTTACTCTAGACTAGTGACGTCATCCTACTGACATTAACGATGATGTTCACACGTTGACTTACTCTAGACTAGTGACGTCATCCTACTGACATTAACGACGATGTTCACACGTTGACTTACTCTAGACTAGTGACGTCATCCTACTGACATTAACGACGATGTTCACACGTTGACTTACTCTAGACTAGTGACGTCATCCTACTGACATTAACGACGATGTTCACACGTTGACTTACTCTAGACTAGTGACGTCATGCTACTGACATTAAAGACTATGTTCACACGTTGACTTACTCTAGACTAGTGACGTCATCCTAGTGACATTGACGACGATGTTCACACGTTGACTTACTCTAGACCAGTGACGTCATCCAACTGACATTAACGATGATGTTCACACGTTGACTTACTCTAGACTAGTGACGTCATCCTACTGACTTTAACGATGATGTTCACACGTTGACTTACTCTAGACTAGTGACGTCATCCTACTGACATTAACGACGATGTTCACACGTTGACTTACTCTAGACTAGTGACGTCATCCTACTGACATTAACGACGATGTTCACACGTTGACTTACTCTAGACTAGTGACGTCATGCTACTGACATTAAAGACTATGTTCACACGTTGACTTACTCTATACTAGTGACGTCATGCTACTGACATTAAAGACTATGTTCACACGTTGACTTACTCTAGACTAGTGACGTCATGCTACTGACATTAAAGACTATGTTCACACGTTGACTTACTCTAGACTAGTGACGTCATCCTAGTGACATTGACGACGATGTTCACACGTTGACTTACTCTAGACCAGTGACGTCATCCAACTGACATTAACGATGATGTTCACACGTTGACTTACTCTAGACTAGTGACGTCATGCTACTGACATTAAAGACTATGTTCACACGTTGACTTACTCTAGACTAGTGACGTCATCCTACTGACATTAACGACGATGTTCACACGTTGACTTACTCTAGACTAGTGACGTCATCCTACTGACATTAACGACGATGTTCACACGTTGACTTACTCTAGACTAGTGACGTCATGCTACTGACATTAAAGACTATGTTCACACGTTGACTTACTCTATACTAGTGACGTCATGCCACTGACATTAAAGACTATGTTCACACGTTGACTTACTCTAGACTAGTGACGTCATGCTACTGACATTAAAGACTATGTTCACACGTTGACTTACTCTAGACTAGTGACGTCATGCTACTGACATTCTTCAGACACACTTACTATTACAACTAAGCCCACGTTAGTAAGTGGGTTGAACCCGTAGTATCTATTTATTATGTTTTTCTTTTAGTATGACTTTCATATCGAAAAGATAATGATTGTTTTTATCAATTCTTATGAGCGTGAGTAAAACTTTACAGAAGCTTAAATGATGATAAATAATTAAAAATATAAATTTTTACTCATTTGTAGCAGTTTGAGATAATTGTACAGAATGCTAACGTTTGTGCTCCTAATGGGGTTTATTTATCGTCAGTCTCGATATCTATAAGTACCTACCCAAAGCTTAACTAAACGTGGAGAACTCTCGAGAGCAAGTTATTCAATAACGTTCATTAATGACATCTGCAAGTACAAGAGCGACTGATCGTAACGTGATGATAAGTGATGTGATTTATTTGCTAACGAACCTGCCGCGTGTAACTACTACAGATGAGCATAATAATATCTCATATCAAAATGTGTCTGACAGAGACACAGTGAGTGAGTGAGAGAGTTCAGAGCGAAAAACACAACGACGTAGTTCTAAGAGCTCCTGGCGCTGACGGCCCAATCCAAACACTATGAGGCTATAATAGCCCTTTTATGGTAAAGTTGGAAATAAATACATTTACGATTATAATATGATACTTCCCAACTGTTTTTAAATGCTCTAAATAAAGAAAAACGTTTACTTTTTAGAACCTAAAGTATGCTAATTAAATGATTAATTCAAATCGTTCAAGAGGTCACGGCGGCGCGAGGGCCGGGGGCCGGGGGCCGGGGAGCGGTGGGGCCCAGCGTGGTTCTGGTCAAGTAACAAACATTAATCTCGTTATTATGCAACACGTTAGCGTGCTATCGCATGATCAATAATTATTAGATGGCAGTCATCTCACGAGATACACAGATTATTATCATCAAATAATAATAATCTCAGAAACGTATAGATCTGTGGAATTTAGAATATTTTAAAAACATGCGTAGAATTACCTATGAGCGGTTTATCTGATAATTGATGACACCTGCCGAGTGAGAAGTTCCCCTGACATACGTCACAGCTACAACACAAACTGTACTCTGAAAGAATAACTAGCTACTCATTCACCACTAGCTTAACCCGCGGCTTTGTCCGTATCATGTTCTTAATTCTTCGAGATGACTATAAACATGGCTATTTATAATAATTACGATTTTTTTTTTTTTTTTTTTTTTTTTTATTGCTAAATGGGCGCACTCTTGACCCCGATCACGCCTGATGGAAAGCGATAGATGAGGTCTATGATGGAACGAGCGTGCCCAGAAGATGCCTGTTCACTCTTGATTTGAAGGCAGACGGGTTAAATGTGGGTGGGAACACAGATGCCGGCAGAGAGTTCCACACCTTGGCTGTGCGCATAATAAAAGTGGAGGAGAAGCGCCGAGTACGACTCATCGGGATATCAATCGATTATCGAAATATAGAATTTTGCCATTCAAAAAAAAGTCTGTTTAACCAAACTGAACCAGGTTGACTTTTAATATCTAAAAATCATTGCTGATAAATATTATTTGCTAACAAACATTGAATTAATTATTATAGACTAAACTGTTCGCCTCGGGAAACTAGAAGTAAACTTGTCTGTTATCTTATCTGTCAACATGCAACGTGCACAAGTTAATGTGTTTGTTGTTGTTATGACGTCACCTGACGCGCAAACTCCTGAGTAGGTAGAATGCATACTCTACACTAAGGGGACTACATGACCTAAAGCGCGGTCACTGTCGGACTGCATAGAGAAGAAAGAGAAGCGCGATGACACAACGCTGGTAATTTATTGCACAATATGAAGCAATTATCTATTTACAAAAAAATCTATTGTTTGGACTAAAAAATTAAAACACCAGTGCTTTAGTATGTTGCTTGCAGAATAATTTGACAAAAAAAACTTTTTTACAAAAAAAACAACCGACTTCAAAAAAAAAACTACAAAGTGATAAATAACTTTAATTTCGGAAGTTGGTGTCGTTGGTTCCGCATTTTCGTTTTTTGACACCGACTGCCGAAATTAAAGTTATTTATCACTTTGTAGTGTTTTTTTTGTAAAAAAGTTTTTATTTTTCACTTTTTAGTTGTACCTACCCCACACAAATTCAATTAACACTAGTGCATTGAAGAATTGAAGAGACCGACTGGAAGAATCATCAAAATCCGCATCGATATGCCGGAGATGCAGTACATTTATGCATATAACTTCGTATATAAGAATAATTATCTAATGTATTATATACTATAACCTTCCTGAAAGTATGTAGATCACATCAGTGAAAGAATTATCAAATTTGGTTCATGAGTTTTTGAGAAAATTGCGGACATACAAACATACATATATACGCATGTATATATAAAAGGAGGTTCTGTATTCGACCCGTATGTATGCATATACATACGGGTCGAATACAGAACCTCCTTTTTTGAAGTCGCTTAAAAATCAGAATGATTGTATGTATAGTACGTATGGATTTTATCGTAAAAATAAAGTTTTTAGAGGTATCTTCATGATTTTCTTCTATCATATCAATTTAGTTGTATTACCTAGCATATATCCTGAAGAATATCATATATTTTTCTGATTTTGTATACTGCAGTGAGTAGTCGATCATATACTTTTATTGTTTCTAAAGCTTGCGTTTTTTGTGTTTAGATCCTGTAAGCCCCTTAACATATTAATTTACTTTTAATATCTGAGAAACTGGAAATATTTCATGAAATCGGTTTTATGTTTCTTCTATGTTAGACAAAATGAAAGAGAAAAAAATATTAATAACGGAAAATAACGGAGAACAAGAAATTTTATTCCATAATATAATGATACATATTCGAACAGTGACGTATTGCAGCTGGTTCGTTGAAAAGACATCAACGCGCGCCGCAAGCGCTCGGAACACGATCGTCTCACTGAGCTAACACTTCAGCAGTATAATACAGCTTGACATTGCGTTTAGAACTAATAGTTACTTTATATAGTTATGGTTTATATTCCTTTATTATTCGTCCAATTTTAAGTTGAAAACCACACCTGTTAAAATGACGTTGAAGGGGCTAGAACTTTGCATTAGCCTACGGATGGTTCTGACGTTCATAAAAAATAAGTAGATAGAAAGTAATACACGTAATTCAGTTTTTGTTGATGCCATCACAGTTATTGTTAGACGAGCATTGCTTAACTTTCTTGGCAAAAAATAAATTCTATTAGTTTTTCTCTTTGCAAATTAATGTTATGTAAAAACAGATTTAACTGTGGCTGGCTTTTTAGGTTTTGTGGCTAAGTAATAATAGCCGCATGGGTCGATCGATCAGGTTAAGCTAAGCTTGCCGCGGTTCGTCCGTGGTTGGATGACAATCTTTACCTACATACCAAGACTCCAGTGCCTCGGAAAGCCCTTTAAGCCGTTGGTCCCGTCTGTCATTCGTAGATCTTTGACAGTCGTTACGGGTCATCAGAAGCCCGAAAGTCTGACAATCAGTCTTACCAAGGGGTATCGTATTACCCAGTAACTGGGTTATGGAGGTCAGATAGGCAATCGCTCCATATAAAATACAGGTATTCAGCTGCATCTGGTTAGACTGGAAGCCGACCCCAACATAGTTAGGAAACGGCTAGGGAGATTGATTGGCTTTTTAGATTTTCGCAACAAAGTTATACCAATCTAATTTCAAATCAGTATAACTTAATGTGAATTAAAAGAGTTGTAAGTCGATTCGTCCACTTCCGTGTTCTACATCAGCTCCATAGAGAATGTACATATAGTCTTTGATCAGCTCCCAGGTCTCACGCGCACACAGTAGATGTACCTACTACTAATTTATTGTGTCATTAACATAATTCCTAGAAGTGGCTCCTTGCAGTGCGGATTACCAAGAGAGCGTAGTTCAGTGGACACCATTTTTTCTGGGAAGGGGATTATCTGTATAACCACAACACAGGCTTTGCTTGTAAACGGGTAACACTTCCTAGTATCTGATCCTGGTGCCAGGGTTCCGGACACTACGACGTGCGTGGGAAACTAGTTCGTGCAAAATAATTGACCTTTGTTGTGAAAAAATTGTCTTGGTACCTGCTCAGTAAGTGTTGGTATATACTAACATTAACTCTTCCAGTGGTATCTTCATCATGGTTAGGTATATCTATTTTGGAGCCTATGAAGGCACACGATGATGACAGGACCGCCTGCTAGCTTCACTGAATACTTCGGTGCCAGTCAGCGGGAGCCACGTCAGCAACTACATGTTCAGTGCTATCAACGGCTTTATTGATAACGTTCCGCCGATTAACTCGTTTGGTAATTACAGAAGTTACGACATCCTTACGTTAATGATTACCTATAACTTCGGAAAGCTTTCATGTAAATATGTAACTTGATATTCTAGTTGCACCTGTACGAGCTAAATTGCGTAAGTAATCAATAGCTTCATAAAATCGTCTTAGAATAGTAAACGGTCACAATGAAAACTGACTTCACTAACTATTCATCCGCAAGCGAACACATATTTGAAATACCTGTGCGATTAGTTTGTTGTTAGTCAGTGCGACAGAATGTTGCCCCACATAATTGGGTACTTCTAAGGGCAAACTGTTCACAGCTCACGAAGGAAAAAAGGTTTGTTGGGAACATATAGATGACACAGCACGAGCCAAGCGGCGTCGTTGCGCAAACGTGACGCGGCCCCCGCGGTCCCGCCCCGGCCCCCGCGGGCCCCGCGGGGTGCGCGTCCTCGTGCATTGTCCACGGCGCACTTATTGAGCTATCTGACAGGCGGAGCTCGGCTAATTGTTTGTGTGACAGAGACCATCTTACCCCTGAACCACGAGTGTGACAGAGACGCAACACAACCCCATTAATCCCCCTATAAATAACCCGGCTCCTAATGCCGAGGCGCCACGCTTTTTTAAGTAGAGTGCGACCGAGCCGACGCGATACTTGCGTCCAGTATGGGCTCCACTCGGGGGCCGATAACGCAACGATAAGTGGATTAAACAATGAATGCCGGTGACTAGGTAGGTATGTGTGGCGGGCCAGTGCTATTGTCCGCCGGTTATCTGCTGTGTGCTCACAGCATTCGAATCAATTCAATATTAATGGAACGTTTTAGATGTGTGCTCTACTGAGTACTTACGGAGGTAAGCATTTCTCAATTTAATCTCAAGTTAAATTAGTTTTGAATCAATATCGAAACTAATATTATTAAGAGAAAAGATTTGATTTTTTGTATGTTTGTTTGTTACGCTTTCACGCTAAAACGATTGAATGGACTTAGATCAAATTTGGCACATAGGTAGACCATGACATAAATAAATGACCTGGATTAGGACATAGGATACTATAGGAATTTTCCCCCGATATTCTTATTGGATCGAGACTTATGCGTGTGAAACCGCGGGGCGCAGCTAGTTTTTCTATAAAGTTGGAGCCGTATTGTGCAGTAAAAATGTTTCTTTTAAATTCCCTTTAAGAATCTTAAGCGTAGAGTAAAACAATAATTTCGCGAGCCGGTCCGCCCAGATCATCTACAGGTACTCACCGCACGCAAAACAAGCTCCTCACATTTATATACCTACTCACGGCATTACGAGCATCGCAGTTATCATTTTACGAGGAGTTTATTGGCTCGAGTTGATAGCCGCTAGATAGAACAGCTGTACGTTAGCAAACGCGAAGTCCACGATGGCGGCGACAAATTAGCCGATATTTAATTTTGTCGTCAGCGGTCATTTGTCAACATCGAGTCATTTATCAAGACGGCTGGGTCACGGTAGAGGGCTGGGCGACTAAGTGCGAAATGTTCCCGGTCGTTCCACAGTTTTTTGTTTGGTGACGAGAGCTTAATCCGATGACGAGGGACAGCAAAAAAGACGACTAATGGTTCGCGCTGATGTATCAATGACAGTGGCGCCCCCCGCGCCCCGCCCCGCACGCCCCGCATACCAACAAACAAACAAACACTCATCATGTCCCCGCGCTGTGTTACGATGATAAGTAGTCGTAATGGACACCTCCGCGCCGGTGAGAGCGCCACTGACACTTGCACTACTTCGTATACAGGCGGAGTGAAGTTAGATTGTCGGTCGCACCTCACGCCTTGGATGGAGGGTATGGGGTGGAATTAATATTGGCAGGCGCCTGCTTTGAGAATACGATGCCTCGTGTACACCATTACTGATTAGCACAATCCACTAACTGTATCGATGTTGGTAGGGATATCTTAAATCCGCTATTAAATATTTTAGTCAGTACATAACTGTGCAGTCACTGACAGCAAGGCTTTGCGTTCTTCGTGGTTCTACATGGGGTTGCAGTCGACCGAACCGATCGGTTCCAATGTGATGTTGGTGCTAACGGTAGTCACCTATTTCATTTATTGGCACGGAGATTGTTGCAATTGAAGTGACTCTTCCTAGCATGCCACAATACTTGCAATGGTCTGCTCGAGTGTGCGAACAGGGTTCACGCAAGGTACATATATAAATGAACAGACCATAATAAAGTGTGAAGTAAAATGAAAATTTTTCAAGTTTCGCATAGTGCAAGGCAAGTTATATCATTATAGTTGTATATAAGTTGACAAAATGAATCATTGAGAGCAGCACCATTAGGACTCGCTGACGTATCAGAACCATAGTCCATTGAAACTACATTGAACGCTATTAACGTTATCTGTTAGTGATCAGTAGCGATCGTCCGGTGTCGTGCGGTGACGTCCGGCGCCGTGCGGGGTGGCCGGAACTATGCGGATATCGTAAATTTGTCCAATGTCCGAGAGTCCCAATGTTTCGCGTTTTTTCTGCACGGTTACCTGCGCGCGCGGCGCCGGCGACACGTCACCACGACTCGACGCATTTATTGCTGTCTGTAAGTAGGTCAGAAGGGTTGCAGGTAGCCGGCGCAGGCGCAGGCTACCACTCCACCGCGATGACGTCATGACGTCTCGTTGATAACAGCCCGCTGCTGATTACGCACCAATTAAAACGAGTATCGATCGGGGACAGTCGGGGATCGGTAGTAACTAGTTAACTAACTTGAATAAATACTAAATGCAAGTGACTACGGATGGAACGCAACTATTGATTCCCTAAAACTGAACTTTCTCTGCTAACTCTATAATCTCAATATTATTAGCCAGGTCTAGTCCAGGAATATGTTTGATGGTTAATCGGATAAAGCGTTCAAATGAATATCTGTTCCCGTCAACATGCCTGCAGACTGTTTGTGTGCGTGGCTGGAGGCTTCCAGAAACTGCGAGATCATAAGTGGTGGTTAGTGCGTGGTCAATGCGGCGGGAATGCTAATAGTATCTAAAGTTAGGCGCTTTAGCGCGCGCGCCTGGTAGCGCTCCCACACAGACGGAGAACGCAACAAACGTATCACACAACACACGGTAAGTGTGCTGGACTGCTGGTACCACTAGTGAAGTGTTATTGTACGCGACACAAGTCTGTATGCAGAGGAGTGCTAGCAAAGTGCTTTATAATATTATTAACGTTTTGTAATTCATAGAAAATTAAAATAATATTTAAGCATCATTGATGATACGCTTAAAGATCATTTTAATTTTCATCAAGACGGGTTGGCGATTTCAGACTTATATGTAAGTCCAGGTTTCCTCACGATGTTTCTCCTTCACCGAAGTCAGTTCTGGTCAAAATAAACTCAGAAAGTACATATGAATTGCGAAATTCACATTGCTACCTACTTGCTCGGATTGGAACCCACAACCTGTGTCTATCGCATCATATTGTACACTATGCTTGTATATTGCTTGTATTTTAAGGATAAACAGTGTAGCAATTGTAGATAGGCCAATAAATAAATAAATAAATAAATAAACCTCGTGTATGAGAGGCTAGGCTTTAACCACTAGGCCATTTTTATTTGAATATTTTGCATAATTATTCTAAGGTAAAATGTATCGAAACTATTATGTATTTGAAAAAAAAAAAATCCATCTTATCTGTGTACTTACATCATAAGCAAATAAATAATTTATATTTCTAACAACAAATATTCTCTTTTCAGGTACCTAAGTGAAGTTTCTAGATAAAATTAAATGAGGTATAATTTACGTATTAAGGTAAGTACAGTGAACTCTCTCATACCTTCGTCAACTGTCAGAGTTACAATACAATGGAACACGTAAACGTGCCTTCTGTCTTCAAACATGTCATGTTCTATTTTCAAACATGTCTAACATAGATTCGCGTAGAAATTGGAAGTCAATATTGGGCTTTACAAACACATCGAGGGTGTATTGTTATTGACTATCTGTAGTAACGTTACTACGGATAGACACAAGTGCAGTTATTTGTAATGTGCTACGCGACAATGTTCTCGGCTACTGAAACTTCCACATGCGACAGTATTACTCTGCGAACACTATCGTATCAGATAACGCGGAGACTGCGCGGAATGCGGAGCGTCGGCGCCGCACAATAGCCTGCGCCTGCGCCGGCGCCGCTCGCCGGTACTTCGCCAGGCGTTACTACCGCCATGGTCGCTCGGTCGCTTGTACAACAATGAATGCTACTTCTTAGTTACAGTTAGGTACGGTCATATTTACAACTAATGTAGTAAACTTCGCCAATGAGAGCAAGTTCAAACTACTAACACACAACCGGACACAGAGACACAGATTTGATTCTTTTGGGCTTTTAGGTACCTACCTGTTTTTTTAGCTAATGAAAATTGTTCAAGTTGTGATGTGGCGTGTTGTGCCGAAGTCTGCCGAACTGCCGATGAAAGCAATGTCTGTTTATTTCTCTGTCTTTATTTGTTGTATTTAGAAGCCTGAAACTCTTTTTTATAAGATTATAATGGTTGGAAGAATTGAATCACGGCAAGGAATCGTTAAACATAGTCATGAGAGAGGAGGCCTTGTGGATGTTTTTCAATTATATGTATTTTATGAACTCTGAAGTTCATCAACGATAATCAATTGACCTGATTTTAGTTTTAATCACCCAGTTTTTGGCAATGTCAGAATTGAAGTTCCTCAAAACAAAACAACAATATCCACATATCGGCAATATCGTAAGCATGTATTGTGTGTGTGTGTGTGTGTGTGTAGTACATAAGACGCCGAGCTGTCAGCTATTAGCGAGTAACCGAGCGGAACAGTTTTTCCGTGAAGCTCGAGCTACAATTAATTAGTTGATTTATTGCCATTTGCTGCCGGCCGCTGGGAGCGCACCCGCATTGTGTGCTAACTATTCTGACAGTACTGCTACTAACAACAGTGGCAGGTAGAATGTACGTATCACACATTTATGTTGTGTTACATACTTGAATGTTTACGTCAAGCCGTAACAGTTGTTATGCCAATGTTATTGTTAACGTTAAAATAAACGAAGCTTCATTTGATAGAGATGTGCTTTGTTGTGTAGGTAACGTGTTTGAAATAGTTTGGCTCAGTTTAACGGAGCACTTTATGAAAATGCAGATAAACTGAAAATGCGGAACATTTGAAGTAAACTGAACTAAAGTCTATCTACCTTATATTGCGCAATGACACTTACCTATTATTGGCACAAAAGTCAAAATTAAAGTTCCTTCTTTTTTATATCTAAGTTCCTAAGAATGGATGAATGTGTTAGTAGGTAAACAATACTAATAAAGCGTTTTTTAAGGAGGATTACAAGTTTCAGTTTCCGACGGCTGCGGTTGGCAGTTAGATACAATGTAAACCTACAAGTTTTGTTTGTTACTGTTTTGTAAAACACGTCCACGACGTTATACAAAGCATTACCTCAAGACGCTTCAAACTTCTCCAGTTTGCTAAACATAAAGGGAAACCAGGACGCAAGCAGGTCAGAACAGAAGAAAAATGTTTTCTTTGTGGATAGACAGGCAAGGTCGTTCGATGCAGTGCACGTCAACACAAAGTAACCACAACCACCATCAGAGCTTCTCATAATACTGATGAGATCAGAGATCAGTAACAACAAGCTGCAGAACATATCCGTCGCGAAACCGGAATGCTGATGTCAAAAAGCTATCTGAAGTCTTCCCGTACGACGACTAGCTAATGATTATGATGATACTCAGAAAGAACCTGACCACCGAACTTGACTGTTCAGAAGCCAATGTCTATGGTAAACTTTATGTTAACATTGGCTTCTGAACAGCATACTTTATGTCACAAACTATGCAGCACTCACTTGCGTTGGAGAGCAGGCCGGTGGCTGCGGACTGCTGGCGATGATGGTGACGCTGTGCTGTCAGACCGTCAGCTGCAAGGTATCACTGTCACTGGCACGAGCTGATGGAACACTGGGATCACTGATGCGAGCGATAGCACGAGCACGTCGACGCGTGTAGTCCTGCCGGCGAGCGCGCGCCTACTGGCGCGAGAGGCGGCGCAAGCCTCCGCCCCCGCCAGTAAGAGGCGGGGCTCGCCCCACACGCGAGGAAATGCGCTTTTCCATAAATTGCAGCGTTCATGATGTAGTCGCACGTAACGCGTCATCTGACGCGGGGCGCGGGGCCGAGAGGGCGCTGGGCGGAAGGGGCGCGGGGAGGGGGCGCGGTGGGCGGCCGCTATCGCGAGTAATGGGCGCCGCGCGGAGATTTATAGAGGGGTTAGTTTTCGGGCCCTAATGGAATTAGTGCTGCGTTTTTGTTTATACTCGCGGCGTCGCAATCAATCGTGCGAGTGTTCGCTGCCCCCCTGCCCCCGCCTGCCTGCCTGCCCCTGTGCTCCGGCCGGCGCTAATTAATCGCCGGCACCAGCGCCAGTTGATCAGCGGCTGTTAATTGAGGAGCGGCGTCTCCTGGTGCACCTACCTACTAGTGCTACAACGCGGCACCTAGCTAGCTACACATCCTCCACCCACGCACTCATATCAGTTGTAGTAAAAAACTGCTGCCTACTTAACAGTTGTTTATCGTTTCGTTTAGTAGACCCGAGGGACTGTAACGTTAGCGCATCTTCATCAACCTCAGGATTACAATAACATTGCGACTGGTCGTCAACAACATCTAAGTACGGCACAAAGTATAGGAATATTTTAATGGAAAACCTTCAATTATTTCTCCAACATTATGAATCTGTCTATTAGAAGTTGGAATTGAAAGTGATGTAGGTGTGAATTTCGATATTGTGCCATATTCATTGCCGCGATAGAAATGCGAGACTGGTTTGCAGAGACTATACTTACCTACCTGTAGGTTGTGTTCAGCTGTGGCTTCGACTGGTTAACTAGACAATGAGAAGAGTATGGAGACTGACAATACATGCCAGGTCAGTACGTACTGGCATGTCGTGGCAGTATCTACCTATATATACGGTTTTTATTATAGCATTCGTTTTAGATTTAAGATTTCTGAGTACTGCATGGCTAATCCCATCTACCTACCTAGTTTTTTCCCAACTATGTTGGGGTCGGCTTCCAGTGTAACCAGATGCAGCTGAATACCAGTATGTTACATCGAACGACTACTTATCTGACCTTCGCAGCCTAGTTACTGAGTAACATAATACCCCTAAGTCAGACTGGTTGTACACTTTCCTTTTTCGACTACCAGTTTCTGAGTAACTAATGTAGGTTATGAATTAAGTAGGTACCTACATTGTACGTAACTGAGAAATAGAGTATGTAGGTACACTTACAAACGCCTATATGATGCTGATGATGAAACTAGATATATGACGAAGAGTGTTTATTACATTTATACCACTTTGTAAAATTGAATTTAAAGCTGTATCAAGAGTAGTACGGGTAGAACTAATTACTTACGTATTCAAAAGCTGCCGCCTACAGCAGTCTGACAAAACGATTAGAACATTATACATTTATACAGGACATTGCTACTCGTAAGCCATTTTGTTTTATATGTTCGAAAAATGTGTCTGCTAAACAACATAAATAACGCAATAAATGTTGTTGAACTGTAAAATGAAAGCCATTCCTACTGTTGGTGTGTTACGCAATGACCCCGCTATAGTTAGGTACCACCACATCACGCTCAAGTAACCCGACGCTGCACGCTGGTGTAGCATGTTCCCACGGGCGCGCGGCGGCGGCGGCGGCGGCGGCGGCGCGGGCAGGTCAGCGCTATCAGACCGCTGCCGTCGCCGTCGGCCGCAAGCCGCAACACACCACGACACAAAAGCGAGCCGCACAATTCACACACTACTTCAGTCATAACTCATAACTAATCGTTACTACACTATTGTACACACTGTTCGGTATTATCGGCTTCCTTGAACTCAAGTGCTTGTCGTTTCCCGAAAACAGTAGACAATGAGAGCAGTGGCTCCTTACTGATTACGGAATCGTGAGAAACTTAAAAAAAAATAGGAATTGTTCCCGAGTCGTTGGTGCATTGCCAAATCTCACACACAAGTAGCCAGTCCCTAAAAACTATCTGTAGGTACCTAGGTCATAAAAATATTTTTCCGGCGAGCCCCGACCCCGCGACACGTGTGGCGACAACCACTAACTACGCCGCGACGACACCGTGGCTTCAAATTGACGAGACTTTATAGTAGAAAGTTTCTTATTGAAGCACTATTTGAACTAGTAGCTTGCTGAACACTTGTGTATATTCCTAGAAGAGCTTGTTAGATATATTACAAAAGTTTCAGAAAAGTCAAATTCATTAAATATGCACTATACGCATTGCCCTTTTGTCACCGTCGCGTAGCATTCCGTAGCATGTCGTAGCGTCGCGTAGCGTCGCGTAGCGTCGCGTAGCGTTACGTAGCATCACGTAGCTGTTTAAAAAAAACAGAATAATGTAACAAATGTAGCTAGATTCTATATTTTTTTAATTCATGTATCTGTTGCACTCACCTGACGCACGGTACATGCGCATGTACATGCCCCAATGCGCCATAATGGCGCAACATGACTTCTCACTGATGACCTTCAGGATGCCGTTGACGCTCCCACGCACTCTGCGCACCATGGACGCCATTCTTTTTCGCAGGATGGTATTGAACCCATTAGTATGTGCTTCGGCAAACATTCCTGATGCACTACAGTATCGTGGAAGCCCCAACAACATTCTGAAGGCATTATTATATTGAACTCTAAGGGCGTTGTTATACCCTTTGCGTGTACCGAACCCACAGAGTGCACGTGTATAGAGATCGGCACAAAGTCTTAAAAAGAGTCACTTTGACTTCTGGTGTGCAACGTGCAAACCTGCGACCAACATATTGCATCGGACAGCCAACGCCCTCCGTTCTCTTTCCATATCAGCATCATCTTTTAAGTCCTCAGTAACTATGTGCCCTCAGTACTTAAAATCCAGTACCCTTTCAAGGGCCACACCGTTTGAACGTGTTTGAACATTGTCATGGGGTGCATGATAAATGGCTACAATATTTCTAAAACACATTCCTAACATTCAATCATGAATTGACTACATCAACTGTTAGAAAGTGCTTCAATGTACAGAAGTAATTCTATTGAGATAAAGGAGTCATTAGTGCAGCACAATGGAGAAACAATTGGAGCTATTCCGGCTAGTGAAGGAATACGCAGTAAGTAATTGATTCGAGTAATCTGCGTGGGACGTGGACGGAACGCCGCGCGCCGTGACGTCATCATAGGTAACTGTTCAATTATTTTCAAAGATAAGAATTGCCTAAATATAAATAAAATCTTACATTTGTATGTCAGTGATACTGTCAAGAATATTTTACAATTAAAACATGACGTCATTAGCGGTGGTTGATAATACTGTACCTACTTGGGGCTAGAGTGTGACCGAAAATGGACGGTTGTTTTCGAACGAAATCCGTCCCGAATTCTATTTTCGGCTAAAAGACGAAAACAAACAACTGTTTTTTTTTATTGGTGATAGGTTTTTGTTTGGTAAAAGTTAAATAAATAAACGATCATACTATAATCATTGAATCGAAAAAAAAATTGTGACTGCAACCAGAGTTAAGAGAATGCAAACTATTGTGCATCGGTAATTACTTTGTCTGCGACTATTTCTATTCATTATGTCAGTAATTTAAATTCAGTCAGGAATCTCTCCGTCTCCGAGGAAGGACCGTCGGACTTCCGCAACACATTAAGGGTCGTTATCGTACAAGATCTTATCAGTTGCCCTCTGATAAGGTCTGTTAGTCGCCTGTTACGACGCCCCCGATCTCCCTGTGGCGCCCGTCGCTTTCGACATTGTTGGGGCACAAGTTGCAGGCATTTCAAACAACCATTTGTAACAATTAACTACGTCATTGTTAGGTACGTAGGTTAGTATGTGTTGAGAACAATGGGGAACACACAGTTTCTGCAGTATGTAGTAGACTACATAGAAGTAGACCACCCACGCACGCCACGTGGCTGGCTAGCCTCTAGGCTAGCCAGCCACGTGGCGGTCTACTTACATCTGATAGCGGATACCGATCGTAAAAATGTCACATCGTAGGTAATATCGAAGCACCGCACAACGGACCGTCTCAAAACTATAGGAGTTACAATTGGAAACTCTCCGTCACCCTCCGTACTCACCAGTACTTACTTGGTCTAACTATATTCCATTTTTTACAGGGGAAAAATTTCAAATCCAACGAGGCGAAGATAAATGCCTCTAAAGAGTTAATCAATTCTCGTCCCCAGGATTTTTATAGCAGAGCCATCAATGAACTTCCACTAAAATGGTAAAACTGCATAATTAATGATATTTAGATATTTTTTTATTGATTTTTTTATGTAAAACGGCAATTTTATAGGTAAGGACCTAATGCAATGCTTAGTAAATACTTAAGGCACAGAGAAATATATTAAAAGCTAAGTGACCCCAGACGTTGTTTAAATTTTAATAGTTCATACAAATCAGTTTTTCCCGAATTTGAAAACATTCTGAGAAACTTTTCCAATTTTCATCCTCATAACAACCTAATTCAGACTATGACAAAGATTGTTCAAATTGTCTGGATGTATGTTCTGAATTGGCGCGAAAACAGCTAAAAGGATTTGAATAGGCACACAAAATAGTTTATAACCTGGATTTACGCATAGGGTACCTACTTTTAATTCCGGTAGTACGTTATCTTGTGATGTTCTCCGACATCAACGCGGGCGACGCCGCGGGTAAAACCAAATAAGAAATCACACCTTCACCTTCACCCGGCCCGTGTCTGAAGAACTATTAGCTGTACCTACGAGCACGCAGTGGTCGCACGTTACTAACAACTAGTGCGCGGTGTATCTACGTATATACGTTTTGTCGTACGTGTTTTTTAATCCTTATACGAAACTGCATCGATTGGCATCATGAAATTAAAACATTTTTCTAGCTGAGAAGTGCATTTCTCCAAAATCTGTGAACGTAGTAAGCAATTGATCGAAAAATGAAGATAGTCTTCTAAACACATTCTCCTGCAGCTACATCTTGCCCTCGCCAAAATTAACGCGATTTTAATTTTTTTCAGGGAAGTCTTGAAGTCCCGGGGCGTACGGGGTCGGGGGGGGAGGGGTCACGGGCTGTCTCGTGTCTCAAAACTTTGAGACCTTGAGACTTCCCAAAGCCTACTAGCCAAGACTCATCTCAGTGACGTTTACACACCGAACACAGTGTTAAACTCCGGGGGATGTCGCTGATTGAGTCATACTCACCGTCATGAGTACGGGGTGACGGTGGCGGAGGCTTCGTCTCCGGGACGGTCTAGTAATGCAGACTTCCACAAGGAGCCGGCAGGGACCACTTACGTGCAGATGGGCCGAACTAAAAGTTTTTACACTAGCAGCGTACGGTCAGTGTTTACTGCCCCATAGCACACCAACTAGTTCCAACTAAGTGAGGTAACCTTTCAGTTTGATGTAATTACTTAGCGACACGATAGCTTGAAGGGACACAACACTTACTATACATTAAATAAGTATCAAGATTGAAACAGTTCTTACTACAACTATTGCCGGTTGACCGCATTTATAATATCATAACATCACGCTTGTATTGCTCAAGAGGGTAGGGAGTGATATTGTATAAAATATCTATAGTATACTCACATTTCTATAGTTATGTTGAAGTTCCATGCTCAACACTGGAAACAAACCCAGACTTTGGGCAGCTGCTGAGTCTCATATTTAAAAGAAATCTGTAATGCGCAGCTGTCACGCTTCTGAAAATTAAACCCATGAGGTAGTGACGTCATAGTAATAGCAAACCCAGTTAAAACTTGCCTTGTGCGTACCTGTTGATAGTCGCTTTTCACTTTTTATCTCAACATGACCAAAACATTTACGCATAATCTTTTAAATGTCTGTACATCTACTTCTAACCGCAACGTTACCTTCTCACATCATTCCTCGGTCTATGACTCGTAGTTACATTACATGCTTCGCAAGGAACGCATGACCACAGCATTTATTCTATTTTCATGCCTTTTTTGCCACACCCAAAATCCCCTTCCATATAGGGGTAGCCACCGGCACACCATTGTGCATTGTGAAAAGCCAGTCAAGCCTTTTTGGTCATCGATTGGTTGGTCACAATCGCAAGCACCATTCACTTTATTTCCCGCATTCACTCTCCTTACCACATCTTCGTCAATCTTCTTCGCTCTTGGAAAGAGACTCCCCAAATATACAAACTCGTTCACTTGCTCCACACTCTTATCATTTATTATCACATCTCACACCGACACATCCTCTGCAGGAAATAAATTAAGTATAAATTGATCTGCTAGTAAATATAGTAACCGCAGCGCTGGCAATAGTTCCAGCAATCACGAGGCCTTATTTGAGTTACATCACGTTCAGTCCAGACCATCCATGGAATGGTGTCATGCTCCCAGAGTCCTGGACATAAAACAAACCAGACCTATGTAGGTACCTTTTATTATCGTTGCCATGAAGTCGTAAGAGGCGTGTCAATAGGATGGACAGCATCTCTTAACCTCCCAAGTAAAGAAAAATACAATTATCGTTTAGTATAATTCCATTTCCAAACACCTCCCACCGCATTTTCAGTGAACTACTTACCTACCTATAATACATTACCTGTAAGCGGTCATGTCCGGGGCCCGCCGCTCCGTTGTAGACCTCGTCCATCTAACCTTCAGGCAAGATTTAGGTAAACAGAGGATTTCTTTAGACCCGACTGCTCGAGACAGGATTATGATTTTCATTCGTATTCTATGTATGTTTGTATGTATTGTGGGATGCATTATACCCTCGAAGCATCCTGGCTAGATGGATTGAAACTGTAAAGGGCTTGAGGAGATGATTCTAAAAGTAATATAAATAATTAATCACGATTACAATTAAAATAGCAGAAAATTTCAGATAAAAGCATTAGATTACATAATTATTTAGAATATCAGTCAACATAATATACATTGCCTCCTGTGATAAGTGATACAAGTCAAAAAACGTCATTTTACAGGACAGCAAAAACAAAATCCCTAAAACACTATAAGTAATTATTATAGTCCCATTATTATAACAAGCAAGGAATACTTCACAACCAATTACACATAATTATAATATTCGGTCATTAAGGATTTCCTCAATAGAGTAATATGTCTTCTAGATCAGAAATAGAAATAACTTCTTTTGAATGTTGTCTGCTGATTTGATACACTTTGGTAGTTTATTTTAACTATAAACTTTTGGAGCCATTGCACTTATGCTTTTCCGAAACAATGCAGTTTTTTTTGGAACCAAATGTAGCATACCGGCTCTGCGCAGGCTATTTACTTGTGAAAACTTAGACATGTTGCGCCTGATAAAAAGAGCTGTTTCGTAAATGTACATGGACGGTAAAGTTAATATTTTTAAGGTTTTAAAATCAAGTTTACAACCGTCAGTCTTTTGTAGATTACAGATGGCTCGGATACATCGTTTTTGTGCGATAAATGCAGTTTCTTTTCCAGTTGCATTACCCCTAAAAATTATGCCGTATCTTAAACATGATGCAACTAGTCTATGATATGCGGTTAGTAATATTGATTCAACTACAGTTCTCTTTAACATGTTTAATACATATGAAAATTGGTTCAGCTTACTACATAGGTATTTTCTCGATTTGAACGCACCATGTCAATGTATTCTCTATATGTATTCCTAGAAGTTTTGTGGTGTTTGTTTCATTGATAGTTACACCATTATGATTAATATTAAGGTTCAATATGTTATTTGTTCTTTGTCCAAATTTCATAATTACGGTTTTACTTAAATTAATTTTACAAATACTCTAACCAATTAATTGTGGATTCAATATTATTGTTTGTGTCAGATTCTAATTCATCAGTATTATTATTGTCAAAAATTACAGTACTATCATCTGCAAACATTGTCATGGGGAAATTAGTTGCTGTAGGCAACTCATTAATGTAAATAATGAACAATAGAGGTCCCAGGACACTCCCTTGAGGTACTCCATAAGCCACACCTCTAACATTAGATACACAATTTTTTTTTTGTTTTTTGTTTTATCGCATACCCTATTAATAAATGTAAATTGTTTTTAAGGTAGGATACGAGAAAGTTATATACATTACCTCTTATGCCATATGAGTTTAATTTTTGAAGCAGAATTTTATGGTCTACGCTGTCAAATGCCTTTAACATGTCCATGTATAGAGCCAGTACTGGCAACCTTTTATCTGCTCTAGATATAACTTCTTCTTCTAACGTTCAAAAAATCATAAATGGCCATATCAATGGACTTGTCTTTCCTTAAACCTTTTTGCTTATCAGTGATTCAATTATTTTTTTCAAACTATTGATTTATAGCATTATAGACCATCTTCTCAAAAACTTTGGATAATATTGGCACTAGTGGTATTGGTCGGTAACACGTCATATCCTCAATGTTACCTTTTTTGAAAATAGGCTTTATGACTGTAATTTTTTGATCAGGAAATGTGTCGTTTGATATGCATATATTTACTAGATGGCTTAAGACATGTGCAATATAGTTTAGAAACAGATTTTAATATTTTTCCACAAATGTTGTCGTAGCCAGTACTAAACGTATTTTTGAAGTTGATAAGAATATTATGTATGTCTTGAAGAGTAGTTGGACAGATAAACATGGAAGAACATTTACTGGGCAATGCTGATCTGCAACCAGTGTTTGTTGAGTCAGTAGGCTGAACCTGGTCAATATAAAAATTATTGAAAGCTTGGGCAATTTTAAATGGATCTGCTAGTATTTTGTTATTCGCATATATCATTATTATTTTCAGTCGATACCCTGTCTTTACCGTTGTTTATAACATGCCATATTGCTTTAGACTTATTTTTTGCTAGGTGTATTTTGCGACTACAGTTCCAACTAACAAGAGTTAGTTGGAAGATCTTCTTAAATCTAGAGGAAAATCTTTTAAAATTATCTTTCTTTTGCGTTGTCGGTGCCAATCTATATTTCCACAGTAATTCCCTTTTCCTTTTACTGCATACCTTTATTCCACGACTTACCCACTTAGGTCATTTTTTTGTAGATATTTTTAGTTTTATATCTGGAAAGCACAAGTCGTAACGTAGTCGTAGTCGTCGTCTTTCGTCGCGCGTCATCAGGTCCAGTTGAAAACCAGCGACAAGCACTAGTTGTTTGGCATTATTGCTGAACTGGGCCTTTTTGGCGCAGCCGTCAGGCACACTTTCTTGCTAATAAATTACTTACATCATGCATCGGACTAAATTTACGCTTTTTATTTGATCTTTATTTTTTGTTTTTTATCTGATGTATCTGGTGTATTGTGTATTTTAGCCTGTGCTAAATAAATGTATTTTTTTCTATCTTTCTTTCTAGAACAGTTTAAACAACTCATAAAACTTATTATAAGCAACATAAGGTTCATTTTGTTCGTATATTTCTATGAAGCTTAAATTTTTTATGCAGTCAATAAAGAACAATGGCGAGGGAATTGTTGATGAAATTATTGAGCGTCTACGTATGTCACATTTTCGTTCGAATAATCACGCCTTGTGCACAACCAACAGCAACTGTGCTGTTTGGTCTGATACTGCTAATTCTACAATTTCACCCTGACATCACCTTACATTGTATATACTTAATATTATCAATACAGAACCTTCTAGATTCAGATTGTTCCTAGTTTGAAGGGTATTATTAGGGGTAATATTAAAAGTTAATAATCAAATTAATATTGTATAATAATAGCACAAGAATTATGGGTTAATTTTTTGGTAGCGAACTGATATTTCACCAGAAAATACCTACTTTTTCTGGTGAAATATCAGTTCGTTACTTACAAGTACAGAGCAGAAGACGTATCTAAAACAGTTATTGAGTGACCTTCAACATGGAATCACTGAAATGATCAAAACTCCTCATACCAATACCGGTGTATTGGTACAGCACAACATTGTAAACACATCGGTTCACTCCCGACTCCACAACATTAACATGTGTCCAGAAACAGAATTGATCGAAGTCCGCCGCATTTAAATAAATAAAAACTTTTTTACAAAAAAAACAACCGACTTCAAAAAAAAACACTACAAAGTGAAAAATAACTTTAATTTCGGAAGTCGGTGTCGTTGGTTCAGCATTTTCGTTATTTGACACCGACTTCCGAAATTAAAGTTATTTTTCACTTTGTAGTGTTTTTTTTTGAAGTCGGTTGTTTTTTTTGTAAAAAAGTTTTTATTTTTCACTTTTTAGTTGTACCTACCCCACACAAATTCAATTAACACTAGTGCATTGAAGAATTGAAGACACGACTCGAAGAATTATCAAAATTCGCATAGAAATGCCGGAGATGCAGTACACTTATGCATATAACTTTGTACATAAGCATAATTACCTAATGTATTACATACTAAAACCTTCCTGAAAGTATGTAGATCACACTAATGAAAGAATTATCAAAATCGGTTCAGTAGTTTTTGAGATAATCGCGGACATACAAACATACATACATACATACATACATACATACATACATACATACATACATACATACATACATACATACATACATACGGGTCGAATACAGAACCTCCTTTTTTAAAGTCGGTTAATTAAAGTCGGTTAATTAAAGTCGGTTAAAAACTAACAAGTACCAGTATAACATAGCTAGCTGCATTATAACTTGAAGTGTGCTGATAAGACGCGCGGTCTCGGGGGGCGGGCGGGGTAGGGGGCGCGTGGCGGCTGCTTTGTACCTATTCTATTATTTCATGATCCGATAAAAAAGGAATAAAGGCTCGCGACCTAAACGCAGGAATGTTGTAGATTTTTGTGTGAGCCGGGCGCCGGCGCCGGCCGCATTAGTGCGGCGAGCGCGCGACAACGGTTACACATTAGCCCCTCGCGACGCGCGCACGCACCGCGCACCACCTAACTCGCCCGCAGCCACTGACCATAATGGAGCTCTATATTCTAGTGAATAGAGACCATTTCTCAGTTGGCATTTATGACATTATCACCTTTTACGATTTCGATAGGGCCGGGAGAGTTTTGTGCGGAAGGACTAAAGTGAATCCTCGGATCCAGAATTTTGATTTGTAATTGTAGGAGATAAGGTCGAGATTGCGTCGCCGGTGTGAGGTCGCAAGCGGAGCGCTGCCGCCGCGTCTCACGCCCACTTATCGATCGGACAATTTAACCGATACGTGTATAAGTGTAATATATCAATTGTGGTTGCGCGGCTGCTGTCCGTCCGTCCGTCCGTCGCGACTGCTAATGAATTTCGTTCGTTGATTGCGTCCCGATGCGTGCGCGCTCTGCCCCCCCCCCCCCCCCCTCCCTCTACACATAACTTATTGACAACTAGGTGAGCTGATAGCGGCTGCACTTTATTACGGCGGCGCTGCGCGGGCGCTCCTCGCTAATTAGTACAATTACTATCTGTACACGTCATTATCTACAGTTTTTTGCACAAGTCTATGTTTTAGTTTTATGTTGCGCTTCTTCACTACAAATCTATCGAAGCTTTTCATTAGGAGTGCATGTATCATTATGTACCTAATATGAAAATGAACACTTTCACTGCCAAAGGAGTGATGTCAGCGGTCAGACAATAATTAGGTTCTCCCTCAATTTACCAATTAAACGATTGCGGCGTGACTGTACAGGTAGCAGCAGCGTTGTTCACTCTCACTTGATATGTTACTAGCTTCAGCCCGCGACTTCGTTCGCGTGAAACTTCTTGTTTCCCCCGAGCCACCCCGTCGTATCGCATCACCGGCCCGCGCTATCATATAACGTTCTTTTTGACTTTTTTTATTTTTGCTCGGCTCCTAAGGGTCATAGCGTAATGTTAAATCGCCTATAGCCTTCCTCAAGAATTGGGCTATCAAATGCAAGAAAAAATTTTCAAATCCGACTGGTAGTTCCAGAGATTACCCCCTACATACAAACTTACAAACAAACAAACTTACAACCAAATACCTCTTTATAATATTAGTATAGATTATTTCAGGTGTTCCCTATGTGTCGATGGGTGCTATCACATACTCCGTATTTTTGAGCCTTTTCTCTGATAAACAGAATCATTATTCTCCGAAGGGATAAAGCAGTGTATGTCACGATCGATACTTTGAATCCCGATCGTAAAAGGGATCAGACCGGAATACATCCTAGGGCTGGGGAGGTAAGACTAGAATCTTGAGTGCAGCAAGGGATTCAAGCTTGCCCAAGATGAAGAAGCCTTTAACCCAGAGGAGAATACTTACAAAAGCAATTCAGATTAGTTTTTTACAAATTCATTATTTATTTTTATTCATTATTTTTTTGTTGATATTCCATGCGCTCAAACCTCAAATCGTTTATTGCAATCCATAATTTACAATTTCAGGTGGTAAATAAAAAAAAAATAGAAACAATTATGGACCCTGTCAGGCACAACAAATTAAATAAGTAGGTAGAGAGAGGAAGAGCGCTTTATTAATTTTCATTCTTAGAAAATTATTTTCTCTCCTGTTACCTATGTATTTATATTTCCATTTATTCACTTATTCTATCTATATACACTAGATACTAAAATAAATGACTAACTAACTTACAATACAAATAAATAAAAAAAAACAAAGGACACTTATTCTATTAATATTTTATATGCATGATGTCTATCTATTTATTTTTTATTTATTTAATTATATTTAATATTGCTCATTTCTTTACTCGCTTAAACATTGTTCATTATTATTAATGTAGTATAATTATTAAGTATTATGTTATAATTTATTTTTGTTATTTTACTTATTAATATAATTATGTCTGTTATTCATAATTATGTATTTATGACTTTACATATCTCGGGACCATGGGGTCCCGGTCCTTTGGAAGGCGTACGAGGGGCCGAAGCCAACCCGCAGAGGCCCCTTAGGAAATTTTAATGAAATGTGGCATCAACCGACGATTCTCCCTGTATGCATTAATTATGTATTATTATTGGATTTATCTACTAAAATTATTTTATATCCTATTATGTATGTATTTATATTTCCATTTATTTACTTATGAACCAGTATTATATTCTACTTATTAATATTTTATATGCAGGCCTATCTATTAATTTAATTAATTATATTTAATATCGCTTATTTCTTTACTTGCTTAAAAATGGTTCATTATTATTATTGTAATATAATTATTAAGTATTATAGTGTAATTTATTTTTGTTATTTTACTTATTAAAATATATCTGTTATTCTTAGTTATTATTGAATTTATCCATTAGATATTCTTGTACTGTGTAATTATTATTATACTAGCTGTGCCCGCGACTTCGTTCGCGTGGATGTCGGAACTTAACAATATATTTTGTGTGCGTCGGTATCCTGCGAGGATACCGATTCAAATCTTTATTTTTTATTTATGCTAGTGCTTCTCTATAAAAAACATTAGCTGTGGAACCATCTGGAGCGTACACAAAAAGGTTATTGGGGTTGTTTACGCGTGAAAGAGCTACGTATAGTTGACCATGGGAAAAGCATCCAATACTTAGGTCCACCCCCGCAACGGATAATGTCTGGCCCTGAGCTTTATTAATCGTCATGGCATAACAAAGACTGACTGGGAATTGCACTCGTTTGAAAGAGAAAGGAAAGTTGTTAGGAATAATAGGTATTCTTGGAATAAAAACAATATCACCGGCACCGCAACCGGTCAATATTTCAGCTTCGATAATGTTTTGCTGCAGATTTGTGACTTTGAGCCGAGTGCCGTTAGGTACAAAGTTTGGGAGGACATAAACTGAGGAGAATTATTGGAACACCGATTTTTAAAACTATTTTGTGGGCGGGAAGTCCGGGTGTGTTGAGGGAATCCAAAAATTCTACCGGGTGATGAACATTCTACTGCGTGGCGTCATCTTCTTCCATAACTGTATTTATAGAGGTGTATTCTCTACTATTCCCGGACACATGCATCAATATTTTTAAATTAATTGCCGCAGCTTGGTCATTGCGGGGAGTCAAAATAGCTCGCTGACATAGCCAAGAACCGGCTTGATTTCCCATATTTGTGGAATCTCCGTACACAGAAGAAATTAGCTCTTGTTGTGATGTAACGCAAGAACAGAGATTAGCGACCAAATTAACTTTTCCATCTTCTTGTACGGGGTATGTGCCATCGCCTATTTGTAACAATAAATTGGAAAACTCCTGTGCATTTTCGCAGCCTCCTAACTGTGCACGCATATTTACGCTCAGGTGTGTAGATGATATATTGCGTCATAAAACAGAACTCTTCAGACAGGCAGCAATTTCATCGGCTCTCTTTCCTCGGGGTACTATCGGGAGTGTCTGCCGAAAATCACCGCAGAACAGTACCGTAATGCCTCCCATCGGCCGGTCATTTTGCCTTATGTCCTGCAAAGTTCTATTCACTGCTTCTACAGCTTTGCGGTTTGCCATTGTGCAGTCATCCCAAAATAATAATTAAAACACAATCGCGTAAAACCTTTGCTTTATCGCTATTTAGTGATATGTTGCAAACCGGGCTTTCCGTACGGTCCAAGTCGATAGGAATTTTAAATGTTGTGTGTGCCGTTTTTCCTCCAGGCAATAATGTGGCTGCTATCCCTGAAGAGGCGACAGCAAGGGCAATTTTACTTTGGTTCCTTACTCGAGCCAAAATAACTTTGGTTAGGAAAGTTTTCCCTGTGCCGCCCGGTGCGTCTAAAAACAGGATTTCACCCGAAGCGTTATCTACACTGCAGCATACCCTATCAAACGTCTGGCGCTGTTCCTCTGTCAAATTTGCGCAGTCATTTTGTAAAATTTCTTCGAGTTCCACGGGATTGTAACTAATTTCTGATACGTACTCTCTGTTTAAACGTTCCCCATCGACTACCGGTGTGGGCAAACCATAACAACGATGATGAGATGTAGTCCATATTATAATTTTCAAAATTACATTTTTTAGGTGTGAACTGATAACGATGAAACAAAAAACTCAATGTTACTTCAATTTATATAATTACTAACGCAAATATATAAACGTGAAGTTGTGAGACCAAGTGCACATTAACACACGTTAACTAATTTTACTTCTGGAACACTTTAAATTCAAAAATCTTTTGATAGACTGAACCGATTGCAATGAAACAAAAACTAAATGTTACTTCAAGTTACGCTAAATCGTTGTGTATAAAAATTATCTACATTGATTTCGTACATTTTACGTGATGCTCGGATAACTAAACAGACAAACAGACAAAAATTCTAAAAATGCTGGAAATGGGTTCTATTGGTTGTCCTTTAACACCCTGGCTATATTTTTTTATTTTTTTTTTAATGTACAAAAACTTCTTTTCTACAGTTTTATTATATGTATAGATTATTATTATTAGCCTGTGACGTCCCACTGCAGGGCAAAGGCCTCCCTACTCTCTTTCCACCTCTCTCTGTTGAAAGCTGCTAAGGACCAGTTCTTGTTGAAGGAGTCCAGCTCATCCCACCATCTCCGTCTGGGCCTGCCACGATGTCGTTTGCCATTAAGAGGGACCCATTGGGTCGTACCTAAGTTTGGCCCACTGTTCGTCTGACATGCGGCAGATGTGTCCAGCCCAGTTCCATTTTAGCGTGGCAGCTTTCCAAGTGACATCAGTTATCTTTGTGATGGAACGGATGGTCGTATTCCTAACCCGGTCTGTTAATTTGATACCCAGAACACTCCGTTCCATAGTATGGAACTGTGTAATAGCTTTTTTTTTAATTATTATTAAGTATTGCTTTAGTTTATTTATAAATATATTGGTTTTATTTTGTTGTTTTATATCTTCTGGTAATTTATTATATATTTTTATTGACATTGAATATGGACTAGATGAATGTAGTTTAAGGCGGGAGGGGGGCAAGTTTAGTCTATTTTTATGGCGCAACGAATAATTTGTTTGTATTTCTCCACGTGTGCTGAAAGAATCTGGATATTTACGGACTAGTTTACATAATTCTAAGATACAGGTAAATACCAACTAACGCCGTAGAAGCGCGAGGTGGTTTCAAGACATACAAAGAGAACTTGTATTCGCTACTCCATAGGGTACTCCCTTTCTTCTCCTAAGATTGTTTGTCCATAACACGTTTGCTATAGACTTCAGTAACCATAATGTTCAAAAATTCGAAATTTTGTTTTACATAATTATCTTTACTTCGAAACTATTCTGACATAATACCGAGTCCTATAATAATTGAATCTCCTAATTTTGCATGAAATAAAGTCATATGTCCTAAGTATTGTACTATTGTACTTATTATAATATAATGTGTATTAATCCCAATGTTCATTTATATAAAAAGGAAAATTAAAATTTTTGAAAAAACCCACGGCGGTTAGGTAAATGTAATTGGAAAAGGATACAAAAAAAAGGAAAAAATAATTAATGTGAATAATTTAAAAACCCCGAGACTAAAACAGATAAATTTCATATGACAGTCGGGGGCCCTTTTAGAATAGAAGGTGTTCCACAGAATGGTCCCCCGACTTCCATATGAATTTATCTGTTTTAGTCTCGTTACATAAATTTCTGTAGGTCGGGGGTTTTTATCGTGAGTTTTTTCAAAATTTTTAATTTTGCTTTTTATTTCTAACTTTTTAAGGAGCAAAGGTTCATTATAAACAAAATCGTTATAGTTTATTTTAATATATAATTATAATAAGTATTTACAAGTAAACTTTTCGGGAGCTTTGTTGTAACACCACACTCTACAGAAATACTTACCTACCTATCGAGTTCCATCGATTTTTTTAACATGTAGTACTTAGCTAAAATAAAATATAATACTGCAGCGCCCCCTAGTGATTTTCCACCGTAACACCTATTTATGAATCGTCACTAATCAACCATAAGCCATTATTGATGATGAAAACCGCGTCGAAATCGGACTAGTAGTTTTGGTTTTGCACAAACAAATGTTTACTGCAGCGCCCCCTGGTGAGCCGTAACACCTATATAAGAACATGCACCAATCAAACCAGAAGAACCCAACACTGAAAACCGCATCAAAATCGCACTACTAGTTTTGGAGATAACTGGCAACATTGGTTTGTATAAACAAATGTTTACTGCAGCGCCCCTTGGTGAGTTGTCACCGTAACACCTATTTCAAAACATGCACCAATAAAATCCAAACCCATCACTGAAAACCGCATCAAAATCGGACTAGTAGTTTTGGAGATAAATGGCAACATTGGTTTGCATAAACAAACACACATCCTCTCACCCCAAACGCATACCTATACCACAGTATAATATACAGTAAGTTATCTAAGGCCGCCCGCCGAGTTATTAGCCTACTCTTGCGTTGATCCCCAGGGTTGCCACTTTTACTTTTAGTTAATATTTTCGAACAAGCAGCACTTGATCTAAATTTATGAAATAAAAAGCATATTATGATTGAATATTTTACCAATTTATAAATTTAGTAAAAATAAAAAGCCTTTATTCACATAACATTTATTATACTAAGTTACAAATTTGATACCGAGAAAATTTTTCTCCTGTTTCTGCACGTCCGGAACGCTTTATTATTATTTGTTAATGTAAAGTAAATTCTCATTCTTACGTAAAGTTTTTGTAAAAAGCTTTTGGGAAAGCATGGACAGGGCATCAGGGCTGTAGCTAGAGTCGAATTTGAGGTAGGGCAGCATTGGTTACAGGTAGGGCGAAAGTAAAAAAAATATCATAATTGATCTGCCCTCGAAGCACGGGCTCCTAAATCAATCACCATGTATATCATTGACCTCTAGGTCAGTGATGTACATTCAATAGCTATTCGTAGACAAATGATTTCTGGGACAGGCATGAGCATGGATCTAAGAACTATTAAATCCTCAATGATGACAACAAGCGAACAAGATGGTTGAACTTCCAGATTTGGATGTGGAGATCCACGTCTGAGTGAGAGTGAGGTAATAATTTATTGTTGGATGGGGTGATACGAGTAAATAGATACGACCAAAAATACCAATTTAGATCATAATTATTGTTTCTGCAATCCAAACTAATATTATAAATGCGAAAGTAACTCTGTCTGTCTGTCTGTCTTTTCTTCACGCCTAAACTACTGAACCGATTTCGATGAAATTTGGTATAGAGATAGTTTGAGTCCCGGGAAAGGACATAGGATAGTTTTTATCCCGATATTCCCACGGGATCGAAACTTACGCGGGTGAAACCGCGGGGCGCAGCTAGTCTTATTATAATAATTAACATAATAATAAAAAATATTTAAAACAGCTGAATTCTACGATTCGCCATGGTATTAAAAATGCAAAGAACTTCGTTCAGATCAGCAGATTTTGTTATTTTATTTTTCAAAGGCCAGAAATACCATACCAGCCATTCTCTCGTGACCCATTGACAGCCTTTGAGGCCTTTGATTGCAGTTAAAGTTGAAAACATAGATTCGCACACTGCACTATCCTATCCTATACCTATCGCTACAATTTTTTTCATCTCTAACTATGAACAAACAATTTAATTATAATAATTCATCTTAGTTTTTGGTATTTTTAAGGTAGGGCATTGTGATTTCAAGGTAGGGCATTGCCCCACAATGCCCCCCCCTAGCTACGGCCGTGCAGGGCATCTTAAATTCTATATCATTCAGTTGATCGTAAATTGACCAGCTAATTTTAATGTTGATGTGGTCCTTTTCAAACGCTTTGCGAAACACCTGCTCCATCCTTTCTACACTATCGACAAAATCATCAGGTGGGATCATGAGTAAATTTCGATCTTTGCCGTAATTCCTGTAATGGGTGTATCTAGATTCTACACTTAAATTACACGCTCGTTGATTAACGTCGACGTAATTATTTAAAAAATCGCAGTTCTTATGGTAATCAACACATTTTTTTAACAAAGCGCCACAAACATAAAAAAATGCATTTTTTTCCGGTAGCTCATGTTGTATTGGTACATAGTCAGAACGTAAGATTTCCGACAAAATATTTTCATTTCCTTGTGTTTGATTGCTACTGGTCAGATATTTGTCGATTACCTGAGACACTTGTTTCGAAATGTTTGTGATTTTTCAAACTAATCAAAAATTCTGTGATATCTTCAGAACAATTACCATCTATTGGAGGCTTTGTAATATTTGTAAAATAAATCTTTCTATATGCAGATATGTACAAAAAAGTAAACAAAAAGATCGTTAATGTAGACAATGTAGATACATTTTTAGATTGTTGTTGATTTTTCAAAAACCGCTTGTCCGATTTCGATAAAATTTTCATGGGACCATTTGGGAAGTAGGTATACCCTTTCCAACAAAAAAAGAATTTTTCAAATCGGTTGGCAAGCAACGGAGTTATGCGGGAACAAACATAAAAAAAAAATACAAACATTCGAATTGAGAACCTCCTCCTTTTTTAGAAGTCGGTTAAAAACTAGACTTATTAAAATAAACTTTAGCTCTAAACATAGTATTCAGAAAGTAAATTTGGGAATACATTTATATGGAAAAATGCGACTCGGCTACGCTCTTAATAAAGCAAATAAACTGTGAAATAAACACTACAATACCACATTTTCTAATAATATTTAAGTATAAGTAGGTACTTACATTTCTGGTTGAGTAGGAACTATGAAGAATGATAAGTCCGGGTTTGCGAAATCATTATTGAGGCACCCGAAAACACTACAATATTTTTTTCCCCTTTTTGAAGTCATGATACTCGTAATTTAAGTGGCCGCCGCCGGCGAGAGTTGACGAACGCAAGCGGTCATGTAGCGTACGCGCGTGCTCATAGTCGCGCTGCACAGCCCGCACTGCCGCCACTTTATTCCCTCATATATTATGCTAGCGTGTGCGTGAAATCGCGTGCCGACATGGCGCGCGGCGCGCACGCAAAACTCAAACTCAAACTCAAACTCAAAGCATTTATTTCAATTAAACCAATTACAGGCACTTTTGAATTGTCAAGGGGTCGGTCAGTCAGAAAGATGAAGCTAGTTGCCCATTCCAAAGCGTAGGTACCTATGGAGAAGAACGGGCAAGAAACTCCATGGACACTCTTTTAAATCAAAATAATATGGTTACAAAGTCTTGGTTATCATTCACGTTAAAAATTATACATGTGAGAACGATGCAGAACGTTAAAAGCGTCCATAATGAAAAGATGAGAAAAAACAACAATTCAAATATTAAATTAAAATAAAATAAGCCATGGCAGCAAAGAGATGACCAGTCCCTACTGACGGCGCCCGTTCACGAACATGACGCATGTATTAGCACCATTCAGCTCAACCATTTTGAAGGGAGCTAAATGATCCAACACATGCGCCGCCATCAGCGAGACGCACACATTCAAACCGAGAGCGGCACGTTTGTATGAAGATGTTTTACTGTATATTATACTGTGCCTATACCGTCTCCGTACCGTCGTGGGTAAAAATTGTTAGGTAGCAGTTCACAAAATACATTGAAGACAACAAAACCCACTTTATCTTTCGAAGGAAAATCATGTTCCACATAAAGTAAATTTGATTAAGGGATGAACAACCAATTAGAAGCGAGCAACATTCTCCAATCATGAAAACCGTTTCAAATATGCAAACTAGTTTTCTGGAAAATTTATAAAAACAAAACCGGTCGATTCTTGCCCGGATAGTAGGTACATAGGAGCACCTTCGTGTAGATACCCACTTTTGAAACTACGGAATTGAGAGAATTTCTGGAACAGAAGTTTGCAAGTTTACCCACGTAATAGTTGGTCGTTCGATACAAATGTCTCACAATTTCAATAGTTAGTTAGTTTAGCAGAAAGGACTTTGCCCCTGGGTCACCTATTCTGCAAAAAATACCTACAAATATGAATTAAACATAGTTTTGGTATTTGGATGGGTACATATATGACATACACCTAATTAACGCACCAGATGCGTACCCTGCGCCATTATCAGGCTGCTTGAGTGTAATTGATATCTTATAATATTTGCGTAGCCTTTTCACAACTATGTTAGGGTCGGCTTCCAGTCTAACCGAATGAAGCTGAATACCAGTATTTTACTTGGAGCAACTACCTACCTGACCTCCACGACTCATTTACTAATAACCGGGTAATACGATACCCCTTTGTAAGACTGGTTGTTACACTTTCGGGCTTCTGACGACCCGTAACGAGTGTCAGAGATCCACGAATGACAACCGTACTTTCCGAGGCACGGAGGGTCTTGGTATATAAACATGGTCACCCATCCACGGGCCAACCGCGGCAATTGTAGCTTAACCTGATCGATCGATCCGTGCGGGTGTCATAATTATTACATAATTAATCATAGGTTGGTATACGTCATCATTCATTATTTAAAATTTACAAAAGCCTAGTAAGAAATGTATTGGAATACTGTTCGATTATCTGGCCTCCGTGTTACGCAGTACACTTTGACAGAATTGAGAGTGTGCAGAGAAAATGTGTTAAGTGGGTCTCGTACCGTTACGGCTTCTCTAGAACGCTACAAAGCTATTCCGAACGCCTTGTCAGATTCAATTTGGAACCTTTGCATGCTCGTCGCAAACAGCAGGACTTAATCAACCTGCATAAGATACTACATTCCACGCTGGACTCTTCAGCTCTGCTGTCCCTAATAAACATCAATATTAGGTATAACACCCGAATACCTAAAACCTTTGCACTTCTGGTCCTTACAAATAACACCTCGTATTATAACCCTATCGTTAGAATGTGTCGACTTTACAATGAAATTTCAAAAGACAATAACAGTATTGATATCTTCGATTCTCGTGCCGCTGCTTTCAAAAGACATGTATGTACTCTTTCTTTTTAATTTTGTAACGCTCTAAATAATGTAACTTTGTGTCAATTATGTGCTTAACCTGGCGTGTTTGGTCTCCAACACATTCCCTGTGTAAGTAGAAGTGTGTCGGAGGGCAGACGCTCACACCTTGTAGCCGTAAATTTTGCCAATTAAGTATTATTTTTATTTTTTACTGTAGTTGTTATCATTATTTTGTTGTTGCTTGTCATGTTGTGCGACTACGCTTTGGGTGAGAGTCAGGTCGAAATCTATAATTTTGAACCTAGTGATATACCCTAATGTGATTATTGCCTGTTGTAGTTGCCTTGTGAATAAATAAATAAATATTAATTTTCAATTGATTTCAATGGTTAATAATATTTCATTAAAATTATAAATGCATAGGTACTTAGGTATTAAGGTGTTGAGAACACCATCAATAAATATTGTACAAACCATGTCAAGGCTATAAAGAAAGAAATGGCGAAGTAGACCGAGATATCGCGCCGGATCAACTCAGGATGGATGAAATGGCCCTTTGTTGTCCTAGTTACTACCAATCTTACTACCAGTTGTAATACCGATAATTCTGATTACCCTTCCTACTACTCCAGTATGGAGCTGTTGGAAGGGGAGAAATAAATAGGGCGACAGGTCACAGGAACAACTTGCGACCCACGGATGCCCCTCAAGGTAAAGCGGAAAATCTACAAGTCCATGATAACGCCGGTCGTACTGTATCAATCGGAATGTTGGCCGCGAAGAAGATGGATACAATGATTGCATGCAGCAGAGACGAGAATGTTGAACTGGATGTGTGAAGTGGCGAAAATGGATAAAGTAAAAAATGTGTATATAAGAGGAAGTTTGAAAGTGGCGCCAGTCACAGAAAAGTTGAAAGGAAATCGTTGGGTTTGGTATGGGCATGTGATGAGGAGGGAGGAAACGCATGTAACTAAAAGAGTGATGAATTTAAATGTTGATGGATGGAGAGGGAGAGGAAGGCCAAAGAAAAGATGGGTGGATTGTGTGAGGAATGATATGAAAGAGAAGGGAAGGAATGATAGCGTGACAGTTGACAGGGGAGAATGGAAGAAGGAAACGTGTTGCGCCGACCCCGAGTGACGTGGGACCCGGCAGGAAGACGATAATGATGATAATGTACTTAAGAAGTTGAGAACCCCAGCAATCAATATTTTACAAACCATAATTATCAAGTCCAGTGTCTTTGGAGAAACAGAACAGAAGAAACACGTTTAAATATTTTGAGTGGAATAAACAATACCTACCTACATAGACAGACGATTACACCAATCGCGGATGATTTGCTGTCACCCATTGAAGAGTTCCAGAAGCCAAATAAAACAAAAAATAACTCATTTAGAAATCGTATATTGATGTATTAAAACATAAAATGACAATAATCACCCTATATTAAACAAAATTTCAAATATCAAAATTTTAGCTTCATAGAAGCGACCACTTTTTTCTTTTATTGTTGTCTCGCATATTATTCTAGCCATTCTGTTTATAAATTTTTTGAAATATTCTTCATGTAGTGATACCATTTGCTCTCTAAAAGTTGATACGAATGAGCTGAACTCTTAGGAGAGTAGGAGATCAATGTTTCATCGTTCTATCGAGACAAGTTCATCTCAAACAAGTTCTATGGGAATCATCGGGTGATCGAGATGGCCATTCATCACATTCTCCATGATTTTTAGAATCTTCTCATCTTGTTTCTTGTTCAAAAACTTTCGACACAGCTTTGATGAATTTTTGGGGTAATTTTACTGTTGGGAAATAAATCCAGGACCAATCCAGATTCAATTTATTTTGGAGAATTTTCATAATAATGAAGTGAGCCTCCTGATTTGTTGTGGCTTTGGGTTGACCAGATGTTTTCTGTCTTAATTTTTTCTAGCCTCTTGTTTTCCAAGTGTGTAGTGCACGCCTTTGCAAGAAATTTCAATCCTCCAAAATTTATATCCTTCCTCACCAATAGCGCTTCGCTGTTCAAGTGTAATTTGCTTACGTTTTGCCATTTTCAGTAGGAACAGCACGTAAAACTGTGAGTTGAATACATTCGAACACACTCAATATTAATATCACAACTTTCGCCTACAATTGCTCAAGTGCAACTAATTAGGTCGCAAAAAGTTAAAACGAATGAATTTTTTTGTATGGAACCACATACCTACTTAGGTATTACAAAAAAAGGTATGGGATAGATTAAGTCATAAAACACGTGTTCCGTCAAAAACAAAGAAATGGTTTAAGACTTGAGGAATGCTGATAATCCTTTTACTTTTGAGTAAAATTGCACGACTCGTAATGCGAAGTATTCTATAGAGATCCAGTGCTATAAGATCGAAAAAAAATTTTGCCTCCTTTCTGCAACTGTTTCTATTGTTAACTCCTACTAGTACACAGAAAATACTTACCCCTTTACTAATAAACGTTGTACAGCGTCTGTATAGTTACGCAACGCTGTGTCTTCTTTTTTCGAAAGTCTAATTACTGACGACTGAAAGAAAGAAATCGGTGTGTCTCGTATTCGTCTGATATAATACGTTTATTAGTAAGGGGTTAATGTATATACCTACCATTGTATAGATAATTTAATGGAGATTAATTCTATACTTTTTCAAAAATTGATTTAATGCAGTAGAAATGAAAATCAAAATATAAAAAAAAAAAACGCCGTCAATCAAGATTAGTGTGAAACCTGAAAACATTGTCTGTAGCTTGCGAAAATATTAATTAATTGAGTAAATTTTTTATTTTAATAGATTCTTTTCACTCTTATGAGGAACCCTATTGAAAATGGCTCTTTTATTCAAAGTAGTTTAATTATCTTTGGGTTTTCAAAGAGATGTCAGCAAAAAGGAAGGGGCCTGCCAGGGCCGAAGCCTGCCGGGGGTGCGGGATTGTCCGAAAGGGTTACCGCTACCCCGGAACATAAAGGGCTAAGGAAGGAACACGGGTGGGATTTAGTCAGTAAGAGTCTGACACTCCCTTCCGCTCCACCCAGAACGGGAGGGGTCATTTGATGATTTCCCATCCATAAAAAAGGTTAGATGGAGACAGTAATTTGAGGGTATGACAACCCCGTGTCTCTAAATCTGATCTCCTTTCAATCTCTACCCTCGATATAATAAGTGTTATTGGGTTGGTCGTATAGATAGAATAACTTCGCGTTAGGCATGGCATCCATTCTTCGCGAACCCACGGGTTTCTCGGCACATAAAACCGTTCACTGCGACTCCTAGCGCCATCTACCAGCACACTCGTGTGTTACCATGCGCTGTCTGGTGGCGGCGCGTGGAACTACTGCAAAGTTGCCGCGCACAGCCGCAAGGCGCGAGCGGACTCTTGTAGATAAACAATATTCACGAATCAACAGTTACCTGAAATTATTAGATCTGTTCAGTAAATAACCAGTAGAGTACAGTCTGTTCCTATATGTACTAGTATTTAAACATGTCAAACACATTCAGTCGATTTTGTAGTAATATTATGACTGTATTAGTTCTAGAAATATTGAGTAGATGGCGCTGCAGATATGGATACCTCTCACAATGTAGAGTTTATTTTTATCACGAGTTGATACTCTGATAAATGTTTCTTAACACGAATAATCTTGGTTGTCCGTCTTCACGTACCTACTGGATTTATAAACGATATATAATCAGGTGTATGTATGTGTATTTTCAGGTCGATTGTGGTACAAATCATAAACTTCACACTTTGGAGTTCGGTACCTACACCTAGGTACATTTCGCCAGTTATATGTCCTTAATGTACCAAGAGACAGTCAGACTGTAGTCCTTGTCGACTACCGTTGGGCGGCTTTATATCATACTTGGAAGTATCCACACCAGACTATGAACAGCTGAACGCGTGTCTGCCCCTAGTAGTGCCGAGCGCGATTTGCGTTATGTAACACAACTCTATAGCTCCGGGGATACATTAGATAACCTCAATCACACGCCATGCGGTCTGCGAGCCGTATGGTAGAGTTGGTAGAGTCGATTCTACAAGATTTTGATTCATTTATTTCTACAGAGGGTAAAAAGCCATAGAGACGGAAAACCCGAAACTAATTATTTGATTAAGACAATTACAAAGCAAGTAGTTAGTGGCTGCAAGACTCACGTTATTTGAACCTAGCGTATGGTGTTCAGGAGAAAGAAAGGACGTCATACAGTTCCTTTGCTGGCTGTATACCTATAACTCAGTGTTCATATAATTTGTACCTATTTTATAAAAAGTCAATCCAACGTAAAATATAGCTTTATTCGGTTGCAAATTATCCGTCTAAGCATATATTTGACCTGAAAATCGTTTATTGAGTGATTTCTGGGGTTTTCTTTAATAAAAATTATTTAGATAGGTTAAACAACAGTTGTTTCATCTAAATCGTCATCGTCTGGCGCAGCCGCAGCGATGATACTCTCTAATACAACATCGTCTGGCGCAGCCGCAGCGATGATACTCTCTAATACAACACCGTCTGGCGCAGCCGCAGCGATGATACTCTCTAATACAACACCGTCTGGCGCAGCCGCAGCGATGATACTCTCTAATACAACACCGTCTGGCGCAGCCGCAGCGATGATACTCTCTAATACAACACCGTCTGGCGCAGCCGCAGCGATGATACTCTCTAATACAACATCGTCAGGCGCAGCCGCAGCGATGATACTCTCTAATACGACATCGTCTGGCGCAGCCGCAGCGATGATACTCTCTAATACAACATCGTCTGGCGCAGCCGCAGCGATGATACTCTCTAATACAACATCGTCTGGCGCAGCCGCAGCGATGATACTCTCTAATACAACATCGTCAGGCGCAGCCGCAGCGATGATACTCTCTAATACAACATCGTCAGGCGCAGCCGCAGCGATGATACTCTCTAATACAACATCGTCTGGCGCAGCCGCAGCGATGATACTCTCTAATACAACATCGTCTGGCGCAGCCGCAGCGATGATACTCTCTAACACAACATCGTCTGGCGCAGCCGCAGCGATGATACTCTCTAATACAACATCGTCTGGCGCAGCCGCAGCGATGATACTCTCTAATACAACATCGTCTGGCGCAGCCGCAGCGATGATACTCTCTAATACAACATCGTCAGGCGCAGCCGCAGCGATGATACTCTCTAATACAACATCGTCTGGCGCAGCCGCAGCGATGATACTCTCTAATACAACATCGTCTGGCGCAGCCGCAGCGATGATACTCTCTAATACAACATCGTCTGGCGCAGCCGCAGCGATGATACTCTCTAATACAACATCGTCTGGCGCAGCCGCAGCGATGATACTCTCTAATACAACATCGTCAGGCGCAGCCGCAGCGATGATACTCTCTAATACAACATCGTCTGGCGCAGCCGCAGCGATGATACTCTCTAATACAACATCGTCTGGCGCAGCCGCAGCGATGATACTCTCTAATACAACATCGTCTGGCGCAGCCGCAGCGATGATACTCTCTAATACAACATCGTCTGGCGCAGCCGCAGCGATGATACTCTCTAATACAACATCGTCTGGCGCAGCCGCAGCGATGATACTCTCTAATACAACAACGGCTGATGTGTGAAGCATTAGGTTTAAGTTATCAGGTCCCTGAAGAGTAAGTATGTTACTGCTGTAACAATTAGGTAGATATAGGGTAAAAATAGGCTGGTTCACACAAACCCTTTTTTTAAATAAAGGCTCAATGAAATCATGAGTAGCCTGTGTGTGGTGCCCACCTTACGAGTTGGAGCCCTGGCATTGGCAAGGTGTCCCCACCTCGCGAGTTGGAGCCCTGGCATTGGCAAGGTGTCCCCACCTCGCGAGTTAGAGCCCTGGCTAGGTGGTAAACTATTATTTATACAAGGAACTTCGACAGGAAACTTAAAAAAAAGACTGTGAAGGGATTATAGAAAAAATTTTTCGCACGAACCTGTAGTGTAAATATTTAAACAAAGACTGTTTGTGCAACTTGGAGCATTGAATCGAACCGAGGATACTTCGGGAAAGGAAAGTAGGTTGTAGGATGGCATTGGAGAAGATAATAATATAACATAATCGTAGAGGCAACAATCGTTTTTATTTGTCGCTTATTTTGTAAACTCTTATATTATAACAGTTTAAACAGTGTTATCAAAATATAAATATGTAAACCTAATTAGCTGAACAAACTGACTCACACACACACGTACCCGGGCACAACACACACACACACATGCACACAGTCACAACAATATATTATTATAGTAAATTCGTCGTCTGTTACATCTAAGTATTACTAGTTACATAACTATATGGTACAAGCGCTGCGCTATCTACACTCTCAGTCACGGAATGTTCTCTCCGACATCACCACCGCCGCCACTTGACTTGCAACCACCGCACTGCGCGTGTACTTACATCATTGTAAACTATTAATAATATCGATGTGTTTAGTGGTACATTGCATGGGTGACATGTCGCGGCATCTTTAAAATAAATATATACACCATCAATATACCGCGACACAAAGTCAACATTACAGACGTCACTTCTTCACTGTTAGACAGTGTTCCGTACCTATATGTACGAGTGCGAGCTAAGTTATCGAGACCAATCACTGAAGTTACAGGTGACGCATTACATCAGTATACGTTTAGCAAAGGATACCAACGAACACATAGGTACAACACAAACATTACAAAAACGCTTTGCTAAAGCGGTGCTTCAATCCTAGTATATTATATGATGTTTACGTGTGGCGCGGTGGCGGGGCCAGCCGCGCCTTATGACGTTGTTCGTGATGGATGGTAGCGGATCGTCTCCATAGCGCGCCTGCGCAACTAGCCGACCACACTGCGGCAGCACTACACGGTAATACTTAGGTATACAGCTGCGAGGGGAGAAACATATTGAGCCCCATGCCCACATGGCTACAGAACCCAAAAAGGTGTTTTTTGAAATTGGAGGCGAGTTGATCTAATGAGTAATTGCAAGTCAAGTGATGCTGCGATCAGAAGCACATGAAGGTTGCGGCGGCCGCGTCGTGCTACCAGGCTGCGAGCACTGCAGGGAGCACTGCAGGGGGCGCTCGAAGCGCGCGTTACGGCGGGCGGTAGTGCGGCGCGCCGCGGTCTAGCGCTGGTACCCTGCAACACAACTCGCTCGTCACGACCACGTCTCGGGATTCGGCCAGGCACGGAGGACTCTACTCCTTTCAACACAACAACAAGAACAAGAAGACGAAAATTATGGTAATAAATTACGGCACCCAATTTTGTCCTACTGATTCGCTCGATTTTTGATGATTAACCAGGGGCCTGATTTAACTAACAGTGGAACCAGGATCCAGAGCGTAGCTGACTCAACTTGTAATACTTAATTTTGACGAACACGGTCAAAACGACAGGCTTGCCAATAATCGAGATCGAGCATATAGACCGATCTGTTTTGAAATCGATTGGTAATACACACATCAAAAGTGTCTAGGGATCAAGCATTTTTATGCGGATTTCTTGAGATTGAGATGTGGCTTTGTAATAAATTTATGATTTTATAAATTTATATGGATCCTTTTTGGTGCATTTCATAATTTGAATCAGGAACTGTGAATCAAATTCGAGTAAAAGATGAAAATCAGCTGTCAATATTTTCCCTATAAAAACATACAACGCATTGAAGACATTATTAGTGCTACTGTTTCCCTACTACTGATTAAAACCAACGTTATTATGGAGCGGCGACGTCATTTAAGCAGGGAAGAAATGCTCAGAGCCGTGGGAATGATAGAAGCTGGTTCCCGGCAACGTACTGTGGCTTTAGCTCTGAATACAAGTCAGAGTGTTATCAGTCGACTTTGGACACGTTACCGAAGCACTGGTACCGTGGCTGAGCGCCATGGAGGACGGTATCGCTGCACCACACGGAGACAAGACCGATACATTCAAATCTTAACTCGAAGAGCTCCAACAATAACCGCCATGATGTTAGCCGTGAGGCTTCATCACTCTTCAGGGAACTTAATTAGCGACCAAACAGTCAGAAACCGCTTGCATGAAGTGAACCTTCATTCCCGAAGACCGCTACGGGTACCACCTATAGCAATGCACAATCGTAGGATTCGATATCAATGGGCTCTTGAACACAGAAATTGGGCAGAAGAACAATGGCGTTTCGTGTGCTTTTCTGATGAGTCTCGTTTTGGTATGAGACCGGATACAAGACGTATACGACACTGAAGAACCCCTGGACGCCAACAGCGATTAAAATCCTGCCAGGAAGTCCATCCTTATAGTGGTGGAACTATCATGGTATGGGCGGGTATTTGGATCGGCGGAAGAACTGAGTTGATTTGGATCAGAGGCAACCTCAACGCTCAAATTTATGCTGAGACGATTGTATCAGACGTCATCGTTCCTCTACAAGTGCAAATCGGTCCCTTATTTCAGTTAATGCATGATAATGCACGACCGCACACCGCAAGAGTTGTAAGACAGACTCTCGCCGCAGCTAACATCAATGTCCTGCCCTGGCCTGCTCAGTCGCCAGACTTGAACCCGATTGAGCATGCATGGGATATGCTACAGAGAAGAGCTCTGCCGAATATGGAGGGTATCCAGTCGCAAGAAGACCTTTTTTTGTTGTTGCAACGAACATGGGCGGCCATTCCACAGCGTGATTTGGATGAACTCATTTTGAGTATGCCAAACCGATGTTCTTGTGTTGTTAGTGTTCGCGGTAGAAACACGGATTATTAATTGTTTAAGTTACCCAATAAAATTTTAAAGAAAACTGTTATTTCAGTCTTTTTTTCGAACTTTTGTGTTAGTGGTTCAAATGTCAAAAATCCCTTTATTAGGAAAATGGCAAATTTCTTTATTAATGCAAAGGTGACTTGGTTTATCGTTATTGTGACAAACGAAAACACTTTATTTGATGAATCCTTAAAGAAAATTTTAATTAATATCAATCAGGAGAAAAGTTATTGCAAAAATATATGTTGATCCCTAGACACTTTTGATGTGTGTATTTCTACATTCTTCGCAGTTGGTCCCGCATTGTAAGGAGTTGAGCCTCTACACCTGTACATGATTACTAAGTTAATACTAACTACTAACCAAAACCCACAAGTCACAGTAATCGGTAAATAAGTACAAGCAGTTCAGTGTCAGTCAGTGAAAGCACTGCACACAATCTTGAGATAACGTTACACAAACAACAGATGTCTTCGCAAAAAAAAATAAACTCCGCTAATGTTAGAAAACTGTCAGTAACAGTATTTACCAATTTCTGAGCACACTAAGGTCGTTGCTGACTGTCCTCATGATGCAACAGAACCTGACATGCCTTACGTGTCACTAATATAAATTAAAAACATTAGAAACTATCTGCAGATACTAATAACTTGTCCTTACATTGAGGTGCATCTTAAAGATTTGACAGAAAGTAGTAGGTGGCAGAGTGCGGGAAGCCGATGTGTAGGACTAAAGATATAGTCAAGAAACGGTAAGACATATTTGGAAGAGGAAGCTGAGAGCAGAGCGTGCAAACAAGGATCTGTTGCGGGCGAGCCGACGACGGGCAGATCTGAGGATACTGGCGTGCGCAGCAGAGGAGTGCGGGGAGAGGATACGACGGAGCGGGAGCATACCAGCGGGGAAATCATAGACTGATGTTGTCATCGAAGGCAGAGGGCGCATAAGAAGACTGGGAAGCAGTGCATAGTCAGGTCGTCTGCGACGAGGGCTCGACGCATGTACTCACATCTCGGCCGAGTGACGTGCGGCGGGCAGCAGCAGTAGCGGAGCGGCCGCCGCGCCCCCCGCGCCCCCCGCACCCCCCGTGCCCTCCACGGCCGCGTACAGCGGGGGCAGCACCTTGTGCGAGTGTGCGTCCACTGTGGACACCACACGGTTAGTCGTGACGTCACAGCTGGCCGCGCGGCCACGCGGGCGCGTACTCACCCGCCAGCGGTCCGCCGCCCGGGCGCGCCACGCCGCCATGTCCGCCCCCCATACTCTTGGGCTTGCGCTTGCGCGTCTGGATGCCGTCCTTCTTCATGCTGAGCGGCCGGTTCACCTGCGCACACGTCATCACATTCAGACGGGGGAACTCCTCGTAATCTGTCGCGGCGCGGGCCTATCATCCTTTAAACAAGCGTATCTACTCGCGAGGAGATAATTGATAAAAGATTATTTATCTCATTATGAATATTCGTGGTCGCGCGATGATAATTCTCTATCAGTCGGTAGCCCCGCGTTTTATCTCGCAAGATTAGATGAGACCCTGTGTTTTGATTTTTTATACAGACCCAATATTTGCCGAGGAGTTCCCTGATAACTGACTGCAGCGGCGATTAGATACCTGCGCGGTGTCTAATCAGCATAACCGCTGTAATCGATGCACAATCGCGCGATACGCTGCTATCTGGTCTATCGTTGACAAGCTCCTGTGAACTCACGTTGTGCAGCTTGTAGTAGAGGCCGCACGCGTTGCAGACGGGCTCGCCGTTGTTGTTGCGCCGCCACAGCGTGGTGTTGGACGTCCGGCAGTTGGCGCATGTGACCCCGACGCGCCGGTTGCCGTTCGTCGGCTGGACAGGATACATCAGTGACATACATATTATTGCATACACAGGTGGCATTGTGGTAAAAAGACAAACTCACTCAAAAGTCAATTTAATGCTTACCAATGCCTGTTGCGGCTTTGCTTTCTGTCCCTTAAGCGGTGGCCGGTTGACGCCGTTGATGCGCGTGTAGAGGCCGCACGCGTTGCACAGGTAGTGGCCGGTGCCGTCGCGGCGCCACAGCGGCGTGGTGGCGGCCGCGCAGTTCACGCACTCCTTCACCTCGCCCATGCCCGCCATACCTGCGACATCGCACGTTAGCTTGCTTGCTGCACATAACGTTTAACGACGTAACGCTGCAGGCTCACGTGCCACTTACTGGGGTCGAAGCCCTCGTCGATTGACAGCAGGTTGTGCGCGGGCCAAGCCTGCGCCGGCGCCGGGTAGCCCTCAACCAGCAGCCCGCCCTCGTAGCCGGACACGGGCACGTACTCCACGCCGCCGCCCTGCCCCAGGTAGTGCTCGCCGCCCACCTTGTACTGCACCGTGTTGCCGTGCGTGTATAGCGTCACCTGACGATACAACAACACGTTATACACGATGTACAAACAATCCAAAATTATATTGAGAAGTGTGCAAGCTGACCTGTTGTGAGTTGGGGCTTGGAGGTGTCTCATACACCGCCTGAGACTGCGGAACCACTGAGCCGTACACTACGTGCGTGCCGCGCGCCAGTGACGACGAGGACAGCGTAGGGTCGCTGCGGTACAGCAGCTGTCCGGGGGGCGACTCATCTCCCCTCGCGCCCCCCGCACCACCAGCGCTGCCACCCCCGCCGCCGTACAGGGTCAGCAGCTCCTTGCTGCCACCGGCGTATGCGCCGTACCCTCCTCCTGCGTACTGCGGGCTCTGTCCGGCGTAAGCGTATCCGCCATGCACTGACGTCACGGGCTGCAGGCTCGCATACGTGGTCGGCCGCGGCTCCCCCTCCCCGCGCGCCTCGTACTTCACCTGCTGGTAGGCCACGCCCACCGCCTGCTGGTTGTTGAGCGCCGTGGTCTGGATCATCTCTAGCGAGGATGCCGCCTGCTCGCCCAACACGGCGGCGTACTGTCGGGTGTCTGGCGTCGCCTCACCCCCCGCGTACTGCATCTGCTCCTTGTCCTTGTGCAGGAAGGCGTCGTGCGCGGCCTCCTCACCCTCACCGTCCTGCGCTACGATGACGTGATGCGGCGCGCCGTAGCGCACAGCCAGGCCGCGCGGGTAGGCGGCGCGTGGGGGCGGACGCGCGTACTGCGGCGGCGCGCGCTTGTCACCGGGCGAGGGCAGCGCTCGGTAGAGCTCGGGCTTGAAGGCGAGGTAGCGCGACGTCTCGGCCTCCGCCAGGCGCAAGCGCTCGTCGTCGTAGTGCTGCTGCTCTCGCGCCTCCGCCTCCTCCAGCTTGGCGGCGTAGTGCTGCACCTGCAACTGCGCCTCGTCCAGCGCCGGCGGCTCTGGTGGCTCGTCCTTGACGCCGTCGTCCGCGAGCTCGCCGGGCTCGTCTGTGGTGATGTGTCCTGCGGCGGTGATGGTGCGCACGGCGCGGCGCGACGTGATGACGGACTGCGAGTGCGCGGGGGGCGACGCCTCGCGCGGTGTGCCTGCAGCCGCCTGCTGCTGCTGTTGCTGCTCGTCTCCATCCGCGGTCCCCTCGCCCCCCTGCTGCTCCTGCTCGGAGCGCGTCTCGCTCTTCACCAGTTCCAGCGCCTCCGCGGCGGGACGCGCTTCTTGTTGCTCCATCTGCGCCACGTTCTCCATACTTCACCTGCGACCAATGTTCACCATTAGGTATGTGTCGTTATGTAAGTAGGATAAGCTTGCCGAATAGGGAGAATGGTGTCTCTAAGAAACTAGCGTGTTACAAATAAAGCGTGTGTGTCATTTGAGGGCAGACGTCTAAGTAAACGAGAAGGCATCGTTTTTGGAGCGGAAGAGCGGCGGCGGAAGTACACGACTAATAGGGAACAAGCGCCTGCGCCGGCGCCGACTGTGGAAGTGCGGAGATAATATTAAGTAATCTCTTCTACTGGAAAATAATTAATCATCCGGAGTATTTCAATTTCAATAATATGTAATGTATCTACATTCTGTAAAGTACGGTACTACTTTACTTTACTCAGTAGGTATACTGAGTGAATAAACTGACGCCACATGTGGAGACAGTAGATACCTGTTTATTGTATCTACCTACTGAAGGTATGGCGACCGTTTTCGTTTTTTTTTTCATCCTTTTAATGCAAACAAAACATAACATCGTTTTGCCTGTGAGAGTTGTGCTGCCGAGCGGCAGGGACAACACCACAGCGTCAACGCAGCTCGTGCCACACCGTGGAACTTCCCAAGCGCGTCGCTTCATTGTGACTACCATACTATTTAATAACTTCTCATTTTTACGGATTTAGATAATACAATAATCGATTACAAATCTCGTTCTGAGCTCATTGTTTTCTTTGGATTAGCCATAAATATCTTGCAGGCTCTTCAGATTTTTTTGGGAATTGTACACACATTGTATTCCTGTGTCGACACCCTCGTGCCATCCCAGCTGTGCTGGGGCGGCTGCTGCAGGGGCAAAAACCTCAAATGGCGCAAATATTTGTAACAACCTTATTGGGGGCTAAAATTTTTGATTTTTTGGGGTAGAAACACCCCTAGTGTTTCTTGGGGGCTCGGAGTGCTCATCGAGTATTTTGGGAGATCGCTAAGAGGTTGGTCGAATCTTCGCGTGAACAGAAGGTTGACTTATATTTAGCACAAATAATTTTATTAGCATTACCATCCAACGTTGCAATGCAGCCTTTTGAGCACTTTTCCCAGTGAGACCGATGCGGGCAAAAATCTTTTGAAGCCCAATGAGCTCTTCTACATTTTTAAATTATATAAGTACTTGTGCATAATATACACATTTTAGTGTACGCTTGTATATTGTTATTAGGTTGTATAACTGAGTAAACAAATTATACAGTAAGTTAGCTAATTACAAATTATGCTAATTAAAACCACAGTACTTAGGAACAGGTACAGGTAGGTAGGTAAGTACCTACTAACCCATCATTTAGGAAACAATTTTCCTCAAAAGCTAAATGAACTCCTGCTGCACGGACCTTTCCATAGCAATACATATTTGAAGCGTTTAGGAAGTGTATTTTATGATAAGAACATTAATTATTATATCGAGGCATATTGCGGCGGCGGCGGCGGGTAAACACGCGCGCCCCTAACACGCAGTCCGTTTACTCTGCCTGCGCCCACACAACACATACGTGCCATGTAAAAGCTCCGAATTAATCTACCACACCACGCGATAGCAGAAGGTTCACTACAGGGAACAGTGAATGTAACGCAACAGTTGTACCACGTTAGTGACCCATTTAAAAAACATGGTTTGTTACAGGCGCAATTACAGAATTTAAACATGGACAGAAGAACAGTTGCTGTAGGCATTTGAGACGTTCCGTGTACAGTTGCACGTGAATCGTATAGTTAGTAACGAGCTCGGCCTCTGGCACCGTGAGCGGGTGTTTTAGAGCGAGCTCTCACGTGCGTGTGGACATTCTATCGCGAGCTAAAAGCTCGCATTTCTTTGTTAGCCATTATAAATTTATTCGAAAGGGCGGTGCTGCCGGAGCTCGTTGGTACGTTTCTGGTCTTCACCGAAGAACCTTCAAGCTAGCGTGGGAGCGTCGAACCTAATACTCGGCTCAAAGGTTGAACTGCTCAAATGCTCTTCACGGACGGTCATTCTATCACGTCAGCGCAGACGTTGACCTTCTGCAGAGTGCGTGTCGCGGTCGAGGAGTTTGGAGGCGGCGCCATGTTTGCCGCGGGCCCGCGATAACGACGCGCTTTTATGAGTGAGCGCTGTTGTGTCCTCGGCTCACCACCAGCACCAAGGACCACCACCACACGAGCTTTGCGTCAGCTGTGCACGGCTCACAGACTACCTCACAGTATTTTTCTAGTAAGTTTTATACTACAGATATGACCGTTGACCAACAAAAATATTTGAAAGGTGTAAGTATCGGGATGTGTGCGGCTGCGCCATATTGAAGCGAGGCCGTACCGTCAGCGTCGTGCTAATGTTAGCATGGCACTTAATTCCCACATCCCGGCATCCCGAAGGTATCGCTCAGCGGGAGGCTCGGTTTCTGTTCTCATTGAGCCCTTGAACAGTTGAGCGTGACCGTGTCTCTTGCGTAACGCCGATGAGTAGATCACTAGACCTCTTCATTTTGCAGTACAGTGTGATTTCCGAAATAAATATAGGTATTTTGTAAAATCTGATAAATGCAACGAGTTTTAGCGCAGTTACGTTATGACGTTGAAGCACGAAGCAAAGAGATGTAGCGTTATATTATTATTACTTATTTATATAACCATTGAAATTGTTTATTGAAATAAATGATTTAATTACTTACTTAAACATTTACAAAATAAAGCCTTAAACTAGAGGTACTTAAGTAAGAAATAATTGGATTCTAGTTGAACTAGGAATAAACCTGTATCTCGGAAGGTCAATTCCCGTAATAAAAACGTTCTAAATCTAGTCGCAATCTCATCTCAGCGACAATCATGTCAAAATCTTGTCAAAAATGTAGAGAAATTAGAGATATTTTTGACAGATCAGACTGTGACTGAGATCAAACTGTGAACTTTCTCAAAATTACGAGAATTGCCCCTCAGGTACCTCACTCAAGTGCTTATACATAAGTGTTATCTAAAATTCCAATTTAATAAATAGTAAATATATTTATCTACTTTAATTATGATTACATTTAATGTTTACAATAATAATTGAGCAAAATGCTTAACTGTTTTTTTAACAATTACATAGAATGTGGGGATAATTGGTTTCGACTACTAACTACAAAGCTTTTCCAATAATTGATTCCGAATACTGTTACTTACGTCGAACTTACAAAACTGATTCAAAATCGGTCTACGGTACCTAAATATAATTATGTAGGTATAGGCAAGTACCTACCTACTTCGAACGGGTGTAAAATACCCTTAACGAAGACACACACACACATAATCAGCGTATAATGTTCCCACTGCTGGGACACAGGCCTCCTCTCAGTGTTTAACGAAGACGAGAGTCACTTATGTTCTTTGCGTTACCATGATATTTTTTTTGGACTGGTCCATGCCTGTGAACCTTCTGGTTACGGAGATTTTAAGTTTCACCTTTTTAATTTTTTTTTACGTAAACTAGTTTTAAATGTTACAAGTAATTTAACTTGAAATACTCCCACGATGCACAATGCGCCCAAGGGCGGATCGTGAATTTGTGGGGCCCTGGGCTAATACTACTTAGGGGCCTACCTAATTAGCTAATTACTGACTTACTTGCCATTTTGTCGAAAAACTGTTTCTCTAATAAAAAAATATCTACAATTCAGTAAATAAATAGCTGTAGCCATAGAAATGTAAAATATATCTACATCTGTAGCTGATCAACAAATCAACATGTTTTCTTTTAGACTAAGAGATAAACTTCTAATTAAGAAGAACGAAAATTAACAACTCATAAAAATGATAATTTCACAGTGAAAAAATTGTATAAAAAAAATTATTCATACTTAATAAAGAATACGAATTTTCATATGTAGTCCCATATAAAACTAAATTGCGATAAATAATTACAAAAAAAAAAATCAAATGATTATTAATTTATCTACAGAAGCAGTTGAAAAATCGAACCACTGTTGTGCGAAACAGACAAAGACGACTAAGTGAGCCTATGCGTTAAAGTGAGAACAAGCAAACAAAAGTTAAACATTTTTGTTTCTTACAATAATAAAAGCAGTTATAATTATTAATCGTAATTTAGGTCCATACAGAACTACAAATTATTATGATAACCGAAAAATAAAAAAAAATAAAATTTCGGTTGAATGTGTATGAAAAACCCATTTTTTACGATCGGTTTTTTATCAATAAAATTATCATTTTTAAAGGTTGCAAATTTTTATTTTTATTAAATAAAGGTGTAGCTTTTAGTCAAAAAGAAAAAAAATGGAACACAGAAAAAAATTATAAATGAATAAAATATTGCATAGTGGGCGATTTTTTCTATTAAAAATTAAATAACTCGAAAATTGTTTATCGCAAAGAATTCAGACGGGCCTCATTTTATTCCTTGCCAAAATGTTTGAAAACTATGCGTATCATGTTTTGAACTTCGATACGTTGTTGTTCCATGATGCAAAAGTTTTTCTGGTGTGCTTTTCTGTTATAACAAAAAAAAAAACAAAGAAAAGTTGAATCCTAATATCTTTCGGGTTGAATTATCAGTGAAAAACGATTTTGACACTAGGCCAACTTTATTCAACGGACACAACACTAAAATATACAAATCAGATGAATATTATTCATTTTAATTTACAAAATATAAAATTTAAATTTTTGATTCTACAATTATTGTTGATGATTGAATTCACGGGGCCCTGGGCTGCAGCCCAAAAAGCCCTATGTAGATCCGCCCCTGCGCCTAAAAGCACAATGTTACGTCGCGTCACGCACTAACTACTTAGGTACCGTAAAATGCGAATAATATCAAAAGTAAAGGTCGCTTCCCAACAATAATGTTTGTACAAAACTACTTAGTTTGATGTGCAGAATGCGTAGAGGACGGCTTGGTGAAGGGTGAAGGCTTGTTAGTTGTTACACCTTGCGTAGCTACCTAATTGTAATAAAGGTCAAAGGTTTCGTCGTAGAGGATCTCTCCTCGACAACAAACCAAACGTTCACTCTCTACAGGAGACTGTAGACAGTCTTCTGTTGAGAGTGAACTTTGGAACTACATTATATTATATTACTCTAGCAGCAGGTATAGCGTCGGGTCTCACCTTCTGTTATCAATATGTTATCTATGCCTAAATATCGGTACTTGCCAGTGGTCCCCCGTCTAGTCCCAATCACTATAGAGTTCTGCGTGAGAGTGGCAAAAAAAGGAACGAATAGCATCGATATAATCAAGAATAACTTTAGTGTTCAATAACATTTGTTGAAAAACCGATCGAAACCAATCAAATGAAACATTTCGCTTGTGTGCCTGCCGGACACAGGCCTCGCTGAATCTCTGTCTCAATTACTATACGAATCATATCATTCTATGTACTACATTTCAATGAAGAATTAAGAATAATTGGTCAAGTTTCGAGTGTAGCTCGTGCCTACTAGTGAGTAGTGGTCCGTGTGCTATTTTCACAAAATAAAGAATCTGGAAACTGTTCGCATTTCTAAAACAAATCAATGCTATTTTTTCTAAGGTGTCATTCAGTAACAACAACTGCCAGTGACGTTAGAACTAGCTTCAGTAATTAGGTATTCAAAGCACATGTGATTTAGAATGCATGTGAGTGCGTCGGCGCAGGCGCGCGGCGGCAGGGCGACGGCGCGCGGCCCCGCGCCCCGCCTTCCGTCGTGACGAATATCAATACTTAGAAGTTAGGGATGTCCTACTGCACTATAAATAATAGTCAGTATGAATTAAAACGAACTTGTTTCTACCTTGAACACCTCCCTGCAGTTAGTCTATAAGATGTGAAACATAAAAACATAAACATGTGCGTGTATGTAGGTATTTGTATTTGATTTGAATGTTTGAGTATTATTGTATTGTGTGATTTTTACATAAAAAAAATTAATGTAATGTACTTTATCTGAAAAATAAATGAACTGTTATAATAGCTAGCAGATGATCGTCTATCTTGAGGAAAGAGTACGTTACAGAGCGTGTTCTTGCATCTTCTACTTTATTATAATTAAGAGCCATTAGTGTTGTAGTCACAATATAATTACGTCCTAGGGAAGTTCATCACTTTCGCTTTAAACGTCTGACATTTGTAAGTTTCTCTTCACAGAACTTTTTACAAGAGAAATACAGAAAATGCTTTCAATACCCAGGTAATTACCGGATTTGATCGCAGAATGACAAACAAACACAAAAACTCAAACAAACAAATTTTAAATTACATGTTTTTTATAAAATAATTACAATATTTATTATAACAACAAAGTAGTCAAATAAAAGCCCCCTTCCTCTCCTACTTTTGCTGTGCCCGACAGGCTCCACAATTATCATATTCTGCAAAGCCTACCACCTAAGTTCACACGTGGAAGCAATAAATATATTGAGTATTGAATAAAAAAGCACGAGATCAATGATCAAGTTGTGAAATAATTTACTTCCAGTAAAGTACACGTAGGCACCAGTTTTGAAACGTGAACGTCTCCAGCATGTGCTGAAGTGAGCCGTGTACTTATTAGTTTTAATTGCAATCTCTGTTTGAATAGCATCTCTAAAACTATTATCCGAGAGACCGATCAACACTGATCCAGGAGTTGTCGGTGTGTGCGTCGCACGTCTCTTCAACAGCAACTTGTTGCAGACGTCGATGGACGAACAACTAATTATTTTGGCTTAGCTCACGACTTCCCGGTGTTTGGCAAGTTGCCTTCGAGCTGCACAGGCTTGACAAGCTTTGTTTAAAGTTTCACTTGGTATTTGTAACTAGTATCAACGAACTCTACGCTCCTATGATCCGCAGGAATCTTATCAAGTCATAGCCGCGGTAAAGCTAGGTCTGACAGTGTTCGCGGGAGTACCTGTCTCTTCACTGAGATGGACTTCCTCCACTCCTGCCACGGTCAACGTCACTTGGTCTGGTTCAGTATTTCAGGAGTTATGCACACAGTAGGTATGTAAGGCTGTAGGTACTCACCGCTCGTAGGCAGCTGATGAAGGCAGGCTAGCGGGTATCTGTGTGCGGCAGTCCGTGAGGTGTAGCACTGGCGCGGAGTGTTCACATCACAGCACGTCGGTGAGGCGCGGGTCGCGGAGTGTGTGCCGGCGCGCGCAGCGCTCGCTCGGCTCGTCTGCTGCGGCCAGGTGAGAGCGCCGAGTGGGCCGGACGCCGCGCGCGTGTGCGTGTGCGCCTATGTGTGCGGCACAAGGCGCGCGCCCATTGGCCGAGCGCGCTACGCCTCGCCACACGCAAGGGGAAAACATTTCCATGTTTCAGCGCGTCCGGAGCGCGCGACCCGCGAGGAGCGCCGGGCAGCGCGCGCCGCCGATGCTGCTGATGAGATACCTGGCTCTGACACCAACTGCACTATCTGACTATCACGTTGATAACTTAACTAATCACAACAGATATCCAAGTATATGCTATTCATGTTTTAAACACTTATGTTAGTTGTTCAATGACATCCGATTGAGATAGTTTCAGAACCAGTAGGCAGCAGGCACTGTACTATCTAATCATGTTCTAACTTTACTATCCCCGGGGACATAGCCTTTGTCTGAAACCAAAACTCCTTTGTCCGAGGAAACGTGTAAGTGAACGCTAACCAAACCGATTTGGTTGTAAGAACAATGTCACGCCTCCTCCTTCCAAATATAGATTTAGGTGAAATATTTAGCCGTACATACATGTTTTGTGGCAACAGTGATTCTGATTATAATATATTAAGTGTGATAACTTTGGTCAGCTTCGTAAAATAACAAGCTAGAGTTAGCCATGTTATTACAAAGCTGAAGCTGCATCTGTCTTGGAACACTCCCGGAGCGTATTGTTGAACAGAGGAAACAGTTTCTGTGAATGCGCCAATGCGGTTCAAGTGGTTCGTGTTGGTAACGACACGCGTGGAGCATTGCGCGGCGTGACCTTCGCACGGCTACGCCTAGTGCGCATGCGCACCGACGCCGCGCCATAATCCTCACTTATCCCCGAATTTATGTCAATAATATAAGGTAGGTATGTAGGTGCGCTTTAAACAATCATTATTGTATTTGCGATACGTATCTTAACAATAAAAAGTCGATAAGTGTAATGCGTCGCGCTATCTTATCACGAGAGGCTTACTTGAGACATCGATCATCGGTCTAATTACCTGCGATACTGCTAATCACGGGAGAGCGCCTCACGTCCTCGGCCCCGCGGCCCCGGGACGCGCCTCACGTCCTCGGCCCCGCGGCCCCGGGACGCGCCGCACGCCACACGCCTCGAGGACGCCACGCCGCACCGGATCCACGCTCCTCCGTGTAAGCAGCGTACACGCGGGGACAATTCTTGCACTTTTACTTATACAAGATTCAAGTCTCACTAGATTTGAACCAGACAGATAGAAGTTATAAAAAAAACTATCTAGTTATGAATTTACCAAAAATGTAGAGTGTATAAACTCACCAACATAATTAGTAATTCTTTATTTTATTCGTTTAAGCGCATGCAAAACAATACACAACAGTGGAAACCCCGAAATGACAATATCTTACTTCGACATTATATATCTGAGACACGATGCTACTTCGAAATTGTTCTGCGACATTAGGGAACAACTAACTTTTGTATGGTTTTTGTACGTATTTTCGTTTAAAAACATAGAACATAACATCATACATCATTTTAGAACATCATTTTTTATATTTAAGTGCAAGTTGTGGGTTTTTTTTTTTTTTTTTTTTTTTCTATTAATTACCGCGGACTTGGTGGTCCGCGCCCTTGTTTACATTATTTATTTGTTTACACAATTTTAATACTTATGCTAGGAAACAGTTACAAAACTCCCATATCGGACACATCCTTACAATTAGTGGCTTATATAACTAACTTAAAATCTACGTGAGTCCATCCTACAATTTTTTTTTTTTTTTTTTTAATGATATATAGACAGTACATGCAAATATATACACTTGTTCATTATTTAATCAGGCATTTATTAATTATTGGTACAATATTGGTTAATGGTTATAATTTTTTTTTTTTTTTTTAATTATACATCACATTACGGTTTGTTATCAAGTATCTTATACATTCTTATTTTAGTGTTACACTTTTAATATCTATTGTTATATATTTTACAGTTTGTGCTTACAGTTAACTTTTATATATAGGTTCTACACATTTACTACTTATTTTAAGTTTATTACGTATTAATTTCCTAATTTTACAAAGTTTTAATTATTTTAAGGGTATTGCAGTGTTGGTTAGGGTTTGTTATTTTTAGATTGGATTGGGTTGTGGGTTTGTTAGGTGGTGTTTAGATGGTTAGTTGAGGTTTGCTGACCAGGGACTTCGCAAGCCTGAGCAAAGCTTCCACAACAACTGCGTCTCGGTGCTGCATGGCCATCTTCAGGTTGTAATCGATGACCATTTTAGTCGGCGCACCCATCGCTCTCTTTGCGAAACGGGCCGTGGCGTCGTCGGCGTCGTCGGTGTAGTAGACGCAACTGACCGTGTGTCTCGACACCGCCACTACCGCGTGGGAGATGCTGTCGTGGATTTTGAGCCTCCTGGACTTTGTGTTGATGATGATTACGCTGTCGTAGGTCAACCCCTGAGCCTCGTGTATGGTTACCGTGCGCGACCCTTCACCGGAGCCGTATCCCTGGCTTATAAGAGAAGTTTTCTCCCCTTGCGTGTGAACCAGGAATAGGGTGTTTTGTGCGGTGCTCGGTATTTGCGCTCCCGTAAAACCTTTCACCTTCAGGGAGTGGACCTGCGACAGCGACGACTTGGAGGAGTATATACCGGAGTATATCTCGCTCAGTGCAAACGCCACGTCCATCGGATTGCGGTGCGTACAAAGCAACTCCTGGGTGATGCCAGCCACCGAGTCTGGATGGGTATACCTTAACTCGAAAAGGTTCTGTCTGTCCAAAAATGGAAGCTGGTTCACGTCTCCGATGAGGACAATCTCGCTTGCTCCGGACAACTTTACTGCCATAACTATGGCCCCAAAATGGTTCATTAGAGCTTCGTCTACCGTGAGACGGTAGCACTTCTCTTGCTGTCGGAACCCGTTGGCTAATATTGAGGCCATAGTGCGCACCTTTGTCTTCACTCGGTCTCCTAAGCGGTGCGCAAGCTTCTCTCTGAGATCTTTGGCAGCTTCGGTTGTCGTGGTAGCTATGACGTCCTTCCCCTCATCGAAGTGCTTGACCACCCAAGTTGTCTTTCCACACCCCGGAACCCCATTTACCCACCTGATGTTGGGTACCGCCCAACTTTCCTGCGATACCGGGACATCTGAGTTCCCTAAAATGGTCTGAGCCATTTCAAGGATCTTGTCGTCCGGCATGATTTTGGTACATTTGGCGGTAACCACTATCGGGTCGTCGTCCGGTACGTTGAACTTGAGTTTGCCCGAGCGCTCCGTCTCCTCTGCGTCCAGGGCCACAAATCCGCTCCTCGCGCTATAGGCTACCATGTACGACCCCGTCATTTCCCCTTTGATGACTTGAGATGTGACGTTGTCGTACACCGCTGCCTCTGATTCCTTGAGCAGTACATTTAGCAGTCCTTCTGTGTCTCTCTGGTAGGTCTGCAGGATCTTCTTGCATGTCGCGAGATTGACCTCTCTGGTCGCTCTCACGATTGCTACGTACTCAAGGAAAGCGCTCTTCACGTGGTCCGTGGTGCCCGAATTAACTGCGAGGGTCGGCGGGCTGACTTGCCCTTTATCGGCTCTGGTTGGTATGGGCTTTTTCGGTGTGGGTTCTTTGGCCTTTCTTTTAAAGAACCTATCCACTGCTGCCTCCTGCCTTTGGGATGATGGTGATGCTCGGCTGGTGCTCGGGAGCAGTGCACTGAGGAAGGTGCCGAAGGCTTTCAGTCGACTCCTCGACCGGGCCTGACCCTCAGGGCTGGTAATTGTGCTCTGCTCCTTTGCAGCTTTTTCGGCTTCTGCCTTCTGCTGGGCCCTCTCCGAACCGCTCTGAGTTGTCAGGGTTGTTGTTGTGGGCCTCGTCGCGCTGGCTGTTGGTTGTCTTGGGGCTTTGAGGAAACTCAGGGTTTCCCCTCTGTCCTCGTAGACAACTACCTCATGATGTTCCGAGGCTTTTAGACAGCCGAAGCGGTCTGCGACGTCTCCTCTCTCCCCTCCGACCATCATCGCGTCAACACTTATGGTACGTGCTGAGACTGCCATAGTGTCTCCCGCCTCCCTGACCTTTTGAAGCAGTGAGCTTGCCTGAGCGAATGGAGTCTCCTCTCCCCACTCGAATAGTGCGATCGTCTTACCTTTGGATCGCACTAGACGGCATCGGTGAGTGGCTATTTCCACTCGAGGCAGTGCAGCATACTTGCTGCCTTTCATGCTCGTTTTGGTGGTGTTTCCGTTGATCAAGGCGGCTAGGCCTGGTGATATCGGTATACGGGCCCTAGCTCGGTTTGAGCCTATGCAGAAGCTTATGCCCTACCTTTCTCCTTCTCTGTTCATGAACAGAGAGACTCCTCGCAGTCTGACGCCCGGGACTCCGTCTCCTCCGCACGCCAGGAATTGCGTGATAGGCATGGTGATAGGGGCTGGTTGAGGGTTGGCTTCCGTTGCCGCTGCTGGTACTGGTGGTTCTGCTGGTGCTGGTTGTCTGTTAGTGTTAAACGTACGTAAGTTGTGGGTTTAGTTGACACTTGTTTTTTTTCGTTATATTTAAATCAGGTATTCAGTCATTTATGCTTACATATAGCATAGGATTCGCACTCAGTTATATTATAATAAAAATAATGTTCTTTTAAAATACAAGTTATTATTTATTCCTTATCATCATTCTTTTAACCATATTATCCCAATTTATTTGCGGTCGGCGCAACATGTTTTTTCTTCCATACTTCTCTATTAGTCGTCATCTCGGTAGTCACCCCCTTTCTAGCTATATCATCTTTCACAAATTTCGTTGTTTTTTATTTATTTTTTATATTTTTGATTCTGATTCAAAGACCGTAAAGGTCCTACTTATGTTGGAGTTCATGAATGTCTTCAGAGCAGCAGATAGCGCGTTAGTCCGCACGATAGTCGACCGACAGCGCACAGCGGACAAGTACACAGTATCTCAATTCAAGTAAAACGAAAAAACCAAAACCTAAAACTAGACAAAACTGTTTTGTCTAGTTTTTTTTGTCTTTTTTTGTCGCGGCTTATTTTTAAATTATTGTCAAATTATTATTGTTTTAGTTTTTTAAGATTATAATTATTATTTTCGACCCTTTGCGTAGCAGTCCGTAGTAGCGCGTAGCTCGCCTACGAACATCGTAGTCAATCGCTACGACTTGTGTGCTTGTTCTGTTCACCATTTTATTCAACTAAAATTACTCTTTTTCATAAGCTATTGTGCCGTGTATCGTGCATCAGAATGTACCTTACAAATATGTATATGCATATTATTGCAGGTAGGTATATATAGGTACCATTACTTCGAAAAAAATATTATCTAAATACCTAAATAGTTGCTAAGTTCTGTGTGTGGTTGAAAATAATGTGGTAATGTAAGCAAACAACGGCATGTAAGTGATGCGGTGACGTCATGAGCGGCTGACACACGCGCCTCATATAGGCTTCACAGTAAGCGAGTGAATCACCGCGGCCGCGCGGCCGGGCGGAACTGACTCTGTGTACTGTGTGCGAACATCATGGCAACTACGTAGTTCCGTAACTTAGGGAAGACAGCCGTCTCATCGTTCTGTAGCCCTGAGAGTTGTGACAAACGATCTTAGACCTGAGATCAAGCCACTGTTAGTACGTATGGTGCGGCATTACTCATACATGAGTCGCCTCTCATTCACAGATTTTAAAGATCATTTTCATTAACAAAATATGATAAGTTTATTCGCACGAATCATAATTCACAAATCATCTATACCTACTTATAATAAATCTGTAGAAGTGAAAATTCTGTACATTGAAAATATAAAAAAAAAAAAAATGGCAGGGTGTGTTACTAGACCGACACCGAATCCAAAAATGTGAAAAAAAAAATGTTGTCTGTCTGTCTGTTTGTTCAGGCATCACGCAAAAACTACCGGTTCGATTACGATGAAACTTGGTATAATTATTCTTTAATATCCTGGGCATACTCGAGGGTAAAACACCACAGGCATGGAACAGAGGTGTGGTGATACTTTTCTTTAAGAAGGGTGACAATGCCCTTCTTAAGAATTATAGGCCCATCTCACTTCTGAGCCATGTCTACAAGCTGTTTTCGAGAGTCATCACGAACCGTCTCGCGCGCAGGATGACGACTTCCAGCCTCCCGAACAAGCCGGATTCCGTAAAGGCTTTAGCACCGTAGACCACATACATACGTTGCGACAGGTTATACAGAAGACCGAAGAGTATAACCTGCCTCTCTGCTTAGCGTTTGTGGACTACGAGAAAGCCTTTGATTCGATCGAGACATGGGCTGTACTGCAGTCTCTTCAACGGTGCCAGATCGACTATCGGTACATCGAGGTGCTGAAGTGTCTGTACGAAAACGCCACTATGTCAGTCCGACTCCAGGACCAGACCTCGAAACCTATCCTTCTGCAGCGAGGTGTGAGACAGGGAGACGTTATCTCTCCGAAACTGTTCACCGCTGCTCTGGAGGATGTCTTCAAGGTTCTGGACTGGAAAGGAGCTGGCATTAATATCAATGGCGAGTACATAACTCACCTTCGGTTTGCCGACGATATAGTAGTCATGGCTGAGACTATGGAGGACCTCAGTACAATGCTCGATGACCTCAGTAGAGCCTCTGAAAGAGTGGGTCTGAAAATGAACATGGACAAAACGAAGGTCATGTCAAATGCCCATGTAACACCCACTCTCATGAAGATCGGAGACGCTACACTCGAAGTCGTGGACGAGTATATTTACCTAGGACAAACTGTCCAGTTAGGTAGGTCCAACTTCGAGAAAGAGGTCAATCGTCGAATCCGACTCGGCTGGGCAGCGTTCGGGAAGCTTCGCAATATCTTCTCGTCCCACATACCGCAGTGTCTCAAGACGAAAGTCTTTGACCAGTGTGTGTTGCCAGTGATGACATATGGCACTGAAACGTGGTCGCTCACAATGGGCCTTATTAGAAGGCTGAAAGTCACTCAAAGGGCAATGGAGAGGGCTATGCTTGGAGTTTCCCTGCGGGATCGAATCAGAAATGAAGAGATCCGCAGGAGAACCAAGGTAACCGAGATAGCCCGAAGAATTGCCAAACTTAAGTGGCAGGGCACATTGCTCGCAGAACAGATGGCCGATGGGGCCGAAAGGTTCTGGAGTGGCGACCGCGTACCGGAAGGCGTAGCGTTGGAAGGCCTCCCACAAGGTGGACCGACGACCTTGTGAAGGCCGCAGGAACTCGTTGGATGCGAGAAGCACAAAACCGGTCGAAGTGGAGGTGCTTGGGGGAGGCCTATATCCAGCAGTGGACGTCTTTCGGCTGAAATGATGATGATGATGATGATGATCCTGGGCACCACACTGGGTACTTTTTATCCCGGAAAAGTATCTATCTATCTATCTATATAAATAAAAACAAAAGGCCTGACTGACTGACTGACTCATCAACGCCCAGCCCAAACCCTTGGACCTAGAAAGCTGAAATTTTACACAATGGTTTCTTTTATAATGTAGACAAGGAATAAGGAAGGTTTTTTTTTAAATTCAAGGGAGGAAGGGAGTTAAATAGGGGATGAAAGTTTGTATGAAAGTCCGTCAGTTTTAAAGTTAGGATCTTCAAATTTTGTGTTTAGGCTGACGACTAAAAATTAATATATACGTTTCTCAGCGTTTTTGATAATTCCACCCCCAAAGGGTAAAAAAGGGGAATGAAGTTGTGTATGAAAGTCCGTCAGTTTAAAAGTTAGGATCTTCAAATTTTGTATTTACGAGTAGGCTAACGATTGAAAATTAATTCATACGTGTCTCAGCGTTTTTGATAATTTCTCCCCCAAAGGGGGATGAACGACCTGACTGAAATATCAACGCACAGTCTATACCGCTAGTCCTAGGGACATGAATTTTAGAGGGTGTGTTCTTTGTAAAGAGTAGGTATCAAATAAGAAGGGGTTTTTGGAAATTCAACCTTTAAGGGGGTAAAAAGGGGGGATTTTGTTTGTATGAAAAATCTTATTTCTTGAGTTAATAACCTTGAAACATGGCACGAATACTTATCGAAGTAAATTATGAAGTATGGAATTTTTCGTTTTTCTAAAATACACCCTAAAGAGATATTGGGGGGTGTCAAAATTTGTATGGAAGAATTTTAACGCCCTGTCCGATTAACTTGAAACTCAGTATTTATACTAAGGACTAATAGTAGATTGTACAACTAAGGCATAAAAGAAGCTATTTTACCCCGAGACGTTTATATCCACGCGAGCCGCAGGCGAGGGTGGATAGTTAAGTCGAGGGGTAAAATGGCTCGTTTATGCCTGAGTTATACACTCTGCTTTTCACTTCGATTGCGAGAAAATGAAACAGGCATAAAGTATACACTACATAATTAATCAAAAATGTTGCAAAGCATAGCTAATTCCCGCCACCACAGATAATACCGCCACGAAACTTTTTAAAAGTTTTTTTTTTTTATTTCAACATTTTGTCATTCGACTTAGGTACTTCATACTTCCATGTCATAAAAACGTTTCTTTGCGTTTTTAAATAATAAATGACAACTATTTTACCTGATTTTATTAAATTAACGATAGAAAACACGGAAGTGGTATAAATTAAAGAAAATGAAATAAATCACGACTTTAATCTGCGAAGTTTTATTGTGCGTGTGGCTGTTGGGCCTGATTACCTTAGTCTCAGAAAAAAAATTTACTTTATGCACTAGAACATAAAAATCGATTTTATGTCGCCTAAGCACAACATAAAGACGAACTTTTAGAGCATGAGAAGTGAAAAAATAATTAATAACGTGTATCAGGGTTTTTCGAAAATCTACCCCTAACTGTGTAAAAAGAGGTAGTTAATTTTAAAGGGGAGGATTTTACTGCGTGGCTTGATTAGCTCGAAAATTGGTATAAATAAACTTTGAGTCAAGTTATGAACACATCTTAAACGATTTTTCAAAATTCCACCCCTGTGGGGGTGAAAAGCGGGGATACAGTTTATTAGAAAAATTTGATTCCTTTGTTCTATAAACTTAAAAATTGGCCCGAATTTATCTAAATTAATTATAAAGATCATACCAACATACATTTTCGAAACTTTTAGAGGAAAGTACGAATTTCACGCGGATGAAGTCGCGGGCAGAAGCTAGTATAAAATATGAGCGCTTAATTTATTTTAATTTTCATATTATAGAGTTGTAAAGCGTGGGCCTTGGTCCGTGCTCGACCGTGTCTGGTGGCGCGCTCGCGGCCTCGAGGGCTGCCGATGTGATGACTGACTGCGGTGTACCTACAAAGTTACAGATTGACGGCGACAAGTTACTAACGATGGGTTTAACTATATCGGGCTGCGTGTGTAACGTGCATACTTTGACTTGGAGGTTGAAGAGATGTATAACTTGCCATCCTGTATCCGAATGAGAGACACACCTTTTCAAACAGGCCATCTAGGATTATATGGAAAACAAACCGCGAGGTGTTCGCCCAAAACTTAAATATTGTAAATAAAGTAGTTACTTATATTCTCTGGTCCAGGGCTGGACCCCCTGAAGTGAATTCCTGCGTACGGCCTTGTAGGTAGGTATTAGGAATGATGACGTCGAGAATTATCGATTTCCTCATGTCAGGAAAACTTAGTGACACGCTTATGCTACAAGCATATCTTATTGGGTAGGGAGTTGTCCGTCACGTCAAAAAGAAACCTAAAACTTAGTGACACGCTTATGCTACAAGCATATCTTATTGGGTAGGGAGTTGTCCGTCACGTCAAAAAGAAACCTAAAACTTAGTGACACGCTTATGCTACAAGCATATCTTAATGGGCAAGGAGTTGCCCGTCACGTCAAAAAGAAACCTAAAACTTAGTGACATGCTTATGCTACAAGCATATCTTAATGGGCAAGGAGTTGCCCGTCACGTCAAAAAGAAACCTAAAACTTAGTGACACGCTTATGCTACAAGCATATCTTATTGGGTAGGGAGTTGTCCGTCACGTCAAAAAGAAACCTAAAACTTAGTGACATGCTTATGCTACAAGCATATCTTATTGGGTAGGGAGTTGCCCGTCACGTCAAAAAGAAACCTAAAACTTAGTGACATGCTTATGCTACAAGCATATCTTATTGGGTAGGGAGTTGTCCGTCACGTCAAAAAGAAACCTAAAACTGAGTGACACGCTTATGCTACAAGCATATCTTATTGGGCAAGGAGTGGCCCGTCACGTCTCGTCACATCAAAAAGAAACCTAAAACTTAGTTATTTCAATAAGTTTGGCGGTTATCTTCTTCCGCTATAAATGAAATCTGAAAAGTTAGCTACGCATGTAGGTCGATGAAGATCTCGCAGGTGGTGTAATGGTGGCTGGAGCCAGTGGACGCAGCACTCCGACGCGCGGCGCGCGACGGGTGGAGTAGCGCCCGCGGTGACGGCGACAGCGTTGTCTTATCAGCGCACTTGACGGCTGATAGCAGCCGGTGTGTGCGTGTGATAGGTACGTCGCACTCCATGCTCAATGATTCAGCCACTATTGCTGATCATTATATTTGTTCAACACTAAACGCAGTTGCTATTTTAACTACTAACCTTACTGGAATCGTTCAAAGTCTCTTGGCATTCGTTGACACAACAATATGTGCCCTGTATCAGATTTATTCCGACTACCTTTATTGTTGTGGAAGACGGTTTGTGGTAACTGAAAGAAAACTAAACCTCAAACAAAGGTGTTTCTTCTGTCTGATGTCTGTATACAGCCTGTGACAGGTGACAGTCCCACTGCAGGGCAAACACCTCTCCTCATAGAGAGATGGCACGGGCATTAATATAAGTGGCATAACTGGCTAAATGTGGGTCTACTTACTGTAGTAATATAGACCTATATACATACACCTCTACCTAGCCCTCGTGAGGAAACCTGGAGCGACTGAACACGCATGCTGTTATGTTAGCATCATGCCTCATTTTTATCTTCACCCGTCACTGATCTCCAAGATAAACCATAGTAGGTACCTACTTATATGAATTGGAAAAGTCACGTTGGTACTTGCCCGGATTTGAACCCACCTCATGCATGAGAAGCGAGGCCTTAACCAGTGGGCCAATACTACATACACACACGACACAGTCATGTACAGTCAGCCCCAAAAGATGTATACTATACACAGACAAGGAACTATTTTATTGTACAACCTTTGTTCCATAACATTGTTACCTCGTCAGAACTGGGCAAAACGCTGAATGTGAAATTTGCTGCAAGTGCTCCGCAGTCCGAGTTTTCCACCATCGATGATGAGTGGAGATATTTCGCCAAACATCTTCATGGTTGTGCACTGAAAACTGTAGGAAGACCACAGAAAAAAAACCAAGACTGGTTCGATGCATCTGACAGTGAGATCAATGAGCTAGTTGACAGACACAGGCATGAGTTAAACTCGAAATCCTCGGAAGCACGTAGCAGTAAAGAAGCGCAACAGAAACCAAGCTACAATGTTGTCGAACTGAAGGATAAGTAATGGAAGGAGAAAACTGCTGAACTACAACACTGTGCTGATACTCACCATTTCGAGGCAAAAGTGATTTTTGGCCCACGAGCAAGAAAAATAGCACCTATGTACACCAAACACACTGAGTTCAGAGTAAAAGCGACGTAATAATGCGATGGGTAGAACATTTTACTGATGTCTCGAATCCCGATGCACACGGCGCTGATCTGTCGTACATAAATACACTGGATGAAATGCCAGTATGTCAAAATTTAGAAGACCCACCAACTTTCGAAGAGTTTGTGGAAGCTGTTAAGTGACTCAAAAACTCAAAAACACCTGGTATGGACCAACTTCCAGCGGAAATTTTCAAATACAGTAGAAAAACATTGTAAATAGACTTTACCATCTTGTCGAAAGGGTGTGGGAATGCGAAGAAGTTTCTCAAGACTGGAGAGATGCGGTGATCTGCAAGCTGTAAACAGAGAAAGAAGATGTCTCCAATTGAAGCTCCTACCGTGGCATATCACTTCTCTCTTGTGCCGGTAAAATTCTTGCGCACATTATCAACAGCCGCCTTAGCAAACTTTCTGAAAAACACCTGCCTGAGAGTCAATATGGTTTTCGTCCTAGCAGAGGTTCCATCGATGCCATATCCGTCGTAAAGCAACTCCAGAAGAAAATCTTGGAACATCAAAGGCCTTTCTATATGTACTTTGTCGATCTAGAGAAAGCATTTGATAGAGTTCCGCGTAAGGCCTTGTGGCTTGTTCTCCATAAGTATGGTTAAATCCAAAGAACTTCGTCAACCTCATACGCCAATTTCATGTCAGCAAGAAAGCGCAGGCTCAACACGAAAACGAACTATGTAAGGAGATCCAAATTACAAGTAGAGTACAGCAAGGTTGGGTCATGGCACCCACACTTTTTGCCATTTACTTCGCGGTTGTTATGAGAGACGCCCTGCAGTAGGTACTGTAGTGATCGGATTCAGCTGAATGTCCGAATTGACCAAGGAGTGTTCGATATATCAAGGTTCAGAGCAAAATCCAAATTACAAAAATAGGGTGTGGCTGTGTCATAGACACGGCCGTGTGTTGTACGTGAATACGTTTACGTAACGAGGTTAATCCGCTCGGCCGCATTCATTATTTTACGTTCACGGCACTGCTTGACTCGGTCATATGGTGTTTTATTGATACCATCCGATTGCTCTTGAGAAGCCCTTTCCAACCGTATACGAGCTCTTTATTTTCGTTTTCTCTTCTCTATTTCTTTTTTCTTAAGCGCTTAAAAAAAATAGAGAAGAGAAACCGAATCGTTTTAAAAAAATCGTAACAAAAAACTATCGGGGCTATCAATTTAATTTTTTTAGATAACCCTGATAGTATTTTTTTATGATTATTTTCTTTGAGCACTATGCGAAGTGTTAAAAAAAAAAAATTGGTCATAACTTTTGAACCGTAAAAAAATTCACCGGCATTCTCAGGGTTAAAAAGTTTGGAAATGACCTTGCCCACGCCCCTATTCGATTTGATCCATACTTCCAGGGACACCCTGTATAAACTTATGTGTAAAATAGATGATAGATATGAAGCTGCAACACCAAACTGTATCCACCGATTTTGTTATCATTGGTTTTTCACTATAGAAGCAATTTTAAAGACGTATTCATGTCAAAAGATCCCCATTCTGAAGATACTATACTCCGACGATGTGTGCCTCATGTCTGACAGCATGGCGCATCTTGAAAACTATGTTGATGCATTACATCAATCCTGTCAACGATTTGGTCTAGTTATTAGTGCTTCCAAGACGCAAGTCCTTAAACAACCACCACGAGGCTGCGAAGATGATAAAGCAATCCTGAATCTAGATGTGAAACCACTAGAGAAAGTAATGCAGTTTAAATATCTTGGAAGCACCATTAGGTATGATTAGCTTCGGAGATACCATCACGCATTGCAAATGTCGCTGCAAGCTTTGGACGGCTTAATGGTCGTGTCGGGAAATCCCATGACCTGAAGCTAGAGACAAAGGTTAGTGTTTACAAAGCATTAATCTTGTCTGTCCTTCTTTATGGCGCAGAATTTAAACATGGTGCCTCTACAAGCCAGACATAAGGAAACTTGACACATTTCACCTAAGGTGTTTGAGATCCATCTTGAAAATTAAATGGCAGGACCGTGTTCCTAATACGGAGGTCCTGCGCCGTTCTGACATGTAAGGCGTGGAGGCTTTACTTATGCAGCGTCAACTCAGGTGGTGTGGACACGTTCTTCGCATGGAGGACCACCGTTTACCCAAAGTGGTCTTCTACTCTGAGTTGGCGGAAGGTAAACGGAAGCATGGTGGTCAAAATCTCCGCTACAAGGATGTGTTCAGGAGGCATCTAAGCGCTTGCGCTTTAGATATTTTTACATTTCTATGGCTTGCGCTATTGATCCAACAGGTTGGAAGAGCCCCGCTTCACACAGGGCGTCCTGGCGCTCTACTGTCTACAAAAGTGTAAAAACTTTCGAAAAAAAGCGCTTCGATACACTAACCGAACAACGCCAAATACGTAAAGAGAGACCTAAGCCCTCCTATACCTATATTTATTTATTACTTTTAAGAAGGCTTACAGACTAATTACAATTGATAGGTAACAACAACACATTATCAAGTTGCTAATAACAAGCCTCCACAGATATGTAACATACCGATTACTTAAAGCCTAACAATTCTAGCCTATACCTTTAACTCTGCCGGCCGACTCGCATTAGTTGTGATCGTGTATTCTAAACTAAATTCGGTCTGGCGAGTCATATTAGGGCACACGCTAGGAAATAATAATAATTTTAAAGGGTCGCCGTTATCGAAATCGATAAGGAGGACTATATATATCCACCGTATACAAAACGTAGTATACAATATATTTCCCAAAACAAAGTAAACATTTTGTCGCAAAACATCTATCGCGCGATTACTCACAGTTCTAACCTTGCCTAACCCATTTGGTCGGGGTGGCCTGGGTAGTTACTGCGACCAATTCGGCTCGCGCGTGGTTAATCACAGTTACACACAAACAAACTATTTACCTGACTGTCCATTCTAACATTTCTACTGGTCATTCAATACTCAACTCGTATAATTAGGTACTCAAGTAGTGTAATTTAACACTGCTGTTTTATTTTTAAGTACTAACATTATAGGATGAAATAACCGAAAAAACGCTTTTTAATATTGTTCATGATTTACTATCACAACAATATAATTTACTAACCACCGAAAAATGAAATGACTGCTGTTATTTTTTTCAACTGATCATAATAAATAACTAATGTTCAAATGATTACCTGCCCATTTTTTAGTTTCATTTTTTTTCCGTCACTTGTCTCCCTATTATATAAATAAGTACCTATCAGCTACTAAGTTCGCTCTGATCGGCGGCGACAGAAAAATACATATTAGAAATGAAAGTCGCTTACGTGTCTGTGTGAGCGCATTCTTGTTCTGAACTACGCGACGGATTTGGATGTGAGTTTCACTATCATTTACAGAATAAATCCCGGAAGGTAATCACCTTTCGTAAGTTACACATAAGCACACATAAGTGTACCTCAAAACAATTACAAATACGCTATGTTAATGTTCTGTGCTTCGCTCATCCCCAAGGATTCACAGCATCTGTGCGCCTGCGTCTGTCGCGGCTATGTTTGTGGCTGCGTCTTGAACATTGTCTTGAACCAGTCCGGCTGTTCCGCCTACTGTAGACAAGTGGCAAGACAGCTCATGCCCTAGGTGCCGTGTTCTGTAAACGTGAGCTGGCCGCCGCTGGCGGCCCGTCGGCCGCTTCACAGATTAAGTATCTCGCGGCACTCGCGCGGCTCGGCGGCTGTCGGCGGTGACGCGGCGTGTCAGACGATGTCGATGGCGTTATCGTGTCACGACAAGCATCTGTTTATGTAACAACTTGTTGCAAAAACATATTGAAGAGGATAACTTCTAACATGACAAAAACCGGCAAGCGCGTGTCAGACCACGCGCAATGTAGGGTTCCGTAGTTGGAATGAATTTATCCCAAGAACAAACTTAGCATTGTAGTTGAAAATCATGTTCTCCTATACATTGCAACTGCAAATTTAAGTTGGTCGCCTATTACTCTTAAACTTGTAAAGCCTACTTAGCTGTGATAGTTTTCCTTTGAATTTCGTTATACAGGATGTTTGGAAGCTGAGTGCAAAGCTTTAAGGGAGCGATAGTTGACACCATTTAAGTTAGTTCTGCAATGCCTCTGGCACTGTGGATGCCCACAGGCGGCGGTCACCAGTCCACCAGTCGGGCCGTCTACTTGTTTACCATCTAATAAAATAAAAAATAGCTCGTCTCTTATCGCACCTGTCACGCCTGTCAATGTTGCTGATAGCGATAGATATTCTCACACGCACGCTCTCCTGCCAATAATGTGGAGCATTGCTCTACATTCCTCTGCAACGGCGCGGGCGCAGGCGGGGTGTAAGGCGGTGTGAAGCTGTGAGTCAGTGACGCAGTGGTAGGCCTTACAATCTACTTCAGGGACAATAATAGAACAGAATATTAGAATATTTATTGTTTTAAATAACAGGCAGAATCACACAACATAAAGATGGTCAAAATTCTGGAATATAACCCATAGGGCCATACAATATTAGAATAAATAAAACTAAATTATGTATTTTTATTATATTTTAAGTAAGTACCTAAGTTCTATGCCAATTAATTTTACTATTCGCACTTTGCTCTAAGTAGTTTATTTTTTATATGGTAGATAGGTATTAGGTACCTACATGACGTGCCTTCGTAATCATCATCGCGGTCAATATCTACTAACAGCCAGGAATCGCTCAGTTTTCGCTGAAGAGCTGAAAATAAAATATATACTTTGCTGACGTCATCCAGCTCGCCGTCGGATAGCTCTCGTGAAGATGTCATTATGCAGGCTCTTGTGAGGGACCCATCATCTACCCAAAGGTTCAGTGGAAACACATCGTTTTCATTCGAGGGGAAGATCTAGGTACATTCTTACAGAGGTACCTAGTAAGTGAATAGTGTCACCATTCCAACATTATCTCAATGAAATGAAATTGTTTATTCTGTAAATAGGTATCGGAATCACTTTTACGTGTCTTGATTATAAAATTAAAAAAAAATTAAGCGAGATGAGGTCGGCATTTCCCATCTGACTACTCTGAGAAGAAAGGCCGAAACAAACTCAGACAGAAACTCAATGTCCCGCTGTTCACTTCAGACGTGGTTCACTTGTAGGATACTTAGTTGTTGTCAATGAGCAACAACTGTAGAGTTCACGTAGAGTAGCCGCAACCGAACGTCGATCAACAACATAACTTTGATGAGTGTTGCGCATGCGCGAGTGTGCGAGGGATTACGTGGCGTTGCACAACCGCGCGGCGAAGTGGGGCGGTTGCAACACCGACGCAGCAGCACACGAACCGCGCCACGTCCCCAAACTACGAACATGACATTGTTATTAAAGGATTGCCAACATGTTCCCAAAGCAGGATCTCCCAAACTCGTGCTGTTCCGTTTTACAGAGCGATAGGGTCGGCGCTGGAGCGCACTGCGCAGCGCCCGCGGCGGTGCGCCCCGTGAGCCCCGTCTTCCCGAGGGGCTCGCTGGCGTTCACTGCGAGCTAATCTAATTACAAATGCCTCCATGGGAGGTGATACAAGGTGTCTGTGCGTGTGTGTGTTGAGTGCGTCGACCCCATTGATACACCACTTAGTATCGCGCCTTTCTTTAGATATGCAAATTGTTATCTCGTTTATCTTAACTAGGCGCTAATGTGAGACTGGTTATCTTAAAGTTTTGATAATCGTATCTAACAGATACTGTATCTAGCAGAACAGCTGTTGTTACTACATAGTACACACGTGCATGCGACCGGCGTGCTGCACGCGGCCGGATAGCCGGATGCGTGCAGCCGTCCGGTCGTCCAGGAGCCGTTCCTAAGAGCAGCATGTTATAGGCATTAGCATTTCTAGTAAATACTCGAATGTGGTACTTCTTAATATGCAATGAGTAGGTTGATCATCCTTGCAATATCGAAGTAGGCATGGCGAGCGAGGCGAGTCGACGTGAGCGACGAGTGGCGTCGTTGTGCAAGCGAGCGGCGGCGGCGAGGGTACTGGGTGTGTTCGAGTGACGTGATAACGTCGGCAAACAAGCCACGAGCGCGGGCAAATATTTGTAGGGAACGACGCCGTGTACCCACCCTCCCCCCCGCGCTCTCCCACACGCCCGCTGCAGCCCTGCAGGGAGCGCCGTATCTGGAGTTGAGATAGGTACCACGATACCATCCCCGATACCGAGTAATTATCAGATAGAAGGCCTACAGATTTGATTACGAGAGCGCGTGTCTCTCGCCGCCTCATTACAGTCGGGCCGGCGCCCGCGCAGCCTCGACGCCTGCAGGATGCGGCTCCTCGCGCGGAGTGCAGTGCGAGCTGTGCAGGTCATGTGTCCTTCCCGCGCAGTAGGTAGGTAGGTGCGCGTAATCCCCGCTCCGGATCTGATAGGCGATACATCGACGGATTATTGATGGGCGCCGCTCGACCTCATCGCGATCTTATCAGTTGTTTTTTTCGTCGAATATTTTCCGTGAAAAGCTAATAAAGAACGGTGCTGAGGGGGTCGGCGCGGGGTGCGCGGGGAGGACGCGCACGTGACGCGATGCTCGCTGATAAGACGCCATATTGTTTCAGTGTATCACTCCCCCCTCGCCCCTCTGAGCCACTCATCGTAGTCGAGTCCCTGTGCTCTGTAAACGGGTAGGTATGTGGCATGCAAGTGTTTGTGTGTGCGTTATATATTTTGTCACGTACTCCACGCGCTACTCGAAGTAGGCGATAGTCATACCTACGTTGTTGGTTTGTTCAAGTTATGAAGGACATGGCAAACAGAGGGATCGCTCTTGGAATGGAACCCGCTTGCCGAGTGGTGACGGTGGCTATTCTTCACTGTACCCAAGACACAGGCTGCCTATATCACAGATGAGATTTAAATAAGAGAAATAAATAAAAGATGCAGCCAGTTACCTATTACTTGTAAATGTATTGTGTACGTTTATAACTAAGCACTCAACCACCCTGAAATGTCATCGGATGCAGTCGCTATGGCCAAAATCGACTAGAGGGCATCATCATGACCAATGTGTATGTTCCACAGGAGCAAAGGAAAGGGCTGTTGACAGCCAGAGGGCTACCGCATGACTAGAGCCCGATTTCCGAGGTCCTCACATAAACTCTCAGTAGCTACTGCTTCGACAAGACTATGGCCCGAGGGTTCACAGACAAGTGTGTAATCGGACAGATAGGTCAGCTAAGAGCAGCTCACGTACTGGGAATAGAAGAGCGAATGAAACAAGAGAGGTGCTGTTTTAATAGACCTTTAATTCAAGGTGTACTTCTGATCGCTTATGTAATATTTACACAGATACATGTTCACTAAGCTAACGCGTCCGTCGACGCGCACCGCGACTATAACACATACATATTTATAACATCACGTATACTACATTTGTGTATTACAACAGTAACATATTTGGCGACATGCTTCAGGTTGACTCGGCACCGACCAATACTTACACCGACGGACACCACACGCTACTCAATAAAAATTATTATTATATATTACTTTCAATAACATGCAACAATAGTCGACATTATATAAAAAAAAAAAACATAATTACATATAACTAATTGATTTTTATAAACAGTAGTATAATTATAATTCGGATTAATGCATTAGAGAGGTACCTCAGATCTATGCGTTCATAGAGCTTACAAAATGCAACTAATTGTCGAGTAGCGTTTAACGCGAGCACCACAACAGCGACCCGACTGCGACAAACGCTCGCGAACACCGCGCGTTCGCTCCGGGACGGCGCGATGCGCTACTCGCTAATAGTTCAGTACTTACTACACGAGCGGCACGCTCTCCGCGCTGCACTCCGCGTGCGGAACTGCGGAACATACACACTTCCTAATTGTGTGACCAGTTGCGTTATTATTTCTGAAGACACGGATGTCCAGATGTAGTGTGTAGCGTCCCGTACAAGGAGTGCACAGCGTTGTCGTGCACGCTCACCTACTCGTATACATTCGTGGAATGCTTGTTGAAGTCATGGAGTCAACGATAATATCTCTAAGGTTATTACTAAGTTCAGAGAGAGTGCGCGCGATACGCACCGACACGACTCCCCGACACCTCCCGCGTCGAGCACGCGCGACGTCATGTCAGTACGCACTTCCGCAAAACAACATGATTTTATAAAAATATACATTTTAGTGTTCAACATAAAATAAAATTTTGCTGTGAAACATTCAAAACAGCCTCTGCAGCATCAGCTCACTATAAAATATTCTATGTAAACATTAAGCTATCTACCTAGGAATGCAACGCTTTAGGAATGATTCAGATACAGTCTCATCGCTTATTATACATAATTATTATTTGGTAACAGTGGGAACACACGATTAAAACATAGCACATTGCAGTACATACAGTAATTGGTGAATCGTACGAGACTACATTACGATCTAGAGTGCACTAGTGCGGTAAACTCGTTGCGGCATCCTATGCGGACAGCAGCCGTCTGCAGCCGCGGCACTCGCGCGTGACGTCACGGCCCGAGCGGGTACAGCTACCTATGTATGTACAGGGCGCGTCGCTGCGCCACGCTATTTGGTCAACTAGCAGCGCCTCGTCGCCCGCGCCTACATCTATGTCCTAACTAACGTATCTAAACAACTGAGATTCTATAACATTATGACGGCGGCCGGGCCGGCTGGCTGCGCGGGCGCGGCTCAGCTGCCCAGCGACACGACGGTGGGCCGCTCCAGGCGCTCGTCGGCGGCGCGCCGGTACTCGTCGTCGTACAGCGCGTGCGCGGCGTGCGCGTGCGCGTGCGCGTGCGGCGCGTGCGCGAGGTGCGGCGCGTGCGCGGCGTGCGCGTTGTGCGCGGGCGGCGGCTCCTCCACCTTGAGCGCGTGCTGCACGTAGTAGTTGAGCGCCAGCGGCGAGCGCGCGCCGCCCGACGCGCCCGAGCCGCTCTCCACTGCGGACACACGAGGAACTATTACTCACTGCCGCGCTGGATCATTGTTTGGTGCAACTTAGCATGACAGACTACTGGTGACCGTCGAACGCCGTCGTGGACGAGAGGGTCTACTACTGGTCAGACGTGCTGAGGCAGCCGCCACGACACAGGTGTGCAGTACTCACGCAGGTTCTCGATCTTGACGCCCGACGTGACGGTGCGCTGTACGGCTGCCTTGATGTTTCGCTCCGCTTTTATACTATTCTTAGGTTTCCTTTTTCTTGTCTGGAAAAATATTAACAGTGTATCGTTACAATAGGGAAACGTAGCAACGGCGCAGTTATGAGTAGCAACAATTAAACGTTCTCGATTTTCGAGGAAATGAAACCGTGTGTCCATGTCGTGGCCAGATCATAGAATTGATCATTTCATGAAGTGTTCGGTCATTTCATGAAATAGTTGTGTATCATGAAATGGTCAGCTAAGATTGACCATATCGTTTAAAAGTCAACGCTTAATGATATATCATTCGACGTTTGGCCATATCATGAATTTAGGGTTCGCATAATACTAAACGATGTCAGAGGCACCCCGAGGTTTGGTTTGGTTAGGTTCCTTTAAACTCTGCAGACAGAAATAGGAGACCCGCACAGTGGGGCTCCGTCGACCTGACGTCGTTAGAAATAAAACGAGCATGCTAAATTTATGCTTTAGAATATTATGCTTAATCATTTTTATGATTAGAGAAATTATGCGTAAGCTGTTATGCGAAAATATAATTAGGAGAAACAAAAGTATGCCAAGTTATATTAGGTCTTAAAATGTTATGCAAATGGATAGGGAACGCACAGAGGAAACCGACATCAACGCCTCTACCGGCGGATATTCTAATATTTTACGATAATATGATCACTAAAGTTTGGCCACATTATGAAATAGTGAAGCGCTTAACTGTTCATATCGTCAAACGTTGAGTAATCATTGATCTGGCCAGACCACATCATGATGTGGCCAATAGACAGTGAAACATTTCATGAAGTGAGCAAATCTACGATATGGCCCCGTGTGTCCACATTACATCGGCGCAGTTATGAGTAGCAACAACTAAACGTTCTCGATTTTCGTGGAAATGATACCGTGTGTCTACATTACAACGGCGCAGTTATAAGTAGCAACAACTAAACGTTCTCGATTTTCGTGGAAATGACACCGTGTGTCCACATTACATCGGCGCAGTTATGAGTAGCAACAACTAAACGTTCTCAATTTTCGTGGAAATGACACCGTGTGTCCACATTACAACGGCGCAGTTATGAGTAGCAACAACTAAACGTTCCCGATTTTCGTGGAAATGACACCGTGTGTCCACATTACAACGGCGCAGTTATGAGTAGCAACAACTAAACGTTCCCGATTTTCGTGGAAATGACACCGTGTGTCCACATTACAACGGCGCAGTTATGAGTAGCAACAACTAAACTTTCTCAATTTTCGTGGAAATGACATCGTGTGTCCACATTACAACGGCGGCGGCGCAGTTATGAGTAGCAACAACTAAACGTTCTCGATTTTCATGGAAATGAAACTGTATGTTTACATTACAACTTCTTCGGGGAAAGGCTATTTATTATTGTAAGAAACCATAAATCCATGTTTTTTTTATCTTTATATAATTTATCAATAGAAAGACTGTCTTCTGAAAGTTTGCAAAATTTTCTGCTTGAAATATATAATCGTGGTGATAAATCTTCACTCGTTTCACAGAAATATCTTAGTTTCCATTTAAGCCAAAATAATAACATTTTTGAAGATAAATATACGCCCGAACCGTTTCGAGTATGTAAACAAAAGAGTAATTTGTGATAACCAGTTTGCTAATAACGGAATAACTAATATAAATGTCAATCAATACAGTAATGCTTGTGGTCACCTCGTCTATTAGCACCGGGGAGCTGCAGCTCGTCACGAAGCGTTTAGCGGTCACCGCTCATTAGCAGCCGCGCTATTAGCTACGGAAACACTAGCGAACTACGGGTACCAACATGTTAGGAATTGATTTACATGATCAAGTGGCTTGTTCTGACTGTATGCAATTAATTAGGTAAGCATCCATATCATATCCATATCTCCAAAAATGATTTTTGTAGATGTGATGTATTTTGGGATTTTTAATATAGTTATGGAATTTACAATAATTTCTGTAAATTACCAAAAAAACCATTTTTATAATTAATTGGTATAGTTTGTCAATAGAAGCAGAGAGGCTCGTGTCGGGCGCACCTGTATGGAGTCCTTCTTCATGGCCAGCGGGCGGTTGATGTTGTGCAGCTTGTAGTACAGGCCGCACGCGTTGCACACGGTCTCGCCCAGCGAGTTGCGGCGCCACAGCGACGTCGTCGTGGTCTGGCAGTTGGTGCACGACATGCCCGGCCGCTTCGTGCCCATCTGTGCCACCATCACACACTGTTACACCCACTGCTCTGTTAGCTCGCTGGACTATCTCAATACAAGGTTGCCGACCAGGACTGGTCGAGGCTTCACTTGGCATGCATGACAGAACTACAAACATTATAACGGTGATGTTAGTTAGAGAAGCGATGGATGTTAGTGGGCGGGCGTTAGGTGAGGGTGTGGGGCTGGGCGTGGGCGTGGGGCGGGGCACGTACCCCTTTCTTCTGTTTGTAGTCAGAGGGGGTGGAGGGCTGGTGCGCGGGGTGCGCGAGCGGCGCGGGCGCGGGCAGCGCGTGCGCGTGGGACGCCGCCATGCCGTTAAACAGGAAGCCCTTGTAGAAATCCGCGCCCGGCGGGGCCCCCTCCGCGGCCACTGCAACCAGAACAAACGACTGAGCGCTGAGAGCGCAAGCGAGCAGTAGGAGGACACTCGGCGGGCGCGGATCTCGGGGGCGAGGGGCGCGGGGCCGGGGCGCGGGACGCGGGGTTAGTGAGCGAGTTGCGTACGTCGTGCGGGGGCGCGTGGGGCGCGGCGAGGCGCTGACGTACCAGCCGCCGCGGCTGCTTCAGCGGCCGGTTCATGCCGTTCATCTTGTTGTAGAGGCCGCACGCGTTGCACAGGTAGTGGCCGGTGCCGTCGCGGCGCCACAGCGGCGTGTGGATGGCGCCGCAGTTCACGCACTCGCGCCCCTCCGTGAAAAACTCCGCCATGTCGACTGCGCAACACACGCTAGTTACAAGTAGCTCACACCTGCGTCTGCCGAGCGTCCGACTTCACTGCTTACAGTACAAACAACGTCTGGGCAAACTAGCTTGACCAAAAGCGCAAATAAATAGATCCGGCGTTCGACCCGACACCGGAATAGAGTACATACATAAACCTACATCACATGTTCTTGTATTACCATGGGTACCTACCTAACCTACACATCTCCATACAATGAAAGTAAAACTTATACCTACATATTGTGGCGAATAAGCAGATTATACAACATACACAATGCATTATTATTCAATAAGTCATTTTCAGTAAACTTGTCAGCGGATTTTGTGCAATCAAGCATAAGTTAGTGAAGAGAGCATAATACAACAAAGAAACTGAACATGGCCGTGTGCGGCCTTGACAGTGACAGTACAGAAGTAGCTGGAGTGATTCATTGACGGAGAGATGCGCACGTGAGCGGCGCGCGGCACGTCGCGGCAAGGCCGTGGCGCGGCGTGACGTCAGCGCGCGACAACTGGTACAGTTGGCGGCGCGGCGGCGCGGGTCATGTGCTAACGGGCGCGAGCGTCGACCCGGCCGCGGTCATCCGACCCACCATTGTTCCCGCGGCAACATGCGCACTCCTCACACTACGACTAAGCTCCTAGTGCCTGCCTTCTTCGAGCTCCTCGGTGATAGGACCTTCGATGTGACCTAGCAACTCGACGGTCCATCGCCACCTCGTCGTACAGAGCACGGTGGTGGAACACAATAGCTATGAAACAATCAATGTTCGATCGAACCTAGTGAATCAATGGATAATTGTTTTTGGGCGAAAAGCGAGCCGAAGATGAGTTGTGTCAGCTTTCTTGCGCCTGTGTTAGTTCAGATGCCATTCTGCTGGTGCCAACAGCACCCGACACCATGTCGTTATAAGTCTTGTGTTAGAGTGAGGTCGGGTGCGTAGTGTTAACTTAGGAAACGTGCGTCGCAACAAAGGCTGGAGGAGAGCGCGGGGTGGCGCGGGTACTAGCGAGTACGTACCGGCTGCGGTACCGGGAACGAGCCGCGCGGCGTGCGGCGTACGGTTTCAATGGAATCTGCGACCGTTACACATCCGCACAAACACGCAACTGAGAGCCTCTCAGGGCTTTGTTGATAGAACACACTCATACGTTTAGGACACGTACAATCATGTGGTGTGGAGCAGTGGTGGCCCAGTGGTATCGGCCGCGACTTACGAGTTGTAGGTCGTAGGTTCGAACCCAGACAGGCGCTTTACTTTGTGTAAAATTATTTCATCACCACTGCTCTCAAAACGGTGAAGGAAAACATCGTGAGGAAACCGGCATGTCCTAGAACCAAAAATTCAAAGACATGTGACATCTACCAACCCGCACTGGGCCCGCGTGGTGGATTACGGCCCACTCCCTCTCACAGAGAGGAGGCCTGTGTCCCTGCAGTGGGAACATTATAGGCTGATGATGACAATCATGTGGAAATATTTTCATTGATTTTCCATGCCACTGCGACATGTTATACGATATTCTCCATCTGGTCATCTGGAGTCCCATGAGACACATACGCTCATCATCACATGTGTATGATGTAAATCAAAGTAATCGAGACAACTGATTCATCAATATGACGCGTGGCCTGCCGGCCTGCCACACTCCCCGGGCGCGCAGACGGTGCAGATATTCAGTTACACGGCGCAGAACACTTGACAGAGATTTAACTGAAATGAATGGTGGCGTTTCCGATTACTCATAATAAGCATAAAACATGGATGTCATTAGCCGGCCGTTATTGGCGTTTGTAACGAGAGCGGGGGCCATGTGCTCACACACACACCCGCTGACCGGCTCGGCCGCCTCACATATGTCATGTCAGCCACTCCGTCACTCGCCGCCCGCGCCGCTAGCGCGTATTCCGCGTAGACACACATTACTTTTCTTAGCTGTTAAAAGCGATCAGATACCTAATAGTAGATTGTACAACTAAGGCATAAAAGAAGCTATTTTACTCCGAGACGTTTATATCCACGCGAGCCGCAGGCGAGGGTGGATAGTTAAGTCGAGGGGTAAAATGGCTCGTTTATGCCTGATTTATACACTCTGCTTTTCACTTCGATTGCGAGAAAATGAAACAGGCATAAAGTATACAGTATACAATTAATCAAAAATGTTGCAAAGCATAGCTAATTCCCGCCACCACAGATAATACCGCCACGAAACTTTTTAAAAGTTTTTTTTTTTATTTCAACATTTGTCATTCGACTTGGGTACTTCATACTGCCAAGTCATAAAAACGTTTCTTTGCGTTTTTAAATAATAAATTACAACTATTTTACCTGATTTTATTAAATTAACGATGGAAACACGGAAGTGGTATAAATTAAAGAAAATGAAATAAATCACGACTTTAATCTGCGAAGTTTTATTGCGCGTGTGGCTGTTGGGCCTGATTACCTTAGTCTCAGAAAAAAAAATTACTTTATGCACTAGAACATAAAAAGCGATTTTATGTCGCCTAAGCACAACATAAAGACGAACTTTTAGAGCATGAGAAGTGAAAATGGTATTATACCATTGTTTTATGTTGTATTTTATTGCCATGGTTCGGAGCCATTTTTTAAAAATAAAGTTTGGAAAATCCAAAAATCCTCATAATGCTCATTTGATCGTATAAAAAGCATAGATATAGATATTATATTAGTTAGTTTTTTATTAATTAATTATAATTAAACTACTTTGAATAAATGAGCCATTTTCAATAGGCTTCCTCATAAGGTTGAAACAAATCTATTAAAAAAAAAATTGACTCAATTAATTGATTTTGTCGCAAGCTACAATGTTTTCAGGTTTCACACTTTATCGAAGTTAAATTTTTTTGAAATATTTTGGTGCTTTTTTCGTTTCTATTGCATTAAATAATTTTTTGAAAACAGAATTAATCTCCATTAAATTATTTAAACAATGGTATACAAATTAAGGCGACTACATCACCTAAAGCGTTGTCTTTATCGGACTGCATAGAAAAGAAAGACAAACGCGATGATACAACCCTGGTAATTTTTTGCAAAATATATACAAAAATATATAAAATCTATTGTTTGGACTAAAAAATTAAAACACTATTGCTTTAGTATGTTGCTTGTAGAATAATCTGACAAAAAATCATAATGATTGTAGGTATGTATATTAGTTTGGTTTTTATTGTAAAAAGAAGTTTTATAGAGGTATCTTCATGATTTTTTTCTATCGTATCAATTTAGTTGTACTCGTATTATGTTTTCTACACACTATCTACCTAGCATATATCCTGAAGAATATCATATATTTTTCTGATTTTGTATACTGTAGTGAGTAGTCGATCATATACTTTTATTGTTTCTAACTCTTGCGTTTTTTGTGTTTAGGTCCTGTAGGGCCCTTAAGTAGGTTCTGTGTAGTAGCAGGAGAATAACAATAGAAACAGTTGCAGAAAGGAGGCAAAGAAAAAAATTTCGATCGTAAAGAACTATCTAATGCTTCGCATTATGAGTCAAGCAATATAAAGTTTAGCGACCCTGATCTCATTTATTACCCTGCACGTGTCCAGTGGTTAAACACTCGCCTCTCAAGAACGAGGCACTAGGTTCACATCCGGGCAAGTACCAATGTGACTATTATTCAATTCATATCTCTTTGAATTCATCTTGGACAATACTGACATCGGTGAAGCAAAACACCGTGAGGAAATCTGCACTTATAGCACACTCCGGACACTCAATACAACGCTCGCATTTAGTTTAAATGACTTACCTATCTGTAAATAATCGGTTATTAAATCGTATGGTATTAAAAATGCGAAATCTTACAAACAGTTTATGTAAATACGAATTCGGAAAAGCATCACAATAACCAACCATCGTGATATTAAAACTCAAATAAAACTTTTAACTCGCAAAATTGTGTGTTCGTGTCAGCAGTAGGTACAGAGCTGCGGTTTGCGAGCGCCCTTGCTAAGGAGTCTGCGACGAATACCTCGAAGTGCGGGGTGAGGTGCGGTATCTGATATGAGCGCGGGGGAGGGAGTGTCCTTTCTGTGCTTATAGTTAACATAAGTCCAAAATTGCCAACCCGTCTTGAGCTAGCGTGGTGGTCAATGCTCGTGCCTTCTCTGTATGAGAAGAGTCCCGTGCCCTGCAGCGGCACACTAGCAGGCTGGTGGTGTTAGGTGCCTCTTCGTACAGACAAAACATTTGTGAGACTTCATCAATGCCTTGTGTCTACAAGCATGTTCTATTCACAACGTCTAGACTAGAGCGCGCTTGATTAAGCTTCATAAGTGAGTAATGTGAATGCGCGTGATCCAGCCAGCCCTTGCACTATCTCGATAGAGCTGCTGTGCAGTGAGAGAAGCTCATGCCTGTGACGTCACTGGTCAGCTATGCCCTAATGGTGGTAAATTAGAAGGCGCTCGTCCTGCAGCGATAAGCGCCACCTGGCGGCGCGACGGCGCGTGATAACGTCGCATTACTGAGTGTCAGTGAGCAAATATGCGAAGACACGGCTTTAACGTGTGTCGACTGTTTTTTTGGACCTTTGTTTATAGCGATAGGCGAGACTGCGCCGGCCGGAGTCGGCCGGACGCGCGCGCTGTTTGCGCGGCACGTGCCTTATCCGATACCATTTACGGAATGCGATTTTAATGCGCTTAAAAGGGAACGACTTCATTTTAAAACAAGACGTGGTTTTTTTGGAGCGGCCTACGCAAACAGTCGGCGCGCCGCGTCGTGTGTCGTTAGTTTTACGAGGCCGACTCCACCGGCTCCGCCGGCTCCACCGGGACTCGGGTCAGCTTTACAATAGTAAACAATATCAATGGACACGTTATTGTTCCGAGCGATTCAAAGAGTCGCCCGCGTCACCACCGACGGCGACGAGGAAAACCGCGATCGATGGTAATTAAACAAGCGGTCATGTGTGGCGGCACGACACCGCACTACACCCGCACTGCCGCACTACCAGTGCGAAGCTACCCGCTACAGGCCCACAGGCGCACTCCGCACACGCACGCGGGGCATTGTTTTCGTCTTTGATACGTGACATTGAGGTTCTTTTAGACATCGAAGTAACGGAAAACAGGACATTATTGTTTCTCTAAAAATAGTAACTTCATTATTAATCATTATACTCGTACTATTCGTTGGGTTGTTGTGTTCGAATGTTACATTTTCGAGTTCATTTATTAAGTTAAGTACCTACCTAGTTCTGTCAACGTTTGCGACTTGTCTCGCTTCAAAACGCTTCCTCGCCGACGAGGATTCAAAGAAAAGATATTAATTTACTTTACGAGCCACAAGACTGAAATAAAATTAGGATAGCATCGTGAAGACTGATGAAGGTTTAAGTGGGCTCCTTAAAACATGGCGCGGAGTTCACACGAGTGCTCGTAAATAATGCCGGAACTGTGCGCTTATCGACTGTGCCTTTTGGAAATAGCTTATCTCTCGGTTACTGGATAAAAAACTTGGGAGTCACAGAGATGCGCCCGTGCAAGAGCACCCCGAGCGGCCCGACGCGGCGAGCGAGCGACGAGCGAGCGACGCGCGGGCTATCGCGACGTGACCTGCCACAAAAAACACGACCCCTCCCCGCCCCGCGCCGTCTGTTGCTATCTGCTATCGGGACCATCAAACTATGATATTTTTATCATCGTTTACAACGCGCCCGACTTCCACATAGAAATATTTCCATTATTGTGAGGTACAGTACCTAGGCTTCAGTAGGCAGCCTGGTGTAATGGTCTGCACTCACTAACTTCAGTAGGCAGCCTGGTGTAATGGTCTGCACTCACTAGCTTCAGTAGGCAGCCTGGTGTAATGGTCTGCACTTACTAAATTCAGTAGGCAGCCTGGTGTAATGGTCTGCACTCACTAACTTCAGTAGGCAGCCTGGTGTAATGGTCTGCAGTCACTAACTTCAGTAGGCAGCCTGGTGTAATGGTCTGCACTCACTAGCTTCAGTAGGCAGCCTGGTGTAATGGTCTGCACTCACTAGCTTCAGTAGGCAGCCTGGTGTAATGGTCTGCACTCACTAAATTCAGTAGGCAGCCTGGTGTAATGGTCTGCACTCACTAACTTCAGTAGGCAGCCTGGTGTAATGGTCTGCAGTCACTAACTTCAGTAGGCAGCCTGGTGTAATGGTCTGCACTCACTAGCTTCAGTAGGCAGCCTGGTGTAATGGTCTGCACTCACTAACTTCAGTAGGCAGCCTGGTGTAATGGTCTGCACTCACTAGCTTCAGTAGGCAGCCTGGTGTAATGGCCTGCACTCACTAGCTTCAGTAGGCAGCCTGGTGTAATGGTCTGCACTCACTAGCTTCAGTAGGCAGCCTGGTGTAATGGTCTGCACTCACTAAATTCAGTAGGCAGCCTGGTGTAATGGTCTGCACTCACTAACTTCAGTAGGCAGCCTGGTGTAATGGTCTGCAGTCACTAACTTCAGTAGGCAGCCTGGTGTAATGGTCTGCACTCACTAGCTTCAGTAGGCAGCCTGGTGTAATGGTCTGCACTCACTAACTTCAGTAGGCAGCCTGGTGTAATGGTCTGCACTCACTAGCTTCAGTAGGCAGCCTGGTGTATTGGTCTGCACTCACTAGCTTCAGTAGGCAGCCTGGTGTATTGGTCTGCACTCACTAGCTTCAGTAGGCAGCCTGGTGTAATGGTCTGCACTCACTAACTTCAGTAGGCAGCCTGGTGTAATGGTCTGCAGTCACTAACTTCAGTAGGCAGCCTGGTGTAATGGTCTGCACTCACTAGCTTCAGTAGGCAGCCTGGTGTAATGGTCTGCACTCACTAACTTCAGTAGGCAGCCTGGTGTAATGGTCTGCACTCACTAGCTTCAGTAGGCAGCCTGGTGTAATGGTCTGCACTCACTAAATTCAGTAGGCAGCCTGGTGTAATGGTCTGCACTCACTAGCTTCAGTAGGCAGCCTGGTGTATTGGTCTGCACTCACTAGCTTCAGTAGGCAGCCTGGTGTAATGGTCTGCACTCACTAACTTCAGTAGGCAGCCTGGTGTAATGGTCTGCAGTCACTAACTTCAGTAGGCAGCCTGGTGTAATGGTCTGCACTCACTAGCTTCAGTAGGCAGCCTGGTGTAATGGTCTGCACTCACTAAATTCAGTAGGCAGCCTGGTGTAATGGTCTGCACTCACTAGCTTCAGTAGGCAGCCTGGTGTATTGGTCTGCACTCACTAGCTTCAGTAGGCAGCCTGGTGTAATGGTCTGCACTCACTAACTTCAGTAGGCAGCCTGGTGTAATGGTCTGCACTCACTAACTTCAGTAGGCAGCCTTGTGTAATGGTCTGCACTCACTAACTTCAGTAGGCCGCCTGGTGTAATGGCCTGCACTCACTAACTTCAGTAGGCAGCCTGGTGTAATGGTCTGCACTCACTAACTCATGCTTGCACAAAATCCCTTGTTAACCTATTTGCCTTATAGGTATGTACAAATTCAAATTTATTTATTTCTAGGTGGTTTACTCATCGTTCAAGTAAAGTTTATTTTCAAAGTACAGATTCTAGTGTAGCTACAACACGCACGCGCACTAGATACAATGTGTGTGCTGTAGGTACTGCGTCAGTGGAACAAAGTGGAGTATGTTGCCATGGCCGGCACGCGGCAGCTGGCGCGCGCTAGTGAATCATGCCGAGTGGACTTGATCAATCATTGTTTTGTTTTAATCATCATGTCTTTATATTCGCCACTATAATTGTCTGCTATTTGTGTCGAGGCAAAACCTAACTCGAATAGTACTTTACAATGTTTCAAGACAAGTCGTACTCATTTATCATACCTACTGTTCTCTAAAAGTTCGGTACTTACTGGCAGAGAGACTGGCGGCTGCGGACATTTGTGGACGACGATTACTTTCCAAGTTCCACACCTCCTGGAAGCAGAGAGAGAGTGTTGGTGAGCGGCGAGACAAGCGACGCGAAGCAGAATCGTATGAGATGAGTTATCGAGCTGTACCGCTCGGCAGGCTCGCCTACGCCCGGCAGGATGTGTGTGTGAGCATCTCACAGTTCGCGCAGACTGGCGGGTCAGTGTCGGATGGTCACAGATTGGTGCAAGAGACGCAGCGCCTCCTTCATAGACTAGACCGGTTGGTTGGTGCTAGGCGTGTGTATGTGTGGCTGACCTGGTGCGAGTACGGTGGCGCGGCGAGCGCGCTGGAGCCGTACACGGTGTTGGGCCGTGAGGTGGCGCAGGCGAAGGCGCCGCCGAAGCGCGCGCTGAAGGCTGGCAGCGAGCCGCCGCCCGCGCCGCCTCCGCCCCCCCCTTCCGCGCTGCCCTCCGCGTACTCCTCGCCCAGCACCACTCCGCCACCGCCGTAGTTCGGGGAACCACCTGCGAAACATAGCAAACCAAATGAGCCCCTACACTAGGTACTGGTAAAGACCAAGTTTCGACAAAGATACGGTTTGCATGAAAAAACTGCAGACGTCTGTCCTTGCGCTGCAAGGTAGCAGTAAGTATTTATATGTACCTGCGCTGGAGGTCCAGATCTGTGGCTGCGAGGTGATCTCGGCGCCGTTGCCGAAGTAAGGTGAGCCGGCTGCGTACGCGCAGCGCGAGTATACCGCCCCACCGCCTCCTCCGCCGCCACTACTACAAAGAAAATAATCTTATGAGCAAGACAATTAGGTACCTACTTGGAGAAACTGCTGAAACATAGACATATTCACCAACTGTCTCATAGCATTGAGTAGGTAATTGAAGGGCTAAGTTTACCAATGGCTGCAGGTATCTTTTATCCAGGGAATAAAATTGATGTAAAAAACAGGCAGGTAGCAGCTTCAGCACATGCATCAACAGCTCATACAGCATCTTAGAACAAAGGATGTTTAATGAACTATTTGCACGCAAGTGGGCACTAGCATTAGTGTCATACCCTTCTTGAGCTCGCCTTCGCAGACCGCCGCGCGCCGTCCGTGCTCCGTGCGGCAGACACACGAGCGCGTCTCCTCTCCTCACGCCGCTATTGGCACCGCGCTCACTAAACAAGCTCATTTACACACGCAATGACTCGGGCTCATCCCACTGACGCTTGTAATTGTTACCTAGCTACTTATCCAACGATCGAGTATTCCAAAAGAAGCAGCATTCATTTTATAGCAAGCTTCTGGAAGGGATAAGAGTTACTTGATAATAATAACCCCACCGCCGTATCTCTACGTTGTCGTCGTGGTGGGGCTTGCGTGCTCCGAACTCCAGGCCTGTGCCGGACGAGTTTACTTTGCCGGAACAGGTCTAAGGTGAGGAGCTAGACCAAGACAGATACAGAAACCCGCAGGGCAGCATGTGGCGAGCTGTTGGGCAGTAGCGACCCCACGGACCCTATCTCCCAGGAGGAGTCTTGTTCCTCACCTCTGGCTTGCCTTTATTGGCCGGCTGGAGTGAACAATGACGAGGAACAGAGCTCCCACCTCATTCTTGCCTTTATTGGCCGGCTTGAGTGGAGATTCGCTAGAGCAAACGTGCTCGGGGGAAGGAAGTATTCCAGTAAGATGCTGGTAGAGATCTTGATCGTACTTCCGGGATTGTCCTGATAGCCGTGGAATACCTCTCTACTCCTCATAAGCACCTCTGGACATGTTGCTCCCTTGTCGCTACGACACTATGTGCTAGCGACCGTTTTCGGGGGCCCATTATTGAGTGTACAAGTCACCCCCTGCTATTTTATCTGTGTAATTTTTATAGAACATTGGTGAGGCAGCGGCTATAGATTTTTCCATAGTCCTAGATAACCAGTTCACTAGCCACCAAAACCCATAATCCAATATTTTTGTTTCCATGTCTTGCAATAGTCCTACACCAACCGGGGGTTGTCCTTGGATGTACTTGCATAGGGCGAACAGTGATAGTGATCGGTTGGTGCCTCATTTCATTAAAAACGTCTAAGGGGCCTCTGCGAGTTGGCTTCGGCCCCTCGTACGCCTTCCAAAGGACCGGGACCCCCATGGTCCCGAGATAGGTCAAAACGTAAAAACAAATAATAATATAAAGGAAAAACCAATAATAAAAAAACTTAACTTGAATATGACTGGTTTATTTTCATTTCTTTTGAAGGTTTAGATGCTATAAATCAGCATTTTGTTAATTAAATATGAAAAAGAAAATAAGATAGCATAACCTAGGTAGGTACCTAGGTTATGCTTTCTTATTTTACTTACCTAGGGCTGGGTACTTAGGTATTCAATATGCCACAACAATTTAAAAATTAATCTTCTGGTTTCCTATGTTGAAGCATGCATGATGTTCAAGAAAGATTAGTTCATCTGTCAGTTGTAGTTAGTATTCAGGAAGCTGCTGAACCCTGCGCCTCGCACCTGCGATGCTTAGCTTCCCGCCCTGAACCCTGCGCCTCGCACCTGCGATGCTTAGCTTCCCGGCGGATCGTTTCAGATGTCGTAAGCGTTACCTTGCGCCTTGATGACCGGCCAAAAAGAATTGTGTAGTTTTTTGACTCAATAGTAATCGCATATCATGAATGAATTGTGTAACACTGTCTAAATTGATGCAAGTAATATGTGACAACCTTCGCGATGGAGACATTACTCAAGGGTACAGACAGAACGTGTGGACATTGGTCGGAGCGGAACGTGACGATCAACTGTGCGCCGGAGCGCGCGCCGTGACGTTGTACACATTACACGGCGCAGGCGGGTATTAAACATTTTAGCATCGTTTAGGAATACCGAGTACCGAGCGTGTAGTTGTTAAGTAGAGCGCAGTGAGGCTAATGGCTCGGAACGTCTCGGAAGTAGGTACCCGTGCGTTATCGTGCGCCGCGCCGCCCTCGACCCGCTTGCATTCATTACACGACGCGGGACTCGCTCTCGCCCGACATCAGCACTTTCAGACAAACCCAAACACTCCAAATCATAGAAATGAAATCATGTACAAAATTGCATCGCATGTTAACATCGATCTAATTCAAGCCGGTTCCACATTCAGCCGCAGGCCGACGTGCTCAGAGAAAGGCCGAGCCTTGGACGCTGGAGTCTGGACCGATGGCCGCCAGAGCCAACACAACACGCCGCCGAGATAAACCTAAGGCGGAGCGATGGATACGGAGCGGGACATACTCGGCGTCGCCATGTACGAGTACAAGCAATACGAGAACGCGGAAGTGGAGCGCCCGCACTCGCACGTTCACACCGCCCGCGCCCCGCGCCCCGAGCCCTCACCCCGCGCGCTGACGGAGCAGCGTGCCTCAGCTAGTCAGCTCTTACAATAATATCCACTGACTCACCCATGAAAGAAGAAAACAATTACCCCAAACACTAGTTTTGTAACTACACATAATGTGCCTACTTGCGTGCCCATGAAGCTTTATATCTGTTCCGTTTCTTTACTGTGTCCATACACTAGCATAAGCATAGCTTATCAGATCTCACAACCCGATACTTACTACGCGCGTCTTCTTAACAGTGAGCGTGTAATGTAGTCGGTATGAACGGCCGCAACGAGCGAGCGTTGTGGCTTGAGGCCCGCATCCCGTTCCAGGCGGCCACCCCGGTGCGGATGCGCAGCGCATTAGCGTCGCCAGCGGGCGCACGTGCTGGTCACGCCGCCTGGCCGCACACGCCGTCACACGTGCTCTCTGACGACGGTCCCCCGAGACCGTCCCGCGGTCCCGCCCAGAGCGCCCCGCTCCTGGACCAGCGACCACTGTGACCAGCCACTCCGCAAGCAACACGGTTTACTCTTCCTGAACGCGACGCTCGTTATTTGTGATCGTCGAGCTAACCCCGCACCGGAACGTTAAGGGCCTATACAAATAATTCATTCGAGACACTTAAACCGTCACTCGACGCTCACAAAAAATGATGTGTACAAATTTGGAAACGATCCGAGGACTCTTAAAACGTGTAAAATGGCGCATTAGACGGGGACGCTCACAAAAACTATCTCTCTGACAAATAACCCAGCGAGCGCCGGCGCGCGGCGGGTCACCTGCGGGCCCTGCGGCCTGCGCCGGCGCAACAACTACGCGGTCCACGTCCCACGTCGACGTATTGATAACGATATTGTACAGACAAGCTACTAGTCTAGTACTACTAGTCTAGTGCTACTAGGCTAGTTTGTGTTTGGGTGAGTTTGTGTTGGAGTGAGTGTTTGGCCATGAGGTGAGGCCACGCTCCTAAAATGCTTGGATGCTTGCTTGGAATTTAACAAAACGTCCCTTGATGAAACAAACGTTGTTTCATTTGCCTATATAAATGTAACTAAGTAAGGCCTTCAATATATTTTTAAAAGATGGGAGGGTCAAGTAATTAAGAAATATGTTTTTTGAGGTTAGGTGGTATATTATTAAACTGTGGCTTTTTGAATTGAGAGGTTTTTCACCTGTTTTATACATATGCTACAAATTATGTCGAATGCAAGCCAGAGATAAGTCTTTGCGTGTCCAAGATCGGCACTAATCGTGGTCATCTACTAGCGGTGAATATTAGATATTAATACATATTACAATGCATATTAGTACCAAGCAGCACCCTCAGTCATAACGTATGCAGCTGCCAAGTCAACTAGAGTAGAAGATACAGATGCGTTCAAAACCAATATTTTATACTGCGTTCTGATAAAGCAAAGAAAACTTCCCCAGCTTTTAAAAATAAACTGATGACATCTAATGATTACATTAACAATGTACTAGGTACATTTTGGTGATAGTCTCATCTTGGGACGAAATTCTTTTTTTTCTTAGTCCAAAATGACCATGATCCTTTTCCCAATCAACTTTGAACCTAATGCTTTAGCGATAAAGTTGAAAATCTATTAAAGAAATTTGACAGATTGTTGTAGCTTGATATGCTGGCGTCTGTACGTTATAGGAAAACACCAACAATTCTCGCAATGTTATGAAATAACTAGTTATAAAAAATCTGCCATTTCTTTTAAAGCGCGAATCATCAATCTATTTTGTCTCGAGCAGACCTACGATACGAATACGATCCTACGAGCTATCATGCATCTAGGCCGCTAGCTACACGTTGTACGTCGTGTATTGTGTTGCAGCTTGCAGCAGATCAACGAGATTGTCACCGAGCTCAGAACATTTTTCTGAACTCAACTGTATTTAAGAATTTACATTATTGAATAATAAATACACAAAATATTAATAGTTAGACGGTTGTCGCTGACCGCTTAAAGTGGGATTTTCCTTATACTAATTGGTAACAATAAACAAACTCGAATATTAGAGGAAAACGCAAACATGCCTAACGATATTAATTATTTTCAAACAGAACAAGTCAATAATAAAACTGCGCTGTGTACCTACTGCGCAGCTGTGTGTGTGTGTGTGCGTCTGGACGTATACATAACGATGGCTGCTTGTAACGTGCGGTACCCACACGACATCGACAGGCACGAGTGTGCAGCGCTGCAGGAGATGTTCTCACGCGGCGCCCACGCGCGGGACACCCGACACCCTGGGACCAGTCAGCCCACGTAAGACCTGCCGCTACCTAGAACGCGGCCCATATGCCTCCCTGGACCTAGCCCGACAGCCTCCAAGCGCCAGTCGCCTATCGCGTTCCTTAGCGACACGCAAGGTACGCTTTCTTTCGAGTTGAAAAACATTAGTGAAGCCCATAAGCCTCACAGAAACCGACACAACAAACAAAGAGACGGTGTTGTTGACGTATCAGAACAGCCGCAACAGCTAATAATGCTATTAACGTTCTGTACACAGAGGGTTCTCGCGCAGGCGCTCTTCCGCCCGAGCGCGGCGCGATGCGATGGTCCCGACTCGCACAAAAAACGTCGTGAACCCAGAGTTAGGCTCCGAACGTATTTGCACAACCAATTGACTGCATTTGGAGGGTTTGCTTGCTTTTGGTTTTAGAGTGGTTGCCATAAATTAATCCAAGTGTGCGACGGATCGACAAACACCATATTGTTAGCGCGACGCGAGAGGTGTGCGGGGAGGGCGGGGGGCGCGCGGGGCGCGGGCCCGCTCTCACTAGGTTAAGTGTCGCGGCGCACAATGCCAGCGCGCGCGCACCGCAGGAAGTGCACGATAGCGTTACTCATTCGCAGAAACCACACAACGAAACACACGATCCAGCTCTCTCTAATATTAAAACATTCTGCTCTGACGTGCCGCTGTTACCGTAGGTACCTATTCTCGTATATTTTCCAAATATTTGAGTTTTACAAAGTACACAGAATGCAGTTGCAGTCGGGCTTGTGGGCGCGGAGCTGTAAACTATCGACACTCGACGTCCGACACATTACGCTCAGTCCAACTCATTACAAGCGTAACAAACAGTACATTAAATTATGTTTATCTCAGAGAGCGGTGTGCTTGTTGACGCACATTAGTGCAACTTGCTCTAATGATGATTGAGCTTTTAGAAGCACATAACAAAGTGCTATAAGTAATGACTCAACGCGTCAGTAGGCAATATTGCAAGAGGTACTTCGATAACAGGTCCACGCATGAAAGTATATTCTACAATATGTAGGTGTGTATATCACGAGGTATAACCTCGCTACTGGTCCGGAAATATCTAAATTGATGGTGACCCTATTGGTTAGTTTGTGATACATAATGTTTGTAACTTTTTTCAACATTAAAAAATAAATCATTTATTTAAATTAAACCATTCACAGGCACTTTTGAACTGTCAAAGAGTGGGTCAGTTAGTCAGGAACTTGAAGCTAGTTGCCGAAACGTAGGTCTCTATGGAGAAGAAACTGCTGAAAGTCCCTTGACGAAATGCACAAAAATTTACGGCTGAAACTACACAAGTTATCGACAAAATAAAATAGAACAAATTAAAAAAATATATCGTTAATTAAGTTTGCGTGTATTTAATTTAATTTAAATAAACGAAATTATGATGTAATCATAGGTCTTAGTTGCTGGAAATTATCCAAAATATTCATTTAAATGTACCTCGACTGTACTCGTAAACTGTTCGAAGTTAAAACATAATGTCAGTTTAATTTTCTTTTCAATTTGGAAGTCATTTATGCCCATGCCATGGTTAGTTTCAGCGTGTTCCTGTACGAGCCATAGTTCAGAAATGAAAAACGTTGGCTTGAAAAAAAATCGGCTTGTAAGTATATGTACTGCTGGTTCAGCAGTCGGCTTGCAGCCGCGCGGCCATTCATTGTGCGCGTGACGTCACGCCGGACGGCCACATCCTGCTGTCGGCTGTCCTCACCGCGGACAGAGCCACCCCGCACCCCCGCACCCCCTCACCCCCGCACTGCACGTACCTACTCTAGGCTCATCTGCTTATACCAACCCATATTAACGTTTCTTTGGAGAAAGTAAAACAATACTGTTTTCTGTATTAGGTTCCAATTACCGCTGAACAATAGCTATCCGGTTAACTACGGCAATGTTCTACCAATGTAGGTAGGTACATACATACCTGCCGAGTGTACCTATTATAAATATTAGCATTAAATTAAACGATAAATAGCAATCAGAAAGTTGTGAAACGAATGTTAAATGCACGTAATAGACTGCCTCGCATACTTCTCCTCGAGACAGTTTTCTCAACATCTCCGTACTTAAATGAATGTCGTCAAATGTCTAGAAATAATACCCATGGCTGAAAATAGTGAACACAGCAATATATTGATGTATTGAGGAAGTATGAACTTAAGCTATCAATAAGTACTTAGGTACTTACTTTAGGTAAGTCAGTAAGTACTAAAATTAAGTCGGTAGATATTGAACTTCGGCTCTCTCAACCCTTCGTAAGTTTGTCTCTAAATAATATGTTTGAGCTCGACAGATCCTCGTGTGCCAACGTGCCAACACTTCACATGAGTTCTTTATGTACCTACTACCCGCCTACTGATAGACTGACTGACTGACTACATAGTTCGCTTTGTTTCAATACCTACCACCCAGTACCTACTCGTTAGTAGCCAAGTTCAAATTAAAGCTGACTAGAATTCGGCCAATTAAGTGAAACGGCCACAGCGGAGATAACGTGGCTCAATAACAATTGAACTCGAAAACAAACTGCCAGCTGAGAGCGTACGAGTAGGCACGGAGCGCGACTAGCGACGACACGCGGCGCTACTGTGCGGGCTCTCTTCACAGTTGAGATAAACATGTGCGAGGTTTACAATCACATTATACCATCTACAAATAACTATGATCGACCTATGCTGGACTCGTCGGACGGAGACAGCGCTAGACTGGCAGCTCGTGAAGGAGCTACATATGCGCCGCGCGCCGGTGCGGGAAAATCAACATTATAATAATTATGATCCAGGCAGGCAGGATCCGGCAAGGAATCAACGCACTCATTATATTTAGTGTAGGCTTCCCGGAACAGTATTATTTTTCTTACGACAGCGAACCAGTTAAAAAATACGATGACATAGTTCATGAAACGTCACCGATGCAGTAGCTCACATCCATGAGAACTTGTAAAGAAATTATGCACATTTCAAGAATTAATAAAAAAGTAATTAAAAAAAATGAAGCCGACTTCAAAAAAAAATTAACTCAATTATGAAATACCTTTAATTTCGAAAGTCGGTGTCTTGGGATCTGTATTCTATAGTTTTAGTTTTTGCCACCGACTTCCGAAATTAAAGTTATTTCATTTGAGTTAATTTCTTTTTGAAGTCGGATTAATTTTTTAAATTACTTTTTTATTCATTGTTCCCTAAGTTGAAGTAAATGTTAGCCAATTAAAAAAAAAAAAAATTAAAAAATCAAAAAACCCGACTGCGGTAAAAAACTTAAGTTAAAAAAAACTGAAAAGCTAAAAACAAGACCATTTTAAATTAAATAAAAGTTGGAAGCAGGCGGGACCCATTTGAGTTTGAAAATAGAAAAATGGTATGGGGTCCCGCCTGCTTCCAACTTTTATTTAATTTAAAATGGTCTTGTTTTTAGCTTTTCAGTTTTTTTTAACTTAAGTTTTTTACCGCAGTCGGGTTTTTTGATTTTTTAAATTTAATGTTTTATTTTATTCTTTTTAGTTATGAGTTGTAAATCCCACTTAAGTGTGATAGTTTCCCTTTAAACTTACACACTACTTACTTACTTATATAGGTACTACTGCCGCGTTTAGTTGGTAGAGGGGGGGACACTTGATTCTAACGAAAATTGGTACTTTAAAGCTTGATAAGTCACGAACGGTTTACTTAATCAAAAAACGGTCTTCCCAAACCACTGATATTTTTGAAAGACCTATCCAACGATACCCCACTTGACATAGTTTCTTGACTTTCATTTTTTTCATTTTCACAATATGGCGTCTAGTAGTCGCCATATTGAATTTTCATTAACGTCATGTCTTTAGTGACACTCGCCGTACTAAGAGGAATCGATTGACGTGTGAATCATAAAAATCGGCCCAGGCGTTTGGTCTGTATAGTGCTTCAAAGGAACATACAAACATACATACATACATACATACATACTTACATACATACATACATACATAGGCTGATAAACACATTACCACTCCTTTGCGTCGCGCAGTCGGGTAAAAAGAAATGGTGACGATCCGAATAATAGTTGCGGAGATATGGATGGACAAACATACATACATCTATAAAATTTTGTATCTATATTTGTTTGGAAGCCCTAATAGATTGTGATATTATGTGAATATAAACGCAGTTTCAATAATATTACATACATATGAGTCGAATTGTTAACCTCCTTTTTTTTGAAGTCGGTAAAAGTAACTAGCAGCGCCCCGCGGTTTCACCCGCATAAGTTTCGATCCCGTGGGATATCGGGATAAAAAGTATCCTATGTCCTTTCCCGGGACTCAAACTATCTCTACATATACCAAATTTCTTCTATATCGGTTCAGCGGTTTAAGCGTGAAGAGGTAACAGACAAACAGACAGACAAACACACTTTCGCATTTATAATATTACTAGCAGCGCCCCGCGGTTTTACCCGCACAAGTTTCGAAAGACACGTGGCGCCATCTATTACCATAATAACGTTATTAATGTTTTCCTCGGGAACAGCACTTTTTTTCGGGATGAAAGGTACCCTATGTCCGTTTCTGTACACCTGACAACGTATATGCAAAATTTCAGGATGATCGGTTCAGAGATTTAGGCGTGAAAAGGTAACAAACAAACAAACTTACTTTTGCATTTATAATATTAGTTAGGTATAACGTCCCATTAAAATAGATGGACAAACTTTTAGAAATCATTCAGACCACCAAAATAAGGAGGATGGTAAAAATATATAAGACACAACGCATTAGATACTTACAAGAAAAATAATCAGTTGACGAAAGTACACTAATGTGCCGGCAATTTATTATTTTTGGTCAAAATAAAATCACTTTAGTCAGTTTTTTTTTGCTTGTATATCTTTGGTTAGACGTACTGAGCGCTGTGTTAAAATTTGTCCATCTATTTTAATGGGACCCTGTATATTAGTATGGATATAAACCATAATAACATTATTATCATAATTATTACATTTACAGGGAGCATAGCGAACCTCATTAAGGTTCGTCGGGAAGGGCCGCGCCGACACGCAGTCGCTACACTCGCTACACAGTCGCTGCACTACGCAACGCAGTCGTAGCGTAGCCGCTACGCAATGCCGTCGCTTGCTACGCACCTGCTATGTAAAGAAATCGTAGCGCAGCCGCTACGCAATTCGGTCGTAGCGCAACCGCTACGCAACGCTGTCGTAGCGCAGACGCTACGCTATGATGTCGTATGCTACGCAACGCGATTGCTAGCTACGCGCCGCTACGAAACCCGGTTGGCTACGCAACGTACGGTTACTTATAGCACATCAATGTTTTTTTTGGATCATACAGTGGACTGTGTAGGATATATTGAATAATAATTTACTTTTCTTTACAATTCGCCAAGTAACAGGGTGTTACATACATAACTTTATTATAAATTATATCACTAGTTCTACAAGTAGTTACACAATGTTAAGAAGTTATGAAAAACCAACAGTAATTTAAATGCGTGTAACGGCAATTTTTAAACTCAATAAATAAACAAAAGTATCAATATCTATACAAATATCTATACAAATAAATAAAATTGGAGTGTCTGTTTGTAATATTAAAATAACCGCTTTTTACTAAATGCATATGGATGTATATGTCGCAGCCAACCGGTTAAATTAGCCGTTCAGTTAACTGCCTAGCCTATGGCGCCGTTCAACTAGCTGTCCAAATGATATTCAGCCATTCAACTAACTACCTACTAACAAGGCAAATTACTGGGCTCAATGACATTTAACTACCTGCCTAGCCAGACTTTACATTTATTTCCATTTTCTGCCGCCTGGCGTTGCAACCCAATCTGTCAATACGACGTCGACAACCTAACGTCAAAACACTTGTTGTCAAAACAAAGTTGCTTCTGCAACGTCTCCGGCCCTGCGGGAAGTGCAACGCTGCGGAGGTGAGCATGGGCACCTATGCTTTGTTACAGCGGGCGGGGGCTGCTTTCCCTTCGCGCCTCCGGATTTTTATATACACTCTAGGGGTAGCAGCTAAAAGACTACGTGGAGTCGGGGTGCCCCGATTCGGTTTTGGGACAGATTCGACCTTTTGTAACCATAGTTGTTATAAAAACAAATAAAACAACAAAACATTCATAACGACACTGACACAAGACGCAAATGCCGTAGTTTTTTTTTTACGTTCCGTTTCATCGGTTTTGCAAGACATTTTACACCACAGACAATATACTGGACATACTGGTACAGATTTGGTTGACAATCGCCCATATTAACGTTTCGTTTTCCCTTTTTATCTGATTAGAGGTTAGAAACAATTTTGTATAAACGGTCTAAGCATCAGCCAGCCAATTCATTAAATGTTGTATTAGACGAATTGGCGGAATATAATTCAGGCCGCTAGTTGAACGGCGCCGTTTAGTTAAAAGGCTAGGCAGTTAACTGATCGGCTAATTTAACCAGTTGGCTGCGACATATAACATGATACATACACCAAAATAACATTTTTTACAATTGTTGTCTGTCTGTTTGTTCCGGCTAATCTCTGAAACGCCTGGACTGATTTTGACGAGACTTTCACTGGCAGATAGCTAATGTAATAAGGAGTAACTTAGGCTACTTTTATTCTAGAAAAAGAATTAGGGTTCCGCGCAAAAAAATTAAAACGTTTTCCGTCATGCACGCGAACGAAGTCGCAGGCACAGCTAGTTATCAATAATATGATACCCACATTTAGATAAACTTAAAAGCGGAAGATCGGCACGCTCTAACATCGCAATCACTAACACGGGCTCGGCGCACAACCACATGCAACGAAACTCAACATCTGTGAGCACAGTTACTGTTGCATACCGAGTTACCGATACACAGCGACGGACACAGTGTTGTTGCTCGTCTGATCACCTGGTTCATACATTCCTTCAGAGAATTGAAATAGTAAGCTAAGTAGGCAGAAAGTGGAAATGTAAGCTTTCCTACAACGGGAACAGCACCTACTTTATTTTATAGAAATCTGTTGGTTTTCTGCTTTAACCCCAACTATTGTAATAATGTACTTAACTATGTCTTATCCGTAAGACTTAATAAGTGTCGCGCGTGTCTACGGTCTCTCCTCAGATCTATTTTCTCTCTATCATCTACTATCACAATTAGTTGAATCGTTGAACTTCAGTAGTCTAGAGATCGTTATCAGTTATCACATAATGTCATGTCACTAAAGCTCACAGTTGCACAAATACTGCTTCAATTCTTTCGATCAAATATTTTTGTCTTTGTTAGTAGGTATTAGTTCGTATTAGGTAGTGAGTGTGTTTCCATTATAGATCATTCTAAATTAAACCCAAATAGCATTTAAAAAGGCTTTCCGTTCTGACATTAATCTAACATGTACTTAGCAAACTAGTTACATTAGTAATGTGAATATACCTAAAACAACGAGATGCGTGGGCATCGCGGTGTAATTGTAGCAAATTAAACAGTTATAAATAAATTAACAACAGTTAGCGAGAGCGCCGCTCTGCGGCCGCGGCCTTATCGCGCCGCGCCGTGCGACGTGCCGCCGCCGCACCACACACACACACGCTCACACGCCGTGGGCTCACCGACATTATCATACCAAGGACCGATGCGGAACGTTGCCGAGACACATCGGACGCACGAGCTACCGAACTCACCAAATTTGACTTACAAACTATTGCACGTTATCGTTCAACGAGGAGATAGCACACGTGCTCACTGAAACCATCCAACATTCTGAAGAATGTCGGCGTGGTTGCGCGTGCGCCGAACGCAGACGTGGCCGCGGTGGACATTTTAGCTGTTCTTTATCCGTATAAAAATATTTTAATGAAATTCCCGGAATACAGTTAATCAATGCTGACGCAAAATTCAAAGGAATAGGAAGCACGTTTTGCCTTTAGTAATAGTCGACGACTATGAATGACTTTCTGACTTCGCTACCTTTTATACAAAGCGTGCGCTTCCAGTATCGGCTCACAGCCACACTCTGATATCTACGTCAGGAACAGGGACGTAAATTGGCGATTGGGATTTCCGAAACTAAAGTAACTTTATGAATACGAAGCCATCATAGTTTGGTTAGCCGTCATCTAGGCAATATCTGTCTATATGTGCGCAGTCTCCATGAACGTTTATGGAGTGAAGAAGACATCAGACGGTCGAGCAGGGCTCTCTCGCAGTAGTCCGTGACTGCAAGGGGCTACTTTTGAGTGTTGCTATGCTATATGTTTGGCACGTGCTCGCAGCGGCCAGCCAGCACGTCGGAATGCTGGCTCGTGTCGCAGCGCACGTGCCGCGGACGTGCCGATCTGCGCGACACTTCAAACCAGGCCTCATCGCCGCCGACCAGCAGTCGGCATTGATAGGACCAAACTATTTCATGTTAACACTCATCCATTGCTTCATTTGCTTAAACTGACCTGGTTGTGAATGGCAACTATGCCTGCAGCTGTTGAAATGACCGCCAGTAATAGAAAAGCCATGAGAATGGGAAACGGCAGCTGATAAACGCATAATCGGTTGAAGACGATTACGAACAATATTCATGATAATTATTAGCATGTGACGTCAACCGACGAAAGGTTACCGATGTTGGCTACCAGTTCCAAAGTGACCGCACCTAGGTACCTACTTGCAACTGTCCGGTTCTGCCCCCTTATTCACAAACACTCGATATGCTTCCGTATCGTATCGAACATTAATCATTGTTATCGTAGGAGTCTACTCAATGCTGTTCACAAGTCCAAAACCCGAGAATTTTGTCAGTTTAAATCAAATAGACGCCCGCTAATCTTCCAACAGCAATTTGCTGTTGAGGGCAAGTCAAACCAGGTTATCGAAATGTCAGGTTTTCGATACGATAGCCTGTCGTATGGTTGTGAATCAGGGCTCTGGCCCGACGACGACTCAGTTTTACTTTTATACCGGCTTGATTTGTGCAACTATGGGTACTTCACGCCTGGCACACACATCTTACTAAAGACTAGGTACCTATACAGTGTCCCATTAAAATAGATGGACCAAATTTCAACACAATACGTCTAACCAAAGATATCCAAGCAAAAAAAAAAATATTTTGACCTAAAATAATAAATTGCCGGCATATTAGTGTCTTTCGTTAGCTGATTATTTTTCTTGTAAGTATTTAATGCGTTTTTATTATACGTGAGACACTCGGAAAGTTTTGCGAAAAAAAAAATGTTCTATAAGTAAATAAATATTTTATTATTAAATCTTTTCAAAGTAGATACTCTCCACTAGACTCTATACAAAGTTTCATGCGTCTGAACCAGTTTTCGAAACACGTTTTTCAGTCCGCCGCAGACACCCCGTTTACAGCCTGCTCGAACGCTGACGGCGCATCTTCCGGCGACGAAAGTTGTATCCCTTTGAGCAAATTTTTTATTTTCGGGAATAAAAAGAAGTCACACGGTGCTAGGTCAGGGTTGTAAGGAGGGTGACCCAGGAGTTTGACCGGCGTGCTGTCCAAGAAGTCCCTCGTTTTGAGCGCGGTGTGCGAAGGCGCGTTGTCGTGGTGGAGCAGTAGCCCGCGGAGCCCTGTGTTTGGTCGCTTGTTGCTCACAACAGAGAAAACTTCTGCCAAGCATTTGGTAGTATACCATTTAGCGTTGATGCTTCTTTGGTTCCAGTAACCAGTCAAATTGAAAAAACGACGCGATCAAAATCTTCTCCCCACTTCTAGATCGCTTCACTTTGGATGGCTTTGATTCGTTTTGAAACACGCAAACCGTCGACTGGCGCTTCGTTTCTGGATCGTATTGATAAATCCAAGACTCATCACCTGTAATGATGTCTTAAACACGCCGAGACGAGCCTGCTTCAAATTTGTTTATCATATCACGGCACTATTCCACCCTGGCCTGCTTCTAAGCATCGGTGAGGTTATGCGGGACCCAGCGTGAAACTATCCTCCACACGCGAAGACGCACGTATAGAATTTCGTGAAGGCTTCCCGATCCAACCTGCAGTATGTGCTGAATCTCTTGATACGTAACTCGCCTAATATCTTGGATTAAATTTTTCACTGCTAGCACGTTTTCTTCCGTAACCGCCGTCAAAGGGCGACCACTTCTTTCTTCCTCCCCCAAAGGTAGTCGACCGCGCTTGAATTCGTTATACTATCGATACACGGTTGCCTTAGAAGGGCCTTCATCCATGAATGCCATTTGAAGTCTATCGTACGATTCGTCCGGTTTCAGGCGACACTTGAAATCGTAAAAAATCATAGCGCGAAAATGTTCTCGGCGCAGATCCATTTTTTAATGAGACACGATAATTTGAATTAGCTCGCAAACAATGTGGAGGGAAATGTTGAAAATGGAACGTACCTATTTTTACTTACAAATAATCAAAAGTCCTGACTGTCTGATATATCAACACTCAGCCTAAACCGCTGGTCCTAGAGACATGAAATTTGGAGGCTCTGTTAATTGTGAAGAGTAGGTATCCACTAAGAAAGGGTTTTTCGAAATTCCACCCCTATGAGGGTGAATGAGGGGAGGGAAAAAATTCAAGCAGACGAAGTCGCGGGCAGAAGCTAGTCACTTATAAACACATTCCTAAATAGCCGATATAAATAGAGCGCACATAGTAGGCGCTTACAGTTGAACGAGCTATTGGGACTACAAGCGGCTAACTTGCAACAGTTGCAACTTTCAAACAATGTTGTGAGCGAGCTGAATTGTCAATTCTAAAGTTGTTAGGTACGCATATAATAAAAACATTTTTATGAAAGAAACAACCGACTTCCAAAAAAACACTACAAAGTGAAAAATAACTAACTTCGGAAGTCGGTGTCGTCGGTTCCGCATTTTCGTTTTTAGACACCGACTTCCGAAATTAGTTATTTTTCACTTTGTAGTGTTTTTTTTAAGTTGTTTTTTTTTTTTTTTTGTAAAACAGTTTTTATTTTTTGCTTTTCAGTTGTACCTACCCCACACAAATTCATATAGGTACCTACCTAACACTACTTGCTATGTTAATATCAGTGACAGGAAGCTATTAAAACATCATCAATATAAACTTAGCGGAAAAAATTCCTATGATTGAAGCTAACTCAGAAACTACCCAAACAAAGTTAATATAAAAATTATATGGGACCATCCATTATCCATTAAAAATGAGAGAATTTTGCAAATCCGTCTATATATGACGGAGTTATGCTCGAAAATACATAAAAAAATATATCTTATAATAAACATCCGAATTGAGAACCTCCTCCTTTTTTGTAGTCAGTTAAAAATTAATAAACATGAATTAAATGTTAACTGGAGAGTATTGTCGTCGACGAAAAGAGATGAACAAATCTTCGATTCGCCGGCACAATCGTGCTTTCCTCAGCCGCTGAGCTAACACTAGTGTTTGAACAATCGTCCCAAGCAAGCCACAAGGTCGGGCTTGCGGTGACATGGCAAACACAAAGTGACGACCGACAGCACCAGGTGCAGCCGCGATTGTGAAAAGGCAAGGCAAGACATCGGACATCGGAAGGCGATGAAAGGAGCTGTCCCACTTTCGCTAGTCAGAAAACGCATAGACGTGTGATTCTGTCCCTTGTTATAGGTACCTATTGGAGCGTGGTCAATACAAGCGTTAATAAACCAGTGTGTGTTTGAGCAGAGGTCAAAGGCGGGCGAAGTGTTTTATGCGTCTGAAAACACAAATTGCTGTCGAAGGCCATACAGCGGCCAAGAACCCCCGGAATAGAGCTGTTCGGTGGTCTCGTCTACCGCGCGAGCTTTGGGCGAAAACTAGCGCACAGTTTATGATTGTGGGCTGAACTGGACTCGTATAGTAGAGGAAAGAGAGGCCCTAAAGTATTTAGCACAAGAACAATTTTTTATTTAATTGTTACAAACTCATGTTAAAATAATTCCAGAAGTGGAGTTAGCGGTTTTCAGGACCGGTTACCTACTATGAAAATTTAAGTGAAATTGTAATTGAAAAAATATATACAATTAAAGTATTGTCAATTATTTTTGTTTTTATCATAGAATGCACTGATGCCCATGCAAAGCATTGTCTTTTGGGGTAACCGGGTACACCTTCTCAGCGCGGGTAACTACATACCAAACCACACCAGACCTAGGGCAGCACTTGTACTGACGATAAAAATGTTGACCCCCAACAGTCACCGATTGCCGTATTGAAGGCATGCGTGTGTGTTTGTAGCGAACAACCGGATGACCGGGGCCTTCAATAATACCTCTTTATCTACTTAAAATGGCATCATGAGAACACAGGGATTGCGTTAGTTGAACTGGTTGTGATTGCAGTTTGTTAGAATTGAACTAAAAATAGAAGCAAGCAGGCGGTGTTTGACATAGCTACGTCAGGTAATGTGTAGCGCCATTAACTGCGGTTGTGGCGTCACCTGCCTGCGCCCGCGCACGTCTCTACACTCCACACTCCAACGGTAGGTAATGACTAGCTGTGTCTAATTAAGAGCTCTGTACTAGTCTCGCCAAATGCAACTACTTCTGGCTCATGTTGAGAAAAGTATACATACAAAAAGACAGTTCCGCTCTGGCAACAAGATGGTTTGGTAAAGTGCGAGTACTCACCCGTCGACGTGATGGTGGTGGTCGTGCGAGTAGGGCGGCGGCGCGGCGGGCGCGTACGGCTCGTAGTGGCGGAAGTCGTCGCGGCGCTCCGGCGACGGGCTGAGGTCGGGGCTGCTGCGGCGCAGGTACACGCCGTCCGTGGAGCCGGCGGCGCCCGGCGTGCCCGGCTTGAACACCTCCTCGAGGTGCGCGTAGGCCTGCATGTCGCGCGCGTGTGCCGCCGCCGGCCGCAGCTCCTGGTAGCTGCGCGAGTGGGACGGCGACAGCGCGGGGTGGGCGTAGCCGAACGGCGGCAGGCGGGGCGGGCTCTCCGCGTCGCCGCCGCTGCCCTCCGCGCCGCACTCCGCCTCGCCCTCTGCGCACACGCACACACATTACTCGCTGCGCCACACAGGCGCGCCGCAAGGCGATGCGATTGGCGCTTGCCGACACCACCGCGTTATTTGTGATCATCCAAATAGATAGACAGCGGCGCGCGAGCGCCACTCGTCCGCCCCGCGAGCGGCGAGCGCATTACTACATAACATACTGGCGCACATCACTACGCTAAACAATTAATGTGCGTAGCCCGCACAACTCTTGATACTCAATCATTTAACTACATGCATTGTAAGTATTATCCAGATTCACTGTAAGCTTGGTCTAAAGGTACATTTTAAAATTATCATTAATTCAGTATGTTTAATAGGAACTTTGTTTACCTTGTTGAACCGACTATAAGCACTTACATGAAATAGTTAGTTAATAGCATCAACATCATTAACGTTAATTTACAGAAACAAACTGTACTTAATAGTAGTCATGCACGATGAAACAATCTGTAACTATACCTATTATGCATTTATTTTGTTAGTATTTTAACTCACTGATAAGGTTTATTTATATACCTATAGGTAGGTAGGTACCTACCTACCGAATGTGAGTAGCACAATCCTTAGTATTTGCTTAGTAAACAAGGACAGCAAACGTTGCTGAAACTTATTTATCTAAGTAAGTATCATTACCTACTGACCCTGAGCGTGCAGAATGAATTGAGCAGGTACCTATGCCAGAGCATAGGAGCACAGTGGTACATGACAGAGGTTACAGTTAGAAAGCCAGGCAATTATCGCATCGGTAACCTACCTACGAGTCACAACACAACACTTATCTTGGTCCTTAAACAAGTACATGAGAACTGGTAAAAGGGTAGATCACAACATGAATGTTTACTTGATTTGCAAGTATCGCTTGCTGCACGCTCACCTTTCAAACAATTGTTGTTGACCTCTGCAAACAGCGCGTCCAACTCGAAGGATTCTGTTTTATGCCACGCATTGGGCCATGTTTCGTGCAGCATGCTGGTGTTGTTCACTCATTCACTGATTCAACTGTTCGGGAGCGCGGCGTGACGTGTGTCCGCGTCGCGTGCTGTGCGCTGACTGGCGCCGGCGACGGCCGCCGGGCTGCGCGCGCGCATCACCCCCGCCACGCGCCCCCACACGACCCGCCCCTTTATATTCTTTTCATTATTTTTGGGACTGGGAGTGTCCGCTCCAATTGAGAGGGTCCCTACTGGATCCGTGAAATCCGATCGAATCATCTTTGTTTACTTGTATCAGTGAACAACAACTAGCCGTCAAAAGGCTTCTCAGAACGGGGCTCATTAATGAATGAGGCATCTAAATATGTTTCACGACGCGTTAATCATTAAGTACCTATAGAAAGCATCAACTAGGAACAATGAAACGAAGCTTTGGGTAAATAATCTCTACTTGGGGCAATAAATGTTTTACCCGACTCACGAAGTCACGACTGCCCTATTATAAGAAGGGTAGGTATTAGGTTAGGTTACAAAATGGAATAAACTTACAGGAAGTACATTTAATTTACTTTACAAAGTTTTCGGGATTGCTAGTGGTTTGTTTTTTAGCGAATGAATAACAACATTCAAGTGTATCATAAGACTGGTGAATGACGATGAGTTATGTGCAATCTGCAGTATTGATGCTGTGCAGACGAAGGCAGGTCGGCAGGCAGCGCGAGCTGCGTGCGTTGTGTACACCGATCAGCTGTTGAGGCCGGGCGGGGGCGCGTGGGGCGCTATCAGCCGGAGATAAGCCGCTATCAGCACGTGCGCGCCGCCTCCGCGTCTTATCTGCACACCATCTCCCGACCTACGCTACCGGCGCACCGCCACACCGGCCCTCGCCTCTCGCACCGGCACACGCCGCGGTCACCTCGGACCCCGTCTAATCCACTGTTTACGCTTGCACATTTGTCCTAATCTCTCGAACGAGTCGTAAACAAGCATATCGGCTGACTAGCCGTCGACGCGCCGGTAGTAGTTTTTATGAGTAGATTAAGATTTAGTGCTAGTGTTCCGCGTTACATTCATAAACATGTCCATCTGACACATGTGCGCGGCTACAAATCACGACAGACGTTATCGACTCCCGGGAATCTATAAATTGTATCGCATTAAATTAACAGTAAAAGTGCTGTAAATCGCTGAGTTGCCAGTTTTTCATCATTCCAAGTATCCTCACTCCTAACACATGAAACTTATAAAAAAGTGTTATGACAGACCTGTCGAATCCCGGGCGGTGGGGCTCGGGCCGCTCGGGGCCGCTCGGGGAGTCGGGGTCGGGTGTGCGCCCCGCCGCGCGCCGCGCGCCAAAGGCACATAAATAAACAAGTCGTAACGAGCCATCATCGTTAACTGATTTACAGCACCGCTTGTTGTGCGGACACTATTGTTGGCAAACATTATGTGCTACAACAACAACCGCGCTTAGTCCGTGACGACACGTGTTACTGCCTACCTACTTAGTGGTGATGGATGGCACATCTTGTAACCGACTACTGACTGGTCCGCAGGTACGAAGGTAAACCTTTGTACCTGCGGACCTTTAGCCCCGGCCGGCTTGCCCTACGTAAGTAGGTACGTACTAAAGAGCTGAACACGGGGTCAATGGCCAAGTGTTGCATGCCTACTTGAAAAGATGATTATATTTTTTTTAAACCAGTCAGTTTCATGAATGTGCCATCCATCACCATTTAGTAGGTAGGCAGTAACATGTGTCGTCATTAACTAAGCGCAGTCATTGTTGTAGCAGATACTTAATGTTTGCCAACAATAGTGTGCGCACAACAAGCGATGGTGTAAATCAGACGATGCCTATCTTCTAAACTAAAAGTGCGCAAGCAAAATGAATGAGCAGCGTACGACGCAGCCCCGGAATGAAAGCTAGCGAGTGCCGAAGGTCTCTCGCGGTCATGAATGAGCAGCGTACGACGCAGCCCCGGAATGAAAGCTAGCGAGTGCCGAAGGTCTCTCGCGGTCATGAATGAGCAGCGTACGACGCAGCCCTGGAATGAAAGCTAGCGAGTGCCGAAGGTCTCTCGCGGTCATGAATGAGCAGCGTACGACGCAGCCCCGGAATGAAAGCTAGCGAGTGCCGAAGGCCTCTCGCGGTCATGAATGAGCAGCGTACGACGCAGCCCCGGAATGAAAGCTAGCGAGTGTCGAAGGTCTCTCGCGGTCATGAATGAGCAGCGTACGACGCAGCCCCGGAATGAAAGCTAGCGAGTGCCGAAGGTCTCTCGCTGTCCTGAATGAGCAGCGTACGACGCAGCCCCGGAATGAAAGCTAGCGAGTGCCGAAGGTCTCTCGCGATCATGAATGAGCAGCGTACGACGCAGCCCCGGAATGAAAGCTAGCGAGTGCCGAAGGTCTCTCGCGGTCATGAATGAGCAGCATACGACGCAGCGCCGGAATGAAAGCTAGCGAGAGCCGAAGGTACGGACCCCTCGTGGTCATGCTGCTAGAAATTCATAAAAGTTACGTTTTTTATTTTTAGCCAGACCGTTATGCTTGTATCATTAATCTAAGATGATTTTTTCTAATTAAGTTTGTACGAAGTAGGTACCTAAGTACGTATAAAGTACGTAGAGCCATTGTTTTTTTAGTCCCCTGATTTTTTACACAACCTGAAGCTGTACCTACCCAGTATGTAGGTACAAGTTTGCATAAGTACTTATATAAAGTTGTAGAATGCGCTCCCGGAGAAGAACGTTTCTGAAAGTTATCTATTGTTGTGCCTAAATTTTAACAAAAACATATTTTTAACCGAATTCAAAAAAGGAGGTTCTGTATTCGACCCGTATGTATGTACCTATGTATGTCCGCGATTTTCTCAGAAAGTTATGAACCGATTTTGATAATTCTTTCACTGAAGTGATTTAAATACTTTCAGGAAGATTTTAGTGTATAATACATCAGGTAATTACTCTTATGTACGAAGTTATATGCATAAATGTACTGCATCTCCGGCATTTCTATGTGCATTTTGATGATTCTTCTAGCCGATGTCTTCAATTCTTCAGTGCACTCGTGTTAATTGAATTTGTGTGGGGTAGTTACAACTAAAAAGTGATAGATAAAAACTGTTTTCCAAAAAAAAACAACCGACTTAAAAAAAACACTACAGTGATAAATAACTTTAATTTCAGAAGTCGGTGTCAAAAAACGAATTAACGACACCGACTTCTGAAATTAAAGTTATTTTTCGCTGTGTAGTTTTTTTTTATTAAGTCGGTTGTTTTTTTTTTCTTACTTATAAAAAATTATAAGTAAAAAACAACCGACTTCAAAAAAAAAACTACAAAGTGAAAAAACTTTTTTACAAAAAAAAAAAAAACAACAGACTTCAAAAAAAAAACACTACAAAGTGAAAAATAACTTTAATTTCGGAAGTCGGTGAGGTTGGTTCCGCATTTTCGTTTTTTGACACCGACTTCCGAAATTAAAGTTATTTTTCACTTTGTAGTGTTTTTTTTGTTTTTTTGAAGTCGGTTGTTTTTTTTGTAAAAAAAGTTTTTATTTTTCCCTTTTTAGTTGTACCTACCCCACACAAATTCAATTAACACTTGTGCATTGAAGAATTTAAGACACCGACTAGAAGAATCATCACAATTCGCATAGAAATGCCGGAGATGCAGTACATTTATGCATATAACTTCATACATAAGAATAATTACCTAATGTATTATATACTAAAACCTTCCTAAAAGTATTTAGATCACATTAGTGAAAGAATTATCAAAATTGGTTCATTGGTTTTTGAGAAAATCGCGGACGTACAAACATACATACATATGGGTCGAATACAGAACCTCCTTTTTTGTTTGAAGTCGGTTAATTACGTAACTACGTTACGTTTTATTAAGTATGTGAAAAATGGACGCTCTGAAAGCAGCATGATTTTAGTAACTCATTATTTCAAGTACGATAAGTAGGTATGTACCTAAGTATTATATCCTACCTGAAATCATGACTTGCTAGAATTGTGTTTTTTTACCCGACTGCGCCAGAAGGAGGGTTATGTTTTTCGAGAGTACGTATGTATGTATGTTTGTTTGTATGTATGTATGTATAATTGTTTGGCACGCTCTGCGGCCTGAACGGCTCGATGGATTTTAGCTTGAGAGGTGTCGTTAGATTCGTATTGACTACTCACAGTAAATACGAATCTAACGTGATAATCACTCTCAAGTGACACTGGGTATATCAAAATAAAAAAACCAAAATGGCGGATTTTTGGCGCCATTTAGAATGCCTTCAAAAAATTTTTTTTTTCTCAAAACCTATCGAGTGGGGTATCAAAATAAAGGGTTTTAAAAGGTGATTCCAAAAATATATACAACTTATATGGTTAAAAGTACTTCAAAGTGACAAATCGTAAAAAAACACGTACCAGGAACTAAATCGTCTGCGAAATCTTTCACATTTGTAAACTAAAAAGCTGGAAATAAAATTAAATAAATTAAAAAACCCGACTGCAACCTTATACTAAAACTAACTGAAAAGCTAAAAACAAGCCCATTTTAAATGAAATAAAAGTTGGAAGCAGGCGGGACCCATTTGAGTTTGAAACTATAATAATGGTATGGGCCCCGCCTGCTTCCAACTTTCATTTAATTTAAAATGGGCTTATTTTTAGCTTTCAGTTAGTTTAAGTATAAGGTTGCAGTCGGGTTTTAATTTTTTTTAATTAGGTACTTTTACATACTAATATTATAAATGCGAAAGTGTGTCTGTCACTCTGTCTGTCTGTTTACCTCTTCACGCTTAAACCCCTGAACCGATTTAGATGAAATTTGGCATAGAGATAGTGTGAGTCCCGGGAAAGGACATAGGATAGTTTTTATCGCGATATTCCCACGGGATCGAGACTTATGCGGGTGAAACCGCGGGGCGCAGCTAGTGTAAAATAAAACAAATTGCACTGACTCGAAAACGCCCTTACAGGGTGCATGCGCCTAACATATTTTATATCCTACTAAGTCCTATGGAAATTCTAAATTGTACCACCAAACTAAACCAAACCCAAAAGCCCACGTTTTGGCAATCTCCGAGCAACGTAATGACTCGTTCGCGGAAGACCGTGGGAACAGCGCACGCGCCGCGCCGGCCGCCCTGGCTCTATTGTACTGTGTAGGTAGGTAATGCCTAGGTAAGTACATGCCGAGCCTAATTTACGGCAAGCTAAATGGGGCTTATCTTTTAATTCTATGGAAGCTATACCTACGATGCCTTAAGTTGCTGACTCACCTATAGAAAAAAAAAGACGGGTTGCACTCCGGGAGTGCCGGCAGAAGTGAAAACATGAATATTAACGTTGAAATAAATCAATTATTAATTTAATTAATATTACTCATTTTTTCAATATTTCTGCGTCACTTTTTTCATTAATAGATGCACTTTGTTCAATTTCCATATTTTAAACACTTTCAGTCTTATTCATAAAAAAAGCCTATTGAAGGTTTAAACAATTCATTAGTTAAAATGCTCAATAGGCCTTTAAAACATTCGATAAAATTTTGTATTCATAAACGCTTCATAAACGTTCTATAACTAGAATGTCCTACAACTTCTAAATGTTGCCATTATAATGAATATATAGTTCGTAGACAGATATGCATACGAGAATATCTGTCTACGAACCGAATAATTGTGTCCATAGACATTTTTACGTATGAAAAACTAATTTATTGTCTACAGTTTCAACAGTTTTGACGCGACAACGTCATGGTCGTCATGGAAACAATATGAATAATTGAATATGTCAATGAATGAATTTGATATTGTATGTGTCAAACTAAAAAACTTTTGAATATTTTTTTTGTATTTAAAATAAATGAAATTAAGACTATTAACTAGTTGCAATAAAGGGCAAAGAATTAAATATTGGTTGGAGGAGGATAAGGTGTGTACCTACTGTTACAGTAAAAGTAAGTTATGTTTTGTAAACATTCTCAATTTCTTATACTTATGCTTGCTTTTGCTTCTAATCCTTAGATTTTTTGGAAGAATTGGTCAGGGAGAGGTCTCCATAATAGAAAATAAAAACACTGACACAAGCACTAACGCTAAACAGGGGCAGCCTGGCATGATTTACGAATTAGGTGCCTATCCAATTTACAATTTTACGAAGAACTTCGTTTTCCTGTACAAAACTCATTGTTACAAAAAAAAAACCCCGCCATAAGAATAATAATGACTGTTATTTTGATGCCGCTACTGATTAATTAAATCAGTATAAATAAGATAATGAAGAGAAAGAATTTATAACATTAGTTTTGTATTTCAGGTCAATAGGACTAGTAAAGATGGTGCTTCACTACGAATAGCAGAAAATGAAACGGCCTACAGAAGAGATGGCACAGATGGCAAATGAAAAGCAAACATTTTAAAAATGTTGTTCTGCTTGCACAAGTTTTAGAAGCCAAATTAGAGTTTAGAGTATTGTTCAGCCGTGAACAGGCAAGAGTTACATACGCCAGCGTCAGCATCAAGAGCGACATACATTCGTTCCACATAAATTAGTAATTAGTAAATGAATAAATTAGTCACCAAGCTGGAGTAGAGTTTGATTCATCTTCCATAATTCCTCTCACTATGGCCAAGACACCTTTAGCCATCACCAGTTCTATGAGTCTGTGGGACCGGCAATGACAAAACTATTTCCTGTGTACACATTGCACACCGTACACAAACCCCTATTCCTACCCAAATTCTGTCTGTTCCCGTAGGTCTCCCGTAGGCTTGTATGATAGGTTAGGGTGTTAAGTAGTTGCTGTAGGTTTATAATCAGTAGGGTGAGGTAACCATAGATACCAGGCTCAATCGTTACAAACTTAGCCACAGTGTATGCATTTGGAATAACAGCCGTACTAAGCTGTAAGTCCCGGTGCGTACAAGTATTATAAAAATAAACTGATATTTGTATACAAGCTTTTTATTAATGAACTACTCCCTAAATTTCTTCTCTTTTACTTTAGATCTTGTTGGCTCAAAATATTGCCACTTCCACGTTGTCGTCGGTGGCAGCGCAGAGGTCACTTTGACTGCATGTTTTGGGTAGGACAAATAAGGCAGGATAGGACGTGGAGCATGTTTTGCAACATAGCTTTACAGCCACACCCTACTGGAGCATCTCCCTGCAGGGTGTAAACTTCCGTGGTCGACACGGAAGCATTGTTTTCACACAAAAGCAGCAATGTCCCACAGTATTTCTTGTTGCTATAATGTGCTTCGTTATATTTTTCGTCGCTTCTATTTTGTATTGTAGGTAGGTATATAAACTAAATTGGTTAAACAGAAGTTCAAAATAAATTAAATACAACTGCGGCTCCTCGAAGTACCTACTATTGTTTACGAAACTGACTTTTCAAACATTTGTACGTCAAATGTCATTTTCTTCGGCCATCTTTGTCGTGACGCACTTGGTTCACTTCGGTTGGCGCCGCCGTAGAAAGAGATGGGGGGGGGGGGAAATCTCTCCTGACGGTCACGTGTCCTGACGCGATGCCCTGACGCGAGTTTAACATTTTTTACCCATTACAAAAAGTGTTCAACGCCGCTAAAGAAGTTTTCACTTCAAAAAAAGACGGGTTGCACTCCGGGAGTGCCGGCAGAAGTGAAAACTTGAATATTAACGTTGAAATAAATCAATTATTAATTTAATTAATATTACTCATTTTTTTCAATATTTCTGCGTCACTTTTTTCATTAATAGATGCACTTTGTTCAATTTCCATATTTTAAACACTTTCAGTCTTATTCATAAAAAAAGCCTATTGAAGGTTTAAACCATTCATTAGTTAAAATGCTCAATAGGCCTTTAAAACATTCGATGAAATTTTGTATTCATAAACGCTTCATAAACGCTTCATAGAATGTCCTACAACTTCTAAATGTTGCCATTGGGTAATTCTACCGAGTGATAAAAAAATAAAATACTTTTTTAATTTCACTAAATCAGATTTTTATTGCGTTATTATAAAGAGTTATTATGTAATTATCTTCTAAAAAATAAAATCAGAGATCAATCTTTAACATTATGTGAAATAATTGCACATTTTAGTGTTATCACTTCGACAGGAGTGATTCTATTTTCAACATAAGTGACAGAATCTTTAATAAAACTAAAAACTTTAATAGTGAAATAAAATAAATCATCAGTCTTCACTGCTTTTGGTAATAATTTTTTAATACGGCTAGTATAAATAATCAAGTTAAATAAACACACACTCTAAAAAATAAACAATAATTTTCTACAGAAGTGACGACATTCCTGTAGAACATTAAAGGCAAATGGATATTTTCTAATGTTCAGGCTGATTTAGACAGGGTAAGTAACTAACTCCAAACTCGAGAGAAGTCAGTACTGAACCGATATTCAACTAGTGTAAATTGAATTCGGAGTCAGTGGAGTCAGTAACTACTACTGACTCCAAATTCAATTTACACTAGGTAAATATTGGGTCAGCACTGACTTGTCTCGAGTTTGGAGTCAGTTACTTACCCTGTCTAAATAAGCCTTTACTTTATAAAATATTTTCTTCGTCTGAAGACGTATTTTTTATCAGACTTTGTTGATTAACATCTGAACATAAAATTTAGTATTATTAACGTTTTCTATGAGGGGTGTCCGCTTCCTGATTTCAAAAATCTCTTCATCAGATGAACTATCAAATCCATAGCATTTTCGATAGAAATCTATAGATGTACGTGAGGTTGTTGCTATTGGGTTCTTGTATACGTCTTACCCTGATTGTGGCGAATCCGATCGTGAATGAGTTGATGTCCTCAAAATGGGTATATTATCAGTTTCTTGTTCTTTGCAAGTAATGTAAATAAGCATTTTGCTTTCTTGCAGCTTTTTGCATTCTCGGTGTATATTCTTTAATTGATTTAATTTTTCCAGCTTCTTTCTTTCTTTCTTTTGTATCTCTCTCTATCTTTTTGACGTCGTTCTTCTAGTTCAACCTATCATTTTTTCTCTCTTCCTTCGTATCCATGCCCTCTTTTGCTCCCTCAATCGTTCTTTTTTTTCTTTTTCAGACCGCTTTTTACCCGCCATACCTGTAAGTAAAAATTGAAATATCCATGCAATCACTTTTGTGGAAAACCAGTCACTCCTGTCGGTAGTCCACCAAATAGCGACACAGTGCATGAAATTATCAATCCACAATAAAAAACAGCATTTTACGTTTGTTAGGTTATACTGTCAGTGTAAATTTCTCTTATAAGATCACATCTAATAAGCATAAGCGCAAACCGTCACTTCTATGGAAAAACATCACTTCTGTAGCAAACTATATCGACAGAAGTGAGTTCTACAGAAGTGAGTTTTATCATAAAAATACATAACCTAAAGAAAATTTAAGGTTATGAGATTTGAATTCACTTGACTTCGGTAATTGACTAACTAATTAATAAGGCTACAAGGAAATCACATTCATAAATCACTTACTTGATTTATTAAGTTGAGTACAGAGGTGATGTATCAACTTTGACAATGCTGTAGAAAGCCGCTATACTTTTATTTTTCTCGACACCGTAGTCACTGGCCGAATGAAGTCTGATACTGACACTGTCAATACATGGTAAAGGGTTGCCAGAGATAGAAAATAATGTAACACTTTAAAAAATAAATTTATTACCATTTTTGCAATTTATTTCTACACGAGTGATTATTTTTTACGAACATTATAGAATGTTGAATAAAGTTAATAATATCATTTAATAATTATTAACAATTATGTGACGGCTTTTTTATTACTTGCTTTACTTGTTTCTTCATGTGATATATGCATGGAATATCTTTAAATAATTTTTAGAGACCCCTTAATGCTGGAACCTGCTTTGCGAACATTCGACAGGACGTGAGCAATCACGTACTGTACCACAAAAAAAAGAAAAAAAATATTAAATAATCAATAGGATTCCTATGTAAACTGTTAGATTATGTCACAAAGTTTATAAAATAATGATTAGAAAGAAATAAAAGCGGAGGAGCTAGAACATATTTCAAGCGAACACAATTTTACTGTCTCTGTAGAATGACCCCATTATAATGAAGTCATCCAACAAATTGGCCAACACATTAAATCGGCATACGAGAATATCTGTCTACGAACCGAATATTTGTGTCCATAGACATTATTACGTATGAAAAACTAATTTATTGTCAACAGTTTCAAGAGTTTTGACGCGACAACGTCATGGTCGTCATGGAAACAATATGAATATGTCAATGAATGAATTTGATATTATTGTATGTGTCAAACTGAAAAACTTTTGAATATTTTTTTTGTATTTAAAATACAAATAAATTAAGTAAATGAAATTAAGACCGGAGACTAGTTGCAATAAAGGGCAAAGAATTGAATATTGGTTGGAGGAGGATAAGGTGTGTACCTACTGTTACAGCTAAAATGTGTTCAAAGTAAGTTATGTTTTGTAAACATTCTCAATTTCTTATACTTATGCTCTCTTTTGCTTCTAATCCTTAGATTTTTTGGAAGAATTGGTCAGGGAGAGGTCTCCATAATAGAAAATAAAAACACTGACACAAGCACTAACGCTAAACATGGGCAGCCTGGCATGATTTACGAATTAGGTGCCTATCCAATTTACAATTTTACGAAGAACTTCGTTTGCCTGTACAAAACTCATTGTAACAAAAAAAAAACCCGCCATAAGAATAATAATGACTGTTATTTTGATGCCGCTACTGATTAATTAAATCAGTATAAATAAGATAATGAAGAGAAAGAATTTATAACATTAGTTTTGTATTTCAGGTCAATAGGACTAGTAAGGATGGTGCTTCACTACGAATAGCAGAAAATGAAACGGCCTACAGAAGAGATGGCACAGATGGCAAATGAAAAGCAAACATTTTAAAAATGTTGTTCTGCTTGCACAAGTTTTAGAAGCCAAATTAGAGTTTAGAGTATTGTTCAGCCGTGAACAGGCAAGAGTTACATACGCCAGCGTTAGCATCAAGAGCGACATACATTCGTTCCACATAAATTAGTAATTAGTAAATGAATAAATTAGTCATCAAGCTGGAGTAGAGTTTGATTCATCTTCCATAATTCCTCTCACTATGGCCAAGACACCTTTAGCCATCACCAGTTCAATGAGTCTGTGGGACCGGCAATGACAAAACTATTTCCTGTGTACACATTGCACGACGTACACAAACCCCTATTCCAATCCAAATTCTGTCTGTTCCCGTAGGTCTCCCGTAGGCTTGTATGATAGGTTAGGGTGTTAGGATAACTAGGGTGTTAAGTAGTTGCTGTAGGTTTATAATCAGTAGGGGGAGGTAACCATAGATACCAGGCTCAATTGTTACAAACTTAGCCACACTGTATGCATTTGGAATAACAGCCGTACTAAGCTGTAAGTCCCGGTGCGTACAAGTATTATAAAAATAAACTGATATTTTTGTATACAAGCTTTTTATTAATGAACTACTCCCTAAATTTCTTCTCTTTTACTTTAGATCTTGTTGGCTCAAAATATTGCCACTTCCACGTTGTCGTCGGTGGCAGCGCAGAGGTCACTTTGACTGCATGTTTTGGATAGGACAAATAAGGCAGGATAGGACGTGGAGCATGTTTTGCAACATAGCTTCACAGCCACACCCTACTGGAGCATCTCCCTGCAGGGTGTAAACTTCCGTGGTCGACACGGAAGCATTGTTTTCACACAAAAGCAGCAATGTCCCACAGTATTACTTGTTGCTATAATGTGCTTCGTTATATTTTTCGTCGCTTCTATTTTGTATTGTAGGTAGGTATATAATAATAAACTAAATTGGTTAAACAGAAGTTCAAAATAAATTAAATACAACTGCGGCTCCTCGAAGTACTATTGTTTACGAAACTGACTTTTCAAACATTTGTACGTCAAATGTCATTTTCTTCGGCCATCTTTGTCGTGTCCACTGACCTCTATTATTACCACTAATAGAGGTCAGTGGTCGTGTCTCACTTGGTTCACTTCGGTTGGCGCCGCCGTAGAAAGAGATGGGGGGGGGGGAATCTCTCCTGACGGTCACGTGTCCTGACGCGATGCCCTGACGCGAGTTTAACATTTTTTACCCATTACAAAAAGTGTTCAACGCCGCTAAAGAAGTTTTCACTTCAAAAAACTTTCGCATGGGGTTCTGGATCAGCGGAGTTAAGGGGCAGGCGCCAGGGAGCCCGCCAAATTCAATGTTGATTAAAATATGATTCGTGAGCGTGGCAAATATGACTTTACAGAATTTGAAATATCAATCAATAGGATTATATGACCTTAGAGGCAACGTACGCGCATTGACGTGGAGTTGCGGACACCAACCCGTATTACCTTAATGACCATAGAGGGTAGTATTGATGATTTGAACGATTATATTTATAAAAAAATACGTACCTGCTATGGTACGCATCGCGATAGTACGTTTGTAACACTATGGCCTACAACAACACCTAGCTTTACAAAACCCCTATGTAATGATACCGCCGGCCGCCCGCACTACCTGATCGTATCCAGCCTGAATCTACCTTCGCAGTTGAGAATATGCCATGCTCATTCATGTATCGCTGCTGGCGGCGCATGTGTTAGATTATCCCTTCAAAATGTTTGAGCTGAATGGTGCTGGCTGATCCGTGCGTTATGTTCATTAGCGGGCGGCGTCAGTTGGGCTGATCTCTTTGCTGCCACGGCTAATTTTAATCAGATAATTACAATGATACTGGCAGCTCGCTTCCTCTTACTGAAGGACCTACTTCTTGACAAACCACAAGTGCCTGTAAATGTTTTAATTATTGAAACAAATGCTACAAATAGGTATGTGTTGATGGCGAGGGTCGCCCCTTGCTACAAGAGTGCGAGCATGCAACTGCTCGCGTATATATACACGATTAGTCCGTATGCGTACTGGCACTTCTGTATATTATGGAATAAGATAGTTAGGTCACTACGAAGTATACGCGAGTATTTGCGTACTACCTAGTACCTACTCTTGTATAGATTAGAAGACCTTAGTAAAAAAGTGATTTCCAATCCATACGCGATTAGTTTCACACCCTTGCGTTCTGGCCTTGTATATAATGGAAATACGCGACGATGCGATGCGACGGGCTGGGTCGGGAGAACAAGAAGTTTCCCGCGGACGAAGTCGCGGGCAGAAGCTAGTGTTATTTTGTTCCGCCCGAGATGTGTGAGATAGGCTCGTCAAGGCATTCGGCATTACCTAAGTACTTAACGTCTTAAAGCCTAAATAAACGTTGGATTCGGCACCGTGTTCTAAGTTTGTGGTGCAACTCCAAGTTATAGGAACATCTAGAGTGTTCGGGCCCCAATGATGATAACACGAGTTACTAGCATTTGTGATAGTGAGGATCAGCAGGTATGTATGGCAGGTAAGTATGAGACATCGTGGCTATTGTGTGCAGGCGGTCTGCTCGCTTGCGATAGTCCGCCACATTCCCGGGGCGCTGACTCACCGCGCGGGCCGTGCCCCGTGCGGCTGCAGCCGAGCCGGCCCGCGGCCTGCACGCACTGCACACGGCGGCAGGCACCACTCGCCTGATCGCGATCGTTAGCTAGAAGCTGTGTGCTCACAGCGTTATTACGAACTTCATCATCATCACCATCATTTCAGCCGCAAGACGTCCACTGCTGGACATAGGCCTCCCCCAAGCACCTCCACTTCGACGGGGTTACGAACGTATTATATTGTAAACTAGTTGTCAACACATCCCGTTACCAATTTGTTTTTACCCGACTACGGCGAAGCAAAAAGGAGGGTTATGATTTTGACCGGTATATACCTATGTATGTGTGTTCAGCTGTTCCCTCATAACTTCAAAAGTACTTAGGTATAATAATTTGACAAATAAGGTGACGTTAGAAGCATCTTGACCGTCCGCTGGTGATACGCTATGACGTCACACTAAATTCAATATCGGTGTCGTTGGTTCCGCATTTTCGTTTTTGACACCGACTTCCGAAATTAAAGTTATTTATCACTTTGTACTGTTTTTTTTGAAGTCGGTTGTTTTTTTTTTGTAAAAAAGTTTTTATTTTTCACTTTTTAGTTGTACCTACCCCACACAAATTCAATTAACACTAGTGCATTGCAGAATTGAAGACACCGACTAGAAGAATCATCGGAATTCGCATAGAAATGCCGGAGATGCAGTACATTTATGCATATAACTTCGTACATAAGAATAATTTCCTAATGTACTATATACTTAAACCTTTCTGAAAGTATGTAGATTACATTAGTGAAAGAATTGTCAAAATTGGTTCATCAGTTTTTGAGAAAATCGCGGACATACAAACATATATACATACGGGTCGAATACAGAACCTCCTTTTTTGAAGTCGGTTAATAAATAAAGAAGCCGGTTAATAAATAAATAAACTAAATCAATTCAAATTTATACGCACATTTTTTTGTATGAAAAAATGTATGACATAAGATCAATAATGTATCTTTACGATAGTAATCTATATACAGAATACTGTCTCCCATTGAAGCCGTGGCAGATATTTTTACAGCACCTTATATATTACTTAATAGCACTTTGCCCGCGACATCGTCCGCCTGTATTTCGTACCTTCCTCTAAAAATTTCGAAAATGTATGTCAATGTTCTGTATCATTTATTTAGATAAGTATTCGGGCCAATTTTTGAGTTTATAGATCAAAGGAATCAGATTTTTCAAATAAACTGATCACTTTCTACCCTTACAGGGGTGAAATTTTGAAAAATCGTTTGGAATGTGTTCATTACTTGACTCGAAGATTTATTTATATACCAATTTTCGAGTTAATCAAGCCACGCAGTAAAATCCTCCCCTGTATAACTAACTACCCCTTTTCACCCCGTTAGGGATAGATTTTCAAAAAACCCTGATACACGTTATTCTTTATTTTTAGTCTTAAGTATAAATATACTGAGTTTCGGGTTAATCAGACCGCGCCATAAAATTCTTCCATACAAATGTTGACACCCCCAATCCCCCTTTTGGAGGAAAAACAAAATATGCTAAACTTAGATAAGTATTCGTGCCAAGTTTCAAGTTTATTAACCAAATGAATAAGATTTTTCATATAAACTATTCCCGCTTTTCGCCCTCACAGGGATGGAATTTTGAAAAATCTTTTGGGATATGTTCATTACTTGACTCAAACTTGACCCAAAGGTTATTTAAACCAATTTTCGAGTTAATCAAGCCACGCAGCAAAATCCTTCTCTGTATAACTAACTACCCCTTTTCACCCCGTTAGGGGTAGATTTTCGAAAAACCCTGATACACGTCATTCTTTATTTTTTTTCTTAAGTAAAAATCTGAGTCTCGGGTTAATCGGACCGCGCGTTAAAATTCTTCCATACAAATTTGACACCCCCCAATCGCCTTTTTGGGAGTAGTTTAGAAAATATGTCAATAAAATATGCCAAATTTCATAATTTACTTGCATAAATATTTGTGCCGAGTTTCAAGTTTATTAACTCAAGGAATAAAATTTTTCATACAAACAAAATCCCCCCTTTTCACCCCCTTAGGGGGGTAGTTTTGGAAAATCCTTTTTTAGCGCACGCCTACATCATAATATAGCTATTGTGTGCCAAATTTCAACGCAATTCGTTCAGTGGTTTGAGCTGGGCGTTGATAGATCAGTGAGTCAGTAACGGTTGCCTTTTATATTATATAGATAGATATTATCTTCACTATCTTTCGCTATTATTTTCTGTATAGTCTGCAACTCTGCACTGGCACATACTTACTTGCGGCGCAGGCACGACATATTTCTAGCTTCAAGTAAGCAACGCCAAACACTTTTGTTGGATTATTATAATATTAGGCATGTGGAAACCGGATAATTTTTCTCATTTTTGTTTTCAGGTATGTATGTACCTACCATCGCGGACTCTACCGCCTGATCACTTCAAATTTTTTTCGCCTACATCCCGAGGCAGCGCGGGTGCCAAGACATGCCCCCTTAAAGTTTTCGCCTATTAGGATAGCGATAACGCAATTAGTTAGTTGCAACCTGCATTGCACAGCTTAGTGACGCATCACGTGGACTCCTTTTGTGAATTTTACGGACGAACTATTTGACCTTGGCGCGCTTACTAGAGAGCACTTCTAGTTTTTGAGTGCAAGCAAAAATGAAGTTAGTGGTGGTCAGGCGGGAGTGTCCGCGATAGTACATGTAGTTAGGTAAACCGATTTCTCGAAAGGTTCGGGGCCCTTTTGCGTGATTGTTTTTTTTCATTTGGTAGAGGAAATTTTATCAAGGTATCTTTGCTTGGGTAGTTTTTGAGTTAGCTTCAATAATACATATTGTGTATGTGGGTGATGTTATAATTTCCTGACACTGTTCTTTACATAGCAAACAATCATACTTAGGTACTAATGATAATGATAAATGATTTATTTCTGTAAGTAGGTTTGTACAAACACTTTTACACGTCAAACATATTTTTTTAAAGCTAGATGAGGCCGGCGTTTCCTATCTGACTACTCTGAGAAGAAAGGCCGAACAAACTCAGACGTCATTACTAAACACGTCACGTAATCTATACTAATAATAAAGCCTGAAGAGTTTATTTGTTTGAACGCGCTAATCTCTGGAACTACCATTCAGATTTAAAAAAAATCTTTTTGCATTTGATAGCCCAATCCTCGAGGAAGGCTTTGTGTTTCTTAGCACCATGCTAGGGTTCTTAGAAGTCGAGTAAAGAGTAAAAAAAACAACCGACTTCAAAAAAAAAAAAAACACTACAAAGTGATAAATAACTTTAATTTTGGAAGTCGGTGTCGTTGGTTCCGCATTTTTTGTATTTTGACACCGACTTCCGAAATTAAAGTTATTTATCACTTTGTAGTGTTTTTTTTTTTTAAATCGGTAGTTTTTTTTGTAAAAAAGTTTTTATTTTTCCCTTTTTAGTTGTACCTACCCCACACAAATTCAATTACCACTAGTGCACTGAAGAATTGAAGACACCGACTAGAAGAATCATCGAAATTCGCATAGAAATGCCGGAGATGCAGTATATTTATGCATATAACTTCGTACATAAGAATAATTTCCTAATTTATTATATACTACAACCTTCCTGAAAGTATGTAGATCACTTTAGTGAAAGAATTATCAAAATCGGTTCACTAGTTTTTGAGAAAATCGCGGACATAAAAACATACATATATACATACGGGTCGAATACAGAACCTCCTTTTTTGAAGTCGGTTAAAAAGTACAAAAGATTGCAATGCGAAAACAAAGTAATAGCGCGGGCAGGCGATGCGATGCGACGGGGTGGGCCGGGAACAAGAAACTTCACGCGGATGAAGTCGCGGGCAGAAGTACCTAATAGCGCGGGCAGGCGATGCGATGCGACGGGGTGGGCTGGGAACAAGAAACTTCACACGGATGAAGTCGCGGGCTGAAGTAATAGCGCGGGCAGGCGATGCGATGCGACGGGGTGGGCCGGGAACAAGAAACTTCACGCGGATGAAGTCGCGGGCAGAAGTACCTAATAGCGCGGGCAGGCGATGCGATGCGACGGGGTGGGCTGGGAACAAGAAACTTCACACGGATGAAGTCGCGGGCTGAAGTAATAGCGCGGGCAGGCGATGCGATGCGACGGGGTGGGCTGGGAACAAGAAACTTCACGCGGATGATGTCGCGGGCAGAAGTAATAGCGCGGGCAGGCGATGCGATGCGACGGGGTGGGCCGGGAACAAGAAACTTTACGCGGATGAAGTCGCGGGCAGAAGTAATAGCGCGGGCAGGCGATGCGATGCGACGGGGTGGGCCGGGAACAAGAAACTTTACGCGGATGAAGTCGCGGGCAGAAGTAATAGCTCGGGCAGGCGATGCGATGCGACGGGGTGGGCCGGGAACAAGAAACTTTAGGCGGATGAAGTCGCGGGCAGAAGTAATAGCGCGGGCAGGCGATGCGATGCGACGGGGTGGGCCGGGAACAAGAAACTTTACGCGGATGAAGTCGCGGGCAGAAGTAATAGCGCGGGCAGGCGATGCGATGCGACGGGGTGGGCCGGGAACAAGAAACTTTACGCGGATGAAGTCGCGGGCAGAAGTAATAGCGCGGGCAGGCGATGCGATGCGACGGGGTGGGCTGGGAACAAGAAACTTCACGCGGATGAAGTCGCGGGCAGAAGCTAGTTTAATTATGAATCGTACAGATTTCCTACGAGCTACGTGTGGCTCCGGCTATATGAAAACCGATCTGTCTGTCTGCGATGTGAGCAGAACCTTTTTAGTTGGCGTGTTTGTCGCAGTTTGGGTTTTAGTATGTGTGACTCCCATACATATTCATCATCATCATTTCAGCCCAAAGACGTCCACTGCTGGACATAGGCCTCCCCCAAGCACCTCCACTTCGACCGGTTCTGTGCTTCTCGCATCCAACAGGTTCCTGCGGCCTTCACAAGGTCGTCGGTCCACTTTGTGGGAGGTTTTCGGTACGCTGTCGCCACTTCAGAACCTTTCGGCCCAATCGCCACATGTTCTGCGAGCAATGTGCCCTGCCCACTGCCACTTAAGTTTGGTAGTTCTTCGGGCGATGTCAGTTACCTTGGTTCTCCTGCCGATCTCTTCATTTCTGATTCGATCACGCAGGGAAACTCCAAGCATAGCCCTCTCCATTGCCCTTTGGGTGACTTTCAGCCTTCTAACAAGGCCCATTGCGAGCGACCACGTTTCAGTGCCGTAGGTCATCACTGGCAACACGCACTGGTCAAAGACTTTCGTCTTGAGACACTGCGGTATGTGGGACGAGAAGATATTGCTTAGCGTCCCGAACGCTGCCCAGCCGAGTCGGATTCGACGATTGACCTCTTTCTCGAAGTTGGACCTACCCAACTGTACAGTTTGTCCTAGGTAAACATATTCGTCCACAACTTCGAGTGTAGCGTCTCCGTACTTATGAGAGTGGGTGTTACATGGGCATTTGACTTGACCTTCGTTTTGTCCATGTTTATTTTAAGACCCACTCTTTCGGTGGCTCTACTGAGGTCATCGAGCATTGTACTGAGGTCCTCCATAGTCTCAGCCATGACTACGATATCGTTGGCAAACTGATGGTTAGTTATGTACTCGCCATTGATGTTAATGCCAGCCCCTTTCCAGTCCAGAACCTTGAAGACATCCTCCAGACATACATATTACATTTACATTATTACCTAATTTAATTTATGTTGCCTATAGAAACAGTTACCTTCTAGGGCTTTTGAGAAGTTTGCAGCAGACTATCAAACAACAAATATCTTATGTGTGTACAATGTTACTCGTATTACAAGTGACCTCTGTTTTCAATATTCACGAAAGTACCTCTTGGTAGGCACCAAGAGGTGATTTTATTTTTGGTAACATGACCCAGACTTTTAGAACAATGGTAAACCTGCATGCAGAGTGCGGCCCATCTGCAGGTAAGGGCATGCACAATCTATTGGTATTGGATGTCTATCGGCAGCGACGACCACAGACAAAGCCTCAGTCTCAATCTGTTAAAAATACGTCTAATTCCCTAAACGGTATTGATTGTCCCTGAACTGAGATTGTGACTAGATTTTGAACATTTTTGCTAACGAAAATTGGCTTTCACGTTCCGTTTTTGTTTTTGTTTCAAGTTAATGCTGAATTAAACTTTTTCTACTCAGAGACACCAGCTAACTTGCAAAAACATGTAGGTACATACTTCACATATTTGTGATTACAAAAGTAGTGCACCGCTAGCACTAAGCGCTGGGGGTCAACATTCACTTTCCGTTGTAGCTATAGAGGTCAGACGTGTGAGGTGCAGGCGGGACCACTCCGTCCGTCAGTCCGACCCCCGCGAGCGCTGCTGCGCGTGCGCACCGAGCTCCGGCGGGCAGCGCCTTTCCATCATGAGACTGGCCAGTAATAGTACGTACTAGTATTAACTACAATGTCATCGTTGGCATGTTTGTGCTCGCCCAGTGCGGAGGGAGCGAGGGGGAGAGGGGTGGACGTTTAAATAAATGGTGATATTAATACTTTTTAAGCGCAGAGGCCGGAGGTCGGCGGTTCAGCGTTATCAGCGCAGCCCCCGCCCCGCGCCCCGTGCCCGCGCCTCTCACCCGCTGCCAGCATACAGGCGACAGTAAAAATAATTTTATGATCCACGCACAGCCGCCACACACTCCAGTGTCCACGACGTGGTGTCATGCCGGCCGCACGAGGCGCGTGGCCGCACTGGCCGCTAGCTCCGCAAGCACCGCGCTTCCTCTTGTCTTCACACCCATCCCCGGCTCTCCCAAAACTTTGCCAATTCTTACGAGCTGACTCCTCGGTCAGACGTCACGTATTACAGTGGACTAGCACGTCCACTGTAATACGACATTTTCCAGTCTCTTTGATGTGACAAACAGTTGTTGGACCTGAGTAGGTATGTGACAAACAGCTGTTGGACCTATGAGGCTTATGCACCAAAAGCTCTCGTTATCTCACAATAAGTAGTAAGTAAGTACCTAATTAAAGCAAATGAAATTCTGATTCTGATAAAGAGGTGCTCTAACCCAAATGTTTAGGTCCCGGTAGTTAAACGAATCATGTCGCCTCAGTGGATTCCGGGATTATGTCAACGTCTGCCTAGTGGTCACTTGTTGCTTTAGATATACTGGCGGTGTTACAAGGACACGAACTGTTTCTCCCTCGACGAGTTTATTTGGCGTTGTAATAAAATTATGCCATCAAAAACATAACTTGTAAAAAAGCCAAGTCTCGCAACTCAGTTCTTCTACCATAAAAAGTTGTGAGATCCATGTAATACCAAGTCGGTTAATTTATTCAGTCCCTACTTAAGGGACCTTCTGTAATTAGCTAACCTAACAACATATTAGTGACCATATCAATATTAAATTTTTTTTATATTTTAAATAAACAGATTGACTTGGCCATCGCATGAAAACACAATGTATCTCACAAATAATACATATTATATTAAATTAGATGACCCACAACGAAGTTATAGAGGGGTCGAAAATGGCCTGAACTGTTTCGAGAAAAGGATGGTACGGCCGTGCCGCTTTTTGCTCGACTTGGCGGGGGCACTGCCGTGCCCCCAGATAATAGTCATACAGCCCCAAAATGCGGCCATGGCAGCCAATGACCGGGCTGATGACTGATGACAGGGGACATTATAGTGCCCAACTGTGTACGCAGACACGAATGTGCGCAGGACCAACGCCGAGGCACACCGCCACCTTCCAAACTCCGGATTGTTACTGAGATTGAATGAATTCCTAATGGGAAAACCCAATCACAGTTTGTACGAGCTGGAAATCGAACTCAGGAGCCATGTTCAGCAGTCGCGCGTGCTACCGCGAGACCAACGGGGCAGTTAGTCTTGGCGCTGTATATAACGTACTTAACGGGCGGTCATACCCCTGGAGAGCTCGGAGCCCCGCTCGTATGTTGAGTGCAGCCCCTGTTAGCCGCTGCGAGTCAGCAGAACCGTTCGCCTTGATCAGGCGGAGCTGCCGTGGAAGACGATCTATACAGCAGGCCAGGTGTATGCCGTACAATTGGTGCTTCAATGAGTTCTTTGGCACTTTGCGATTGGCATTTACTCTTCAAAACTGTATGTTTTAGCAGCTCAATTTACTACGTGCAACCACCCCTAAAGTGAGCCACCATCAAAATTCAACGTTTGCGTTTCACATTAAGTATCAAACTAAAGTTTACTTTAATTGGGCCATCAGCATCACAGTCTCACAGAGCTCTATGCCAGCTTACTTACATGGAAGTCATTCGTAAATAACTGTAAGGTTTTAGCAATGTTACAACTACTGATCTGTATAGGCTGAGTAAGTATTGCAAGTACCTACCTATTGATTTGTTGACTTACAACCGTAACTCGTTAAACAAATCAATAGGTACTTCTACTGATAACAGAGGAGCATGTGCCCCACACTCCACAGCCACTTATTTGTGTAGTGATACTGGGGCTCGGAGCCCCGGAGGTGCTCGGCATTAATGTTCTTTATTTTTTTAATTACCTAAATACAAGCAGCTGAAAGTGGACGCAATTGTTTCCCGCGATAGGTACCGTTCGGCTACTCATTACACACGTATTAAAGCGTGTCGCAAATGTTGCAGCTATTAGGTAAGTAGGTACGCAGTAGAGGCGTGCGCACACGTTGGAAAATTTTCGTATTTTCGGAGAAGGCACCGACTGCTGCTTGCTCGTGACGTCGCACCCGCACGCTGTTGTGGCCAGCCGCGGTCACCCGCTCCACACACCCTACACAGCACTGCGACATCACACAACTGCAGTCTTCAGCGACAGATGACGATTACAAAAATTTTATTTGACGTAGCGACAATTCTGTGGGTTACAGTTACAGACATTCTGACTGAGGGGCGGCTGTTCCTCGGCAATCTGCTGCTGTGTACGACTCGACTTGAAGCTTGTCGAGAACTGGTCTGAAATAAGTCTGCAATCTGCATTGAAAAGCTGCTTACTACCTATCTGTTAAACTAGTTGGTCAGTTAATTCTGCGCAGGAGATCCTGGGCGGCGCGGCGCGGCGGCGCAGGCGCTGTGTGCAGACCGCTACATCGTGAATCGCGCTACAACGTTGTCTAGGTGCGCCGACTGCTTCTGGTGTTACGTGTACACTAAACACTAATCGCATAACAACATTGTGCATTACCACAGCCGACTCCTGCTATGTGCTCAATCCAACAGAGTCGCGAGCAATACCTATTGTAGAGTGGTGCCATAACTTTAAATGACTTGCCAAGACTGGCTAAATATAGTAAAAGCTGTTTAGCCATGTGTGTTCGGATATAATAATAAATAAAATACCAAGTGATTTAAAAACTTAGATTGTTTAGAAAAAAACTACATAAATGGTTGAATACTGACGAATGAATTTGCTGACGGGAAACATGTTGTAATGATTATTTATCGAGGAAGGCTATAGGCTATATAACATCACGCTACGACCAATAGGAGCGGAGCATCAATGAAAAATATTTTGTAAGGTAACCTATATTATTTGCATGCTATGATATAAGCAAAATATGTATGCTCTATAATGTATTTTTAAAACTTACCATGTTTTATGCAAATAAATATTATTTCTATTTGTATGATCGCAATAGGTAAGTAAGCAGACACGAACCGTCGGGCTCACTGCACACAGGTGACTGCACGCCCAACGAGGCTGTCGAGCAGTGTGATCAACTGATCATACAAATAGAAATAATATTTATTTGCATAAAACATGGTAAGTTTTAAAAATACATTATAGAGCATACATGTTTTGCTTATATCATAGCATGCAAATAATATAGGTTACTTGCGGTAAGGGTCCCGGGTTCGAGCCCCAGGTGAGCCCAGGTCTCACAAAGCGTTTGTGGTTTTTCCTTTTGGCATTTCTTGGTAGCAGCCAGTCTGGATTTGTGACCAATTGGTGGTTATCTCGCCCTCCGTTCCATGGGACTGTTGGCGACATGTGGGTATCTACCTAACTGTACACTGCACCTCTGCGCTCTGCGCACCCGTCCAGGGAATGTTATGTGAGCACGGACTAATGTGGATGCGGACAAGCACACATACAACCACAAGACAGCGGCGTGTTGCAATCCTACATAATTATCGATCAATCGGAGATGATCGGCACGTAGCGACCACGCTCGCGATTTAGAAACGTGTGTGAAGCCGAGCTCCCGCCGGCGATGGGCACGTCCGTAGGCAGCGGTACGCGCAGCACTCGCCCTTATGAAACCCAGCGCCACGCCAGCTCCCGCCGCTGCCGCCGCCTCACGCCTGTGCGCCGCGAGGGCGAGCGAGAGCGACGAGCGGCGCGGGCTGGTGGCGCGCCGCGCGCCGGGGAGCTCCGGGGTCGTCGAGGGCGCCGCTTATCGCAGCCCGCGCCCCGCGCGCCCGCGCCCGCCCCCGACACAACGATATTTACATTGACAGACACAACTCACAAACTGATATCATCACACCGATAAATTTTGTACAGATTATTATAATAAGTTTTAAAATTTAGCTCGATAAACACAGCAGCGGTTTACGTCATCTCCCCACTGATATTGTTACTTACAGTCTTGTTGTTGTAGGTAGGTTTCCTAAGCTATCTTGTCGCTCTCTCGTCGCACAGCCGACACTCGCTCCTAGATCAGGATCGCATAGATTGACACTGCCAGAACGTCCGCTTAGCCGTCAGCTAGTCTCTCCAGAGCTCGACAATATTAACCACAAGCAGGCGTCTAATTAGTCGCTTCCCTGGTCTTTAGAGGGGCTACACGGTTATTAATAATACCTACCGTGGCCGCGTGGTAATAACAACCGCGCTGGTCGATCTAATAATAAAGTTAAGCTACACTTGGCAAGGCGGATGGGTAACCATCTATTACTTCCCAAGACCGGTCGTGCCTAGGAAAGCACGCAGACAGTCGGTCTCGTAGATCTTTGTCAGTCCTTATGGGTACTCAGAAAGCCAAAAGTCTGACAACCAGACTACCAAGGAGTATCGTCTGGATTGTGGAGGTCAGCTGCTCCATGTAAAGTACTGGTATGTAGCTGCTGCATGTATTTCCAATTAAGTTGGGAAATGGCTAGGCTAGGGAGAATTATTGGTCTTTCGATCCCGGGTTCCTGGAATCAGACGCTGGATTGGAATACTGGATCAATTTAAATCAGTCTTTAGCGGCTGCTCTATTTAAATACAGCACTAGATACTGAATGCAGGACTGGATTGCAAAGTGTTAGATTACATAGGCCAAACAACGATCCCGTGTCACTAGATTCCATGTATCAATGTAAATCAGCCTTTATTTAGAACCTCCAACAACATTGAACAGAACAGACAATATCTATAAACAATTGGACGTAGAAAACTCAGCAACTAGGCAAAGTTGTTAGAGTTCCTGGTCTGCAAGTACCGGCAGCCTCTGGTGTGCACCCCAGGTATAAGCTATTAGAGTTCCTGGCCTGCAAGTACCGGCAGCCTGTGGTGTGCACCCCAGGTATAAGCTATTAGAGTTCCTGGTCTGCAAGTACCGGCAGCCTCTGGTGTGCACCCCGGGTAAAGCTATTAGAGTTCCTGGCCTGCAAGTACCGGCAGCCTGTGGTGTGCACCCCAGGTATAAGCTATTAGAGTTCCTGGTCTGCAAGTACCGGCAGCCTCTGGTGTGCACCCCGGGTAAAGCTATTAGAGTTCCTGGCCTGCAAGTACCGGCAGCCTGTGGTGTGCACCCCAGGTATAAGCTATTAGAGTTCCTGGTCTGCAAGTACCGGCAGCCTCTGGTGTGCACCCCGGGTAAAGCTATTAGAGTTCCTGGCCTGCAAGTACCGGCAGCCTATGGTGTGCACCCCAGGTATAAGCTATTAGAGTTCCTGGTCTGCAAGTACCGGCAGCCTCTGGTGTGCACCCCGGGTAAAGCTATTAGAGTTCCTGGCCTGCAAGTACCGGCAGCCTCTGGTGTGCACCCCGGGTAAAGCTATTAGAGTTCCTGGTCTGCAAGTACTGGCAGCCTCTGGTGTGCACCCCGGGTAAAGCTATTAGAGTTCCTGGCCTGCAAGTACCGGCAGCCTCTGGTGTGCACCCCAGGTATAAGCTATTACAGTTCCTGGTCTGCAAGTACCGGCAGCCTCTGGTGTGCACCACGGGTATAAGCTATTAGAGTTCCTGGCCTGCAAGTACCGGCAGCCTCTGGTGTGCACCCCAGGTATAAGCTATTACAGTTCCTGGTCTGCAAGTACCGGCAGCCTCTGGTGTGCACCCCGGGTATAAGCTATTAGAGTTCCTGGCCTGCAAGTACCGGCAGCCTCTGGTGTGCACCCCAGGTATAAGCTATTACAGTTCCTGGTCTGCAAGTACCGGCAGCCTCTGGTGTGCACCCCGGGTATAAGCTATTAGAGTTCCTGGCCTGCAAGTACCGGCAGCCTGTGGTATGCACCCCGGGTTTAAGCTATTAGAGTTCCTGGTCTGCAAGTACCGGCAGCCTCTGGTGTGCACCCCGGGTATAAGCTATTAGAGTTCCTGGCCTGCAAGTACCGGCAGCCTCTGGTGTGCACCCCGGGTATAAGCTATTAGAGTTCCTGGTCTGCAAGTACCGGCAGCCTCTGGTGTGCACCCCGGGTATAAGCTATTAGAGTTCCTGGCCTGCAAGTACCGGCAGCCTCTGGTGTGCACCCCAGGTATAAGCTATTACAGTTCCTGGTCTGCAAGTACCGGCAGCCTCTGGTGTGCACCCCGGGTATAAGCTATTAGAGTTCCTGGCCTGCAAGTACCGGCAGCCTCTGGTGTGCAAACCAGGTATAAGCTATTACAGTTCCTGGTCTGCAAGTACCGGCAGCCTCTGGTGTGCACCCCGGGTATAAGCTATTAGAGTTCCTGGCCTGCAAGTACCGGCAGCCTCTGGTGTGCACCCCAGGTATAAGCTATTACAGTTCCTGGTCTGCAAGTACCGGCAGCCTGTGGTATGCACCCCGGGTATACACAGATAACACCAGGGACAGCACCAGAACTGCGACAGAGTGATGGAGCAGATCCCAGAGGAATCACACATCACGACCACCAATAAAAAACAGAACAGCCTGTAAAGTATTGCCGAATGTTTATCGATGAGCTTCACGTGTAAGGGAGGCCTCTGTTTACCCAAACGAAGTCGCGAGCGGCTCGTGGGGGTGTCTCTCATGCGTTCTGCGACAGCTAGCATGGCGGGCTCCCTGGGGGGCCGGGCACAGGCAGTGCCGAGTGACCGCTGCCTACAAGCCGTCACTCGCCCACTAAATGATAGTTGAGATGTTACCTAACTTTTCACCGCTCTAGAGTGTCTGCGTGCCCTTGGTGAGCAAAGGGAGAGAGAGGCTCTCTCGCCAGCCTGCAAACGTCTACTGCACGATATTGCACTTCTTATGATTGTATTTTAAAATCTGTACTAACAAATCAAGTTCCCAATCAATCAATCACGTTATACGGTGGAACTTTCGAAGCGTACCGGGGGGAAAGTACCTACTCTAAATACTGAAGACAGCAAATTTTACTCAAAGGAAACCTTCCTTTATTTTTAAAAAGAAACAAACTGCATTTAAAGATTTTCAACATACGCTGGCCACGCCCGGGAATCGAACCGACTAAAATCCGAAAAAATAGCAACCTATACTTTTACAGCACCAATCGATAGGGTCAATCATAAGGATCAAATCTCTCTAGCAAACATGGTCAATTAAACTAAACAAAGTCCATGCAATCTATACTTCGATCAAAAATAGCGATCGAAGAATCTATACATTCGAACGAAATAAATAAATTAACTAATTATTTGCTCGAAATCAGCTCCATTTTAACCGACTTTTCTTGGATGCACTTTATTCTTTTAAGGAATTCATTTTGAGTAATTTTAGTAGCGTGTTGTGGTGAATATTGAAAACTGTATTGTGAACCTCAGTCTTTAGCTTGTTTACAGTTGTATAGGATTTTTGGTGGTTTTTAAAGATAAATGCAATTTTCTACGTCAGAGATAATTGTTAATTACAAACATAAGTAAACTCGATGGACCGTTGAGTAAAAGTGCTTCATCTTGTCCCATTGATTTTATAAGTTTGGATTTTATGATTCTCCTTTAATGTTAGCTAGGGACATTTGATCATTATGATAGACCCTATCGATTGGGGCCGTAGAAGTACAGGTTGCTATTTTTTCAGATTTTAGTCGGTTCGATTCCCGGGCGTGTCCAGCGTATGTTGAAAATCTTCAAATGCAGTTTTGTTTCTTTTTAAAAATAAAGGAATGTTTCCTATGAGTAAAATTTGATGTCTTCAGTATTTAGAGTACTTTTCCTCCTGGTACCTACGCTTCGAAAATTCCATCCTGTATAATACCTACCTACTACCTACTTGTTTTAGAGACTTGTTTTGATCGTCATCGTGATCATGACGATGATGACGATTGACATGATGAAGTTAGGATACGTCAACTAAACCTTCGCTCTTCATTTGCAGCACTCATTAAGGAAGCCTAACAAGAAGCTGTGACTTTTGTATATTAGCTTTCGTTTATAAAAAAAGGTAAAACGATTAAATCCATTCTATTACTTGGAATTTCGATAAAAATCTGTTCCTAGTCACTTCTTGCACAAAATCCTTTCTGTTTTGTGCCTCTTGGGTCTGATTACACAGGTACGCAGGTACGTAATGATAGCTTCTTGAAAAAAGTAGGTAAGTAAGTACATGTTAGAATACTCGCCTCAGGCGCAACTATTTTTAAACATTATTTAAATGTAAGTATGACACGGTTGAAAAAATGTGCGTGTACGCCGCGTTATCAGTTAGCACCGGAAGCTCCCCACGCGGGCGCGCACCGCGCACCTCGCGCAGTCGCCGCGCAGCGCAGCCGGAAGTGACAGCACTGTGCGCTACAGCACTTCGTTACTCATTACTATGCTGGCATGGCCAGGAGCCTGACCACCGAACATTTGAACAGCACGCGCTTGTTGCCGCACGATATTATCGTAGTGAATCTGATTGAACAACGAAGACAAAAGTAACGAAACACAACATAGTTCGTAAGTGTTCTCAAACGCAGACTCATAAAAATGAAGGTGTAACGCACCGAGGTGGCTGCGCGGCGCGGCCTGCAGGTGTGGCCGCAGAAAGCGGGTCAGCGGCGCCGGCGCGGTCAACACTCGCTAACAATAACAAGGAAGCAGCCTGCGCCGGCGCCGGCGGCCAGCGCGCGTGCCGCGTGCGCCTCTACTGCCGCCGCGCCGCCGCAGCGCGTACAGCTTTATCTAATCGCTGCAAGATAAACTGCTCCGACTCCCGCGAGTCTCGCGAGCCGCCGCTCCGCTCCGCTCCATTCCGCTCCGCTCTGCTCCGTGCAGGACTCCTCCGCACTGAGAGGGTTTCGTGAACTGCAACTGGTGCACGCCATATAAAAATGGTGTGCAGACGTTCAGCGATAACAAACGGCGAGAACCGAAAGGTAGGAAGTTCACAAGGGCGCACGGCGACAGCGACCCTGCGCCCGCGCAACTAGGCAGCATTCAGCGCGCGCGCCCGCGTCGCATGCACTGAGCGCTGCAGTATCGCTCGCGCGTTCAACTTAGTGCGTACGTCATGAACCTAGGCTAGATCTAAACAAAGAATTGCGATTTCATGATAACGTTGCGCATAAAATATACCTACAAATTTAATATACTCAAGCATAAAAAGTTACATGTAGGAGTAGATATTATCTGATTAGCTCGTATCTATCGACTATTCATGATTGATAATGAAGCAGGTGAGTACAAACACTCGACCGCTTCAGTGGTGAAACTGGAAGCTTGCGCTTTTGTTGTGATGTATGTGAGCGTCGATGTGGTCGACATCCCCTGTCGCCTTGTCGCCCTGTCGCCCTGTCGCCCTGTCGCCCTGTGTGAGCGTGACTTGCGTATGATTGACGAGATCCCATCATTTATGCGGCCCAGTGCAAGTCGTACCTAACTCGCACCAAGTACGGCCTACCGAGGCAGTCGTACCATTTACGCAGTGTTGCATACAAATACTTTCAATTATTTACTATCTTAAATCTCTTTGGTTGCAAAGCATTAGGTAGGACGTTTATCCACCTATCCGAAAACAAAACGAGCAACTTAAAAAAGAATAGAGCCATTGAAAACACAACTAAATATAATAATACACAATAATAGACACTAATGTTAGTTTCGGAGCCGGCGCGGGCGACGCGGGCGGCTGTAAAGTCTTAACGTTTTTTATTATTCAACCCCGTTGCTGTTGATATTTTATACCAGCTGAATTGTATCCCTCATCATCGCAATTAATCCTTTTTAGGGCTCCGTACCTCAAAAGGAAAAACGGAACCCTTATAGGATCACTTTGTTGTCCGTCAGTCTCTCTGTCTGTCAAGACCGTTTATCTCGGGAGCTCGTGGAGGTATCGAGTTGAAATTAAAACCATATACTCAGGTCTACAGTCGCTTGAAGCTGTGAAAAATCAAACTTCTAAGTTAACGTAAAAAAAAGATACGGCCGTTTATGCCACAAAAAACGTATATTTCGACACTCTCAAGGGAATCAAAATTTATAGGGTACTTCCCGTTGACCTAGAATTATGAAATTTGGCAAGAAGCAAGGTCATGTAGCACAAGTAAAGGAAAAAATCCGAAAATCGTCAAAAAAAAATCCCGTGATAAACTATTTACATAAATTACATGCCTACACATTTGTACGGCACCCTCGGTGCGCGAGTCCGACTCGCATTTGACCGGTTTTTTAACTTTCCATCGTACTTTACAACAATAATACCAGCCGATGAGTGTCCTGTGTCGCACCAGCGCAGCGCCTCTTCTCATGCAGAGAAGGTACGCGCGGTGATCACCGCGCCGCGCTTGCTCAAGACGGGCTGGCGATTTCAGACGTATAGTTTAGACATATAGTTATACTAAGTGTAGTTTTTTGACGGGCTCGTGGCTAAATAACAACACCGCATGACTCGATCTCCGAGGTTCAGCAACGCTTGCGAGATCGGTCCGTGGATGGGTGACCGTCCATTAGACCATTACATACCAAGACCCCTCCGTGCCTTAGGTTGTTTCCGGCTGTCACCTTTGACAGTCATTACGGATAGTCAGAAAATAAGTCAAAGTCTGGCAGCCATGGCAGTCGTACCTACAAAGGGGTATCATGTTACCCGGTTAGTACTGGTATTCAGCTGCATCCGGTTAGACCGAAAGCCGAACCCGACATAGTTGGGTAAGGGCTATGCAGATGATGATGTCCAGGTTTCCTCACGATGTTTTTCCTTCAGCGATGTCAGTAAGTACTGACTTACTAACATCGCTGAAGGAAAAACATCGACACCTGCGCTTACCGTAGACACTGGTCTACGGTAAGCGCAGAGAGCACATAACTACGAACTTGACAAGTTCACATTCTCTGCGCTTACCGTAGACACTGGTCTACGGTAAGCGCAGAGAGCACATAACTACGAACTTGACAAGTTCACATTCTCTGCGCTTACCGTAGACACTGGTCTACGGTAAGCACAGAGAGCACATAACTACGAACTTGACAAGTTCACATTCTCTGCGCTTACCGTAGACACTGGTCTACGGTAAGCGCAGAGAGCACATAACTACGAACTTGACAAGTTCACATTCTCTGCGCTTACCGTAGACACTGGTCTACGGTAAGCACAGAGAGCACATAACTACGAACTTGACAAGTTCACATTCTCTGCGCTTACCGTAGACACTGGTCTACGGTAAGCGCAAAGAGCACATAACTACGAACTTGACAAGTTCACATTGATACTACAGAGCAGTGGTGACCAAGTGGTAACGGCGCGACTTACGAGTTGTAGGTCGTAGGTTCGAACCCAGACAGGCGCTTTACTTTGTGTAAATTATTTCATCACCACTGCTCTCAAAACGGTGAAGGAAAACTTTGTGTGGAAACCGGCATGTCCTAAAACCAAAAATTCGAAGACATGTGACATCTGCCAACCCGTACTGGGCCTGCGTGGTGGATTACGGCCCACTCCCTCTCACCGAGAGGAGGACTGTGTCCCAGCAGTGGGAACAGTATAGGCTGATTATGAACATTGAACTTGTCTGGATTTGAATCCACAACGTGCAAGCAAGCGAATGAGACGCGAGGCCTGGCCGCGGAGCCACGGACAGACACGGACAGTCTCCCACACTCATCGCGTCGCAATGTGTCTCCGTTGAGTTCTAGTGATGTTACGACTTACGTTAGGGATACGTATTGTACACCGAAGTAGTTTGTCGTCTGTCTATGTGACTGCGTTGTTCTTCTAAACTATACGCAACGGATTTTGGTGCGGCTTTCTGTTTTCAACATTACTTAGAGACTTTATTCCGGAAGGCTTATGTGTAATAATTAAGAAATCGCGATGTTGTGTGCATGATAGCATCCTATAATCACTACTTCTCAGGAAGCCAGAAGAATGGCCCGGGACCGAATGAGACGCTTCAGACTACAAAATATGGCGGATTGGTCACGGTTACTCACGATCCCCGGCACGGACACGGAGCAACTATCGAAAACTATAATCATTATAGAAAAACTAATATCATAAATGCGGAAGTATGTTGCGAGCAACGGATCGGCGTGTTTTTGAAAGTAGGCTGTTTTCTATCCCGGAAACTCCTCCACACAATAACCAGCAAAAATAAACAATCAGTAAAAACCCTTTTTACAATAGGATGTAAATGGAAAAATATTTTTCCTATAAAAGCACAGAACCTCCGGTGCGCGAGTCCGACTCTCCCTTTGCCGGTTTTTTTCTCTTTTATAAAGGTAGGTTGTCTTTCTATTATATTTATTAATGCGACAACGTTGTAAGCCTCGTAGACTCATAGATGATTGACTTTGACTACCCAACATAAGTCTTGGAGAATTTTGATAGTCTCTAGAACTAAAAAATAAGAAATGCAGATAATCTACATACTACCCAATCTGAATAATTTTGAGGTTAATCAGCCCTCGCCTTGCCCGCCGATCGGCTGGCGAGTTCTTGCTGGTCGGTGCAGCTCGGCATCGCCTGCATCGGCCCGACGGAGGTTCCTGTAGCTGCAGCAGGAACCTCCACATCCCACCGATGGTATGTCTTAGAAGCAATCATGCTTAGGAATGTTATGTGTATTGATTGAATGGATCAACTTTCGGGATACCTACCCACCAGGTTATTTCTGTAAGTTTTTTTGACGTGATCGTAAACCAAGTATCCCTACTCGTATACACAAGTATTTAGTAGGTGTGTTGCAGCTTGCAGCGCGCGGCGGACTGCAGTGGCCCTCGCCTACCTACTTGGGGAAGCGGCGTGAGTTTATGCATGTTAGTCATACGTATGGGAGTTATTTCTTAAATAAATGAATACTTATAGAAAATGGGTTAAGCGAGTTTAATGTCACGAGTTGGTAATAAATGTTTCAATTGTTACCTTTCGAGTGGCGAAGTTACACTATGCAGAAGGCGCCAGCCGCGACACTCGCCACGGACTACACTAAAACAAATGAGGATTGGCGAGGCACTCACCAAAGTGGTACTCGTTCTTAGTGGTGGTCATAGTGCAGGCGCAGGTGCAGGCGCAGGTCCGTGTGGAGCAGTCAGAGCCGGTCGGAGCGCGGCAGGCGCGCGTGGCACAGCATCACCGAGCGCGCGGGCGCGGGCGCGGACGAACGAGCTCAGTGCGAGGTGCGCGGTGCGCGTGCGCGCGGCAGTCGATGGCGCGCGAGTCCGGCAGCGAGCGCGCGCCCCGGCCCCGCTGCGCCCCGCGCCCCCGCCCCGCGCGCTTACGCAACGAAGACGTCGCGACTCGCCTGACCCCGGCCACCGCCGCGATGCTGCCTCTTCAGCGCCGGTGCCTCGCTTACCGCTGATCTTCCCGTTGAGATTATCATCCTGACTACGAACACTCACACTCACTGTGCGTGGTGCAACACGCACTTGGTTGGTTTTTAGGGTTCCGTAGTCAACAAGGAACCCTAATAGTTTCGCCATGTCTGTCTGTCCGTCCGCAGCTTAGCTCAGAGACTCTTAGTACTAGAAAGCTATAATTTAACGTGGATATATATAATATGTATATTAATCGCGCCGACAAAGTGGTAAAATAAAATCATGAAAATAGTAGATTGTTATGCAAGGGTCGAAAGGAATCAATTCCTATACGAGGCATTTAGACGCCCGAGCGCAGCGAGGGCGGCTATAGCCCGAGTAGGAATTGATGACTTTCACCCGTGTTAAACACTCTACTTTTCATTTCGAATATAAGGAAAGTAAAAAGTAGTAGTTTTTCTAAAATATTTATTGATAACAATACCATGCAAAGTTTTTGAATTTCGGTACAACTTACAGGGTTAGTATCCCGCCAAATAATACTAATGTCTTTTTTTATTTTAAATATGGAACACACCGCGTCATCGCCGCGGGCTGTCCCGCTTAATAGGTTTTTTTTTTTAATTCACACTGGCTGTTTATACACTCACAAGACTGCAGCATTTTTCTTAATTTATGTAAAAAATTTCGTAGCTGACTACAATTCTATTTTTAAAATTCATTCCCACCCTAAAGAGGGAAGTAATTACTATGAGTCTTTCCCGCCCTGTGGTGGGAAGCAGCGTTTTCCACCCGCTATTTGGATCAAACAAACACTACTTTCCGATTATGAGAAATGAAAAAACATTTTTAGGGTGCCTCCTCTACAGTGTACACGTAAATTGGGGAAGTATTCTTTTCTCGTCTACCCCATTGTATGGGGTATTGTTGGATATGTCTTTCAAAAATATTGCGGGTTTATGAAAACAATTTTTTGATTCAGGGATCCGTTTGTGAAATATTAAGCTTCAAAGTGCTCATTTTTGTTAATATTTGTATAGATATTTACATAATATATTATATAACGGTATTAGTATATTATATAACGAAGTTAAAAGGAAAACTATGGCAGAATACTTAGGCTTTACAAGTTTAATAGTACTCGTGTACTAGTCGACCAACTCACATTTGCAGTTGCAATGTATGGGAGAACATGATTTTCAACTACAATGTTAAGTTTGTTCTTGGGATAAATTCATTCCAACTACGGAACCCTTCATTGTGCGTGGTCCGACACGCACTTAGCTTAATTTCGTCACTGATTCACTGACTCACTGATGATCATCCATATTCTTAAGGTTCTTCCTAATTCCTAGAAAGCTGAAATTTGGTATGTAAGCTAGCAATAGCGTAGTACTTTAAGTATTCTGTGGTATTAGTACACAAACAACAAACAAATCTTACAACTTGAAACTTTTACCCCCCCCCAACCCCTTAAAACAGGGGGGTGAAAGTTTGTATGAGACTTCTGTAAATTTGGATGCTAGAGGTCTGAAAATTTATATAGGGGGTCCTTGTTGTAAATAATAAGATATGTTTTTCATGATTTTTAGTAAATCATCCCCTACCCTTTAAATTAAGGAATGATTTGTTTCGGTTTTCCCTTACAAACTTAATTTCATGCTTGAGATCTGAAAATTATACAAGTACATCCTTCTTACAAATTAAATCATAATTAAAAAAAAACATCATAAAGCGAGAAGAGTTGTAATAATTTTTAATGACGGTCTTAGACACGAACTAGCATCTGTAAAATCTAAATTTGAAATTATCAATAGAGCATTCGTTCACCGAGAACAGTCCCAATATGTGTCGCGTATGCTGTCACCATACATAAAAGTCAAGGGCTAAGTTAGAATAATGCTCTCATTGATATCGGGTCATCCACGTTCTCTTGTGGGCAGGCTGATGATGTAGCTCTCTCTAGAGTGACTAGTTTGCAAGGTGTTCACCTTATAATATAGACTTCAGTAGTATTAAGGCACAACAGGCCGCGATACTTGAATATAATCGCCTAAGAGCCAAGTATCGTGAAAAAAGGCACCTCTGATGTACAAGAAATAAACCCCAAAAAAAGAAAGAAACAATGAACAACAGAATAAATACTCGTATAAATATCAAAAGCAATTTACAAAAAGAAATGAAATCCCACAAAAACATTTCATGTTAAATGTTGCCAAGACGAGACCATGTAGCTCGCACTGTCGAAAAGTAATCAGGATCTCATGTAGAGCCAAGCTTCTAACTCTACACGCCCTAACTCTACAAGGCCTAACTTCGCAAACTCTACACCTTAGTCAAAATATGTGGCTTGGCCATTTCGCTACATTCACATGAGCGTAAGGTGAAAAACTCTCATACTGTTAAACAATGGTTCTTGTAGTAACGAAACGGCCAAGCCATATATTTCGACTAAGGTGTAGAGTTGTTTAAATTTCAGGAGTAAAAGTCCATAAAGCGGGAGAGCTACGAAGTTGCGTTCCCGTGAAGGTTCAAGTCAATTTAGTTAGTTACTTTTACAGTTCTTATTATAACTTTACTTTTTTTTCACGAAATAAGTTTAGTTAAGTATAGCTTTCAAAATATTTAAATGTTAATACTTAACTTTAAATAACCCCATAAGCACAATGTGTTGCGTGCGTTAGGTACATTGGGCGCTGCCGATAGCAGCGATGTTCACACCTTATTTTATGAACGTTGATAGAGCAGTTTCAGTTAACTCCACTTCTGTCTGATATTATTATGTCTGTAGTCATACGTAAGTAATTAATTCACTTTTTGTATGTTGAATAAGTTATGACTTCCTGTCACAATTATTTATAAAGGAATTGGTTACCTAGTACTTAGTCGATTTTGTGAGGGATGCAACAACAAAAAATAATCTCTACGTTGACGTCATGGTGGGGCTTCATCATCATCATCAGCCTATAATGTTCCCACTGCTGGGACACAGGCCTCCTCTCTGTGAGAGGGAGTGGGCCGTAATCCACCCCGCGGGCCCAGTGCGGGTTGGTAGATATCACATGTCTTTGAATTTTTGGTTCTAGGACATGCCGGTTTCCTCACGATGTTTTCCTTCACCGTTTTGAGACCACCTTTCACCGTTTTGGGCTTGCGCGCTCCGAACTCTAAGCCTGTGCCGGTAGAGTTTACTTTCCCGGAACAGGTGTAGGATGAGGAGCCAGACCACGAGAGATACGGAAACCCACAGGGTAGCATGTGGCGAGCTGTTGGGCAGTAGCGACCCCACGGACCCTGTCTCCCGAGAGGAGTCTTGTTCCTCACCTCTGGCTTGCCTTTATTGGGTGGCTGGAGTGAACAATGACGAGGAACAGAGCTCCCACCTCATTCTTGCCTTTATTGGTCGGCTTGAGTGGAGATTCGCTAGAGCAAACGTGCTCGGAGGAAGGAAATGTTCCAGTAAGATGCTAGTAGAGATCTTGACCGTACTTCAGGGATTGTCCTGATAGCCGTGGAATACCTCTCTACTCCTCATAAGCACCTCTGGACATGTTGCTCCCTTGTCGCTACGACACTATGTGCTAGCGACCTTTTTCGGGGGTCCATTATTGAGTGTGCAAGTCACCCCCTGCTATTTTATCTGTGTAATTTATATATAGAACATCGGTCAGGCAGCGGCTATAGTTTTTTCAGTCCTAGGTTATTTAGATAACCAGTTCACTTTAGCCACCAAAACCCATAATCCAATATTTTTGTTTCCATGTCTTGCAATAGTCCTGCACCAACCGGGGGTTGTCCTTGGGTGCACTTGCGTAGTACGTCTGTTCCTCATTGGTGCCTCATTTAATTGAAAACGTCTAACGGGCCTCTGCGAGTTAGCATCGGTCCCCCGTACACCTTCCAAAGGTCCGGGACCACAGGGTCCCGAGATATGTCAAAGAGTTAAACAATAATAATAAGGTTATTGATACAAAGATATAGGTACATAGACACAGGTTGTATAGAAGTTACATGCAAGATTCGACTAACCCCTCGACTAACAATGGACAGAAGGGGAGAAAAATAATTGTCTAATATAGACAATTATTTTAACAAAAAAATAAATCCTGTCTCTTAAACTAGGGATGGCCTGAATCTTAGAAGACAGTGATTTGGCCGATCTGAACTAAATTAATGATGGACCTTAGGTTTCGAGTGTCGATGTTATTCTACCATAAAACAAAAATGTGAGTTAGCTGAGTAAGTAGTTTTATAAAATGAAATAAAAATAAACAACTTTAGCCAAAAAACAACCGATTTCCAGAAAAACACTTTGTGTAAAACTTTATTTACTGATTAACTTAGTCACTGTCTTGTTCATCGAAAAAAAAAATTTACAAAAAACAAAAACAACCGACTGCAAACAAAAAACACAACAAAGTGAAAAATAACTTTAATTTCGGAAGTCGGTGTCGTTGGTTCCGCATTTTCGTTTTTGACACCGACTTCCGAAATTAAAGTCATTTTTCACTTTGTAGTGTTTTTTTTAAGTCGGTTGTTTTTTTTGTAAAAAAGTTTTTATTTTTCACTTTTTAGTTGTACCGACCCCACACAAATTCGATAAAAAAATACCTACACAAATTGAATTTGTTAATTGATGATGTTTCAATATAATATGTAAACTAAGTGGAAAAAAAACGTATTATTGAAGCTAACTCAAAAAATACCCAAGCAAAGTTAATCGAATTTATATGGGACCACCCCTGAGGCATACCTTATCCATTAAAAACTATACATAGATATACAATTGCAGCCAAGCGGTGCCAAGCTAAGGTACACTGAAGAATTGAAGACACCGACTAGAAGTATCATCAAAATTCGCATAGAAATGCCGGAGATGCAGTACATTTATGCTTAAAACTTCGTACATAATTACCTAATGTATTATATACTAAAACCTTCCGGAAAGTAGGTATGTACTTAGATCATGGTTAATTAGTTTTTGAGAAAATCGCGGACATACAAAGATACATACGGGTCGAATACAGAACCTCCTTTTTTGAAGTCGGTTAATAAAATGAAATTAATATGTATCTATGTACGGCAGAACAGGAAAAAAAAAAGAATTTGCTGCACAAACAAGACGCACATTATACAAAAGACATAAAATAGCAGTAACGAGAGAGACCGTGATCAACTGACGCATAATAGTATGAGAGAAACGAGAGCGGCTGTAATTATTTATAGTGCTAGAGACGCGTGACGCCATCTAGGGAGTACTGGCAGCACTTTGTTACCTACCGCTACCACTTGTCTTGAAACTAGTAACAGTGCTTAGCACATAGAAGCCCGTTCTATTAAAGCCAGTTAGTATCAATTTGAATGCGTTATAACGTCATAGTTTCTAGCGTTACCTTTAATTAAACATTAATAATGTAAAGGAAATTAAAAGAATGTTGGTTCTCACTGCAGCAGTGGCGCCATCTATGGTAAAGAAATAAAATTATACAATTATATTTAGTATTGCAAGTTTCTAAAATGTTTCCAACATTAAGAAAGATAACCCTTTCTGAAGATAACGGATATTTTCCTTTGGCATTAAGTAACACTAAGTGGGTACGCTAGGGTTAACCGTACAAAAGTTTTCTTTTGTTTTAGTACAGACAACCGCAGGTACGTCATCGTCAGTTGTAGCAGTTTACACTACGAAAACCGCGGTTAAAGTGGTGTCACTGTCAAATTATCACCACTAATAATTATGTGGTTGGCTGGGTACCTCTCTACAAATTTGGTAGGTAACTTAGGTAAGCTTAACGTATGCCTAATGCCACCCAAATAACGTGTGTGTGTACCACTACTTGCTATGTGAGTATTAAAGTCGTATATAAACAGACGAAATGGAATATATTTGTGGAAGTGTGGGACTATTTCACCAATTCCAAAAGAAACTGGCATTTTTTTTCTCAGCTCCTAGGGTTTTACGTACTTTGAGGTTTTCAAAAATACACTAAAAGCGTCTATTCTACCCATACAAAATAGCTAAAATAAAACAACGCCGGGTGTTAAAGTACAGTGGTTCCTTTTTTTGCAGTATTAAAAATATCATCATCTGCCTAACATTTTCCCAGCTATATTAGGGTCGGCTTCCAGTCTAACCAGATGCAGCTGAATAGCAGTATTTTACATGGAGCGATTGCCTATCTGACCTCCACAACCCAGTTACTGGGTAATACGATACCCCTTGGTAAGACTAGTTGTTAGACTTTCAGGCTTCTGACGACCCGTAACGACTGTCAATGATCCACGAATGACAGCCGGGACCAACGGCTTACGTGCTTTCTGTGCTTTGACTCTTGGTATGTGAAGATGGTCACCCATCCAGGGACCAACCGCGGCAAGCGTACCTTGACCTGATCGATCGACCCGTGCGGCCCGGCGTTGTATTTAAAAATATATGAACAACTAGCTGCGCTCCACGGTTTCACCCGCGTCAATGTCGATCCCGTGGGAATATCGGGATAAAAAGTAGCCTATCTGTTAATCCAGGGAGTCAGCTACCTCCATACAAAATTTTATCAAAATTGGTCCAGCCGTTTGAGCGTGAAGAAGTAACAAACATATAAACACACACACATACACCCCCCTACTCACAAACTTTCGCATTTATAATATTAGTGTGAAAAATTAAATACAATTTCCAGGGACAATAAAAATTAGCGTTGGCAACCCAAGTGGTCGTATAATGTTATATTATTATGAATAGTATGATAAGTATTGACAGTTCGATGGCAGCAGGACCAGTGTTGCCAACTACAGATTTCCCCGTCTACAGGTAGAAAACGGAAAAAATAGTATAAGTAACGGCTGACGGACTATTTATCTGTTTTGCAAAGTTTCATTAGTTTTTTAAATAATTATTAATTACTTAAACTAACGAATTTTTAAACTAATACATAATATCTAACACCCAAATGTACAGGAAGATATCAAACATTGTACTTATTCATTAAAAGTTATTATTGTTAATCTTCAGCCCATGAAGAGTTGGTACTGGATGTGACAATGCAGTACCATTGCATTACTGTATAACTAAGCAACCGAACCAGTGCGTAAGCATGTAAGTTAAACTAATCTGTGTATATATCTAATATTATAATTGAATCAAATAAACATCTTTTAATAAGGAAAAGAAAAATATGACGTCTTTCTGACGGAAAATCATAACAACATCAACGGAATCTCAAAATGATTGTTGGCAGCACTGTGCGCGTCGTGCGGGCTCGTGAGTCGTGCGCGACATGCCACCGAGCAGTGCGGCACGCGGCCTTGCGGAGCTAGCATGGCGTCCGAGTCGGCGAGCGCAGACAGCGGCGGCGAGCGCGTCACCGTGCGGCCCGCCACGCGCCAAGACATGCAGCACGTCTTCGACATGATCCAGGTGAGCGGCGCCGCGCACTGCGGGGCTCGTGCACTCGGTCGTTGCCTACAGGCGATGGTCGTCTTGATCTGACTAGCATTGGTACGCCACACGCGTCGCAATCTAAACACCTGTCAAAACTCCTACGCAAGTACGCACCGTGTGTTACTTTAATTATGTCAGGCACAGTGTTGCCATAAAATAATAAACTCGAATCATTTATTTCAAATAAACCAATTTGGTCGGTCAGAAAGATGAAGCTAGTTACCAATTCCAAAGCGGCAGTAGGTACAGTCAACAAAAGAGACAATTATGCAGGATCGTCGGATATAGTTGAAGTTTAGTAAGAAACCGATGAACGTTGTAGACTGAAATTTAATTTGATATATGAGCTGTTTGTTTTCAATTAATAAAATAAAATTTTATTCGGGAACATCCATCGGTTTCTTATTAAACTTCAACTATATCCGACGATCCTGCATACTTATCTCTTTTGTTGACTGTACCTATGGAGAAGAACGGACAAGAAACTCCACGGACATTCTTTTAAATCATAAAATTGTTACAAAATATTGGTTACCTACATCATTCATGTTGAAATTATACATATGAGAACGATGTAGAAAGACGTGCACGTAATATAAAAGATAAAAAAATCAGAAATAAATTAAAAAAGCCGGCTAAGAGATGGCCAATCCTCACTGACTGCGTCCGTTCACGAACATGACGTATGAATCAGCACCATTTAGCTCAACCATTTTACCAACCAACATATAACATAAGTATCTACCTATTGTAGAGCTAGCTATCGACAGATATCGTCGTTGTAATCAGACGCGCCGTAATCAACCACCCAGAAGTACCGTCACAAGTGTCGCAAGTGTCGCAAGTGTCACAAGTGTCGCAAGTGCGCGCTCACGCGCAATATGTCCGCCACAGGGGAAGGGTTAGGCGCGTTGGGCATATTTTTTGAGATGGGAAAAAACCATTGAACTCGCGACACTGTTACCGACACCGCGCTACATTTTTTGAGGTACGGAACCCTAAAAATAAATAGCTTTTGATATTACCGCTGTTAAAGATTACTTCATTGTATCAGATGAAAGTGATATTTTTATTTACTATTTCTATAAAAGAGTATAACTGACCTCGACCTCAGTTAGGTGACCAAACGCGCACGAGCCCACTGAGCCCTACTTCCACGTTAGATTTATCATCGACTAATTCCGATTTGTTAACTGCCCATACGCGTACGTAACTGCCCGTTAAGCCGTTTTCTGCAAAATATTTATTTAATTGCCTGTTTAAATATTGGGTATGACTCATTTTTGTTTACTTAGTTTACTGCTTAGTTTTTACTGCTGAACTTGTTAATAATCACGGCTACCCTAACATATGATTCTTGCGATCAGAAGCGTCGTCAATTTTATTTGCCTTATGCATTATACATAACGGGGACAATACACGAACGCACGGCGCAGTATGTACTTATCCCACCATAAACATTTTCATATAAAATGTTGCCAAGACGAGCCCACATATGGCTCGCACTACCAAAAAGTTACCAGACCTCATGTAGAGCAAAGGTTCCTCTACACGCCCTAACTTCACAAACTCTACACCAAATATGAGGCTTGGCCGTTTCGTTACTATATGAACTATTGTATCGAAATAAGCGAACAATTCCAAACGTAATTGAATCAGTTAAATGTCGCACGGCTTTTGCAAGACGACAAAACGCTTTTCTTTCTGTATTTTTATACAACAAGATTAATAGAATCTTAAATTTGTATCCGCTAGCACTGCACGAATGTAAACTTAAACTTAAGAACTGGCTCTTTACCCTTGATTATGAGGACGTAGAGAAAATAATAAATAATTAATCTCATATACAAACACGAACGGGAACCCACGCACACGTACACACACCCTCACGTACACACACCCTCACGTACACACCCTCACACACACACATACACACACAGCACGATATAATTTAAGCATAAATAAATTATAGTTTTTGATATTTTTTCATACTTTTCATTTCTGTTATTGTATTTTTATTTTTTATTTTTGTTTACTTTTTTTTAAAATTGTAGTTTGTTGCACATAGAGTTGTCTATTTCCTATGTTGACATTAAGTACCTAAGCGAAATAAAATGGGAGAGGGCGCTGACTCCTGACATACAGGTACACCTAGTTCAGGAGTCAGAGGCTTCAAACAAGTTTTGTAATCTATTATGTCAATAAAGAAATTATTATTATTATTATTATTATTATTATGTATAACAGAAAAGTAATGAACAGTGAATAAATTTTTCACCTTCGCCTATGTGATGGTAGCGTATAACTTCGTAAATAAGAAAAGTTACCTAATTTTATACTAAAACCTTCCTGAAAGTATGTAGATCACATTAGTGAAATAATTATCAAAATTGATTCATTAGTTTTTGTGAAAATCGCGGACATACAAACATACATACATACATATGGGTCGAATACAGAACCTCCTTTTTTGAAGTCGGTTAAAAAAGGACATTGAGTTTTTACCGAATTCGAAAATTTTCCGGGCCATAAATTTTTAAAATGGTTCTTTCCCAAAAACCTAATATAGACTATTACGAACATTTTAATGAAATTATCATGTTCTATTCTCGCCGACTCGCCGCTCAACTTTTTTTACGATCATCTGCTTTTTCCCCTAAATAATTATTTTTCTATGTTTTCATAATTTTGCTGATGAAGAATTATATACAAACAGAACAACATTACGGTGCGATGCGAACATTGCGATGCTTGGATATATAAGTAAGTATGAGCTCAAAACCAAGTACCTACGATGCGCTAATGGAGTCAAGTCTACCACAGGACCAGCTACAACTGTCCCCACGGTCCTGAAAAATTGATACAATTGTCCCTACAAGGTCATTTCATAGATACAGAAACTCGAAACTACACAAATGATGAGTATAGTTATAGAGATATTCCCGATAGTACTACCGTACCTTACCTACCCTGCAAGAGACAGTGCAGATGCGTTGCCATTTGTACACAGCTGTATTGTGTCATGGACAATGATGCAAACCGGAGCATATCTGTATAGCATAATAAATAGGCCGGGGGCGGGGGCGTACTGCAGCAGTCCCCCGGTGAGAGCCGATAAGCAGACCAGCAGCTAAGCGCGAGCGTGATGCGTGTTACAGGAGCTGGCGGAGTACGAGGGCATGCCGCGCGGCCCGCAGCTCTCCCTGCAAGGTGAGCTCTGGTTATATTACTTGGCCTATACTTCTGAATGCATAGCCGCGCAAAAGCCTCTCCCTTTTCTGCGCCTGATCGGTGACACCAGCACGAAGCGCTGTCACTCTGGGGACGACACACTCATGTTGTGACTTGGTGTCACGCGTGTATTTGGAATTATGTACGAACATTCATATTTCAAACTATATATTAAATCCAGTAGAATGTAAGAATCTATAATTATAACCGATTGATATGAAACATGGATCTGATTTTGAGGATAGCAAATTATTTCATAGTTATTAATGGGTACATTACAATCTGAGCCGACCAGCCGTTCTTACATGATTCAGCAAGAAACAAACAGAAGGACAGACAGACATAAATTAATCATTCAAATAAAATAATGTGTGTGGTCTATTTAAATATTTCTGGCTGACTTTGAGTGAAAAAGATCATTACGATAATTTTGTAGCCTTGACAGGTGTCGAAGGAAGGTGGTGAATAATGTATTGGTGATGTCGTAGACTTGATCGAGGATGGGTTCGAGTGTCACCCGGCGTGGTTCTTCTCGCTGGTGGCAGAGTGCGGCGGCGCCGTGGTGGGGCACGCGCTGTGCAGCCGCGCGTACTCGTCGTGGACGCGCCGCGCCTTCTACGTGGAGGACCTGTACGTGCGGCCCAGCGCGCGCCGCCGCGGGGTCGGCCTGCGTCTGCTGCAAGAACTCTGCCGGGTGCGTCAACATAGCTTCAACAAGCTTATTGTTTTCGTACAAAACTGGAGCCAGCGAATGTGAACGCGGGTTATAATGGTCGCTATGTGTTCCAGATGGCGGTGGCTGAGGGCGTGCACCGCGTGGACTGGCATGTGCTGGAGAACAACGCGCCCGCGCTCGGCTTCTACGCACGCCTGGGCGCGCGCGACCTGCGCGTCACTGAGGGCCGCGCCGCCATGCGCCTCGACCGGCCACACATCGAGCAGCTCGCGCGCGACCAGCTCTGACCTAACGTTTTGTGTGCTAACTATCGATCAGTAAATATAAACTTACTTATCTGATCTCCATAACTGGGTTGGAGAGGTCAGATAGGCAGTCGTTCCACGTAAAATACTGGTATTCAGCTGCATCCGGTTACACCGGAAGCCGACCCCAACAAAGTTAGGAAAAGGCTAGACATTTGATGATAGAAGAATATAATCTTGGTCTACTTTCTAGTACGACTATTTGGCAGCAAATAATCGTATTAAACAATATTAAAATATATATTTTGAACATACATTGTTAAATCATTTTGTTTGTTTTCCTGAAGTTTGTTGCGCTGTAGCGTGACTGATGTGATAAACTTACTGCCTCCCGCCTCCTGCCTCCGGGCGAAGTAGTGGCAGTCCGGGACACTACACGTTTGTTGCGAGACGATTCATTGTCATCAGCACAGCATCTTGCCAAAAAGTTCCAAAGACATAGTATCAAGAAGGCCCTTTTAACTCTATGCGGCAAATGAGAACACTTTAGGCACATGAGGTATTTCAATTTTTGGAACTTTCAGGAAGCAGGTCTGCTTCTTGTATTTTATAGGTATTTCCGAGCTATCTATTCCGTGCGTTGCACCTGCCATGTTTTGGCTCTGCATCACCCTAAGGTGCTTCACTAATGTTTCACCAAAACTCCATTGACCAACCTTAACATTTTTTTTTTAATAATTAACCTAATCTAACTAGTTCGGTTCCGGGTAGCCCACTAAAAAGAATCTCTTTTTTCTGTTAGCGCAAGTCGATGAAAGAATGAGTTTCATTTTTAGGAAATTACGTAATAATAAGTTAGTACGTAAAACGTTTTTATCCTAAACGTTGTTTTGTGAGATAAAATGTATAAAAAATGAATTGTTTGACACGTTTAACACGTTATTAAATAAAAGTTTATCGGGTAATTATTTTGTAAAATGAATTATTTAGCAAACTTGCTGTTGTACATATAATGATGAAATGACAAATCATGTTTTTGCCAATCGTTGCTTGGCAAGTAATTTGTAAATTTAATTTTTGGTTAACTGACAAGGCACCCCCTAAGGTTGACTGGTACTCGTAGAAAATGCCTCAGGCATTAAGTCCACCTTTGCACAGTATTTTATTTTACATGTTGTTACATAAATAATGTTAGATAGCTCAAATTCTCAGGATAAGATGTAGTTAGCAAACTGATAAAACACTAAGTTTCGTTTGTCTAGCATGACTTTGGATTTTCTTAAGGGGCCACATCGAAAATCTAAAATCCTGGAAAACCTACTAAGCGTGCGAAAGTGATGCAATTACTTTTGAAACGCAAAAGAAGAGTGATGGCTATAGTGAGCGTGCGCTTGGAATAAAACGGAGATCCTGCCGTTCTGCCTAAAAGATTTTGACAAAATTTCACTATCCAAACAAATTTTAGCAGCCTTTTTTATACCAATGCAATATTTGGAATGATTTTGAAATTTTCATTTGGTCAAATTTTTACTCGGCAGAATATTACCAAGGATAATGTCATTAAGGCATTCGTTCATTAATCAAATGATTTATTACAGCAAACAATCTTTAGACAATAAACATTTAGTCAAATGATTTGTTATGAAAAAATATATAGACAAAAATATATTTTTTTGGGAATTAGGCTGTGGCTACAGTAGGCAGCGATTTGCGATGCGACTGGAAGAGCGAAACGAGATAAACATGGTATGGCTACATTATAAGCGAACATCCGGCGTATATTCGGTGATGACGCGGCTACAGTATACATGCTATCAAATCATCCATCGCGGTTTACTATACGCATAATGCAGCCACACGCATATATTTAGTAGCACTATTGAACTAGTCGTGAAAGTGAGAAATTTTCTAATAAATTCGCTTCAATTTCGCTGACATGTTGATGTAGCTGATGTCGTGATTACAGTAATGTTGTTCCTATCGCATAAAGAAATCAAAGATCGCTAGTAATATTTGATGTACGGTGTAGCCATATACGTGAGCATTCATTTATTTGATTTATTCCAGAAATCCCCAACGACAAATCCCCACCAGTGGGGATTGTTTTAATCGCTCATGTGTCGCAGTTCGCGTTGCGGCCTAATTTAGCCTCAGCCTTATCGTTGAACCAATGTCACCCGAAGTACGTTTCGTGCGTATTTCGGGTGACATCGGTTGCATGGTTGCGGTCGGTCGATAGGCGACGTAGGATGCAAGAGCGAGCGAAGGGCACCCCGAGGTTAGATTTGGTTAGGTTACTTTAAACCCTTTTCACAGAAATAGGAGCCCCGCTGTCGACATTGGATGCAAGAGCCACATAAAAATGAAATATTTGGCTTATTTTATTTTGCGTAAAATATGTTATACCAACTGAAATATTTGACTACATTAAAATTGGTAAAAGTACTAGTTTGTAAGCAAGTTATTGTTTAAACGTTCACTTGCCAAACATTAGGTTTGCGTTACAATTTTTTGTGAAGAGTTTATTTGCTAAGTAATGATTAGGCAATTGAAATTATGCGAAAAATTTTTTGGGAAGTGATCATTTGTCGATACCTTTTCGATGAAACAAGGTAGACCCAGCGTGATCATTTATAGCCTATAGACTGACCAGACTTATAGGGAATATTTATGCAAAGTTTTTGTGTGTAGTTTTTGCGTGATGCTGGAACATACACTCAGACAAAAATCTAAACATGATATTTTCGGCATAAGAAAACTTCCCAGAAAATTACTTTACACCCCGCAAAAATTACTTAAAAAAAAAGTAATGTACAGTTTTGACTTCGCTACGATTTATTTTATCATTATATCTATAAATAGATAAATTAATAAATTGATTGAACATTATTGTTGAGCCTACAGTTTTTTTTTTCAAGATATGGGGTTTCAGAGATACAGTAGGTCTTAAAAAATATTTATGTGCTCACAAAACTCGTAGTTTAGTCAAGCCTAATGGGTAGGCCATTAGGCTTGACTAAACTACGAGCTTTTTCAAAAACTTGAAACAGCAGTTTTAGTTTTCTCTAAAATGAATCTCATTGTTCTTTTGACTTTGCACCACAGTTTCGGTGTTCACGCTCAAGTCCAATCAAGTCCCACCTCAAACATTTACCCTGGCACTGTGTAGCCGAGCGGCGAGCGGCCAAGCAGCCGACCAGGAACTGGGTCAGCCGCCTACTTACTGCACGCCGACTTGCCAAACATTTACCCTGGCACTGTGTAGCCGAGCGGCGAGCAGCCAAGCAGCCGATCGGGAACTGGGTCAGCCGCCTACTTACTGCACGCCGACTTGCCAAACATTTACCCTGGCACTGTGTAGCCGAGCGGCGAGCGGCCAAACAGCCGACCGGAAACTGGGTCAGCCGCCTACTTACTGCAAGCCGACTTCCCAAACATTTACCCTGGCACTGTGTAGCCGAGCGGCGAGCGGCCAAGCAGCCGAGCGGGAACTGGGTCAGCCGCCTACTTACTGCAAGCCGACTTGCCAAACATTTACCCTGGCACTGTGTAGCCGAGCGGCGAGCGGCCAAGCAGTCGATCGGGAACTGGGTCAGCCGCCTACTTACTGCACGCCGACTTGCCAAACATTTACCCTGGCACTGTGTAGCTGAGCGGCGAGCGGCCAAACAGCCGACCGGAAACTGGGTCAGCCGCCTGCTTACTGCAAGCCGACTTGCCAAACATTTACCCTGGCACTGTGTAGCCGAGCGGCGAGCGGCCAAGCAGCCGAGCGGGAACTGGGTCAGCCGCCTACTTACTGCAAGCCGACTTGCCAAACATTTACCCTGGCACTGTGTAGCCGAGCGGCGAGCGGCCAAGCAGCCGACCGGGAGCTGGGTCAGCCACCTACTTACTGCACGCCGACTTGCCAAACATTTACCCTGGCACTGTGTAGCCGAGCGGCGAGCGGCCAAGCAGCCGACCGGGAACTGATGGGTCAGCCGCCTACTTACTGCACGCCGACTTGCCAAACATTTACCCTGGCACTGTGTAGCCGAGCGGCGAGCGGCCAAGCAGCCGACCGGGAACTGGGTCAGCCGCCTACTTACTGCACGCCGACTTGCCAAACATTTACCCTGGCACTGCGTAGCCGAGCGGCGAGCGGCCAAGCAGCCGACCGGGAACTGGGTCAGCCGCCTACTTACTGCACGCCGACTTGCCAAACATTTACCCTGGCACTGTGTAGCCGAGCGGCGAGCGGCCAAGCAGCCGACCGGGAACTGGGTCAGCCGCCTACTTACTGCACGCCGACTTGCCAAACATTTACCCTGGCACTGCGTAGCCGAGCGGCGAGCGGCCAAGCAGCCGACCGGGAACTGGGTCAGCCGCCTACTTACTGCGCTCCGAGTTGCCAAACATTTACCCTGGCACTGTAGAGCCGAGCGGCGAGCGGCCAAGCAGCCGACCGGGAACTGGGTCAGCCACCTACTTACTGCACGCCGACTTGCCAAACATTTACCCTGGCACTGTGTAGTCGAGCGGCGAGCGGCCAAGCAGCCGACCGGGAACTGGGTCAGCCACCTACTTACTGCTCGCCGACATGCCAAACATTTACCCTGGCACTGTGTAGCCGAGCGGCGAGCGGCCAAGCAGCCGACCGGGAACTGGGTCAGCCGCCTGCTTACTGCACGCCGACATGCCAAACATTTACCCTGGCACTGTGTAGCCGAGCGGCGAGCGGCCAAGCGGCCGACCGGGAACTGGGTCAGCCGCCTACTTACTGCACGCCGACTTGCCAAACATTTACCCTGGCACTGCGTAGCCGAGCGGCGAGCGGCCAAGCAGCCGACCGGGAACTGGGTCAGCCGCCTACTTACTGCGCTCCGAGTTGCCAAACATTTACCCTGGCACTGTAGAGCCGAGCGGTGAGCGGCCAAGCAGCCGACCGGGAACTGGGTCAGCCACCTACTTACTGCACGCCGACTTGCCAAACATTTACCCTGGCACTGTGCAGTCGAGCGGCGAGCGGCCAAGCAGCCGACCGGGAACTGGGTCAGCCACCTACTTACTGCACGCCGACTTGCCAAACATTTACCCTGGCACTGCGTAGCCGAGCGGCGAGCGGCCAAGCAGCCGACCGGGAACTGGGTCAGCCGCCTACTTACTGCGCGCCGAGTTGCCAAACATTTACCCTGGCACTGTAGAGCCGAGCGGCGAGCGGCCAAGCAGCCGACCGGGAACTGGGTCAGCCACCTACTTACTGCACGCCGACTTGCCAAACATTTACCCTGGCACTGTGTAGTCGAGCGGCGAGCGGCCAAGCAGCCGACCGGGAACTGGGTCAGCCAACTTTTTTTTTTTTTTTTGTTTTGGCAGGAGTGGGAAATCCTCATGGACGCCCAGACTGTTTCACTAATGACGCAGTCTGGGCAGTGCCGGACTCTTACCGGCTAAAACCACACTCCTGCCCTTGCTCAGTGACCCTCTGACATTATCAGAGCCATTATTTTGCTATTTTATTTGATTCTAATCTTGTGTATTTTATTGAGATAATTAAAAGAAATAAAATTTTGAAACGTTTTTTAAAAGGATTTAATAAATGCTGATGTTAATTTTGATATTTGCTGAAAAAGTGTTTTATGACCAAATGTATGTGAAGACCTGTGATAACACTACCAAACGGGACTCGAGCTCGCGGAACGCGCGCCGGAGTACAGGTTAGGCAGGTAAGTAACATTTAAACTTATACTAATTTAACTTCTTTATTTTACATACTATTTTTTATGCTTGTCTTTAATATAGACATTATATTAGGACAGCATACTTTCTTAATCTTTCTTGTTTCTTTTTATCACTTGTGTTGCAGTTTCTATGCAATATTTTAGAAATTCGTCCCGTTTTTTACCAATCATCAACTCTGACGCATTTGTGGCGTTTAATTTGATAGCGAGTTTCTGTTCCGTCTCGTATCGCTTTTTTGCGTTCATTGGGCAGCTAAACAGAATATGCGGAATTGACTCTTCGACACCAGGCTCACATGCGCACGATGGATTCTCCTTACACTTGAAGCGTTTCAAATATGCAGAGAACCCACCGTGCCCCGTTAGAATCTGCGTGGTTATACTCGTGTGAGTCATCTTCCGCACCACACCATACGCTATCACCGCGTCCGGGAAGAACAGTTTCGTGCCCGAAGCCGTGTCACCTGACCGATATCTCCTGTTCCATTCCTCAAGCGTTTCCGATCGGATTTGTCGCTTGACGAATGATACAGGACACAAATCGTAGTCCGGCCTTTTCTTCGACCCCAGGGCGGCCTCCTTCGCGAGCTGGTCGGCTCTCTCGTTTCCCTCCAACCCTGCGTGGGCCTTTATCCAGAACAAGGAGACACTCTTGCTCTGGAGCTTGCAGCGTCGTAGGGTGTCCCTTGTATCCACGGCCAAGGGGTGGGGGGAACTTGTGTTGGTTACCGACTGAAGAGCCGCCATAGAGTCGCTAAAAATGCCGAAAGAGGTTTCACGGGACTTGAGCGCTTCCCCTGCCGCTCTTTGTAGAGCCAGGAGTTCAGCCTGGTAGACGGTGCAGTAGGACGGCAAGGCAAGTTTGAGGGTCTTTGTCTCGGCGACGTCATTCCACAAGGATAGCGCCGCTCCGACTCTGCCCTCAATCTTGCTGCCGTCGGTGAAAATCCTCACAGCAAATTTGATGTGGTTTTTGTATTGTTCCTCGTCCACCAGGTTTTCGAACTTCAGGTTCGTTTGCTCCGCTGGGTGCGGGGATTCTAATGCTGGAGCCATCCGCTCAATATCCCTGTCTCCCATTACTGACTGGGACGCTCCCCTCTTGGCCTCGTACAGCGCTGCCGCCTCGCGAATGCGCAGGTCGATTGGGAGTATCCCACCCAGCACCAGTGCCGAGTTTAGGGAGACTGTGCGGTAGGCTCTACACAGGTTTTGCGCGAACCCTCTTTGGACCACGTTTAGTTGTTTTCTGACTCCCAACTTATTTGCGGCTGGCGCCCACGCACTTGCGGCATACAAGAGTATTGGCTCAACCGCTGCGGTATAAATGACCCGTATGACCTTCGGGCTTAAACCCCAACTCACTCGGGCAGCTCTGGCCAGCTGTTTATATATACCTATCGCCTTTTTACAGGCGATAGTTATGTGCTTGTTGAAGGTCAGCTTGCTGTCAATGGTGACGCCCAGGATTTTTATGTCTTGGGACATACCGATGTCGATCCCCCCCATGGTCAAGCGCGGTGTGTCGTACTTCAGGCTCCGCGTCAGCACCATCGCACAAGTTTTGTGCGGCGCGAATTTGAGCTTATTTCTGGCACCCCACGCCTGAACATGTTCGAGAGCGGCACCGGCCCGTCCCTCGATTTCCAATGCCGACTCGCCGACGAAAACCATGACGACATCATCGGCGAATGCCTGGCAGTAGTGGCCTCTATCCTCCAGCTGCTTCAAGAGTGGGTCCAGCAGCAGATTCCAGAAGATGGGGCCACCTATGGAACCCTGGACGCACCCTTTGCTTGTTGCTTTTCTGCACTCCTCCCCCGCGTATCTCACGCTGACCTCCCTGTCGCTGAGATAGCTGTCGACTACTCGTCTCAAGTTTATAGAACACTTTTCCTCAGCCAATCGTACCTTAATAGCGGGCCACCACGCCAGCCACCTACTTACTGCACGCCGACTTGCCAAACATTTACCCTGGCACTGCGTAGCCGAGCGGCGAGCGGCCAAGCAGCCGACCGGGAACTGGGTCAGCCGCCTACTTACTGCGAGCCGAGTTGCCAAACATTTACCCTGGCACTGTGTAGCCGAGCGGCGAGCGGCCAAGCAGCCGATCGGGAACTGGGTCAGCCGCCTACTTACTGCACGCCGACTTGCCAAACATTTACCCTGGCACTGTGTAGCCGAGCGGCGAGCGGCCAAACAGCCGACCGGGAACTGGGTCAGCCGCCTACTTACTGCGCGCCGAGTTGCCAAACATTTACCCTGGCACTGTGTAGCCGAGCGGCGAGCGGCCAAACAGCCGACCGGGAACTGGGTCAGCCGCCTACTTACTGCGCGCCGAGTTGCCAAACATTTACCCTGGCACTGTGTAGCCGAGCGGCGAGCGGCCAAGCGGCCGACCGGGAACTGGGTCAGCCACCTACTTACTGCACGCCGACATGCCAAACATTTACCCTGGCACTGTGTAGCCGAGCGGCGAGCGGCCAAGCGGCCGACCGGGAACTGGGTCAGCCACCTACTTACTGCACGCCGACATGCCAAACATCTCGATCTCCTTGTCATACCTACACAATAACATCTGAGTGCCTCAATTATCTTAACAAAGTTGACACAATTTTGGAGTAGGGTTAAAATAAAGGCTGAGGATACTCTTCTGTGAGAGCATGAAGAAATTTCATCGTCTTTACTATCGAAGAGCAATGGAGGTGTGGGAGATCAGCCAAACCACCGCAACCACCTTCACTGATCTTATCTACATATTCCAACGATGCGATATGTGCGCTTCTCCACTCGGCTTGCATCGAGAACCAATATCGACTTGAAGTGAGTAAATCATTACGTAGGAGGCGGTGGTTTGGCAACCGAGCCCGGCAGCCGAGCGGCGGCGGCGGCGACGGCGGCGTGCGGCGCGGCTCGATCGTTACGCCAGTCAGCCGGCGTGTGGCGGCCGGACCGGGAGCCGGCCCGTCTGGCGCTCTGCGCGTGGGCGCATGCGCGGCGCGCCGGCCCGGCGCCGCCACCCGGCCGCACTCCGCGCCGGACGCCGCCGCCGCCGCACGGGCGCGCACTCCGCTGTCTGGGCGATCGCTGCCTCACATACTTGCACAGCGCGGCAGCGTGCAGCGATGAGTTCGATACGTTTGAACATTGCCCCCCACACGTGACTCTCCAATATTATGATGCAAGTGCTCAGCTCAGGAGAATGTGTGTAAAGTAACAAGACGCGCGAGTGACCGTTACGGCTGCGGCTTGTTTGTGCGTAAGTTTCGTCTACATTAAGTCACATCTCTCCTTGCTCCTACTTCGTCGCACCGACTCATACTTTAGAAACCGCTACAAAAGTACTTATTTATTAGCTTTTTTGTTATTTCTACATTGATTTTAAGAAGCATTCTGTAGTGTCCCTTTTCTACTTGATTGGAAACAAGAGGCGATAGTAAAATAGTATTAGTAAGTGAACACAAACACTGCGCTGTGAAGGCAGTTCTGAATGAACCACTGTGAGGAGTTGCGTGTAAGTAAGTATTGTATCACACGTTGTAGGCACATAGCAATATACATATTTATATCTACAAACAAGTACTCAATTAAATATTGAATGAAAAAATAGAAACACAAGTTAAAAAGCTTGACTTCGATACAAAATATAATATTATGCTGGTTACAAGATGACCATGATCATCAAAATATCTATTTAAAGATTATTAAAAAATGATATAAAAAGACAACAATGATTGTCATGCCCCACGGTGACTCGTCAAAGTGTAAATATTTATTTCGCGTTGTCACAGTTACAGTAGGTACTCAAGTCCAATAACAATGTACACAAATAATTGTAACAAAATAATGTCGGTGTTCTGGTGTCACGGTTGCGGTGGTGGTGGGTAACTAATCACACAGCGACCCATGGGCCATGGCGCCAATTAATCGTAGAACTATGCACGAACTTGCTTTGAGGTGACACCTACCTAAGAACGTTGAGCAAAAAACTGCGCCGTTTTAATTAAATGCCCCATAACCGTAAAACTGTTTTGCTAAAACATAACTAAGAACCGGCTCGGTTGCATAAACCGCAAACGAATTCCGTCGTGTCTCGTGCGTAAAAGGATTTGCCCAAACTGGTATGTAGCTTTACCACTGCAAGGTTACGGTCGTAGCACACTCGTAGCAGTTCGTAGCGCTCGCTGCTACGAAATGTCACTACTTCTTTAGACTAACCGCCCGCCGCCCGCCACACTATGGGGCCAAAATCGACGCTAGTGGACATTTGATTTTCCAGAAATCAACTTAGCTATAGTTCATTTTTATGTATCAGATATTTTTCTACTTTCTATAATATTCATTTAAATAACAGTTACGACTCGGTAGTCCCGATACGAACTAAGTTTTTCTTTTCGGTTTCAGTGTATGGAAACGGACCTTTCGGGTTGTATGTAGAGCTGAAACATAATAGGGTTTTTTACTGGGCCCACCACCAACACATAGGTATCAATATTATGTCCCCGCGTACTATTCCGTTTAGGAGATATGGAACTTTCAAAAACTCAATGAAAGTCTTCCAAATAAACATAGTTGGCGTTATGATATGAGTTTCTTTACATTAAAATGCCAAAATATTGCCTTTCAGGGCATTCATGGCCATTTCTTGTCCAGGAAGCATTCTGAAACCCTAGCAGTGTTCTGTCTATACAAAGGATTTAAATAATAATAGAGCGTGCGGCACCGTGACACGGACCTCATCGCGAGGGGTTTTACTTTCGTTGTTACTTCATTTTATTCTCCTACTTCAGTGGCGCTATAGCAACCACAGGCTGGGAGAGGCCGCTGGAGACCTCCATGACCTCCGTTATTGAAGTGAAACTTCTTTAGGCGCGCTTGACTTGGGGAGTAAACTGGCGAATGCGTTACGAAAACGTGTGATCGCGAGTAGGGAAGGTACGTAAAAAATTGCTGGAAATACCTGGTGTAAAAACCCGGTCCCGGTCGCATAAATATGCGACCGGGTTTTTACACCAGGTATTTGCTTCCAAGTACGCACACCGGGTACCGACTCAAAATACTTGCAAGACTATAAAGTATCTTATACGGCTACTCGCTCAAATACGTAGGTACTCAACCGCGTCAGTTTTCGCAAATGCGATCATGCTCCTTTTGGAACAATTTCGTATGCAAGTATTTTTTACCGACTTCACAAAAAGGAGGAGGTACTATGTTCGGCTGTTTGTATGTTTTTTTTTTTGTATGTTTGTTCATCGAATACTCCGCCAATTGTCGACGGATTTTCAAAATTCTTTTTTGTTCCAAAGTAGATAGTTTTGAGGTGGTCCCACTCCCACTGTCACCAAGTTAGGATCTGATGATGGGATCTTAGAGTAATCGAGGGCAACCTTTAAATTTTATAGGCTCACTTATTGTTTTTCGCATATTTTACGAAGGATCTTGTGTATTTGCGTATGGTTGTCACCATCTCAGGTAGCTGGGCTGATGATGGAAGTTACAACTCCTTAACAGTAAGAAGTTACTCGAACAGGCAAGGACTGTTTTAGTCAATTGTTTTGATGTTTGATAGGGCATTTGCCACATTTGGTCTCATGATCATCAAGTCATGACCTGATGCTGCAGTCAGGATAATAGTCTGAAGAGTACCTAACTCCTCGACAACTAACAGCAGATATATCGTGTTAAGGCTCATTGAAAAGGGCTCGATGTGTGGATAAACGTACTGTTAATGAGGAACACCGAAGTACATAAAGACCTGATGCTGAAGCCAGGAGCATTAGAAAAAGTACCAACCTTGAAATTACAGCACCGTAGTCGTGTTTGGGCTCATTTTAAACAGGACTAAATTTTAAGTTCAATGCAATGTTGACAAGTCTGGCCTGATGCTGCAGCCAGGATTATCAGCATCTAGTCTAAAAACATCAGGGCAGGATTTGATGATGGGATCCTGGAGAAATCGAAGGAACTCTTCAAATATTATAGGCACAATTTAAGAGCAGATTACGGACTTTTTTGGTAGATAAAACATACTACAGTGTAACTGACTTCCTATCGGAGAAAAATATTTGTTAATTAATGACATCTTGATTTTTTAAAATTTTTATATGACATTTTTTTATTTTTGACATTTTGATCTTTGACATTTTGATTATTGACATTTTTATATGATGTAATGATAATGGTATGATATTTGTAATAATAATGACATGATATATAATCTAATGATACTAATTTATATTTTCCTTTTAATACAATCATATATTTTTAAATTAAGTTGATGATTTAAAATTTTTATAATAGTAATTTATAAATTGGTCTGAATAAGTATAATAATAATGATATAAATAATTTCAAATGTTTGCATGCCGATTGGTAAAATGTGGCTGAGCTAAATGTTATCTTAAGAACTATTATGTATTACCCATATTTGCAAAATAAAATTCTATTCTATTCTATTCTATTCACACCTATAGCGATTTGGGTATTTTTTATAGTAACTCGTGCATTTGCTCTCGGAAAGCACTATTTGGTGATGTGGAACTGATGATGAAGACCACAGATGGCCACCGGAACTACTCAATAATATGTAAGTATTTCACGGGTTGCGATTCGATTACTTTAATATGGTTGCTAAGCAATTTATGCTCGTCACAATGTGAATGGTGATACGGAGCTGATGGTGGATCTGGAGAACTCCTCAACAATTAACTTCCCTGTATCGGGAAAAGCAATATTTTGTTTGTAAAAGGCGATGATCACTAGGCTATTGTAACTTAGATAAATTATAAGCAGACCCACTAAAAAGCGTGAAATAAAAACTTTTTAAGAAAAAAAAACCGACTTTCAAAAAAACACTACAAAGTGAAAAATATCTTTAATTTCGGAAGTCGGTGGCAAAAAACTAAAATAAAGATCCAAAGACACCGACTTCCGAAATTAAAGTTATTTTTCACTTGGTAAAGTTTTTTTTGGAAGTCGGTTTTTTTTTCTTAAAAAGTTTTTTTTACTTTAATGGTTTGCAAGTATTTATTTGTAAACGCGATTTTGCTCCTTATTTATTCGAAGTCATTGATCAATTTCCTATGCAAGTAGTTTTACTTCCAACGGGGCTTTTGAATACGCGATTGTATTTCTTATCTGTATGAAGTTATGGATCAGTTTTCTATGCAGATAGAAAATACTTGAAAGTATCTCGCTCCGTCGTGCCTCGACGCTCGAGTACGTAGGTACTCAAATAGTTCAACAACCGCGTTTGTTTTCGCAAATGCGATCATACTCCTTATCAGTAAGAGCACAGAATACTTAATAGTACTACGTACAGAAAGGACACTCCCTTCCTCGCCCTCATATCAGATACCGCACCTCACCCCGCACTTCGAGGTATTCGTCGCCGACTCTTTAGCAAGGGCGCTCGCGAACCGCAGCGCTGTATTGCTGACACACAATTATGCGATTTAAAAGTTTTATTTGAGTTTTAATCACGATGGTTGGATATTGTGATGCTTTTCCCAATTCGTATTTACATATACTGTTTGTATGATTTCGCATTTTTAATAACATGCGATTTAATAACCCATTATTTACAGAAAAGTCATTTAAACTAAACTATTTTAGTGTTTTTATTTCATTACGAACCCGTCTATATAAATAAACAATTGAACTACTTGGTCACTTCATAATAATGCACACGTTCGGGCAGCGCCGCCGCCGACGTCGTTCGGTTCCCCGACACAAATTGCTTTCCGCGCCATTTTTTTACGCTACTAGATTTCACGCACACATTTGCACGTATACAAACGTCATTTGTTTATGTAGTAGTAATAGGTAATTATTTTGCGAGCGTTGTATGGAGTGTCCGAGGTGTGGTAAGAGTCTATGGAACAATTTCGTATGCAAGTATTTTTACTTTAATGGTTTGTAAAAGTATTTATTTGTAAACGCGATTGTGCTCCTTATTTATAGGAATTCACGGATCAATTTCCTATGCAAGTACTTTTTACTTCCAACAGGGCTTTTGTTTGATTACGCGATTGTACTTCTTATTTGTATGAAGTTATGGATCAGTTTTCGATGCAGATAGAAAATACTTGAAAGTATCTCGAGCCCTGGTTTTAGGCCCTGGTTTCTTAAGGTGGACGTACTTGGAAGCCCTGGTACTCGATTTTGCAAGTACGACCCATGTCTACGGGCTACGGGCGAGGCGAACGGGAGTTGAGTGGGGGATATAAGCAAGAGAAAGCAGTGCGCGCGCACATTTTCTTTCTCTCTTCCTCTCATAGCCAAATACGTTTGAAGTTTCACTTCAGTCGTGTGGTCATAAGCACACTCGGTTTTTTATTTTTATTATTGTTCAACAGATCTTGACATAAATAAAGTGTTACAGTTCATCGAACTCTCAAGCCCGATGGCCCGTGAGAGTGGTCGTCCACTCTGTAGAACTTAAATGCCACCCTTCTTTTTTCAAAGACTTAAAATCTAGAACGAATCTTGTCGAGCAACATTTTCTTCCTTAGAGCTAAGTTTTAACCAGTTTGGATGATGCAATGTTTAGATTTAGACCGATGTTATTTTTATCGATAGTAGACCTGTAGATTATTAAGATTAAAACAACGCGACACAGAAACAGAAAAATAAAAAGTCTGTACCTAATCAAGTGTCAATTAGAATCCGCGCGGAAATAGCTCCTAAAAATATAAATAATCGCCGGGTATGCACGGGGTCACGGGGTCACGGGGTCACGGGGGTGTGAGTGAGGCTTCAACATTTCTCTTCGGACCTCGTTTCATGGGCCACACGTGACACGAGTATATCTATAAATAAATAGTATAAAACAAAGTCGCTTTTCGTATCCGAGTGACCGCTTAGTTCTTCTAAACTACACGGTTTTACCATCATTTAGAGAATTTATTTACCTATGAAAACATTCATTGAACACACATTATATTCATTCACTGCGACGAATGTGTCTAACCCTGCGGGGACTGCAGGCGTGATGTTGTTCATTAAACTCAAATATAATAAAGAAATGTGAAATGTGTGTGTGTGTTTTGTCAAGACGTAGACTCCGTGCGAAGCGGCGGCAGGTCGCTAGTTCGCCTAGCTCTAAAAACATATCCTCCCTAATCTGGGGTACACACTTACATTTAACTATTTTTGCAAATCCTGCAAATCAAAATGAAAGAGTTAAAGTAAGTTGTCATAATTTATTATACATGATATTATGAGGCAAACAAGGTTATCGATCCACGTTATAAATGTAACAGGTACGCGGTGCGGTGTCCTTTGATCCGGTGCAGCCAGCCGAGCGAGGCAGCCGAGCGACCGCGCGGCGGCGGCCGCATGGCGCACGCCACGTGAGGGGGCGCCATGCGCGCGCTGTTGCCGCTGCTGGCCGCCCTCACCGCCGCCACGTCCGCGCCCCGCCCGCTCGCGCTCGTGCTGCGAGCCGCCTGCGACGCGCCGCTGCGAGCTGCCTTCGACGAGGCGCGCTTGCTCAGCTATGAACCGGCGCGCTTTCTCTTCGATCGGTACCGCGTGCGGCTTCTGAGCTACGAAGGTGAGGAGGTGCGACGATCTCAAATCACCGCAGTTCCAGCTTCTTATCCCTTAACATCATAGTATTGCTCACGATCAGATACCTGTGGACCTGAATGGAGAAAGTCGGTGACGCAGCGTACCCTCGCGGCGCTGAGCGAAGGCGGCTCGGTGCTGAGCGCGGGCTGCCCCGGCGCGGACGTGTGCGGCGCGCTGACGGCGGCGGCGCGCGTGCTGCGGCGGCCGCGGCCTGCGGCATGCGCGGTCTCGGAAGCGCGCGGCGCGGCGGTGACGCAGCTGGGCGCGCGCCTGCGCTGGCGGCGCGCGCTGCTGCCGCCGGCCGCGTTGCTTTCCGAATGCGGCGCCGCGCTGGAAGAGGCGGCGCACGCGCTTGCGGCCGCCGGTGTGGCCGTGCGCCGCGCACCTCTCTCGCCTGACGAATTTGCGCGCAAACCTGACGGTCAGTCAAATTCTGGAAATTTAGACCGGTATTAGGTAGACAATCTTCAACCCAATATTTAATTTCAGTTGTGATCCTGTGTGCCTCTCGTGGAGCCGGCGCTGCGGTATCAGCGGGCGTAGCGCGCGGGGCGGGGGGCGCGGGGCCGCCGGCGCTGCTGCTGCACGTGGAGGAGTGCCTCCCTCCGCCCCGTAACGCGCTCGCCTCGTCACGGTCTCTGCCGAATAAAACTAACGACGCTTTCCGATTAAGCAATATCAGTTTAGTTGTAAGCAAATCGCTAAACGCAGGAAATAAAAGACAAAAATCCGATCAGCCGGCTGGTGATAGAAGTCGAAATCTGTCCGATAGATATGAAGTACATCGTAAAAAATATATTGCAAAAATAGACTCCGTCCAGTTAAAATCAAAGCGTAGTACTCACAAGGAATACCAGGATCAGGCTTTGGGGTACAAATATGAAACTAAAGCTACGAAATCGGCGAATCCTGACTACGAGACCTTGAGTCAGCCCGGGAGCGAGTCAGCTCGCGTGGTTCGCTCTGATTTCAGAACGAACCGGATCGACTCATTTTTGCCTCAAATTGAAATTGCATTTTTTCGGCGCCTACTGCTTCTTACTGATGCGCAGCTCTTGGAGCACTTCTACACAAATGATATAGCTATATATGACCAAATAATCGAAGCAGTCGAGATCGAGTCGAAATCTGAACGCACCCGAATGGAATTAATTCAAGTCGATTTTCATTTATATGAACGGTCAAACAGGACCTCATTCACTTGGAGCCATGCAGCTGTGCTCGCGACGACTTCCTCTAGATCTCTCGACCTGGCAGACGAGCGAGAGAGCACCGTGCGGCTGGTGAACGTGACGGTGGCGCTTGACAGCTGGAGCGCAGGCGCCGCGCGCGCGCCTGTGCTGCGCGAGCCGGGCGGTGCGGCCGCGCTTTCGGCCGTGGTGGCGTGCGGTGCGCTGGCCCTGGCCACCAGCACGGCGCTGCTGCTGCGCTGGGCCGCAACGCGCCGCCGCCGCCGCCGCCGCCGCCGCGACGCCGTGCTGGCGCCGCTCGACTTCACCTTCCCGGTGGACGAGCGGCGCCGCGTGGGCGAAGGCATGGAGACCATGCTTTCGTGCTGGCTGCAGCAGCTGCACGAGTTCGGCGGGCCCGAGCTCGAGCGCCCCGACCTGCTCAAACAGCCGCCGTGTGTGCCGCCCCGCGCCCCCTCCGCACCCTCCTCCACGTGCAGCGTCAACCGTGTGGCCGTAGACCGCCGCATTCGATACAAGGTATTTTAGGTACAGCCCCCATACCAAATGGCCTTGATATTTTCATTTAGTAATATTGATGTCGCCCGTAACGCCATGTATGTCCCAGGGAGACGTGGTGCACGTCAAGTACTTGCCCGCGACCGCGGGGCTTGAGCTGAAGCGCAAGGCCACCGACGTATTACTGGTTATGCAGAATCTGCGCCACGAAAACTTAAATCCTTTTATTGGTAACTATACTCAATATAATCTACGTAAATTCCTTAGTAAACATGAAGGAGATACAATAATGTGTTTTATTTGAATGTGCCTAACACGCGGTGTGCGCTGGGCAGGATGCCTGTGCGAGCTGCGGCCTGCGCTGGTGTTCGACCACTGCTGGCGCGGCTCGCTGGAAGACGTGCTGATGGCTGACGACATCAAGCTGGACTGGACGTTCCGCCTGTCGCTGCTCACGGACCTGGTGAAGGGCATGCGCTACCTGCACGCGTCGCCGCTGCGCGTGCACGGCCGCCTGTCGTCGCGCAACTGTGTGGTGGACTCGCGCTGGGTGCTGCGCGTGACGGACTATGGCTTGCCCGCGCTGATTCGCGCGCAGGGCCTGCCGCAGCCGATCCGGACACCCAGAGGTGCCTCTTCTCAAACAGACCGTCGATACACCCTTAGGAAGACCAAGCGAAAATTTCCAAATCGGTCCAGCGGTTCTCAAGCGATGCGCTTACTAACGAACAGCATTTTATTTTTATTTATATCTACACAGGGTGAAATTGAATGCATGGGCATCTTTTTAAGGAGTCATTGTAATCATCATTTTGAACAACTTTTACTATGGGACCAAACCTGAAATCATGAAAAAACATCAGCTCTTCCCTACATTTTGACGAGCTATGTGAACATAAATAGAAGGAACAGCTGATTCTTTTTTCGCGATTTTAGGTTTACTGCCATAGTAAGAGTTGTTCATAATGATGATTACACTGACCCTTTAAAAGGATGCCGGCTTCGTTCGGGTGGAAGTCGGGTAAAAATATATGATAAGTATTGGGATAGGTAAAAAAAACCGGTCAAGTACGAGTCGGACTCGCGCACCGAGGGTTCCGTACAAAGTAGGTACGTAAATAGTTTATCACGGTTTTTTTTTGTCATTTTTCTACAAAATTTGCGGTTTTCGGATTTTTTCCTTTACTTGTGCTACATGACATTGCTTCTTGCCAAATTTCATGATACTAGGTCATCGGGAAGTACCCTATAGGTTTGATTCTTTTGATTGCGTTGACTTAGAAGTTTGATTTTCTCACTGCTTCAGGGGATTGCAGCCTTCAGTATTTGATATTAATTTCAATTTGATAACTCCACGCGTAAGGTGTAAGGGGCACACTTACGAGTACCATCTCAGTGCAGTCTCATAACGGATAAAAAGTATATATTCAGGGATGTCTCGGTGATCAAGAGGTTTAATATCGGCAGTGATCACAGACTTGTTCGAGGCTCTTTGAATATCAACTTTAAGCTCGAGCGAACTCGTTTGATGAAGTCTAGGCTCCATTCAAACTATGCTAGGATCTGAAGCGTTCCAATCAGACCTGGAGAACCGATTCGCTGCCGTGGAAACCACAAATGACGTTGACGTGGACATCCTCAGGGAGGAAGGTACGCGATTTTGCAAAATGCGGCGTACAGGTAAGAAGTCCAAACTTTCGGAAGAGACTCTGGAGCTTATGACTGAACGACGCAAAAACTCACTCGTCACTTAGTTAGAACAACGGACACTCAACAAAAAGATTAGAGCATTGGTCCGACGCGACCTCCGACGCGACCTCCGACGCTCCGATACACGCTCTATAGAGAAAGCTATTAATCGAGGAACATCGGGGGTCGAAAGTGTTCGTCCAATCACTTGGGAGGAGCCACCTGACGAAGTTGACCAAATCTAATGGCGATATCGTCGTTTCGAAGCCAGAGATCCTTTCGGAAGTCGAAAACTTCTATGGTCAATTGTACGCATCGTATGCATCTCGGCCTGATCCCGAAAATGAGGATTCCAGAGCCACCCTAGCCCGCCACTTCAATGAAGACCTGCCAGAAGTCAGCCAAGACTTCATTTTCATCACTGAAAACCGCATCAAAATCGGACTAGTAGTTTTGGAGATAAATGGCAACATTGGTTTGCACAAACAGACACACATCCTCTTACCCCAAACGCATATACCGTCTCCGTACCGTCGCGGGCAAAAAAAAAATTGCAAGCTAAAAACAAGCCCAATGTTGGAAGCAGGCGGGACCCATACCATATTTTTATTATATTTTCAAACTAAAAAGGGTCCCGCCTTTTTTTAAGTTTTTTACCGCAGTCGGGTTTTATAGTTTTTTTTATTACTTTTTAAAATTATTGACCAAAAATTGCTTAAACACTTAGTTCCAGTTAATTTCTGTTTGCCTGGTAGTCCGTTTTAATAAATAAACAATCAAGACTGACTTGATTTAAAACTGTCTATCGATATCATATCATACCCCTCTCTAGTTTTCATCATGGTTGCGCTTCGAGGAATAAACATTTGAATTTGTGAGCCCAACTAATGTTTGCACTTTGAGGAATAATTTTGTTGCGCTTAGTTGGTTATTGCGCTTAAAAATAGTTGTGCTTTGAGGAATACCCCAGGCCTTTGTAAGTAACTGATATAATTTGTTAGGCTTTAGGGATTTTCAATAAAGCACTTTCTCAGTGGGTTTAACCCTAAGGTAGCCAAAGAATATCTTCTCATTTCAAATTGGTTCATTCCCAGTAGTTCTTGCGACAGTCGGACCAGTGAGAATAGTCCGTTGAAGAAATTATTTTCTACAGATCTACTATGGACAGCTCCGGAGCTTCTGCGTGAGGGTAGCGGCGACATCCGCGGCACGCAGCCTGGCGACGTGTTCTCGTTCGCCATCATCATGCAGGAGGTGATCGTGCGCGGCGAGCCTTACTGCATGCTCGCGCTCACGCCAGACGGTAAGCGACGTGCGGGGCGCGCGGGCGCGCGGGCGGGCGCGGGGTCTCACACTCGCCGCTTGTTTCAGAGATCGTGGAGAAGGTGTCCCGGCCGCCGCCGCTGATCCGGCCGTCCGTGTCCATGGGCGCGGCGCCGCCGGACGCCGTGAGCGTCATGCGCCAGTGCTGGAGCGAGGCGCCCGACCTGCGCCCCGACTTCCACCGCCTGCACGACATCTTCCGGCACCTGCACCGCGGCAGGTGACGTGCACTCCCCCTGACGTACTTGTCGAAACCATTTCGTGCACGACATCTTGGTTCTGAGGTCCAGTAGTAACGGCCGCGACTTACGAGTTGTAGGTCGTAGGTTCGAACCCTGACAGTCGCTTTACTTTGAATACATTATTTAATCACTACTACTCTGATAACGGTGAAGGAAAACATCGTCAGGAAACCGGCATGTCTTAGAACCAAAAACTCGAAGACACGTAACAGCTACCAACCCGCACTGGGCCCGCGTGGTGGATCACAGCCAAGCCCCTCTACATTATAGGCTGATTATGTAATGTTGATACCTATTTCTTTTGTTTTGCAGAAAGGTCAACATAGTTGATTCAATGTTTGAAATGTTGGAGAAATATAGTAATAATCTAGAAGAGCTGATAAAGGAGCGGACAGAGCAGCTCGACATGGAGAAGAAAAAAACTGAACAACTTCTGAACAGAATGCTACCCAGGTATGTATTCATCATCATTCAGCTGAAACACCTCCACAAGATGAAACTAAATTAAAAAGCCTAATATAGCCATTGATATATATGTACGGTGCAACCGCACATTCTGCAATTCAGCAGTTCACGCCACACATTCATTTCAACTCATAATAATTAGTTCAGTTCGCGTTGGGCTATCAAGCCAGCCAGGCGTTCTCGTTACAGCCAACAAGGGCTGCGTCACTCACTTCATTTCCACACCATCAGTCCATTAAGCTCATTTTACTTATAAGTACCTTTGGGACAATACAGTAGTGTTTCAGTACTTACCTTCTTTCATTCCATTCGTCCTTCATCTAAAAGTAATGTGTGGTCTAGCAAGGGATCATACAATATATATATCAATGAATATAGCGCAATATGTAAATGTTGCTACAAAAGTGCTACGCGAGCGCTACGAGAGCGCTACGCCACCGTAGCGGGCGTATTTACAAAAAGAACCCAAAAGTTTATTCATGTGTATTTCAAACTTGTGAACTTTCATACTTCATTGGGATGATTCGGGAGAGTAGTTCGCTGAGCGGAATTTAAATATCAAACTCCACGAGGTGACGTAGCACCTTCGTAACCTATTCAAATAAACTTCTAGTTAATACGAAACGAAACGAAACGTTTAGTTAATTTGTTCCCCGACAGACAACGCGCAGTCTAAACTGCTAGCTCTACGTGTTCATGTGTCAACATAATATACTACCTATAGCGATAGTGAGCACTAAGGAATGATATTGAAAAGTTCACACCCTACTGGGGCTAAGTGGAGATGACAGTTTGTATGCTCTTTGTTTCATGTTTACCGATAGAAACTCCCATCGGGCACGCGGCTTATGTTTACAATGAAATACAAACCTTTGTTAAAGTTAATCAGGTATCGGGTTTTCTTTTACATAATATCCTGTAGTTGAGTAGGCCGTATAACCGGTGCAACTAGGTATGACAACTGTACGTCTCTTGCTCCCGCGTCACCAGTCCTGTCTTTCTGTATATTTTGGCTGCTAAGACCAAAAATACAAACGTAAAGGAAAATTTTATAAAAATATGGCTGTTATTTTAGTATATTGTGTTATTTTATGACTTCCACGCGAACGAAGTCGCGGGTAGAAGCTAGTTTTGACATAAACTTGGAACTCTTCAAACAATTTTTTCTATTAAGATTTGATTAAATTTGGGTGTAGTTGATTACCCCTATTTGATTATAGTGTCGTTGTTACATGGGTGTGGGAGTGGGCGTTCGCAGGTCGGTGGCGGAGCGGCTGATGCTGGGGTCGCGCGTGGAGCCTGAGGAGTTCTCCGAAGTGTCCATCTACTTCAGCGACATCGTGGGCTTCACAGCGCTGGCAGCGCGCTCTACACCCGTGCAGGTGGTGGACCTGCTCAACGACCTCTACACCACCTTCGACGCCGCCATCGAGCAGTACCGCGTCTACAAGGTATCCTCACTCGGCGTTCTGACCCTGCGCTCGTACAACTTCAAATATAACACTTGATCCTACGGAAAAGTTGAACAAATGAATTTGAACCGAGCGACCGCTACTAGTGTTCCCATTTACATAAGTATACCTACCTGATTAGAATCCATATTTTGTATAATGAGTGGGTACTGGCAGTACCTGCGACCAGTAGCCCACAGTGTGTAGAATGTGTGGCGCAGGTGGAGACGATCGGCGACGCGTACATGGTGGTGGGCGGGCTGCCGGTGCGCACGCGCGAGCACGCGGAGGCCGTGGCCACCATGGCGCTGCACCTTCTGCACCTGGCGGGCCGCTTCCGCCTGCGCCACCTGCCCGACACGCCGCTGCACCTGCGCATCGGCCTGCACTCCGGGCCCGTGTGCGCCGCCGTCGTTGGCCTCACCATGCCGCGCTACTGCCTCTTCGGCGACACCGTCAACACCGCCTCGCGCATGGAGTCCACCGGTCAGCTGTTTGTCTCGCTCGTGTCCGCGTGTGCGCCCGTGGGACACGCACGGATACGAGCGGTGTGTGCACTGTGCAGGCGCGGCGTGGCGCATCCAGGTGTCGGCCACGACGGCGGAGCGGCTGGCGGCGGCGGGCGGCTACCGACTGCGCTCGCGCGGGCTCATACAGATCAAGGGCAAGGGCGCCATGCACACGTATTGGTTGCTCGGCAAGGACGGGTTCGACAAGCCGCTGCCCACGCCGCCCCCTCTACAGTTAGTTAACTCTTTTGAAGGGTACCAACAACCTCCTTTTGTCAACTTCGAAATAAATTGGAAGTACCTACGCAAAAAAATATTGAAATATAGGTTTGTGTTACTATTAAAGTACAGATTTAATAGTGCAAAACTATTCGGGTCAGTCACAGCACGTGTTGGCGGTTTCATCGCTTTTGCGCTTCCGAAAACATAGGAAATAAGTAGGTAATAGGAAAATATAAATTTTTAACTGTTTTTTTTTTTCCTTGAGATGATTTCGTTTTAACGCAGTACTTAATCGACACAAACAAACTCTATCTTATAGCTGAAATCGATTTAGTATAATGTAAGAATTTTCCTTTTTTTTTTATATGTACCAACGTTTGATGGGCGCGCTAGTTAGACAGCCCGTAGACAGACAATCTCAATCGCGCCACGAAGATCCAGATTGCTCGTAGAACCTAGACCATCAATCTTATCTATTATCAGTCAATCTATCGTTGATGTTGCGAGATCTCGGAGCGTGAGCGAGATTGACTGTGTACAGTCACGTCCAAAAGTATGTATACACTTGGCTTAATTCAAAGGCGATTTTCTCCTTTATTTTTGAATGAAATTTTATGTTATTACGAAAATAGTATTTTCGAACCCATAGGTTTGTGTTAAGTGTCGTATTTCAACATTGCATTCGTTATTTCACGAAAAAATCGCAATTGAAAATTGCCAAGTGTATACATACTTTTAGACGTGACTGTACGCGCCGCCTTGCTTATGTTGCCAGGTCTGAGGAAGTGTTATTTGAGGTTGAGGGCGAGAATGAGAGCGAGTCGTCTCCGGCCCCCAGCTCGCCGCCCGCGCCTCGGTCCGCGCACGTGGAGCGCCAGCGCTCTGATCCCACCAGCACCCCGGACAAGCAAGGTGTGCCGCTGGATCCTGGCCTCCCATACTGTACGCTTCAATCCGAACACATCTTCTTGATTGTGCAATTGATTTACAGGGTGGCAGCGGTCTGGCGCCGTGTCGGCAGACAGCAGCCCGCCGCGGCCGGAGCGCCGCTCCGCTGACGGCGGAGACGTGCGCGACTCCCGCGACTGCCGAGACACTCGCGAGTCGCGCGCGACGCTCGCGCTGCCCGCCGGCGACCACAGTGCACAATACTCGCGTTACAGGTGCTTCCACTAATTCTGCTTGTATTATATTTGTACCACAGCACCTGATCACAATCTCTGAAAATCACTGATTTAATAAAAAGGGACCATTCCTAATAACTCGCTAAGCTCGTGCTTTCTTTTTCCCCTTTCATTGTAATAATATAGGCAGTAACTTTTGTCGATCACTAAGTGTTGAATACCATCCAGGTGCCTGGGAAACGGGAGACGTCCGTTGCGACGTCAGTGGTCCCTGGAGCGCGGCGACTCGCTGGCGGCGGCGGCGGCGGGCGCGCCTCCCGGGCCCGCGGGCGCACCTGCCGGGCCCGCGTCCGCGCCGCCGTCGCCGCCCGAGCCGCTGGCGCTGCTGGCGGGCGCCCTGCCGCGCGCGCCGGCCGCGCGGTACCGCACGCGGCCCGAGCGCGACGCGCCTCCGCTGGGACCGCCGTAGTAGACGTTCTGTCGCTAGATCGACAATAATTTTCGTAGACGATTCTTCTCCGCCCGGCCGCAGCCACCGCCACGCAGTTCGTCGGCCGCTCGTCGGAGAGCGTCGCGGCTGGCGCGAAGTTGTGGTCGAAGACGGTGCCTGTCAATATACATTTTTTTACTATAAATAAATGAATATAGTATCTAGGGTTCGAATTGTGATTCATAGCGGATGATAGGTGTATTTTTGAAATTTTTCGGGTATCTAAATAAATAAACTATGTCTTCATTGTTTCTTTTACTCACCCAAAAATAACAAGCAGCAACTTGTGAGAAAAGAATAAGAATCATCAAAAACAGTCCACACGTTTGGTATGTAGAACGCTACAAAGAAACAACCAGTCCACACGTTTGGTTTCTAGAGCGCTACAAAGAAACAACCAGTCCACACGTTTGGTTTCTAGAGCGCTACAAAGAAACAACCAGTCCACACGTTTGGTATCTAGAGCGCTACAAAGAAACAACCAGTCCACACATTTGGTTTCTAGAGCGCTACAAAGAAACAACCAGTCCACACGTTTGGTTTCTAGAGCGCTACAAAGAAACAACCAGTCCACACGTTTGGTATCTAGAGCGCTACAAAGAAACAACCAGTCCACACGTTTGGTTTCTAGAGCGCTACAAAGAAACAACCAGTCCACACGTTTGGTATCTAGAGCGCTACAAAGAAATAACCAGTCCACACGGTTGGTTTCTAGAGCGCTACAAAGAAACAACCAGTCCACACGTTTGGTATCTAGAGCGCTACAAAGAAACAACCAGTCCACACGTTTGGTTTCTAGAGCGCTACAAAGAAACAACCAGTCCACACGTTTGGTTTCTAGAGCGCCACACAGGAACAACCAGTCCACACGTATGGTATCTAGGGCGCCACAAAAGAACAACTAGTCCACACGTTTGGTATTTAGAGCGCTACAAAGAAACAACCAGTCTACACGTTTGGTATCTAGAGCGCTACAAAGAAACAACCAGTCCACACGTTTGGTATCTAGAGCGCCACAAAGGAACAACCAGTCCAAACGTTTGGTATCTAGAGCGATAGTGCCATATAGTTTGACTGAGGAGTTCCATTGGCCAGCTTCCGGCTTCATCATCAGACCTTGGACACAATCTTAGGCTATTTATATTTTACTTGCCAAGACAAAAACAACGAGACCGAACAGAATGACGGTTCACTCAAGTTTGGGTGCGCTCAGGTTAGGTTCGCTCAGGTTAGGTTAGGTTTGCCGGCGCCTCTATGCCGGCGTCCTCAGGAGCATGGCCCTATACGGGGCCCCTATCTGGGCGGACTCACTCCACAGGAGGGAGAATGCGACCGCCATCCGCAAGCCCCAAAGGGCCATTGCACTGCGGGTGGCGAGGGCCTACCGCTCGGTGGGCTTTTCGGCGGCGTGCGCTCTGGCCGGCACCCCTCCTTGGGAGCTGGAGGCTTGGGTGCTCGCCAGAGTGTACGAGTGGACCGCGCAACGAAGGGCGCTCGGGGAGCGCCCCGTCGCCGAAGAGCGGGAGGCCGTGCGGCGGGAGGCGAGGGACGCAATCGTCCTTCACTGGACAGAGGACCTCGCCACCGCCGCCTTTGGCCGCCGGACGTTGGACGCGCTCGGCCCGGTCCTGCAGAGCTGGCTCGAGCGGTCCCACGGTTTCCTCTCGTTCCGTCTGGTGCAGGTGTTGTCCGGCCACGGCTGTTTCGGAACGTACCTGCACCGGATCGGGAGGGAGGAGACCCCGGCGTGCCACGACTGCGGCGCGGCGGAGGACACGGCGCAGCACACCCTCGAGGCGTGCCCGGCTTGGTCCGAGCTGCGCCGCGGTCTGACCGCGGCGGTCGGACAGGACCTCTCGCTTCCTGGTGTGATCAACGCCATGCTGGGGAGCGAGGAGGCCTGGGCAGCGGTGGCCTCCTTTTGCGAGGACGTAATCTCGCAAAAGGAGGAGGCGGAGCGCGCGCGGGAGGACGACCCTCTCGCTGTGCCGCTCCGCAGACGAAGAAGGGGTCGGAGAAGGCGCCAGCCTCTCCCCCCTCATGGTGGCGATGGGCGGGCGACAGGCACGGGGGTGCCGTCTCCCGCATTGCACCCATCACCACCTTCGTCGGTCACTCCCGGGCCCCCGTGAGGGGCCCGCCCTGAAGGACAATCGTCGGCGGAGGACTGGACGTAAAGGCTACGCTGGTTTCCCAGTCCCCCGCCACTCGGACGAAGCGGGAGTGCCGCTGGGTTTTTTAGTGGGTATACCGGGTCAGACCCGGGAGTCCCACATAGCCCCCCATCCCCCGATGGGAGGGTATGCGTAACGCATTTTTCCCAGCGCAAAAAAAAAAAAAAAAAAAAAGAGGTTAGGTTGGGGGACCACCCCACAGTGCTTGCGTCCACGTCGCGTCCCCTGGAAACAGCCCAGTTCTGACCACCGTAACGGAGTGGCAGACTGGGTTGGCCAAAGTGCACTGTGCCTTCGCGGATTTTAATTTTATCTTAGTAGTGTGTCTGCGAACCTGCCGGGATCATGCCGACCCCTGAGCGGGACGCCTCCGGGCGATTTTTAAAACAGAAAGGCCCTTCTCAGGGCCAACCAAAAGGCCCTTCTCAGGGCCAACCCAAAGGCCCTTCTCAGGGCCAACCAAAAGGCCCTTCTCAGGGCCAACCCAAAGGCCCTTCTCAGGGCCAAGCCGACGCTTCGGCGTCAGAAGCTAGCCGCGCGCCGTCTGCGGCTAGCTTCTTTGGAGGGGCGGACGAGTCGTCGTCCGACAACGACTCACTCATCACTGTGTCGGACGCGGACGACTCTCGTCCGCGAAAGAGAGTCCACCGGAGCGGTGGGTCCGAGGGCTCCTCGGCCTCGGGGTCGACGCGGTCGCCGAAGGCTAAAAAGCCGACGGCTGCCGCGGAGACCCATGTCGTTGGGCTCGAGAACGCCCAACGCCAGCTGGATCTGGCTCGGCGGGCTCAGCTCCAGCAAGAGCTGGAGGAGCGGGTCGCTGCCGCGGAGAAGCGGGCGCACGTCGCCCGGGCCAAGTCCGGGTACGGTGCGCCCCGCGTCGTATACGCGGACCACTCCCTGGCCGAGCTGGAGAGGATGGCGGAGGAGGACGAGAGGGAGATCGCGGAGGTCGCCTCGAAGTCCTCCAACATAAAGGGGACCCTTCAAAAGGCCCTGAAATGTAGGGCCGCGAGCATGCGCGGCGTCGTTGCGGAGCTGGTCCAGCGCAGCTCCACAGACGAAACGCGGCAACTGCAGGCGAAGGTGGATCGCCTGCAGTCGGAGGTCAGCCAGCTTCATCAGAAGCTGGCTGAAGCCACGGCCCGGCCACAACAGGCCAAGTCGAGCCCTGCGGCAGAGGGCCCCTCCTCCAACCTTGAGGATATCATCCGCAAGGTCGTAATGCAGGAGAGGGCCTTCACAAGAGCCTGCTTAGCGGGCATCGAGGACCGGCTCCTGCCGGAGAAGCGCCTCCGACCGGCCCTTGCGGCAGACGCGAGGCAGCGTGAGCCGGTCCCGTCCTGCTCCCACGCGGACGACGCCCTTCTCCTCCCCTCAACGACCCCGTCCAACGAGTGGACGGAAGTGGTCCGCAAGGGGAAGGGCAAGGGCAAAAAGTCGGCGACGGCCGTCCCCGCCGTCCCCGCCGCCACCGCCGCTCCCAGCAAGTCGCAGACGACCGGCAAGGGAAAGCGGACGGGGAAGGGGAAGGGGAAGCGAAGGGTGCAGCTGGTCTCCCCAAAAACCGCGGCCGTCGTGGTGACGCTCACCGCGGAGGCTGCGGACCGAGGGGAGACGTACGCGTCCGTTTTGGTGCGGGCGCGTGCGAACGCCGATCCCACCCAGCTGGGGATCGGCAGTGTGTCCTGCCGGCGGACCCAGGCCGGGGCTCGAATATTCGAGTTCCCGGGGGCAGAGGGGAGTGCCCATGCGGACCTCTTTGCAGCCAAGCTGCAGGAGGTCATCGCAGACTCGGCCAAGGTGGCACGGCCGGTCAAGTCGGCGGCCATAGAGGTGACGGACCTGGACGACTCCGTCACCAAGGAGGAGGTGGTAGCGGCGGTCGCAGCGATAGGGGGCTGTGGCGTCGCGGCGGTCCAAGGCCGGGACATAAGGCCCGGCCGCGGCGGCATGGGCACCATGCGCCTCGAGTGCCCAATCGCCGCTGCCAAAGCCGTCCTTGCCAAGGGACGGCTCACAGTCGGCTTTAGCTCGGGAGCGGTCCGGGCGCTCGAGGACCAGCCTCTGCGGTGTTTCCGGTGCTTCGGCATCGGACACACCCGGCCCCTGTGTCCGTCCACAGTGGACAGGTCGAACGCCTGCTACCGCTGCGGCAAGGACGGCCACAAAGCCGCCTCCTGCGAGGCCGCCACGCCGCACTGCGCGGTGTGTGCCGCCGTCACACAGTCGGGTTTGTCGTGGGGTTCGTCGCGTGGACTGTTGGTTGTCTAGGGGCTTTGAGAAAACTCAGAGTTTCCCCTCTGTCCTCATAGACAACTACCTCGTGATGTTCTGAGGCTTTTAAACAGCCGAAGCGGTCTACGACGTCTCCTCTCTCTCCTCCGACCACCATTGCGTCCACACTTATGGTTCGGGCCTCGGTTGCCGTGAACTCCCCTGCCTCCCCGATCTTCTGAAGCAGTGAGCTCGCCTGAGCAAATGGAGTTTCCTCTCCCCACTCGAATAGTGCGATTGTCTTCCCTTTGGATCGCACCAGACGGCATCGGTGAGAGGCCACTTCCACTTGAGGCAGCGCAGCATACTTGCTACCTTTCATGCTCGCTTTGGTGGTGCTTCCGTTTATCAAGGCGGCAAGGCCTGGTGAAATTGGAATGCGGGCTGCAGCTCGGCTCGAGCCTACGCAGAAGCTTATGCCCAGCTTTTCTCCTTCCCTGTTCATAAAGAGGGCGACACCTCGCAACCTGACGCCTGGGACTCCGTCTCCTCCGCATGCCAGGAATTGCATGGTGGACATGACACTGGGGGTTGGATGTCGGCTGGCCACTGCCCACGCTGATGCTGCTGCCACGGGTGCTGTTTGTTGGTTAATGCCTGGGTGTGTGATTTGTGTTGTCGTGAGTGGTGTGTTTGTTGTTGTTTGTGTAGTAGTTGTCGTCGTTGTTGAGGTGGTCGTGACTGTCTGGGTGGATGGTAGTCGGTTTCGACTTCGCAAGGTAGCGTCCGTCTTGTTGGCCCTTGCTGCGACTATGGCGACTTTGCTCGCGAATGCTAAGAATGGTTTCCTGGTGGCCAGTCTCCCCATGATAGTGTGGAGTGTGGACTGGCTTAGCTGGGTTTCGATCTTTGCTTCCAGCTCCATTCTGTCATGACTGAACCTTGGGCATTCAAAGAGCAGGTGCCAGACTGTTTCATCGCAACTGGGGTCACAGACGCACGAGGGACTGTCTTTGAGATGGAAGCGGTGGAGGTACGCTGAGAATCCTCCGTGTCCTGTAAGGATTTGTACATGGACCGGTGTGAGAACTGAGTCTCTAAGTGTCCTTTTCGCCGCGAGGACGTCTGGGAAGAACACTTTTGTGACCGATCCTGTACTCGAGGATTCGTACCGCGTTTGCCACTTTGCTATAGTCCCCTCCCGTATCTTCCTCCTCACGAACGATACGGGGACCTTGTTGTAGTCTGCTGTCTCTTTCGTTAGGGCTGCCTCCTTGGCCAGCTCGTCCGCTCTCTCATTCCCGGCGGTTCCCACGTGGGCCTTGAGCCAAAAGAACCTCACGTCTCTGCCCTCCTCTCTGATCTCTCGGACGCTTCTCTTGATTTGGAGTGCCAAGTGGTGAGTGACAGACGGTCTCCTCAGCAAGTCAAGTGACGATCTTGAGTCACTTAAAATGCTTACAGAGGCCGCCCTGGATTCTCTCACCATCCTGACAGCTCTAAAGAGAGCGTACATTTCCGATTGGAAGACTGTGTTGTGAGGTTCCAACCCAAAGGTACTGGACTTGGTCTCCTTCCCGTTTTCCCACCAAGTTAGGGCAGCGCCGACTTTCCCCTCTATCTTACTGCCATCGGTGTATATTTGGGGACCGATTACTTGGTGGGTTGCCAGGGTTTCGGGAGTCAAGTCTTCCAGGCGCGCATACTCTGTTGTTGTGAGTAGTGCTGGGTGGGGATTTTTGGAGTGATGCACGTCGCACTCCAGCTCGCGGCCCGGTGGTATGAACTCTTTGGAATGACCCTTCTTGATCTTGAACAGGGTAGCCGCCTCGAGTACCCGGAGGTCTAGGGGGAGTTGGCCTGACAGGATGAGTGCCGATGTCAGAGACACCGTGCGGTATGCTTTGCAGATCTTCTGCGCGAAGCCCCTCTGCAGTGAGTCAAACTGATTCCTTGTCATCAGTTTCTCGGCTGCGGGAGCCCACGCACTCGCTGCATACATCACGATGGGCTCTATCACCGACACGTATATCGTCCTAATTATCTCTCCATTGAGACCCCAAGTCACCTTTGCCGCGCATGCCAGCTGCTTGTAGATGTCTGCAGCCTTTTTACAGGTCGCAGACACGTGCGCGTTGAAGGTGAGTTTGGCGTCTATAGTGAGACCTAGCAGCTTGACCTCTTCGACCAGGTTCAGCCGCGTGCCCGACATGTGGAGTATCGGAACATCGTATTTAAGCTTCCTCGTTAACACCATCGCATTGGTCTTGTGCGCGGCGAAACGTAGCTTATTTTGGACGCCCCATTCCGATACTGTGTCTAGCACGTCGTTGGCTGATTGCTGCAGGGGACCGGCTGTGAAGTCCGAGAAAACTAGGACAACGTCGTCTGCGAAGGCTTGGCAGTATACCCCCATACTCGCCATTTTCTGTAGGAGTGAGTCTAGGATAAGGTTCCAAAACGTCGGTCCGGCAATTGAGCCCTGGACGCATCCTTTCGTGGTACCCTTCTCACTAGTCGCTCTGGCGTAGTTGACCCTGATGTTCCGGTCTTCCAGGTATGAGGCGACGAGAGCGTAGATGTTCCTGGGACAGTTCTTGACTACCATCTGTCGCTTGAGTGCTGGCCACCACGCGTTGTCGAAGGCCCCCTCTATGTCTAATGATATCAAAAGCACGATCTTTTTGGCTTTGATTTCGGCACGTAAGTGCCCCATCAGAGCATAGAGGGCGTCCTCGGTTCCGCGCTGCGGCATGAATCCGTACTGGTTTTGGTTGAGTGTGGGCAGGAAGTGCCACTGTAGTCTGCCGACTAGGAGCTTCTCGACGATCTTTCCTAGGACCGAGAGCAGACCTATTGGCCTGTACGACTTTGGGCTGGTGTAGTCGTCCTTGCCTGGCTTGCGGAGGATGCACACGTGGGCGACCTTCCACTGCTTCGGGAAATGCGACAGCGACAGGCACTTGTTGGCTATCGCTAAGAACACTTCCCTATCACAGTTTATTGCCGCAGTGCAGATGTCTGCTGTTAACCCGTCAGGACCGGGAGCTTTTTTCGGATTTTGGTTCTGGAGAACCATATCCAGCTCCGCGGTTGTAAAGGGCGGGTCATCTGCAGACAGACCTTCTGGGTTCCTGTCGTCCGCTAGCCTTCTTAGGTTTGTGTGGTATGGCTGTTCGGCATCCGTAGAGTCGTCGGGGTAGAAGGTCTTTGCCAGAAGATCCGCGGATTGCTCTGGGCTGAGCGTCTCTCCTGCGGTGTTTCTCAGGAGCGCGTCGTCCTGTCTTCTAGCGGTCTTCCTTAGTACCCTGTAGATGCCGTCCCACATGCTCTCTCGGTCCTGCTTCGAGCAGAACTCCTTCCAATTGGCAGTGGCTGCTTCCGCTGCTGCTGTAGTGTATTTTTGTTTGGCTTGTACGTATTCCTGGATGGTGAAGTGTCTCCGGCTTGCGGCTGCGTTCCGGATCCTTCTCTTCTTCGTCATCGCGTCTCTTTTGAGACGGTCCAGAGAAGGGGTCCACCATGGGGGCTTGGCGTCGCGTTTGGGCGACCCCAGTTTTGGGATCGATTCCTCGCACGAGCGGTGGATGTTCTTGGTGTACAGGGTGATGATCGTCTCCAAATCCTCAGGGCTCGATATGTCCGAGACTCTGACGGTCGTGATGTTCGTGGCCGCCAGGCTGGTTTTGAAGTGTGTGTTGAAGTCGGACCACTTTGCCTTCTTGGTGTTATAGATGCGCGTCGAGATTGGCCTTAAGGGTTCCAAGGCCTTTTCTAAGCGCATCGAGAAGGTAATAGCGTTGTGGTCTGAAGTTGTTAGACTTCTTTCTACACGCCACTCCTCTACCTTGCCCAAGAGTGACAAGCTGCATGCAGTCACATCGACGATGCTCGTGCACCACCTGTCTCCTCTGTAGATCTCGAACGTCGGCGTTTGACCCGTGTTGAGGATGTGGAGGTCTCGCTCGTTGAGGAAGGAGCTGTACGCTGCCCCGCGATGGTTTTCGGAAACACTTCCCCACCACTGGCTCCAGGCGTTAACGTCTCCTCCCACCAGGATATTGTTGGTTCTCAGTTTGATTGTTGTGTTGTGTGTCTCGGAAAGGTATGGTTCGATGTCCTGGTCGCCCTCGAAATAGACCGACAGCGCTCCGAAGGTGAGCTGACCTACCTTCAGCAAGACGGCGGCGACGTTCTCAGTTACTAGCTGGGGGTCGTGAATGACCTCCAGATTGTTCCCGAAAACGACGATCGCCGCCTTAACTGGTTTTTGGCGGTTGAGGCTGCACTGAATGACTTGCGTGCCGGGGCTTTGTTTCATCACACCTGTTCGTCCTACATAGGGCTCTTGAACAAGTGCAACTGAAATTCCCCTTTCCTGAGCCGCCAAGTGAAGTTCCTGTGTGGCCAGCTTTGAGCGCTGAAGATTTACCTGAATGAATCGCAATCTTGCTGCCGGTCTTGATGCGATTTCGGGGGGGACTGGTTGGTGTGGTGAGGTGTTCTCATTGTCGCCCTTAGCAGTAGGAAACGCGCGACCTTGCTATTCCATCCCACTTTTGGCGTTCCTGGCAGTCTTCGCTGAACGCTGTGTGTGCCAGGTCGCTTGCCGACCCGTGTGCCGTCTTGCAGTTAATGCATGTGGGCGGTTTGCCTTCTGCTCTTGTGAGGCAGTCCCCTACGTTGTGCGCTCCGCTGCAGTAGCTGCAGATTTCCTTTGCGACCTTACATATGGACTTGTTGTGTCCATATGCAAGGCACTTAGTGCACTGGACCAGAGGGGACTGATCCTCAATCGAGCACCGCTTGATGCCCACATGGACTTTCTGCACTGCCGTGAAACACTTCCAGAGCTCCGGAGAGAGCTCCAGAACTGGGTGGCACTCGTGGGGGTTTCTTGCACGCTTCCTGTACCGCATTTTGAGTGTCTGTCCCTCCACAGCGACGTTCTGCAGAAGATGTTTGTTCTGCGCTTTCAGGAGATCGACGATCTCCCCGTCGCTGTAGCTGGACAGCACTCCCTTGATGCAGACAAGAGGGTTCTGTGGTTTAGGCTCCTGGACCTTGAGCCCTGCGTTGGACCGGACTTGGTCTTTGACGATGGTTAAGTCTTTTTTGGATGCGCATCTGAGGACCACTTTCTGGTTCCGCGCTTTCCTGACGGTGTCAACCCGGGCTCCACTCGTCTTGAGGTCCAGGGCTGTCCTGATCCTTTCGATTACGTTGTCCCCGGTGTGTTGGGGGTTCGTCGACGAAATGATCAGGGTGTGATTTGGCTGTGTGTGTGGTTTGGGGGGCTTTGGCGTACTGGCGACCTGGGCAAAGGTTTTTGGACCCTGCTGGTTTTGTGTTGGTCTGTCCACTTTGCCCAGGTCCGCTACCCCTTTTTGGATATCTTGGAGCGTCTTTTTGACCTCGCCGACCGCTAATTCCGCCTCCAGATTTAGCGCCGGGGGCGCTTGGATTGGAGGCTCTTTGTCGCGTAGTACGCGAAGGTCTGCCGAGACGATCTCCAGCCTTTCCGAAATAGGTTTGAGGTGGTTGGTTATGTTTATGGGTGGGTGTGGTGGCGGGGGAGAAGGTACAGGCTTATTGGCTATTGCCTGTAATTGGTTTTTTAGCTCCTCAAAGGCCTCCTCAAATTTCTCTGTGGTGAGTAGAAAGCCTGTCTCCCGGCTGCTCGGATCCGGGTCCGTGGTCTTGTTTGTTGGCCGGGTGAGGTCCTCTTTGAGCCTCTCTAGGGCCTTTCGGAGCACGTCCAGCTGGTTGGACACGCTGGTTATGTTTGTGTCTAGGCGTGATAGGCTAGCCCCCATTGTCTCCCACTTGGGGTCCCCCGGGGCTCTTGCACTTTCCTGCCTTGTCTTTTCATGCTCCTTTAGGTTCCTAAGGCTCGCGGTAGCCACCTCGTTCTTCACCTCCTTGATGCCCTTGAGGGCCTCAAGGGTTTCGTGACCCAGCCATTCCCGGATCCCTTTTGCCTCCTTCAGGGTGTCCGAGGCGTCCGTACGCACAAGGGAGAGCTCGACCTTCATATTCATCAGCTCTCGAGTATGAGCTCTCTCGACGCGCACAAGCTCTTGCGCGTGTCGAGAGCGCTCCTTCTCGAGGTTGTATTTGTGTCGAGCCCTCGAGTCCGCCAGCGACAGGACCACCTCGTACAGGCCCTGCAGGCTTTCGTGGGCCGTGGCCTTGCATTCCCGCTTCATGTTTCCAGCGGCTTCCAAGGCGTCTTTTCCCTTTTGGAGTAGGTCGTTTGCCTCTCTTGTGGCCAGGTCCATTTCTACTCCTGTGCCCCTTCTCGGTGTTCTGTAGAGAAGGCTCGGCCGTCCATTATCGGGGCGATCGGAACGGCTGATTGTGGACGCCACCGAGCTTTCTTCGTCCGAGATGATTTGTCGGGGGGGGGAGATGCCGCACTGCTCCCAGTTTATCACTACCTCGGAACTCCTAGTGCGATCCTCTGGGGTGTGTGTGTGCACCTCAGGCGCCGATGGCTGTGGCGGTGTCCTACTTGTCACTTCCGACTCCGACGCTGCCTTCGGCGCCTCTGGCTTCTGCGATGGACGCGCCAACTTTTCTGAGGCCACTGACTTAGCTGCATTTTTTATAACCTTTTCCCTAAGTGACTGAGGGGCTTTTGCGGCCTCCGTGGTCATTTTTCGGGAGGTGCTGGTTTGTTTGGATGCCATATTTATTTATAAGGGGAGGGAGGTTAGTTTGTTTAGTACAATCTATGACTTATTACTATTATATACTATTGTATTAATATTATTACACTACGTCTATTATTAAAATAAATATTGCTACTACGTGGATGGACTCACGGATGCTTCGCCGTTGGTCTGCGTTGCTGTCCGGTGAGGAGCCCGATAATTGCTAGGGCTCGATGTTCTGAGCCCTGTGTGCGCACTGGTGGTGGTCCTCAGTGGAATCCCGCTGCGCCGCTGGACTGCTACGTGTGTGGGTGCCGAATTCCGTAATTCTGTTGGGGCCCAATTCAAGAGCTTTGTATGCCCTTTCAAATGAGCCCAAACTCGGTCTTCTAGCTCCAACGGGTGCGAAGTTAGGCCGCGGGGGGGTGAGGTAGCCCTGAGGGGGGAGGGGGGAGGGGGGTTTCGTGGGGAGACGATTAGGGGTGAGGGGGGGTGAGGGGAGGGGGGGTCGGGGGGGGGGGGGGAGGTTTCGTGGGGAGAAGATTTGGGGTGAGGGGGGTGAGGTAGTGGGAGGGGGGGGGGGGTAGGTGAGGTGTTGGTGGTGAGGGGTTGGTCGTAAAAGGGGGGGGACGGGGGACGGACTACTTGGGGGGGGGTATGTAGTTGGGAGGGGGGGTATGAGTTTGGGGGGGGGGGTGAAAAGGGGGAGGGGAACCTTTTGTGGCTCCAGCAAGGTCCTGAAGTCCCGAGTCAGATGAGCCTAAACTCGGGGGGGGTAGGTCTTAGGGCTGAGGAGTTCCCTCGGGCTTACCTGGTGATAGGCTGTGGAGTCGTTTTCCTGATGGTTGGTCTGCAGGCAGATTCCTCGGCCGGCTTCGGAGTCTCCAGTAAGGGCTGGGATGGCTGGTTCTGCGTCACGCCTCGTGGTGTAAAAACACGTGGTGCCAAAGTGAGGTTACTTTCTAGCCTAAAACCACGTGTTTTTTGCGATGTTCGCACCTCAATAACTCCCGAACCCCTTCTCCAATTTTGTTGATCCTGGTGTTGTTGGATAGGCCTCTATTGCGACTCTCAGGAATATTATTTGCAACGACTTTCCACAAACCTTGCCTGCGTTATTCCCTGGTAAAGTTCCGAAGGTCCTGCTCCGCAACCCGTGGTCGTAGACACTTGCCCACACTGATCCTGGTGAATCAACACTGCACAATTCCACTGATGACTTTTTTGCGCTCGTAGCTCAACGCGAATAATTTTTGCGAATTTTTTACGCGGAGCAGATGTTACACGTGCGATGTTTTATCGGTTACTGGGTTAGGTTAGGTTAGGTTAGGTTAGGTTAGGTTGGGGGACCACCCCACAGTGCTTGCGTCCACGTCGCGTCCCCTGGAAACAGCCCAGTTCTGACCACCGTAACGGAGTGGCAGACTGGGTTGGCCAAAGTGCACTGTGCCTTCGCGGATTTTAATTTTACTTAGTTGTGTCTTGTCTGCGAACCTGCCGGGATCATGCCGACCCCTGAGCGGGACGCCTCCGGGCGATTTTTAAAACAAAAAGGCCCTTCTCAGGGCCAACCCAAAGGCCCTTCTCAGGGCCAACCAAAAGGCCCTTCTCAGGGCCAACCCAAAGGCCCTTCTCAGGGCCAACCAAAAGGCCCTTCTCAGGGCCAACCCAAAGGCCCTTCTCAGGGCCAAGCCGACGCTTCGGCGTCAGAAACTAGCCGCGCGCCGTCTGCGGCTAGCTTCTTTTTTGGAGGGGCGGACGAGTCGTCGTCCGACAACGACTCACTTATCAGTGTGTCGGACGCGGACGACTCTCGTTCGCGGAAGAGGGTCCATCGGAGCGGTGGGTCCGAGGGCTCCTCGGCCTCGGGGTCGACGCGGTCGCCGAAGGCTAAAAAGCCGACGGCTGCCGCGGAGACCCATGTCGTTGGGCTCGAGAACGCCCAACGCCAGCTGGATCTGGCTCGACGGGCTCAGCTCCAGCAAGAGCTGGAGGAGCGGGTCGCTGCCGCGGAGAAGCGGGCGCACGTCGCCCGGGCCAAGTCCGGGTACGGTGCGCCCCGCGTCGTATACGCGGACCACTCCCTGGCCGAGCTGGAGAGGATGGCGGAGGAGGACGAGAGGGAGATCGCGGAGGTCGCCTCGAAGTCCTCCAACATAAAGGGGACCCTTCAAAAGGCCCTGAAATGTAGGGCCGCGAGCATGCGCGGCGTCGTTGCGGAGCTGGTCCAGCGCAGCTCCACAGACGAAACGCGGCAACTGCAGGCGAAGGTGGATCGCCTGCAGTCGGAGGTCAGCCAGCTTCATCAGAAGCTGGCTGAAGCCACGGCCCGGCCACAACAGGCCAAGTCGAGCCCTGCGGCAGAGGGCCCCTCCTCCAACCTTGAGGATATCATCCGCAAGGTCGTAATGCAGGAGAGGGCCTTCACAAGAGCCTGCTTAGCGGGCATTGAGGACCGGCTCCTGCCGGAGAAGCGCCTCCGACCGGCCCTTGCGGCAGACGCGAGGCAGCGTGAGCCGGTCCCGTCCTGCTCCCACGCGGACGACGCCCTTCTCCTCCCCTCAACGACCCCGTCCAACGAGTGGACGGAAGTGGTCCGCAAGGGGAAGGGCAAGGGCAAAAAGTCGGCGACGGCCGTCCCCGCCGTCCCCGCCGCCACCGCCGCTCCCAGCAAGTCGCAGACGAGCGGCAAGGGAAAGCGGACGGGGAAGGGGAAGGGGAAGCGAAGGGTGCAGCTGGTCTCCCCAAAAACCGCGGCCGTCGTGGTGACGCTCACCGCGGAGGCTGCGGACCGAGGGGAGACGTACGCGTCCGTTTTGGTGCGGGCGCGTGCGAACGCCGATCCCACCCAGCTGGGGATCGGCAGTGTGTCCTGCCGGCGGACCCAGGCCGGGGCTCGAATATTCGAGTTCCCGGGGGCAGAGGGGAGTGCCCATGCGGACCTCTTTGCAGCCAAGCTGCAGGAGGTCATCGCGGATTCGGCCAAGGTGGCACGGCCGGTCAAGTCGGCGGCCATAGAGGTGACGGACCTGGACGACTCCGTCACCAAGGAGGAGGTGGTAGCGGCGGTCGCAGCGATAGGGGGCTGTGGCGTCGCGGCGGTCCAAGGCCGGGACATAAGGCCCGGCCGCGGCGGCATGGGCACCATGCGCCTCGAGTGCCCAATCGCCGCTGCCAAAGCCGTCCTTGCCAAGGGACGGCTCACAGTCGGCTTTAGCTCGGGAGCGGTCCGGGCGCTCGAGGACCAGCCTCTGCGGTGTTTCCGGTGCTTCGGCATCGGACACACCCGGCCCCTGTGTCCGTCCGCAGTGGACAGGTCGAACGCCTGCTACCGCTGCGGCAAGGACGGCCACAAAGCCGCCTCCTGCGAGGCCGCCACGCCGCACTGCGCGGTGTGTGCCGCCAGTGGCTGCCCGGCAGACCACACAATGAAGGGGAGGAACTGCAGTCCTCCCCCTGTGCGGGGCAAAGCGCAGGCGCCGACCGGGCCTGCAAATAACACCGCTGCTTCTGCGGTGGCTGCGGAGGAAGGGGGTGCGATGTCCGACTGATGGATAGGGTCGAACATCGCATACTCCAGGCGAACGCCAACCACTGCAGGGCAGCCCAGGATCTGCTGATGCAGACCATGGCTGAGTGGTTGGTGGACTTGGCGGTGGTCGCCGAGCCTTATTCGGTCCCTGGCCGTTGGCTGGGCGACCGGGACGGCCTGGTGGCGTTGGTGTCGCGGTCTTCCACGGACTCCCCTCCCCTCTCGCTCTTAGAGAGGGGACCGGGATACGTGGCCGCCGCGTGGGGAGACATGGCCCTGGTAGGGGTCTACTTCTCCCCGAACCGCTCTCTCTCCGACTTTGAGGATTTCCTCGAGATCCTCACCGCGGTCGTAGGGAGGGCGGCACCGCGCCAGGTCGTGGTGTTGGGCGACCTGAACGCCAAGTCGGTGGCCTGGGGCAACCCGGCCCCCGGTTGCAACGTCCGGGGACGCGCCGTCGAGTTTTGGGCGGCCTCATGCGGTGTGTCCCTCCTCAACAGGGGGGCGGTCCACACGTGTGTGCGGCAACAGGGCGGATCGGTGGTGGACGTCTCGTTTGCCACCCCCGCGCTAGCCGCCCGCGTCGTCAACTGGCGGGTAGAGATGGTGGAGACCCTGTCGGACCACCGATATGTGCGGTTCGACATCTCCACCCAGGGAGGGGGGAGGGCCCGCGCCGGGCAATCTCCCTTCCCACGGTGGGCACTCACCCGCCTGGACCGGGAGGCAGCCGAGGAGGCGGCCTTTCTCCAGGACTGGCTTTCGCCCCCCCCTGTCGATGCCTTGGACGTGGACGCCGCAGCGGTCCAGCTCAGGGGGTCCCTGACCGAGGTGTGCAACTCCAGCATGCCTCGGTCTCGCCGTCCGCCTCCCCGTCGCGCCGTCTATTGGTGGACGCAGGAGCTGGCGGGTCTCCGGGCCGCCTGCGTTGCGGCCAGAAGGGCCTACGCGCGGAGCCGACGGCGCAGCGCCCAAAACCGAGTCCGGGCAGAGGAGGACCGCCTATACGCCTCTTACCAAGAGGCGAGGACGGCCCTCAAGTCTGCAATGGGCGCTGCGGAAGACTCGGCGAGGGCCGAGATGCTGGAGGGTCTCGACAGGGATCCTTATGGGAGACCGTACAAGGCGGCGCGGAACCAGCTACGCCCCTATGGTCCCCCACTGACGGAGACCCTCGAGCCGGCGTTGCTGGACGGGGTGGTCCGGTCCCTGTTTCCGCGCAGGACCGACTTCACCCCACCAGCGATGGATCCCCCGCAAGGGGCGGCTCCGCCGGACGAGCAGGTCCCCCCGGTGACGGTGGAGGAGCTCCGCGCGGGGGTTCTCACCCTCCGCGCGAAGAAGACGGCCCCCGGGCCAGACGGCGTCCCCGCACGGGTGGTGGCGATCGCCGCCTCCCAAATGGAGGACAGGTTTCGGGACCTCTTCAGCGCGTGCTTTACGGCTGGGAGGTTCCCGAAACTGTGGAAGGAGGGGCAGCTCTGCCTCCTCCGAAAGGAGGGACGTCCGGTGGACTCCCCGTCGGCATACCGGCCCATCGTCTTGCTCGATGAGGTCGGTAAACTGTTCGAGGGGATCATCGCGTCCCGGCTTCATGGCCTTTTGCGGGGGGTAGGGCCGGACCTGTCGGACGCCCAATTCGGCTTCCGACAAGGGCGTTCGACGATCGACGCGCTGGCCCTACTCAAGGGCCAGGTGAAGGAGGCGATGGAGGCGGGGGACGGAGTGCTGGCAGTGTCGTTCGACATTGCAAACGCCTTCAACTCCGTCCCCCACTCGACGATATTGGAGGCGCTCCGGTATCACGGAGTGCCCCAATACCTGCAGGATCTGCTGGCCAGCTACCTGGAGGGCCGAGAGGTCCTCCTCGCGGACCGGACGGGCACGGTGAGGCGGTACGGAGCAGAGTCCGGTGTTCCGCAGGGGTCAGTTCTGGGGCCCTCCCTGTGGAACATCGGGTTCGACTGGCTCCTACGCGGAGTCCTCCTCCAGGGCACGAGTGTCATCTGCTACGCGGATGACACTCTCCTCACTGCCCGGGGGAGGAACTTTGGAGACGCGGCCTGTCTGGCCTCGGCTGGCGGATCCCTGGTTGCAGACAGGATCCGCCTCCTGGGATTGAAGGTGGCGCTGCACAAGACCGAGGCCGTATTCTTTCACGGGCCTCGGCAGCGCTGCCCTCCCGACGCCCACATCGTCGTAGAGGGCGTCCGGATAGAGGTCCAGCCCCAGATGAAGTATCTGGGCCTGGTGCTGGACGAGAGGTGGCGCTTCGGCCCGCATTTCAGCGGGCTGTCGACGCGCCTCCTGAAAGCCGCGGACGCCCTCTCGCGGCTGCTCCCGAACCTGGGGGGGCCCAAGGTGGGGTGCCGGCGCCTCTATGCCGGCGTCCTCAGGAGCATGGCCCTATACGGGGCCCCTATCTGGGCGGACTCCCTCCACAGGAGGGAGAATGCGACCGCCATCCGCAAGCCCCAAAGGGCCATTGCACTGCGGGTGGCGAGGGCCTACCGCTCGGTGGGCTTTTCGGCGGCGTGCGCTCTGGCCGGCACCCCTCCTTGGGAGCTGGAGGCTTGGGTGCTCGCCAGAGTGTACGAGTGGACCGCGCAACGAAGGGCGCTCGGGGAGCGCCCCGTCGCCGAAGAGCGGGAGGCCGTGCGGCGGGAGGCGAGGGACGCAATCGTCCTTCACTGGACAGAGGACCTCGCCACCGCCGCCTTCGGCCGCCGGACGTTGGACGCGCTCGGCCCGGTCCTGCAGAGCTGGCTCGAGCGGTCCCACGGTTTCCTCTCGTTCCGTCTGGTGCAGGTGTTGTCCGGCCACGGCTGTTTCGGAACGTACCTGCACCGGATCGGGAGGGAGGAGACCCCGGCGTGCCACGACTGCGGCGCGGCGGAGGACACGGCGCAGCACACCCTCGAGGCGTGCCCGGCTTGGTCCGAGCTGCGCCGCGGTCTGACCGCGGCGGTCGGACAGGACCTCTCGCTTCCTGGTGTGATCAACGCCATGCTGGGGAGCGAGGAGGCCTGGGCAGCGGTGGCCTCCTTTTGCGAGGACGTAATCTCGCAAAAGGAGGAGGCGGAGCGCGCGCGGGAGGACGACCCTCTCGCTGTGCCGCTCCGCAGACGAAGAAGGGGTCGGAGAAGGCGCCAGCCTCTCCCCCCTCATGGTGGCGATGGGCGGGCGACAGGCACGGGGGTGCCGTCTCCCGCATTGCACCCATCACCACCTTCGTCGGTCACTCCCAGGCCCCCGTGAGGGGCCCGCCCTGAAGGACAATCGTCGGCGGAGGACTGGACGTTAAGGCTACGCTGGTTTCCCAGTCCCCCGCCACTCGGACGAAGCGGGAGTGCCGCTGGGTTTTTTAGTGGGTATACCGGGTCAGACCCGGGAGTCCCACATAGCCCCCCATCCCCCGATGGGAGGGTATGCGTAACGCATTTTTCCCAGCGCAAAAAAAAAAAAAAAAAAAAAAAAAAAAAAAAAAAAAAAAAAAAGGTTAGGTTAGGTTAGGTTAGGTTTACGCGGAGTCCTCCTCCAGGGCACGAGTGTCATCTGCTACGCGGATGACACTCTCCTCACTGCCCGGGGGAGGAACTTTGGAGACGCGGCCTGTCTGGCCTCGGCTGGCGGATCCCTGGTTGCAGAAAGGATCCGCCTCCTGGGATTGAAGGTGGCGCTGCACAAGACCGAGGCCGTATTCTTTCACGGGCCTCGGCAGCGCTGCCCTCCCGACGCCCACATCGTCGTAGAGGGCGTCCGGATAGGGGTCCAGCCCCAGATGAAGTATCTGGGCCTGGTGTTGGACGAGAGGTGGCGCTTCGGCCCGCATTTCAGCGGGCTGTCGACGCGCCTCCTGAAAGCCGCGGACGCCCTCTCGCGGCTGCTCCCGAACCTGGGGGGGCCCAAGGTGGGGTGCCGGCGCCTCTATGCCGGCGTCCTCAGGAGCATGGCCCTATACGGGGCCCCTATCTGGGCGGACTCACTCCACAGGAGGGAGAATGCGACCGCCATCCGCAAGCCCCAAAGGGCCATTGCACTGCGGGTGGCGAGGGCCTACCGCTCGGTGGGCTTTTCGGCGGCGTGCGCTCTGGCCGGCACCCCTCCTTGGGAGCTGGAGGCTTGGGTGCTCGCCAGAGTGTACGAGTGGACCGCGCAACGAAGGGCGCTCGGGGAGCGCCCCGTCGCCGAAGAGCGGGAGGCCGTGCGGCGGGAGGCGAGGGACGCAATCGTCCTTCACTGGACAGAGGACCTCGCCACCGCCGCCTTCGGCCGCCGGACGTTGGACGCGCTCGGCCCGGTCCTGCAGAGCTGGCTCGAGCGGTCCCACGGTTTCCTCTCGTTCCGTCTGGTGCAGGTGCTGTCCGGCCACGGCTGTTTCGGAACGTACCTGCACCGGATCGGGAGGGAGGAGACCCCGGCGTGCCACGACTGCGGCGCGGCGGAGGACACGGCGCAGCACACCCTCGAGGCGTGCCCGGCTTGGTCCGAGCTGCGCCGCGGTCTGACCGCGGCGGTCGGACAGGACCTCTCGCTTCCTGGTGTGATCAACGCCATGCTGGGGAGCGAGGAGGCCTGGGCAGCGGTGGCCTCCTTTTGCGAGGACGTAATCTCGCAAAAGGAGGAGGCGGAGCGCGCGCGGGAGGACGACCCTCTCGCTGTGCCGCTCCGCAGACGAAGAAGGGGTCGGAGAAGGCGCCAGCCTCTCCCCCCTCATGGTGGCGATGGGCGGGCGACAGGCACGGGGGTGCCGTCTCCCGCATTGCACCCATCACCACCTTCGTCGGTCACTCCCGGGCCCCCGTGAGGGGCCCGCCCTGAAGGACAATCGTCGGCGGAGGACTGGACGTTAAGGCTACGCTGGTTTCCCAGTCCCCCGCCACTCGGACGAAGCGGGAGTGCCGCTGGGTTTTTTAGTGGGTATACCGGGTCAGACCCGGGAGTCCCACATAGCCCCCCATCCCCCGATGGGAGGGTATGCGTAACGCATTTTTCCCAGCGCAAAAAAAAAAAAAAAAAAAAAAAAAAAAAAAAAAAAAAAAAAAAAAAAAAAAAAGGTTAGGTTAGGTTGGGGGACCACCCCACAGTGCTTGCGTCCACGTCGCGTCCCCTGGAAACAGCCCAGTTCTGACCACCGTAACGGAGTGGCAGACTGGGTTGGCCAAAGTGCACTGTGCCTTCGCGGATTTTAATTTTATCTTAGTAGTGTGTCTGCGAACCTGCCGGGATCATGCCGACCCCTGAGCGGGACGCCTCCGGGCGATTTTTAAAACAAAAAGGCCCTTCTCAGGGCCAACCCAAAGGCCCTTCTCAGGGCCAACCAAAAGGCCCTTCTCAGGGCCAACCCAAAGGCCCTTCTCAGGGCCAACCAAAAGGCCCTTCTCAGGGCCAACCCAAAGGCCCTTCTCAGGGCCAAGCCGACGCTTCGGCGTCAGAAGCTAGCCGCGCGCCGTCTGCGGCTAGCTTCTTTGGAGGGGCGGACGAGTCGTCGTCCGACAACGACTCACTCATCACTGTGTCGGACGCGGACGACTCTCGTCCGCGAAAGAGAGTCCACCGGAGCGGTGGGTCCGAGGGCTCCTCGGCCTCGGGGTCGACGCGGTCGCCGAAGGCTAAAAAGCCGACGGCTGCCGCGGAGACCCATGTCGTTGGGCTCGAGAACGCCCAACGCCAGCTGGATCTGGCTCGGCGGGCTCAGCTCCAGCAAGAGCTGGAGGAGCGGGTCGCTGCCGCGGAGAAGCGGGCGCACGTCGCCCGGGCCAAGTCCGGGTACGGTGCGCCCCGCGTCGTATACGCGGACCACTCCCTGGCCGAGCTGGAGAGGATGGCGGAGGAGGACGAGAGGGAGATCGCGGAGGTCGCCTCGAAGTCCTCCAACATAAAGGGGACCCTTCAAAAGGCCCTGAAATGTAGGGCCGCGAGCATGCGCGGCGTCGTTGCGGAGCTGGTCCAGCGCAGCTCCACAGACGAAACGCGGCAACTGCAGGCGAAGGTGGATCGCCTGCAGTCGGAGGTCAGCCAGCTTCATCAGAAGCTGGCTGAAGCCACGGCCCGGCCACAACAGGCCAAGTCGAGCCCTGCGGCAGAGGGCCCCTCCTCCAACCTTGAGGATATCATCCGCAAGGTCGTAATGCAGGAGAGGGCCTTCACAAGAGCCTGCTTAGCGGGCATCGAGGACCGGCTCCTGCCGGAGAAGCGCCTCCGACCGGCCCTTGCGGCAGACGCGAGGCAGCGTGAGCCGGTCCCGTCCTGCTCCCACGCGGACGACGCCCTTCTCCTCCCCTCAACGACCCCGTCCAACGAGTGGACGGAAGTGGTCCGCAAGGGGAAGGGCAAGGGAAAAAAGTCGGCGACGGCCGTCCCCGCCGTCCCCGCCGCTCCCAGCAAGTCGCAGACGACCGGCAAGGGAAAGCGGACGGGGAAGGGGAAGGGGAAGCGAAGGGTGCAGCTGGTCTCCCCAAAAACCGCGGCCGTCGTGGTGACGCTCACCGCGGAGGCTGCGGACCGAGGGGAGACGTACGCGTCCGTTTTGGTGCGGGCGCGTGCGAACGCCGATCCCACCCAGCTGGGGATCGGCAGTGTGTCCTGCCGGCGGACCCAGGCCGGGGCTCGAATATTCGAGTTCCCGGGGGCAGAGGGGAGTGCCCATGCGGACCTCTTTGCAGCCAAGCTGCAGGAGGTCATCGCAGACTCGGCCAAGGTGGCACGGCCGGTCAAGTCGGCGGCCATAGAGGTGACGGACCTGGACGACTCCGTCACCAAGGAGGAGGTGGTAGCGGCGGTCGCAGCGATAGGGGGCTGTGGCGTCGCGGCGGTCCAAGGCCGGGACATAAGGCCCGGCCGCGGCGGCATGGGCACCATGCGCCTCGAGTGCCCAATCGCCGCTGCCAAAGCCGTCCTTGCCAAGGGACGGCTCACAGTCGGGTTTAGCTCGGGAGCGGTCCGGGCGCTCGAGGACCAGCCTCTGCGGTGTTTCCGGTGCTTCGGCATCGGACACACCCGGCCCCTGTGTCCGTCCGCAGTGGACAGGTCGAACGCCTGCTACCGCTGCGGCAAGGACGGCCACAAAGCCGCCTCCTGCGAGGCCGCCACGCCGCACTGCGCGGTGTGTGCCGCCAGTGGCTGCCCGGCAGACCACGCAATGAAGGGGAGGAACTGCAGTCCTCCCCCTGTGCGGGGCAAAGCGCAGGCGCCGACCGGGCCTGCCAATGGCACCGCTGCTTCTGCGGTGGCTGCGGAGGAAGGGGGTGCGATGTCCGACTGATGGATAGGGTCGAACATCGCATACTCCAGGCGAACGCCAACCACTGCAGGGCAGCCCAGGATCTGCTGATGCAGACCATGGCTGAGTGGTTGGTGGACTTGGCGGTGGTCGCCGAGCCTTATTCGGTCCCTGGCCGTTGGCTGGGCGACCGGGACGGCCTGGTGGCGTTGGTGTCGCGGTCTTCCACGGACTCCCCTCCCCTCTCGCTCTTAGAGAGGGGACCGGGATACGTGGCCGCCGCGTGGGGAGACATGGCCCTGGTAGGGGTCTACTTCTCCCCGAACCGCTCTCTCTCCGACTTTGAGGATTTCCTCGAGATCCTCACCGCGGTCGTAGGGAGGGCGGCACCGCGCCAGGTCGTGGTGTTGGGCGACCTGAACGCCAAGTCGGTGGCCTGGGGCAACCCGGCCCCCGGTTGCAACGTCCGGGGACGCGCCGTCGAGTTTTGGGCGGCCTCATGCGGTGTGTCCCTCCTCAACAGGGGGGCGGTCCACACGTGTGTGCGGCAACAGGGCGGATCGGTGGTGGACGTCTCGTTTGCCACCCCCGCGCTAGCCGCCCGCGTCGTCAACTGGCGGGTAGAGATGGTGGAGACCCTGTCGGACCACCAATATGTGCGGTTCGACATCTCCACCCAGGGAGGGGGGAGGGCCCGCGCCGGGCAATCTCCCTTCCCACGGTGGGCACTCACCCGCCTGGACCGGGAGGCAGCCGAGGAGGCGGCCTTTCTCCAGGACTGGCTTTCGCCCCCCCCTGTCGATGCCTTGGACGTGGACGCCGCAGCGGTCCAGCTCAGGGGGTCCCTGACCGAGGTGTGCAACTCCAGCATGCCTCGGTCTCGCCGTCCGCCTCCCCGTCGCGCCGTCTATTGGTGGACGCAGGAGCTGGCGGGTCTCCGGGCCGCCTGCGTTGCGGCCAGAAGGGCCTACGCGCGGAGCCGACGGCGCAGCGCCCAAAACCGAGTCCGGGCAGAGGAGGACCGCCTATACGCCTCTTACCAAGAGGCGAGGACGGCCCTCAAGTCTGCAATGGGCGCTGCGGAAGACTCGGCGAGGGCCGAGATGCTGGAGGGTCTCGACAGGGATCCTTATGGGAGACCATACAAGGCGGCGCGGAACCAGCTACGCCCCTATGGTCCCCCACTGACGGAGACCCTCGAGCCGGCGTTGCTGGACGGGGTGGTCCGGTCCCTGTTTCCGCGCAGGACCGACTTCACCCCACCAGCGATGGATCCCCCGCAAGGGGCGGCTCCGCCGGACGAGCAGGTCCCCCCGGTGACGGTGGAGGAGCTCCGCGCGGGGGTTCTCACCCTCCGCGCGAAGAAGACGGCCCCCGGGCCAGACGGCGTCCCCGCACGGGTGGTGGCGATCGCCGCCTCCCAAATGGAGGACAGGTTTCGGGACCTCTTCAGCGCGTGCTTTACGGCTGGGAGGTTCCCGAAACTGTGGAAGGAGGGGCAGCTCTGCCTCCTCCGAAAGGAGGGACGTCCGGTGGACTCCCCGTCGGCATACCGGCCCATCGTCTTGCTCGATGAGGTCGGTAAACTGTTCGAGGGGATCATCGCGTCCCGGCTTCATGGCCTTTTGCGGGGGGTAGGGCCGGACCTGTCGGACGCCCAATTCGGCTTCCGACAAGGGCGTTCGACGATCGACGCGCTAGCCCTACTCAAGGGCCAGGTGAAGGAGGCGGTGGAGGCGGGGGACGGAGTGCTGGCAGTGTCGTTCGACATTGCAAACGCCTTCAACTCCGTCCCCCACTCGACGATATTGGAGGCGCTCCGGTATCACGGAGTGCCCCAATACCTGCACGATCTGCTGGCCAGCTACCTGGAGGGCCGAGAGGTCCTCCTCGCGGACCGGACGGGCACGGTGAGGCGGTACGGAGCAGAGTCCGGTGTTCCGCAGGGGTCAGTTCTGGGGCCCTCCCTGTGGAACATCGGGTTCGACTGGCTCCTACGCGGAGTCCTCCTCCAGGGCACGAGTGTCATCTGCTACGCGGATGACACTCTCCTCACTGCCCGGGGGAGGAACTTTGGAGACGCGGCCTGTCTGGCCTCGGCTGGCGGATCCCTGGTTGCAGAGAGGATCCGCCTCCTGGGATTGAAGGTGGCGCTGCACAAGACCGAGGCGGTATTCTTTCACGGGCCTCGGCAGCGCTGCCCTCCCGACGCCCACATCGTCGTAGAGGGCGTCCGGATAGAGGTCCAGCCCCAGATGAAGTATCTGGGCCTGGTGCTGGACGAGAGGTGGCGCTTCGGCCCGCATTTCAGCGGGCTGTCGACGCGCCTCCTGAAAGCCGCGGACGCCCTCTCGCGGCTGCTCCCGAACCTGGGGGGGCCCAAGGTGGGGTGCCGGCGCCTCTATGCCGGCGTCCTCAGGAGCATGGCCCTATACGGGGCCCCTATCTGGGCGGACTCACTCCACAGGAGGGAGAATGCGACCGCCATCCGCAAGCCCCAAAGGGCCATTGCACTGCGGGTGGCGAGGGCCTACCGCTCGGTGGGCTTTTCGGCGGCGTGCGCTCTGGCCGGCACCCCTCCTTGGGAGCTGGAGGCTTGGGTGCTCGCCAGAGTGTACGAGTGGACCGCGCAACGAAGGGCGCTCGGGGAGCGCCCCGTCGCCGAAGAGCGGGAGGCCGTGCGGCGGGAGGCGAGGGACGCAATCGTCCTTCACTGGACAGAGGACCTCGCCACCGCCGCCTTTGGCCGCCGGACGTTGGACGCGCTCGGCCCGGTCCTGCAGAGCTGGCTCGAGCGGTCCCACGGTTTCCTCTCGTTCCGTCTGGTGCAGGTGTTGTCCGGCCACGGCTGTTTCGGAACGTACCTGCACCGGATCGGGAAGGAGGAGACCCCGGCGTGCCACGACTGCGGCGCGGCGGAGGACACGGCGCAGCACACCCTCGAGGCGTGCCCGGCTTGGTCCGAGCTGCGCCGCGGTCTGACCGCGGCGGTCGGACAGGACCTCTCGCTTCCTGGTGTGATCAACGCCATGCTGGGGAGCGAGGAGGCCTGGGCAGCGGTGGCCTCCTTTTGCGAGGACGTAATCTCGCAAAAGGAGGAGGCGGAGCGCGCGCGGGAGGACGACCCTCTCGCTGTGCCGCTCCGCAGACGAAGAAGGGGTCGGAGAAGGCGCCAGCCTCTCCCCCCTCATGGTGGCGATGGGCGGGCGACAGGCACGGGGGTGCCGTCTCCCGCATTGCACCCATCACCACCTTCGTCGGTCACTCCCGGGCCCCCGTGAGGGGCCCGCCCTGAAGGACAATCGTCGGCGGAGGACTGGACGTTAAGGCTACGCTGGTTTCCCAGTCCCCCGCCACTCGGACGAAGCGGGAGTGCCGCTGGGTTTTTTAGTGGGTATACCGGGTCAGAGCCGGGAGTCCCACATAGCCCCCCATCCCCCGATGGGAGGGTATGCGTAACGCATTTTTCCCAGCGCAAAAAAAAAAAAAAAAAAAAAAAAAAAAAGGTTAGGTTAGGTTGTAGAGATGGTGGAGACCCTGTCGGACCACCGATATGTGCGGTTCGACATCTCCACCCTGGGAGGGGGGAGGGCCCGCGCCGGGCAATCTCCCTTCCCACGGTGGGCACTCACCCGCCTGGACCGGGAGGCAGCCGAGGAGGCGGCCTTTCTCCAGGACTGGCTTTCGCCCCCCCCTGTCGATGCCTTGGACGTGGACGCCGCAGCGGTCCAGCTCAGGGGGTCCCTGACCGAGGTGTGCAACTCTAGCATGCCTCGGTCTCGCCGTCCGCCTCCCCGTCGCGCCGTCTATTGGTGGACGCAGGAGCTGGCGGGTCTCCGGGCCGCCTGCGTTGCGGCCAGAAGGGCCTACGCGCGGAGCCGACGGCGCAGCGCCCAAAACCGAGTCCGGGCAGAGGAGGACCGCCTATACGCCTCTTACCAAGAGGCGAGGACGGCCCTCAAGTCTGCAATGGGCGCTGCGGAAGACTCGGCGAGGGCCGAGATGCTGGAGGGTCTCGACAGGGATCCTTATGGGAGACCGTACAAGGCGGCGCGGAACCAGCTACGCCCCTATGGTCCCCCACTGACGGAGACCCTCGAGCCGGCGTTGCTGGACGGGGTGGTCCGGTCCCTGTTTCCGCGCAGGACCGACTTCACCCCACCAGCGATGGATCCCCCGCAAGGGGCGGCTCCGCCGGACGAGCAGGTCCCCCCGGTGACGGTGGAGGAGCTCCGCGCGGGGGTTCTCACCCTCCGCGCGAAGAAGACGGCCCCCGGGCCAGACGGCGTCCCCGCACGGGTGGTGGCGATCGCCGCCTCCCAAATGGAGGACAGGTTTCGGGACCTCTTCAGCGCGTGCTTTACGGCTGGGAGGTTCCCGAAACTGTGGAAGGAGGGGCAGCTCTGCCTCCTCCGAAAGGAGGGACGTCCGGTGGACTCCCCGTCGGCATACCGGCCCATCGTCTTGCTCGATGAGGTCGGTAAACTGTTCGAGGGGATCATCGCGTCCCGGCTTCATGGCCTTCTGCGGGGGGTAGGGCCGGACCTGTCGGACGCCCAATTCGGCTTCCGACAAGGGCGTTCGACGATCGACGCGCTGGCCCTACTCAAGGGCCAGGTGAAGGAGGCGGTGGAGGCGGGGGACGGAGTGCTGGCAGTGTCGTTCGACATTGCAAACGCCTTCAACTCCGTCCCCCACTCGACGATATTGGAGGCGCTCCGGTATCACGGAGTGCCCCAATACCTGCAGGATCTGCTGGCCAGCTACCTGGAGGGCCGAGAGGTCCTCCTCGCGGACCGGACGGGCACGGTGAGGCGGTACGGAGCAGAGTCCGGTGTTCCGCAGGGGTCAGTTCTGGGGCCCTCCCTGTGGAACATCGGGTTCGACTGGCTCCTACGCGGAGTCCTCCTCCAGGGCACGAGTGTCATCTGCTACGCGGATGACACTCTCCTCACTGCCCGGGGGAGGAACTTTGGAGACGCGGCCTGTCTGGCCTCGGCTGGCGGATCCCTGGTTGCAGAGAGGATCCGCCTCCTGGGATTGAAGGTGGCGCTGCACAAGACCGAGGCCGTATTCTTTCACGGGCCTCGGCAGCGCTGCCCTCCCGACGCCCACATCGTCGTAGAGGGCGTCCGGATAGAGGTCCAGCCCCAGATGAAGTATCTGGGCCTGGTGCTGGACGAGAGGTGGCGCTTCGGCCCGCATTTCAGCGGGCTGTCGACGCGCCTCCTGAAAGCCGCGGACGCCCTCTCGCGGCTGCTCCCGAACCTGGGGGGGCCCAAGGTGGGGTGCCGGCGCCTCTACGCCGGCGTCCTCAGGAGCATGGCCCTATACGGGGCCCCTATCTGGGCGGACTCCCTCCACAGGAGGGAGAATGCGACCGCCATCCGCAAGCCCCAAAGGGCCATTGCACTGCGGGTGGCGAGGGCCTACCGCTCGGTGGGCTTTTCGGCGGCGTGCGCTCTGGCCGGCACCCCTCCTTGGGAGCTGGAGGCTTGGGTGCTCGCCAGAGTGTACGAGTGGACCGCGCAACGAAGGGCGCTCGGGGAGCGCCCCGTCGCCGAAGAGCGGGAGGCCGTGCGGCGGGAGGCGAGGGACGCAATCGTCCTTCACTGGACAGAGGACCTCGCCACCGCCGCCTTTGGCCGCCGGACGTTGGACGCGCTCGGCCCGGTCCTGCAGAGCTGGCTCGAGCGGTCCCACGGTTTCCTCTCGTTCCGTCTGGTGCAGGTGTTGTCCGGCCACGGCTGTTTCGGAACGTACCTGCACCGGATCGGGAGGGAGGAGACCCCGGCGTGCCACGACTGCGGCGCGGCGGAGGACACGGCGCAGCACACCCTCGAGGCGTGCCCGGCTTGGTCCGAGCTGCGCCGCGGTCTGACCGCGGCGGTCGGACAGGACCTCTCGCTTCCTGGTGTGATCAACGCCATGCTGGGGAGCGAGGAGGCCTGGGCAGCGGTGGCCTCCTTTTGCGAGGACGTAATCTCGCAAAAGGAGGAAGCGGAGCGCGCGCGGGAGGACGACCCTCTCGCTGTGCCGCTCCGCAGACGAAGAAGGGGTCGGAGAAGGCGCCAGCCTCTCCCCCCTCATGGTGGCGATGGGCGGGCGACAGGCACGGGGGTGCCGTCTCCCGCATTGCACCCATCACCACCTTCGTCGGTCACTCCCGGGCCCCCGTGAGGGGCCCGCCCTGAAGGACAATCGTCGGCGGAGGACTGGACGTTAAGGCTACGCTGGTTTCCCAGTCCCCCGCCACTCGGACGAAGCGGGAGTGCCGCTGGGTTTTTTAGTGGGTATACCGGGTCAGAGCCGGGAGTCCCACATAGCCCCCCATCCCCCGATGGGAGGGTATGCGTAACGCATTTTTCCCAGCGCAAAAAAAAAAAAAAAAAAAAAAAAAAAAAAAAAGGTTAGGTTAGGTTAGGTTAGGTTAGGTTAGGTTGGGGGACCACCCCACAGTGCTTGCGTCCACGTCGCGTCCCCTGGAAACAGCCCAGTTCTGACCACCGTAACGGAGTGGCAGACTGGGTTGGCCAAAGTGCACTGTGCCTTCGCGGATTTTAATTTTACTTAGTTGTGTCTTGTCTGCGAACCTGCCGGGATCATGCCGACCCCTGAGCGGGACGCCTCCGGGCGATTTTTAAAACAAAAAGGCCCTTCTCAGGGCCAACCCAAAGGCCCTTCTCAGGGCCAACCAAAAGGCCCTTCTCAGGGCCAACCCAAAGGCCCTTCTCAGGGCCAACCAAAAGGCCCTTCTCAGGGCCAACCCAAAGGCCCTTCTCAGGGCCAAGCCGACGCTTCGGCGTCAGAAGCTAGCCGCGCGCCGTCTGCGGCTAGCTTCTTTGGAGGGGCGGACGAGTCGTCGTCCGACAACGACTCACTCATCACTGTGTCGGACGCGGACGACTCTCGTCCGCGAAAGAGAGTCCACCGGAGCGGTGGGTCCGAGGGCTCCTCGGCCTCGGGGTCGACGCGGTCGCCGAAGGCTAAAAAGCCGACGGCTGCCGCGGAGACCCATGTCGTTGGGCTCGAGAACGCCCAACGCCAGCTGGATCTGGCTCGGCGGGCTCAGCTCCAGCAAGAGCTGGAGGAGCGGGTCGCTGCCGCGGAGAAGCGGGCGCACGTCGCCCGGGCCAAGTCCGGGTACGGTGCGCCCCGCGTCGTATACGCGGACCACTCCCTGGCCGAGCTGGAGAGGATGGCGGAGGAGGACGAGAGGGAGATCGCGGAGGTCGCCTCGAAGTCCTCCAACATAAAGGGGACCCTTCAAAAGGCCCTGAAATGTAGGGCCGCGAGCATGCGCGGCGTCGTTGCGGAGCTGGTCCAGCGCAGCTCCACAGACGAAACGCGGCAACTGCAGGCGAAGGTGGATCGCCTGCAGTCGGAGGTCAGCCAGCTTCATCAGAAGCTGGCTGAAGCCACGGCCCGGCCACAACAGGCCAAGTCGAGCCCTGCGGCAGAGGGCCCCTCCTCCAACCTTGAGGATATCATCCGCAAGGTCGTAATGCAGGAGAGGGCCTTCACAAGAGCCTGCTTAGCGGGCATCGAGGACCGGCTCCTGCCGGAGAAGCGCCTCCGACCGGCCCTTGCGGCAGACGCGAGGCAGCGTGAGCCGGTCCCGTCCTGCTCCCACGCGGACGACGCCCTTCTCCTCCCCTCAACGACCCCGTCCAACGAGTGGACGGAAGTGGTCCGCAAGGGGAAGGGCAAGGGAAAAAAGTCGGCGACGGCCGTCCCCGCCGTCCCCGCCGCTCCCAGCAAGTCGCAGACGACCGGCAAGGGAAAGCGGACGGGGAAGGGGAAGGGGAAGCGAAGGGTGCAGCTGGTCTCCCCAAAAACCGCGGCCGTCGTGGTGACGCTCACCGCGGAGGCTGCGGACCGAGGGGAGACGTACGCGTCCGTTTTGGTGCGGGCGCGTGCGAACGCCGATCCCACCCAGCTGGGGATCGGCAGTGTGTCCTGCCGGCGGACCCAGGCCGGGGCTCGAATATTCGAGTTCCCGGGGGCAGAGGGGAGTGCCCATGCGGACCTCTTTGCAGCCAAGCTGCAGGAGGTCATCGCGGATTCGGCCAAGGTGGCACGGCCGGTCAAGTCGGCGGCCATAGAGGTGACGGACCTGGACGACTCCGTCACCAAGGAGGAGGTGGTAGCGGCGGTCGCAGCGATAGGGGGCTGTGGCGTCGCGGCGGTCCAAGGCCGGGACATAAGGCCCGGCCGCGGCGGCATGGGCACCATGCGCCTCGAGTGCCCAATCGCCGCTGCCAAAGCCGTCCTTGCCAAGGGACGGCTCACAGTCGGGTTTAGCTCGGGAGCGGTCCGGGCGCTCGAGGACCAGCCTCTGCGGTGTTTCCGGTGCTTCGGCATCGGACACACCCGGCCCCTGTGTCCGTCCGCAGTGGACAGGTCGAACGCCTGCTACCGCTGCGGCAAGGACGGCCACAAAGCCGCCTCCTGCGAGGCCGCCACGCCGCACTGCGCGGTGTGTGCCGCCAGTGGCTGCCCGGCAGACCACGCAATGAAGGGGAGGAACTGCAGTCCTCCCCCTGTGCGGGGCAAAGCGCAGGCGCCGACCGGGCCTGCCAATGGCACCGCTGCTTCTGCGGTGGCTGCGGAGGAAGGGGGTGCGATGTCCGACTGATGGATAGGGTCGAACATCGCATACTCCAGGCGAACGCCAACCACTGCAGGGCAGCCCAGGATCTGCTGATGCAGACCATGGCTGAGTGGTTGGTGGACTTGGCGGTGGTCGCCGAGCCTTATTCGGTCCCTGGCCGTTGGCTGGGCGACCGGGACGGCCTGGTGGCGTTGGTGTCGCGGTCTTCCACGGACTCCCCTCCCCTCTCGCTCTTAGAGAGGGGACCGGGATACGTGGCCGCCGCGTGGGGAGACATGGCCCTGGTAGGGGTCTACTTCTCCCCGAACCGCTCTCTCTCCGACTTTGAGGATTTCCTCGAGATCCTCACCGCGGTCGTAGGGAGGGCGGCACCGCGCCAGGTCGTGGTGTTGGGCGACCTGAACGCCAAGTCGGTGGCCTGGGGCAACCCGGCCCCCGGTTGCAACGTCCGGGGACGCGCCGTCGAGTTTTGGGCGGCCTCATGCGGTGTGTCCCTCCTCAACAGGGGGGCGGTCCACACGTGTGTGCGGCAACAGGGCGGATCGGTGGTGGACGTCTCGTTTGCCACCCCCGCGCTAGCCGCCCGCGTCGTCAACTGGCGGGTAGAGATGGTGGAGACCCTGTCGGACCACCGATATGTGCGGTTCGACATCTCCACCCAGGGAGGGGGGAGGGCCCGCGCCGGGCAATCTCCCTTCCCACGGTGGGCACTCACCCGCCTGGACCGGGAGGCAGCCGAGGAGGCGGCCTTTCTCCAGGACTGGCTTTCGCCCCCCCCTGTCGATGCCTTGGACGTGGACGCCGCAGCGGTCCAGCTCAGGGGGTCCCTGACCGAGGTGTGCAACTCCAGCATGCCTCGGTCTCGCCGTCCGCCTCCCCGTCGCGCCGTCTATTGGTGGACGCAGGAGCTGGCGGGTCTCCGGGCCGCCTGCGTTGCGGCCAGAAGGGCCTACGCGCGGAGCCGACGGCGCAGCGCCCAAAACCGAGTCCGGGCAGAGGAGGACCGCCTATACGCCTCTTACCAAGAGGCGAGGACGGCCCTCAAGTCTGCAATGGGCGCTGCGGAAGACTCGGCGAGGGCCGAGATGCTGGAGGGTCTCGACAGGGATCCTTATGGGAGACCGTACAAGGCGGCGCGGAACCAGCTACGCCCCTATGGTCCCCCACTGACGGAGACCCTCGAGCCGGCGTTGCTGGACGGGGTGGTCCGGTCCCTGTTTCCGCGCAGGACCGACTTCACCCCACCAGCGATGGATCCCCCGCAAGGGGCGGCTCCGCCGGACGAGCAGGTCCCCCCGGTGACGGTGGAGGAGCTCCGCGCGGGGGTTCTCACCCTCCGCGCGAAGAAGACGGCCCCCGGGCCAGACGGCGTCCCCGCACGGGTGGTGGCGATCGCCGCCTCCCAAATGGAGGACAGGTTTCGGGACCTCTTCAGCGCGTGCTTTACGGCTGGGAGGTTCCCGAAACTGTGGAAGGAGGGGCAGCTCTGCCTCCTCCGAAAGGAGGGACGTCCGGTGGACTCCCCGTCGGCATACCGGCCCATCGTCTTGCTCGATGAGGTCGGTAAACTGTTCGAGGGGATCATCGCGTCCCGGCTTCATGGCCTTTTGCGGGGGGTAGGGCCGGACCTGTCGGACGCCCAATTCGGCTTCCGACAAGGGCGTTCGACGATCGACGCGCTGGCCCTACTCAAGGGCCAGGTGAAGGAGGCGGTGGAGGCGGGGGACGGAGTGCTGGCAGTGTCGTTCGACATTGCAAACGCCTTCAACTCCGTCCCCCACTCGACGATATTGGAGGCGCTCCGGTATCACGGAGTGCCCCAATACCTGCACGATCTGCTGGCCAGCTACCTGGAGGGCCGAGAGGTCCTCCTCGCGGACCGGACGGGCACGGTGAGGCGGTACGGAGCAGAGTCCGGTGTTCCGCAGGGGTCAGTTCTGGGGCCCTCCCTGTGGAACATCGGGTTCGACTGGCTCCTACGCGGAGTCCTCCTCCAGGGCACGAGTGTCATCTGCTACGCGGATGACACTCTCCTCACTGCCCGGGGGAGGAACTTTGGAGACGCGGCCTGTCTGGCCTCGGCTGGCGGATCCCTGGTTGCAGACAGGATCCGCCTCCTGGGATTGAAGGTGGCGCTGCACAAGACCGAGGCCGTATTCTTTCACGGGCCTCGGCAGCGCTGCCCTCCCGACGCCCACATCGTCGTAGAGGGCGTCCGGATAGAGGTCCAGCCCCAGATGAAGTATCTGGGCCTGGTGCTGGACGAGAGGTGGCGCTTCGGCCCGCATTTCAGCGGGCTGTCGACGCGCCTCCTGAAAGCCGCGGACGCCCTCTCGCGGCTGCTCCCGAACCTGGGGGGGCCCAAGGTGGGGTGCCGGCGCCTCTATGCCGGCGTCCTCAGGAGCATGGCCCTATACGGGGCCCCTATCTGGGCGGACTCCCTCCACAGGAGGGAGAATGCGACCGCCATCCGCAAGCCCCAAAGGGCCATTGCACTGCGGGTGGCGAGGGCCTACCGCTCGGTGGGCTTTTCGGCGGCGTGCGCTCTGGCCGGCACCCCTCCTTGGGAGCTGGAGGCTTGGGTGCTCGCCAGAGTGTACGAGTGGACCGCGCAACGAAGGGCGCTCGGGGAGCGCCCCGTCGCCGAAGAGCGGGAGGCCGTGCGGCGGGAGGCGAGGGACGCAATCGTCCTTCACTGGACAGAGGACCTCGCCACCGCCGCCTTCGGCCGCCGGACGTTGGACGCGCTCGGCCCGGTCCTGCAGAGCTGGCTCGAGCGGTCCCACGGTTTCCTCTCGTTCCGTCTGGTGCAGGTGTTGTCCGGCCACGGCTGTTTCGGAACGTACCTGCACCGGATCGGGAGGGAGGAGACCCCGGGGTGCCACGACTGCGGCGCGGCGGAGGACACGGCGCAGCACACCCTTGAGGCGTGCCCGGCTTGGTCCGAGCTGCGCCGCGGTCTGACCGCGGCGGTCGGACAGGACCTCTCGCTTCCTGGTGTGATCAACGCCATGCTGGGGAGCGAGGAGGCCTGGGCAGCGGTGGCCTCCTTTTGCGAGGACGTAATCTCGCAAAAGGAGGAGGCGGAGCGCGCGCGGGAGGACGACCCTCTCGCTGTGCCGCTCCGCAGACGAAGAAGGGGTCGGAGAAGGCGCCAGCCTCTCCCCCCTCATGGTGGCGATGGGCGGGCGACAGGCACGGGGGTGCCGTCTCCCGCATTGCACCCATCACCACCTTCGTCGGTCACTCCCGGGCCCCCGTGAGGGGCCCGCCCTGAAGGACAATCGTCGGCGGAGGACTGGACGTTAAGGCTACGCTGGTTTCCCAGTCCCCCGCCACTCGGACGAAGCGGGAGTGCCGCTGGGTTTTTTAGTGGGTATACCGGGTCAGACCCGGGAGTCCCACATAGCCCCCCATCCCCCGATGGGAGGGTATGCGTAACGCATTTTTCCCAGCGCAAAAAAAAAAAAAAAAAAAAAAAAAAAAAAAAAAAAAAAAAAAAGGTTAGGTTAGGTTAGGTTAGGTTAGGTTAGGTTAGGTTAGGTTAGGTTAGGTTAGGTTAGGTTAGGTTAGGTTAGGTTAGGTTAGGTTAGGTTAGGTTAGGTTAGGTTAGGTTAGGTTAGGTTAGGTTAGGTTAGGTTAGGTTAGGTTAGGTTAGGTTAGGTTAGGTTAGGTTAGGTTAGGTTAGGTTAGGTTAGGTTAGGTTAGGTTAGGTTAGGTTAGGTTAGGTTAGGTTAGGTTAGGTTAGGTTAGGTTAGGTTAGGTTAGGTTAGGTTAGGTTAGGTTAGGTTAGGTTAGGTTAGGTTAGGTTAGGTTAGGTTAGGTTAGGTTAGGTTAGGTTAGGTTAGGTTAGGTTAGGTTAGGTTAGGTTTTTTTTTTTTTTTTTTTTTTTTTTTTTTTTTTTTTTGTTTTGGCAGGAGAGGGAAATCCTCATGGACGCCCAGATTGGGCAGTGCCGGACTCTTACCGGCTAAAACCCACTCCTGCCTTTTCTTACTGTCCCTCTGACGTGATCAGAGACCTTTTTAGGCCAATAAAGTTTATTCTTGTCTCTTTTATGAAAAACGGGGAAGCATTTGTTATTTTTATTTTTACTTAACACGTACTGATTCTAAGCTATTTCGATTCTAACATATTGTATCTATTTACTCATTTTACCAAAATATATTTACTAACATTTTTGTTATGCTGACTTTTAATATAAGACACTATATTACGACAGCATATTTGCTTATGCGGTTTTATTTCTATCTACTACTTTCTTTACTACATATCTACAATAGTCTAGGAATATTTGTGCATCTTTACTCTTTATTAAGTCTTTTGCAGTATTGGGTGTTATTTCCTTGTCCAATGAATTTTGTACGTTGAAGCGGTGTTTCGTGAATTGTGGGCAGTCGAATAGTATGTGCTTGACCGATTCGCTTGCGTCCGGGTCGCAAATGCACGATGGACTCTCCTTGCACTTGAAGCGATTCAAGTACTCAGAGAATCCACCGTGTCCCGTCATTATTTGAGTGGTCAAGCCTGCCGGTTTAATTTTTCTTACCGTTTTGTATCCTTCCACTGCGTCAGGAAGGAACATCTTAGTAACAGCCGCCGTTTGTCCCGCTTGATAGCGCTCATTCCATTCGTCAAGAGACCGCAAACGAATGTGTCTCTTGACGAATGAAACTGGGCATCTGTCATAGTCAGGCCTCCTTTTGGAATGCAGTGCAGCCTCTTTCGCTAGTTGGTCCGCGCGCTCATTCCCCTCCAGTCCCGCATGTGCTTTAATCCAGAACAAGGATATTTCCTTGTTCTGGAGTCTGCTGTTTTCGATGTTGGCTCTAGTTTCAATGGCTAGGGGATGGAGGGAGTGCGGGTTTACGACCGTTTCTAACGCAGATCGTGAGTCACTTAGGATAGCGAAGCTGGCCTCGCTTCTTCGCAGGATGATTTTTGTAGCGTGACATATGGCCAGGAGTTCCGCCTGGTAGACAGTGCAGTACGATGGCAGCTTAAGTTTGAGAGTTTTGGTCTCGGCTTCATTGCTCCAAAGAGACAATGCTGCTCCGACCTTGTCCTCGATCTTGCTGCCATCGGTGTAGATCTTGACTGCTTGGTGCGCATGGGAGTTTAACTCCTCTTGGTCTTCCAGCTTTACGAAGTCAAGGCGCATATGTCTCGCCGGGTGCTGGATTTCTGCGAAGGCCAGTCTGCACTCTACCTCTCTATCTGCTAATGTTGGCTGGGGTACTCCCCTCTTAGCCTCATACAACGATGCTGCTTCCCGGATCCGGATATCGAGGGGCAGTATCCCAGCCAGCATCAGCGCCGAATTTAACGAAACGGTTCTGTACGCTCCACATAGCTTCTGCGCAAAGCCCCTCTGCACCGCGTTCAATTGTTTTTGAACCCCGACCTTATTTGCTGCTTTAGCCCATGCACCGGCTGCGTAGGTAACGATGGGCTCCACTGTGGCCATGTAGATTGTCCTAATTATTTCGGGGTGGAGGCCCCAACTGATCCTGGCAGCTCGTGATAGTTGCTTATATATGTTTAACGCCTTCTTGCATGTATAAGCCACATGGCTGTTAAACGTCAACTTATTATCGATTGTGAGCCCCAGAATCTTTATCTCACTAGAAAGACCAATGTCGATCCCGCCCATGCTCAGTCGTGGTGTGTCAAATTTTAACTTTCTGGTGAGCACCATTGCGTGTGTCTTGTGCGGCGCGAAATTCAGTTTGTTTTTGTCACCCCACGCCCGAACATAGGCGAGTGCGGCATTGGCCTTCCCCTCAACCTCCAGCGCCGTATCCTCGGCAAACACCAACACTACGTCATCTGCGAAAGCCTGGCAATAGTCACCTCGACGTTCGAGTCCCTTGAGGAGTGGATCAAGGAGAAGATTCCAGAGAATCGGCCCACCAATCGATCCCTGCACGCATCCCTTTTGAGTGTCCTTTATGTACTCTTCTCCGGCGTACCTCACCCGGACCTTACGGTCCTGTAGGTAGCTGTCTATGAGTCGTCGGAGGTTTACCGGACATTCTTCTTCGGCAAGTCTGATCTTGATCGCGGGCCACCAGGCGTTATCGAAGGCTCCCTCTATGTCCAGTGATATTACGGTTACAAGTTTCTTGTCATTGAGTTTTCCGTACAGATGTTGTATCATGTCATAGAGGGAGTCCTCAGTGCTTCTCTGGGGTATAAAGCCATATTGTCGAGGGCTAAGTCTCGGGACTAGGTGCCACTTTAGTCTCCCGACTATCATTTTCTCTAGAATCTTTCCCATGACCGGTAACAGGCCTATGGGCCTGTAGGACTTCGGGTTCGTATAGTCATCTTTGCCAGGCTTTCGCAGGACTACCACCGTTGCCTCTTTCCAGGGAGTTGGGAAATGGCCGAGTTCCTGGCACTTGTTCATGAGCGCCAGGTTAAGTTCCAAGTTTTTGGAGACAACCTGGCTGCAGATGTCTGCAGTTAGACCATCCATTCCCGGAGCCTTTTTTGGATTAAAACTCTCCGTCGCGGCCCGGAGTTCTTCGACCGTAAATGCTGGGTCATGTATCTCACCATGCACCCAGTTATTTGCGTTTGCTGCAAGGACTCTGGTCTGCCGGTGATCTGAGTTGTCATCACATTCGAGGTCCTCCGGGAAAAATGTATTTGCCAAAGTGCTGGCTGACTCCTTCTGGTCCAGTTGATGGCCATCTTTCACCAATGGAATGTCTTCCTGGCGTTTGGTAGTATTTTTTATGACGCGGTATATACTATCCCAAAGGCTTTCCCTGTCCTGTCTACCACAGAAGTTTTTCCAGCTATCTACCTGTGCCCTAATCGCTGCCAACTCATATTCTTCTTTTTGTTGCAGGTACTCGCTGACAACCTTCGACCTCCGGACTGGCGCTGCGCATCGGATCCTACGCTTCCTAGTGGCGACTTTTCTCTTCATCTCTTCGAGCTCTTCGGTCCACCATGGTATGGTAAGTGTTTCATTTGTTTTCTTTTTTGTTAATGTCTCGTTACATGTTTTGATGATCTGTTGTATATATTTTTCTGTAAATTGGTCTATTTCTTCATGTGTTTGGGTTTGGTCTATTTCTATTTTGTTTATATTATTTTCGTTCATAAGCTGAGCCAGTTTCTCATGAAACCGGTCCCAGTTAGCCCTTTTTGTGGTGTATATCCTAGTTGTCCTGTTTATGTTGATTCCTTTTGATTTTTGTAATTTTATTTGAAATACCATACCATTGTGGTCCGAACTCGTCAGATCTTCGACGACTCTCCAGTCGTCCACCAGGTCGAGCATATCCTCTGAGCAGACCGTAACGTCGACATGGCTGGTCAGTCTTCGCTCTCCCCTGATCGTGTCGAAGGTCGGTACGTCTCCATTGTTAAGTACCTGCAAGGACATTTCCTCCAGTGCTCCAGAAAAGACTTCGCCCCTCAGATCGATTCTGTCGCTCCCCCACCAGCTACTTTTGGCGTTGGCATCGCCACCAATGATAAGCCTCCGCGGTCCCAGCTTTTCTCTGATTTTCTTGATATGCTCCAGGTACGGCTCTATGGGTTGGTCTGGCTCGAAGTAGTACGATACCACGGTGATCTCCCAGGCCAGCGTTCGGATTTTCACCACAACGATGTTATTTGTGGTGAAAATCGGGTACTGTACAATGTCGAAGTTGTGATTAAACACTGCAATGGCTGCTTTGACATTTCCTTCCCCTGGGCTGGTGTTCTGGAAGATCCTCACCCCACTGTAGTTCTTCATACTACTTGAGCCCCCCACGTAGGGTTCCTGGAGCAGAGCTACGGCTGCTTTCCTGCGATCCGCTTCGATCATCAGTTCATTGGTGGCGAGCTGTTTCCTCTGCAGGTTTGCCTGTACTATCAGGTGTGAAGCTTCGCTGGTGGGAGTGCTGCTCCCCAGTGCCTCTCTGCCCGTGACCACCTTAGCAATACGCCACCGACAGCCGCGCCAATCCGTCCCACTTGAGACGAGTTGGGCACTCGCTGTCGAAGGCGTTGTGCTCGGTTTTTTCCATCTTTGCGGAAACGCAGTTACGGCACTTTGGTGTTTCCGCGGCTAGCCGTGAGGGGCAGTCCACCCTCATGTGGGGGTCTCCACAGTGCGTGCAGAGGTCGGCGGGTTCCGTGCACAACTTACGGGTGTGGCCGAAGCGCAGGCAGCGGGTGCACTGGATCAGTGGTGACTGGTCCAGCACACGCACGCGCTGCAAGTCGATGTGCGCTCGACCGGTCGTTGTGAGCCTCTGCCACACAGAAGGGGACACCTGCATGATGATGTGAGACATGTGGGGGTTTCTTGTCTTGCGACGGTACTTAACCCCCATCCTCACATCGTCTGCAGGCAGGTCCCCAATCAGGTGGGTGTTCTGTCGCTTGAGCGCCTCAATGATCTCCCCATCCGAGTGGCACGAGAGAACATCCTTGAGGATGATTAGCGGATCTTTGTTTTTAATCTCCTCGACTACGAGGTTTCCGGCCTTCTTAATTCTTTCCGACACCCGATTAAGCTCCTCCCTGGTCCTGAACCCGACCACCACCTTCTGGTCCCTCGCTTTTCGCAGCCTCTCCAC